>OY482670.1:189276-4989276 GCA_960531455.1 Urophora cardui
TAAAATCATTAATCTTTTGCGAAAGAAGTATTTCGATCGCTTCAGTAGAACCCGAAATAAAAGACGTTCAACATTCCGTGGAATATAAGTTTTTCGCTTCCTTTGGTCTTTTAGGTTCATTTTACAAAAATTAGAACATTTTAACCCCCTATCACCGCCAATAAAGGGTTATTTTTACCCCCTTTTTTTTAGGAAATCAGGAAAAATAGTATTTTTAAGGTCGCTAGAGGGTTAAAATGTTCTAGAAAATTATTTGCCATAAAATTTTACTATGGGTCTCCTCAGAAAATTCTTCTGTAAAATTAACCTAAAGGACCAAAGGAACCGACAAACCTATATTCCTCGGGATGTTGAACGTGTTTTATTTCGGGTTCTGCTGAAGCGATCGAAATACCTCTTTTGCAAAAGATTAATGATTTTTGACTACGTTTAACATGCAGACGTAAAAAAGCTACATTAGGGTGGTATAAACTAAGTACTGGCTGGTAGCAGTGGCGGACCTAGCATAAATTGCCTGGGCAAGCTTATGTGTGAAGCATAACCATTAGCCATTTATGTAATTTCCTTTGCTGTATTATTTAAAAGTCTGATTGCGTTCCGTCATTGACTTTGATTTAGAATTCTCGATTTCTTTTTAACATTTTCGAGTGGCCCGAATAAATGCGTTTCAATGCTCGAACGCTCGCTTGTTTGTTTATTACGCGTATGTTTGTACGGGCATTTGAACAATTCGGGTATTTGAAGATCGTTTTTCCTCGTTTATTTTTTTTTTTGTTTTTTTTTTATATGTATTTTTTATTTTTGTTTTTCTGATACACATTTTTTTTAAAATTTTTATTTTTATAATGCACGTTTTAAACCAAGTCATTTTTATTTTATAAATTTTTTTAAATTAAAAATCAGGGACCCATTTTAACAGTTATTTTTTTTTCGGAGGTCAAAAAAGTCCGGGCCAAAAAATGATGCTAAGTGAACACCTTTGACACCAAAATGACTTCCAGGACCTTTACAGGATCAATCATGCATCCTTTTTATTTTTCTAACTTTTTGGGAAAAAGTCCTCTTATAACTGTTAAATCCGGACTTTTATTTTTTAAGTCCAAGAATAACTGTTATATCCGGACTTTTATTTTTTAAGTCCGAGAATAAAAGTTAAATCCGGACTTTTATTTTTTCCGGCCAAAATAAAAGTCCTTCTTAATAAAAAACGAACGGCTTATGCGATTGGAATAAAATTGGTACCAATCGATTCGTATTGATTTCCAGAATCCAAAAATGTATACTTCTTCAACATTATATATTACTAATACTACGAATTTAGTATAAACAGACATACATCTATTTTCTCATATGGGCATGAATAAGTAATCTTCATGTCAGGATAACTCGGAAACTAGATCCGACACAGACAAATGCAAATGATATTCGGAATTAGAAATGAAATTTACTTTAGAAAAGTCTTATTTCATTCCTCGTGGCCAAAGTTCTTTTTGATCAACTGTTGAAATGCACACCAGTTCCATGTATTTTGCCACTTGGTAGTATATGAGGAATAGTTGTGTGTGTTTTTATGCTAAATTCGTAGTATTAGTAATATATAATGTTGAAGAAGTATACATTTTTGGATTCTGGATATCAATACGAATCGATTGCTGCTAATCTTATTCAAATTGCATAAGCCGTTCGTTTTTTATTAGAAAGGACTTTTATTCTTGGACATGGAAAATAAAAGTCCGGATTACATTTTTTTGGTATTTCAAATCAACACTTTTTGATAAACTTTGGCCACGAAGAACGAAATAAGACTTTTCTAAAGTAAATTTCATTCCTAATTCCGAATATCATTTGCAGTTTTCTGTGTCGGATCTAGTTTCCGAGTTATCCTGACATGAAGATTACTTATTCATGCCCATATGAGAAAATAGATGTATGTCTGTTTATGCTAAATTCGTAGTATTAGTAATATATAATGTTGAAGAAGTATACATTTTTGGATTCTGGAAATCAATACGAATCGATTGGTACCAAGTTTATTCCAATCGCATAAGCCGTTCGTGTTTTATTAAGAAGGACTTTTATTTTGGCCGGAAAAGATAAAAGTCCGGATTTAACTTTTATTCTCGGACTTAAAAAATAAAGGTCCGGATATAACAGTTATTCTTGGACTTAAAAAATAAAAGTCCGGATATAACTTTTTTTTGTTTCAAATATATTAAAAAGTCCAAAAATAACTGTTTTGCAAGGTCTCTTATTTTAAAAGTTATAACTGTTTGGGTCCCTGTTAAAAATTAAATTTTTTAAATTAAAATGTATTTAGGATTTAAAAAGAAACATGTTTAAATTAAAAATTAAAATTAATGGAATAAAAACGAAAGTTTTTCCTTCAAAATCTCATAGTGCTTAAAATAAAAATAAACATTTTTAAATTAAAATTGTTTTTTCTTGATTTTGCAATTTTACTCTGAGCATTTTTAAAATAAAAAATTTCGTATTTACTTAATTCTTAAATATAAAAACGTGCGCTAGGGAAATCTTACACGAATGCGCAGAGGTATTTTTAGTTTCCTTATACCGACGGAAATTTCAGCAGTAGCAAGTGTATTTGCTTATTGTCTAAAAAATTGGTGCTTTAGTGTTTAAAAAACTGAGATCCAATTTGATTTCCACCGCTTTTTAAAATTATCTTGATATTGTGCCAATAGTCGCCAGAAATCACAATCAACCCTTTTATAATCTGGTATTTGATATTTATATTTGCATGCACATGCAGATGTAAGAAATTATGTGCATAAGTATGTACCTACATGCAAACGAAAATAAAATCAAATATGCATATGGCTGTGAATACTGAACTTTTGAATGCCGAAGCCAGCTTCATATTCGCATACAAATTTGATCCGAAAAATAAAAAAAGTGCTTTGCTAGTTTTTTTTTCAATTTAAGTCTGAAAATAAGCAATTGGTTTCTCCTTAGCGAAAGCGAGAAAACAAGCTATGTTATTCTGTTTTGAAAGCCACGTAAAAGCTAATGTGTGGAAACGTTGAAGCATGCTCACTGTGCTGTGATTGGCTGTACAAACAAAATACACATTGTGAGGTGGATTGGTGGTGTATTTGCGCTATTTTCTTAGCAGGCTTTTAGGGGCATGTTACAGTGGGGGCTATATTATTGAGAACTTAAATAGTAAACACATTTAAAACGTAAAATAACCAGATTTTAAAGAATTTCGTATGAAATGAACGAAAATGTGTACGCAAGCCGGGCTTCTCGGCTTGTATGAAGCGACCGCCTCTGATATATACATAACCATTTTTTCATCCTATATCCTTTTAACATTATTAATCCTTAAATAAATTTATATTGAATCATAACGTTTATAACGTTGCTAACCAATTTGTTTTATTTCCCTTTTCTCGGAAATATTCAACCTAATATAGGGGCGCGGGCGGATTCGCTGCTATCCATTATTATAACTTAAAACTTCGTTAACTTTCTTGACTCAAATTATCTGATTTTCATTATAATTAGTGCATTCTGCCAATGTATGTGGAATTAATAAAATCAACTTAAATATGAATGTACATACATACGTTCAAACTTACATCTTTCGAAATATTATCACATTCCGTGGCTGGACCATCGTTTGCAGTAGGAAGAAGTACACTATCCCTACTTATCAGCGTATTTCCGTTTTTTGTAGAAATTCTACCTACTGCTTCGGTTTTCTGATGGTAATTGATCTCATTCACTTTGGTTTCTACTGAATTTGTGTAAGAATCTTCACAATCTTTCTTCTGACGTTCTTTTGCTGCAGTTTCAATGCTCTGGCGGCCAAACTATATTTAATGTTAGATATTTTTCGTTTTTCATTAGTTAAAAACTCGTTCATGCACATACAATACAAATCATGGGGAAATTTTCCAATAATGCCGCACGCCCCAAAAAAAACGACTTCTACCGGGGGGTAGGGGAGGAGAAGGGTGTTCTGAATCTGTAAAATTTAGGCGCCGGACGTACCTCGTTTTCGATGAATTTATGTTGGTAACTCTCCATATAAAACCGATAGATAAAGAAAAAACTTTTGCGCAGAACACTTTTCTGCGTTGGGGGCCTTCGGCCGCGCTTATAAAAAATAACCCTGGGCTACGCCACGGTGATGTCCTTCTGCGTAGTATCTACACCCTTCAGCAACATTTTTGATAAAAGTGATTTTAACACGATATTGCAAAATTTATTAAATATAAAGTAATATACGTGGTGTGAAAAGT
The DNA here is from genome assembly GCA_960531455.1 of Urophora cardui. NCBI lineage: Eukaryota > Metazoa > Arthropoda > Insecta > Diptera > Tephritidae > Urophora > Urophora cardui. The sequence goes on from OY482670.1 coordinate 193,545, forward strand.
GTAAACATTAATTATTTACTAAAATAAAGAGTAATTTGTTTTTTGAATGGGGAATTGGTGTTGTTACCGGCAAATATTTAACAACTTTAACAAATTCCGGGAAAATTAGGTATGTCCGGCGGCTAAATTTAACAAATTCAGAACCTACTTCCCCACCTCTACCATCTAGTAAGTCATTTTTTTTGGGGCGTGCGGCATTATTGGAAAGCCCACCCCAAATCATGAGTATATGTGAAATGATACGAAAATACATGGTTATCATCAACAATAATGTTAACTTGTACCTTGATCTATTCTTATCATACTAACGTATGTATGTATATCATGATTAACTTACCTCAAATATCTTCAATAAAAGTCTTACATATGCTCTACGTACACCGACCGACTTATTTACGGCAGACAAAATCAGTAAAAATGAAATGAATACAGTAAATGGAATGCAAAAAAAGTCCAACACCGCTTTACTTAACATTATGTTTCCTTTCGAATATCTTAATTTATTCCAAACTATTCTGGCGAAGATAAGACTTCAACAAATTTTAAGCAATTCTCCAGCGACTACATCTGTCCAAAAGTAAACATCTTACCAATGTCAAATGCAGGGTTGCCGTTGAAAAAAAAATGGTTAAAATATTTGGCTTGTAGCATGGTACAATAATTTAGAGGTAGGCGCATGGGCGAATTCCTTTTATTTCCGAAGGTAGAATGTAATGTCAAAATCCAAGCGAATTGTAATCATGGCCAATAGGAATGAGCGGGTCTCAAGCAAATTCAGATTTTAACCAAGGCGAAATATAATTTTGACATTACACTCTACCAATTACAATAACAAAATACATGGGGATTTTCTGAATTCGCTCCTGCGCCTACCTGGTATGGCTTGTGGCTAAAAACCAGACATTGAAAATAATTGTTAACAATTTCAAAGGTTTTGCAAATAACAAAAAATCTTAGACAAAAACTCTAACAATCTTTTAAAAACAAAAATCCCAAGACAAAAAAAATAATTATTTTTGTCTGAGAGAAAACCTTATTTCTTGATTTTTTCTGTTATTCACTGATATTTATTTTCAACAGAAAAAATTTGAGCAGGAAATAAAAAAATATATACATATCTACATACATTCAATGAAAATTTTCCAAATAAGTGTTTTTTATATTTCTCAACATGTGAGATTTATTTTGAAAAATAAAATATTTTTGTTACCGAAAGACAAAAAAATCTGATTTTAATTTTTTTTGTTGAGACCGAAATTTTTATTTTCCAGTTTTTTTGTTTTTTGTTTGTGAAAAACAAAAAAAATTTTAAATATTAACAGTTAAATTCAATCTTTGCTAAAACTCTTTGTTTTAAATGAACATCCCTACACGACGTGGGTAACTAATTTACCAAAACGATCGTAGCTTTTCCCTTTTTGGCTTCTATACTTTACTTGAGTTAGAGTAGTTTTATATTTATTTTTCAAATTTAGGCATAAAATTATTGCATACGATGTAAGGAAAAAATCATAAATTGTGTAAAAGTAAATTATACAGCTCCCTATTTCAGAATTTGCTTCAATAACGTCCTATTTCGGACAATTATTCAAAAACGTCCTATTTCAGAGAAATATATATGGAATTTTCTCTGAAATGGGCGTTTTTGAAGCAAAATCTGAAATAGGACGTTATTGAAATAATTTTTCAAATAGGGCGTTTTTGAACCAATTTTTGAAATAGGGCGATCTTATTCTCAGTCGTCGATATGTGCTTAAACCAGTGATCGGCACACCAACACAGTAACAATTTGTCATTGTATTGGTGCGCGACCAAATACATGCTTGCCACATTGTTTGATTCAAAAGTAAAAATGGGGGATTTCTGAAAGAAAATATATTTTGATGCGCATATACACACTAAGGCATCGAATCCCGAAGCTTTTTGGCAATCCCGGGATTTCGGGATTTGAAAATGACAATCCCGGGATCCCGGGATTTTTCGGGATTATCTAAGAGACTGTTACCTTTGAAATTTTGTTTAAAAAACATACACATATGAGTACTTTAAACATACCATTTATTTCATTTCAATGTTTTGTAGAAAAAATTAAAGCTTATTGAATTCAACTTTTGAAAAGAAAAAAAAAGATTTGTATTGTATACTTTAACACAAATGTTATATAAATATATAATATAAAGGTACATATTTATTTCAAAAAGTATCTTAAAAATATAAAGCATAGCAGTTGAGCAATTTTAAACACAGGGGGTGTCTTGTGATTTAATATTGTAACTTTAAAAATAATATGGCAGAAACAACTTCATCAAAAACGTTGAATAATTTTTTTAAATTACTACATATATGAAATCCCGCAAAATCCCGAAATCCCGGGATTCTAATAAAAACTATCCCGGGATTTCGGGATGAAAAAATTGTACGGGAGGCCCGGGATTCGGGATCGGGATATCCCGGGCTCGATGCCTTAATACACACATATCGCACACTAAATCGAAAAGCGTTACAACTCAAAATTCAAAAATTTTCAGGAGAGCCAAAAAACATTTTCTTTTTTATAGGCAATGATATGGGAAAAGGCCACGTATAATAGTTATTTTTCAGTTACAAAAGGCTCTGATGGAAAAGATTTTTTGTCAGTCGCTACTCTAGCGACCGATTTATGAAAGAAACCCGATTTCGAAAAATTTTGAGTTGTAACGCTTTTTGATTTAGTGTGCGATATGTGGATTTTTTGAAATAACTTCATTTCCAGCTATTTGATTTTCAGAAAGGCTTTTTATCTCAGCAAGAAATTTCTTTCGATCATAGCTTTTATATATTTCATCATATTCTGCATGAAAAGTGTGATAATGACGCTTTATATTAAAATTACGATTGCATACAAACGTTCCGCAGAGTAAGCATCGTGCATTATTATCTATAAGTATTTCGGTATCGTTAACCTTATCGTAACTTTATCGCCATCCATGTGAGCTTAGTGGTGTCGTAAAACTGTAAACAGCTGACGCTTGTCAAGGCAAATCTAGGAATGTAGGCGCATAGGCGAATTCAGAAATTTTCCATTTATTTTGTTATTGTAATTGGTAGAGTTAATGTCAAAATAATATTTCGCCTTAGTTAAAATCTGAATTCGCTTGGGACTAGCCAATTACTATTGGCCATGATGTGAATTCGCTTTGATTTTGACAATACATATAATCTAACTTTGTAACTAAAAAAAGAAGTTTCTGAATTCGCCTATGTGCCTACCTTCCTAGATCAGCGTTGACAAGTGTCAGCTGTTCACGGTTTTACGACACCACTAACAGCTCACATGGATAGCGATAGAGTTACGATTAGGTTAACGATACTGAAATACTTATAAGTCACCAATGTTTTCAGCTTTAACTTTTCGGTTTCACCATTATGAGATCTTTTGTTATTTCAAATTCATTGCAATATTTTTTTGCGTTCTTCAAGCCACACCCTGTAGTTAAAATTGCGTTTAATATTGTGTGATTCATTTTGTTTCGATGTTTGGTTTTGACAATATTTACTTATTACTGAAAAATTTCTTTCCCCTTCGGCGCTGCTCAGTAGTAAAAGTAGCAAACCATGGCACTAGCAAATATAAAAAATCAGTTAGATCATTAAAATGAGTTTCATTTACAACGTTTCTAAATCGACCAAAAACCAAGCACATTAGGCAAATTTTCCCCATGCATAACTACATAAATTTTTCAATTGCAACGCAATATTTTTGAGTATTATGGTTCATTACAAGCGGTGACTAATGCCTACTTGACACTGCGTTTGTTCTCTGTATTTTTTGTTTGTTTTAGAAACCTACCCGAAAGTCAAAATACGAAAACAATTCTTCTTTAGGTTGAAAAGAGATAATACTTTATTAAAACAATTTGAATATAGGCATAAAAAAAAATTCCTAAATTGCTAAAACGGCAATATTAGTGAAACGTCAAAATGTGATGCAGAGTAACCAGATCTATGAAAAGTAACGCTCATTTTTATAAGGCGAGTTTCATATGATTCAACGATGTGTGCTAGCGATATTTTTTGCTGTAGTACAGAATCACGATAACTGTCGGAACATTTTAAGCTTTTGAAGGCTTCCTCATATATTATATTTGTTTATACCATGTCTCCACATAACGTGTTTCGCTCTTTTTTTCTGCATTTTCTCTCTCAATATTGTTTCGACACGAAAACCAGTGCCGAAACTCGCCAATTTCCATACAAATTTCTGAGAGCGAGTGAAGATTGAAACACTGTTTCATTCTGAATCATCTTGCCAACCTCGATGATATCGATGTCTTCTCTAATTTTGTATCGAAAATCTATCGAAATCTCACACAGACCAAAACAAAAACGCAAAAATAAGCAAACATACAAACATTTAAGAAGAACAACAAAGAGAAATGTTAAACTGAATCACGACCAGCCACGTGGAGACGGGTTATTTAGCGAGATGTTTTGTTGGTGAAACAAGTTATGTGGAGACGGGCTTTTACCAAAAGTGATCCAAATGGTTCGGAACATGAAGGAACTAGGAAGGAGTATGCAGGCGATCAGCTGACTTTTTCTTCAAACTTCAAAAACACACGAACACAAGCATTTTGTTAACATATGCCACACACACGCACCCTAGCATTTCCATAGGGGACTCGTTCTGTCAAATTCTTTTACATTATTGTTTCCATGACATTTCATCGGCATGCGATAACCTTTATTATTGAATCATGGTTAACAGTTTCTATTTATAGATAATTAAAAAATGCTTTTCCTTTACGAAAAAATTGCTCCCAAGCTTTTCGAACAATTAAAACTTTTGCGCTCGATTTTGTAACCCGACGCCCTCACATGCTGGAAAATCCGATAGCTCGCATACGTTCAACGCGCGCAACCCGCAGTTTTTTTTGACTGGGCATTTGACAGGATGCTTTTTCATTTGCGTAATGTCAACGAAGAAGTTTCAAGCACTGCAGGCTCTCGCAAACCGCTCGGTATACGAGAAATAGCATGCTTGTACATTTTAGCGGTCTTCACATGCTGGATCTAGCATACCGTCCTCAGCATACTACGAGTTTCCTGCGTGTGAAGACGTCGGGTTAAGATCGTTAAACAACATAACTTCCCCCATAATCAAAATTTATTAGCTTCTAAACTGGATATTCCTTATTGAAGTTTTATTTTTTTTATAGTGCGGCTACCCTCCGCAAATTGTATGCCACTCTTTGGCAACGTTAGGAAGCAAGGCTTCTAATGCAATCTAACCGTCCAGGCAGTATTTTAACAAATTTATTAATTAACCCTGGTTCCTGTTAGGAAATTAATTTTAATTAATAGTAGTTTTACTTTTAACGGCAATACATCGCTTATCCCATATATGTAATACTTCCATATTGCTAGGAATATACTGAAACATTCCTCAACATCAGAATAGAGAACAATTTTTAACGAATGTGCAACAAGCTGTCCTTTACTTAAAACTGACTAAAGAAAGAGACTAGTGGTGACTTAATTGTATATTTTCTTAAAAAAAAAAGCTAACTATTTTTGTATGGGATGGCTATTTACCGCTGCATAACTTGACAGGTAACTACTATAAACCAACATTTTTAAGGTGAAAAATTATTAGTTCCAAAATGTAACCTTATTAATTTTTATAAAATTATACAAGAGAAATTGTTGCATATCTGCTACATACATACATGTTTACATTCATGGAATTAACAAAAATTTCGCTATATTGCCATTCCGTCGCTTTCCCGATCCAAAGGAATAACAATTTTCATAGCAAAATTCCATTAGTTTACATATTGTTTATTAAAAATATTTTTATCAGGCATTTGAAAGCTTTTGTCAAATCACACTACTCTGTTTTCGGATTTCCCTGCATGACAGCAGCTAATTAAAAATTGGTTTGTTAGTGTTTGATATAAATTGATTATTTATTTCAATTGCTTTAAAATAACCAAGTAAAAGTCAACTACTTTTAGCAATTAATATTTTTTTCTGCAGGAAAACGTGAGCACAAATTTTTTCGGAATAAAAATAGATTGCGACTATATCTTACTAGCAATATAGAATATTACATATATGGCTGATCGACACCTTAATGAATGAAAATAAATTATTAATGTAAAAAAAAATTTATTGGCGAAAATCTATATTTGTTATTTAACTCTTTATCGTGCACGCTTCAAATTTCTGTTCCTATTACTGCGTAAATAGTTCTTTCTTGTTTTGTAGTAATTATAGTCAAATCATTGATTGAACTTGATCCATAATAGTGTTTTGACACTACTATGGTATTAGTTATAATTTACTTTGAAGGTAAATTCAACAGAAATCTGCAGGTAGATAAAGCCATAGTGGTAGAGATGTTTATTTGTCCAGAGCAGTATTGGTTTTGAGAGCGATAACACATTCTTCACCGCACGATTTTAGGACTGTGCACTATAAATAAATGATAGTAATCTTAGTTATGTAAGCACATTTAGTGTAAAATATGTATATACATACTAAAAGATCTTTTCCATTATCAAAATCGGCTCTTAAGGAATTTCCCAGATCCCCTTCTGGTACTTTCAGATCTTCGCGAATTTCCCCATTATCCGACATTAGAGTGAGAAATCCATCATCGCTTATATCAGTCAACTGATAATCCTCTCGTTTAACATGTGGTACATCCATGTTATGAGTTGAGGGGCAAATATCTTCATATCTATGACAAAAAGATAATATATTATAACTATTCGCTTAAAATAATAAATTACACTAACTTTTTATTTGTGAAAATATCAATGCCAACCATATGAACTTTTGCATGTCCATGTTTTCCGGTTTTTGATGTGGACATCTCAACAATCTTGCACGGTCGCCCTTTAAGCATAACAAACCCATTTTTGCGTAGAGCTGAGCATTGCATAGGGTATGTCTGAGATGCACCAGAATCACCGGTCTCGAAGTGATGATCGTCCATTTCTGCCATTGTTGAGATAGTAGACTACCGTGTTCCAAAAAATATCTACAATCATTAAAGGAAATATTCAACATCATATCACAGTACATATTTGTATTTATTTATTAATAGCCAGGAGATACAAAAGTAAGTCTTAAAGGCTAATCGAATATATAAATATGTATCTACATAAACTAAGGTATAATGGCATTGGCTACGTTCAGAAGTCGCAACGGTGGAGCACAACTGTTGTGTAGATATCACTAATCGGAAAGTGATACAATTTGCGCCTTCTGAACGAGCTGATACATTAAATAAACAAATTATTATTTTAATTATCCCCAACGTAATCGCAAATAATTTCGCAGCTTTGAAACATTTTTATTACATTCCAAAATTCATAAACACTATTTATATTTTTGTACATATGTCAAAATCGTAAGCTCAACATGTTGTCTAAAGTGAGCGTAAAAAATGTATGATGGAAAAAAAGTCTCCAAACTCACAACATGTTGTGTTGATCAGAAATACTAAACGTTGCGTTCAGAAGATAAAACACAACAGTTGCTCCACGGTTGCGCCTTCTGAACGTAATCATTATCTGTTATACTTCAAAAATATGAATTAAATTGGACCGGCTTTACCTTAAGGAAGCACGCACAAGAACAATCCTTGTCAGGAGGGTAGAGAGGCTCCCTCAGATCTCAAATCTGAAATCAAAACTTTACGAGATATTTGTTGTTAAGATTGGATGGGTTCATAGATATTACCCTAGAATCCTGCAGGGTTATTTTTTTAAAGTGCGGCCGAAGGCCGCAAACGCAAAAAGGAGTTTTACACACATATTCATATGTGCGAGTTTTTATACGTGCTCTTCTTCGGTAATAGTGCGAAGTTTTTGGTAAATTTTACAATTTTAACCCCAAATATATCGTAAACTATAAGCATCCGGCAAGTTTTGATTTCAGTTCTGAGATGTGAGAGCCCTTCTACCTCCCGAGTCATTTTTATCGGTGCGTGCTTCCTTAATGGAAACATTTTTTCATAAAATTTTATAATAGCATATACATCTGCGCTTAAATTTTGTATGCATTTCTAATCGCACATCTCTATCCGCGCTGAGTTGTCCATACAAAATTTAAGCGCAGATATATATGCGCTTAAATAAACACACGGCTAATATATCCATTTAACTTTGCGTTGACAGTTCAACACATTTTTATATAGATTATATGCACATACATATATGCACATATAATACGAACGTACATATGTATATAAACGCATGCATGTATATACATATGTACATATCCAGCTGCTAAACCAACAATGAAAATCTATTTTCTCCTAATTTTTTAAGTAGTAATGGAATTGAACTTTTCCGTTTATATGTATGTATACTATTTAATATTTAACTTCAATAAATAAAAGCCACCTCAATGGACGTCAAACACGAATGAAAGAGAAAACTGCTTTTCGTTGTGAATTTGTCCAAATAAATTTCGTTACATTGTAATCACTAGAAAAAAAACGCGATGTATTTCTAGGCAAATGCCATTCCATCTTAATAATTCGTGTTATCGACCGAATTATTAATTAAAAACCACAATTTTGCCGAGAAGAATCGGATACTCACATGTGATTTAAATGATAGCCTTTGGCAAAGAGAAGAAACGGCACAACCCAGCTCTTGTCCACGAAACACTTGAATGAGTAATCAAGATAGTGTATCCGGTCAATTCACTGTGTAAAAATGGCGCAAATGCCTTCAAACTCGTCAAGCATATATGCCAATCAGACAACAAACACTCATATAATCTTATTGCAGCAGTATGTAGGGCCCCGGTGTGGAACGGAGCAGAGGAGCTAAGAGGCAAAGAATAATTGCTTTAAATTTCGAAGCTCTGCACACTCTGCACACGGAGCGTACTGCTTTATGCGCTGGTTATAATAGCGGAACGGGACGTAAGGCAGTTATAATCAGCGTTGTCATTCTAGCTTTTTTCAAGCTAGATTTAGCTTTTTTCTTGTCTTTTAGCTGCAAAAATTCCGATTTAGCTTTGGCTTTTTTAGCTTTTTTATTTGCTAAAACTCCCCAAAAATTGAGCGCTGCTCACTACTCATATACATACATACATACAGTCATCATCATTATTTGAATGTAAAACATTTTTTTTAACATTTCTTTATTTTTATTGACACTGAAGTACGAATTTACATATAGTATATGGAAATAAATAAATTATGCATGCTCCACTAAACCGGTCGGTTCTTCATATCAGCTGACTTCTTGTTCTTCATATTCTATACATGCATTCGTGTTTACAATTCGTCAAATTCTTCATTCTCTGAGTTTATCCATCATTCGCCCGTGAGCTGAATGTTAAATTATTTCGTTTTCCTTACAGTTTTGACATCTCGGTTACGAGAGCTCGACATTAAGCTCACGGCGTGTATGTGTGTATGTATCTTGAACCGACCTGTTAAATTGACCTTGAATTTATCAATCAGGATCAAAAAATTCTTGTTGCAGTTGCTTGCAAATTTTTTGTCTGGATCACTGCCACGAGAAATCACCTATTAATAAAGCATTGAAATACGCAGTAGGACTTGGGATCATCGTTTTATTAATCCCGGAATACTTGTCAATAGATACTCCATTACTCCCAATACTTCGTGTATAAGCATATAATTTTGTATACTCGCTTTTAACATTGTATTTCCTAGGAAGGGAAGTAATAAACACAAACAAAATAAAACAAAACTGAAAAAAATTTTATATTGCTCGGAAAGGATATCAAATAGAGTACTCTTCTGCTCTCGCTTGGGGAGATCTTGCTCCAAGTTCTACTGGGTAATTTCGTAATTTTTTTAGCTTCTTTTTTTAGCTTTAAATTTTTTTTTGATGCGTGAAACATTTTTTTTATCTTTTTCTAGCTTTTTTTCTTTGAGAATCTAGCTGGAACTCTGGAAAAGTTCTGGCAACATTGGTTATAATAGTCGCGTTTCGAATTGTCCGGGAGAAGCACAAAACACCGGATTACTGCAACAACCATATGAAAAAGCAACAACTCAACTGGGACTACAATTTTCGAGATAAATAATAAGCATTTTTAAAAGGATGAACGTTTGTGTGACGGCGCAATGGATTTTTCAATGGATCCATATGTTTTGGTGGTGTTGTGTATGAGTCGTTCGCCTGACGTGCATCTGCAACGTATGAATTTGGAACATGCATTGGATTTGGATCGGCGTGGCTTATTGGAGCGTCGTTACTCAAGCCGGCGTTGAAGGATACAGTGCCGATGATCCGGGTGCTTGGTTGCTCCATTGCCATTTTCAGTTTCACTTTGTTATTGGTATTCCACGTTGGCTCACCCAGAGATTGGCCACTAATACCTGCTGGGGTTCAGCGTTGTGGCAATCATATGCAGCCGATCCCCATGTGGTGAGGGGCGAAAGTGCTGATAGTATTGAAATATATCGATTAATGAAATGTATTCTGAAAGATCCGTATGTATGTGTCTACATGTTTACGTATCTACATATTTAGTCATATTGTTGTATGAGAATTAAATAAAATTTTAATGAAATTTTTGTAAAAGTTGCGAGTTAATAATTGTTTATCGAAATTTTTTGGTAAGTATCCATTATTTAGGTGGTTGGTTAGCGGTCACAAACACTGCACTTGTTACAGTATTACACAAAATAGAAAATGTACTATTTTGGCAAAAATAATAACTCTGTATTTTCCAGTCAGTATTCATTTCAACGACTCTCATTTTATTAAAACTCATAAACTAAAAAAAGAAGCTTACAAAAAGTATGTTCTTAGTTTTCGGTACGAGAATAATTTCCCATTGCTCTTGTCGTGTACTCTTTGCACCAATAGGAACTTCGATAACACTCCTTCACAACACCAACAACGGTCAAATCACGATATTCTCGGTACATATTGTGGGTGCCGGAACTCGAATGATAACGCCACCAAATACTAAAATTCTTAATTTTAGTTGGCGACGTTTCGTAGACCTGTTTCAATGATACAATTTCACTGGTAGCCTTCTTGAATTTTTTCAGCTGGCGCAAGAAATACCAGACACGTGATTTGGCCACAACGTTGTCCACCATTGCCGTCATTTGCTCCGCTGAGGCCCGACTCCTTTTTTTGCTGCTGTACTTGTAGAAGCCATTCTGAAATTAGAAATATAATAAGAATATAAATGATTAAAATTATTATATTAAATATATTAAAATGAACACCGCCGCACAGTGGCACTTTTACTCAATTTAGACGTGAAAAATTAATAAAATGATGAAAAGTGAATATTATTCCTTCAAATTTGATGTATTGGTAAATATAGGACCCCTGGACACAAATTCAATAGTTTTCGTGCATATATTCAAAAGAGACATAACTCAAATTTTAGGTTTTTCAAATAATCGATATGCGACTTTTTTTTTAAATGTTTTGATTTGAACAGGAGAAGTATTGTGGTTCGAAATAACTGAATAACTTCATCACTGATACATCTACGTACGCCTGCGGATTTTAGACAGCAAAGATATAATCGGATCTCAATAAACAGCAACGCATGCTTCAGGTCTTTCATTCTTCTCGAGCGGATTGATTTCCTCGTATTATGTTCATGATGCTGTCTAATGTCTTTATTCCGGGCCTCCAATGCTTCTTCCGACAGCATACCCATAGGCAGCGAAACCGACTTTATAATTTCATCACCATAAATTAAAATTTTATAGACACTTGATGTCATTGGATACCATGGATAATGCGTAACATAATTTATAGAACCACTTTCGCAATACTAAGAAAACTTCTCGTGTGAAATAGGAAAGCTACTCGACATGCAGTTGAGGATAACACCAAAATGACGAATGCGTGTCTCATTTACACCAGAGGCGCTAGTAGCTAAGCTATACTCTTCCAAAAAAAAAAAAAAAAAATGGCTTGCTGTGTTACCATCATTGGATGTGCCAAAACCTTGTTTGGGCGTGTCTGCCATGAATTACATTAAACGCTTGATGCTACTTTGAAATTTTTGCTTTTCGATTTGGCTTTATGTTCGTCGCTTATAACTTTCCAAACACGAATGTTGAGGCGATATCCGCTATTATACAAAGATTCGTTAATCTCCCGGCTACAACAACACGAAAGTCTTCCTATCAATCATTATTTCTCGCGGGGGCAGATCTGTTCTCTCTGTGTGATTTTGGCCTGGCAAATTTGCCGAGATGACATAAGTGTGATAAATTTGCTGAGCACAACAACAAAATACACGTCTTGTCAAATTTGGAGCTTCGGCAAATTTCTCATACCCCAACCCATGACATTTGATATCATGAGAAAATATCACGGGAAATGCAACCATGTTATTACATTCACAATAGTCTTCTATGAGAAGTGAGCTTGAATTTATGTTTCTAGTTCTTTTTTTTAAGTATTTTATTTTATTCAGATAAAAAATTAATTAATTCGAAATTGAAGCAAGCAAAGCAAAGCGACAACAGTCGTATAAAGAGTGGAAAGAATATGACTAACATGCTAGTTCACAATGAAGTCAGTTAGAATTTTATTTTCTTAAAGGTGCGCTCTCTCTGTGTGGCAAATTTCTCAAGATATCATGATATCTCGGCAAAAATATTAGACACAGAGAACACCTTAGAGTTTTCTCTTCTTGTTCTTCGCGCTTAAACAAAAATGAGTTCTGCTGGTGCTCCACAAAGGAATATTTTCAAAGAATTAAACTTCGAATCCAAAAAGGATGGAAAAAAATATACGGCTATGTGTCTGGTTTGCAAAAAAAACCCTTACAAATATAGCAACTCAGAGGCTTAAACAGCATCGGTATGTGCAATGTGTAACTGCAAACATGTACAAGCAATTTTATTTCTATGACCGATTTTTTCTAGGAAACGTTGTAACTTTAACGCTGAGGGCACATATGATATAATAATATATGACCCAGAGAAAGATGGGAGCAGCGAAATCGCGGAGCTTGACACCTCTGAAATTTCTGCAATGGATATTTCTATCGACAATGTTTTGGCAACAACGGAATTATTTCTCGATGGCGCAACATCATCATCCCAATCAATGACGCCGACGGAACAATCTTCAACTCAATCAATGCCGAAAGAATGCTTTAAAGTACCAAAAGCAACTTATAAAAAAAAAGCAAGGTGGTATTGAGAACTTTTTCGATAGAATAAGCTCCAAAGAAGAAGATGATCTTAACTCTTGTGTAGCAAGATTTTTTTATGGCTGTAACATACCTTTGAGCGCATCACCCTTCAGGGAGTTAATAAGAAAACTAAGACCAGCATATGAGCCCAAGATGCCAGGTAGAAAAGCGCTGTCCACAACATTGCTCGACAAGGAATACGAAAAATACATAAGGTCTGCAAAAGAAGATGTAGATTCGGATTCTGTAATTTTAATTGATGGATGGAAGAACACTTCTAGCAATACCAAAAGTGTGGTTACCATGCTCCATAACGCTAATGGCATAAAGCTTTTCTTAAAAGCGTTTGACTTATCAGGTGAGCAGGAAACTGGAGACAAATTATGTGAGATTGTAGATCTGTCTATAAAAAAGGCTAAAGATCTCTTTGATACAAATGTTTTTGCTGTGGTGTCGGATAATGCTAGTAACATGATGTATATGGGTAGATGTGTAGATTTTTGGCATAGCAATTGTAGTGCACATGTTGCTAATTTGCTAGCAAAAATGTCGTAAATAAAGAGCTCGCTAAACAAGTTAATATAATTTCAAAAGAGTTCCGGCACACTGATTTGGAGAAACGTATTTTGTTAAAAGGAGGCACGAAAATTAAAATAGCTGCTGATACTCGTTGGTGTTCGTATCAAGACAACTTTGCTTGCGTAAAAAAAATTTGCCTATAATGCGAAGTATAGTTGCCGAAATTGATACCAGTGAAAAAAAAGTAAAGCAAGATGTAAAACAATTGTTATTTGATGACGACTTCGAAGAAAATTTAGACCAAATGATTTCTATGCTTAATCCAGTTTGTCAATTGTTAAACAAAGTGCAGGCAACGTCTACCTCAATCGCTGATGCGGCTAATTTATGGCTTACTCTTAAAATTCCAGAATTTTTAACACTAAGCGAAATTTTCCGAAATCGTGTTTCACAAGCTTTGAATATATATGTCCTGACTGCATATTATCTACATCCTTATTACGACCGCTCGCGTTTAAGTCCGGAAAATCTTTCAGATGTTACCGATTTCCTCTTTAACAACTTAAGCCTAGTACTGAGTTCACGGCCGTGAAATTTCGCCAGCAACATGCATTTATTTTGTCGTGAAATGTTTCAAGAAATTTTGTTTGTCAAATGAGAATAAATGCCAAAACGAAAACTGAGCAAATGTAAAAAGAAAAAATGTGGAGCATCGTCTCAGAACCAACTTTCAAATTTTGGCCAACAAAAAAATTTTATACGAAATATAAATTTCAATTTCAACAAATGTCACTTTTCACTCGAAAATAAATAGCATTGTATATTTTAATTGTCGTGAAAAAATGTTGCTGGCATGGTGTTGCTAGCATGTTGCGCAACGTTTTCACGGCAGGAACTCACTACAACTTTGTCGTGAAATATCTGTGAAATTTCACACATGTTTCACAACCAGTTTTTTTGTATGGATTTTGACAGCAGTTTCACGTGAAACTCGAACTCAGTACTATGCTTTAGACGGAGACGCTTTGAAGGAATTGGATTTATATTTGAATAAAAGACTTTACTTTGGAGTGCTGCTGTCAAAAAATTTGAATAATGATGCCCATTTGTTTTGGAGAATGGCTTCGTTGAAATATCCAAACCTGGCCAAAGTAGCTACAAAGTTGCTAAGTATACCGGCTTCTTCAGCTCAAATCGAAAGACTTTTTTCAAATTGGTCCTATATACATTAAGATATTCGCAATATACTTTCTTTTGAAAGGTCAAAAAAACTAGTTGCTATATACTATAAAATTAAAATAAACAATACCGAGATAACTGAGGAAGATTCTGATCCTGAGGAAGACTGATCCTAAGAACCGCGAATAAATTTAAGGACAATATATTACAATATGTAAAATAAAATATTAAAAATAAAAAATAACATGAATATGATGTTGTGAGTGTATAATTATTTACCAATATTTCGATTGTTTACAATTATTTACACTTACTTGGAATTGTTTACAATTCTTTACAATTATGCAATATTTACATCTAAAATTTGGCCCTGTAAATAATTACATTATTTACATGTAAAGAATTGGTGTAAATAATGTAAATATTTTACACGACCACCCCCGGAATAAAAGGAGTTTACTAAAAATAAGGAATTATTTTAATGCGGCTTAATTCAAAACTTTGGCGAAGTTTTAATTTCACTGTTTCTTATTTTTTATATAAATTAAAATACGTAAGTATTTTACCTCTGTTGCACAATTGGTAATGTGGTTCACCTCTCTATAGTGCAGTTGGTAGTGTGGTTCTCTCTGTGTCAAAGCAAGATTGAATGATTGAATTCTTTGTTGATTGAAAGATCAGATCCGCAGAATAAGGTGATAAAATTAACTATCTTTTTGTATTAAGATATTAGTCCCAGCGCAGCAGCAAAAAATGACAAAATTATGTTTGAGAGATCACAACAAGATGATGAAGTTATTTTTTGTGATCAAATATCAAATTCGCAGTAATATGATGATGAGAGTAAGATCAATAGCAGTTGAATAATAATATTTTCAAATCTGTATTTTTTTATTTTATTTTTTAAACAATTCAGTTACACAGTTGATCACAACAAGATGATGAAGTTATTTTTTGTGATCAAATATCAAATTCGCAGTAATATGATGATGAGAGTAAGATCAATAGCAGTTGAATAATAATATTTTCAAATCTGTATTTTTTTATTTTATTTTTTAAACAATTCAGTTACACAGTTAAACAATAATTCTGTTTATGAAAAATTTGTTTTTCCTTTAAATACTTTTTGAAGTAGAATTTTCCAGTCAAAACACTTCCTTTGATTCTCTTCAAAAAAATATTTATAACAATTAGAAAAACTAAATTATTTTATAACAAATTAGGAAACAACAATTTAAACCAATAAACAAAACTTATAAATATCTGATAGTTATTAACTTATACAAATAAATGAACGCGTATTCACAACGCTACATCTGCACACTAACCGTACACAAAAACTTGTAGGTAGTTGCAAATAAGAATCCACACTTTTTCCTACCCTAAGCTAGTATATATTTTTAAATTTCAAAGACAGAACCCTTCTTATTAAATTTTAAACTTACTCTTAATTATATGTGTACTCACGTATAAAAAATATCACAGTTAAAATGCACACTTTAACAGCTGATTACAGCGTGAAAAATGGTGTTAGAAAGGAACAAAAACCACCATTGACCACAGTGATCATCTGCCATTCGAACTACATACAAAAGTTTTGAAATGTTTACAACAACAAAATTGAATTATTCACGTCTAAATTGAGTAAAAATACAACTGTCCGCCGGGTCAATAAATTGTTTGTTTTTTGCCATTCCCTTTTTGGTTTTCCGTAAATTTACCTGATTATCTTGAAAGTAACATTAAATATGTGAATAATATACATTCCGTAAATACTAGAAATAGAAATGATTTCAATCTGCCTGCTTACAAAACAGAAGCAGATAAATGTAACTTGTACTACAAGGGATTGAAATGTTATAATGAACTGCCAAATGATGTCAAAGCTAGTAATATAAATGAATTCAAAAGAAAATTGTATAACTATTACAAGTCCCTTCCTATCTAATAAAAATAACTATTAATGTAAACGAAAGGGTCCTTTCTGGCTCAAGTGTCCTTAATGACACGCTGGCCTCTTACTGGGTAAATTTCTTTAAACTTAACCTATAGGTTCAGACATTGGTGACTTATAAGTTATTCTGTATCGTTAACCTTATTGTAACTTTATCGCTATCCATGTGAGCTGTTAGTGGTGCCGTAAATCTGTAAACAGCTGACACATGTCGAGGCAGATCTTGGAAGGTAGGCGCATAGGCGAATTCAGAAATTTCCCATGTATTTTGTTATTGTAATTGGTAGATTGTAATGTCAAAATAATATTTTTCTTGGTTAAAATCTGAATTCGCTTGGGACTCGCACATTACTATTGGCCATGATGTGAATTCGCTTTAATTTTGATATTATAATCTACCTTTGTAAATAAAAAAAGAAGTTTCTGAATTCGCCTATGCGCCTACCTTCCTATAACTGCTTTCACAAGTGTCAGCTGTTTACGGATTTAGGGTTGCTAACCAAAATCCAATTGGTCTGTAAGTTAACGATTAGGGACACGATATCGAATCAAAAGCATCGATCTGGTACTCATCTAAAATATCGGTTAAAAAGAATCGCGAACCCGATAATATCGAAACTAAACTACTCGATACTCAAAGTATCGGTATCGAAAGCGATAATTTTCTAGAAGGTGCAACCTTAAAATTTCCACTAAAATAGTTAAAAGACGTACCAATCGACGCGTTCTGACCTCTAGATTATGAATTCGAAAGCGGAGATAAAAGATTTTTCCACATTTAAAAGATATTTATTAAAACGGTTTAAAGTTGCACCGTCTTCTAGAAAGTTACCAAAAACGCAAGAAAACTGCATACTGAGGCACACGCATATCGCTTTATTAGTGGTAATTCCATGGCATAGTATGCCATGGCTGGTTTCAATGTTTTGATTTTGACGTAAATCCTTTTCCAACTCATAAGAATAGTTCAAGCTGATTAAAAAAAATATAGAAGTTTATTAAGTTCTTGAAAACATTTTTTACAAACCAACAGCTTTTACAAAACAACAGGTGTATTGAATGCAATCACAGTTGTAAAAGATATTTGCAAAATATTTAGTATTTTGAAAAATAAACATCTTAAATAACATTAACAATTCATTTTCATTGAGATTATATGTATCCATCATCGAATTTTTTTGGAAATTTGAATTTAAATTATCGAAACAAAAAAAAAAAGATGAAACTCAAGGGCAGAATAGATGTGCATTCCATTTTATAAAGAGAAGCCATTGCGCAGTATGATTATTCTACCGGACTTCTTCTTTCCCCTTACGGCCAAAGCAGAAGCTTACAAGATGCAAATTTTAAATATGTATTTACATATATTTTATATTTTAAAAATAATTTATTTTATAGCTGTCAAATTGAAACAATTGTCAGAAAAAAGTGCCGAATGTCAAAAAACCTATCGAAATACAAGCTGGCTTATTGGTTTTTAACCGCCTAGATGGCATTTCGTTGGTTTTTTTTCCAACATAGCTTACTCCCTTGCGCCAACACAAAACTGTATTTCACAACCTCTTCTACACAAAAAACCTTGTAGAATATCAGGAAAAAACGTAGTGTCATATGGGCATTAATGGAAAATAGACATTTTTTTTGTTTATACCGTATTTTTAGTAAAGTAAGAAAGAAAAAAGATATTGACAATTTTTTCGCTGAAATGACGATTTTTTATTTGCAACGTCAAATTATCGTATGGTAATTGCAAATTGTTCGCAAGTTTCAGTGGTAAGTGTGCGCCTCGTTTAATGTAAAAATCAATAAACAGATTTCGGTAACTTCATACAACTTCTTACAAAAAACCTTACGAAAGCCCAAACCTGCAATTATTTCAGCACGTGGGTCAGACCTATTTTTCGATATGTACCAGTAATGCAAAATTACTCGTGCTTGTGCATTTTTCGGCTCTTTAGGAAGCAGCTTGTCACTTCTGCACACTCGACCGATTTTCGGCACTATTTTGCGTTGCACAATTTTTTGGACAAATATGACACAATTTTAATTTTCCATTACTCAATGTACTCATTTGTTCGATACCGTGGTTGAAGTACTCGATACCAAAAAATATCGTTGCAAAAGAATCGAGTAAAAAGTATCGGTATCAAATGCAAAAAATATCGATTTGGTATCGTATCGTATCGAAATTCGTGTCCCTATTAACGATACAGCTACAGAATTACGATAAGGCACCAATGACTAGTAACACAGCTTGTAAGGTTGGTTGAATCAGCTGTTTTATAAGGCTACAGATAAGTCACCAATGTCTGCACTTTATATCATAGCTGTCCAAATGCGATTTACTACCACAATCAAGCAACGACCGAAAAATGAGGTTGTGTTGGTGCGCCTACCGTATGCCAAAGTGAAAAATTACTAAAGAAAATCAGTCTTAGTGATGGGCGAGTCCGAGATGTTTTGACAATCGAGAGAATCGCCATCGTTGCAAAATCACAATCGAGTCAAAAGTTGACTCGCTCCTCGACTACGCAATCGAGATGTTTTTGCGATTGTACCGAGTCGGCGAGTCGGATGTTTTTTCAATGACATCTCGACTACACAGCCGAGATGTTTTTGCGATTGTTCCGAGTCGGCGAGTCGGAGGTTGTTTCGATGACAACTCGACTATACAAGCGAGATGTTTTTGCGATTGTTCCGAGTCGGCGGGCCGGCTGTTGTTTTGATGATATGTTTTAGTTGATGAAATAAAGTGAATGAGTGTTCTTGATGAAGAAATCAGGATTTTTAATGCAAATACATAAATAAATGAACCAAATTGAAAAATATTCTATATACAGACGCTGCATTTTTGCAATCACAACTAAAGAGTGTCGTGCATAATAATAATCATTATTTAAACATTAATAAATTTTCTAAAGTGAGACGCTTTCGAAAAAAAAATAATTTTACGAGCAGCAACAACGGCAATAGATTTGTACCACTCTGTATGTTTTTTAAAGTAATTTTAGGGGCATTTCAGTTATTACATCTGGGTCTGGGTTAAGATAAATTTTTACTGAAACAATCCGGCTCATAATGAAAATTGGCTGCACTTGAAAAGAACTAAAAAGAAGAAGAAACATATACAACATATACCCAGCAGTAAAAATCTGAAATGAATCCTTTATGAATCACAGGTGAAATTCATCATGAGGAGGCATCAGTGAATGCTTTCCTATAAAGGCTCCTGAATTTTTTCAAATAAATGGTTTGCTTTCCTCATGCCTATATGACTCAGTTCGGAGCCGGCATAAAACTGTCCAATGGTAGGAAAAACAAAAGGAGCACGCCTCGAATTGGGAGAGAAGCTCGGCCATAAAACTCGTCAGAGTTATAATAGCGCAAAAAAATTCTTCTGTACGTTGAAAAGAGACAAATACTCCCTCAAAAACAATTTGATTGACTTTAAACTTCAAACTAAATGAAAATAACTATTTCAAAAATTATTTTTTTGGAAATTTGAATTTAAATTACTGAAATAAATTATGAAACTCAAATGGCGGGATAGCTATGTATTCCATGTTATAAAGAGAAGCCAGTGCGCAGTATAATTTTTCTTCCGGACTTCTTCTTTCCCCTTACGGCCAAAGCAGAAGCTTACAAGAGGCAAATTTGAAATTTGTATTTCCATATACATATTTTTTATTAATTTAATTTGTATTTCCATATATTTTTTATTTTAAATATAATTTGTTTTATAGTTGTCAAATTGAAAAAAATTTGTCAGAAAAGCTGCCAAATGTCAAAAAACCTACCGAAATACAAGCTGGCTCATGGGTTTTTAACCGCCTAGATGGTATTTCGTTTGGTTTTTTCAATATAGCTTGCACCAACGCAAAACGATAGTGATGAATATTCAACATAGAATGATGAATGATCATTTAGCAGTGAAACAAATTTAGTGCAGGGTATATGTATATATATGTATACATACACAAATGTCACTTTTCAGTTCTGCCAAATCAAAAAAGCACTGTGCTGCCAAATCAGTACGGAAAAAACAAATCGAACAGGGTGGATCAGAAATTGAACCAGCAATTTATCTGGTTTAATCGAGCTGAAATCTTTGTTGTTGCATTTACATGCAAAAGTTTTTATCTGGGTTAGGATCACCGTATGTGAAACACGGCTTTTGATATTCAAGCGGCAACAACAAATATTATGTATTTTTTGCAGCGAGTCCGAGATGTTGTAGGGTTGCTTTGAAAACGAGATGAATCGTTGGCGAGTCCAAGATGTTTTAGCGATTGTTTCGACGGCCATTTACGACTTGACTCGAATACGAATGAAAACCGTCGAGAGCATTCGAGATGTTTCAACAATCGAGAGAATCGAATAAAACATCTCGGACTCGCCCATCACTAATCAGTCTTCATGCAGATGTTGGGCGAGCAGGGTCACGTGCGCACGCTTTGCGAAATTATGAAACAACACACATATATACGTACATATTTACATTTGTGTACACACTTTATATGCAAACTCTTCGTACTTTTGTTTGTTGTTTGGCATCTGTAATTAGAACAAAAGAATTTCAAGCGAAGATCAGCTAGCGACCACTTGCTTTCACGCCAGTCGAAGGCAACTTAATTATTTTTGCTAATCGACGATCGCCTAGTCCCACCGTAAGCGCTCGTTTTACGCTCTTTATTTGTCTGTAGTAGTGACAATCGGTGTGTATACGTACACAAGTGCTTACTCTCATTGCTCATATGAGTCGCATTTATACAGCTATGACCTATATCAATTAAACACTCCCTACTGAGTGAAAAATGTATTCCGAATGGAGCTTACTGTTCTTCATTACAGTTTACCTATCCTTACATGCTTTACTATGTTTCGGATAGGACTTAGGTTATAAGAAATTTTATATTTCGAAATATTTTATATAATTTGTGAAAACTAGGCTTAATTTTTAGCTGTAAGAATAAATAAATAAATAAATAATAAATAAATATTGACAAGAGATGCCACTTTTTCTTACTTTGAATAAATTCCAAACAACAGATGTTAATTGTGGTTAAGGCAAAGTTAGTGAATCGGACAATCGATAACGCAAACATTTGTTATTGTTAAAAATATCTATTGTAGAATCGTTAAAAGTAAGTGAATCGCGCTACTGGATCGCAATTTTGACAATACACAAAAGGCTGGTATCGACCTCTCAAGAAATAGCTCAAGAAATTTTTCGCTTTATTTCTTGAGTGAAAAATAGTAGTAGGCAAGAAATTTTTACGTTTAGTAATCCACCGTGAATACCAAGTGAAACGAAGAAGAGCATCAAAAACGTAAACAAAATAACCTTTTTGTAAACATACGCAATTGGTAAGTTCTTAATAGGGGCATTTCAGTTATTACATCTGGGTCTGGGTTAAGATAAATTTTTACTGAAACAATCCGGCTCATAATGAAAATTGGCTGCACTTGCAAAGAACTAAAAAGAAGAAGAAACATATACAACATATACCCAGCAGTAAAAAACTGAAATGAATCCTTTATGAATCACTGATGAAATTCATCATGAGGAGGCATCAGTGAATGCTTTCGGCTATGTTCAGAAACACAGCATGAAACGCAACAGCGGCAGTAATTATTTTTTTGATGATTGTGATGAGCAACGCTTCATGCAAAATTTACGTTTATGAACGCTCTGCTTCTACTACAAAAGCAGATTGCGCTTCAAACTGAGTTTCTGAACAAAGCCTATATATAAAGGCTGCTGAATTTTTTCAAATAAATGGTTTGCTTTCCTCATGCCTATATGACTCCGTTCGGAGCCGGCATAAAACTGGGAGAGAAGCTCGGTCATAAAACTCGTCAGAGTTATAATAGCGCAAAAACAATTCTTCTGTACGTTGAAAAGAGACAAATACTCCCTCAAAAACAATTTGATTGACTTTAAACTTCAAACTAAATGAAAATAACTATTTCAAAAATTATTTTTTTGGAAATTTGAATTTAAATTTCTGAAATAAATTATGAAACTCAAATGGCGGGATAGCTATGTATTCCATGTTATAAGGAGAAGCCAGTGCGCAGTATAATTTTTCTTCCGGACTTCTTCTTTCCCCTTACGGCCAAAGCAGAAGCTTACAAGAGGCAAATTTGAAATTTTTATTCCCATATATTTTTTATTTTAAATATAATTTGTTTTATAGTTGTCAAATTGAAAAATTTGTCAGAAAAGCTGCCAAATGTCTAAAAAAACTTACCGAAATACAAGCTGGCTCATGGGTTTTTAACCGCCTAGATGGTATTTCGTTTGGTTTTTCAATATAGCTTGCTTGCTTCAGGGCCGCCGAGAGAAAATCCGGGCCCGGGGTTAAAATAACTACGGGCCTCCATACTAAATGAACAAATTCTAAAAATCAAAATTCAATGAATATATATGTACATAGTTAAGAACTTTAATTTGTTTATACATTAATACAGATCAAGTAAATATGTTTACATAGAAATATACATATTAGGGTGGGTCAAATGTATTGTTCAAAAGGCGCATCCAGTTTCATACTGGGTCATACTGAGTAATATTGTCCATGGGACCATAGGTCTGAATGAATTCTGTTTAAATACATATTGCTTTATTTGTATGAAATAAATTTCTTTAAATTGGAATACAAATATTTGTTGGTAGAAATTTGGTATATCAAAAGACTGATCCTGCTGAACGCTTTGTAGCGTCCGGAACGCAGTTTAAGTGGCTAAAACAGAGGCATTAAACTAAATTTCTGTCGCTAACATACTTTAATCATTAGCTGTGGCCTAAATCTTTCCTTTTATCATAAAACGATACAATATTTCGCGATATTTCTGCCTCAAAAGTTCAAAAAATCGTGCGAACATACCGTCCGAAACGTCCAGGAAATACCCATATCGCTGTATAAGAATTTGCATCATACCAAATTTTTCTGTTGCAAGAGAAAGCGAATTCAAATTTATGCTGCAAAGTCGACGCCAAAACCAACAATTCCTTAAGTGAGGTGCAGACACGTTAAGAGATTTATAAAATTTGTTGAAATTTAAAATGATTGCTATCTACGAAAGGTGATTAAAGGTGTTGTTTGTTTATTTTCTGTAAGCAAAAACTTGGATATCATTTTGAGATTCCCGGGCCCTCTAAAGCCCGGGCCCGGGGCAATTGACCCCCTCAGTCCCCCCCTCTCGTCGGGCCTGGCTTGCTTGCACCAAGGCAAAACGATAGTGATGAATATTCAACAAAGTATGATCAATGATCATTTAGCAGTGAAACAAGTTTGCTGCAGGGTATATGTATATATATGTATACATACACAAATGTCACTTTTCAGTTCTGCCAAATCAAAAAAGCACTGTGCTGCCAAATCAGCACGGAAAAAACAAATCGAACAGGGCGGATCAGAAATTGAACCAGCAATTTATCTAATTTAATCGAGCTGAAATCTTTGTTGTTGCATTTACATGCAAAAATTTTTATCTGGGTTAGGATCACCGTATGTAAAACACGGCTAATAAATATTAAATAAAAGCGTTAAATATATGTTTTCAATAGTTTTATTTTGTTGTTATTTTAGGAAATCATCGAAAGCGACGAGGAACCTTATATTACTGATAAACTGTGATATATTGATGGCCGGAATGGAAGTGGATATATGAAAGCGACGCCAACTTCCGCTTTGCATCATTAGAAAAATTGTGCACTCTATTTTTTGGATTCTTTTTTTCGATTTTCACCACCATTTTTATCAACACGTAACAAAAGCCAACAAACGTCAAAATTTCTTTAAGAAAGAAATGCTCGATGATATATTTCTTGGCAAAACCTGTGTTGCTGTGTTCGCATTATGTTGAAAAATAGTGGTAAAAAAGTGTATTAAATTTCTTGAGAGGTCGATACTCGCTCAAGAAAGTTTCACAAGAAAAATTTCTTGAGCATTTCTTGTACGTCATTTTATATGGAAATTTGCGTTTCTTAAGAGGTCGATACTAAGCTTAATGCTATGTTCATGCTGGATTTGAAATGCAACATTTTGCATTTTCGAAGATGGCTTTTCGAAAAGTGTTCATGCTGCCGCGTTTTGTAAATGCGCATTTGTGAAGTTCGAAACAAACGGAGCTAATATCCCAGATTACGCAATCAGGTGTTGAGGTTTATTTTTTTTGTTTTGTTTAATTAAAAAAATAGAACAAGAATTTGCAAAATATGTAATAATATAATACACTAATTTTGCAAACCAAACGTACCAACCGCTTTGGTATTAATTTTGATCTCTGTTTTGTTTACTTTCGTTCATTAAATGTAGAGTGACGTCATCATGGAGCTCGTGTGCCCATGCTCATGCTACTCTATATGCGTAATCTTGTAGGTATTTCGTTCTTGTATTGCCACTATTTTCCATTCGAATGGCAAATTTTTTCGAAGATTTCAGGGTTGCTTTCTGCGTTAGCATTCAAAACGCAAAAAAATAGTTGCGTTAAGTTGCATTTTGGTGGTGGCATTTGTATGGAGAAATGTAACATTTAGAGCCTATACACACTTGCGACTCAATCTATTTAGTCGAATGTTGATTTGCATGGGAATGTATGGAAGCATTCACA
Organism: Urophora cardui; assembly: GCA_960531455.1. NCBI lineage: Eukaryota > Metazoa > Arthropoda > Insecta > Diptera > Tephritidae > Urophora > Urophora cardui. The sequence goes on from OY482670.1 coordinate 218,980, forward strand.
CTACATTCAATTAGTCGTACAACTGAAACAGTTGGATTTGCAGTCCAATTTCATTCCAACTGAAACAGTTGTACAACTGCTTGATCAGCAAGGCGCCCTTCTACGTATTCACACTACACCATTTCCAGTTGGATTTTAGAAAGCATCAACTGGATTTTAGAAAGAGTCAATTGGATTTTGGAAAATTTAAATTGTTTTTCCAATCAACTTTTCTAAAATACAATTTTCACTTTCTAAAATCCAGTTGACGTTTTCTAAAATCCATCTGGAAATGGTGTAGAGACAATTTAGTCGAACGACTACAACAACAACAGTGATATTCGAAGTGGAAAGAGTTGCCATGCTGACAGCACTACTTTTATTTCACTTTTGGTAAATTGCAGAGATTAAATATTTCAATTAATATTTTCAAAATGTTAAAAAAAAAACAAAAGGTTCGTTTCTTATTAACTACACCATTTCCAGATGGATTTTAGAAAGCGTTAACTGGATTTTAGAAAGGGGAAATTGGATTTTAGAAAGGGGAAATTGGATTTTAGAAATGTCAATTGGATTTTAGAAAGCGTTAAAAAGATTTTAGAAAACGAAAACTGGATTTTAGAAAGCGTGAATTGGATTTCAGAATGTGCGTGTAAAATAAATTTTACACAGAATTTTTCTAATAGAAATTCTTTATTGCGTATGAAAGTATAATGTATGTAGATACATATACGTGATTATATAGGCGAATCCGTGTTAAAAAGATCTAAGATCCAATTTCCCCTTTCTAAAATCCAGTTGACGCTTTCTAAAATCCATCTGGAAATGGTGTAGTTATAGACAAGAATTATCTAACTAAGGATATTTACTTCCGTTTTCATGTGTTTCTTGATATTGTTGTTCTCTTCAAATGTCATTAATCGCATTTTAAAATAGAAATAATGAAAATGAAATTGCATGGAAATTATTAATGGCTAATTTTGACTATTTTTCCCGTTTCTTTTACTTCTGTTCTTTCGCCTTTATGAGCGTCATTCCTTCCGTTTTTCTCTTTTCATTTACTTGACAGCTAGTTTCTAGTTTAATAAGAAACAAAGCCAAACAATGTATGCACTTTTTGTTTATTTTATTGTTTTTTATTTATTAATCAAGTTGACAGCTGACAAGAAGGTGCTTCCATGTAAGAATGCAGATAAACTGATAAACTTTAGCAATTTAATACTTCATCACTTTATATGAAGACCACTAATGTAAAATTTGCTGTGTAAAATGTGAACATTGGCAACACTATGTCATTGTCAATCACCCGACTATTTAGTCTCTAGTGTGAATAGCTGCCACCGATTCGACTAAATTTCAATTTCAATTTCAATTTCAGTTTATTCAGTCTATGATTACAAAAAATCTTACAGACTAGATACAATTTTAGATACAATTTTTATTTTCATTTTCATTTGATTTTTTAATATTAAGTGAACACATAAATGTACAAAAATATGCATATACATTTTTGCAAACAATAAAATACAAAATTACAAAATTAGACTCACTCAGTAGGGAGTGATATACCCATTAAGGGGCGAGTGTGCCTTAAAGGACACTAATGGCCAGAAAGGACCCAGTCAAAAATTAAATTTGACACTATTTTAATACATTTTGGGCCAGAAGGGACCCAGTCAAAAATTAATATTGACGCTGTTTAATAATTTTGTTAATTTGTACGTATATAATAAATAATTTTTTGTTGGAGTAGTGTGAATACAACAGTCCAATTCGACCAAATCGATTGAGTCGCAAGTGTGTAGGCTCTTAATAGGGGCATTTCAGTTATTACATCTGGGTCTGGGTTAAGATAAATTTTTACTGAAACAATCGGGCTCATAATGAAAATTGGCTGCACTTGAAAAGAACTAAAAAGAAGAAGAAACATATACAACATATACCCAGCAGTAAAAATCTGAAATGAATCCTTTATGAATCACTGATGAAATTCATCATGAGAAGGCACCAGTGAATGCTTTCATATAAAGGCTGCTGAATTTTTTCAAATAAATGGTTTGCTTTCCTCATGCCTATATGACTCCGTTCGGAGCCGGCTTAAAACTGTCCAATGGTAGGAAAAACAAAAGGAGCACACCTCGAATTGGGAGAGAAGCTCGGCCATAAAACTCGTCAGAGTTATAATAGCGCAAAAACAATTCTTCTGTACGTTGAAAAGAGACAAATACTCCCTCAAAAACAATTTGATTGACTTTAAACTTCAAACTAAATGAAAATAACTATTTCAAAAATTATTTTTTTGGAAATTTGAATTTAAATTACAGAAATAAATTATGAAACTCAAATGGCGGGATAGCTATGTATTCCATGTTATAAGGAGAAGCCAGTGCGCAGTATAATTTTTCTTCCGGACTTCTTCTTTCCCCTTACGGCCAAAGTAGAAGCTTACAAGAGGCAAATTTGAAATTTGTATTTCCATATATTTTTTATTTTAAATATAATTTGTTTTATAGTTGTCAAATTGAAAAATTTGTCAGAAAAGCTGCCGAATGTCAAAAAACCTACCGAAATACAAGCTGGCTCGTGGGTTTATAACCGCCTAGATGATATTTCGTTTGGTTTTTTCAATATAACTTGCACGCTCGCACCAACGCAAAACGATAGTGATGAATATTCAACAAAGAATGATCATTTAGCAGTGAAACAAATTTACTGCAGGGTATATGTATATATATGTATACATACACAAATGTCACTTTTCAGTTCGGCCAAATCAAAAAAGCACTGTGCTGCCAAATCAGCACGGAAAAAACAAATCGAACAGGGCGGATCAGAAATTGAACCAGCAATTTATCTGGTTTAATCGAGCTGAAATCTTTGTTGTTGCATTTACATGCAAAAATTTTTATCTGGGTTAGGATCACCGTATGTGAAACACGGCTAATGTTGCGTTTTGAACTAAACGCAAAAATGCCTCCGAAACGCAGGCTCACCATGAACATGCTATAAGGCTGGTATCGACCTCTCAAGAAACAGCTCAAGAAATTTTTGGATTTATTTCTTGAGTGAAAAATAGTAGTAGGCAAGAAATTTTGACGTTTAGTAATTCACCGTGAATACCAAGTGAAATGAAGAAGAGCATCAAAAACGTAAACAAAATAAACCTTTTTGTAAAATACTTTTTGGTTGCTTGTTTTTCGGACAGGGTAGGAATATGATCTATTGTGGAACGATTTTCCGTCATCCCTTGTCAAGTTTGGTTTGGAGACAAACAGAACGAAAAAAGACACTGAAGATGGCGCATATTAGCCGAAACCGGTTTGTCTCCAAATCAAACTTTTTGTAAACATAAGCAATTAGTAAGTTCTTAAAAAATATTAAATAAAAGCTTTAAATATATGTTTTCCATAGTTTTATTTTGTTGTTATTTTAGGAAATCATCGAAAGCGACGAGGATGACCTTATATTACTGGTAAACTGTGGTATATTGATGGCCGGAATGGAAGAAAATGAGAAATCGACGCGAACTTCCCCCTTGCATCATTAGAAAAATTGTGCATTATATTTTTCATTTCTTTTTTGCCATTTTCACTAACAATTTCCACGATTTTTTTTTAACACGCAAGAAACGTCAAAATTTCTATAAGAAATAAATGCTCGATGATATATTTTTTGGCAAAATCTGTGTTGCTGTGTTCGCATAACGTTGAAAAATAGTATTAATAAAGTGTACTACATTTCTTGAGATGTCGATACTCGCTCAAGAAAGTTTCACAAGAAAAATTTCTTAAGCATTTCTTGTACGTCATTTTATATGGAACTTTTGCGTTTCTTGAGAGGTCGATACTACGCTTTAAGCTAAAACGGTAAAAAGGACGGAAGTAAAATGTTTTGAGCCCCACTGCGTGAAAAATACAGCAATATTCATATTGACCGTGTAACGTATGCCTATGATTGAAACGGATTTTATATATGCAACATGGCCATGCAACCTTGTCTGTAGAACCTAGCTACTGTTCTTTTACTTCAAGCTTTGTCGTTGAGTGTATGTATGTTTTGGAAATCTCAAAATTTATCGAATTTTATTTAAATAATCCTTTATTTTACAGACTGCATTATACGCTTAAAAGGGATAATGCCGCCAAAATTTGATCCTACGGAAATTAAATTAGGTAAATTTATTTTCTTGTTAATGAATTCATGATTGATGTTGGTTATTTTAGTGTATTTGCGATGTGTTGGTGGGGAAGTGGGAGCCACATCTTCTCTAGCTCCCAAAATTGGCCCACTTGGCTTGGTGAGTCAGGTCTATTATATATATCTTTCTTAAAAAGTAATTACCATTTTGTAGTCGCCAAAAAAAGTAGGTGATGACATTGCTAAAGCCACAGGAGACTGGAAGGGTTTAAAAATCACTGTATGTTTAACTATTCAAAATCGTCAAGCTGCTATATCGGTCGTTCCATCAGCCGCATCCCTCATTATAAAGGCCCTTAAGGAACCCCCACGTGATAGAAAGAAGCAGAAAAATAGTGAGTTTTTATTTTTAATCTCGGGCAATCTCAGTGAAAATGTTAATTAAACGATACTAAGTGACACAACTCAAAATTCGGCTTAGTTTGTATATAATGAACCAATTTCATTTATTTACAAACTCCTAGGAATTTTTCAGTGAATCTTTCAGGAAATATTCTGTAGATGATAATCTAATTTTAACACTTTCAATTATTATTAAAGTTCTCCAGAAAGAGAATTCTGCCGGCTGAGAGTTATTTTTTTAAAGCGCCAACGGAAAAGGTGTTCTGTAAAAAACCACTTTGGATTGGTCCATGGAATTAATCCAGAAAGAGAATTCTATCGGCTGATGGTTATTTTTTTGAAGCGCAGCCAAAGGCCGCCAACGCATAAAGCATTACTTTAACAAGGAATATCTCCTGAATCATAAGCGTCCGGCGGGTAGAACTTTGTTTTTTGTGATCTGTGAGACCACCCCTACCCTCCGGAAAAAGTAATTTTTATCGGATCGTTCATTATATACAAATTCTCCCGGTTACTTTTCAGTTAAAAGACTGATAGCAAAGCTTTTTTGGCAGTCGCTTGAGATAAGCTTTGTGTACTTGTTCGTGAAAAAACTGATTTAACAAAATTTCAGTTGTGCTACTATGAATCAGACCTGTTAAATAATGATTATTAATCGTAATGATTACCGGTTTGATTGATTATTTTTTCAGGTATCTATTTAATGATTGATTACCCATTGTTTTCAAATTTTAATGATTATTTTGCAATTACCATTAAAAAAAATCATAAAAAATGAAAAATAATCATAAAAAATCAAAAATAATCAAAATAAAAAAATTATTTTGATTGTTTTTGATTATTTATGATTATTTTTGATTTTTTTTGATTTTTATCAACATCGTTGTAAAGAAAGATGCACATTTGTACGTATGCAGGTATGTACATATGTAGCGTTTTAAGGCATACTAAGGGCAATAACGCAACTATTACGGACTTAAAGCCTGGTGCTCAACCAACCTCCCGACGGTAGCTTGATGATAGGTACCGGGAGTTCGGTACGATGACAGGAGGTTTAGTGCGGTTAAAGTCCCGCACTTACAGGGTAAATGCTTTAGATGCTTCCTCCTCGTAAAAAAACAAAAAAAAAAAAAGGTATATGGTACTTAAATACTTTTTGGTTGCTTGTTTTTCCGACAGGGTAGGAATATGATCTATTGTGGAACGATTTTCCGTCATTCCTTGTCAAGTTTGGTTTGGAGACAAACCGACCGGTTTTTATATGCTACTTATTTATATTTGTTCAGACAGGCATTAACATTTTTGTACAATAGTTTGTGTTGAGAAATCACTTATTAAATATTGCAACATTATTGTGGTCACTTTTGATATTTACCAAAGTGTCGTTTTCACATCTGAGTTTTCTCATACATCCTCTTCCCTTTTACATTCTGAGTTCACACGTGAATAAACGTGTTCTACTTTGTACTACAATTTTCTTAAAATAAAATCTATATGAACTTAAAAGTTTTTGGTACACATATTATAGTATGTTTGTAATAATTTGCCTCTAAAAATGTTTTCTAGAAGAAATATTTGTGTATACCTTAAAAGTTTGTATTTATTGTTAATTTGTTATTGACCGTACATGGCATGATGCACTTTTATATCAAACTAGCTGACCCCTAGACGTTGTTTTGCCTAAAATTTATAACTATAAAGCCTAAAGAAACAGTCCTAGATTACCGTGTTGTTCACCATTATCTTAAAATCGATAGTAATGTTAGCGAATACTAATTCTCTTCAATCAATTCCCTGAATATCCCTATCCGTATCGCTATCCCTATTCCAGGGTCCTACCAAAACACTCCCAGAGATATTCAGCATGAAGGATTAAGTTTGTATGGGAGGTGCCACGCCCTCTTAATATTTTCAACTTAAAACCGATTCGAGGTAATTACGAACAAACTTGCAGAAGTATTCAGTTTTGTCCAGTTTTAAGGGACTGAATAAACCACGACTCATTATTATATATATATATGTAGATTATTTTCATCTTTTTAAAAAATTGTTTAAAGTGACCAAATTAAACGTTACATAATCTGATTTTCTTTAATTTATAGTCAATTCTGTGTGTTATTTATGTAGATGTTATAGCCCAAAATGTTTATATCCGAACAATCCCTTGTATGGGAGGTATATGTTATAGTTGTCCGATTTCTCATAAAATTTCAAGTAGATATCTCAAAAACATGAGAGACTAATTTGTGTTTATGCAGACGCATAGATGGACATTGATTAGCGACTCAGCCCTCATCATATCGGATATATTTTGGTGGGTCTGCCGTATGCATAGACTTACTGTCTGTCCTCTTAATCATCCGGTCTTAGCTTACAAAAGGTGATTGAGTGCAGATGAGAGATTTGAAATGATATCACATACATGGTATATTTTACATACATATTATCATATTTATAACTTCATGTTTCACTGCATTTTAAATTATATTCTTGCACTTCCTACATTTATGTGCCAAAGCCATATATTTTCACTGCGTGAATTCACTGAGTGAATTATCTCGGATTAATCATATCTGGATAAACACTTAATTTCCAGTAAACAAACTCTCTAAGCATCGTGCATTCTGCTGATCTCGGAACAATGATACAAGCTCGCGGTCTTCCTGTCCCTATAAAGTGAAGGATGCTGCCTCAAGAATTCCCTCCAAGGCCACAGATACGTTCACGACATACCCATTGTTCCTCAAATAGGATTATTTGGGAATTTGTATGCCGCTTCGCATGCCTACTACATAATAAAGCAGTAGACGATTTGCTATGCTGCAAATAGATTTGCGTAAAGATAATCTCTGTCATACTCAGAATTATTTATTCGTTTTTCCCTGTCCTTATCCTGGACTTAGAAATAAATCTTTCCCAGGTGTAGGAAGGGTTTGTATCCGTATCTAGTTAGTACGAAGAACTTTCAACGAGCCAAGGTCTATACAAATTTTGTACTTCTAAATTTGTCGACATTTTAACTAGTGCAGTTGTCGCTGCATAATACATAATGACTTGGATACACCTGTCCCCATATTTACTGTGCGTACTTTAATATGCATATACATACATTTGTACAAACAAACTTTATGCCTCTCTGACCAAACATACATACAAACATACCTGAATACGTATGTATGTGCATGCGTATCCAAATTTCTTTACAATATTGAAAAATAAACAAACAAAATGAAAAAAAAATCATAAAAAATCAAAAATAATCATAAAAAATCAAAAACAATAAAAAAAAAATTATTTTGATTATTTTTTATTATTTTTGATTTTTTTTAATGGTAATCAATTAAAATTTATTTTTTTGTAAAAAAGAATTAAAATAATGATTACCAATTAAAAAACAAAACAATTTAATTGATTACTAATCCTAATCGGAATTTAACAGGTCTGCGATATGTACATATGTACATCGTCGGTGATACTGCAATACGTTCCATGTCACTTTTCACTTCTTCCTGAATACACCTGAATAACCTTTTTACACTTTTGTCAATCACATAGATTTTGCTTTTATATATAACTTCGCTTTTATATATACTATAAAAATATAAAGAACACCGCGAAAAGTGAAAATATATATAGTTTTTTCTCCTTCCTCAAAAATTTAGTCGCGGCGACATAGCACGTTTTGCAGTATCACCGACGACATATATTTAATATTTCTTTTTTATAGTTAAGCATAGTGGAAATGTTACGTTTGATGACATCCTTTCAATTGCGAGAACAATGAGGCCTAGATCTATGGCTCGCAATCTTGAAGGTACATGTAAGGAAATTTTGGGAACTGCGCAAAGCGTTGGATGTACCGTCGATGGAAGGCCTCCACATGACATTATAGATGACATAAATAGTGGTTCAATAGAAGTTCCTTCCGAATAAATCATAGAACCATCTATTTCCAAATAAAAGTATGATTTGTTATCGGTAAATAACATCGTTTGTTCTTTTCAAATAATCTCGTGGAATTTACGTAAGTATTTATAATAGCAAAAGAAAAGCCGGAAATATAAATATGTACAATGTACATAGTTTGGGATCCCCATCTTCGATTTACTGAGTGCTACTTCCAACTGTATTGATTTAGACCAGCCCATTAAAAAAAGCTATCTGAACACATCTTTTAGATGGGACCTTTAAATTATGACCTTTCCGCTGTGTAGATAAATTTTGTAATTAGGCATGATTCGCAATTCATTTTCATATGAATTTGTTGGTTGACACGATTGAATTGGCTTAGCGGTGATTCCACCTCACTGCCTTTGTTTCACAAGGATCTAGTCTTAGCGCTGGAGCGATTCACTTGGTCAATGTTGAAGAAAAAAAAAACTTGTTTTTAGGGTTTTTTAGAACTACAGAGAATCTGTGTTTTGTAAGGTACAGCCAGACGACGCAAGAAATTACTTTCAGAAAGTGAAAAATTCAAATTTTTGCGTCGTCTGGCTGTGCCCGTAGATAGATAGTTATTCGGAGGATGATACGCACCGCGACCTATGGGTCTATTGTGCCCTCCCGCTCGTTATAATACCTCCTCTAGGCCAATCTCATATACAAAGTTGAGTATTGCGTTTGGTCTTAGGGTTGGTATTTGGCTACTCTCAAGCTGATATTGCCCAAGTGTCCTCTGTCTCCTTCTAGATATGGCCGTGCATTCGAGGAGAATGTGCTCAGCGGTCTCATCTTCCATATCACAGAACCGGCACAGGCTACTCGAGTAGATGCCTATTCTGTGCATATGGCTTTTGAGTCTACAGTGACCAGTTAAGAGTCCAGTCAGGATCCTCAATTTGCTTTTGGGGAGTTCCATAATCTCCTTGAAGCGTTTTTTATTGTAACCTCCCAGCAGCAGTTTTGCCTGGCGCATTCCAGGAGATTGTCGCCAGTGCTGCTCCCTCATTGTGATTTCCTCAATCCTGAGCTCTTCCCGTATCGTATGTGGTCCTATACTTAGGAAAGGCTCAGGTCCTAATGGTTTTGCCGCTGCTGCCTCTCTGGCAAGGCCGTCAGCAATCTCATTTCCCAATACTCCTCTGTGTCCAGGAACCCAGGCCAGAAGAAGTGAGTTCCTGGCGCCAAGTTTGTTAAGTTTTTCTATGCACTCTCGGACTAGCGATGAGTTGATCTCATATGACGCCAGTGCCCTGAGTGCCGCTTGGCTATCGCTCAATATGGTAATTTTCTCGCCAAAGTATCCTCTCTTCAAATTTAACTCTGCACACTGACTAATGGCGAATACCTCCGCCTGAAAAATGCTCGGAAAACGCCCCAGAGGTATGGATACCTTTGCTCTCGGACCACAGAAGCCAGCACCCCTACATTCCGGTGTTTTCGAGCCGTCAGTGTACCATATAATAGGGATGTCCCTTAGAATGGCCTCCAGTCTGGAGTCATTCCAAGTTGCTTTGTTCCCTAACTCGATTCTAAAACGTTTCTCAAATTGGATGTACTTAGTCATGTCATCTCTAGGAAGTAGAGAGATTGGGAGTCTCTCTCCCAGGCTCCTCATACCTTGAGATGATAAGACCTTTCCCCGTCCACTTCCTTCCCTTGCTATATTTAGAAGGGTGCGCTTTACTGTTTGCTCTATGAAAATGTGTAGCGGGGTTAGCTCGAGTAGCACTTCCATAGCCGCCGTTGGGCATGTGCCCATCGCACCTGTGATACACACGCAGGCCAGGCGTTGTATCCTGGCCAGTGTGCTTCTCACTGACGCTAGGTTGCTCCTCGAGCCCCACGCAACTGCTCCGTATATTATTGTCGGTCTAACTATCATGGTGTACATCCATCTTAGCATTCGGGGACTACAGCCCCATGATTTACCTGCAAGGCGTCTGCACACCATTAGTGCTCTTGTAGCCTTAGATGTGGTGTGCTCCACATGTTCCCTCCATAAAAGCTTAGTATCAAAGATGACTCCTAAGTATTTTACTTCGGGAACAGTGGTTAGCGTCACCCCATCTAGCCTAATTGGTCTCATTCCTGGTAGGGATCTTCTTTTTGTGAAGGAGATGATAGCTGTTTTTGCGGGATTTATGTTAAGCCCCACTCCAGCACACCATCTTTTTGTTATAATAAGGGCCCTCTGTATGATGTCACAGAGGGTGTTCTCAAATTTACCTCTTGCAATTAAGACGATGTCGTCCGCATATCCTTGACAGCGGATTCCATCATCCGTCAGTAATTGCAGAAGTTCGTCCACTATCAGGCTCCACAAGAGAGGAGATAGGACTCCTCCCTGCGGACATCCTTTGGTGGTTTTGACCTGTACTACGTCGTCACCCATTTGGCTGTGCCCGTAGGCCCTTTATCCAAAAAGACTGCCACTCTGGCTGCTGTTGTAGCTTCAGTGAGAAGAAATGGATTGAAACCAGGGACTCAAAAAAACAACTTTTTTCTGAGAAAAATTAAACTAAAAAAAAAACTTATTTTCTGATCGAAAAATAAATCTCAAAAAAAAAAATAACTCATTTTTTAAGCGAAATATAAAACTCAAAAAATAACTTATTTTCTGAGCAGAAAATAATGATTAAAAATTAATTTGTTTATAAAAATCGGAAAAAATAAAAGTTAAGCACCTAGAGGTAGTATGCGTTACGGTGATTACATCTGTGTACTCTGCGTTTAGCATTTCTCCTTCAGTATGATTTTTTTAGTCAAAAGTAAGTAGATTATTTGCAATCCCTGATTGAAACTGCACGAGACAAGCGTCATACTGCAATAAAAGTTTATATAGCCATTTGAACTAGATACCGAATCTACCAATCGTATGAGAATCCCTAGATAGGGTCGGAAAAAAATGTAAAAGTCCGCCCCTAAATTTGAAGCTTATGTTGAGAGGGTTAAAGGACACTAAAAAAACATTTTTTTTATCCCGGTTATTGGAGCTGTCCGGTTATAAGGACTGTCCGTCTTGGGGAATTTCACCGTATTTCGTAAGATAAAGGACAATAACTCCAGTATGCTAATAATTTTTTGGCATGGTTGGCAACCTTTTTTCAACATAGAATTCGCTAGCGAGCTAATGTACAAAAGCCTAGCTTTCGTTGGAACTATTCGTGAGGATGAAAGATTCATTCCACCAGAATTACTTGCCTCTTCTAACCGTCCACCATCCTCTGTTACTACGAAAATGTCTTGCTCTTACGTGCCAAAAAAATATGTAAGTCTATGATTCTAAATTCAACTGAACATTACCCCTGCGATGTTGATGGGGAGGCCAAGAAAGGAACAGATAAACAACGCGAATTTTTTATTGAATTAGCACAGCAAAAGTTTAAACCACATATGGAGTTTCGTGAAGCCTAGCCGAATTTATCACGATTATGCCCCATCTGCGATTAGACTCTGGCTGGTTTTTGGTATTTGAGGCAGATAAGAGAAACCGGAAAACTCATTCCATTACATTAAATGTAAATATACGGTTTGTGATTCACATTAAACCAACGCATGCGTAACGCGTTGCTGAAGAAGTGCCAAAAGGTCCTACAAACTAGGGACTTGTTTAAAACACCCATTAATGCATTCCTTTAACAAATTTGGACTGTATTTTTATGCTAAATGAACATAAATATAACATTTGTCAAATAACAAATAACATTTGTTGTATCCGATGACTTTTTTGGTAGTTGCAAATAAATAATACCTTATGGTCTGTCAGACCACAATATACCGTTAACGACAATTCACGTCACCAGTAGTCTGAGGGTTAAACGAAATAAAAATTTTACGCTTAAGCTTTTAGTGGATATCGTACTGGGTTAGTTTGCGCCGATTCCGGCTTAAAATAAGGCAGGCCTACAAAGGTCAATAATTGAAATTTACTGTTCATAATTCAGTACAGCCTTTATTTTTCAACGGATTTGAACAAAATTTTTTTTAAATGAAAGATTTTGATATTCGCAAGAGTGTAGTTTAGCCTGGTTTTTGAATTTTAGCATCTTTAAATTTTTTGTTTAGTGTGCAAAGTGTGGGAAATGGCAAGTTTAGTGCGATATTATCCTGCTCCAGTTGAAACAGTTTTAACTAAAAAAAACTACCTCAAAATATAATAATAATATAATACAATGGCGCTATTATAACTCTGACGAGTTTTATGGCCGAGCTTCTCTCCCAATTTGAGGTGTGCTCCTTTTGTTTTTCCTACTAATTGGGTGGACCTACAGTTTTATGCCGGCTCCGAACGGCGAATGCATTTTTTTGAGAAGCTTTTTCATGGCAGAAAGAAACCCGGAGGGTATGCCGCCCACTGCCGAGAGGTGACCGCTGCTCTTAAAAAATCCAATAATTGAATTTTTACTAATTAGAAAATTTTTTTTGGTGTTTGCTCGGACTGGGGTTTGAACCCGAGACCTCTGGCATAGCAGGCGAGCCCTCTACCCACTGCACCACAGCGGCTTCAAAATATAGTTTGAAGTAAACTTAAAAGAAAATTATTATTTGAAAATTTTGAAAAAGTTAAAAAAAAAATCCAAAATGGTCCTCTATACGAGGTTGTCAACGAAAAAAAAATATATTTTCAATTTCCCATGGGGGGATTGATCCCCCATATCTCCCCCCCCTATCTACGCCACTGGTTCGCGGGATCAGAAAAAAATTTTTTTTGTCCCTTAATCCTCTCAACATAAGCTTCAAATTTAGGGGCGGACTTTCACAAGTTTACATATACTGAATTGCTTAAAACAATTAATTAAATAATAGCTTCGTTAAATATTCGTCGTGACGTAACTTCTTTGGTTATTAATTTAGTAAAACCGTTTCAAGGCAACATTGTCATGAATTTTAAAGCACCGTCATTAGGCAAAACAAAGAGGATAATTCATGGACATACAAATAAGTTAGCTGACCCAACTATGTGAAAACGACTTCAGAGCTCAAAAGAACGTTAGAAGGGAGTGTAGAGCTGCAAAATACGAAAATAATGACGTTTAAATTTTAAAAACCGGATGAAAAATAACAAAGTTACAATAAAAAAAAGATTTCGGCGGTATTTCGCGGGGTCAAAAAAAATTTTTTTTTTGTGTCCTCTCCCTTCTCAACATAAGCTTCAAATTTAGGGGCGGACTTTTACAACTTTTTTTTTTTTTTCGTATGGGGACCAACCCTATCTAAGAATCCCCCGTGACATCATAAGCATGTGTTTCATAAAAAAATGCATGTAACACCACCTCCCTGTGGTCCAACATCATCAAAACCATGCTAATTTCAATACCGGTTACTCTTAGTGACCTAGTCTAACCTAGAACAATTTCACCCATCCTTAATTAATAAACATAAAGGATGATAAAATATTTATATATTTTTTAACATGTTATATGTATATATATATTATATTAAATGAATGGAAATGGTAAACATGTATAATAAATATATAGATACGTTAATACAAATATAGCAATTAATCGATGGAAATCCAAAGTATATTTATATATATTCATTATTAATATATTTATATTTATATATTCTTTATTTCTTTTTGTTTTTACCTAAAGTCAAAGTATGGTGCGATGTTGTTAACTGCGTTTTACGACGACTAAATTCTACAAAATCTTCTTCCAACTTTTTTCGGGAATCTTCTAGCTTTCTTTTCTCTTCTGCATGATCACGTTTGAGTTTATCAAACTTAGCATGCAACTGAAATAGATAATTTTATTACTTTAAATTGTAATTAAATTAAGGTGAAGTTAACTAACCTCCTTTTCACTTTCTTTGAGTTCAGCTTCCTTTTCCTTAACTCTTTGCACAAACATCTGTCTGACTTCTTCCTCTTTAGCCTGCAGCTCTGCTAAATGGTTTGTCCTTTTTGCTTCAAATGTTTGCTGGAATGAAATCTAAAAGAGAAACAACCATATTGCTAGAATAAAAAAAATGCGAGTGTATTAAGCTTACTGGTTTATTATCCCTATCAACATCGCTAAATCCCATTTGCTCAAGACGCTTCTGCCTATAAAGCTCATAATGACGGGTATGTGTCTTTTCTCTCATATCTTCCATATTAGTTCGAATCAACATTTCTCGAAGCTTTACGAAATCGCAGTGCATTTCATTTTCGACTTGAACTGTGCCCCATGGATATTGTCGAGCACGAATTAATTTGTTGCCTACTTTAATAAAATCAGTGCTTCCAACAACTGCAAAGGGAACGTGTGTATTCATAGTTGTATTAGTTTCGGCAACGGTTTCATCATCTGTTGGGAATTGATATATATGAACTCCGTTATTTGACAATTCTTGCATAATTTTTCCTTTGAATCGATTTAACTCTGATTTCGATATTGTATCAGCTTTTGCAATGATGGGAATGATGTTCACTTTACTATCGAGTTTCTTCATACATACTAGATCTAATGACTTGAGTCCATGACCAGTAGGACATATAAAGTATAGGCACACATGAATGCGACTATCATGACATGAAACTAATGATCGTTTTATCTTTAACTCTTCCTGTAAATAAGCTTCGAACTGTGCATCAATATAGTCAACTACAGCTTTGAAAGAATCATCTTTATTGATTTGATCTCCATAGCCAACAGTGTCGCAAATTGTCAACTTAAGTCGAACATTACTTTCTTGAAGCTCATAAGTGTGCGCCTTCAACTTAACATTAGGTAGTGTATGTGGGCTGGGCGTAGATTCAAAGCTAGTGTTAAAAAGTGTATCCATAAGAGTGGATTTACCTAGTCCCGTTTCACCTAAACATATACATATGTATATATAGTTCAAATACACTTTATGGCTGAAGAAAATCATGTATACTCACCTATGCACATGACATTGAAAACGAAACCATTTTGCACACTCTTGTTGACAAGTTGATCTGGTAAGCTGTCAAATCCAACATGCCCGGACAATTTCAAAGTGCGCAAATGCGGCTCGTTCTGGAAATTGATGTAAAAAAAGAGCTTTAAGTATACATATGTAAGGGTTTAAAAGGTAGATTTAAAAAAAAAATAAATGGCCTTAGCTATGTATTTAATAAAATTTATTTAGCTCCCTTAACCTATAAGTTACTGATGATTACATACACATATGGACACTGAAATAGGTGTAAAAGTTTTTCTTTCACAGCCTTACAGCATTCGCAATTAAAACGAAGTTTTGCTTAGTTATATGAATAATGTACGTTACTAAGACGAATTATGTTAAAATTATTTAATTTCAATTATTTAAAGGAAAGTTATATCAGATAAACAAAAATCTCCTGGACACTGAAATAGGTGTGCAGCACTTTTTTTTCAAAATTTCAAAAATAATTCAGTTAAAACTGCTTTATTCAATTGATTTTTACTAGAGAGTATATATGTCATTGTTTTGGATAACTTTGGCTAATCTATTGGTTATGGATGTAGTTAATTTGTGGCATTTTTCTAATGGAGTAGTAGTAGGAGTAGTTCCCGCGCTTTCTGCCAAAATGGAGCTTTCTTTGGAAATGAAAAGGCTGTCAATCATCTCTGAATATCACTACGCAAGGTCTAAATTGGTTTTGGATCAGGCAATTCGCTTAGCCATTCCATACAGGTGACATTTGCATCGTGGAAAAATTCAAACCCCAATCACCCAAACGTGCTTTGGGTCGTTTTCTTGTTGAAAAATCCTTTTATGTGACATGTTTCCTTGGCAATATGACAGCTTAAGAATCTGCTAAATATCCCTGTACTTTATAACGGTCAATGCCTCCTTTAGCGAAAATAACAGACCAACACTTTTCTAAGTTGCACATTATGTTTCCACCCACTTGCCTAATCGTCTTTTAGATGTAGAATGGTGCAAATCCAAATTATCCAAAAAAAAAAGTCCTGCACACCTATTTCAGTGTCCAGGAGATTTTTGTTTATCTGATATAACTTTCCTTTAAATAAATGAAATTAATTAATTTTAACATAATTCGTTTTAGTATCCATATGTGTATATAAACTTCGGCAACGGTGCAATGGTAAAAACACTTTCCAAAAGTTGTGCAACGGGTACGTATGTGTGTAGGTATTTACCTACTTCGTCGAATACAAATCTGGGTAATTCCGTTACTTAGAACCGGCGCACATAGGTAGATTTTCAAGTTTTATGCGGCCAAAAATATTTTATTGTCTACATCTATTCCAAATTGCTTGTTTAATATAATAATAATAATACAATGGCGCTATTATAACTCTGGCGAGTTTTATGGCCGAGCTTCTCTGCTTGTTTAATGCAAAATTATAATAATAGGTCCGTTTATTATTAGCTAGTTTTGAATAGTTAGCCAAGTTTCGGCTGGAAAATCGTTTCTTGAGTCAAAAAAATAGCAGAAGAGGGCCATTGACAGCTCCAAATTTCAGCTAGTAAAATTTTCCCTAGCTGAAATTAGGTCCGTTCGGCGGCTGCAAATTGCCGCAATTTGCAATCAAAGAAAAATATGTCTTGCTCTCCGAAAGAGAGAAACTTATACAAATTTACTGGCATTTCAGCGAACAGAACTTTGTCAAAATTTGCAGCAAATCAGCTGTTTGCCTTTATTCACAAGTGCATAACAAAATTAAAATTTTACGAAATGGAATCCAAGGGAAAGCTAAATATGCAGTGTCCTATGTTCTACACAAAAGCACTGTGGATTGGTCCAGGAATAAATCCAGAAAAGGAATTCTGCCGGCTGAGGGTTATCTTTTTAAAGTGCGGCCCAAGGCCGTCAACGGAAATAGTACGCAGTTTTGGTGTTTGGTTTGGTGGATTTTACGGGAAAATTTTCCAACAGTCTACCACGCGCTGAAAAAGGACTTGTCGGGCGTTGTAGAGGAGGTCCTGCTTATTCAAAATCCAAAAGTCCCGTCGACCAGAGATATTTGTCAGTTGTAAAATTTACAAAACAAAACCCCAAAACTGTGCAGTATTACCGTATGAAGACACTTCTAAAAACACGCACTATGTATATTTGTGTGCAGAACACCTTTTTGCGTTGGCGGCCTTCGGCCGCGCTTCAAAAAAATAACCCTCAGCCGGCAGAATTATCTTTCTGGGGTAACATCTATGGACCCATCACACTACCAATAAACTACCAACAAATATCTCGTGAACTATAAGCCTCCGGCAGGTTTTGATTTTAGTTTTAAGATCTGTGAGAGGCCCTCTACCTCCCTGAAAAAGTCATTTTTCTCGGACCGTGGTTCCTTAATCTAAGGCCTACCCTCTTGGTAGACAGATGGAAATCTGAGCCGATTTTACAACTTTACCAACAAATATCTCATAAACTATAGGTTTCCGGCAAGTTTTTATTTCTGTTATGACATCTGTGAAAAAGTTATTTTTTCGGGGCGTGCGTGATTAATGGACAGTTTTCCCATTTAAGTAGTATACAATCTCCTATTTGCGATTCAACAACGCAGAATCCCGAGAGTGCAGACGATGATCCCACTGCGCTGTCATTAACAAGTTTCCTTTTAGCTGGTACCTTATTAACAAATTAAATCATTTAAATAAACTTTATAAATTAAAATAATATAATTTTCTCACTTCATTTTCTATTGAATCACATATATTCCCGATTTTCATAGTTTTTTGACTTGAAATCAATTTCGACTTTAGGTCCGTTTATTATTAGCTAGTTATGAATAGTTAGCCAAGTTTCGGCTGGAAAATCGTTTCTTGAGTCAAAAAAATAGCAGAAGAGAGCCATTGACAGCTCCAAATTTCAGCTAGTAAAATTTTCCCCAGCTGAAATTATTTGCTGCCAAAGTAAGAAACAGCTGCTGAAAAAATAAACAAACGAACACTTTTGATTTTATTACTATTGAAATTTTCTGAATTTTTGAAATTGAAATAAAGAAAATTAAATGTTTTTTTTAGAAAAAATAACCATTAACAGTCAAAAATAGCATTGAAATTACTAATCGCTAATTTTTACTATTATTCCGTTTCTTGGTTTTCTGTTCGTTTCGCTCTTTATGAGCGCAATTCTTTCCGTTTTGCTCACTTGACAGCTAGCTGCTAGTTTAATAAGAAACAAACCTTTTTTTTTTTAAATTGTAACCATATGATCGCAAATCATATGTTTTTTCTGTCTACTGAACTTTAGGTCCGTTTATTATTAGCTAGTTATGAATAGTTAGCCAAGTTTCGACTGGAAAATCGTTTCTTGAGTCAAAAAAATAGCAGAAGAGAGCCATTGACAGCTCCAAATTTCAGCTGGTAAAATTTTCACTAGCTGAAATTATTTGCTGCCAAAGTAAGAAACAGCTGTTGAAAAAATAAACAAACGAATACTTTTGATTTTTATTACTTTTGAAATTTTCTGAATTTTTGAAATAGAAATAAAGAAAATTAAATGTTTTTTTTAGAAAAAATAACCATTAACAGTCAAAAGAGGCATTCAAATTACTAATCGCTAATTTTTACTATTATTCCGTTTCTTGATTTTCTGTTCGTTTCGCTCTTTATGAGCGCAATTCTTTCCGTTTTGCTCACTTCACAGCTAGTTTCTAGTTTAATAAGAAACAAACCTTTTGCAATGACAAATTTCAGGACCGTTCGGCGGCAGCAAATTGCTGCAAATTGCAGAAAAAACTGCAAATTCGCGTTTTTTGAGGCATAAACTCAGTCAAAATTTGCAGAAGAGAGCGCAATTTTGACAGTTCAAAGAAGAAGAAAGCTGCAAAGTTTTACTGACGAAATTTGTCATTGCAAAGTTCAGTAGACTGAAAAAACATATGATTTGCGATCATATGGTTACAATTTAAAAAAAAAGTCGAAATTGATTTCAAGTCAAAAAACTATGAAAATCGGGAATATATGTGATTCAATAGAAAATGAAGTGAGAAAATTATATTATTTTAATTTATAAAGTTTATTTAAATGATTTAATTTGTTTAATAAGGTACCAGCTAAAAGGAAACGTGTTAATGACAGCGCAGTGGGATCATCGTCTGCACTCTCGGGATTCTGCGTTGTTGAATCGCAAATAGGAGGTAGTATACTACTTAAATGGGAAAATTGTCCATTAATGTCGCACGCCCCGAAAAAATAACTTTTTCACAGATGTTATAACAGAAATAAAAACCTGCCGGAAACTTATAGTTTATAGGATATTTGTTGGTAAAGTTGTAAAATCCACCAAACAAAGCACCAAAACTGCGCACTATTACCGAGGAAATACCTTTTTGCGTTGACGGCCTTGGGCCGCACGTTAAAAAGATAACCTTCAGCCGGCAGAATTCCTTGGGAAATTTTTCCATTATTCCAGTACGCCCCGAGAAAAATGACTTATACAGGGGTGTAGAGGAGCTATCACAGATCCCAAATCTGAAAACCAAACTTGCCGGAGGCTTATGGTTTCCGAGATAGGTAAAATTTTAGACGAGTCCCCCACGGCTAGAAAAACATGGTTTTGTTAGGAGGGTAGAGGGGGGCTCCCAGATTACAAAATTGAAGACTCCACCTACCGGAGGCCTATAGTTCCCGAGATATTTGCTGTTAAAGTTCCCATACAAATTTCACCACACATGCAGTTTAGCGAAAATTTCGCAAAAGAATACTTTTCTGCGTTGGCGGCCTTCGCTTCCCGCCAACCCTCTTTCCCTTCGATTTCATTTCGTAAAATTTTAATTTTGTTATGCACTTGTGAATAAAGACAAACAGCTGATTTGCTGCAAATTTTGACAAAGTTCTGTTCGTTGAAATGCCAGTAAATTTGCATAAGTTTCTCTCTTTCGGAGAGCAAGACATATTTTTCTTTGTTTGCAAATTGCTGCAATTTGCAGCCGGCGAACGGACCTTTCGTCAGTAAAACTTTGCAGCTTTCTTCTTCTTTGAACTGTCAAAATTGCGCTCTCTTCTGCAAATTTTGACTGAGTTTATGCCTCAAAAAACGCGAATTTGCAGTTTTTTCTGCAATTTGCAGCAATTTGCTGCCGGCGAACGGTCCTATTATTTGCTGCCAAAGTAAGAAACAGCTGTTGAAAAAATGAACAAACGAATACTTTTGATTTTATTACTTTTGAAATTTTGTGAATTTTTGAAATAGAAATAAAGAAAATTAAATGTTTTTTTAGAACAAATAACCATTAACAGTCAAAAATAGCATTCAAATTACTAATCGCTAATTTTTACTATTGTTCCGTTTCTTGATTTTCTGTTCGTTTCGCTCTTTATGAGCGCAATTCTTTCCGTTTTGCTCACTTGACAGCTAGCTGCTAGTTTAATAAGAAACAAACCTAATTTGTGTTAAAAATCGATTTTATTGAAAAATATATACAGTGACTCAAAAAAGAAAATCATATGCCAGAGTTTTTAAATTTATTTCAAAGAGTTCTGTCGAAAATTTTACTTTCTTGTTTTCGTTTAAAAATATAGACAATTTTTCAATAAAAATCGTTTTAAGCAGGATTTCTAAGCTTATGGAAAAAATCCGAAAAATCGTAGAAATTTCTAAAAGTGGATTAAAAATTTCAAATTGAGGCCAGTTTTATAGAAGATTTTGAGGAGATTTCTAAGTGTACTTTTATGTAGACAACCAATTTTAGTGTAAAAAGTGAAATTCTCAATGCTGTGAAAAATTCCGTCGATTTTAGAAGTTTTTTTCTGTAGGGTGTTTGCCTTATATGTACGTGAGACCGAATAATCACAGATAAATATCTCGGTTACTTTCGAGCATCACCTACATTAACCAAGATATGCGTTAGAAATATAAACATTAAAATCAAATATAAAACACAAAAAGAAAATTAATAGTTGTATTCGCGTACAGCAATTTGTTGCAATTTATTACAATTTTGCAACAAATATCCGCTTTTTCCATTTTTTTACGCAAAAAAATTGCAGAAGTGATGGAAATGAGAGAGCAAAGTGACGTTTATTTTTGTGAGAGGCTGCAAAATTCTGCAGGACAAATTTTTTCCATCACATTTGTCCAGCAGCAAAACAGCTGATAAAAAAACATATGTTTGTAATTTGCGAAAATTGCAAAATTGAAATTCAAAATTAATAAAGTTAAATATGGACGAATTAATTATGAAAGATGTAAATAAATAAGATTTTATTATGTCTGCATCTGTACTTGAGCTAAATTTTGGATGATAACAGCAGCATTGTATGTTTGTTGATTAATGTAGGAAGTCCGCCGGTTACCCTCTGCTAACTTATATGTATGTATGTACATATGTATGTCAATACCCTGCAAAAAATGCGATTAATCCGGGACGTGTCCGGGATCAATCGCAAGGGAGCATGCGACTAATGCAATTTTACATCCCTTTATATGGAGTGAATTGATCGCATTTGTTCGAGCATGTCCTATGAAAAGACTAATTGTTCAACTTGTGTACCAATGTAGATCAATCGCTTTCATCCCGAACGGGTACAAATGTAGATCAATCGCTTTCATCGCGATCGGGTACAAATGTAGATCAATCGCTTACATCCCGAACGGGTACAAATGTAGATTAATCGCTTTCATCCCCAACGGGTACAAATGTAGATCAATCGCTTCCAGCACGAACGGGTGCAAATGTAGATTTTTCCAAGTTGTTCGCCAAGGCAATTTTTAATAACAATCTTTAAAAAATTGTAAATGTTCATGCATATATAAATAAAGATTATATAATGTTTTACTTTTGAAAAAAAATCTCAATAAGTAAATAAAAAAAATTGTAAGTTTTGAGTATGCATTATATAAGCGTAATGTAAAGGATTTTTTCATAGGATTTTTTAGGCAACATTTTGTTAAAATTATTATTCATCATTGTTATTAAAAGAAAGGGTGTTCAATTCGTTTTACCGGTTGTTCTACAATTTTTTAAATACATTGCACATTTTTGTAAAATTTCTACATTTAAGGAATCTAGATTTGTACCCGTTCGGAATGAAAGCGATTAATCTACATTTATACCCGTTCGGGATGAAAGCGATTAATCTACATTTATACCCGTTAGGGAACAATTGGTCTACAATTAGTCTACATTTATACCCGTTCGGGAACAATTGGTCTACATTTATACCCGTACGGGAACAATCGGGGACTAATTGTGGACCGATTGTTCTCGAAAGAGATCAATCCGGGACAAAAATCTTTCGGTATTAATCGCACATTTTTTTGCAGGGTATGCAATGCCAGCAGGCAGTCGCAACTCCACAGTTATGTATGTGCATACATACATACATGTTTATTAGTAAAATATAATGCAGGCAGGAAAAAAAAAAAAAAAACAAAAAAAAAAAAATAGGATTTTTTATATTTTGTTAATTCTTAGGCACTCTGCACACGAGGCGTATCGTCATAGACGCGTACGAGACATTTCATGTAGCGTCGATTTCTCTACGCCTCAAGATCTGCACACGAAGCGACATGAAACTTCGCTGCACAAAACAAACAAACAAATTAATAATACGGTATTTGCTTTAAATTTCGAAGCTTTAAATAGAAAAGATGAAAAATTTTACGGAATCTTCCATTTTCTTTCATTATACACTAATTTTTTCCCATTTTTTACACAAATTTTACTGCTTTCATAAATTCTACCAAGTGGAAAAATGTAAACAAACATCTTCTTCTTCCTGTTTTCTAAGCGTAGTACGCCTAGCTACCAGCACTGCTTTACGCCAAGCGACATGTAGCCAGCATACTTTAACGAATGCATGCAGCTGACGACTCGTGTGCAGCCCTCAATTGAAATATACGTGCGCGACATCAAAGCGTACAGCTTTCGTCTGTAGTATCTAATACGCGTCTAAAGCAGTACGCTCCGTGTGCAGAGTGCCTTAGTTTTAATTTGATCAGCTGTTCGTCTTTGCTGCAAGATTTGAATAGATTTGCATTTTTTACTTTCGTAAGAGGCGACTAAAATCCACCGGCCTAGAAGGTTGATAATGGCCAAAAAAATTGTTCGCACGACAGTCGGGCTAGTGTCGGAAGGGACTAGTACCCGAGCATACCGGATTTATCCGGCAAAGGACTGTCACTTCCCCTACACTCCCCAAAACCTTCTGGGAGTGTCTTGGTGGCTACAACAACAACAACAACATCTCCGAGGGTTAATTTGACTGAGTCTGATAGAGCAAAGTGTTAATAATTACTTGAAGATTTAGGATCCATCACGATAACTTAAATGAAATGCTTTAAATAATAAATATTCACGTTGAAACTAGCACTTAAAAATATGTAAAAAAAAATTAAAATAATTTTAGATATGCTAAGTTTCGACCATCTGGGATCAAGTGCAGAGTATGGGGTCGGGAAAAAAAGCTATGAATTATTGTTCCTCATTCTATTGCCAATATGTGGGTATGTTTGTTTCTGTAATTGTAACAACTTCACAAAATTCAATTTTGGCCGCATAAAGCTTGAAAATCTACCTATGTGCGGCGTGATATTTTTTTAGGTTACTAAAATGCAAACGTAATTGGCGGAAATTTAGTTTTGGGAAAATTTTCCAACAGTCTACCACGCGTTGAAAAAAGAGTTATTGGGGGTTGTAGAGGAGGTCCTCCTGATTCTAAATTCAAAAGTCCCGTTAACCGGAGATGTTTGTAAGTTGTAAAATTTACCAAACAAAACCCCAAAACTGCGTACTATTACCGAGGAAAGGCACATATAAAAACACGCATATATGTATATATTCGTGTAGAAAACCTTTTTGCATTGGCGCCCTTCGGCCGCGCTTTAAAAAAATAATCCTCAGCCGGCAGAATTCTCCTTCTGGGGTAATATCTATGGATCCATCCAACTACCAACAAATATATCGTGAACAATAAGCCTCCGGCAGGTTTTGATTTCAGTTTTGAATCCTGAAAAAGTAATTTTTCTTGGACGGTGGTTGGGTCGGCTTTCCATTATTCCGGCACGCCCAGAGTAAAATGACTTATACAAGGGTGTAGTCTCTACCGTGTAGAGGGGCTTTCACAGATCCCAAATCTGAAAACAAAACTTGCCGGAGGCTTATAGTTCCCGAGATATTCCTTCTTAAAGTTGTGAAATTTACTATGCAAAACTCTATACACACACACAAATGTGCGTGTTTGTCGTCACCACTGAGGCTTTATATCACCCAAAAAACATGTGGCTTTGTTCAGAAACTCAGTTTGAAGCGCAACCTGCATTTGTAGTACAAGCAGAGTGTTCATAAACGTAAATTCTGCATGAAGCGTCGCTCATCACAATCATCAAAAAAGTAATTACTGCCGCTGTTGCGTTTCATGCTGCGTTTCTTCTACCACTTTAACAAGCAATATCTCCTGAACTACAACTAATCCAAACATCTCCAGCCGACGGGACCTTGAGATATATACGGCGGGTGCATTATGCCGAATCTTTGAGATTACTTTTATTTTAACTCTATTGATTTTTTTAAATCACATATTTTTATTTCGTTCTGCCTAATTTACATACACATATGGGTGTTTCCGAAAATGGGTCAACCAAAGAGAAAAATTTAAAAATGCACCTAGGCCAAACTATTTGGTACCATTA
Organism: Urophora cardui; assembly: GCA_960531455.1. NCBI lineage: Eukaryota > Metazoa > Arthropoda > Insecta > Diptera > Tephritidae > Urophora > Urophora cardui. The sequence continues at coordinate 243,977 of OY482670.1, forward strand.
TGTAGGTACGTATTTCCTTTATCACGCCACAAAATTTTATAGACATTGGAGCACTGCTACTTACAAAAATTACGTTTTTCAGACTACCATATAAAATTTTTTTTTTAGCTAAGTGTATATGACTTCCGAAATACATCCGCGAATTCGCAACAAAAGCGCCGGTAGAAAAATGGCCTTTACGAGTACTTAGCCCAAGGTCAGACCTAGGAATATCAACATAGATACATTTACAAAATACTTCAAATCTTGTATAAAGTGTATTCTAAAGTAGTGCTTTTTTTCAAGCGTTCGGACGCAAAATATACTTTGCAGAAAAAAAACATACTTACCTTTGTCATATTTTTCAAATTTTTTTTGACAAGCACAGTTTTGGGTGCTCTTTCGGGCAGCGTTAATTTTTTCCCCAAAATCAAAAGGATTCCTGAGTTTAAGTATATTAAACATTGGAACGTCCGAACGTATACACTTTTTTTCTTCAGATAATTTTTTTTTTTGTTTGTTCCTTACCCGGCGTCTCCTCAAAACAAAATTCTGTCATCACAAGCACCATTATAACCATGATACAAGAAAGAAGGTAGTGTAAACGTCAAATTTTTGTCGCCATATTAACCACCTGACAATTATATGGATTATGACATTTCGTGCTGCCATACTCAGTGCTAAAAATCCTCCATTTATGTTATTTTTTATTTCCATGGTAACCATGGTATCGATTGCAACAAAACGAATTTTTTTAATTTGAATATTGATATATATATAAATACGTATATTTACGTATTAAATTCTTCATAATATCAGATCACAAATAATTATATAAAAAATAAGATTTATTCTTAAAATAAGTTGCGGCAAGTTTGTGGAATATAGTACATACTAAATTCCCACTACACCTCCTGTGAATTTCATTGAAAAATTTCAGTGGTTTAGAAATTATGAATATTTGCACGACTTACATATGTACTTGTAACCGAAAAAACAAGTGCGGTTGTTGGCATGGTTATATGTAGAGCTCTCGATTTTTTTTGAACATTTTCGGGTAGCCCGAACAATTGTTGTTCAAATGCTCGAACAGTTGTTTGTTTGTTCATTACCCGTATGTTTGTACGGGCATTTGAACAACAAACGGGCTTCAAACAAAAACGATCAGATCGAATTGCTCGATACCCGGGTATCTAGGGCTCTAGTTATATGCAAAATTTATTAGTAAATAAAATATTTAATTTAGATGAAAAGTTAGTAAAAAGATTTTTTTTTTGCGAAGAATCTATTTCAGAATTAGGTAAATAATAAAATAAAGGAAAATAAAATTAGTAACGTAAGTAAAATCTAAGGAAAACTGCAACATAAAAATTTAAATTAAATTTACATTCTTATATAACTGCTAAACAATTTTCTTAATAAATATATTTTTTAAATGTGGAAATATTCTTGTATAAAACATTGAAACCAAATATGTATTTATATATATCGTCGATCCGGAAGAAGAAAGACGCATGCCAGTAATTTGTCGACGAAAAAAGGCGCATTAAAAATATGTCGGGGAAGAAAGACGCTTTACAAAACATGTCGACGAAGATAGACACATTAAAGATATTTCGACAAACAGAGACGCATTATAAAATATTTCGACGAAGAAAGACGCATTAGCATTATTAACTGCGAAGAAAGACGCATATGCATTAATATTGACAAAGAAAAATAAAAAATCGAATACATCTTTCTTTCCTAAAAAATATTTAAATGCTTCTTTCTTTATAGTAAAAAAAATAAAGCGTCTTCCTTCGTTATCAAAAAAAATAAAGTCTTTCTTTCGAAAAATATTTTTAATGCGTCTTTCTTTGAAAAAAAAAAAAAAAGTTTGCGTCTTTCTTCCTCAACAAAACACTTTGCGTATTTTTTCTTCTATAGCGACGATATAAAGAAAATCAAGAACTCTTACCTTATTCATAAAAAATCGAACAGTTTTCAAATATTGAAATATAATGGACGTTTTGATAATATTTTTCGACTTTAATAACTGCATATCTCTATTTTATTTTTTATGAATAACCTATTTTTTATTTTCTTTGGAAAGCTTTTTTTTTTAATTTTTTAAAATGTTAAAATATATTCATTACATCGGCTGATTGTTGTCTTTTATTTGTTTTGTTGATTAGTATATGTGAAAAACACCATTTCATTTAAAATACCCAATATTTTGTTCAAATATATCCTCAGCCAAAAAATTTTGATTGGGCAACGCTATCCTAAATTTTTGACTTAAAACAAGCCGTCAAAAATCCATATTATAATCAAAAATGACAATGTCAAAGTGAAATGGAACTACCTTGTTTGTTTGTATCATGATTATAACATAGATTTCAAATGGAGACCGCCTCTGTCTTCTGGTATAACAGAGATGCCAAGGCAATTGCTTTAACAAGATTGCCTTAACATGAGCTGTCAGTTTGGTGATTTGACAGCTAATTTTTCATTTCAACGAAAAATTCACAGTGGCAACATCTCCACATTGAACGTGAAATTTCGCACGGCGTCCATTTGGCTTGAGTGTTTGGGCTTAAAAAATAAATAAAAAGAACATTAAGTGCATATATACAGTTTGCGAGCATCATCGCCAATTTTAAACAATTTTTTTTAACTTTCTAAGTGCTTCTGCGTACACGGCATGCCAATTCGGCGCCATTTTGCAAATTATGTCTAACATAATGAAGTGCCCACGCATATGCAAACATGGATTTTAGACATGATTCTGGTAGACAAAATTAACATAATTTTTGTTTTGTGGAGTTTCGGCGTTATAAAGCTATCTAGCAATGAATTCCGCTCAAAGGGCTATGAGGTGGAGGTTAAACCTCATGCTAGCCATACACGGTGCGACCGTTGACCCAACTCGGTTGCAATCGAGTTGGACTGTTTGCCTACATACAGTGCAATTTATTGTACAACCTTGTTGTACAATCTCATTTTGTAAAAAATTACTTTGAGTGAAGATGGAATAGGATAAAATTGCGCTTGTAGGAAGAAGAAGAACGTACAGCAAAAGTACGATTAATTAAAAGGAAACAAAATTGTAAAAAAGTGGTTCCTGCGAGCTTTCCATTTTGCGTTATTTATTCTACAAATATTTATGTTTTTTGTGTTGAATTCGCTTATTTTTACTTATTTTAATTTGATGTGTTCACTTAAAGAATTCTCGTAAAATGAAATGTTGAACAACATGTCCCCGAACGATGCAACCAAGTTGTACAACTTGCCAAAAAATCAAAACTTTTTGATTTTTCATACAACCGATACACAACTTCATACAACAGCCCCAAAAACGTTGCGATTTCCAGCGCAACTTGCTCAGGTTGTATAAAAAATTGCAAGGTGTATGGCTAGCATGATGGACAACTAAGCGCGGATAGAGATGTGCGCTTAGAAATCCATACAAAATTTAAGCGCAGATGTATATGCGCTTGAATAAAAACACGGCTGTTGTTAAAGTTTGGTTGGAATTTCATCATAGGATATCAAAGCGATTTAAAGCAATAGAAATGCGCAAAACACGTTAAAACCCATTAAAATGAAAGCTTATAAGTAAACACACAACAATGAAATGTTGATCACATTCTTGTTTGGAACCCTATCACCAGCATCTTAAGAAATAGCATGAACGAAGACTAATATAGAAGTCTCATCTTCAATTATTTTTCTAAAAATACTTAAACCGACACAATTAACGGGATGAACTAAGTTCGGGATTGCGCGCAGCACATATGTACCTACCATATATGTGTGTCATACAGATGCATAAGTATGAGTAAGTATTAAATATTATAGATAGGCTATTAATTAATTTGCTATACGTTGCCTAGAGCAACGCACTGCACATGCGTATTCTTTGGTAAACAATGAGTTTCAAAAGCAACAACAGTCTCCTCATTTCCAAACTATTTTTACAAAAGCGAAGCAAAAAGTCTGATCTTAATAGAACGTTCTAAGTTTTTCCACCGAAAATAGCAGTTATTTGTATTGCAAACACAATTTTATAGGACCAAAGTGATTTTCAACAATTAATCTTAATTAACCAATCTCACATCGTCGTACCATACGAAAACTAGCACCCTAAAAATTTTTTTACAAAGAAATTCTTTGAAATAAATTTTAAAAGTGCTTGTTTTCGTAAGGTACGACAATATAATATTTAGATTTTAAAAATAAAATTTTGAGGTCTGAGCTGAAAGGTTTTCTTTTCAAGCCCAATGCATTATTGACTAAATTACTATCTCTATGAAATTCTGTGTACTACGTAAATGACCTGGTCGAGTCCTCTATCGATTCTTCTATCCTCAACCCATATTTTATCATATTTTCTTTTCTAAAAAACTTTTGAATTTAACATAAAACGCGCCAAAACTCATATTCGCAAACGCAACCAACTTCACTTGTAAACATTGTGTGTCCATATAATGGAAGAGAGAATAGAAGCACTCATTACTTCGCTTGGAGCTTGCGCACTTGAAATTAAAATGGTTTTAACGCCGAGAATGAAGCGTAATGCTGTTGTCCAGTTTTATGAGAATTCTTGAAGTGAACACATCAAATTAAAATAAGTAAAAATAAGCGAATTCAACACAAAAAACATAAATATTTGTAGAATAAATAACGCAAAATGCAAAGCTAGCAGGAACCACTTTTTTGCAATTTTTTTTCCTGACTGAACCATGTCCGTCCGTCCGGCCGTATACACTCTAACTTGCGCAAAAATAGAAATATTTTAATGAAATTTAGTACACAGATTCTAACGGGAACAGAGAAAGTTGGGGTTGAAAATAAGGCATATGTGTGTATTTCGAAAAACACGTAAAACATGATAATTCAGTCACTAATAAAGCCTGAGTGATGAAATGACGTTATGCCGTTATGAGGAAACGTGCTGAAATTTTGAAAAATGGGCCAATAGGAGCAAATGTTTAAAGATTTATAAGTCAAAACTCAGGAACTGTAGCAGATAAATCGATTAAGCCAAGGCAAACGTATGGAAAAAAATTACCCAAGTCGGCAAGAACCACATATACGCACATAAAAATATATATAAAAATATATTGCACATACCTATATAGGAATAATAAAAACATTTTATGCGATATCTTTGTCAAACATATAGGTAATTCATTGAAAGTTCCATAAGGTCCACCAAACCAAATAAATAATAAGTTTTTTAAAATGGGCGTGACAGCACAAACCATACCGACTGGCGCCACGTATGTTTTGTTATTTTTTGCGCAAGATGCGCACGGGTCCGGCTAGTATTATTCTATTCCACCTTCACTCAAAGTAATTTTTTACAAAATGAGATTGTACGACAAGGTTGTACAATAAATTGCACCGTATGTAGGCAAACAGACAAACTCGATTGCAACCGAGTTGGGTCAACGGTCGCACCGTGTATGGCCACGGTCATGAAAGATGGTCAGAAAAGGAAGGATTTCAAAAACAAAGAAAGAGCGAGAAAAAAGATTTTTAGGAAAAACCATGGAGGAACAATAATAATAAATTATATATTATAATTAAATTAAATTATATATTATATAAAAATAATAAATTATTGTTCCTCCATGGGAAAAACATAAAAAAACCCTTTGAAGGTAAGAATGCTCCAAGCAATTTGGAATAGATGTAGACAATAAAATATTTTTGGCCGCATAAAACTTCAAAATCTACCTGTATGCGATGGCTTAAAGTAAAACAAACACCAGCCCTTCAAACATTACACAGTTTCTCATGCGAAAATGATCATATTACTGCCGGACGTACAGCGACATCTAATCAACGCGATATTTAAAATACCGCTGTGGTGCAGTGGGTAGAGTGCTCGCCTGCTATGCCAGAGGTCTCGGGTTCAAACCCCAGTCCGAGCAAACACCAAAAAAATTTTTCTAATTAGTAAAAATCCAATTATTGGGTTTTTTAAGAGCAGCGGTCACCTCTCGGCAGTGGGCGGCATACCCTGCGAGTGTATTTCTGCCATGAAAAAGCTTCTCACAAAAAATGCATTCGCCGTTCGCAGCCGGCATAAAACTGTAGGTCCACCCAATTAGTAGCAAAAAAACAAAAAGGAGCACACCTCGAATTGGGAGAGAAGCTCGGCCATAAAAGTCGTCAGAGTTATAATAGCGCCATTGTATTATTATATTATTCTTATTAAATTTTGCTAGTACTTACATCAGTTTTTTTATATTCATCGCCACTATACATTATTAAGTATCGTTTTAGTGCTCAGAATGTGCAAGCAATGTAAATTTTGAATTAATGAGTTAATTGCAATAAAATATGTGCTCAACACTTGTTTTGTTATGAAAAATTTATGTTTTCCTTCATAGAAAAATTTGGAACGTCCGAACGGGAACGTCCGAACAAAATTAAAACCGATATTTCTCCAATAAAAAACGTCTACTTTTTGAACAATTGGTCAGCCGCAATTGAATTGGGTGAAAATCTGTGAGATATATTAATTTAAATTTACATACTCGGTACACTTTTACAAATATTTACAAACATTATTATTTTCTTTGCAGTATGTTAATGCCAACCATTGGCGAGGTATCGCTTCCACCATTTGAAATCAATCAACTATCTAATGCAGTTAAGATTAAAGCAATCGCCAGTTGGTACGGTAATTTATTAACTTTTAATTATTTGAATTCTCATTTTAATCCTGTTTTTCCGTAGGTAGGATTAACTTGTGGAAGCAGTGGATTAATTGAATTGTGTTGTGGCTTCAATGTTTCGATCTAATTACGCAGATGAAAGAGCCGAGCTCAAAGTTATTTCCGATATTTTCTTTAGTAAATATGGTCCTGAATTCGTGGAACATGCTCGTACCGCTACGGACGAACATCGAGTGTCTGAAAAGCTAATACAAAAACTACATTTTGAAGCTCCCCATCCACCATATTATCAAGGACCAGGTGCCAGTGGAGGTGGTGGTGGAATGCCAAGCGTAGGTGGTGCTCGGCCACCTCAATCCTTATAACATACTACCGACGCAGCCAAAACATCATGAACGGAAAGATTCAAACGTTGTACGTGTCGGCTTCCCCTTTTATTAGGGGAGTAGAGAAGCTTTCACAGATCTCAAAACTAAAATCAAAACTTGTTTGGGTCCATAGATATTACTTCGGGCGAAGGCCATCAACGCAAAAAGTTGTTCTACACACATGTACGTACATACATATATGCATATGTGCGTGTTTTTATATGTGCTTTTCCTCGGAATTGGCGCAGTTTTGGTTGGTGAATTTCACAACTTCAACAACAAATATCTCGTGACCTATAAGACTCCGACAAGTTTCCATTTCAATTCTGAAATCTGTGACAGCCCCTCTACATCCCTGAAAAAGTAATTTTCTCGTAGCGTGTTTCCTTGATGGAAAGCCGGCCCAAGAGTACAATGGATTCTATGAAAAATCTTATTAAAGTTAGCCAAATCTTTTAGACATATGTATCCATATAGATTATAAGAATTTTTATTCAAATTTAGCTTTAAATAAGTAAAATATTCAGTTGTATAAGGAAATATAAAATAAAGAACAAAAAACTTTCATTAATTGCAATGTTTTTGTTTGTTGTAGCAGTAGCTAAAATTAGCTACAAAATAACCATAAGATTAGCATATTATTGCTAACCACATCTTAGCCACTGAATTAACCAAACAAAAGGAAATTTGTATTGGTAGCACTAGCTACATAATAACCACAACATTAACGTAATGTTAACCACATCTTAACCTCTGGATTACTTGTCAATATCGTCACGCCGCCTGAACAAAAATAGCTAGTTTTATAGCTACATGAGTAGCTGCTAAATATCCATATAAATAGCTGCTACCTGGCTGGCAGGGATAATTTTAATGTAGTGACAGTCCTTGTATCATAGTGTATAGCATACAGTGAAATGGCTCTGGGATGCGTAGTCGAAATTCGATAATAAAAAAGACGATAAGTCATCGAAAAATATCAAAATCGGGGACAGATTGGTATGGCGGCGACTTCCGGGGGTACAGATTGGTATGGCGGCCGGATGTGGTTGTTGTAAGAAAAGGGACCATAATGACAAGGTCGTAGCAATCAAGACAGAAACGCAATTCCGGAATTGGGAATTGAAAAAACCAATTCATAATTCCGAAAAGAATTTAAGGCTGAGTTCCTAAAACGCAATTCCCGGTGATAGCGTAAACGCCAGCTATTCCACGAATAACATGTGCAAGAATGTAAAATCAACAACCTACAAAACAGAAAGAAGAAGAGCAACTTCTATTGCTTTCACCATCGTTATTGGGCCATAACAGCAACCCTGAAATCAGCTGAGCACTGCTGTTCGACCTTTTTAACACACATCCCAGAGTCAAGTCACTTGTATCCATTCACAATGCCTTGTATATTCCTCTGTTAGTCGTATATACATCATCTTTTTGTAGCATCAACAAATTCGCAGAATTTTAACGAAATCAGGTGCAAGGCAGATCTAGGAAGGTAGGCCCGGTGGCGAATTGAGAAATTTTGTTAGTGTAATCGGTAGAGTGTAATGTCAAAATTAATGAATTCGCTTGGGCCTCGTCCATCCCTATTGGCCATGATGTGAATTCGCTTGGATTTTGACATTACACTCTACCTTTGCATATAAAAAAAATAGTTTCTGAATTCGCCACCGGGCCTACCTTCCTAGATCTGCCTTGATCAGGTGTAACCTCAAATACGAGGTACTTTTGAGGAACGTCCGAACGGCAACTTTAAATCCTTCTACAGTGGTAATGTGTCATCTCTAGAAAAAAAGTTTGATAGCTTTGGATAGAGTACAAAGGCTACATATGACAAAAAAAAATATTCTGATCCAAAGCCTACTATAGGTTTTATGCTGAAAATAATGTCGCAGCATGGAACGTCCGTAACGCTGGAAACACCCATACATATGTATCTAGTTCAAGGCACAAGGTGTATACTATAAACTGCATACATATTATGTATCCATATAAGTAGTTGAAGAAATTGCAAATTGTTGGAAATATGTCATACCTTTACTACGTCCACAGCGACGGACATTTTAGAATTTACTATACAATTTTATTTAAGTCAACTTTAATATACACACTATTTTCAACGTCAAACTACGCCTAGGGATGGCAATAGGCATGGGTAACACTGCGCGGCGCAATTGCGCTGACACCAACTCTGGTGTTATTGCGCTAACTCCGATTTGGGAAATGCGCCAACTCAATATAGCGCCAACTCAATATAGCGCCAGCTCAATATAGCGCCAACTCAATGTAGCGCCAACTCAGTATAGCGCCAACTCAATGTAGCGCCAACTCAATGATGCGCTACTGCAATATAACACTGACTCAATTTCGTGCGCTAACACCAGCTCCAATATAGCGCTAGTGCAAAATGGCGCAACCACAACGCCAATAACAGCATCATAGTATATGTATACGTATGACAACGTCACAATTATGTGTGCTTGATAGTGACTCTAATTTCCAGCATATTTTCACATATATACGGAATATTTTTCCAAATGATTATGAAAATTAAAATTAATTGTGCCCTCGTATATGTAAGCAGAATTGCGCCAAAAGAAATTAAACGGGGATGGTAAACAGTAACAAGCGAAAAAATGTTATTTATGGATTATTCGATGACAATTGCGCTAAAGGTGTTATTGCGCCAGTACCGTGAGTTGGCGCCAAAGTTGGCGCTGGCGTTATTGTATCAGCGCCAAAAAAATTGCGCCATTACCCATGGCTAGATGGCAACCAAGACCAATCTATACAGGTCCTCTTATGTGAAGCAAAATAGGTGATTACAGTTAGATGGCGTCTTTCAAGAATGTCAAAAGCAGAGAAAACGCGAGCGAACACACAACCGAACACACAAACGCACAACCGAACACACAAGCTATTTCCACGGAAAACACGTGCAAGAATGCAAAATCAAAACAAAAGACAATAGTTTGACATAAGCTACAAACTCGCGTAAGAAGAGCTACTCTCCCATGCATGGACCTTCTATAGTTAGGTTATGATGGCAACAATAACCGGAAAAACGATTATAATCGGTTAATTTCTTTCGGTTAACGATTAAAATGTATCGGTTTTTTCCTTTTGATTATTTTTTCGATTAACCTTTTCCATCTCAAGTCGAAAATAATCGAAAGGAAATAATCGAAGTTGGGAATTTCCGCCTTTTCATCCGAGTCCGAATTCCGTTAACCACGGTTTTGTGAGTATATCAAAAAAAACGCAATAAATGTTCCCACCAGTTCCCGAATAGACGATTTTATCGTCATTTTGACGATTCTTCCAAAGAGCGTATATGGATAAGAGGCTGCAGTCTGAAAAACTTCACACTAGATGTCACATTTCGCGCGAGATGGGACCCGCGAAGTGTGACATCTAGTGTGAAGTTTCACAAAGAGCGTATATGAATGAAGGTGTAGTCCGTTAAAATTCACACTAGATGTCACACTTCGCGGGTCCCATCTCGCGCGAAATGTGACATCTAGTGTGAAGTTTTTCAGACTGCAGCCTCTTATCCATATACGCTCTTTGATTCTTCCTAAGAATGATGATTTTTTTTCGTTTATTATATATATTTTTTTAAGGAATAATTGTAATCGAAAAACGGTTATAATCGGTTAGTTCCCCACAATTATTCACGATTAATAATCGAACGCTTTCGATTAACCTAAAAAACGGTTAATCGGTTATTTCATTTTTTTGCCATCCCTAATAGGGAAAAACGATTATAATCGGTTAATTTCTATCGGTTAACGGTTAAAATGTATCGGTTTTTTCCTTTTGATTATTTTTTCGATTAACCTTTTTCCTCTCAAGTCGAAAATAATCGAAAGGAAATAATCGAAGTTGAGAATTTCCGCCTTTTCATCCGAGTCCGAATTCGGTTACCTACGATTTTGTAAGTATATCCAAAAAACCGCAATAAATGTTCCCTCCAGTTCCCGAATAGACGATTTTATCGTCATATTGACGATTTTTCCTAATAAATGACGATTTTTTTCGTTTATTATATATATATTTTTTAAGCAATAATTGTAATCGAAAAACGTTATAATCGGTTAGTTCCCCACAATTATTCGCGATTAATAATCGAACGCTTTCGATTAACTTAAAAAGCGGTTAATCGGTTATTTCATTTTTTTTGCCATCCCTAGCTACACGTACTTGTTGTCGGCTCGCTATCTGCTCGCGGCGACGAAAATTAAAAATTTTTTGATGTTTGCGTCAATCACCCGACACTCACACATATACACTGCTTGTCATGCAAGCTTGTAAGTTGCCAGAGGCCTTTAAATTATATACATATGTATGTATATATGTACATAGATTTTCATGTAGAATTCTATTACAAAAACTCAATATGAAGTTCTCTAGCCCATGATAAAAACAAACAAGGTAGTTCCATTGTCACTTTGACTTTGTCATTTTTGATTATAATAGGCGCATTTCAGTTATTACATCTGGGTCTGGGTTAAGATAAATTTTTACTGAAACAATCCGGCTCATAATGAAAATTGGCTGCACTTGAAAAGAACTAAAAAGAAGAAGAAACATATACAACATATACCCAGCAGTAAAAATTTGAAATGAATCCTTTATGAATCACTGATGAAATTCATCATGAGGAGGCATCAGTGAATGCTTCATATAAAGGCTGCTGAATTTTTTCAAATAAAAGGTTTGCTTTCCTAATGCCTATATGACTCCGTTCGGAGCCGGCATAAAACTGTCCAATGGTAGGAAAAACAAAAGGAGCACACCTCGAATTGGGAGAGAAGCTCGGCCATAAAACTCGTCAGAGTTATAATAGCGCAAAAACAATTCTTCTGTACGTTGAAAAGAGACAAATACTCCCTCAAAAACAATTTGATTGACTTTAAACTTCAAACTAAATGAAAATAAATATTTCAAAAATTATTTTTTTTGGAAATTTGAATTTAAATTACTGAAATAAATTATGAAACTCAAATGGCGGGATAGCTATGTATTCCATGTTATAAGGAGAAGCCAGTGCGCAGTATAATTTTTCTTCCGGACTTCTTCTTTCCCCTTACGGCCAAAGCAGAAGCTTACAAGAGGCAAATTTGAAATTTGTATTTCCATATATTTTTTATTTTAAATATAATTTGTTTTATAGTTGTTAAATTGAACAATTTGTCAGAAAAGCTGCCGAATGTCAAAAAACCTACCGATATACAAGCTGGCTCGTGGGTTTATAACCGCCTAGATGGTATTTCGTTTGGGTTTTTCAATATAGCTTGCACCAACGCAAAACGATAGTGATGAATATTCAACAAAGAATGATCAATGATCATTTAGCAGTGAAACAAATTTACTGCAGGGTATATGTATACATACACAAATGTCACTTTTCAGTTCTGCCAAATCAAAAAAGCACTGTGCTGCCAAATCAGCACGGAAAAAACAAATCGAACAGGGCAGATCAGAAATTGAACCAGCAATTTATCTGGATTAATCGAGCTGAAATCTTTGTTGTTGCATTTACATGCAAAAATTTTTATCTGGGTTGGGATCACCGTATGTGAAACACGGCTAATATGGATTATTAGGGGCATTTCAGTTATTACATCTGGGTCTGGGTTAAGATAAATATTTACTGAAACAATCCGGCTCATAATGAAAATTGGCTGCACTTGAAAAGAACTAAAAAGAAGAAGAAACATATACAACATATACCCAGCAGTAAAAATCTGAAATGAATCCTTTATGAATCACTGATGAAATTCATCATGAGGAGGCATCAGTGAATGCTTTCATATAAAGGCTGCTGAATTTTATCAAATAAATGGTTTGCTTTCCTAATGCCTATATGACTCCGTTCGGAGCCGGCATAAAACTGTCCAATGGTAGGAAAAACAAAAGGAGCACACCTCGAATTGGGAGAGAAGCTCGGCCATAAAACTCGTCAGAGTTATAATAGCGCAAAAACAATTATTCTGTACGTTGAAAAGAGACAAATACTCACTCAAAAACAATTTGATTGACTTTAAACTTCAAACTAAATGAAAATAACTATTTCAAAAATTTTTTTTTTGGAAATTTGAATTTAAATTACTGAAATAAATTATGAAACTCAAATGGCGGGATAGTTATGTATTCCATGTTATAAGGAGAAGCCAGTGCGCAGTATAATTTTCCTTCCGGACTTCTTCTTTCCCCTTACGGCCAAAGCAGAAGCTTACAAGAGGCAAATTTGAAATTTGTATTTCCATATATTTTTTATTTTAAATATAAAGGGTATTCATTTAAGAGTATAAGTTTATAAAGTGTAAATTTCTATCAGTTTACACACACTGTTATATGAACGCACCTAATAATTTTTTTTCGTAAACTTGTCATCAGCTGTGCTATTGTCAAAATTTATTTAAAACTATATCTACATATATTAAAATATGCCAAAAATAAGTGAGAAATCCAAATTAAAACGACTTTACAAGGAAATTTTTGTAAATGACTTACTGATGCTAGAGGTTTCTGTTGCGCAAGGTTGCTTTTTTCGAGTTTACAGCGTTTACACACTGAAATGTGCGCGTAAATTTCTCAACCATGCGTAAATGATTTTCCATACAAAATTTGACAGTTCGTTTACAAACTTTATAAATTTACAAGTTTACACACTTTACGAGGCATTTATAAGGTTAATTGAATACCCTTATAATTTGTTTTATAGTTGTCAAATTGAAAACTTTGTCAGAAAAGCTGCCGAATGTCAAAAAACCTACCGAAATACAAGCTGGCTCGTTGGTTTTTAACCGCCTAGATGGTATTCGTTTGGTTTTTTCAATATAGCTTGCTCGCTTGCACCAACGCAAAACGATAGTGATGAATATTCAACAAAGAATCATCAATGATCATTTAGCAGTGAAACAAGTTTACTGCAGGGTATATGTATATACATTGTATACATACACAAATGTCACTTTTCAGTTCTGCCAATTCAAAAAAGCACTGTGCTGCCAAATCAGCACGGAAAAAACAAATCGAACAGGGCGGATCAAAAATTGAACCAGCAATTTATCTGGATTAATCGAGCTGAAATCTTTGTTGTTGCATTTACATGCAAAAATTTTTATCTGGGTTAGGATCACCGTATGTGAAACACGGCTATTGACGTCTTACTTTAAGTAAAAATTTAGGATAGCGTTGCCCAATCAAAAGTTTTTGGCAAAGGGTATATTTGAACAAATTATTGGGTATTTTAAATAAAATGGAGTTTTTCACATATGCTAATCAACAAAACAAATGAAGACAAGAATCAGCGGATGTAATGAGTATATTTTAACATTTTAAATATATTGAAAAAAGCTTTTCAAAGAAGATAAAATAATGAGTTATTCATAAAAAATAAAAGAGATTTATGCAATTATTAAAGTCGAAAACTCTTATCAAAATGTCTTTTATACAATATTTTAAAACTATTTGATTTTTTATGAATAAATGGTACTTAAGAGTTCTTGATTTTCTTTATATGTATTATTTATTGCGTACGTATATATACATATATACATATTTGGTTTCAATGTTTTATACAAGAATATTTCAACATTTAAAAAAACATATTTATTAACAAATTTATTAACAGTTAAGTATATAAGAATATAAATTTAATTTCAATTTTTATGTTCAGTTTTATTTATTTTTCGTTGCGTTATTAATTTTATATTCCTTTATTTTAGTATTTAAATACCTAATTCTGAAATAGGTTCTTCGCAAAAAAAATCGTAATAAATTTTGCATATAACCGCACATGTTTTTTCGGTTACAAGTTCATAAGTCGTGCCAATATTCATAATATCTAAACCACTGCAAATTATTCAATGAAATTCCCAGGAGGTGTAGTGGGAGTGTCTATTTAGGCACTCTGCACACGGAGCGTACTGCTTTAGACGCGTATTAGATACTACAGACGAAAGCTGTACGCTTTGATGTCGCGCACGTATATTTCAATTGAGGGCTGCACACGAGTCGTCAGCTTCATGCATTCGTCAAAGTATGCTAGCTACATGTCGCTTGGCGTAAAGCAGTGCTGGTAGCTAGGCGTACTACGCTTAGAAAACAGGAAGAAGAAGATGTTTGTTTACATTTTTCCACTTGGTGGAATTTATGAAAGCAGTAAAATTTGTGTAAAAAATCGGAAAAAAAGAGTGTATAATGAAAGAAAATTGAAGATTCCGTAAAATTTTTCATCTTTTCTATTTAAAGCTTCGAAATTCAAAGCAAATGCCGTATTATTAATTTGTTTGTTTGTTTTGTGCAGCGAAGTTTCATGTCGCTTCGTGTGCAGATATTGAGGCGTGGGGAAATCGACGCTACATAAAATGTCTCGTACGCGTCTATGACGATACGCCTCGTGTGCAGAGTGCCTAACTAATAAATTTACTATTTTTCTATGAAAATGTTAATGGCTTTTCATTTACTTGTTAATAAAAATTCCTCTACTTCTGTATTTCTCCTATGCCTTTTAATAAAAAACACCGAAATTTCACTTTTTTTATAATATTTGATATTTTATTTAGTATGAGCAAATCAATTTATACATATTTAAAAAAAATCGGAAATCTACCGGTATTAGAACTCAGCGATAATACCAGCTATTTTGTAGCACGGCGAGCCAAATTGAGGCTACAAAAATATGTTATTTTATATATTTAACTTTCGCTTATAGTATGTACTATATTCCACAAACTTGTCGCAACTTATTTTAAGAATAAATCTTATTTTTTATATAATTATTTGTGATCTGATATTATGAATAATATAACACGTAAATGTACGTATTCTTATTTACATATATCAATATTCAAATCGAAAAAATTCGGTCTGTTACTATCGATACCATGGTTGCCATGGAAATAAAAAATAACATAGATGGAGGATTTTTAGCATTGAGTATGGCAGCACGAAATGTCATAATCCATATAATTGTCAGGTGGCTAATATGGCGACAAAAATTTGACGTTTACGCTACCTTCTTTCTTGTATCATGCTCTAGCCTAGCCCTTATTTAAAACAAGAGTTGGCATGTTTCTCTAGAACAATGGTGGGCATTTTGACTCATATGAGCGTTACTCTCAGCACACGTATTCTTACGCTCTTATTTCAGTTGCTGTTGAGAGCGAAAAATCAATTGAGTCACAGTGGTGTTAGAACAGAATTTTCATGTCAGTTGTGTTTCAGCAAGCAAAGGGGTGACACGTATCGTCGCTTTGCTTTTATTTTTTATGCAATAGTAAATTATGCGCTATTTAATGAATGAAAGCATTTAACAAGCAGTGAACAAACACATATACATATGTAGGTACGCACATAAATAGTATCATAAAACAATCAAGCGGTGCACGATGTTGCTTCGCTGTTGTTTGTTAATCAACTGACTGCAAATGTTCTTTGTCCCATGGTAGCCACTTTACGCTCGCGGTTACCAATACATGCTTACATTTCATTTGCCCACCAATGCTCTAGAACAAACAGCAACGTTTTGATGCTCTTTGTGAGTAATAGGCCCGTCACATAGCATACGTCAATCCGTCTACGTCGACGTATGTGACTGACAGCTTAGTAAACTGTGGGCATTTAAATGCACATCGGTACAAGTACGACGGATCCGTCGCCGCAACGTACCAAAGTTGCCCAACACTCAACTTTTGGCATACGTCAATCCGTCGCTATGTCAGCTGATTGCTTTTGATTGTTAACCTTTAGCTACTCTTGAATTTTACTTTTTTTGCAATTTGCTTTTCGAGTTTTTTCTCATTTGTAAAACATTCCTCCATAAAACCAAAATGGTCAATAATTATCAGGAGATGTGAAGTTACTCAAAACTGAATTTCAAGAGGGCAACTTAAAAGAGAAATTACAAAATATTCTAAAGAGTTAAATTTTTGCCACCACCTCTGTCGTTAAAGGTTAATGAAACAGCTGATTTATGTATATCCGTCAACGTTTCCTATGTGCCGACCTCTCCGTCAAGTACGTGAGCTGTCAGTCACATACGTCGACGTAGACGGATTGACGTATGCTATGTGTCGGGGCTATAATACAAATTGTTTTTACAGAAAAGTATAAAATTTCAATAACACTTCGCATAGAAGTTCCTATGAATAATCCTCTTAATGCTCTTTGTGAGTAATACAAATTGTTTTTACAGAAAAGTATAAAATTTCAATAACACTTAGCATAGAAGTTCCTATGAATAATCCTAAGACACCTCCTGCGGACACTGAAAGAAAAAAGAAAAACAAATATTTAATGTAAAAAGCGAAATGTGTGGTTATTTGGAATTTAGGATGTACATAAGTATGTATCATATCGCTAGGTTTGAGTGCAAATTGGCTAAGTGCCTTTTTTCAAAGCCTACAGGAGAGAATTGTGACCCCTAGGCTGGGTCTCCAGATATGGGTCAAAACGAGGACACGGATGATCCTTGAATATTTCTGAGCAATATTAGCAGGACTTTGATATGAAGCTTTTTTAATTGTGACCCCTAGGCCGGGTCTCCAGATATGGGTCAAAACGAGGACCCGGATGATATTGCATGTTTCTGAGCAATATTGGTATCTAATGAAAGGTTTTGATCTCTCCTTCTACAGGGAGCCCTATTCTTTATGATTCCTAGGTCGTGTCTGGAGATACGGGTCAAAACGGATGATCTTGCATGTTTCTGAGCAATATTGGTATTACATGAAAGGTTTGACCAGGGCTTCTACAGGGAGCTCTACTCTTTATGATTCCTAGGTCGGGTCCCGAGATATGGGTTAATACAAGGACCCGGACGATCTTGCATGTTTCTGAGCAATATTGGTATCTAATGAAAGGTTTAGAGAGGGACTTCGATATGGAGCTCTTTTAATTGTGACCCCTAGGCCAGGTCTCCAGATATGGGTCAAAACGATGACCCGGCTGATCCTTGAATGTTTCTGAGCAATAATGGTATCAAATGAAAGGTTTTGAGCAGGACTTCGATATGAAGCTCTTTTAATTGTGACCCCTAGGCAGGGTCTCCAGATATGGGTCAAAACAAGGACCAGATGATCCTTGAATGTTTCTGAGCAAAATTGGTATCAAATGAAAGGTTTTGAGCAGGCCTTCCACAGGGAGCTCTATTCTTTATGGTTCCTAGATCGGGTCCGGAGATATGGGTCAAAACGAAGATCCGGATGATCTTGCATGTTTCTGAGCAATATTGGTATCTAATGAAAGGTTTTGAGCTGGCCTTCTACACGGAACTCTACTATTTATGATTTCTACACTAAAAAAAAAATTTCTCTCGATCAAAGACATAATTTTCCTTATTTTGAACACGCGTCCCAATACAAAATTTTCTTTGTTTTGTGTAAATTTTCTCAAAAATGTGGAAAAAACATAAAAAAACATTCAAACAAATTCGTTGCCATGGGGATTTGTATGGGAATTTAATTTCTCAAAATTAAAGAAATCAAGTCTTCAAAACAAGGAAAGTTGGGAATGGAATGGCGCTTAAGAAATTTTTCATTATTTTAATGTATGAATTTTTTCAAAACAAGTATATGAAACCATGGTAACGCATGTAACAACAATATTTTATAAACCTTTTAACATGTTTTAAGGAAAATTTACTCAAAACAAAGAAAGTAGTGTTCAAAATAGGTAAACAATTTCTTTGACCCCTCCATATATTTTTTTTCTCTCAGTGTAGGTCCGGTCTGGAGATACGGGTTAAAACGGATGATCTTCCATGTTGCTGAGCAATATTGGTAGTAAATGAAAGGTTTTGAGCAGGGCTTCTACAGGGAGCTCTACTCTTTATGATTCCTAGGTCGGGTCCCGAGATATGGGTTAATACGAGGATCCGGACGATCTTGCATATTTCTGAGCAATATTGGTATCAAATGAAAGGTTTGGAGAAGGAGGTCCATGTGAAGCTCTTTTAATTGTGACCCCTAGGCCGGGTCTCCAGATATGGGTAAAACGTGGACCCGAATGATCGTGCATGTTTCTGAGCAAAACAAAACAAATCAAAATCAGAAATCAAAAATCAAAAATTAAAAATCTAAAATCAAAAACCAAACACCAAAACAAACAAAAACAACAAAATTTAGCAGTGATAATGACAACAAAAAATTATAAAAACGATAGTCGCCTTTTAATCCATAGAAAACCAGGGAAAAAAGGAAAGGGAATAAAAATCCGATTTCGAAACTGTTTACACATCAATGTTCATGAGTACTCCTTACTCACGCTTTTTTTTTTTTTTGTCTCTCCTACAATGTTTGAAAAAAGGAATTACAGAATTTGCACTCTAAGCTAGCGATATGTACATATGTATAATTAGAGTTATTTACCGACTAAATCAAGATACGTTTGTGTTACGCTTCTTACGCATCGGATTGAGGGCGTATTTTGCACTTTAATTTCAACAAGTGCATATCCAGGATGCGAATTTTTCATAATTTCGGTTGACCTAGTAACATATGAAAGAAGAAGTAGAAGGATAATTAAGAACTTTCAACTAAAGTAATTTAAATATAAGTGGAATATTATAGGTGTAAAGTTCCACGTAGCTATATCTCGGAAGAAAATATCGCTCATTTGCTGCAAGACCGGCATAAATCAAAAAACGTGATTTTTGAGTTAATGATGCAGAATTGTTCGTTATATCATACTTAATGTTGAGTAAAAAATTCATATGAATACCCCTTACATGCTCCGCTTGAGAAGAGAATATGCCGTTATTTCATTTCATCTGTTTCAACTTTTTTTATACGTAAGAACGACATATCTCAGTTGTGCGACTGCTGCCGTCGTGTTAAGATCGTTTGGCTTTCTCAAACAGAGGCATATTTTGTGTTGTGGAGTTCTTCGCGGAAAGGTAATGGTATTTTTAATCTAGATTTTTTCAAGTACACAGCGCTAATTTGAGTTATGACTATCTTGTTGAAAAGTTTGATTTAATTCAAACAGGGTATATTACAAAATATGACGTTCTAGTTGATAAAAATACTATCGCCAACTTAAGTATTTCGTGATATGACGTTATTACATATAAAAGAATGACTAATAAACAGTCATCATTTTACATTATAACAAAATGTGTCGTTGTTGAATATAGCATTATTAACAGTAACAATAAATTGCTCTCACTAACACAAAATATGATGCTATTGCTGATAAAAAATATAGCTATGTATGAATAAAACGCACGATCACAATAATAAAAGTTGTTGTTTTATGTTATTTTAAAATGTCAAACTGCAACAGCAGCAAATCATCTTCGAGTTTATCCCGATCATCCTCTTTTTCGGAAGACTTTGACGACTCCGTGGCTGATGCAACATACTGCTCAAAATCACCGCAACAAGAAAGTGATAGTGAGGATAGCAAGACGAAACATGTAATCCATTAATTTTTTAATTACTTGAAGTAAAAAATTGACATTTTTCGTTTATGAATTATAACTTAAGATGAAAAGATGTTGAAGAGTTCCTTAATTTCTTAAGTTCAAAAAACTGTTTCTACACTCAGAAAAATAATCACAGTAGTATCAACAGTTTTCTTCTGTTAATCCCTAAATTCGTTAAATTAACAGAAATATGTTTAAGTAGACACATTTAGAGTTATATAAACGAAAACATCTTTTACTTTAACAAATATATCTATTAAAACCTATTTGTTAGTTCAACAGGACTGATCGTCAATTATTAACAGAAATTTTCGTTGATATAACTGAGTCACTGTTAACTTAACCCTAATATCTGTTGCTGTAACCTTTATATTTATTTGTTGATTCAACAAACCATTACTGTTGACTATCAAAAGAAGCTTTCTGCCAGCTTTCTCCGTTGTTACTTGTTGCTTTGCTTGCGTGAGTGAGTTTTAATTCACGGATGCTTTTTCGAACAGAGGTAAGTATAATAGCCACTAAAGTTCAATATTCAATATTCAATATAAAGTTGAATGTTGAATTTCGCACTATAAATATGATGCCATTTGATTGAATTTCAGGTTGATGTCATGGTTTGAAATCGGAGGAGAATATAAAATAGGGAACACAATATAGCAAGCAGTGAAGGCGAAGAAGGTGCCGCAATGGAAAACAAGCGGAAATGAAGCTACATATTTGTACTTGGAAACAGAACGGAGGGAGGATGAAGAGAAAAATGCAAACAAAAGATTTAAAAAACTTGCCAATGGCTCTAAAAATACACATTATAAAGTAATTGTTAGAAATAAATGGCCATGTAAAACACAAAGGGATTTGTTTTTAAGTGACAAAATTTCAACTTCGGAAAATTGTTGATTTAACAGCAAAAGTGTTTGGATTCACAGTGATTTTTTGTTTTCAGAGTAGTACAACAATAAAACTGTTAAAACAAAATATCGTCTGTCAATTTAACAGATATATCCTTTGGATGTGATTTGACTGTGGAATCTGTTGTTTTAACCCGTAATCCCGTTGATCTACCAG
This sequence comes from Urophora cardui, assembly GCA_960531455.1. Classification (NCBI taxonomy): domain Eukaryota; kingdom Metazoa; phylum Arthropoda; class Insecta; order Diptera; family Tephritidae; genus Urophora; species Urophora cardui. Next base: position 265,501 of record OY482670.1, read on the forward strand.
TATCTTTTCTCTCGGTGTATGAATTATAATTAATTTATGTTTATTTTTGTGATATTCATAAGTACATAATATGTATATTTGAAGTTCAAAAGACTGAAAATAAAATGAATTAATACGAAATTATTGTTTTTTTTTTCAACAATAATGACACATTATAACTTAAGACACTCTATTGAATATATTTTTGCAACAATAACGTCATTACGCAAAGGAGAGTTGGTTCTTATTCAGGAAAAAACCATAAATGGATACTTGGTGTTGATTTTCCTTTATGGATATGTTAAATATATTATACTGAATTGGTTTGTTTTGAATTTGCAGGATTTCCTATTTTCTGTGTAAGATTAGAGTCAGTTGAAAACTTTAAAAGCGTTTTCTGGACAATCGATTTTTTTTACTTATGCCGGTCTTGCAGCAAATGAGCGATATGTATGTAATAACTGTAAGTTTTAAATTTCTATTATTTAATCTATTATATAAAAATGAATGTGTGTGTGTGTGTGTGTGTGTGTCCTTTATGGACTGCCAAAGTAATAAACCGATCTTTATGAAATTTTCACAGTAGATTCATGAAGAAAATATGTATGTAATAACTTTAAGTTTTAAATTTCTATTACTTAATCTATTATATAAAAATGAATGTGTGTGTGTGTGTGTCCTTTATGGACACCCAAAGTAATAAACCGATCTTTATGAAATTTTCACAGTAGATTCAGGTGGTATTAGCGCACATAATAGGGTATATAGAATTTCGAAAAAGTGGGAACCTCCCGGAATATACCTACATCTGCGCTTAAATAAAAACAGGGCTATTGAACGATGGACACTGCGCTATCGAGCCACTTGCACGAAGCGTGTCAAATGCTGCACTTAAGTGGCAGATGTGACAATGTAGAATTTGTAGGAACTTTCAGCTAGTCCAGAACTATCGAAATTGTGCCAATAATGCCTCAGACGCACATGTGGTATGAATATTATAATATCAATACTATGATTTGGCTATACATACTATGAAAATTTTCAATTAAACTATAATATGAGTCTGACACATATGTATGTGGTATAGATCGCAATATTGTTACTATACTACGATGTGTGTCTCTAGCATAAACGAAATAGTGCAAACTATGGAATTAGTAGGTACTAGTACGGAACTAAGGACTTCGTCTATTTGGGAACCAGCATTAACACCAAAAATAATGTCAGCACTAAAATCCAACGAAGGATCACTCTTGCCAATAAATGCTACTTTGGACTAAGTAGGCAATTGAAAAGTAAAGTCCTCTCTCGACGAACCAAAATCACACTCTACAGGACACTCATCGTTCCAGTCCTCATGTACGGCGCAGAAGCATGGACTATGTCAAAAGCAGATGAGATGGCGCTTGGAGTATTCGAGAGGAAAGTTCTTCGGAAGATTTATGGACCTTTGCGCGTTGGCGAGTATCGACGGAGATTTAACAATGAGCTTTACGAGCTGTACGCAGACATCGACATTGTTCAGCGAATAAAGATACAGCGGCTCCGCTGGGCAGGTCATGTCGTGAGAATGGACGAAGGTGCTCCGGCCAAAAAGTATTTCTTTCGAAACCCGCTGAATACAGAAGAAAGGGGAGACCTCCACTGCGTTGGGAAGATCAGGTGGACAGTGATGCTGACTCCCTAGGTATTCCCAAATGGCGCCACTCCGCACGAATCAGAAATAGCTGGCGTACTATGTTGGACTCGGCCAAAATCGTATAGACGGTTACGTTCCAATTAAGTGAGTAAGTAAGTAAGTTCGGAACTATCGAGAACGTAGTGCAGAGGGTGACAATTGACACCGCCAATACATCGCCAGTTGCTAACATGCAAAAGAGATTTAGCTTGTGCTAGTAGTTGCAGAAATGCACTAGAAGCGACATAGTTCGGAACTAGAGATTTTCCCTACAGGGTATTTATGTATGTACGTCCTCAGCGAATGGCATAAATCTATGCACATTTAAAAAAACAACCTAAGTCAACCAAAGTGTATTTCCAGTGTTTTTATACCTTTCATGAGAATGAAATGGTATTATAACTTTGTGCCGAAAATCAAATCTTGAAAGTACTAGAAGGAGGCGTGACAGACCCATCAATATATATACCGATATGATCAGAATCATGAGCTGAGTCGTTTAAGCCATGTCCGTCTGTCCGTCCGTCCGTCCGTCCGTCCGTCTGTGTGAACGCAAACTAGTCCCTCAGTTTTTGAGATATTTGATTGAAATTTGGAACACGGGTTAGTTTTGATGCTCAATTTATCATTTGTCGGAATTGGCCGAATCGGACCACTATAACATATAGCTCCCATACAACCGATTGTTCAGATATACACATTTTGGGGTATAACTTCTCCCATTTTACAGCTAAGGACATGAAACTTTGGAGTATTTGTACCCATATGGACCCAAATAAGGATACCGAAAATTGTCAAGATCGGACCACTATAACATATAGCTCCCATACAACCGATTGTTCAGATATACACAATTTGGAGTATAACTTCTCCCTTTTTATAGCTAAGGAAACGAAACTTTGGAGTATTTGTACCCATATGGACCCAAATAAGGTTACCGAAAATTGTCAAGATCGGACCACTATAACATATAGCTCCCATACAACCGATTGTTCAGATATACACATTTTGGGGTATAACTTCTCCCTCTTTACAGCTAAGGAAACGAAACTTTGGAGTATTTGTACCCATATGGTCCCAAATAAGGTTACCGAAAATTGTCAAGATCGGACCACTATAACATATAGCTCCCATACAACCGATTGTTCAGATATACACATTTTGGGGTATAACTTCTCCCTTTTTACAGCTAAGGAAACGAAACTTTGGAGTATTTGTACCCATATGGACCCAAATAAGGATACCGAAAATTGTTAAGATGGGACCACTATAACACCGACAGAATTTAAATTATAAATTAAACTAAGGCAGGCTATGTGCATAGGTAACTTTTCATTTCCCCATTCATGAAAGGTATGAAGTCTTCGGTACGGCCGAAGACAGTCGCGCTCTTACTTGTTTTTTTTTGACACGAAGATACATTTAAAAAACAGTTATTTATGCATAATCGGCGTTATGATTCATTCCGGGTACAGGAGACATGATGAGTTGAAAATCATCTTAAGTCCAGATTTTTCAGAAATGCGTTTAAAGGCTCTTTTATCTTCAAAAAGAGGTGCCGTGATTTAATCCCAAGTGGCATAACCCCAATTTTAAAATTTGGGATTATGTCACTCACAATGGTGTGACATAATCCCAATTTTTTTACTTGGGATTATGTCACCTATGCGGGAGTGACATAATCCCAAATAAAAGGCAGTCAGAATTTAATTACTCGAGTGGGTACTAGTGCGAAGCAAAATCGCGATTTTTGCTTCCAAATTTTCATTTTTTATAGACATACATATATACATATACATATATAGCTATCGTTACATTAATCACACTGGTAGGTACCCCAGTGTACATACATATGTATATTAGGGTGGGGCGATTTATATGGAGGGAAATTAATAGATACCACGCCATCGAAATTCGGATTCCACACATTTTTCTGAGTAGAAAACTCCTCCACGACATTTGTCTAAAATTAATTTTGATGTTCCGGAATTTGGTTTTTATGAACTAAGACGAATTTTTGAAAATAAAAATTGGGCAAAAATCGACAAAAAAATATCCAGGTCAATATGCACATCGACTTGAAGCAGAATTTCATGCTGAATCCAGATATGAAATCTGAATTAAAATCGGATGATCCGTTTTCGAGATATAGCCTGATTTCCGGTTATGGAGGCCGAATGCCCAAAATCGCATATTTTCGCGATTATCTCTTGTTGTGTACAATATATCTTAATTTTGTTTACAAATTTCTTAAAGATACGTCAATACAATATATGAGCAGTATTTTAAAATATTAATTTATCTTCCGGTATAGCAAAACTAGAATGCACTCTTTTTTCCTTGGCCCAAAATTGCGGTATGGTTTCTCCATGTTATAGTCATCCGATACCGATGATTTTCGCCGACAGCGTTTTGTGTACAATAAATGCTCCAAATCCAAAATTTCAGAATTTTATCTGCAAAAATTTAAGAGTTATTCCCTAAAACGTAGACTTATGCTCCTGAGATTTGTTTTTTTGCTTCCTATAGTACGCTATGGCGTATGAGTAACCTTGAGTTTTTTTTAGAGTTGAGTAAAGTAAAAAAACAAGTCCCAAACAGCATATGTCTACGTTTTGGGTTATAATTCCTCAATTTTTGCAGCGAATGTTCTGAAATTTTGGATTTGGAGCATTTATTGTACACAAAACGCTGTCGGCGAAAATCATCGGTATCGGATGACTATAACATGGAGAAACCATACCGCAATTTTGGGCCAAGGAAAAAAGAGTGCATTCTAGTTTTCCTATACTGGAAGATAAATTAATATTTTAAAATACTGCTCATATATTGTATTGACGTATCTTTAAGAAATATGCAAAAAAAATTAAGATATATTGTACACAACAAGAGATAATCTCGAAAATATGCGATTGTGGGCATTCGGCCTCCATAACCGGATATCAGGCTATATCTCGAAAACGGATCATCCGATTTCAATTCGGATTTCATATCTGGATTCAGCATGAAATTCTGCTTCAATTCGATGTGCATATTGGCCTGGATATTTTTTTGTCGATTTTTGCCCAATTTTTATTTTCAAAAATTCGTCTTGGTTCATAAAAACCAAATTCCGGAACATCAAAATTAATTTTAGACAAATGTCGTGGAGGAGTTTTCTACTCAGAAAAATGAGTGGAATCCGAATTTCGATGGCGCGGTATAGGTTAGTAAATCGCCCCACCCTAATGTATATACCTATCAATGTATAAAAAAAAGCGCCGCAGACGAAAATTTGGGGTCCATGACATAATACCGACATGCAAAATACCGAAAATCAAAATTATTGGGATTATGTCACTCCCCCTAGGGTGACATAAGCCCAACTTTTTTACTTGGGCTTATGTCACCCTAGGCGTAGTGACATAATCCCAATTGGGATAATGTCATTTTCAAGCCCAAAAAAATATTTCTGTTGTCTTTCTTAGATTTTATTACATTAAGCAAAAAAATTAAAACTGACAATAAAATAAGGCAACCAAAAATTAAGTACAATGCAAATGTGGCAAAGTTAATGTTGTTATATAATAATACATCGAGTATATGTATAAGATGAAATACTTAAATACACATGTTCTCAAAAAATTACATTTCAAAAAAATAAATAAAGAACTGCTCATACGCTTTATGGGTTTTCTTTGTCATCAATTCATGTATGACAGGAAATATCTAAAATTAAAAATATTTACATATATACAAACTTTTTTTAATAAAACGATAGGTATATGTATATGTACATATGTACATATGTCTATAAAAACAAGAAAATTTTCACCTGCGGCGCTTTCTTTGTTTTTTAATAGATCGATAGGTACATACATATGTATATACAAATGTATGTATGTAAATATGTCTATATAAACATGAAAATTTGGAAGAAAAAATCGCGCGATTTTTGATTGAAATTTTCGCCTGCGGCGCTTTTTTTTAAATAGAGATCGATAGGTATATACAAATGTATGTACATATGTCTATAAAAACATGAAAATTTGGAAGAAAAAATCGCGCGATTTTTGATTCCAAATTTTCGTCTGCGGCGCTTTTTTCCTGATATAATGATACATTGATAGGTATATACATATGGATGTACACTAGTATACTAGTACCTACCTGAGTGATTAATCTAATGATAGTGTAAGAGAATGTGTAGTCCCATTAAACACTGAAAAAGAAATTATCAAACGTTTGAGAAAATATTGTTTCTAAAGTTGAGAATCAGCATATATATCATTTGAAAATAAACATATTTTCAAGTGTTCATCAAACATTGTTTATCAATTTTAGATTAACTTAGAACACATTTGAAAAAAAAACTTGTTTCGTATTTTGTACTATTTCATGAATTTCAAGATGTGAAGGTTTGAAGGAACGAAGAAATTTTGTATGTTTGCAAATTTCAGTCAGCGTTCGTTGTTCTACTCGAGCAGTCCCTAAACGGTTGAAATGATGATGGTTGAAAATGATTGTTTGTAATAATGATTCTGTATTTCTTACTCTTATTTTATTTGTTTGTGGCTTTTTGTGAAGTTACACAAAATTTAATAAAAACATATTTAGTTGGTTTCCGATATGTGTGTATGTACATATATTAAAAAAGATATTAATATACTCATGTAATTCTACAAAAGGCACCGGCGAAATTCACCCGCACGGGTAAATGAAAAACATCACATAAGCGTACAAATATGTAATACATACATATGTACATCTATTTATTCCATTCCATTTCTGCGCTCACACCACAAACTCTCTCCCTCTCACTATCCCTCAATTTTAATACATACATAAATCTATTGATTGCATTCCATTTCGTACCACCTTTGAAATGGGTTTGAGAAAATGGAATTTATCAAATTGAGAATCAGCCCAAAATCCCATACTAAAAATGAGCCGTTTTGTTTGAGAACGCTATCAGGGGAAATTTGAGGTGCATTTGATAACAAACGTTTGATATTTGACAATAGGGTTACTTCTCAAATGAACCGCAAATTGAAAATGAAGAAAAGTGTTTATTGGGGTGTATCTTCAAATCAACTGTCAGGTTGACATAGTATAGCCCAGGTGTTAGGCTAAAACCACTAGTGTAGCCCTAAGCTTAACATGGTTTAAGTTAGATGGTAAGCACTGACAATGTCATGTTTCAGAGAACAGCCATTTTGAAGAATAAAGAGATTATTCGTGATCATTCGTGATACAGCCATCAAAAGCGTCGGTAGTCTTTTTATTTTCCAAATATATATATCAGTAAGATATATATATTATATCAGAAGTGGTGACGAGCCACCATCCTAAATTTTAAAATCAAATTAAAACTCGTGTATTTTTGAAAAGACATGGATAGAAACGCAATAAGTGCCGAAATGTATTCTCTGTTGCAGTTACGGGCCTGGTGCACGGCCGTAGGCATTAACGCGAGCGGTGCCAAAGCGTCATTGGCGGCACGATTGAGTGAGCTAAATGCTGAGGCACGCGGTTTGTGCCCAGATGTGCCGGACAGACGCATGACGCCAATGAGCACCAGACAAGACCAGAGCGGCGACGCTAACGATGGCGGCGATTTTGAGCAAAGTAACGAAGGCGACGTTAACGACTGCAGCGACAATGGCAATAAATGTAAAGGAAATAACGGCGATGGCAATGGAAACTATGGTGACGAAAACAATGGCAATGAAAACAATGGTAACGAAGACAACGGCAACGAAATCGGTGACAAAGAGCGCGACAACGCTAACTCAAATAACGACGTAACGGAATCGAACTGTGGCAGAGGCGCTGAACAAAGTCCCGTTGGCAGCAACGTAACGGGCCTAGACAACGGCAGAGGTAACGGACACAATCCCGTTGGCCGGCTTGACGGAACATTCGGCGCACATATATCCAGCACAAACAACTCATCTGTAAGTATTGCACCAACCATAACGACGATCAGCCCGGAAATCCTAAAGCTGAGATTATTGGAAAAAGAGATAGAGTTGCTGAAAATACAGTTGAGCATGGAAAGGCAGGCGGCAGCACATGCTGTGCCATCAACCCACAGAGAAATATCGTTCGAAATATTAAAAGAAATCATCAACGATTATGGCGGCGGCGAAGGCTTTGAGCTGTGGCGGTCTCAGCTGCTCCATTTTAAGTCAGCGCTAAAAATATCGGATGAAACTATGTGTATTGTGTTGCGATTAAAATTAAAAAGCATTGCGTTAACATGGTATAACACCAACAACATGTTTACTAGAAGTTTCTCAGATTTGATGCTCGAAATGTCAGCCATGTTTGCCACAAAAGAAAACATGCTGACGGCACGACGTAAATTCGAAAAACGCCAATGGACGGCTGGCGAATCCTTTGCAAATTATTTCAATGACAAACAACTGCTGGGCAACGCCGTAAAGCTAGAAGATGCAGAATTCCTCGAATATTGAATCGACGGCATCCCCAACAAACAACTACAAACGCAAGCCAAAATACAAAATTTTACCAGTAGCTGTGAAATGATGGCGGCTTTTCGTCTGGTGGAACTTCCACAGTCCAGTCCCAGGCTTAATTGCTATAATTGTAATTGTTCGGGCCATACATCGAAAGAATGCAAGAAAAAATAATTTGTGTTGTAAATATAACGAGTACATTTATATGTTTGTATCTATGTATATGTGTATATATGTATATGTGTATATATGGATTAATGTTAAGAGCATAGAATCAGGGGATTCTATATTATCAGGATGGCCGAGTTGTAAGAGAATGTGTAGTGTATCTTCAAATCAACTGTCAGGTTGACATAGTATAGCCCAGGTGTTAGGCTAAAACCACTAGTGTAGCCCTAAGCTTAACATGGTTTAAGTTAGATGGTAAGCACTGACAATGTCATGTTTCAGAGAACAGCCATTTTGAAGAATAAAGAGATTATTCGTGATCATTCGTGATACAGCCATCAAAAGCGTCGGTAGTCTTTTTATTTTCCAAATATATATATCAGTAATATATATATTATAATAGCTATATATATATGTACATATGTCTATAAAAAATTAAAATTTGGAAGCAAAACTCGCGATTTTGCTTCGCACTAGTACCTACTCGAGCGATTTGGTATTCTGGCTCCCTTTTATTTGGAATTATGTCACTCCCACATAGCACACTGGTCTCATTTGTATGGAGAGTGGGACAAAACTCAATTTCTTGGAAACGGATGGACCTACCGAAACCAAATTTGGCACATTGGTGTCCCACTATACGACTCATCTTTCAGAAAAATTAAAAGCATATATGTTGTAATCCACGCCCACCACTAACGCTAGTTTACAGCCAAAAAAAGAACAAGAAAACCAAGAATGGGGGAGGATAGGAATTGACCTGCTGAGCTTGGAACTATTTTTTTTTTTAATTTTTTGTATAGTTAGGTTTTTGATATAACGGTAATTTTGTGTTTTTTGTTATCACTTCATTCAAAAATTATTTTCTCTGGAGTTACAAATGCGATAAACGGAAGCAGTATCTCGTTCGAAAAGCAATTAAAATACGCTTCAAACGACATACAACTTGTAGTGGTCTAATAAAAACTCGCTCAAAATTTTTTGGATTTTTTGCGATTTTTGAAAAATTTTTGATTTTCAAATTAAGTTTTTATAAAAAGTTGTAAAAATCAGGAAAGTTTTATTACTTTAAAAATTTGCCCGTTTAATTGCAAAGACTTTAAGCGTAATATCAGAGAGATCCGATAAATATTTTATTTTTGGCGATTTTTTTCTTGTGAAACAAAAAGGATATTTTGGACGAAAAACTTGGTTAGGTGACTTAACTATGTGAAAACGACTTCATAGGTCAAAAGGACATTAGAAGAAAATATAGAGCTTCCAAAGACTAAATCCGATGTCAAATAACAAAGTTACAATAAAAAAAAAAAATTATTCCGCGATATTTCGCGGGATCAAAAAAAAAAAATTGTATGGAGAGTGGGACAAAACTCAATTACTCAGATTTTATCAAAAATAAAGTTTTATCGAAAACAGTCGATGTAAATATGTACAAAAATCGTAAAAGGGCAACAATATTTTGTATAGAATAGTTACATTTAATATGATATTTTAAGAAAAAGGGAAAAAAAGGGAAAAATGTATAAACAGGTTTCTTAAGAGAAGACTTGAAAGAACTCAAATCTGCTTACAAGACCTGGTCCAGAGTGGTCCTTAATTGTTAAAACTTTAAATGAAAATGCTAATGCTTGAAAATTACGCTCATAGAAAAGCCAAGATTTCTTCATCTTGTATTTTGCTAAAAAATAAATTGTTTTCACTGTTTTCTTTCGCTAAATCATGAAACATACGTTTTTCTTGCATTTCCATAGTTATCCGCATTTTTTTTAGCACTCAAACTTGAAATATCGCAAAAAGCATAAAAGCATAATACACTTATTTACACAAACTTTTTCCAGAAAATTTTTTTTTCAAATGTGTTGACTTTAAATGTGCCACAGTAACACTTAATGGTGGCTATTGCGTATAGAAGGAGGTTTTCCATAAAATTCAATATATTTCCCACGGAAATGCATGACAGTAGTTCCTTTTTCAATCACCAATGTTTTTGACTTTTGTGTATGGGGGCTGACCAGTGTGCATAGGTGGCATAATCCCAAGTAAAAAAATTGGGATTATGTTACACCATGGTGAGTGACATAATCCCAAATTTTAAAATTGGGGTTATGCCACTTGGGATTAAATCACGCCACCTATAAAAAATAACCCTGGGCTACGCCATCCGTCCGGACGTGTGCTCTAACCGTGGCTACCGCCACGGTGATGTCCTTCTGCCTAGTACACCCTTCAGCGTAGGCGGCCACAGTACTTTTCGATATATCGAGGGTATCCCATAGGGGTGCGCACCGTAATCCCGAATTTTTAAAATCCCGACAGGACATAATCCAGACAATTTTAAAAATCCAGAAACTACAAAATCCAGACAGTTTAAAATTCAGACAGGACAAAATCCCGACAAATCATAATCCAGACAAGACAAAATCCAGACAGATCATAATCCCGACAAGCCAAAATCTAGACAGGGCCATCACTCTGTAGCTCTATTTGAAAGCGAAATTCATTTCGAAAGCACAAGCGTAAAAGTAATATCAGGAGCAAGAAAAAGAAGATGAGGAAGAAGAAGTAGCAGTAAAAGTAGAATAAAAATAATAAGAAGAAGAAGAATGAGGACGATGACGATGATGAAGAAGAATAAAAATAAGAAGAAGAAGAAGATTAAAAATAAGAAAAAGAAGAAGAATGAGGATGATGACGATGATGATGATGATGATGAAGAATAAAAATAAAAAGAAAAAGAATAAAAATAAGAAGAAGAAGAAGAAGAAGAAGAAGAAGAATGAGGATGATGAAGAAGAATAAAAATAAGAAGAAGAAGAAGAAGAAGAAGAATGGTGATTATGAAGAAGAAGAAGGAGAAGAAGAAGAATAATAAAAATAAGAAGAAGAATAAAAAGAAGAAGAAGAAGAAGAATGAGGATGATGACGGTGATGATGATTATGATGAAGAAGAATAAAAATAAGAAGAAGAATGGGGATGATGATGATGATGATGATGAAGAAGAATAAAAATAAGAAGAAGAAGAAGAAGAATGGTGATGATGAAGAAGAAGAAGAAGGAGCAGAAGAAGAAGAAGAAAATGAAGAAGATGAAAGAAACAACAACCAGATCTTTACCAACACCAACAACAACAACAACAATAAAATCAAAAACAATAACACTGTTATGATGCTTATTAAACGTGAAAAAATCCCGACAAATATAAAAATAGTTTAAAAAAAATCGCGCGATTTTTTTAAACTATTTTTATATTTGTCGGGATTTTTGTCGGGATTTTTGTCGGAATTTTTTTGTCTGGATTGTGTAGTGTCTGGATTATGATTAGTCTGGATTTGGTCGTGTCTGGATTTTGATTGGTCTGGATTTGGTCGTGTCTGGATTTTGATTGGTCGGGATTTGGTCGAATCTGGATTGTGTATTTCTGGATTATGTGTTTCTGGATTTTGTTTTTCGGGATTTCGTTACACACCCATCCCATAGGTGAGGCTTTCAAATTCTGTATTTTGAATTGTCTGCAATTTGATTTGTCTGTATTTTTATTTGTCTAAATTTTGATTTGTCGACATTTTTATTTGTCTGTATTTTAATTTTATTGTAATTTTGAATTCTGTCTGTATTTTGATATGTCGGTATTTCGATTTTCGACATTTCGAATGTATCCCGAAAATTTGGAATCAAAAATCGCGCGATTTTTTCTTCCAAATTTTTATGTTTTTATAGACAAATGTACATACATATATACATATATACCTATCGTTTTATTGAAAAAAGTCTGTATATATGTAAATATTTTTAATTTTAGATATTTCCTGTCATACATGTATTGATGACAAAGAAGACCCAAAAAGCGCATGAGCAGTTCCTTATTTAATTATTTGAATGTAATTTTTTGAGAAAATGTGTATAAATACATATAGATGTGTAGATAAAATACTTAATTCTTATATACTAGATAAAAAAGTTGGGCTTATGTCACCCTAGGGGGAGTGGCATAATCCCAAATAAAAAATTTGGGATTATGCCCCTTGGGATTATGTCAGGGTACCTCAAAAAGACTATAAAATCCATCAGCAAATTAAAGGCTCCTTTAAATTTTAAAGGAACTTTTAATTTGGTTAAAATGAACAACTGATTTTTATTTTGTGTATGTAGCATGTCACGCTATTACTTCTTTGAAAAAATATGATACAAATCTTTGTGCACTTGCAAAACAGTTTTTTCTCTCTTGTAAAATTGCGATCTTAGACTTAAGTTTCTTTTCCAAATGGCCACAGAAATTGGGAAATTCCGGAAATTCATCAACAAAACCGAACATTTCATTTTGTGTATATGCTAAAGTATGCTTATTAAAGTTTCTAACATTTGTTTATTCTTACCCAACAAATTGAAGTTGAAGACCCGAACATGATGGAAAACATATATGCTTTTCTCTGGCGATTTGCTTCACTTTTGAAGTTATATCAGCTACATTTAGAAAAGAATGTACTAAAATCTATTTGTTATGTGCTATAATATACATACACGGAGAAAAATATATTCATATACATATATCAAATCAAGGAATAAAAACCACGTATTAAAGAAAATTGTACATCAAAACAATGAAAATTGTCTTTAGCGCCGAATCATTCCTACTTTTCCATAATCTGAGTAATTTTTTTTTTTAGTGTAGTCAGATTTCACCTATTTTCAATACTAACTTGTCAAAGTCTAAATTTTATTGATTTTTTGCGATTTTTAAAAAATATTTGATTTTTATTAGGTTTTTTATAAGAAGTTGTAAAACTCAGGAGTTTTATTCTTTTAAAAATTATTATGTTCTATTGCAAAGATTTTAAGCGTAATATTAAAAAGATTCGGTGTAGGTATATTTTATTTTTGGCGATTTTTTTCAGGTGAAACAAAACGGATATTTTATGGTCGAAAAACTCGGTTAAGTGACCCAACTATATGAAAACGACTTCACAGATCAAAGGACATTAGAGGGAAATATATAGCTTCCCAAGCAGTTTTTACGAGCATAACAGCAACAGTCTCAAAAAATAAGCTGTTGCTGTTCTACGAAAGTTATCATTATCTTTTGAGAACTTTTAAATTTTGAGGTCGAAACACAGAACAGTCGAACATATATTTTTGTTTGTTTGTGCTGTTGCAGATAAACGGAGTTTCAGTTTTCAGTGCGGCTTTTTGAAATTTGTTTTTTTTTTTTTGTACATTACTATTTCGATTGTGTTCCCATAAATTGAAAAGAAAAAAAAAAAAAAAAACAACAACAACAGTAACACTTGAAATTCTGTTCGCCTTTTGCTGTGCTGTAAAAATTTCCACAATACAGCAACAGTCGACAGTAATTTTTTGAAACTGAAGGCTGCGCCTTTTTCTTACAAAAATGTTGCATATACGCCACCTATACGCATCTATATGTAAAACTAGCTTAGAAGTAAACATCAAGAAAAGTAAAAATCAAGTATAATAATTATTTTTGATGGAAAGAGTAAGAATCAAGAAATAATAATTATGCTTGAGTAAAAAAATTAAAATTAAATAATAATTACTTTTGATCGAAAAAATATAAATCGAAGAATAAAGATTACATGTTGATGTAAATTATTTCGCTTATAATGATTAAAATCGGAAGTCAAATAAATAACAAAGTTTTTTCGTTTCCACATGGTTGGGTCATCTAACTGAGTTTTTCCTCCATAAAATATCACTTGTTTCACTTGTAAAAAATCACCGAAAATAAAGTATTTATCGAATCTTTTTAATATTACGCTTAAAGTGTTTGCAATAGAACCAAGGCTGCAAAATAACGTTATTTTTAACAATAAACAAAAAAAAATTTTGTTTCTGTTGAAATATTCGATTTTATAAACGTAAAAAGCATAACAAAATCTATTTTGTTTCAACTGTTATCAAAAAAAATTAACAAAATTTTTTTTGTTTTGATAATTATCAAAACAATTATTTCAAAAAAATATAGTTTCAAATTTAAACGAAAAAATTGACTTTTCAATAATTTCGTTTTCTATGAAGAAAATAAATTTTACATATGTTTGTATGTATGTACATACGTACATAAATAAAAACAAATACAATTTTTGTTAATTTTTTTGATATCAACGAAACAAAATTATTCTGATTAAAGATTTATTGATAATTTTTGAAACGAAAAAATTTTGTTTCTGTTAATTAGCAAAACAAAATAATTTTTGGATATTTTTTATTGATATTTTTTGAAACAAAATTATTTTGTTCATTTCGTTGAGCAGCCTTGAATAGAACAGGCTAATTTTCAAATGAATAAAATTTTCCTGATTTTTACAACTTATAAAAAACCTAATTTGAAAATCAAAAGTTTTGTATCTTCTAAATATCACTTTAGAAATCAGAATTTTTTTTTATTATTTTTGGTTAGTGCACGAAATAGGTTATATGTATTTTTTTCTCACAAAAAAAAAAAAAAAAAAAAAAAAAACATATGGAACCCCCCTCGAAAAAAATTTCTGGCTACGGCCTTGGATGTGACATCAATATAGTTTTCTCCGTATACCTATGAGCCGCTATTTTTGAAAGTGGCATAATTCCACTTTTGGAAAAAGTTAGTTAAAAGCAGTTTTAGTTAGACATATGTACGTATCCTTAACTTGTATTTCTAAAAATTGTCAAGATCTGATCATTATAACATCCGTCTTCCATACAACTGATTGTTCGGATATATGGATTTTCACCTTTATTTTCTTATAATTTCGAAAATAGCTGTTTTGCGTGAAAAGTAACAAACATTTTTATTTAGAATGAGACGGTCAATTATTAAAAAAACACCGAAAAATTCTTTTGCATGATAAAATCTAAAATATTTGAAGCGTCAAGAATAAATCTCGCTCTTATTAACGGCTACCAATATTTTTCAATCAGTCCAAACGTAAACCCTTCAATATCTCGATACACTAAAAAATGGACTTATGCCACTTTTCAAAATAACGGTTCATATGTACAATGCAATGTTGCAAAAGCAATCATTGAACTTTTAAAAATTTTTCATTTACCTTTAGACACACATGTAATTCCGGAAAAATCGCAGTAAAATTTAAAATCTTTAAAACAAAAGGAAGTGAATAAAATTTGAAACTATTGTTGAAATAGTATTTAGCAAAATTTCGAATGTTGGTATTTTAAGCTGGCCACAGACGACGAACATGCTCGCCAACATGCTCGTGCTCAGGTGCATTTTTCTCGTTAGAGGCGTGGTTCACGAACATTGCATTGAAAGCAACAACAACAACCTCATTTCGCGTTGACGCTTGAGCAGTAAACATCGCGGATGAAGTGAGTATCGCACTGGAAATTACTGAATTGCATTGAGTGCAAAAGAAATATATGCATGTTTAAGGATTTTATATGTATTTAATTAGTTTTTCATACAATTTTCTTCCAAATAATGCCCAAAAGTATGTTTCAGTAGTTTTTACACAATTGTTTTGTAGGAAAATTTTATGATAAATGCTTATAATATCCTTAAAAGTGCATATAATTTTTCTGTTTAACAACTGTATAGAAAAATGTCCTATGTATCTTGAAATCAAGAGCTAATCCGGACTTTCTGAAAACGCCATCGTATTTAGTTGGGTTATTTCAGCGTTTTTCTGTCATATTTTTTTCTCCCTAGAGTGTAATTAAAAAAAAACATAACATAATCATAAATATATACGCAAATCTACCTCATAGCAAGAGGATCATCCGCGCATTCATTGCCATCTTCCCACTTGAAGTCAGGGCCGCCGAGAGAAAATCCGGGCCCGGGGTCAAAATAACTACGGGCCCCCATACTAAATGAACAAATTCTCAAAATCAAAATTCAATGAAAATATAGTTACGAACTTTAATTTATCTATACATTAATACAGATCAAGTAAATATGTTAGAAATAGAAATATACATATTAGGGTGGGTCAAATGTATTGTTCATAAGGCACATCCAGTTTCCGAATCCATGGGTCATACTGAGTAATATTGTCCATGGGACCATAGGTCTGAATGAATAAATACATATTGCTTTATTTGTATGAAATAATTTCTTTAAATTGGAATACAAATATTTGTTGGTAGGAATTTGGTATATCAAAAGACTGATTCTGCTGAACGCTTTAGTGAAACAGCAATCGAATTCAACTGTACAAAGCAAATTTTAGCTTCGCAAGCTTCGTTTGTTTTCGGCGTATCGCTGTTTACATACATACATACACGTACATATATGGGCATTCCCTGGGCGTTTCGGACGGTATGTTCGTACGATTTTTTGAACTTTTGAGGGAGAAATATCGCGAAATATTGTATCATTTTATGATAAAAGGAAAGATTTAGGCCACAGCTAATGATTAAAGTATATTAGCGACAGAAATTTAGTTTAATGCCTCTGTTTTAGCCACTTAAAAAAAATGGACGTGTTTTTGTAGCGTCCGGAACGCATTAAACTAAATTTCTGTCGCTAACATACTTTAATCATTAGCTGTAGCCTAAATCTTTCCTTTTATCATAAAACGATACAATATTTCGCGATATTTCTGCCTCAAAAGTTCAAAAAATCGTGCGAACATACCGTCCGAAACGCCCAGGAAATACCCATATCGCTGTATAAGAATTTGCATCATACCGAATTTTTCTGTTGCAACATAAAACGAATTCAAATTTATGCTGCAAAGTCGACGCCAAAAACCAACAATTCCTTAAGTAGGGTGCAGACACGTTAAGAGATTTATAAAATTTGTTGAAATTTAAAATGATTGCTATCTACGAAAGGTGATTAAAGGTGTTGTGTGTTTATTTTCTGTAAGCAAAAACTTGGACATCATTTTGAGATTCCCGGGCCCTCTAAAGCCCGGGCCCGGGGCAATTGACCCCCTCAGCCCCCCCCTCTCGTCGGGCCTGCTTGAAGTACACATTTACAAATGAGCTGTTCGCTAGAGCTGCAAAACCATCGATAGTCGGACCACTCGATAGTTTCGATAGTCGAAAAAAAAACTATCGATACTATCGATAGTTTTTTATGAATATTTCACTAAAATAAAAAGAGGGATGGTTTTGTTTACAGTTTTCTTTCCAAAAAGGCTTTAATTTTTTACGCAAAACAATAATTAAATAAAAGATCAAATAAGAATTAGATACTTCACTTACACTGAGAGAAAAAGCAACCAAAAGTTGGTTAATAGTACTAATTTCACACTTGAAATGGAATCAATGTGAATTTTGTTTAATATTTTTTATGGACGAAAAACTCGGTTAGATGACTCATCCGTGTATAGACAAAAGATAAAATTTGTTTGTGACTTCACCCTCTCATAGGGTTAGCGTTAATCAGAGGTTGAGTAAACGGCCCTTAAGCTAAAGATATAGATACTTATGTATTGTGGAACGATCTTTCGTCATCCCTTGTGAAAAAATCGTTCCACAATACATCATATTCCTACCCCGTCGGAAAACCAAGCAAAAAAAAAGGAATAATGAAAATTACTTAACTATTGCTTGTCATTTTATATCAGAAGATTTCAAATTGCGAGTAGCTGTACTGTAGACACAAAAGCTGCTGTCAGATACAAATCATTCCGCAGCTAATATATTGGAAACCTTGCACCATGTTCCATGCGAGTTACCGTGTTTTGCATTTAGCTGTGCGAGCAAATTGTTTCTTATTTTAAAGGCAGTACTATTGAATATGAGAAGTTTAAGGCCGCGCAAGAAGTCTATAGTGTTTTGCAAAAAAAAAGTTGTAAAACGACGCCCTATACACGGATGAAATTGCTAAAAATAATGTTTTTATCAGATATCTTTTATATTACGTTAACAATTAAACGGCCTAATTTTTAAAAAATACATTTTTTCTGATTTTTACAAGTTTTTATAAAAAAACTTAATTTGGAAATCAAAACTCTCAAAAATCGGAAAAAATTAAAAATTTTGACATTGACCAGATGTCATTTAGCGAGGTGTGGTTCAATTACTACAAGTTGTATATCGTTAGAAGCGTGGATTTTAGTCGCCTCTTACGACAGACATTCCTTACCACGCGTATATTCTAAGCCCCCTAACCCGCTGGGGTATTAATTTTACCAATTTGATATCGAAATCCAACTCCTCCCTAACATTCAGTATTCTTCTCTTGGGACAAAACTACAAGAATGAATAGGGATAACCATCGATAGTGGAAAAAAGCTATCGATAGTGACACGAAAAAAAAACTATCGATACTATCGATAGTGCCATCGATAGTTTTGCAGCTCTACTGTTCGCTCGTTAGTGGGCAAAGGCGACGAGCATGCTCGCGCGCATGTTCGTCGTGTGTGGCTAGCTTTAGACTACAGTATATATCCCGAAGTGAAGCTTAAAAAAAAATTAAAGCGTGAATAATGAGTAGACTGCGGATCTTTATGCAATTGCATATTTTTAAGGAAAAGAGATAGCGATTTGGTTCCAAAGAGAAAAATGAAAGTTATTAACAAAATATTCTAAATTTTCATATTTATTTCTGCATATTTTGCATATTGCATATAACTTGCATATTGCATATAACTTGCATATTTGCATATAACTTGCATATTTGCATAATAATTGAGGTTTATCAGTTTTAATCCACAAGTTAGAGTCTCGCGGAGTTCCCCTAATGGCTTCAATGGCCCTAATAACAGAAGCTTTTGAAGGACTTGACGCTACGTCAGGATCATGTGGGCAAATAGTTTTGGTCAAAATTGAAGCTATTTCAAAAAAGAACCTGCTTTTGAAGTCATATTAGGAGTAGCCAAAATACTTTCAGGTGACAACAAAATATTAGTAACTGGAATACAGATTCCCAGTCAATTTTGGAGCGAATTTAAGTATGCTCCGGTTACATCTTGTGATGTTGAGCGTTCATTTTTAGCATATAAACGGATCTTAACCGATAAGCGTCACAATGTTTCCATTGAAAATGTGGAGAAAACACTTGTAGTACATTAAAAATTATTATAATAAAAATTAGTTCCCATTTGCAGTTTGTTTTTGGGTGTTAATTGGTTTTATATTTGCATAGCACTATACACTATACTTTACTTATTGTGTATATCACTTAAAATTCCATATCTGATGTAAAAAAGGTGTAGTTTTAATTTGCATATAACTTGCATATAACCTGCATATAAGTTGCATATATTTTGCATATCCAAAGCAGAGCAAGAAAATTCGTTTTGGAATGTGAATATATAGTTTTGAATCAATATAACTCTTAATAAATCATTTTAAATTTTTTGCATAAAGATCCGCAGTCTAATAATGAGTATTCATGAACGTTGATATGTAAACAGTTCCAAAATGGGATTTTTATTCTCTTTCTGGTTTTGTTGGGATTCAAATTCAACTATAGTTTTTTATAATTTTTTGTACATTGTCGCTGCACTATTTTGTTGATTCTTTTTTGGTTTTTTCTGTTTTTGTCTTTGACTTGTTTTTTTGGTTTTTTGTTTGTTTTTGCTTTTGCTTTTTTTCTGTTGTTTTTGATTTTGTATTTTGTAGTTGTTGTTATTTTTGTTGTTGTTGTTGCTGTATGTAGGTGCGTATAAATTCAAAGATCATAATTTGAAATTTACAAACCTTCTTTTTGTGTTCCGAAAAAATATAGGCTGGCTTTAGCCTATCGATTGAAATATTTACGTTATTATTGTTTTTTCTAACCAAGAATGTCTTTCGGAAACGTCTTATCACAGGAAAAGGACCTTCATACGGAGATTCCAAACTTTTCTTCAATCTGTCTATTCGAACAAAAACATGCGAACACGACTTTAAATCAGTTGGAATATATGACGTTTTAAGAATAGGTTGTTTTTCTTCTAAGCGAATGTTCTCAAAATGCTCACGAATTTTGTTCACAAAGTTTGGGGGATCAACATCCGTCTTGTTATGTGGAGTGGAAAAAATTGCTTCTGGAACCTTAATATTATCTCCATATAACATTTCAGCCGGTGTAGCACGGATTTCTTCTTTAAAAGTGGTTCGAAGACCCAACAAAATTAATGGTAACTCTTCGGTCCAATGAACTGAATTATTAGAACATTTAATGGAATTTTTTAATGTCCTATGAAATCGTTCTACCATCCCATTTGCTTGAGGATGGTAGGATGTAGTTCTGGTTCTTATAGTGCCTAAAAGTTTGCAAAGTTCGCGAAAAAGAATGGACTCAAATTGGGAACCTTGATCTGTGGTAATTTGTGTAGGTACACCAAATCTAGAAACATATTCCTTAACTAAACATTGAGCAACAGTTTTAGCCTCAATATCTTCTAAAGGGTACGCTGGGGGTTCTGATGATATAAGGAACATAAAAAGGTCATCATAGTTACGCCGGAACTTAGATGGATTGACCGAAAAATGTGTGGTTGTATGGTCATGCGTTGATACGAGTGTCCTTTTATCTGTGATCGCTTTAACTTTTGCTATTTTGCTTCTTAAACTTTTGCTATTTTGCTTTTATCGGGGTCATCGGTTATTGTGCCTTTTTGTCGCATTATTGAAGAGAACAACAACTTCGTAGTTGTCGTTATTAGGTGATATATATATACATACATATGTACATATGTATTTGTTTACTTCTGTTTTTGTTTTTTAAGCATATATAGTTTATTACACGAAAAAGTGGTTTATTGACTTATTGGCCATAAAAACAAAGAGATCATAAGTAAAACTTCAGTATAGTTACAAAAAAATATTTTTATGTACATATGTATAATAGTATGTTACAGAAAAAAAATACCGCGAAATTCAGGTATGGGGAAAGATAGGCATGGGTCTGGTGAGCTCGGAACTATTTTTTTTGTTATTTTTTTTATGGTCAGGTTTTTGAGATAATGGTAATTTTGTGTTTTCTTCGTTATCACTTCGTTCAAAAATTATTTTCGCGGAAGTCGCAAATGCGATAATAAAAGGCAGTAAATTGAGTCATGGTTTAACCAACTAACACACGGAAAAAAATATATTGATATCACATCCATTTATGGATAATCCTGTCTGATCCATAAACTATGGATGTTATATCCATATGTGATAGCGCATAGAGAAAGGGACCTAAGGGTAAACAAAATTCAATTTTTTTGGGGCATGGGATCGGTCTCATTCGATGCTCAGGATGTTGTTCACATAAAAAAAAAAAAAAAAAAATTATCCTTACGTCCCTTTCTATTTTGCCCGTGACATATAATGGATGCCATACCCATATTTCTTTATATATGTAGTACAATTTTTTTTTTGATATGATACCCATTATATGGATACGACATCCATAGTTTATGAATCAGACAGGATTATCCATATATATGGATGTGACATCCATACACATAGTTTTCTCCGTGCAGGTTATATTGCTTCCGTTTTCGTGTGTTTCTTGCTATTGTTGTTTTCTTCAAATATGTCATTAATCACATCCCACCCGGCAAAACATATCAAAAATAGCTCATAAAGATGACAAAGTTATCAGAGAAGTCTCTTATAAGCCGCCTGAGAACATCTTTATGATAACATTTTTCTGAGTTCTAAAAGATAACCTATTTTAGATAACATTAAGATTTCTTTTGAAATGACCTCTACAAAAGTTGACATTTTCCTGAGTTCTGAACCTACTTATTTTAGATAACATTAAGATATCTTTTGAACATTGATGCCGGACGGGATAGAATTCAAACAAATAATTTTTTCCAATTCGTTTTGTTTGACATTCTGATTTGCACCTTCTTGACCGTGATTGGCGGAATACAATTTTAGTATACATACACAACTCCAATCACCTGTTCGACTAACTTAACCTTAGCTGGATAAACCTTGAAATGAGTTTGGCCGCTGTGGTGCAGTGGGTAGAGTGCTCGCCTGCTATACCAGAGGTCTCGGGTTCAAACCCCAGTCCGAGCAAACACCAAAAAAAATGTTTCCAATTAGTAAAAATCCAATTATTGGGTTTTTTAAGAGCAGTGGCCACCTCTCGGCTTCTCACAAAAAATGCATTCGCCGTTCGGAGCCGGCATAAAACTGTAGGTCCACCCAATTGGTAGGAAAAACAAAAGGAGCACACCTCGAATTGGGAGAGAAGCTCGGCCATAAAACTCGCCAGAGTTATAATAGCGCCATTATATTATATTATTATTATTATTATGAGTTTATAATTTAGCGACTTCCCAAAATTTCTTCCCATAGGCTTTGCCTGGAAAACTAACGTAATACTCGTATGTGGGTTCCCTCAATAGATTTTCTTGTAGATTTCTGGGCTCATCACTAATGCTGTCTTTACCGACTGGGAAATTGATCGAGAAATCGGCTGGCAAAAGTTGAAAGCAAGTCTACTTTGAGCTAGTCGATTTTTGTCGACTGAGCCGGTTGAATTGCTATTTACACGGGTCGATTTTGGTTGAACGACAAAATTCGCCTATGGTATCGACCCGTGTAAAGGCCGCATTATTATGCCCATGCCACACACGTCAACTGATATTGTTGATGGTTCGTTTGTATAGGTAACGTTGCATCAACCAGTTGATGAGATTTACGATTATATTAATAGCCGTATTCGTTTGGGCAAGAGTTAGAGACTTGCGAAAAAAACAACCACTGGTATAAAAACAAGTGAAAATTATACGACCGTAAAGGAATTGGAAAAAAGGTGTGTTTATTTGATGAAATTTCTTCAAATTTTTATCGATATATGTCTCCCTATCTTCGAATCTACCCAAGACTCAATGTAACGCCGTTCGTTAAAGTACGGACAAAGAACGTATATTGTACAATATACGTTCTTGGGTACGGAATTGGAAAAAATTTTCTAACGAACGGTATTGCGTTGAATTCGAAGATAGGGAGACATCTATTGACAAAAATTTGAAACCATTTCACTTATTCACAATAGAAAAAATTGGCATAATCAGTAAAGATCAGTTTAATGAGTAGCTGGCATACTCTCTAAAGGTCTCTTAAAGTCTTTAACATTTTGCAAAGAAGTATATATTTGCATGAGAGTCTTCCTAAAAAAATGCGGGAAATCACCTTTTATAAATAATTAAAATACGCAGTAGTAGATCTGCAAAACTATCGATGATACTATCGACAGTATCGATAGTTTATTTTTTTGGCGATATTTCGATTTTTTTTTGCGATAGTCGATAGTTTCGATAGTGTCCGTGCTTTGAAAATTTGTGATCTTTATAATATTAACTGACGCTGTCATCTGAGGTTATGTAATTTTTTTAGAATTTAACGCTCAAATTGCAATATTTGTACTTTTTTACTTATTTAGGTACATATGTATGTATATATATATTATTGATACTGAAGGTTATGCGTCTGGAAGAGTTTTATCTGGGCAGATCAAATAGGTACAATGAGTAAGTATCATTTCGCATAAAAGGCGCATGTATGTGCATAAATAACACAGGCGTCTTTGATCCTTGTTATCTTATTCAAATATGTATGTACATACCGTCGTACCATACGAAAACTAACATATTTAAAATTTCTGGCGAAAGCTATCAAAAAAAAAAAATTCTGTACGAAAAGTAACATATTTCACTTTTGGCTGACGAAAATTAACAAAATCGACTTTTGGCTGACGAAAAGTAACAAGTTCGACTTTTGGCTGACGAAAAGTATCAGTAATTATATACTGTTTTTACATTAAAATTGTTGTTGTTTAAACGAAATTGATAGTTTTTCGTACTTTTCGTCAGCCAAAACTCGATTTTGTTACTTTTCGAGCTATCGAAAATATCGAATGGCGTCACTATCGATAGTTTTGCAGCTCTACGCAGTAGTACTTCGGATCATCGTTTTATTAATCCGGGAGTACTTGTCAATAGATACTCTATTATAGGCCCGTCACATAGCATACGTCAATCCGTCTACGTCGACGTATGTGACTGACAGCTCAGTAAACTGTGGGCATTTGATTCAGGGTGACCAGATTGGGCGCTTTAGCGCCAATTGGGCGCTTTTTCCTGGACTTTGGGCGCTCTAAAATTTGAAAAGGCGCATTAGGCGCTTTTGGGCGCTTTTTTGATTTTGTGGGATTTTTTTCTTCAAACGCATTCACTATCTAGGAAATGCTTTCGTAACATTTCGACTTCGAAAAACTAATTAAGTATAATGTGGAATATATTTTTTAGTGTGATGTGGCAACCACTTTGTGTTGTTATCGATTTTAATGAAGCGAAACTTGTATATCGATGGAAACAAACGACCAAAGCAGCGACTTGCTCAACTTTTTGTCTTCTTGTTTGGACGTCGACATTAGCTGTGTTTTTATTTTAGCGCACATGCATCTGCGCTTAAATTTTATAGGGAATGGGTGAGTTTCTAAGAAAAAGCTGCTCCGCAACTGTTGAGCTGAACAGTTGCCAACAGTTGTGTAGCAGTTGAGTTAAACAGCTACGTCTTAGAAACGGTTTGATGAATTTATCAGCTGTTTGGCTTTACACAACATGTTGAGCTCAAGTAGCGAAGAAAATTTGTGATGCAAAAAATGGCGAAAAGTTGCCAACTGTTGAGCTGAGCGGAATTACTCAACAGTGCGTTTCTAAGACAAAACCGCCATTGGCAATAAAATGTTTGGAAATATAAGTAAATTAGCCTTTATATTATTATCATTGCCTCATTCAAATGCTTTTGTTGAGCGCATTTTTTCCGTAATGAATTCAACAAAAACAAAGATTCGAAACAGGATGGCGTTGCAAAGCCTAAATTCAATAGCTCGAATAAAATGCTTTATGAAGGCTAATAGTTTCCGCTGCAAAACGTTTCCGATATCCAACAATATGTTGTCAAAATTATACAGCTCAATTTATGATAAGAATGTAAAAACAAGCGATTCAGATGAAGTAGGTTTCGAAGAAATTTTAGAGGATCTTACTTTATTCTAGATTTGTAGAATATTTATAGTGCCGAAGGCAAAAATTATGGATAAAAGACAGCAATTTTTGTACCTTATTTTTGTTATTATCATTCCTAACATAAAAGATTTGTTATGTCGACTTTAAGTGTTTCATTGGATTTGTGAATTTTGGGCGCTTTTTCCTTCTGAAATTGCGCTATTGTTTTTAATAATCTGGGCACCGTGGCACTGATTTAGAGCATTTATTGTACACAAAGCGCTGTCGGCGAAAATCATCGGTATAGGATGACTGTAACATAGAGAACCCATACCGCGATTTTGAGCCAAGGAAAAAAGAGTGCATTCTAGTTTTCCTATACCGGAAGATAAATTAATATTTTAAAATACTGTTCATATATTGTATTGACTTATCTTTAACAAGTTTGCAAAAAAATTAAGATTTATTGTACACAACAAGAGATAATGGCGAAAATATGCGATTTTGGGCATTCAGCCTCCATAACCGGAAATCAGGCTATATCTCGAAAACGGATCATCCGATTTTAATTCGGATTTAATATCTGGATTCAGCATACAATTTTGCTTCAAGTCGATGTGTATATTGGCCAGAATATTTTTTGGTCGATTTTTGCCCAATTTTTATTTTCAAAAATTCGTCTTGGTTCATAAAAACCAAATTCCGGAACATCAAAATTAATTTTAGACAAATGTCGTGCAGGAGTTTTCTTCTCAGAAAAATGAGAGGAATCCGAATTTCGATGGCGCGGTATCGATTAATTTCCCTCCATACAAATCGCTCCAGCCTAATGTATACGCGGTTTTGCAGGTGTACGTGAAAACTTTTTTTCAATAAAACAAAGTTAAAATCCATTTCGTGTTTATGAAAGGTATAATAAACTTTAGTACATAGAGTTATAAAGCACTAACACCTATTATTCGCGATATTGGTTCCAAAAATGTCTTCAATTCTTGAAAAGCGGTTTTGAAACTGTGCCGTTATTTGGAATTGCGTTGTCCGAATCTCAAAATTTTTGCATGAATAGATGGGGACGGACGCCAGGAATGTATTTTTGGCGAAATCTCATTTTTGGCAAAAATGTCACTTACGCGGTATTGTATTTGGTCGATACGCGGTTTTGCACTTTAAACGACGATATGTAAATCACTCTTATTGAGTATCATGAAAGATTTTTATTTCACATATTGGCTCAGCTTGGATATAATGAACCAATTTCATTTATTTACAAACTACTGGAAATTTTTTCAGTGAAACTTTTAACAAATATTCTGTGGATGAATGAAGATTCCTCTCAGGCAAAAATAAGACTATTTTTGTCTTTTAATTTCAATACTTGCTATTTTATATCTTTTCGGTATCTGATTAAACTTACGTTTGTTCACTTAAAGTAAAAGGATTGCATTGATCCCCCAAAAATTTTATCTCGTTTAGAAGATTCCTTTGTGCCTTTTCCTCCACTAATAACTAGTTTTTAGTAAAATAAAAAAAAATTATTTTTGGTTTTATCAAACAGATTAGAAATGTCAGAAAACTCCGCTCAATTTCGCATAAGCACTTGGTTACCCTGTGGCCGCTGTGGTGCAGTGGGTAGAATGCTCGCCTGCTATGCCAGAGGTCTCGGGTTCAAACCCCAGTCCGAGCAAACACCAAAAAAATTTTTTTCTAGTTAGTAAAAATCCAATTATTGGGTTTTTTAAGAGCAGCGGTCACCTCTCGGCAGTGGGCGGCATACCCTCCGAGAGTATTTCTGCCATGAAAAAGCTTCTCACAAAAAATGCATTCGCCGTTCGGAGCCGGCATAAAACTGTAGGTCCACCCAATTAGTAGGAAAAACAAAAGGAGCACACCTCGAATTGGGAGAGAAGCTCGGCCATAAAACTCGTCAGAGTTATAATAGCGCCATTGTAATAAAAAAAATAATAATAATAACTTGGTAACCCGGATTTCAACGTAGTTCATATAGTTGGCAACACCTAAGTTAGAATCGACGGGATAGGTAATACGTATCATGACATATTTTGAATAAGAAATAATTTTTCGCCAAAAATGCATTTTATTTTTCAAAAGAATATCCTATAATAATATATTGACCTATAGCTCAATACACTTAGTCCAATTTTTTATTTCTTCCAAAAATACTTAGGATTCCTCAAGGCACTTAAAATATGCATTTTTTTCTGTGATGACCTCTTCATTTGACCCGGATCTCTTTCCAGCCAGCCATTTCTTTAGGTTTGGAAACAGGAAATAATCGGAGAGAGCTAAGTCTTGAGAATATGGTGGGTGAGGTAGCAATTCGTAACCCAATTTATGAACTTTGTTGACTACACACGTGTGCGGTCGTGCATTGTCAATGCGGTCGTTTTTGATTCAAATCAAGATCGAATCTGCCTAAAAGCTCCGAGTAATATTTGCCGGTAAGTGGTTTACCCCTTTGGAGATAATGACAACTCGTGCATCCCAAAAACTGTGGCCATGGACGTATATTATTCGTTCGGATTTCTTTGAAGTTGTCACACGCTTACGTTTATTATCGAGTATAAGTAATCGCGGCTGCTATCGCGCGGATACCTTTTTCATGTCTAAATATTCATGTAAGATGTGATGTATTCCCTTAGTTGAGATGCCTGTGGTCTCAGCTTTTTCATGCATTTTCATTCTCCGTTCGTCCAATATCATTCCATGGATTTTATCAACGATTTCTGACGTACATAACTACTTCTTTTGAGCGACCTTATCGTTCGACATTACTTGTGCCACAACTGAATTCAGTAAACCACTTTTTAACCATTGAAAATGATGGAGCGGAGTC
Organism: Urophora cardui; assembly: GCA_960531455.1. Taxonomy (NCBI): domain Eukaryota; kingdom Metazoa; phylum Arthropoda; class Insecta; order Diptera; family Tephritidae; genus Urophora; species Urophora cardui. Next base: position 293,501 of record OY482670.1, read on the forward strand.
CCCATAGTATTTACCAAGCCTTTCCTTGGTTTCCTTCATGTTTTTATAACAAAAAAAATGTATGCTTATTCAGCACACGAAATTAATTTTTTTCATTTTTGTTAAAACACACCAAGTTCTCGGTTTTAAATACAGAGTAAATCGCGCAGGTTACTCAAACTTTTACAGTAGTCTTCACGTGGCGATTAAATTCGGCGATTCAGTAGTTCACTCGGTTACATAATAGCCATGTTAGTACCTATCTTACCATATTTTTACACTTACATTTCTTTGGTGATATAAATAATGTACAATTACAATACTTGAGCTCCAAAACTATCCTCAAATCGGTCATACAGGACGAAAAACTATAGATAATATATTTATGTATAAATGAATTTGACAACAAAGTATTTACATGGTGACAGGTGGCTAGATCAACAGAAATAAGGTCATTGTCATTCGGTTGCGAAATTAATTAAGCTTTCCAATTGAAATAGAAATAGCATGAACCAATGCAGAAATACATAGGTATGTTCTACACAGAAGTACTGTCCATAGATATTACGCGCGCTATTTTTGAAGTTAACTTCTTAGGCGGCGATACAGAGTTTTTATGGAGAGTGAAATTTGAAATTTGATGCAACGGAAGTTGACCCCGGAAATAGCAGCCATTTTAGCTGATTTTTAATTTAAAAAAAATCAACCTTGATATCGAGTGGTTCGAGAACCAACAACCCCTCGCTTCCAGACCTGACACTCTATCGCTGCGCCATCACACCACCTGCGTTGGGTATGTCAAATTCTGCACTTAAACTGAACAATTACAACTCACTCACGTATGTACATATACATGTAAGTACATAACAGCGCTGTGGTGAAATAAGCGTAGTGAGAATGTTAATAACACAAGCAGAAATTAAAGTACACCGTTTGACACAACTCGCGTAACTAGCGCCAGTGAACTGCACAAGCAGATTGAATTTTCAAACAGATTGTTTTGTACAAGCAAGCAACGAAAACAAACAATCTAAGCACCGCTTGTAACCTAAGAGCCTATACACACTTGCGACTCAATCGATTTAGTCGAATGTTGATTTGCATGGGAATGTATGGAAGCATTCACACTACATTCAATTAGTTGTACAACTGAAACAGTTGGATTTGCAGCCCAATTTCATTCCAACTGAAACAGTTGTACAACTGCTTGATCAGCAAGGCGCCCTTCTACGTATTCACACTTGAGACAATTTAGTCGAACGACTACAACAACAACAGTGATATTCGTAGTGGAAAGAGTTGCCATGCTGACAGCACTACTTTTATTTCACTTTTGGTAAATTGTAGAGATTGAATATTTCAATTAATATTTTCAAAATGTTTAAAAATAAAAGGTTCGTTTCTTATTAACTACACCATTTCCAGATGGATTTTAGAAAGCGTTAACTGGATTTTAGAAAGGGGAAATTGGATTTTAGAAATGTCAATTGGATTTTAGAAAGGGGAAATTGGATTTTAGAAATGTCAATTGAATTTTAGAAAGCGTTAAAAGGATTTTAGAAAACAAAATTGGATTTTTGAAAGCGTGAATTGGATTTCAGAATGTGCGTTTAAAATAAATTTTACACAGAATTTTTCGAATAGAAAAATTGCGTATGAAAGTATAAATTAATAATTATATAAATTTTCGAAAATCCAATTTACAGTTTCTAAAGTCCAATTTCCCTTTTCTAAAATCAAATCGACATTTCTAAAATCCAATTTTCCCTTTCTAAAATCCATTTGGCTATTCTAAAATCTAATTTCCCCTTTCTAAAATCCAATTGACATTTCTAAAATCTAATTTCACCTTTCTAAAATCCAATTGACATTTCTAAAATCCAATTTCCCCTTTCTAAAATCAAATTGACATTTCTAAGATCCAATTTCCCCTTTCTAAAATCCAGTTGACGCTTTCTAAAATCCATCTGGAAATGATGTAGTTATAGACAAGAATTATCTAACTAAGGATATTTACTTCCGTTTTCATATGTTTCTTGATATTGTTGTTCTCTTCAAATGTCATTAATCGCATTTTAAAATAGAAATAATGAAAATGAAATTTCATAAAAATTATTAATGGCTGATTTTTACTATTTTTCCGTTTCTTGTACTTCTGTTCGTTTCGCCTTTATGAGCGTAATTCCTTCCGTTTTTCTCTTTTCATTTACTTGACAGCTAGTTGCTAGTTTAATAAGAAACAAAGCCAAACAATGTATGCACTTTTTGTTTATTTTATTGTTTTTTATTTATTAATCAAGTTGACAGCTGACAAGAAGGTGCTTACATGTAAGAATGCAGATAAACTTTAACAATTTAATACTTCATCACTTTATATGAAGACCACTAATGTAAAATTTGCTGAGTAAAATGTGAACATTGGCAACACTATGTCATTGTCAATCGCACGACTATTTAGTCTCAAGTGTGAATAGCTGCCACCGATTCGACTAAATAGTTGGAGTAGTGTGAATACAACAGTCCAATTCGACCAAATCGATTGAGTCGCAAGTGTGTATAGGCTCTAACAATCACAAGCGCGCTTGGGATTGTTTGCATTTTTTCAATCTAAGCGCTGCTTAGATTGTTTAAAAGCAAACAAGCTCTTGCTTGTTTGTTTAAAAGCAAACCAAGCTAGCGGTTGCTTGAAAAAAAAAATTCAATCATTTTCAAGCAAATTTCAATCAAAAGCAAGCAGGCAGGAGGAGATTTTCAATCAGCGTTCATTTCGCCTTTTCAAAAGCAGATTTTTAAGATCTTTCAATCATTAGATGTGAAGGAATAGGCGCACAGAAATGGAAGATGAACTCAATTCTACCAGTATTTTTCTGCAGATAATTGTAAGAAAATGAAGGGCAAAGCCTTTTGTACATATTTAAGCATGCATATACCCTGCAAAAATTCCTGGTTGTTGACAAATCAGGTCTAAAAAAGGTGTATGCTGGCAGGACTGCTTCTGTTATGCACTCACTTTGTCTACTCCTAACTTTCTAATACATGACATCAACAAAAGAAAATCAGCCTTATTTCAAGCCTTACGCCAAACAAATTTGCTACCTTTATAATTTCCTGGCCTTATTTCGTAAGCCTTTAAATGTGCTGTTTAATTCTTAAATAAGGCTAAAATAGTTTGGTGGGTATGTCCGCAAATTTTGCGACCAGCATTTTTTATATGTAAATGGTCTTCTCGTCGAAATGTTCAACATTCGACCCAAAAACAAAAGAAAATTTGTATGTATGCACATAAATTTATGTTTATGAGTACGACATTGAAATTCCCAAAGGAACTAAGAAATTATGGAAACAAATAACTAGCGGGAATGTGACAAAAATGCAAGTAGCTTAATTGTCATTAGGTTCTCACCAGCTTGAAAATGGTCAATTGAGTAATCATTCCAATGAAACTACTGCTGTATGTAGTATTATTATAAGCAAATTCACTTTTGAAACATGGAATTTAAAGAAAATCTGCCATCATTGTACGTGAAAGAGTAGGCGCACAGAAATGGAAGATTAACTCAAATCTGATCTAGTATTTTTCTGCAGATAATTGTAAGAAAATAAAGGACAAAGCCTTTTGTACATATTTAAGCATGCATATACCCTGCAAAAATGCATGTTGTTGACAAATCAAGTCTAAAAAAGGAGTATGCTGGCAGCACTGCTTCTGCTATGCACTCACACTGTCTACTCCTAACTTTCTAATACATGACATCAACAAAAGAACATCAGCTTTATTTTAAGCCTTACGCCAAACAAATCTGCTACCTTTATAATTTTCTGGCCTTATTTCGTAAGCCTTTAAATGTGCTGTTTAATTCTTAAATAAGGCTAAAATATTTTAGTGGGTATGTCAGCAAATTTTGCGACCAGCAGTTTTTATATGCAAATGGTCATGTCGTCGAAATGTTCCACATTCGACCCAAAAAAAAAAGTAAATTTGTATGTGTGCACATACCACATGTATGTATGTATATACATTCTGTTTTCTATACGCATCAGTATTTTATCCTTTTGTCAACAAAGGAAAATATTTTTGTATGTAAATATGCACATATGAATGGCCTTGTAATTACCTATCCTCTATTTGCAAAGGCGTCAATATTCTAACCTTTTTGTATTCTATACCTACTTTGTTAAAAAACCAAAATATACATATGTATGTATATACATGTATGGCATTCTACCTACTTTTGTAACAGACCAAAATACATATCCCGGAAAAAATGTGCGAATAATCCCGATAGAGATTTATCCCGGATTGATCTCTTTCGGGAACAATGAGTCCACAATTAGGCCTCGATTTTTCCCGAACGGGTATAAATGTAAATTAACCCATTTCATACCGAACATTTATACACTCAATACTGACTATTTAAAAAATTTTTAATTTATTGAATAGATTTTTTTACAAAAGTAAAACTTATTGTAAAATATTTAAATAGGCATGAACATTTATAATTTTTAAAGAAATTTTATAAGAAACAGCCTTGCATAACAACTTTGAAAAATTCTTCACATGTCTCTTACACTCGCATAATGCATTCACAAAACTTAAAATGTTTTCAGAAATTTTTTGAAAAGATTTCACTACACGATAAAAGCTAATTGAATAAACTTTCTTCTAACATACATATATAACAATTTAAAATTTTAGACATTTTCATAAAAAATAGCCTTGGCTTACTATTTTGGATGAAAGCGATTAATCAACATTTATACCTGTTCGGGTATACAAATTGAACAATTAGTCTCTTCAAAGGACATGCTCGAATAAATACGATCAATTCGCTCCATATAAAGGGAAGCATGCTCCCTTGCGATTGATCCCGGACACGTCCCGGAGAAATCGCATTTTTTGCAGGACATTCCACTTTGCTCATAAAAACTCATAAAAACACACTCATGCATATGTACATATGTGCATACATACAAATTTTCTTTTATTTGGAGACAAAAGGGTGGATTGTTGAATGTTTCGACGACAAGACCATTTACATATTAAAAGTATTGGTTGCAAAATTTGCGGATATACCCACCAATAACGAAATAAGGCCTGAAAATTATAAGGATAGCAAATTTGTATGGCGTAAGGCTTAAAATAAGGCTGATTTTGTTTTGTTGATGTCATGTATTTGAAAGTTAGCAGTAGACAGAGTGAGTGCATAGCAGAAGCAGTCCTGCCAGCATACACCTTTTTTAGACCTGATTTGTCAACAACCAGGAATTTTTGCAGGGTATATGCATGCTTAAATATGTACAAAAGGCTTTGTCCTTCATTTTCTTACAATTATCTGCAGAAAAACACTAGATCAGATTTGAGTTAATCTTCCATTTCTGTGCGCCTACTCTTTCACGTACAATGATGGCAGAATTGACCACTTACAAGCTGGTGAGAATCTAATGACAATTAAGCTACTTGCATTTTTGTCACATTCCCGCTAGTTATTTGTTTCCATAATTTCTTAGTTCCTTTGGGAATTTCAATGTCGTACTCATAAACATAAATTTATGTGCATACATACAAATTTTCTTTTGTTTTTGGGTCGAATGTTGAACATTTCGACGAGAAGACCATTTACATATAAAAACTGCTGGTCGCAAAATTTGCGGACATACCCACCAAACTATTTTAGCCTTATTTAAGAATTAAACAGCACATTTAAAGGCTTACGAAATAAGGCCAGAAAATTATAAAGGTAGCAAATTTGTATGGCGTAAGGCTTAAAATAAGGCTGATTTTCTTTTGTTGATGTCATGTATTAGAAAGTTAGCAGTAGACAGAGTGAGTGCATAGCAAAAGCAGTCCTGCCAGCATACACCTTTTTTAGACCTGATTTGTCAACAACCAGGAATTTTTGCAGGGTATATGCATGCTTAAATATGTACAAAAGGCTTTGTCCTTCATTTTCTTACAATTATCTGCAGAAAAAAACTGGTAGAATTGAGTTCATCTTCCATTTCTGTGCGCCTATTCCTTCACATCCAATGATTGAAAGATCTTCTTAAAAATCTGCTTTTGAAAAAGCGAAATGAACGCTGATTGAAAATCTCCTCCTGCCTGCTTGCTTTTGATTGAAATTTGCTTGAAAATGATTGAATTTTTTTTTTCAAGCAACCGCTAGCTTGGTTTGCTTTTAAACAAACAAGCAAGATCTTGCTTGGAAATTTTTCAATCAGCTTGTTTCGCTTTTAAGCAGATTGAAAAAATTGTAAACAAGATATTAGGTTTGTTCAATAACTCAAAATTTTTAATTGCTTTTACAAATAGTTGCGAATTTTATGTTCAATAACCCAAAAAATTTGCAAAAGAGATCCAAATTGGGAGAGTAAGGCTTCGAGAGAGTTGAAAATAGTTGCAAGTAAAATTTTCACTTGCAACTACTTGCAGCTTTAAAAAAAATAGAAGCGTCAAAAACATATGATCACAAAAATTTCAATTGGAAATATGCAAACATTTTAATCGCAAATTTCTAATTGCATACTAAATAAATTAGCGCAAAAAGGAATCTTGACGATGTTGTGGAATATCTAAAGTAGATTTTCGTCTTCCTAACTCAGTTATTTACACTCATTTTCAATTTCAAAGATTTCAATTACAACCTAACCTAAGAATAAAATTGTGAAAACAGCGCATCAGCTGTTTACTTGCAAATGTTTACGATTTTGTGTTCAATAACTTTGGTTGATAATTTTCTCTTTTACTCGTTTTTACTCTTAATTTGTCACTGGTGCTCTTGTTGCAAGTAAAGTTGTTGAACAACGCTATTGCTTGTTTGTTTAAAAGCAAACCAAGCAAGGGAGAGATTGGAAAAAATTTCAAGCGCTTGAAAGGGCAAACAAGCTGCTTGTGCAGATCACTGACTAGCGCAGTAGCTCAGCTGTAAGATGCTAGGCTTCCAATTTAAGTGAAGGTGGTTCAAGTCCAGGTGGAGCCAATTTTTTTGTTCCTTTTTTTTCTATTAAATAATTTTCTTTATAATTTTTTATTAAATAAAAGTGCCACCCGAATATCGGGGGTTACATAGATACTAGTTAATTATTAAAATAAAAACGACCAAAAAACCAATCGGATGAGCTTGCCGATAAACAAAATCTAATAACAAGAACAAGCATTGCCTTTTCTATAAATAGAATTTGTACAAACAAAAACACACAAACACATGTATGTACATGCGACAGTTTTCATTGCAATATCCCTGAAAAAAAATTTGCGATTAATCCCGATATACAAAGATTTGTCCCGGATTGATTTCTTTCGGGAACAATCGGTCCACAATTAGTCCCCGATTGTTCGCGAACGGGTATAAATGTAGACTAATTGTGGACCAATTGTTCCCGAACGAGTATAAATCTAGATTGATTATATGTAGAAATTTTACAAAAATATTCAATGTATGTATTAAAAACACAATAGGTAAAACTAATTGAACACGCTTTCTTTTAATAACAATGATGAATAATAATTTTGACAAAATTTTACCAAAAATATCCATTGAAAAATCAATTACGATTATACACTGAAAACTGACTATTTAAAAAATTTTAATTTATTGAATAGATTTTTTTACAAAAGTAAAACTTATTGTATAATCTTTTCTGATCGATAAATAAAACTCACAAAATAACTTTTATTTTCTGATGGAAAAATAAAACTCAAAAAATAACTTTTATTTTCTGATCGAAAAATAAAACTAAAAAAATAACTTTTATTTTCTGATCGAAAAATAAAACTCAAAAAATAACTTTTATTTTCTGATGAAAAAATAAAACTCAAGAAATAACTTTTATTTTCTGAGGGAAAAATAAAACTCAAGAAATAACTTTTATTTTCTGAGCAGAAAATAAAACTCAGAAAATAATGATTAAAAATCAATTTTTTTATAAAAATCGAAAAAATAAAAGTTAATGCACCTAGAGATAGTCTGCGTTACGGTGATTACATCTGTGTACTTCTTTTGCGTTTAACATTTCTCGTTTAGTATGATTTTTTTAGTCAAAATTTAAAAAATAACGATTATTTGCAATCCCTGCATAAAACTGTCCAATGGAGGGAAAAACAAAAGGAGCACACCTCGAATTGGGAGAGAAGCTCGGCCATAAAACTCGTCAGAGTTATAATAGCGCAAAAACAATTCTTCTGTACATTGAAAAGAGACAAATACTCCCTCAAAAACAATTTGATTGACTTTAAACTTCAAACTAAATGAAAATAACTATTCCAAAAATAATTTTTTTGGAAATTTGAATTTAAATTACTGAAAAAAATTATGAAACGCAAATGGCGGGATAGCTATGTATTCCATGTTATAAGGAGAAGCCAGTGCGCAGTATAATTTTTCTTCCGGACTTCTTCTTTCCCCTTACGGCCAAAGCAGAAGCTTACAAGAGGCAAATTTGAATTTTGTATTTCCATATATTTTTTATTTTAAATATAATTTGTTTTATAGTTGTCAAATTGAAAACTTTGTCAGAAAAGCTGCCGAATGTCAAAAAACCTACCGAAATACAAACTGGCTCGTTGGTTTTTAACCGCCTAGATGGTATTTCGTTTGGTTTTTTCATTATAGCTTGCTCGTTTGGACCAATGCAAAACAATAGTGATGAATATTCAACAAAGAATCATCAATGATCATTTAGCAGTGAAACAAATTTACTGCAGGGTATATGTATACATACACAAATGTCACTTTTCAGTTCTGCCAAATCAAAAAAGCACTGTGCTGCCAAATCAGCACGGAAAAAACAAATCGAACAGGGCGGATCAGAAATTGAACCAGCAATTTATCTGGTTTAATCGAGCTGAAATCTTTGTTGTTGCATTTACGTGTAAAAATTTTTATCTGGGTTAGGATCACCGTATGTGAAACACGGCTAACTTCTATCACGTGTACTATGCTACACGCGGGTTTTTTTTTTTTACTCAGCTGTACATATGTAGTCTACAGAGTATTATAGTTTTAATCACATAAAGGTACTGCCAAACGATGCAATGAAAGTGCTTTCCGAAAGTGTCAAATCATTGAAAGAACTTTCATGAGTATCCACACGACGCAATGAAAGTGCTTTCAGAAAGCACTTTTTACCTCCACTTTCTGAAAACTTTCAGGAATTACTTTTCGTTTGTCCACACGGTGAAAGGGAAATGAGTTTTTGAAAGTACTTTCTGGCAGCTGTCAAATTAAATTCAAACAGCTGTGAGAGCAAGACAGATGTAGGAGAGCAAACAGCTTGTTGTGTGACTCACACAGTGTGATGATGCTAGCCACACACCTTGCAATTTTTTATACAACTTGAGCAAGTTGCGCTGGAAATCGGAACGTTTTTGGGGCTGTTGTATGAAGTTGTGTATCGGTTGTACGAAAAATCAAAAAGTTTTGATGTTTTGGCAAGTTGTACAACTTGGTTGCCTCGTTTGGGGGCGTGTTGTTCAACATTTCAGTTTTATGAGAATTCTTGAAGTGAACACATCAAATTAAAATAAGTAAAAATAAGCGAATTCAATACAAAAAACATAAATATTTGTAGAATAAATAACGCAAAATGGAAAGCTTGCAGGAACCACTTTTTTTTTAATATTTTTTTCTTTTAATTATCGTACTTTTGCTGTACGTTCTTCTTCTTCCTACAAGCGAAATATTATCCTATTCCATGTTCACTCAAAGTATTTTTTTACAAAATGAGATTGTACAACATGGTTGTACAATAAATTGCACCGTATGTAGGCAAACAGTCCAACTCGATTGCAACCGAGTTGGGTCAACGGTCGCACCGTGTATGGCTACGGTAAGAGCAAACAGCTGTGCGTGGAATGGTGATGGTGGAGACTTTTGTGTTTTTTGTGTTCATATGAAAAATAGTTTTGTTCGTTTACGGATATTTTTTGATGTTTTTCGAAAACTTTTAAAAACAAACACTTTGTCGCCGTTTTTTTACGCCAAATCTCCAACAGAAGAGAACCAACTGAGAGAGAAAACTGACATTTCATTTTGTGAGAAGCTGTTGAATTCTGTTGGACAAATTTCTGCCAACAGCAATTTTCCAACAGGAAAACAGCTGATCAAACAACAGCTGACTGGAATTTTTGCAAGTAACAAGATTTGCAAAATATACAAATCAATTATAAAATTGGAAAAATACACTAAATTTGCAACAAATATGGATAAATTAAATATGCAAAATAAGTTACATACGTTTTGCGAAGTATTTATATGCATGTTATGTACCTTAGTAAATTGTAATCTCCTTTGCCGGAATATATATTAACGGGGCCGCTGTGGTGCAGTGGGGAGTGTTGTGGCCACTGTGGTGTGGCGGACAGTGGCTAGTCTGCCATACCAGTGGTCGTGGGTTTGATCCCCAGCCTGGATAGAAGGAAAATTTGTATATAATGAACCGCGATCCGATAACAATTAATTTTCCAGAGTATGGGTGGTCTCACAGATCACAAAAAAAACAAAGTACTACCCGCCGGACGCTTATAGTTCAGGAGGCATTCCTTGTTAAATTAATGTATGTATGTGTAGAACATCTTTCTGCGTTGGCGGCCTTCGGCCGCGCTTCAATGAAATTACCCTCAGCCGGCAGAATTCTGGATTAATATCCATGGAGCAATCCACAGTTGTTTTGTATAGAACACCTTTTGCCTTCAGCCGCGCTTTACAAAAAGAACCCTCAGCCGGGAGAATTCTATTTCTGGAGAACTTTAATATTATAATTTAATAATAGTTGAAAGTGTTAAGATAAGATGAATTATCATCTACGGAATATTTCCTGAAAGTTTCACTGAGCCTGGATAGACAACAAATTCTAACTAAAACCCAATTATCCGGATTTTAAAAATAGGCAGTGGGTGGCACACCCTCCGAGAATAGTTCTGCAGTGGGTCGGCTTCAGTATAATGCGCCCGCCGTATTTATTTTCAAACCACTGGAACTTTCGGGAAATCTTTAATGGATGTTAATTTTACTAATTATAACACTCCCGATCGCTCCGCAAATATAATTCGAGAAAGGAAATTTTGCTGGCTGGGGCTATTTTTTTAAAGCGCGGCCAAATGCCGCCAACGCAAAAGTTTGTTCTACTCAAAAGTACTGTGGATCGGTCCATAGAGGGTTATTTTTTTAAAGCATGGCCAGGGCCGGGTGCATTAAATTGAAATCTCTTCTGCGGGGCAGCAGACGCGAAGACATACTGCGGTGGAAAACAGTATGGACATGGGTACAAAGAAAAGCAATTGTTAGTGTGATAATTATTACAATGAAATCCTATTTATTAGATAGTAACAGCGAACCCCAGCGGGTTAGGGGGTCTAGAATATACCCGTTGTAAGGAATGTCTGTCGTAAGACGCGACTAAAATCCACCGGCCTAGCAGGTTGATTATAGCCAGAAAAAATCGTTCGCACGACAGTCGGGCTAGTGTCAGAAGGGACTAGTACCCGAGCGTACCGGATTTATCCGGCAAAGGACTGTCACATCCCCTACACTCCCCAAAACCTTCGGGGAGTGTCTTTGTGGCTACAACAACAACAACATGAAGTTAATTGTATTGCAGATACATACATATGTGCATATATCTCCACTGTTTTCAGGCAGAATTGTAACTCCATTAGCATTTATATAGAACAAACAGTGCCGATTTATTGTAAAAGAGAGTTCCGGATGCATTTCCGAACTTCAAAAAACCTTTTTGCGAGCCTATGCGAACGATTTTTAGATTGAGAAGGTTATCGCGAGGTGACAAAAGACTGACCAAAACGAATCAAAAGAAATTAAATAAGAAAAAAACTATGTTTTATTTTATTATTTTTATGTTATACCATACGAAATAAAAAAGTTGTAAAAGTCCGCCCCTAAATTTAAAGCTTATGTTGAGAGGGTTAAGGGACACAAAAAAAATTTTTTTTTTATTCAGCGAAAAACCGCCGAAATAATTTTTTTATTATAACTTTTTTATTTGAAATCCGATTTTTAAAGTTGATATGACATTATTTTGGTATTTTGAAACTCTACATTTATAGGTACTTTATTCGGTCTATGATAACAATATCTTACAGACTAGAAATGTACAAGAAATTACTAAGTAAATAAGCTGGAATCCCGTACTAGGGATAAAATGAAGTAATCTTATCGGCAAATTGGGATCTCGGCATTGCAAAGTCAAGATCTAATTTTTTGTAAATATTATTGATTTCACTGACTGCCCTGGTAATGGGGGCGAGATAATGGTAATTGGATTTAACTGCTGTAAGGTGAAAGGGGTAGTAGGAACGTAGGACCCGATTTGGAACATTGAAGATTAGTTGCTCAAGCAGGCTCACGCAACCAATTAATCCATTAACAATGTCAAAAATAAACATCATCGAATGAATTGTGCGCCGAGTAGAGAGAGATTTGAAGTTTATGAGCAAACACCGAGCATTATACGATGGATAGGGGTCGACGAAATGAAGGGGATAGAGAGCAAAGCGTGTAAAACTCTCTGTCAGAATGAGAAATATATAAAGGGTTCCAGATAATAGATGCGTACTCCAACTTAGACCGGACAAGGCAATTAAAAAGGTGTAGCCGAAGCACGTCAGACTGACAGGTAATTCTAGCAAACAGTTTCAAGTCATCGGCATATAGTAAAAATTGCGAGTGATTCAAACAGGACCGGATATCATTAATAAAAAGAAAAAAAGAAGCGGGCCCAGAATACTACCCTGCGGGACTCCAGAGGTGACCACAAAAGAGTAAGATGCGGTACCAGCAATTTCTACAAACGTTGTTCTGTTCGTGAGGTAGGAGCGCAACCACAGAAGAAAAACTGAGTGGAAACCTAAGCGTTCAAGCTTGTATAATAATATATCATGAGAAACTGTATCAAAGGCTTTAGAGAAATCGGTGTAAATAGTATCCACCTGGGATCCACTCTTAAATGCCGATATACAGTACTCACAAAAAACCGCAAGATTGGTTACAGTGGAGCGACCACGAACAAAACCATGCTGGTTGGGATCAATGATTTCTTTAACTGAGAAGAATAATTTGTCTTTAACCACCTTTTCAATAAGTTTTGAAAATGTGGTTAATTTTGAAATTGGGCGGTAATTCCTGACATCATTTTTGTTACCTGATTTGTGGATGGGGGTAATGGAGCTCACCTTCCATTTGTCAATGAAATTACCAGAGGAGAGGGAGAGGTTAATTAAATGGGTTAAAGGGAAGGCTAGTGACGAACAGCAATTCTTTAGGAAAAAAGAGGACAGGCCATCGGAATCATTTTTATGAGACAGTTTCAGGGAAGAGATACCCATCTGAACATCTAACTCGGTGATCGAAAGTGCTCCGAAATCTAGGTAATGCGGACCAAGATCATCACCAAATGAGTTATAAGTGCTCACACCATCATCGCTTACGAAGTTGGATTTGAAAAAGTTGGCAAAGAGATTAACAGAGTCGGACAGAGAAGAGGAGGAAAAACCATCGAGAGTCATACAGCTGGGAATATTCGAGCACCCTTTCCTGGACCGAATGTAGTTACAAAAGGCTTTGGGATTTGACTTCAACTCGTCCTCATACCGAGATATATAATTGTTATAAAGTGTTTTATCAAGTTCATTGAATTCGTTACTAAGGCTGACATACTTTTCTCTGAAGCTTAAATCGTTAGTGGACTTGAAAAGTTTAAAATATTTGTTTCGTTTGTTCTTCAGTCTCTTAAGCCTTCTCATATACCAAGGAAGCTTGTGACTCCGGGGAGAGATCAGATTTAGATTAGAGTTTAAGACTACGTGAATTTGTTCAAGAAATACCTCATAGCAATCGGAAACATAAGGTGAAAGAAAAATAGAGTTCCAATCAATTTCAAAGAGAATTGCATTTAAAGACTCATAATCGGCATTTCTGAAGTTCAAAGACTGGGAATCCATTGTGCGGATTATAGGAAATGTACAAAACTGAAGGGATAAAAAGAGCGGCACATGGTGCATATCAGACTTGCAGATAGGGAAATTACATTCTTGTAACTGAAAGAACAGATTCTCATCTATAAATAAAAGGTCAAGAAAATTACCAAGCGTGTTGGGAATATAATTAATTTGGGTTAGATAATTGCTGGAAAGACTATCCAAGACATGGATCTCATGTGGGAGACTTGCATTAGAGGCAGTTAAGACACCATTACTAAGCAGGTCAGACCATACGATCTTGTTTAAATTAAAATCACCAAGTATACAAAAATGGTCATCTTCATGATTTTCATAGATACATACATATGTAAAAAGTTATTGGTATGGAGTGAATATAAGTGGTCAGAACTGTTTGGCGGAATGTATGAGACGCAGATAAACAGGCTGCCAAAAGTACCGAAAATGCGGACACACAGTTGATCTAAAAGCGAATCGGCATTACTGAGAGCAACGACTGCCGATCTAAATACACGTTTTACCGCAATTAAGACATCCCCACCCCTACCACAGCCAGTTTTTAGCGCATCTCTACCTTTACGATAAATTTGAAAAATATTAGGGTCGAAAAACTCTGCATCAAAAAAGTCTCTAGTTAACCACGTTTCGACTAGCACAAAAACATCGAACTCACATCGAGACGTAAATAAAAATACTTCTTTAGCCTTAGTACGCATTCCAGAGATATTTTGGTAATAAATTTTAAGAAATTTATGATTTACAATATTAGAGTAAGAAATACTAGAAGCATTTCCGTCTAATGTCCTTTTGAACTCGTTTGAAGTCGTTTTCACATAGCTAACATATTTGTATGTCCATAAATTATCCTTTTTGTTTTACCAAATGAAAGTGCTTCAAAATTCATGGCAATGTTGCCTTTAAACGGTTTTACTAAATTAATAAACAAAGAAGTTACGTCACTACGAATATAACAAAGTTGCAATAAAACAAGTAAGAAGCCTAAGTTCGAGTGGAATCGAACGTTAGATACTCAGCTGTATGCTTTCATTGTTTGTTTGCGTTTGATGGAATCACGGTGTATTTCATATAAAGCGAGTGCTGCATAAAGTGGGTGTAGCCACGCCCATTTTCAACATTTTTATGAGTCATCCAAATAAGCATATGAATATTATTGTTTGTGCAAAATTTCATTCCTTTATGACTTCTAGTTACAAAGATGTCACGTTACAAATTCCCAAAGTGTGTTCCAGAAATATCTTTGTTAAATAGTAGGCGTGGTCATAAACCGATTTCGATAAATTTCTGCGTGCTATTAACACAAGCTACAAAAGTGTATAAACCAAGTTTCGTCATAGTATCTCAATTATTTGTCGAGTTATGGGCTCCGAAATCTCGTATATTCCTTTGTCTAAAAAGAGCCGGTGCCACGCCCATTTTCCAAAATTTTTCTATTTTTTGTTTCCGGTCTATTGTGGAATTCATGCCACAAAATTTCAATGAATTATCTTTATATTTGACAAAGATATCGCTTAAAATGTTTTTATTAGACCACTTTATAATACCCATATATAAAAGTGGGCGTGGTCGTCAACCGATTTCGCTAAAATTTTGAACATATATTACCACAAGTAATAAAAGTGTACACACCAAGCTTCGTCATAATATCTCAATTATTTGTCGAGTTATGGGATAAGAAATCTCGCATGTTCCTGCTTCTAAAATGAGGCGGTGCCACGCCCATTTTCCACCATTTTTGTGTTTTTCGTTTTATGTCCGCAGTTGGACTCCGACCATAAAATTTCAATGATATATCTTTATATTTGACAGAGATATCGCTTGAAATGTTTTTATTAGGCCACTTTATAATACCCATATATAAAAGTGGGCGTGATCATCAACCGATTTTGGCCATTTTTCGTCCAAACATTTGCCTAAGTAAGTACTTTCAATGTTTGCCCCTTAATAAGTGGGCGTGGCACCGCCCATTTTCCAAAATTTCATCAAATTTCTTCATAAGGGTCCGAGCTCAATACGTGGGTGAAATTTCATCGTTCCAGCTATATTAGTGACTGGGATACCAAATTTCCTATTTTTTCTATATGGGAAAAGTGGGCGTGGTCATGATCCGATTTTTCCCATTTTCAATACCAACCGTCCCAGTCTCGATACCAACTTGCATTTCAAATTTCATCAAAATATCTCAATTTTTGCGCGAGTTAGAGTGTTTACAGACGGACGGACGGACAGACGGACGGACGGACAGACGGACGGACGGACAGACGGACGGACGGACGGACATGGCTCAATCGATTTCTCTTTTCATCCTGATCATTTTGATATATATAAGTCTATATCTATCTCGATTATTTCATTCTGTTACAATCCACCGTTATGTGATTAAAACTATAATACTCTGTGTACTAGTACAGCTGAGTATAAAAAACAATTTCGGCGGTATTTCCCACGATCAGCAAAAAAAAAAAATAAAAATTTTGTCCTTAATCCTCTCAATGAATGTAAGCTTCAAATTTAAGGGCGGACTTTTACAACTTTACATATACTGAATTGCTGAAAAAAAATTAGTTAAATAATGGCTACATTAAATATTCGTCATCACTAGGGCCCGGATTTCTATGCATTTGCATTTTTTTTTTGGTAAGTCATATGAACTTAAAGAGTAAACGATTTTGCGAATCAAAAAATTACTGTAAAAATGGCATTGATTTGTTAGTGCATATTTTTGCATATTTTGTCTTTAATGCATATATTTGCATATTTTTTCATAAAGGTATATTTTGTCGCATATTTTTTAGTATTTGGTGAATTTCAGTTAAATACATTTCAAGATTAGTTGGCAACCTTATACTATGTTCATTTCGAGTTAACCACTTAACTCTACTCTTACCTCTGAGTTAACCATACAAATTATTTTGATAAAATCGCCTTTCACTCCAATTAACTCTACTTTCATTTGGAGTTTATTTTGATTTAATGGAATTTAACCGTGTTTTTTGCCCAAATTTGATAGCACTTTTGAAACATTGGCATTAATTGAACAGCTAGGTGGTCGCAATAGACTAGAGCTGATGATACCCGTGTACCCGGGTATGTATGTACATATATTTTATTAATTTGGAGTCTTTCACACTAAGAGTGCAACATATCGACGGCTGAGAATAAGATCGCCCTATTTCAAAAATTGTTTCAAAAACGCCCTATTCCAAAAATTGTTTGAATAACGTCCTATTTCAGATTTTGCTTCAAAAACGCCCTATTTCAAAATTTGTTTCAATAACGTCCTAGTTCAGATTTTGCTTCAAAAATGCCCTATTTCAGGGAAAATTCCATATATATTTCTCTGAAATAGGGCGTTTTTGAATAATTGTCTGAGATAGGACGTTATTGAACCAAATTCTGAAATAGAGCGTTTTTGAAGCAAAATCTGAAATAGGACGTTATTCAAACAATATTTGGAATAGGGCGTTTTTGAAACAATTTTTGAAATAGGGCGATCTTATTTATTCTCAGCCGTCGATATGCTTACGTTAATTAACATCTTAAAAAAAGTAAAAACTAATAAAAAAATAAAATAAAAAAATGTAAAAAGTGTTTTTGCATATTCTTTATATTTTTAGTGCATGTTTTTGATTTTTAGGTCATATTATATGCGCATATTTTCCAGTTTTTAGTGCATATTTTTGATTTTTTAGGTCATATTATATGCGCATATTTTCCAGTTTTTAGTGCATGAAAATCCGGGCCCTAGTCATGACGTAACTTCTTTGTTTATTATTTAGTAAAACCGGTTGAAGGCAACATTGTCATGAATTTTGAAGCACTTTCATAAACAAAGAGGGTAATTCATGGACATACAAATATGTTAGCTGACGCAACTACGTGAAAACGACTTCAGAGCTCAAAAGGACATTAGAAGGAAGTGTAGAGCTTCAAAATACGAAAATAACGACGTATCAATTTTAAAAATCGGATGTTAAATAACAAAGTTACAAGAAAAAAACAATTTTGGCGGTATTTCGTGAGATCAAAAAAAATTTTTTTTTGTGTCCCTTAACCCTCTCAACATATGTAAGCTTCAAATTTAGGGGCGGACTTTTAACTTTTTTTTTCTACCCTATCTGATGGACATGGCTCAATCGATTTCTTTTTTCACCCTGCTCATTTATATACATATGTATATAAACTAGCTGACCCGTCAGACGTTGTTCTGCCTATAATTTATTCCTATTAAACTTAAAGAAAAAGTCCTTGTTTAACGTGTTGCTCAGAATTATCTTAGAATCCATCGTAATGAATGCGAATACTAAAAAATTCTCTGTATAAAAGTATATAAATATGTACATATATTAGCCGCGGAAAACCCCCCTATCCCTATCAAATAAGAGGTCTTAATAAGGTTATATTGAATTTATTTTCATTGATATGTCTTGGTTTGATATTCTACCACAAATAATTCAATGGATTCTTAGTACCAAAAAATGTATCGGGGGTGCCGCGCCCCCATTTCGAATAATTCCAAATTTCTACCATAAGTTTTGCGTTGATTCCGTCTATCCTGCCACCAAGTTTTGATATTCTACGGAAAACACTTCCAGACATTCAGTATGATTATTCAGCATGATTAGTTAAGTTCGTATGGGAGGTGGCACGCCCCTTTTTCCAATAGCTCCAATTTTTTCTCGTAAGTATGGTACAGTGATTGCTTATCTCCGTACCAATTTCCAAGGCCCTACCATAAACACTTCCAGACATATTCAGCATGATGGATTAAGTTTGTATGGGAGGTGCCACGCCCCCTTTTCCAATAGCTCCAATTTTTTCTCGTAAGTATGGTACAGTGATTTTTTATCTCCGTACCAATTTCCAGGGCCCTACCATCAACACTTCCAGACATATTCAGCATGAAGGATTAAGTTTGTATGGGAGGTGCCATGCCCCCTTTACTAATAGCTCCCATTTTTTCTCATAAGCAGGGTTCAGATATTGTTTATCTCCGTATAAATTTCCAGGGTCCTACCATAAGCACTTCCAAAGATATTCAGCATGAAAGATTAAGTTTGTATGGGAGGTGCCACGTCCTCTCAATATTATCAACTTTTTTAGCCTAAAACCGATTCGAGGTAATTACGAACAAACTTGCAGAAGGAAGTATTAAGTTTAGTCCAGTGGTTTTCAAGTTTTAAGGGACTGAACAAACAACGACTCATTTTTATATATATAGATTAGCTGTACCCGGCCAAGTTTGGCTTTGGCCCACTTTCTATAATAGGCATTAGAAGCGAAAAATGGCACACTTTAAAATAAATGGAAGTATCTGAATGACCATGTTTTAAGTTAAAAAAAAGTGAGGGGACATTCGGGTCCACGTTTTGACCGATATCTGGGGAACCGACCTAGGCATCACGATGAGTGCTATTCTATGTAAAATCCCTGCTCAACACCTTTCATTTGATACCAATATCGTCTAAAAATATTCAGGGGAAGGCTGGGTCCACGTTTTGACCTCTATCTAGGGAACCGACTTCCAGATTTGAAAACCATCTAGGGCAAGGTGCCAACTGGTGTGTAAATTTGGTCAAAATCCCTCGACGCGTTTGGGCGAAAGCCAGTGGCAAATACATAAATATCTTTGTTTGGTGGTGGTGTAATTTACACAACAATCCAGCCAGCAAGGTATCGTACATTTTACGAACATTGCGATTTACGAGCTATTCTCGAATCAGAAAACAATAACAAAAGAAGCTTTTTTCTATCATGTCAAAAAAAAAAGAAAACGAAAAATTTCAAACGAAAAATTTCAAACAAAAAATTTTAATCGAAAAATTTGAAACTCAATAATTCAAAGGTAAGTATGTTTGTAAAATTTCTAATTAAAAACACAAATAACATAAAATATATCTTTTAAATTATAATTAGCGTGCAGGAAGGTGAATGATTTGCTGATTTGTGCACAAGTAAGAACGTGCTGGAGGAAATTTATTACCGATGAAGTAGCCGAGCATTTTTCGTGGAGGGGCACTGGTGTGAAAATTAGCGCAATTGGTTTGGCAACGACTGCAGCAATAAGAAGTATGTACATATGTTACATTTTCAATAATACTTATTAGGTTTAGGGCCGTTTACTCAACCTCCGGTTAAGCACTTAACCACAGATTTTTGTCCGGTTAAGCAATTTATTTGACAGGTCACCATACAATTTACGTCAAACTAACCAGCGATTAAATTAATCAGATGTTGAGTAAACGGCCCTTAATCTTTTACTTTGTTCTCTAAGATGAATTTTGTAACAAATTCAATTCAGAGGAAGAAGTGTTTACGACGATTTCGAAGAAGCACTTTCAATATGCCCAGGACAGGCAAAAGAAGTTGGCAGCATACCATCGAAAACAAAATTAATATATTATTATAATTCTCACATCCACTACCGTTGATTTTTTAATTAATATATTATTATAATTATCGCATGCATTACCATGTTTAGTTTATATTAAACAGCAGTCAATAAAAAAACTATACCTAAAATTTAGTTTTGTTTATGGGCATTATTTTACGCATTGAAAATCAGTTGGTAAGGCAGTCCAAAAGGTCGTTTTTTCTACTGAAAATCAATCGTTTACGAGTACATTTACGATAAAAAAACGGACGTAAAAAGATTCATATGCGAGTGCTTTTTGGATACATTTACGACACTCGTAGGCACTGAACATTTTAAAGCGAAACAGTATTCGTAGGCGAATCGTAAACGGATTTCATAAACGATATTTTACTAGAGTTTTCTTCGAGAAAACATCAGTTTGCGAGCTCGTTTACGATGATTTTGCTGGCTGGGAATGATCCCGATTGTTTCAGTAAAAATTTATCTTGACCCAGAGCCAGATGTAATAACTGAAATGCCCCTATTATTTCCGTTGATCTGGTTACTTGTCACCTTGGTACGACGGTGGCTACTCAGCGCCTTCTATGAAATTACTTTTGGACTAATTCTTGTGGATTGTATTGTATACACTCTATACAGCATGAATGAACAGATAAGAGATTGTGCACTCAGCGGTACCGCTATGCTTTCATGCAAAATTTGACAGAATCAGCTGACTAAGTGACGTTGTAACATAAATTCTCTTTCACCCAGTTTCGTTTCCGGTTATCTAAAAAATAAGGATTGTGTGCGATAAATGTGAAATTTATATTAAAAAACTATTTTAAATAAAGAAAAATGAAGGGCCGCGTATTTATTTCTGTGAATAATAGTGCAATAAAGATAATTTTTGCATATTTGTAAAATTTCTTTCTCGTCTATAACGTACTAATCAAAATTAACCCAGTCTCACGGATGAATATTTTGCTGAATATGGCTGAGTGCACAATCTCAGATTTGTTCATTCATGCAATCTAGTAATTCATAGCATACTGGATTAAGTGGAGCCATTGGCCAAATAACGGTAAATTGCCTATATTTCAAAAAACTTTCCATATAATTAAAAATGAACCCGATTTTCGGAATCAGCAACCGATTTTACATATAGATAGGATAGTTGCGTCCAAAGTACAGACAACAAATTTCATTTTGTGATCCAGTGTTACCGGAAACGAAAATGGGTGAAAGCGAATCTATATTAATACGTCACTAAATCATCTCTTCTGTCAAATTTTGTATGAACGCATAGCGGTACCGCTGAGTGCACAATCTGGTTATTTGTTCATTCATGGCTCTATACTATAGACTATTTCGCTAGAATTCTAGCACTCATCACAAAGAATCCATTTACTCTTTTTATTACTTCGACGCTTCGTTGCCATTATCTTCCCTTTGTTTATAGTACTAGATACATATCTAACCTGTAGCGATAAGTAGATCCGTATAACGCCTCATTTGGAAACTTGCATTTTCTTTTCTGAAAACCTTCGTTTTCAACTTCAATGACATTTTGCATTTCTTCCATTGCGTACGTGTATTTTATATGATCCTGCCCCAAAGTGTGCGAAGGCATGCCGAAGTACGGTATATCCTCATTGCTATGTACATACATCTTCAATAGTGGTATACAATATATATGTATGCATGTATATATGTATGTATGTACATACATATGTATGTACATATCGCACCCTAAATCATATACATACATAGTGACACAACTCGAAATTCAAAAATGTTCAGGAGTCAAAAAACTTTCTTTTTTATAGGCAACGATATGGGAAAAGGCCACGTACCTATAATATGCAATTATTTTTCAGTTAAAAAAGGCTGATGGAAAAGATGTGTACCGATATACATACATACATACATATGAAAGAAACCCGATTTCGAAAAATTTAGAGTTTTGTCACTATGATTTAGGGTTCGATATATGCATATGTAAATAGATATGAATATTAAGGTGGAGTGAAACCATATGGAGATTATTTTTTTGTTCTTTTTTTTGAACGTACCAGCAGTGAAAAGTTGCCTTTATACGAGTTAATGAACCCCACAAAATTTTATGGCGATAGGATGACGTTTTGAACTGCCCCCAGCCCGGCAAAGTTGAAAGCAATAAGCACGATCTGGTACAAATATGAAATTTTGAAAATTATAAAATCAAAAAGTATGAGGATTGATAAACATGGCTAAGCTGAGTATTAAAGTGAATTGTGTTTTTTTGGAAACAACAACAACAAAAGTTATTAAAGGTCAAAGTTTATATTATGCATTTTTTAAATTGCAATTACTTAAAAACTACTGAACCGATTTCGAATATTTTTATACCGTTCGATAGGTATTTTGAATCCCTTTAATTTTATATACATGGAACCCACATAAAATCAAATTAAAGGGAATCAAAATACCTATCGAATGGTATAAAAATATAAAATAAAATAAAAAATAAAATCAAATTAAAGGGAATCAAAATACCTATCGAATGGTATAAAAATATTCGAAATCAGTTCAGTAGTTTTTAAGTAATTGCAATTTAAAAAATGCATAATATAAACTTTGACCTTTAATAACTTTTGTTGTTGTTGTTTCCAAAAAAACAAAATTCACTTTAATACTCAGCCATGTTTCTCAATCCTCATACTTCGTTTTTTGATTTTATAATTTTAGAAATTTCACATTTGTACCAGATCGTGCTATTTTTTCAACTTTGTGGGGCTGGGGGCACCTCTAAACATGCGAGTAGGTCAATAAAATTTTACAGGCTTATTTCTGGGCTAGAAAGGTGCCGTTCTGGCTTTGGAACAAATTGAATTTCCAAAAAAAAATTTTCACTCCACCTTAATGTATATTTAGATAATAAAGAGAAAAAGGACATATGTATGTATATACCCCAGCGGCAAAAATATTGCTTACAGAATCGATTAAGTTATGCGTACATGTAAGGCAGTAAATCACACCACCTCATATCGACGGCTGAGTATAAGATCGCCCTATTTCAAAAATTGTTTCAATAACGTCCTATTTCAGATTTTGCTTCAAAAACGCCCTATTTGAAAAATTTTTTCAATAACGTCCTATTTCAGATTTTGCTTAAAAAACGCCCTATTTCAGAGAAATATATATGGAATTTTCTAATATAATAATTTTCTGAAATAGGACGTTATTGAAACAAACTCTGGAATACGGCGTTTTTGAAGCAAACTCTGAAATAGGACGTTATTCAAACAATTTTTGGAATAGGGCGTTTTTGAAACAATTTTTGAAATAGGGCGATCTTATTCTCAGCCGTCGATATACAGATCTGTTATACATTTTCATATACATATATATGGCAGCAAAAGTAGAGTGATCGCATACACCAAGAATTATCTAAAGAAGGATATCGCAGTAGATAAGCTGATTCGAATTTTGTATGTATACTAAAAAGTGCAAATGTCAGACAAAACCAATTAGCAAAAATTTTACCTTGAAATTAATTTCTCTCCTCTTTCACATTGACATTTTGAAAAAAGAAAACACACACATAAAAACGGAAGTAATACCTCTATTTGGATAAACCTTGGCCTATACGTAACATATATTGATGTTGTTGTCGTGTGGCTCACTTACGCTTAAATTCTGGCCACCTATGGTATACATCATTGAGAAGTAATGTGGTAGGCAATGTTCGCCGATGGGATATACATATATATGTAAGACAACAAACATATTATTTCTATATATGTACTATAAAATCTATAAATACATATGTACATACATTAGGCCGTCTTGCGTTATATGGACCAAAAAAAAATCCACCGTATGATTTATTTTTCGAAAATATTTCTGGAAAAATTTTTAATTTTTTTTTTGGACGCCGCTAGATGTCGCTTAAATTGATTTTTTTAATATCTTCGGTATTCATGGTCCGATCCCTAAGTATGATACATCCGATACACCAATCTCTTTGGCTTGAGAGGAGGTTTCCTACTTTATAATTGTATTAACCCTCTGTGCCATTGGGGTCACTACCACTTTAATGTAACTTTTTTTGCCGGCATGTTAAAAGTCGTAAAAAAATATCCTTTTGCAAAAGAAAGATTTCGATCGCTTCAGTAGAACTTTGAGCCTATTCTGTAACCAATTTGCGACAATTTTCGGATCGATATCGTAAATTTGCGATCAGTTTTGCGATTAGGCTATTCTGTACGATATTTCGGTCGAATTCTATAATATACTTTGACAGTTGTTTCCGATAATCATCACAGAGGTATCGAGGGAAATTTTTGTGTCGGTAGATTTTGCGATTTTCGGTCGCAAAATAAGTTACAGAATCCCAGCACTGGAAATAAAACATATTTAACATTCAGAGGAATATAAGTTTTTCACTTCCTGTGGTCTTTTAGGTTCATTTTACAAAGATTTTTCCTGAAGAGACTCCTAGTGAAATTTTATGCCGAATAATTTTTAGAACTTTTTAACCATCTAGAACCCCTAAGAAGGAGTTATTTTGACCCCTTTTTATAAAGGCGAGAAATATAGTATAGTTAGGAAATAGTATTTTTAAGGTCGCTAGAGGGTTAAAATGTTCTAGAAAATTATTCGGCATAAGATTTCACTAAAAGTCTCTTCAGGAAAAATCTTTGTAAAATGAACATAAAAGACCACAGGAAGCGATAGTTTTATATTCCTCTGAATGTTAAATATGTTTTATTTCCAGTTCTACTGAAGCGATCGAAATACTTCTTTTGCAAAAGATGAATATTGACGATGTTTAACATGCCGGCAAAAAAAGTTACATTAAGGTGGTATAAACTAAGTACTGGGTGGAAGTGACCCCAATGGCGCAACAAAGAGATTGGTATATCAAACTTAGGGATCGGACCATAAATACCGAAGATATATAATTTTAGCGACATCTAGTGGCGTCCAAAAAAAATAAAAATTTTTTTCCAGAAATGTTTTCGAAAAAGAAATTATATAGGGGGTCGTACGACGAACTTTTTTTTGCGATACGTTCTAATGTATGTACATACATACATATGTTATTTCGTTATTCACTGAAAGCACACCTATGCATACCTCATATTTCCAAAAAGATGCTGATCTCAAATATATCTTAATAGATTTCTCCGGGTTAAAGTTACCAAATCTCAAAGGCAATTTATCAATAGTTTGACTAGTATGGAATTAAAGTTAAATTAGAATTAGAATCGTATATACGTACATATGTATGTAGCAGACCTGGGTAATATCAAGTACCAGTACGACTTGTGACAAGTACATTTTAAAAGAATTGTACTGGTACTGGTACTTGCATTCCCAAATTTTCAAGTACTAGTACAAGTACAAGTACAAAGAATTGAAAAAGAATTGAAGTTTTAGCAAATACTTCAAAGTAATTGAAAAGAATTGAATTCAATTACTTTGAAGTATTTGCTAAAACTTCAATTCTTTTTCAATTCCTTGTACTTGTACTTGTACTAGTACTTGAATATTCTGAAAGTACTTAGTACGGACTCATTACTTCAAGATCAAAATATAAAGTATTGAAGTACGTAATAGTCCAATTACTACTCAGTATTACCCAGGTATGGTATGTAGTTATGTAAAAACTAGTATGATAAAGTGGAAAATTGCTATAGGAGCGATACTATTGATCAGTCTATTTCAAATTCCAAATTTTTATGGATTAGGACTCGTTTCGAGAATAAACTTGCACAGCATTTTTCTAATTTATCCTAAAGTGTCTTTAAAAGCTTTATACACGGATCAATCAATTAAATACTTACTAATCCATCATATTATTCGCGACAAAACAATAGCCCATTTCAAGTTCATGAAATGTAAATATTTCATCACAGTGTTGGACTTCCACACCCATGTACGTTATTTTTGTCATAACGGATTTGCAAAATTGCGTAAGCAACTGCAAAGAATAAAAGAAATACTCAAGTTATTAAATGATATTATATTCACTGTTTGTACTGTTGTTAGAATAAAATAATTCTGAAGGCATAGTTTTAGGCGCAAATCTTTTAGTTTAAATTTAAACATTTCCACTTGAAGAGCTAATTTATACCTTTAAAACGATGCCTTACTTATTAATTTTGGTAAATTATGTGAGCAGAAAAAGGATATGTGCATAAAAACACCAAATAGAAATAATATATATGATTTATAGAGCTCGGAAAAATAGGTGAAATCAAGCGCCTCAAAATATGCTACTTTTGCCCCAGTTTACCATTGTATTTTCAGTGGCGGGATTACAATTTGAATATAAAGGGGTAACATACTGGTATGGTGGGTGAAGATTTTATTAGAAAAGTTCTTAATCATGTTACACAAATTTGCAGTTTAAATAAACATACAGTGGTGTGTGATGAAATAAAGCCAGAATAGAAAGTGATTTTATTCGTAAAATATATTTATTTATTATACTTTATTTATTATTATTCTTTATTATTATATTTATTTATTGTAGCTTTCTTTGCAATTTTTCACGTGCAACCCATAAAATCCTTAATAATTTATTTTTCTGGCATCCTAGTAACCAAAAAATTCAATTGCATTCACGGAGGGCTTAGACCCGATTTACCCCACCCTTAAACTTGCCACTGGATGTGCTCAGAAACATTACGTAACATAATTTTAGGCGTTTGATTTTCACCTATTATCCGAGCTCTAATGATTTACCATTTCTCTTGCAACGTAAACATTGATTCCACATGTTGAATTCAAACCTTTACAGTAATATTCCTTGGTATTAATATTTTTGGGTGTGATAAATAAATAGTTATGGATATTTTTAATATAGTTGATATTATGATTATTCGTAAAGTCTACCACTTCCGCATTTGACCGATTTTTGGTTAAACAAAATGTTACGGATGGGAATGTATTGTTCCAATGTAAAAACGAAGTTTCGACACTTATACTTATCGAATCAGAAAAATATCTTTTCAACATTAAAATAAAAATGACGGACATGTTCCAGCAGGACATACTAATTATTACGGTCCAAAATAATCTGAAATGAAAATAAAATGTATTTATGTACATATTGTCGTACCATACGAAACGTAGCACCCGAATACTAACACTTTAAATTTTTGGCTGGCGAAAACCAGTAATTTCGCTTTAAAAACAACAACAATGTATGAACCACATATGTATGTATAATTATTGCTACTTTTCGTCAGCCAGTTTTCGTAAGAAATTTTGAGTGCTAGTTTTCGTATAGGTAGTACTTACGACGATATGTTGTATAAATGTTGTACATATGTATGTATGTATGTATGCATATTAAGTATTTTTTGTTAATTTGTGGCAATTAAAAATAATTAATTTCATATTTAATTTTCAAATATGCACACATCGTCGTTTAAAGTGCATTTTTGCGTAAGAGGTACTTTCATTTTCGCGTAGCGGACATTGGTTGAACTTTATAGGAGAGCAAAAAAACTATTTCATTTAAAAACCGTTACTTATTTCTGCGTACAAACTTAAATTTAAATAGTTACGTAGATCAGTTTGTTAGCTATAACATCAACTTAGTGTAAAAAAGAAATAAATTGAATTATTAGGACTCTTTTTTTCATGTGCGGTTGTGCAATTTTTATTTGGCACAAAAATCACGCACATGCGGTTATGAAATGGCAAAATGTTCAATATAATTCTTTTTTTAGTATTTTATAAAGAAAAAAAGTAACAAAACTTATACTTATATTAAATTTAAAGCTAAAATTAATATTTTAATTAAGAAAACGTAATTTTGTTTACACATTGCTGGAGAAGTCGTAAGGTAAATGTGGTAAATTGTCATAAAAGCTATGACAATCGTAGGGCATCCCTCGTTTTAAGTGTTTTAAATGTTATTTACTTTTTGTAATTTTGAGGTGACTTTTGTGGATTGGATTAGGAACATCCGTGTTCTATCTGGTTTATAAATTTTCGCATAAGAATCATGGCCTACAAAAAACATGTTTTTTCCGCAATGTAATACATTAATTTTTATACACAGCTGTAATAATACACAGATTTAAATATTTTCATGAAATTTCGTATACAGGTTCCTATCCATACTGGGACTGTTGAAAATGGGCGAAATCGGACCATGACCACGCCCACTTTTATATATGGGTATTACAAAGGGGCCCAATAAAAACATTTTGAGCGATATCTTCGTCAATTATAAAGATAATTCAATGAAATTTTGTGGCACAAGTACCACGATAGGTAGAAAACCATAAACAGAAAAATTTTGGAAAATGGGCGTGACACCGCCTCTTATTAGACACAGGAATCTACGAGATTTCGGAGCCCATAACTCGACAAATAATTGAGATATTATGACGAAAATTGGTGGACTTATTTCTACCACTTGCGGTAGTATATGTGCAAAATTTTAGCGAAATCAGTTTATAACCACGCCTACTTTTTAGTAAAAATATTTCTCGAATGCCCTTCAGAAATTTGTAACGTGACATCTCTGTAACTAAAAGTCATAAAGGGATGAAATTTTATAATAACAAGAATATTTATACGTTTAGTCGGATTATTGATACGAATTTTCAAAATGGGCGTGGCTGCGCCAACTTTATGCGGCACGGACTTTATAGAAATTGCACCGTGTTTCCATCAAACGTAAAAAAACGATGACAGCTTATAATATTTGGCTCCACTCGAACTAAAACTTCCTTTCTTGTTTTGTTTTTTAATTTTTGATATCTTTAGTCATAATTTGGTTGGGAACATTGTAAAGATTGTAGCAAAAAAACGTAGTATCAGAGCTTACCAATAAGCAACTTCATTTAATTCGTTTAAAATAATACCTGCTTGATATTTACCTGACATTATTTGTTTAAAATATTTAACTTTTGCTCCCTTTCATATAAATTCGCCATTTAATTTATTTATCTAATAACATATACATAACTTCGCTTGTATGAATGAACTGAAATCATACGCGGTAATGCTGCCAAATTTTAACAATACTCTTCATAAGCGATTATGCAATTACCTGTTACTATGCCTTTTTGTAGTTAGAATTGCAAAGTTTTGGTATGGATCGATAGAGCTGAGCGTCAGGAACTCAGGGTTGGAAAATCTCATTTTTGGCAAAAATGTCCCTTACTCGAAAATGAAAATACCTCTTACGCAAAAATGCACTTTAAACGACGATATGTACCTACATATGTACATATGTATGCTTGTATGTACCAAAATACCTGACAGGTGTACAACACGGACGAATCGTTTTCATTAACGGAAATCGAAGAGCGGCATTATCGACAAATTTAAAAAACTTTTTTATAAGCATTTTACTCAGATGCGTAGATGTTTTATTTAGCTTGCGGTACTCGTATGCTAACAGGTCTAAATAGACTTTAAATTTAAAAGAGTTGTAGTGCAAAAAGTATATGTATATGTACATATGTATGTACCTACATAGGTACATATGTATGTACATATGCAAGAGCCTGCGTGTTGAAATAGTTATGTACACCAGACCCAATCACGCGAATATTGGTAGTAATTAGTGTGAAAGGTCCGAACATTGGCGTGTTATCTTCTATAGTAGTCGTGTTTCAATTATGCTGATCCTGAGCCATATAAAAATTTTTACATTTACCTAGTAAATGCAACAACGATTTGAGCCCGATAGATCCAGATTTGCTCGATTGTTTTCTTCCGTGCTGCCAGTGCTTGTTGATGTATACCACTATGCATATGTTGCTCGCATTTACATAACAATGATCCCGATTGTTTCAGTCAAAATAGAGCTTCATCCAGAACCCGATGCAATAATTGAAACGCACCCAGTGCTTTTTTGATGCACTTTGATGCACTCTTTCACACATTGTGCATGTGTTGCTGCCAATTTTGATAACACCCTGCAAAAATCGATTCGTGTATCTGCATCGGTTCGTAGTTAGCCGAACATAACAAAAACCAAATGTTTATCGCGGTTTATTGGTTTTTGTTATGTTCGACTAACTGTTAGGTACTCCGTCAATTAATCCAATGTAGGTACTCCATGGAATTTGATTGTTATGCGGGACTGGAGTATATACTCCATTACAATGGCATGCAATGTTAAATGGACCATATTTTTTGTATGAAATGTGGCAAGTTATGGAGTAATCGGTTGGTCCATAGCGAGCACTCCATGGATTAGCGAATGGAGTACTCGGAATTTTTGCAGGGCAATGATCCCGATTGTTTCAAAATTGAGCTTGATCCCGATATCGATGTAATAATTGATATATGTAGATGACTTAAATATGTCGCTGTGATGCAGTGGGTAGAGTGCTCGCCTGCTCTCGGCTTCAAACCCCAGTCCGGACAAACACCAAACAATTTTTCTAATTAATTAAAATTCAATTATTAAGTTTTTAAAAACAACGGTCACCTCTCAGCAGTGGGCGGCATACCCTCCGAGTGTATTATATATATAGTAGGAAAAACAAAAGGAGCACACCTCGAATTGGGAGAGAAGTTCGGCCATAAAACTCGTCAGAGTTATAATAGCGCCATTGTATTATTATTATAACTCAGAAACTATAAAAGATATATCAATGAAATTTGGTATAAGTGATGTACTTACTAAGGCGAATATTTGGACGAAAAATCGGCAAAATCGGTTGACGACTACGCCCACTTTTATAAATGGGTTTTATAAAGGGGTGTAACTACAAAATTTTAAGCGATATCTTTGTCAAATATAAAGATTAATGAATTCATTGAAATAAGTTGACTTATCAGGTCTAACGCTCAAATGAAACTTTATAAACAAAATTTCATTATTTTACTTACCCCCAACAATTTCATTATTTTTTCATTAAGTTTTTACTTACAAATTCTTGTTTTTACATTTTTATAAAAATTTTAAATTTTGATGAATCATTTTGAGCCTATGAAATTTCTACCACAAAAAGTTTAAATAATTTGCTTTCAGAAGCAGTTTAAATCTTTGAAATATCTCTATTGGTTCAAAAGTTATGATTTTTGCAAATAAAAAGCCAAAAGGCAAAATAGTGCATCGTTGGAAGCGTATTTTAATTGTGCTTGCGACTTCCACGAAAATAATTTTTGAATGAAGTGATAACCAAAAAAACACAAAAGTTCCGTTATCTCAAAAACCTAACCATACAAAACAAAAAAAAAAAAAAAAATAGTTCCGAGCTCAGCAGGCCCATTCATATCTTCCCCCATACCTAATTTTCATGATATTTTTTGGCTGTAACATAGTGTAATTGAAAATTATCTTCTCATAGAAAACGCTTTCGATCTTCATTTCTTAATGTCTTTGTTTGGGGATTATTGACGGCCCTAACGCTAAATTTTATATAACAAAGCCAAAAACAAAAAACTAAGTTATATACTAATGCCGTTTTCGTTTCTGGAAAAAATGTTGCCCTGCTTGATTTTCTAGCTAAGTCAGAGGGCATAATTATCTACCAAACCAGCCATTTAAAACGAAGACTGATTACGTAGTTTGATAATTGAGATATTAAAGGGTAACATTTTATGCCAGAATCGAAAACGCCATAAGTAAATAAAGAAATCAAAGGTATAGCATTATTTATCAATTTATTTTAAATCAAACCAGTACAAAGTACCTCACAGAATAGCGATAAAATCGACAAATGCGAAGAAAAGAAATGAGATTGAAATTTTCGCAATAGCAAATTTAGTTAAAGAAAAGTCAATTAACATAGAATTGAATAAGTCAATATTGCAATTATCTAAAAAAAAAGTAAATAAATTAAGATTACTTGACGCCCTTGTGATCTTATTTACTTATGGCCTTCGAGACTCTGTCACTTCCTTAAAGTATGTAACGATTGGTAGTTCTGCAACAAATTCATTATTAGCGTTTGTTATACTGATGGATTGTAATGGATATAACGGCACGCTTTTATTTATATTAGTAGATTTTCCATTACCCATATTTGATATTCTCATTATTGCAGATTCTGGTGTGCTACCAGTTATTGGAAAAGTAGTAGTTGTTTTTTGTAAATTTACTTCTGTTATAACATTTTGTTTAGTCTTGTTTTTAACAAAATTCGCTCGTCTATTTGCTTTGTATACTTTTAGTCTCAACTTGTTTGCTTTAGAACTAGCTTTGGGAGGAGCTTCTGTTTCTGCAGTGGCTATTACAGTAATTTTAGAAATTTTTTTGGGTGGGCCTTCCGTTGTTGATTTGGCTATTATAGTTGTAATTTTACTGGTGCCAGTGACACTGATATTAGTTTTCCTGGATGCCTTATCATATGTAGGCATCCATCGAATGCGACTATTCTTTTGAAAATTGTTCTTTGTGCTTTTAGACGTGCTGTTAGTTACTGTTGAAGGTTCCACTTCAATACTACGTGTCCATTGAATTGTTTGTGCGGTTGTAGAAAATGTCGACGTAAGATATTTTTTACGTTTTTCATTAGAAGTTGCTAGTTCGTTTGGGGTCGATGTTGTTGATGATTTAAACGGGTTTTCATTATCTTTAACTTTTTCCCTAATAATAAACCTTCTATTAATTGCCACTCTTTTTCCTTTTCGAAATGATGGTCGGTTTATTTTTGCGCTAAGTGCTACCGACGATTTGTTTGATATGTTATACGATTTTTCAATAGTAATCAAATACGGAGTTGTGGAGGTATTCTCAAAATAGTTGGTAGTATAAGTTTGAAATGCCGTTGGAGTTCCGATAACTGTAGATGTTGTTGTAGGTAAAGTCGTTAAAGTTATCTGGGCTTCGGTATTTGGTGTTGTTAGAACTGCAGAATTAGTTTCCTTTTTATTATCTTCGATTTGGGCAAAACATTTTTTTCTTAAATTCAGTGAAACATTTAAGCAAAACTGCTTGTCTATCATTCCGGGTGTTAGATAGAACTTTGTAAAGTTTCGTTCGCGTGGTGCACTATAATTGCTTGCTCTATAATTCAATGTTTCATTCTCGTGCAGTAAATTTAGAGTTGTTGTTTTCGGTGGCTGATATTCTGTTGGGTTTTGTTGTAAATGGATATTTGATGACATCGTTAGTAGTTCGGAAATGATAGTGTTTGATTGTCGTTTGCTATTGACCACGGGAAAATTAAATTCAGGTGTTTTTCCAATCTTGAATTTAGCTCTGCTTAAGCTTTTGGGAGTAATAGCATCTCCAAGGGTGAAGTAAATGTTGGAACTATTTAATGAATTCAGAATGGCATTGGTTGGAAATAAATGTGGTGTATATGGACTGTTTGTGTTTGCTGCAAACCGTAACGTAGAAGAAGTAGATTTTAAATTATTCCCAGGAATTCTTACATAGGTTGTGGGAATGAGAGGCATTTTTTCAACGCATTTGGGCAACGTATAGGCACTAAATT
Source organism: Urophora cardui (assembly GCA_960531455.1). Classification (NCBI taxonomy): domain Eukaryota; kingdom Metazoa; phylum Arthropoda; class Insecta; order Diptera; family Tephritidae; genus Urophora; species Urophora cardui. The sequence continues at coordinate 327,219 of OY482670.1, forward strand.
CATCAAATATATTTTTATTAGCACAATAATTCGGTGTTGATGATAATATCTTAGTGAAGTGTGTGTCGCGATTAAATACATCTGTTCTATATGTATCCGTTGGCAATGTGGGAAAATTTGTCCTTAATACCGTTTTCAAATTATTGTTATTAAGGGTTCTGTATGGATATGCTGGCTGAAACCAATTAACTTCATTAAATCCCTTAGCCGATCCTGGTAGATAACTGAGTGTTAAATATCTGAAATCGTTCCTAGAACAAAGGAGGTTTTACATTATTATGTATATTAGAATATTAATACTTGACTTAAATTAATCGAATTAATATTAACCTTAGTTCATTATGCTTTGTTGGTAAGATCCCACGTTGTGGATATATATTTGAAGGTATAAACTGAATACGCTTGCGCTTTAACAGGACATTGGGATAGTAAATTGGTAAGAAAGCCATTCTCGATTGTTCGTGATTATGACGATGCAAGAACATTCCGTTGGCACTGCGATCCATGGGTTTGTGAAATAATGACATCGGTTTACCATACTCGTAAAGCAGGACCTAAAATACAAAACATTTTTTTAAAATATAGTTAATACCAAAACCAAAGAAAAGGGATAATGTAATAATATAAAGTTCTTTCCAGGAGCTCACGTTTAGTTATACAAAAATATATGAATCAAAAGCTCAGCCAATTTTGCAATGTTCGTCTGCCCCTTTTTGGGATATTGGCTTGAAATTCTTTATACAGACGTATGATAACCAAATGGGACAAATAGGAGATATATATACAACCATACAACCGATTAGAGATTAAGTTAATCTACTAAGTATATACTAATAATAATAATAATATGCTGGTGCGTTTTATAACTCTGACGAATTATAAGGCCGAGATTCTCTCCAAATTGGAGATGTGCTCCTAATTTTCTGTTTTTCCTACCAGTAGTTGGGTAAGCCTACAGTTTTATGCCGGCTTCAAACGGCGAATGTATTTTGTTTTTTTTTTGAGAAGCTTTTTCATGGTAGAAATACATTCGGAAAGTATTCCTCCCACTTCCGAGAGGTGGCCCTTATTTTTAAAAACCCAGTAAGTGGGTTTTGATTATTTAGAAAAAAATTGTTGGTGTTTGTCCCTGGTAGGGCAGGCGAGCACTCTACCCACAACATCACAGCGGCAATCTTATTACAACCTTTTTTGTAAAATGTTTGTGTACATAACCTACGAATCAAAATTAGACCATATGAAAGGTTCATTTATGCAAGGTATGAACCCAATTATTGGGCTTTCCAAAAAATTGCGGTCATCCCTAGGCAGTAAGGTGGTCCAAAAAATTAAAACACAACAAATCATTGCGCAAGGCTCTTTTCATTCTACTATTCCTAAAACAATATGTTTTCCCTTTTTTTTTTAATGATAAAAACACCTTTCTGTTCATTAAGGACTTTCCAAAAAATTATATACCATCACTGATGTAAAAATAGAAGGAAACTTTGAGGCATTTGTGCGACCTCTAAACTTTAATATATGTATATATTAAGGCAAAATTTTCGATATATATTTCCATAGTACAGTCGCGTGAAACGTGGGTTGTTCCGCGGATTTCGGGGAAATTTTATTTTCTTCATAGATTCTGAGAGAATATCGGCCTAAAACTAGTTAGGGTGCCAGTGCATTATGTATATTTCGTATGTATCTTTGTTTTACAAGAATTAATGACTCACGCGACTGAATTTGTCATATTTTCCAGACTTTTGAAAGCTCCAAGTACTCTGAAAAAAAGCTAGTATAATACATACATGTACATTCATTTATAAATATGTATGTAATTAAATTTCGGATATAAGATGAATAAACTAAATACATACATATGCACTAAGAATACAGTATTCTTATCGGTAACATAACGTATACAAATTCCCGTAATTGGAATTTAAATAATTTGTTCGTTTTCGAATCATTTTCGAATTGCTAACTAAGGCAAATGTTTATTGGGAATGAATGATATGAATTACATATCGTCGTACCATACGAAAACTAACATATTTAAAATTTCTGGCGAAAGCTATCAAAAAAAAAAATTCTGTACGAAAACATATTTCACTTTTGGCTGACGAAAATTAACAAAATCGACTTTTGGCTGACGAAAAGTATCAGTAATTATATACTGTTTTTACATTAAAATTGTTGTTGTTTAAACGAAATTGATAGTTTTCGTCAGCCAAAAGTTGAACTTGTTACTTTTCGTCAGCCATAACTCGATTTTGTTACTTTTCGTCGGCCAAAAGTCGAACTTTTTACTTTTCGTCAGCCACAAAAAATATGATGTTAGTTTTCGTATGGTACAACGATATATACATACAAAAAATATGTAGGTACATATGTATAGAAATGCAGTCAATTTATCTAGTAATACCTCAGACACACATGAGGTATGAATATTATAATAGCAATACTATGATTTTGCTATACTATGAAAATTTTCAATTAAACTACAATATGAGGGTGATACATATGTGGTATAGATCGCAATATTATTACTATACTACGAAGTGTGTCTCTAGCATAAGACAATAAAAAATTTTATAATTATAATTATGTTATATGTACATATGTATGTATACTTGCAACCAAACAAAATAAAATTAATTTTAAATTTAAACAATCGAAATTCATTTTAATAACCGAACTGCTTCAAAGAAATTCGCAAACTGAGTGAAAAGGCTTTCTCCAGCCTTTCAATGGCTTATACAAGGTTTGAAACATCAAGCGTAACCGATTCGCTTGCATTTTCATTTCCACGATTCATAGCGATACAAGAATCTGTACCGTGGATGAGCGCTTATTACCCAACTAACAAAATAACGAATTCTTTTGATATTAATGCTACATATGTATGTACATACTTATATGATAAAGACTTTCATTAATTTTTTTTTTTTGCGTTTTCATAGTTGAAGAAAATTTTAATTTAGCTCTAGATATGATACTTACTTTTGACGTATGTACATAGCATGTGGAAATGTTGGTTACTGTGTTTTGAAATGGAGCAACCGAATTGTGATTTCATCCTTATACATAATTTGCTTGTCCAGTAATGGAAACTGGTGGTAGGGTGAAAAAAATCCGCAAGACATGTTAATGTTGTATTTTAAAGTATTTACGTCTAGACGATATGTATACATACATACAAATGTACATGTTTCGCATGTAAATCGTTTTTAAAAGAGTTCAATTTGGCTTAAAATTTGCTAAACAAAATATGTGGTTATGGAAAAAAGTTAAAAGTAGAATTAGTCGCTATCGGTATAATGTTTCAATGTGAATATAAAGTTTATATTATAAACTGCTTCGTCATTTGTAAACTAGTTCATGAACCAGAATAGTTCCATACTAATTAACAGATTGCTTGCAGGGCATTTATGTACATATATGTATATCTGTGGTCCCAAGCCATAACCGCTTAAGTCGACTTAAGACAAAATTGAGTTATATATACCATGTTATTATACATTAAAAACTCTATATTTCTGTATAACCCCCATACCTATAACTTATTTGTATTAAAAGATATTAATAAAAACATTTTGGCTTAACTCACAATAGAGATATGTATTTTAAACTTGCTATAACAGCCAAAATGTATGTACATACATATATACTTAATGAAATTTCTTCATAAAATTTTGTTTTATTTGCAAACTTTAATCGTAACATTGTGGATGGCTCATCGATTTTACATTCATAGTTTTTAATCGACTTTTATAATTAAAAAAAAAAACGCATTCGAATATAAAAAGCAATTTATCTCGAAATCATATTTTATAACTTAGGCGATTATGCCTTGTGGCCACAGATATGTTCGTACATACACGCATATGTAGCAAACCAAAAGTTCTTTACGTTTGGGTAAAAACATGCAATTCGCGAAATGTGTGCATTCATATGTCACGGAGTGGAGTAGGGAGATTACCATTATGCGTTTGAGCGAATTTTGGGCTATTTAGTTATATGCTCGTTTTTTAATAAAAAAGCAATGAAATCAATCTTTTATATACATTATCAAAACGTCGCTATAGAAGAAAAAGGACGCAAAGTGTTTTGTTGAGGAAGAAAGACGCAAACTTTTTTTTTTTTTCAAAGAAAGACGCATTAAAAATATTTTTCGAAAGAAATTTTATTTTGTTTTGATAACGAAGAAAGACGCTTTATTTTTTTTTACTATAAAAAAAGACGCAATTAAATATTTTTTTGGAAAAAAAGTATTCGATTTTTTTTTTTCTTCGTCAATATTAATGCTAATGCGTCTTTCTTCGTCGACATATTTTTAATGCACCTTTTTTCGTCGACAAATTACTGGCATGCGTCTTTCTTCTTCCGGGGCGACGAAAAGTCGTTAACTTGACAAATAAAATGAAGAAAGAAAAGAGAAAGTACACTAAAATTACAGATTGAATTGAAAAAATATGGATTCCTGTACTTATTTAAAACATTTCTACATACACTTCATTTATGATATGTCCGGATTTTGTCTTGTGTGGATTATGATTTTGTTATCTCTCGATTTTGAGCTGTATGGATTGGGCTTACATGTATTATTACCAAATTTTACTTTCTTCCCATACACATAATATGTTTCCAAAAAATTGGCTATTTTCAAAAAATCTTTCCCCCCATATTAATTGATTCGAAGTAATCCGGTAATTCCAAAACGGGAACAAACGACAGTGCTTTTAACTTTCTAATGTGTCAAGGAAATACTTCATCGGTTCCAACTCACAAAGCCTTCTTTGATCTGCAGTCTGGTTATTCTAACTCAACAACGTCGTTGCACTGGTTCTGGATTTGGTCGGTTCTAGATTTTGTTATACACCCATTTAGAGGCATACTCTAGAAGACTTTTCATAGAATTTAATGCATAACCTGAAATCGCTGGGAACACTACTATGGCTTAAAGCCCGTCTCCACATAACTTGATTCACCAGAGAAACATGTAGCAAAACATCTCGCTCAATAACCCGTCTCCACGTGGCTAATCGTGATTCAGTTTCACATTTCTCTTTCTTGTTCTTCTTAAATGTTTGTATGTTTGCTTATTTTTGCGTCTTTGTTTTGGTCTGTGTGAGATTTTAATAGATTTTCGATACAAAATTAGAGACGACATCGATATCATCGAGGTTGGCAAGATGATTCAGAATGAAACAGTGTTTCAATCTTCACTCGCTCTCAGAAATTTGTATGGAAAATGGCGAGTTTCGGCACTGGTTTCCGTGTCGAAACAAGATTGAGAGAAAATGCAGAAAAAAAGAGCGAAACACGTTATGTGGAGACATGGTATTAGAAAATTGACCCAACCTAAAGAATATCCATTATTGTCTAAGCTTTCGATACATTATCATTACAAATTAGAGACCATTTTTTTTTATTAAAAAAAAGCAATGCTTTTTCGTTATAAATGTGTTTTTTATTTACTGAATTACATAGAAAATAAAAAAAAAATATATAATAAAATACAGAAGGAATACATTATCATCGCATTTAATTACTCGATATTGTCACTTTTCTTCGTTTCTACCATACTTTCATTCACATTCGTTTCAATATTTTTCAAATCACTTTGTTTGTGCGCTATTCTTAATTGTTTTAATTCCCGTTCCATCAAATATCCACCGGTTGACGAAACACTAGCATTAGCATATAAATTATTGCCTTCGACAATAAAAATATCCTTTTGAGACGGACAATCAGCATTAGCAATTGTTGCGGACTGTGAAGCACCAATTACTTTGAGATCATTGCTAGGGTTTTGCTTTTTAATTATAAATGGTGGTGTATGCTCGGCTTTTTTAAATGTTAACATTTTTCCTTTCGATTGATTTGATTCCCCAGAATCCTAAAATATAAGCAACCAGATTAATTAGATATACAAACAATTAGTCCGAGTGATGAAAGTAAAGACGGTATTATTCATGACACAAATAAGCATTCAATAAATATTAGAAATTTTAAGAGAAAATATACATAATTACCTCGGGATACACTACCTGGGAAACATATTCAAATATTGATTTATTTTTTGCAATTGGTAGATCCATAACTAGATCAGGTGCAATATGCTTCATTTCGTATGGTAAATTACAAAAGTTTTCCTTGGATGATCCCCGGGATCTTACTTCCCACAAAAACTTATTTTTTTGAAATTCACTCAAGTTTTTTAGCTCCTCTTTAATAGTTTCGCAGGTTTTGCTGCTTGCGCGTTCCATGTCTGATGGAGGTAGAGAATTTTCACCATCAATATTTAGAGATGGAGAAATAGCGGAATTATCTTTTATTTCCGCGGTTTCGGATAATGTTGTATCGCTGATATTGTGATTACTTTGGATATGCGCCTTAATGGGTTCGGAAATGGATTGCATTGATTCCTGTGTCGATAGGCTCTACAAGCATTAAAACGGCATTTTATTTAAAGTAACAATTTATCGATGCTTTGAAAATCCGCCTGGCAACCAATTACAAAACCGCCAAATACATATTTTTAGTATTAACATGCATATGTACATAAGAAGTTGTGACAGTATTAAGTAAAAAGGAGACACACCCAACCCTATTTGGAAAAATTCCCGTTATTTTTCGGAAAAAATTAAAAAAAGATTGATGTAAGAGTGGCAGTAATGCATTTTTTTTTCGCAGCGGTTTTGCAATTCGTCGATAGGTGTTTTTGGAAAAACATCGAATAAATGAACATCGAATAAAAGACACAAATAAACGTGTCCCAAAACTTAAAGGAACTAAAAACATAGATTTAAATTTCCGAGTTCAAGTTTTCAATGCATTTCCATTGGCATGCTAATTTATATTGTAAACTCTTTAATTCGGTGTCGTAGAATTTGTGCGTAAAGCTAATGGCGTAGGCGCAATAAAGGTCCATTAATATCGGATATTTAAATTGTCCACTAATTTAGCACTTAACATTTAAATTGATGGTTAGTGCAGATCATACTATTGACGGACGGCAATAAATTCAATAAATTAGTTTCTGTTGCCAATATTCAATTAAGCATTTATATTTTATGAAAATTAAAAAAAAAAAATATATTATACAAAATGTATAAAAAATAATTGCAGATTCTGTTTCAGCACCTAACATATAAATTTAAAAAAATTAAATCAAATAAATTGAACTAAAACATACAGATGTACGTAAGTATATTTATAATTTCTAAACCGTCGTTTCAAGTACCTCAAAATTGTCAAAGTTGTGTGCAATGTGTAACTCCGTAGTTTCATCATGAGCATTGAGGGAGTTGTCTTCGTAAAATTCGTTATCGGTCTCTAAAATATTTGAAATGGCCTTAGAGTTAGATGGTATAAGTGTATGACACTCTTCCTTAGCGAGATCTGATTGATTTTCTTCAACAGGCTCGTTTTCAGCATTAGTATCCCTGGTATTGTAAAGTTCTAAACAGACTTTATCTCTATCTTCTCCCCTAAAAAAGATTAAATGCTTAGATTGTATTTAAAAGCATGTTATTTCTAGATATATACTTAATTCTGAGTGATATATATTTGTCGGGTATTAACCCTTCCCTCCCATTTAACGCTCCATGCCACCAATCATTTGATACCTAAATAAATATAAATTAGTGGCCTTTCATTTAATTTTTTTAGTTGTATATTATAACTTACTTGTTTTCTCAAGATTACCACATCCCCTTTGCGAATCGACAACTCCCTATTTGATCTTGCTTTAAAATCAAACTGGACCGTAGCTTCCAATGTCTCTGATTCTATAAGAAATATATATGTATTAACAATTAAATTACTTACATATATACATACATAATATATATATATATATATATATATGTAAGAATTGCGAACGTGACGTTCGTACGCCTTCAAAGCTCAATTAAGTACGCCTAGCGTGAAATATTCTTCTTCTTCTTCTCATTTTTATTATTGGGGGCACTTGAGTAGCATTACAATCGGTGCAAATAAGAACTACTACCGATTTGAAGTTTCTGAGAAATTAGCATTTAAAGGGCGTGGCGAACGGTACAAATATGAAAGCCATTTTTAGGTGCTATTAGAAAATGTCAAACTACGAGTTTTGATTAAACATTATAAAATTAATGAATAACGATTAAAGTAGAATAATGTAGCTCTCCATTGGTTTTAGCGTGAAAATATATGCATTCTTTCGATTTTTATAAGCCCAGGAAAAAAATCGTAACGGGACATGGTGGACAGGACATACATAACACTACCCGACAAAAAAAAATATCCTCGACATTTGATACATGATTCCTATGTAGAATTTTCTGCTGATTCCAAATATGTAATCAGATGGTTCAAAAGTAGAACAGTTTTCGAGATATTTTGAAATTTCAGTTTTTGAGATAAGAAAAAAAAGTAGGATTACTCATCTGTCAATATCTCCACCATTACCGTCTCGATTTTTACGTTATTTAATTTCGTTTTGAGAGGATGAAATACCCTTTCCAACAAAGCAAAAATAATTAAAATCGCCGTTAAAGTGACGGAGTTATGGCGAACAAAAGATTTTTTTTAATGAAAATTTTCAGGTTTTTTTCGAAATTCATCTTCTTTTTTGTAATATTTTTTTACGAAATATTAAATATCCTCCTGGTTTCACACTTTGAGTCAACAGCCTATTTCTTAGTGAACATTTTGGCACCTTCCGGATTATAATCTGTGGAAAAATGGCAAAGTTATAAGAGATTAAGTTAAGAAACCTATATTTATATTTTCATTGAACTTTCAAATGTGGCAAATGTAAACCACTATAACAATAACACTAGTTTACAGCAAAAAATACCTAGAAATCGGGGTATAGGGGAAAATTGGCATGGGCCCCGTGAGCTCAAAACTATTTATTTTTATTTTTTGCACGGTTTGGTTTTTGAGATAATGGTAATTTTGCGTTTTTTGGTTATCACTTCATTCAAAAATATTTTTCGCTAAAGTTACATGTGCGATAACAGCTGACAGCACCTCGTTCAAAAGGTAATTAAAATACGCTTTTAGTGGCGTACAACTTGTGGTGGTTGAGTAAAAACTCACTGAGTGACAGCTGGTCAAAGTCAAAATTTTGTGCATTTTTTGCAATTTTTTTTTAATTTCGATTTTGAAAATAGTTTTTTTATAAAAAGTTGGGAAAATCAGCAAAAGATTTATTTTAAAAAAAATAGCCTATTAAATTGCAAACACTTTAAGCGTAATGTTACCAAGATCCCATTAGTTTATAGACGAAAAACTTGGTTAGGTGACCCAACTATGTGAAAACGACTTCATAGCTCAAAAGGACATTAGAGCGATATATAGAGCTCCACCAGACTAAAATAATGACATATCAATTTTACAAATCGGGTGTCAAATAAAAAAGTTGCAAAAAAAATAAAATGTTTTCCGCGGTATTTCGCGGTGTAAATAAAAAAAAAAATTGTCCCGAAACCCTCTCAACATAATCTTCATATATAAGTGATGACTTTTACAACGGTGAGCGTTCTCACGGAGAAATAAAAAAAACATGGGATTGCGATATCTAAGCCATTGGAATGTCAGGGACATTGACTGATGAGCCATATTTGCTGGTTCCTTCTTCGAGAAGAACAAATGTACCAAAACGGCGAAAGCTATCAACATTTAAACACTTTTAATATACATAAAAATAAAAAAATGGAGGTTAAGTACAACATTGTGATAAAAAATAAATATAGGTTTGTTCATTAAATCTCTAATAGCATTGTAATTTTTCTACGGATTATAATCCGGAAAGTGCCAAAATGTTCACTAAGAAATAGGCTGTTGACTCAAAGTGTGAAACCAGGAGGATATTTAATATTTCTTTAAAAAAATTACAAAAAAGTATATGAATGTCGGAAAAAAAACTGAAAATTTTCATAAAAAAAATCTTTTGTTCGCCATAACACCGTCACTTTAACGGCGATTTTAATTATTTTAGCTTTGTTGGAAAGGGTATTACATCCTCTCAAAACAAAATTAAATAACGTAAAAATCGAGACGGTAATGGCGGAGATATTGACTAATTAGTAATCCTACTTTTTTTTCTTATCTCAAAAACTGAAATTTCAAAATATCTCGAAAACTGTTCTACTTTTGAACCATCTGATTACATATTTGGAATCAGCAGAAAATTCTACATAGGAATCATGTATCAAATGTCGAGGATATGAAAATTTTTGAAATTTTGTCGGGTAGTGTAATTTCCCAACCGGGATTATAACGATTAGTTCAAGTAATTTAAACTCAGAATAACTGAAATTAACAAAATTTTCTATTTTTTTCGATGAAGATAGTAGCACATATAGTGAATATAAGGATAATAGTTAAGAACGCGTAAAATCGCGGATTATTTAGAAACGTTCTAGTAGATTAAATGAGGAAATGAGGCTATATCTGAAAAATCGGTTGTATGGCAGCTATGTATATGTTATAGTGGTCCGATTTAGCCGATTCCGACCAATCATCTCCATAAAATATACCCATCATCTCCATAAATACGCCTTGATTTTTAACATTTAATTTGTTCGTCATGGTGTACCTTTCTACGGAATCGCCCATATCTGATAAATGTGGCAATACATAATATATCTATTATATAAAAATGAATGTGTACCCTTGTGACCTTTATGGGCTCCCAAAGTACCCGACCGATCTTTATGAAATTTTCACAGTAGATTCATGTGGTATTAGCGCACATGACCCCGCAAGTCTTTGAGCAATATTGGTCTCAAATGAAAGGCCTTAAATATGGAGTTATTTTTATTGCGGTGCCTAGACCGGGTCCCCAGATATGGGTCAAAACGTTGAACCAGGTGACCCTGGAAAGTTTCTGGGCGATATTGGTACCGAATGTTGAGGAGAACTTGAACAAAGAGCTCTTTAAATAGTGATGCCTAGGGGTTCCAAGATATAGCTCAAAGCGTGGACCCGAATGGCCCCTGAATGTTTCCGAGCGATATTGCTAGCAAATGAAAGGCGGTGAGCAGTTCTTCAACACATAGCTATTTTCATTGTGATTTCTAAGTCGGCTTCCCAGAGATGGCTCAAATAGTGGTCCCGGATGGTGATGGATGGTCCCGGTAAGGTAAAGGTAACGGAAAGGGAAGGAGAAATGGAAATACATATAGAGGGAAATACTCATTATATCATAAAAACTTTTATCGTCGCTGCGAAGCTAGTATATTATATATTTTAAAAAGTGTATCAAGATTAGATGAATGTTTCCTACGTATACATAAAATGTTAATTATATTATAGAGAGATTGTGAAGTGCAATTTAAAATTGAAAAATATATCACAATATGTAATAAAAATTAAATTATAATAATGCCTAGTTGCATCCGCTGTAATTCATTTTCAAGGCACTCACCGTCTTCAGATGGACAAATTTCTGAGTCAGGATCTTCTGTCACATTATCAACGGGAGAATCGCCAACAAAACTAAAAAAACAAAAAATAAAAAAATATAACAGAAAAAAATAAGTCAAGATAGTTATAAATATATTTCTTATTAGTTAATTCTTACATATCCATTAAGGGTTCGTGTGATATATATTTCTCATACTCCAATCCGACTAAATCCGATGGAAATATTTCATCATGATAAAGTATCATGCATTTAATAAGCTCATTTATCTGATTTTGATATTGCACTTGATCTTTGTCTTCTGGTGCAGGCATCAGTGTTGGACCAAAGCAGATAGCTAAATTAAATGCATCCATCATATTTTCATCGGCATATTCTGATAAACTGTAAGGAAATTACCATCATAATTCGGATTTCTCAACAATTGCGTGTTATAACTTACTGATTGAGAAAGGCGAACAGGTAGCGTATGACAACTAAAACGGTTGGAGAGAGATTACTTAGGAAATTTCTTATAGCTGTTATTATGTCCTCCTTTGTATGTATTCCTATAAATAGTCACAATATTCGTAATGTTTCGACAAAAAGGCAGAAATGTAATTTGTAGCTACCTGCTATGGACACAAAATATTCGAAATAAACTATCGGAAATAAGGGCTCTCGCAATTCGCGCAAATATAATTTTAACACTCCTGCAACTGAATTTATGTCCGACGCGTCATTTGTATCCGCAAGTGGATCCTCACCTCTTTCAAAAGCTTCTCGAAAATTGGAGATTTCAACTTGGGAACCTGATACTCTAAATATTCCTTGATGATGTAGGCCTGAAGAAAGAGATATATGTATATATTTTACATATTTTTTTTTACAATATTACCATATAGATTAATGACACGAATACAACTTCGCATAACCAGCGGTACTTCTTCGCCGGTAAACTCCAAATATTCCTCCAAAGAGCCACCAAACAATTTAGGTTGCCCTGATATATTAACACGCCCAATTCTTTTTCGATTTGATGCCAGTCCTTTCGTATGGGTAGGTAAATTACCTGAATTATTTTTGACTAAAACGTTCCTCAAAAACTCAGCTTTTGCGCTCAGGCGAGCTATTCTGGATGTACCGCTTATGTACTCTCGAATTTTCTACATACAATTAGTATTAATAATTTCTAATATTAACTTTTTATTGACTAGCTAACTCACCATAATATAATAATCTTCAATATCTTGTTTTTCAGCTTTCAATTTAGGCGTTATATTGCAGTTAGGTGGTTTAAGTAAATACTGTCTGCCTTCTGTAAAAACATCGCTTGTATCATCATCTTTGTTATTGTAATGTTCCAAAAGTTTGGTTTCAGCTGTTTCCAGCGATTTCCAAACTTCGTCGCACTCTATACGTAGATCTCTTAACCTTTGACCTAATGTTTCTAATCGTTGTTCCATGTCTAAATGCAATTCTTTCTTTATCTCCAATTCAATGTTTTCAGGTTGTTCCTGTTGACATTGCAATTCCAGTCGTTTGGGAATCATGAATGCAGCATGATGATGTTCCAAAAATTTTTGCTTATCTGCACGACAATCTATTGAGTGTATTAGGTGTGAGAGATTGTCTGCTTGTTGAAGGATTGCTCTTGAACGACCTTGATCTGCTGAAACATGCATAAGGATCGCCTTCGAAATCATAGATCCAAAACCTAGGTCCATGCACTAATAATAAAATTACATAGCATTTTTAAGTAATTAACTAAGCAAGAGAAAGGCTTGTTTCATAATATATGATTTTGCTTACATCTATTAGATCGCATAAATCTTCTACAAAATATTTGTGTATAGTAGTATTTGACGCTTCCAGGCATAACTCGTATTCAGTTTTAGCTTTTAGAGCTTTCAGTCTTGCATCTTTATATTTAGTATCTCTCTAGAATTACCAAAATAGTTGACGTTTAAATATCAAAATCAAATCGACTATTATGGTAATACTTACTTTAATTATTTCCTTTTCAGTTAATTTGTATTTCTTGTTACGTTCTAATTTTTCTTTAGAAATAGTTTGTTCCAGCTTTTTCCGCTGGGCTTCTGCTGTAACTAATTTAATTTTCGCTGATTTACATTCACTCTAATAGAAGAGAATAAAGAATGTTATTGTTAAATTATTTGTAATTTCGGTATATATTTCACGCTAACCTCATATCTCTGATATGTTTTCATTGTCATGTGAAGTTCCTGAAGGAGTCTTTGTATATCTTCGTGAATTTCATATCCAATCAGCTTACACTGTGAATCGAAGGAAAAATATAAAATAAACATGTACATGATTTGAATATCTTTTATAACCGAACCAATAACCTTTTTATATATCCGTTGGACATCTTCAATAGTGGTTTGTAAGCTGGCAACAATACTTATAGAATACAAGTCTGCTAATATGGCATGATCTTTTGAAAGTGATTGAGTTTCTTTCACTAAATGCTGCCAACAAGCAAATGTTGAGAATATTGGCCAATGATCTCTTCTAAAATTAATAATTTATAAATCAAACCATGTGTATGTATGTACATAAATATGTAGGTAAGTATAGCTTGCAAAATATAAATACTTTTGTTTCTGCTCCTTGTGCTTTAAAAGCAATCCCCGAGCAAACTTTTCTAAACTTTTACTGTAGTCAAGTTCTAGTTCGCCACGACGTCGAAAGAATTCCTGTATTTCTTGAATCAGTCCAACTTGAGACTCCACTCTAACATCAAGGCAACGAAGTTGTTCATTGAGCTGTTGACGTATACCTAAGGATATTGAATTAAAAATATTAAAAATATATGGAATTAAAAATTTTGTTTCTTACTACTGAACATGACAATCTTTCTTGTAGAACCCACGCGTTTCATTGGACTTTTTATATCCTGATCCTTTTCAGCCATCATTATATATTTGACTAAAACTAGGAAAATTATTGTAATTGTATGTAAAAGAAGTAAATAAAAAATATAAATATATGTAAGTATATACCCAGATCTTCAGATTGAAATCATACAAATTAAGAAACAAGGAATATATTTACATATACATATACATACATAACTAAGTATGCCTATTGTACAGAAATTTAAATGTTACTTCCCAACAGACCAGGATGTAAGCGAAATGTAATAGGACTTGAGAACAAGCTTATAACAATTGCCCATTGTAAGCTAATTGCAATACAGTTTTTATAAGCTTAATTGTAAGCTTATTCACAAGCATGATTGTAATAATTGAGGAACACTTACTTAAAAAGCTTGAAAATAATATTACGATAAGCTTACTTTATACTGTGGTGCCGCTGTGGTGCAGTGGGTAGAGTGCTCGCCTGCTATGCCAGAGGTCTCGGGTTCAAACCACGGTCCGAGCCAAACATCAAAACAATTTTTCTAATTAGTAAAAATCCAATTATTGGGTTTTTTAAGAGCAGCGGTCACCTCTCGGCAGTGGGCGGCATACCCTCCGAGAGTATTTCTGCCATGAAAAAGCTTCTCACAAAAAATGCAGTCGCCGTTCGGAGCCGGCATAAAACTGTAGGTCCACCCAATTAGTAGGAAAAACAAAAAGGAGCACTCCTCGAATTGGGAGAGAAGCTCGGCCATAAAACTCGTCAGAGTTATAATAGCGCCATTGTATTATTATATTACTTTATACTTGCAATGAAAGCTTAAAAAACTATTAATAATAACATTGTTTTAAGCTTGCTGTAAAATTTTTTTAAATTTTGGTTTTACAATGATTCATACAATTCATTGATTCCTTTTTCGAAAAGGGAAGTATAAAAGCCTCAATAATGTTCAATATAATGTTGAATGTCCCACTATATGATACCGTTGGATTGAACTTCAGGTTGATGTCATGGTTCGAAACAGGATGAGAATATAAAATAAAGAACATTGCAGTAAAGGTGAAGAAGGAAAGAAAAAGAAAAAAAAATGCAAATAAAAATTTATTTTTTTCTACTATTTATACATACAATTATATTTATAAGCTTACAACAAGCTTTCACAAGTAATATTTTTCTACAATTACATTTTTAAGCTTATAAAAAGGGTGCCGTTTTGATTTTTCTACAATTGTTCTTAAGAATTTTTCAATACTTTACACAAGCTTTCCTCAAGCTTAACGCTTATATTTGTAAGCTTGTTATAATATTATTCTCAAGCCCTTTGGTCTATTGGGTTATAGGGCCCTTCCACGATCAAATATTTGATCAAATCGTGTATCTGTGGTAGTAAAATTGTCTATGTGTTTTTCACACGTATACGTGTTTGATGCCGATTTGACCGAAATCAAAAATTTTTGTTTTCCATCAAATTGGATGGTATTTGACGTGCGTTGTGGATGCGTGTAAGGTGCTGTTTGATCAAATTTCAGTGCCAAATTACCATTTGACGTGTGTTGCAACCATTTGATCAAATTTCAAATGTAAACAAACGTGTGAGTAGGCAAGTGCGCAAAATTAAATTAAAAAGACAATTAAATTTGGATCGGGACAAAAAAGTGATAATTATGGTGTTTTAAAAATTCAAATATTGTTAATTGTGCATGCTACAGCCATTTATCGCGCTTCAAATCGCTTATATTTTAACAATTTCCTTTGTTAATTAATAGAAAGGTAGCATGTAATTTGATGCCGATTTGACGTGTGGATGTCAAATCGTCAAATCACACAGACACGCGATTTGATAAATGATTTGATCGTGGAAGGGCCCTATTAGGCAACTTAACCCAAAGTTTTAGAATTCGGACGAAAGAATACATACATATATGGATGAAAGCCTACAGCGGCCGCTTCCTCCACACAGAAACGTAAGATTTTTATTCGCAAGGATTGTTACGGTAGTGTCATATACAAATTTTAGAAATCATTTTATTAGTCGGATCTGATTGCAGTAAGAAATGCACTGATCAGTATTTAGAACGACATTTGTTATTCCAGTCAGCTACAAAATTATATGATAAACCATTTATACAATGAACAAAAAATATAAGCCTATCTATAGGTACACAGTGGTAAGAGGTACATGTTTAGTTCCATTTTGACTCCTGAAGTTGGCAACCCTACGTAGGATATACATACAAAATAATTTTACACCTTTGAGCAAATAGGCCAAAAATAAGTTTAATGTTGTGAAACTTTTAAATAAATACCCAATAAGAACCTCTTTTCGCAGCAAAACAGTTATAACACAATACTAGTATATGCAATGTAAACAATTTCAAACCGGTTTAGACCAAAAGACAGCGGCGTCGAAGTGTTTTATTACTCAAATAACCAAAGAGTTCGCAATTTACATAATTCATTATTGCTACACTAATTTGTTTTTAAATAAGCAATCTACAGTCGATCGAGAAGCACCTAAAAAATTTGTTTGACTTACGAATCTTCGGAATATGTATACGCCAAAGCTGAATTGTTGTTATGTTAACGTGGGTACACTAGAATCTGGTATGAATTGGAAACTGAAACAATTATAGAGTGCATCAAACCAATCGCGAGGAAATTTTTTCAGTTTAAAACAGGGCCTCGGAGCAAAGGATTTTTCATTTGATCCGCTCCTACTCGGTTCCCAAATTTTTTTTTGCTCCGGGGTCCGCTTCGCTCATATAAAAAAAAACGTGTTTTAAATACCGTGATTATAAGCCAGATAAAAATTTTTGCATGTAAATGCAACTACAACGATTTGAGTCCGCTAGAACCAGATAAATTGCTGCTTTTTGATGCGTGACAGAGGTAGGCGCACCGGCGAATTCAGAAATTTCCTACGTATTTTATTATTTTAATTAGTAGAGTGTAATGTCGAACTGTGTAACCTAATAAAAACGCAAGCCATGACAGAGGTAGGCGCACCAGCGAATTCAGAAATTTCCTACGTATTTTATTATTTTAATTGGTAGAGAGTAATGTCGAACTGTGTAACCTAATAAAGACGCAAGCCATCAATTAACGCACGCACGCAAATTTTTAATATCCGTTGAACCGAAATTGACTTGCGTGCGTAAACAGATAAAGAAATAGAAAAATATATAGAAAATAAAAGAAAATCTTGTTATTTTGTGGAATATGTACCTAACACACACGATATCAAAAGCAAGTGTGAATTTTTTTTGCAAACAATCACCCACAATGCTTAATTTCACCTGTCACGCAAAACAAAAATTGGGAGTCGAGTTTGCTTTTTACGCACGCCGTTCAATGTCGGTTACTCCCATACAAGTTGTATGGGCATGAGAAATTTTTGACAGTAAATTGACGGGGCGCGTTTGTATTAGGTTACACAGTTAATGATATTTCGCCTTGGCTAAAATCGCTTGGTATTTGCACATTCCTATTGGCCATGATGTGAATTCGCTTTGATTACACTCTATCTTTGTAAATAAAAAAAGTAGTTACGATGTTTTGACCCTGCGATAATCGCGATAGAGATTCGTCCCGGATTGATCTCTTTCGGGAACAATTGGCCCACAATTAGTCCCCGATTTTGCCCGTACGGGTATAAATGTAGACTAATTGTAGGCAAATTGTTCCCGAACGGGTATATATGGAGGCTAATTGTAGACGAATACTTTACGAACGGGTATAAATGTAGATTAATCGCTTTCATCCCGAACGGCTACAAATCTAGAATGATTAAATGTATAAATTCTACAAAAATATTCTATGTATTAAAAAAGTTTTATAACAATAGGTAAAACTAATTGAACGCCATTTCTTTTAATAACAATGATGAATAATAATTTTAACAAAATATTAGCAAAAATATCCATTGAAAAATCAATTACAATTATACACTCAAAACTGACTATGTAAAAAAAATTTTAATTTATTGAATAGATTTTTTTACAAAAGTAAAACTTATTGTATAATCTTTATTTAAATAGGCATGAGCATTTGTAATTTTTAAAGCCTTGCCTAACAACTTTGAAAAATTCCTCACATGTCTCTTACACTCGCATAATGCATTCTCAAAACCTAGAATATTTGGAGAAAATACTTTTTTAAAAGATTTCACTACAAGATGAAAGCTAATCGAAGAAACTTTCTTGTAATATATATACAAATTTATAACTTTTAGACATTTTCATAAAAAATAGCCTTAGCTCACAAACTTGGGATATAAGCGATTAATCTACATTATCCGTTAACAAAACTAGAAGTAAACAATTAACTATAGTTCACCTTTTCACAATCAGTAATTTTCTTTTAATATTTTTGGTTTTTTTTAAGAATAATTTTATATTTACAAAATAAAAATATATCATTGATACAAAAGGCTCAAACGGCAATACTGACATATCGCTCAGAAACATTCGATGGTCAGCCGAGTCTACGTTTTGACCCATATCTGGGGACCCGGTCTGGGAATCACTATTAAAAGAGCTCTATGTTGAAGTCCAGATCAATATCGTTAAAGCAAAAACTGAAATTGTTGGGGAAATCGGAAGAGGTATTAGTGTCTCATCCTTGGTAAATACGTGTGGTGTAGCCAAATCCACAATTTGGGGAATAAAAGAGTTTTCGTAATCGCATGAAATAACTTGATTCGCCAGCGAAACATCTAACAAAACATCTCGCTAAATAACCCGTTTCCACGTGGCTGATAGTTATTCAGTTTAACATTTCTCTTTATTGTTCTTCTTGAATGTTTGCCATTTTTGCGTTTTTGTTTTGGCCTGTGTGAGATTTCGATAGATTTTCGATACAAAGGCAAGAGGATTGAGAACGAAATAAGTGTTTCAATCATCATTCGCTCTCAGAAATTTGTATGGAAATTAACGAGTTTCGGCACTGGTTTCGAAGTCGAACGAAGATTGAGAGAGCGAATGCAGAAAAAAGAGCAAAACACAAAACATAGTTTTAGGCGCAAATCTTTTAGTTTAAATTGAAACACTTTTTTTTGCAAAATTCTATTAAAAAAAGTACCACGCCCAATAAAACACCGTTTCACATGCATAGCTAATTTATACCTTTAAAACGATGCCTTACTTATTAATTTTGGTAAATTATGTGAGCAGTAAAAGGGATATTTGCAAAAAAAACCAATTAGAAATAATATATATATGATATCTGTATACGCACGCAAGTCAATTTCGGTGTTTATATTATATTTCGGAGATCACCACATCTCTTCATCACCACATCATCTTCGAGGATCGACAATTTTTTCAATTTTCCTTGAATTAAACTGACCAATAGCTCTATAAAAAATACAGAAAATATTTTTTCATTTACCTATGTGGACTGGTATTTTTATATGTAGTATATAATTCTGTCTGGTATTTTTATAGTATGAAGCTGGTGCCAGAAAGACAGCTGCCACCTCGTAGGAGATCGCGTACGGTAAAACTACCAGTTACTTTCATGTAAAATAGGAATTGAGCAACTGTTGGTGAAATTTAAAATTTAGTAGAATTCTAGTATGTATACAAGTACATAGGTATGTTGGGCCGTAGTCATAGTCGTTCACTAAAATCGGTTTTAGTTAAAATCGGTATTAAATTTAGAATGACGTTTAAAAGAGGGGTGTGTCATAGACCAGTTAGAACAACGTTTTTGCTAAAATGAAACGGAACAGGGTTACCCATATAAAATAACAAGAATCGCTCTGTAATTTTAAGAAATTTCGAGTGTTTTAAAGGTTCACCCTGTGTCAACTTTTAAATTGAAAAGTTCACCCTGTGTCAACTTTGAAATTGAAGCTTAGTATCGACCAGGGATGCCACTTTTGGGCTTTTCCTACCAAAACTGGTAGGTTTTATTCCTTTTGGTAGGTTGGTAGGACGATTTGAATTTTGGTAGGTTTTTGCCTTCGTTCAACTAAGAGCGCTTTCACATTACTCGGTGCGGTATCGGATCGACATTTTTGGTTTTTACCGATAGTATGCCGAAACCTTACTGACCACATGTATTTCAATTGGCACTTTCACATTACTGTTGCATACATGAAATCGGAGCGGATTGATTTCGGTATACCGCAACGCGGTAAGACCGGTCAGTAAAATTTGAGGAATTACTGCATACATTTTTGCGGCGTGATAAAAGAAGAAGAACAAAGTCAGTAAAAAACTCGTTTCGGTAATAAATGTAGCAAGTTATAATGTCTTCGTCTTCGCTAGAAGACATTATTGTTATTATTGAGTGATTTGTTGAAGTTAAAAATTTTGTTTTGCAAATTTCGATGTTTGTTTTCCTATTTTCTGCCGATTACGCACCGAAAGTATTCCCACAAGTGTGAAAAACACAGCAACGCGGAATCGTTTCGGTAAGCTGGAAATACCGAGCAAAAAATGTCGATCCGATGTCGTACCGAGTAATGTTAAAAGGCCCTAACATTACTGATTTGGTACATTTGTCACTTTGCCACCACACTGTTGAGAAAATGTGTCTTCTCAGTAGAGTTTTGTCACAGAACTCTTCTAAATAGAAAAGCTTTCTTTGAGATTCAAGTACACTTGCCCCCACAGACACAATTGGAGGAGATTTAAAACAGAAAGGCATCTGACATTTTACGCTATATGAAGCAAAACAAGGTTGTCCGTCTACATGGTGTGTAATAAAGAGCTTTATGTGGTATCACATCAGGCCATCAGGCCTACCTAGGTAGTAAATGTGTTTGCTGTACCAAGTGGAAACAATGTCCGCTATTTCCCTCAATAAATCTGCTTACGTTTCCTTCCTCATTATTCCTCAAATGTTATTCCACAAATATAAATCCTGGTTTCCTCCGCACTGGACGAGCGGTGACATACACTAATACCCAATCCAACCTTGCCCGAATATCATTTAACGCCAACTCAAGTTTTTGTTTATGTGGGAACTGCTGCTTCCTCCTCTTTTCCTTCACATTTTTATCACTCATTCTAAATTACTTGAAATTTGTACAAATAATATTAAATTTAATACTAAAATTTTCCAAATAAAAAAAAAATTAATAAACAGTTTTTTTTTATTTTAAGCGGTAAAAAAACAAAAGTGCCCGGTTACTGCAGGGTTGTCGGTTACTGGCACAGTTACCCTAAATGAATTTGTTAAATATGGTTAAATCTCACATTAAAAAAAAAAATTGGTAGGCTCGAAGCCATTTTGGTAGGTTTTTGGTAGGAAAAAAATTTTCTTAGTGGCATCCCTGGTATCGACCTCTCAAGAAACGCAAAAGTTCCATACATAACCTAACTATAGAAGGTCCATGCCAGGGAGAGTAGCTCTTCTTCAGCGGGTTTGTAGCTTATGTCAAACTATCGTCTTTTGTTTTGATTTTGCATTCTTGCACGTGTTTTTCGTGGAAATAGCTTGTGTGTTCGGTTGTGCGTTTGTGTGTTCGGTTGTGTGTTCGCTCGCGTTTTCTCTGCTTTTGACATTCTTGAAAGACGCCATCTAACTGTAATCACCTATTTTGCTTCACATAAGAGGACCTTATAGATTGGTCTTGGTTCCATATAAAACAGACATAGGGCCGGTTTCACCATCTCCGGTTAATATAATCGCTGGTTAGTTTGACGTAAATTGTATGGCGAGCTGTCAAATAAATTGCTTAACCGGGCAAAAATCTCTGGTTAAGTGCTTAACCGGAGATGGTGAAACCGGCCCATAGGCAGCCCATACCACAATTGTGGGAAGTCGATTCACACGTATTCTTACTCTCTTCATCAGTCGTTTGCCAACTAGAGTTGGGAAACTATCGATAGTAGCACCATCGATAGTTTTTGATAGTTTAAAAAAAACTATTGATAGTTTTCGATAGTCTTAAAAAAATACACTATCGATAGTACTATCGTATTTAAACGATTCCTGGAAAAAATTTTTTAGCGCCAACAAATTCATATTTTATAATATTACACGTGTGTATGTACACACAAGACCACGTATGCCACTGTTGGTTGTTTCCATCCAAACTTGGTTGTTTTTTTTTTCTGATTTTGAGTTTTTTCAATAAATTTTGGTTTTTTGCAATAAATATGTGAAATTAAAATTTTTTTTTTAATTTGGTTATTTTTTTACAAGTACCAACCATTCACGCCTATGCCCAAAATATTAGAAACGCGACATTTTGACCAAGGACTCAAAACTTACCAATAGCTGATATTCTCTATTCACAACTTGAAATAGTAATGTAAATGGAGATGGAGATTTAAAAGTTGTAAAACTATCGATAGTATACATTACCATCGATAGTCTTCGATAGTTTTGAAAAAACCATCGACGGTATTCGATAGTCTAAAAAAAAAAAACTATCGATACTATCGATAGTGCCATCGATAGTTTCCCAACTCTATTGCCAACTGTCGAACGATAAACATTGCGCTTGACTACGTCGCTTCGTGGTTGAACGCAAGCATTGACTTTATACAGGTAATGTATGTATGTATGTCCACAAATAAAATGCCCGGCGAGAAATTTTATATGATGGAAATGTATTCGACGATTTGCAATGCCTTTTTTGCTATAAAGTATTTAAAAATAATACAAATGATAATATGCACTACAAAGGCATTGCGAAGTATTTCGCAAAGAGTTTTTGTACACTTATTGTCTCTGTTTTAGCCAACTACCCTTTAATTTTTTTCAGAAGAACCAATTTTTTTTCACTAAAAACTTCCTTACCTTTCTCGTCCGCATAACCCCTAAACCCTTTCTGAAATATTTCCCGATGCCTTTTTAGTGCATAATCATTTGTATTATTTTTTTTAGCAAAAAAGACATTGCATATCACCGAAAGCATTTTATATCATATAAAATTTCTCCAAACCTACAGCAACATCAACAAAAACAACAACAGCAAAAAAAAAACAAAAAAAAAACCAACAAAAGCGAAAAATCAATAGGTACAAAAAAACAAAAAAAAAACAATAACAATAAAAAACAAAAACAACAAAAAAGGTTCTACATATACGTATATATATTCCACTTGAAGCGGATCAATTTCCTACTGGGGTGCGCATGCGGAGAACTTGTTTTGTTCTCACCAACACAACCTCATTTCAGATTTCGCCGACCACTGATCAGGGATGCCACTAAGAAAATTTTTTTCCTACCAAAAACCTACCAAAATGGCTTCGAGCCTACCAATTTTTTTTAATGTGAGATTTAACCATATTCAACAAATTCATTTAGGGTAACTGTGCCAGTAACCGACCACCCTGCAGTAACCGGGCACTTTTGTTTTTTTACCGCTTAAAATAAAGAAAAACTGTTTAATTTTTTTTAATTTGGAAAATTTTAGTATTAAATTTAATATTATTTGTACAAATTTCAAGTAATTTAGAATGAGTGATAAAAATGTGAAGGAAAAGAGGAGGAAGCAGCAGTTCCCACATAAACAAAAACTTGAGTTGGCGTTAAATGATATTCGGGCAAGGTTGAATTGGGTATTAGTGTCAGCGCTCGTCCAGTGCGGAGGAAACCAGGATTTACATTTGTGGAATAACATTTGAGGAATAATGAGGAAGGAAACGTAAGCAGATTTATTGAGGGAAATAGCGGACATTGTTTCCACTTGGTACAGCAAACACATTTACTACCAAGGTAGGCCTGATGGCCTGATGTGATACCACATAAAGCTCTTTATTACACACCATGTAGACGGACAACCTTGTTTGCTTCATATAGCGTAAAATGTCAGATGCCTTTCTGTTTTCAATCTCCTCCAATTGTGTCTGTGGGGGCAAGTGTACTTGAATCTCAAAGAAAGCTTTTCTGTTTAGAAGAGTTCTGTGGCAAAGTGACAAATGTACCAAATCAGTGATGTTAGTTGAACGAAGGCAAAAACCTACCAAAATTCAAATCGTCCTACCAACCTACCAAAAGGAATAAAACCTACCAGGTTTGGTAGGAAAAGCCCAAAAGTGGCATCCCTGCCACTGATATAAAATGACGTACAAGAAATGCTCAAGAAATTTTTCATGTGAAACTTTCTTGAGCGAGTATCGACCTCTCAAGAAATTTAATACACTTTTTTACCACTATTTTTCAACATAATGCGAACACAGCAACACAGGTTTTGCCAAGAAATATATCATCGAGCATTTATTTCTTAAAGAAATTTTGACGTTTGTTGGCTTTTGTTACGTGTTGATAAAAATGGTGGTGAAAATGGAAAAAAAATAATCGGAAAAATAAAGTGCACAATTTTTCTAATGATGCAAAGCGGACATCAATATACCACAGTTTAGCAGTAATATAAGGTCATCATCGTCGCTTTCGATGATTTCCTAAATTAAAAACAAAATAAAACAATTGAAAACATATATTTAAAGCATTTATTTAATATTTTTTAAGAACTTACCAATTGCTTATGTTTACAAAAAGGTTTATTTTGTTTACGTTTTTGATGATCTTCTTCGTTTCACTTGGTATTCACCGTGGATTACTAAACGTCAAAATTTCTTGCCTACTACTATTTTTCACTCAAGAAATAAAGCGAAAAATTTCTTGAGCTGTTTCTTGAGAGGTCGATACCAGCCTTGAAAAGAAAAAAGTAAGCGCATCTATCTATTCGACTTTTGATGTTTGCATATTTTAACTTAATCGTATATATAACATACGCTAAAAAACAACTAAAAGTGAGTTAAATTTTGAGATAAAACTACACACTTCATATAAATCAAAATGAACTTGTGATTTTAGGGAACAACAAGGTCTCGTGCACCGAACTGGAGCGCAGGAGAAAAAACTTGTCTGCGGGAAAGCATTGAGTGCCACCTGCATATTTATTAAAATGTCTTCTTTATGCGTTTTATTTATTTATTTTTTATTGTATTCACGTACTCTCTTTCTATTTTTATATGCCACTATCACCAACAACGTCGGCGTTACCGAAATGACGTTTTCGGCAAATCGGCATTATGACATCCGACGGCGCTCCGAATCTTTCGAAGCACGGTAAATCGGCATTATGAACACCGAATGAACGAACATTTTGACAGTTTTTCTTGCCGAAATTTGCCGCAAGTATTTGGTTGCGGCGATATTAACAAAATATCAAAAAATTACAATAAAAGTTTAAGTAAATTGTGTAAATGCATGTATGAAGTTGGAATAAGTGTTAATAAGTGTGAATATATGTAAATATATTAATCAACCGGTCGCGAGAAGCCACAAACATGGCGTGGGTCCATTGCATTTTCCACCGAGATTGAATTGCTGTTATATGCAAAGAAAAACTTCAGAGAAAAAATTGTGAAATAATGATAATAACAGTGATTTAAATACGTGTGTATGTAGGTTTTGGAAATTAAAATATGTATTTTCACCAAAGAATAATAATGCATTTTCTGAAGTTGATAACTATTGTTTGACTACTATAAAAAAGCAACTAACAAATTATGAATGTATATTACCAACAATTTACCATTTCAGTAAAAACTTTCGTCTCAATAAAGACGCATTCAAATAAATATTGCAGGTGGTGGAAGGTCGGCTTCAGTATAATGCGCCCGCCATATTTATTTTCAAACCACTAAGAATGTTTCAATGAATCCTTCAGGAAAAGTTCTGCGAATGATAATTTTACTAGTTATAACACTCCCGAATACGCAAAATTACTGTAAATCTCTCCAGATCTAACTCCAGAAAGGGAGTTCTGTCGGCTGAGGGTTACTTTTCAAAGCGTGGCGCAGTGCATAAGGGTGCTCTAAGCAAAAATACTGTGTTATTAATGAATTATAAGTTTCCGCAAGATTTCGTTTGCATTTTAGTGATCTATCGCCAAAAAAAGAAACGAAAAATTCCGGTGCCGGGTACATTGTTATTGAAATTTTCCCCTGTTTTTGCATACAATTTGCTTTTATGTAGTTCAAAATAATTCTATGAAAAACAGAAATAAGGACAAGGTAAAGGGTTTTTTCACGCAAAATTAAGACTATTATTTTTATTTTCAGCCTCTAATTAAATTTACGCTTGTTTACTTAAAGTAAAAGGATTGCTATGATCCTTTAAAAACTTTCTCTCGTTTATCAGATTCCTTTACTCTTCTTCCTCCTGCTATCGCAATAGAATCCATTATTTTATTATTTAAATAAATAGTTTTTAGTAAAATAAACTAACGATGTATCAAAAAGGTAAGAAACGTCAGAAAATCCCGCTCCATTCCGCCAGCCAGATTTAGAAAGGTAGGCGCATACGTGAATTCAGAACTTTAATATTGTAATTGGTATAGTTTAATGTCAAAATAATGTTTCGCCTTGGTTAAAATCTGTATTCGCTTGGGACTCGCCCATTCCTGTTGGCCATAGTGTGAATTTGCTTTGATTTTGACATTACACTGTACCTTTCTAAATAAAAAAAGTAGTTTCTGAATTCGCCGCTGCGCCTACCTGTCTTGAATTTCGCATCAGTACTTGGCAACACTGATTCGAACACAGTTCACATATTTGGCTACACTGAACTTCGAACCGTCGGGGTTGCTGATGCCATTTTCGATGAGTTCGGCGCCGTGGCTTTCGGCATTTCGGTGCCGCCGACGGCGTTGGTGATACACACAATAGTTTTCATGACGAATTCCCAGCTTAGAACAATATTTTAAGATTTTAAAATGACATTCACCGCATTTTAAAGTTAGAACGCTGTTTTAGTGATAAAACCGATTTTAAGTCGACTATGACAGAGATAAAATGACGTTTATGCTAGCATCATTCTAAGTTTGTTGAAACACTGTTTTAAATCGACTATGACTACGGCCCATTGTCGTTCACTAAAATCGGTTTTAGTTAAAATCGGTATTAAATTTAGAGCAAGGCCCGGCAAATCGACTCACGTGAGTTAATGAGTATAACACACATAGGCTTACGCTCTGTGATTCAGTCGTTGTTTAAACAGCGAAGAAGCAACACAAGCACTGGCTGCGTTGCTTTGTTTGTTTATGCGACAGTGTGCCATTGCGTATGTATGACCATGAATAATAAATAATTTTGTACTGCAACCAAATTTTCAAGTTGCAAAATTGCAATGCTTTATTTTTCAATTCATATAATAAAATTTGCTGTATTCTTAAAGGTTCTACTAAATCTTCAGTTATAATTTACGCCCCATCCTTGCATACCTTAACAAGTTTAGTTATGTACTTTTGAAAAAATTTCGTAAATGATAACAACTCTCAACTATTTCTCAATGAATATTCTTCAAATAAATTTTTAATGTATATTTTTTACACTAAAAACTTCTTATAGATATTTTTTTTATTATTGGAATTTCCAATATTTTACATTGGTGAATCAAAATTAATTTATAAAACATTTTTTCAAGTTAAAAATTCCTTAGTAATACATTTTTTATTATTATTCAAATATTTATTTTATTTTCAAAGCGTTGCTATTTTGTACGTTTGCCCCATATGCTTAGTTCTTACACCACTGTTGCATAAATCTCTCTGTTCTCACTAACACAATCTCAGTTTTAGTTTTGCCGGGGTCTGATTTAGAGCGACGTTTAAAATACATAGTGGTGTGTTATAGACCAGTTAGAACAACGTTTTTGCTAAAATGAAACGGAACAGGGTTACCCAAATAAAATAATAAGAATCGCTCTGTAATTTTAAGAAATTTCGAGTGTTTTAAAAGTTCACCCTGTGTCAACTACAAGTACCCTGCAAAAAATGCGATCACTCCGGGATACATCCGGGACAACTCGCAAGGGAGCATGCGATTACTACCCATTTGTATCTCTTTATATGGGTTGAAGTGTTCTCTTTTGTTTGAGCATGTCCTATGAAGAGACTAATTGTACCCAGTTTGTACCCGAACGGGTAGCAAAAGCGCACAATTGTACCCGTTTTGTACCCGAACAGGTAGCAAATGCGACACATCCATTTGTGCGACTAATTGTACCCGTTTGATACCCTTTCGGGTACAATTCGTCTACAATTAGTATACATATGTACCCGGTCGGGTACAATTGGGAACAATTGTAGACTAATTGTACCCGAAAGAGAGCGCTCCCGGACAAATCTTTTTAGAGACTCGTCGCACACTTTTTTACAGGGTACTACTCAAAAAAGTAAGCGTATCTACATATGTATGTACATACATATCTCTTCGCTATTTTGATTTTTGCAAATTTTATTTTAATCGTATATTTAAAATATGGAGCAGCTAAAAGTGAATTAAACTTTGAGATAAAAATTTATTGTGGAAGATAAAACTACACACTTCATATATGTATGTAAATCAAAATAAGCTTGTGATTTTAGGGAATAAAACGAGCTCCTGAATCAAAGTGGATCGCGGGAGAAAAAGCATGTCTGCGGGAAAGCATTGAGTGCCACCTGATAGCATTTCGCTCTAAAAATCGTAATGTAGTCAGAACTTGCAATCCGGGTGAGAGTGAAAGTCCCCTATTACTGACAGACTCTAAAATATCTATAAGATATTCCACTTTGGCCTTATCAAAGCAATATCTCGAATAACATTCCTCTTCCTCCATTTACAACGGATCACATCGGTTTCTATATACCAGGGTTGGGCACTATTCAACTAATTTTGAGTGCACTCAGCCTGTAACTACCACTCAAACCTGAGTGGTAGTTAAATATCTGATTTTAACTACCACTCAATTTGAGTGGTAGTTAAATCTCGAATTTAACTACCACTAAATTTGAGTGGTAGTTAAATCTCGAATTTAACTACCACTAAATTTGAGTGGTAGTTAAAACTTGAATTTAACTACCACTAAATTTGAGTGGTAGTTAAATCTTGAATTTAACTACCACTAAATTTGAGTGGTAGTTAAATCTTGAATTTAACTACCTCTAAATTTGAGTGGTAGTTAAATCTTGAGTGGTAGTTAAATTTTCAACTACCACTCAACTTTAGTGTTGGTAGCAAAAGTGCAAAGAAGTCAGTCAGACCCCAAAAAAGCTTATGGAAAAACTTACATACATACATATGTATATGTATGCGTATAACTTATGCATATGTATGTACATTAAATATACAAAATTCAAGGAAAGGACATGTGCATTGCAATAATATTTGTACACTGAAAAAACAACTTACTCAGATTATGGAAAAGTGGGAATGATTCGGCGCTAAAGACATATTTCCATATTTTGATGTACGATTTTCTTCAAATCAAGGAATAAAAACTACGTTTTGAAGAAAATTGTACATCAAAATATGAAAATATGTGATGTATTGTGGAACGATTTTCCGTCATCCCTTGTCAAGTTTGGTTTGGAAAATCGTTCCACAATATCATCATAAAATCAGGATTTAACTACCACTCAATTTGAGTGGTAGTTGAAAATGAGTGGTAGTTGAAAAATGCCCATCCTTGCTATATACATACGTTTGTTCTCCGTTCCGGCATAGCATAGTCTATAATGGCAAAATCTTCAAAAATTCTGCCATTTCCAAACATATTTATTAAAATGTCTTCTTTATACCTATGTTTTATTTATTTATTTTTTTTTTATTGAATTCACGTACTCTCTTTCTATTTTCATAGTTTTCATGACGAATTCCCAGCTTAGAACAATATTTTAAGATTTTAAAATGACATTCACCTCATTTTAAAGTTAGAACGCTGTTTTAGTGATAAAACTGATTTTAAGTCGACTATGACAGAGATAAAATGACGTTTATGCTAGCATCACGGCGGGGTGTAATAAGGCCTTTTGAAATAAGGCCTTTAAGGCCTTATATCGCTTTCGATTGAGAAATAAAGCCTTTATTAAGATGTATTGTGGAACGATTTTCCGTCATCCCTTGTCAAGTTTGGTTTGGAGACAAACCGGTTTCGGCTAATATGCGCCATCTTCAGTGTCTTCTTTCGTTCTGAGTTATTTTCTGTAAGTTCGATAGCATTTATAGTAACTAACTTCCGTCGAGAACAGCTTTTGCGTTGGGGGGCCTTCGGCCGCGCTTATAAAAAATAACCTTGGGCTACGCCGTCCGTCCGGACGTGTGCCCTAACCGTGGCTACCGCCACGGTGATGTCCTTCTGCGTAGTACACCCTTCAGCGTAGGCGGCCTTCGGCCGCGCTTATAAAAAATAACTCTGGGCTACGCTATCCAAGTCCAGTTGTGTGTCACAGCCGTGGCTACCGCCACGGTGATGTCCTTCTTATATTTATATAACAGTTAGGGCACAGTCAGACGACGCAAGAAATTATTTTCGTAAAGTGAAAAATTCAAATTTTTGTATTTGTTGCTTTTAAGAAAACAAATACAAAAATTTGAATTTTTCGCTTTCTGAAGGTAATTTCTTGCGTCGTCTGGCTGTGCCCTTATTTGCTCATTGGAATTCTCATTAGTTCTCGCGTAAATAAATAAAGGGGTTATTGCACATTTCAAAAAAGACCTAATTGCGTTTTAAATGTGAAATAAGACCTTTTTTTTGAAAATTACAAAATAAAGGCTTTATCTCACTTTGGTTGCGATATAAGGCCTTAAAGGCCTTATTTCAAAAGGCCTTATTACACCCCGCCTAGCATCACTCTAAGTGTGGTAAAACACTGTTTTAAATCGACTATGACTACGGCCCGTTGTATCTATTTATAGGGTATCTAGTTATTTATACTTACATCTGTGTATACCATGTGAGTATTAAAATAAAAGAAATTTCTTGAGGGTCACAATTATCTATATACATTCCATCTCAATTTACAATATTTATGTAAAGAATAAATTTATTATTTATTTTCATTTTAAAAACTAATTGTCTGTCATTTTGGTATAGTTGGTGGCTTCGAAGACTTAATAATCCGATGGCCAGGAGCTGAAGGTGAAAGACTTAGTGGTGAGGGCATATCATGACGTTTATCTTGTATAGATAAAGGAAGAAATTGTTGCTGACGTTTTTTGCTTAAATTATTAATATTGTGGTTATTTTCACTCTTTCCAAACAATATTGCTAAATGAACGGCACAAAACAGACCCAAACTCTGAAATTTTTAAATAAAAGCAAAAATAAATCTTAGATATTTACACAACCATGCGTAGATGTACATATCGATCCCTAACTGCCATAAAAGTGTTGGTTGGTTGGTTGCTGTGCTATCTGACTGAGTATGCCAGATCCAATTAGCGCACTGGGCGCCATTTTGATGTACTTACTCCTGTAACAATTGAAAAACTGTTGTTACGGTTCAAACCATTTGGTCCCTCCTATGAACCTACTGAGGTCTGCTAAGGGGCAATTGGCTATATCGTGCAGGTTTTGGAATTCAAAACTACCCAGGGTTATGTGCCTGATGTGAGACAGTGCAAGTGTATGCAACAAAATTATCGATTTTATCTTTTTATTATCACATGCACAACTCCCAAAATTCCATAGCTGTGAAATGTGCGTTTCGAACGACTAATTGAATGCATCCATACATTCCCAAGCAAATCAAAGCCCGACTAAATCGATTGAGTCGCAAGTGTGTATAGGCTCTAAATCATAATAAAAAAAAGCCTTCTGTAAAATTTACGTCTGTTGGATTCACTTTTATGGCGGTTAGGGCTCGATATGTATGTATGTATGTATGTACATTAGGGTGGTCCTTAAAACCAGTCTCATCAAGTGAAATTTTTTTTCGGTCACGATCGGAGAAGGTTAAGGGGTGTCACAAAGGGGTCAAAGTTTAGATAACCATATGGGACCCCTGTGCGACACACCTTAACCCTCTCCGATCACGACCAAAATTTAAATTTAGTATCATTGAGTACAAGACTGTATTCTGACCAAGGCCGTATTTAGGGGGGAGAGGTTTGGGTGTTTGAACCCCCCACGAAATTCTGGTAGATAAATTTTACTTCTATCATATTCAAAGCTATATGTTGAAAAGACTAGTTTACAAATAATTAATTTGAGAAAATACCAAGAATTTCAGGTATAGGGCAGGCCTGGTATGAGCCTGCTGACGTCAAAACCATTTTTTTATGGTTAGGGTTTTGAGATAACGTAATTTTGGGTTTTTTTGGTTACAACTTCAATCAAAAATTCTCTTCGCTGAAGTTACAAATACCCGCAAACCGTATCTACTCCGTTCGAAAGATAATTAAAGTACGCTTCTAACGACATACCACTTATAAATTAAATTATGTTATGTACATTTTCTAAAATTTTAGCATATTTCCTTATAACTGCATAAAGTCATTGCATGGCTGAAAATGCATTAGGTACTCGGGTTATATTAGTGTCTGAATTATAATATTTTGTGTGTTTTTCGAAAGATCCCATATATTGGATTTGCGCGTTGTTATAGTCAGATTTCACATATTTTCAATACTAACTTTTCAAAGTCAACATTTTATTGATTTTTTGCGATTGTTGAAAAAATAAAAACCAAATTTTGGGGTTTTTATAAGAAGTTGTAAAACTCAGGAAAGTTTTATTCTTTTTAAAATTATTCTGTTTTATTGCAAACATTTTAAGCATAATATTAAAAAGATTCGATGAATACTTTATTTTTGGCGATTTTTTTCCAAGTGAAACAAAAAGAATGTTTTATGGTCGAAAAACTCGGCTAGGTGAGCCAACTATATGAAAACGACTTCACAGATCAAAGGACATTAGAGGGAGATATAAAGCTTCCCAAGCACTGTATGCCAGCATAACACCAACAGTCTCAAAAAATAAGCTGTTTCTGTTCTCATAATTTTTTGAGAACTTTTGAGTTTCGATTTCCTTTGAAAATATCTGAAGTCGAAGCACAGAACAGTCGAATATGTTTGTTTTTTTATTTGTGCTGTTGCTTTACTGGGTAATTTCAAACAGATCAGTCGACAGCAAAGCACAGATAAACAGAATTTTAGTTTTAGATGTGGCTTTTTAAAATTGATTTTTTTTTTGTACATTACAATTTCGATTGTGTTCCCATAAATTAAAAAAAAAATAAAACAACAACAACAGTGCTGTAAAAACTCGAAATTATGTTTGTCCTTTGCTGTGCTGTAAAAATTTCCACAATACAGCAACAGTCGACTATAATTCTTTGAAACTTAATGCTGCGCAGTTGCAGTACAGTTGTATACTTTTTTTTAATTTTCAAATGAAAATGAGATTCAATGAAAATGAAAAAAAAAAGTTGAAAATAATTTCAAACCCTGCTCAAAAAACTAAAATAATGACGTATCTATCAATTTTAAAAATCGGATGTCAAATAACAAAGTTGTAAAAAAACAAGTTAGAGTCTCAACATAAGCTAGACTTTTACTGCTGAAAACAGCTGGGTAATCTAACCGAGTTTTTCGTCCATAAAATATTATTTTTTTTCACTTGGATAAAATCACCAAAAATAAAGTATTCATCGTGTTTGCAATAGAACAGTCTAATTTTTAAATGAATAAAAGTTTCCTGATTTTTAAAACTTCTTATAAAACCCCTAATTTTAAAATCAAAAGTTTTGTAAAAAAAGTTTTCTTCTAAAGAGCACTTTAGAAACCAGATTTTTTTATTATTTTTATGTAGTGCACGAAATAGGTTATACATATATTTAAAAAAAAAAAAAAATTACAATCCCCCACGAAAAAAATTCCTGGCTACGGCCCTGATTCTGACCATTAGATATAAACAATTTAATGTGTTGGTCTTTATAGGTATGGTAATCTGAGCTTTGACTCCTCTGCGACACGCCTTAACCATTTATGATAGGGACCAAAATTTGCATTTGGTATTTTTGAGTACAGGACAACCGATTTTGGGCATTAGATATACAAAAAATTAAACTTCATTTTTTAGGTCTCCATAGAGTTTTCTGAACTTTGACCCCTGCGCGACATCCCTTAACCGTTACCGAACGGGACAAAAAATTATATGTGGTACCTTCGACGCCTCAGTCTGATGTCTCTGCTGCTGCGCCTAATACGGCTGCGAATAATGTGACTAATTCTACGCCGACATCCACGCTACAGCCTGTTGTCTCTTTATCAGCTGCTCGCAATTCTCGTCACTCTTACTCAGCATCCACCGGCTCTTTAGCTACTGGCGTTACTGCATGTACGAAAACCACAGAAGAAGTTAATGCTCAGCAGGTGCTCCCAGTAAAAAAATTAATCACAAATACTAATAATGGGACTGATGCTATGAAGAATAAGCAAAGTAAGAAGACTGGTTCAGAACCTACACTGACTGTGGATTCGCCTATGGCTGTTACTGAAAATAATGTAGGGGCGGTTACTTATGCTCATGTAACTCGCAATCAGCGAAGTTCGTCTGCTACTGCGCGCAATGGTAATGCTGATGCTGATATAACTAAACAAACACAAAATGCATCACTTCCTAAAAATAAAGGGCCGCATTTTCATGTTAAGGGCACTAATGCAACAGCGAATTCTGAGTTAGTGGTCGCTGCTCGGGATTTCAATGAACAACGAATGTGGGTGCATCTGTCCTCATTTTCGCCTACGGTCACGGAAGATCATATTATGGATTACGTCGTTAAACACACAGGCGTGGAAAAAAGGCGGCTTTCATGTTTTAGGTTAATAAAAAGTGATGTGCCGGTCGATACGTTAAGTAGGATAAATTTTAAATTGGGTATTATTGCAAGTGCATACGACAAGTTGCTAAATCCTAACATTTGGCCAGTTGACGTCTCGGTTCGACCTTTTCGGTTTTTTCGAAAAGGGGTTCGCCAAAAGCTGACAAATTAGCTAATATCCAGAGTAATTTCCACAGAAATAAAAATATTAAAATTTATTATCATAATGTGTCAGGCCTTAGAACGAAATCAGAAGAAGTTCTTTTATTTAGTTCACTTTGTGAATATGATGTATTCGTTATTACTGAAAGTTGGCTTAACTCTAAATTTTTTGATGCAGAGTTTTTTGATCCAAAACTGTACGATGTTTTTCGCAAAGATGGAGATCCGATAGTAACAGGTCTCTCTAGAGGTGGTGGGGTACTGATTGCAGCGCGTTGTAATTTACGCGCCTCCTTAGTGTCGCTGAAAAATGATAACTCCCAATTTGATCAACTTTGTATTCGTCTCAATAAAATCTCTGGATCTCTACATATTTATGTGGCATATATACCGCCGGCCAGTGCACTACCTATATACAAAGTTTATATTGATAACGTAGTTGCCATCCGCAGTGAGGTTGGAGCCAACAATATGTGTGTGTTAGGTGATTTTAATCTTAATAGTCTCAATTGGGCTGTTTTAGATGATGAGCTATTCTTAACGCCTATAAATGTAACGAATTCATTAGAGGCTTATGTAGTTGATAACCTATTGGGTACGGACTTGGTACAAGTCAATAGTCTTCATAATAGTTTAAATCGTTTATTAGACCTTATTTTTCTAAGTAAAGATATTAGTTTTAAATTATACTCACCGCCGTCAGCCGTCTCCCCATCTAATCTACATCATGTTCCTATTATTTTAGAAATTAAATATCTGGATTTTTTTGAGCTTCCTGGAGTGTCTTCTGATGACCTCTTTAATTTAAAAAATTTTAATTATAATAAATTGGAGTCACCTCTTTCAGCGGGGAGATGTTGCTGAATGCTTCAGTATTTTTAAATATAAGGTTCTTGATATTTGTAAACAACATGTGCCCCTTAGAGTAATGAAACAATTTAAACGTCCCTGGTTCTCAAGAGAGCTTAAGCGTCTAAAGAATCTTAGAAATAAATTCTTCAAAAGGTTCTCGCAATCGAATGATCCAAATCATTATATATTATATACTTCCTACAAGTACAACTTCTTAAAGTTGAATAAGGCGAATTATAGAAATTATGTGGAAAAAATGGAAAGGAATATTAAAAATAATCCTAAAAATTTTTGGCGCTTCATAAAATCAAAACAAGGGGCTTCTAGTATCCCATCATCATTATTTTATAATAATAAAAGGGCAAATTCAATGTTAGAAGCTACGGGCCTGTTCGCTGAGTTCTTTGCGTCGAACTTTACTCAGGATGATAACAGTATGTTGGACGAAGACTTTTCTGACTTAGGATACAGGAGTCCATCTCTCAACCTGGGATCGATT
The DNA here is from genome assembly GCA_960531455.1 of Urophora cardui. Classification (NCBI taxonomy): domain Eukaryota; kingdom Metazoa; phylum Arthropoda; class Insecta; order Diptera; family Tephritidae; genus Urophora; species Urophora cardui. The sequence continues at coordinate 363,561 of OY482670.1, forward strand.
CATTTAAATGAGAATGATATACATGAGGGTATTAACAAATTAAAACTGTCTTCGCGGACAGACATTGATGGATTATCTGTCACGCTTCTCAAAAATTGTCCTTCGCTTGTTGAACCGTTGACAATATTATTTAATAAGTCACTGTTGTCGGGTACATTTATTGATGACTGGAAAATAACTTCAATCACCCCAATGTACAAAAGTGGTAATAAATGTGATGTAAAAAACTATAGGCCTGTCTCTAAATTATCTATGGTCCCGAAATTACTGGAATGTATCATTAAACATAAAGTCTCTTTCGATTTAAAACAATTAATATGCACAAACCAACATGGGTTTGTGTCTGGTAGATCGACTGTAACCAATCTTGCAGTTTTTGTAGATGATTGCTTTTCCGCATTTCAAAAGGGGTTTCAAGTAGATACGATCTATACTGATTTCTCCAAAGCATTCGACAGAGTTTCACACAAAATACTTTTAATTAAACTTCTTAACATGGGTTTTCATTCCACCCTACTTCAATGGATTAGATCTTACCTGCACGGAAGACAAAGCTTTGTTTTCATCGAAAATACTTCGTCAAATATATTTGTGCCTACCTCTGGGATTCCTCAAGGGACTATATTAGGCCCGCTATTGTTTATATTGTTTGTGAACGATATAGGGTCTTACTTTACGTCAGCTAGATACTAGAGCTCCAGATTTTTTTTGAACATTTTCGAGTAGCCCGAACAAATGTTGTTCAAATGCTCGAACAGTCGTTTGTTTGTTTATTACCCGTATGTTTGTACGGGCATTTGAACAATTCGGGCATTTTGAAGTTTGTTTTTTTCTTTTGTTTATTATTCTTTTTCTTCTTCATATGTAGTTGTTTTTATTTTTGTTTTTTCGATACACATTTTTTTTGTTTGTAAGCTCGAATGCTCGAATGTTTGTACGGGCATTTGAACAACAAACGGGCTTCAAACAAAAACGATCAATTCGAATTGTTTGATACCCGGGTATCTAGAGCTCTACTAGATACCTTATGTATGCTGATGACCTAAAAGTCTACTCGGTAATACAAAATGAGAGAGACACGGGCGTTCTGCAGGAAGAAATTAACAAGTTGAGCCATTGGTGCTTAAAAACCCGTTTGCCTCTTAATGTAAAGAAGTGTCACCACATGACATTCACCAAATTACATAGACCTATAAAATCATCATATTATATTGATTCTACATCGCTTGTCATGCTAAAGGAGATTAAGGACTTGGGAGTCTATTTCGATGATAAATTCTGTTTTGTTACACACGTTAACTATGTCGTTGCCAAATCCTCGTCTTTGCTTGCATTTATCAGACGTAATGGTTCAGCATTTTCGGATCCATATACCCTAAAATTACTGTACTCGTCGTATGTCCGATCGACTTTAGAATATGCTGTTTTCATTTGGAGACCTTTTCATCAGATTCATATTGACCGGTTAGAATCTGTGCAGAAATCATTCATCAGATTTGCATTACGCTCTTTGCGTTTTTCTGAACCTAAACCACCATATTGCTCTCGCTGCCAGTTGATAAATCTTATGACACTGCAGAATAGACGAACGCTTCTATCAGCCACTTTCATGTTTGATATAATTTCCGGGAACGTTGACTGTCCAGCCATTTTGAATAAAATAAATTTCAATGTGCCGTGTAGGCCTTTACGACATTTTGATTTCTTTTACGTGGCTGCAAGTAAAACTCTGTACAGCCTAAATGCACCGCTTAATAGAACTCTTTTGGAGTTAAACAAGCTCTTTGCTTCTTTAGACCTTGATCTCTCTATTACCAAATCGTGTTTTAATGCGCAAATAAAAATATTGCTAAGTAGGAACTGTATTCTGTAATTACTGTTACCTTCATATTGTACGTAGTCTGTAAGAACTGTAACTTTCATAGACGAAAAAAAGAAATAAATATTAGCATCGACCTAGGGGGTGAGGTTTTTCTCCATACATTTGGGGACCATCCTAATGTACATACATATGGCACCTGAAATCATAAAGTGACACAACTCAAAATTTTTTGAAATCGATTTTTTTGCGTAAACGGGTACACAGAACATATCTCTAGCCATTCACAAAAAAAAAAAGTTTCAATAAGTGTCTGTTGTGCCGAAAAATAACCATTATACGTGGCCTTTTGCCATACGATTGCTTGTAAAGAAAAAAATTTGTTTGGCACTCCTGAAAATTTTTGAATTTTGAGTTGGGTCGCTTTGTGATTTAGGATGCGGTATGTATTCATGCATACATACCTAGATAAAAACTATTTTGTTAAATGGATGTAACCTATGAGTGTAGCTATATATCTTTTCTCAACAACCTTACAAATCTGTGTTCATATAGAACAGTAGCTTATGTCGAAAGGCAAACTTTCAAGATACTCGTAAATTTGCGTAATTTTCTAGCAGTTCCCTGCACAGGATTTTTAGTAAAATCATTGAGACTGATGCTGGTTGAAAGCCCGAGAAAGAGTTTAAACAAAAACTGCAGCATGTACTCTCTGAGATCCATTATTTCAACTTGTTGGAAACTAACTCATTTTTTCCTTAAGTACATTTAAGCTACTGTTCCATATGAACACAGAAATTAACAGCGGCATTCGGGCTATACACAGGACGTTGAGCTCAAGTAGGTACCTAAAACCACCTTAGGAAAATAGGTCAAAAGTTGCCAACGGTTGAGCTGTGCGGAACTGCAAGGCTCAAATTACAAAATTTCATAAAATTTTTCTAACAAAAACAAAATTCTACTTTTTTTTAAAGGATTTTAGTGTACTGAATCTGAAGTCAGATATTCGATGCTACGTGCAGTTTTTAAGATATTCATGTCCAAAAAGCAGGGATTGCAAATAATCGTTATTTTTTAAATTTGGACTAAAAAATTATACTGAAGAAGAAATGCTAAACGTAAAAGAAGTACACAGATATAATCACCGTAACGCAGACTACCTCTAGCTACATTAACTTTTATTTGTTCGATTTTTATAAGAAAAAGTGATTTTTAATCATTATTTTCCGTTTTATTTTTTGCTCAGAAAATAAAAGTTAATTTTTGAGTTTTATATTTCGCTTAGAAAATAAAAGTTATTTTTTGCGTCTTATTTTTCGCTCAGAAAATAAACGTTATTTTTTGAGTTTTATTTTTCGCTTAGAAAATAAAAATTAATTTTTCAGTTTTATATTTCGCTTAGAAAATAAGTTATTTCTTTTTTTAGTTTTATTTTTCGATCAGAAAATAAAAGTTATTTCAGAGAATAAAAGTTTCTTCAGCTTAATTTTAGCTGCAAATTGTCGATTTTGCCACATAAATAGTAGGTAAAGTTTATAAATCAAAAGAATTAAAAATGTATTTATATACTTTACCTATTTATATGGCGAAATCTACAATTGCAGCCAAAATTTAAGTGAAAAACTTTTATTCTCTGGGCAAAAAAATAAAACTCATTAGTTTTGCAATATTTTCTCCATACAAAAAAAAATTAAAAATTTTAAAGCACGCTTTTAGACAGTTTATTATATTATGGATGTATGTAAGTGGCTTCATAAACTGTGCGTTAGAATCAAATAAATGTATATTAAGTGAATTAATTAATATTAATTAATAGAAAATACTACTAAAACTTTGCGTTACTGAAACAAAAATTCCAATCAATGACCTCCTATATATTATTTTATTGAAATAAAAATACTGCCGTTTTCGACGACAAATACCTTATTATACAAAACATATACATATTTCTATATATATCAAAATAAGAAATCCTAAAAAACAAAACGCTGTTTTCAAATGAAATGATCGTGCTTTCAATAGCTTTAATCAGCTTTTAATGAAAGTAAGTAATTTAAAAAATAATGAGCAGTGAATATTGCCAAAAACCGCGTTTTTCGCCTTTTTGGACATGAATATCTCTGGACTACAATAAATCGATGCACTACTGAGAGCAATCCATACATGCCCACTAAGTTTATTAAGTTATTATTAATTACTTTTAACGAACGACAAAATTTTTAGATGTATTTGATTTATAAAGTTGGCAAAATATATTGAATGCTTAAAAAAAAAAGAAATTAATATCAATAAAATACAAATACAAATACAAATATCTCAAAACTGCACTTAGTATCGAAAATCTGACTTCATATTCAGATTCACCGAAGTACTCTAGAAAAGTTCAATTTTATTTCTGTTACAAAATTTGACGACCGATCATAGTTGGCTTAACTATGCATTTCTAAGATAAACACTCAACGGTTCGGCAACTGCTACGTGTTAGAAACTCGACATACCTACATATTTGTGATTTATACACATACTAGCCGAAGCTCCCGTTATACGACAAGATAAAAGAAATATTTTTAATAATTAAAAGTTAATACATACGGGATCAAAGCAAAAGTTCTGCTTAAAATTTTGACAATAGTAAATAGGGACCGGGTAATGAAAACCGCAAAATATAAATCGACATTAGCGGTCAACAACTTTGACCCAGACCTGTTAAATAATGATTATTAATCGTAATGATTACCGGTTTGATTGATTATTTTTTCAACTGTCCATTTAATGATTGATTACCAATTTTTTTTAATTTTAAAGATTATTTTGCAATTACCATTAAAAAAAACAAAAGATAAAAAAAAAATGAAAAATGATCATACAAAATCAAAAATAATAAAAAAAAATATTTTGATTGTTTTTGATTATTTTTGATTTTTTGGATTTTTTAAGATTTTTTTTATTTTTTTTATTTTTATCAATATCGTTGTACGTAAGCAGGTATGTATGTAGTCTTTTAAGGTAGAATAACGCGACTAATACGGATTTAAACCCTGGTGCTCAACCCACCTCGCGACGGTAGCTTGATGGTAGTACCGGGGGCTTCGATACGATTACAGTAGGAGGTTTAGTGCGGTTAAAGTCCCACACTGACAGGGTAAATGCTTTAGATGCTTCCTCCTCGTAAAAAAAAAGGTATGTGATATGTATATTAGGCCGTCTCGCTTTATAGGGACGCAAAATGAAAGTTCGCCGCACGCCCTCGCATATGATGTCTTTTTGGAAAACATTTCCGGAAAAGTTTTTTATTTTTTTTTTGGACGCCGCTAGATGTCGCTAAAATTTATTTTTTTCATATCTTCGGTATTTATAGTCCGATAATACACCAATGCCTTTGGCTTCAAAGGACGCCTTATACTATGGAATATTATTAACCCTATGTGCGTCATTGGGGTCACTACCACCCAGTACTGAGTTTATACCAACCTAATGCAATTTTTTATGCCTGCATGTTAAACGTAATCTAAAATCATTAATCTTTTACAAAAGAAGTATTTCGATCGCTTCAGTAGTATGGCGAATAATTTTCTAGAACATTTTAACCCTCTAGCAGCGCCAATAAAGGGTTATTTTGACCCCTTCTTTTTAGAAAATCAGGAAAAATTGTATTTTTAAGGTCAATACAGAGTTAAAATGTTCTAGAAAATTATTTGGCATAAAATTTTATTAGGGGTCTTCTCAGAAAATGTTTCTGTAAAATTAACCTAGACAAAAGGAACCGAAAAACCTATATTCCTCGGAATGTTGAACGTGTTTTATTTCGGGTTCTGTCGGAATTTAACAGGTCTGCTCTGACCTGATATTCAATTCAAAATGATCGAAAGCTAACCTGGTGTATATTTTTACACATCAATTTAAGCATTAAAATCCGGGCCCTAATAAATAATAATGCTTATTGGAATATTTAGATATTAGGCCCGTTTTCACAGCCTTAAGTTAAGCTCTTAACCAGAGATCCAATTTATTTGTTTGTTCGGGCACGAATTCATGAATTTTATTCATAAATTTCAGTATTAATAGATGAAATTGCGTTTATGCAGGCATTTTTTCCTGAAATTAATGAATCAAATTCAAGAATTCGTATAAACGAAATAGTGTCCGGTCGAAGCTGGAATTTTAGGCCGAAGCCGAAGCCGTAGCCGAATATTCGGCATAATCCTTTATTCGGCCGAAAACCGAAGCCGAAGCCGAATACCAAAATAAGTTTAAGATTTTTTTTATTTCATAACAATTAATTTTTTTTTTTGTTTATTTGAATAAACAAAACACCTTACAAAAATACATACATAGTTGTAAAAAAAATAACAAAAAAATTCAGTCTTTATGCTAATAACATTTTAACAATGCAGGTAAATAAAATTCAATACTTAAAGTTCAAAAGCTTTATGTTGTACGCCAAAAAAAGGAGTTTATCTTTATAGTTGACCAGCAACTTAGGTTAAGTTAGTCGAACAGCTGATTGGAGTTGTGTATGTATACTCAAATTGTATTCCGCCAATCACGGTCTGCGACTTCCGCGAAAATAATTTTTGAATGAAGTAATAACCAAGAAAACACAAAATTACCATTATCTCAAAAACCTAACCATAAAAAAATAACAAAAAAAAGTTCCGAGCTCACCAAGCCCATGCCTATCTTCCCCCATACCTGAATTTCTTGGTATTTTTTTGGCTGCAACATAGTATTATACATACATAAAAATATTTTTTTGAAACGGTATTGAATTTTTACTTATGATATCTTTGTTTTTATGCCCAATAAGTGAATAAACCACTTTTTCGTGTAATAAACTATTTTAATTTGCTTCCCCCTCCCCCTCCCTGAAAATACCACATTTCTTTTAAGTTGTACCCCGAAATCCACCCTTTTGGTCTCGGCGATCTCCCTTTCGCCATTTTTCATCTGGCAACCCCACTTTTATTCGCAGTATAAAAAGATATGTTGCAATTTCTAGAGATGCAACAAGAAAAAACAAAAATTCGTAAAATCCAGTCAATTTTTTTTTGTTATTAAACACATCTATTATTCGGCCTCGATTATTCGGCCTTTTCAGCCGAAGGCAGAAGCCGAAGCCGAATAAAAAATACCAGCCGAATAGGCCGAATACCGAAGCTTGGCCGAATATTCGGTCGGACACTAAAACGTAATATATATTGAAGGTACAAGGTGTATTTTATTACTGTACCTGTACTATAGCTATTGTGGCAGAGCCTAGTGAAGTAAGTAGTAATCGATATCTAATTTGTTCAGACACAACTGATAAACAACCTCTTTTATAGTGAGTATCACATGCAGACTCATAAGCATGCTCTGGTCGGGAGCAGCATGACCATGGCAGAGAGAGTCTACGGTAATCCAGGGGACCATCCACTCCACAACATTGTAACTATAGAAATAAACAAAATAAAAATTGGAATAAGTTTATTAAAAATTACTTAATTAGGTAAAAGTCGTATAAAATATCGTCACCCTCCTGCCAGAAACACGAATGTTCTAAAATGAAAATGTTTGTGAATCGAGTTTTAAAGTTTATTCTTCTCGCAAAATTTGGAAAAAAAAAAAAAACAAAATGGTTTCTTATATAAAAATACATCTGAAAATTATAATCTTATTTAGTTCGTTACCATTATATAGTTTTTATGCTTCTTTTCTGCGAGATTTGGCACATTCATGTTTCTGGCCCAACAAAAAATTAAAAAAAATTCGTTGAAAATAAATTTCCAAAAGTATATGAAACAAACACATTCAATTCAAATTCATATTTTATTTGTGGAACTATTTCTAATCTTCAAAATCAGAGTCTTCTGCAAAGTTAGGCTCAGGAAGAGCATCACGGACCTCGCCGTTAGTCTTCAAATTGTTATAAAAATAGTGGCAAAAAGGCAATCATGGAATGCACCTTGAACGGAAAATATTAGCCCGCCGATTGCGCGATGAAGACAAAGCTATTCCGTAAACTATTTTTTGGTTAGCAATCAGTAATAAATACGCCAAAAGACCATTGTGGGCAAATATTTAACTTCGAAAATTGGCGGTATATCTATACATACCATAGAAAATTGTGAGGTACAACGCAAATCATCAGAGGGGCATGTAACTCTCCAAAATCATTTCAAGTTCATATGCAATTACACGATGATTTTTTAAACTTCATTTATTTCAACCAAGCAGGAATAAAACTGCTCTTACGAAATATTTGCTGGTTGAGGTACATATCGTCGTACCATACGAAAACACATTGAAAATTTCTGAAGAAATTGGCAATTATAAAATTCTGTGCGAAAAGTAGCACCTTTGAATACAAATTAATTTGAATTGAATGTACATATATGTATGTTTGTTTTATGTACTTTTGGAAATTTATTTTCAACGATTTTTTGTTGGGCCAGAAACATGAATGTGCCACATTCGTTTTTCTGGATCAACTTTTTATAACTGTTTTACACATTCGTGTAACTTGCATTGAAAATTTCGGTGGCTTCCAGTGCCCAGTGGAGGTTTTACTAAAATGTAGAGCATACACAGATTTATCAGCAAACCCGCTTAACTCAAAATTGGAAAATTTGCACATTCGTGGTTCTGGCAGGAGGCCGACGATATAATAAGCCTTATTTTTAGCTACTTTTTTGTAGTATTACAAATGCCGACCTCTGGCGATGGTTACAGCTAATAATAAGTTCCGATATATGCTCACCTACTAGGCAAATATATTATTGGGTTTTTTAAAAACAGCGGCCACCTCTCGGTAGTGGAAGGCATGCCTTCTGGCATGAAAAAACTTCTCACTTTCTACGAATCTTGAAGTATAAAGATAAAAATCATTAGGCATTGCTTGAAGATAAAAGTAAGGGAAATTCAAACATTGCGGACATTATGGTTATACCACTTCAGAAATTTTTCGGCTGGCGAATTCAAAGCGAATCAAAAAATTATGAGAATTATCGAATTTGGCACGAAATAGCAGAAAAATATCGATTATGAACGCACGGTATTGATATAACGATATATATCGCCCAACCCTATTTCCAATTGGCACCATTCTGCACGAAACAGACACAACTGGCGCGCTTTATTGGACTCGGCCAGAATCGTCTAGACGGTAAAACGCCAATTAAGAAGGAGAAATCATTCGGTTTTCCCTCCGAGTATATTTTGCCATGATTCTCGCCAGGAATGCACTTGTCGTCCGTAGTCGGCACACGGATGTGGCATTCATATATATTGATAATCCTGTCTGATCCATAAACTATGGATACCATATCCATATAATGGGTGTCATATCCAAAAAAATTTTAATATATAAAAAAAATATGCATATGGCATCCATTATAGTATGGATATGGTATCCATAGTTTATGGATCAGACAGGATTATCAAATTATATGGATGTGACATCCATATAGTTTTCTCCGTGCATAAAACTATATGTTCGCGAATTGGGTTAAAAGCCTAGCCTAAAACTCGATAGAGCTATATCCGCGATAGTGTATTATGTTATTATTCCTAAAAAGTTATTAATTTTGATATTTGCTTAAAAAATTATGGTTACCTGTGATTGCATACGATTCCATAAATGCAAGTTGTCAACTTTCGTCCTAGAAAATTTGTCAAGAAAGTCAACGAATGAATCGTCTATGAAAATTTCTACAGAAGTCGGAAGGCTTTCACGCATGGCTAGCGACCAACCGCATATGAAGAATTGGAAACAAATACATCCCACCAGCGCTGCTATGAACTATATACATACATACATCCATACATATATAATTATACAAATTGATATAGTATTAGGTTTATTGTTATCCATGCAAAAAACCATAGGAGTATTTCATAATTAACACATTTTACAAAAAACAAGTGCGTGCTGTCTTCGGCCGTACCGAAGACTTCATACCTTTCATTAATGAGGAAATTAAACCTTACATAGTCTGATTTTCTTTAATTTATACTTTCAGCTCTGTGGGTTTTTGTGCAAAGGCTTATTAGAGAAAATAGTGTCCTGTCCTTAGCTGTTTAAATGGATCGGTTGTATTGCAACTAGGTATAACTATGTATGTTATAGTGGTCCAATCTTAGCAACTTTTGTAACACAAATATTTAAAATACTGCAAAGTTTAATGTCCTTAGCTGTTTAAATTGAGAATTTTTACCCCAAAATGTCTATATCTGAACAATAGGTTGTATGCTAGCTTTTGTTATGGTGGTCCGATTTCGCCGATTCCGACAAATGATCAATTGTACATAAAAAATCACTCGTATACCAAATTTCAAACTGAGGGACTAGTTTTCTTTCACACAGACAGACGGACGGACAGACGGACATGGCTTAAACGACTCAGCTCATGATCCTGATCCTCCTTCTGGTACTTTCAAGATTAATTGTGGAGCATTCGGTTGGTCTCGACTGATCCATGTAGTACTCAAAATTTTTGCATGGATAACCAGTTATTTATTTATGTATGTATGTATGTGACAGTGTTACCGTTCCTAATAAGCACCGCTTCCTTTGGTTTGTGGCTTGACATCCCATCCAACATAGAAGAAATGTAATCGGCCCCAGGCATAATAATATAGCTGCTGGGGCCCACAATTTATTTTGCACAATGCCATAATAGCCCGAGTGACCCCATAGCAGAATTGTGCCAACTAATATTTGGGCAGCACCAGTTATCTGAAAATATGTATATATGTTTGTATGTATGTACATATGTAATACATATTCATATGTATATAGCTATGTATGTATGTGCATATGTATGTATGCATTCGTATCCGATCATCAAATACCTAATTGTCCTTGCACATGTATGCATATTTAGGGTAAACTGGGGCAGATTCGTCACCTTTTTTTCAAAGTTCTATAATTAAGGTAATGCGTCCATGCATTTTAATCTTTAATATTTATTTTAAAAGAATGATTATTGGACTTATGAAATATGTAAAGATTTTCATTTTGTATCTATGAAATAACTCAATTTGTTAAAAAAGCCTTTTTGCCGAATGTGCCCCATGACAGGGGCAGTTTCGTCTTTTTGAGGGGCACTTTCGGCAAACTTGAAAAATAATCATAATTTACAATCAATAATAAAATGGAAGTTATAATTGAACCAAGGAATACCTGTATACGAAGCTACACTTACATATATCTTTATAGCAAACAGTTGTGCTTGGCTGATGTTGTATCAGTTTCCCAGCAAACGCTTTGTAAATCAATCTTTAAATAACTTGCATAACTATAATACTCGTAATGGAAGGATTGCATACTAAGCTTAAAATAAATTTGCATCATGATGGAAATATATACATAATAATAATAATATAATACAATGGCGCTATTATAACTCTGACGAGTTTTATGGCCGAGCTTCTCTCCCAATTCGAGGTGTGCTCCTTTTTGTTTTTCCTACTAATTGGGTGGACCTACAGTTTTATGCCGGCTCCGAACGGCGAATGCATTTTTTGTGAGAAGCTTTTTCATGGCAGAAATACTCTCGGAGGGTATGCCGCCCACTGCCGAGAGGTGACCGCTGCTCTTAAAAAATCCAATAATCGGATTTTTACTAATTAGAAAAATTTTTTGGTGTTTGGCTCGGACCGTGGTTTGAACCCGAGACCTCTGGAATAGCAGGCGAGCACTCTACCCATTGCACCACAGCGGCCACTTTAAATCTTTAAATAACTTGCATAACTATAATACTCGTAATGGAAGGATTGCATACTAAGCTTAAAATAAATTTGCATCATGATGGAAATATATACATATATGTTATAAAGAAAGGCATATAGATGTATTTTGCGCTATTTAAAACTCGTGGACATATATTTCCACATTTTCCCCACTGCGCTGAATGTGCCCCATTGCCATATGTGCTCCGAATTTAAAGAATTTTTTTTTCATTATAACAAAGGAGAAACACTACTTTTAGTTACTTACGTAATATTATATTACGTTTCTTTAAAAACTTTTCAATCACCCGCTTTGAAATTCATTTGAAATTGGCTTTAAAAAATATCTTCCGAACCCACTTGTCAAAATTACATCAGCTAGGTAAAAGCTCTTTAAACCCGTGCTGCTTTTTCACCTTCCCATTACAACTGCCAAACTTCATCGAAATTCATTTAGTTATCTAAAGGTACGATCACAATTCAAACTGTTAAGTTACTCGATTTCCTTCAAACCAAAAATGTCTTTGACGAATGTGCCCCAAAGACGAATCTGACCAAGTTAACCCTATGTACATTAGTAGTGGGATTTGTTTCGAATAATATTCGAATAAATATTTTCGAATAAACGAATAATAATATTCGTGGGAAAAAATTCGAATTGTACTATTCGAATAGTATTATTCGAATAATACTATTCGAATAACACTATTCGAATAGTAGTATATATGTACATGCATAACTTGGGAATTCCACGCCTTCGCGCAAGCCAGAGTACGTATATATATTTGTACATACATATGTATGTAGTTACAAAAGCAAAAGCATACATACATACATTCAATAGCTATTTGCGAATAGTGGTATTCGAATAGTGATATTCGAATAGTACTATTCGAATAGTATTTATTCGAATATACGAAGAAATTATTCGAATAAATGTTATTCGAATTACGAATACCTTTCGAATAAAAGGATTTTTTATTCGAATAATTTTTATTCGAATAGTCCCATCCCTAATGTACATACATACTACATATGTGTATACGTATGTATAAAACAAGTTTTATTAATTTGGTTGGTACAAAGTATGTACATATGTATGTGTACATTTCGGTTACAGTTATTCGACTTCTCATAATATTAGATACATACATACATACATAGGTACATATGTATGTATGTATGTACAAAAATATATCACCCGTTTTATCCTTGAAAGTATATACAATGTATGTACATACATACATACACACATACATACATAGGTAAATAGTATGTACATAGTATATATGTACATATATGTACATACACACATGTGTATAAGTAATCTGGCCTATTGAGCCCTACTTTTCAGTGTTTATCATATAAAATAAAATATATGTATGTATGTACATATGTATGTAGGTATGTATGTATATGTACATATTCAAATACATAGGTACATACATATGTACATACCTACATATATAATATATAATGAAGGTATTCACATTATACATATTTATATTACGTACCATTAATAGCACAACATAGCTGTAAACTAAATATTTAAAACATTTAATACGCTTTGTTAATGCCATATCAATATGCAAATATTGCACTGAACGCAAAATTTGGGTGGTAATTCATTAACATGCAAATGTACTAAGGAACACGGAAAATGAAGGAATAGAATTTATTAAATAGATAATAGAATAACTAGCACACTCGAAATATATGTATGTATGGACATATGTATGTACATACATATGTATGTATGTAGCTTCTTTTAAACAATGTTTATTTTGAATTTTAAAAATTTTAGGTATTATGTTAAAATTATTTGAAACATTTTGGAAAAACTAGAAACTTTATATTAAATAATCAATGCTGTATTTGCGCCACAAAACACCAAATCTCTATGACTTGCTTTAGTTATTATGTATATGGACGAAAAGCTAACTCAGTGAAGTAAACTGTTTGACTTTTCTTGTGCTTGTGTTGCTATCCTCAATGCTGCTCTTATGCTTAAACAGGGTACCTACCCACCAAAAAATTAAAGCCTTTATAAAGGCTTATTTCGTACGATGATAAGGCATTTTAAAATGGGGACTAATATTTCTAAGGGACTAAGGTTGCATGGACAAAGGCTTAAAATAAGGCTGATTATCCTGTCGTCGCCTGAGAAAACGAAATTCGTATGTTACAAACCATAGTTTCAAGAAAATCGACTTCAAAGTTTAAATTGGAAATTCTCAAAAACTACATATACAGCAGATTTTTCTGTTATTTGGATGAGCTGCAGCGAGTATTATTTATTTTGACTTGCAATTAGCAAAAGTTGAATATCTTTAAAATATACTATACTATACTTTGCAGTAATTGGTATTAAACTATAATAAAATATGTCAGTGAAAATCATTCAGATCGGTTCACTCTAACCACTAGCTCCGATACAATATTTTTGTTTATTCTCAGTAGCTCAGAGGCACATACGACATATGTATGTTTATAATAAACAAAAACGAATTTATATGGAAATAGTATCTAGTAATTTTGTAACATACGACAAATGCACACTAAATTACTCAAAAACTAAAAGAGATAGAAAAAAATGGATTGGAAAAATTAAAAGATCAGTACCCGGATTCTAGAAATCGCCATCGCTAAATGAGATCGCCAAAAATCGCTAAATTTATATCAGATGCGCCCAAAAATATGCAATATCTGTTAAAATATCTGACACAAAACTGACTGATCCATGCGATATAAATAAATAAAAGGGCAACATACTTTTAGGCGCGTCTGATATAAATTTGGCGATTTTTGGCAATCTCATTTAGCGATGGCGATTTCTAGAATCCGGGTACTGGTCCGATTTAGTTAATCTGCATGAAAAATTAGAAATCGTCGATTTTCACATACTATCGTTTTCTTAGGCGACGCTGTGTTGATGCCATCAGGCTGCAGGGACTGTTATCTCTTTCTGTTAGTTTGTTTTCGATTACATTTTAAAGCATACATTTAGGCGGAGAATTTTCTTATTATTTTCAAGCAAGGATGCACCGCAACGTTAATATTAACGATAACCGAAATGTTAAAGTCGTTTTTGTTGAAACGACTCAGTTTTTCAACGTTATAAAAATTATCAAAATAATTTCTGTTTCGTTATCAACGTCAACGAAACTCAAGCGTTAAGGCTGAAACCAAAGAACGTAAATTTTATACAATTTACGTTCTTTGAACGAACCATCAAAGCGCTCTATGTTTATCATTGAGAGCATTGTTGCTCTACGCCAGCGTTGCCGTTTTAGCCATTTGGTAGCTATATTTAGCCACCGCCGTGTTTTTTTAGCCACCAAAATTTGGGTTTTGCCACTAGCCACGTTTTTAGCCACCGCTTGTAATGAACCATAATTTTGCACATAGGAAGGATGTGGTAACGCTAATTCAATTCAGCGATTATCACAAATCTATTTAAAGGCCGTTGGCAACTTACAATCTGGATTGTCCAGTTTGAGTGTTTTTTTGAGTGAGTTAGTCAAATTTGATTGTTTTTTTTTTGTGTGTGTTAGTGCAATCGGCAGCCGTCATACTACACGTACTTGTTGTCGGCTAGCTGTCAGCTCGCGGCGACGAAAATCAAAATTTTTTGATATTTGCGTCAATCACCCGACACGCACACTTATACACTTCCTCTCAATCCAGATTGTAAGTTGCCAAGGGCCTTAAGTGTTGAAAAAAAAAACGCAACTATCGATAAATGCCTGTTGATATCGCTAGTGGAATAAGTAGTAGGCTGTCGATGAAAGTTCGTATAAGGATCTAACTGACTTTGTATATTGTTTGCTACTTCTACCACTTAGCAGCGCCGAACAGGAAAGAACCTTTTCCGTAATGAATATTGTCAAAGCCAAAAATCGAAACAAAATGAATCTTACAATATTGAATTTTAACTATAAGAAATGGCTTAAAGAATGTAAAACAATGTTGCAATGAATTTGAAATAACAGAAGATCTCATTAAATTAATGAAGAAAGAATTAATTTATGAACAGAAAGAGTCAATTAGTGATGACGACATAATGATAGATATTGAATGTTATATCTATTTTTTTTTAGATATAGTTAAGTACATACTATGTATGTATGAATATTTTATTTTTACACAAATTTATGATTTTTCTTTATATTGTATGCAATAGTTTTGTGCCTGAATTTTAAAAATAAATTTAAAACATGTTAATTTGAAACAATATTTTTTAGCCACCATTTTTAGCCACGAACCAAATTTTTTAGCCATTTTTAGCCACAAATTAAATCAAATCTAGCCACCACGTAAATTTTTCAACGGCAACGCTGCTCTACGCTGCTACTAAGCACTCTCAACTTATTGTGAGAACCGAAAAAAAACTCATTTCAATGATAATTTCAACGTTAATTTTCGATTCAACGAAACCGATTTCCTTTTTGTTGATTTTGTTTCGTTTAAAACGTTAACGCTTGCATTTTAGTTGCATTAACATAGCATGTTAACAAACGGAAAAATATTTTGATAGTTTGTTGAGAATCCTTGTTTTCAAGGCATTGATAAATATACTGCAAGGTGCCTAAGTTCGATTCTTGGCAGAAGCAAAAGTAACCTGATGAGTCTTAGAGGGATCTAAGGTGAAACAGCTGTAGTTACATCAATGCTTTAAAAAGTTTTTTTCTAGTTTCTAAAAAATAAAAAATATACCTGCATTTAGCGCTCCACTGGTAACGCAGCTCATTAGCCGGCAGTTAGGAACTTGCCAGTAAAAACTTCCCGATTTTTTTTTTTAATTAATTTTTTTTTTTTAAATGATTAACAGACAGTTTTTCGAAAGAATTTAACTTAATTTTTTTGACTTGAATTTTATATGAAATTTGACAGGAAAAAAATTATTTTTCACTTCAATAGTACCTGTGTTCCATAACAAAAAATTGTTACGAATTTTTCTTAAAAAGTGTCATTTTTATATGGAGATCTGTCATTTTTTACGAAAAATTCGTAAAAATTTTTTGTTATTGAACAGAGCTAGTATTGCGAAATTGCCTGTCAGTAAAATCTTTCCGATTTTTTTTTTAATTTAATTTTTTTAAATAATTAACAGACATTTTTCGAAAGAATTTAAGTTTAAATTAATGTTTTTGACTTGAATTTTATATGAAACTAGCTGACCCGCCAGACGTTGTTCTGCCTAAAATTTATTCCTATAAAGCCTAAAGAAAAAGTACTAGATTACCGCGGTGCTCACCATTATCTTAAAATCGATAGTAAAGTCTGCGAATACTAAATAATTGTCAATTCTATCAATATCCCTATCCCTATTCCTCCAAGTTTTGATATCCTACGGAAATAGGGTTGGGCGATATATATCGATATATCAATATATCAATATTTTTAAAATAGTACAGCCGATAATATCGACGATATTTTGAACTACCGTGCATCGATAATCGATAATTTTTTGCCATTTCGTGCCAAATTCGATATTTTTCATACATTTCTGATTCGCTTTGAATTTAACAGAACAGAACATTTCTTAAGAAGTGGTATAACCATAATGTCTGGGTGCTTGAATTTACATTACTTTCTTCTTCAAGCAATTCTTAATTATTTTGACGTTTATACTTCAAGATTCGTAGAACATCCGTAGACTCATTCAACATTAACAACAAATATATAGAAAACTATAAGTCTCCGGCAAGTTTGGATTTCAGTTTTGAGATCTGTGAGATCACCTCTTAATGGAAAGCCGACCCTTTCGATATATTGATACAGCGATGTTTTTACAAGGCATAAATCGATGTTTTTTTAAATATCGATATAATATATATCGATATATTTTTCTAATTTGCCCATCCCTATACGGAAAACACTTCCAGAGATATGCAGCATGAAAGATAAAGTTTGTATGGGAGGTGCCACGCCCCCTTTTCCAATAGCTCCCATTTTTTCTCGCAAGCATGGCACAGCTATTGTTTACCACCGCACTAATTTCCAGGGTCCGACCATAAATACTACCAGAGATATTCAGCATGAACTTTTTTGGCCTAAACCCGATTCGAGGTAGGTAATTACGAAAAACTTGCAGAAGGAAGTATTCAGTTTAGTCCAGTGGTTTTCAAGTTTTAAGGGACCGAACAAACCACTACTCATTTTTATATATGTATGTATATAGATTTGAGAGAAAAAAAATTATTTTAACTTAAATACTTTTGCGAAATTGCCTGTTAATGAAAATAAAGTGTAAGAAAGCAATATGAAAATAGACATAAAGAGAAATACAAAAAACAAGATGACGAAAAAACAAGAAAATGCCAAGAAATAAACCAAAAACAAGTAAGGAAGCCTAAGTTCGAGTGGAATCGAACATTAGATACTCAGCTGTATGCTTTCATTGTTTGTTTGCGTTTGATGGAAACACGGTGTATTTTATATAAAGCGAGTGCTGCATAAAGTGGGCGTAGCCACGCCCATTTTCAACATTTTTATCAGTCGATCAACTAAGCATATGAATATTATTCTTTGTGCAAAATTTCATTCCTTTTTGACTTCTAGTTACAAAGACTTCACGTTACAAATTCCAAAAGGGTGTTCCAGAAATATCTTTGTTAAAAAGTAGGCGTGGTCATAAACCGATTTCAATAAATTTTTGCGTGTATATTACCACAAGTTATAAAACGTATAAACAAAGTTTCGTCATAATATCTCAATTATTTTTGGAGTTATAGGCTAAGAAATCTCGTATATTCCTGCTTCTAAAAGAAGGCGGTGCCACGCCCATTTTCCAAAATTTTTACGGTTTTTGTCTTATGTTCATAGTTAGACTCCTGCCATAAAAGTTTAATGATATATCTTTATATTTGACAGAGATATCGCTTAAAATGTTTTTATTAGGTCACTTTATAAGACCCATATATAAAAGTGGGCGTGGTCGTCAACCGATTTTGGAAATTTTTCGTTCAAACATTTGCCTAAGTAAGTATATCACGCGTACTAAATTTCATTGATATATCTTCAATGGTTTCTGAGTTATGACTCATAAAGCTTTCAATATTTGCCCCTTAATAAGTGGGCGTGGCACCGCCCATTTTCCAAAATTTTTTTGTTTTTTGTTTTATGTCCATAGTTGGACTCATGCCACAAAATTTCAGTGATAGATCTTTATATTTTACAGAGATATCGCTTAAAATGTTTTTATTAGGTCACTTTATAAGACCCATATATAAAAGTGGGCGTGGCCGTCAACCGATTTTAACAATTTTTCGTCCAAACATTTACCTAAGTAAGTATATCACGCGTACCAAATTTCATCGATATATCTTCAATGGTTTCTGGGTTATGGCTTATAAAACCCTCAATGTTTGACCCTTAATAAGTGGGCGTGGCACCGCCCATTTTCTAAAATTTCACCAAATTTCTTCATAGGGGCCTGAGCTCAACACGTGGGTAAAATTTCATCGCTCTAGCTATATTAGTGGCTGAGATACCAAATTTCCGATTCCGGACGGACGGACATGGCTCAATCGATTTCTCTTTTCACCCTGATCATTTTGATATATATAAGTCTATATCTATCTCGATTATTTCATTCTGTTACAATCCACCGTTATGTGATTAAAACTATAATACTCTGTGTACTAGTACAGCTGAGTATAAAAAACATACATATGTACCTACCAGAGAATAATTTACCATTACATTACATTACCATTTACATTCTCTGTACCTACTTACTTCGCACAAGACAATACTAAATCCCATGTTGTGGTTTTAGTTTACTTTTTGAGGAATTTTAAGTTCATATATATATATATGTACATATGTACAGTAGGCCGTCTCGCCTTATAGGGACGTAAAAATAAAGTTCGCCGTACGCCCCCGCATATGATGTCTTTTTGGAAAACATTTCCGAACAAGTTTTTTATTTTTTTTTTGGACGCCGCTAGATGTCGCTAAAGTTTATTTTTCTCATAACTTCGGTATTTATAGTCCGATCTCTAAGTTTAATATACCAATGTCTTCGGCTTGAAAGGGCGCTTTATACTATGGAATATTATTAACCCTACGTGCGTCATTGGGGTCACTACCACCCAGTACTTATTTTGTACCACCCTAATGCAATTTTTTATGCCTTCATGTTAAACGTAGTCTACAATCATTAATCTTTTGCAAAAGAAGTATTTCGATCGCTTCAGTAGAACCCGAAATAAAACACGTTCAACATTCCGAGGAATATATGTTTTTCGCTTCCTTTGGTCTTTTAGGTTCATTTTGCAAAGATTTCTTCTGAGGAGACTCCTACTGAAATTTTATGGGGAATAATTTTGTAGAACATTTTAACCCTCTAGCGACCCTAAAAATACAATTTTTCCTGATTTTCTAAAAAAAGGTGCTAAAGGGCGGTGTTAGAGGGTTAAAATATTCCAGAAAATTATTCGCCATAAAATTTCAGTAGGGGTCTCCTCAGAAAATTTTTCTGTAAAATTAACCTAAAAGACCAAAGGAACTGAAAAACCTATATTCCTTGGAATATTGAAAGTGTTTCATTTGCGTTCTGCTCAAGCGATCGAAATACTTATTTCGCAAAAGATTAATGATTTCTGACTACGTTTAACATGCAGACATAAAAAAGGTACATTAGGGTGGTATAAACTAAGTACTGGGTGGCAGTGACCCCAATGGTGCACATAGAGTTAATAATATTCCATAGTATAAGCCGCCCTTTCAAGCCAAAGACATCGGTGTATTAAACTTAGAGATCGGACTATAAATACCGAAGATATGAGAAAAATAAAATTTAGCGACATCTAGGGGCGTCCAAAAAAAAATAAAAAACTTGTTCGGAAATGTTTTCCAAAAAGACATCATATGCGGGGGCGTACGGCGAACTTTAATTTTTGCGATACGGTCTAATGTACAGCTTCACAAAGCATAAGAGAACTTATGTATAGATACCAAAATAACCAAATGAAATTTTAAAAGCGCATTCAGACTACATTTTAAATTACATTGATTAGCCGAAATTACGTGCGTTCACACACGTTTTTGAGTAATTTATTTTAGCCGTGTTTCAATTAACGCCGATCCTGTAGCAGATAAAAAATTTAACATGCGAATGCAACAACAACGATTTTAGCACAATAAAACCAGATAATTTTCTGGTTCAATTTATAACTCGGTTTGTTCGAATTGTGACAATTATATTTTGATTAATACTTGTGCTTTAGGTACTATTTACTTCTACATAATTTAGATAAGTCATCAACAGAAGAATCTAATAGAATTAATACCCATAAAAAGACAAATCCATAGCCCATATTTGACAAAAAAAAACATAATATTGCTAGAAAATTTATACATATGTATTTGGAATTTAAACACTAGGTTAAATTTAATGAAATTTATATCCATTACATTTTTTTTAATACTGCTTTTTATGACGAAAAGATTTTCAACTTAAATGAAAATAACATTTATAAAACACTCCCGCCAAATTATATTTTTTATTATTAAAAAATCGCTAATGCAACATACAATGAGAATATACTTAAGAAGCCGCCGCGAACCAAGTTAACGCGACTATTAGCGATTGTTAAAGATTTTTTTCGATTATAATCGATAAAATTTAGAGAAGATACCGATTACAGAGTAATTTCGTGAGTAATTTAGCTGAAATTCGCATTTCAAGCGTAATTTCGGCTGGCATTTTTGTATGGGGAAAGTACCTTATTTATCTTTTTAAATTGAAAAAACATTGTGATGGAATGCTTGGAGCACGCTAGATCTATGTCTAGCTTCCTAACTCTCTGTCGCGTGTAAAAATATATATTGATCGAGACACCGAAACGTGCCCATGTGTCGCTACTCTTATTAGCGCTGACCCCACGCGACTAGTTACGTAACTTTTTATAGCGGAGGTGAATTTTTATTTTTGTGTTTTTTAGGATATGTATACTCGTATATATAAAAATGGTGTAAAAAATGTTACTAACCTCATCAGATGAGAACAGCTGGGACGATTTCTGTAAAGTGTTTTGTCAGTTGTTCGTATTTTCGAGGAGAAGGTTCTTACGGAAGAAAATTTTGGAAAATAGCTCCGGAAAAGTCCGAAAATTACTAAAATCCGTGTGTATGTGTGCATGTGTGTCCTTTATAGACACCCAAAGTAATCAACGGATCTTTATGAAATTTTCACAGTAGATTCATGTGGTGTTAGCGGACATAAAAGGGGATATAGAATTTCGAAAAAGTGGGAGCTTCCAGGAATACAGGCCTAAATGTGGACCCAGATCGACCCAGCAAGTCTTCGAGCAATATTGGCATCAAATGAAAGGTGTTGAACAGGCCTCCAACATAAAGTAATTTTCATTGCGATTTCTAAAGCTGTTTCCCAGAGATAGCTCAAGTAGTGGGCCCGGACGGTGATGGACGGTCCCGGAAAGGTAAAGGTAAAGGTAAAGGTAAAGGTAAAGGTAAAGGTAAAGGTAAAGGTAAAGGTAAAGGTAAAGGTAAATGTAAAGGTAAAGGTAAAGGTAAAGGTAAAGGTAAAGGTAAAGGTAAAGGTAAAGGTAAAGGTAAAGGTAAAGGTAAAGGTAAAGGTAAAGGTAAAGGTAAAGGTAAAGGTAAAGGTAAAGGTAAAGGTAAAGGTAAAGGTAAAGGTAAAGGTAAAGGTAAAGGTAAAGGTAAAGGTAAAGGTAAAGGTAAAGGTAAAGGTAAAGGTAAAGGTAAAGGTAAAGGTAAAGGTAAAGGTAAAGGTAAAGGCAAAGGTAAAGGTAAATGTAAGGATAGGGATATGGATATGGATAGGGATTTTATGAATTTTTATACTCAGCTGTACTAGTACACAGAATATTATAGTTTTAATCACATAACGGTGGATTGTAACACCATAAAATAATCGAGATAGATATTGACTTATATATATCAAATTGATCAGGGTGAAAAAAGAAATCGATTGAGCCATGTCCGTCCGTCTGTCCGTCCGTCTGTCTATCTGTACGCACGATAACTCGCGCAAAAATTGAAATATTTTGATGAAATTTGGAGTGCAAGTTGGTATCAAGACTGGAACGGATGGTATTGAAAATGGGCGAAATCGGACCATGACCACGCCCACTTCCCCTATATAGTAAAAATCGGAAATTTTGTATCTCAGTCACTAATAGAGCTAGAGTGATAAAATTTCACCCACGTGTAGAGCTCAGGCCCTTATGAAGAAATTTGGCGAAATTTTGAAAAATGGGCGGTGCCACGCCCACTTATTAAGGGCCAAACATTGAAAGTTGTATAAGCCATAACTCAGAAACCGTAGCAGATATATCGATGAAATTTTGGTACAAGTGATATACTTACTTAGGCAAATGTTTGGACGATTGTAAAAATCGGTTGACGACCACGCCCACTTTTATATATGGGTATTATAAAGTGGCCTAATAAAGACATTTTAAGCGATATCTCTGTCAAATATAAAGATATATCATTGAAATTTTATGGCAGGAGTCCAACTATGGACATAAAACAAAAAACACAAAAATTTTGGAAAATGGGCGTGGCACCGCCTACTTTTAGAAGCAGGAATATACGAGATTTCTGAGCCTATAATTCGACAAATAATTGAGATATTATGACGAAACTTTGTATATACACTTTTATAACTCGTGTTAATACACACGCAAAAATTTATTGAAATCGGTTTATGACCACGCCTACTTTTTAACAAAGATATTTCTGGAACACCCTTTGGGAATTTGTAACGTGACATCTTTGTAACTAGAAGTCATAAAGGAATGAAATTTTGCACAAAGAATAATATTCATATGCTTAGTTGGATGACTGATAAAAATTTTGAAAATGGGCGTGGCTACGCTCACTTTATGCAGAACTCGCTTTATATAAAGTACACCGTGTTTCCATTACACGCAAACAAACAATGAAAGCATACAGCTGAGTATCTAATGTTCGATTCCACTCGAACTTAGGCTTCCTTACTTGTTTCATCATATTCCAGTCTTTTTCGATCCCTATGCATGTTTAAAATAATGGAAAATGCGCTCATTTTCTGATCATAAGAGAGTCTTTCGTCGGTAGAAAATGGTACCCTACGTCCAGCTCTTCTTGGGGAGTCGTTTTGGAGTCTTATTTTAATCGTATTTTAATCATTTTGGAGTCCCTTCCATTTTTTTTTCGATTTTGAATCTTATTTTGGTCATTTTTAAATCGTTTTCTGATCGTTTTTGAATCTTTTTGGGGTCATTATTCTTCGTTTTTCTGATAATTTTCGATTGGCTTTCCAATCTTTTTAGATAATTTTTCTATCTCGTTTTTCTGGTAATTTTCGAATCTTTTTTGGGTCGTTTTTCAGTAACTTTCTGATCAATTTCTAATCATTTTCTAATACTTTTCTACTCATTTTCCTATCATTTTTGAATCTTATTCAAATCGTAGAAATGATTAATCAGTTTTTGATTATTAAAGGGGATCGAAAAATACTCGGTATGGTCAATTTTCATAAAACAATCCTCCAAATGCTATGTGGGTTATTATTTTTTGTTATTAAGTTGAAAGGGGAACAAAAAGATAGTCGATTGTTGTATTTTATCATCTCCAGAATATTAACGCATTAGTTAAAGTCTGAGTGTATCCTTATAAGGGCGTCTCACATACAAGACATAATTTTTTCAAAAATTAGTGACAAAACATGCAAAAGATCACCTAAAACGTTGATTTCGGCAATATAATCCCTCTAAGTCAACAATAAAAAGGTTTCCAAAGAAAAAAAAACGACGCAACAATCAGGAGCAAAAAGGACGAGCCCAGAAAGGACGAGTATAAAAGTGGCCACTAAAGGGTCACAAATGTTGAACATTTATTTTCCAACTTCACAGAGTGCACTACCCAAGGAGAGTCAGATAGCTGAGATTAATTATTTTTTAAGTTTTGTTTCCGGCCATTTCAAAAACCCTAGTTTTAATATTAATTTTAAATTATTTATTTTTTTTTATTGAAGTTGAATGTAGAAGTTTTGTTGTTGTTTTATAATATACTTAGAAACGAAGTATTTTAATGATATGACAATTCCTCTTCGTTTTATTTATTTCTTATACTCTTTTTTTCGGAATTGATTTTGGGGTACCTAGTTGTGGCACAGTCTTACTCCAAAAATTTAAGAAAATTGCATTTTTTGCATTTGAACTTTCAGATCAGAATATCTCGAAAACAAAATTCAATTTGGAACACTAGTTTGCGTTCACACCATCGTACCGACGTACATGACTAAGTCAATTCTGATAATCGTTATGATTATTTATTATTAGAAGCATATATGTACTTAATACATACCTAAGGTTGATGTTCCAGTGAACGGACCATTAACGTTTTTTTCAACTTTGTGCTCAAGTATAAAATGATCAATTAACTTTATTGAGACACTTGTATTTTTTCGAGACCACTAATTAATTCTTAATCGAATAAGGATATGAAAATGTTCTTGTAATTACTTATTACTTTTCCCACAATACTTATATTTTTTTTGTGACCGGACACTTTCCAGTAACCGAACAGCAAGGATCCAGTGAACGGATATATGGTTTCGAATAAAATACAATAAAAACTATGATTAAATCAGTTATGTCATGAAATTAATGAAGGAAACCCGTTTAAAAATAAGAATCATCTTACTTTACTTCTTTTACATATATTATTTAACAGCCTATGGAAGGATATAATTACTGTATTGTGGAACGATTTTCCGTCATCCCTTGTCAAGTTTGGTTTGGAGACAAACCGGTTTCGGCTTATATGCGCCATCTTCAGTGTCTTTTTTCGTTCTGAGTTATTTTGTGTAAGTTCGATAGTAATTATAGTAACTAACTTCCGTAGTTTGGTCAGATACTTCGTGTTCATGTGATGTGTTCGTTCATTCGTTCTCTTTTTGGTATAGTAGCTTAAGCGGTTCAAATAATGTATCTGATGCGGTGTTTAATTGTTCATTTATTATTTTACCTACGAATTTCTTTTATTTGTATATCTCCATATTTTCTAATATGTTAAGCCGTTTTCCCTTATGTTGTATGTGGAGAATTTTAGCTGTTTTTTTTTTATTTTCATTGGTGTACACTTGTTTTCTGCCATGTGGTTGGCGAAGTTTGATTCCACTGTCGTTAATGATTTTTTTATTTTCTCATTGCAATCCCTTATGTGTTTTCGATGTCTAGTCTTGATTTGGCGTCCTGTTTGTCTTATATAGCTATATACTTTGGCATTCGCAAGTCAATTTGTATACGCCTTGTTTGTCAAAGAGGTCTTCCTTGTTAATGTTGTTTCGTAGATATTGGGTAATGCTAGAGACATACATCGTAGTATAGTAATAAAATTGCGATCTATACTACATATGTGTCACTCTCATATTGTAGTTTAATTGAAAATATTCATAGTATAGCCAAATCATAGTATTGATATTATAATATGTATTCATACCACATGTGTGTCTGAGGCATAAGTTTCTAAGACAAAGCTGCTCCACAACTGTTGAGCTCAACAGTTGCCAACAGTTGTGTAGCAGTTGAGTTAAACAGCTACGTGTTAGAAACGGCTTGATGAATTTATCAGCTGTTTGGCTTTACACAACATGTTGAGCTCAAGTAGCGAACAAAATTTGTGATGGAAAAAATGGCGAAAAGTTGCCAACTGTTGAGCTGAGCGGAAATACTCAACAGTGCGTTTCTAAGATAAACACTCAACAGTTGCGGTGCTGATTTGTCTTAGAAACTCACCCATTCTAAGCTACATAGTTTTACATATAGATGCGGTGGCGTATACGCAACATTTTTGTAAGAATTTTAAAGCGAAGTACATGCATACTTTAACACCATTTTTCCACCCTTTATAATAAAATTTCCAACCATTTCTCTTCGGAAGTAGGTAGAGTAGACTTGTGATGTGTGCATGCAAAATTTTAAGCCAAAAATCCTAATGGTTCATGCTGTAGGACGACTTGGGTTTTATTTTCTGAAAAATAAAATAAAAATCAGACTGTAATTTCTGTGGCATTTTGCAATAATCGCTTAAGTCTTAAAAAATGATTTCGAGATAAATTGATTCTTATATTCGAAAGCGTTTCTTAACAAATCATAAAAGTCGATTAAAAACTATGGACGTAAAATCAGTGAGCTATCCACAATGTTATGATCAAATTTTGTAAATAAAACAAAATGTCATGAAGAAATTTGATTAAGTATATACGTCTACTTTGGCTGTAATAGCAAGTTTAATATACCTCTATTGTAAGTTAAGCCTAAATGTGTTTATTTATATCTTTTGATTGAATTAAGTTATAAGCATGGGGGTTTTACAGAAATATGTATAGTGTTTTAAAAGGAGAATAGCGTAGTATATATAACGTGAAATCTTCCTTAGTCGACTTAAGCGATTATTGCTTGTGACCACAGATTTTTATTCTTGAGTAAAAAAATAAAAATTACACATAATCATTATGCTTTGAGGGAAAAAATAAAAATCAAGTATAATAATTATTTTAAATTAAATTAAATTTAAAATTTTTAACGCTTTTCTAATTAGAAGTGAAAAATCATGCTTGTTTCCTGTCACTGAATACTGTCCGTTAACTGGAATATTTACCCTACATAGTATAATATAATAAAATGACACTATTATAACACTGACGAGTTTTATAGCCGAGCTTCTCTCCCAATTCAAGGTGTGTTCCCTTAGTTTTTCCTACTAATTGGGTGGACCTACAGTTTTATGCCGGCTCCGAACGGCGAATGCATTTTTTGTGAGAAGCTTTTCATGGCAGAAATACAGTCGGAGGTTATGCCGCCCACTGCGGAGAGGTGACCGCTGTTTCTAAAAACCCAATAATTGTGTTTTAATTAATTAGAAAAATTTGCTTTGTGTGTCCGGACTGGGGTTTGAACTAGAGCTTACGATTTCTCGAGTTCGAGCGAGACGAGATTTCTCGCGAGACTCGACGTCTCGCGAGATTCTCGAATCTCGAAAATCTCGAAAGGCTCGCGAGCTTCTCGACATTCAACTACATCGCAGAAACAGCGGAATAAGCATACTATGCTGTTTTATAGCTTGTTCTGATTTCACGTATTTACTTACATGCGTATTCTGCATAAAAATTCAATCATTTTCAGGTGTATTTCAAAAAAATCCAAATGCGTTTCAGAAATTTCGAAGTGAAATACAATTAAATTTTCATAATATTAAATTTTTTCTTTCCAATGACATACGACACATTTTTGATATTCATATTTTTTTGACACAATACACATAATATGTTATCGATAAATCCGAGAAACGAGATTTAATCGAGAACCCGAGTCTCGAATTTCTCGACACTGCTCGAGATCGAATCGTAAGCCCTAGTTTGAACCCGAGACCTCTGGCATAGCAGGCGAGCACTCTACCCACTGCACCATAGCGGCCACAAATTTACCCTACATACATACATACTACATATCGACGCTTCCAAACAATACTGTACTAAGTCGACTTAGTACATTTTCCCGTTTTTGGCGTTTTCAAGTAGAGCGTGTCTTAAGTTAGACGCAGTCTAATTTTGGTATCAATCGGACAATCCAATCAAAAGTTATAAGCAAAAGTGTACATATAATACAACTCGTGATTTTTACAGAATGAAAACTTTGAGAGTTTGCCATGAAAAACCACGTAGCAAATTTTTATTTTTTCTTACGGTTTTATATTAAGCGTACCCTAACTTTGATATTGTCGAGTTTTGGTGTTGATCGTTCAATCCAAACAGAAATTACAAGTGAAAATATACTTAGCATTCAACTGAAGTTTCATATCGAGTTTAAACTTTGAGAGCTTCTCCTGCAAAACACAGTTTTCAGACTTAGTACAGTTTTGTTTGGAAGTGTCGATATGTATGTACATATTTCGAAGGGTCTACCTATAATTTAACAGTTGGATATTAAATTTTCGTATTATTTATCTCCTTATTAGAAGGTACATCTTACAAAAGTTTGAGGCCGTTCAAGGTCCCTCGCATCAGCAGCATTCCCAATTTCCTTGTTGTGCTCTTGCCACAGCCTTCTTTAGAATTGATTCGCAGGTGAATATATACATACGTATATGTGTATGTGCATATGTATGCACATACATATGTGAACATATAAACACATATTTCCAACACGTCAAATTGCTCGAAATATACTCGATTGAAAACAGCTGAAGGAAAGATCGTATGGTATTGATATATGTACATATACAGTACCAAATATGTGTTATATTTAAAGATCTAATAATATAAATACATATATACATTAGGGTGGGGCGATTTGTATGGAGGGAAATTAATCGATACCGCGCGATCGAAATTTGGATTCCTCTCATTTTTCTGAGTAGAAAACTCCTCCACGACATTTGCCTAAAATTAATTTTGATGTTCCGGAATTTGGTTTTTATGAACCAAGAAGAATTTTTGAAAATAAAAATTTGGCAAAAATCGACAAAAAAATATCTAGGTCAATATGCACATCGAGTTGAAGCAGAATTGTATGCTGAATCCACATATGAAATCGAAACTAAAATCGGATGATCCGTTTTCGAGATATGGCCTGATTTCCGGATATGGAGGCTGAATGCCGAAAATCGCATATTTTCGCGATTATCTCTTGCTGTGTACAATATATCTTAAATTTTTTTGCAAATTTCTTAAAGATAGGTCAATACAATATATGAGCAATATTTTAAAATATTAATTTATCTTCCTGTATAGGAAAACTAGAATGCACTCTTTTTTCCTTAGCCCAAAATCGCAGTATGGGATCTCCATGTTATAGTCATTTGATACCGATGATTTTCGCCGACAGCGCTTTGTGTACAATAAATGCTCTAAATACAAAATTTCAGAATTTTAGCTGCAAAATTTGAAGAGTTATTCCCTAAAACGTAGACTTATGCTTCTGAAATTTGTTTTTTGCTTCCAATAGTACGCTATGGCGTATGAGTAACCTTGAGTTTTTTTTAGAGTTGACTAAAGTAAAAAAACAAATCCCAAACAGCATAAGTGTACGTTTTGGGTTATAACTCCTCAATTTTTGCAGCTAAAATTCTGAAATTTTGTATTTAGAGCATTTATTGTACACAAAGCCCTGTCGGCGAAAATTATCGGTATCGGATGACTATAATATGGAGATCCCATACTGCGATTTTGGGCTAAGGAAAAAAGAGTGCATTCTAGTTTTCCTATACAGGAAGATAAATTAATATTTTAAAATATTGCTCATATATTGTATTGACCTATCTTTAAGAAATTTGCAAAAAAATTTAAGATATATTGTACACAGCAAGAGATAATCGCGAAAATATGCGATTTTCGGCATTCAGCCTCCATAACCGGAAATCAAGCTATATCTCGAAAACGGATCATCCGATTTTAGTTTCGATTTCATATCTGGATTCAGCATAAAATTCTGCTTCAACTCGATGTGCATCAGTGGCGGATTATCGAACAAATTTTGGGACCATTGCCCCAGGGCCCCGGACTCAAGGGGGCCCATGAAAAAAAATATTCATATGATAATATGATAGATTTTTATTTATTTGCCCAACAAAATTAAACCACAACTTTTCTGCACTTGAGTGTTACGAACTTATCAATAATTTCATCAAAGTATAATTCATCCAACAAGTTATTTTCAATGGAAAGAACTGATAGACTGTTCAAACGATCATCTCCCATAGTGTTACGCAAACAATTTTTTATCAATTTCAATTTTGAAAATGATCTTTCATCTGTAACATTAGTGACAAACATGCATAAATAAATGCATTAAAATGTCTAAATGCCAATCACGTTCGGTCTGTGTTCCATTTGGTAAAACCCGATGCAAATGATATTCAGAAAAGTTTCTTTGTCCAGATTTCTTTGCGATCAAATCAATATTGTGACACGACGAGGGACCTAAATAAGAGTATTCTGTGTTAATTTTTTACCCTTATATTGAAATACCAACGATAGCATACCCTTCTTAATCCAATAAGTTTGAACCATTTATTGATTGAATTGAATAGGCCACAAACCTGGGTCATTTGAAAACACATTGGTGGAACTTTCATCAATTTTTGATACATTCACCGAACTTTCGACATCGTCTGGATTTTGCACACCTTCGATCGTGCTGTCAACATGTTGGAAATTAACCTCTTTTGACGTTGATGGAATTGAAAAAGTATCAGAAGTAGATTCACAAAACTCATGATAGTCACAATTTGCTTCGTTTACAGTTGTCGTCGCATTAGCGAAGTGGCTTGTTAGTTTCGGTATTTTAGAAAGCAGTTGCTTATCGCGTTCGTCTTTATTTTTTTTTTATTTGCGCTTTTCAGCTCCACTCTTATATTTTCTAGACTTATCCATGTTTACGAAATGACTATAACCAGTGTTTAAAAAACTTGAGTCGAAGTAGCAAAAGTCGTGAAAATGTTGATTATTTTTGATTTTACTTATCGTCGCTTTTTAAAATGAGTAATTGCGTGTGCTGAAGTTTGATTTTCATATTTCACGACTGCTGCTGAATACAACTTGCAAAAGCAAACCTTACTTACTTACTTTGACTTGTTGCGCTGACGAAATCAAAATCAAGTCAAAATCAAATGTTTTAAAAGGCACTACAAACACTACGACTGCTTTGTTGTTCAGAGCAGTAAGTTTAAGTGATAGCAAATGAAATCGACGCTTCCAAACAAAACTGTACTAAGTCTGAAAACTGTGTATTGCAGGAGAAGCTCTCAAAGTTTAAACTCAGATATGAAACTTCAGTTATATGCTAAGTATATTTTCACTTGTAACTTCTGTTTGTATTGAACGATCAACAACAAAACTCGACAATATCAAAGCTAGGGTACGCTTCATATAAAATCGTAAGAAAAAATAAAAATTTGCTGCGTGGTTTTTCATGGCAAGCTCTCAAAGTTTTTATTCTGTAAAAATCTCGAGTTGTATTATATGTACACTTTTACTCATAACTTTTGATTGGATTGTCCGATTGATACCAAAATTAGACAGCATCTAAATTAAGACACGTAATACTTGTAAACGCCAAAAACGGGAAAATGTACTAAGTCGACCTAGTACAGTGTTGTTTATAAGCATCGAAATTAAAGTTATTGCAGTTTTTTAAACACTGACTATAACAATAACCAAAAAATGTCAATATAAAATGACATCAATATTATGGAGTAGTGCGTTTAATGCACAGAGCAAAACAACGTCCAATGATCAAATATGTTACATGAACCGCAATTTAAATTTATAACGATCAAACTGTATTCTAATCGCAAAATATTTATATGGAAAAGGGCCCCCAAAAAAATTTCGCCCCAGGGCCCACCAGATTGTTAATCCGCCACTGATGTGCATATTGACCTGGATATTTTTTTGTCGATTTTTGCCCAATTTTTATTTTCAAAAATTCGTCTTGGTTCATAAAAACAAAGTTCCGGAATATCAAAATTAATTTTAGGCAAATGTCGTGGAGGAGTTTTCTACTCAGAAAAATGAGAGGAATCCAAATTTCGATCGCGCGATATAGGTTAGTAAATTGCCCCACCCTAATATACATATGTAGGTACGTATAAATATGAGAATGACTAACATATGTACATATGTATGTGTTATGTAATAATATAACTTTTATAATTGCAAATCATAATTTATGTATCTAGCTACATACATAAATACTTATGTATGTAGGTACCTACCCTGCAAGAAGAAAAAAATCAATTGCTAAATGTAGTTGGCTTTTAACTGGCTATTTTGAGACAATTGGAAAAAAATAACAACTTGTATCGAATAGCAAGAAATCCATTTTTAATTAGTTGCTTTGTCATGCAGGAAAATTCAAAAAAGCGTAGTGTGCATTGACAAAAGTTTTGAAATGTCTGATGAAAATATTTTTATTAAAAAATATTTACTGATAGAATTTTGCTGTGAAAATTCTTCTTCTTTTTTTTTGTGAATTCCATGAATGTAACATGTACGGATGTAGCAGCTACATACAGTAAAACCCGCATAAGTGCCTTGCCTAAAATTGACAGGAATTTGAGGTACTTAAGCGGGTTGTGTACTTATAAGAACCCGCTTTAGTACCTCAGGTTGGGTACTTAAACAACCCCGTTTTGGTACCTTCTGTTGGGTAGTTAAACATTTAACAGTTTTAAGAATATTGAAAATAACTTATTTAAATACAAACAAAAAATTTATTCAACAAAAGATATTTTGATTACATATTAATTAAAAACGTATTTCATATTGAATATCGCTAGCTTAGAGTACAAATTGTGTAAGTCCTTTTATTAAACTTTGTAGGAGACAAAAAACAAAAAATAAAAGAATTTCGAAATGAAAAAAAAAATTCTGTTTATGTAAATATTTTGGACTTACACAATTTGCGTATCACTGAATAACAACGAGTAAAAATATGACAAGTAGCACAGACTTGTTTAGCGTGGTGCGTATTTGATTTTTCTAGCGTTCTACATAAAAAAACACTTTCATAAAAGTGGACTTACACAGTTTGCACTCTAAGCTAGCGATATACGCTCTTTGTTTGAAAAAAGCAATTGTATTCAGAAAGGTACTTAACCGGGGGAAAACGTACGTAAAATTTCATTTAATGCACAATAAATTATGGTACTTAGGCGGGTTGAGTATTTAAGCGGGGAGGTACTTAAAAGGGTAAATTTTTTCGATATTTTTTACAAAAGCCATAGTGTCTGCAGATGTTACTAAAACGGGTTAGGTGCTAAAGCGGGGAGGTGCTAAAGCGGGTTTTACTGTACATACATATCGTCCCTGCGAATAAAAAAAAAAGTTATGCAAATTTTTAGGAAATTTTTTTATTAGCCCTATTCATTGCCCTCATTTCTGCGTTTGTAGTTTTTTCATATCTGGTTTGGTTTAGAAGTTATCAAATAAAGTATGCGCGTGTAGTACTATAAATGTTCTGAGAAAAATGTATGCGCTTCCAGGCATACACGCAAAATGGCAACTGTCAGTTAATTAGTTCGATACTCAACTTTTCCACATACAAACTAGGACTAGCGGTGTATTGTGTACAGATTGCATACGTTTTTACAAAAAAAAAATTAAAAAAATTGGTGTCTAAAAACAGCTATGTGCATTGAAAAGGCGCAAATCTTTATCACGTTGCAATGGGTAAAAAAAAGTGATATATATCCTTTCTGAATTAAAAGTTTGCTAAATTTTGCAAATGCTCGCCAGGAATCAGTTTTTTTACTCTCCTGCAAAGTTACTGAATAATACATAACTGTTTTTTTATTCGCAGGACGATATGCAACCACTTCCCTTGTATTTCTTTATAATTTTCTAAAAATTAATAATGTTATATTTTGGGACTAATTATTTTTCACCCAAAAAAGTTAGTTTATAGTAGAGCTCTAGATACCCGGGTATCGAACAAATCGAATTGATCGTTTTTGTTTGAAGCCCGTTTGTTGTTCAAATGCCCGTACAAACATTCGAGCATTCGAGCTTACAAACAAAAAAAAATGTGTATCGAAAAAAACAAAAATAAAAACAACTACATATGAAGAAGAAAAAAAATAATAAACAAAAGAAAAAAACAAACTTCAAAATGCCCGAATTGTTCAAATGCCCGTACAAACATACGGGTAATAAACAAACAAACGACTGTTCGAGCATTTGAACAACATTTGTTCGGGCTACTCGAAAATGTTCAAAAAAAATCTGGAGCTCTAGTTTATAGTTACCTATCAAGTAATGCAGAGGTACATAGGACTGCCTTTTTTTATCGCCATTCCCATACAAAAGTTGTTAGCCGTTTTCAAAGAAAATATATTTACAATTAAAAGTCACCACCAGTGTCTTTGTAATCAGTTTAAAGTCAGTTTTAAGCTACATAGATGCACTTCCTGCAGGGTACATATATTCGTTCCCATATCCATACCTGTGTATATGTATACTATGTACATATGTATGTATATGTATGTACCCTGCAGTAAATTTGTTTCACTGCTGAAGGATCAATTCACCTATGACGAGGAGGCATCAGTGAATACTTTCATATAAAGACTGCTGATTTTTTCATATAAATGGTTTGCTTTCCTCAGAAAAAAAAAAACAAAAAAATAAAAATTGTACTCAGTTATGACGACAGTGATGAATAATACTCAACAAAGAATCATCAATGATAGTGATGGGCAAGTCCGAGATGTTTAGACAATCGAGATAATCGCCATCGTTGCAAAATCGCAATCGAGTAAAAGTTGACTCGGTCCTCTACTACACAATCGAGATGTGTTTGCGATTGTTCCGAGTTGGCGAGTCGGAGGTTGTTTCGATGACATCTCGACTACACAACCGAGATGTTTTTGCGATTGTTCCAAGTCGGCGAGTCGGAGGTAAATAACCAATGATAGGTTATAGTTGATAAAATAAACTGAATGAGAGTATGTTGATGAAGAAAGTAGAATTTTTAATTGAAGTGAGGCAAATACATAAATAAATGAACCAAATTGAAAAATATGCTATACATAGACGCTGCATTTTTGCAATCACAACTAAAGAGTGTCGTGCATAATAATAATAATTATTTATTTAAACATTAAACACAAGAATTTTACGAGCAGCTGCAACGGCAATAGATTTGTACCACTCTGTATGTTTTTTTAAGCAATTTTGATATCCAAGCGGCAACAACAA
This sequence comes from Urophora cardui, assembly GCA_960531455.1. Classification (NCBI taxonomy): domain Eukaryota; kingdom Metazoa; phylum Arthropoda; class Insecta; order Diptera; family Tephritidae; genus Urophora; species Urophora cardui. The sequence continues at coordinate 398,834 of OY482670.1, forward strand.
ATGTTATGTATTTTTTGAAGCGAGTCCGAGATTTTGTAGGGTTTCTTTGAAAACGAAAGGAATCGTTGGCGAGTCCGAGATGTTGTAGCGATTGTTTTGACTTACGGCCATTTACGACTTGACTCGAATACGAATGGAAACCATCGAGAGCATTCGAGATGTTTCAACAATCGATAGAATCGAATAAAACATCTCGGACTCGCCCATCACTAATCAATGATCATTCAGCAATGAAACAAATTTACTGCAGGGTATATACATATGTACATACATCTGTATGTATCCATTCATACATACATATATCGCCACCTTAAATACAAAATAACGTGAATTCACTTTTCATAAGTTTATAGCAGATACAGTAACTGTTTTAAATTGCATAGTACTACAGAATGGCAATCTATTTCTCATAAAATTTTTTTTTTTAAATATGTTTCCATGGAAATAAGGATATGACATATGCATGACACTCGAGAAAAAAATCATAAACCGTTAGAAAGTCAATTCGACTTTTTTAATCATATGTATGTATGTATTTAATCAAGGATGGAAAATAATTATAATTTTTTAAATTTTGACCAAAAAATCAGTATGTTCCCACTATCACCAAATAATTTAGAGTATTTGCCACTATATTTATCTTTGTATAGTCTGTATTAATCTGCAATGATTTTTATTTTAAGAGTTTTATACATAATAATCGAAAGTAATAATTACAGCCTGCGTATACGCCACCGCATCTATGTATATGCAAAACTAGCTTAGAATATTAAAGCAAATTACACCATTTTTCCACCCTTTATAATAAAATTTGCAACCATTTCTTTTCGAAAGTATTTAGAGTACTCGTAGACTAGTGGGCACGCAAAATTTTAAGTCAAAAATCCTAATTGTTCAGGCTGTATTACGTTTTGAGTTTTATTTTATGAATAATAAAATAAAAATCACTCGGATTTGTATTCTTGAGTAAACAAATAAAAATTACACATAATCATTATGCTTTGAGGGAAAAATAAAAATCAAGTATCATAATTATTTTTGATCGTAAAAAGTAAAAATCAAGAAATAATAATTATGCTTGTGTAAAAAAAATAAAATCAAAGCATAATACTTATTCCTGATCAAAAAAATTAAAATTAAATAATAATTACTTTTGATCCAAAAAATATTGATCGAAGAATAATGAACGAAACAAGATACTGAAGATGGCACATAGCCGAAACCGGTTTATAACCAAATTAAACATGGCAAGGCATGACGGAAATTCGTTCCACAATACATCGCAATCCTACCCTGTCAGAAAAGCAAACAACAAAAAAGAGATTAGGTATGTACATGCTGATTTAAATTATTCTGCTTTTTGAGTGTACATACACATATTATACATATACATGTACACACATATGTACAAATGTGCATATATACATACATACATATGTAAATGTAATTTTAGTTTAAGTAATTTTAATTAAATTAAAGCTAGGTATTACATTATCTTTTTTTTTATAAACTTAGATGTTTCTTAAAATATACTGTGTAGATACTGCAATTTTAAGGAAAAGAATAATAAGATTTTTTAAATTAAATAAAAGCTATTATATTTTATTTTATTTTTTTTTTTTTACAAAAATAATTGCTTCTTCTAATATTCTGTATAGTACTAGATATTGAAATGTTAAGGAAATAAATAAAACTTATGAGTAAGATCACATTTTTTTTTTGTTTTGCATTTCTAAATATTTACATATGCATGAGTAAACGATCTTTTTCCTCACAAGTCTTATACATATTATTCACTGAAGCTCTCTCCCTCTCTTCCTAAACTACCTTAAACGAAGAGAGGATAACGAAATGAAATCGAAGAATCTCCTATTATTCACTGGCCGTCTCTATCTACTAACACAAAATTCAGTTAAGTTGTGCCGTGTGCACTCACAAATATAGACTACCTGCGTACAGCAACCTTTCAGTTCATTTGAGATCGTTGCTAATCGAGGAAAAGTACTTTGGCGCGGTGCTCCGAAATATATCACCTAGTTTAATTAAATACTAAATCGAAAAGTAAAAATTAAGTAATTCCAGTTTACTAAGGTACGAAAAAATTTAATGAACTTATCGCAAAAATGAACCAAGTCTATTGGTAATGAAAAAGTGCTTTTGAAAAACTCAATATTGAAATAAGTACATACATATGTATGTATCTTTGTATGTATTAAAATAAAAATTAAATAAGATATGAAAAAAATTAATGAAATGAAATTATAGCAAAAATAAACGAAGTCTATTGATAATGAAAAAGTGCTTTTGAAAAACTCCATATTGAAATAAGTATGTACATATGTATGTACATACATACATACATACATATATACATACAAACATACATACATAAAAAGTGTTCACATATCCTTGAAGTAAATTAATTTAAACCTACCTACAAACATACAAAGTAACTGAATTATATTCATTCGTAGAAGCCAAAATGCCGTTCACACCTGTTGAAACACCAAAATGCCCCAAATGTGGCAAATCCGTTTATGCCGCTGAAGAAAGAGTAGCTGGAGGGTACAAATTCCACAAAACCTGCTTCAAATGCGGTAAGTCACAATGGTCCCAATATAAATTATATATGTATGTATGTATGTAGATTAATATACATACATACATATGTATGTATGGATAAAAGCATTATTTCAAATGGACATGTATTTTTTTATAATTTTATATCAGGAATGTGCAACAAAGCCTTGGACTCCACGAACTGCACAGAACACGACAAAGAGCTCTTCTGCAAAAATTGCCATGCCCGTAAATATGGCCCAAAGGGTTACGGCTTCGGAGGTGGTGCTGGATGTTTGTCAATGGATACTGGATCACATTTAAACAGAGAGTAAGTACTTTTTTGGTCATATCCATATTACTACATATTTTTGTATACACATAAGCGTATGCATTTTTGTAGATGTGTAAATGAAATCATCATAGCTCCTTTCAGATACATAATACATTCATACATACATACATACATGTGTATACACATTCTAATCTACATACAAACATATGAACATAGATATACATATGTGTGTATATGTATAAATACATATGGTACCTATAACATTTTAAAATCTTGCACTTGCTTATTTACCTCCCATTAATCATTTAACAAAAAAAAGTTAAGCATTAAAAGTTATTTTTCAAGTTAAAACAAATGACTGTATGTACATACTTCACAAAGTAAAAAAAGCCAAATGCATACTACATACATACATATGTATGTACATATGTATTAACGTATTTGATCATACTGCACTGCGTATATGTTACGAAAAAGTAATTAATTTTTGTATTGTACATATTTATTTTCCACACATCGTCTATAAATAGACTATTTCTCATTGAATATAGAAACATACGTACATATGTACATATGAATTGTATTAAAGTTCTACATACTTATATGTATGTATATCCATTCATATGTATATGTACATATTAAATAAGTTTGTATGCATGTTTACAATTTCTCTCAATTTTCAAATACATACACACATACATATCCATACATATGTATACATACTTACTTTATTCATTCTATTTTGATATTGAAAAAAACATTGCAATATTCAAAGAAATTTAATCAGAATGATTTCATTTCAGCATAGGAAATTAATTTCATTAGTAAAACAAAATTGACTCATATGTATGTACACATTCATACATATGCACATATGTACATACATACACACATATTTTTTTATCTATATAAAATATTTAACTCTCCCATTGTAAAATGTTAAAAAGAAACGTGTAGCTCAATTATTAAAGGAAAGTTAGTCTTTGAAACTAAATTATCATTAATTTCGGTTAACTAAAAAATTATTGCCATTGAAAATTAATGGAAAATTATTTTTAATGCTTGCGCCGTAGCATAAAGGTTAAATATACATACTTACTTAGCTGTAAACAGTTCACTTTAAAATTTGAAGTTTAATTTTTCAAAAAGCCTATCGCATCATGCTTTAACTATATTTTAGCATATTTGAAAACACATGTTTTCGCTGATTTCAAACAAATTATTACTTTTATTTCATATAATCGCAGCAACTAAATTACGTGGCGAAAGATAGACGCAGCGATGGAGTTCAGGAATCAAAATTGTTCTGTCGTGTTAATGTGAACACCTTTCCCGTGTAAAAGTAGTCTACCACATGTTCCAATGTTTAATCACATGTCGCCTCGAAATAACTTAATGTATGTTTTTTTTTATTGATTTATATTTGTGAAATGTTATTAAAAAGAAAAATAGAAGGAAAAAAATAAAAGAAAGTACTTTATCTACAACACTCAATGATGCATTCACATTCTTTACAATGGGAGAAAAGGACATTGAAATTATTAGTTTTTGCCTAAACTAAGGTACTATCTGTTTATGAATACATATGTATGTACATCATGTTTTTTTCAATGTGCATAAACACATTCAACTAGACCTTATACCTACTACAAAAATTTTTAACAACACTCAATTCTAATTTTGACCAATAAGACATTTTATGCTTACTTTTCGACTTTATATCGGCGTTTCCAAACAATACTGTACTAAGTCGACTTAGTACGTTTTCCCGTTTTTGATGTTTTCAAGTATTACACAGAGAAAAAAGTACAATGGTTTTTTCAACCAACTTCTTGGTTAATGTTTTATTGGTTGATTTATTCATGTCAAAAGGAAAAAATGTAATATTTACATTTTCATTGTACCATTAACCAATATTTTGGTTACAATCAATATCAAACAAAAAGTTGGTTTCTCCAACGTGTATATTTGTTATATTTACGAAAATATTGGTTAATTCATATCAAAAAAAAAAAAGTAAAAACATTTACGAAGCTTTATGGCTTCGGCTCTGTTGTTACCATCGCCTTCAACACCGTTTGTGCTTGACGAAGTTGAATGGCTGGACCCGAATTGCAGAGAGCGAGAGAGTTTTTTGATGTTGTGATGAGCGACGCTTGAAAAATTTACGTTTATGAACAAAAGCAAATTGCGCTTCAAACTCTTCAAACTGTACATACATATTTTTATTTTATTTAAACAAAATGAACAAGGTGTTGGTTAATATAACCAACAAATTATTTAATAGTAACAAAAAATTGGTTGAAGATTTCAACTAACATTTTGTTATATCAACAAATATCATGGTTAATATGACCAAAAACATGGTCAAAAAAATCAAACAATACCATGTTTAATATAACCAACAAATTGTTTAATAATAACAAAAAATTGGTTGAAGATTTCAACTAACATTTTGTTATATCAACAAATATCATGGTTAATATGGCCAAAAACATGGTCGAAAAAATCAAACAATACCATATTTAATATAACCAACAAATTGTTTAATAGTAACAAAAAATTGGTTGAAGATTTATTTATTTATTTATTTATTTATTTATTAGTCAATGGAGTATTACATCCTTACAGACTAAGATTAAACAGGATATTAAATTATAATTAATTTATTGCTTAAAAATAATTCCTTAAATTTAGTTTGTGACAAATTCAAAAATCTCTCGTTTAAGAAAATTTCTATCCATGGAGATATCTAGATAATCGTATATAATTAACACATTATTTAATTCCATCAGAGACCTTGTAATAGGCTCATTTAAGGCATAATTGGTTCTATAAGAATTTATATAAAACAAATTGTTGTGTCGCAAGACCTTACGTGGCACATTAAATGCAATACTCTCGAGTAAATCTGAGCAATTTATTCTGCCACTAATGATATCCATTATAACGAATAAAGAATTAACTTTCCGCCTGCATTCCAGCGATTTTAAACTTATTAAAGTACAACATGCCTCATACGAAGGCAAGGGATGAGTAAATTTAAGCGAATGTAAAGCGAAGCGTACAAATTTTTTTTGAATGCGTTCTAGACGTTTGATGTGAACAGCATAATAGGGTCTCCAAATAAAGGATGCGTACTCAAGTCTCGAGCGAACAAACGAAGTATATAAAAGTTTCAAGGTATAGGGATCAGTAAATTCTTTACTATTACGTTGCACAAAAGTTAAAAGTGAATATGCTTTAGGAATGATGTAGTTCAAGTGACTAGCAAAGGTAAAATGTGAGTCGAAAACGACACCCAGATCTTTCATTTCACTAATGTTAGATAAAGTGCAATTTCCAATACTATATGATGATATAAGATTTGAGTGAAGTTTCGTGTAAGTGATCTTAAAACACTTGTTAAGATTAAGAAACAAGCGATTTTTGTTGCACCAAGTATACAAATTGTCGAGGTCCTCTTGTAGCCGAAGCATATCATCTGGATTTATTATTCTTAAAAAAATTTTCAAATCATCGGCATATAGGACGAACTTTGAACTAGCAAAGCAATAAGATATATCGTTAATAAATAGATTAAACAATAATGGCCCAAGAACACTTCCTTGCGGAACACCTGACGTTGAGACGAACGAGTAAGATCTAGCGTTATCAACAACCACTACAGACTGGCGGTTACGAAGATAAGATTTAAGCCAATTAAGAAAAGTGGAGTGGAAGCCAATCTTCGAAAGCTTCGAAATCAAAATTGAGTGTGATACCCTGTCAAATGCCTTTGAAAAGTCCGTATATATGGTGTCAACCTGGCAACCAAGCTCGAACGATTTGATGCAATACTGCGAGAGGACGGCTAGATTTGTAACCGTCGACCGGCCAGTGATGAAACCATGTTGATATGGGTTTATCAGATTTTTTACGGCAAAATATATTTTGTCCTTGATAGAACATTCGAATAGCTTTGATACTGTAGTTAATTTGGAAATTGGCCTGTAGTTTAGAATATTGTTTTTGTTCCCACTCTTATGTATTGGCGTAATAAACGAAATTTTTAACTCATCAATAAATACCCCCGTAGACAAAGATTTATTGAAGATAATGGTAATAGGTACAGCTAAAGAGCTCTCACACATTTTTATTAAATAGCTTGACAAGCCATCATTATCCAATTTATTTGATACTTTTAGCGATCTAATAGCGGAAATAACATCATCAGTTGTTAATTTCAATGCACCAAAATCAATAGTTGATTCGATATTATCACAGACTGTATTATCCATTTCATGAAGATCAGTGTCAAAGTTAGATACAAAAAAGTCAGCAAATAAATTGGCAGACTCTGAGGGTGAGTTTGATATTCTATCAGTCAAAAACATTGACGCAGGGATATCAGACACCGCTTTCTTCGATTTTATGAAACTCCAAAAAGATTTTGGGTTCCGCTTTACGTTGCTTTCACATTGCAAAATGTACTTATTGTACAAAAATTTATTATGACAATTAAACTGGTTCGAATAGAGTAAATATTTGTGGTAGGCATCGACATTATTAGTGGCTAGAAAAACTTTATGGCATTTATTTCTTAGATTTTTTAATCTTTTCAACCGCTTAGTGTACCAAGGTATCTTATAAGCTTGCTTTGGCCGAAGCGGTATATTTTCAGAAACAATATTCTTAACCTTATTAATAAATAAACGATAGCAATCAGAAACTCTGACTTGACTTAAGAGTTCCTCCCAATTAATATCATTTAATGAAGCATTAAGCAGATCTTGATCACACAGACTGTAATTAAAATTCAAACAGTCATTACTACAATAACACGTTTGAAAATTATAAAACTTTATTTTTAAGACTAATGGTATATGATGCATACCAGGCTCAGAAAACGGGAGGTCACACTCAGTCAAGTGAAAGTCGAAGTTTTTACTAACAAAAATAAGATCTAATATTCTATTCAATTTATTTACATAAGCGTTAATTTGTATCAGATCCGCACCAATTAGGCTATCTATTAGACAAATTTCATGTGATTTATTTACATTAAGTGGCATTAAAAAATTTTTATCTTGTAAGCTAGACCAATTAACCTTATTCAGATTAAAATCGCCAAGTACGCATAGGTGATTTTCACCAATAGAAATTGAGAGACTAGTTACATTATCTGCATGCGCAGCATATAACTCATCAGAACTAAGTGGTGGGATATATGATACACAAAAATATAATGAATTAGTATCTCCAGAAATCTTCACACATAGTTGATCAAGCAACGAATCAGTGTTCCCAAGAATAATAAGTTCGGATTGCAATTTTCGTTTGGCAGCAATGAGAACGCCTCCACCTCTTATGCAACCAGTTTTAATTGAATCTCTATCCTTGCGATAAATATTGTATAGGTTTAAATCGCAAATTTCAGCATCAAAAATATCATTGTTCAGCCATGTTTCAGTTAGGACTATTATATCGTATTGGCAAAGAGAAAGAAACAATGTAGTAGCAACCAACTTTGTTCTCATCCCAGATACATTTTGGTAATATACCAAGAGCGATGAATTAGGTGCAAAATTGGCGTTCAAAGAAGGGATTTGTGCATTATGTTGAACATTCACTATGCGGCGACTGTTCCGACTTTTTTCGAAAAAACTCAAACGGTCGCACCCTGACGTTTTTAGGCCAAAGTGCTGGGTTCATTAATTCTTCATATAGAGCGCTAACAACACCAAGCTTGAAGTTTATTTTCTTTAGCGTACATGCTTTGACATCATTTTTAACCAACATAAAGCATTTAAGATCTTCAGATTTTATGTTAGCAAAGCTCTTTGACACATATGCTACAATATCAGTCTCAGTAACCGTATTTTTAAAAGACGACAGGTGAACCCATTTTCTTTTTTCCTTTTCTTCCAATTCCATCACTTCAAGTCCAGAATTATCATTACTACCAATAATAACATTCCGAGCAATTTTTGAATTTTTAGTGATGTTTTTACCAACAGTACCCCACTGTTCCTGAGGTACAGTGGAAGCACTAGCAGCGACTTTAGAATACGTTAGTTGGGAGCAGAGCCCATGAGCGCCGACAGAAGAAGTTGAATTAGCCGGACTCTCACTCCCTTTATTAGTATCTTGCATAAATTCTAGTGGCGTAATGTTGGTAACAGCTGCAGATGTAGGTGAAAGAGCAGCAGCATTACATACGCCCTTTGCTGGAACATCAAGAGATAACAGATTATGCGGAGAGGTATTAACAGAGGCAGCAGCTGTGATTGTGTTGGTAGATGGGGAAGATGTACGGGGGGTGGGTGAGGATGACGTATTTGCTGTCTTGTTTATATTTTTTGCCACAGATGCGTTTTTATTATTTTCCAATTTATTGATATTGACTTGCTTTACTTTAGAGTTTATGTTTTTAGATAATGAGACGTTTTCATTAATAACCAAGTTATTAATTTTAGATTGCATATCTTTAATCGAATTAATTATGGAATCATTTGCAGATGAAGAGTCAGCATTACATAGAATGGTTTGTAGGGAATGCATTACACTTTCTACTTTATCAACCTTTTTCACTAACAGCATTTTATCTTCTTGCATAGAACTTAGCAGAGCAAACAATTTAGCATTTTGAACACGTAGGGCAACGATTTCATCGAGTAGGCTTTTTAAAGATATTTGTTTTTCGCTTTCACTCATACTTATAGCTTGTTGTTGTAACTGCGCCGAATTTGACGATTTACTTAACTGGTCGGTCACACTAGTTAAACTTTGTTGTTGCTTTTCACGAGAGGAATTATTTATAGCTTGTTGTTGCAACTGCGCCGAATTTGACGATTCACTTAGCTGGTCGGCCACTCTAGTTAAACTTTGTTGTTGCTTTTCACGAGAAGACTTATTTTGGCGCTCAGAACATACTGAACCAGCAGAAGGTGGTGGAGGAGTGCGAATTGAGTCACGGCGCACAACCATACACACTTTACAAATATATGGTTTATCTATGCTCAGCAAATAATCCAAATCGGCTTGCTTAATGTCAATGCACTCAAGATGAAAAAACTCGTTGCAATTTTGACACTCGGCTTTATGTTTATGCAAGCGATCAACTTTTTGCCCACAAACACAAGGCATATTGCATTGATTAATTTTTAATTTTTAGTTAAATTGATGTTAAAAAAGCTAAGAAAAGAGTCACTGTCTCTGATAACTTAATATGCACCATACCAATTATTGGCTAATAGATAAATAACTATGAATGTATGTATATAAAATATTTTCACAGAAGTTAGAGAGCGAATGTAAACACGTCTAATCAGCACGACTAACACATATTTCAACTAACATTTTGTTATATCAACAAATATCATGGCTAATATAACCAAAAACACTGTCTAATATATCAACCATGGTAATGGTAATATTAAACAAAATTCACATTGATTCCATTTCAAGTGTGAAATTAGTACTATTAACCAACTTTTGGTTGATTTTTCTCTCAGTGTAGGTGGCTTGATTTGGATGCTCTCAAATTTTGGTATTAATAGGACAATTCAATCAAAAGTTATAAGCAAAAGTGTACATATAATACAACTCGAGATTTTTACAGAATAAAATCATTGAAAGCTTGCCATGAAAAACAACGTAGCAAGTTTTTGTTTTTTCTTATGGTTTTATATAAAGCGTACCATAACTTAGATGGTATCGAGTTTTGGTATTGACCTTTCAATCCAAATAGAAGTTACAAGCGAAGATATGCTTAGCATATAACTGAAGTGTCATATCGAATTTAAACTTTGAGATCTTCCCCTGCAAAACAGTTTTCAGACTTAGTACAGTATTGTTTGGAAGCGTCGATATGTACATATGTATATATATGCATGTACATTCATATGTATATACATATGTACATACTAGATATATGTATACATGTGGCGAAACATGTAAGCGAGCTTTTTTTTATAATTGATACCTATTTGATTTTGATATTAGCGATGACATCGATGGTGTCCGCAACGGAGCACGTTTAGAGCCACGAGTTATAGCTAGAGCTCCAGAAGGGCAAGGCTGTCCCCGATGTGGTGGTTACGTTTATGCAGCTGAACAGATGCTGGCACGTGGCAGAGTAAGTTTAGTATACCAAAGTATGTAGGTTTGTAAACCACACACACATACATATGTCGCTAGCTTAGAGTGCAAATTGGCTAATAGCCTTTTCGATTTTGGAATGAATGTCGCACTAATTCTGCATTTTTCCGGGCTGCCAATTTTTTTTTTTTGGTTCTATTCCAAATACCTATATAGATTTCACACATACTTTCGGGATTGTTTGTTCTATTGACAAAATTTGAAACTGACCCCGATTACAGGGCAACATTTTCTGCTCTTAAAACAATTAAAGGGGTTGCATTATTTTTGTTTCATTACCCACTAGGCCCATTATGAGGAAAGTATTGATGATTTGTAGTAATTACATGAAATATGCAACATTTTCATAGGGCACAAGGCACAAAGCACATGTCGATAATGTTGCCACGTTATAATGCCAGGAGTCTAATTTTGAGTGCACTCAGCCTGCAACTACCACTAAAACCTGAGTGGTAGTTAAATATCTGATTTTAACTGCCACTCAATTTGGGTGGTAGTTAAATTCAAGATCTAACTCAAGATTTAACTACCACTCAAGTTTAGTGTTGGTAGAAAAAGTGCAGAAAAGCTTATGGAAAAACTTATACGAGTATGTTATATGTATGCGTATACATACCAAGCAGGGTTTTTCCATATTTTGGTAATGGCTTGAACTTGTATTCAATGAAATAACGCATTACGAATAGCTAAGAAACACTCCTTCGCTTACTTTGCTCATTACTTGTAATGCGACAGTTTTAAAATTATTGTTTTTTCGCTTACTGGTAATGCAGAAAATAATCGAAAAGGTTTGGGGTACTGCCGTTATTTTTTTGCAAACACTTTGCTTTGATTTTAATTTTTCTAAATAGCAGTTTTGTAAAGCAAATTACCCTGATTCTCGTTTATTTTGCCAGTTTTTATTATAAAACTGTCGTGGTTAGTCGCGTTATTCGATCGTTGAAAATTTGTTAAATAAGCCAATAGCTGTGCAAATAAATAGTGTAATAATTATTATTCAAATAGTGCTTTTTTTTAAATATATTTTGCAAAGAATGTTTTGATTCTTTATTCATTCCGTATGCTATTTGTTTTCGGCATAAATTGCTCACTCATAGTTTTAAAATTATTTTTTCGCTTACCGGTATTGCATAAAATAAGCGAAAAGATTTGGAACACTGCCGATATATTTTGCAAAGCCTATATTGATTTAAATTTTTGTAAATAGCAATTTTGTAAAGCAATTTACCCTCATTCTCGTTTATTTTACCAATTTTTAATATAATAAATTATAGATTACTAAGTATATTGGATTGTGTGATATATGTATGCAATTACTTATACCAGTGAAAGAACTTATTACTTGTAACAGCTTATTTTTTTCCAATATTAGTAGCGATTATATAATGCATTATTGTCTACAATATTGTAAGACAATACCACCAATGACATGCCTATGTTAAAGTAATGCAATCCGTATTCGAAAGTGTAAGCGATGAATCAAGATTTCTCGATGATTTTACCCATTACATGCAAGAGAAAGCCCTGCTGGGTAGCTATACATACATTAAGTATACAAAATTGAACAGAAATACATGTGCATTACAATAGTAGTTGTAGAAGAAGAAGATGAAGACGAAGATAAAGATAAAGATGAAAATCTAGTATATTTGTAGTGTCAAGAATAAAACTCGCACCAATTAGCGTCTACCAATATTTTTGAATCTGTCCAAACGCGAACCCACACACCTAAAAGCCCGTCTCCACATTACTTGATTCACCAGAGAAACATGTAGCAAAACATCTCTCTCAATAACCCGTCTCCACGTGGCTAATCGTGATTCAGTTTGATACTTCTCTTGCTTGTTCTTCTTAAATGTTTGTATGTTTGCTTATTTTTGCGTCTTTGTTTTGGTCTGTGTGAGATTTCGATAGATTTTCGATACAAAATTAGAGAAGACATCGATATCATCGAGGTTGGCAAGATGATTCAGAATGAAACAGTGTTTCAATCTTCACTCGCTCTCAGAAATTTGTATGGAAAATTGCGAGTTTCGGCACTGGTTTCCGTGTCGAAACAAGATTGAGAGAGAAAATGCAGAAAAAAAGAGCGAAAGACGTTATGTGGAGACATGGTATAAAAATGGACTTATGCTCACATACTCACATATGTACCTTTCACCACAAGGTGATTTGTTTTTTGATTAACTTCTCAATGATTTCACTGCCAAAATAGGTTTCGACCACCACTTTGAGTGGTAATTGATTCAAGATTTAACTATCACTCAAATTGGGTGGTAGTTAAATTCGAGATTTATCAGGATTTAACTACCACTATATTTTAGTGGTAGTTGAAAATGAATGGTAGTTGAAAAATGTCCATCCTTGAATAATGCAACGTTTTCGTTCAGAATATAAAACGTTATAATTAAGTGTCTTTTTTCAAACATTACAGGGGAGACAAAAAACAAAAAATTAAAAACTGCCGAAATGAAAAAAATAATTTTGTGTTCATGTACTTTGGACTTAGTCAATTTGCGTATCACTGAATAACAAGGAGTAGAAATATCAAAAGTATCACAGACTTGTTTAGCGTGGTGCGTATTTAATATTTCTACCGTTCTACATAAAAATACACTTTTTCATAAAAGTGGACTTAGTAAATTTGCACTCTAAGTTAGCGATATATATATACATATGTATGTACGTATATACATATGTACATTTTGCCGATGCCTTTGCAAAACCACCCAGGGAAAAATTGCAAAACCGCCCATTTACCAAAACCAAAATTTTATAGGGGAGCGAAAAGATTGGCTTGCTTTGCCATAGAGATGGTGGGATAGTTAGTATTTCATTAACCATTATTTTAAAAATTAGTAATAAATTTTACGATTTGTTTGTGTTGTCTTGGATGTCTGGAGCTCAGGGTTTCCAAATCTCATTTTTTGCCAAATCATGTCAAATAGGCGGTTTTGCAAAGGCATCGACAACATGTACGTATGTAGATTAGGGTGGTCCAAAATTGTATGAAGAAAATGAAGTTCTCCCGAAATCCACGGAAGAGCCCGCATTTCATGCGACTGTACTACGGAATCCTATAATTATAAAAAAAAAATTGGCTTAATTTATTAAAGTTTAGAGGTCGCGCAAATACCTCAAAGTTTCCTTCTGCTTTTACATCAGTGATGATGCATAATTTTTTGGAAAGTCCTTAATGAACCAGAAAGATGTTTTTCATCATTAAAAATGGGAAAACATATTGTTTTAGGAATAATAGAATAAAAATAGCCTTGTTCCGCATTGATTTTTTCGGTTTTAATTTTTTGGACAGCCTTACGCATGCAAATATTAAAATGATTTGCGCGACCTCTAAGTGAAATCTGTTTTTATTAAAAAAGGGAAAACATATTGTTTTAGAAGTAATAGCATAAAAATAGCCTTGTTCCGCAATGATTTGGTGCGTTTTAACTTTTTTGACCGCCTTAATGTAGATATTTGTTTAGGAATAGATGTGATCAATATCGATATCCGGTTAAAGTATTCTACGAAATTAAAACTCGTGCAATTTTACTATATGTTTCGTAACAACATATTTCTATACGATATATGTATGTACATTAGGGTCATGATTTTTTTAGATTTAAAACCCTGTGGTGGCAAAGGATGAGCTTTTGTATGAAAACTACAAAAATTACTACAATTTTGGCAAGGAATAAAAAAACCTTCCCCGCAAAACAGCTTTTAGTTTGAGGGAATTTGCATATTTTGTATATTGTAATGAATAAGGAATACAAAGTATTTATATACATATATGTATACATATATTTTAGATTTCTGAATTACTATTTAATAGTATATGACCTCTGAATAATGCTGATTTGAAGATCTTGCCTTTGCCCATTCAGTTACAATAAAATCGCAAGTAAATTTGGGCTGAGTTCTCCAACTCGGTAAGAGAAAAATTGAAGCAAAGTGTACTAGTTCAAAGTAGTTTTTTATTTAAATTATTAAATTCTTCAATTTAAAGAGTTATATTTACTAATAGAACTCCTTTGCCTCTTCTATATCCGTTTTGAATTTAAAAAATTTTGTGCCAAATGTAGGTACACGTCGTGTGATCCCAGCTCAAGAATATTTAAAATTTTATTCAAGTAAAATACATTTATTGCATATGCAAAACGTTTTCCGGTTGAAATTGGTAGGAAAGAAGCCATTTCGGTTAGCTTTGGCACTTTTTGAGTTTTGCCCTGCAATAAAGACTCTGTAAAAGAAATTCGATTTTGCGGGAGAGGTTTTTTTAAAAACGAAAAAAATAACATCAGAAATGTAATAAGTAGCCGAAAGCTCATCGTTTGCCGCCACAGAAAAATTAAAATTCAAAAAAGTGTAAAAGAATCATAACCCTAATGTATATATATATATTTTAACCCTTTAAAATGCAGAGTCCGAAATGGCTAGTTATAATGTTGCACAAAAAAGTCCTCCCATACAAATTAACCCACTCTAATGTACATACATATTTTTCTTAAAAATGTTAACATAGGGATACCATAGAAGATGCTTTAAATGTCTGCTTTGCAACAGAACATTGGATTCTACTATGCATTGCGATGGCCCAGATAAAGATATTTATTGCCGAGGTACAGAGTATTCAAGAAATATTTTCCAATGTAAATATGTAAATGTTATATGTCGATTTCTTAAAACTTTTTTTTTCATGAATGCATGAATGTTTCTTTGTACATATTTATGTATGTATGTATTTCACATCTTGCGCCGTGCCATTTGCAAATATGAAAGCATGTGTGCGCCTATACGTTTTACAATTCAATAAACGAAATGCCGATTGAAAATCTACTTTGGTTTTCACAGTAATGGAAAATAAAAATTTTGAAAAAATCAACAATATCTTTCTTGATCTATTGTGGAACAATTTTCCGTCATCCCTTGTCAAGTTTGGCTTGGAGACAAACCGGTTTCGGCTAATATGCGCCATCTTCAGTGTCTTTTTTCGTTCTGCAGAACCCTGTCGGAAAAACAAGCAACCAAAAAGTATTTAATATCTTTCTTGCCCAATTTGCAAGTGTTCTATTGGTTGTGACATGAAGCAAAGAAAAGCATTGGAACAAAACCAATAACATAACGACAATATAAATAAGGACACTAATTTTGAGTAAATGAAACAAAATTTTAATAAATTAAAAGGATACAATACTCAACTGAAAATGTGCATAATGTACTTAGTTTATTACGGATCATAAGGTTTAAGTACTTAGTTATATTTTTATAAAACTGCAAACAATTTATGTGCAAATAATTAGGTCTAACAGACAACAGTAAAGTGCTTAATCGCAAACAAAGAAAACTTAAAATAAGGAAGACGTTGCATTTAGTCGGATATACTCGCATCGGTATGACAATTCTATTACACACAATCGTTTTTGTTCTTTTTTTGTATACTTTAATTAAAAAATATAAATCATATCTGTATGCATGTACAAGTGTGTCTTTATTTGTGTGATTAACTAAGGTCTTTCCAACAGCAATGGCACAAGGAGTGTTTTAAATGCGGAAATTGTTCGAAAGGTCTCGATTCCATTCTGTGCTGTGAAGGTCCAGACAAAAACATTTACTGCAAAGGTAAGAATATATTAATAAAAATAAATTAATTAAAAATAATAATATATCGTTTACTGTTTATTCATTTATATTCATTTTGATAAACTTTTAAACCTGATAATTTGGTTCAACGAAATAGGTTAAATTTTTTATAATTTGGGAAGCGGACACACACTCTCCGAGAGAGTTATCCCTTGGCTGTCCAAGCGTATTTTATGGGAGCAGTTAAGGTATAAATGTACTCGTACTGTTTGCTTTCTCGTACACCATCCGTGACAATACTCCAAATATATTCTCCATAATGTTGAGATTAGGAGAGAAGGATAGCTTCCCAGGTAGATAGTTCCACATTTTGGAAATTATTCTACTCTTTTACAATCCTGGCTGTATGAATGGGTGCGTTGTCCTGCTAGTAGATCAATTGGATTCTACCAAACATATCGAAAAAATAGAGACACGCTTTTTGAAGGTCAGAGAGCCTACAAATCTGTTTCTTTCATGTTTTATGCAAAAAATTGCAGGTCACGCTGTCCATAAAGGATATGGCTCCCCATCCCATTACACTGCCGTTATGCTATGACGAGACTTAAAATTACGCTTTCTTCATACTGGTGTATTGTTCGTATAAATGTTGCTGCATATTTTAAGTCGTTATGTTTGAAATATGCGAATAATTGTCTGGAACATTTGAACACCCTAGGGACCTTCGAAAATACTATTTTTTTTAACTATCCGTGGGGGTGTTAGAGTGTTAAATTATTCTACAAAATTAATGCTCGTGCAACTTTACTACAAGTTACCTAACAACATATTTCTATACGATATGTAGATATTTTAACCAGGGACGGTAATCATTTTAGGATACTAAATCATTGTTCTTCGAATTATATTTTTTAGATCAAAAGTAATTATTACACTCAAAATAATATTTCGTAAATATTACGAAATCTTTCGTACATATTACGAAACACTTTCGAAAAATTGAGCAACGAATGGTTTCGTAAATAGTACGAACGCTATTTCGTACTATTTACGAAATACTTTCGTAGTATTTACGAAATACTTTCGTATATTTACGAAATACTTTCGTATATTTACGAAGGCTTTCGTACTATTTACGAAATACTTTCGTAGTATTTACGAAGGCTTTCGTACTATTTACGAAATACTTTCGTAATATTTACGAAAGGTTTCGTACTATTTACGAAATACTTTCGTAGTATTTACGAAATACTTTCGTATATTTACGAAGGCTTTCGTACTATTAACAAAATACTTTCGTAGTATTTACAAACGCTTTCGTACTATTTACGAAATACTTTCGTACTTTTGAGCAACGAAAGATTTCGTAAATAGTACGAAACCGCTTTCGTACATTTACTAAAGCTGTTAGAGCTATCAAATTGTTGTACAATTGACCAAATTATTTTTTAGCTTAAAGCTAAAAAAACCCCAATTATTACATACATATATATATGTATATATGATGTATATTTCAACGAAATTTGAAAACTTTTTCGAAATATGTATATCAATAAAATAATGCTAAGAGCAAAATGTTTTATATATGCATAAGAAATAAGTTTAGATAATTTCATTTTAGTTTTAAATATCCACTAAAATAAATTTATTCAATTAATTTAAAAGTTCTTTATTAATTTAATATTTTACATTTATATTTATATTAATTTTAGTAACTAAAGATAAAGATAAAGATAAAGCGAAACTACTTAAAACCCTAAAATTCAAGCAGCTACACTCGGAGAAAAAAAAATAAAAAAAATTTTTATTTATATAATGCACGTTTTAAATGAGATCGTTTTTATTTTAAAAATGAAAATTTGTAAATTTAAAATGGAAGTTTTGAAATAAAAATGTATTTTGGATTAAATAGAATCATTTTTAAATTCAAAATTAAAATGAAGGGAATAAAAGCGTAACTTTTAGGTTCAAAATCTCATAGGGCTTGAATTAAAATAAACATTTTTAAATTTAAATATTTTTTCTTGATTTTACAATGAACATTTTTAAAATAAAAAAGGTTGTATCTACATCACTTTTAAATACGTTTTTGCCCATTTTAAGCACGTTTTCACATGTTTTTAAAATTTTTTCTCTGAGTGTAGAAATATCTCTTTATATAATTTTATTAAGTATTTATTTAGGAAAATAGATAAGATCGAAAAAAAGGAAAAAGTAAATGCAACTAATGTACTCACCCTTAAGTTGAATCAAGTTGGAAAATATCACAGTTTATTTTATATATCAATATTGTCTTTTTATATACAATGCATTATTTTTTTATACATTATTTCATTACGCACTTACTACTTAAAATAATTTTTGATATTATTGCACCGACTCAACACTTCACAATGAAAGAAAACTTGTACGGTAAAATATTGTACGAAAGTATTTCGTATATATTACGAAAGTATTTCGTAAATCTTTTAATCCTTTGATAATATTACGAAATTATTTCGTATATATTACGAAAGTATTTCGTAAATCTTTTAATCCTTTGATAATGTTACGAAAACTTTCGTACAATATACGAAATTATTCGTAAAGACAATTTTAAGAAAATTTACGAAAGTGTTTCGTAATATTTACGAAATATTTCGTAATATATACGAAAAAAATATTAGAAAATGGTTTACGAAAGCCCTTTCGTAATATTTACGAAAGATTCGTAAAATTAGATTTTGTTGAGAAAAATTCTTTCGTAATATATACGAAACTTTCGTACATTTTACGAATCTCTAGACTACGAAAGTCTTTCGTATTTTTTTTACGAAATTTTATTTTTAGTGTATTATTTAATTTTAATTTTTTTGATCAGGAATAAGTATTATGCTTTGATTTTAATTTTTTTACTCAAGCATAATTATTATTTCTTGATTTTTACCTTTACCATCAAAAATATGTAATTATTATACTTGATTTTATTTTAATTTTTTTTTTTTTTTTTTTTGATAAAATAAAAACGTCATACAGCCTGAACCATTAGGATTTTTGCCTTAAAATTTTGCATGCACACACCTTCTAGTCTACTCTAATATAACTACTTCCGAAGAGAAATAGTTGGAAATTTTATTATAAATGGTGGAAAAATGGTGTTAAAGTATACATGTAATTTGCTTTAAAATTCTTACAAAAATGTTACGTATACGCCACGGCAATATGATCATATGTAAAACTATCTTAGACTTAACGATTTTTTCCGTTTTTAATCACTACTAAACGAAATCTAAGTTTGTATATGTATGTAAATGTGTATATCTTTTGCTCCAATTAGCTTGTTATGCTAAAAAGTTCGGCCCGAAAGGCTATGGATACGGTCAAGGTGGTGGTGCTCTACAGTCCGATTGCTACCAAAATGGGTAAGTACCCAAGAAAAATACTAAGATTTAAAAGACAAATCATATGCAGGTATGTATGTACATATGTATGTATTAATTATTATATTGCTATGTATGTACGTATGTGGGTAAATGTATAAATGTAATATATATGTACATATTTATGAATGTATGTATATATGTTTGCACGTACATAAGCATGTGCATACATATAAATATTCCAATTAATATAGGCTGTTATGCTCAAAAATTCGGTGCCAGGGGATATGGTCATTTAGGAATTTCTTCTCTTGGACTTATGTCTGACATAAAAGACGCAGATAGGCAAAGGTATTACTTTTTATTTATTTTCTAAAGATAATACTAGTATGTATTTATGTATACGTACACGGAGAACTATATCCATATATATGGATAATCCTGTCTGATCCATAAACTATGGATGTCATATGCATATAATGGGTATCATATCAAAAACAAAGTGTAATACATATGTATGTATATATGTATGTATATAAAAAATATGGATATGACATCCATACTTTATGGATCAGGCATCAACATATTTTATTGGTGTACATACTTATGTATGTATGAATTATTTTAAGATAGAAATCACCATCATCAGACTGTAAAGCAGCAAATACAAACATGTTTGTACATAGAAAATATGTATGTTTATACATACATATGTACATATGTAGGTATATTAAGCTTTATTATGTTTATCGTTGGCGACATGAACTTTCATTGACGTGCAGAAATTGGTTTTGAATAAGGGGGCGTAAATAACCGGTCGATATTCTCCCTTGAGTAATGCGAAATTCATCCATGAATACATTGCCATAATGAATCGTTAACACCAATTTCACGCCAATAAAAACTTACAATGTAGGTATACGTTTATACATATGTGGCAATTTGCAATAACTGCTTAAGTCCTAAAATATGATTTCGAGATAAATTGATTTTTATATTCGAAGGTGTTTCTTAAAAAATCATAAAAGTCGATTAAAAACTATGAATGCAAAATCGATGAGCCATCTACAATGTTACGATTAAACTTTGTAAATAAAACAAAATGTTATGAAAAAATGTCATTAAGTATATACATTTTGGCTGTACATATATTTTGGCTGTTATAGCAAATTTAATATACCTCTATTGTAAGTTAAGCCTTAATGTTTTGTTGTGCTAGGATAAGAACTACAATAAATACAAATATCTTTTAATTGAATTAAGTTATAAGCATCGGGGTGCTAGAGAAATATAGAGTTTTAAAAATAGAATAACGTGGTACCTATATATAACTCAAAATCTTCCTAAGTCGACTTAAGCAGTTACTGCAGGGGACCACAGATTTATGTACACATTTTCACAAAGAATCATTTCCTTTTCATTATGTTACACAGTGACTTAGCCCCGAAAATAGCAGATGTTGATGTTGGAAAAATCAGAGCTAGACCAGGCGAAGGTTGTCCCCGATGCGGCGGTGTTGTTTTCGCTGCTGAATTGGTGCTCTCAAAGGGTCGCGAATGGCACAGGAAATGTTTCAAATGCAGAGATTGTACAAAAACTTTGGATTCAATTATTGCATGCGATGGACCTGATAAAGAAGTTTATTGTAAAACTTGTTATGGAAAGAAATGGGGACCTCACGGTTATGGATTTGCATGTGGATCC
This sequence comes from Urophora cardui, assembly GCA_960531455.1. NCBI lineage: Eukaryota > Metazoa > Arthropoda > Insecta > Diptera > Tephritidae > Urophora > Urophora cardui. The sequence continues at coordinate 420,476 of OY482670.1, forward strand.
AGCTTTTTGCAAACAGATGGAATGACGTTAGTTTTATATTTACAAATATGCATATATGTATGTTTATGTTCGGCAAGCAGATAATTTATACAATTTGTACAAATTTTCATTAAATTTTGTCGAATCGTGTTCGGCACTGCACAAAACTTGCAAGGAGAAAGCGCATTTTTACATTTGATTTGCAGAGAAAGTTACAAGTTTTTGCGGAGTCTTTTTGACTCAATAAAGATGTGCAAGCGTACCGAACAGAACTTATACATATGTATGTATCGGCGATTTTCTCACAATTCCAATATATGTATGTATTTGCAGTGAGGAACAAATTTCTGCCCAAAGACCATTTGTATGTCCTGATACAACGACAATTAAAGCTCCTGAAGGTGAGGGTTGTCCCCGTTGTGGAGGAGCAGTTTTTGCAGCGGAACAGCAACTTTCTAAAGGTCGAATGTGGCACAGAAAGTGTTACAACTGCACTGATTGCCATCGTCCTCTGGATTCGATGATTGCCTGCGATGGACCAGATAGGGATATCTATTGCAGACCGTGCTACGGTAAACGATATGGCCCCAAGGGATTCGGTTACGGTCACACTCCAACATTGGTCTCTACCTCTGGTGAATCTACCATTCAGTAGTAAGTTACAACAAATACATACATACATGCATAAATAGCTTTATTATGAAATATCCTAGCAAAATTTTTAGCAAATGCTTTCGCCCTAGGATATACATATCTGGGTTATAATCATCGATTATTTATCCACTTCAGTGATGGTAGATACTTTTTTGGAAATTCCCTACAGAGCAAGAAAAAAATCCCTACTTTTCCCTACGCTTGTTTCAAATTTTCCCTACGTAATTCCCTACACTTTTTTTTAGTTATTTCCATGCTAGAACAATGAAGAAACCGCACGGCAGTAGATGAACGTTTTTTCTTTTTCTAAATAATGAAAATCGGCTGTTCTACTGCATACTGCATACACACTGGCTCTCAAAGAAATCAAAAAAAATTACAATAAAATACTGATGATTTACTGTTTTGAACAATTATTATAATAAAAAAATATATGTATTAATGCGTTGTATGTAACATATATATCGCACGTTTTATGCAATAGGGATTTAACTCGAAATTTTCGATTTCTGGGGTTTTGCCATATATTTCAATAACTGGATCATGCCTTTGAGTCTAGTCTTATAAAATACTCAAAGCGATAAAAATGGCGGAAATAAAAGTGATTTTGTAGTTAGCCGTAGAAGGAACTCTTTGAAATTATAAGAGCCTATACACACTTGCGACTCAATCGATTTAGTCGAATTGGGCTGTTGTATGCAAATCCAACTGTTTCAGTTGTTCGACTAATTGAATGTAGTGTGAATGCTTCCATACATTCCCATGCAAATCAAAGCCCGACTAAATCGATTGAGTCGCAAGTGTGTATAGGCTCTAAAAGTTTGTTTGCGTTTTCCCAAAAAAACTTTTTTTTAGTTAAATCCCTATTGAATAAGACGTGCGATATATAGGTAGGTAGACGTAGGCATATTAATATGTAAGGGAACGAAACATTTCATTGATACTATCATAGGTACAGCATTTCTCTAAAAAATAATAAAGAAAATTTATTGCGTCAAATACTTTGCTTTAGCCCATATGACACTACGTTTTTTCTGATATTCTACAAGGTTTTTTGTGTGAAGGAGATGGTCAAATACAGTTTTGCGTTGGTGTAAGCGAGCAAGCTATATTGAAAAAGCCAAACGAAATACCAACAAAATACCATCTAGTTGGTCGTAAGGGAAAAAAAAATTCGGAGCTAAGAGCGTAGCCAGAGCAAAAAATCTTTTGCTCCGATGCCCTGATTAAAAGTATCGTGTTATTAGATAGTTCACTATACGGTATTCCCTCTCCAATTACGTCATTGAAGGGTTCGCGATTTAACTCGTCTTCGCAGCATTTTCATTATTCAGATCGACAGTCAGTGTTGAAGTGAAAAAAAGTTGAATTGAAATTTTGATTTGACTTTGCCAAAAAATCCCTACATTTAGCTATTTTATAAAAATCTGTCCTTCTTTCCCTACGGTCACTTTTTTCCGACTAAAATCCCTACATGTAGGGAATTTTCCCTACGTATCACATCACTGATCCACTTTCCCTTGCGTTACTGTTAGCGTACTGTTAGTGTAACGCATTACAAATTGCATAAATAATTATTATATCGGTGATTTTAACCCAGGCATATCCTAGGACGAAAGCGCTTATCGTTAGCAATACTAAGAAGGCGTTCTGTAATAGGCTATTTGTAACGTAAGGGTGTAACCTTTATGCTTTACTTTTGTAATGCATGACTCTTCTCTAAATGGTAATGCATAAGGTCATCGGATGCAATGCTTGATAACATTGGCATTGGTTATGTAATCCATAAAAGGAGAAGCGTTTACCAAAAATTTTGCTGGGATATACATATGTATGTACCCTGCAAAAAAATGTGCGATTAATCCCGAAAGAGATTTGTCCCGGATTGATCGGGGACTAATTGTGGACCGATTGTACCCGCACGGGTATAAATGTAGTCTAATTGTAGACCAATTGTTCTCGAACGGGTATAAATGTAGACTTATCGCTTTCATCCCGAACGGGTACAAATTAGGGCTTACGATTCGATCTCGAGCAGTGTCGAGAAATTCGAGGATCGAGAAAACCGAGACTCGGGTTCTCGATTAAATCTCGTTTCTCGGATTTCTCGATAACATATTGTGTCAAAAAATATGAATATCAAAAATGTCTCGTATGTCATTGGAAAGAAAAAATTTTATATTATGAAATTTTATTTTTTTATTTTTATTTTTTATTTATTTAACACACTACATAGTACGGTAAGACATGAAGTCTTTTCAATGTACATATTTCACAAATGAATTTAATTGTATTTCACTCGGAATTTTGTGAAATACACCTGGGAATGGCGTAACTGGCACATATTCATACACATGTAAGTACATACAAGCAGAACAAGCTACGAAACAGCTAAGTATGCTTATATCGCTATTTCTGCGATGTACTTGAATATCGAGAAGCTCGCGAGCCTTTCGAGATTTTCGAGATTCGAGAATCTCGCGAGAACTCGAGTCTCGCGAGAAATCTCGTCTCGCTCGAACTCGAGAAATCGTAAGCTCTAGTACAAATCTAGATTGATTAAATGTAGAAATTTTACAAAAATATTCAATTTATGTATTAAAAATACTTTATAATAATAAGTAAAACTGAACACCATTTCTTTTAATAACAATGATGAATAATAATTTTAACAAAATGTTACCAAAAATATCCAAAGGAAAATCAATTACACTTGCATAATGCACACTCAAAACTGACAATTTATTTAAAAAAAAATTTAATTTATTGAATAGATTTTTTTACAAAAGTAAAACTTATTGCATCATCTTTATTAAATAGGCATGAACATTTATAATTTTTAAAGATTGTTATAAAAAATAGCCTTGGCTAACAACTTTGAAAATTCCTCACATGTATTTTACACTCGCATAATGCATTCTCAAAACTTAAAATATTTGGAGAAAATACTTAATTTTTTTAAAAGATTTCACTACAAGCTGAAAGGTAATCGAATAAACTTTCTTCTAATATATATAACAATTTATAATTTTTAGACATTTTAATAAAAAATAGCCTTGGCTTACAACTTTGGATGAAAGCGATTAATTTACATTTGTACCCGTTCGGTATGTTAGTGGTTAATCTACATTTGTACCAAGGCTGCACAACGATATCAACAAAAAATTTTGTTTTGGTGAATATCAAATAAAAATTAACAAACAAATTTTGTTTTGTTGAATATCAAATAAAAATTATTGAAATTATTTCGTTTCGTTGATTATAAAAAAAAAATTATCAAAATTATTTCGTTTCGTTGATAACACTGCTCTACAGCCAAAAAATACTCTGAACGCGACCATCCTATTTATATGTAAAATCGGTCGCTGATTCCGAAAATCGGGCTCATTTTTAATTCTATGGGAAGGTTTTTGAGATATCGGCAATTTACCGTTATTTGGCCAATGGCTCCACTTAATCCTGTATACCTCTTTAACGCAGTGGGCTATCTTCCTTGGAGTGACACTCAACGAAAGAAAATTAAATTTCCTTTTCATCGCTGCTACAACATTTTTCTGTAACTCTTATAGTTTCTGAAATATTGACGATTCAATTTGAATTTTTTCGATTTTTTACGATTTTTTGAAGAAAAAATTGACTTTGTCAGGCAATATCTTTTAAACCAATGTCTTCACCTTCGGTTTTACTCCTTTACGTGAAGCTCCATTCTATTGGGAAAAAGATAAGCTATCAACGAAGAAAATCCATGGTAAAATAGAAAAGTTATAGGCGATCAAGTAAATACATCCAAGTCGCGCAATGCCTCTGCACGGGTATATTCTATGCATGTTATACCAATACCTACACATCTGCAGTAGCAGCACAGTGGCAGCGCAGTAGATAAAAGCCCATTTACGGGTATAACATGCATAGAATATACCCGTGCAGAGGCATTGCGCGACTTGGATGTATTTACTTGATCGCCTATAACTTTTCCATTTTACCATGGATTTTCTTCGTTGATAGCTTATATTTTTCCCAATAGAATGGAGCTTCATGTAAAGGAGTAAAACCGAAGGTGAAGACATTGGTTTAAAAGATATTGCCTGACAAATTCAATTTTTTCTTCAAAAAATCGTAAAAAATCGAAAAAATTCAAATTGAATCGTCAATATTTCAGAAACTATAAGAGTTACAGAAAAATGTTATAGCAGCGATGAAAAGGAAATTTAATTTTCTTTCGTTGAGTGTCACTCCAAGGAAGATAGCTCACTGCGTTAAAAAGGTATACAGGATTAAGTGGAGCCAGTGGCCAAATAACGGTAAATTGCCGATATCTCAAAAACCTTCCCATAGAATTAAAAATGAGCCCGATTTTCGGAATCAGCGACCGATTTTACATATAGATAGGATGGTCACGTCCAAAGTACAGACAAAAAATTTCATTTTGTGATCCAGTGTAATCAAAAACAAAATAATAATAAAGTTTTGTTTCGGGCTTACAGCTTCATTTTACATTGAATTTTTATTAACGTTATTTTTTTTTGATAATTTTTTTTGTTGGCTACCGAAACGAAATTTTTTCAATATTTGTTTTTTGATAATCAACAAAACGAAATTCTTTTCAATAACTTTTTTTGATAATTACACTACCCGACAAAAAAAATATCCTCGACATTTGATACATGATTCCTATGTAGAATTTTCTGCTGATTCCAAATATGTAATCAGATGGTTCAAAAGTAGAACAGTTTTCGAGATATTTTGAAATTTCAGTTTTTGATATAAGAGAAAAAAGTAGGCTTACTAATTAGTCAATATCTCCGCCATTATCGTCTCGATTTTTACGTTATTTAATTTTGTTTTGAGAGGATGAAATACCCTTTCCAACAAAGCAAAAATAATTAAAATCGCCGTTAAAGTGACGGAGTTATGGCGAACAAAAGATTTTTTTAATGAAAATTTTCAGGTTTTTTTTCGAAATTCATCTTCATTTGTGTAATTTTTTTTACGAAATATTAAATATCCTCCCGGTTTCACATTTTGAGTCAATAGCCTATTTCTTAGTGAACATTTTGGCACCTTCCGGATTATAATCTGTGGAAAAATGGCAAAGTTATAAGAGATTAAGTGAAGAAACCTATATTTATATTTTCATTGAACTTCCAAATCTGGCAAATGTAAACCAGTATAAGAATGACACTAGTATACAGCAAAAAATACCAAGAAATCGGGGTATAAGGGAAAATTGACATGGACCCCCTGAGCTCAAAACTATTTATTTTTATTTTTTTCACGGTTAGGGTTTTGAGATAATTTTGTTGTTTTATTTTTGTTTCGAGATATTTTGAAATTTCAGTTTTTGATATAAGAGAAAAAAGTAGGCTTACTAATTAGTCAATATCTCCGCCATTATCGTCTCGATTTTTACGTTATTTAATTTTGTTTTGAGAGGATGAAATACCCTTTCCAACAAAGCAAAAACAATTAAAATCGCCGTTAAAGTGACGGAGTTATGGCGAACAAAAGATTTTTTTAATGAAAATTTTCAGGTTTTTTTTCGAAATTCATCTTCATTTGTGTAATTTTTTTTACGAAATATTAAATATCCTCCCGGTTTCACATTTTGAGTCAATAGCCTATTTCTTAGTGAACATTTTGGCACCTTCCGGATTATAATCTGTGGAAAAATGGCAAAGTTATAAGAGATTAAGTGAAGAAACCTATATTTATATTTTCATTGAACTTCCAAATCTGGCAAATGTAAACCAGTATAAGAATGACACTAGTATACAGCAAAAAATACCAAGAAATCGGGGTATAAGGGAAAATTGACATGGACCCCCTGAGCTCAAAACTATTTATTTTTATTTTTTTCACGGTTAGGGTTTTGAGATAATTTTGTTGTTTTATTTTTGTTTCGAGATATTTTGAAATTTCAGTTTTTGATATAAGAGAAAAAAGTAGGCTTACTAATTAGTCAATATCTCCGCCATTATCGTCTCGATTTTTACGTTATTTAATTTTGTTTTGAGAGGATGAAATACCCTTTCCAACAAAGCAAAAATAATTAAAATCGCCGTTAAAGTGACGGAGTTATGGCGAACAAAAGATTTTTTTAATGAAAATTTTCAGGTTTTTTTTCGAAATTCATCTTCATTTGTGTAATTTTTTTTACGAAATATTAAATATCCTCCCGGTTTCACATTTTGAGTCAATAGCCTATTTCTTAGTGAACATTTTGGCACCTTCCGGATTATAATCTGTGGAAAAATGGCAAAGTTATAAGAGATTAAGTGAAGAAACCTATATTTATATTTTCATTGAACTTCCAAATCTTGCAAATGTAAACCAGTATAAGAATGACACTAGTATACAGCAAAAAATACCAAGAAATCGGGGTATAAGGGAAAATTGACATGGACCCCCTGAGCTCAAAACTATTTATTTTTATTTTTTTCACGGTTAGGGTTTTGAGATAATTTTGCGTTTTTTGGTTATCACTTCATTCAGAAATATTTTTCGTTAAAGTTACATGAGCGATAACAGCTAACAGCATCTCGTTCTTCTTCTCTTCTTGATTGGCGCTTAACCGTCTAGACGATTCTGGCCGAGTCCAACAGAGCGCGCCAATTGCTTCTGCTTCGTGCAGCATGGCGCCACTTGGGAACACCTAGGGAGGCAGCATCGCTGTCCACCTGATTTTCCTAGCGCAGTGGAGGTCTCCCTTTTCTTTTGCGTTCAGCGGGTTTCGATAGAAATGCTTTCTTGGCCGGAGCGCCTTCGTCCATTCTCACGACATGACCTGCCCAACGCAGCCGCTGGATCTTTATTCGCTGAACAATGTCGATGTCTGTGTAAAGCTCGTACAGCTCATCGTTAAATCTCCGTCGATACTCGCCCACGCCAACGCGCAAAGGTCCATAAATCTTACGAAGAACTTTTCTCTCGAATACTCCAAGTGCCATCTCATCTGATTTTGAAATTGTCCATGCTTCTGCGCCGTACATGAGGACTGGAACGATGAGCGTCCTGTAGAGTGTGATTTTTGTTTGTCAAGAGAGGACTTTACTTTTCAGTTGCCTACTTAGTCCGAAGTAGCATTTATTGGCAAGCGTGATTCTTCGTTGGATCTCCGTGCTGACATCATTCTTGGTGTTAATGCTGGTTCCCAGATAGACGAAGTCCTTAACAGTTTCGAATTTGTAGCTATCAACATTGACGTGGCTGCCAAGGCGTGCTGTTTCTTTGTGTGATGACAGGAGGTACTTCGTCTTGTCCTCGTTGACCGCCAAACCCATTTTCTTAGCCTCTTTATCCAGCTTGGAGAAGGCAGAACATACGGCGCGCGTGTTAGTGCCAATGATGTCGATGTCATCGGCGTACGCCAGCAGTTGCACACTCTTGTGATATAAGATGCTTCCTGTATGGTTAAGTTCTGCAGCTCATATTATCTTTTCCAGCATCAAATTGAAGAAGTCGCACGAAAGAGAGTCACCTTGTCTGAAACCTCGTTTGGTCTCGAACGGCTCGGAGAGGTCCTTCCCAATTCTGACGGAGCAGGTGGTGTTAGTCAACGTCATTTGGCATAGCCGTATAAGTTTAGCAGGGAAACCAAATTCAGACATTGCGGCATACAGGCAATTCCTATTCGTGCTATCAAAAGCGGCTTTAAAATCGACAAAGAGATGGTGTGTGTCGGATCCTTTTTCATGGGTTTTTTCCAGTATTTGTCGTATTGTGAAGATCTGGTCGATGGTAGATTTACCAGGTCTGAAGCCACACTGATAAGGTCCAATCAGATTGTTGACGATAGGCTTCAGTCTTTCGCACAATACACTTGCTAAGACCTTATATGCGATATTCAGGAGGCTTATCCCACGATAATTGGCGCGTACTGTGGAGTCTCCTTTTTTGTGGATTGGGCAGAGCACACTTAAGTTCCAATCGTCGGGAATGCGCTCGTCCGACCATATTCTGCATACGAGTTGATGCATGCTCCTTATCAACTCTTCGCCACCATGTTTGAATAGCTCGGCTGGCAAGCCGTCAGCGCCCGGGGCCTTGTTATTCTTAAGCCTACATACTGCTATTCGCACTTCGTCATGATCAGGTGGTGGAACATGCCTACCATCATCTGCTATTGGGGATTCGGGTCGTACATCTTCTCCTTCCGCACTTTCACTGTTGCCATTATCTAGCAAGGAGGAGAAGTGATCCCTCCACAACTTAAGTATGCTCTGGACATCAGTTACCAGATCACCGTTATCATTCCGGCAGGAATTTGCCCCGGTCTTGAAACCTTCAGTCATCCGCCTGATTTTTTGATAGAATTTTCGAGCATCGTTCCTACCCGCCAGCATCTCAAGCTCTTCACACTCGCGCCTTTCAGCCTCCCTTTTCTTCTTTCGAAAAAGGCGCCTCTCTTCCTTCTTCGCCGTTCGATAACGCTCCCATACGCTTCGCGTTGCGCCCGCACACAATGTAGCCCTGTAGGCGGCGTTCTTTCTTTCCGAGGCATCGCGACATTCCTTGTCGTACCAGGTGTTTTTGTGGGCTCGCTTGTATCCTATAGATTCCTCAGCGGCAGCATCTCGTTCAAAAGGTAATATAAATACGCTTTTAACGACATACAACTTGTGATGGTTGAGTAAAAACTCACTGAGAGATAGCTGGTCAAATTAAACATTTTGTGGATTTTTTGCAATTTTTTTTTAATTTCGATTTTGAAAATAGTTTTTTCATAAGGAGTTGGGAAACTCAGCAAAAGATTTATTTTTAAAAATTAGCCTATTAAATTGCAAACACTTTAAGCGTAATGTTACCAAGATTCCATTAGTACTTTATATTTAGCGATTTTTTTCAGGTGAAACGAAAAGGATATTTTATAGACGAAAAACTTGGTTAGGTGACCCAACTATGTGAAAACGACTTCATAGCTCAAAAGGTCATTAGAACGATATATAGAGCTCCACCAGACTAAAATAATGACATATCAATTTTACAAATCCGGTGTCAAATAAAAAAGTTGCAAAAAAAATAAAAATATTTCCGCGGTATTTCGCGGTATAAAAAAAAAAAGAAAAAATTGTCCCAAACCCTCTCAACATAATCTTCATATATAAGTGATGACTTTTACAACGGTGAGCGTTCTCACGGAGAAATAAAAAAAAAACATGGGATTACGATACCAAAGCCATTGGAATGTCAGGGACATTGAATGATGAGCCATTTTTGCTGGTTCCTTCTTCCAGAAGAACAAAATGTACCAAAACGGTGAAAACTATCAACATTTAAACACTTTTAATATACATAAAAATAAAAAAATGAAGGTTAAGTACAAGATTGTGATAAAAAATAAACATAGGTCTATTCATTAAATCTCTTATAGCATTGTAATTTTTCTACGGATTTTAATCCGGAAAGTGCCAAAATATTCACTAAGAAATAGGCTGTTGACATAAAGGTTGAAACCAGGAGGATATTTAATATTTCTTTAAAAAAATTACAAAAAAGTATATGAAAGTGGGGAAAAAAACTGAAAATATTCATTAAAAAAAATCTTTTGATCGCTATAACTCCGTCAATTTAACGCAGATTTAAATCATTTTGGCTTTGTTGGAAAGGGTATTTCATCCTCTCAAAACCAAATTAAATAACGTAAAAATCGAGACGGTAATGGCGGAGATATTGACTAATTAGTAATCCTACTTTTTTTCTTATCTCAAAAACTGAAATTTCAAAATATCTCGAAAACTGTTCTACTTTTGAACATATTTGGAATCAGCAGAAAATTCTACATAGGAATCATGTATCAAATGTCGAGGATATGAAAATTTTTGAAATTTTGTCGGGTAGTGTTATCAAAACAGTATTTTTTTGTTCAGCATTTAACGTTAAAATTTTTCAAAGTTGAATTGAAAACAAAATTTTTTTTCGGTTATTGATAAAAAATAACGTTAATGTGCAGCCTGATTTGTACCCGTTCGGGTATAAAAATTGAACAATTAGTCTCTTCATAGGACATGTTCGAACAAATGCGATCAATTCACTCCATATAAAGGGATGTAAAATTGTTTTAGTCGCATGCTCCCATGCGATTGATCCCGGACACGCCCCGGATTAATCGCATTTTTTGCAGGGTATGTATGAATGTACATACATATGCACACCTATATGCATACTCATGTATTTAAATATCGACCCCGTTTTTGTTTGTAAAATACAGTCCTGAAGGTAAACCGTTAAGTGGAGCACGTTCGTCAGGTGGTTGTCCACGTTGCGGTTATGCAGTTTTTGCTGCTGAGCAAATGATAAGCAAGAGCAGAATTTGGCATAAACGTTGTTTCCATTGTGCTGATTGCAGAAAATCACTTGACTCGACCAACTTAAATGATGGCCCCGATGGTGATATTTATTGCAGAGCGTGTTACGGTAGAAATTTCGGACCAAAAGGTGTTGGTTTTGGGCTTGGTGCAGGCACCCTGACAATGACATAAAGTACTTTTCCAAAAAATATATATGTATAGTATATATGTATGTATATGTATTTATTTATGTTATGCCTTTGTATACACATACTTATAAAAATAATCAAAAAACACAAAAAAAAAATAACAAAACGAATTCGACGAAATGCTAACGGCTATAATTTTCAGTACGAAGTAGATGATAAGAATGAACTACGAATTTTTTTAAACGAAAACTCGCGCCATAAATAACTTTACATCGAGACGAACGTTTTTTATGCGTTTATACATACGTGCATATGTACATATGTATAGGCTTACATAGCGTATAAGTGTAAATGTACTATGTACATATGTAAGTATGTAATGATAAGTTGATGCAACTCATTCAACTGGCTATATAAGTATGTATGTATGTACATATTTCCACCAAGTCATACAAAGACTGTTTTTTATATGTATGATTTTAAATACTTAGTACCGTGTATCAATAATTTATAAGAAGTGTTTAAATAATTACCGAATTGAGTTGCATTAATATATTTGATTTATATATTTATTTGGTTAAACATTTTGTGTATTTGAAAATCCGAGGCTTAAATTATACACATACAATATACATACATATACATAAATATTTATATTTATATGTATGTATATAGTTACGTGTAATACAAAAATTATTGCCGAGTATTTATGTATGAAATGACTTTGTGCGTATTTGAGAACAAAATAAAAAACGACAGACCCTAAAACTAATGCATTTAAATCTTTATTAAATACTAGCTGACCCGGCAGACGTTGTTCTGCTTAAATTTATTCCTATGAAGCCTAAGGAAGTCTTTGATTACCGTATTGCTAACCATTATCTTAGAGTCCATCTTAATGACTGCGAATAATAAAAAATTGTCTATTCTCTGAATAACAGTTATAGTTATATTCGCCGCGACAAACATACTTCCCCCGAAACCTATCTCTATCTCAATTCCTATCTCTATTTTAATCTCAATCTCAATCTCAATATCAACCTCAATCTCTATCTTTATCTCTATCTCTATCTCTATATCTATCTCTATCTCTATCTCTATCTCTATCTCTATCTCTATCTATCTCTATCTCTATCTCTATCTCTATCTCTATCTCTATCTCTATCTCTATCTCTATCTCTATCTCTATCCCTATCTCTATCTCTATCTCTATCTCTATCTCTATCTCTATCTCTATCTCTATCTCTATCTCTATCTCTATCTCTATCTCTATCTCTATCTCATCTCTATCTCTATCTCTATCTCTATCTCTATCTCTATCTCTATCTCTATCTCTATCTCTATCTCTATATCTATCTCTATCTCTATCTCTATCTCTATCTCTATCTCTATCTCTATCTCTATCTCTATCTCTATCTCTATCTCTATCTCTACCTCTACCTCTATCTCTATCTCTATCTCTATCTCTATGTCTATCTCTATCTCTATCTCTATCTCTATCTCTGTCTCTATCCCTATCCCTATCCCTATCCCTATCCCTATCCCTATTCCTATCCTTATCCTTATCCTTATCCTTATCCTTATCCTTATCCTTATCCTTATCCTTATCCTTATCCTTATCCTTATCCTTATCCTTATCCTTATCATTATCCTTATCCTTATCCTTATCCTTATCCTTATCCTTATCCTTATCCTTATCCTTATCCTTATCCTTATCCTTATCCTTATCCTTATCCTTATCCTTATCCTTATCCTTATCCTTATCCTTATCCTTATCCTTATCCTTATCCTTATCCTTATCCGTATCCTTATCCGTATCCTTATCCTTATCCTTATCCTTATCCTTATCCTTATCCTTATCCTTATCCTTATCCTTATCCTTATCCTTATCCTTATCCTTATCCTTATCCTTATCCTTATCCTTATCCTTATCCTTGTCCTTATCCTTATCCTTATCCTTATCCTTATCCTTATCCTTATCCTTATCCTTATCCTTATCCTTATCCTTATCCTTATCGTTATCCTTATCCTTATCCTTATCCTTATCCTTATCCTTATCCTTATCCTTATCCTTATCCTTATCCTTATCCTTATCCTTATCCTTATCCTTATCCTTATCCTTATTCTTATCCTTATCCTTATCCTTATCCTTATCCTTATCCTTATCCTTATCCTTATCCTTATCCGTATCCTTATCCTTATCCTTATCCTTATCCTTATCCTTATCCTTATCCTTATCCTTATCCCTATCCTTATCCTTATCCTTATCCTTATCCTTATCCTTATCCTTATCCTTATCCTTATCCTTATCCTTATCCTTATCCTTATCCCTATCCCTACCCCTATCCCTATAGCTACCTACCTTTACCGGGACCGTCCATCACCATCCGGACCCACTACTTTAGCCATCTCTGGGAAACAGCCTTATAAATCACAATGAAAATAGCTGTATGTGGAAGTGTGCTCAACGCTTTTCATTTGCTACCAATATCGCTCGAAAACATTCAGGGGTTATCTGAGTCCACGCTTTGGCCCAAATCTTGGAACCCGGCCTTGGCATCATTATTTCAAAAGCTCTTTGTTGAAGTCCTCCTCAACAGCTTTCATTTGATACCAATTTCGCTCAGAAACTTTCCAGGGTCACTCGGTCCCACGTTTTAACCCATATTTGGGAACCCGGCCTTGGTATCGCAATGAAAATAACTTCATGTTGAAGGCCTGTTTAACACCTTTCATTTGATACCAATATTGCTCGAAGACTTGCTGGATCGATCTGGGTCCTCATTTAGGCCTATATTCCGGGAAGCTTCCACTTTTTCTATATACCCTACTATGTGCACTAACACCACATGAATATACTGTGAAAATTTCAAAAGGAACGGTTAGTTACTTTGGGAGTTTATAAAGGACACACATCCACAAATGCACACATACACACATACACACCGATTTTTCCAATTTTCGGACTTTTCCGGAGGGATTTTCCAAAATTTTCTTCCGTACGAACCATCTCCTCGAGAATACGAACAACTGACAAAAAATTTTACAGAAATCTGCCCAGCCGTTCTCATCTGATGAGGTTAGTAACATTTTTTACACCATTTTTATATATATAGATTGGACACCTTGTGAGTTGAAAAGTTATTTATGTACCTATGTAGGTATACAAATACATATATATCACAAAAGTCTACTACTACTACTACTTTAGCGCTTTAACAACAGCACTGACGTCTGACCAGCCGAGCTATTCAAACATGGCGGCGAAGAGTTAATAAGGAGCATGATCTAATTAATAGGTCATGTCAGTTCGCTGACCGCCATATTTCTTTCGGTTTTAGAAAAAAGTATCAGGTCCTCCTATGTCATTTCCTTTTGTAATTGGCACAGCTGTTTGTTTGGTTGTTCATGAGTCATGGCGGCTTTATTGGTCCTGTGACGTAAGTAGTATTTGACATTTCCGCCTACTGGCATTACCGTCTCAATATATATACCGTGAATAAGGAGCATGCATCAACTCCTATGCAGAATATGGTCGGACGAGCGCATACCCGACGATTGGAACTTAAGTGTGATCTGCCCAATCCACAAAAAAAGGAGACTCCACAGCAAAGAACGTAAATACAGATGAAATAAAGATTTCTTCGTACATGAACAAGAAACTACCACATTGATGGATGGCTGAAAATGAAACAATTAGGAAGGAGAACGCAAGTCAAATATGAAATGTCATGGAAACATGAGTGCAAAGGAATTTGACAGCTATCGATACGAAAACAAATACAAAAGGCTAGTGTGCGTGTGTATTTTGAAGAAGAGGAAGAAGTCAGCTCATCGGATGAAGTCTCCATTATTTACCCATGAGCCCGACTTCAAATTTTAGAATTTTATAAAAATCTTGATCTGTCCAAAGGCTCTGTTGCCACTTTTATGCTTTGTTGCGACATTTCTATTTTTATGAATGAACCGCTTGTAGTATTTTACACTTGCTTGCCCTTTTCATTATGGACTTTGTTGGTTGATTTGAATGTGCATATATGTATGTATGTATGTATATATATTTTTACGTTGGTACATATATGTACATATGTATGTACGTGCAAAAGAATAAGGTTGTTCTCTCTCTGTGATTTTGGCCTGGCAAATTTGCCGAGATGACATAAGTGTGATAAATTTGCCGAGCACAACAACAAAATACACGTCTTGTCAAATTTGGAACTTCGGCAAATTTCTCATACCCCAAGCCGTGATATGTGATATCGTGAGAAAAATATCACGGGAAATGCAACCATGTTATTACATTCACAATAGTCTTCTATTAGAAGTGAGTTAAAATTTATGTTTCTAGTTCTTTTTTTTAATTATTTTATTTTATTCAGATAAAAAAATAATTAATTCGAAATTGAAGCAAGCAAAGCAAAGCGACAACAGTCGTATAAAGAGTGGAAAGAATATGACTAACATGCTAGTTCACAATGAACTCAGTTAGAATTTTCTTTTCTTAAAGGTGCGCTCTCTCTGTGTGGCAAATTTCTCAAGATATCATGATATCTCGGCAAAAATATTAGACACAGAGAACAACCTTAATAAGAATAGAATCGAGGCACATAAAGGAATAGAATTGTGAATTTGTCGCGAATATGAGTTCAAAACAACTCCTGGTTTGCGCGTCACGACAACGAGAAGGCCTATTCGGTATACTTTTCAAGTAGCGAATTTTCCCTTCTTATACATTTACGTTCTTTGCTCCACAGTATGTGCCAATCATCGTGGAATGAAAGATTGAATCCCATCGTCAACAATTTGATTGGATCTTATCAGTGTGGCTTCAGACCTGGTAAGTCTACCATCGACCAGATCTTCACAATACGCCAAATCTTGGAAAAAAAACCTATAAAAAAGGAACCGACACACCCCATCTCTTTGCCGGTTTTAAAACCGCGCGAATAGGAATTGCCTATATGCCGTAATGTCTGAATTTCGGCAGTTAACGAAGACACCACGAAATACCTCCTGTCATCACACAAAGAAATAGCACGTCTCGGCAGCCACGTCACTGTTGACAGCTAAAAATTCGAAACCGTTGAGGACTTCATCTATTTGGGAACCAGCATTAACACCAAAAATAACGTCAGCACGGAAATCCAAAGACGAATCACTTTTGCAAATAAGGCTACTTTGGACTAAATAGGCAATTGAGAAGTAAAGTCCTCCTTCGAAGAACATAAATCTCATAGGACACTCATCGTTCCTCATAAACGGAGCAGAAGCATGGACGATGCCAAAATCAGATGAGATAGTACTTGAAGTATACGAGAGAAAAATTCTTCGGAATATTTATGGGCCTTTGTACGTTAGCGAGGGCAGGTATCGACGGAGATTTAATGATGAGCTGTTCGAGCTTTACGCAGACATACACATTGTTCAGGGAATAAAGATCCAGCGGCTGCGTTGGGCAGTTCATTTCGTGAAAATGGATGAAGGTGGTCGGGCCCAAAAAGTATTTCTATCGAAACCCGCTAAAGGCGCAGGAGATCTACCTGCATTGATAAGATCGGGTAAAGACTGACTCGTCCTCCCTTGGTATTTCCAATTTGCACCAGGCAGCACGAAACAGACACAGCGGGCGCGCTTTATTGGACTCGGCCAGAATCGTCTAGATGGTTACTCGCCAGTTAAGAAGAAGAAGAATGAAAAATAGGTTTCTCCAATTCACACTGGGCTCTCTCGTTCGCCGTTCAACCTCGAATCTCGTGCCGACGCTACAAAATGCCGAGCACGAACACTCGAAATTAACGCTTTTCATTCTGAACACCAACCCCGGTAAAATCGATGCCTTCTCTAATTTTGTATCGAAATCTGACAAACAGATCACAACAAAAACGCAAAGTTACATATTGTTAATTCTCTGTTTTATATAAAATTGTAACTTTATTTAACTAACCCTTTTTTTCATCGTAAGTTTTCAGTTTTAATGCTTACAGCAAATAAATTCAACTACAATGAAGAAGAACAAGAATGATAAATGTCAAACTGAACGACGACCGGTTAGTTCACGAAATACTTGGTGAGATTGTTCGAGTGCGAATTAGGTTATGTGGAATGGGAAGCTCTGTTATCGAAATGCAACTCCTACCTAGCACTATAAGCGTGGTACATAACCTAACTATAGAAGGTCCACGCAAGGGAGTCGCTCTACTTTTCCTGTTTGCAGCTTATGTCAAACTATCGTCTTATGTTTTGATTTTGCATTCTTGCACGTGTTTCTCGTAGAAATAGCTTGTGTGTTGCTGTAGTTTTTTCTGTTTTTGACATTTGTGAAAAAGGCCGTCTAACGGTAATCATCCATTCTGCTTCACATAAAGACGACCTGTATAGAAAACGCTTACATTAGTATAATTATCCCAGGTTCTTTAAAGGTTGATTTGTAAACCGGTTACCAAAATGTCTGTTGGGAAACTATTAGCAGCTGAGCACAACTGTTACGGCGAGTTTACGCCGAAATCAAAATCAAAATGGTCAAATACACTTTTCCCCTCGGTGTTACTTTTTCGGTGTTACGCAGAAAATCAAATCATCAGAGTGCTTCTTTCATATTTTATTGGTACATTTTCATTCCTCTTGAGCGCTTTCACATTACCCGGTGCGTTATCGGATCGACATATTTGTTTTTTACCGAAAGTATACCGAAAGCTTACCGACCACGTGCATTTCAATTGGCACTTTCACATTAGTGTTGCATATAGGGATGGCAACAATAACCGGAAAAACGATTATAATCGGTTAATTTCTTTCGGTTAACGGTTAAAATGTATCGGTTTTTTCCTTTTGATTATTTTTTCGATTAACCTTTTTCCTCTCAAGTCGAAAATAATCGAAAGGAAATAATCGAATCGTTGAGAATTTCCGCCTTTTCATCCGAGTCCAAATTCGGTTACCTACGGTTTTGTGAGTATATTCAAAAAACCGCAATAAATGTTCCCTCCAGTTCCCGAATAGACGATTTTATCGTCATTTTGACGATTTTTTTTCGTTTATTACTGTGTAACCTAAATCAAACGCAAGTCGTCAATTTAACGCACGCACGCAAATTTTTCATATGCGTTGAACCGAAATTGACTTGCGTGCGTATTCAGATAAAGAAATAGAAAAATACAGAAAATCAGAGAAAATCTTGTTATTTTGTGGAATATATACCTAACAGACACGATATCAAAAGCAAGTGTCAATTTTTTTGCAAACAATCACCCACAATGCTTACGCCCTTATTTTACAAAACGCCGTGACTCGTTGCGTCGCAGTCACTCACGTTCACTCAGTATCAGTAATTATATATTGTTTTTACATTGAAATTGTTGTTGTTTAAACAAAATTGATAGTTTTCGTCAGCCAAAAGTCGATTTTGTTATTTTTCGTCGGCCAAAAGTCGAACTTGTTATTTTTCGTCAGCCAAAAGTCGAACTTGTTACTTTTCGTCAGTCACAAAAAAACGTATGTTAGTTTTCGTATGGTACGACGATATGTATTACATATTTGTACTCTGATGTGATGTTTTTCATTTACCCGTGCGGGTGAATTTCGCCTGTGCCTTTTGTACAGTCATAATATGCATACATATGTACCTACATATGAGAAACAAACTATGTTTTTAATAAAGTTTGTGTAACTTCACAAAAAGCAACAAACAAATAAAATAAGAGTAAGAAATACGGAATCATTATTACACACAATCATTTTCAACTATCATAATTTCAACCGTTAAGAGACTGCTCACGTAAAACAACGAACGCTGATTGAAATTTGCAAACATAGGTACAAAATTTCTTCGTTCCTTGAAACCTTGACATGATGAAATTCGTGAAATGGTACAAAATGCGAAACAATTTTTTTTTTCAAATGTGTTGTAAGTTATTCTAAAACTGATAAACAATGTTTCATGAACACTTGAAAATATGTTTATTTTCAAATTATATACATATATGCTGATTCTCAAATTTAGAAACAATATTTTCTCAACGTTTCAGAATTTCTTTTTCAGTGTTTAATGGGAAGTCAACAAAAATAAAAAAAAGTATTTGTTGACATTGTATGTAAATACATACATACGTGTTTTGTTTAGTTTGTTTTTTTTGAATAAAATATAAATAATTGAATTGAAATTGAAATAAATAAATAAATAAATATATGTACGTGTTATCCAATGTTAAAAAATGCATTTGTGTGTTCGCGTGTGTTCAAGAAGCAAGACAAAAGTTAAAACGTTTTTATTGATAGCTTATTATTTAAATCAAATAAAAAATTAGTTCAGCATCATATTCGGGTTCGCGAGATTGAAACGTGTCGATTGATACCTCGTTTTTTTTTAATTGGCTAATTTTAGCCGTTGCAAATTAAACCATATCGAATTCTCACTCGAACAAAAGGAAGTGACTCTTTTGACAGTTAAAGTGAGCGTTTTCGTCACTTTGCGTTTTATAAAATACCAAAAACGTAACATACTCACCAGAAAACGTAACACATTCACTTCGAGTCACTTACAGTCACTTTCAGTCACCTAAAGAGATACAAAATACGAACACGACAAAAAGTGACTCTGGGTGACTCGTTGCGTCGCGTTGCGTTTTGCAAAATAAGGCCCTTAATTTCAACTGTCACGCAAAACAAAAATTGGGCGTCGAATTTGCTTTTTACGCACGCCGTTCAATTTCGGTTACTCCCATACAAGTTGTATGGGCATGAGAAATTTTTGACAGTAAATTGACGGCGTGCGTTTGATTTAGGTTACACAGTTATATATATTTTTTTTTTTTTTTTTTTTATTGATTGTTTACTTATAATTAAAATTATAAGGCAACAGTTTATGGAGCAATAGCTACTGAGGCCTTCAGCTCGCAGAATTTAATTTAATATGTGTGTACAATGAGTGTAATTGTTCTTAGTATAATAAATATATCTACATATATACTACACACATATATATATTTTTTTTAAGGAATAATTGTAATCGAAAAACGGTTATAATCGGTTAGTTCCCCACAATTATTCGCGATTAATAATCGAACGCTTTCGATTAATCTAAAAAGCGGTTAATCGGTTATTTAATTTTTTTTGCCATCCCCAGTTGCATACATGAAATCGGAGGGGATTAATTTCGGTATACCGCAACGCAATAAGTCCGGTCAGTAAAATTTGAGGAATTACTGCATGCATTTTTGCGGCGTAATAAAAGAAAAAGAAAAAGAAAAATGAAAAAAGCCAGTAAAAAACTCGTTTCGGCTATAAATGTAACAAGCTATAATATCTTCGTCTTCGCTGGAAGACATTTTTTGTTATTATTGAGTTATTTGTTGAATTTAAAAGGGTTATTTTTGTTTTGGTTTTTATTTCGATGTTTCTTTTCTTATTATCTACCAAATACGCACCTAAAGTATTCCCACAAGTGTGAAAAACTCTGCAACGCGGAATCGTTTCGGTAAGCTGAAAATACCGAGGAAAAAATGTCGATCCGAAGTCGTACCGAGTACCTAATCTGAAAAGGCCTTTTACAGTTTGGGCATTAGGTGAAGGGAGTAAGTAAAAAGCTGTACTTTTGCTTATAACTTTCTTAAATGAAAATAATCTTTTTTTTATTAAAATATTTTTACGTTAGTCATTAATATTAACATACAAATACACACACACATTCCCACAGATGTTTGTCAAAGGGTAAAAAAGCTTAGAGATAGCGAACTTTACGCTTCGCTTTACTCGCTTAACTTCAATTGTGAATATGTCTCTGCCAAAGCAAAACTCTGAAGCAAAGCGAAGTTGAAGTTAATTGTGCACGAGCTATTAGCCGTGTTTCACATACGGTCATATACCCTGCAGTAAATTTGTTTCACTGCTAAATAATCACTGATGATTCTTTGTTGAATATTCATCACTATCGTTTTGCGTTGGTGCAAGCGAGCAAGCTATATTGAAAAAACCAAACGAAATACCAACAAAATACCATCTAGGCGGTTAAAAACCAACGAGCCAGCTTGTATTTCGGTAGGTTTTTTGTCATTCTGCAGCTTTTCTGACAAATTTTTCTATTTGACAACTATAAAATAAATTATATTTAAAATAAAAAATATGTATATGGAAATACAAATTTTAAATTTGCCTCTTGTAAGCTTCTACTTTGGCCGTAAGGGGAAAGAAGAAGTCCGGAAGAAAAATTATACTGCGCACTGGCTTCTCCTTATAACATAGCTACCCCGCCATTTGAGTTTCATTATTTATTTCAGTAATTTAAATTCAAATTTCCAAAAAAATAATTTTTGAAATAACTATTATTTTCATTTAGTTTGAAGTTTAATGTCAATCAAATTGTTTTTGTTTTGTCTCTTTTCAACGTACAGAAGAATTGTTTTTGTATTTTGACTTTCGGTGGGTTTTCCAAACCAAAAATACCAGAGAAAAAACGTAGTGTCATATAGGCATGAGGAAAGCAAACCATTTATTTGAAAAAATTCAGCAGCCTTTATATGAAAGTATTCACTGATGCCTCCTCATGATGAATTTCATCAGTGATTCATAAAGGATTCATTTCAGGGGTCGGCTTTCCAATAATGCCGCACGCCCCCAAAAAAATGACTTTTACTGGATGGTAGGGGATGGGAAGTAGGTTCTGAAGTTGTTAAATTTAGGCGCCGGACGTACCTGGTTTTCCCGGAATTTGTTAAAGTTGTTAAATTTTTACCAATTTTTACACACACACACACAACTGACATAGGTACAAGGTAAGTGTTTGTACCATTTTGCGAGTTGAAATGGCCACAAAAGTACTGTAGACCGGGCCATAGATATTACGCTGAAGGGTGTACTACGCAGAAGGACATCACCGTGGCGGTAGCCACGGTTTGCGCACACGTCCGGACGGATGGCGTAGCCCAGGGTTATTTTTTTTAGGCGCGGCCGAAGGCCGCCTACGCAGAAAAGTGTTCTGCGCAAAAGCACTGTTTTTTCTTTATCTATCGAATTTATATGGAGAGCTACTAAACTTTAATCATAAATTCCTCGAAACAGAGGTACGTCCGGCGCCTAAATTTTACGGATTCAAAACACTCTTCCCCTCCCCTACCCCCCAGTAAAAGTGGTTTTTTGGGGGGGGCGTGCGGCATTATTGGAAAATTTCCCCCATTTCAGATTTTTACTGCGGGGTATATGTTCGTATATGTATATACACAAGCAGCTGTCGGCCATATTTTTCATTCAGACGCCGTAAAAAAAACAAAACAAATTATGGAAGTAACACATAAAATATGAGTATAAAGGTCATATAATTAAATTATATATAAATTTGCCTCAAATAATTCTTGATCCATGATTTTTTATTTTGTTTTTTTTACTTTCTCAAATCACAAATGGTTTGTTGATATTTCTTCTTCTTTTTACTTCTTTTCAAGTGCAGCCAAATTTCATTATGATCCGGATTGTTTCAGTAAAAATTTATCTTGACCCAGACCCAGATGTAATAACTGAAATGCGCCTAACATCTGTTTATCTAAAGCAACCACCAAATAATAATACAAACGCGAAAGTGCCTAGTAGAGCTGTCAAACTATCGATAGTCACGACCATCGATGTTTTACGATAGTCCTAAGGGTGACTATCGATACTATCGATAGTATCGACCCATTTTATATGTTTTTTTCAAATCCATTTATTTTTCGCTGCCTTACTTTTAAAAATACCAACTGATTTTCCAATTCATAAAAATTTTTTTGTAAGAATAATAACACATCGACTTTTTTTGGTTTTAAACTCGACCGCCTATCACTTACAATTAAACCAGCTTTACTGAACATGCGTTCAGACTCTACTGCGCTGGTTATAATAGCGGAACGGGACGGGAGCCGTACCGATAGAGAACGGTGACAAACATAAGGCAGTTATAATAGTGCGTTAACTGCCGTCTTTGACATTTGCCACAGCTGTAAATATTGTACTTTGTTTACCAATTTAAAACAGGAAACTTTCCACTTACCCCAACAAGGAAACTTTCAATTTGTTGGTGATTTCATGACGACACACGCCGTTATTAAGTCTTTCCTCGAATTCGCTCATATTTATTTTATAAAATGTTTAAAAAAAATTTTTGCTAACGGTATTCTGTTTTGTCACAGCAAAGAGAACTGTCAAATTGCCGTAAGAATACGGAAGAAATCTAAAATCAACAGATGCTTACGGTTCTCGCCGCTTTCTACCGTTCATTGTAATCAATCACATGCCTTTCACATACAATAGATATTAACGTCACAGCTGCATCCGTTGCGTTACGGCTATTATAACCAGCGAGTACAGATGATGCCGTGATACAAAAAAAAATTGTTTGCAGGTGGGTTTGTGTTTGGTGCAGAGTTAACTTGCTCCAAGTACTGGCTCTTCTTCAGGATTACATCGGTTTTTTTGCTCTCTGTATTTGATTCAACACTTCGGAAATTTTTGGTTTCTTATACGGCAATGTGTTCTCAATAAAAAATTGTGCTTTGAGAATTAATGTGGAAATGGGTAAATGTCAAATGCGCTGGGAAAGAGTATATACGATAGTCGCGATAGTAGTAAAACTATCGATAGTTATTTAAAGTGACTAGACTATCGATACTATCGATAGTATCGTCGATAGTTTGACAGCTCTAGTGCCTAGTACTTCTACAGTGCTAGTACCTACAAATAAATTGATGTTCAGTTAAAGGTATTACTGAAATACATCTTTGTGTCTAATAGTTTTTAGCCGTGTTTCACATACGGTGATCCTAACCCAGATAAAAATTTTTGCATGTAAATGCAACAACAAAGATTTCAGCTTGAGTAAACCAGATAAATTGCTGGTTCAATTTCTGATCCGCCCTGTTCGATTTGTTTTTTCCGTGCTGATTTGGCAGCACAGTGCTTTTTTGATTTGGCAGAACTGAAAAGTGACATTTGTGTATGTATACATATATATACATATACCCTGCAGTAAATTTGTTTCACTGCTAAATGATCGTTGATCATTCTTTGTTGAATATTCATCACTATCGTTTTGCGTTGGTGCAAGCTGTATTGAAAAAACCAAATGAAATACCATCTAGACGGTTAAAAACCAACGAGCCAGCTTGTATTTCGGTAGGTTTTTTGACATTCGGCAGCTTTTCTGACAAATTTTTCTATTTGACAACTATAAAACAAATTATATTTAAAATAAAAAATATATGGAAATACAAATTTCAAATTTGCCTCTTGTAAGCTTCTGCTTTGGCCGTAAGGGGAAAGAATAAGTCCGGAAGAAAAATTATACTGCGCACTGGCTTCTCCTTATAACATGGAATACATAGCTATCCCGCCATTTGAGTTTCATAATTTATTTCAGTAATTTAAATTCAAATTTCCAAAAAAATAATTTTTGAAATAGTTATTTTCATTTAGTTTGAAGTTTAAAGTCAACCAAATTGTTTTTGAGGGAGTATTTGTCTCTTTTCAACGTACAGAAGAATTGTTTTTGCGCTATTATAACTCTGACGAGTTTTATGACCGAGCTTCTCTCCCAATTCGAGGTGTGCTCCTTTTGTTTTTCCTACCATTGGACAGTTTTATGCCGGCTCCGAATGGTGTCATATAGGCATGAGGAAATCAAAACATTTATTTGAAAAAATTCAGCAGCCTTTATATGAAAGTATTCACTGATGTCTCCTCATGATGAATTTCATCAGTGATTCATAAAGGATTAATTTCAGATTTTTACTGCTGGGTATATGTTGTATATATTTCTGCTTCTTTTTAGTTCTTTTCAAGTGCAGCCAATTTTCATTATGAGCCGGATTGTTTCAGTAAAAATTTATCTTGACCCAGACCCAGATGCAATAACTGAAATGCCCCTAAAGTCTATTAATTTTTTGAATAGGTTGTTATTTGCGCAAATAAATAGGAACAATTTTAAAGGAAAACAAGATTTCAACGAAAACTCAGAAAAGTGGGTCTTTATAAACAATGATAGTAAAATGATAATATTTATAACGGAACTATCTACATTTGCAGTGAAATTTTTTAGAACTAAAGTAGCAACAAGTGAGTTAATACTCAAAAAATAATGGTAAGGTTCTATTTGTCGTCAAAGTTTAAAGCCATATTAGTAACAGTTAAAATATGCATGTAGGTACATACATATGTACTTGCATACATAAATGTAAATAAATATATTTATATATGTAGATACATATTATGTATGTACATATATTGATTTTTTCTTTGTAGTGGAAATCCAGCCGATTTAGATGCATGAGTTTTTCCGTATTAATAATTTTAACTGGAGTTAATCTTCTGTGGACACTTTCTTTATTTGAGGCGGAAACTCATCATTCAACACAACTAAATACAACAATTAGAATAACAAAAACATTAAGCGCACTTGCGAAGGCGCCGCATGATTCTGCGCCACTTGATACAAATAATATTGATAAAATATCGAAGCATATTTTTAGGCTTGCTTTCGATAATATAAACATTGGCGCCGGAAGATGGGATAATTATCGGCGATATAAAATGTATGACTTTGCCTTAATGGGGGATAAGTTTATTGAGGCATCGAACGAAAATATTGTATGCTTAGCTACACAAAGTTCTGTGGAGCGTCTCCATTCATTGGCACAAGTTGCATATCAATGGCACGGTCCCATCTCGGCTGCCATTTACGTTGCCGGTTATGAAGAATTTTTTATATTACAACACTATGTAACATATATGCGACTTTGTTTTCCGTTTATACGTGATAATGTTACATTTCACATTGCCATTCCAAGGGATAAGGAGCCGAAGTTTGAACATAATTTACATCTGACTGGAAAATTTGATTGCCAATATCCAGAGGAAACACTACAACATTTACTGCAACTGCGAAGCTCAGACACAATACGATGGCGACTGAAAAATGAATATCCCCAAAATCATTTGCGCAATTTAGCTAGAAAAGGATGTCAAAATAAATATGTATTTCTTACCGATATTGATATAATACCAAGCGGAAATATGGTTATGCTACTAAATAATTTTTTACCGTTAGTCAAATGCAACCATCGATGCGCATATGTGATTCCAACCTTTGAAATAGACAATCGTGCGAAATTTCCGGCGTCAAAGCCAGAGCTAATACGGCTTTATCGAAAGGGTCTGGCACGTCCTTTTCATGAAAAGGTTTTTATATACAATCAATATGCAACTAATTTCTCTGTCTGGCTTAGCAATTCAACAAATGAAGAAAGTCGAGCGCACATTAGTCACACCGTAACGAATTTTGAATTTTTGTATGAACCTTTCTATGTTGCTTTGGATGATGCACCGGCACATGACGAGAGATTTATAGGTTACGGGTTCACTCGAAACTCTCAGGTATGTAATTATCGATGGAATTTTAAGTGTGAAAATGAGGATGGAAAATGTATGTATTTAGATATATAGGTATATGTATGTATATGCATACATAATATGAGCACAAGGAATAACCTGAAAAAACCCAGGAATTAGAAAAACTGTGTGTAGTTTCCTCTTCTACTTCCATGTTCTCGGACTTTTCCGTACGTTTTCATTATCTGAACGAACAGCCTGAATATGTATACCAATACATATCGACAGCTGAAAGGGTAATCGTCGATTCAATTTCAAAACTTGTTTGAAAAACGCCCTATTTCAGAATTCAATATATATGGGCAGTGCCGTAGCGAGCCTTTTTGGCGCCCGAGGCAAGCTTGTTATTCCCGCGCCCCCTGTTCAAAAAGCAGGACAACAAAACTTGTTCTATATAAGAATAAATGGCAAATTTTTTTGAACAAATTATTCATGCATATATATATTTGTTAATACTGTAGCATTCACCATATAATACTGTGTTAAAAAAATGTTCTTCTAACATTTACAATTGAATTTTTCTTGACTTAATAGAAGCGAATTCGTTAATAATATCGTCGAAATCAATTTTACTGGCAATTTCGTTTTCTATCGATAAAATAGCCAAGTTCGACACTCTTTCTTGGCCCATTGTTGATTTCAAATAATACTTAACGAGTTTGAGTTTGCTAAAGCTACGTTCACACGTAGCGATTGTTACAGGAATCGTCGAAAAAATTCTGAAAGCAGTTTCAACGTTTGGATATGATGCTTTTAAACCATAATCTTGAATAATTTGAAGTAGTTCTATAACAGTCGTGGATTCGAGACGATCAGGGATGATTGACAAAGCTGCGTGCTTGAAATCTGAAATTTTCTCAATAAATTCTACGCCATTGATGTCTTTTTCGTATTTGATTGCCAAATCCATCGCTGCTTTTTTCACTTCGGTGCTACTCATTTTTCAAAAACTCGCCAGACAAAAATCCGAAATCATTGGCCACATCCATTACACAGTCCGACAAGAAATTTGACCATAAACCAGACCATACTTTCCTAAAGGTTTTCGATGCGCTGAATTCAAATCTGGACGCAGAATTGCTCTATCACGTCAGGATTTTGAGATATCCTAACCTAAATGTTCAAAAAACACCGTTTTTGCCTATTTTGACGTTATGTACATATATATAAACGACAGATTTTATTTTTTTTTTAAAGCACACATAGCATCTTAAAGAAGAAGTCTTTCTCATACGAATGGCATTGAGTTTGCTCAAATATCTTTTTTTCGCTAAGATAGAGCAATTTAAAGTTTCAACGCCATTCGTAAGAGAAAGACGCCATTCGTAAAAGAAAGATGCTGTATGCGCTTTTAAAAAAAAAATCTGTCGTTTATATATAACCTCAAAAATAGGCAAAAACGGTGTTTTTGCACATTTAGGTTAGGATATCTCAAAATCCTGACGTGATAGAGCAATTCTGCGTCCAGATTTGAATTCAGCGCATCGAAAACCTTTAGGAAAGTATGGTCTGGTTTATGGTCAAAAAAATCGGTCTCATTTTGTCGGCCTGTATTATCTTTTTATACCTCCTATGAACCTATCAACTGACTCGTTGATGTCAATGCGAAACTTTTCATTATCCGGAATTTCGGGTGCGTCGTCTTCTCCTTCATACAATTCCAATTTTTTCTTCTTCCTTGACCGCTTGCTGACATTGCTCGCTAGTAGACTAGTAGCTAATGCAGAAACACGCTTAAAATTTTATTTGAATTCTGTGTCGCGAAGTTCTTGTAGTGAGTTTTTCAAACCCTGAATCAAATGTGCAGCTTTTTCCAAAGTCAAAATTATCGTTCGCAAAGCTTTCGTAACGCGATCAACCCGACTTAATATCTGATCCCAGACGTCGAGGAAAAGAAGAAACCCTAAATCAATATTTTTAATCAAATTTTTGCCAGATGATTTGTTGTCAGGATTATTTGGATTGGCCATTATATCTTGAAGTACTCCAAGAACTGCCTCAATTTGGGAATTCAATGATTTTACGGCATTAGCTTTTGATGCCCATCGTGTGTCCGAGTGCCCTAATCAAAAGCAAGAGAATGAAAATTCGTGCAATTTTTTAACCACTGGTTACATTCCTAGCGACGCGAAAGGGTTGCGCAATCGACCAATCAGCTATGTAATTATTCGGACGTAAGTAGCTGGTTGTTGACAAACAGGTGTCGCCGCTATATGCATATACAGTCGACTCCCTAATATTAGGACCGTTCGCCGGCAGCAAATTGCTGCAAATTGCAGAAAAAACTGCAAATTCGCGTTTTTTGAGGCAAAAACTCAGTCAAAATTTGCAGAAGAGAGCGCAATTTTGACAGTTCATTGACGGAGAAAGCTGCAAAGTTTTACTGACGAAATTTGTCGTTGCAAAGCTCAGTAGACTGAAAAAACATATGATTTGCGATCATATGGTTGCAATTTAAAAAGTCGAAAGTGATTTCAAGTCAAAAAACTAAGAAGATTCAATAGAAAATGAAGTGAGAAAATTATATTATTTTAATTTATAAACTTTATTTAAATGTTTTAATTTGTTAATAAGGTACCAGCTAAAAGGAAACCTGTTAATGACACCGCAGTGGGATCATCGTCTGCACTCTCGGGATTCTGCGTTGTTGAATCGCAAATAGGAGATACATATACTACTTAAATGGAAAAATTGTCCATTAATGATGCACGCCCCGAAAAAAATTACTTTCACAGATGTCAGAACAGAAATAAAAACTTGCCGGAGACTTATAGTTTATGAGATATTTGTTGGTAAAGCTGTAAAATCCATCAAACAAAACACCAAAACTGCGCACTATTACCGAGGAAAAACCTTTTTGCGTTGGCGGCATTCGGCCGTGCTTTAAAAATATAAACCTCAGCCGGCAGAAATCCCTTTCTGGAGTTAAATATGTATATGTATACAGTGATCCACAGTGCTTTTGTGTAGAACATCTTTTTGCGTGGCGGCCTTGGGTCGCGCTTTAAAAAAAATAACAATCAGCCGGCAGAGTTATCTTTCTGGGGTAATATCTATGAACCCATCCAACTTTAACTACAAATATTTCGTAAACTATAAGCCTCCGGCAACTTTTGATTTTGAGATCTGTAGGAGTCCCTCCACCCCTCTGAGGAAGTGATTTTTCTCGGGGTGTGGTTTCTTAATGGAAAGCCGGTCCACTTAAATAAATAGTTTTGAGTAATAAAAGACAATTTATACTTCTACGAGATTGAAAATGAAACTTTGGTTAGACTTAGAAATAAAAACAAGGAACTCCTGGAATTTGCTTTGGTTTTATGTGAAAATAATTCAAGAAATTCCATAAAGCAATACGTCGAGCAAACAGTTCCGGCTTATACGGAAAGAGAGTTCCGAACTCATTTTCGTATTTCAAAAAGACTTTTCAAAGAATTAAGTGACAAAATCATCCGAAGCGAGCCCTATTGTAATCTCGACCCTTTCAAAAGACTACCGAAAAAACTTATTTATTATTATTTTTATGGTTCGCTGGTCACGAAGCATGCAGGTTTCGGGATATGTCCGACCGTTTTAACTTGTCATATGTTGTTGTACATATGTAAAATTATACACACATATGTATGTATATGCATACCACCATTGCTTACTGTTTTGAAATTTTTGGAAATGTCCCCGGAGAACAATGCACATCTAGTTTCCCCTTCGATTGCATTTCGTCAAATTTTTATTTTGTTATGCACTTGTGAGTGAAGACAAACAGCTGATTTTCTGCAAATTTTGACAAATTTCTGTTCGTTGAAATGCCAGTAAATTTGCATAAGTTTCTCTCTTCGGGAGAGCCAAACATATTTTTCCCTGCTTGCAAATTGCTGCAATTTGCAGCCGCCGAACGGACCTATTATCCTACATTAATGTTATAAGAAATGTTCTATTTATCGAGATTTCTTGCTGTTATTACATTAGGACCGTTCGGCGGCAGCAAATTCCTGCAAATTGCAGAAAAAACTGCAAAATCGCGTTCTTTGAGGCAAAAACTCAGTCAAAATTTGCAGAAGAGAGCGCAATTTTGACAGTTCAAAGAAGAAGAAAGCTGCAAAGTTTTACTGACGAAATTTGTCGTTACAAAGTTCAGTAGACTGAAAAAACATATGATTTGTGATCATA
The DNA here is from genome assembly GCA_960531455.1 of Urophora cardui. Classification (NCBI taxonomy): domain Eukaryota; kingdom Metazoa; phylum Arthropoda; class Insecta; order Diptera; family Tephritidae; genus Urophora; species Urophora cardui. The sequence goes on from OY482670.1 coordinate 451,113, forward strand.
TGGTTGCAATTTAAAAAAAAGTCGAAAGTGATTTCAAAGTCAAAAAACTAAGAAAATCGGGAATATGCGTGATTCAATAGAAAATGAAGTGAGAAAATTATATTATTTTAATTTATAAAGTTTATTTAAATGATTCAATTTATTAATAAGGTACCAGCTAAAAGGAAACGTGTTAATGACAGCGCAGTGGGATCATCGTCTGCACTCTCGGGATTCTGCGTTGTTGAATCGCAAATAGGAGGTACATATACTACTTAAATGGGAAAATTATCCATTATTGACGCACGCCCCGAAAAAAAAAAATGACTTTTTCACAGATGTCAGAACAGAAATAAAAACTTGCCGGAGACTTATAGTTTATGAGATACTTGTTGTTAAAGTTGTGAAATCCACAAAACAAAACACCAAAACTGCCCACTATTACCGAGGAAATACTTCTTTGCGTTGGCGGCCTTGGGTCGCGCTTTAAAAAGATAACCCTCAGCCGGCAGAATTCCCTTTCTGGATTTATCCCTGGACCAATCCACAGTGCTTTTGTGCAGAACATAGAACAGTGGCCACTGTGGTGCAGTGGGTAGGGTGCTCGCCTGCTATACCAGAGGTCTCGGGTTCAGCCCGAGTGTATTTCTGCCATGAAAAAGCTTCTCACAAAAATGCATTCGCCGTTCGGAGCCGGCATAAAACTGTAGGTCCACCCAATTAGTAGGAAAAACGAAAGTTAAGGAGCACACCTCGAATTGGGAGAGAGTCTCGGCCATAAAACTCGTCAGAGTTATAATAGCGCCAGTGTATTATATCATATTATTATAGAACACTGCACATTTAGCTTTCCCTTCGATTCCATTTCGTAAAATTTTAATTTTGTTATGCACTTGTGAGTAAAAACAAACAGCTGATTTTCTGCAAATTTTGACAAAGTTCTGTTCGGTGAAATGCCAGTAAATTTGCATAAGTTTCTCTCTTCGGGAGAGCAAAACATATTTTTCCCTTCTTGCAATTTGCTGCCGCCGAACGGACCTATTATCTTGCCAGTTTTTGCAAATGTACGTACCTTTTTTTTTATACATGCACGCATGAGCGCGCTTTATCGGTAATCACAACTTTCAAATAAATGTATGAATAATCGACTATCATAAGCATTCTAATTTAAATATTCTTTCAATTTCACTACATTAAAAATAAAGGGCGCCCACAAGGCCGTAGCCAGGATTTCATTTTGGGGGGGGATTACCTAAAAAAAAAACATTTCAAATTCAAATTACATATGTACATATCTGCCCCGTTCGCTATGCTATGTGCATGAATAATTAGGTTTCGCTTATCACCCATATTTAATTGTTATTGCATTTTCGTCAGCTGATTTTCAGTGCAACCAGCTACCCTGTCAAAGCTTCAGAGGGTAAAAAGTGTGAGTTTTTTACACCACTGAAGTGTACATTTTTAGGAAACGAAAACAGGGTAGCAAGTGAAAAACTTATGTAGTTTTTTTACACTAAATTACCACTAGATCCACTAGCCTAATAAAACCACTAAAAAAAGAAGACATATTCTATTTGACGTTTTACCTTCATTTTGCAAACGAAAACGGAAAACAAAAATGCGCATTTTTTTGATGAAACGAAATCACCATTAATTTCAATGGTAAAATTTTAAATTAAGCTCTTACCCAATTAAGTTAATTATAAGTTTATGATTTTGTTAAACAATTTCTTAGACATGCCAAAAGCAAAACCGCAGTTATCTATATCTTCTGGAAACAGGCGCCAAATTAGGTTCAGAAGAAACGGGACAGTCGCTGAACATACAAATCGTTTAGAGAACTCACGGTTGCGTGGAATGCAGAGGAGACATGTGGCGATTCATACGAAATCAGCATTTAACTACAGACCGGATTTAAACTATATGGATCATTCTTCCCTTTTCATGGGTCGTATGAGTGAAATTTGCGTTTTTTTGTAAGTCCCAAGGGCAAACATTTAGCTATATTGGGGTAGACCTTCGCAACGAGGTGTTTTCTCACGGTCAAATGTATGTCGCTCTGTCGCGAACTGGTTCACCACAAAACCAGAGTTTTCTTATACCTGGAAATGGCAACAAAACAAAGAATGTTGTGTTCACGGAAGTTTTTAATTAATGAACAAGATGTACCTTATTTTATGAACTAATTTGCCTACTAATGTACACAGAGCCAAATAATCCTCATAAAAATAAGAAGATTTTCTCTTTGAACAGCTTCGTGGTCCAAAAAGAGGACAGAAGTCAGAGACGAAGATATTTCCATAGAGATTTCTTCTTATTTTTGGGAGGTACATCTTTTTAATTTTATTTAAAAGTATACCTTCTTACAATAAATAGAAAACTTCTTACTCAATTTTTCGAAGATATTTTCATAGAGATTTCTTCTTATTTTTGGGAGGTAAATCTTTTTAATTTTATTTAAAAGTATACCTTCTTACAATAAATAGAAAACTTCTTACTCAATTTTTCGAAGATATTTCCATAGAGATTTCATTTTAATTTTATTTAAAAGTATACCTTCTCACAATAAATAGAAAACTTCTTACTCAATTTTTCAAAGATATTTCCATAGAGATTTCTTCTTATTTTTGGGAGGTAAATTTTTTTAATTTTATTTAAAAGTATACCTTCTTACAATAAATAGAAAACTTCTTACTCAATTTTTCGAAGATATTTCCATAGAAATTTCTTCTTATTTTTGGGAGGTAAATCTTTTTAATTTTATTTAAGAGTATACCTTCTTACAATAAATAAAAAAACTTTCTACTCAACTTTTCTTTACGCATTATTGTTGTCGACTGTGAACCGCTAACTCAGTTTACATATGTATGTATATAGGACTAACTTTATAATAAATTTAATTAGATAACCTAATAAAAATAAGAAGAACGCCCTCTTTATTAATTCAAGGAGATATCCACATATATATTCGAAGATTTCTTCTTGATTTTATTAAAAAGACTATCCCATTAAAATTAAGTAGGGATTCTTCTTAAAGAAAAACTATAGATATATCTTCTTACTTTTGTTCTATTTTATTAGGTGGTTTTCGCTCTGTGTAGGTTGTTTGAATTATTATAACATCGAGTTTTTTGTTGTTAATAAATGTATTGTTTATAACGTTGTTTAATTTTAAAGTGTTTGCATTTCATCTAAAGGAGGGTGGTATATTACATTCCTTGCAGAAAACAAGCACAAAATATGAATGTGTAACCCATTTTTACACTCTACTCAAAGCTAAACATCAGTATATTTAATTTTTGCGGCGCAACGAAGTAAGCCGGTTACTTGCTAGTACATACATAGATACAAATAATAATTGAGACTAACTTTTTACATGATTTCTATGCTTCAAAAAATACAATTAAGCATATTTGTATTATAAAAAAATTTAATCGCATTAATTTCGGGGGGGGATTGATCCCTGGCATCCCCCCCCCCCTAGATACGGCCTTGGGCGCCCATATACATACATACCTATTACTTTTGAAAAAATTTTACAAATCTGATGATCAAGGCAGAACCTTGCGGGTTCCTGGCAAACAACGCCTATTTTTTCATTATGTTTTTTCAAAAAATACTTCTGCGAAATTTTGTTTAATATTACCGAAATTCAGCGCCCCTCTCTATTGGCGCCCGAGGCAAATGCCTCGTTTGCCACACCCTCGCTACGGCTCTGTATATGGGGCCTTCAGTGCAATAACGGACTAAACCACAAAATTAACAATTCTCAACTAATGACATTAATAGCAAGTATAAAACATAAAGTTTTACGCAAAAATGGTCTAAGCTACTTTTATTCTATACTAGGAGTTCCCGCTACTGTCGAAAATCGACAGTTTTCTAGTAGTTTAGCTACTCCAGAATTCAAAAATATTTTTAAATTTATGATATTTTTTTATTAAAATTTATCTTTATTTGATTCAAAACACATTTTTAGTTCAAACACAATCCTTTTCCATGTTTCATTAATTCAAATTTTTTACTCAAAATTATTTTTTACCAGCCCAGTGAAGCTGGACCCCCCATTCAATGGATTTGAAAATTAGTAGGCTAGGAATTATGTGCTATTTATGTGCTAATTTGTTCCAAAAAAAAAAAATTTTGTGCTCCAATTTTAAGGGGTTTTTTTTATACGTCAAAATGGGGGGTGCAGCTTCACGTGAAGCTGGACTCCCCCTCAACGGATCGAAAATTCAATATGTAAAAATGAATGCTAAATTTATGTGCTAATTTCGTCCAACCACGAAATTTTTTTTTTTTAATTTTTAAAAAAATTTTTTTTATACCTTTCATGAGAATGAAATGGTATTATAACTTAGTGCCAAAAAATTTTTGTCGAAAGTACCAGAAGGAAGCGTGGGGGACCCACCAAAATATATACCGATATGATCAGAATCACGAACTGAGTCGATTAAGCCATGTCCGTCTGTCCGTCTGTCCTTCTGTCCGTCTGTCCGTCTGTCCGTCCGTCCGTCTGTGTGAACGCAAACTAGTCCCTCAGTTTTTGAGATATCTGAATGAAATTCGGAATACAGGTATGTTGTTATATGCAGCTGATCATTTGTCGGAACCGGCCGAATCGGACCACTATAACATATAGAAAACAACCGATTATTCAGATATACATGAAATTTTTGGATGTAATTTGTGCATAACTTCCCCATTTAAACAGCTAAGGACATGAAACTTTGAAGTAGACGTGCCCATTTAAGCCCAAACAAGGTTACCGAAAATTTTCAAGATCGGACCACTATAACATATAGTTCCACAACATCCGATTATTCAGATATACACATTTTGGTGTATAACTCCTCCATTTTAACAGATAACGGCCTGAAATTTTGAAGTATTTGTACCCGTATGGACCCAAACGGGATTGCCGAAAATTGTTAAGATCGGACCACTATAACATATAGCTCCCCTACAATCGATTGTTCAGATATACACATTTTGGTGTATAACTCCTTCATTTTAACAGCTAACGGCGTGAAATTTTGAAGTATTTGTACCCATATGGGCCCAAACAGGGTTACCGAAAATTGTCAAGATCGGACCACTATAACATATAGCTCCCCTACAACCGATTGTTCAGATATGGACATCTTTGTGTATAACTCCTCCATTTTAACAGCTAACGGCGTGAAATTTTGAAGTATTTGTACCCATATGGGCCCAAACGGGATTACCGAAAATTGTTAAGATCGGACCACTATAACCTATAGCTCCCCTACAACCGATTGTTCAGATATGGACATTTTGGTGTATAACTCCTCCATTTTAACAGCTAACGGCGTGAAATTTTGAAGTATTTGTACCCATATGGGCCCAAACAGGGTTACCGAAAATTGTCAAGATCGGACCACTATAACATATAGCTCCCCTACAACCGATTGTTCAGATATGGGCATTTTGGTGTATAACTCCTCCATTTTAACAGCTAACGGCGTGAAATTTTGAAGTATTTGTACCCATATGGGCCCAAACAGGGTTACCGAAAATTGTCAAGATCGGACCATTATAGCTCCCATACAACCGATTGTTCTGATATGAACATTTTGGTGTATAACTCCTCCATTTAAATAGCCAAGAACCCATTTTTTCTAATAAATCTTTCCATAAATAACCCACAGAATTAAAATTATAAATTAAACTTAATCCGGCTATGTACATACATAGGTAACTTTTCATTTCCCCACTCATGAAAGGTATGAAGTCTTCGGTACGGCCGAAGACAGCCGCGCTTTTACTTGTTTTAATTTCAAATTTGGGGTAAATTTTTATAAAATTTAATAAGCCTAAATGAACGCTATGATAACGAACTGTCATCTACCAAAAAGAATTTTTTTGTTTTTTGAATTTTTAAGACTTTTTTTTCAATTTCAAAGTGGGGGGTGCAGCTTCACGTTTTTTGAAAAACTCCCCCCTTCAATGGATCTGAAATTCAATATGTAAAAATTAATGCCAGATTTATGTGCTAATTTCGTCCAACCACCAAATTTTTTTTTTTTAATTTTTTAAAAAAAAATTTTTTAAATTTCAAATTTGGGGTAAATTTTTATAAAATTTAATAAGCCTAAATGAACGCTATGATAACGAACTGTCATCTACCAAAAAGATTTTTTTTGTTTTTTGAATTTTTAAGACTTTTTTTTCAATTTCAAAGTGGGGGGTGCAGCTTCACGTTTTTTGAAAACCTCCCCCCTTCAATGGATCTGAAATTCAATATGTAAAAATTAATGCCAGATTTATGTGCTAATTTCGTCCAACCACCAAATTTTTTTTTTTTATTTTTTAAAAAAAATTTTTTTAAATTTCAAATTCGGGGTAAATTTTTATAAAATTTAATAAGCCTAAGTGAACGCTATGATAACGAACTGTCATCTACCAAAAAGATTTTTTTTGTTTTTTGAATTTTTAAGACTTTTTTTCAATTTCAAAGTGGGGGTTGCAGCTTCACGTTTTTTGAAAAACTCCCCCCTTCAATGGATCTGAAATTCAATATGTAAAAATTAATGCCAGATTTAAGTGCTAATTTCGTCCAACCACCAAATTTTTTTTTTTAATTTTTTAAAAAAAATTTTTTTAAATTTCAAATTTGGGGTAAATTTTTATAAAATTTAATAAGCCTAAATGAACGCTATGATAACGAACTGTCATCCACCAAAAAGATTTTTTTGTTTTTTGAATTTTTAAGACTTTTTTTTCAATTTCAAAGTGGGGGGTGCAGCTTCACGTTTTTTGAAAAACCCCCCTTCAATGGATCTGAAATTCAATATGTAAAAATTAATGCCAGATTTATGTGCTAATTTCGTCCAACCACCAAATTTTTTTTTTTAATTTTTTAAAAAAATTTTTTTTAAATTTCAAATTTTTACCTTAGTTTGGATTGCACTGGTTTTTTTTTTTTTTTAGTTTGGACACAGCCCATTTATTACGCCTAAAAGCAGGCAACCAAAAATATTTATTATTTATTTTATTTATTTATTCAAAAATTAAATTACAATGTTAAATTGTAATTTAACTATAAAGCCATAGCAACGTAGGCCTTAGGCTAAGCCAAAAATATTATAAAATTTATTATAGGTAAAGTTGTTTTACAATATCAATAACATAGGAATTTACTGCAACAACAAATACACAGAAATTTTCCAACGGCGATTGTGAACGTATTTTCCAACCGATTTTAATGAAAATCGAAATGGACCTATTCTAGGGAATTCCCTTTCTAATGACGGTCTAACTTTTAAAATCGGTTCAGTAGAAATTCATGTTAGCGTATTAATATATAGATTCACTAGATAGCGACACTTACTTAGTTTTACATACAGATAAAAAAACAAAATCGATTTTTTATTTTCCATTTATTTCAATTTTAATAATTTGGGCTCAGTCCATTATTCCGCTGAAGGCCTCATTTGTTATTCAAATAGGGCGATCTTTACTCAGTCGCCGCTATGTAGTTTACATACATATGTACATACATATATAGATATGTATGTGTACATATATTTATAAATTATACATACATACATACATATGGACTTGTGCATTTTCCTTCTATATTTATACAGGTCTATGAAATGTATTTGGCCGGTTACACCTTTTTCGTACTATCTCCAATATTTACATGCCATTGGGGATTACAACAGAAAAAAGCACGCCCGGTTTGGCGGGAACAGCAGAACAATATGAATAGGAAGCGGTTTGAAATATTCAAATACGAAGTTCTTGCTCGATACAAAAAGTGAGTATATTCGCGTGGAAACGAAGTGCATTCCTATCAAAACTTTTTGTATTTGTATATGTATGTACATATATGCATATGTACATACACATATTGATGATGTATTAAAAACGTTAAGAAATAAACTGCATCATTGGATGTACGAAAATACTAGTATTTCAATTTTCCACTTAATCTTCTGAGCGTAGAATTTGTCCAACTTTTGGTGCCTTACACAGTAGAAGTGTTGTAGTCATACACCTATAGTTTTCCTAAAGACGAATGGAATGAACAAGACATCGGGTTTACTACCAAGAAATTTTATTATGTATGCATGTGCGTATTAAACGCACTTGAGAATGTAAATTTTATTTATATGCGTCGATAAATATACCTCGTTCTCATAAACCCCAATTTTGGATTTGTAAACTAGCTTTTTTTGTATACATACATATATTTATGTAATATCGATATTTCAGTGCACAGATGTGTTAAGATTGAATGTCGTAAATGTTTTATGTTTTGAGCTTCACTGTGCATTATTTTCAACACATTCATACACACAAATGTTCATATACATATGCATATGTATGCATAAAATGTGGTGCAGATTTTAGATAACTGTGAAATTTACTGCTTTTTAACACGCTTTTATTAGTTTCACCTGTATGTATGTGGGTATGTAACTTCTAGCTGCTGCCTAAATATATGCAACATATTTACTAATGAGATTAGGTTACAACCACCGCTATTTTCCAACAGATGGCGCGCGTGTATTTATATTTTTAAAATATTCACTTATTTGTCTTAAATGCCACACTGTCGAAAACAAAAATTAACATTCGTTTTAATTATTTAAATAAATTTTAAAATTTAACTTAAAGCAAATGCACCCTGAGGTATCGATATATCATATATTAAAACATATTTATAAGTGCATTTTATTATGTTTATGAAATATGAAAAGTATTTAAAAGTTATGTTTTTTCGTCTTTTAATTGGAATGATTTCGTCCGCCTTCCATAATTGGTATATACATAGCAGCTTGAGGATTTTGGTTTCTTCGCTGATAAGTATCATTACCCACTCCATTACTTGAGGCATCATCAGCCTAAAATATAACAAACCAATATAGAATACGTATGTACATATGTATGTATGTTTACACAATTAAGCTATACTCACCATTTGGCAAAGGAGTGGTGACTCATTGCAACTGGTGAAATCATTTCCTGCATTGCTGCGAGCTCCATTGTTTGGGGTCCTTTGTATCGTTCGATCTTCATATCTCGTTCTACCTTGCGAAGCCATGGGTCTGTTTAGTGTGTTGTTTACATTATTCGGTGAATTTGGAGAAATATTATGAGCTGTAAACGACTTTGATACGAAATCTTGCTCCTTCCATCCATTTTTCTTATAAACATCACGCAATTCATGATGCTGCCACATTGTGAATAACACCTGACTGGCGAATTTCAATACGCAAGATGTGTACTTTTGACGCTGTTTTGTAATACTTAATAGGCGATCAACGCCTCCGGCATCCAAAAGTGATCGGGAAAACTCTGGATTCCTTTTTATTACCTCGTTTATCGTGGCTAAAACTGCAGTTATTGTATCATCGGAGGTATTTTGGTCATGCTGCGGATTGCCAGTTGGTAATTTTTGGACTAAATCTCGCATAGCATACTTTCCGATAAGCTCTTTATTGCGCTGATCTATGGCTAAGTTACGTAAAGCTGTTGCCACAGCACAAACAACCCGATCAACTTCCATGCGAAGCAATTCTACCAATATCGGTAGTCCTTTCTCTTTACGAACTGTAGCGCGAATATCAATGCTTGGCTGCCAATAACAAGCTGAGAGATTTTGAATAGCTCCAGCTGCCGCTTCTAGTGTCTCCGGATTGGAACAACTTTGCAATAAAGCTAAATAGTACTGCACAACCTCTGGTTGCCATAAAAGCTCATATCGCTTATGAGCTGAAGAGTTGGGTATAGAGCTTTTAGAAGTACTAGTATTATAATTATTTTCCATTTGATTTTCACTTTGAGCAGCTTCCTTTTTCTTCTTACTTGTACCAAAGCAACCAAGATTTTCTCCTGTAAAAAAATTACTCATTAAATTCCAATAAATTCGAGTTGGCTGATATGGATATATGGGTTACCTTTATATGAAGTCGTTTGTGTTCGAGTTGGCATTGGCATTGGCTGTTTATCGTAATTTGGGTCCTCTACCTCTTGACAACGGTATGATAAATTGCGTAAAATACACACACAGTTTTCGACAGTTTTGTTTCCGATGTTGTTCTTTTCAATAGCCATTTTCACAACATATATAAGACACTCTACAAGATGTTCCGAATTTCGTAGACTAGTCCTGGCGAAATCTCCAGCTGAACTAACATTCCTTAAAACTCCCGAAGCGTTGCGAAAAACTGTTGAATAACATGTTTCTCCAGCGCAAACTGCATCCCAGCCAGAATGGGGGATAATTATATTACTAACAATAGCATTCAAGCCCTCATCAATAATCGAACGTTTGATGTCTTCACAAGACGACATATTCCATAATACGCCAGTGACCAATTCCTTTACTTCTGATTCCTGTGTTCGGCATAACAAATTTACCAATGCTGTTATACCCCCGGCATTTTTAATTGACCGCTTATTCTCATCATTTTGCCTTCCATAAGATAAATTACGAAGAGCACCACATGCATTCCTTAAAAAAAAAACAAAAGATTTTTAAACTAAACTTTCAGGTAACATGCATATACATATGTATATACATTAGGGTGCGTTTAATTTGTATGAAAAATTTAAAAGTTAATATAAAGACTGTATCGCCCCCTCAATCTGTAGTAACATGGTCAAAGATATCACACATAAATTTTGGTCCCGATTGGAGGCGGTTAAGGCGTGGCGCATTGAGGTCAAAGTTCAGAAAACTCTATGAAGGGTCAAAAAATCAAAATATTTTTTTTAATTATCTAATAACCAAAATCGATACATCTATACCCAATTATAACAAATATAAATTTTGGTCCCGATTGATGACGATTTAGTGGTGTTTCAAGGGGGTCAAAGTTCAGATTACCATATGCGACACTAAAAATGTAAGTCTTCTATGGCAATCTGAACATTGACCCCCTTAAAACACCACTAAACCGTCATCAATCGGAACCAAAATTTATATTTGTTATCCTTGGGTATGGAAGTATTAATTTTGGGTATAATATAATAAAAAAAAATATTTTGATTTTTTCACCCTTCATAGAGTTTTCTGAATTTTGAGCTCAATGCGCCACGCCTTAATCGCCACCAATCGGTACCAAAATTTATCTGTGATATCTTTGATCATGTTGATACAGATTGAGGGGGCGATACAGTAAAATATCGTTAATTTGAATTTTAAACGCACTCTAATATACATATTATACTACCCTGCAGGAAGAAAAAAATCAATTCCTAAAAGTAGTTAACTTTTAACTGGCTATTTTGAGACAATTGAAAAAAATAATCAATTTGTATCAAACAGCAGAAACCCATTTTTAGTTAGTTGCTTTTAGGGGCGTCAGAATGAATACTTTTCCGTCAATCCAGCAATCCGTTTAACTGACAGCAGAGTGGAATTACATGTATTTGAATGACGATCGACACATTCAGTACTTCAACTTTGCCGTAACAAATATATGAAATTGAAGTATGTGTCAGTTAAACGGTGCTGGATTGCTGGAAAAGTATTCATTCTGACGGGCCCATTTGTCATGCAGGAATATCCAAGAAAACGTAGTGTGCATTGACAAAAGCTTTGAAATGCCTGATGAAAATATTTTTATTCAAAAATATTTACATATGTAAACTGATAGAATCTTGCTGTGAAAATTCCTCCTTTTGGATTTTGGAAGCGAAGCAATGGAAGAATATCGAAATTTTTGCGAATTCCATGAATGTAAACATGTATGTATGTAACAGCTACATCTGCAACCATTTCCCTTGTATTTTTTGTATAGTTTTCTAAAAATGAATGTTATATGTATTTTGGGATCAATTATTTTTCACCCAAAAAAAGTTAGTTTATAGTTACCCTAAAAGTACTGCAGAAGTACACAGGACTGACTTTTTTATCGCCATTCCCAAACAAAATTAGTTAGCCTTTTTCAAAGAAAATATACAATTAAAAGTGACCACCAGTGTCTTTGTAAACAGTTTAAAGCCAGTTTTAAGTTAGATGCGCTTCCTGCAGGGTAATAAGGTTTCACGTAATAATAGAAATACTTTCGGAGTTTGCTGACATCTGTCGAGCTAGACCATTTAATTTTTTGTGTATGTATGTATGTATATAAAATTTGAATTTACTTGTGAATCTCCGGTACATCGTACGATAACAGTCGTACAAGAGGTGGGATTCCGCCCAGTGTTCGAGTTCGTTGCTTGTTGGGATCATCCATATAGCATAGATGCTGTAAATAAGCTGCTGCATTTGCCTTGATTTCATTGTTTGGATTGTTCAAAAAACTTATAACTTCTGAGAGGTTTGGATCACGCCATCTCATTGTTGAACATATATCACTTCCCGAACCCTCCATTAGCAAATGCTTCGGATCTCTCATATGTGAAACCGCATCAATTGGTGTTAGACTAAGTTGCGCCATTTTACTCTGATAATCAGCATGACCATCATATGGTCTTGTACCATCCGAGGTAATAGCTGTTTCCGAGCCATTCAGATTGCTGTCAAACAACAGTGGTCTTGGCGAGTATGAGTTGGTATTACCAGGCTCAATTGGGAAATCAAAATTAACTTCGGATACATATCCATAAGCGATGGTGGGGTTTTCAATATAATGCGATTCTACGGGACAAGCGTTGAGGCCGTAATCGGGCATTTCGTCATATTGTGATGCGTGCATATACCTAACAGTCGACACTGAAGACCGCTCCTGTATAACAGAATCACTTTGTTCCTGAGAGGCTGCAAGCTGACCCTGGGGTGCAATTAAATTAGCTGCACTATGATCCGGTCCATAAGAACATTGTCCCCCCGCTCTTGAAATCGCCAATTCTGGAGATTTTGTAACGTATATTGAAGAGTTTGGATATCGTGATTGATATTGTTCATAATCTTGAAGCGCTGCATATTGGCAGTTCAATTCACTTTCATTGAACGTTGGTGCATCCATTTTCTTTTAATATTTTTTCAAGATTAACTTTATGGTTTCTGCAAAAAAAAAACATTTTTGAACTAATATGTATTTTAGATACTACATACTTATGTATATAAAAATATTAAAGTTGATAAATTCATTCGTCAAAAGGCGAATACAATCTTTATTTTTGTTTTTAAATATTTTTTTAACTCCACCATTGATTCTAATATGTTGGCATGTACCTAGTCTCTATGTATAAGTTTGTATCTATCAGAGTGGTTAAGTAATGCATTCCTTTCGGAATTATAATTCCTCGGAATTGAGCCCAGAGGAATGCAATTCCTTTTTTGCAATTCCGGAATGGGGAATTGAAATTTTAATTCATAATTCGGAAAAAAGGAATTAAGGGCTGCATTTTCAATTCATTTTCAATTCCATTTTCCAATTCCATGAACGAATTCCGATGGAATGAATTCCTTTCTAATTCCTTTGCAATTCCTTTCTTTATGTTCAAAAAAAAAAAAAAAAAAAGAAACAATTTCAAACTTTATTAGTACACAAAAGGAATTGTAATTCCATTTGAAGAATTGGAAAAGGAATTACAGTTCCGGAATGCAAAAAGGAATTGGAATTGAAATTTTAATTCACCATTCCGAAAGAGGAATTAAGGGCTGCATTCCAAAAACGCAATTCCAGGAATGGGAATTGCATGGAATGCCTTCCGAAAAGAATGCATTCCTTAACAACTCTGGTATCTACATATGTATGTGACCACTATGGTGCGGTGGGTAGAGTGCTCGCCTGCTATACCACCAAAACACCAACACCAAAATTTTTTCTAATTAATTAAAATCCAATTATTGGACTTTTAGAAAAGGGGGTCACCGCTCTGTGTATTTCTGCCATGAAAACGCTTCTTACAAAAAATGCATTCGCCGTCCGGAGCCGGCATAAAACTGTAGATCCACCCAATTAGTAGGAAAAACCAAAGTTAAGGAGCACACCTCGAATTGGGAGAGAAGCTCGACCATAAAAATCGTCAGAGTTATAATAGCGCCAGTTTATTATTGTATTATCTACATATTTATGTAGTTTTTTAACCCTCCGTCATTTTTTTGTTTGACTTTCATGAACGTCGAATGCACGTCCCTTCTGACGAATAAATAACTGAGACGTTCTCTTGCGAACGATAAAAAATCCGTCCCTTATGACGGTAGGAAATGGAAATGTCTTGTTAAGGACAGCCACACCCGTCCCTAATGACGGGAAGGCATGTAAATGTATCTTATATACATTGGCGCACTCAAGGGGGGAGGATTTTGGGGTTAAAACCCCCCCAAAATTTGACAACACCATAAAAAATAATTTTATAAATATACCATGCACAAATATTTGTGTAAATACATGTTGTAAAATCTATGAATATTCGTCGATGTACATTGCCAATGTTTGTCAACAACTACTGATTATGTTTATAAACAAGCAGTGTGGAGACATTTCCCTATAAGTATCCTGTGGATATTAGCTGAGGTTTGTTATACTCAGCTGTACTAGTATACAGAGTATTATAATTTTGATTTCATAACGATGGATTGTAACAGAATGAAATAATCGAGATAGATATAGACCTATATATATCAAAATGATCAGGGTGAAAAGAGAAATCGATTGAGCTATGTCCGTCCGTCCGTCTGTCCGTCGTATTTTGATGAAATTTGGAATGCAAGTTGGTATAGAGACTGGGACGGTTGGTACTGAAATTGGGCGAAATCGGACCATGACCACGCCCACTTTCCCCATATAGTAAAATCGGATATTTTGTATCTCAGTCACTAATAGAGCTGGAGTGACAAAATTTCACCTACATATTCAGCTCAGGCCCTTATGAAGAAATATGGTGAAATTTTGGAAAACGGGCGGTGCCGCGCCCACTTATTAAGGGGCAAACATTGAAAGTTTTATAGGTCATAACTCAGAAACCGTAACAGATATATCGACGAAATTTGGTACGCGTAATTTAATTATGTACTTAGGAAAATGTTTTGACGAAAAATTGCCAAAATCGGTTGACGACCACGCTCAAATTTATATATGGATATCATAAAGGGGCCTAATAAAAACATTTTAAGCGATATCTTTGTCATGTATAAAGATAGATGTCATTGAAATTTTGTGTCATGAGTCCAACTATAGACAAAAAATAAAATAAAAAAATGTTGGAAAATGTGTGTGGCACCGCCTCTTTTCAGACAAAGGAATCTACGAGATTTCGGCACCCATAACTCTACAAATAATTGAGTTGTTATGACGAAAATCAGTTTGTACACTTCAATAACTTGTGGTAATACATGCTCAAAAATTTAGCGAAATCGGTTTATGACCACGCCTACTGGCCGCTGTGGTGCAGTGGGTAGAGTGCTCGCCTGTTATGCCAGAGGTCTCGGGTTCAAACCCCAGTCCGAGCAAACACCAAAAAAAAAATTTTCTAATTATTAAAAATGCAATTATTGGATTTTTTAAGGGCAGCGGTCTCCTCTCGGCAGTGGGCGGCATACCCTCCGAGTGTATTTCTGTCATGAAAAAGCTTCTCACAAATAATGCATTCGCCGTTCGGAGCCGGCATAAAACTGTAGGTCCACCCAATTAGTAGGAAAACAAAAAGGAGCACACCTCGAATTGGGATAGAAGCTCGGCCATAAAACTTGTCAGAGTTATAATAGCGCCATTGTATTATTATTATTACTAACAAAGATATTTCTGGAAAACCCTTTGGGAATTTGTGACGTGACATCTTTGTAATTAGAATTGATAAATGGTTGCAAATTTGCACTAACAATAATATTTATATGCTTAGTTGGATGATTGATAAAAATGTTGAAAATGGGCGTGGCTGGGCCCACTTTATGCGGCTCTCGATTCATATAAAATACACCCTAGTCGAACAAATGCAAACAAACAATGAAAGCATACAGCTGAGTATCTAATGTTCGATTCCACTCAAACTTATATCATGTTCAGACATAAAAATTAATTAAGTCAATTGGGCTTGATTGAACATCTCTAGATTTGGTGTTCAGACATATTTAATTTACTTGGCCCATTTAACAGGTCGGCTCAAGATACATACACACATACACGCCGTGAGCTGAATATCAAACTCTCGTGACCTAAATGTCAAAACTGCAAGGAGGACGAAATAATATGACATTCAGCTCACAACTTTTACCAATCGTAAACACGAATGCATGTATAGAATAAGCAGAAATAAAAACAAATTTGATAGGTGATGAAGAAGAACAAGAATTCAGCTTATCTGACGAACCAACCTGTTTAGTGGACCCTGACGCTAATGGCATTTCTCTGATCATGACATTTCATTTTGCTTATGAAACAAGCTTTTTAACAGGGTTGCATGCAGGATTGTTCTTCATTAAGAACTCATTAATTTCTAATGAAGCATTAACTTATGGCGTTTTCTTTTCTACGAAAAAATGTTGCCCTCCTATATCCCAATTATCGAATTACATATCATGACTTTCTATAAAATGGCTGAATTTGTAGATAAGGGTGCCCTCTTACTTAGTTAGAGGTCAATATTTGGTGAAAGGACCAGACAAACTTACAAAATGGCTAAGAAAATCGAACAGGGCAACATTATTTCGAGAAAAGAAAACGCCATTAGTCAATTTTTGTATGGTAAATTGAGAAACATTAGGCTTGACAATTGAATGAAGGCTCTTAATGTTCAATTAAGGTTGTGTCTGAACATAACAGGCTTCCTTACTTGTTAGTTTTAGTTTAAATACAGAGAAAATTCAATGAGTTGAGATTTAAAAGGTGCCTTTGTTTAATGTGTGCATACGTAGGTCCACTCCCCAAACATAAATTTAAGTAAAAATTGTCTGGACGAGTTTTAAGTATTTTTTTTTTTAATTTTCCGTTGGGTATTGAAAACCCCCCCAAAATATTTTTGTGTGCGCCACTGCTTATATATATATATATATATATATATATATATATGGTAATTAAAATTCCATATATATTTATTTTTTTTTAAATTTTATTTAAAATTATACGTTAACAAAATTCGTTGTTTATTGTTTAAATTTCAAAAATTCTCTGAAGAAAATTTTTGAAGTTATGTATTTCAAATTTCACAATAGAAATCATGATCAACAAGATCAATAAAAAAGCAAAGTTAAATTAACCCTACATTTACTCCCCCTCCAGTAAAACATACATACATATGAAAAAAAAAAATAAATAAATAAACAATTAACAAAACATACATACATATGAAAAAAAAAAATAAATAAATAAACAATTAAGCTAAATAATAAATTAATTAATATTAAAAGTAACTTTTTTAGAATTAATATTAGATTCAGTTGGTGTAGTAGATGAAATATGTGCAGGTTTTAAATGGTTAATTGATACAGTTTTAATAGTATTACCTTTTTGAATGTTAAACGTATTTTTTTGTTTTGATATTACCTTAAATGGTCCTTCGTAAGGTGATTTAAGTCCAGAAGTTTGATTAATCTTTACAAATACATATTCACATTCTTCGAGAGATTTTGGAACAAAGCTAACATCTTTATTATGATGTAGAATTTTTGTTCTAACTTTTGAAAAATGATCTCGCAATCTTTTAAGTGTTTCCTCTGAAGAATATTCATCTTTTCCACAAACAACTAATTCTCCAGGAATTCTAATAGTTTGTCCATAAACAAGTTCAGCTGGGGATGACTTTAAATCCTCTTTAACAGCAGTCCTTAAACCTAATAAAATAATTGGTAAAATTTCTGCCCAATGTATTGAATCACCTGAAACTATAATTGAAGTTTTAAGTTGACGATGAAATCGTTCTATCATACCGTTAGCTTGTGGATGATAAGCAGACGTTTGAATTTTGTGTGATCCAAGAATTTTAGTTATTTCATTAAATAATTGAGATGAAAATTGTGCACCTTGATCAACAGTAATTTTAAGAGGAACACCAAATCTAGAAATATAATTTTGAACAAAAGAGTTTGCTACAGTTTGAGCATAAGCTTCTGGCCATCGTGAATGTCTATCAATAATTGTCAAAACATAACGATAACCATTCGAAGGTGGAAGAGGTCCAACTAAATCCAAATGGATATGTTCAAATCTATCTTTTGGTATTTCTATTTTTTGTGAAGGAGGTTTAATATATCTTGAAATTTTTGATTGTTGACAAGCAATACAATTTGAGGTCCATTCATTTATATAATTTCGCATATTAGGCCAAAAATATTTTGATTGTATTAAACGCCTAGTTGCACGAACTCCTGGATGTGATAAAGAGTGTAATTTTTTACAAATAATCTCTCTCATGGAGTTTGGAATATAGGGACGTGGTGTAGTACCAGAAACATCACACCAAATTTTAAAATTATGAATTGGAATGTTAATTTCTTTTCAGGGACCGAAAATAAAAATTATTTTTTGTTTTGATGCTATAAAACTCCAGGGCTATATAGTGTCTTTGGGCCAAATTATTAACTTTACTTTCATCCCAGGACCTCCAGGATCAATAACCTGGACCCTATTAATTTTTCTGATTTTTTTTTAAAAAACCCCAGCTATAAAATAAAAATCTGGAGTTTTATTTTTTAAGGACAGCGATAAAATAAAAATTTGGTGTTTTATTTTTTAGCACCAGCGATAAAATAAATACTTGGAGTTTTATTTTTTAGCTCCAGCGATAAAATAAAAACCTGGAGTTTTATTTTTTAACTCCAAAATAAAACTCCAGGGCCAATAACTAGCGAACCCCTTAACCGAATTGCATAAATTTGGTATCAGACGAAAGGTAATTCAGTAAGCTTTTTAATGGTGGTACCCATGCCACGGTTACCACTCAAACCAAGGTTGCCACCTATTTTTTCATTTTTCCCAATTTAGCTGGTTTTTTACGGTCCATATAAAACACCAAGGCCAATAACTAGCGAACCCCTTAACCGAATTAAACAAAATTGGTACCAAATGAAAGGTAATTGAGTAAACATTTTAATGGTATCCATGCCAAGGTTGCCACCTATTTTTTTAATTTTTCACAATTTAGCAAGTTTTCTACGGTCCATATAAAACACCAAGGCCAATAACTAGCGAACCCCTTAACCGAATTAAACAAAATTGGTACCAAATGAAAGGTAATTGAGTAAATATTTTAATGGTATCCATGCCAAGGTTGCCACCTATTTTTTAATTTTTCACAATTTAGCAAGTTTTCTACGGTCCATATAAAATACCGAGGCCAATAACTTGCGAACCCCTTAACCGATTTAAAAAAATTTGGTACCAAATGAAAGGTAATTGAGTAAACATTTTAATGGTATCCATGCCAAGGTTGCCACCTATTTTTTATTTTTTCACAATTTAGCAAGTTTTCTACGGTCCATATAAAACACCAAGGCAACGAACAGCTGCTGATATATAATTAAGAATGGCTATTAAAAGTCGATTATAAGCTAATTGAAGTATCTGCAATCGGTAGGAAATAAAGAAAAAAATCGGTTTATTCATCTTTAAAATTTGAGTTTTCCACCGCTAGCGAAAGCGATTCGCATACTGTGTAGCGGAAAATTTTTTCAATTGTTGTTTTTCGAGGGCGAAGCTTATGTACTTTTTGATATGCAAAAGATTCAAGACTTCGTTTTGCCTTTTGTAACCTGAGCAATTCATAGAAAAAAATATTTAAGCTTTCATAAAGTAGTAAAAATCTGATCTAAAATTTAAAGTGGAAGTGAAAGGTAAGGATTCTCTTTTTTATATACATACATATGTATGTATGTAAATTACAGTTCTATGTATGTTAGATAAATAGTCCAACTGTTATTGATTTGTTTTATAATACATCGTTTTTTGATAGTAGTGTATTTAGCAATTGTGTTTAATTAAAACTACTATTATGAAATGTTTAACTTCGGCAAAAATAAATATCAAACTTAGCAAAAGCTTAAAACTAGGTGGCAACTTGGGAATGCGTTAAAAATTTTATCTAATTATCTTTTGTTTGACACCAAACTTATTTAATTCGGTTAAGGGGTTCGCAAGTTATTGGCCTTGGTGTTTTATATGGACCGTAGAAAACTTGTTAAATTGTGAAAAAATAAAAAATAGGTGGCAACCTTGGCATGTATACCATTAAAATGCTTACTCAATTACCTTTCATTTGGTACCAAATTTGTTTAATTCGGTTAAGGGGTTCGTAAGTTATTGGCCTCGGTGTTTTATATGGACCGTAGAAAACTTGCTAAATTGTGAAAAATTAAAAAATAGGTGGCAACCTTGGCATGGATACCATTAAAATGTTTACTCAATTACCTTTCATTTGGTACCAATTTTGTTTAATTCGGTTAATGGGTTCGCTAGTTATTGGCCTTGGTGTTTTATATGGACCGTAAAAAACCAGCTAAATTGGGAAAAATGAAAAAATAGGTGGCAACCTTGGTTTGAGTGGTAACCGTGGCATGGGTACCACCATTAAAAAGCTTACTGAATTACCTTTCGTCTGATACCAAATTTATGCAATTCGGTTAAGGGGTTCGCTAGTTATTGGCCCTGGAGTTTTATTTTGGAGTTAAAAAATAAAACTCCAGGTTTTTATTTTATCGCTGGAGCTAAAAAATAAAACTCCAAGTATTTATTTTATCGCTGGTGCTAAAAAATAAAACACCAAATTTTTATTTTATCGCTGTCCTTAAAAAATAAAACTCCGAGTTGATTGATTATTTTTGTCCAAATAAAATATTCCTCCAAATATAATTTTTTTCTTTGGCGTTTTATTATAAAAGGAATAAAACTCCCGGTCCCTGTTTCTTTTAAATTATTTTTAGTTTTTGGAGAAGATATCATAGTTTTAAGAAGCTCATCAGTTTGTTGTTCAGCAAACAAAGTCTGAAAACTAATGTCTTTTGTTGAAAGTTCATCAATTTCTGGAAACCTTGATAATGTATCTGCCACAATATTGTTCTTTCCAGAAATATGTTGTATATCATTGGTAAACTGTGCAATATATTCCAAATGTCGTGTTTGTCTTGGAGATCTTTCAGTGTTTGAATTTAAAATGTATGTCAATGGTTTATGATCTGTATATTCAGTAAATATTTGACCATCTAAAAAATGTTTAAAATGTTTAATTGCTCTATATATACCTAAAAGTTCTCTATCAAAAGTAGAATACTTACATTCTGCTGAACTTAACTTTCTCGAAAAGTAAGCCAAAGGTTCCAAAGTATCATTCTTAACCCATTCGATCCCATTGTACTCGCTTGAGTACAGAAAAAACAGCTTTTTTGAGGCGCTGTAAAAAGCTAACGCATATATTTTTCTTAAAACAAGCGCTACTTTATAATACAGCGAGATGTCGAAAATTAATATATACTTTGTTTTTGTTCCTTTTGGAATCCCATTTTCCGCTATTCACTTGACTCTGCGCTCACTTTTACTATTTTTCTTGTTTTCATAGTTCAGTTTGCAATAAGTTCTCTATTACGCAAGAATTATGTTGTCACGGACAAATTTTAGTTTTAAAATATTTACAATACATACATTTTTTAGACTCTATAGCAGAAATACGGAAAAAAGTGTGGACAAGTGCGTTTGGATAGGTTTGAATTCTAGTGTACTCGTATGAGTACAGTGGGAATATTGATATACATTTTGTGTGTATATTCCATATAGATTTGAAAATGGATATTCGAAAATTTTACGGTAAGAGTTTCAAAATCTTTCTGCGGCTAACGGCTATGTTGAATAAAGCGACCGTAGTCACTTCGATTTCGCTATGATAACCACCAAATACCCACTGAGACACCACAGACGAGAAAGAGATTACCGAGGATAATATATTTTGTGATGATGTACCAACGGATGTTCCGGGCAAAGTGGAATTATTTTTTAACAGTGACAATTATGATGATATTCCACTTGCAAGCTTATAAACTTTGACAGAATATAACCTTTACATACCGTCAAACAATGGTCAAGGCGGGAAAGCCGCAACGTGAATGCCCATCAGCCAAAGTTGATCGCAGGATATAACTCAGGAATGGGAGGAGTTGACCTCCACGGTCAAGCTTTACAAACTTACCGCATAAAGTTTTGGGGAAAGGAATTGCGGTGACCTCTTTTAACCACAATGATAAGCTCATGCGTAGTAAACGCATGGAGACTTTACAAAATTTCAACTAATAGTCAATGCGACTTGTTACAATGCCAACGAGAAATTGTGCGACTATTTACGAAATTACAATATTCGTCAATATCTACAAAACGGCATGAATAGCCGCTATAAGAATACCCAATCAGCTGAGGTGGGGGATGTCACCAAAGAGCGCGATTCATTTGCATGGCCTCTAGTGGGTTAGAGGGCTTAGAATATACCCGTGGTTAGGAATGCCTGCCGTAAGAGGCGACTAAAATCCACCGGCATAGAAGGTTGATGACCAAAAAAATCGGTCGCACGACGGTCGGGCTAGTGTCACAAGGAACTAGTACCCGAACGTACTGGACTTATCCGGCAAAGGACTGTTACTTCCCAAAACTTTCGGGAAGGGTCTTGGTGGCTACTACAACAACAACAATATGGATTTGCGAGTTATGCAATGTAGCCCTACACACAACTTTCATACTGTTAACCAGGCCACTAGTGGAAGAAGCCTTTTCAGTTAAAACTACATATGCATGTACATATTTTCATACTAGCGCAATGTACATACATTATCCCATTGTACTCGCTTGGGTACAGCTCAAAATAGACATTTTTTGAAATTTTTTTTTGGTTTTTTTTGTGAAAGGAGCTTAATTACACTATTTAAATAAAGGATTTATAAACACATTTAAAAAAAAATTGTTTTATACATGGTTGGGATCTAATGGGTTAACTTGTTGTAAAACAGCTCCAATTGCAACATTTGAAGCATCAACAGATAAAGATAACTTAGAATTTTTATCAAAATGAAGTGTATTTTGAGCAAAAAGGTATTTAACATTATCAAAAGCGGAAATAGATTCATTAGTCCAATTAATAGTTTTGTTCTTATTCTTATTTGCAATTGTTACAATTTGATGTAAAGGAAGAAGTTCCTTTGCAATCATTGGAATATATCGATGGTATTAATTTACCATTCCAATGAATTTTTGCAGTTTACTTATAGAATTTGGTCTTTCAAAATTAGTTATTATTTCAACTCTATCTTTTGATGGTTTAATTCCATTTGCAGAAATTTCATAACTCAAAAAGTTTATAACAGGTGAACCAAAAACACATTTTGTTGGTTTAATATTTAAGCCATATTGTTCTAAACGTTTAAAAACAATTTTTAAATGTTCAAAGTGCTGTTCTTCATTTTCACTTGCTACTAATATATCATCTACATATGCAAATACAAAATCAAGTCCGAAAAATCTTTCATTTATAAACCGCTGAAATGTTTGAGCGCTATTTCTCAAACCAAAAGGCATACGAACAAATTCAAATAAACCAAATGGTGTTGTAATTGCAGTTTTATATATATCTTCAGATGCTATTGGTATTTGATGATAAGCGCGAACTAAATCCAATTTTGAAAATATTGTTTTATTTTTGAAATCGATACTCAAATCATGAATGTGTGGAAGTGGATAACGATCTGGTACTGTAATAAAATTAAGTCTTCTATAATCTCCGCAAGGACGCCAATCATTGGCTTCTTTTTTAGGAACTAAATGTAATGGCGAAGCAACAGAAGAACTTGAAGGCCTACAAACACCAATTTTAACTAAATACTCAAATTCTGTTTTCGCTACTTTAAGTTTGACTGGATCTAAACGACGTGGTCTTGAAGTAGGTAAAATTCCTTTAGTTTCAATTCTATGAACAGTATTATGTTTAACTATTTTATTATAATTTGGTTCAGAAATAACTTCAGGAAATTGTTTAATTAATTCGGTAAATTTGTTAATTTCCAATGGTATCTTTAATTCAAACATTTCACAGAAACCCAAAGAGCCTACATTTTTTAATTTTGTTTCTGAATCTATGATTAGTTTATTTTTAATATCAACTAAATGTCCAAATTTTTCTAAAAAATTTGCACCAATAATTGGAGTTTTTAAATCTGCTAAAATAAATGGAAAATGAAATTCACGCCTTAATCCCAAATCAATTTTAAGTAATTTTGAGCCAAATGTTTGAATAATTGTTCCGTTTGCTGCACATAAATTTAAATCTGAATTTCTCTTAAACTCTTTGAATTTTTTAATAGGAATTACTGAAACAACAGCTCCTGTATCTATTAAAAAATTAAGATTGTTATGTTTATCAAAAACGAAAAGGCGGCTAGCAGGTTTAATTTCTTTTCTATCATCAGCCACCGGCATGATAGAACAATTCAGTTTAAATTATTTTGTTTAGAATTAAAAAATGTACAAGGCTTAATACACTTAAATGCATTATTTCCAAATTTTGAATGATACCAACATAAATTATTAGGAGAATTTGATCGTACTCTGAAAGATCTTTTATTATAATTGTTATTATTATTTCGTGCAATAGATTTTGATCTTGTACGTAATTCACTTACATCAAGTGTTAATTTATTTAAGTTTTCACAAAGTATGGAAGTCAATTGAGTTAAATTTTGAATACTTTGTTCTAATTGAGAATTTTGTGAAATTGAAGAAATTTGTGATTTACTATAAAGATTATAAATTTTGTCAGAAATAGAAATTTTATTATCTAAAGATTCTGTATCACACGATGTTAAATGTGCTTGAATTTGTTGTGGTAATTTACGTAACCAAAGTTTGTAAAGTAATTCTTGTCCAACAATTGAATTTGGACCAATCAAACATTTCATTTCTCGATATAATTCAGAGGGTTTGCGATCTCCCAGCTGAGTATTTGAAAAAAAGTTGTTCTAATCGACTATCTTCAGATTTAGTCAATCTCTCATACAACACTTTCTTAATAGTTTCATATTTGTTTGTTATTGGTGGAGGATTAATAATATCTAATATTTTTGTAATAATTTCTTGAGGAAGAGCAATTAAAATATTATGCAATTTTAAAAAATCATCATAAATATTATTTATTGCAAACTGCGCTTCACAATGAATAAACCATACTTCTGGACTCTCAGACCAAAACTGTGGTAATTTTAAATTTTTGTTTAATGATTGATTATTTTGAAAAGTAGACATAGTAACTGTAGGTGTGGACAGAGAATTTGAAAAAATTGGCATTGGAAGAATATTTTGCGTAACTGTTGTTGTGTTTATAAGAATAGGTGAAGGTATATTATTAGAAGAAGTTACTGTGGAAAAATTATTTTGTAGTAATCTTGATGTAGTTATTGGACTATGTGTAAGTGGCATATTTTCTTCTAATAAAGTTAAATTATTTTGAGATCTTGTTAACACCATAATAACGCAATTAAAATAAATATGTATCTATAAAATAAATAGGTATACTGGAGATGGAGTCAACAGATTGCAGATGAATATTTTCAGGATAAAATTTAAAACAGTGATGAATTAAGATACGTAATATGTAAAATTTTTATATACATATATATACATACATAAATAGGTATTTATAAATATTGAATACCTTAAGTAAAGATATGCGATGTAATGCAATCACAACATTGAAATAAATGAGAAAACTTCAAGAAGGCGGTTGTGATACGTTGCTGAGAATGTCAATAGCAAATGAAGAGAACATTCAAAAGACGAACAAGGGTACGTTCGCGACGGCAATCAGAACCGCAGTGTTGCAAGTATCACGTTCTTCGCGTGTTTGTGGCAACACCTGCAAAAGTCAAACGTTCGTTTGACACATCAACCGTGCAGTTTGTTTGAATAATCGGCAACAGAAAATTTGTGCCTGCAATTTTTGCCAAAATCTGGTAATTCTACATACAGTGGCGGACAAAAGTCTACATACACCCCCTATTTTTGCTATACCACGGAACCAACAGCAATAAAAGAAAAAGTAAAAATGCAGTTTTATTTCACACCTTTTCTTAACTACAATAAACAAAATGAAATTCTTTTTTAATAATAAATTAAAAAAATATTATTAACAATGGCTCCGCGAAAAGAAATTTC
This sequence comes from Urophora cardui, assembly GCA_960531455.1. Taxonomy (NCBI): domain Eukaryota; kingdom Metazoa; phylum Arthropoda; class Insecta; order Diptera; family Tephritidae; genus Urophora; species Urophora cardui. The sequence goes on from OY482670.1 coordinate 477,131, forward strand.
AGTTGATGTCAGAAATTTAGTTATAAAACACAAATCGGAAAACAAATCATATGGTGAAATAGCAAAACTATTAAAGTTGAGCCGCGCAACAGTACAAACGATAGTTAGAAACCACAAAAGTAATGGTTGTACCGAAAATAAACCGCGTTCTGGCCGACCGAAGAAACTATCCCGCAGAGATGTAAGCATTATACTCAAAGAAGTGAACATAAATCCAAAAGTCACTGCTCCGAAATTGGTCGAACACTTAGAAAACATGACACAAAAGTGTGTACATGCACGCACAATAGGAAGATATCTGAACTATAACGGTTTTCGTAGTAGAACACCACGCAAAAAACCTCTTATTAGTGAAAAAAATCGAAAACTGTGCTTAGAATTTGCTAACAAACATAAGGAAAATGGAATGGACTTTTGGCAAAAGGTTTTGTTCACAGATGAGTCGAAGTTCAATATATTTGGAAGTGATGGTAGGAAAAAAGTTTGGAGGAAACCAAATACTGAAATGAATCAGAAAAATTTGGTATCAACCGTCAAACATGGTGGCGGCAGCGTAATGGTTTGGGGAGGAGTTGCGTCATCTGGAGTTGGAAAATTAGCATTTATCGAAGGTATTATGGATCGTTATAAATATAAATCATTGTTGGAAGAAAATTTGAAGCCTTCGGTGGATGATTTGGAACTTGGTACTGGTTGGATCTTCCAACAAGATAACGATCCAAAGCACACGGCCCAAGTTGTCAAGGACGGGTTACTATATTATTCGCCAAGGCAATTACACACACCACCACAAAGTCCAGATTTAAATGTAATAGAGCATGTGTGGGAGATTTTGGACCGAAAAATTAGAAAACACCAGATTTCTAGCGCAGCAGTACTCAAAGATCGAATAACAGAGGCTTGGAACAGTATAACCTCTTCGGAGTTGACAAATTTAGTAGCCTCAATGCCACGACGACTTCAAGCAGTTATTAATGCAAAGGAAGGACCTACTAAATACTAAATAATAATAAAATAGGGAATTAAGATAAGTTTTCTCTCTGAGAAAAGCTTTGTTTTGTACTGTATGTACACTTTTGTCAGCACTGATTTTGTGAATTTCGCCAGTATTTTTTTAATTTCTTATTAAAATAGAATTTTCTTTTATTTATTGTAGTTAAGAAAAGGTTTGAAATAAAACTGCATTTTTACTTTTTCTTTTATTGCTATTGGTTCTGTGATATAGCAAAAATAGGGGGTGTATGTAGACTTTTGTCCGCCACTGTATGTATCAATGCAAATGTGATTTCACCATATAAGTAGTATAGGATGAGCCCATGGTATAAGTATACCAGGTAAAACAAACGTCATGTTTTCGTCGCCATATTAACCACCTGACAATTAAGCAGATTATGACATTTCGTGCTGCCATACTCAATGATAAAAATCCTCCATTAATGGCATTTTTCACTGCGTTGTTTTAAAAATAAATTGTAACCATGGTATTCATAGTAACGAACTTTTTCAATTTGAATTGAAAGAAATTTTTTCAATTTGAAAAAATTACACATCCTGCAGTAAATTTGTTTCACTGCTGAATAATCATTGATGATTCTTCTGAGTACAATTATTATTATTATTATTTTTTTTTTTTTTTTGAAAAAAGCAAACCATTTATATGAAAAATTCAGCAGACTTTATTTGAAAGTACTCACTGATGCCTCCTCAGTCATAGATGAATTTCATCAGTGATTCATAAAAGATTCATTTCGGATTTTTACTTCACGGAATATCAGTTTGGCCGTACTACAAAGTAGCCCCTTTTCGGTATTTTCGGTGAGTTTTTAATTTAGTTTAGTAGTTACGATTACTTTTAATTTAGGCTTTGTGATCACTCTGGTATATAGTTTGGGGAGGTTTTGGAGATTGAGAGACAGTAAAAACTGTTTTAATTCAAAACGGTTCGGAATTTTGCAAACCCACATCCAAACCAAGGTAAATTTTTGGATTATATTCTTAATCCAAATATCATTTTGGCGAAAATCAGTTAAATGTGCAGTTATTGGCTTACTTATGTATTTATAAGCGGTTTTGCGTCTTTTATTTTGTTCAATAGTGACGTATAGGCGGTTTTGCAGGCGTACATAAAAACTTTTCTTCAATAAAGCAAAGTTATAACCCATTTCGTGTTTATGAAAGTATAATCAACTTTAGTACATTACAGTACAGTTATAAAGCAATAACACCTATTATTCGCGGTATTGGTTCGAAAAATTTCCTTAAAAAAAGCGGTTTTGAAACTGTGTCATTATTTGGAATTGCGTTGTGTGAATCTCAAAATTGTTGCATGAATGGATGGGGACGGACGCCAGGAATGTATTTTTGATGAAATCTCATTTTTGGCAAAAATGTCACGCGGTTTTGCACTTTAGACGACGATATGTATGTACACCACCATACCAAGTGAGCATTTCAGTCTATATATGTATGTATGTACATATGTCCAATTCAATTACAAAAAAATATGTACCCTAGATTTTAACAATATGAGTTGCTTATTTCCGCGGTGCAATAATACCAAATATGGCTGCAAAGGCGGTGATATAAAATTTTTCCAATTTCCGCCGATACCCTTTATTCGCGGAGAGTGGATGAAGATTTGTGGAGTGAGCGAAGAGGAGCTACCGGAAGTTCCATAAATCTGCTCACTAGTGCCCTTTCTCTTTCTGTCCTTTGATTTTTGAAATACCCAAACTTTCAAACACAAATCTACGCATTCAAAAAATAAAAGTCTGGCATCGCTATACTCCAAAACTGGCATAAGATCAAACTTCAAAAATCTGCTTTTTAATCAAAAAGACAGCGTCAAAATGACAATGCACATACCTGTATTTTTTATACCATGGGATGAGCCGATTGATTGAAGTTGTGAATCGAAATTGAATGTATTTGTTGCTAAATTGTTCGGAATTGATCAATATTATACAGCAGCGGGTGATCGTCAATATTTATTGAATTGCATCAAAAAATCGTTAAAATGTTTAGTTGCAGAATATTTATTTTGTTGTAGGTAGCTGATTTTGATTGAAGTTAAGCAGGATCGCCAAATATGGTAATTAAAATTCCATATATATTTATTTTTTTTTTAAATTTTATTTAAAATTATACGTTAACAAAATTCTCTGAAGAAAATTTTTGAAGTTATGTATTTCAAATTTCACAATAGAAATCATGATCAACAAGATCAATAAAAAAGCAAAATTAAATTAACCCTACAATATATATATATATATATATATATATGAATTGTATTCTCGATCTAGGCTAAATAAGCCGTAACAAATAAATAAAAAAAAAAAATAAAACGAGAGGTTATGCGGAGTTTGATCAGAAAAGCTCATTGCGCCTTTAAGTAAGTAAAAATTACGGTATTAATAAAATAATAATAAATATTGAAATAAATGGATTTTTATGGCAATGTTTACATATATATCTTATTCACATCCTTAAGAACCATATCAAAATTTCCCAGGTATAAAAACAATATAATAAAATAAATTAGTATGTTTATTATGTGTGTGTTAAAAGTGTGCTAGTTAGGCACATTGCGTTCTAACTCGTCACAAAATTTTTTTCAAAATTAATGCATTAAATAAAATAATAAATAACACTGGATCACACAATGATATTTGTTGTCTGTACTTTGGACGTTACTATCTCTGGGAGGGTTTTTGAGATATCGGCAATTTACCGTTATTAGGCCAATGGCTCCACTTAATTCTGTATATCTCTTTAACACATTGAGCTACACATGTGCAGTAGCAGCGCGGTAGATACAAGCCAATTTACCTCTACAACATGCATAGAATGTACCCGCGTAGTGGCATTGCCTATAACTTTTCCATTTTACCATGGATTTTCTTTTTTGATAGCTTATCTTTTTGCCAATAGAATGGGGCTTCACGTAAAGGCGTAAAACTAAAGGTAAAAAACTTAGTTTTAAAGATCTTGCCCGACAAAGTCAATTTTTTCTCCAATTTTTCGTAAAAACTTGAAAATTTTCAAATTGACTCATCTATAATTAAGAAACTATGTATAAGACCTAGAGAAAAATGTTATAGAAGCCATGTATAGGATATATAATTTTCTTTCGTTCGGTGTCACTCCAACTAAGATAGATCAATGCATTAAAGAGATATACAGGATTAAGTGGAGTAATTGGCCAAATTACGGTAAATTGCCGATATCTCAAAAACCTTCCCATAGAATTAAAAATGAACCCGATTTTCGGAATCAGCGACCGATTTTACATATAGATAGGATAGTGGCGTTCAGAGTATTTTTTGTCTGTAGAGCAGGCCTGCTCAACGCTCTCGTATTGAAAGTACAAAACTCAATACATCTACAACTTTTTTATATGCACTGCAAAATTTTTTGCTCATTTAAATTTTTTTATGAATTCCAATAAAATATTTTAGAATTTATTTTCAAATGGTAGTATCACATACATACATACAATTTTTTTTTTTTTTATATGAAAATTTTTTTAATACAAATTTTTTACAGTGCTTTCATTTTTTGAATTTTTTTTCATTACACATTTGTTAGTGTAAATTTCGATTTCTTACGGCAGTGCTCGAGCTCCTATACAAAGTGCCTTTGCTCTGCACATTCAATATCCCTGCAGTAAATTTGTTTCACTGCTGAAGGATCAGTGATGATTCGTTGTTGAATATTCATCCCTGTCGCCATAACTCAGTATATTTTTATTTGTTTTTGTTTTTTTTTTTTTTCTGAGGAAAGCAAATAATTTATATGAAAAATACAGCAGTATATGAAAGTATTCACTGATGTCTCCTCGTCATAGGTGAATTGCATCAGTGATTCATTAAGGATTCATTGCGGATTTTTACTGCAGGGATGAATCATAGGCACATATGTACATATAAAATTTTTTCATATCTGAGTGCTTATGGCAGTGCAAAGAAAATTTAATTTTTACATTTGAAGTGAAAATATGTATGAAGTGAAAATATGAACAAAACAAAAACAATTGTGCTTTGAGTGCCTATGAGCTGAGCAGCCCTGCTGTAGAGCAATGTAATTAAATTCTTATGAAAACGTTTACATATTGCACCCTAAATCATAAAGTGACACATCTCAAAGTTCAAAAATTTTCAGGAGAGCCAAAAACTTTTTCTTTTTTATAGGCAATGATATGGGTAAAGGCTACGTATAATAGTTATTTTTCAGTTAAAAAAATACTCTGATGAAAAAGATTGTTTGCCAGTCGCTAGAGATACATATATTTTGTGTACTGATTTATGAAAGAAGCCCGATTTCGAAAAATAATGAGTTGTGTCACTTTATGATTTAGGGTGCGATATTTTGTCTTATGCACATCCTAAAGGAGCATGTCATAATTTCCCAGATATAGATGTAATAGTATGATTTTTTAATGTTTTAAAAGTGTGCCAGCAAAGCTCCCTGCGCCCGATATTTTCCTCCAGCATATTGTGCCTGACGGAGGGTTAGCAGGATTGGTACAGATAGCTGGCAGGTTTTTAGATGTGTTCTTCGTATTGGGTTGTTATTGAAACTGTGGATATATTTATTTGCCTACATAGGTTCATATGTATATTGACATTATTATGGAGTCGTTCACAACTGACAAGTTTGTTAATTAGGGCGGTAGAGAATTATAACTACGGTGACCATAAATTTATAATAAAAAATAGTCTTAAAAACAGAACTGTTCTGTTAAAAGCAGAACGGATGATCATCGTAATTATAACCCGCTAAGGAGAAAAAACATATAGGGAAATTTTAAAAAATTTAAATAATTTCTAATTATTAAGCAATCTCAACTTAATCCCTATTTAGTTAAATCAATTGGAATTATTTTCCTGATTTATGTACATACATACATACATAAGTACACACAACAGTAAATATGGGGACAGGTGTCTCCTGCACTAGTTCAAATGTCGACAAATTTAGAAGTACAAAATTTGTATAGACATTGGCTCGTTGATACAAAACCTTCCTACACCTGGGGAAGATTCATTTCTTAATCCAGGATAAGGACAGAGGAAAAGCGAATAATAATCCCCAAATAACCCAGATTCAGGAACCATGGGTATGTCGTAAACGCATCTGTAGCCTTGGAGGGATATCTTGAGGCAACATCACGCACTTTATAGGGACAGGAATCCCGTGGCCTTGTATCATTGTTCCGCGATCAGTAAAATGCATGATGTTTAGGAGTTTGTTTACAGGAAATGAAAAAAATGCCTTTGTTTATCCAATTATGGTTAATTAGAGGTAATTAACTAATTTTTACTAAAAATTAATTTTATATATTTTTTAATATTTATAAAAATTAAAAATGAATAAGCTAATGCAAAAATTTATTTATTTATTTATTTATTTATTGATGTCTAAAATAGTTCATATTTACACAGACATTTAAGCGTAATTTAATATAACAAATAAGTATAAATTTATGATCTGCATAAATACATAGTAAAAATATAACAGAAAACGAAAAATTGAATGAGATATGCGTATACATATACAAAAGTTTCACTTAAATATAAAGGTAAACTGGAAGTTAAGTGCGCGCAAGATATGTGTTCAGTTCAAGAGCAGTCTGTATCGGATCAGTAAAGTCAATATCTAAGAAACCTGAGAAATAGTTAAACTCAGACATAGTTCTATTTAATGGTGCATTTGCGCTGTATACCGTTCTGCTTAAGCCAACTCTGAAAACATTAAAATTACAGAAATTCCGACTGGGAATATAGAAATGTATATTCTCAAGAATTGAGGGACAATCAACATTCCCTATCACTATGCCCATTAAAAACGAGATAGCCTGAATAACTGCTCTATTACGCAAAGTAGGTAGATTGATTATAGTGATGAGCGAGTCCGAGATGTTTTATTCGATTCTCTCGATTGTTGAAACATCTCGAATGCTCTCGATGGTTTTCATTCGTATTCGAGTCAAGTCGTAAATGGCCGTCAGTCGAAACAATCGCTAAAACATCTCGGACTCGCCAACGATTCCTCTCGTTTTCAAAGTAACTCTACATCTCGGACTCGCTGCAAAAAATACATAATAATTGTTGTTGCCGCTTGAATATTAAAATTGCTTTACAAAACATACAGAGTGGTACAAATTTATTGCCGTTGTTGCTACTCGTAAAATTCATTTGTTTCATAAGCGTCTCACTTCAGAAAATTTATTAATGTTTAAATAATTAATTATTATTATTATGCACGACACTCTTTAGTTGTGATTGCAATAATGCAGCGTCTATGTATAGCATATTTTTCAATTTGGTTAATTTATTTATGTATTTGCCTCACTTCCATTAAAAATCCTACTTTCTTTATCAACAAACCTCATTCAGTTTATTTTATCAACTAAAACATATCATCAAAACAACAGCCGGCCCGCCGAATCGGAACAATCGCAAAAACATCTCGCTTGTGTAGTCGAGATGTCATCGAAACAACCTACGACTCGCCGACTCGGAAAAATCGCAAAAACATCTCGCTTGTGTAGTCGAGATGTCATCGAAACAACCTCCGACTCGCCGACTCGGAACAATCGCAAAAACATCTCGATTGTGTAGTCGAGGAGCGAGTCAACTTTTGACTCGATTGTGATTTTGCAACGATGGCGATTCTCTCGATTGTCTAAACATCTCGGACTCGCCCATCACTATTTGATTAGTTGACACCGAGAAGAATATACATATTTATAATGTTTATTAGAAAACAGCACAATGGTATAGATAATCTATGGTCCCATTGTCTACGTATGACCCCAAAAGAGGTACCTTGTCAATACTTTGTTAATACCTCTGTAGAAATGCAATGAAAAGTACATGTTAAATGTCTATAGAAAATTACATTGTGTGTCGCTTTTACGGGAAGTAGTCCTGGTGACTAAGTATATAGCGAATCAATACCGTGTCTCTATACACCTTTACTGCAGGGAAATAACGTATGAAAACCTTGTATTGTTTTTTGTGTACATCCATTCATAATATCGTCGTACCATACGAAAACTAGCATAGGATTTTTTGTGGCTGACGAAAAGTAACAAATTCGACTTTTGGCTGACGAAAAATAACAAGTACGACTTTTGGCCGACGAAAAGTAACAAGTTCGGCTTTTGGCTGACGAAAACTATCAATTTCGTTTAAACAACAACAATTTTAATGTAAAAACAGTATATAATTACTGATACTTTTCGTCAGCCAAAAGTCGAACTTGTTATTTTGTTTCCATTATTCCAGCACGCCCCGAGAAAAATGACTTATACAGGGGTGTAGAGGAGCTCTCACAGATCCCAAATCTGAAAACCAAACTTGCCGGAGGCTTATGGTTTCCGAGATAGGTAAAATTTTAGACGAGTCCCCCACGGCTAGAAAAAAATGGTTTTTTAGGAGGGTAGAGGGGGGCCCCCAGATCACAAAACTGAAGACCCCACCTACCGGAGGCCTATAGTTCCCGAGATATTTGCTGTTAAAGTTCCCATACAAATTTCACCACACATGGAGTTTAGCGAAAATTTTGCAAAAAAAAAACTTTTCTGCGTTGGCGGCCTTCGGCCGCGCTTATAAAAAATAACCCTGGGCTACGCCATCCGTCCGGACGTGTGCCCCAACCGTGGCTACCGCCACGGTGATGTCCTTCTGCATAGTATTTTCACAACTTTAAGAAGGAATATCTCGGGAACTATAAAGGTCCCCACAAACAGAAGCGATACGATACAGCCCACATATGCAAATCGTATCGCGTTCTACACGATTTTGCTGTGTGGGCTGTATCGTATCGCTCCTGTTTGTGGGGACCTTAAGCCTCCGGCAAGTTTGGTTTTCAGTTTTGAGATCTGTGAGAGCCCCTCTACCGCCCAGCATAAGTCATTTTTCTCAGGGCGTGCTGGAATAATGGAAAGCCGACCCCAATTAAATTTCATTTACATAAAAAATTAATTGATATATTAAGCTCCTTTATTTGTGAACATCACTGTCTATAAGGGCATCTGAATGTGAAGTTTGAAAGATTTGTATTAACTTACCAATCACGTCATGTTGACTTTTTTTTATCTTAACGGGTGTGGTAAAGCACTTAAAGTTTTCTTTTTCCGTAAGATTATTGATTTTTCACGGATCAAAAAAAAACTTCATAATTGTAACGTAATCAATAATATTAATTAATAAGTGTGTTTGATCCGTTAGTGTAACTTATTTCAATTACATACATATATCACTTTTATATTTAAGTGAGCTTTATAGACAATTTCACTCTCTTGCTATTTACATATGAAAATCCATCATATATGTATATTTAAAAGTGTAGTTGTATTTTTTCAACCGTTTTAGTACGCGATTACATGTTGTAGATAATTTCGGACAAACAGAATTTACACTTAAATACATTAATTGACCAAAATCTATTTTTAGTGGACCTTTCTACAGGAAAATATATTCAGTGAAATATATTGTTATTAAAAGAGAAATTACTTGAATATAGAACAAAAAGGGTAGCCCATATTAAAAATTTTCAAATAATCCATGAACCGACGTCTATGTGTGAAGCAATTTTCAAAGCAAATGGATTAAATTTCCGATACAATATTGCGATGCTCAGGATAGCAATAAGGTTGTTCCGGCATCGTTTAAAGAATGGAAAGAATATGCCTAACATGCTAGCTCACAATGAAGTCAGTTCGAAATTTATTTTCCTAAAGGTGCGCTCTCTCAGTGTAGCAAATTTCTCAAGATATGATATATCGGCAAAAATATGTATTAGACTGACAGAACAACCTTATTAAATTTTATGGATAACCTCCTTCTATATGCAATAGACACCATTAAACGTTACTTTGGCTCATTGAAAGTCAACACATTTGAAAAAAAACATTTGTGGAAAAAGTTTGTGTAAATATATAAGTGTATTATGAGTTTTTCGATATTGCAAGTTTGGGTGCTAAAAAAATCCAGATAACAATAGAAAGGCAAGAAAAAGGTATATTTCATGATTTAGCGAAAGAAAACAGTGAGAACCATTTATTTTTAGCAAAATACAAGATGAAGAAATCTTGGTTTTTCTATGAACGTAATTTTTAAGCATTAGTATTTGCATTTAAACTTTTAACAACTAAATACCACTCTTATAAGCAGATTTGAGTTCTTTCAAGTCTTCTCTTAAGATGCCTGTTTATAAATTTTTCCCTTTCTTCCATTTTTCTTAGAGCCTATACACTAGCGACTAAATCGATTTAGTTGGGCTGGATGTAGTGTGAATACGTAGAAGAGCGCCTTGCAGATCAATCAGTTGGCCGTAGCATGCACAATTAACAATATTTGAGTTTTTAAAACACCATAATTATCACTTTTTTGTCCCGATCCAAATTTAATTGTCTTTTTAATTTAATTTTGAGCACTTGCCTACTCACACGTTTGTTTACATTTGAAATTTGATCAAATGGTTGCAACACACGTCAAATGCTAATTTGGCACTGAAATTTGATCAAACAGCAACTTATACCATGTTTACATATAACGAGATTATCAGTAAATCTCGATTCGCCAATCTACCCGTTTACATATAACATGAAATCTAGATTTGCTGGGAGAGGGATTGTCAACTGTCAATTTTCCTTACCTGCATGAACCAATAATAATATGGTCGTAGCAGTCAAAAGAGAATAGGCAACTACCGTTCGATGGCTGCTTTCACGAATGTAAAAAGCAGATATTTTGTTTTTTATTTAACTTGAAAAACGCTAGCAAACACACAAGCTTTTACACGATTAACACGTTAAAGAAAGTATAATTAAAAAAAAGACGATAATTTCATCCTATAAAACAGAAAGAAGAAGAGCGACTTACTATTGCGATACGATTCTTTTTGGGCCATACTTACTGGCATCCATTTTGTTTACTTTTCATTTTGACGTTTCTCCCAAATTCGCCAAAAAAATATCGATAACACGAAGAACACAGGGTTGCATTGAGAAAACTATCGTGATAATCTCGAGATTCATTTTAAATCGCGACTTTTTGGTAGCGGATTTTTGTACGGCAAACCTCGAATTTCAATCGAAGATTTTGTGTTAACCTCGAAAAAAGTAGATAATCTCGTATATGTAAATGGCCTATTACACTCATCCACAACGCACGTCAAATAGCCATCCAGTTTGATGGAAAACAAAAATTTTTGATTTCGGTCAAATCGGCATCAAAAACGTACGTGTGAAAAACGCATAGACAAATTTGACAAATTTACTACCACAGATACACGATTTGATCAAATATTTGATCGTGTAAGGGCCCTATAAGTTGCCAAAGGGCTTAAACGTAACTAGTCTATAAAAACTATTGTGGTTAGTGTGAATACTTCTATACATACCTATGCAAATCAAACACCGACTGAATCGATTGGGTCGCAGGCGTGAATAGGGTCTTAGTTTCAATAAATATACACTCTGTGTTTCATATCTTCGAACTCATCTCTGAAGCACCGGTAACAAACACTTCAATATTTGTTTTACAATACTTTGGCATTGTCGAAATCTAGGATATTAGCTAAGAAGTATTTTGAAACGTGTTATTTATATACCTATGTAGCTGTACTTTTACATAAAAAATGGTTTTCTATTTTAAAAGTAGTGTTGTATCTCCACCAGGTTTACTCTATATGGGAAAGGATAAGTATGAAAGTAAATATCAATAAAAAGTGCACATGTTAACAGTCTGATTCAAGAGTCAGCTTAAGTGTATTGGGGAAAATGTGCATAATAGGGTCTATAGTATATATATATATAGACTCTATACCATAGATGCCCAAGCCCTATACTCGCATACACATTTTGTTTTTGTAATGCTCGTAAGTATAGGATTTTACTCGCCTATACACTTTCATAAGAAATTTGTGTATATGGCGAGCATAGGAAAATAAAATTTGTATACTCCCGAAACGTTTCTATGGAAATACAAAAACAATTTTTTATTTAGATTCGAACATATCCAACCCAGCAATGAAAAGAATGAAATGTGGGACATATATGTATGTATGTACATATGTATATACATATGTATACTAATTTGATTCGTTCATATTTTCGATAATGTTATCCATGTCTATTTAAACATTTGTGGTTGATAGTTGCAAAACTGACTCGAGGTGTTTGTCTGAGATCCGGTTTCTGTGTTTTGATTTTACAATTTTTAATTTTGAAAATACACTTTCACATTTATATGTAATAAAAACATTGACGAAAATTTTAAAATAAACGCTCGGAGGCAAAGATATTTAATTTTGTCACACTAATAATTAATTAATTATTTATTTATATATTTTGAAAAATTTAGAGGGCATTGAAAATTAATTAATAAATTCAGTAATTGTAGCCAAGGTCCATAAATCTGGTATTAAAGATGTTTTTTAAGCTTTCTAAAACCAATCCACTTTTCAATATTAATTAATTATTTATTTATAAATATTAATATTAATTTTATTAATTAAAAATGTATACATATATTCAAATGCATATTCGATAGCTTTGTTTGCATAACATAAATATATGTAAATACAAAGTTGGATTTTTAGTTAATTTCGATCATCAGTCTGGTTTGTGTCCTAATTTTTTTACTGGGTTATCGAGATGTCAATCAAGTTGTAAAAAAATACAAAAACAAACATATAGAAAAACAATTTTTTTTTCTTTAAATTATGACATTGCTCGCCCGTAAGAAATGTTTGGGCATCATTGGTCTATACTAACGCATCGAGCCCGGGAAATCCCGAATCCCGGGCCTCCCGTACAATTTTTTCATCCCGAAATCCCGGGATAGTTTTTATTCGAAACCCGGGGTTTCGGGATTTTGCGGGATTTCATATATGTAGTAATTTAAAAAAATTATTCAACGTTTTTGATGAAGTTGTTTCTGCCATATTATTTTTAAAGTTACAATATTAAACCACAAGACACCCCCTGTGTTTAAAATTGCTCAACTGCTATGCTTTATATTTTTAAGATACTTTTTGAAATAAATATGTACCTTTATATTATATATTTACATAACATTTGTGTTAACCCGGATTTTCCCAGAACTTTTTTTGCTTCAGATTTTCATAAAAGTATGTACACCAATAAATTTCCACCTCCTGAGCATGAAAATGAAGTCCGTTTTCCAATATCTTGTCGCACTTTTCCGAAAATGTGAAAAACTAGCGTTACCATATGGTAGCCGTGGGTCGCCTAGGGTACAGGTTTTTGTTTAAAGGGTAAATGATATTTGGAAACATTTTTTTTTAGTTTCACAAAAAAAAACACATTTTTAATTGACTTTATTGAGATTTAAGTAGGTTTTTAGTAAAGTTATGCAAATAAAGTATTTTTTTTTTTAAATACTTCCACATGTATGGTTGGCCTATTCTGGCCAATAGCATATATTGCACTTTCTTCGCAAATATGCTTGATAAATGATAACAATAATTAAAAAACTTCTCAAATTGAACATGACGGTGTATATTACGACAATTTTCGTATTCGCCAGTGGAAAAATTGGAAGAGAAAATGGTGAAATATTCTTCAGCCATTCATCTTCTTGGACAAAATGGGGTAATGTCGAGCTACCAGCTATTACAAATTCTTAGTCGCCTTTTAGTTAGGTCGGGCAAACAATCTCTGGTTTACCCGCACATTCCTCTTCAGTATTATCTTCTCCAAAAATGTTGTAATATTGATGAGGCTCCATGTATGTACCTAAATGACAGTTGGTATGTCAATTAGTCCACCTTCGTCGAATGCCTTATCTTGATCTTGAATGAAATCAAGCATTTGCTGTAAGGTTAAACCTCTACAAGCAGAAAATTTATAAAATTCCAACAAATTAATAATATTACATTAGTTAAATTTACACAACGGCAGAGAAAATCACACGAAGCCCAATAAAAAAAACCTGTACCCTAGACGACCCACGGCTACCATATGGTAACGCCTTTAGAAAAATGTAAGAAATGTTGGAAAGAAGAATTTTTTCTTTAAAAACTAATTTACATTACATAGATAATTTCATTAGCTTTCAAAAGGTGTAATTATTTGAACAATTTATTCCAAAAGTTATACAATATACTTATATTTACCGACATGCCATATCTGAAAACGGGAATTTTCAGTACTAATTTTTGTCACCTCATTTTCACACGCAATAGCTTCGACATTTGAGTACAGAATAACACGATCTTTACCTTTTTGTAAAGCTACATTAATTTTTCATTGTAAATCGGCTTTTTCCTGGTGTTTTATCTTTTCCTTTTGTTTATTTTCTTGAAAATGTAAAGGGATGTTTTGCGTTACCATATGGTGCTCGTGGGTTGATTCGGGTTAAAGTATACAATACAAATCTTTTTTCTTTTTTTCTTTTCAAAAGTTGAATTCAATAAGCTTTAATTTTTTCTACAAAACATTGAAATGAAATAAATGGTATGTTTTAAAGTACTCATATGTGTATGTTTTTTAAACAAAATTTCAAAGGTAACAGTCTCTTAGGTAATCCCGAAAAATCCCGGGATCCCGGGATTGTCATTTTCAAATCCCGAAATCCCGGGATTGCCAAAAAGCTTCGGGATTCGATGCCTTAGTCTATACACAGTGCGTCTGACTCGCGAGTCTCTGTGTACATGTTGACTCGCCGTCATTAAAATTTGACAGGCGAGTCACAGAAAAATATCAAACTAATTTTGATTATCTTGAGTCATGCCAGAGTCAAGCACATTTTCACCAATACACCTAAACTGACTCTTGAATCAGACGCATCGTGTATAGACCCTATAATAGGGTTTATACACAGTGCGTCTGACTCGCGAGTCATCTGTGTACGTGTTGACTCGCCGTCATTAAATTTGACAGGCGAGTCACAGCAAAATATCAAACTAATTTTGATTTTCTTGAGTCATGCCAGAGTCATACACATTTTCACCAATACACCTAAACTGACTCTTGAATCAGACGCATCGTGTATACACCCTATTACTCTGGCATGACTCAAGAAAATCAAAATTAGTTTGATATTATGCTGTGACTCGCCTGTCAAATTTAATGACGGCGAGTCAACACGTACACAGATGACTCGCAAGTCAGACGCACTGTGTATAGACCCTATAACATTGAATAAAATTTTCAATAAGGTTGTTCTCTCTGTGTGATTTTGGCCTGGCAAATTTGCCGAGATGACATAAGTGTGATAAATTTGCCGAGCACAACAACAAAATACACGTCTTGTCAAATTTGGAGCTTCGGCAAATTTCTCATACCCCAACCCGTGATATTTGATATCATGAGAAAAATATCACGGGAAATGCAACCATGTTATTACATTCACAATAGTCTTCTATGAGAAGTGAGCTTGAATTTATGTTTCTAGTTCTTTTTTTTTAGTATTTTATTTTATTCAGATAAAAAATTAATTAATTCGAAATTGAAGCAAGCAAAGAAAAGCGACAACAGTCGTATAAAGAGTGGAAAGAATATGACTAACATGCTAGTTCACAATGAAGTCAGTTAGAATTTTATTTTCTCAAAGGTGCGCTCTCTCTGTGTGGCAAATTTCTCAAGATATCATGATATCTCGGCAAAAATATTAGACACAGAGAACAAACTTAATAAAATCGTTTCTTATAGGGTCTATACACAGTGCGTCTGACTCGCGAGTCATCTGTGTACGTGTTGACTCGCCGTCATTAAAATTTGACAGGCGAGTCACAGCAAAATATCAAACTAAATTTTGATTTCATTGAGTCATGCACATTTTCACCAATACACCTAAACTGACTCTTGAATCAGACGCATCGTGTATAGACCCTATAAAGGTTCTCGCATCCCGCCATACATACAGGCAAACACACACTACAAGTAAATTGTTTGTGTATTCTGTGGTTCTGTCAAATTTATAAAAAGTGTTTCAATTATGCCGGAATCGCAATTTGGCGTTCGGTCGGTCGCGCTTCTGACAAGTGAGTAGAAATGTATGGAAATATATGGAGCGAATCGCATTGTGGCCCCAAGCGTTTGATCGTAAAATTTTTGTAATATCGTATGTTCATTGCAACCGACCAAGGCCAATTTAACAGGTCGGTCCATGATACATACACACCAATAATTATCTAAATAAGGATATCGCAGTAGATAAGCTGATTGGAATTGTGTATGCATACTAAATGGTATTCCGCCAATCATGGCGAAGAAGGTTCTCGTAGAATGGCAAACAAGACGGATTTGAAAAAATTTTTCTATGTGATTTGACATATATAAAGAAACAAGAAACACATGAAAACGGAAGTAACATAACCTCTATTTGGATAAACCTTGATACACACATCTAAAGAGCCGACCTGTATAGGTGGATCCTGCAACCGTCTAAGTTGGCGTTTGACATTAAATAAATGCAAATTGTTTTCTTAGAGCCTATACACACTTGCGACTCAATCGATTTAGTCGAATGTTGATTTGCATGGGAATGTATGGAAGCATTCACACTACATTCAATTAGTTGTACAACTGAAACAGTTGGATTTGCAGCCCAATTTCATTCCAACTGAAACAGTTGTACAACTGCTTGATCAGCAAGGCGCCCTTCTACGTATTCACACTTGAGACAATTTAGTCGAACGACTACAACAACAACAGTGATATTCGTTGTGGAAAGAGTTGCCATGCTGACAGCACTACTTTTATTTCACTTTTGGTAAATTGTAGAGATTGAATATTTCAATTAATATTTTCAAAATGTTTAAAAACAAAAGGTTCGTTTCTTATTAACTACACCATTTCCAGATGGATTTTAGAAAGCGTTAACTGGATTTTAGAAAGGGGAAATTGGATTTTAGAAAGCGTTAACTGGATTTTAGAAAGGGGAAATTGGATTTTAGAAATGTCAATTGGATTTTAGAAAGGGGAAATTGGATTTTAGAAATGTCAATTGGATTTTAGAAAGCGTAAAAAGGATTTTAGAAAACAAAATTGGATTTTTGAAAGCGTGAATTGGATTTCAGAATGTGCGTTTAAAATAAATTTTACACAGAATTTTTCGAATAGAAATTCTTTATTGCGTATGAAAGTATAAATTAATAATTATTATTTCTAAAGTCCAATTTCCCTTTTCTAAAATCAAATCGACATTTCTAAAATCCAATTTTCCCTTTCTAAAATCCATTTGGCTATTCTAAAATCTAATTTCCCCTTTCTAAAATCCAATTGACATTTCTAAAATCCAATTTCCCCTTTCTAAAATCCAATTGACATTTCTAAGATCCAATTTCCCCTTTCTAAAATCCAGTTGACGCTTTCTAAAATCCATCTGGAAATGGTGTAGTTATAGACAAGAATTATCTAACTAAGGATATTTACTTCCGTTTTCATGTGTTTCTTGATATTGTTGTTCTCTTCAAATGTCATTAATCGCATTTTAAAATAGAAATAATGAAAATGAAATTTCATGAAAATGATTTGAAAATGATGGCTGATTTTTACTATTTTTCCGTTTCTTGTACTTCTGTTCGTTTCGCCTTTATGAGCGTAATTCCTTCCGTTTTTCTCTTTTCATTTACTTGACAGCTAGTTGCTAGTTTAATAAGAAACAAAGCCAAATAATGTATGCACTTTTTGTTTATTTTATTGTTTTTTATTTATTAATCAAGTTGACAGCTGACAAGAAGGTGCTTTCATGCAAGAATGCAGATAAACTTTAACAATTTAATACTTCATCACTTTATATGAAGACCATTAATGTAAAATTTGCTGAGTAGAATGTGAACATTGGCAACACTATGTCATTGTCAATCGCACGACTATTTAGTCTCAAGTGTGAATAGCTGCCACCGATTCGACTAAATAGTTGGAGTAGTGTGAATACAACAGTCCAATTCGACCAAATCGATTGAGTCGCAAGTGTGTATAGGCTCTTAGTGGCAGTGAACATGTTTCCAATCCAACATCTAAAAGCCCGTCTCCACATAACTTGACATTTCTCTTTCTTGTTCTTCTTAAATGCTTGTATGTTTGCTTATATTTTGCGTTTTTGTTTTGGTCCGTGTGGGATTTCGATATATTTTCGATACAAAATTAGAGAAGGTATCGATATCATCGCGTTTGGCAAGAGGATTGAGAACGAAACCAGTGTTTCATTCTTCACTCGCTCTCAGAAATTTGTATGGAAATTAGCAAGTTTCGGCACTGGTTTCCGTGTCGAAACAATATTGAGAGAGAAAATGCAGAAAAAAAGAGCGAAACACGTTATGTGGAGACATGGTATAATATCGAATGTCAGTGTGAAGCGGCTTTGAGGTACGATCAACGCGCGACCGACCTAACGCCAAATTGCGATTCCGGCATAATGTACGCTGATGCTGAGCCAGATAAAATTTTTTACATGTAAATGCAACAACAACGATTTGAGTCCGCTAGAACCAGATAAATTGCTGGTTCAATTTATGGCTCAGATTTCCATCTGTCTACCAAAAAAAGCGCAGCAGGCGAAAATTTTTAATAAACCGCTAGCGCTGTTTTTGGCGGGGTCTGGTACGATATGTCAAAAAAAAATGTCGAATGATAAAATGTCGAAGCAAAAAATACCGAATTTTAATCATGTAAAAATTTGGAAAAATTTCTAATATAGCATTAAAAAATAGCTAAAATAGTATCGCCCAACTTATTGAAGCTCGAATTTACACATCAATAATTAAAAATAAAAAATAAGCCTCACCCGGCAAAATTCTTTTTACCGAGTAATATCTATGGCCCGGTCACAGGGCTTTTGCGTAGAACACTTTTCTGCGTTGGCGGCCTTCGGCCGCGCTTATAAAAAATAACCCTCGGCTACGCCATCCGTCCGGACGTGTGCCCTAACCGTGGCTACCGCCACGGTGATGTCCTTCTGCGTAGTACACCCTTCAGCGGCGGCAATAAAAATATAAGTATACAAATTTCGGCCTTTTTCGGTCATTTTCCTCATTTCGATATTTTTTAATTCGGTCAAAAATGTATTCGGTATAATAAGGCTTTTTCCAATTCGGTCTTTTAAGATTCGACATTTTTTTTTCGACTTTTCGTACGGATCCCTTTTGGCGTTGTGGTGGCGTCATTTTATGCTAGCGCTAAATTTGAGCCGGTAGATACAAGGCATACCTGGGTAATACTGAGTAGTAACTGGACTATTACGTACTTAAATACTTTATATTTTGATCTTGAAGTAATGAGTCCGTACTAAGTACTTTCAGAATACTCAATACTAGTACAAGTACAGGTACAAAGAATTGAAGTTTTAGGAAATAAATAAAAAATAAAAAATTGAAAAATCGATTCAAGTACATTTTCAATTCTTTTCAAGTACTTTCAATTCTTTTTAATTACTTTGAAGTATTTGCTAAAGCTTCAATTCTTTTTCAATTCTTTGTACTTGTACTTGTACTAGTACTTGAAAATTTGGGAATGCAAGTACCAGTACCAGTATAATTCTTTTAAAATGTACTTGTCACAAGTCGTACTGGGTAAGGCATCGAGCCCGGGAAATCCCGATCCCGAATCCCGGGCATCCCGTACAATTTTTTCATCCCGAAATCCCGGGATAGTGTTTATTCGAATCCCGGGGTTTCGGGATTTTGCGGGATTTCATATATGTAGTAATTTAAAAAAATTATTCAACGTTTTTGATGTTGTTTCTGCCATATTATTTTTAAAGGTACAATATTAAATCACAAGACACCCCCTGTGTTTAAAATTGCTCAACTGCTATTATATTTTTAAGATACTTTTTGAAATAAATATGTACCTTTATATTATATATTTATGTATATAACATTTGTGTTAAAGTATACAATACAAATCTTTTTTTTTTTTCGTTTCAAAAGTTGAATTCAAATTTTTTCTACAAAACATTGAAATGAAATAAATGGTATGTTTTAAAGTACTCATATGTGTATGTTTTTTAAACAAAATTTCAAAGGTAACAGTCTCTTAGGTAATCCCGAAAAATCCCGGGATCCCGGGATTGTCATTTTCAAATCCCGAAATCCCGGGATTGCCAAAAAGCTTCGGGATTCGATGCCTTAGTACTGGTACTTGATATTACCCAGGTCTGATACAAGGTTGTTACAAAAGGTTGTCTTGGTAGAAACAACTGTCTATTTTTTTCATTAACTAAATTGTCAAACTTTATATGTTTGCTTTTCTTGTATGTGTGTGTTCCTTTTCTTGTATGCATGTGTTGCTTGGCCAATTAAAAATGGACGTTTGACAATTGAGATAGCAAAATGGGCAACAACAAAATATATTGCAGGGTTGCTTTTCCGCACTGCGGTAACCTTATGGATCAACCTTGGGTAGATACGTTGCTGGTGTTTGCGCTAGCGCAATATTGGAGTTGGCGCATTTTCAAATCGGCGTTAACGTAGTGTTACCCATGCCCAGCGTTGCCAAAATTAAAAAAAAAATCGTTATTCAGCGATAAAATAGTCAATTTCTTTATTATTTCATATTTTTACTAAAACCACGTTATAAGCAAAAAAATGTTTAAGATAGCAAAATGGGCAACAGCAAAATGTATTGCAGGGTTGCTTTTCCGCACTGCGGTAACCTTATGGATCAACCTTGAGTAGATACGTTGCTGGTGTTTGCGCTAGCGCAATATTGGAGTTGGCGCATTTTCAAATCGGCGTTAACGCAGTGTTACCTATGCCCAGCGTTGCCAAAATTAAAAAAAAACCGTTATGCAGCGATAAAATAGTTAATTTCTTTATTATTTCATATTTTTACTAAAACCACGTTATAAGCAAAAAAAAATGTTTAAAGTGATAAGAATTCATAAAAATACGTATATAAATGAAATCGTATCTAGAAAAAAAATACATACAGAGTGGTACAAATCTATTGCCGTTGTTGCTGCTCGTAAAATTCATTTGTTTCGTAAACGTCTTCCTTCAGAAAATTTATTAATGTTTAAATAATTAATTATTATTATTATGCACGACACTCTTTAGTTGTGATTGAAAAAATGAAGCGTCTATATATAGCACATTTTTCAATTTGGTTCATTTATTTATGTATTTGCATTAAAAATCCTGCTTTCTTCATCAACAACACTCATTCAGTTTATTTTATCAACTAAAACATATCATCAAAACAACAGCCGGCCCGCCGACTCGGAACAATCGCAAAAACATCTCGCTTGTGTAGTCGAGTTGCCATTGAAACAACCTCCGACTCGCCGACTCGGTACAATCGCAAGAACATCTCGATGGTCACCAACACTTAGAAGTTGGCTGCGATTCAAGGCAGCGGCAGCGAATTTAGAATTTGGGCTAAACGGAGCGGTGCTGCCAAAATCCATACAAAAAAACTGGTTGTGAAACATTTGTGAAATTTCACAGATATTTCACGACAAAGTTGTACTGAGTTCCTGCCGTGAAAACGTTGCGCAACATGCTAGCAACATCATGCCAGCAACATTTTTTCACGCCAAATTAAATATACAATGCCATTTATTTTCGAGTGAAAAGTGACATTTGTTGAGATTGGAATTTATATTTTGTATATAAAAATTTGTTATTGGCCAAAATTTGAAAGGTGGTTCTGAGCCGATGCTCCAAATTATTT
The DNA here is from genome assembly GCA_960531455.1 of Urophora cardui. NCBI lineage: Eukaryota > Metazoa > Arthropoda > Insecta > Diptera > Tephritidae > Urophora > Urophora cardui. Next base: position 498,786 of record OY482670.1, read on the forward strand.
TTTTTTACATTTGCTCAGTTTTCGTTTTGGCATTTATTCTCATTTGACAAAAACTATTTCTTGAAACATTTCACGGCAAAATAAATGCATGTTGCTGGCGAAATTTCACGGCGGTGAACTCAGTACTAGGCTTTAGGAAAAATCGTTAAGATGGCAATAAAATCGTATGCCGAATTCGAGTTTTGCATCTTTTGGCAAAGCAAAAGGCGTAACAGAAAGTGAAAACAGTGGACCATTTTCATATTCAAGATAAAATCTATTATAAAGTTAGATTAAGCCTTTTTTTTGAGTTGTTCAATAGTAAATTGTGTCAAAAAGGTGATACTGACTAGAAAAGATTTTATCGTGACTATGAATATTAATTGGTATCGGCTTTATTCTCATTTAATTCAATATAGCTGAAGTTGCCGAATTGCCATGTAACACATATTTTTTTTTAGATGAGGAGCTCATACGGTGGGGATGGCCAGAAGATGTTTGGTTTCATGTTGATAATTTATCTTCTGCGCATGTATACCTTAGACTCAAACAGGTAAGAATTTATTTTATTTTTTTTTTTGTCTTTTGTGCAAGTTTGACAAGGGTGTAAGGGAGGGAGGGACGAGTCTCTTCGTTTTCTTTAGACACTATTCACACCTGCGACCAAATCGATTTACGACCTTATTCCGGTGTGGTAACATAATTTACTTTACTGGTGAAATGAAGAATTTGGAACTTTGAACATCCTTTGAAATGCTTTGACAGCGTTACCATTTGTGCCAAAATACCAATTCAAAAGATGGTAACAATTTTCAGCAACATAAATTACCAATAAAGTAATTTTCCGGTAACGCTCGGAATAGGACTGTTAGTCGAGCTTTGATTTGCATGGCGATACCAAGTTTCTGTAACAAAATCAGGAAAATTGTCGACTAAATTGATGTCATAACAATATGTTCCACACTTTGTCACCACCTGAAAAGCAAGTGAGAGTCTATAGACTGACGTCACTCTGCCGAAAACATGGATAGACTTCAGTTACAGAAACTCAATACAGTACTTCAGAAGTGAGTTTCTGTAACAAAATCGGGAAAATTGTCGATCAAAATTACGTCACATTAATACGTTCCACACTTTGTCACCACCTAAAAAGCAGGTGAGAATCTATCGATTGACGTCATTATGACGCCACTCAGTCGAAAATATTGATAGAGTTCAGTTACAGAAACTCTGCACTGAAGTGAGTTTCTGTAACAAAATCGGGAAAATTGACGTCTGTCACTAGCTGAAATTATTTGCTGCCAAAGGCTGTGTGCCAATCGGTAACATTTTCCTCTATGGGAAAATGAGGTAGAAAATTTTACCATGTTGAGAAAAAAAAAACCAATTTTGCTGTGCCAAACGGAAGAGAAAATTTTGACAGTTACAAAGATAAACTTTTGGGCGAAAACGAACAACGATAGAATTTTAAAACGTAAAATGAATATAATTGGTGATGGCAATATTGATGGAAGCAGAAGAAATGTATTCATGTAATGATCTAATGTTATTTTGTTTTTAAATATTTGTGTTACTTGTATATGTATGTAATTACAAAATGTCAAAATTTTACCTAGCCCATTGAGCTAGGTAAAATTATGACACTAGAATTCACCACGAATACTGCCAAAATTTTACTCCCTTATGTCAAAATTTCATTTTTTCTACCGATTGGCACACAGCCAAAGTAAGAAACAGCTGTTGAAGAAATAACTAAACGAATATTTTTGATTTTATTACTTTTGAAATTTGCTGAATTTTTAAAATAGAAATAATGAAAATGAAATGTTTTTTTTTTTAGAAAAAAATACCCATTGGGCCATATTAATAAAATCCAAGCAAATGCTTTTACTCAAAATTTCAGAAATTTGACATTAATTTTTATGAACCAAATTTCAAAATTTGAGTAAAAGGTCAGAAATCTTAAGCAAAAGCTAATGATTGGCTTTTATTAATATGACCCATTAACAGTCAAAAATAGCAATAGTTAGTTAATTCTTGACATGAACGCAAAAACGCAGCAATAAAGAGTATATACATTCAGCTTTAATTGGGCTGGGTAATTGTAACCAACATAACGAATACAATATTTTTTTTTGTTGTATAAAATATTTAATACGCTAATAATCATTAACATTTTATTACATTCGATCACAGGGTCAAACTATAGACGATCTTCCGCAGACTCTACTTAACGATGCCGCACAGTTGGTTAAATATAACAGCATCCAAGGGAATAAAATTAATAATGTTGATGTCGTTTATACTTTATGGTCAAACTTGAAAAAAACCCCTGATATGGAGGTCGGTCAGATAGGTTTCTTTTGCGACAAAAGTGTGAAAAAAATTCGTGTTGAAAAGAGAATCAATGAAATTGTGAATCGGCTTAACAAAACAAAAACCGAAGGCTACCCGGATTTACGTCGCCAAAGAGAGGAACGAGATGCGGAAGAGAGAAGGGAAAAGAAACACATTTTGAAATCTCAACGGGAAAAGGAGGAAGAAGAAGCAAAGCGCCAAAAGGCAGAAGCGGAAAGTCGTAGTTATGATAAATTGTTTAATCCGGAAAGAATGTCTAGTAACTATGATGAAGGAAATGACTCTGATGATTTTATGTAACATTCGCCCAATTCACTTGTTATATGTTTTTAATAATTTCTAAATAAATACTACTTAAGGCACTCTGCACACGGAGCGTACTGCGTTAGACGCGTATTAGATACTACAAACGAAAGCTGTACGCTTTGATGTCGCGCACGTATATTTCAATTGCACACGAGTCGTCAGCTTCATGCATTCGTCAAAGTATGCTGGCTACATGTCGCTTGGCGTAAAGCAGTGCTGGTAGCTAGGCGTACTACGCTTAGAAAACAGGAAGAAGAAGATGTTTGTTTACATTTTTCCACTTGGTGGAATTTATGAAAGCAGTACAATTTGTGTAAAAAATCGGAAAAAATGAGTGTATAATGAAAGAAAATGGAAGACTCCGAAAAATTTTTAATCTTTTCTACTTAAAGCTTTGAAATTTAAAGCAAATACCGTATTATTAATTTGTTTGTTTGTTTTGTGCAACGAAGTTTCATGTCACTTCGTGTGCAGATCTTGAGGCGTAGGGAAATCGACGCTACATGAAATGTCTGGTACGCGTCTATGACGATACGCCTCGTGTGCAGAGTGCCTAACTTTGTTTTTCTGTATTAAAGATCTTGGTATTCGAACCATAGTAGGTCTGTTCAATAAACGCACTCGAGTACTCTAGTGCAGAAAAAAACGTTCGATGAACATTTTTTTACACTAAACTGTTCAGAACTCAGTTTTTTGAGTTAGCACCAACTTTTGCACTAAACTACACCATCTTCATAGCTAGTGTAAGTTTGTGCAGCATATGAAAACAGCTGTTTTTAATAGTTAAGGCGGCAAAATAATAGAAAACCAAAAGTAAATTTAAAAAATATGGGGTTTTCTTCTCTGTATGGCAGATTATATTCATTGCGTGGTCAAAGTCAAATGGAATTGAAATTGCTCCTAAATTTTTTGAAGGAGTACAAACCGCAATTGGAGAAAAGTTTACGAGTGAAAACAAAGCAAAGCATTTGGCAAGTTATCCGATCAAAAATGGAAAATTTGTGTAAATTTAATAGCTATAAATTTGATCATTGAGAATTGTTTGTTTACATAAATCAGCTGGTTTGCACTAAATCACCATTTTCGTTCGTTGAAGCCTTTGCACTAAATTGCTCTGACAACTGTCAGATGTTGTTCTGCCCTACACTCTTCTACACTTTCAGTGCACTCACCGAACAGACCATAACTTTTACACCGTTATACCGATTTTCGAAAATGGGGTGTCATATGAAAGGGCTTGGCCTGTAGATGTGCAGGGAGGTTAAATTTTTTTGAAAGGGGTTGCCACCTGTTTAAAAATTTAATTGTCCTGTATAGTTTGCTTGATTTATAAATTTCAGGTACCATATGATTGAGTTGGAAATTAGTAATTTATTACAATTTTTACAACAAGGATTTCCACCTGTTCAAAAATTTAGTTTTACGCTATAGTTTGTGTGATTTTTAAATTTGCGGTGTCATATGAAAGGGCCTTGCGTGAAAATAAGTAATTTATTATAATTTTTATAAAAAGGTTGCCACTTCTTCACAATTTAATTTTTACGCTATAGTCTGTTTGATTTTTAAATTTGAAGTGTCATATGAAAGTGCTTTGCCTCAAAATGAGTAATTTATCATTTTTTTTACAAAGAGGGTTGCCACCTGTTCCAAAATTTATTTTTACTCCACAGTTTGATTTTTAAATTTAAAGTGTCATATCAAAATGCTTGGCCTGAAAATGAGTAATTTATTACGATTTTTACAAAACGATTTGCCACCTGTTCAAAACTTTGTTTTTACGCTACAGTTTGTCCGGTTTTAAAATTTTAGGTGTCATAAAAGGTCTTGCCCTGTAATACAAAGAAAGGGGAGGGGAAAATGAAAGGCACGGAAATGGCGAAGGAAAGGAAGGGGTACGTTCGCGACGGCAATCAGAACCGCATTGTTGCAAGTATCACGTTCTTCGCGTGTTTGTGGCAACACCTGCAAAAGTCAAACGTTCGTTTGACACATCAACCGTGCAGTTTGTTTGAATAATCGGCAACAGAAAATTTGTGTCTGCAATTTTTGCTTTAAAAAAATGGAAAGAGAAGGGTTATAGCATGTTCATGGTGAGCCTGCGTTTTGCGTTTTGGAGGCATTTTTGCGTTTAGTCCAAAATGCAACATAAAATGTTACAACTTAATAGCATGTTCATGGTGAGCCTGTGTTTTGCGTTTCGGAGGCATTTTTGCGTTTAGTCCAAAACGCAACATTAAGAGCCTATACACACTTGCGACTCAATCGATTTAGTCGAATGTTGATTTGCATGGGAATGTATGGAAGCATTCACACTACATTCAATTAGTTGTACAACTGAAACAGTTGGATTTGCAGCCCAATTTCATTCCAACTGAAACAGTTGTACAACTGCTTGATCAGCAAGGCGCCCTTCTACGTATTCACACTTGAGACAATTTAGTCGAACGACTACAACAACAACAGTGATATTCGTAGTGGAAAGAGTTGCCATGCTGACAGCACTACTTTTATTTCACTTTTGGTAAATTGTAGAGATTGAATATTTCAATTAATATTTTCAAAATGTTTAAAAACAAAAGGTTCGTTTCTTATTAACTACACCATTTCCAGATGGATTTTAGAAAGCGTTAACTGGATTTTAGAAAGGGGAAATTGGATTTTAGAAATGTCAATTGGATTTTAGAAAGGGGAAATTGGATTTTAGAAATGTCAATTGGATTTTAGAAAGCGTTAAAAGGATTTTAGAAAACAAAATTGGATTTTTGAAAGCGTGAATTGGATTTCAGAATGTGCGTTTAAAATAAATTTTACACAGAATTTTTCGAATAGAAATTCTTTATTGCGTATGAAAGTATAAATTAATAATTATATAAATTTTCGAAAATCCAATTTACAGTTTCTAAAGTCCAATTTCCCTTTTCTAAAATCAAATCGACATTTCTAAAATCCAATTTCCCCTTTCTAAAATCCAGTTGACGCTTTCTAAAATCCATCTGGAAATCGTGTAGTTATAGACAAGAATTATCTAACTAAGGATATTTACTTCCGTTTTCATATGTTTCTTGATATTGTTGTTCTCTTCAAATGTCATTAATCGCATTTTAAAATAGAAATAATGAAAATGAAATTTCATGAAAATTATTAATGGCTGATTTTTACTATTTTTCCGTTTCTTGTACTTCTGTTCGTTTCGCCTTTATGAGCGTAATTCCTTCCGTTTTTCTCTTTTCATTTACTTGACAGCTAGTTGCTAGTTTAATAAGAAACAAAGCCAAACAATGTATGCACTTTTTGTTTATTTTATTGTTTTTTATTTATTAATCAAGTTGACAGCTGACAAGAAGGTGCTTTCATGTAAGAATGCAGATAAACTTTAACAATTTAATACTTCATCACTTTATATGAAGACCACTAATGTAAAATTTGCTGAGTAAAATGTGAACATTGGCAACACTATGTCATTGTAAATCGCACGACTATTTAGTCTCAAGTGTGAATAGCTGCCACCGATTCGACTAAATAGTTGGAGTAGTGTGAATACAAGAGTCCAATTCGACCAAATCGATTGAGTCGCAAGTGTGTATAGGCTCTAACTGTTACATTTCTCCATACAAATGCCACCACCAAAATGCAACTTAACGCAACTATTTTTTTGCGTTTTGAATGCTAACGCAGAAAGCAACCCTGAAATCTTCGAAAAAATTTGCCATTCGAATGGAAAATAGTGGCAACACTCTGACAATACAAGAACGAAATACCTACAAGATTACGCATATAGAGCAGCATGAGCATGGGCACACGAGCTCCATGATGACGTCACTCTACATGTAATGAACGAAAGTAAACAAAACAGAGATCAAAATTAATACCAAAGCGGTTGGTACGTTTGGTTTTCAAAATTAGTGTATTATATTATTACATATTTTGCAAATTCTTGTTCTATTTTTTTAATTAGACAAAACAAAAAAATAAACCTCAACACCTGATTGCGTAATCTGGGATATTAGCTCCGTTTGTTTCGAACTTCTCAAATGCGCATTTACAAAACGCGGCAGCATGAACACTTTTCGAAAAGCCATCTTCGAAAATGCAAAATGTTTCGTTTCAAATCCAGCATGAACATAGTATAATACTATAATGAAAACATATATTTAAAGCTTTTATTTAATATTTTTTAAGAACTTACTAATTGCTTATGTTTACAAAAAGGTTTATTTTGTTTACGTTTTTGATGCTCTCCTTCATTTCACTTGGTATTCACGGTGGATTACTAAACGTCAAAATTTCTTGCCTACTACTATTTTTTACTCAAGTAAAAATTTCTTGAGCTGTTTCTTGAGAGGTCGATACCAGCCTTTAGCAATCAAAACGCAAAAAAATAATTGCGTTAAATTGCATTTTGGTGGTGGCATTTGTATGGAGAAATGTAACATTTAGGCACTCTGCACACGAGGCGTATCGTCATAGACGCGTACGAGACATTTCATGTAGCGTAGATTTCTCTACGCCTCAAGATCTGCACACGAAGCGACATGAAACTTCGCTGCACAAAACAAACAAACAAATTAATAATACGGTATTTGCTTTAAATTTCGAAGCTTTAAATAGAAAAGATAAAAAATTTTACGGAATCTTCCATTTTCTTTAATTATACACTCATTTTTTCCGATTTTTTACACAAATTTTACTGCTTTCATAAATTCCACCAAGTGGAAAAATGTAAACAAACCTCTTCTTCTTCCTCTTTTCTAAGCGTAGTACGCCTAGCTACCAGCACTGCTTTACGCCAAGCGACATGTAGCCAGCATACTTTGACGAATGCATGAAGCTGATGACTCGTGTGCAGCCCTCAATTGGAATATACGTGCGCGACATCAAAGCGTACAGCTTTCGTCTGTAGTATCTAATACGCGTCTAAAGCAGTACGCTCCGTGTGCAGAGTGCCTTAATGTTGCGTTTTGGACTAAACGCAAAAATGCCTCCGAAACGCAAAACGCAGGCTCACCATGAACATGCTATTACGCAACTATTTTTTTGCGTTTTGAATGCTAACGCAGAAAGCAACCCTGAAATCTTCGAAAAAATTTGCCATTCGAATGGAAAATAGTGGCAACACTCTGGCAATACAAGAACGAAATACCTACAAGATTACGCATATAGAGCAGCATGAGCATGGGCACACGAGCTCCATGATGACGTCACTCTACATGTAATGAACGAAAGTAAACAAAACAGAGATCAAAATTAATACCAAAGCAGTTGGTACGTTTGGTTTGCAAAATTAGTGTATTATATTATTACATATTTTGCAAATTCTTGTTCTATTTTTTTAATTAGACAAAACAAAAAAATAAACCTCAACACCTGATTGCGTAATCTGGGATATTAGCTCCGTTTGTTTCGAACTTCTCAAATGCGCATTTACAAAACGCGGCAGCATGAACACTTTTCGAAAAGCCATCTTCGAAAATGCAAAATGTTGCGTTTCAAATCCAGCATGAACATAGTATAAGCATGATTGCTATATATTTAATGGAATATGCAATAATGTAATTTTACACAGCTATTCTGCAAGCCCTCGGAACTTCGATCGCGGCGACGCCGACTGCTACGACAAAACGAAAATTGGTATTCTGGTTTACGACGTTTCGAACATAAGTGTTGTTAAGTGTTAAACTATGTTCGAATCAGTGTTAGGTAGCGTTTATGCGAAATTATATGTATTTTTTGACTGCACATTTGTATTTTTGACAGCAAATTTATATTTTCAGTAAGTTTTAGATTAAATTTTCAGAAAGAATATATTAAATGGTTAAAAAATGGATTCCATTGCTGCAGCAGCTTTTTTATTGGAAAAATAAATGGAAGAACAAAGGAATTTGGACATTAATTTTAATTCAATTTTTTAAAATATTGCTATTATAAAAAAAAAGTGCCAACATATATGAAAACGGTATTTATAGAATACAGTCACCAAGTTTCATGCGAGAATACCTTATAATTCGGAAATTAACACCGGCTAAGCTTGGATAGAATGAACCAATTTTATTTATTTACAAACTACTGGGAATTTTTCTGTGAAACTTTCAGGAAATATTCTTTGGATGATAATTCATCTACCTTTAACGCTTTCAACTATTATTAAATTATAATATTAAAGTTCTACAAAATGAGAATTCTGCCGGCTGATTTTTTTTTAAAGCGCGGCCGAAGGCCGGTGACACAAAAAGTCTTCTACACACACATTGCTTTAACAAGGAATATCTCTTGTACTATAATCGTCCGGCGGGAGCGACTTTTTTTATGATCTGTGATAGGATCGTGGTTCATTATATACAAATTTTCCCTTAACACCAGTGGTACATTATTGCGATTCCCACCTTAATTATTAGTAATTTTAAATTATGAAAAAAACTGGACTCCATGAACTCAATGCCAATGAAAATGCCAACTTTAGTGAAAATAACATTTACGGCTTATTCCCACAAAGTTTCATGCGAAAACCTCTAGCAGTTGGGCTGTTTTACACTATTTATAGTAATATGTTATACTGATGCAATCCATGGATGACGCTCCACACTGGTCGCATATCAACAAGTTTTTATGGATCGCAAAACATAAAAGCAAATTTGAGATCCAGGTTGCGATCAATCAAATCATGAATATGTATATATCGTGTAGCAGGAATTTTGTGACTCGCCAGGACGCGTCGAGCATGAACGGACATATAAAGTGAGCACGTTTCTTCGATTTGTTAGTTTCTCGTGCAAATGTTTGTAAATCATGTCGCATGGCGGTATTTTAAATCTTTAAAGGAGTACATCCTGGCACAGAAATTATGCCCGAGTTGCGATACCCACTCATATTACATAATCGTAGTAATAATATACAATTAAAATTATTTTCAGAAGCTTTTATTAAAAAATAATAATAAAAGCAAAATAAATTTTATTATTAAATAAAAGTTCAATACATTGAAACTCCTTGTACTTATTTCTCTATTCAGTCTATTGTACTAAAGCAGATTCCTTTTGTTCACTTATTTTGCAAAGAAAAGGCCAGTAGCATAGCTAAACCAAGCCCGTTTTGTATAATAATGTTGCATAAATTTAAAAATCATAGTTTAATTACATTAAATTGGTAATATTTCCAAAAATAATCAAAATTTCTATTGCCTCCGACACACAAAAGCTGACGGAAAGAATCGCTCCGATAAACTGTCAAAAATCCGATCCATCGTGAACCAGAATGCCGATTTCCGAACTTCGAAAAAATCTGACGTTCATCGGACGACAGTCGAATGCAGAATGCCATTTGATCCGATTCACCTCCGATGAAAGTGGATCGTAAACCGGAATTAATTGCAAGTACTTTTAATAATGCTGTTATAGCAATATATCAGCTGAGTATCAGCAGGTAAGTGCAAAATAAGCAACGGGGTTGCTGTACTGCTGCAATTATAAATTTTCATGAACGTACCCAAGATAAAGAAGGAAGAGTACGGAAAATAAAATGGATAAAGGGAAGAGGAAGCGCAAATATAAGGGAAAGGGGAAGAGAAAGAGAGGTACAGTAGGTAGCTATATGGCCCCTGTGGTGCAGTTGGTAGAGTGCTCCCCTGCTATACCAGTGGTCTCGGGTTCAAACCCCATTCCGAGCAAACACCAAAAAATTTTTCTAAGTTAGTAAAAATCCAATTACTGGGTTTTTTAAGAGCAGCGGTCACCTCTCGGCAGTGGGCGGCATACCCTCCGAGTGTATTTCTGCCATGAAAAAGCTTCTCACAAAAAATGCATTCGCCGTTCGGAGCCGGCATAAAACTGTAGGTCCACGCAATTAGTAGGAAAAACAAAAGGAGCACACCTCGAATTGGGCGAGAAGCTCGGCCATAAAACTCGTCAGAGTTATAATAGCGCCGTTGTATTATATTATTATATGGATAAAATATTGTAGAAAATTATTCGCATTAAAACTTCAATATGGGATTCCTCGGACAAAATCTTTGTATACAAAATCTAGGTCGACGGAAAATAAAAATAACCAGTAATTATGTATATGCTTAATTTTATATTTTATTAATAAGAATCTATGGGCTTAAAGCCGATATATATTCTGCCATTTTTAAGGGGAAGTCAAATTTAAAATGGCAATCAAAAAAAAAATGTTAAATCTAGCAATAAGTGGTTTTCCACCCTCAAATTGTCGCACAGTGTAGTTGAAAGCAACAGCATCGCGTGACCAGGTTTACTAGTTTTTTTTATTTCATTAACTTAGTGTGTATAGGCTCTAAGGGCCGGTTTCACCAACTCCGGTTAACGCTTACCGGAGGTCCAAGTGCCGGTTAAAATATTGGCGGGGTGTAATAAGGCCTTTTGAAAGCCCTGTGGACTGGGCCATAGATATTACTCAGGAAAGAGAAGATAAAGAAAAAACTTTTGCGGAGAACAGCTTTTGCGTTGGGGGCCTTCGGCCGCGCTTACAAAAAATTCTCTTTCCGGAGTAATATCTATGGCCCGGTCCACAGTGCTTTCGCGCAGAACACTTTTCTGCGTTGGCGGCCTTTGGCCGCGCTTATAAAAAATAACCCTGGGCTACGCCATCCGTCCGGACGTGTGCCCCAACCGTGGCTACCGCCACGGTGATGTCCCTCTGCGTAGTACACCCTTCAGCGTAGGCCACAAAGCATTCAAATGTACATCGACACAAGTACGACGGATCCGTCGCCGCAACGTACCAAAGTCAGTCACATACGTCGACGTAGACGGATAATTTATCGCGTAAATAAATAAAGGCGTTACTGCACATTTCAAAAAAGGCCTAATTGCGCTTTAAATGTGAAATAAGACCTTTTTTTGAAAATGACAAAATAAAGGCTTTATTTCACTTTGGTTGCGAAATAAGGCCTTAAAGGCCTTATTTCAAAAGGCCTTATTACACCCCGCCAAAATATTTACTGCGTTATCAACTACGTGTTAACCGGAGATGGTGAAACCGGCCTTAATTCTATTATATTCATCTAGAACTGGAACAGTCGGCCAACTGCTTGATCAGCAAGGCGCTCTTCTAAGTTTTCACACTACATCCAGCCCGACTAAATCGATTTAGTCGCTAGTGTGTATAGGCTCTTAGTTCACAGTTACCGTACTCCCAAATTACATACCATGGTTTACTTATAAAGTGGGCTCATCCCGTCAGCTTATTTCTCCTTTTTTTATTTGCAAAGATGATTGCGGTTGAGTGTAGGACCGTTCGGCGGCTGCAAATTGCAGAAAGAACTGCAAAATCGCGTTTTTTTAGGCAAAAACTCAGTCAACATTTGCAGAAGAGAGCGCAATTTTGACAGTTCATTGACGGAGAAAGCTGCAAAATTCAGTAAACTGAAAAAACATATGATTTGCGATCATATGGTTGCAATTTAATAAAAAAAAAGTCGAAAGTGATTTCAAGTCAGAAAACTAAAAAATTGGGAATATGTGTAATTCAATAGAAAATGAAGTGAGAAAATTATATTATTTTTAATTTATAAAGTTTATTTAAATGATTTAATTTGTTAATAAGGCACCAGCTAAAAGAAAACGTGTTAATGACAGCGCAGTGGGATCATCGTCTGCACTCTCGGGATTCTGCGTTGTTGAATCCCAAATAGGAGGCACCTTTATACTTAAATGGGAAAATTGTCCATTAATGAAGCACACCCCGAAAAAAATTACTTTTTAACAGATGTCAGAACAGAAATAAAAACTTGCCGGAGACTTATAGTTTATGAGATATTTGTTGGTAAAGTTGTAAAATCCACCAAACAAAACACCAAAACTGCGCACCATTACCGAGGAAATACCTTTTTGCTTTGGCGGCCTTGGGCCGCGCTTTAAAAAAGATAACCCTCAGCCGGCAGAATTCCCTTTCTGGATTTATTCCTGGACCAATCCACAGTGCTTTTGTGTAGAACATAGAACACTGCACATTTAGCTTTCCCTTCGATTCCATTTCGTAAAATTTTAATTTTGTTATGCATTTGTGAATAAAGGCAAACAGCTGATTTGCTGCAAATTTTGACAAAGTTTTGTTCGCTGAAATGCCAGTAAATTTGCATAAGTTTCTCTCTTTGGGAGAGCAAAACATATTTTTCTTTGATTGCAAATTGCTGCAATTTGCTGCCGCTGAACGGACCTTGTATTGTTAAACTCAAAGCGAATCATGGAGCTATAAGAATGATCAAAGTGATAGAAAATCGATCTTCTGTCTGTTTTAAAGGTTTGCAAATTATCGTACCTTGTTTTGATTTAACATTCTTTCTAGTGTTATTCGTGGAATGGCTTCAGAGACAGCCAAGCAGCAATTAAGTCTCTTGGCTCCCACTAGTTCAATTCAGAACTAAAACTAGACTGTCGCCGATCTCTACAGGATGTTATGGTACAGCTTTCGATTACGATCTGCGTTTTGTGGCGCCCTATGCCACCAACAGCGATGACCTCCTTGGACAACCTGATCAGCCCCACCATCTCGCCGCAACGCAGTGGCGGCGCAGGGCCTGCCCATCTGGGACTTGCGAGATAGTAAGGCGTCACTGGCTGACCAAAAAGCCATCGAGTCAGTACGTTGGGCGCCATCTGTTATGGTACGCGTTTGACCTCGATTACGATCTGCGCTTTGTGGCGCCCTATGCTACCAACAGCGATGACCTCCTTGGACAACCTGATCAGTCTCACCATCTCGCCGCAACGCAGTGGCGGCGCAGGGCCTGCCCATCTGGGACTTGCGAGATAGTAAGGCGTCACTGGCTGACCAAAAAGCCGTCGAGTCAGCACGTTGGGCGCCATCTGTTATGGTACGCGTTTGATCTCGATTACGATCTACAATCGAGTGGAGCAGCAATGCATGGCGGTCGGCATGATCTAGGGTTGCACTGTGGCTAGTCATTGTCGGCTGGGCGGGGTTCTTGCCTACATTGCTGTCCTGCGTCATAAACAGAAAAAAATTCATATCATGCCTTTTCAAAAATAACGAGAAAAATCAAACGAAAACAACATCCGGTTTGGCCGGATGCCACGGACGGACCGTTGAAAAATTCGAAAATTCAAAATAACCCGAAAAATCCAAATTCAAGAGGCCAGGCATCAGTTAAATTTAAATAAATGCGAACCGAGGGAAAATGTTATTAAAATTTGAATATGAATTTTAAAATGTACGTTAAAGTCAGACGGACGTTGGCAAAGAATTTAAACCAAAATTTAAATCGGACGGAAATACTGACATCACGGAAAAATTTTAAAATAGATAAGCGGACGTTATATTTAAATAATCGCGGACGGACGAGGAAATAATCGTTGCACCAAAATTTAAATTGGAATGTACGTTGAAATCGATATGCACTAAATTTGAATAAACACTGCAAAAAAAAACTGTCAAAGTGAATTTAAATTTGAATATATATATCGCAAAAAAAATCGTTAAATTTGAATTTAATTTGAATCAGGCATCTGAAAATACATAAAAGAAGCTGAAATTTAAAATATATGAACAATCAAAAAAAAAGTTAAAGGCCGAACTCACAAGGGGGTGGCGTTGCTGATGTTGTTGCAGCGCCGGTGCGTTTTTGTCCCACCCTAATCCATAGTCACTGTCGCACCCGGGTATCAGTGACCCCTTACCTGTGTTGCGCCGCTGGTGTTGTTGCAGCGCTGGTGCTTTACTAGCCCACCCTCATCCTTGGCCATCGGTGCACCTATATTTCGATGACCCCGTATTATTATGCGCTGCTGGTGTTGTTGCAGCGTCGGTGCTTATCGACCCACCCTCATCCATGGTCATCAGTGCACTTATGTTTTGATGACCCCTTACCTGAAATCCCTATGCCTTTTTAAATTAGGGTGGTCAACATTCCCATTTTTAAATCAACAATTTTATTTACAATTCATTTGTAAAGTTCATCAAAAATACATAGTAAATTCTTAGTCTACGCGAGCCTGCTAGGAATTAATTTACAAAGAAAATGGAATGCCAAACATACATGTGCATAATGGCCACATAGGACCAAAACTATCTTAAGGCACATATGTATATATGTAGATATATTAAAATTATTTTAGAAAGGTCTGTTATACTCAGCTTATATTTATGCTCACTCGTTACGGCGTTATTTCAAAATTAAATCGATACAAATCTTATTTTAAATTAGACTAATTAAATTAAACTGAATGCTATATGCAAGAAGAGGGAAATGTATTGGAAAGGATTTATTTCCTCTCTCCAGGACAAGATATACAAGTATATAATAAAAAAGAAAAGGAAAAGGGAGTTGGGTACGGGAACTTTTCTGTTAATGGTTTATATGTAATGTTATTTGCGGCCTATATGTACATATTATCTTTGTGGTTTATTTTATCCGGTTCTTTAATTCACTCTGAGCTGGTAACGTTTCCCTACACAACCTCTTCACCTTATTTCACTTTACAACAGCAACCAGTTGTATGTGCTTTACAAAAAAAAATTTTACTATTATTTTTTTTTTTTTTTCCCCTTCTTTTCTACAAGAAAAATAAACCAATAAATTTCAGCAAAAAAAACCTTACATAAGTACGCCCCTTTGTCTTCACTCACCACCCGTTGCGGTGCACCTTTGGTGGTGGTGTCACCGATTTGCTGTTTGTTGTTGTTGTGCCAAATCCAATTTGCTGTTGTTGTTGCGGTGGCAAAATTTTACGGCTGGTTGTTGTTGTTGCGCCAAATCCAATTTGCTGTTGTTGTTGCGGTGGCAAAATTTTACGGCTGGTTGTTGTTGTTGCTTTAAATTAGACTAATTAAATTAAACTGAATGCTATATGCAAGAAGAGGGAAATGTATTGGAAAGGATTTATTTCCTCTCTCCAGGACAAGATATACAAGTATATAATAAAAAAGAAAAGGAAAAGGGAGTTGGGTACGGGAACTTTTCTGTTAATGGTTTATATGTAATGTTATTTGCGGCCTATATGTACATATTATCTTTGTGGTTTATTTTATCCGGTTCTTTAATTCACTCTGAGCTGGTAACGTTTCCCTACACAACCTCTTCACCTTATTTCACTTTACAACAGCAACCAGTTGTATGTGCTTTACAAAAAAAAATTTTACTATTATTTTTTTTTTTTTCCCCTTCTTTTCTACAAGAAAAATAAACCAATAAATTTCAGCAAAAAAAACCTTACATAAGTACGCCCCTTTGTCTTCACTCACCACCCGTTGCGGTGCACCTTTGGTGGTGGTGTCACCGATTTGCTGTTTGTTGTTGTTGTGCCAAATCCAATTTACTGTTGTTGTTGCGGTGGCAAAATTTTACGGCTGGTTGTTGTTGTTGTGCCAAATCCAATTTGCTGTTGTTGTTGCGGTGGCAAAATTTTACGGCTGGTTGTTGTTGTTGCGCCAAATCCAATTTGCTGTTGTTGTTGCGGTGGCAAAATTTTACGGCTGGTTGTTGTTGTTGCGCCAAATCCAATTTGCTGTTGTTGTTGCGGTGGCTATTGGCGTTGGTCTTGTTGTTGCTGTATTTGAAATTGTAAACGCGGCAACACCGGCAACCGATAACGATGTTGCTGCTGCTGCTGATGATAATCGTAATGTTGGCGAAAATGTTGCAAATAGCAAATTTGGCTGAGGTACTGTTGTTCAATTAAATGTTGTTGTTGTTGCTGCTGATGTTGCTGATATTGCCGGTTCAATTCATTGGCTGTTGCTACAGTAATTGTGGCTTTTGCTGACTCACCAGGAGCTGCTTTTGCTGTTGCATGTTCACTATTCATTTTCCTCACACCACACCAATTTTGCATGGTGAACATCTTTAATTTTAGTGGCAGAGCAATTTCATTGATTTTACATTTCGTCGTATCAATTGCAGATAAGCACAATCTGATTTTAATTGTCTTTATGTTGAATTTTCACTTCAACATATTTTAGCACTTTACACAAGCATTAAAAAAATTCTTATTAGAATTAAAATAAAAGCTCAGACTTTTTCAACGAGAAAACATTCTCCACCGCCTTTTCAACTCTCTGGCCACTGCTGTCCTACTATCTTTTCTTATTAGAACGTGCCTTCCACTTTTTCTTATTAGCCTGGAAGAATCCCGTTTCCTTTCGTTTATGTATGGTATGACAGTGGTGTAGTGTAGTGCATAATGGTGAGAACAGAATCAAAAACGTAACGACACGACACTACGTCAACGACATTCTGTCACGATTAAAATCCATGCGCTCTTATGGAAGCAATTATAACATAGTCTAAGCGTCACGACGTCGTCCAACGACAAAATTACGTTGTCATCAACTTAGACTGATTTCTAATTTTGGTGACGACGACGAGTTGCCACTACATTATGAAATATGAAAATCATGACAAGCCAATAAATCTGACGAACTTTACAAAAGAAGTATTTATACGCAATCAAACGTAATAAAAGTCTAATACATTACATTAATAAATTCAGCTGTTTAACTAATTATTTTACATAGAAAATTTATAATTTAAGCAAAAGAAAACCTTTAATTGTAAACTTAAAAATTGTAATGTGGCTGCAACAGGCATATGTAGTGACAATCGTTGACACTTTTGTCATGCTTTAATCGCTGGACTAGCACCGACATTCTCACGTCAATGAAGGACGCTGTCGCAACGTCACGTCGCCTCGGCTCGATGTGTCTTCAGCGTAAAAGTGGCGTGACTGCCGCTTTCTCAGTGGCGTGATTTTACTGTTATTTACTGTATTCTGGTGTGACGCTAGCAGTGACAGAAGCGGGGTGGAATGTGGTTGCCATGACACAAAAAA
Source organism: Urophora cardui (assembly GCA_960531455.1). Lineage (NCBI taxonomy): Eukaryota > Metazoa > Arthropoda > Insecta > Diptera > Tephritidae > Urophora > Urophora cardui. The sequence continues at coordinate 516,230 of OY482670.1, forward strand.
AAATTTACCAAAACTTTCGGAATAAATTGCCTCAAGCATTTTCCCTGAACCTATTCTAAAAAAAAATTGATTATATCCGTGTTCTAGTAAATTCGCTACTGTCAAATTCTAGTAGTGTACGTTGGGAATATTAATAAACATTGTAGTCTTACGCTCATATGATAAATTGGTAAGAGACAGGAAAATCTGATTAATGAAACAATAGTATAAATATGTGGTAAATAATTAATTAATTTTCTGTGAACTATGTAATACTGATTTCACACAGGCGGTTAATGGAGTAATTATCCACATTTTCTTCATTAAGTCAATAATGAAGCTCGATTTTCCATACAGAAGTTCAATTCTTAATGGATCCATTACTAATTAATTGAATTTTTAATCGAATAAAAATCCAATACAACTCTGGGAGGTAAGTTGGTTTTTTTAATTTTGAAATTTTCAGTGTCAACCGTCAATTAGTTTTGGCATGAATTTATTATCCCAGCAAACATTCTCAGAGCACTCATAATCTGGAGTCTGATATGAATCACAAATATATGTGAGCTTAAGCTTTAAACAGAACCGATCGCCGGACATGTTTTCGCGTGGTGTGGCGATGACATTTTTTTGCGAATATCGCCCAGTAAAACAGAATCAATGCGAAATTGCCATATGCATATTTTTTAATTACGATGTTTCCTTCTTCAATTGACTTTTCTCTTCTGTACACATTTTAAATTTTTTCCACATCAAAAAACATATATTTTTGTTTTATTACATGTTTTTATCAAGTTCCAAATAATTTATTTGACAGGCGATAGCGTCCAAATTAGAAATAAGTCTCTATTCTGACGAATTTTCACCGGGCGATTTTCGCCAGCGTTTTCGTTCTGTTCATTCTCATATACTGCCGTGTATTTTAATCATTTGACAGAACGCCGCGGCCGACCGGTCGTCCGACGCTGATTCTGTTTAAGCTATAAGGAAAAATTTTTATAATTTTTTTCTTGTTTTTTTAAATGATAATTGTAAATCGAAAAATGGGAAGTAGGTATAAAAGTATGGAACAAGTAAAGAATACCGTCCGGTGAGCTAAAAAAAAAAACAAAAGTGGGCGTGGTCCGCCTTTTTGGCCTGATTTCAGTGATATACTTCTTTTTTGGCGCAAACGATTTTTGAGGGAGCTAGAGGGGGATGAAGTTTAAAAAACCCTTTTTTTAAAAAGCCAATATCTTCCATAATATTCACTCAATTTTTAAAATTAAGGCATCGTTGGAAAGCTTACTTAAATGCCTTTCATATAATACATAAATATTTCCCCAAATTCCACACAAATTTTGTAAAAAAGCAAAAAACTTTAATTTTGGTAATTTTTTTTTGTTTTTTCTTTTTTTTTGTTGAAATGACCTTATTAACACTATACAAAGTTATTTACATTAAAAAGAACGTTAAATTACCTTTCATTTGATATATAATTTGTTACGAAAATTTTGTTAAAAACGAGCAAAACAATTCTTGTTAGTTATGTATAATATCAAGAAAGCATCTATAGCGCGGACAACAGTACTTTTATACAGAACCCCGAACAGCGTTGGCGACCTTCGGCCGCGCTTTAAAAAAATAACCCTCAGCGGGCAGAATTCTACTTCCGCAATAGCATCTATGGGGAAACTTTCCAATAATGTCATAACAACTTCTACCGGGGGGTAGGGGAGGGGAAGGGTGTTCTGAATCCGTAAAATTTAGGCGCCGGACGTACCTCGTTTTCGAGGAACTTATGGTTAAAGTTTAGTAACTCTCCATATAAATACGATAGATAAAGAAAAAACTTTTGCGGAGAACAGATTTTGCGTTGGGGCCTTCGGCCGCGCTTATAAAAAAATAACCCTCATCCGCCAGAATTCTCTTTCCGGAGTAATATCTATGGCCCGGTCCACAGTGCTTTTGCGCAGAACACTTTTCTGCGTTGGCGGCCTTCGGCCGCGCTTATAAAAAATAACCCTGGGCTACGCCATCCGTCCGGACGTGTGCCCTAACCGTGGCTACCGCCACGGTGATGTCCTTCTGCGTAGTACACCCTTCGTGTGTGAGAAAAGCCTACTGCACAACTTTTTTCATGGTTCTTTGTATACCTAAAACTACTAAAACATCTTTTCATTTCACGATAGCTAATTATATAGAAGTCTTGCTATAGAGAATAGTATATGAAATGAAAGATATTTTTATGCTATTTTAAATGAATATAATTTTTAATATACTTAATAACACAAAAAAAAAATCACAGTTTTTCCCTTAAAAAAATACCAAAATTTGAGTTTTTTGTTTTTTAACAAAATTTGTAAGGAATTTACGAAAATTTTGATACGTCATATGAAAGGCCTTTAAATAAGCTTTCCAATGATACCTTAATTTTAAAAATTGAGTGAATATTTTGGAAGATATAGGCTTTTTAAAAAAAAGTTTTTTTTTAACTTCATCCCTATCTAACTCCCTAAAAGTCGTTTGCGCCAAAAAAGAAGTATATCACTGAACTCAGGACAAAAAGGCGGACCACACCCACTTTTTGTTTTTTTTGTAGCTCACCGGACGGTATCCTTTACTTATGCCAAAAGTATCACTAAAGTTCAATATAATGTTGAATGTTCCACTATATTATGGCGTTGTATTGAATTTCAGGTTCGAATTCGGAGGAAAATACCAATAGACAACACTATAAAGCAAGCAATAAGGGTTCCAGAATGGTTGCGTTCAGAATCCCAACGGTTGCGCAACAGTTGTGTTTTTATCTTCTGAACGCAAAGTTCAGTAGTTGAGTATTTCTGATCAACACAACATGATGTGAGTTTGGACACTTTTTTCCATCATAAATTTTTTATGCTCACTTCGGACAACATGTTGTGCTTACGATTTTGACATATGTACAAAAATATAAATACCTACATATATTTACGAAGTTTTGAATGTAATAAAAATGTTTCAAAGCAGCGAAGCTATTGCCGATTATGTTGGGGATAGGCAATTATAATAATAATTTGTTTTTTGTCTGTATCAGCTCTTTCAGAAGGCGCAAATTATATCACTTTCCGCTCGGTGTTTTGCTCAACAGTTGCGACTTCTGAACGCAACCAATGAGAGAAGAGGAGAATAATCTGGGATGAAGGGAGAGAGAGGATGAAAATAATTGGGTCAGGGGAAGGAAAATGCAAAAACAAAATATTTTTTTTTTGTTTTACTACATATTCAGACTCATAAAATGTATGAAATTAGGCTCATATCAGGGGACCACCTTAAGAACACAAATACATACATTTCGGACTCCAAAGTGAGCTCATAATAAGTGCGAATGCTCCAGTTTAGGATTCCTTTCGGACTCTTTTATGACCCGAATGTTTACTGGGATTATTTATTCAAAAATTGTTGTCAATAACAACAAATTATTTTATGAAATTTGACATCTCCTTGTTAATTGAGTGTGTGTGAAACACAAAAATTTATTGTTAAATTATAAATGTAATGTACTACATTAATTTTCTGTCTGAAATCAGTATAAATTTTAAAATTGTATAGAGCGCATAAGAACATTTGATAATATGTACATTTGAAAGTACTAAGTCACCGAATGACCATGTGTTACGTATCTTCACAATAAGAAGTGTTCATGGCAACCCTGGAAGAACCAGTTTCTCCATCACCAAAGAGTGTATACAGGGTTGCCACTTTGAAATTTTTTCTCCGACCAAATTCGTCTCAAAAACCTACCAAAATAGCTTTCAGCCGACCAAAATTTTTTTTTCACAAAATTCGTCATTTAAGCTGGTTTTTGAAAATTTATGTATTTTTATTTATTCATTTAACTGGTACATATATAGAAACTTATACATACATATCACTCTTCAAGTATTTTCACATGTTTTAGCTTAAAATAATAAGGTACGAATGCGTTTGTACATATGTATGTACAAGAGGCCTACTTATAGAGGTTGGTTCGAAAGCTTGCCTATTTGCAAATTAAAAAAATTTACGTGCAATCTATATAGATTGAGATCTGAAAATTACAGCAAAACCATATAACCATCTAGAACAATAAAAAGAAATCAAATGTAATTTCGGATACAATTACTTATTTAAAATTTGTTTAGACTCTTAGTGGAGAAGGAGGAGAATTAATTACAGGATTTAGAATAAAAAAAAGGTTACATTTAAGATATCAAGTAACTGAATAAGAAAATACAAATTTTAATTATTTCCAGAACACCACCAGTGGTGAATGAAATTTACTCGAACAAGGAGATGACTCCTGTTAAAAAAAAATTGTCAGCTGTTGCCATCGAGACAACCTCAGAAGTCACCCTCGTTTTGCAGTGCAGACACCTGTTAGAGTAGCCCACAGCTCAACCACACAAGGTCGAGGTGAGAGAGAATCGCTCTTCTTCTTCCTGCTCTTGCTCATGTCAACTTATCGTCTGTTGCCTCGATTTTACAAACTTACATGCGTTGTTCGTAGAAATAGATTGAATGCCAAGTTGCGTGTTCTCTGGCTTTCCCCTCGGCTTTTGACATTTTGAAGCAAACCGTCTAACGCCAATCGCATATTCTCCCCCACATGCGACGACCTGTTTAGTATGGCCACGCGTCATCCACTCTTCTTCACCGTGCTAGCACTTCGGCCATTATGAATTGGAAGTTATTGGAAAAGTACTAAGAAAAAAACTACTGAAATAGTGGTGCTGCCACACAGACAGAATTGAGCAACCGAAATTAACCCGTTTGTGATCGATATCAGCATTGATATCGATAGCAAACCATAACAAGGAGATGGCCAAACAGACCTGTCTGCACCTCGTGTGGGTCCCGGGACATAGTGATATCGGTGGCAATTGTAGGGCGGATGAACTTGCGAGGCAGGACACTACCGAGCAGGTTCTTCCTGACAAAGAACGCATAGGTATGCCGTTTGTCACAAGTAAGCTAATGCTTAAAAAAAGCATTTCTATAAACTAGCAAGCGATAGATGGCAATAGAACCCAGTATGTCGAACATCAAGGCAAACCTGGCAGAAATGGGTTCACAATCGATCTCATCAAATAGGTACTCTAAGAAGAGATGACATCTCGAACCTTGTGGGGGTACTCACAGGACACTGCCCCATCGGGAAACACACAGAGAGGTTAGGTGCACCCTACCGCAGATGCTCCATAAGCTGGAAAGATGTTGAGGCGAGAAGACAATCGAACACCTCATCTGCCACTGCCCGGCTCTTAACAGCGCCAGACGACGGTTCAAAACGACGGTTTCTTCTTGTGGTATCACAATGGGCCTCTGCACTGGCCTACGTGTGACTCTATGGCAGCCACTCCAACCTAACCTATTCGTGAAATGGCCCGTATGTTCGCTGGCGTTTTTCAAGTCAAATATAATTTGTGTCAAATTGCAGCATTTTATTTGCAAAATAAATGTCAGATTGTCTGATTTTGACGTTTCATTAAACTTGACATGCAGGACGAGTCAAAATCGAATTTCGATTTAACGAAAACAGTAGATACCTAGTTGGACAGCCGGTTGGATGTAGATCAAACGATTTTGATATTTTGTCGCGTTGTACAACAAATGGGAAGGTTAGTGGATATGTTGGACAAACTTCATTATTTTTTTTTTGCTGAAGTGAAAGCATCGCGCGCATCATGTTGGAAATAGGAAATAAAAGTGGCAAAATTTAATAAATTGCTACAAAAATAGTGCCAAAATGTGCAATATTAAGTGCGAAAAATGTAAACATTCAACTTATATATATTTATAATACAAAAATTAGCATTTTTTCAATTATTGCATGTAGAGCCAGCACAATTCGAATACATTGGCTTGTTGTGTACTCAACAAAGCGTCGGTAAAAATGATGTTTGGCGACAAATCGACGTTGAAGTTAGAACTTTGGTGGCGAAGCATGCGATTTATCGTACGACGGTGTAGTACGATAAATTGTATGGTTAATGGGCTGCATTAATGTCGAACTAAAGTGAACTAGCTCACCCAATTGAGCGCTCAACGAAGTGAACTAAATTTCTCTAGCTTGAAGTAATATAGAACGATCTGGCATTGCCAAAATATCGATACCAAACTCACATATATTACAAACGCAGACTTCCCATCTCTTTTGTATTTGTGAGCTAAGCGATATAAAATGGTAATTTTATAATCCGCAAGAATATCCTACATCAAATAAATTCAAAACATAATTTCATCGTATTTATATTGAAAACATCTCCGTATTTCAGGCGGCGCATAAATCTTTCAGAATTAAACAAAAACTTGCTAAGAAATTGAAGCAGAATCGGTCTGTTCCGCAATGGATACGTTTGCGAACTGGAAACACTATTAGGTAAATACATATGAAATATACATCATACATATAATACTTTAATAAATAAAAATATTTCAGATACAATGCCAAGAGGCGTCACTGGAGGCGTACAAAGTTGAAGCTGTAAACCTTATATGAGTCTTCCTCTACGAAAACCCTTTAATATGTTCATGCTTCAAAAAAACAAATAAAAAAATGTTTTTAATTAAGTTTGAAGTAATACTTAAGGCGGTTGGAACTTCATAAGTCTTGCCACGATTCCAGGAAAACTGATTTTTTTAGGGGGCGTGGCACAGCCCCCCGATTCTATATCTGAAGTCCAAACGGCTAGGAAACAAATAGTTTTGGAAATATTAATGTTGCGTAAATTGTCACACTGAACAACCCTTTTTTGTATGCAAATCGATTGATTTGCGTATAATACCGTTATGCGTTGGCGGCCTTCGGCCGCGCTCCAAAAAAATAACCCTCAGCCGGTAGAATTCTCTTTCTGGAGTAGAATCTAAAATGGATCCACAGTAATTTTGAGTAGAACACACTTTTGCGTGGCGGCCTTTGGCCGCGCTTTTAAAAAATAACCCTGGGCTACGCCATCCAAGTCCGGTCGTGTCATAACCGTGGCTACCGCCACGGTGATGTCCTTCTGCGTATTACACCCTTCAACGTATTAAATTTTTTAGCATCCGGCAACTCTTTCTTCGCATTAATCAAGCGACAGTTGGGTGTATTCAGTGGTTGAGTGTATGTTAAGTTAAAGCTGCTAGTAAAAAGTTCTCGGTAACAAATAATTTAATGGTAATTATCTAGTTTACGGTGCAACGGCTAAAACTCGTCAATTTTTAACAAGCGGGATATTAATGGACACGTTTCGATCTCAGGAGAACGAATCAGAAGGCGGAGCTTAACTTTTTTATTTCCATAAAAAGTTATTAACAAAAAACGTTTTCATTTTTTGATTGCTTATTACACCCACACGAACACGCAAATTCAATCTATTTTTTTAACCATTTGGTAATACATTCTTTATATTTACCATTTCACGCCCAAAATGTGGTAATATGTTCCAAATAAATATAATATTTTAGTTAAACCCAAAGTACAAGTAAAGAAACTACGCCAATTTCATCAATATAGTGCGTAGCGTTGCCAACTAACTTTGTGACAGTTCAATTATCGCTCGAAAAAAGTGAAAGAATCTCAATTGTTTACTTTGGTTTTATTAAAAAATAGTATTTATTTGCAACATATTGAATAGTTTTGGGTGTGATGTAGTAAATATGAAGAATGTATTATCCCATGGTAAAGAAATAAGCTGAATTTATGTGTTCATGTGTGTGTAATGAGCAAGCAAAAAATGAAAACGTTTTTTGTTAATAACTTTTTATTGAAATAAAAAAGTTAAGCTCCGCCTTCTGATTCGTGTTCCTGAGATCGAAATGCGTCGACTGATACCCCTCTTTTGAAAGAAGGAACTATTTTAGTCGTTGCACCGTAAACTAGATAATTACCGTCAAACATTATAAAAAGTGAAATTTCAGTGTTTTCAGTGAAAGAAATACAAAAATAGAGGAAGGGATTTTTATTAACAAATGCAGCAAAAAATATAAATATTTTCATAAAAAATTGTACATATATTTGTTAATAGACAGTCCCACTATACCTCCTGTAAATTTCATTTAAAAATATGAAGTGGTTTAGAAACTATGAACAATGGCACGACTTATGAACTTGCAGCCCTTAAGGCCCTTGGCCACTTACAATCTGGATTGAGAGGAAGTGTATATGTATGTGTGAGTGTCGGGTGATTGACGCTGGTGGTCTCACAGATCGCGAAAAAGTCCCACCTGCTGGACGCTTGTAAAATCAGCATACAGGATGATAATTGGTAATTTGACAACCTATAAAATAGAATTATTGAGGATTATACGTCGACCTATTGGTTGTTGTAGCCAACAAGAAAATCCCCGAAGGTTTTGGGGAGTTTAGGGGAAGTAACAGTCCCTTCCGACACCCGACTGTCGTGCGAACAATGTTTTTGGCCATTATCAACCTTCGAGGCCGGTGGATTTTAGTCGCCTCTTACGACAGACATTCCTTACCACGGGTATATTCTAAGCCGACCTATTGCACCATCGTCTAAGTCTAGCTCCTCCAAAAAGCGGAGGATTGTGATCGGCTTTAAGGGGCTTCATAATCGCTTTAAATCAGGTCCTATTATACCTTCCCATTAATCCATTTGCCTGGCGTAGTCCAGTTGTCTGGCGCCAGTACTCTTCCCTCAATTTCTTTATTCCCTGAGCACATTCCTGAATGTATGTGGAACTATTGATATGAATGTCGACGTCGAAACTAGGCATGGGTAACACTGCGCTGCACGGCGCAATTGCGCTAACACCAACCCTGGTGTTATTGCGCTAACTCCGATTTGGGAAATGCGCCAACTCAATATAGCGCCAACTCAATGTAGCGCCAACTCAATGTCGACGTCCAAACACGGAGACACGAAGTTTAGCAACCATTGTGAATGGATACAAGTGAAATGACTCTGAGATGTGTTTAAAACAGGTCAAACAGCTGTGCTCAGCTGATTTTAAGAGTTGCTTATTTGGTATCAAGGGTCCCAATTTCTGGCTGAGTTGCATTCGATAGTGTCACAAAATTTAGAATTAAATAGTATCATTAACAAAAAAAAAGTTGTATAAAAAATACCTTTTCATTGACTATTATTAAATAAAACCATATTTCTAGTAATAAGAGTTTGTTTTGTGTACAGGTTTATATTTATTTTGCGAAAATTTTGTAAACAAAATAATAGTTTTAAAAGTTTCTAAAAAGTACATCGAAATGCAACCATGTGCTAAAATATGCAACCATGCAAGCATCTTCGGGTTTTATTACGCAGCCATTTTTTATGATGGTCAGCAACATATTAATATTACAATTGTAATTGGGCCAATAATTTCCTTTATGTGAAGGCTATAATTCGCATAAACATAACACGTTCCAATCGCCAAACTATTCAATACATAGCACACTCCGATACACATTTACTAAATGCGGCCGATTTGTTGGTGATAGACGAAGCGGCTGCTATACCATTACCTTTGGTAAAGAAAATGATGGGTCCGTATTTAATATTTATGGCTTCGACAATAAATGGTTACGAGGGTACGGGACGATCGCTGTTTGAAATTGATGTCGCAGCTGCAGAAAGACAATAATGCTCCACCGCCGGTGTGTACTTTTTTATTTTGTTAAAAAAAACAATTGTTTTTAAATAGTTTCTGATCTATTTGTTATTTTCTTTTAGATAAAACTAGAGGAATCCATACGTTATAGTGAAGGTGATGACATCGAATCTTGGTTAATCAATTTGCTTTGTTTGGATGCCACTACAGTGCCGCATATTAGTTCGGGGTGTCCAACGCCAGATGTTTGCGAACTCTATTATATCGATCGTGATGCTTTATTTTCATACAACAAAGCAGCCGAATCATTTCTGCATCGTTTAGTTTCGATTTACGTCGCCTCACATTACAAAAACAGTCCAAATGATTTGCAAATGATGAGTGATGCGCCGGCACATCATCTCTTCTGTTTGCTGGGACCCATACAACGCAAAGATCAACTACCGGAAATACTTGTCGTTCTACAGGTGGCACTTGAAGGTGAAATTTCTTCAAAAACTATAAGCGAATCACTGGGTCGTGGTAAGAAGGCAAGTGGTGATCTGATACCAAGGAATGTTGCCGAACAATTTGGCGATAAGGAGTTTCCTAAGTTGGCCGGTGTACGAGTGGTTAGAATAGCGACACATCCCAATTATCAAAGGGTAAACTATCAATTTTCGTTATCATTTTTGCCTTTGTTTGTAGCAAATCCTAAGTTTCCCAATCTCCTTTACAGATGGGCTATGGTAAACGTGCTATTAAGCTTCTGCGTGATTAATATCAAGGCAAATTTACAGATCTTAGCGAAAATACTCCAATTGAGGATTGAGATTAAAATAAGCGGATTTTATCGCAGTGATCTGCTCGTATAGCGTATTCATGCGATGTTGATGAAGCCGTTGAACAAAATCCACATCATAGATGTTCCCTTGAATCATATTCGTCTTGCAAAAGAATCCAAATGCTAGCAGGAATGATTCAATATTTTTATAACAGTGTTATTGTACTAATTTAATATTAAATGCAATTACATATATGAAACTGCGCCTACATTGTTAATTGAAGCAGTGGCAATAAAAAACGTTATTGTACCTTAGTTGTAAGATTTTATATATAAATATAAATAAATAAATATAAATTGTTACTTTCTAATTAAATATTGGTATGAAATTAAAGGTAAACATGCTGCCATGGAAAGTTGTTCGCCCAAAAAATTTAATATTTTGATGAAATTTGGAATGCAAGTTGGTATACAGACTGAGACGGTTGGTATCGCTAATTGGGACCATGACCATGTCCACTTTTCCTATATAGTCATAACTCAGAAGTCGCAGCAGATATCGCACGTTTGGTGGTTATGAAAGCCTCACCTAGGCGATTATAAAGTTTAAACCGATAAGCAAAAATATAATTTTAACTTCACTTTTAATTATTGTTTTGAATGTACATACATACATATGTATATGAAATAATTCTTACCTGGAATCTATCACTGGAGGAAATGGATAGAAAGGTGCTCCCATATCACAGCCACAGATGCATCGCCTCATTATCTGAAAATAAAGATAAAATATTGTTTAATAATGTAATTAATAATATATTTATTGGAACAATACTTATCTTTCAAAAATTTTTCACGAACATTTCACGAAGATCTTCACTGAAAAAAAATGCACTCAGGGTTGCATAAAATAGGTTTTTCACACAAAATAATTTAAAGTTGTCCATTTTGCAATCATCAATATAATGGGTTGTAATTATAATGAAATTTATGTCGGTTCGATTGTTATTATTATTAGAAGCACCCTTTTGACACAACTTTAAAAATTTTATACTGATAAATGAGTCGATTGTCAAAACATATTAAAATCACCTAAGTCTACGAGCCGAAATTTTTCAGATTTTTCATATAATAAATTAAACAAGTCAGTGGGCCTAAAGAACATCAATTACGATGTATTGTGGAACGATTTTCCGTCATCCCTTGTCAAAACTAAAAGTTACTAGTCTCAAGCAACGAGGTTTGTGAGAGTAAAGTGATATTTGCTCTCAATGAGAAATGTTAGCAAAAAAGTAAGGATACACGAAGTTATCAAAATTTGCTAGTTTTACATGTTTTGTAATAAACGAGGTTTGTGAGAGTAAAGTGATATTTGCTCTCAATGAGAAATGTTAGCAAAAAAGTAAGGATACACGAAGTTATCAAAATTTGCCAGTTTTCCATGTTTTGTGATAAATTGGCTTACTGCTTCCATTTTCACCTTTTTTTTAAATATAAGCATATTGTTAATTTGATTTGATTTGCGTCAGGCAAATTCATTATGGTAATGGCAGGGCGAATTCGGCAATATTTTGTTTTTCTTTTTTACTTATGTATGTATGTCAAACCCTTTGTTGGACTTCAAAAATTTTCAGTTACTTGTCAAATTTTTTACAAGCCCTGCCGGGTTGTTAAATTTTATTCACCTCACATCTGTCAAAAATTTCCATTCCAAGGAACTTTGCTACCGATTTACACAGGCCCATAATGTGGAAGCAAACGTATCATATTAATTTTTTATAACTAAAATTTTTATTAAATACAATTAAATCTAATTATATATGTGCAAAAAATTTACTTTTATCAATCGAACTTACAGCTATTGTTTACAAAATAAAATATATTACATAAAATTCATTAGAAAAATAATTTGGTAATAAAAACAGTTTGTATTCAAGCAAAGCTTGAGAAATAAATACTTAGCATGAACAAACTCACTCAAAAATTTTGTTCGATGTTCAAAATTACTATAAACTAAAATAAAGCTTAAAGAGTTGTGGCGTTTTGATATTAAAAGCAACTTTATTTATTTCAATATTTGTTCATATTGTAATACAATAATATGGAAAAAAAAATTTGCGAAAGTTTTGAAACACGGTAACACTTCCTCAGATTTCATCAGGGTTTATGAGGTGCAGAATCTCCACGAAACCCTGAATTAGACAAAAACGAGAGCAGCAACCCTAAATTTTTGAGAAATATATATGTATTTTTACAACAACCACCTCCGGCCGCCATGCTGAACTGCCCTTCAAAAATTGACGCCATGCTGGTCTGCCCTTCAATTGCGATGGCAGATCGACCATATATCGACTTTTTTAATCGATTTTCGATGAGCTAAGTCACTGTACGTTTTACACTATGTTAGCAACCCGCTGCTTTTGATCGTTTGTCGGTGAGAAGGCGACGAGGAAAGGAGGGGGGCACCAAGTCGTCGGTGCTCGGACAACACGCTCTGTGCAGCAATTCTTATCGCCAGTGACCAATCAGAGCGTTCGAAGTATGCCAGAACAAAACATAATGAACAAAAGTTGGCCAGCGACGAGTTGATGTGTTTGGACAAATGGAAGACAGAACAGCGGCACAAAAGAGAATCGTTGGATAATTTCGCAGCAGAGTTGCTGTGTTTGGACACGGACAATGTAGCGCCAACTCAATGTAGCGCCAACTCAATGATGCGCTATTGCAATATAACACTGACTCAATTTCGTGCGCTAACACCAGCTCCAATATAGCGCTAGTGTAAAATGGCGCAACCACAACGCCAATAACAGCATCATAGTATATGTATACGTATGACAACGTCACAATTATGTATGCTTGATAGTGATCTATGTGACTCTAATTTCCAGCATATTTTCACATATATACGGAATATTTTTCCAAATGATTATGAAAATTAAAATTAATTGTGCCTTCGTATATGTAAGCAGAATTGCGCCAAAAGAAATAAAACGGGGATGGTAAACAGTAACAAGCGAAAAAATGTTATTTATCGATTATTCGATGACAATTGCGCTAAAGGTGTTATTGCGCCAGTACCGTGAGTTGGCGCCACGGTTGGCGCTGGCGTTATTGTATCAGCGCCAAAAAAATTGCGCCATTACCCATGGCTAGTCGAAACAAGGAGGAACTGCGTTCAAGGCAGATTTATAGTCCAACCACTGACCGACGGCGTCATATCTCTCAGTTACCTCACGCAATAGTTGAAAATCGACACCATATGGACACCATTCACGCACGTAAACGCACGCATACCCAACGCAAGAATCAGTTGTTTTCCTTTGTTTACATTCTGCATTGTTTTTGGTTTGTTTGGAATGAGTTGAATAACAGGATTACCATTGTACAGCAAATTATGCATGCAGTTTTTGATTTCGTAGTAACTTGTTTGGTTTCGTAGCAATTTTTCTTGAAAATCGTATTATTCATCGAATTTATTAATAAATAAATTTTTAAATTGAAAATGTTGTATCATGATAATTTAAAACCAAATATTAGCTTTGTTTCTTTATCCACTAATTAACGTTAATAAACACTAATTTTTAGATTTGACATATAATTTGTGTTCCTTTGGTTTCTCTCCACTAAAAGAGAGCGAACTGAACGAAAATTGAGAGAGCACTGAACGAAACTGGTGAGAGCGGCATTGATAGTTCTACTAACTTTTTTACTGGACAAATTTCCACTAGCAAGACACTAGTAAGAAGAAGAAGAAATGTCAAATGTGGAAAAGGGAATTCAAATTTGTATTTGAAAATACAAAAGTAAATATATACGTAGTAAATCAAGTTATATAGCTATTTTTATTAAAAAAAAGGTTTAATATGGAAACGGGAAGTTATTTATAATGTATGGATGCTGGCAAACTAATCCTATATTGAAATATATGTACATATATACATTAGACAGCGGCTCAAAACAAGAACCACGATGAGAGTGCATCTTCCGCCGGATCGGCTGTAATGGAAGAAGTAAGAAAAATTATTCTTACAATTCACTCTTACCTTTCACTCTTACCTTTCACTCTTTGCTATTAGACAAATCCATCTTCATACATATGTACATACAGAGATTTTTAAGAATTGTAGCAATGCTTATAAGCCGTGCACAATTGACTTCTACCTCGCTTTGCTTCAGAGTTTTGCTTTGACAGTTCTGTTCAGCATGTGCTTTTTAAAGGGACATGTTCACAATTGAGGTGAAGCGAGTAAAGCAAAGTATAAAGTTAGCCATCTTTCAACTTTTTTCCACTTTGACAAACATCTCCCCTTGTGTGTGTGTGTGTGTATGTTTGTATATCTACACTTATTTTAGCGATTTCGCGCAATTTCGTGAGAAGTGAGCAGAGAAAAGTAAAAAATAACATTCGAATAAGCAGAAAAAAGCAAATTCCCCAAATATATTACCAAAAATCAGGTTTATAAATTAAAGCAAAGAAGTGAAGTGGAAATTGTCAAAGTGTTAATTGTAGCAAGCATCTGGAATTTCGCTTTGCTTTAAGGTTTTTTCTATCAAAGTTGGAGCAGACAAAGCCAATTGTGCACGGGCTCTTATGGAGCCTATTGAAAGCGATGATGAGATTGAACAGGTAGCTGTAGAAAGTTTAAGGCATTGTTTATACCATGGTACAATAATCTAGAGGTAGGCGCATGGGCGAATTCAGAAACTACTTTTTTTATTTCCAAAGGTAGAGTGTAATGTCAAAATCCAAGCGAACTATAATCATGGCCAATAGGAATCAGCGAGTGCCAAGCGAATTCAGATTTTAACCACGGCGAAATTTCATTTTGACATTACACTCTACCAATTACAATAACAAAATACATGGGGTTTTTCTGAATTCGCCCCTGCGCCTACCTGATATATCTGCCTTGGTTTATACTAAATAGTTTGGTCACTCAAATGGTGTTCTTCTTCTTCAATTTAAAAAATGCGTATGTGTTTGTGCGAAAATGAAGAGAATGAAGGAATCAATGCTGTACAATTTCGTATAATTGCTGTTACTACCAAAATGGGAGCAAAGTCGTTAGGATTTACTTCGTTTTTACTGAATTTTTTTCTTCACTACGAAAACGATTTTAATAAAAATATATCGCACCCTAAATCAAAAAGTGACACAACTCAAAATTTTATTAAATCGACTTTTCATCATAAACCGGTACACAGAACATATCTCTAGCGATTGCCAACAAAAAAACTTTTCATTCGGAGTCTCTTTTGACTGAAAAATACGTGGCTTTTTTCCAATTCATTGGTTGTCAAGAAAAAGTTTTTTGGCTCCTGAAAATTTTTGAATTTTAAGTTGTGCCACTTTATGATTTAGTATGCGATATATATTAATTTTTTCCGCATATCGGCCCACGTGCGCATAAAATAACAGATAAATGTTTTCCTGTTGATTTTACATTTTTAACTAGATAATTTTGCAATTTCAGCTATTTAATTTAACACGGATTTTTTTTTGATTTTACTTTAAATTTATTGTTAAATTAACTGGACTGATTTTACAATTTACAAAAATACAATATATCGCACCCTAAATCATAAAGTGACACAACTCAAAATTCAAATATTTTCAGGAGAGCCAAAAAACTTTTTCTTTACAAGCTATCGTATGGCAAAAGACCACGTATTATGGTAATTTTTCGGTCAAAAGAGACACTTATTGAAAAGTTTTTTTGGCAATCGCTAGAGATATGTTCTGTGTAACATTTATGAAAAAACTCGATTTCAAAAAATTTTGAGTTGTGTCACCTTATGATTTAGGGTGCGATATGTACATTCAATAAAAAAAAGGTGCTTCGGTATTGCGAGATATGGAAGGACTTCCTAGTGGTAAAATTGCAAACTTTGAGGAGAAAAAGGAAAATATTTTACATTAAAAACTTTTAGAAATAAAAATGCATTTCACTTTTAATTCACCTGAAAACTGAAAATATAAGTGGAAACGCCATTATCACGCACTTCCACTGATGGTAAACTCTTCCCACGACACCAGATTTTCTTTTTATTTAAAAAAAAAAAGAATAATAATTGCGTTTTGCACGAACAGCAGAACTCCAAATGTTAAAAAAAATTGTGTATGTTTCAAAATAGTTTTGAAGTTCTTTTTTTAAAATTTTTTTGTTTATATTGACACTATCATCATGTTAAAGAAACCAAATTCCAAATGACATTTAGGAATAAAATTTTATATTTGAATCATAGTGTATATTTTAAAATTGCCCAATGTTGCATAAACACTAAAATTTGGTTGAATTTACCAAAATGTCAAATGACAAAAGCTGAAATCATGTTTCAAAAATCGTGTAATTTGAAAAAAATTGTTGCTGTTATATTGGTAAAGATCGATCGTGTTAATCCTGTATGAATTAAAATTTGCATATACGCGAACGAAGTAGTGAAGGCATTGGTATACGTACAATCCCTTTTCTATATTTCTAGCAAAAATGTAGTAATAGAGCAGTACGAGAAAGTGCAACCCTGCTATACGAAAATGTTGAAAAGGAAAGAAAAAAATTTGAATTCCAACGGCCATTTTGCATGGCGAAACCCAACAAACATTTAGGTTAGATATCGGTTTGAGAATGACTCAAGAACTAGTCCTTTTCTAAAATCTCTAACGTTAGAGGAAGACTCGAGAAGCAGTCGAGAATCATAGCGATTTCAAAAAAAATGGGACATAATTCTCAAATTTAGAAAATTATATTTTCCGAATTGAAATGCAATGTAGTTTTCTAATGAGATTCTAATGAGAATTTGCAAATACTTATTTTTCTAATCAGTCTCCAATTTATTTCTACCTTCGCTTTGGATTAGAGATAAGTTTAAGAATTACACTCTCTACCAGTAGAGATTGTGTTTGCTGATAAAACGCTGTGCAAATTCATACTTTTTAATTAATGCCTGAATGCCTTTGAACGCTTTGGTTGCCTTTTAAATTTGGATAGATCCCAATTAGCGCGAATCTAATGTTGGAGAAAAGTCTCAATTCTCAAGTTTATATCCAACATGTTTTTACACTTGAGGTGCAACACTTTTCCAAACTGTACTGAGAGTATAAATAGTATGAATTAAATTCAATTATATTAGCAATAAGTAAACTAAAAATAAGTGAAGAATAAAATTTAAAAAGGAATGTATAATTCAACTAATATTTGTGTATAAAATGTTGTTACTATTTTTAAATGCATAACAAAAAAGTGAGGAAATAAGTTAAGCAGACAATCATAATTGTTATATTTTTGTTCCTTTATTTCAATCGGATGAGCGTTTGTTGTTTAAAAGCTTTATCCTGACATTTGATTTTGGTTGGAGAATATCGATAGAATTCAAGTCGAATTCCAATATTTTTTTCAAGTGGAGAAACAGAAACATTTTCATATAAAAAAAACGCCCTTTTGCCAGAGAATGGGTTGTTTCTGCAATTGATTTCAAGTTAAAAATTATTGTTGGAAATTGGAGAATGGATTTGATCTCAAATGAAATCCAAATGCATTTCCCACAAAAATGTCTATTGGGTAGCAACGATTTGCATCATGGATATTTCATTTTTGTTTTGAATAAATAAATGTGTATCTATATTTTTGACACATACAGTGAGTCGCAGTGAAAATGAGCCACGTTATGTTGCCCGAAGATTTATGAAAATAAAAACTTATACACAAACCGATTGAAAAACAAAATTATATACTTAGGTATATTTTATAATAAACCGCAATTTAGTATTTCAAAAAATATTTGATTGAAAAGGTCATGAAACGGGCTCACAGTGAAAGTTAGCCACTAAGAGGAATATGCCCTAAAACGGTTTTAATACTTTGTTTCCTTGTTTCAACAGTTCAATTACTCTATCCCTAATGAATTAAATATAATACAAATTTTATTAGCCTGCAATGTGTTTTATTCATCTAACAAAACACGATTTTTACGCGATCTAGCGTATATTGTCTGATAAGTACACCTTTTAAAATCGGGAAAAAAATTGCCTGAATCCCCTTTTATATAGATTTTGTATACCTATAATTAATACATAAAGTACACGAAAACACGATTTTTACGCGATCTAGCGGATATTGTCTGATAAGTACACCTTTTAAAATCGGAAAAAAAAATTGCCTGAATCCCCTTGTATATAGATTTTGTATACCTATAATTAATACATAAAGTAAGGTGTGAACTGTAAAAATATATAAGAGAAAAATAATAATTCTTGAGAGAAACTTTAAGTATTTAAATTAGAGCTGCTAGAAGAATTACGTTGATTGTGTGGCGTATATATGTATGTGTACGTTTTTGTTTTTCATCATTTCTGGCATGTTGTTGAAAGTTTTCAGTTGCAAAGAAATTAGGAAAGTCAAGTAATTGTTAACAAAGATATTTAATAATAAAAATTTATGAATAAATGATGGCTCACTTTCACTGTGACTCACTGTATTCCCATCAAAACAAACTTCAACCATGGGTATTGTTGTTGCAAAAAGTGACAGGCACATTATGTGTCAATGGGAGAATGGGAAACTAAATAAACCAAATGTGAAGAAGAATCGACCACAGTGTTGTATTCAAACGTAGTAAAATATTCACAAGAAAATATCCAAAATTGCTAATAAAATCAATTAAAACTCAAAAATATGTTACCCCCTTATTATGGATTGTCATACGATAGCTATCGGCCGCTTGCAAGCGTATCGTATAAAATGAGTTTCCATATTATGAATTTATTTGCTAGTGGAAATTAATTAAGCAAAAATTAAATTCTCTCCCGCTTGCTGGCATCAAAGTACGGAAACACAAAATTAGTAAAAAATATATTACATTGGATAGTACGGAAACAGACATAAGTTCACATCAACACTTTGAAGTTGGCTGCGATTCAAGGCAGCGGCTGCGAATTTAGAATTTGGGCTAAACGGAGCGGTGCTGCCAGCTGCCTCTGCTGTATTATGTGCCGCTTCATTGCAAACCGTAGTTTCTAAAAATCAGCTGATTTCGAAAAACAGTCGCTGCCACAGCCACAGCGCTATTGTAATTCCGGCTTTAGAAATTCAATTCACACAATAATTTCAAAGATTTAAAGATATCAAAATTCATTTGAATTTTTTTTCTGTACATTTTACACAGCACTGCATAGTGACAGGCACAACATGCCAAACGATCAGCTGAGAGTGTCGCAACTTATAGATATAAACTATGGTTTAAGGTCAGTCGACATCGGCTTGTTTCTAACCAATCGAAATACCAGGAATTGTTTACTTCAGTACATTGAAATTGTAGTTACGAGCTATCGTCATAATTTTCGAATTTCCAGAAGCTTGCTTGAAAGCGTTTTCGAGCGAGTATGTCAGTCGAAATTTGTTTTTCTAAGGCAATAGAACACTTCGGGCCATTTTCACAGTGACGAGTTAACTAGCATTCGATAGTTAACTATAAATTTTTTATTTTATCTCTCTATAAAAAAAATAAAAAATTGATAGTTAACTATCGAATGCCAGTTAACACGTCACTGTGAAAATGGCCCTTAAAGGGATATACTAAAATCCATATTTTTCTTTTCTGATGATGATTTCAATTTTTTATTTTTTCTTAAATTTTCGGGCGTGTCTTTTTTCTTTTTTCATGCGCCAAACAATCATGTCGTCGTTTAAACTGCATAACCGCTTAAGTGAAACTTTCATAACCGCCTATGCCAATATTGAGATTTTCCAAACTTTAACTCCTGGTGTTCAGCTCTATGGATTTATACCATAGATTTGGCCTTTGGAAAGCTCTATATTTCGTTCTAATGTTTTCACCTCTGAAGTCGGAGAGTTGGGCGGTTATGAAAGTCTCACTTGGGTGGTTACGAAGTGTAAACGGTGATATGTCACTAACATTTGCTAATTCAAGTTTCCTAATCTATTTTGCTAATATCTCTCACTGAGAGCAAATGTCACTTTACTCTCACAAATTTCGTTAAAAGATATTAGCAAGAAATGTTAGTTAATGTTTTGCTGGAAAGTAAAGAAAAGAACCTATTAATTGCAGTTTTATTTACTTCTGAATCCGTGCTTCTACATTTTATACTACTATTTCTTAAAGGCTTTTAAGAATATGTACTAGAGCTGTCAAACTATCGACGATACTATCGATAGTATCGATAGTCTAGTCACTTTAAATAACTATCGATAGTTTTACTACTATCGCGACTATCGTATATACTCTTTCCCAGCGCATTTGACATTTACCCATTTCCACATTAATTCTCAAAGCACAATTTTTTATTGAGAACACATTGCCGTATAAGAAACCAAAAATTTCCGAAGTGTTGAATCAAATACAGAGAGCAAAAAAACCGATGTAATCCTGAAGAAGAGCCAGTACTTGGAGCAAGTTAACTCTGCACCAAACACAAACCCACCTGCAAACAATTTTTTTTTGTATCACGGCATCATCTGTACTCGCTGGTTATAATAGCCGTAACGCAACGGATGCAGCTGTGACTTTAATATCTATTGTATGTGAAAGGCATGTGATTGATTACAATGAACGGTAGAAAGCGGCGAGAACCGTAAGCATCTGTTGATTTTAGATTTCTTCCGTATTCTTACGGCAATTTGACAGTTCTCTTTGCTGTGACAAAACAGAATACCGTTAGCAAAAATTTTTTTTAAACATTTTATAAAATAAATATGAGCGAATTCGAGGAAAGACTTAATAACGGCGTGTGTCGTCATGAAATCACCAACAAATTGAAAGTTTCCTTGTTGGGGTAAGTGGAAAGTTTCCTGTTTTAAATTGGTAAACAAAGTACAATATTTACAGCTGTGGCAAATGTCAAAGACGGCAGTTAACGCACTATTATAACTGCCTTATGTTTGTCACCGTTCTCTATCGGTACGGCTTCCGTCCCGTTCCGCTATTATAACCAGCGCAGTAGAGTCTGAACGCATTTTCAGTAAAGCTGGTTTAATTGTAAGTGATAGGCGGTCGAGTTTAAAACCAAAAAAAGTCGATGTGTTATTATTCTTACAAAAAAATTTTTATGAATTGGAAAATCAGTTGGTATTTTTAAAAGTAAGGCAGCGAAAAATAAATGGATTTGAAAAAAACATATAAAATGGGTCGATACTATCGATAGTATCGATAGTCACCCTTAGGACTATCGTAAAACATCGATGGTCGTGACTATCGATAGTTTGACAGCTCTAATATGTACATATATATGTGCACTAAGAAACCTAAGTTTTGCAATTAATAAAATGCAGCAATTATATATGTACAGATACTATTTTTGTTTTTTTAGTAATAATATTCGCCGCGGTTAGTTTTTTAATTTATGTATTGCATATGTACGTATTTTGGTCTTTTTGTTGTTTATGCTTGTTGTCAAATTCACGAGTCTTGCCGGCTCACCAAATATTATTCACCTGACAGCTTTTAAAAATTTGCTATCCGGGGTATTTTTGCTAAATTGAACAGTCAAAAATATTCACAATAGTCAAATATATTAAATGCAACAGTCAAAAATATCTACAATAGTCAAATTTAGTAAAGAAAGCACATGAAAAAAAAAATTATTTTTTTTTTATTTAAATTTTTATCTCCATATAAAAACAAATACAAACGATTGATACAATATGTAGTAAAATCTAGTAAAAAAAAAACGCCAAAAAACCTTAATTTTCTCTATTTACATTTTTATTTCCGTGTAAAAAAACGATTGCGGAATAGCCAAATTTAGTAAAAAAAAACGCAAGAAAAAACTTAAATTTTTTTATTACATTTTTATCTCCATATTTAAAAAAAAAATACATTTATGTTAACATAACTTTATAATCGGCAACATTCGGTATAGTTATTGAGGTACTTTGGGAAGATATTGAAAGATTCGTACCAAGGCAAATTCATTCTTATGGTAATGGTACGTGAACAGCTGACTTCTTCTCGTTTTTAATTCACCGTGTACAGAAGAATACAGGAGAATGTCAAACAAGGAAAAATTTTACTTTGAGTTTGACATTTTGATGGACAAAAACTTAAAGCGAATCGAGGCGAATATTGCCGAATTCGCCGTGCCATTACCATAATGAATTTGCCTTGATTCGTACAATAACAAAATACATGGGAAATTTCTGAATTCGCCACCGAGCCTACCTTCCTAGATCTGCCTTGAGTCAAGGCAAATTCATTCTTATGGTAATGGTACGTGAACAGCTGACTTCTTCTTCTTCTCGTTTTTAATTCACCATGTACAGAAGAATACAGGAGAATGTCAAACAAGGAAAAAGTTTACTTTGAGTTTGACAATTTGATGGACAAAAATTTAAAGCGAATCGAGGCGAATATTGCCGTGCCACTACCATAATGAATTTGCCTTGCCTTGAGTGTAATGTCAAAATGATATTTCGCCGCAAGGCAGATATACCAGGTAGGCGCAGGGGAGAATTCAGAAAATCCCCATGTATTTTGTTATTGTAATTGGTAGAGTGTAATGTTGAAATGATATTTCGCCGTGGTTAAAATCTGAATTCGCTTGGGACTCGCTCATTCCTATTGGCCATGTTTAGAATTCGCTTGGATTTTGACATTACACTCTACCTTTGGAAATAAAAAAAAGTAGTTTCTGAATTCGCCATCGGGCCTACCTTTGTACATCTGACTTGACCTCGTTGAGCAACGTTGTGCGAGCGTTGATGAATGTTGGAAGCATTAGGGTTCAATTAGTTATGCAGTAGCTTTATTTCCATAATAGTAACAGTATCGGTATTAATTTGGTCGATTATTGGTGCAGTAACAGTAAACAGCTGAACAGTGATCATAACCCAATAAAAGTGGCCATGAAATAGAGTCGCTCTTCTTCTTTTAGTTTTTTAGGTTGCGAAATTATCATATTTTGTATTAACGCTAATGGCGTATTCTCTTTTGATTGCTACGACCTTATTATTATTGGGTCATGACAGTGAACAACTGAAACAAACAATCGATCAGCTGGTTAGCGTTAAGGCCTATACGCAGCTCTCAAGAAAACCAAAAAATCTATGTAATTTGACGTACAAGAAATGCTCAAGAAAAGTTTCTTTTGTCATATTTTCTTTTGCGGTACGCAGTTCTAAAGAAATTCTACTACTATTTTTTTAAGATTTTTTAGAAAAAGTGCACAACTGAACTCTGGTTCTGCCAAGAAATAATGAATTTACTATTTTCTTCAAGAAAATTTGACAGAAGAGGTAAATAAACTCAAATGTGACATTTCTTTTAAAAATATAATGACTTTCTTGCTACTATTTCAACGCACAAGAAATAATGCACATTTTTTCTTGAGCGTTTTCTTGAGAGCTGCGGAGAGGCCTTTACGGCTGAAAACCAAAATTCATTTGGTTGTTACCGATAGCGTTACTGACTAGCGAATCACTAATCAGATACATTGTTTCCCATAAGGTTGGTTGATCAGCTGTTTTATAACGATACTGTTACTGCATAACTAATTTGAGCTTTAGGCGTGTGTGGACTCCATGATCCAATTAAGAGCCTATACACACTTGCGACTCAATCGATTTGGTCGAATTGGACTGTTGTATTCACACTACTCCAACTATTTAGTCGAATCGGTGGCAGCTATTCACACTTGAGACTAAATAGTCGTGCGATTGACAATGACATAGTGTTGCCAATGTTCACATTTTACTCAGCAAATTTTACATTAGTGGTCTTCATATAAAGTGATGAAGTATTAAATTGTTAAAGTTTATCTGCATTCTTACATGAAAGCACCTTCTTGTCAGCTGTCAACTTGATTAATAAATAAAAAACAATAAAATAAACAAAAAGTGCATACATTGTTTGGCTTTGTTTCTTATTAAACTAGCAACTAGCTGTCAAGTAAATGAAAAGAGAAAAACGGAAGGAATTAAGGTCCCCACAAACAGAAGCGATACGATACAGCCCACATATGCAAATCGTATCGCGTCCTACACGATTTTGCTGTGTGGGCTGTATCATATCGCTCCTGTTTGTGGGGACCTTTACGCTCATAAAGGCGAAACGAACAGAAGTACAAGAAACGGAAAAATAGTAAAAATCAGCCATTAATAATTTTCTTGAAATTTCATTTTCATTATTTCTATTTTAAAATGCGATTAATGACATTTGAAGAGAACAACAATATCAAGAAACATATGAAAACGGAAGTAAATATCCTTAGTTAGATAATTCTTGTCTATAACTACATCATTTCCAGATGGATTTTAGAAAGCGTCAACTGGATTTTAGAAAGGGGAAATTGGATCTTATAAATGTCAATTGGATTTTAGAAAGGGGAAATTGGATTTTAGAAATATCAATTGGATTTTAGAAAGGGGAAATTAGATTTTAGAAATGTCAATTGGATTTTAGAAAGGGGAAATTAGATTTTAGAATAGCCAAATGGATTTTAGAAAGGGAAAATTGGATTTTAGAAATGTCGATTTGATTTTAGAAAAGGGAAATTGGACTTTAGAAACTGTAAATTGGATTTTCGAAAATTTATGTAATTATTAATTTATACTTTCATACGCAATAAAGAATTTCTATTCGAAAAATTCTGTGTAAAATTTATTTTAAACGCACATTCTGAAATCCAATTCACGCTTTCAAAAATCCAATTTTGTTTTCTAAAATCCTTTTAACGCTTTCTAAAATCCAATTGACATATCTAAAATCCAATTTCCCCTTTCTAAAATCCAATTGACATTTCTAAAATCCAATTTCCCCTTTCTAAAATCCAGTTAACGCTTTCTAAAATCCATCTGGAAATGGTGTAGTTAATTAGAAACGAACCTTTTGTTTTTAAACATTTTGAAAATATTAATTGAAATATTCAATCTCTACAATTTACCAAAAGTGAAATAAAAGTAGTGCTGTCAGCATGGCAACTCTTTCCACTACGAATATCACTGTTGTTGTTGTAGTCGTTCGACTAAATTGTCTCAAGTGTGAATACGTAGAAGGGCGCCTTGCTGATCAAGCAGTTGTACAACTGTTTCAGTTGGAATGAAATTGGGCTGCAAATCCAACTGTTTCAGTTGTACAACTAATTGAATGTAGTGTGAATGCTTCCATACATTCCCATGCAAATCAACATTCGACTAAATCGATTGAGTCGCAAGTGTGTATAGGCTCTAAAGGCCTCCTCAAACAGAAGCGATACGATACAGCCCACAAACCAAAACGCGATCAATTGTGCATGACGCGATACGATTTATGGTACAATAATTTGAAGGTAGGCGCATGGGTGAATTCAGAAACTATTTTTCTTATTTCCAACGGTAGAGTGTAATGTCAAAATCCAAGCGAATTCTAATCATGGCCAATAGGAATGAGCGAGCCCGAAGCGAATTCAGATTTTAACTAAGGCGAATTATCATTTTGACATTACAACAAAATACATGGAGATTTTCTGAATTCGCCCCTGCGCCTACCTGGTATATCTACCTTGCACTCTACCAATTACAATAACAAAATACATGGGACATTTCTTAATTCGCCAGCGAGCCTACCTTCCTAGATCTGCTTTGGTAGAAATCATATTGTCGACGTCCAAACACGGAGACACAAAGTTGAGCAACCCGCTGCTTTTGATCGTTTGTTGGTGAGAAGGTGACGAGGAAAGGAGGGGGCACTAAGTCGTCGGTGCTCGGCCAACACGCTTTGTGCTGTCATTCTTATCGCCAGTGACCAATCAGAGCGTTCGAAGAATGCCAGAACAAAACATAATGAACAAAAGTTGGCCAGCGACGAGTTGATGTGTTTGGACCATGGAGGAACAATAAAGGAGAATGCATAACGACATACCTTCATACATAGTGGGGCCAGAAGTGTCATGCAAAGAGGAATGTAGAAGAATTTGACAGATGTGGCCCCTATGGAAATGCTAGGGTGCGTGTGTGTGTGGATATGTCAACAAAAAAAATGCTTGTGTTCGTGTGTGTTTATGAAGATTGAAGAAGAAGTCAGCTGATCTTATGCATTCTCCTTTATTGTTCCTCCATGGTTTGGACAAATTGAAGACAGAACAGCGGCACAAAAGAGAATCGTTGGATAATTTCCGTGTTTGGACGTCGACATCCAAGACCAATTTATACAGGTCGTCTTATGTGAAGCAAAATAGGTGATTACAGTTAGACGGCCCTTTTCACAAATGTCAAAAGCAGAGAAAACTCGAGCGAACACACAAGCTATTTCCACGAAAAACACGTGCAAGCAAGGTTCATATATAAGGTTGTCTTGGTAGAAACAACTGACTATTTTTTTTCATTACTTAAATTGTCAAACTTTATGTGTTTGTTGCTTTTCTTGTATGCATGTGTGGCTTGGCCAATTGAAAATGGACGTTTGACAATTGAGATAGCAAAACGGGCAACAACAAAATGTATTGCAGGGTTGATTTTTAGCACTGCGGTAACCTTAAGCTGGAGTTATAGGTAATTGACGTAGCATGAACAAACTCACTCAAAATTTCTGTTCAATGGAGTTTGAGTACATTTGATTATGCATACTGAGTGTAACATAGAAGTCTGATTCATTTAGATTTTTACGGAGCGCGCATAAAGCGGCCCGTTTCTCAACTTGTTCCATGCTATGTTAAGTATCTATAACCCCAGCTTTATGCATCAACCTTGCGTGCAAGAATGCAAAATCAAAACAAAAGGCTTTAGTTTGACATAAGGTGCAAATACGATGAAGAAGAGCTAGTCCCCTTGCATGAACCTTCTATAGTTAGATTAAAAGTAGAAAAAAGTTAGTAAGTAATCCATGGTTCAATTATAGAGGTTTTTGCAGTACGATATACGTACATACATACATACACACTCCATGTAAATTGTTTGTGTATTCTGTGATGCTTCTGTCAAACTCATAGCCCGCCATTGTAGAAATCATATTGCGTCAAGATCAAAATTGACATAAGTTTGACATAAGCATCACAATATGAATAAAAAAAATAGAAAAAAGTTTGCAATCAGCTGTTTAGTAGGTTAACCTTCTATAAATTAGCCTTGAAGTAATCTGAATAAAAAAAATATAAAAAAGTTAGCAATCAGCTGTTTAGTAGGTTAACCTTCTATAATTAGCCTTGGATAATTTTTGATTAATCGTGAATATATACATATATTATATTTATAGATATGTACATTTATATATGTAAATATACAAATAAAGTAATCACTTATCTTACAATTGCTTTATCATCGAAATAGAGATTAAATCTATTTTCTTGCATACATAACTATGCAGGGTAGTTATTAACTTTTCAAATGAAATAGGAAGTACAGGTAATATAGAGGATAATAAAGAAAATTGAATAATATGGAAAGATTTGAGTTGGCTACATAGTAAAGACACAATTCTTTGCGGATAAAAATTGTGTCCTTTGGCTGTTTATACATCTTACTTTCAACTGAATTATCTGGACACTGGTGATATATGTAGGCTACCTAGTTGTACATACATACATACATCCAACAGGTGTCTCACATGAACAAGGCTTGTTTCCAGCCAAAAAAGTTACATCCGAAAGACGCCATAAAACTATTTGCTCTAGTGTTTGCCCTTGCATAATCAACAGAAAGCAGGCCCACACATATATCTCAATTTTCAGGTTTTACTCATGGAAATGATTAACTTTTATTTTTTTAGATTTCCATAATGAATATTAAAGCATTGACGGCTATAGTATGTGTTTTTTTGGGATGCTGCAGTAATGTCGTCTTTTTGGAATATCTAGTAAAGTAAGGCATGCAAGAATAGTATATTTATCTCACATTCCAAATACCTAATTAAATATTACTATGTTGCCCAATACACAGGGAGGATCCTGGGTCTGGAAATTTAATTACATTTTCACAGTTCCTTTTCATTGCGAGCGAGGGATTTGTACATTTAATTCTATCTGGAGATTATAAGCCAAAAATACCACTTCGTAATTATACCCTTCTAGTCATTATGTTTTTTGTAACAAGTGTTGCTAACAATTTTGCATTTGATTTTAATATACCAATGCCACTGCACATGATATTCAGAGCGGTGAGTGGAACCAAATTTAATTTGAAATACATATGTATGTACCTAATTTAATAATTATAGGGGTCACTTATTGCAAATATGATAATGGGTATTATCATATTAAACAAGAAATATACCTTGTCCAAATATATATCAGTTTTTATGATAACGGCTGGAATTGTTTTATGTACAATCGTATCGGGAAGTAATGTGGTGAGTATTTTCTATACATATGTAAATATGTAGGTATGCATATTTTCGTATCCGCATTTTTTTCCACAACATATTTCATGATGTATGTATGTATATATACATATGTATTATATGCTTTTAACTTTCAAAATTTGTATAGAAAAGTACAACTGTGTCTACGTCAGCAGAAAGTGCAACTAGAGGATATTCCGATTTCTTCATATGGACTCTCGGAATTGGCCTTCTATCCTTAGCTCTTTTTATATCGGCTTACATGGGTATTTGTCAGGAAACACTTTACAAGAAATTTGGAAAACATCCACAAGAAGCTCTTTTTTATACGGTAGATATCTACTTACATTGCCATACACATATTTTCATATATTAATATGTGGTTGTAATAACATTTCTTTTCAGCATATGATACCTTTGCCCGGTTTTATATTGATATATAAGAACATTTATGAGCATCTTATAATTGCATTTGGTAGTGAATCAATGCCCCTGCCACTATTTTCATTGGTTGGGTTAAACGCTCATATGCCCCAAATGATATTTTATTTGATTTGTAATGTAGTTACGCAATATCTTTGTATAAGTTCAGTGTATGTTCTAACCACTGAGTGCGCTTCGTTAACTGTAACGCTGGTGGTTACATTAAGAAAGTTCGTATCGCTTCTATTTTCGATAGTATATTTCAAAAACCCATTTACCGTCTATCACTGGATTGGAACAGGTTTAGTTTTCTTTGGAACAATCATTTTCACAGAAGTAGCTCCACGAATCATTGAACAAATACAACCTCGAAAACCAAAAAAAGAATAAATTTATCGTCAAATATGCTTGGGGTATACATATATTTATATGTTTGATGATTAGCATAAATTGTAAATATATATGTATATGTTCTATCTTATAAGTAGGCAATTACTTGCGAGTATCGTCTGAGATAGATAATCGACAATCGCAATAGGGGTGTAAATTGTTACATACATCGAAAGTGCAGCTTTGATAAAAATTAATAAATACTAACAGACTTGCTAAAAACAACATGATAATGCCGCTGTTTTATTTCAATGGTGTCGCGACTCCAAAAAGCAATTTTTGGGAAAGTTGTTTGAATATTTTAATTTACACTGTTCCTCATTCTTAGCCCAAAGGCGCTTTTTTATTTTTGAAACCTCACAAAAAATGCATTTGCCGTTCGGGGCCGGCATAAAACAGTAGGTCCATCCAATTGGTAGGAAAAACAAAAGTTAAGGAGCACACCTCGAATTGGGAGAAAAAAAGGTAAAGGTAAAGGGAAATGTAGACGGAGAGGGAAAGACCAATTATAACTAGGCTGACCATCCGTTCTGTTTTTTGAGGGACCGTTCTGGTTTTCAGAAGTCTGTCCCTCGTATTTTTGTTTTTTCGGAAAACCTCAAAATGTTCTGTTTTTTTCCTAGTGTCCCTCATTTGTCCCTCATTTATTTATTTTAGGGCATATTCATAGTCTTGATAAAAGCTGATTTTAAGTTAGTTAAAATCAATATTTTATTTTGACTATGAATATTCCCCTTTTTGTTTAAAATCTGTTTTATATTAAAAAGGTTGAGGTGGCAGCCCTTTTTCTCAACAGAATTTAAGTATTTATCGATAATAACTACCATCCTCATTGACTATATGTTTGTTGGAATGAAATTTTTGTGGCTG
Organism: Urophora cardui; assembly: GCA_960531455.1. NCBI lineage: Eukaryota > Metazoa > Arthropoda > Insecta > Diptera > Tephritidae > Urophora > Urophora cardui. The sequence goes on from OY482670.1 coordinate 546,468, forward strand.
CTGTGTGGCAAATTAATTTGAAAGAAATTGGTAAATCGTATTAAAATTGATTTGTGGACATTAAACTAAGTTACCAAATTCTTTTTTATCGTAGCATTATGCTTGCTTTATTGTAGATACCTATAATTAAACTTGCAAATTTGTTTATTTTTGTTAAAACAAAAAGTCTGAAGAGAATGTGAATTACATATGTTTGTAAGCCTATTATTTGATGAAAAAATATTTTTTACGATTTCAAGTTTCATAAATATATGTTCGTATTTATATCATTTGAAATTTTGTCCCTCATTTTCGATTCATATTTATGGTCAGCCTAATTATAACAAATTTGCCCCCTTACTTCTATGTACAAATATATGACAAATCAAAAACAAATAAATCGGCCAAATCGTGTGAACGCAAATGCTCAAATTGTGTGATCCTGGCTGGCGATGAATTTATCAGCTGTTTTGCTTTACACAACCAAGGCTGCAAAATAACGTTATTTATAACAATAAACAAAAAAAATTTGTTTCTGTTAAAATATTTGACTGTAAATTTTTGGATTTATTTCTTGAGTAAAAAATAGTAGTAGGCAAGAAATTTTGACGTTTAGTAATCCACCGTGAATACCAAGTGAAATGAAGAAGAGCATCAAAAACGTAAACAAAATAATAGCATGTTCATAATGAGCCTGCGTTTTGCGTTTCGGAGGCATTTTTGCGTTTAGTCCAAAACGCAACATTAAATGTTACATTTCTCCATACAAATTCCACCACCAAAATGCAATTTAACGCAACTATTTTTTTGCGTTTTGAATGCTAACGCTGAAAGCAACCCTGAAATCTTCGAAAAAATTTGCCATTCGAATGGAAAATAGTGGCAACACTCTGGCAATACAAGAACGAAATACCTACAAGATTACGCATATAGAGCAGCATGGGCATGGGCACACGAGCTCCATGATGACGTCACTCTACATGTAATGAACGAAAGTAAACAAAACAGAGATCAAAATTAATAACAAAGCGGTTGGTACGTTTGGTTTGCAAAATTAGTGTATTATATTATTACATATTTTGAAAATTCTTGTTCTATTTTTTTAATTAGACAAAACAAAAAAATAAACCTCAATACCTGATTGCGTAATCTGGGATATTAGCTCCGTTTGTTTCGAAGTTCTCAAATGCGCAATTTACAAAACGCGGCAGCTTGAACACTTTTCGAAAATCCATCTTCGAAAATGCAAAATGTTGCGTTTCAAATCCAGCATGAACATAGTATAAACCTTTTTGTAAACATAAGCAATTAGTAAGTTCTTAAAAAATATTAAATAAAAACTTTAAATATATGTTTTCAATGGTTTTATTTTGTTGTTATTTTAGGAAATCATCGAAAGCGACGAGGATGACCTTATATTACTGGTAAACTGTGGTATATTGATGGCCGGAATGTAATAAAATATGAGAAATCGATGCCAACTATGCCCTTGCATCATTAGAAAAATTGTGCATTCTATTTTTCGTTTATTTTTTGCCATTTTCACTAACGATTTCCACGATTTTTTTTCAACACGCAACAAACGTCAAAATTTCTTTAAGAAATAAATGCTCGATGATATATTTCTTGGCAAAACCTGTGTTGCTGTGTTCGCATAACGTTGAAAAATAGTATTAAAAAAGTGTACTAAATTTCTTGAGAGGTCGATACTCGCTCAAGAAAGTTTCACAAGAAAAATTTCTTGAGCATTTCTTGTACGTCATTTTATATGAAACTTTTGCGTTTCTTGAGAGGTCGATACTAAGCTTAAATCGACGACTGAGAATAAGATCGCCCTATTTCAAAAATTGTTCCAAAAACGCCCTATTCCAAAAATTTTACGAAAAATTCGCAACAATTTTTTGTTATTGAATAGAGCTAATATCGCGGCCTAAAATGATCATTTTGATAATTTTTTTTTGCTAATAGTTGAAACAATATGGATTTTGTTATGTACATATCGACGGCTGAGAATAAGATCGCCCTATTCCAAAAATTGTTTGAATAACGTCCTATTTCAGATTTTGCTTCAAAAACGCCCTATTTCAGAATTTGCTTCAATATCGTCCTATTTCAGACAATTATTCAAAACGCCCTATTTCAAAGAAAATTCCATATATATTTCACTGAAATAGGGCGTTTTTGAATAATTGTCCGAAATAGGACGTTATTGAAGCAAATTCTGAAATAGGGCGTTTTTGAAGCAAAATCTGAAATAGGACGTTATTCAAACAATTTTTGGAATAGGGCGATCTTATTCTCAGCCGTCGATATGTACATAACAAAATCCATATTGTTTCAACTATTAGCAAAAAAAAATTATCAAAATGATCATTTTAGGCCGCGATATTAGCTCTATTCAATAACAAAAAATTGTTGCGAATTTTTCGTAAAAAATTTCAGTTCTTCACATAAAAATGACACTTTATATGAAAAACTCGTAACCATTTTTTGTTATTGAACAGAGGTATTACCTTCCCTGGGGAGTGTACCAAAAAACAGTACGCTATTCGCTTTAGCGGTTAACTCTACGTATAGCTAGATATAAATTTTTTTCCTTGGCAAAATAATAACTTTTTTCATACATAAATCTAAACTTGCCTTGAAATTCTTTAAAATCGCGCGGTTTTTGTAAAAGTGAACTTTTTTTTTAATTTACTTACTCTACAACACCTTATTTTCATATTCCGGTGCCGGAGGGAGGATCTGAAAAAAAAAAATGCATCTAATGTGTATACATATAAAATTTGTTGCATATTTCAGGGCGTAATTTGTGATTATGTATTATATGCCAAATTATATGCCGTGGTCTTTTGAGTTATTAATTTGTAGAAAAACCAATTCAAAATTGTTTAAATAAGGGGACTTTATTTACTGCTTAAATTTATTTGAAAAGCTTTTGTTATTTCATGAAAGTTAAACTTTCTTTATAAAAATATTTTAAGTGCTTTGTATTATTTTATACGGATTTAACCCATTGCCAGTAAACCAAACTCTGAACTTTTAATTTTTCGAAACGCCATTTATAAAAAAATTTTGAATCGCTAATGAACAAATTTTCGAATCGCCAACGATCAGAAAAATTTAAAAATTTTCGAATCGCTAGTGATAGGTGACATGCCTACGAATTCGGATTCGCCGATCTATCGCCGCGAACTATTGCCGCGATAATACAATCAGAGAAAACACAGACGCGGGGATGATATCGCGGCGAGTTCGCGAAAGCAGATTTTCGCGAATGTAATTTCTCGGAATCGCCTCGAGTTCGCGGCAAGTTGGAGAAAATCAATTTTCGCGATATCATTTTTTTCTATTTTTTTTTAAGTTGTTTTGCACTAAAAAATCATAGTTCTGAAATTTTACATTTATACCTGAAATCGAATATCACGGTTCCGCAGATGTTGTCGTGGCGAATTCTAGACGAGTTCGCTAATGAACCAATTTTCGAATCGCAAACGATCACAGAAATGAAAAATTCTCGACTCCAGAGGCGCAGTAAGAGAATTTTTCGGGGGGGGAGGTCACAGCCAATGTAAAAAATTTACCAAAATTAAGCCGGAATTACAATAGCGCTGTGGCTGTGGCAGCGTCTGTTTTTCGAAATAAGCTGATTTTTAGAAACTACGGTTTGCAATGAAGCGGCACATAATACAGCAGAGGCAGCTGGCAGCACCGCTCCGTTTAGCCCAAATTCTAAATTCGCTGCCGCTGCCTTGGATCGCAGCCAACTTCTAAGTGTTGATGTGAACTTATGTCTGTTTCCGTACTATCGAATGTAATATATTTTTTACTAATTTTGTGTTTCCGTACTTTGATGCCATCAAGCGGGAGAGAATTTAATTTTTACTTAATTAATTTCCACTAGCAAATATTGCTGGCGGGATGTAAAAGCAAAGAAGAAGAAAGAGCAGAGGAAAAAATGAAACAAGATCGATTATTTTAATTGAAAAAAGTGGACATGAAAATGGTAAGTAAATTTATGTCACCACGTGTCGAAGGTAAAAGGAAACAGACCTAATATATAAATAAGTCACTGCCAAATACTGCGAACGCTCTATTGTGTTTGGTCTGGCAGTCACTGCTCATATTAGACGCATCAGCTGATTTCGAAAACCGTCGCTGCCCGCTGCCACATCGCTGATGTAATTTGGGCTCACTTTTTCAATTAAAATAATCAATATTGTTTCATTTTTTCCTCTACTCTATCTTCTTCTTTGCTTTTTCATCCCGCCAGCAATATTTGCTAGTGAAAATCAATTAAGTAAAAATTAAATTCAAAGTACGGAAACACAAAATTAGTAAAAAATATATTACATTGTACATAGTACGGAAACAGACGTAAGTTCACATCAACACTTTGAAGTTGGCTGCGATTCAAGGCAGCGGCAGCGAATTTAAGCTGATTCCACATAGAACTTTGTGTTGCGCTACGTGACACTTTCTGCGTGACAGCTGAGATTAAAATACATGTATCTATATGAGGTTTCTCACATAACAAAAAGTAACGCAACGCCGAAGTTACGTAAAGCACAAAGTTGCCCAAATCTCAACTTTTAGGGGCGTTGAAATTTTTTTTCAGTTTCACTTTAATTCAAATGTAAATAAACAAATTAAAATTTCACACAATTGAAAAATAATTTAATAGATTTTTATTTTCTTATTTACTTTTTTGTAAATAAAACGGAGAATGAGAGATTTTTCAGAAAATAAATATTTTTTGAGTGATGTTGCAGCGTTCATTGTGGCATAGTTTTTCAGTTTTGCGTTGTTTGACACAGAAAGCGGCGTAACGCAAAGCGGAAAAAGTTTTATGTGGACTCAGCTTTAGAATTTGGGCTGACATTTGACTGATATGTATGTATGTATATAAATATGGCATTTTTTCTTATCTTTTTAGCTGGCGGGAATATAAACCATTTAAACGAATTTTAAAATAAGTATATTAAATGGCTGCTTTAAGTAATGAAGAAATCGTGATTTTCGATTTGGGAATATTGTACTACGAGTACAAAAATTATAGGAGCCCAAGGATTTGGACCAGGGAAATATACACAGACGAAGAGCGGCACTCGCATGGATTTTTTGGGCAGGCGTATAAAATCATAAAAACAAATGACGATGGTGAGTTCCACAAGACGACACGAATGAACGTTGAGGTGTTCAATATGTTGTGCTCGTTGTTGGAAAAAAAATTGACAAGAACTTCGCGTAGGAAGCCTATCGAACCGGAGTGCCGGCTGGTTTTGACATTGATGTAGGTTTTGGTGGATTTGATTCATAATGTTAATGATGGGAATGTTCTCTACATATACATACATATAATTTCTAAAAAATTGTTTGTGTTTGTATATTCTTTCGATAGGTATCTAGCCCAAGGTGCGAAATGGCAAACGATTGCATGGACCTTTCGGATGGGCCTAACGACTGTCCGCAATATCGTGTATGAAACTTGCGAAGTCATTTGGGATGAATTGTGGATTATATATTTGCCTCCACCCAATGAAAACGAATATAAAATCATAGCGGATCAATTTGAGAAAAAAACGGGACTTCCACATTGCGTTGGCTGTATTGATGGCAAGCATATACGCATTCGATGTCCACCACGCTGTGGATCACTCTACTTTAACTATAAAAAATATCATAGCATAGTTTTGCTTGCTGCTTGTGACCATAATTATTGTTTCACTGCTGTTGATATAGGGGCGTATGGAAGCCAGAGTGATGGTGGAGTATTGCGAGCCAGCTCTTTTGGCAGCAGAACTATAAACAACACGATAAACTTGCCAAAAAGTGCAATATTACCTGGCTCTAGTATATCAATGCCCTACTTCTTCGTTGGTGATGCTGCTTTTCCGCTTCGCAAAAATTTAATGAGACCATACCCAGGCAGATATCTCGCACAAGATAAAAGTCGTTTCAACGAGATCCTTTCGAAAACAAGATGCAAGATAGAGAATACTTTTGGGATAATGACAATGCGGTGGCGTCTTTTATGCGACGGTATGTTATGCCATCCAGATAATGCAGAAAAAATTGTGAAGGCTGTAGTGGTTCTCCATAATTTCGTAAAACAAAATGATTTCGAATATTGTCCAACTACGTTAGTAGACCACTATGATGGTGATGTGGAAGTACAAGGTCAATGGCGCAACGAAGTGGCAGCGCTGCCACAAACAAGGTTATTTACTCGCTTTAATGCTCCAAAAGACGCTTTCAAAATGCGTGATATCCTAAAGGATTAAATTAATACATAATTTGTTCTTTCCTTATAATAAGCGTTTGTTTATTATTGTTTTGTTCTTTATGGCAAATAGCTATTAAACTGCTAAAAATTATTAAACAATGTTCCTAATGTTTTTATTTATGCAACAAGTGGACAATTGTAGGTATGACAGAAAGAAAGAAAAAATAAGAAATTATAAGATACTTTTTGGTTGCTTGTTTTTCCGACAGGGTATAAGTAATTTAAAAATACTCAAAAACTCCAATTCGCATATATGTATGTACATCAGTCAATAGTAAAATTGTATCCCGAAAAAAAGTTCACCAATATCAAAACGGGTTAATGTCCAAAAATTACTACACCTCATACGGAATATATGTATAATGTCCATGTTTGCCTAAATTACCCGTAACAATGAAAAAAAGGCAGAAGCGACCACCCCATTATCGAAACACATTAAAAGCCATCAAAATACAATAAGTGCCATAAAAAGAATATATCGACGCTTCCAAACAATACTGTACTAAGTGGACTTAGTACATTTTCCCGTTTTTGGCGTTTTCAAGTAGAGCGGTTCTTAATTTAGATGCTGCCTAATTTTGGTATCAATCGGACAATCCAATCAAAAGTTATAAGCAAAAGTGTACATATAATACAACTCGAGATTTTTACAGAATAAAAATTTCGAGAGCTTGCCATGAAAAACCACGTAGCAAATTTTTAATTTTTCTTACGGTTTTAATAAAGCATACCCTGACTTTGTTATTGTCGAGTTTTGGTGTTGGTCGTTCAATCCAAACAGAAGTTATAAGTGAAAATATACTTAGCATACAACCGAAGTTTCATATCGAGTTTAAACTTTGAGAGCTTCTCCTGCAAAACACAGTTTTCAGACTTAGTACAGTTTTGTTTGGAAGCGTCGATATATCCACAGTTCTACAGATTCCATTGGATGAAATGTAAACACTTAAACTCAGTTATGTTATAAACACTTGGTTTAATAAAAACTTTTAAAAGAAACAAAACAAAGGTAACAAACAATTCATAAATTACCTAAATAGATTGTATTGGATTTATCCATTACAACCAATCTCAAAACAAAGGTAACGAACAATTCATAAATTACATAAATAAATTGTGTTGGATTTATCCATTACAAACAATTTCCAAATAAACATTTTTATATAACTACCTATACTTACATATCAACTAATTTTTGTTCATAACTTTTTTAAAAGTAGAGTAATGCAAAAGTTTAACGCAAATCTACTTTGAGCCAGTCGATATTTACACTGGTCGATTTTTATTGTACGAGGCCGCATTAATTTAATATAACTTTTAAAAAAATATAAAATTGAAATAAAAGCGTCCTTCTGTTTACTTAAAAGTTATATTAAACAGAATCCAGTTGAGGTAATGTACATATGTACTATGCACTTATAAATAGAGTAAGTCTTTCTCTTCTCAAAATCTTTTTGATTAAGTTTTATGATTAATTACATATACATACATACATATAGTGGCGGACGAAATTCTACATACATTAAAACTCCTGTTTTTTCCTACGACAAGTTCTTGTAAATTTTTTCCCAACAACGAGCATAAAATATTGAACACCTCAACGTTCATTCGTGTCGTCTTGTGGAACTCACCATCGTCATTTGTTTTTATGATTTTATACGCCTGCCCAAAAAATCCATGCGAGTGCCGCTCTTCGTCTGTGTATATTTCCCTGGTCCAAATCCTTGGGCTCCTATAATTTTTGTACTCGTAGTACAATATTCCCAAATCGAAAATCACGATTTCTTCATTACTTAAAGCAGCCATTTAATATACTTATTTTAAAATTCGTTTAAATGGTTTATATACCCGCCAGCTAAAAAGATAAGAAAAAATGCCATATTTATATACATACATACATATCAGTCAAATGTCAAATAATAGTGCAACTCTAATGAACCGTATGCAGATGCGTATGCGTGTGCGTGTCACTGACAGCCGTGTTGCATACCTGTGTTTAAATGAGGCAAACTCCAGTGGCACGGATGTAAATGCACCACACGCATAGAAAATTCGAAGATGATTTCGAACACGCATTCGAATGCAGCTAAGTTGAAAATTTTCTACTTATATGCGTGTTCTATGCGTTTCGCAACCAATATTAAGTTGGTTGCTACATCGGTATACATATTTTCTGGTAAAAATTTCGTTAAATTGATTTAAAATGAAGTAGTGAAAGTTTGTTTGCCTGCAGAAAAGTTAATTAAATGGGGTTTTAAATATATTTAGAAATGATTAATAATTATTAATTATATGTTAATTACTATCTGCATACCCATGTACATAGTACATGAATTTAAAATACATATACATATGTAGTTACCCGTGTGCAAATACACAATTGAAACTTAAATAAGTTCAACTGTAAAAAAATAATTAAGTGAAATGAGTTTTATTTTGAATAGGGAGTTCTCAGATTTCAGAGGTTGTGCATATATTTGTATAAGCCAAAATTTTCAAAGTCTGATATTTTAAGGCAAAGCAACTGTAATTCTTACAATACATAAAAATCGACGGATAGCAATTTTGCAATGTGGCCGCTGTGGTGCAATGGGTAGAGTACTAGCCTGCTATACCAGCGGTCTCGGGTTCTAACCCCCGTCCGGACAAACTCCAAAAAAAAATTTTTCTAATTAATTAAAACCCAATTATTGGGTTTTTCGAAATAGCGGTTACCTTTCGGCAGTGGGCGGCTTACCCTCCGAGTATATATCTGCCATGAAAAAGCTTCTCACAAAAAATGCATTCGCCGTTTGCAGCCGGCATAAAACTGTAGGTCCACCCAATTAGGAAAAACAAAAGGAGCACTTCTCGAATTGGGAGAGAAACTCGCGCCAGGTATTATTATTATTATTATATATTATTAATTTGGAATTGATCCACTTCACGGGTTTTCATCAAATTAAAAAAAAAAACACTAACTTCCCTTTCCAATTACAAATCACATACCCCAGTGGTACGTTTTTTTTTTTAATAATTTTAAAGTATTCCGTATATGCGGCAATAATACTTCCTATCATAATTAATATCAATTCTAAATCGTCATCCATTATACATTTTATTGAATCTTTCGCGAATTGGTAAAATATGTATTTTCAAAAATAACAATGTCGGGAATTGTATATATGTAGTGTAATTGACAGACGCAACCATGCGCATACACTGGAGCAGTCAGGGCCGAACGCAAGAAAACGTTTAGATGCGCATACGCACACGCATTCGCATACGGTGCATTAGAGTTGGACTATTAAGCCGGAATTACAATAGCGCTGTGGCTGTTGCAGCGACTGTTTTTCGAAATCAGCTGATTTTTAGAAACTACGGTTTGCAATGAAGCGGCACATAATACAGCAGAGGCAGCTGGCAGCACCGCTCCGTTTAGCCCAAATTCTAAATTCGCTGCCGCTGCTTTGAATCGCAGCCAACTTCAAAGTGTTGATGTGAACTTACGTCTGTTTCCGTACTATCCAATGTAATATATTTTTTACTAATTTTGTGTTTCCGTACTTTGATGCCAGCAAGCGGGAGAGAATTTAATTTTTACTTAATTAATTTCCACTAGCAAATATTGCTGGCGGGATGCAAAAGCAAAGAAGAAGAAAGAGCAGAGGAAAATATGAAACAAGATTGATTATTTTAATTGAAAAAAGTGGATATGAAAATGGTAAGTAAATTTATGTCACCACGTGTCCAAGGTAAAAGGAAACAGACCTAATATATAAAGAAGTCACTGCCAAATAATCCGAACGCTCTATTGTGTTTGGTCTGGCAGTCACTGCTCATATTAGACGCATCAGCTGATTTCGAAAACCGTCGCTGCCCGCTGCCACATCGCTGATGTAATTTGGGCTCACTTTTTCAATTAAAATAATCAATATTGTTTCATTTTTTCCTCTACTCTATCTTCTTCTTTGCTTTTTCATCCCGCCAGCAATATTTGCTAGTGAAAATCAATTAAGTAAAAATTAAATTCAAAGTACGGAAACACAAAATTAGTAAAAAATATATTACATTGTACATAGTACGGAAACAGACGTAAGTTCACATCAACACTTTGAAGTTGGCTGCGATTCAAGGCAGCGGCAGCGAATTTAAGCTGATTCCACATAGAACTTTGTGTTGCGCTACGTGACACTTTCTGCGTGACAGCTGAGATTAAAATACATGTATCTATATGAGGTTTCTCACATAACAAAAAGTAACGCAACGCCGAAGTTACGTAAAGCACAAAGTTGCCCAAATCTCAACTTTTAGGGGCGTTGAAATTTTTTTTCAGTTTCACTTTAATTCAAATGTAAATAAACAAATTAAAATTTCACACAATTGAAAAATAATTTAATAGATTTTTATTTTCTTATTTACTTTTTTGTAAATAAAACGGAGAATGAGAGATTTTTCAGAAAATAAATATTTTTTGAGTGATGTTGCAGCGTTCATTGTGGCATAGTTTTTCAGTTTTGCGTTGTTTGACACAGAAAGCGGCGTAACGCAAAGCGGAAAAAGTTTTATGTGGACTCAGCTTTAGAATTTGGGCTGACATTTGACTGATATGTATGTATGTATATAAATATGGCATTTTTTCTTATCTTTTTAGCTGGCGGGAATATAAACCATTTAAACGAATTTTAAAATAAGTATATTAAATGGCTGCTTTAAGTAATGAAGAAATCGTGATTTTCGATTTGGGAATATTGTACTACGAGTACAAAAATTATAGGAGCCCAAGGATTTGGACCAGGGAAATATACACAGACGAAGAGCGGCACTCGCATGGATTTTTTGGGCAGGCGTATAAAATCATAAAAACAAATGACGATGGTGAGTTCCACAAGACGACACGAATGAACGTTGAGGTGTTCAATATGTTGTGCTCGTTGTTGGAAAAAAAATTGACAAGAACTTCGCGTAGGAAGCCTATCGAACCGGAGTGCCGGCTGGTTTTGACATTGATGTAGGTTTTGGTGGATTTGATTCATAATGTTAATGATGGGAATGTTCTCTACATATACATACATATAATTTCTAAAAAATTGTTTGTGTTTGTATATTCTTTCGATAGGTATCTAGCCCAAGGTGCGAAATGGCAAACGATTGCATGGACCTTTCGGATGGGCCTAACGACTGTCCGCAATATCGTGTATGAAACTTGCGAAGCCATTTGGGATGAATTGTGGATTATATATTTGCCTCCACCCAATGAAAACGAATATAAAATCATAGCGGATCAATTTGAGAAAAAAACGGGACTTCCACATTGCGTTGGCTGTATTGATGGCAAGCATATACGCATTCGATGTCCACCACGCTGTGGATCACTCTACTTTAACTATAAAAAATATCATAGCATAGTTTTGCTTGCTGCTTGTGACCATAATTATTGTTTCACTGCTGTTGATATAGGGGCGTATGGAAGCCAGAGTGATGGTGGAGTATTGCGAGCCAGCTCTTTTGGCAGCAGAACTATAAACAACACGATAAACTTGCCAAAAAGTGCAATATTACCTGGCTCTAGTATATCAATGCCCTACTTCTTCGTTGGTGATGCTGCTTTTCCGCTTCGCAAAAATTTAATGAGACCATACCCAGGCAGATATCTCGCACAAGATAAAAGTCGTTTCAACGAGATCCTTTCGAAAACAAGATGCAAGATAGAGAATACTTTTGGGATAATGACAATGCGGTGGCGTCTTTTATGCGACGGTATGTTATGCCATCCAGATAATGCAGAAAAAATTGTGAAGGCTGTAGTGGTTCTCCATAATTTCGTAAAACAAAATGATTTCGAATATTGTCCAACTACGTTAGTAGACCACTATGATGGTGATGTGGAAGTACAAGGTCAATGGCGCAACGAAGTGGCAGCGCTGCCACAAACAAGGTTATTTACTCGCTTTAATGCTCCAAAAGACGCTTTCAAAATGCGTGATATCCTAAAGGATTAAATTAATACATAATTTGTTCTTTCCTTATAATAAGCGTTTGTTTATTATTGTTTTGTTCTTTATGGCAAATAGCTATTAAACTGCTAAAAATTATTAAACAATGTTCCTAATGTTTTTATTTATGCAACAAGTGGACAATTGTAGGTATGACAGAAAGAAAGAAAAAATAAGAAATTATAAGATACTTTTTGGTTGCTTGTTTTTCCGACAGGGTATAAGTAATTTAAAAATACTCAAAAACTCCAATTCGCATATATGTATGTACATCAGTCAATAGTAAAATTGTATCCCGAAAAAAAGTTCACCAATATCAAAACGGGTTAATGTCCAAAAATTACTACACCTCATACGGAATATATGTATAATGTCCATGTTTGCCTAAATTACCCGTAACAATGAAAAAAAGGCAGAAGCGACCACCCCATTATCGAAACACATTAAAAGCCATCAAAATACAATAAGTGCCATAAAAAGAATATATCGACGCTTCCAAACAATACTGTACTAAGTCGACTTAGTACATTTTCCCGTTTTTGGCGTTTTCAAGTAGAGCGGTTCTTAATTTAGATGCTGCCTAATTTTGGTATCAATCGGACAATCCAATCAAAAGTTATAAGCAAAAGTGTACATATAATACAACTCGAGATTTTTACAGAATAAAAATTTCGAGAGCTTGCCATGAAAAACCACGTAGCAAATTTTTAATTTTTCTTACGGTTTTAATAAAGCATACCCTGACTTTGTTATTGTCGAGTTTTGGTGTTGGTCGTTTAATCCAAACAGAAGTTATAAGTGAAAATATACTTAGCATACAACCGAAGTTTCATATCGAGTTTAAACTTTGAGAGCTTCTCCTGCAAAACACAGTTTTCAGACTTAGTACAGTTTTGTTTGGAAGCGTCGATATATCCACAGTTCTACAGATTCCATTGGATGAAATGTAAACACTTAAACTCAGTTATGTTATAAACACTTGGTTTAATAAAAACTTTTAAAAGAAACAAAACAAAGGTAACAAACAATTCATAAATTACCTAAATAGATTGTATTGGATTTATCCATTACAACCAATCTCAAAACAAAGGTAACGAACAATTCATAAATTACATAAATAAATTGTGTTGGATTTATCCATTACAAACAATTTCCAAATAAACATTTTTATATAACTACCTATACTTACATATCAACTAATTTTTGTTCATAACTTTTTTAAAAGTAGAGTAATGCAAAAGTTTAACGCAAATCTACTTTGAGCCAGTCGATATTTACACTGGTCGATTTTTATTGTACGAGGCCGCATTAATTTAATATAACTTTTAAAAAAATATAAAATTGAAATAAAAGCGTCCTTCTGTTTACTTAAAAGTTATATTAAACAGAATCCAGTTGAGGTAATGTACATATGTACTATGCACTTATAAATAGAGTAAGTCTTTCTCTTCTCAAAATCTTTTTGATTAAGTTTTATGATTAATTACATATACATACATACATATAGTGGCGGACGAAATTCTACATACATTAAAACTCCTGTTTTTTCCTACGACAAGTTCTTGTAAATTTTTTCCCAACAACGAGCATAAAATATTGAACACCTCAACGTTCATTCGTGTCGTCTTGTGGAACTCACCATCGTCATTTGTTTTTATGATTTTATACGCCTGCCCAAAAAATCCATGCGAGTGCCGCTCTTCGTCTGTGTATATTTCCCTGGTCCAAATCCTTGGGCTCCTATAATTTTTGTACTCGTAGTACAATATTCCCAAATCGAAAATCACGATTTCTTCATTACTTAAAGCAGCCATTTAATATACTTATTTTAAAATTCGTTTAAATGGTTTATATACCCGCCAGCTAAAAAGATAAGAAAAAATGCCATATTTATATACATACATACATATCAGTCAAATGTCAAATAAAGCAGCCACTGCCAACGCTTAAAGCCGGAATTACAATAGCGCTGTGGCTGTGGCAGCGACTGTTTTTCGAAATCAGCTGATTTTTAGAAACTACGGTTTGTAATGAAGCGGCACATAATACAGCAGAGGCAGCTGGAAGCACCGCTCCGTTTAGCCCAAATTCTAAATTCGCTGCCGCTGCCTTGAATCGCAGCCAACTTCAAAGTGTTGATGTGAACTTATGTCTGTTTCCGTACTATCCAATGTAATATATTTTTACTAATTTTGTGTTTCCGTACTTTTAATTTTATTTACAACTATAGGTATATATGTATGTATTTATATTCCTATTTTTTTTTATTGCTATTATTATTTTGCAGTGTGCCTTTCTTGTTGGTATAAATTTTGTATGCTCCCGTTAATTTTCCATTAGGAATTTTACCACAATTTACATTCTTTGCACTCATATTCGCTCTTTTTTAGTAAACTTCCTACGGTTTTTGCACTTTCCTACGGCTGACCGAACGCTATAACAAGGAATATCTCTTGCGCTATAATCGTCCGCGGGAGCGACTTTTTTATGATCTGCGATAGGATCGTGGTTCATTGTATACAAATTTTCCCTTAACACCAGTGGTACATTATTGCGATTCCCACTTTAACTATTAGTAATTTAAAAATAATGAAAAAAACTGGACTCCATGAACTCAAGGACAATGAAAATGCCAACTTTAGTGAAAATAACATTTACAGCTTATTCCAACAAAGTTTCCTGCGAAAACCTCTTGCAGTTGGTTTGTTTTACACTACATATTTATAGTAATATGTTATATTGATGCAATCCATGGATGACGCTCCACACTGGTCGCATATCAACAAGTTTTTATGGATCGCAAAACATAAAAGCAAATTTGAGAGCCAGGTTGCGATCAATCAAATCATGAATATGTACATATGCAGGAATTTTGTGACTCGCCAGGATGCGTTGAGCATGAACGGATATAGAAAGTGAGCACGTTTCTTCGATTTGTTAGTTTCTCGTGCAAATGTTTGTAAATCATGTTGCAAGGCGATATTTTAAATCTTTAAAAAGACACAGTCAGGCAAAAATGCTTAAAGGAGTACATCTTGGCACAGAAATTATGCCCGAGTTGCGCTACCCACTCATATTACATGATCGTAGTAATAATACACAATTAAAATTATTTTCAGAAGCTTTTATTAAAAAATAATATATAAATATTGCTAAAAAGGATAATAAATTTTATTATTAAATAAAAGTTCAATACGTTGAAACTCCTTGTACTTATTTCCCTCTATTCAGTCTATTGTACTAAAGCAGATTCCTTTTGTTCACTTATTTTGCAAAGAAAAGGCCAGTAGCATAGCTAAACCAAGCCATATTTGTACAATAATGTTGCGTAAATTTAAAAATCATAGTTTAATTACATTAAATTGGATAATTACCAAAAAAAAACTACAATTTTTTTTACAAATGAGAAAAATCGCTAGCGTAGAATGCAAATTGTGTAAGTCCTTTTTTAAAACTTTGTAGGAGAGACAAAAAACAAAAAAGAAAAAAAAATTCGAAATGAAAAAAAATTTCTGTTCATATAAATATTTTGGACTTACACAATTTTTTTTCGCTTTTTGGACTTACACAATTTGCGTATCACTGAATAACAACGAGTAGAAATATGACAAGTATCTCAGACTTGTTTAGCGCGGTGTGTATTTGATTTTTCTAGCGTTCTACATAAAAATACACTTTTTCATAAAAGTGGACTTACACAGTTTGCACTCTAAGCTAGCGAAATGTAATTTTTTTCAGACTATAATTTAACATTTTAGTACACAAATATCGCTTATTATACATATGTATATCAAACTCTTAAGGCCCTTGGCCACTTAAAATCTGAAATGTTAAGCAGTGTATACATATGTGTGAGTGTCGGGTGATTGACGCAAATATCTAAAAGATTTGATTCTCATCAACGCGAGCCCGACAACAAGAATGTGTAGCACGACGACTGCCGATTGCACTAACACACACAAAAAACTCACACATACACACTGCTTGACATGCCAGATTGTCAGTTGCCAAGGGCCTTTAACTATACTTCAAAAGTAAGTCTCATATTCTCTTCTGGAAATCTACGCGCATAGGTAGATTTTCAAGTTTTATGTGGCCAAAATTGAATTTTGTAAAATTGTTACAATTACAGAAAAAAAAAAACATACCCACATATTGGAAATAGAATGGGGAACAATAATTCATCGCTTTTTTCCCGACCTCATACTCTGCACTTGCCCCAGATGGTCGAAACTTAGCATATCTGAAGTTAATTTTTTTGTTTTTTTCTTACATATTTTTAAGTGCTAGTTTCAACTTTAATATTTATTATTTAAAGCATTTCATTTAAGTAATCGTGATGAATCCTAAAGGTTCAAGTAATTATTAACACTTTTCAATAATATCCTTGGTTTCCAATAATTCTATGTTTATAGTTTTAAGCTTTTAAAATTGGGATATTTAAAAAAAATTATCACTCTTTTTCATGTTAAAAATTGGTTTTGTTATGTTGCTCTGTCAGACTCAGTCAAATTAACCCTCGGACATGATATCTAGTACAATTAGTAGTTTGTCGACAAAAAATTACGTCGCACAAAGCCGCACTTCACTACTAGATACAGGGTTTTTCATATGTACCTACAATAATTTTCGTTTTGTGCTTTATATTTAATTTTAATGTTTATATTTCTAACGCATATCTTGGTTAATGTAGGTGATGCTCGAAAGCAGAGTTGTAATTATTATAAGAGAAAAAATAAAAATCAAAAAATAATATTATTGAAAGAAACATATTTTATACCGGAATTCTGTAAGCAATCTCTAGTCACTAATAGAGACTTTTGGAGACTTTTTCGTGGTGAGATTGATTTTGAGACAATTTGGTATTCTGTAAGCGAGCTCACGTCACAAGTCTCAAAAAATACGTCACTAATTAGTGACCTGGTGGCGAGGAGGTCACAGAATAAATAAAACATTGAGGTGAACTAAATAAACCGTCAAAATTTATAAAAATTTACAATTTGTTGTTTGCTTGTTCGCTTGATATTTTCTGTAATAAAACAAGCTTATTTGTATGAAACTAGCAAAATAATAAAATTTTTCGGGTTTTGCTAACTGACTTTTTTCCGCCATTTCCATCAAGTGTAAATGGTGATGAGATACGTCATTTATCGATATTTCAATGTTTTACGTTACAGGATTTTTTTGCGAATCGGTTCAGGTAAAACACTCATAAAATATTATATTAATAACTATTTTTATAAGTGATAAGTAGAAATGATACGCTTAATTTTTTTAATGCAATATATTTCTCATAAATTCTTTTCCAAAATCTATTTTCGTATGTAATCGATTAGCGAGTATTCGTTAAATTATTTTGTTATCTCAAACAGTCTCAGTACATTTTCACCACAGTCTTTGGTGAAATTTTTAGTGACTGCCGGTTGCTGAATACCAAAATCGGCTCAAGTCACTAAAAATGTCTCATGTCTCATCTGAACTCGAACGATGAATCCGCCTTAAGTCTTCAAAGACTTTTTCATTGAGACGAATTTCAAAAATATCTTTAAGTAATTATTTTGAGTAACAAATTTTTTTTTTATATCTTCGATAAAAATCTTTCATACAATTCCAAATTGGAAATTGGCTTGAATTTTGAAGTACTTATATGAAAGTTGTTTTTATTTTATACTTATATGAAAGTTATTGAAAATTTTCTGAGACTTTTTTGAACTTTGTCTCAATGAAAAAGTCTTTGAAGATATAAAAAACAATTTGTTACTGATAATAATTACGCAAAGACTTTTTTCAAATTTGTCTCAATATAAAAGTCTTTGAAGACTTAAAAAATATATATTTGAAATAACTATTATGGAAAGATTTTTAAAATATAAGTTTCTGAATAATAATTATAGAAGAGTTTTATCATTTTCATCAGGAAAAAAATATTATCAAAAGACTTACGATTCTGAAGAAAATTTGTAAGACTTTTTTATAATTTCAAAATGAAATAATAATTATTCTACATCTCTGCTCGAAAGTAACCCAGATATTTAGCAGCGATTATTGTTAACTTTATAGGCAGTATTTTTAGTATTTCCAATTTTTCAAAGTTAAGGAAGTACTTATCATAAAAAGGGCTAAGAATTATAAAGCTACATTTTTTAGAAGATTTTTGAGTATGCAATTTTGCAGCTCATTCAATTGTAATATAATAATATGCAACATTCAACTGTTTGAAAAATTTCATTGGCTTTTCGGAAATTTTAATTGGAACGGTCTCACGTACATATAACGCAAACACCCTACAGAAAAAAATTACTAAAATCGGCGGAAATTTTTACAGCATTGAGAATTGCACTTTTTACACTAAAATTTGTTGGCTACATAACAGTAGACTTAGAAATCTCCTCAAAAGCGATTTCTCTATAATAAGTAAGTGAACAAATCATGTTGTTTAGAAAAGTTTGGAGCAAAGATAAAGAAATGCTCTCGGTAATATACAAGGAAGTTATAAACTGAGTTTCGGCAATTTTCCACCATGTATAGCGGACATAAACTGGAGGATCTTACAGGTATGCCCAAACACTCCACTCAGAACTGTCAGGGGTTTTAACCCCCAAACCTCCGTGCGCACGGGTATGAACTTCTACAGTTACAACACAAAAATGGACAGGACATAATCTGGCGTATGAGGTCCTTTCAGACCCCGCTATTTTATCTTCTATAGTGTGATAGCAAGGCCACAAAAAACTTACAAAAAGATTACAGGGAATCTTGAGTGACAATATGATCTACACTACTTTTACATTAATACGATCTCAGAATCCACAAACGACTCTAGAAAGTCTACGAATTCAACAACGAATACAAGACACAATAAACTTCAAAGAGGACGTAGACAATATAAGCTGCAGAGCAACAATAACAAATAAAGCCAAACCATACGGATGACAGTAGGAAACAAAATATGTATATGTTTATACATATATTTTCCCAACAGACCAGGAAGTAAGCGAAATGTAATAGGACTTGAGAACAAGCTTATAACAATTGTCCATTGTAAGCTTATTGCAATACAGTTTTTATAAGCTTAATTGTAAGCTTATTCACAAGCATGATTGTAATAATTGAGGAACACAAGCTTGAAAACAATATTACAATAAGCTTACTTTACACTTGCAATGAAAGCTTGAAAAACTATTAATAATAAGATTGTTTTAAGCTTGCTGTAAATTTTTTTAAATTTTGGTTTTACAATGATTCATATAATTCATTATTCCTCTTTCGGAAAAGGGAAGTATAAAAGCCTCAATAAAATTCAATATAATGTTGAATGTCCTACTATATGATACCGTTGGATTGAATTTCAGGTTGATGTCATGGTTCGAAACAGGAGGAGAATATAAAATAAAGAACATTGCAGTAAAGGTGGAGAAGGAAAGAAAATGAAAAGAAAAATGCAAATAAAAATTTATTTTTTTCTTTTTTCTACTATTTATACATACATACAATTGTATTTATAAGCTTACAACAAGCTTTCACAAGTAATATTTTTCTACAATTACATTTGTAAGCTTATAAAAAGGGTGCCGTTTTGATTTTTCTACAATTATTCTTAAGTCTTTTTCAATACTTTACACAAGCATTCCTCAAGCTTAACGCTTATATTTGTAAGCTTGTTATAATATTATTCTCCAGCCTTTTGGTTTATTGGGTTGTTTTGATTGATCGTCAAGTATAAATATATGTGTTCATATGGAACAGTAGCTTAAGTGTACTTAAGGAAAAAATGAGTTACTTTCCCAAAAATGGAAATAATTCATTTCAGAGAGTACATTCTGCAGTTTTTGTTTAAATTATTTAAGGCTTTCAACCAGATTCAGTCTCAATGATTTCACTTAGAAATCATGTGCGGGGAACTGCTACAAAATTACACCAACTGACGAGTATCTTGAAAATTTGGCTTTCGACATAAGCTACTGTTCGATATGAACACAGATATGTTTATTACATAGTGAAAATTTCAAATTTAAATTCAATTTATCTAACGTAAGTTTTAAATTATAAATGTTTAATATTATATTGTGCAATGTGTTAATCGTTAACCAATTATGTAATCATGTTCTTCTTGTTTATGTTTTATCTTTTAATTGAAATAAATAAGACTCCCTGAGGAAGGCGCAAATATGCACCGAAACGCGTAGGAGGATAGAAGGAAACCTTTGTTTCGCTTTTTTCTTCACCGGCCATAAAGCTCTGAATACTATTATATTGAAAACTCAGTTAATTCTGATGGCGAATTAAATGATGAAGGCTGTTTACAGGACGAAATTTTATTAATGGTCTAAATTTGATTTTTTCTACATTCGTAATAATTTTAATCTAGATGTACACATGTATGTATATATGCATGCAAGAAAATTAAACCTGCATGCAGATATAGATTCTTAAAATATGTATACATTTATATACTCACGTTCTGTAAGTATTGACATCCAGCGCACCAAATAAGCATGCTGACAAAAAGACTATGGCAAATTCGCTACCTTTGATTTCAATTCATTCCATTCCATGAAGTAATAAATTTTTTAGCGTATTTTTTTTTCATACCTCTCTAAGTCCGTATGGTATACAGCTTATCCTTTCAAATTTTTCCCTTCGTAATGTTTAATTTTCCGCAATTTTACCCGCTCTTCTTAACTGTTATACTTATATTCACTATATGTGCTAGTATGCAATTATCGTATCTTGATCAAAAAAATACAAAATTTTGTTAAATTAAGTTATTCTGAGTTTAAATGACTTGAACTAATCGTTATAACCCCGGTTGGGAAGTTGCGTCCCGTTCACCAAGTTCTGTTATAAATTTTTTCCTAAGGTTATTAAAATCGGAGGAATGAATGTATTTTCACGCTAAAACCATCAATGGAGAGCTACATTAGTATGCTTTGATGGTTATTGATTAACTGAAGGCGAGCCGGGAAATAACGTTGTAAGTTACAAAATATCACGAGAGCAAAAAACGGGAAAATCATTGTTTTTGGTAATTTTTTTTTTTTTGGATTTTCAAAACTAATGAAAATACAAGTTTTTATTCGAAAAAATTCATCAATTTAATTTTTATGGTTTTGTGTGCAACTTCAAACGTTTTTCCACTGACTGACACTTTCTAATTGCATTTTTCATGGGAATAGGTTAATAATTTTAGCTGATTTGGTGTTGGGGTAATGTAAAAGAGTAATTTAAACCGCAATATGCAAAAAAAATACGGGTTTCGTAAAAAATGGCGTTTCCCGGCTCGCCTTCAATTATGAAATATTGAACCAAAATTCGCGGAGTTTGCACTAATCTAATAGCACCTAAAAATTACTTCCATATTCGTCCCGTTCGCCATCGCCCTTTAAATACTAATATCTTAGAAACTTCAAATCGGTAGTAATGCTACTCAAGTGCTCTCGAAAAATTAAAATAATAACAAACAAGTAAGGAAGTCTAAGTTCGAGTGGAATCGAACATTAGATACTCAGCTGTACTTTATATAAAGCGAGTGCTGCATAAAGTGGGCGTAGCCACGCCCATTTTCAAAATTTTTATCAGTCATCCAACTAAGCATATGAGTATTATTCCTTGTGCAAAATTTCATTCCTTTATGACTCCTAGTTACAAAGATGTCACGTGGCAAATTCCCAAAGGGTAATCCAGAAATATCTTTGTTAAAAAGTAGGAGTGGTCATAAACCGATTTCAATAAATTTTTGCCTGTCTATTAACACAAGTTATAAAAGTGTATAAACCAAGTTTCGTCATAATATCTCAATTATTTGTCGAGTTATGGGCTCCGAAATCTCGTAGATTCCTTTGTCTAAAAAGTGGCGGTGCCACGCAATTTCAATGAATTATCTTTATATTTGACAAAGATATCGCTTAAAATGTTTTTATTAGGTCACTTTATAATTCACATATATAAAAGTGGGTGTGGCCGTCCAAACGTTTGCCTAAGTAAGTAGATCACGCATACCAAATTTCATCGATATACCTGCTACGGTTTCTGAGTTATGGCTTATAAAAGTTATGTTTGCCCCTTAATAAGTGAGCGTGGCACCGCCCATTTTCCAAAATTTCATATGTATGTACATATATAACCTGTAGGACTTGGGATCATCGTTTTATTAATCCGCGAGTACGCCCTTACGAGTACTCCATTACTCCCTATACTTATGTGTATGAGCATACAATTTTGTATACTGGCTTTTAACATTGTATGTTATAGGAAGGGTAGTAATAAACACAAACAAAATGGAAAAATAATTTTGGGCCGATTTCATATTCAAATTAAAAGTTCCTTTAAATTCTAAAGGAGCCTTTAATTTGCTGATCGATTTCATAAAGTATTTTTGAAGATAAAAGTTCCTTTAAAGTTCTTCTTCTTCTTGATTGGCGCTTAACCGTCTAGACGATTCTGGCCGAGTCCAACAGAGCGCGCCAATTGCTTCTGTTTCGTGCAGCATGGCGCCACTTGGGAACACCTAGGGAGGCAGCATCGCTGTCCACCTGATTTTCCCAACGCAGTGGAGGTCTCCCTTTTCTTTTGCGTTCAGCGGGTTTCGATAGAAATGCTTTCTTGGCCGGAGCGCCTTCGTCCATTCTCACGACATGACCTGCCCAACGCAGCCGCTGGATCTTTATTCGCTGAACAATGTCGATGTCTGTGTAAAGCTCGTACAGCTCATCGTTAAATCTCCGTCGATACTCGCCCACGCCAACGCGCAAAGGTCCATATATCTTACGAAGAACTTTTCTCTCGAATACTCTAAGTGCCATCTCATCTGATTTTGAAATTGTCCATGCTTCTGCGCCGTACATGAGGACTGAAACGATGAGCGTCCTGTAGAGTGTGATTTTTGTTTGTCGAGAGAGGACTTTACTTTTCAGTTGCCTACTTAGTCCGAAGTAGCATTTATTGGCAAGCGTGATTCTTCGTTGGATCTCCGTGCTGACATCATTCTTGGTGTTAATGCTGGTTCCCAAATAGACGAAGTCCTTAACTGTTTCGAATTTGTAGCTATCAACAGTGACGTGGCTGCCAAGGCGTGCTGTTTCTTTGTGTGTTGACAGAAGGTACTTCGTCTTGTCCTCGTTAACCGCCAAACCCATTTTCTTAGCCTCTTTATCCAGCTTGGAGAAGGCAGAACATACGGCGCGAGTGTTAGTGCCAATGATGTCGATATCATCGGCGTACGCCAGCAGTTGTACACTCTTGTGGTATAAAATGCTTCCTGTATGGTTAAGTTCTGCAGCTCGTATTATCTTTTCCAGCATCAAATTGAAGAAGTCACACGAAAGGGAGTCACCTTGTCTGAAACCTCGTTTGGTCTCGAACGGTTCGGAGTGGTCCTTCCCAATTCTGACGGAGCTGGTGGTGTTAGTCAACGTCATTTGGCATAGCCGTATAAGTTATGCAGGGAAACCAAATTCAGACATTGCGGCATATAGGCAATTCCTATTCGTGCTATCAAAAGCGGCTTTAAAATCGACAAAGAGATGGTGTGTGTCGGTTCCTTTTTCATGGGTTTTTTCCAGTATTTGGAGTATTGTGAAGATCTGGTCGATGGTAGATTTACCAGGTCTGAAGCCACACTGATAAGGTCCAATCAGCTTGTTGACGGTGGGCTTCAGTCTTTCGCACAATACACTTGCTAAGACCTTATATGCGATATTCAGAAGGCTTATCCCACGATAATTGGCGCGTACTGTGGAGTCTCCTTTTTTATGGATTGGGCAGAGCACACTTAAGTTCCAATCGTCAGGCATACGCTCGTCCGACCATATTCTGCATAGGAGTTGATGCATGCTCCTTATCAACTCTTCGCCGCCTTGTTTGAATAGCTCGGCTGGCAAGCCGTCAGCTCCCGGGGCTTTGTTATTTTTAAGCCGAGACATTGCTATTCGCACTTCGTCATGATCGGGTGGTGCAATATGCCTACCATCATCTGCTATTGAGGGTTCGGGTCGTACATCTTCTCCTTGAGCAATTTCACTGTTTCCATTATCTAGCAAGGAGGAGAAGTGATCCCTCCACAACTTAAGTATGCTCTGGACATCAGTTACCAGATCGCCGTTATCATTCCGGCAGGAATTTGCCCCGGTCTTGAAACCTTCAGTCATCCACCTGATTTTTTTATAGAATTTTCGAGCATCGTTCCTACCCGCCAGCATCTCAAGCTCTTCACACTCGCGCCTTTCAGCCTCCCTTTTCTTCTTTCGCAAAAGGCGCCTCTCTTCCTTCCTCGCCGTTCGATAGCGCTCCCATACGCTTCGCGTTGCGCCCGCACACAATGTAGCCCTGTAGGCGGCGTTCTTTCCGAGGCATCGCGACATTTCTTGTCGTACCAGGTGTTTTTGCGGGCTCGCTTGTATCCTATAGATTCCTCAGCGGCGATACGAAGTGAACGAGCGATGTGTTCCCATTCCTCAGATACATCGTTTGGTGAAGGATTGCTCTCAGAGAGCAGGAGTGAGAGCCGAGTGGTGTATTCATTGGCTGTCTGCGTCATGTGCAGCCTTTCGACTTCAAACTTTCCTTGCTGTCCTGTTGGCACATTCTTTGCTGCACAGAGGCGGGTGCGTACCTTGGCTGCTACAAGATAGTGGTCGGAGTCGACATTGGGACCACGGATTGTGCGCACATCTAGGATGCTGGAGCTGTGTCTGCCGTCGATCATGACGTGATCAATTTGATTTCGCGTTTTTCGATCAGGGGACAGCCATGTGGCTTGGTGTATTTTTTTGTGCTGGAATCTGGTACTACTAATGACCATGTTTCGTGGCCCGGCGAAGTCGATCAGCCTCGTCCCATTGGGACTGGTTACGTCGTGGAGACTGAATTTTCCGACTGTGCTGCCAAAGATACCTTCCTTACCCACCCTGGCATTAAAATCGTCCTTCTCTTCCGTCGGGGCGTGGGCGCAGATGAGAGATATGTTGAAAAATCTCGCTTTGATGCGGATGGTGGCTAGACGCTCGTTCACTGGCGTGAACGACAGTACTCGGCGGCTGAGTCTCTTTCCCACCACAAAACCAACACCAAATATACGCTCCTCTGCATGGCCACTGTAAAGTTAAATACCCAAAAAAGGGCATTTAAGTTATTTAAAGGTTCCTTTTGCCAGAAAAAATTTAATTTCTGAAGTCTGTCAAAATCAAATATCAAAAATTTATTAAAATTTTTAAACCGATTTTGTTTGTTGAGTCTTATAATGCAATATTCATCTTCTTCCTCTTTGGTGATGTTGGATAACCGTTTGCTATTTTTTCTGCACTGGGTTTCCAAATTATGTTTCTTTGTTCTTTTTTCAAAAAAAAAAAAAAAAATAAATAAAGCCACAATCAAAAAATTTATTTATTTTCAGAAAAAAAAAACAAATTTCAAATTTCAATATTTTAAAATTTATGACAATTATTTGACGTTAAAGGAGCCTTTTAATATTATATTATTATGAAATCACTCGCACTTTAAAGAACATTTAAATGGCTCTTTAACTAAAAGGCTCCTTTAACAAAAGGAGCTTTAAGAATTTCATTATGAAATCGGTCCTTTATATTGCTCAGAAAGTATGTCAAATGGTATTCTACTCATCGCTCCAAGTTCTACTGGGTATGTAGGTACATACACACATATATATGATACAAGCAGAAACAAACAATTTTAATTTTTTTTTGTTTTATTTCATAATCCATATGAATCACATTTTTTCTAAACAGGTTCCATTGAAATTTCATACCTTAAGGATAACGTAATTAAATAAAGTTGAAGATTGAGATATGTATTTAGCTTGCCGTTACTTAAATTTGTGGATAAGATCCGTGGACATCTAATGCTTACCATTTAGTAACAACGACGTCAGGAACTAGAATTTAATTATTATTTAAGAATTAATATGCCATTTTAATGCAGGACGATATATGTATGCAAGATTAATGAATGAATTTTTTATTGTATGCATTTCATTACATACATATGTATGTATGTATAAACAAGACAAACAAAAATATGCTCAAGCCTTCAAGGGAGTTCGTGGTGAAATAGGGAAGCTGCAAATAAACCTTAAAAATATAAACTCTATACAAAATTTAAACTTCAAATAATATAATATGTACATATGTATGTATGTATGTATTTATCTTTTTTTTGGGTATTTGATGTTTGGGTCTTGTCGAAATCGTGGCATCGTCTTACATGATAAAATTAATATTTCTAATTTACACATCAAAATGTTATGCGAAGGGATATTTTATACAACCATATGATAAGCAGCATCTCATTATATGGCCAGGAATTATATGTAGGTTGTGTGTTAAGCCTTGTCTCCTGAGATTTATGTATGTATGCAGGGCCGGTAAGAGAGATTTCATCACATATGATTTGTCATAATTCTTATTAGATATATTAAACAGCAGACTCAGGTGTTTTTTTTGTTTTAGTGGAACGTAGGGTTGACTATAGAAAGGAACGTTAAAAATTATATGTAGGTTCATTAATATACATATGTTCTTATATATGTGTCGTTTATTATATGTATATACATAGGTAGGTATTTAAGCTTTGGTAAAGCAACAATAGAAGATTGGAATGTATATATATGTATGTATGTACGCGCATATACATATGTATGTATGCAGCTACTGAAATGCAGGAAACAACAGCAAAAGCGAACGGAGGCGGAATGATGATTTTTGAACCTGCTTAACTAAATTGTTTTACTGGCAGTTAAACGTTTATCTTGCTGTTTGGTATTTTTGAGCGCATGCACACTATTATGATTATACCAGATATCCCGAACACTTAACCAGATAAAATCAAACCATATTATTCAGAGGACAATCTTTTGGCTCTGGTTTATCTTAATAATAAATGCCAAATGTGGTGCTGCTGTGGTATGCAACTGAAAGATATGTACCCATGTATAACCCAAAAACACATTCCTGGGGTCCGACCCCATCCATTCATACAAGAATTTTGACGTCTTGTTCCAATGTTAAAATTCTTGTATGAATGGATGTGGTCGGACCCCAGGAATGTTTTTTTGGAGAAATTTCATTTTTGTCAAAAATGTCACTAACGCGGTTTGTAATAGGTCGATACGCGGTTTTACACTTAAAACGACGATATGTTTATGGTGAAAAAATAACTTTCTTTGGTGAGGTTTAAAATTTTTATTTATTCAAAACTTTGAATCATCTACATATGTATGTACATACATATGTATAGTATTATCCTAAAACATGGCGCTTCGCTACGCTAAACTGTAATACATACGTAGAGACCAAGGCAGATATACCTTGTTATAAGTTATTGTACCATGGTAGAGACATGAAATATATGTACATGTGTACATTGAAATAATATCGGAAATTAAAATTATTAAAAAATTTTAATAACGGTTCTCTTGAATAATTTTTTAACCAGTGTATATAAAAAACTATTTCGAAACAATCTATTAATTCTGTTTTTAATGACATATGTATGTACATATGTATAACTTTTACATATCCGCATAGGTGTTTCTAGGTTATTCTACTTTAATCAATTTCTATTGTGAAATTTTGCCTACTACAATTGCTTTATGCTACGTTAAACAATGCGTGTAAGTACATGAAGCTCAAATTAGTTATGCAGTAAGAGCCTATACACACTTGCGACTCAATCGATTTAGTCGAATTGCGCTGTTGTATGCAAATGCTCGCAAGTATTTACGCATTAATTTTTTATGTATATAATATATATGTACATGTACATATATGTATAATATACCAAGTGTTAATTGCTAGAAAATATATACATACATATACATATATGAATATTGGGTAAAATTCGTATTTTAAGATTTTTCCTCCTTTTCTATCTTTAAATAACAGTTATTTCATGCAGGGGCAGGTTAACTGTTATTTGGGATATCTGGAATATACTACATATTTCGGTTTTTAATATTTTATATTTAGTAACAAAAATCGCTTTCCCTATTGAACGATGTAAATATAAAGCAAGTAATGGAAATCGACCCGCTTGGCACGTTTAGCGAATATTACGCAAAAATCTCTTATTTATTACAAAATTATTACATATATTCAAATAAAGGATTACTTATGTATTTACATAATACATATCGTCGTACCATACGAAAACTAGCACATTTAAAATTTCTGACGAAAGCTGGGAATTAAAAAGTTCTGTACGAAAAGTAGCATATTTGACTTTTGGCTGACGAAAAGTAGCAACTTCGACTTTTGGCTGACGAAAAGTACGACTTTCGTTATGGCTGACCAAAAGTAGCAATAATTGTACTCTGTTTATACATTAAAATTGTTGTTGTTTAAACGAAATTTCTACTTTACGTCAGCCAAAAAAAGTGAAAGTTCTTGTATTCGTCAGCCACAAAAAATCGTGCTAGTTTTCGTATGGTACTACAGTATGTAAAAATGTTTGTTTTGCTGAAACATTGTATGTGAAAAAGTACATAATTTCATTGCTGACTATCGAAAATAGGGAACTGTTAAACTTTGGTAATAATTTTGATTTGTGCCATTGATCTCTTTCGATTTCATAAATCTATTTTCTTATTTAAAATTCGTAGCCAATATTTTTTGCATTACCTCCTATTTTATGTGCTTAAATTGACCACCATTCAAAATAACAGCTACATACGTATTACTTTTTTACACTTTTCACCAATGTTTCAACTAGTTTCAAACTAGTTTTTAAAGTATTAACACAACTAGTTTTTTAAAATATTAACACTTTATTAGTAATTATTTATGTATAAGTACATGGCTATTTATTGGTAAAAATTTAAAAAATTTGATGGGCTTTTGAGGGTTATTCTCAAACACAGTTTCTAAATCCATTTCTGTAGTAATAAAAAAACCCTTAGAAATAGTTCTTTCTCGCATACTAATCGTATGTATATATGTATATCACTCAAATCAAATTTGTTTGTGATTTTTTTCAGACTATTCAAATACGAAGTACACAAAACCAATTAATAGGTTTGTTTCTTATTAAACTAGCAGCTAGCTGTCATGTGAGCAAAACGGAAAGAATTACGCTCATAAAGAGCGAAACGAACAGAAAATCAAGAAACGGAAAAATAGTAAAAATTAGCGATTAATAATTTGAATGCTATTTTTGACTGTTAATGGGTATTTATTCTAAAAAAACATTTAATTTTCATTATTTATATTTAAAAAAACACCAAATTTCAAAAGCAACAAAATCAAAAATATTTCTTTGTTTATTTTTTCAACAGCTGTTCTTACTTTGGCAGCAAATAATTCCAGCTAGTGAAAATTTTACTAGCTGAAAATTGGAGCTGTCTATGGCTCTCTTCTGCTATTTTTTTGACTCAAGAAACGATTTGCCAGCCGAGACTTGGCTAACTATTCATAACTAGCTAATAAGAAACGAACCTAATATTAATTGAATATTTTGTACTTGCATGCCTTATTTTGAATTAAAATTTTCATGTCAGTAGATTCAATAATGCCTTTATTAATAGAAATTTGTCAAAAAAAAAGGAAATATCTTATTTATGTACATATTTATTATTAAAGTGGCTATGAGAATAATTGTTAGATTCTATCGACTGTTATGCTTTCATACATATAATTGAGCTAAGCAAAATTATTTAATACATATGCATATGTATATGATTGTACATATGTACTATGTAGTAATGGTTTAATTATTTGCAAAGAGAATTTGTTGGGTGGGATATTTATACCTAATGAGCTTTGTAAATTAGTGTGTATGTATAAAAAACATTGAAGGCATTACTTTATTGTTATTTTTTAATTACCTTAAAATATTTAAAATAACATTCTCCAAACTCTTAAATTAATTTCAGTAATGCTAAAGCATTAATATTTAAATCTTTCATACGGAAAATTAGTATAGACTTTTTATTTTAATGATTTGTTTTTTGTTTTAGCTAATTTAACTAGAAATATGCATGTATGTATGTATGTATGTAAGTTGCTTGAGAAAACTTAATAAAGCGTCATTGCATACAAAAGGCCAAAGTAAACGGCCCACATTAAAACAATCCCATGCATTTTAAGAATGGGGCTCTCACCGTCTGTAATTTTTCTAGCAACGAATTTTAGCGTTTCATCTAATAAAACTACAGGAATTGAAAATTTCATCACAGTTAGCCACTCCTCCCCAGACAATGGAGTTACTTGGAAAACGGTCTGGAATAGATTAATATACAAAAAACGTAATTTACTTACTGAAATTTGAAACCAAATCATATCTAGGTTGAATACTCACAGAAAGGACATCCACATATAGAATAACGAAATGAAGTGTAAACGAAAGTGCCATAGAACCAATTAGCCACATATTGCACCAAGGTGGCATAGTAATAAGTGATTGATTTTCAGATAAGCTGCAAAAAAATTAAATAAAAATATTCCAAGTAATATGTAGGTATGTATCATATCGCATAAAAAAAGCTTCTGTAAAGGAATACAGTGGTTTATGGAGAAAATTTGTTTGGAATACTTTTGTCGATTTGTAACTCATTTGTTATCGCGTAGCCTATAAGAACACTATTTGTATTCATTGGTGAAATAAAGAAATAATAATAATAATAATATAAGTATATATTTAAACATATGTGTGTCGATACAAATCAAAGTCGCTCGAGTCCACCACAAATTAATTCAAAGTAATCGATTTTCTTTTAAGTATTTCCCAAGAATTATCTAAAGAAGGATATCGCAGTAGATAAGCTGATTGGAATTGTGTATGTATACTAAAAAGTGTGAATGTCAGACAAAACGAATTGGCAAAAATTTTACCTTGAAATTCATTTCTCTTCTCTTTCACATTGACATTTTTAAAGAAAACACACACATAAAAACGGAAGTAATATAACCTCTATTTGGATAAGCCTTGGTATTTCCCATAGACTTTTATGGAATATAACTGTAACTAAATGCGTTTAAGAGCCCGTGCACAATTGGCTTTGTCTGCTCCAACTTTGATAGAAAAAACCTTAAAGCAAAGCGAAATTCCAGATGCTTGCTACAATTAACACTTTGACAATTTCCACTTCACTTCTTTGCTTTAATTTATAAACCTGATTTTTGGTAATATATTTGGGGAATTTGCTTTTTTCTGCTTATTCGAATGTTATTTTTTTACTTTTCTCTGCTCACTTCTCACGAAATTGCGCGAAATCGCTAAAATAAGTGTAGATATACAAACATACACACACACACACAAGGGGAGATGTTTGTCAAAGTGGAAAAAAGTTGAAAGATGGCTAACTTTATACTTTGCTTTACTCGCTTCACCTCAATTGTGAACATGTCCCTTTAAAAAGCACATGCTGAACAGAACTGTCAAAGCAAAACTCTGAAGCAAAGCGAGGTAGAAGTCAATTGTGCACGGCTTATAAAATGTAACTGTCGTTCCTTATGCGTAATGACTTGCTTAAACTATTAAAGTGTAGCATGAAAAATCTGAAGTTCGTTTCGTGGACTCTGGCGATTTTGATATGTATCGACTCATATATGTATGTACATATATATGTATACATATGTACATTTATATTAATGTTAATGTCGTTTTACCTGTTCATGGCATTCAACATTTCAATTGTAACAAGTACAGAGAGAGCCATTGTCATTGCATGGGGATCGCTGAATATTTTACAGTCTACACCTTTGAAATCATCACCGGTATCTGTGCAAGACAGATGGTGAGTTAACTGCCAGTAACTAAGGTGTGGACCTGTTTCCGCAAATATGAACCACCAAGCTGCTGCGCCGACTGTTGCTGCACCAACATAACCACCAATAGCCATGTATCTAAAAGAGATCAATTACATATGTGCATATTCTTTTATTTAAGTTTTCTATTTTAAAATTCTTATATGAAGATCTATTTACCGGAAAAATAGCCAGCCGGAAATGAGACCTTCATCAGCTTTTCGTGGAGGCTTCTCCATAATATCCAAATCAGGTGGATTGAAGCCAAGTGCGGTTGCTGGCAAACCATCTGTTACCTGTTAATTTATTAATATAGTATGTAGTACGTATTTATACATGATTTATGCCCCTGTTATGATTAACAACTCAACCGATAATTTAGTTGTTAGTTATCAGTTTTCAACTCAATTCAACTTTCACTTAGTTGTCTTCGTTAAGTTGGTTGACAAGCAAATAAAAGTTTACCTGTATTAGCTGTCGAATTCAGACAACCATTTTTATACCTTTCATGAAAATGAAATGGTATTATAACTTAGTGCCAAAAATTTTTTGTCGAAAGTACCAGAAGGAAGCGTGGGAGACCAAAATATATACTGATATGATCAGAATCATGAGCCGAGTCGATTAAGCCATGCCCGTCTGTCCGTCCGTCTGTGTGAACGCAAACTAGTCCCTCAGTTTTTGAAATATCTGAATGAAATTCGGAATACAGGTTTGTTGTTATGTGCAATTGATCATTTGTCGGAATCGGCCGAATCGGACCACTATAACATATAGTAAACAACCGATTGTTCAGATATACATACACATTTTGGGGTGTAACTTCTGTATAACTTCCCCATTTTAACAGCTAAAGACATGAAACTTTGAAGTATTTGTACCCATATTGGCCCAAACAAGGTCCGAAAATTATCAAGATCGGACCATTATAACATATAGCTCCCATACAACCGATTGTTCAGATATACACATTTTAAAGTATAACTTATGGATTTAAACAGCTAACGGCCTGAAATTTTGAAGTATTTGTCAATAAATAAGCTGTAAGTACATTTCCGAAGATAAATACAAATTCGAAAACTTATACGAACATAAAAATTTCTCGGCGATAGGTAACAGTTGATAGAAGCTATCAGAAAGTGATGCTTAAATATTAGAAGTACATGTCAAGTACCAACTGATGAAGTACCTAGAAGAGAATACAATTTTAGTCCAACAACAATCGGACTTTAGGGAAAAACATTCGTGTGAGACAGCGCTCAATTTGGTGATATCTGATTGGAAAGAAGAGCTAAATAAGAAGAATGTATTTGTTTCGGTATTCCTGGACCTCAAAAGGGCATTTGAAACAGTGGATAGAGACATTTTACTAAAAAAACTGCAACAAATTGGTATAACTGATACGGAGCTAGAATGGTTCAGCAGCCACTTGAAGCAGAGACGACAACGAACTGTGATAAATACAGCGATATCCGATGAATTGGAAGTACCCATAGGGTTATCACAAGGGCGGTTCTGGCACCGATATTGTTCCTAATTTATATTAATGATATTGTCAATGCCGTCGAGGGATGCGAAATTCGACTCTTTGCCGACGATGCATTAATTATGATAAGTGAAAATAATATTAATGTCGCTATATCAAAAATGCAAGTGGGACTGAATAATTTATATACATGGCTGTGCGGAAATAGATTAAAACTTAATATTAATAAAACAAAGTATATGGTTATAACCAGAAGAAACTTTAATGATCTCAATATTGAATTGAAAATAAATAATGAAAGCATACAAGGAGTAGATAGTATAAAATATTTAGGTATTATAATTGATAATAAACTCAAATTTGAGGAACACATGAAATACACCGTTGCGAAAGTAGCTAAAAAAATAGGGATTATGCAGAGAACATCCAAATATCTACATAAAAAATACAAAATACTTATATATAAATCTATTATTGAGCCCCATTTTGTATATTGTCCATCGATATTATTCATAATATCAGATAGTGAAATTGATAAACTTCAAAAGCTCCAAAACCGGTGTATGCGATTTATCCTTAAAAAACGTAGTGATGCCAGAACGGCGGATATGCTGAATAGTTTGAACTGGTTAAGTGTTAAGCAAAAAATTTTCTTTCACTCCATGAAGTTAATTTATAATATAAAGCAAGGCAATGTACCTGAATACCTTAGTAAAAATGTATTGTTAGCAGAGCAAACACACAATGTAAATACTAGGAATAAACAAAATTTTAAACTGCCATTGTTTAGAACTGAGATAGATAAACAAAACATTTTCTATAAAGGTCTCAAATGTTTCAATGAACTCCCCATGGATTTAAAAACATGTAATGAAATCTTAATTTTTAAGAAAAAATTGTATGAGTTTTGTAAAACCCTAGCTATAAGATAGCAAATTGTTAATTATACTTGAATTAGGCTCCAGTGGCCGTAATAAATAATAATATAAAATAATAATATAATAAAATAATAATAATAAAACTTGCGATTTTAAGGCTTTAACAAAGACAACTAAAATAGGTGGTGAAACATAATAGAAAGCAATAGTTGTTGAGTTAGTGGCCGCTGTGGTGCAGTGGCTCGCCTGCTATGCCAGAGGTCTCGGGTTCAATCCGCAGTCCGAGTAACACCAAACAAATTTTCTAATTAGTAAAAATCCAAATATTGGGTTTTTTAAGAGCAGTGGTCACCTCTCGGCAGTGGACGGCATACCCTCCGAGAGTATTTCTGCCATGAAAAAGCTTCTCACAAAAAATGCATTCGCCGTTCGGAGCCGGCACAAAACTGTAGGTCCACCCAATTAGTAGGAAAAACAAAAGGAGCACACCTCGAATTGGGAGAGAAGCTCGGCCATAAAACTCGTCAGAGTTATAATAGCGCCATTGTATTATTATATTATTAATAGTTGTTGAGTTGTTAAGAAGACAACTCAACTTAGTCTAGTTGTGAATCATAATAGGAGCATTATTAGCATTATTATCCATGTATGTATATACATATGTACATTAGGGTCGGTAATTTTTTTTAAACATTGCTCCTAGACAGAGCATGGATTACGATTACAAGATGATTACGAATACAGTATTCGTAATTTTAAAAAATATGAAATTAAGATCACTGTAATCGTTATCGTTGTTACAAAAATAAGTATTACTCTAATCATTACTTTTTGATTGCTTGCTTTTCCGACAGGGTAGGAATATGATGCATTGTGGAACGATTTTCCGTCGTCCTTGTCAAGTTTGGTTGGGAGACAAACCGGTTTCGGTTAATATCGCCATCTTCAGTGTATTTTTTTTGAACAATACATCATTACTGTAATCGTAATTAAAAAAAAAAGATATGAAATACGATCACTGTAATCGTAATAAAAAAAATAATAAGGATTCCTGTAATAATTTTAAAAATAGAAATTATGCTTACAGTAATCTTAATCATCTTTGCAAACTAT
Organism: Urophora cardui; assembly: GCA_960531455.1. Classification (NCBI taxonomy): domain Eukaryota; kingdom Metazoa; phylum Arthropoda; class Insecta; order Diptera; family Tephritidae; genus Urophora; species Urophora cardui. Next base: position 581,939 of record OY482670.1, read on the forward strand.
TTTTAATTTTTAACAATAAGTAAACTTACTTCTTTCAGTGCCAAGCATATTTTCCTCCCTAGACCGTTTATTATTTAAAATGCAATTTTAATAATTTTTTACAAGTAATTCTTAGATTTGTAATTTAAGATTACAAAAAAAAAGGGATTACTGTAATCGTTATTTTAAAAATAGAAATTACGATTACTGTAATCGTGATCATCGTTACAAAAATTGGGATTAGTGTAATCGTAATTTTGAAAGACTTGAAATTACAATTCCTGTAATCGCAATCGTCGCCCCAAAAAAAAAAAAAAAAACAAGGATTACTATAATCGTAATGTGAAATTTCAATTACTGTAATCGTGTCCTTATCGCCCAGATCTGTTCCTAGCAAATGCGGATTATACATAAAAGAAGCAAATTTTTAGAGCATACCCCTTAAAACAAGTTCGAGCTTGTACATTTTTAAAAGAAGTTTATATGGAGCTATGGAAAAATACAATAACCCAATTTTTGACCACAAATTTTCTTCTTTTGTTCCTAATATTATTTGGAGCTAAAAACATTACCTCAAGAGTAGGAAAAACGGTATTTTTTTTAACCTTTAGGTTAGAATATCTCGGAAACAAGATTTGACATCTTTCGTAATTAAAAATTGGGTTATTGTATTTTTCCAAGCTCGATATAAACATATTTCCAAAATGCGTATTTGATGCAGATATCGAATTTGCTATGAACAACGTTGCAATCACTGTAGACTAGTGATGAGCGATATATCGCAAACTGTGATTTTTTCACTGTGAATAAAAAATCGCAAATCGCAGTTGCGATCACTTTTTCAAAATAGCAGTTCACTACTTATTGGGAACTGCTATCGATGTACCAAGTAAGCAGTTCACCTATGTGAATCGCAATCGCAAAAGCATTATAAATTTCTTTTTGTTAATACTTTTGAGCAGACCACATACGTATATAGAAATATAAGAAAAAAAAAATTATTGAATTTACAATTTACATATCTTTGAAAAATGTTTACAAACAGCGAAATTACTGCGGAATACGTTGTTATTGCTATGATTTTGTTAACATAAAATGAAGACAGGTTATATCGCTCAGAAAACGCAAAATTAATCTCTACCGGTAACTGATGAGTTTATAGCAGTCCATGCAATCGCAATAGCAGTTTAAAATCGCAGTGATTTAAAAATAAAAATCACCAAAATCACAGATATCGAAAAATCGCAGTTTCTCTCATCTCTACTGTAGACCTGTAGGCAAGGTTAGGTGAAAAAGAAAAAATGACGGAACCCATTTAGGTGAATATAGCGGACAGTAGCAGCACAGAGTTGCATTTGAATTACTCTAAAAAACTTTAGAGCTTGGAAACAAAACAAAACTAACTTTTAACTTCAGCTATCCTTCGTTGATCACTTAAAAACACTTTCTCAATCTGTTTTAAAGAGTGCACTTTGATATAATTATTTATTATACAACTCTACCACGATCTTAAAAAATTTTTTTTACACATTTTCGCTGCGCCGGCAACCCTTTTCTGTCAATGGAACCAATTTTGGTGTATTTCCCAAAATCCCATCTCAAAGCTTGCCTACAGGTCTACAGTGGTTGCAATCATCTCAAACAAATTTAACCACCCTAGGGATGCTCGATGTTGAACGATACATCGGAAACATCGATGTTTTCAATTCGATACATCAAATAAAAGTCGATGCATCAAATAATACGATATTTATCGATGCATCGATTTATTTTTTCGATGTTCCGTCAATTTACCATGTCTAATTTTTCGAATTGGCGTCATCGTAAAACCGACACTTCAACTTAATATAACAATTGCAAAATCCATACAAAAATTAGGTCCATGTCGAGCCCTAACCGCAACTTTGGTGTAACCAAACCAATTTTCGAAATCCGTTTTGGACCAATATCGGTAATGCTGTTTATTTTAAAATATCGCAACGGCAGTTATGATGTAAGTAACATTTTGACTTGAAATTTTTAAAATTTGTAATTTAAAAAACCTTCTCTTGTAAAATTGTATTTGTCTTGGTTACACTAAAATGGCTGCTCGGGGTCAATATGTGATGAAACGCATAAATATATGTCAACCTTAGAGGTTATAGGTATTTAATATTTTTTGCATTGCAATACTTTTTTTAAGTGAATTTTGTTTTTTTTTTGGTTATATTAAAAATGTGAAAATAAAATAAGGTTGTTGGTTTTTTTTAATTTGGTTGTTTTTCTTTCACAGATTTTGGTTGGTTATTTTTTTTTTAAGGGGAAGCCGCGATTTTACTCAAAATTGATACAATGCATCGAAAACATCGATGTTTTTAGACGATGCATCGCAAAACATCGATGTGAGTTCACGATGCATTGCATCGGAAAAAACATCGATGTATTTTTTTCATGAGCATCCCTAAACCACCCTAATGTACTTTCATAAATGGTATTTCACTTACCAAGTTCACCCACAGAAGTTGTACTGGAATTAAAGCTTCAGGCAAGCCCAAAGCAGCAGTTAGAAAAATAGACACCACCTCACCAATATTCGATGAGATAAGGTAACGAATAAATTGTTTCATATTATTATAAATAGCACGTCCTTCCTCCACAGCCGAAACAATTGAGGAGAAATTATCATCAGCGAGTACCATCTCAGCTGCAGATTTGGCTACCGCAGTACCTGAACCCATTGCAATACCGATTTCGGCTTTCTTCAAAGCCGGCGCATCATTGACACCATCACCCGTCATGGCTGAAATCTCATTCATACTTTGCAGATATTCAACAATTTTTGATTTGTGCTGTGGCTCCACACGCGAGAACAATCTGGCGCGGGCTACTGCAGACTTTTGTTCGGCGGGTGAAAGATCATCAAATTCACGACCAGAATATGATTTCCCAGTTGTATCTTCGTCTTCCGCAAAAACGCCAATGCGACGGCAGATAGCTTCGGCGGTAGCCTTGTTGTCACCAGTGATCACAATCACACGAATGCCAGCTGCTCGGCACCGTACAATTGAATCGAATACTTCCTTACGTGGGGGATCCAACATGCCAACAACACCGACAAATGTTAAATTAATTTCGTATTGATAGAATTTAGTGGAATCGCCCAAGTCCATTTCATCGGGGCGCATGGGACTATCACCAACAGCCAATGCTAAGCAGCGCAAAGTATCACGCCCAGTACCATATTGTCCAGTCAAAGCCAAAATCTTGGACTTCAGAGCTGAAGTGAGAGGAACTTTGCTTGTGCCAACGCGTGCATGTGTACAACGTTCCAAAACACCTTCTGGGGCACCCTTGACGAACAACTTAGGACCAGTTCCTAGACGCGATTGTTTCAAAGGTGTACAATAAGATGACATCGATTTACGATCACGTGAAAATTCAAGTGTGAATTCTTTTTTCCATTTCGTTTCAATTTCCTGTCGTACGCAAATCGCGGCTGAACGGCGATCCAGGCCGCTTTTGTTTACATTGAATGGATTCAATTTCTCGGCTAATACGATTAGAGCAGTCTCTGTTGCTTCGCCAACCTTTTCGAAGCACTGTTTGAATTCATTATAATCAATGGCTGAATCATTGCACATAATGCAAATTGTTGCTAACTCCTGCAGTGCTTCGTAATCAGCCGCTTTTACTCGCTGACCTCCCAAAAATAGTTCACCAATTGGTTCATATGTGGATCCAGTCAATTCGAATTCCAGGAAACTGCTATCATTTACTTCAACCTTTTCAAAAATGAACATTCTCGATACTGACATTTGATTCGTGGTTAAAGTGCCTGTCTTATCTGAGCAAATCACTGATGTACAACCTAATGTTTCTACAGATGGTAATGAACGGACAATAGCATTCTTTTTGGCCATTCGACGAGTTCCCAGAGCTAAACATGTTGTAATGACAGCTGGCAGACCCTCTGGAATGGCGGCTACAGCTAGGGCAACAGCAATTTTGAAATAATAGATAGCACCTTTAATCCATGAGCCACCATGAGCTGGATCATTGAAATGGCCAATATTTATGGCCCATACAGCCACACAAATAATTGAAATGACTTTTGATAGTTGTTCGCCAAATTCGTCCAATTTTTGTTGCAAAGGCGTTTTGATCTCCTCAGTTTCGGACATTTCTGTGCGAATTTTACCAATAGCAGTATTTAACCCGGTGCCAATAACAACACCGCGCGCCTTTCCAGCTGCCACATTGGTTCCCGAAAATAGTATATTCTTTTTGTCTTGGTTGACAGCACGCGGGTCTGGTATAGGATCGGTGTGTTTTATGACCGATACAGATTCGCCAGTTAAAATTGACTGATCGATTCGCAAAGTAGTCGAGTAAATATGTGTTAATCTAATATCAGCGGGAATTTTATCACCCACTGACACCTCGACAATATCGCCTGGAACGATTTCCTTGGCTCTAATTTTTTGGATGCCAGACTTATCCTGACGTACCACTTTTCCCATTTCGGGCTCATATTCTTTAAGTGCTTCGATAGCCGACTCGGCATTTCTTTCCTGCCATACACCTACAACGGCATTTGCTATCAAAATTAAAAGAATAACTAAAGGTTCTACAAAAGCTGTGAATGTATCTTCGTGCTCTTCAAATAAAGCTAAAACCTGCAAAATATAAAATTATATTTAAAGGTGCAACGTAGTTATAAAATCACATAAGTATGTACATACACAACATACATAGTACATTAGCAATTTTTGGACTATACAGATGATTTTAATGAAGTGATAGATTTTTGTTAACTATTTTTTCTTAAATGCATACATAAGTTCAAATCGAAGCAAAAATAAATCATTATGGAAGAAGGGCAAATAAAAATAAATGACCTCGCAATGCAAATTTTCTAGGAAGGTGGTGATATAATTTTTTTTCTAATTAAATTAAAAAAAAAAATTTGTACTATATAAAGTTAGTACATATATCCTATAATCTTTCTACATCATTCAATTAGCCGTTAAGACCTTTGTACCTTGTTTGGCTAAATATATAAATATGGGTATGGCATCCATTATATGGATATGCAAACCATAGTTTATGGATCAGACAGGATTATCCATATATATGGATGTGATATCAATATAGTTTTTTTCCGTGTAGATATTAGAAAAGCAGGGATGGGCATCTCCCATACAAACTGAAACTGATTTTGAACATCTCTTGAAAGAAACATATGAAATAATTATGTCCATTGTAGATATACAGAATTTCTTAAAAGTGGAAGCTTCCCGCAATACATACATATGCATATAGATAGGTACTCCAAAAATATAAGAACCTGGAAAAATTATGGGAAATACATACATACATATGTATTCTAATATGAATTTTTAACCTCTTAAAGAAAACATATTTATGTTTTATATTTAATAGAACTTACGAATGAAATTATAGCCGCCAATAATAGGATTTTTACGAGGAGATCGTCAAATTGTTCTAAAACAAGTTGCCAAATAGTTTTTCCTGGAAAAATATTTTGTTTATTTTCGTTTTCATTTACAATATTTTATTTTCGTAATACCTTCCTCCGTCGGCAGTTCTGTAAATGAAAATAAAAATAAAAACATTTTTGTTATTAATTTACGATTGTTATAATTTGTACATATGTCTTTACCGTTTGGGCCATATTTTTTTTGATTGGCTTTTACTTGCTCCAATGTGAGCCCACGCTCCGGGTCTGTGCCAAAGAAGTTTAAGGCCTGTTCGACGGTCTTAGCGTGGCCGTCCTCCATTGTTACCGATAACTAGACGCTTAAGAGTTACTGAAATAAATATAGAATTATGAACATATGTATAATATTAGTACGGTTTATAAATAAGATTATATGTACATATGTATACTACATGTGTATACGTATGTACATACTTATATATATTTTCTTATATATATGTACTACATTTTCTTAACTCTGATAATTCCTTTATATTATAATCCTTCCTCGGGTATGCTACGAACAAGCCTTAACCCGTTCTAGAAATAAATATGAATCACTTTTATATGGTTAAGCCTTCGAATAGAGAAAATTAATTAGGTATTTTTGTATTTAGATCAGGGACTTGTAACAAAACTCGTAACGAAACGAAACTTGCGTTTCTGTTCCAAGAAACATTAAAGGATAGAAACTAAATTCGAAACCAAATGATTGTAACGGTTTCAATAAGTAACAAAACTGTAACAGAAACGAAATTAATTCTGTTCCTTGTAACAGAAACAAAACTCCTTTGTAACAAAAGTCGTAACAGAACGCCGAAATGGTTTCAGCAGAAACAAAAGCTGTAACGAAACTAAATCAATTTTGTTCCTTGTAACAAAACCCGTAACAGAAACAAAATTAATTTTGTTTCTGCAAATATAGTTTTGCTACTGCTAATTTTGTTTCTGTTCTTGTTGAAAGGAACAAAATTAATTTTGTTTCTGTTACGGGTTTAGTTACAAGGAACAAAATTAATTTAGTTTTTTTACAGGTCTTGTTTCTGCTGGAACCGTTTCGGAGTTTTGTTACGACTTTTGTTACAAAAGAGCTTTGTTTCTGTTTCAGTTTCTGTTATCGTTACTTAGCTGTGTAACAGAAACCGAAACCGAAACGTGTTACAAGTCTCTATGGACTAGCCCAAAAAACGCTGCCTCATTAAGTCCCTGAATTAGATATTCCCACGGCAGTCATGTCAAGAACCGAAGTGTCTCCGATTTATATCCGGCCAATTACATATTATGTACTGAAATTTTACGCCAAAAAAGAAAGTCTGGGATGATGGAATTCGTCAGTACATTATCACATATGCATGTACATATATATGTAAAAACATCGGCTTTCCATTAGCGAAGCACGTCCCTAGAAAAATCACTTTTTCAGGCGAGTAGAGGGGCTCTCACAGATATCAAAACTGAAATCAAAACTTGCCGTTGGCTTATGGTTTACGAGATATTTGTTGTTTAGTTATTTTTTGTTTGGTAAATTCTACAACTTTAACAACAAATATCTCGTAAGCTATAAGCCTCCGTCAAGTTTTGATTTCAGTTCTGACATCCCCCACCCTCTAAATAGTCTTTTTCGGTGCGTGCTTCCTTAATGGAAAAATTCCCCAAATATTTAGACGATCGAAATGAAAAGAAGAGATAGTTTACACACTGGCGCGTTTTATCTTTTGCGAATTCGATAACTGCAATGAATGACGTGGACTTTTTACTTTTCTTGTTTAAATGCTAATCCTTAATTAATGCAACGTAAGTATTTTTGTAGATACATATGTATTTATCGCTCTGTGTTTGTTGTGGCATGTAAGTTTAACCAACAACTATGTCCATACATCGGTAGAATTATCAGCATCCATGTATTTTAAAGTAAAAATTACATTACATTATAGTTTGTACTCTTATTTTATTATGTTCATACATATGTAGGAAGGGTTCTACCTAACCAACAAAACAAATCAAGCACAACTTAAATACATAAGTTCGTAATATATACATATATACCAAATAAAGATTAATTAATTAAAGTGCCAATATTTTAACCTTACGTATTTTTCTTAAATAAATTCAACAAATAGCATTTACTTGATTGAAATCTTGATATTAGATACTTAATTATCTAGTATATTGGAAATTTCCTTGAGCAGTCCAAAGGGTACACTTTTCGCAAGAAACATTTACTTAACACTATTAAATGCCTTATTTATAAGCAAATTTCAAATCTTTATAATGCGTCTTATTTTAATATGTAAAATTGATATTGGTAACAAACACTGCAGAAGAAAAGAAGTGTGATAGCAAATTTTATTGCAAGCTCAACCTAATACCATGTCTCCACATAACGTGTTTCGCTCTTTTTATCTGCATTCGGTCTATCATTCGTCTTTCGACCTCGAAACCAGTGCCGAAACCGGCTAGTTTCCATACAAATTTCTGAGAGCGAACCAGCGTTGCCATTCTAGCTTTTTTCAAGCTAGATTTAGCTTTTTTTTCTTGTCTTTTAGCTGGAAAAATTCTGATTTAGCTTTGGCTTTTTTTTCTAGCTTTTTTATTTGCGAAAACTCCCCAAAAAATGAGCGCTGCTTGCTGCTCATATACATACATACAGTCATCATAGTTACCATTATTTGAATGTAAAACATTTTTTTTTTAACATTTCGTTATTTTTATTGACACTGAAGTACAAATTTGCATATACATACATAGTATATGAAAATAAATAACTTATGCAGGCTCCACTAAACAGGTCGGTTCTTCAGATCAGCTGACTTCTTGTTCTTCTTCAACACCTATCCAATTTGTTTACTTCTGCATATTCTTTACATGCATTCGTGTTTACAATTCGTCAAATTCTTCATTCTCTGAGTTTATCCATCATTCGCCCGTGAGCTGAATGTCAAATTATTTCGTCTTCCTTATAGTTTTGACATCTCGGTCACGATAATTCGACATTAAGGTCACGGCGTGTATGTGTGTTTGTATCTTGAACCGACCTGTTAAATTGGCCTTGAATTTATGTATGTTTTGAAAACACAATAGGCGAGTTCGCCTCCAGATCCGCATAAAAATTTTGCGTGCAAATTGAACAACAATTTTGTGATCCTGATGTTTATCTAGATCCATTTCGGGTCCGTATAGATTGTAATGGATTTTTTGATCCAGATAAACATCAGGATCAAAAAATTGTTGTTGCAGTGGCTTGCAAATTTTTTGTCCGGATCACTGCCACGGGAAATCACCTATTAATAAAGCATTAAAATACGCAGTAGGACTTGGGATCATCGTTTTATTAATCCGGGAGTACTTGTCAATAGATACTCCATTACTGCCTATACTTCGTGTATAAGCATACAATTTTTTATACTCGCTTTTAACATTGTAACTATGTACTAGGAAGGGAAGTAATAAACACAAACAAAATAAAACAAAACTGAAACAATTTTGATATTGCTCGGAAAGGATATCAAATAGAGTACTCTTCTTCTCTCGCTTGGGGAGATCTCGCTCCAAGTTCTACTGGGTAATTTCGTATTTTTTTTAGCTTCTTTTTTTAGCTTTAAATGTTTTTTTTTTATGTGTGAAACAATTTTTTTTAGCTTTTTCTAGCTTTTTTTTTTTGAGAATCTAGCTGGAACTCTGGAAAAGTTCTGGCAACACTGGAGCGAACAAAGAGCGTCATTCGTTTTCAATCCTCTTGCCAACCCAAATAATATCGATACCTGCTATAATTTTGTATAGCAAATCTATCGAAATCTCACACATCTCAAAACAAAAACGCAAAAATAAGCACAGGATCCACCCAAGGCAAATTCATTATATGATAATGGCAGGGCGAATTCGGCAATATTCGATTCGCTTTAAGTTTTTGTCCATCAGAATGTCAAACTCAAAGTCAAATATTTGTTTGTATGGCATTCTTCTGTACTCGGCATGGTACAATAATCTAGAGGTAGGCGCATGGGCGAATTCAGAAACTACTTTTTTATTTCCAAAGGTAGAGTGTAATGCCAAAATCCAAGCGAATTGTAATCATAACCAATAGGAATGAGCGAGTCCCAAGCGAATTCAGATTTTAACCACGGCGAAATATACTTTTGACATTACACTCTACCAATTACAATGGGTGAGTTTCTAAGACAAAGCTGCTCCGTAACTGTTGAGCTCAACAGTTGCCAACAGTTGTGTAGCAGTTGCGTTAAACAGTTACGTCTTAGAAACGGCTTGATGAATTTATCAGCTGTTTGGCTTTACACAACATGTTGAGCTGAAGTAGCGAATAAAATTTGTGATGGAAAAAATGGCGAAAAGTTGCCAACTGTTGAGCTGAGCTGAATTACTCAACAGTGCGTTTCTAAGACAAACACTCAACAGTTGCACAACAGCTCTGTCTTAGGCACTCTGCACACGGAGCGTACTGCTTTAGACGCGTATTAGATACTACAGACGAAAGCTGTACGCTTTGATGTCGCGCACGTATATTTCAATTGAGGGCTGCACACGAGTCGTCAGCTTCATGCATTCGTCAAAGTATGCTGGCTACATGTCGCTTGGCGTAAAGCAGTGCTAGTAGCTAGGCGTACTACGCTTAGAAAACAGGAAGAAGAAGATGTTTGTTTACATTTTTCCACTTGGTGAAATTTAAGAAAGCAGTAAAATTTGTGTAAAAAATCGGAAAAATGAGTGTAAAATTAAAGAAAATGGAAGATTCCATAAAAGTTATCATCTTTTCTATTTAAAGCTTCGAAATTTAAAGCAAATACCGTATTATTAATTTGTTTGTTTGTTTGTGCAGCGAAGTTTCATGTCGCTTCGTGTGCAGATCTTGAGGCGTAAGGAAATCGACGCTACATAAAATGTCTGATACGCGTCTATGACGATTCGCCTCGTGTGCAGAGTGCCTTAGAAACTCACACAATAACAAAATACATGGGGATTTTCTGAATTCGCCCCTGCGCCTACCTGGTATATCTGCCTTGGTACTCGGCGAGTTAAAAACGAGAGGAAGAAGAAGTCAGCTGTTCAGCTACCATTACCATATGAATGAATTTGCCGTGGATTCACCTATACAGGTCGGCTCTTTAGATCAGCTGACTTCTTCTTCTTCAACAGCTATACAATTTCTCTACTTCTGTGTATTCTATACATACATTCGTGTTTACTATTGGTTAAATTCTTCGTTCTCTGAGTTTCTCCATCATTCGCTCGTGAGCTGAATGTCAAATTATTTCGTTCTTCTTTCAGTGTTGACATTCCGTTTGACATTCAGCTCACGGCATGTTTGTGTGTATGTATCATGGACCGACCTGTTAAAGTGGCCTTGAATAAGCAAACATACAAACATTGAAGAAGAAAAAAATGAGAAATATCAAACTGAATAACGATCAACCACGTGGAGACCGGTTATTTCGCAAGAGGTTTTACTACACGTTTCGTTGGCGAATTAAGTTATGTGGAGACTGGCTTTAAGGCATATCAAAACAGGTCGGTTCAATACATGATCTAACTAAAAGGTCATGTCAGTTCACTGGCCGTTCGTTGGTTGTTCGCGGCTTTATTGGTCCTGTGACGTAAGCAGTATTTGACATTTCCGCCTACTGGCATTACCGTCTCAATATATATACCGTGGGTTCAATATACATACACACACACGCCGTGAGCTGAATGTCACACTCGTGACTGAAATGTCGCACTGCAACTTCTGCCCAAGATTCGGCAAACCTATTTTCTGATTTCTTTGCGTCGAATTACACCAATGATTCGTGTGTTGATATATTAAATTCTTGTTCCGATAAAGATTCTATGTTAAATATTTCTTCTTTGCAAATCTCATCTGCTGATATCATCAAAGGTATAGATAATCTCAAACCGTCATACCAAACTGATGTCGATTGTCTATCAGCATTTTTACTAAAAAACTGTCTTTGTTTAGTTGAACCTCTTAAATTCATTTTCAATCTCTCCCTTTCTTCGGGTATATTTGTAGATGATTGGAAGCAGACGATCATTACTCCTGTATTCAAAACTGGAAACAAAAATGATGTGAAGAATTATAGGCCGATATCAAAGCTATCTTCGGTATCTAAATTGTTTGAAATAGTTGTGTATGGTAAACTATCTTTCTTAATGAAGAATCAGATCTCTTTAAACCAGCATGGTTTTGTATCCAATCGCTCTACAGTTACCAATCTGGCTCTCTTCACCGACTACTGCATGCTAGCCTTTCACAAAAAATCTCAAGTAGATACTATCTACACTGACTTCTCGAAGGCATTCGATAGAGTGTCCCATTTCATTCTTCTTCAAAAGTTAGAATCAATAGGCTTCCACTCTGTATTTCTGTCATGGGTCAAGTCTTATTTAATGGGTAGACAGTGTATGGTCGTGGTCGATAATGCTACCTCCCACCCTTTTATTGCATCTTCAGGTGTTCCCCAAGGAAGCGTTCTTGGGCCGCTTTTTTTCATAATTTTTATAAACGACATTGTTTCTTGCTTTAAGTATGCAAATTCTCTCTTATACGCTGATGACCTAAAAATTTTTGCAACGGTTACAAATTTAAATGAGGCAGATGCATTGCAGGCTGATCTAAATCGGGTTCATGATTGGTGCCGTAGAAATCGGATGCCGCTTAATGTAAGTAAATGTTATCATGTGACTTATGCCAGGCATAGAAATACCCTGCAAACCACATATCATATTGCTGGCTCCTTATTGCAATCTGTTTCTGAAATTAAGGACCTTGGTGTTGTTTTTGACACTACTTTGAATTTCAACAGTCACGTTGATTATATCATCTCCCGGTCATATGCGATGCTTGCATTCATTCGGCGTAATAGTTCGATGTTCAATAATCCGTATACACACAAAGCTTTGTATTCTGCATTTGTTCGCTCGAGATTAGAGTATGCTGCTTTTATTTGGAGGCCGTATAATAGAACTGCATCTAATCGCATTGAACGGGTGCAAAAAGTGTTTCTTCGTTTCGCCCTCCGACATTTAAATTTCTCTCTGCCTATGCCTTCCTATCACTCTCGTTGCCTTCTTATTAATCTGGATACTCTTGAAAGTAGAAGATCTTTTATATCTTGTTCTTTCATTATCAATATCATATCTGGCTCTATTGATTGCCCGTTGCTCTTGGAAAAAGTTCCGATTAATGTTCCCTCTAGGTCCTTACGCCATTCTGAATTTTTTAATATTGGCTTCTCAAGAACTAACTATGGCATCAATGCGCCCCTTAATCGAGCTTATGGTGAACTTAATGCGTTTTTAAATGCTTATGATGTTGACCTTATAAATCCCACCGGTAGCCTGTATAGTTTTCTGCGAATATTCTTCTCGCGCACATATCGCTAATATCTTATATCCTATTACTCATTTTTAATTTAGCTGTAAGATTATCTATTATTTCAATTGTATGTCTAGCCGGTAAGAGTATATTGTATTCGATGGCTGGAAAATAAACAAAATAAACAAACAAAAAAAAAAAAAAAAAAAAAAAAAATGTCAGAACCATGGTATAAAAACTCAGAAGGTAATTTCACTTTAAACTTTTTGACGGCTATTGAATTTTTCTGAAGTATCTTTTTTGTAAACATTATGAGTGAGGCTGCCATATTGGACAAATATAAAAAATGGAGATTTTTTAAGAAAATTTTGGTAATTTTAGTTTTAGTTGAAGAAAGCTCAGAAATTATCAAAGAAAGTCATATATTATTATAAGGGATGTGAAAAGTGGGAAGTATTTGGCTCGAATATTTAATACAAAGCCTTACGCAATACAACAGACAGAGCATTTAACAACGAAGTAATAGCCCCGACACATAGCATACGTCAATCCGTCGACGTATGTGATTGAAAGCTCAGGTACTTGACGGAGAGGTCGCCACATAGGAAACGTTGACGGATATACATAAATCAGCTGTTTGATTAACCTTTAACTACAGAGGTGGTGGCAAAAATTTAACTCTTTAGAATATTTTGTAATTTCTCTTTTAAGTTGCCCTCTTGAAATTCAGTTTTCAGTAACTTCTCATCTCCAGATAATTATTGACCATTTTGGTTTTATGGAGGAATGTTTTACAAATGAGAAAAAATTCGAAAAGCAAATTGCGAAAAAAGTGAAATTCAACAGTAGCTAAAAGTTAACAATCAAAAGCAATCAGCTGACATAGCGACGGATTGACGTATACCAAAAGTTGACTGTTGGGCAACTTTGGTACGTTGCGGCGACGGATCCGTCGTACTTGTGACGATGTACATTTAAATGCCCATAGTTTACTGAGCTGTCAGTCACATACGTCGACGTAGACGGATTGACGTATGCTATGTGACGGGCCTATAAGGCTGGAGTCATCGTTATGTCCGAACAAATTTTTTTTTTACATTTTGCTCGTTCTTTTTACTTCTATCTTACAGAAAGGGAAGAGAAGGAGTACAATACAAGCAAAAATTTGGTGGAACAGAAATGCAGAATTCAGATTAAGAGCCTATACACACTTGCGACTCAATCGATTTAGTCGAATGTTGATTTGCATGGGAATGTATGGAAGCATTCACACTACATTCAATTAGTTGTACAACTGAAACAGTTGGATTTGCAGCCCAATTTCATTCCAACTGAAACAGTTGTACAACTGCTTGATCAGCAAGGCGCCCTTCTACGTATTCACACTTGAGACAATTTAGTCGAACGACTACAACAACAACAGTGATATTCGTAGTGGAAAGAGTTGCCATGCTGACAGCACTACTTTTATTTCACTTTTGGTAAACTGTAGAGATTGAATATTTCAATTAATATTTTCAAAATGTTTAAAAACAAAAGGTTCGTTTCTTATTAACTACACCATTTCCAGATGGATTTTAGAAAGCGTTAACTGGATTTTAGAAAGGGGAAATTGGATTTTAGAAATGTCAATTGGATTTTAGAAAGGGGAAATTGGATTTTAGAAATGTCAATTGGATTTTAGAAAGCGTTAAAAGGATTTTAGAAAACAAAATTGGATTTTTGAAAGCTTGAATTGGATTTCAGAATGTGCGTTTAAAATAAATTTTACACAGAATTTTTCGAATAGAAATTCTTTATTGCGTATGAAAGTATAAATTAATAATTATATAAATTTTCGAAAATCCAATTTACAGTTTCTAAAGTCCAATTTCCCTTTTCTAAACTCAAATCGACATTTCTAAAATCCAATTTTCCCTTTCTAAAATCCATTTGGCTATTCTAAAATCTAATTTCCCCTTTCTAAAATCCAATTGACATTTCTAAAATCTAATTTCCCCTTTCTAAAATCCAATTGACATTTCTAAAATCCAATTTCCCCTTTCTAAAATCCAATTGACATTTCTAAGATCCAATTTCCCCTTTCTAAAATCCAGTTGACGCTTTCTAAAATCCATCTGGAAATGGTGTAGTTATAGACAAGAATTATCTAACTAAGGATATTTACTTCCGTTTTCATATGTTTCTTGATATTGTTGTTCTCTTCAAATGTCATTAATCGCATTTTAAAATAGAAATAATGAAAATGAAATTTCATGAAAATTATTAATGGCTGATTTTTACTATTTTTCCGTTTCTTGTACTTCTGTTCGTTTCGCCTTTATGAGCGTAATTCCTTCCGTTTTTCTCTTTTCATTTACTTGACAGCTAGTTGCTAGTTTAATAAGAAACAAAGCCAAACAATGTATGCACTTTTTGTTTATTTTATTGTTTTTTATTTATTAATCAAGTTGACAGCTGACAAGAAGGTGCTTTCATGTAAGAATGCAGATAAACTTTAACAATTTAATACTTCATCACTTTATATGAAGACCACTAATGTAAAATTTGCTGAGTAACTGTGTAACCTAAATCAAACGCACGCCGTCAATTTACTGTCAAAAATTTCTCATGCCCATACAACTTGTATGGGAGTAACCGAAATTGAACGGCGTGCGTGAAAAGCAAATTCGACGCCCAATTTTTGTTTTGCGTGACAGTTGAAATTAAGCATTGTGGGTGATTGTTTGCAAAAAAATTGACACTTGCTTTTGATATCGTGTCTGTTAGGTACATATTCCACAAAATAACAAGATTTTCTCTGATTTTCTGTATTTTTCTATTTCTTTATCTGAACACGCACGCAAGTCAATTTCGGTTCAAGGCATATGAAAAATTTGCGTGCGTGCGTTAAATTGACGACTTGCGTTTGATTTAGGTTACACAGTAAAATGTGAACATTGGCAACACTATGTCATTGTCAATCGCACGACTATTTAGTCTCAAGTGTGAATAGCTGCCACCGATTCGACTAAATAGTTGGAGTAGTGTGAATACAACAGTCCAATTCGACCAAATCGATTGAGTCGCAAGTGTGTATAGGCTCTAAAGGAAACAAGAAGGTACAAGGCAGATCTAGGAAGGTAGGCTCGGTAGCGAATTCAGAAACTACTTTTCTTATTTACAAAGGTAGAGTGTAATGTCAAAATCAAAGCGAATTCACATCATGACCAATAGGAATGGGAGAGTCTCAAGCGAATTCAGATTTTAACTAAGGCGAATTATCATTTTGACATTACACTCTACCAATTACAATAACAAAATACATGGGGAAATTTCTGAATTCGCCACCGAGCCTACCTTCCTAGATCTGCCTTGAGAAGGTATATTTTAAAGTTCTTTATTAAACTCATTTAAGTTGTAATTTTTTTAATTTTTTTGTTGTTGTAATCTTTTTTTTTTTCATCAGGATCTCTTCGAGATATTTTCAATTAATTGTTTGTTTATAAAGCACTTCGTATCTACAGCCTCGAGATTTTTGTTCACAAAGCTTTCCACTAATTGCACTCTAAAAAATACATATTTTATTAAGATTTATGCACATTTTAATTATTGCGTCCATACTTTGTTTTCGCATTATAACTTGGCACTGCACATTTCGATAATAACGTTTTGTTGTTTGTGCTACTAATATCGCTAGCACCGAAATGCACTGAGCACATCAACGGGTTCTTTGGAAGATCAACTTCCTCTATTTGGCACGCTTGAAGACATTGATTCCTTATAAACGGAATTGCTGGAAACCTAAAAAACTTCACCGCTGAGCCTTTCCAAATGTGCACGGTATTTTCGCACCCCCTGAAGATGCAGCTCATTTTTCAAATCTTTTTTCCACAAATTACGCGTATGAAAGTAAATTTATTTATTTATTTATTTTGCACAAATCACACAGCTTTCGAAGCAATTGCTTTTTTGAAAATAAATTAATTTATTTTCACAAACTTCAGATTTTGGCCCAAAAAAACATTTGCTGTCTTTTACTCTGGTAGCATGATTTCAATGAAATAATAAAAGTCAAATGGCTAAGATGGCTGCCTACGTCAATAAGTGATTTTAACCATGATCCAATATATATACCGTGATTTTACCTTCTATTTTTCTACCATGGTCAGAACCAATAATAAAGGTTTTCGCATTACGACATACATACGTATATATGTACATACTGAAGTACTTGTACTTCTACAAGAATTTCGAAGTACTGAGGTACTGGTACTTGTACTTGGACTGGTACTTGCACTCTATAGGTCTGGTACATACATGCATACACACTCCATGTAAATTATTTGTGTATTCTGTGGTGCTGCTGTCAAAATCATAGTTCGCCATTGTAGAAATCATATTGCGTCATGCTCAAAATTGACATACATAAGTGTGACATAAGCACCAGCAGTATAGTAGTAATGAGCTATTTAGTAAGTTAACCTGTATAAATTAGCCTTGTTTGACATTCAGCTCACGAGCGAATGATGTAGAAACTCAGAGAATGAGGAATTTGGCCTAGGACATGATCCAATAATAATGGTCGACGCAGCAGAGAAAGGCTATTTTGTTTTTGTAATAGTAAGCTGTCAAATTATCGTCTTTTGTTTTGATTTTGCCCTCTTGCACGTGTTATTCCTGGAAATAGCTTGTGTGTTCGCTTGTATGTTCGCTGGCGTTTTTTCCGTTTTTGACAGTTTTATCTACGGCCGTTCAACGGTAATCGCCTATTCTCTTTTGGCTGATACGACCATTATTATTGGATCATGGCCTAGGATCATAACCTAACTATAGAAGGTCCATACAAGGGAGAGTCGATCTACTTCTTCCTGTTTGCAGCTTATGTCAAACTATCGTCTTTTGTTTTGATTTGTCAGTCTTGCCCCTGTTTTTCGTGGAAATAGGTTGTGTGTTCGGTTGTGTGTTCGCTGGCGTTTTTTCGGCTTTTGACATTTGTGAAAAAAGCCGGTAATCACCTATTCTCCTTCACATAAGACGACCTGTATAGATTGAAAACAGCGTTGCCACTTTGGTTACTTTTTACCAAAATTGGTTACCATTTTTTCGTTTGGTTACGTGGTTACTTTCGGCCGATTTTGGTTACCATCAAGGTCCATGAATTGAGTGAGTACACCATGGTTACATTCAACTTTTAGGAATACGCTTTTAATTTTTCCAAACTATAAAATATGTTTTTTCCAAATTGTTTTGTTATATTTTTTTTTAATCAAATTCCAAATAATTTATTGTTGGGGGTAAATGGAAAAAATTAGCTGTTTCACGAAAATCAATAAGGCAAAAGTGGGAAAAATTCAACAGCTTTGACAGAGTATGAGTGGTAGAGCTTGTAAAAGCTTTCGCATATTGCGGCTGAAGATGGAATGTATCACGGGTTCGATCCCCGTGAGGAGCATCCACTTCCGAAAAGGCTGCTAATGATTGAACATGGTTTCTCGTGAAATTAAATAATTTTCGTGCTAAGCATTAAAAAGCTTTTAAGTCCAAATAATTTATTTGACAGGAGCCAGCGACCACATTAGAAATAAATCTATTCTGGTGAATTTTCGTCGGGCGATTTTCGTCAGCTGTTCATTCTCATGTCTGGCCGTGTTTTTAAATGTTGATAGAACGCTACGATCGGGCGATATTTCGCTCGACGTCGGATCTGTTTAAGGCATAAAGATGTAAAACAATTGATATATTTTAGTTTTTTTAACCGTATATATTGTTTTGCTTCCAAATAAATAGCCCTAATGTTAATGGGATATATCGCTAGCCATGGCGGAATAATATCACGGTGGATGCAAATGAAATTATGCTTCTTACTTATTAATCAGCTGATGGACAAATGTGCCAAATTTTCAGCCATTTTTGTTTTGCTTTATGTCTTCTATACATATTTCCGAGAAAAGTAGTGAAGTCGCGTGTGCAACTAGTTTTTCTGCTGCTATTATTATATTATTATACACTTTGTGTGATTTCTGTGCTGTGAATTATATAATTATTTTTCATTATTTCAAGCGGTGAGCGCTTGTCAGCCATTTTGAAGAAACTTTTCGCGCCGATTCATAAATTGCACGAATTTCAATAAGTAAACAAAACAAAGAAAAACACGTGTTTTTGCATTTGACAGATCAGTACATAACAGTAAATTTTGTTGTTTCCCATTTACCACCACCATGATATTATTCCGCCATGATCGCTAGCTTAGGGCCGTTTACTCAACCTCCGGTTAAGCACTTAACCACAGATTTTTGTCCGGTTAAGCAATTTATTTGACAGGTCACCATACAATTTACGTCAAACTAACCAGCGATTAAATTAATCAGATGTTGAGTAAACGGCCCTTAGAGTGCAAATTGTGTAAGTCCTTTAGCAAAACTTTGTAGGAGAAAAAAACAAAAAATAAAAAAAATTTCGAAATGAAAAAAATTTCTGTTCATGTAAATATTTTTGATTTACAGTATTTTCTTCGCTTTTTGGACTTACACAATTTGCGTATCACTGAATAACAACGAGTAGAAATATAACAAGTGTCACAGACTTGTTTAGCGTGGTGTGTATTTGATTTTTCTAGCATTCTACATAAAAATACACTTTTTTTTTTATAAAAGTGGACTTACACAGTTTGCACTCTAAGCTAGCAATATGCCTATATTATTAATTTTGGTTGTGGTCGCTGTGGTGCAGTGGGTAGAGTGCTCGCCTGCTATGCCAGAGGTCTCGGGTTCAAACCACGGTCCGAGCCAAACAAATTTTTCTAATTAGTAAAAATCCAATTATTGGGTTTTTTAAGAGCAGCGGTCTCCTCTCGGCAGTGGGCGGCATACCCTCCGAGAGTATTTCTGCCATGAAAAAGCTTCTCACAAAAAATGCATTCGCCGTTCGGAGCCGGCATAAAACTGTAGGTCCACCCAATTAGTAGGAAAAACAAAAAGGAGCACACCTCGAATTGGGAGAGAAGCTCGGCCATAAAACTCGTCAGAGTTATAATAGCGCCATTGTATTATATTATTATTATTATTAATTTTGGTTACCTGTTTCTAGTTTTGGTTACTTTTATTTTGTATTTTGGTAAATTAAAAATTTTTTAAGTGGCAACGCTGATTGAAAAGCAATAGCAGAAATTTGGCCATGGCATTTTGATCATGGCGTAACAGCGGCACATATAATGAACCGAGATCCGTTAAAATTCCTTTTTCCGGTGGGTAGGAAGGAAACACATGTAGGGATGCAAATTTTGAGGACCAACATCGATACATGACCGTAGAAATAATACACAATTAAAATTACAGTAGAATCGCACAAAAGTTAACTCGCAAGAAAGTTAAACCTTCGGGTAAGTTAACCAAATTTGAGCGTCCGCGTACGGCTCTAAAAAGTTAACTCTTGGTTAACTTTTGTGAGCTTATCGATTTTTTTCAAATCCAACCGTTTATTTCTCAGCAAAAACAAGCTCATTCTCCTTGTTTCTATGTATTCCCAGAATTTGCATGCATTCCCCGAATTTCTGTGTAAAAAATTATTGTCGGTGTCGCGAGGTACAAATGTAGTTAGTCGTTTGAACTATTGAGTGGTGTAAACATAGTTTGTGTGTTAAAAATGGCAACAAAGCGGAATATATCATCGCAAATTAGATTGAATTTACATCAAAAAGCTGATATTTTAAGAAAAATTGATGAAGGTATTCGCGGAAACCGCTTGGCATTAGATTATAGTGTATCTAAAGTGGCCATCTCAAAAATAAAGAAAAAACGATATGAAATTTTGGAGGCAGTGGCAAGCACACAGGAACCAAGAAAACTCGAGGCAAGGTTGTATAAATGGTTTTTGAACCAAAGGCAACGCAATTGTGCAATTAGTGGTCCAATTTTAAAATCAAGAGCTAAGCTTGAATTTGCCAAAATGTACCCTGGAAAAAATTTTTATGCAAGTGATGGATGGCTAGCAAATTTTATGTATGTAAATTAAATCTAAGTTTCTGCTTTGTAATGATTAAAACTGAGATATTCAAATAAATTTGATATGTTATATCCCAAAAATTATGTTTATTACCGTATTCTATCAAATTTAACAAGTAAGGAAGCCTAAGTTCGAGTGGAATCGAACATTAGATACTCAGCTGTATGTTTTCATAGTTTGTTTGCGTTTGATGGAAACACGGTGTACTTTATATAAAGCGAGTGCTGCATAAAGTGGGCGTAGCCACGCCCATTTTCAACATTTTTATCAGTCATCCAACTAAGCATATGAATATTATTTGTGCAAAATTTCATTCCTTTTTGACTTCTAGTTATAAAGATGTCACGTTACAAATTCCCAAAGAGTGTTCCAGCTATATCTTTCTTAAAAAGTAGGCGTGGTCCTAAACCGATTTCAATAAATTTTTGCGTGGCTATTAACACATGTTATAAAAGTGTATAAACCAAGTTTCGTCATAATATCTCAATTATTTGTCGAGTTATAGGCTAATATCCCTTTGTGTAAAAAGAGGCGGTGCCACGCCCATTTTCCAAAATTTTTCTATTTGTTGTTTCTGGTCTATTGTAGAAATCATACCACAAAATTTCAATGAATTATCTTTACATTTAGCAAAGATATCGCTTAAAATGTTTTTATTAGGTCACTTTATAATACCCATATATAAAAGTGGGCGTGGTCGTCAACCGATTTCGCTAAAATTTTCAACATGTATTACCACAAGTAATAAAAGTGTACACACCAAGCTGGCACGTAGCCAGGGGGGGGGCTAGAGGGCTGAAGCCCCCCCCCGAAATAAGGAAATTTTTTAAATAAATCGCAAATAAAAAAGATTTATCATTGACTGAATCTTTTGAAACTCTTATACACAACTCAGCTCAAAGCTATAACAGTCGTACGCAACTACACTGGACGGTGACTGACTGTCGCCGTTTCGTCAGCGTTAAGATCTATGCGAAATACAAAAAAATATGGCACGCGCCAAATAAAACATTTACATTCAATTTATGTAGTGAGTATTTTAGATCAGTGATGCTCAATTGCGAAAGACGCAATAAAATACCAAACACCAGTGATGTCATTTTCACTTCGATCGAAGTATTTCACTTCACTTTTATGCCCGTCACTTCGACACTTCCTCTTTCCCCAAATCACTTCGATTTTGATCAATCAGAATTAACTTACTCTTATAATTTATTCTTACAAATCGCTATCTTAGAGTGCAAATTGTGTAACTCCTTTTTTTCAAACTTTGTAGGAGAGACAAAAAACAAAAAATAAAAAAATTTTGAAACGAAAAAAAAATTTCTGTTCATGTAAATGTTTTGGACCTACACAATTTTCTTCGCTTTTTGGACTTACACAATTTGCGTATGACTGAATAAAAACGAGTAGAAATATGACAAGTATCACAGACTTGTTTAGTGTGATGCGCAATTGATTTTTTTTAGCGTTCTACATAAAAATACACTTTTTCATGAAAGTGGACTTACACAGTTTGCACTCTAAGCTAGCGAAATACTAATAAAAGTTGCATATGCAATTATGCAAGAGGTAAATGTTTATAGAATAATAAGATATGGCATCCCTCATTGAGATGAATAATCGATTTTTTAAAAGCTCCTCTTATCTCTAGGATTTTATCGCTTTATTTAAAAGTTTGACACAGGGCCCGGAGCGGAGTTCGAAGCAAAAAAAAAAACATTGGCAAATAATAGCTCGTGCACAATTCATTTAAAGCAAAGTGAAATTCCAGATGCTTGCTGCAATTAACACTTTGACAATTTCCACTTACTTTTTTGCTTTGATTTATAACACTGATTTTGTGCAAAATATTCTGGGAATCGACTTTTTTCTGCTTATTTCAAATGATATTTTTTACTCTTTATTGTTCATTTTACGTAGTTGCGCGAAATCGCTAATATAAATGTAGATAAACAAAGAATACACACACACATATGAATTAATGTATATCATTTTATTTCTTTTGAATTTTCAAAATAGAAATAATGAATATGAAATGCTTTGTTTTTTTTTTTTAGAAAAAAAAAAAATAACCCTTAACAGCCAAAAATAGCATTCAAATGACTATTTGCTAATTTCTACCATTTTTCCGTTTCTTGATTTTCTGTATGTTTTTCATTTTTTCTAAATGTTGTCGAAAGAAAATTCCATATTCCATATACTATATTCTACAGTTTACGAATGTGCTTTCGAATTTAATTTCACTTTAGAATAGAACTACAGAGTGCGGGCCCAGGAATAAAAAGATCTCGTATTTATATACATGAAACAATATAAACAATTGAATATGCTGCATTCATATATACATATGTACATAATGTACGACCGCCGCGCTTCACTTCGATTTACTTCGAATCACTTCGATTTTTCAGCCGCTTCACTTCGCTTTAAAATTTGGCGATGACAACACTGCCAAACACTAGTGTTTGAGCGATAATTCTGCTACTGCACAACACGAAAGCGACTGAACACGCCCTGCAGGGAACTCAATAACTAGTGAGCAAAATTTCTAGTTCCGAACCAGCGCAAAGGTGTCAAAAGGGAACTAGATCAATTGTAGTTAGACCCTCACCAGTTCAGGAGGAGTGAATTGAGTGACCATTATAAGACACACTTTGATTTGTATGCAATTTCAAAGTGACAAAAATTCTATGAAAATTTTTCGTTCGTTCAATTTCCGTCGGCTTTGTATATTTTTGCAATTCTCAGATGTTTAGTGAAGCGTTTTATATAAAGAGTTTTCTATTTGCATCTTAACTTGTATGAATTGAAATGTTCCCCTAATTATGCTTTTCCGATCCCTTAGGCTTATTTTTAATTTTTTTTATTTTATTACTTTTTAAATATTATTGTAAATTTTTATTAAATAAATAAAAAATATTAGTTAAAAAAAAATTATCATCCACCTTGACACCGATAGGATTCGAACCCGCGCCCCTCAGATTGAAAGGCACATGCGTTAGCCAGTCGACCATCGCGCCACTTGCATGAAGTGTGTCAAAGGCTGCACTTAAGCGGCAGATGTAAAACTGTAGAATTTGTAGGTAGTTGTAGCTCAGAACTATCGAAATTGTGCCAATAAACGAACTAGTGTAAACTGTAGAATTTAGCACTAGTTCGGAACTATCGAAAATGTGGTGCAGAGGGTGACAATTGACACCGCCTAGGACATCGCCGTGTTAAATTCGCCAGTTGATAACATGCAAAAGAGATTTAGCTCCCACTAGTAGTGTCGAAAAATGCACTAGAAGCGACCTAGTTCGGAACTAGAGATTTTCCCTACAGGGCGTACGCTAGGTCTAGACCAGACATACCACAATTGTGGGAAGTTTATATATTTTTTTACTTCAGCCCCCCCTGAAATGAAAAGCTGGCTACGGGCCTGACACCAAGTTTAGTCATTATATATAAATCATTTGTCGAGTTATGGGCTCAGAAATCTCGTATATTCCTGTTTATAAAAAGAGGCGGTGCCACGCCCATTTGCCAAAATTTTTGTGTTTTTCGTTTTATGTCCGCAGTTGGACTCCTGCTATAAAATTTCAATGATATATCTTTATATTTGACAGAGATATCGCTTAAAATGTTTTTATTAGGTCACTTTATAAGACCCATATATAAAAGTGGGCGTGGCCCTCAACCGATTTCGGAAATTTTTCGTCCAAATATTTGACTAAGTAAGTATATCACGCGTACCAAATTTCATCGATATATCTTCAACGGTTTCTGAGTTATGACATATAAAACTTGCAAGGTTTGACCCTTAATAAGTGGGCGTGGCACAGCCCATTTTCCAAAATGTCATCAAATTTCTTCCTAGGGGCCTGAGCTCAACACGTGGATAAAATTTCATCGCTCCAGCTGTATTAGTGACTGAGATACCAAATTTCCGATTTTTTCTATATAGGAAAAGTGGGCGTGGTCATGGTCCGATTTCGCCCATTTTCAATACCAACCGTCCCAGTCTCGATACCAACCTGCATTTCAAATTTCATCAAAATATCTCAATTTTTGCGCGAGTTAGAGTGTTTACAGACGGACGGACAGACGGACGGACGGACAGACGGACGGACGGACGGACATGGCTCAATCGATTTCTCTTTTCACCCTGATCATTTTGATATATATAAGTCTATATCTATCTCGATTATTTCACTCTGTTACAATCCACCGTTATGTGATTAAAACTATAATACTCTGTGTACTAGTACAGCTGAGTATAAAAACCACCTGGAAAAGTTAATATTTCGGAAAAGTTAAATGCCCTTGGAACCATTTGGTTAACTTTTGTGCGATTCTACTGTATTTTCAGAAGCTTTTATTAAATAATAATATATAAATATTGCTAAAAAGGAAAATAAAATTTATTATTAAATAAGTTCAGTACATTGAAACTCCTTGTATTTATTTCGCTCTATTCAGTGCACTTATTTTGCAAATAAAAGGCCAGTAGCTTAGCTAAAATAAGCCCGTTTTGCAGGTGCATTACCTTGGGAGTAATTATACTAATTAGGTTGGAATGAGCTGATTTTGATCCAGAAACACGATTTTCCATGCTTTATTCTAGTTCTTTTTTTTTTGTTCAATTAAGTTGTGTTAAATTGGTTTTTTCCAGCTTACCAGCTGACAACACTTACGAGGAACGAGGGCTGTCTAGGAATTACTTTGTTAAATAATTACTTTTCATTATTGTTAAATATTTTCGTATCTTTTACAGCCAGTTTCATGAAAGAATTCAAGTTAAAAATTATTTTTTTTCCCTGCCAGACTTCATATAAAATTCAAGTCAAAAAACTTAAATTTAAATTCTTTCGTGAAACCGACTGTTACTCATTGAAATTTTTGAATTTAAAAAAATAAAATTTTATATTAGACTAGCTGATGCCCGCGACTTTGTCTGCGAAACTTAATACATATGTGCCAAAAACGAACAGAATTGGATCAAAAATACGGATTTTGCGAATATAGCGACTCCAGCGCCAGCTACCGTTGGAAAATATAGCTCGTCGCACCATATGAAAACTAGCATATTTAAAATTTCTGGCGAAAGCTATCAATAAAAAAATTCTGTACGGAAAGTAGAACATTTGACTTTTGGCCGACGAAAATTAATAAAATCGACTTTTGGCTGACGAAAAGTATCAGTAATTATATACTGTTTTTACATTAAAATTGTTGTTGTTTAAACGAAATTGATAGTTTTCGTCAGCCAAAAGTTGAACTTGTTACTTTTCGTCAGCCAAAACTCGATTTTGTTACTTTTCGTCAGCCAAAAGTCGAACTTGTTACATTTCGTCAGCCACAAAAAATCGTATGCTAGTTTTCGTATGGTACGACGATATGTACATACATATCGCACCCTAAATCATAAAGTGACACAACTCAAAATTCAAAAATTTTCAGACATTCCAAAATTTTGCAAGCTTTTGTATGGTCAAAAGAGACACTTATTGAAAATTTGTTTTTGGCAATCGCAAGGGGTATATTCCGTGTACCTACCAGTTTATGAAAAAAACTCGATTTCAAAAATGTTGAATTGTGTTACTTTATGATTTAGGGTGCGATATGTACATGCATATGTATGTACCCTGCAAAAAATGCGATCACTCCGGGATACATCCGGGACAACTCGCAAGGGAGCATGCGATTACTACCCATTTGTATCTCTTTATATGGGTTGAAGTGTTCTCTTTTGTTTGAGCATGTCCTATGAAGAGACTAATTGTACCAGGGTTCGGATTTGCCTCATTTTGGCTCCTCACTCACACATGCTTCACTCATGAGGGTGCAGCTGCATGAGTGGCCTCTGAGCGCATAAACAACAGAGGCCACTCATTAGCGTGAGCGCTCTGCGTGAGTGGCAGCAGAGTGAGCAGCCAAGATGAGGCACGCTAGTAGCGTTGCCTCTCCTCAGCTGCGCCCTCATGAGTTGCTCTGAGTGAGTGAGGAATATGAGCGACGCCTCACAGCTTGGCGATGACGCAGCCAACCGTCTGTAGTAAGTATGCAGTATGGAGCTGCATGAATGCTACAAATTTGTTTACTCTGCAGTAGCCATGGGTAATGGCGCAATTTTTTTGGCGCTGATACAATAACGCCAGCGCCAACCGTGGCGCCAACTCACGGTACTGGCGCAATAACACCTTTAGCGCAATTGTCATCGAATAATCGATAAATAACATTTTTTCGCTTGTTACTGTTTACCATCCCCGTTTTATTTCTTTTGGCGCAATTCTGCTTACATATACGAGGGCACAATTAATTTTAATTTTCATAATCATTTGGAAAAATATTCCGTATATATGTGAAAATATGCTGGAAATTAGAGTCACTTAGATCACTATCAAGCACACATAATTGTGACGTTGTCATACGTATACATATACTATGATGCTGTTATTGGCGTTGTGGTTGCGCCATTTTACACTAGCGCTATATTGGAGCTGGTGTTAGCGCACGAAATTGAGTCAGTGTTATATTGCAATAGCGCATCATTGAGTTGGCGCTACATTGAGTTGGCGCTATACTGAGTTGGTGCTACATTGAGTTGGCGCTATATTGAGTTGGCGCATTTCCCAAATCGGAGTTAGCGCAATAACACCAGGGTTGGTGTTAGCGCAATTGCGCCGCGCAGCGCAGTGTTACCCATGCCTACTCTGCAGTGTGCACACTGCACGCATATGTGGTAAATCTACAGCACATTTTTTTAAATATGAAGATCTACTGCACGGCGTTTAAAATCTATCGCATTTTAAGATTAAATATTTGTTTAATCTTGACTTTTGTTCAAAATAATGTACTTTATGGCAAATATGGTAGTAGAAAACTCTTTGGCAGCGCTTTTATGTTCGAAATCGAATAACGAAAGCCCGTATGACACCACTTTATTTCTCTGAATTTTTCTTGTATTTATTGTTTGAAAAATCTACCGAAAGTAAAACTACAAAAACAATTCTACTGTAGGTTGAAAAAAGATAAACTATCCCTCAAAGAACAATTTGATTGTCATTTAATTTTAAACTCAACTAGAACAATTTTTTTTTTTAATTTGAATAATAAATTACTAAAATAAAATAATAATGAAAATTAAAATTAAAAAAACAAAGTAAAAAAATTTTTTTAAAAAGCTTTTATTTAATATTAATATAAAAATTTACTAAAAAGGAAAAAAATAAATTTTTAATATTTTTGAACAAAATTTATATTAGTCCTTAATTCATTTGGATCTTAATTTCAATCTCAGCATACCTTTAACGTATTTCTTCAAAGCATTTCTGTATATGTATCAACATAAATAAAAGCGCGGGTGTTCTTTACGTAATGCATATCTTACGTAATTGGAATTTAAAGTTTTTATCGCTTCCTTCCATTTCACCAATACTGTTTTATAACATGAATATCTAATGAGTACCCGCGCTTTTATTTACATATGTTGATACATATACAGAAATGCTTTGAAGAAATACGTTAAAGGTACATATGCTGAGATTGAAATTAAGATCCAAATGAATTAAGGACTAATATAAATTTTGTTCAAAAATATTAAAAATTTATTTTTTTCCTTTTTAGTAAATTTTTATATTAATATTAAATAAAAGCTTTTTAAAAAAATTTTTTTACTTTGTTTAATTTTTGCCTTTTTAGTTTTACAATGCATATTACATCTAATATTTGTCAACACACCCACTATCAATATAGTCCAACAGTTTTTAATATGAAGTGCACTATGTTTAACATTTTGATGGTTTCTGCTCAGCCAGTTTTTTTTATTATCCAATTCCTGTGGAGTCTTTTAAGTGGTTTTACTATACTCTTTTGTGAATAGATTACTTCGTAATACGTGTTCAAAATAGGAACAAAATTGGTTCATAAATACTAATTTTCTAAATATCTTGACACTATCGCCACCTAGCGGCGATTTATTTCCACGGATTTATTTACTTTCTCATTGGCAATATATATACCGAATATGAACAAATTCGGTCGGTAAATACGAATTTTACAAATAACTTAACACCAGCGCCACCTAGCGGCGATTTTTTTCCACAGATGTATTTACTTTCTCATAGGCAATATATATACCGAATATGAACAAATTCGGTCGGTAAATACGAATTTTACAAATATCTTGACACCAGCGCCACCTAGCGGCGATTTTTTCCACGGATGTATTTACTTTCTCATAGGCAATATATGTACCGAATATGAACAAATTCGGTCGGTAAATACGAATTTTACAAATATCTTGACACCAGCGCCACCTAGCGGCGATTTTTTTCCACGGATGTATTAACTTTCCCATAGGCAACATATATACCGAATATGAACAAATTCGGTCGGTAAATACGAATTTTACAAATATCTCGACACCAGCGCCATCTATCGGATTTTTTTTTATTTCACATTGCATTGTCTTCGGGTCCTCAACTATGTTCCAAATTTCAAGTACCTAGCTCAACTAGAAGTATCTTAAATGTTCGTTGCAAAATTCCACGACATACACCCATACAAAAAGTGAAGTTAAATAAAAGCTTGTAAATAGAAGGATGGCTATGTACTGAGTATATTTGGAACAATACGGTACGCAAATAGGACTTCTTCATTCCCTTGATTGAAAAGCGGAAGTTAGATAGAGCTTGCTAAATTTACAACTTGTAGGTACATACCTATTTTCATTTTTTTTTTATTTCAAAATTATTTTATTTTATTGTTGTCAAGGTAAAAAATTGTGAGAAATAGACTGTTAATGTCAAATGCAAAAAAAATATGATTCTAATGACGAATAAATAGTTTTTTTGCGTTAGTCGCATAATAAATAAAAACTAAACAAGTAGGTACATACATATGTAGGTACATACATACATATATTTTATCATACAAAAAACATTATATCAAGCAACGAATGCACATTCTTAAAAATAATGTTCCTTTTAACTACCTACCTACATACATACGTATGTAAATATTCTTAATTGCATCTGCTGAATTAAATACATATCTACACATATACATAGATGAAAAACAACAAAAACCAAGTTTAGGTAGAAATATGGATTTTACATACCTACTCAATCGCCTAACTGCTTGCCCAGAATGTTGTACTACAGCTACGGACTACATAGCTTACTACATCAGCTGATGACTGATTTTGTGGCAACGCTCGAAAATGTGAACACAATGGTGTAGCTCAGTGTATTTCATATATGTCATCTTTTTTATATTTTTGTACAGGGGATTCCTTAAATTCCATAAAAACTCTTTATTTTTTACAAGTTCAATTCATTTTTCAGTTTCTTCGTCCTTCATTTCGAATATCCGTCATTAAAAAATTGAGCTGTCACACTGTAGCGCGCTACAAAGTTAAAGTTAACTCTACTTCTACTACAGCCACAACTACACGCTACAGACACAGCTACACATTGTGGGCATTGCAATGCAATTGTACTGTTTTAACTTTTGACAGCTCTTACTACGTACTACAGCCACACCATTCTGGGCAAGCAGTAAAACGGGCATAAATATGAAAAAAAAAAAGCAGAAAAACAACCAGACATGCTTTTTATTAGAAAAACATGTCACTAAATTGCACACTGCAACATAAATATATGTATGTATGCATTCTAATATATGTATGTAATATTTACTGAGTTTCTGCGCACTCACCCACACGCTCACTCGCATTACACAAAGAGAAGAGGAATCCTACGACGGCTCATCTCACACGCAGCGTGAGCGCCTCATTTCTTCATCGCTCATTCGAAATGAGTGAGGAAACAAAAAAAATCCTCACTCTGCTTTAGAGATGAGCGAGAAACGCAAACGGCCACTCATCATCATGCCGTGAGGCTGAAATTCCTCACTCACTCACTCATACTCTGAGTTTCTTCCTACCCTGAATTGTACCCAGTTTGTACCCGAACGGGTAGCAAAAGCGCACAATTGTACCCGTTTTGTACCCGAACAGGTAGCGAATGCGACACATCCATTTGTGCGACTAATTGTACCCGTTTGATACCCTTTCGGGTACAATTCGTCTACAATTAGTATACATATGTACCCGTTCGGGTACAATTGGGAACAATTGTAGACTAATTGTACCCGAAAGAGAGCGCTCCCGGACAAATCTTTTTAGAGACTCGTCGCACACTTTTTTACAGGGAATTATCACACTAACAATTGCTTTTCTTTGTACCCATGTCCATACTGTTTTCCACCGCAGTATGTCTTCGCGTCTGCTGCCCCGCAGAAGAGATTTCAATTTAATGCACCCGGCACTTTCAACTATTATTAAATTATAATATTAAAGTTCTCCAGAAATAGAATTCTCCCGGCTGAGGGTTATTTTTGTAAAGCGCGGCTGAAGGCAAAAGGTGTTCTATACAAAACAACTGTGGATTGCTCCATGGATATTAATCCAGAAAGAGAATTCTGCCGGCTGAGGGTAATTTTATTGAAGCGCAGCCAAAAGCCGCCAACGCAGAAAGATGTTCTACACATACATACATTAATTTAACAAGGAATGTCTCCTGAACTATAAGCGTCCGGAGGGTAGTACTTTGTTTTTTTTTTATCTGTGAGACCACCCCTACCCTCTGGAAAATTAATTGTTATCGGATCGTGGATCATTATATACAAATTTTTCCCTCTATCCAAGTTGGGGATCCAACCCATGACCTCTGGTATGACAGACTAGCCACTGTCCGCCACACCACAGTGGCCACAACACTCCCCACTGCACCACAGCGGCCCCGTTAATATATATTCCCGCAAAGGAGATTACAATTTACTAAGGTACATAATATGCATATAAATACTTCGCAAAAAGTATGTAACTTATTTTGCATATTTAATTTATCCATATTTGTTGCCAATTTAGTGTATTTTTCCAATTTTATAATTGATTTGTATATTTTGCAAATCTTGTTACTTGCAAAAATTCAAGTCAGCTGTTATTTGATCAGCTGTTTTCCTGTTGGAAAATTGCTGTTGGCAAAAATTTGTCCAACAGAATTCAACAGCTTCTCACAAAATGAAATGTCAGTTTTCTCTCTCAGTTGGTTCTCTTCTGTTGGAGATTTGGCGTAAAAAAACGGCGACAAAGTGTTTGTTTTTAAAAGTTTTCGAAAAACATCAAAAAATATCCGTAAACGAACAAAGCTATTGTATCGTGTTATTATATAGGAAAAGATTTAGGCCACATCTAATGATAAAAATATGTTGGAGACACAAATTTAGTTTAATACCTTTGTTTTAGCCACTTAAACTGCGTTGCGGACGTTACATGAAATGGAAGCGGTTTTTAGGTTATTAACTAAATCAGCGATTTTCTGCGAATTTCGAAGTATAAATGATAAAATTCATTAGAGAGGAATTGAAGAGAAATGTCAAGGGTTGTTAAAAGCCGCCACAGAAATAAGCCAAGAACAACATCTGATTAGAAAACGTTACATATATTGCGTTACGGACGTTACGTTGCGGACGTTACATTTTTTGTCTATGATATACATATATAGTACATATAAACACTTTCATATCCATGATAATCAGTAACTAACATCGCCAGAGTGATGAAATTTCATCCGTGTACTGACCTCGTTATAAAGAATTATGCGAAAGTTTCGGAAGTGGTGGCTCTAATTAAGGGACAAATTTTGAAAGTTTTCTTAGTCATAACTCAGATATCGTAGGAGATATATCGACGAAATTTCCTACGCGCAATGTGCTTGCTAAGAGAAGTGTTTGGACAAAGATTTGTCCAAATCGGTTGACCAACACGCCCACTTTTATATATGGGTATTATAAAGGGGCCTAATAAAACATTTTAAGCTATATCTTTGTCAAATATTGAAAAACTAAAAGTTTTGAAAATGGGCGTGGCACCGCCTCTTTTTAGAGAAAGGAATCTACGAGACTTCCTGGCCCATAACTCGACAAATAATTCAGATATTACGACGAAACTTGGTGCACACCCTTACACCATTTCTGGTAATACATGTGCAAAAACTAAACGAAATCGCTTTACAACCATCCCTACTTTTCAAAGAGATATTTAAAATGCGCTCTTCAGAAATTCGTAACTTGATTTCTCTGTAATTAACGTTCATACAGGGATGAAATTTTGCATTAAAAATAAGATGTATAAGGTTAATCTAATGGTGGACAACATTTTTTAAAATGGGCGTGACTACGCCCACAGTTTTCCTATTTACAGAGCTCTGCATAAAAGTATACAACCGAGTATCAAATGGTCTATACTCGTATTTTATATATTTATGCTGTTTTTGCGCAAATAAAGAAGTCATGTGCGTTATTAAGATCAACATTTTTGGTTCTCACTATATCCCAAACTTTTCGTTTGACATAACCATAGTTAAATTAGCCATAAGGCAAAACTTCCTTTTTCTTATTAAACACCGTTGCGGACGTTACAATTTTCACAAAATATTTTTATTTATTGTTATCTAATCACAGAGCAAATCGCTGTTTAGGTATATATAGGCTGACCATAAATATGAATCGAAAATGAGGGACAAAATTTCAAATGATATAAGTACGAACATATGTATATTTATGAAACTTGAAATCGTAAAAAATATTTATTCATCAAATAATAGGCTTACAAACATATGCAATTCACATTCTCTTCAGACTTTTTGTTTTAACAAAAATAAACAAATTTGTAAGTTTAATTATAGGTATCTACAATAAAGCAAGCATAATGCTACGATAAAAAAGATTTGGTAACTTAGTTTAATGTCCACAAATCAATTTTAATACGATTTACCAATTTCTTTCAAATTAATTTGCCACACAGCAACCACAAAAATTACATTCCAACAAACATATAGTCAATGAGGATGGTAGTTATTATCGATAACTACCTAAATTCTGATGAGAAAAAGGGCTGCCACCTCAACCTTTTTAATATAAAACAGATTTTAAACAAAAAGGGGAATATTCATAGTCAAAATCAAATATTGATTTTAACTAACTTAAAATCAGATTTTATCAAGACTACGAATATGCCCCAAAATAAATAAATGAGGGACAAATGAGGGACACTAGGAAAAAAACAGAACATTTTGAGGTTTTCCGAAAAAACAAAAATACGAGGGACAGACGTCTGAAAAACAGAACGGTCCCTCAAAAAACAGAACGGATGGTCAGCCTAGGTATATATAACATTTAATATAAATGCTATCGGTTTTTCTGTAATTAAAAAAAAACTGATTTTTGCGTTGCGGACGTTACACCTCAGTAAGGGATTTAAAATTTCAGAAATTTCCGCGTAATTACAAATACAGGCTATTTTGTAATATAGAACTCAAAAGAGCACAGACAAAAGATGCGAAAAATTAAAAAGAGATAACAAAATCTCTTTTCTGAGGTTAGTGAGAGCTTAAAGAAAAAGTCGAAAAAATAGGGAAATACTTGGCTTTGAAAAGTGGACATGAGAATTTCCATTTTTTTCATTAAAAATCAAGAAATATGGTAATATTTTCTCTTTTACAAGATAGATTAAATACTAAGCTCCTTTCATAACAGCAGAACCGTACATTAAAAGCAACTTTAAATTTCGTGCTTGGTTGACTTTTCCTGGGAAATGCCCATATGTAAGTAAATACATATGTACATATGTATGTATATACAAACCGTATGTATGTACATATATATTTACCTATAACTAGGCGAATTAATTATTTATCTCACTGAGTGAAAATAATTTTTATTTTTTTGCAAAACATAACCTTTCGAAAATTATTATATAAATCTTTATTTCGTTCAAAGACGAAAGAGAGTAAAAGTGAAAAATATTTAAATTAAATAATTACATACATACGTACATTTGTGTATAGATATTCATATACATATACATATGTATGGATATGTTATATACATATATGTACATATACATACATACATACATACCTATATCGCTAGCTTAGAGTGCAAACTGTGTAAGTCCACTTTTATGAAGAAGTGTATTTTTAAATGAACGCTGTGATACTTGTCGTATTTCTACTAAGTGAATCGCAAATTGCCTAAGTCCTAGAGCTGCAAAACCATCGATAGTCGGACCACTCGATAGTTTCGATAGTCAAAAAAAAAACTATCGATACTATCGATAGTTTTTTATGAATATTTCACTACAATAAAAAGAGGGATTGTTTTGTTTACATTTTTCTTTCCAAAAAGTGTTTAATTTTTCTGTTTTTTACGCAAAATTATAATTAAATAAAATATCAAATAAGAATTAAATACTTCGCTTATGTATGTAGCATTTTCAGGTTAAATTAAACCTTTTTCAATTGAAAATTTTCACTAGATTTGAAAAAGGTTTCATTTGAGTTGAAAAAGCTATAGTAATAAAACTAAAAGTAGTACATTTGTTTTTTTAGCATCGTTGGCGCTGACTAGTAAATAAGGCACATTGTTTATACATTTCATTAATGTAAAATACCGATAATCAAAAGGCACACTGTTTAAACATTTCATTAATGTAGAATACACTATGCTTTAAATAAATCAAAAAACAAAAAAATACGAAGAATTTCAGTTATGGGGAGGATACGTTTTATTATTTAAAAATTAGCCCGTTTAATTGTTAACGTAATATCAAGGATATCTGATAAAAAACATTATTTTTAGCGATTTCTTTCATGTGAAACAAAAAGGATTTTTTATGGACGAAAAACTCGGTTAGATGACTCATCCGTGAATAGACAAAAGATAAAATTTGTTTGTGACTTCACCCTCTCATATGGTTAGCGTTAATCAGAGGTTTAGTAAACGGTCCTTAAGCTAAAGATATAGATACTTATGTATTGTGCAACGATTTTTCGTCATCCCTTGTGAAAAAATCGTTCCACAATACATCATATTCCTACCCCGCACAGTGCCGCGACTCCATACAAATGATGGACAAAAATAGAAGGAGTGGTCAGAATTGGCTGGAACTTTGCACCTGGAAGTATTATGCCACGCTAATTTCAAAAATGAAATCGGTTTTTCTGTACCGGTTACTCATTTCGAGAAAACCGAGGTTTTCCTGTATTTTTATATGAAGATAGTCATTGTGAACATGTGTTAATATAAGTGGAAGCAGTCATCAGAATGGGCTGAAACTTTACACCTGAAAGGCTTATGTCACGTCAATTTCAGAAAATAAATCCGTTTTTCAGCACCTGTTACCATTTAATTAAAAACAAATTTTTTTTTTACAATTTTTTCAAAAGGTAAAAACCGAAATCGTATTCAAAACTTGTTGAAACTTTAAAACTAAAAGGACGAAGACATGCTAATTTCAAAAATGAAATTGATTTTTCGGTACCGGGTATCCATTAAAAAAAAAACTATTTTTTTTACATTACTATATGAAAGACAAATAAGGCATAATCATTGCTGATTGTGGTGTTTACGAAAACATGAAGGAGTTGTCAGAATTTATTGAAACTTTACATCTAAAGTTTCTATATTACTCTTATTTTAAAAAAGTAATCGGTTTTTTCGTAACGGGTACCCCTTAAAAAATACCGAGTTTTTGCACATCATTACTTAAAAATGAAATATGGCATATCATTGTTGCTAAGTGTTCAGAAAAATAGAGTTAATACTTAAAATTTGTCGAAACTTTACTCCCTAAGTGAATACATTACGGTGGTTTGAAAAATTGAGGTTTTCCCTTACATGTTAACCTTTAGAAAAAAAAAATTCTTGAAAATAAAGCATAATCGCTGTTAAGTAAGTAAGTAATAATCGCTGTTGTATGTATGTTAATAAAAACATAACTCATCGGTGTTTTATATTTTAAATATTTTTTTTGTGTATATGGGTAAAAAATATGTCAAATATGTACAATTTATTCATGAAAAAAGACAATAAAAAAAATTTTAATTAAATAAAAAAATTGGACCTCCCTGATGTGTATACATTTGTACTATCATTTTTGCAAGCTGTTTTTGTTTGGTGCTTAAGCAAAATATTATTCTTTATGCAGATAAAGAGTAATAGGTATGTTATTTATTTTTATTTTCTTTTTGTTCGGGCGCTGTAAGGTGTCTCGATTGCATTTATTTGCTTACCCGAATTGGTTAACATATTATTTGTAAACTGGTGTCATATATATATATCTTCGTATACCTTTGTTTTTGGCTCCCATACCGTGATGCATATTTAAGTATTTTAATTAGCTCATAATTTTTAGATTTCAAATCACCCTGTACCTCTAAAAATTTTTTTGGCACTTTTAGCTTTAATTCAACACTTTAATTTTGAAAAACGAACCAAAACTTTAGATCTTAGGGCATTCACGAAAAGTATTATAAATATAGATCAGCCAAAATAATACCAAAAAAAGGGCATTTAGTCACTTTTTCAAAATTGAAAATTTTCAAATATTGGAAAAAGGTGGAAGAGATTTCAACTGTTTCTGTTAGTAGGAGGTCCAAACTACCATAAACAAAAACAAAAAATTTCGGGGAATTTTATGATGGTTTTTTTTGCCTCCAAAGTTTACTAATTTCCGGATTTTGGTATGTTTAATCATATATTTATTTATTAATAAAAAAAAATATTTGTATATTTGTTTTTTTCATGAACCATACATTTTTTGGTTTGTCGTATATATCTTTATGAAATCGCAAAAGTTGATCTTGCTAGGAATAAAAAATGTATTTTTAACAAATTTTTAACTGCGGCCACTTTTATGTGCGAAGCGCCGAAATGAAATGGTATGTAGAAAATAGGTGAAATTTGAGGGGGTGTGTGAGGCTGAAAGTTGTTTTTATCACAAAATAACTTACGAATTTCTCTTAGTTGGAGTTTTAACTGTAACTTGACATCAAAATATCTAAGTTTCAAGACAGTCGATTTTTGTATTTTTGTCCACCTTCGCGGCACTGTGCCCCATCGGAAAACCAAGCAAAAAAAGGAATAATGAAAATTACTTAACTATTGCTTGCCATTTTATATCAGAAGAAGATTTCAAATTGCGAGTAGCTGTACTGTAGACACAAAAGCTGCTGTCAGATACAAATCATTCCTCAGCTAATATATTGGAAACCTTGCACCATGTTCCATCTGTGATCAAAGCATGCGAGTTACCGTGTTTTGCACCTTCATTGAATTTAGCTGTGCGAGCAAATTGTTTCCTATTTTAAAGGCAATACTATTGAAATGATAAGTTTAAGGCCGCGCAAGAAGTCTATAGTGTTTTGCAAAAAAAAATGTTGTAAAACGACGCCCTATACACGGATGAGTCATATAACCGAGTTTTTAGTCCATAAAATATTCTTTTTGTTTCACATGAAAGAAATTGCTAAAAATAATGTTTTTATCAGATATCTTTGATATTACGTTAACAATTAAACGGGCTAATTTTTAAAAAATAAAACTTTTCTGACTTTTACAAGTTTTTATAAAAAACTTAATTTGAAAATCAAAACTTTCAAAAATCGCAAAAAATTAAAAATGTTGACATTGACCAGATGTCATTTAGCGAGGTGTGGTTCAATTACTACAAGTTTTATATCGTTAGAAGCCTGGATTTTAGTCGCCTCTTACGACAGGCATTCCTTACCACGGGTATATTCTAAGCCCCCTAACCCGCTGGGGTATTAATTTGACCAATTTGATATCGAAATCCAACTCCTCCCTAACATTCAGTATTCTTCTCTTGGGACAAAACTACAAGAATGAATAGGGATAACCATCGATAGTGGAAAAAAACTATCGATAGTGACACGAAAAAAAAACTATCGATACTATCGATAGTGCCATCGATAGTTTTGCAGCTCTACTAAGTCCAAAAAACGAAGAAAATTGTGTAAGTCCAAAATATTTATGTAGGTACATGACCAGATTTTTTTTTAATTTCAAATTTTTTTTTTTTTTGTCTCTCCTATAAAGTCTGCATAAACCCTGTAAAAAGGTGTGCGACGAGTCTCTAAAAAGATTTGTCCGGGAGCGCTCTCTTTCGGGTACAATTAGTCTACAATTGTTCCCAATTGTACCCGAACGGGTACATATGTATACTAATTGTAGACGAATTGTACCCGAAAGGGTATCAAACGGGTACAATTAGTCGCACAAATGGATGTGTCGCATTTGCTACCGGTTCGGGTACAACACGGGTACAATTGTGCGCTTTTGCTACCCGTTCGGGTACAAACTGGGTACAATTAGTCTCTTCATAGGACATGCTCAAACAAAAGAGAACACTTCAACCCATATAAAGAGATACAAATGGGTAGTAATCGCATGCTCCCTTGCGAGTTGTCCCGGATGTATCCCGGAGTGATCGCATTTTTTGCAGGGAAGGACTTACACAATTTGCACTCTAAACTAGCGATATGTAATACATATGTACATCCAAATATGTACATACAAACATACATATGTATATATATACATATGTACTTATGTAAATACATACATATATACGAAGTACGCCGATAGTAAATATATATGTATGTACATACGAACTACGCCGATAGTAAATGTTCTTAGCAGACGGTTACGTACATATTGGCAGATACCTATATACCCTGCAAAAAATGCGATCACTCCGGGATACATCCGGGACAACTCGCAAGGGAGCATTCGATTACTACCCATTTGTATCTCTTTATATGGGTTGAAGTGTTCTCTTTTGTTTGAGCATGTCCTATGAAGAGACTAATTGTACCCAGTTTGTACCCGAACGGGTAGCAAAAGCGCACAATTGTACCCGCTTTGTACCCGAACAGGTAGCAAATGCGACACATCCATTTGTGCGACTAATTGTACCCGTTTGATACCCTTTCGGGTACAATTCGTCTACAATTAGTATACATATGTACCCGTTCGGGTACAATTGGGAACAATTGTAGACTAATTGTACCCGAAAGAGAGCGCTCCCGGACAAATCTTTTTAGAGACTCGTCGCACACTTTTTTACAGGGTACATCCATACATATGTACATATACATAGGTATATGTACATTAGGGCGCGTCGATTTGTAGGGCCCAAAAAATTAACAGAGGCACATCGCAGTTATGATTATATGGGTAATTTCAAGCATTTTTTGCCTAAGAAACCATATGTCTAAAATTAATTTCGAGCCAGTGGTTTTTACTATGTACCTACACATTTTGCCTACTTTTAAATAAAGCTGTTTCAGCAGGTGAAGAATTTTTTGAAAATACCCAATATGCACGAGTAAAACTTTTTTCCAATCTTTGAGAATTTTTGTGGTTCTCAAATTGATATCCATCTTATATATCAATTGGAGATCAAACAATTTTTCCAAAGTTGGTTTTCAAATTGAGGGCCACTGGATATCCATTTGATGTACAACTTAATATTGTCCATCATTTTATAAAATATTAAAGCATATGGCAATGCGTTATATGTCAAAAAATTAAATTAAATTCCAATTAAACTCAAGAGAGAGGCGAAAGTGAAATATATTTGAAAAAATAATAACGTGAAATACTCGTACAATATATATTGGTTCGTATGTGCATGTTGTGTGTCTTTATATACATACATATGTATGTATCTATTAAAAAAAAAAGAATTTAGTTTTTACAATTTGGAGGAATGCATAGGAGCAAGAAGTTAAAAAGTGAGGTTAGGCAGGTGGTGGCTTTGTTGTCGGATCGCCCACCGGCAGCTGAAAGTGTGCCAATAGAGCCATCGACATCAACTCCTGCTCATTGTCCTCTTTTGGAAAGCTAACCAAGTGATAAACTGATTCCGATGCTTATGTTTCTAGGTTATCGAAATGCAGTCCATAGTGTGTGGTAATTCCACACGCTTCATAAAAATTTTGTGGCGAAAGGTGATGAGCGATGAAGCCGCCAGGCACTTTACTTGGAAGGGAACTTCAACAAAAAAGGTGTAAGAGCCCTCAGTACGACTGGAGCGCTAAAAAGTAACTATTAATTATTACTATATTATTGTTTATTGTTATTGTTTGTATAATTTAAATATTTTTTTTTGTTTCAGAGGCCTATAATCAAAAATTTACCAACTCTTCTGACGAAGATTTTGAAAAGACGAATATGACCTTCTTTCATCAAGCCAACAATCGTTTGGTGAAGAAAATGCAATACAGCTAGAAAGATAATGCTCCTGCAAATTAAAATTTGACTTACCCTCATAAGGAATTAACTTGAGGCCGTTTTCACCATCTCCGGTTAAAGCTTACTAACAGTTAAACGTCATTATCGACTTAATAAAACTCAAACAATTAACATATAGTCGACAACGCAGTCAATATTTTAACCGGCACTTGAACCTCCGGTTAGTGTAACCGCGTATTGAGAAAACGACTCACTCTAATGACTTATTTAACGTTTTTATGATTACTTCTTTTAATTCTTTTGATAAAGCATTGCTTAAAAACACCATTTAAATTAAAGCCTATGGCCCTTCAAATAATTTAAAAAATTTATTTGAATTTAATTTTTGATATATTAGTTTAATTATAGTTTATAATATTAGTATATACATACATACATATGTAGATTGTAATCAAAAATTAAATCTATTAAACATTTACAAAATGTACATATGTTTATAAAATGCTGTTGTTTATTTTCAATTGGAATAGGAATTTAATTCTAACAAGAAAAGTATTTCTCTTTAATTTGAATCTAATTGGAGATTAATGTTTGAGATCAACTTGATATCAAAGAGTTTCTCAAGTGGAGAACTAAGATTATTTACGTATAAAAAATGTGCCGTTTTCCTTGAGAATGGGTTGGTTCCCCAATGGAGGTAGAATGGAAAATAAACATTGGAAATTGGAGAACGAGTTGGATATCCATTTGACCTCAAATCTATTTCCAACTAAAATGTTTATTGGGTAACTACACAATTTCCAGCTGTGTTTCGGAAAATTAAAAAAGTATTTAAGAAATTTTCAAAGTGTAAAATGTATGGAACATTTCTGTAATGCATTTTGAATTTTCTGAAATACACTTGCAATTTTCTGAAATATATGTAGCTGGAAATCGTGTAGTTTTTTTTTTTTAAGTTGCTCACCTGTTGAAACAGCTTTATTTAACACTAGCAAAAATGTGTCTGGGAGTTTTTGGGGTTGGGGAATTAAACTTTTTCATTAATTTCTTCTTTTGAGGGCTGCCATAGGGCGTTTCCGTATTTTTTTTTTATAGTAAAAGCTACTGGCTCGAAATTAATTTTAGACCTATGGTTTCATCACAATTCGCGATTTGCCTTTGATGCAAAAAATTTTACCCGCCCTAATGTACATACATACATTCATACATATGTAAGTGATGTTTTACTTAGTGTATATTTTCTTAAATTAATAAACGTATTAGATTGGTATTTCCAGTTATTCAAAATATATATGTATGTACATATGTATGTACACAGTAGATACTGCGCAAACTCCTGAGACGACGAGACGGACGACTTAGCAGAGTTGACGTGAGAGTCAAAATTTTGAATTGTGTGCATCGTACCTATGTACACTACTATGTATTATACGTATGTGAGCATCCATACACTTTATCACCGTTGCCCAGGAGACCGTCACATGGTCTGCTCCAATTTTGTTCTGTGCTTTGTATTCTAAAAATAATTTATTTTATAATAGACGCAGAAATTCATCTTTTCTTGTCATATACTATGTGTGTATGCATGATGGTACAAACATACATACATACGTATGTGGTATAACGAAAAGCTTTTGTTGATTTCGTTTAATATATATGTAGATTAAATTCTTTTTATAAAAAATAATGTGTAATTTCAAAGGATTATTTTTATAATGCATAGGGATGTGATTTACTTGATAGGAGGATTCAAGGGAAATTAAAAAATATCCATTACGTATGTATGGGGCACTTTGCACTTCTTTTTTGCATGAATTCACAAGAAACAAATATTAATCCACTCGAAATATATGTATATATGTACATATGTATGTATGAATTTTTTTAAAATATATTTTAAGATGTTTCGTAACTTGAAATAGTAAAAACTCCTTTATATATAATGATTATTGATTATGGATATTTTGTATATGGCACTAAAATTATTGAAATTATTTTTATGGTACTTTACATATGTATGTATGGTTTTTTTCATATTAACTTTTTTTTAAGTTGCACATGAGATTTTAAATAAATTATTAATAATTTTAATAACTTACACGAATTTTTACACGGCGTTAATCTTTATAAATTTAAAAAATGAACTTAGTGCAAAACAATGTTTAGCCTAGCCGAAAAAATAAGAACTTAGGAAAGATCGCGCTTTTGAAACGATCGACGGCGACTGAATAAAATGAGAACCAACGGCTGATGAGAGTGCCTTTCCAAATTACAAATATCTTTGATTTTGGCAAAATTCCCAAATAGACAGACTCTCTATTACCCGGGAAAATACTTTTGGCACGTAAAAATTTCTAAACAATCTCATTTCAAATATGATATTTATCACAAAAATATAAAATTTATACATACATACATAAGTTTTATGTGAATGTACATTAGATGCGTTTTTTTTCGGCAAAGTTTCTCAGATCTTCCCTCCGGCCACAGAATATGAAAATAGGATGTTGTAGGATAGCTAAGCTGATTTTTTTTTTCTTTTAGAAAAAAAAAACTGAGTGGGCTACTCCAAAAACAGCGATTTTTTAAAAAATTCCATGATAGGTTTAGATTCATATATGAAAAAAACCACAGAATTAATAATAAACAAGTAAGGA
This sequence comes from Urophora cardui, assembly GCA_960531455.1. NCBI lineage: Eukaryota > Metazoa > Arthropoda > Insecta > Diptera > Tephritidae > Urophora > Urophora cardui. The sequence continues at coordinate 625,476 of OY482670.1, forward strand.
AGCCTAAGTTCGAGTGCAATCGAACATTAGATACTCAGCTGTATGCTTTCATTGTTTGTTTGCGTTTGTTCGATATAGGGTGTATTTTATATGAAACGAGTGCTGCATAAACAGGGCGCAGCCACGCCCATTTTCAAAATTTATATCAATCATCCAAATAAGCATACAAATATTATTGTTAGTGCAAAATTTCATCCCTCTATGACTTTTAGTTACAAAGACTTCACGTTACAAATTCCAAAAGGGTGTTCCAGAAATATCTTTGTTAAAAAGTAGGCGTGGTCATAAACCGATTTCAATACATTTTTGCGTGTCTATTAACACATGTTATAAAAGTGTATAAACCAAGTTTCGTCATAATATCTCAATTATTTGTCGAGTTAAAGGCTAAGAAATCTCATATATCCCTTTGTCTAAAAAGAGGCGGTGCCACGCCCATTTTCCAAACTTTTTTATTTTTTGTTTCCGGTCTATTGTAAAACTCATGTCACAAAATTTCAATGAATTATCTTTATATTTCACATAGATATCGCTTAAAATGGTTTTATTAGGTCACTTTATAATACACATATATAAAAGTGGGCGCGGTCGTCAACCGATTTTGGTAATTTTTCGTCCACACATTTGGCTAAGTAAATATATCACGCGTACCAGATTTCATCGATATATCTTTAACGGTTTCTGAGTTATGGCTTATTAAACTTTCAATATTCGCTCCTTAATAAGTGGGCGTGGCACCGCCCATTTTCCAAAATTTTTGTAGTTTTTGTTTTATGTCCATAGTTGGACTCCTGCCACAAAATCTCAGTGATTGATCTTTATATTTGACAGAGATATCGCTTAAAATGTTTTTATTAGGCCCCCTTATATTTCCTATATATAAAAGTGGGCGTGGCCGTCAACCGATTTTGATAATTTTTCGCCAAAACATTTGACTAAGTAATTATATTACGCGTACCGAATTTCATCGATATATCTTCAACGGTTTCTGAGTTATGACTCATAAAACTTTCAATGTCTGCCCCTTAATAAGTGGGCGTGGCACCGCCCATATTCCAAAATTTTTGTGTTTTTTGTTTTATGTCCATAGTTGGACTCATGCGACAAAATTTCAATGATAGATCTTTATATTTGACAGAGATATCGCTTAAAATGGTTTTATTAGGTCACTTTATAATACACATATATAAAAGTGGGCGTGGCCGTAAACCGATTTTGATAATTTTTCGTCAAAACATTTGTCTATGTAAGCAAATTACGCGTACCAAATTTCATCGATATATCTTCAACGGTTTCTGAGTTATGACATATAAAACTTTCAATGTTTGACCCTTAATAAGTGGGCGTGGCACCGCCCATTTTCCAAAACTTCATCAAATTTCTTCATAAGGGCCCGAGCTCAATACGTGGGTAAAATTTTAAAACTCTAGCTATATTAGTGGCTGAGATACCAAATTTCCGATTTTTTCTATATAGGAAAAGTGGGCGTGGTCATGGTCCGATTTCGCCCATTTTCAATACCAACCGTCCCAGTCTCGATACCAACTTGCGTTCCAAATTTCATCAAAATATCTCAATTTTTGCGCGAGTTAGAGTGTTTACAGACGGACGGACGGACGGACGGACGGACATGGCTCAATCGATTTCTCTTTTCACCCTGATCATTTTGATATATATAAGTCTATATCTATCTCGATTATTTCATTCTGTTACAATCCACCGTTATGTGATTAAAACTATAATACTCTGTGTACTAGTACAGCTGAGTATAAAAAAACAAAAGATACATACATATTCTCATGCAAAATTACCGGCTTAATCGAATGGTGTACTCAGTTTTTAGTGCGAGCCATAGGGAAGGTACCAAGATCGCCTAAAGTGGAATTTTATTTATTTTAGTCACAGATTTTCAAGTTTGGACCCGGGGATTTTCAAGATACCTTAAATTTCTTTTTAATCAAAATATATAAGAATCTGCGCAAATTAATGCAGTTTTCAGAAAAGTTTATTTGATCGAAATCGAGCTTTTTTTATCCAAGCTACTTTGGTTTAAATGAAACATACCAAAATCATTTTCATATTGAACAGTTTTTATTGTTGCAAGTACAAAATTCGAAAATTTATTAGTGGTCTTCATCTAAAGTGATAAAGTAATAAATTGTTAAAGTTTATCAGTTTATCGGCATTTTTACATGAATGCACCTTGGTAAATAATTGTTTAAACTCTTGTCAGACGTCAGTGTCAACTTGATTAATAAATAAAAAACCCAATAAAATAAACAAAATATGCATATAACATTTTTGTAGAAATTATTTTAATAAATAGTGATAAAATGCCGAAGGAAAGCACAATTTCTTCTTTTAAATCGAAAAAGTAAAACTGACAATGTGTCAGACTTGGATTTTACCGAAATTTATAAATTTACGCAACAAAATCGTTCGGTAAAGTGATAAACTTTGCTTAAATATATTTTCATACAAATTTTGACAGATAATTTATCACAACTATTATTTTACCACTTTACCCCATTTACCAGCAATTTCCCACTTTATATGAAGACCCTTATTATTTACATATATGTAAAAAAATGTTGTTCAATATGAAAATGATTTTGGCATGTTTCATTTAAACCAAAGTAGCTTGGATAAAAAAAGCTCGATTTCGATCAAATAAACTTTTCTGAAAACTGTATTAATTTCCGCAGATTCTTATATATTTTGATTGAAAAGAAATTTAAGGTATCTTGAAAATCCCCGGGTCCAAACTTGAAAATCCGTGACTAAAAAAAATAAAATTCCACTTTAGGCGATCTTGGTACCTTCCCTATGGCTCGCACTAAAAAACTGGGTACACCATTCGATTAAGCCGTTAATTTTACATGAGAATATGTATCTTTTTTTTTTTTATTATTAGATAATTCTGTGGTTTTTTTCATATATGAATCTAAACCTATCATGGAATTTTTTAAAAAATCGCTGTTTTTGAAGTAGCCCACTCAGTTTTTTTTTCTAAAAAAAAAACAAAAATCAGCTTAGTTATCCTACAACATCCTATTTTCATATTCTGTGGCCGGAGTGGTAGGTATGTTAGAACAAAAAAACGCATCTAATGTACATACATACCCTGCAGCAAATATGGGGAGAGGTGTCTCCAAGCCATTATGTATTCTACAGCGACAACTGCACTAGTTCAAATGTCGAAAAAAGAAGTACAAAATTTGTATAGACCTTGGCTCGTTGGATGTTCTTCGTACTTGATACGGATACAAACCCACCCTACACCTGGGGAAGATTCATTTCTTGGTACAGGAACAGGGATAAAGCGAATAAATATGTAATCCTCAGTATGACTGAGATTATTTTTACACAAATCAACTTCCAGCATAGCAAATCGTCTATTGCTCTATTATGTATTAGGCATGCGAAGCGGCATACAATCTATATATTAATAGGCTAACATTTTTCTCATACAAACAATTGCCAGGCTGTTTAGCACATTTAACATACTCATATCCACATAAAATTTGTTATGGATGAGTTCGTATGAGTCAGGAGCAGTGCATAGGCATATAATTTTTTCTATAAATTATTTAATTTGTTTATAATTAATAAATAAAATTTTTAGTTAAGAGAAATAGATATCGTAAACGTGTTTACAAATATCGTAAACACAGTTGAAGAGTTGCTTTAATTTCAAAGCGCTCTCTCTATTTTATATGCATTGGCCCAGTTTACGCTCAGATCAAAATCAACGCGGCCAAATATCTCCTATTGCTTTTCCATTAAAGCGAAAAATGAGAGAGAGGGCGGGAGAGCACACTGAGTAATTTTAATTTTGACCAAGGCATATCTAACAGGTAGGCTCGGCGGCGAATTGAAAAATTTCTTTTTTATTTACAAAGGTAGAGTGTAATGTCAAAATCAAAGCGAATTCACATCATGGCCAATAGGAATGGACGAGTCCCAAGCGAATTCAGATTTTAACCACGGCGAAATATCATTTTGACATTACACTCTACCAATTACAATAACAAAATACATGGGAAATTTCTGAATTCGCCACCGGGCCTACCTTCCTAGATCTGCCTTGATTTTGACCATGATTTCGCGTCGGACCGTGATCAAAAGGGCAAATCAGTGTTGCGGTACAACTGGAATTTGGAAAGTGTTGCTTATCTCCGCGAAAAGGAATAATTTTTGTACCAATACAAAGTTGAAAAATAAATTGCATGGTCGAATTTCGAGCACCGGCGATACTAGTATATAATATAATAATATAATACACTGGCGCGTTTATAACTCTGACGGGTTTTATGGTCGAGCTTCTCTCCCAATTTGAGGCGTACTCCTTAACCCAAATAATCCCATTGTAGGAACCATGGGTATGCAGTAAACGCATCTGTGGCCTTGGAGGGATTTCTTGAGGCAAAGTCGTCCACTTCATAGGGACAAGAAGACCGCGGGCTTGTATCATTGTTCCGCGATCAGCAGAATGCACGATGCTTAGAGAGTTTGTTTACAGGAAAGAATGCTTTTGTTTATCCAAATATGCTTAATCCGGGATAATTCACTAATTTTTTTTACTAAAAATTAATGTATATTTTTATTATTTATAAAAATTAAAAAGGAATAAGCTAATACAAGGATTATATATATATATATATATATATCTTTCATTACAAAATAGCACAATGGTATAAAAAAGTGTATACAGGTATACAAAAAAGCACCAGAGAATCTATGGTTCCATTGTCTCCGTATGGCCCCAAAAGAGGTACTTTGTCAGTACCTTTGTAGAATCGCAATGAAATGTAGATATTTACATGTTCATGTCTACACAAAATAACATTGTGTGCCGCTTATATAGGAAGTAGTACTGGGGACTAAGTATATAGGGAATCAATACCGTTTCTCTTTAGACATTTACTGCAGGGTAGGTATGGATTTTCATAATTACAGTGTGACATTGAGTGAGTTTCTAAGACAAAGCTGTTGTGCAACTGTTGAGTGTTTGTCTTAGAAACGCCCTGTTGAGAAGTTTCGCTCAGGTCAACAGTTAGCAACTTTTCACCATTTTTTCCATCACAAATTTTGTTGGCTACTTGAGCTCAACATGTTGTGTAAAGCCAAACAGCTGATAAATTCATCAAGCCGTTTCTAAGACTTACATAGCTGTTTAACTCGCTGCTACCCAACTGTTGACAACTGCTGAGCTCAACAGCTGCGGAGCAGCTTTGTCTTAGAAACGCAACCATTAGAATTTTGCATCCCATTTTCAAAATTTCAATATGCTTACAAATGAAAATAATATATGGGCGATTCCAGAATGGCAAACGTGACGTTCGTACGCCTTCAAAGCTCAATAAAGTACACATAGCGTTGAATATCCTTCTTTTTATTTTTATTTTTGGAGAGCACTTGAGTAGTATTACAATCGGTGCAAATAAGAACTACTACCGATTTGAAGTTCTGAGATATTAGCTTTTAAAGGGCGATGGCGAACGGGTCAAATTTGGAAGTCATTTTTAGGTGCTATTTGAAAAGAGCAAAACTGTGAATTTTGATTCAATATTACAAAATTAATGAATAAAGATTAAAGAAGAATAATGTAGCACTCCCTTGATGGTATTACCGTGAAAATATATGCATTCATCCGATATTTATAAGCTCAGGAAAAATTTCGTAACGGGATTTAATTTCCCAACCGGGATTATAACGATTAGTTCAAGTAACTTAAACTTAGAATAACTTAATTTAACAAAATTTTGTATTTTTTCGATCAAGATAATTGCATACTACGAGTAGCACATATAGTGAATATAAGGATAACAGTCAAGAAGAAGGCGTAAAATCGCGGAAAAATTAAATTTTACATTGTCAAATATTTACTAATTTGCATTGTTAATTCGGGAGGCTATGTGGATAAAGATTATTTAGATACGTTCTAGTAGATTAAATGAGGAAGCTATACCCCAAAAAGCTATGTATATCTGAAAAATTGGATGTATAGCAGCTATATGTTATAGGGGTCCAATCTCGACAATTTTCGGTAACATTATTTGGGTCAATATGCAAAGTTTCATGTCCCTAGCTTCTTAAATGGAGATTTTAAGTATACCCAAAATGTATAATCTGAACAACCGGTTGTATGGGAGCTAGCTATAGGTTATAGTGGTCCGATTCGGCTGATTCCGATAAATGATTATTTAGTCATAAAAATATACCCACATACCGAATTTCTCTAATAAATTTTGAGAAATATTGATTTTTTATATTTAATTTTTTCGTCATGGTGTACCTTTCGACGGATTCGCCCATATTCTATATCACATATGGGCATTTCCCAGAAAAAGACAACCAAACACGAAAATTTAAAGTTGGTGTAATTGTACAATTTAGTTGCTACCGAAGAAGCTTAGTATTAAATCCATCTTGTAAAAGAGCAAATATTACTATAATTCTTGAGTTTTATATTACAAAATAGCCTGCCTTTGTAATTACGCGAAAATTTCTGAAATTTTATATTCCTTCCTGAGTTGCAACGTCCGTCATTTTTTTTTTTAATTACGGAAAAACCGGTAGCATATATATTAAATGTTATATATACCTAAAGAGGGATTTGCTCTCTGATTAGATAACAATGAAAAGATTTCGCAAATATACGTTTTTTTGCCATAAAAATATATTGTGAAACTTGTATAGTAAAGTCGGGTATTATGGGATACCTATTTATTTTTGTACCATATCTGGAAAAGTAAGCACTTTCCAATTTTGAACACGATATCTCTGAAATATTAGCTATACTAATGGCTAATATTAATTTTACTATAATATATGGCATGAAAGGTATAAACAAAAATCTGGAAAAAGTCAAAAAGTAGCACTTCGAAAAACCTGCGGGTATTATGATACTGTCTTTTAATATGGTATATGTATATATACCATACTAGCAGCATATTATTTCTATTAAAAAATGTATATATAGCATTTAAAATAAATCTATCCCAAGAATTAAATTTATCTGATATATTATTTTTATGGCCAATTTGGAATTCTGATCAAATCACTATATCGACGCCTGATTAAAAGATCACCTTATTTCAAAAGTTGTTTCAAAAATGCCCTATTTCAGAATTTGTTACCATAACGTCCTATTTCAGAAATTAATTCAAAAACGCCCTGTTTCAGAGAAATAGGATGATAAATACTTTTTGGTTGCTTGTTTTTCCGACAGGGTAGGAATATGATATATTGTGGAACGATGCCATCCTTATGGAAGTATTTATGCAACATTTGGAGGAAAGTTATATGGAAGAACTGGCGAAAAATCTGGGAGTAAATTTTTATGCCAGGTATGTAGACGACATCATCTGCCTCATAACGGAAAATAAAGAAGAAAAAATTTTGGAATACCTCAACGGCCAACACAAAAATATAAAATTCACCATGGATGCAGAGAAAAATGGAAAAATCAACTACTTAGACCTCACAATTAAAATAAACAAAGAGACTAACAAATTTACTTACGAAATATACAGAAAACCCACAGCAACGGATACAGTAATACACAATAAATCTAGCCATCCTCAACAACACAAGAACGCCGCTTTCAGACATTTATTAACACGACTTGAACGGACCCCGTTAGAAAAGGAAGCTTACAACAAGGAACTCAGCACAATATACACAATCGCGGAGAACAACGGATATCAAAAAAGTTTGGTGAAGAAAATACAGAAAAACATAACCTCAAAGAAATCGGAAAACAAAGAAAAGGTAGAGAAGAAATGGGCAGTCTTATCATATACCGGAGCAACATCTTACAAGTTGGCTAAAGTTTTCCAAAATTATAACATTAATGCAGCATTTAAAACGAGGAACAGCATGGAAAAACTTCTACGAAACAACATTAACAAGGAAGACCCCTTTGACAAACAAGGCGTATACAAATTGACTTGCGAATGCCAAAATAGCTATATAGGACAAACAGGACGCCAAGTCAAGACGAGATATCGAGAACACGTAAGAGATTACAATAAGAAAATAAGGAAATCATCAACGACAGTGGAATCAAATTTCGCCAACCACATGGCAGAAAACAAATGTACACCAATGAAAATAGGAAAAACAGCTAAAATTCTCCACATACAACATAAGGGAAAACGACTTAACGTATTAGAAAATATGGAGATATACAAACAGAAGACATTCGTAGGTAAAATAATAAATGAACAAATAAACACCGCATCAGATACATTATTTGAACCGCTTAAGCTATTATACCGAAAAGAGGACAGAAAACGTAAAACCGACATAAACAAAACAACACACAAGAGGACAATAACGGACTTTTACCTGCCTGTTTAATGAGGATACAAAAATAGATTTACATACCTAAACGCACAGACTCGCACGCACGCACGTATGCACGTCGCCCGAACGCACGAATGCACGAACACACGAACACATCACACGAACACGAAGTACGTGACCAAACGATGGAAGTCAGTTACTATAAGTACTATCGAACTTACACAAAATAACTCAGAACGAAAAAAGACACTGAAGATGGCGCATATTAGCCGAAACCGGTTTGTCTCCAAACCAAACTTGACAAGGGATGACGGAGCATCGTTCCACAATATATCAAATAGGATGATCTTTTACTCAGGCGACGATATTATTTTAAAATTACCTTTTTTTTTAAGGAAAAATCGATTTTAAAACGAATTTTGTTCATAAATCTTTTTTTTCTAACGATAAGCGCAATTTTTGTTACCATTTATTATAAAGTCGACCATATGCAACCACGGTTTTTCAGCAATTGAAAGTGAACTAGACAGTCGCCACAGCCATAAAAATATATTGTGAAAGTTGTAAAGTCGGGTATTGTGGGATACCTATTTCTTTTTGTACCATAACTGGAAAAGTAAGCACTTTCCAATTTTGAACACGATATCTCTGAAATATTAGCTATACTAATGGCTAATATTAATTTTACTATAATATATGGCATGAAAGGTATAAACAAAAATCTGGAAAAAGTCAAAAAGTAGCACTTTGAAAAACCTGCGGGTATTACGATACTGTCTTTTAATATGGTATATGTATATATACCATACTAGCAGCATATTATTTCTATCAAAAAATGTATATATAGCATTTAAAATAAATCTATCCAAAGAATTAAATTTATCTGATATATTATTTTTATGGCCAATTTGGAATTCTGATCAAATCACTATATCGACGCCTGATTAAAAGATCACCTTATTTCAAAAGTTGTTTCAAAAATGCCCTATTTCAGAATTTGTTACCATAACGTCCTATTTCAGAAATTAATTCAAAAACGCCCTGTTTCAGAGAAATAGGATGATCTTTTACTCAGGCGACGATATTATCTTAAAATTACCTTTTTTTTTTTAAGGAAAAATCGATTTTAAAACGAATTTTGTTCATAAATCTTTTTTTTTCTAACGATAAGCGCAATTTTTGTTACCATTTATTATAAAGTAGACCATATGCAACCACGGTTTTTCAGCAATTGAAAGTGAACCAGGGATGGGCGGTTTTGAATAAATTTTTATTCAAATAAAAAATAAATTTTTATTCTTCATTCTCATATCCTTGAATAAAGAATAAATTTTTATTCTTCATTCCGGCGCGCTTGAATAAAGAATAATTTTTTATTCTTTATTCTGATACCCTTGAATAAAGCATAAAAATTTATTCTTCATTCTGACACCCTTGAATAAAAAATAAATTTTTATTCTTCATTTTGGTGCCCTTGAATAAAGAATAATTTTTTATTCTTCATTTTGATACCCTTGAATAAAGAATAAAAATTTATTCTTCATTCTGATACCCTTGAATTAAAAATAAATTTTTATTCTTCATTCTGATGCCCTTGAATAAAAAATAATTTTTTATTCTTCATCCGAAATTGGTTGAATAAAAAATAAAATTTTATTTTTCATTCAGATAATTTTGAATAAAGAATAAATTTTTATTCACGTTATTCAAATTATTCTTGCAGGTCACACAAGTAAATGATTTTGCGAATATTTTTCTGAATACGAACCAAGTATTTTCCCGAGCCCCAACCCAATATTTTTCCGAATACTTTCCCGAATCCGAACCCAAATACTCAACCGAATATTTTTCTGAATCCGAACCGAATATTTTACCGAATACTTTCCCGAATCCGAACCGAATATTCTCCCAAATCCGAAACCGAATACTTTCCCGATTCCGAACCGAATACTTTCCCGAGTCTGAACCGAATACTTTTCCGGGTTCGAACCGAATACTTTTCCGGGTGCGAACCGAATACTTTTCAGGGTTCGAACCGAATACTTTTCCGGGTTCGAACCGAATACTTTTTCCGAGTTCGAACCGAATACTTTTCCGGGTTCGAACCGAATACTTTTCCGGGTCCGAACCGACTACCAGCTGTAATTAACGAAGTTATGGTAAAAATTAAAATACAAACGAATATGCATACAGTACATATTTACATATGTACATTGTATGTATAAGCAAAAGAAGTATGTAGTTTCTTGTTGTCATGTTCTGGTCATCGGTTTTTAATGAAATTTGGCGCCGTTCTATTCAAATACAAGGACATTTTCATTTTTACCATAACTTCGTTAATTACAGAGCCAGCGGGTCCCGGACTCGGTACAGTAATCGGTTCGGACTCATAAAAGTATTCGGTTCGAACTCGGAAAAGTATTCGGTTCGGACACGGAAAAGTATTCGGTTCGAACTCAGAAAGGTATTCGGTTCGAACCCGGAAAAGTATTCGGTTCGAACCCGGAAAAGTATTCGGTTCGAACCCGGAAAAGTATTCAGTTCAGACTCGGGAAAGTATTCGGTTCGAACTCGGAAAAAGTATTCGGTTCGAACCCGGAAAAGTATTCGGTTCAGACTCGGGAAAGTATTCGGTTCGGAATCGGGAAAGTATTCGGATTCGGATTTGGGAGAATATTCGGTTCGGATTCGGGAAAGTATTCGGTAAAATATTCGGTTCGGATTCAGAAAAATATTCGGTTGAGTATTTGGGTTCGGATTCGGGAAAGTATTCGGAAAAATATTCGGTTGGGGCTCGGGAAAATACTTGGTTCGTATTCAGAAAAATATTCGCAAAATCATTTACTTGTGTGACCTGCAAGAATAATTTGAATAACGTGAATAAAAATTTATTCTTTATTCAAAATTATCTGAATGAAAAATAAAATTTTATTTTTTATTCAACCAATTTCGGATGAAGAATAAAAAATTATTTTTTATTCAAGGGCATCAGAATGAAGAATAAAAATTTATTTTTTATTCAAGGGTATCAGAATGAAGAATAAATTTTTATTCTTTATTCAAGGGTATCAAAATGAAGAATAAAAAATTATTCTTTATTCAAGGGCACCAAAATGAAGAATAAAAATTTATTTTTTATTCAAGGGTGTCAGAATGAAGAATAAATTTTTATTCTTTATTCAAGGGTATCAGAATAAAGAATAAAAAATTATTCTTTAATCAAGCGCGCCGGAATGAAGAATAAAAATTTATTCTTTATTCAAGGATATGAGAATGAAGAATAAAAATTTATTTTTATTTTTTCGTTATTGAATTATTCAAATTTTGAATAATGCCCATCCCTGAAGTGAACTAGACAGTCGCCACAGCTGAAACAGAGAAAAGTGGATGTAACATATTAGCCGCCTATACTATAATACCCGACTTTACTCTAACGTCCGGTGTGTGATAAGAAAAAGAAAGTTTTAACTTATGGCTAAATTAACTATGGCTATATCAAACGAAAAGTTTGTGAGATAGTGATAGTCAAAAATATTGGTCTTAATAACGAACATTACTTCTTTACTTGCGCAAAAAGTATAAAAATACATATAAAGTATACATACATATAACATTTGATACTCAGCTTTATACTTTTTTTGTAAAGTTCTGTAAATAAGAAAACTGTGGGCGTAGCCACGCCTATTTAAAAAAAAGTTGCATCTACCATTAGATTAAGCTTATAAATATTTTTGGTGCCAAATTTCGTCCCTGTATGACTTTTAATTACAGAGATGTCACGTTATAAATTTATAAAGCGCCCTTTTCAAATATCTTTTTGAAAATTAGGCGTGCTTGTAAACCGATTTTGCAAAATTTTACCAGAAATGGTGAATGGCTTTGCACCAAGTTTCGTCGCAATATCTCAATTATTTGTCAAGTTATGGGCTCCGAAATCTCGTAGATTCCTTTCTCTAAAAAGAGGCGGTGCCACGCCCACTTTCAAAACCTTTTGTGTTTTTGTTTTACGTGGGACTCATACCACAAATTTTCTATCAATTATTTTAATATTTGGAAACAAATATACAATGTAACGTTTTCTAATTAGATATTGTTCTTGGATTATTTCTGTGGCGGATTTTCCACACTAATAATTTTATACTTCGATATTCGAAGAAAATCGCTGATTTAGTTAATAACCTAAAAACCACTTCCATTTTGTGTAACGTCCGCAACGCAGTTTAAATGGCTAAAATAGAGGCATTAAACTAAGTTTCTGTCGCCAATATATTTTAATCATCAGCTGTGGCCTAAATCTTTCCCTATATCATAAAACGATACAACTGTCGTTTTCGATTCGCTCACACAAGCGAGGTCGGATCGAACAAAAATGTTTGAACCCATAATGAGTAGTAGCCATACTCGCTAACTGGTCGATAAAAATTTCCCTCTGCTCGCTAGCATTCACATATAAATTTGACAGAAGGAAATTTATAGCCAGCAGAGAAATTGTGAATCGAAAGCGGCTAACATTTCACTATATTTCTGCCTCAAAAATTCAAAAAACCGTACGAGCATAACATCCGCAATGCTCAGGAAATGCCCATACCCTGCAAAAAAATTTGCGATTAATCCCGAAAGAGATTTGTCCCGGATTGATCTGTTTCGAGAACAATCGGTCCACAATTAGTTCCCGATTGTTCCCGTACGGGTATAAATGTAGACTAATTGTAGACCAATTGTTCCCGAACGGGTATAAATGTAGATTAATCACTAACATACCGAACGAGTACAAATGTAGATCAATCGCTTTCATCACCAACGGGTATAAATACGGATTCCTTAAATGTAGAAATTTTACAAAAATATGCAATGTATTTAAAAAATTGTAGAACAACCGGTAAAACGAATTGAACGCCCTTTCTTTTAATAACAATGATGAATAATAATTTTAACAAAATGTTGCCTAAAATATCCTATGAAAAAATCCTTTACATTACGCTCATATAATGCATACTCAAAATTTTTTTACAAAAGTAAAACTTTATATCGTCGCCTTAGAGTGTAAACCTGCTAAATCCACTTGTTAGCAAAAATTGACCTTTTGATTCAGTTGGAAGGAGTAGGCGATTCCGCAGTAGGCACGCAAATAAAATTCGTTATTAGGCGAATTTCTGTCGTACCCAAGCTTGAAAAGAATACTCGCTTATGCATCAAATTACCTTCAAAGCAACAACACCAACTCGACTATTTTAAAAATAGTCGAGTTGGTGTTGTTGCTTTGAAGGTAATTTTATGAATAAGCGAGTATTCTTTTCATGCTTGGGTACGACAGAAATGCGCCTAATATAAAAATAAAAAAATTGTTTGATGAGTAAAGCTGCTAAGTACAATCAGTTCAATTTCAACTGCTAAATCCAACATATTGTTGTTCTTTTGGTCGATTATTGTTCTATCTTAGATAATAGTTTTTTGCGTTTAAGCCAAGGTAAGAGCCAGCGAATAAGCTTTAATTGCTGATATATTGCTTAAGGAAATTGTGGCCGCAAACCATAACCTGAAGGGTTCATTGTTATGGGTATTAACAATTATTTAAATAATTTGAATGGTTTGCGTGCCTTTACAAATGAACGATGTTACCAATGAAGTGAGTGTTCAATTAGAAGATTTGGGTGCTATAAATATAACCAATCAACGTCATGATGTTTCAGAAGTGACAACCGATGAGACCGAAAATCTCACGTTGGTTATTCCGCCAACAATTTCAAAAACATTTCATGAGATAGACACATCCATAACTGACGAAAGTGAGGAAGAGCTATTCAAACTGGTTCCCATATGACGTAACTTATCTTAGTTACACGTTCTTTAAAAACTTTAACATAGTCCAATTCTTTAATAGCATTCGTCCCTCTCATGGTAAAGGTGCTGCGAAAGTAACTGATATACGAGCCCTACGATATACACCAAGTGGCGACATATATTTCAAACTAAGATTCTCTAATGAATGGGAAGTAATACCGCAAAGAAAATCTCCAGTAGCTACCTCCATGCCGTTTTCTCAACTTCGGAATTTACACGAGAGCAGGCTTACAATTTCTCGCAGAAAGTATGAAGATCTTCAGTGTTTGAAACGATTACTTCCAGAAGATTACCACATCTACTATGACAATTTACCTCATGATTGAATACTATGTATCATATTTTGACATTATTGAGTTCCTACTTAAATTATCTTATGCATTTGTGGACTTTTTGCTATAAATTTTAGAGATTAATACCTCACGTATTTTATGTATTATTAACAGCCTATTTTTGTTGCAATAAATGGAAGAATAAGTCTGTTGTATTATTTTACATATTTGCTTGTCTTCTTCTATCAAATACTATTTTAATTAACATTTAAATTGAGCTCGTAATCACAAGAAATAAAAAATAAAAAAATTCATTCATACAAAAAACCTGCTAAATCCACTTCAAATTTGAAAATATCAAAAATAAAACCTGCTAAGTGAGAAATTCGCTAATAAAACCATTAAAATGCAATTTTCTTCATTCTTTCTGGATTAGGGACATATAACTTTACGGGATAAACAAACTATATATGGGATTTGCAACTCAGACTAAGAGTTAAAGATATATTTAGTTTTTTGCCTCTACTGTAAAATATGTTTTTTGGTCGTTAGCAGGTTTACACTCTAAGGCGACGATATAATCTTTATTTAAATATGCATGGACATTTATAATTTTTTAAAGATTGTTATTAAAAATTGCCTTGGCTAACAACTTGGAAAAATCTACATTTGTACCCGTTCGCGCTGAAAGCGATTGATCTACATTTGTACCCGTTCGGGATGAAAGCGATTGATCTACATTTGTACCAGTTCGGTATGTTAGTGATTAATCTACATTGGTAGCCGTTCGGGTATACAAGTTGAACAATTAGTCTCTTCATAGGACATGCTCGAGAAAATGCGATCAATTCACTCCATATAAAGGGGTGTAAAATTGTATTAGTCGCATGCTCCCTTGCGATTGATCCCGGACACGTCCCGGATTAATCGCATTTTTTGCAGGGTATGTACGTACATACATATGTATGTATGTGCATTCACCCTGCAGTAAAAATCCGCAATGAATCCTTAATGAATCACTGATGCAATTCACCTATAACGAGGAGGCAACAGTGAATACTTTCATATAAAGACTGCTGAATTCTTCATATAAATGGTTTACTTTCCTCAGAAAAAAAAAAAAAACAAAAAAATAAAAATTGTACTCAGTTATGATAACAGTGATGAATATTCAACAAGGAATCATCAATGATCATTCAGCAGTGAAACAAATTTACTGCAGGGCATATTGGCATATACCTACATACCCTGCAAAAATTCCGAGTACTCCAGTCGCTAATCCATGGAGTGCTCGCTATGGACCAACCGATTACTCCATAACTTGCCACATTTCATACAAAAAATATGGTCCATTTAACATTGCATGTCATTGCAATGGAGTATATACTCCAGTCCCGCATAACAAACAAATTAATCCATGGAGTACCTACATTGGATTAATTGATGGAGTACCTAACAGTAAGCCGAACATAACAACAAAAACAAATGTTTATCGCGACGACGACGAATGACGTGTATACATACAAACATATGTATGTATATTAATATCTATTTCTTTTTTATTTATGTAATAATTAAGAGTTCTTAACAAAGTTTGAAAATATGTATGTATGTATGTACATATGTATGTATGTATGTATATATCAAAGTGTTTGCTTAAACGTCAGTCTGAAGTACTCGTGTCTTCTTTGATGAAAAGTTTTTTCTCTCACAACATCCTTGACATTTGGTTTGTTTAGATTTTACATAGACTTGAGTGTTGGAAATGGATGATTGAATGTTTGTTAAAAGCGGTGATTGTGTTTGGCTTGCTGACTTTGGCGTTTCCTTTGTGAAAAAACTTTCTAAATCAGTTTGTATTCCCTTTGAAAGAAAGCTTGTGGGAGATGACTTATAACAAAAATCTATAAAAAATAAAATCGCTCCCACTGCGGATAGACCACCAAGAATGAGTGCATTCGCTTGAATATCTGTTGGTATATATTCCCATGCTGCAAAAACTAAACAGGCTGAAAAAATATAAAATTTATAAAAAAAGCAGTGTATTAAAAAATATTTGGCTGCTCGGCCGATAAACTTAGGCTTTTGAGAACAAGTTTCAAGTTTCCATTCCCAGATGGATTTTCGAAAGCGTCAACTGGATTTTAGAAACGACAATTGGATTTTAGAAAGAGAGAATTGGATTTTAGAAAGGGAAAATTGGATTTTAAAAGCGTTAAATGGATTTTAGAAAACGTAAATTGGATTTTTGAAAGCGTGAATTGGATTTCAGAATGTGTGTGTAAAGTAAATTTTACACAGATTTTTTCGAATAGAAATTCTTTATTGCGTATGAAAGTATAATGTATGTAGATACATATACGTAATTATATAGGCGAATCCGTGTAAAAAAACAGAATTAGGAAAAAATTAAATGTCAAAAATCAAGGGGTATTTCTCAACTTATGTCAGAGAAATTTGGTATCTGGGTATCTTATGACTAGCTGATTATTTGTCGGCATCGGCTAAATCAGACGAATATGACATATAGCTGCCATACAACCGATTGCTCAGATATAGCTTTTTTGGGCTATAGCTTCTAAATTTAATCTACTTATACTAGAACGTTTCTAAATAATCTTTATACACACAACTTCCCGAATTGACAATGCAAATTAATAAATGTTTGATAATGTAAAATTTCATTTTTTCGCGATTTTACGCGTTCTTCTTAACTATTATACTTATATTCACTATATGTACTAGTATGCAATTATCTTCATCGAAAAAATACGAAATTTTGTTAATTTAAATTAGGGTACGTTCATGAAAATTTATAATTGCAGCAGTAAAGCAACCCCGTTGCTTATTTTGCACTTGCCTGCTGATACTCAGCTGATATACTGCTATAACAGCATTATTAAAAGTATTTGCAATTAATTTGTGTTATTAAAATTACAAAATTGCATATTTCATTAAATATATAGCAATCATGCTTACCCTTCTCTTTCCATTTTTTAATGCAAAAATTGCAGACACAAATTTTCTGTTGCCGATTATTCAAACAAACTGCACGGTTGATGTGTCAAACGATCGTTTGACTTCTGCAGGTGTTGCCACAAACACGCGAAGAACGTGAGACTTGCAACACTGCGGTTCTGATTGCCGTCGCGAACGTACCCTTATTCTAAGTTTAAATTGCTTGAACTAATCGTTATGAGTTCGGTTGGGAAATTTTGTCGCGTTCGCCATGTCACGTCTTCCTAAGCTTATAAAAATCAAACTAGTGCATATATTTTCACGCCAAAACCATTATTGCAAAGCTACATTATTCTACTTTGTTCGCTGATCATTACTTTTAAAATGTTGGACCAAAATTCGCAGATATTTGCACTTTTCTAATAGCACCTAAAAATTTCATTTTCATTTTGTCACGTTCGCCATCACCCTTTAAATGATAATATCTCAGAAACTTGAAATCAGTAGTACTTCTTATTTGCACCGATTATAATCAGGGCTGCACATTAACGTTATTTTTTATCAATAACCGAAAAAAAATTTTGTTTTCAATTCAACTTTGAAAATTTTTAAGGTTAAATGCTGAACAAAAAAATACTGTTGTGATAATTATCAAAAAAAATATGAAAAAATTTTCGTTTTGTTGATTATCAAAAAACAAGTATTGAAAAAATTTCGTTTCGGTAGCCAAAAAAAAAAATTATCAAAAAAATAGCGTTAATAAAAATTAGAGCTCTAGATACCCGGGTATCGAACAAATCGAATTGATCGTTTTTGTTTGAAGCCCGTTTGTTGTTCAAATGCCCGTACAAACATTCGAGCATTCGAGCTTACAAACAAAAAAAATGTGTATCGAAAAAACAAAAATAAAAACAACTACATATGAAGAAGAAAAAAAATAATAAACAAAAGAAAAAAACAAACTTCAAAATGCCCGAATTGTTCAAATGCCCGTACAAACATACGGGTAATAAACAAACAAACGACTGTTCGAGCATTTGAACAACATTTGTTCGGGCTACTCGAAAATGTTGAAAAAAATCTGGAGCTCTAATAAAAATTCAAAGTAAAATGAAGCCGTAAGCCCGAAACAATTTTTTATTATTATTTTGTTTTGATGATCAACGAAACGAAATAATTTTGATAATTTTTTTTTGATAATCAACGAAACGAAATAATTTCAATAATTTTTATTTGATATTCAACAAAACAAAATATTTTTGTTGATATCGTTGTGCAGCCTTGATTATAATACTACTCAAGTGCTCTCTAAAAATGAAAATAAGAAGAAAAATATACAACGCTATGCATACTTTATTGAGCTTTGAAGGCGCACGAATGTCACGTTCGCCATTCTGGAATTAGCCATATACATTTTCGAAAATCCAATTTACAGTTTCTAAAGTCCAATTTCCTTTTCTAAAATCCAATTTTCCCTTTCTAAAATCCAGTTAACGCTTTCTAAAATCCATCTGGAATTGATTTTAATTTTATAAGATAATATTGTTTTCTTTTTGTTGCAAAAAGTACCTTACCCTCAGTTAGAAAAAAGGCTATTCCACCAAATAACAGTAACTTCTCGAACGTAGAATACTCAAATTTTTTACATAATAACCTGAAATTAAAAGTATTAATTTATGCATTTCATTACGCTAATTAAAATCAAATGCAAATGAAGTGTAATCTGGCTTGTAAAATTTCCAAATCAAAGCAGTTATGAGCCCGTCAGAATGAATACTTTTCCTGCAAGCCGAATCCATTTAACTCACAACATAGTTGAATTGCATTGAGCAAAGTTTAAGTACCGTGTGGGGAAAATCTCTAGTTCATAACTGGTGCACAGCTAGTTAATTTTTCGACACTACTAGTACGAGCTTAATCTCTTTTGCATGTTAGCAACCGGCGCATTTAACATGGCGATGTCATTGGCGGTGTCAATTATCCACCGCAGTGTTACCTATTCGATAGTTCTGAATTCCGTATGGTACGACGGTTTGGCCGCTGTGGTGCAGTGGGTAGAGTGCTCGCCTACTATACCAGAGGTCTCGGGTTCAAACCTCAGTCCGGACAAACACCAAAAAAATTTTTTTCTAATTAGTAAAAATCCAATTATTGGGGTTTTTAAGAGCAGCGGCCTCCTCTCGGCAATGGGCGGCATACCCTCCGAGAGTATTTCTGCCATGAAAAAAGCTTCTCACAAAAAATGCATTCGCCGTTCGGAGCCGGCATAAAACTGTAGGTCCACCCAATTAGTAGGAAAAACAAAGGAGCACACATCGAATTGGGAGAGAAGCTCGGCCATAAAACTCGTCAGAGTTATAATAGCGCCATTGTATTATAATATTATTATGTGTAAAATCAGTACTGCCCCCTATGTCGCTAAAGATATTTTTTGCGGTATCTACCTCAAAATAAAGAGTGGCGCGAATGATAAAATTGACAGTCACATATCTTTGTGGTTATGATGTTTGGCGATAAAATACTTTACGAGCAGATGTGTAATATGTTTTAGAACAATTCTACATAAAAAAAAAAATCGAAAATATATCGCGAAAGATATTTTATTGGTTAGGGCTTGGCATGGTCCGAATATACATATTTACATATCGGGTATCTATGTATGTATGTACATATCGTCGCTGCGCCAACAAAAAGAGCTATACGTTTTTCAGCAACTTTTCAGGAGAGCAAAAAAACCGTTTTCTGGTGATCCTAGAGAATATTTTTTCTAGTTTGAATTGTTAACTAATGATACTACACATATGTAATAGACTTGTGCAATTTTTTTTTTACTTTTTTTGACCAACCACTTCGCATGAAGCATTTGCGCCGTTTTACAGCACATAGCTCTTTTTACAAATTGTTTAAATTTGCTAGTGGGGGTAAGAAATCGTGAAAGATGTGTATACAATTCTTCGCTAGGGTCCGATGCAATTAGCGATAGCTTGGAAATGCATTATTTAATTGACCAATGCCCCTCCTATTTTGAAAATTGGTCACATACGCTTTTTTTAAATAATTTTTTTACACAAAAATAACCTGAAATCAAAAAACAATTATACGAAAATAGATGTATAACTGATTTTACAGAGCATTTCTACTACTGAGAGCATATAGCTGTGTTTGATAACTTCTAACCAAAGAAGGATATCAGAAAACGGGAAATGCAGAAATGTGGCTAGCGGATAGCGCTAAATAAATATATAATAAAAAAAAAATCAAAAAAAAACATAACTGAATTTGTTGGCGCAGCGACGATATGTATGTACATAAACATAAGTATCTAAATGATTTATTTATTGCCCAAAACTTTAATGTTATGGGGAAGGAAAAGCAATTCGTTGGCTTCGTGAGCAAATGTGCTAAGTCCAATTTTTTATCAAAACTGAGATTTTAATGCAGTAAGATAGTACAACTAAAAATACATCGTCTGCCAAAAAGAAGTTACCATAATGTCTGTTTTTCATGGTGTAATGCAGTGCTATGCAAACGTGCTAAGTCCACAAAAAAATTTTTTTTTTCAAAAATCTACGTGCTAACTCGAGGTGAAAATGAGAAATTATTGGTTTTTTTTAATTTGTCTTGTAGAATGATATAGGATTATTACTACATTGCTTTAATAAGCATGGCTTGGGACTGTAAACGTTAATAATTTGCGGGAGTGGCTAGCTTTCCCACCAATTTGATATGCAAACTAGTTTGCGGTACTTCTTACATTTTTATTATAATTGTATGCGTTTGATCGAAAGGCGCTGCACCTATTTTATATAGAGAGGGTACAGCATAATGTGGACGTGGCCACACCCATTATCAACAGCTCTATCTCTCATTAGATCAAGGCCAAAATATTCTTGTTAGTGTAAAATTTCATCCCTTTATGATTTTTAGTTAAAAGATTCCACGTCACAAGTTTCCAAAGGGAGTTTTACAATTTTTTTTAAATAGGCTTGGTTACAACCCGACGTGGCCGCTGTGGTGCAGTGGGTAGAGTGCTCGCCTGCTATGCCAGAGGTCTCGGGTTCAAACCACGGTCCGAGCCAAACAAATTTTTCTAATTAGTAAAAATCCAATTATTGGGTTTTTTAAGAGCAGCGGTCACCTCTCGGCAGTGGGCGGCATACCCTCCGAGAGTATTTCTGCCATGAAAAAGCTTCTCACAAAAAATGCATTCGCCGTTCGGAGCCGGCATAAAACTGTAGGTCCACCCAATTAGTAGGAAA
Organism: Urophora cardui; assembly: GCA_960531455.1. Classification (NCBI taxonomy): domain Eukaryota; kingdom Metazoa; phylum Arthropoda; class Insecta; order Diptera; family Tephritidae; genus Urophora; species Urophora cardui. The sequence continues at coordinate 647,119 of OY482670.1, forward strand.
AACAAAAAGGAGCACACCTCGAATTGGGAGAGAAGCTCGGCCATAAAACTCGTCAGAGTTATAATAGCGCCATTGTATTATTATATTATGATTTTTAGTTAAAAGATTCCACGTCACAAGTTTCCAAAGGGAGTTTTACAATTTTTTTTAAATAGGCTTGGTTACAACCCGATTTTGCTAAAATTTTACTACAAGTAACAAAAGTACATATGTACCTACACCAAGTTCCATCGTAATATGTATCTCAATTATTTGTCGAGTTATGGGCTCCGAAATGTCTTAGATTCACGATGCCACGCCTATTTTCAAAAATATTTATGGTTTCTATTTTTGTCCATAGTTGGACTCATGCCAAAAACTTTCAATGAATTATCTTCATATTTGACAAAGACGTCGCTTAAAATGTTTTTATTAGTTCCATTTATAGTTCCCATATATAAAAGTGGGCGCGGTCGTGAACCGATTTGGACAATTTTTCGTCCAAACCTTTGCCCTAGCAAGTAAATTACGCCTTCCACATTTCATCTATATATCTACTACGGTTTCTGAGTTATGTATCACTTATAAAACTTTTAGAATTTATCCATTCATAAGTGGGTGTGGCACCGCCCGCACCGCGCACACTGGTCAGCCCCCATACACAAAAGTCAAAATGTTGGTGCTTCAAAAAGAAACTTCTGTCATGTATTTCCGTGGGAAATATATTGAATTTTCTGGAAAACCTCCTTCTATATGCAATAGACACCATTAAATGTTACTTTAGCTCATTTAAAGTCAACATATTTGAAAAAAAAAATTTCTGGAAAAAGTTTGTGTAATAAGTGTATTATGATTTTTGCGATATTTCAAGTTTGAGTGCTGAAAAAATGCGGATAACTATAGAAACGCAAGAAAAAGGTATGTTTCATGATTTAGCGAAAGAAACCAGTGAGAAAAATTTATTTTTAGCACAATACAAGATGAAGAAATCTTGGTTTTTTTATGAGCGTAATTTTCAAGCATTAGCATTTTCATTTAAACTTTTAACAATTAAGGACCACTCTGGACCAGGTATTATAAGCAGATTTGAGTTCTATCAGGTCTTCTCTTAAGAAGTCTGCTTATACATTTTTCCCTTTTTGCCCTTTTTCTTAAAATATCATATTAAATGTAACTAGTCTATACAAAATATTGTTGCCCAATATGCTCTTTTTACGTATATTTGTACATATTTACATCGACCGTTTTCGATAAAACTTTATTTTCGATAAAATCTGAGTAATTGAGTTTTGTCCCACCCTCCATACAATTTTTTTTTTTTTGATCCCGCGAAATATCGCGGAAATATTTTTTTTTTAATTGTAACTGTTATTTGACATCGGATTTTTAAAATCGAAATGTCATTAGTTTAGTCTTTGGAAGCTCTATATTTATACTCAGCTGTACTAGTACACAGAGTATTATAGTTTTAATCACATAACGGTGGATTGTAACAGAGTGAAATAATCGAGATAGATATAGACTTATATATATCAAAATGATCAGGGTGAAAAGAGAAATCGATAGAGCCATGTCCGTCCGTCCGTCCGTCCGTCTGTCCGTCTGTCCGTCCGTCTGTAAACACTCTAACTCTAACTAACATATATATGGGTCTTATAAAGTGACCTAATAAAAACATTTTAAGCGATATCTCTGTCAAATATAGAGATATATCATTGAAATTTTATAGCAGGAGTCCAACTGCGGACATAAAACGAAAAACACAAAAATTTTGGCAAATGGGCGTGGCACCGCCTCTTTTTATAAACAGGAATATACGAGATTTCTGAGCCCATAACTCGACAAATGATTTATATATAATGACTAAACTTGGTGTGTACACTTTTATTACTTGTGGTAATACATGTTGAAAATTTTAGCGAAATCGGTTGACGACCACGCCCACTTTTATATATGGGTATTATAAAGTGACCTAATAAAAACATTTTAAGCGATATCTTTGCCAAATGTAAAGATAATTCATTGAAATTTTGTGGTATGATTTCTACAATAGACCAGAAACAACAAATAGAAAAATTTTGGAAAATGGGCGTTGCACCGCCTCTTTTTACACAAGGGATATTAGCCTATAACTCGACAAATAATTGAGATATTATGACGAAACTTGGTTTATACACTTTTATAACATGTGTTAATAGCCACGCAAAAATTTATTGAAATCGGTTTAGGACCACGCCTACTTTTTAAGAAAGATATATCTGGAACACTCTTTGGGAATTTGTAACGTGACATCTTCGTAACTGGAAGTCATAAAGGAATGAAATTTTGCACAAAGAATAATATTCATATGCTTAGTTGGATGACTGATAAAAATTTTGAAAATGGGCGTGGCTACGCCCACTTAATGCAGCACTCGCTTTATATAAAGTACACCGTGTTTCCATCAAACGCAAACAAACTATGAAAACATACAGCTGAGTATCTAATGTTCGATTCCACTCGAACTTAGGCTTCCTTACTTGTTTCTTCTAATGTCCTTTTGATCTATGAAGTCGTTTTCACATAGTTAATAGCATGTTCATGGTGAGCCTGCGTTTTGCGTTTCGGAGGCATTTTTGCGTTTAGTCCAAAACGCAACATTAAATGTTATACTATGTTCATGCTGGATTTGAAACGCAACATTTTGCATTTTCGAAGATGGCTTTTCGAAAAGTGTTCATGCTGCCGCGTTTTGTAAATGCGCATTTGAGAAGTTCGAAACAAACGGAGCTAATATCCCAGATTACGCAATCAGGTGTTGAGGTTTATTTTTTTGTTTTGTCTAATTAAAAAAATAGAACAAGAATTTGCAAAATATGTAATAATATAATACACTAATTTTGCAAACCAAACGTACCAACCGCTTTGGTATTAATTTTGATCTCTGTTTTGTTTACTTTCGTTCATTACATGTAGAGTGACGTCATCAAGGAGCTCGTGTGCCCATGCTCATGCTACTCTATATGCGTAATTTTGTAGGTATTTCGTTCTTGTATTGCCAGAGTGTTGCCACTATTTTTCATTCGAATGGCAAATTTTTTCGAAGATTTCAGGGTTGCTTTCTGCGTTAGCATTCAAAACGCAAAAAAATAGTTGCGTTAAGTTGCATTTTGGTGGTGGCATTTGTATGGAGAAATGTAACATTTAATGTTGCGTTTTGTACTAAACGCAAAAATGCCTCCGAAACGCAAAACGCAGGCTCACCATGAACATGCTATTACATTTCTCCATACAAATGCCACCACCAAAATGCAATTAAACGCCACTATTTTTTTGCGTTTTGAATGCTAACGCAGAAAGCAACCCTGAAATCTTCGAAAAAATTTGCCATTCGAATGGAAAATAGTGGCAACACTCTGGCAATACAAGAACGAATTACCTACAAGATTACGCATATAGAGCAGCATGAGCATGGGCACACGAGCTCCATGATGACGTCACTCTACATGTAATGAACGAAAGTAAACAAAACAGAGATCAAAATTAATAACAAAGCGGTTGGTACGTTTGGTTTGCAAAATTAGTGTATTATATTATTACATATTTTGAAAATTCTTGTTCTATTTTTTTAATTAGACAAAACAAAAAAATGAACCTCAAAACCTGTTGCGTAATCTGGGATATTAGCTCCGTTTGTTTCGAACTTTTCAAATGCGCATTTACAAAACGCGGCAGCATGAGCACTTTTCGAAAAGCCATCTTCGAAAATGCAAAATGTTGCGTTTCAAATTCAGCATGAACATAGTATAAGTCACCTAACCAAGTTTTTCATCCAAAATATCATTTTTGTTTCACGAGAAAAAAAATCGCCAAAAATAAAATATTTATCGGATCTCTCTGATATTACGCTTAAAGTCTTTGCAATTAAAGGAATAAAACTTTCCTGATTTTTACAACTTTTTATAAAAACTTAATTTGAAAATCAAAATTTTTTCAAAAATTGAAAAAAATCCACAAAATTTTGACTTTGACCAGCTATCGCTCAGCGAGTTTTTATTAAACCACTACAAGTTGTATGTCGTTTGAAGCGTATTTTAATTGCCTTTCGAACGAGATACTGCTAATTTTTGAATGAAGTGATAATCAAAACAAACGAAATTACCGTTATCTCAAAAACCTAACCATAAAAAAAATTTAAAAAAATTTTTCCAAGCTCAGCAGGTCAATTCCTATCCTCCCTCATTCCTGGTTTTCTTGGTATTTTTTGGCTGTAAACTAGTGTTAGTGGTGGGCATGGATTACAACATATATGCTTTTAATTTTTCTGAAAGATGAGTCGTATAGTGGGACACCAATGTGCCAAATTTGGTTTCGGTAGGTCCATCCGTTTCCAAGAAATTGAGTTTTGTCCCACTCTCCATACAAATCAGACCAGTGTGCGGCGTAAGCTCATTGCATGGATGGAATTTCATCCATTATCACTTTTTGCGTGTTTTTCGATATATACTATATAGGGAAAGTGGGCGTGGTTATCATCCAATTTCGTCTATTTTCAATACCAACCTTCCCTGTCTAGTTAGGAGCCTCTGTACCATATTCATCAAAATATTTCAATTTTACTACGTACAGTTGAGTATAATAATTTGTGAGAAAATGTGCTAAGTCCATCTAAAAAAACAAAATCATAGAAAGCAAATGTGCTAAGTCCTAAAGACGCTCATAACTTTGGACAAGATTTTTATTAAAATGTGCCGATAACTGGTATTTTAGCACGACCATCTGAGGAAGAAAACTGCATTTTCAGATTTTTAAAATAGTAACAACAAAAAAAGTTGGGAGGTTTTTTGCCTCTCCTGAAAAGTTGCCATAAATGGACTTAGCACATTTGCTCACGAAGCCAACGCATACTCTAAAAAAAACTGATAAAAAATAAAAAAATAGAATAAAAATAAATAAAATACTCGTATATATGTATATAAATCCACATATTTGAATTGATTTAGGTATCTCGGTAACCGATTGATCGGAGATGGTTAAAGGGTGTCGCACAGGGGTCAAAGTTCAGAAAACTCTATGGAGATTAAAAAAACTAAATTATTTTTTTTTATGTATATCTAATGCCCGAAATCAATGTTTCAGAACTCAAAGATATTCAAGTAAGGAAGTTGGACGTACAAATGTATTTCTGTATGCACATACATATGTACATACCTACAGCCAGGGTTGGGCACAGTGCATTCAATTTTGATTGCATTCAGCCTTGCATTCTCCAATCACTGATGAGTGGTAGTTAAAATTTGATTTGCATTACCATTCACTATTGAATGGTAATGCAAATGTGGTTTGCACTACTATTCAGTAGTGAATGCGAATGCAAATGTGGCTTGCACTACCATTCAGTAGTGAATGCGAATGCAAATGTGGCTTGCACTACCATTCATTGCATTCCCACTACAAGTATGATTTGTGAAAACCTATGATCGTAGTTTAGGCATTAAGTAGTCAATCTATTTAATAACGGGAAGGAAGTTTGTGAGATATTCTACACATGGAATTAGCTTAGAAAATTGATAATTTTATATTAAAGATGAAATGCGTTTTTGTTTTTTAATTAATGTTTTTGTGTAGTATGAAGCTTCAGCTATCAGATCATGTCAAAAATTTTCAAATGAATTCGAAAAAATAGCCGAATTTCCAATATTTTCTCAACAAATGCCATATGCAAAATACCTCTGTGGGCCACTGTATAAGTATAAGTATTTTTTTACCTACGTGTTTAAAAGAAATTTATTAACAACCTTAAAACCTATTGATATACACAGGACATATTGCAATGCCGCGTTGGTTTCCAATCAGTTTTCTAAGCCTTATTCCATGTGTAGAATATCCCATAAACTTCCTTCCAGTTTTCAAATAGATTGGCCACTTAATACCTAAACTACGATCATAGGTTTTCACAAATCATACTTGTAGTGGGAATGCAATGAATGGTAGTGCAAGCCACATTTGCATTCGCATTCACTACTGAATGGTAGTGCAAACCACATTTACCATTCCCATTCACTACTGAATGGTAGTGAAAATCACATTTGCATTACCATTCACTATTGAATGGTAATGCACTTTGAGTGGTAGTGCAAAAATGCCCAACCTTGCCTACAGCTATGTATACATAAAGATGCATGTGTGTCATTGAAAATAAAATTAACCTCAGAGTAATTGGCAAATACATAATTAAATAAGAAAAGCTGACGGTATTACCTTGAAATGAAAAATGCCCCTGTTATTAAGGTGTATCCGCCAAATGTGACTAGGCTAAAGTCATCTCCAGCCTGAGACCAATACAAGTTGTTAAGTAAGCTCCATTCGTTTGATATTTTTTGATTTCTCTTGAAAACTTGCTCGCCATGACTATCTGTGAGCTTTTTCATGATTAGCGCGCCGAAAGATATTATCTCAAAGAAATGAAAAAAATATATGAATGTACATACATACATACATATGTATACATATATACATATATGTACATATGTATATATATATATTATATAAATCTAAATAAAAAAATTTAAAATCTATGTATGGATATACATACATGCTTATGTGCGTGGTCGTGTGTAAACTACAAATCAAACATATGTACATAGATACGAGGGTCACTGCAAAAGTTGGCGGAATTAAGTACTTCCTATATTAGCAGCGTTCTGCGATTGTCATATTCGTAAAATTTTACGTTTTTTACCTATAATTCTGTTGACAGAAGATAACGTATGATGACGATCTTCGCGAAGGCCGTCCATGCACCCAGTGTTTAGAAAACTGGCATAAGTTTCATTTCTGTTGATTCCGCTTTTAAACAAACAGAAGTCGCAGTTAATCAATATGAAAAAATATGAAAATGAACGATTTTGCCTGATTTTGATTTTGCGCTGATTTCATATAGCTCAAAATCAAAAGCAGCTAAATATCAAAATTAGCGATTTTGCCTGATTTTCATTTTGTGCCGATTTCATATTGCTCAAAATCAAAAGCGGCCTGATTTCAAAATGAACAATTTTGCCTGATTTTGATTTTGCGCTGATTTCATATTGCTCAAAATCAAAAGCAGCCAAATATCAAAATTATCGATTTTGCCTGATTTTAATTTTGTGCTAATTTTGATTTTGTGCTGATTTCATATTGCTCAAAATCAAAAGCAGCCAAATATCAACGGTGCAGTATCGGATCGACATTTTTGGTTTTTACCGAAAGTATACCGAAACCTTAAGCGTAAATATCAAAACTGTGAAAGCATTGATTTTGATTTTGAGTAATATGAAATCAGCACCAAATCAAAATTAGCACAAAATGAAAATCAGGCAAAATCGTCATTTTAAAAAGCGACGAATATCAAAATCAAATAAAATCAAACATTTCACGACTTTTGCTAATTCCGACTTCAGCTTTTTAAACACTGCATGCACCTCTGTTGTCGCGAAAAATATTGATGCTGTGCGTGAAGCGATTTTGTCAGATCGTTCAAATACGGTATGTATATAACATCGTAAGAGCTGAAGAATCTTCGATATTTCCTTGTGTGCCCTAAACTATACAGCAATCTACTTTGTGGTCATATTCGCCTGATTTATCGCCCAGTGATTTCTTCTTATTTCGACATAGGTAAATATCAAAAATAAAATGAGTGACGAGCGTTTTTAATCGCCTGCAGAGGCCGTTGAAGCGTTTAAATCACTTGTAATTTGTGCTTTTCTTTTCTTTTCTTTTCTTTTCTTTTCTTTTCTTTTCTTTTCTTTTCTTTTCTTTTCTTTTCTTTTCTTTTCTTTTCTTTTCTTTTCTTTTCTTTTCTTTTCGCGCGAACCTTTGCAGCAAGGTTTATCCAAATAGAGGTTATATTACTTCCGTTTATATGTGTGTGTTTTCTTTAAAAATGTCAATGTGAAAGGGGAAAGAATTGAATTTCAAGGTAAAATTTTTCCCAATTGGTTTTGTCTGACATTCGCACTTTTTAGTATACATACGCAATTCCAATCAGCTTATCTACTGCAATATCCTTCTTTAGATAATTCTTGCTTTGCAGTGACGCTCGTATGTACATATGTACCTACATACATATGTACATATGTATGAATTTATATGCGGGTGGCAATAAACTTTCTACTAAGGCATCGAATCCCGAAGCTTTTTGACAATCCCGGGATTTCGGGATTTGTAAATGACAATCCCGGGATCCCGGGATTTTTCGGGATTACCTAAGAGACTGTTACCTTTGAAATTTTGTTTAAAAAACATACACATATGAGTACTTTAAAACATACCATTTATTTCATTTCAATGTTTTGTAGAAAAAATTAAAGCTTATTGAATTCAACTTTTGAAAAGAAAAAAAAAAAAGTTTTTTATTGTATACTTTAACACAAATGTTATATAAATATATAATATAAAGGTACATATTTATTTCAAAAAGTATCTTAAAAATATAAAGCATAGCAGTTGAGCAATTTTAAACACAGGGGGTGTCTTGTGATTTAATATTGTAACTTTAAAAATGATATGGCAGAAATAACTTCATCAAAAACGTTGAATAATTTTATTAAATTACTACATATATGAAATCCCGCAAAATCCCGAAACCCCGGGATTCGAATAAAAACTATCCCGGGATTTCGGGATGAAAAAATTGTACGGGAGGCCCGGGATTCGGGATCGGGATTTCCCGGGCTCGATGCCTTACTTTCTACCGAATCTAGTATACTTAGAGCGCTTTCACATTACTCGGTGCGGTATCGGATCGACATTTTTGGTTTTTACCGAAAGATTACCGATCACATGTATTTCAATTGGCAATTTCACATTAGTGTTGCATACATGAAATCGGAGCGGATCAATTTCGGTATACCGCAACGCGGCAAGACCGGCCAGTAAAATTTGAGGAATTACTGCATACATTTTTGCGGCGTAATGAAAGAAGAAGAATAAAGTCAGTGAAAATCTCGTTTCGGCTATAAATTTTGCAAGCTATAATGCCTTCGCCTTCGCTGGAAGACATAATTGTTATTATTGAGTGATTTGTTGAATTTTAAAATTTTATATTTTTAATTTCGATATTTGTTTTTCAATTTTCTGCCGAAAGTATTTCCACAAGTGTGAAAAACACTGCAACGCGGACTCGTTTCGGTAGGATGAAAATACCGAGAAAAAATTGTCGATCCGAAGTCGTACCGAGTAATGTGAAAAGGCCCTTAGGTTAATATGTACATTAGAGCAGACCTTAAAATTAAATTTTAACACATCTATTCCGGTTTACGATCCACTTTCATCGGAGGTGAATCGGATCAAATGGCATTCTGCAATTCGATTGACGTCCGATGAACGTCAGATTTTTTCGAAGTTCGGAAATCGGCATTCTGGTTCACGATGGATCGGATTTTTGACAGTTTATCGGAGCGATTCTTTCCGTCAGCTTTTGTGTGTCGGAGGCAATAGAAATTTTGATTATTTTTGGAAATATTACCAATTTAATGTAATTAAACTATGATTTTTAAATTTATGCAACATTATTATACAAAACGGGCTTGGTTTAGCTATGCTACTGGCCTTTTCTTTGCAAAATAAGTGAACAAAAGGAATCTGCTTTAGTACAATAGACTGAATAGAGGGAAATAAGAAACGTGCTCACTTTCTATATCCGTTCATGCTCAACGCCTCCTGGTGGGTCACAAAAATCCTGCTACACGATATGTACATATTCATGATTTGATTGATCGCAACCTGGATCTCAAATTTGCTTTTATGTTTTGCGATCCATAAAAACTTGTTGATATGCGACCAGTGTGGAGCGTCATCCATGCATTGCATCAGTATAACATATCACTATAAATAGAGTAAAACAAACCAACTGCAAGAGGTTTCGCATGAAACTTTGTTGGAATAAGCTGTAAATGTCATTTTCACTAAAGTTGGCATTTTCATTGCCCTTGAGTTCATGGAGTCCAGTTTTTTTCATTATTTTTAAATTACTAATAGTTAAAGTGGGAATCGCAATAATGTACCACTGGTGTTAAGGGAAAATTTGTATATAATGAACCACGATCCTATCGCAGATCATAAAAAGTCGCTCCCGCGGACGATTATAGCGCAAGAGATATTCCTGGTTAAAGCAATGTGTGTGTAGAAGACTTCTTTGTGTCACCGGCCTTTGGGCGCGCTTTCAAAAAACCTCAGCCGGCAGAATTCTCCTTTTGGAGAACTTTAATATTATAATTTAATAATAGTTGAAAGCGTTAAAGGTAGATGAATTATCATCCAAAGAATATTTCCTGAAAGTTTCACTGAAAAATTCGCAGTAGTTTGTAAATAAATAAAATTGGTTCATTCTATCCAAGCTTAGCCGATGTTAATTTCCGAATTACAAGGTACTATCGCATGAAACTTGGTGACAGTATTCTATAAATGCCGTTTTCATATATGTTGGCACTTTTTTTTATAATAGAAAGCAATATTTTAAAAAATTGAATTAAAATTAATGTCCAAATTCCTTTGTTCTTCCATTTATTTTTCCACTAAATAAGCTGCTGCAGCAATGGAATACATTTTTAACCATTTAATATATTCTTTCTGAAAATTTAATATAAAACTTACTGAAAATATAAATTTGCTGTCAAAAATACAAATGTGCTGTCAAATAATACATATTATTTAGCATAAACGCTATCTAACACTGATTCGAACATAGTTTAACACTTAACAACACTTATGTTCGAAACGTCGTAAACCAGAATACCAATTTTCGTTTTGTCGTAGCAGTCGGCGTCGCCGCGATCGGAGTTCCGAGGGATTGCAGAATAGCTGTGTGAACCTTTTCCATTTTACCTAAATACTTACCCCCTTATTCACAAAAAAATAAAATAGATTTACAAAATTTTTAAAATCGAAAAACTGTATGAAAATGTCACTTTATACAATTGTTAAAACCTATTTTATTTTTTATGAATACCGGTCTTAAAATATAAAATTTGGTGAAGGTCGGATAAGATTTAGTGGCCGCGCACATCCGACGAAATATAACAATACTTAAAATCAGGGATCGAAAATAACGGTTATTTTTTTTAGTGTGGTGAAAAGGTTAAGCAAACATAACCTTTATCTTCTTGTGGGAATTTTTAAATGTTATAATGAAAAAAAAATGCTTTTGGTCATTAATAACCATTATAAAACCCAAAATATTTCTTTGGGACTGAATAACCATTACCACAGCCAAAAAAATTTTTGGACCTGAATAACCGTTGAGATTTTTATTTTTTTGTCACCGATAAAAATCAAGCCTATTTATTTGTCACTTTTCCTAAAAATCATCATGCTTCCTACGCCGAGTACCCAGATATGAATCAAAATGTGGACCTGGATGACCCCAGAACCGTCAACCGTCTTTGTCAATCTTTGGTCCCACTCAACACCTTTCATTGGATAACAATATTTCGGGACATCCAGGTCCACCTTTTGACCCATATCTCGGGACCCGACCTAGGAATTATAATCAGTACACTTTTGCCGGTGCCTGCATTTAGCCCATTAACACGTGTCGTTGAAAAGACATGTTGTCGCTTCTAATGGCATACGAATTGTATCTTGTATCTTGTTACCTGCCAGATAAACTTTAAAAACAATATCGGTAATTAAGATTTTTTTTATTTTTCTAATTTTTTATAACGGGTTTCTCGAATAATTTGTTAACCAGTGTATATAGAAAACTAATTCGAAACAATCTCCTGTTAATTCTGTTTTCAACGACATATACCTTTTTTATATCCGTGTACGCGTTCCTGATACTGTGATAAAATAATGGCCGGTCTAAAGTACATACATACGTATTTATATATGTATGTATATATAAGTATGTATGTGTGCATGGGAATATTTTTATGTACATACATTTGTAACTGATTGATGTGAAATCTGAATGCAAGTTTTTTCATAACTATCTACATATATGTACATATTAAAGTACTGCAAAGTTCAACATTTTCTGTAAAATTGTCCTTTTCAAAAATTTCATACATTGTCATACCATGTCATCACAAACATACTGTCTTGCAGTGTTGCCACAGCTAAAATAAAAAATTTACCAAAAATTTAAAAAAAAATTACCAAAAAAATAACTACTTTTTTATAAATAATAAAAATCACATCTCTATGAGTTTTGATTTTAGTACACAAATATCGCATACTATATATCAAACTCTTTAACTAACTTACTTCAGAATTAAAAAATGCACATTTTCTTTTGGAAAGCTACGGTTACAAACAATAATAATAAAACAAAAACACATAACCCCACCAACATACTGTTGACAAATGTCGAAAACGTCGACAAATTCACTGATGCTGAATGGTAGGTTGTAAAACAACAAAATCGAAGGCGGCGGTAGCCTAATTGTTGTGCCATTTGCTTACCAACTGAAAAATCCGAGGTTCGAATCTCGGCGGACGTCCAGAAAAAAAAGCAGTCTGAGGAAGAGATGTCGTGATCTCCGAAATAGATCTAGATATAACTTCTACCAAAAAATATAAATTTTTCACAACACAATTTTTCTTATATGTTTGTAAAAAAGCTCAAAAATGAAGTACTTAATTAATAAAATTATTTATTTTTTTATCTGTAGGATGTCATAGCACTCCATTTTGTCATCCGTTATGCATATACATATGTTCCAAGTAGTTTAGTTTGTCATCTATGTATATATTAATACGGCAAACATATTTTTTTGTCGTACCAAAATGAATGTCTTAATGTCATCGTGTCGAAATAAAATACATATATATATATCATATGATAGGAAACCTTCAATATATGTTCAGAACCATTTTTCATGCCGATGCGATGATGGAGGCGCCAGTGGAGAGGGGGTGATTCTTCCCTTGGCAACTGAAATTTTCACGTAGTATATGTATCTCTTGAACTATTTGTGTTAGAGCATTGAAATATAGGAAATAAGTACATACATAATATACTAAATGTGTAAAAATTGTCGATATCGGACAAGGTGGATTGGCACCTCTCATATAATGGTGTAGTAATCTAAGGCATGGAAAAATTACCAAACCGCAAAAAAAATTACCAAATTACCAAAATTGGTTTTAGAGAAAAAAAATTACCAATTTTGGTTAAAAATAACCAAAGTGGCAACGCTGCTGTCTTGCCATGTTGTGCCAACTCAAACATACTGTCTTGCCATGTTGTTCGAACTCAAACATACTTTTGTAACATGTCATTGTTGTAACCTATACTGTTGTTCGATTTTGTTTTCTATAACATGCCTCTGCAATATGTTTTCATGCTGTTGTATGAAAATATATGTGCGTATGTACGTACATACCTTCATATGTAGATTATTATTTTTTTATTAAGAAAACATTTATCTACTATGTATGTACATATATAAAAACGAAATGGGATAGGGATAAGGATAGAGATAGGGATAAGTATATAAGCTATAATTTTTCATTATCCCTAATCACCGAATTTTAAAAAGTTACGTAAAATCGAAAGTGAGACTCTGAGGCTCACCTATGGGGAAATTTTGAAACACATTATTTTGGTATTTGGTTTTTACTTTTATCTATGCAGTAATGAATTCAGTTTTAGGACAATTTTTTTAGTATATAAAGATGAAAAAGGTATTTTCTGAAAATAGGGGGATAATAATGAACTACAATTTTCACACATTTTTGTAGCTGTTGAATGTTCATTACAAATGTTTTTATTAGATCTGTTATAAATTTGTTTTTGTGCACACAATGAGAAAAACTATGAATGAAATAAATATGAATAAATTTTTCATATGATCGCACCTAATATATATTTTCCGCAATCAAATTCCAAATTTTTAAAACGCGACGTTCGTGGTGAAATTACTTACGCATAAAAGCAGCTGATCGTTCGTTTCTCTATCTGAATGCATCTTTTCCGTAATTCAGAATCTCAGTAAACAGAAAAATTATAAGATTTTAATGGTTTTGAAATTGCTGACTTTACCGGCCTTTTTAATTTTATGATATCATATGATGTTTAAACTCCTTCTCGGGCTTTCAACCGGCTTCAGTCTCAATGATTTTACTTAATAAACCTGTGCGGGGAACTGCTAGAAAATTACACAAATTTACGAGTATTTTGAAAATTTGCCTTTCGACATAAGCTACTGTTCGATATGAACACAGATATGTGCTAGATTATGTTTAAGGAACATTTGTCGTTTTCGATTCGCCATCACACAAGCGAGGTCGGATCGAACAAAAATGTTTCAATCCATAATGAGTAGTAGCCATACTCGCTAACTGGTCGATAAAAATTTCCCTCTGCTCGCTATCATTCACATATAAATTTGACAGAAGGAAATTTATAACCAGCAGAGAAATTGTGAATCGAAAGCGGCTAATATTAGCCAGCATTAGCTAATATTAGCCAGCATTAGCTAATATTAGCCGCTTTCGATTCACAATTTCTCTGCTGGTTATAAATTTCCTTCTGTCAAATTTATATGTGAATGATAGCGAGCAGAGGGAAATTTTTATCGACCAGTTAGCGAGTATGGCTACTACTCATTATGGATTCAAACATTTTTGTTCGATCCGACCTCGCTTGTGTGATGGCGAATCGAAAACGACAATTGTTTTTTTTCATCTTTTTGATCCCGCGAAACACCTCCGAAAAAGATTTTTTATTTGTCGTTTTCGATTCGCCATCACACAAGCGAGGTCGGATCGAACAAAAATGTTTGAATCCATAATGAGTAGTAGCCATACTCGCTAACTTGTCGATAAAAATTTCCCTCTGCTCGCTATCATTCACATATAAATTTGACAGAAGGAAATTTATAACCAGCAGAGAAATTGTGAATCGAAAGCGGCTATTGTAACTTTGTTATTTGACCTCTAAAAAAAGGATAATTTATGGACGTACAACATAGATAGCAGACCCAGCTATGTATGTGAAAACGACTTCAGAATTCAAAAGAACATTAGAAAGAAATATAGAGCTTCATAGGAACAAAATAATGATATATCAATTTTAAAAATCGGATTCAAATAACTAAGTTTTAATAAAAAAACAAATTCGGTGGTTTTTTGCGGGATCAAAACAAAAAAATGTTATCCGGAGACCTCCTTAACATTAGCTTTATATTTAGGGACGGACTTTTAAAGATTTTTCATGTCTAGCCTAGTGTACATGTCCATTTAGCTTCTGGGCTATGTATCTATACATACGTATGTATGTAGGTACATAACTATTATAATTCTTTTTTGTTGAGACCAGATTCATATTCAGCGCATCTTCCACTTGCAAAATTTGATTTGATTTCGCTCACAATGCTAATTTTTACGGAATTGTAGTATAAATAATAATGCTGCCACAATATGTCGCAAGTGTCGCATGTGTCGCATGTATTGAAAAATTGTTTTTCTATGTTCATGCATGCCAAACAATTATAAAAAAAAATGTATAGGTTTGATTTGAATTTTTTCGATAGTGTCTTTGTATGTCGTTGTTAAACATGTATGAGCAACATGGCAAGGCATGACATTTGCATGATGTCGCAAATGTGGCATGTTAAATAGTTCAACAATTGCAGGCCTTTAGTACATATGTATATAGATATGTATGTACATGCTAATTACCTACATACGCATGTATGAATGAGGAGCATTCCATGGAAAAAGGTAAATTTGTCCCGTACAAACATTTCGGTTTCTCACACATATACTAGTTTTTAAAATGCAAGCTTCTGGTTTTTGTTTAGAAATTAGCCACACAATATGGATGTACTAGAAACTTTGTTTGATAACCTTTGGTTTGTCTGTGAATTGTAAAGATTTATACCATTTGTCCCGTACAAACAATATAAAAAATTACATTACAGCATTTTTAATTCTTTTGGAATAACCTTATTTCTAATATTTTTGTTGTTTGAATAAACCTTGATATTAGTGCTACCATATTTACTTTTTTATTTTTTCTAATACAATTAATTTGACTAAAATTGCACCTGATTCGCATAAACCAAGGATCATGGTAGACTAGCCCTGTCCCGTACAAACACATAATTTTTTTAAGATTTTTCACACATACACGAATATTTCAAAAGCAACCCTGCAGTATTTATCAGCTGGAAAACAGCACATATTTCCTACTGAATATTCAGTAGAGATGTAGTTCTAAAATCTGAAATTTTCCTTTCGTTTTTATATAAAGGTGGCGTCGAAAATCAACTACCTAAAGACTGCTGAACGAGAAGGGAGAGTTTCTGTAGGAAAAAAGGCCTGAATACGCAGGGAGAACTTCCATAGCATGTATTTCAGTACACCTGATGTCTTCACTGCGTGTTCAGTTGTTTTTTCAGCAATGAATTTTGAACTTAGTTTCAGGGTATTTTTCATAATGAATATTCTACTGAATATGCACCTCCTTACCTCAAATTCTGCTGGGAAGTTTCTGCTTTTAATAAGAGTTTTATCAAATAGTAATAATGCACCAGGTATATTTTTGGTTAACATTTTGGTGTGCCTTTAATTCAAATCCAAAACTGTAAAAATTCGTACAATTCGTCTCGTACAAACCATGGAATGCTCCATGAGCATTTCCGCGGCGCAGAATCCAAAAATCCAAATCGTATCTTTCTTTGTTTTGATTAAAAATATGTAATTGCAAGCTATAGTAAATACATGCAAATTTCATAGAATTATATCACTTAAAGTACAATACCACGTATCGACCAAATACAATACTGCGTATCTGCTGCCACGCAAATTTTAAAGGAGAAAGTAAAACTGTTTTAATTCAAAACGGTTCGTTATTTTACAACCCAAATTCAAAAAAAGGTACATTTTAGAATTATATATCCATTAGCGATTTTTTTTTAATATTAACTCTTTTGAAATGATGCCAATGTTACATTTTTATAGTCCAAAATTACAACTTATTTGTACTTTTTCATAAGTTTTTTAACTCTATAGGTATCTACAGATTCGTAGCTATTAATAAAATATCCTATTTCTTATGTAACGTGAGTTACCAAAATTCACGTTTTTCCTTTAAAATCACAGTTTTTCAGATTCTTTTGCGTTTTAGCCTAATGCTGTGGTTATGGTACCAATCAACATTGCCAATCAAAATCGGAAACATTTCGTGATTGGTGAGAGGTGGTTATGCTTACATTGATGATTGGAGCGCACATACACAACATAACACATGATAATTACTGAGCACATACACAACATAACACATTATTACCCCTGAAACCTCGTTTGCTGCCTGCCTGTTTCACACAGCAAACTTGCTGGATGTGAGAGTCCGAAAATTCTCTCACCGTCGGAGTGCACAACAACAATTTCACGGTGCTCGACCAGCAAGATTGTAAGCATAACCACAGTATTAGAAAACGTGTAACAATTTTTATAATAGCATTTTTATGTTATGACGCGAGTTACCATTTCGTCGTACCATACGAAAACTAGCACTCAAAATTTCTTAGGAAAACTTAATTGCCAGTACGTCTGTACGAAAAAAAGCACTTTGTATAATATCCATATATAGGGTTGCCAGACGTACTGATTTGATCAGTATAATACTGATTTTTCGTGGCCCGTACTGATGGTTTTAAAAACCTTAAGAAATACTGATTTTTTGGATTTTGTACTGATTTTTAGCCGACACTAAAAAATTTGACGTTTGTAACCATGAAACAATTAGCAAGGAGGCCGCAACGCGAACGTTACATGGCATAGAAACATGATTGACAGTTAACGATAGGGAAACAAAACCAAAATACCAGTAATAAAGACGATTTTCTCCGCATATCTTGTTTTTTTTTTTTTTTTAAAGGCAATGTACTGATTTTTTCGGGAAAGGTATCTGGCAACCCTATCCATATATAATGTATAAGTTCTCGAATAGTACAATTTGTATATATCATATGTACATGAAATATCCATGAGATATGCATTATTTCGTCCCCTCAATATAACAATAGCGTATGTGCTCATACGCCATTATTTTTTTATTGCATATTTAGAATCTCCATCATTGATTCTATGTCTGGTCAAAATTTCGTCAAATTCTACTTCCACAAAGTGGGTCAAAATGTCATTGGAAAAAATGGTGTATAATTTCTTGTTCAAAAATTTAATAGATATCTGATTTGACAAAAACTTTAAACTCGATTTTCTCAAAACCCAAAAAAAATTATACGCTATTGTTATATTGAGGGGACGATTTTGTTTTTTTTTTTTGCAATGATTCAGACAATGATTTTTCGAATAAAGGGGAGTATAAAAGCATCATTAAAGTTCAATACAATGTTAAATGTCCCACTATATGAAGGCTTTGGATTCAATTTCAGGTTGAGGGGATGGTATGAATCCGGAGGAGAAGCGAAGCCACAATGAGAGAAGAAGAGGAGAACCAGCGGAGCTGAAAATGCAAAAGTATTTGGTTTCACACCTTTTTTTTCAGAGTATGTATGTACATCTGCATACATGCTGTATTAGCGCTTTTGCATGCTTTCAGCATTGGTTGAATACAAGAATTATCTAACTAAGGATACCATTCATGGGATACCATAGTAGACAAGCTGATTCGAATTATGTATGTATACTAAAATTGTATTCCGCCAATCATGGCGAAGAAGGTTCATGTAGAATGTCAAACTATAGATGTCATATCTATATAATGGGTATCATATAAAAAAAAAAAATGTGTACTATATAAAGAAATATGGGTATGGCATCCATTATATGGATATGAAATCCATAGATTATGGATCAAACTGGATTATCCATATATATGGATGTGACATCAATATAGTTTTTTCCGTGTATGTAAAAATATGCCATTTTAACACAAATTTCTGCTTATTTTGATGCGTGAATTTCTTTAAAACAAGTATACGAAACCACGTAAACGCATGTAAAAAACTTTATTTTATAATCCTTTTAACATGTTTTAGGGAAAACTTGCTCAAAACAAAGAAAATAGTGTTCAACATAGGCACGCAATGTCTATTACCCCTCCATACATATATATATTTTTTTCTTAGTGACATTCATATACATATTTGCATGGGAAATTTTTATAATTTTAAATTTCTTCTTAAATAAAACTTCTTATACACATTAACATACATATAAACTTGTTTTTCATCAATTCCAACATTCTACTTTAGTTATTAACTTTTAATTTTAATTTTCACTCACCTAACATTTTTTTAAATGTTACACTTATTTTGTATTGTGTATTTATTCCATCGTTAAGTAATAAATATGATTTCATTAACAAAGTGCATATGTATGTACATATATGTAAATGGTAGGTACCTATTTATTTTTTTATTTTTTCGATTTTCAGCCAAATTTCCTAAAGTAAATATTGTATGTTCGCGAACTTATTCCCAATAAAATTGGATATATAACTTTTTCACGGAAAATTACTAGTTTTGGAAACGTGAGTTCTGTTTTAAGCTACTTTTTATGTTCCTCAGATGCCATATGTATGTAGGTATCTGTGTTCATATGGAACAATAGTTTAAGTGTACTTAAAGATATATGTATGTTTGTATATACATACATACATACATAAGTAATAAAAAAAAACTTCAATGAGTACTATATCCATTTGTACAAGCAATACAACCAGCGTCAACTATTTTTGACACAAATGTTTTAAATTTAATTTTTTTAATTTTATTTATTATTTTACTTACTAACTCCAAAAAAGCAAGTAAGGTGGAAAGCGAAAACAAAACCATTGTTACCGAATTAACTTTAGCAATTGAAGTTGAAACTTAGCATCTTATTAACGTATGCATGTATATACATATGTATGTACAATGTACATATGTATATACATGTATGTACATATGTATTACTTTTGCATACATACATATGTATGTAAGTACGTACCCACCAAAAAATCTAAGCTTTATTTAAGAATTAAAACAGCAGATTTTAAGGCTTACGAAATAGGGCCTGAAAATTATAAGGGTAGCAAATTTGTATGCGTAAGGCTTAAAATAAGGCTGATTTTCCTGTGTTGATGTCATCAGGCCATAAGGAGTATTCTCTCTCTCTGAGAGCACACCTTATTGCAAAGGCTTATCCGCCATGCGAAATAAGGCCTAGAATTGGGAGAGAAGCTCGGCCATAAAACTCGTCAGGGTTATAATAGCGCCATTGTATTATATATTATTATAAGTATTAGAAAGTTAGGAGCAGGCAGATGAGTGCATAACAGAAGCAGCGCTTCCAGCGTACTCCTCTTTTAGGCCAGATTTGTCAACAATAAGCGGAACTTTTTTGCAGGGTATGTACATACATACATTTGTATCTACTAGGTATACATAAATACATATAGTCGCTGCGAATGCAAAAACGATAATGTGAATTTTTTCTAATTTTTTTAGTGCAAATTTTCAGAAATGTGCTTTTGACCAATTTACATTGCATTATAGGAACAATAGTCAGTTTTCTAGGACTAATATGTACGAATTGTATACGCTTGTATACCACCGCATTCAAATTTAAATGACGTAGGTATGTGAAAATTTACGATTTTTAGTTTTCGATATAGACTAACTAATTCGGACCTGGTCTTTTCAATTTTTTAATCCATTTATTTGTATCTCGTTTAGTATTTGAGATATTTGGTATGCATTTCCACCATTTGGGTATGATTTCGTCATAGAGTCGTGTTTTTTATTATTATAAAGATATGTCGTATGTGCCGCCACACAATTTTGCAAATGGTTCCTTAGGACTTGACTTTCGATTCATAGTAGAATTCCGTTCTTAAAAGAGAAGTACTTAGAGTACAGCCAAAGCATCATCGGATATAAAATAGTCCCAAACATAGCGATATGCTACAAAAACTTTCCATGTCAAATACATATTGCAGGCCACGTTTGACTTTGTTTGAATTAATTTTGTAGATTTTTGGTTGCTTTATTAATAGGGGCAATGTCAATCACCGAATGTGTAATAAAACACGTAAAATTATTAGCTTACCTCATGCACACGTATTTAAAATTCTTGCGGATTCCGCTAACAGCACTACGAGTGCCTAATGTAATTGAACCTTCCAAATATATACATACATAGATCTTTATTTTGTTACGGGTTTACAATTTTAAGACAAACGAAATAAGTCCCAACAAAAATGAAAAAAACTCCCAATGCATAGTGCAATTAAAATATAATGGGCCGTATTAATAAAAACGAAGCAAATACTTTTACTCAAGATTTTAGAAATTTGACATCAATTTGTATGAACCAAATTTCAAAATTTGAGTAAAAGGTCTCAAATTTTAAGTAAAAGCTAAGCAATATTGCCAATTGTAAGTCAAAATATCGCACACTAAATCAAAAAGCGTCACAACTCAAAATTTTTCGAAATCGGGTTTCTTCCATAAATTGGTACACAGAATATATCTCTAGCGGCTGCCAAAAAATCTTTTCCATCAGAGTCTTTTTTAACTAAGAAATAACTATTATACGTAGCCTTTTCCCATAGCATTGCCTATAAAAATTAAAAAGTTTTTTGCCTCTCCTGAAAATTTTTGAATTTTGAGTTGTAACGCTTTTTGATTTAGTGTGCGATATATACTCGTAATACATTTTACAGCTCGTCTAAAAATCACAAAAATCTAACGCATAGTTTTTGTAACATACACCGCTCGTTTTCTCAGGCGACGATGATGTAAGAAGCCAGCTATATGCTTTAAATCGGCGCAAACCTTTATTTATTTATTTTTGCAAAATTTTGCCAATGGACGCCAGGAATTCGTTTTTTTTTTTTGCTCTCCTGAAAAGTTATTGAAAAACACATAACTGTTTTAGTACTCATAGCGACGATATGTACGTAAGATTCGCAAGCAAGTACCAAACATAAAAATATTATGTTCTCATAAAAAAAAACGAAAAATTTTAATATATGAATGTAAATTGTCATGAAGGTTCTCATTAGCGTCGAAAATAATGCATTTATGAATTATGTAAACATTTATGTACATATGTATGCATGTATCTGTAACCTAAAAAAAGTTTGCTAAGGCCAGAATTTCAAAGAGACGCGGCAACGCTTATACACACTTTTATAAAAATAAAATAAAATTTCTATGAAAGTAAAGGTCGCCATATTCTTTTAAAAAAGTTTGCCAAGACCAGAATTTCAAAGGGACGCGGCAACGTTTATACTTTTATAAAAACTAAGAGTTGCCACTACTGTCGAAAGTCGACAGTTTTCTAGTAGTCTAGCTATTCCAGAATCCAAAAATATTTTTAACTTTATGATATTTTTTATTCAAATTTATCTTTATTTGATTCAAAACACATTTTTAGTTCAAACATAATCCTTTTCCATGTTTAATTAATTAAAATTTTTCAAACAAAATTCTTTTTTTTTACCTTAGTTTGGATGGCACTGGTTTTTTTTTTGTTTTAGTTTGGACACAGCCCATGTCTGACGCCTAGAAGCAGGCAATAAAAAGTATTATAAAATTTATTATAGGTAAAGTTGTTTTAATTTTCTGCAACAACAACAATTACACATAAATTTTCCAACGGCGATTGTGCACGTATTTTCCAACCGATTTTAATGAAAATCAAAATGGACCTATTCTATGGAATTTTCTTTCTAATGATGGTCTAACTTTTAAAATCGGTTCAGTATAATCGCCAAAAGGTCGCGTACAAAATTCATGTTAGCGATGATTATATACATAGATAAAATAAAATAAAATTTATATGGAAGTAAAGGTCGCCATATTCTTTTAATGTATACCCGGAAGCATAAAATATAGAAACCCTCTGATTTTATTTATCAATTATTGGAAAGTGTTCCCTAAAGTCTGTCAGGTCAAAATAGCCAACTGGGATATATGTACAAATTTATATGAACCCTTTTTTTTTCAAATATGCATTACGCAATTTGCTAGCTATACTAAAAATAATTGTAGACACAATATGTTCTAAATATGAACTAAAATAAATGCATATTTATATTTGTATACATACATACATATGTATGTACATATGAACATGTACATACCAATAATACAAATGTTTTGCAATAGTTTTGGGTAACTTTCGAATTGCTTACACATCGTGCATCCTAAGAAGAAGCGACAAAACTTAATAATAAAAATATGTAGGTGCTCCATGGGCGTACCCATATGGGTGCTAAGGGACGCAAAAGCACTTTCTATGCGTTCCATACAAATTTTGCATTACGAGCAACAATTTTTAATGCATGATTGTAATCTACATATATTATTAATACGTTAACATAAATTGGTTGGAAAATACGTCCACAATCGTCGTTGGAAAATTGCCGTGTGTTGTTGTAGCATGCTTTTGTACACAAAAGAGGGCTTTGTTCAGAAACTCAGTTAGAAGCGCAACCTGCTTTTGTGGTACAAGCAGAGCGTTCATAAACGTAAATTTTGCATGAAGCGTCGCTCATCACAATCATCAAAAAAATAATTACTGCCGCTGTTGCGTTTCATGCTGCGTTTCTGAACATACCCGAGCTGTCTCAAGCGCAAGCATAGGTGAATTTGTGCTTGCTCACCAAACTCACCATGCAATTATGAACATGTTTGGCTGGAAGTGGTGTGCAGTTTCAAAGAAGTAGAAGCGTAAGAAGGTAGCGAAAGCACTACAACAAAAAAACCAAGGACTAAGAAAGGTAAGAAAGAATAAGTAGGAAAGAAATTGAGGAAAGAAAAGAGCAGAAATAGAAAGAATGA
Organism: Urophora cardui; assembly: GCA_960531455.1. NCBI lineage: Eukaryota > Metazoa > Arthropoda > Insecta > Diptera > Tephritidae > Urophora > Urophora cardui. Next base: position 670,869 of record OY482670.1, read on the forward strand.
AGTAGGTAGGGGAATTTGGAAGACGAGTAACGCCATAACACCAACAACAACAAAATAGTAGCAGTGACAGTAGCAACAAAAGGAACAGCATCAACAGGAAGAACAACATAATAGTAACAGTGGCAATAACAACAAACAATTATACAAAAACTATAGTTGCACCTTAGTCATAAGAAAACATCTAGAAAAACTGTCGAGTTTCGACAGTATGCAGCACTCTAGTTTGTTTTAAAATTCTTACAAAAATGTTGCGTATACGCCACCGCATCCATATGTAAAACTAGCTTTGAATATTAAAGCAAATGAAATGCATACTTTAACACCATTTTTCCACCATTTGTAATAAAATTTCCAACATTTCTCTTCGGAAGTAGGTAGAGTAGACTTGAAGGTGTGTGCATGCAAAATTTCAAGCCAAAAATCTTAATGGTTCAGACTGTAGGACGTTTTGAGTTTTATTTTATGAAAAATAAAATAAAAATCATACTTAATTTTTATTATTGAGTAAAAAAAAAATTACACGTAATCATTATGCTTTGAAGGAAAAAGTAAAAATCAAGAAATAATAATTATGCTTGAGTAAAAAAATTAAAATCATAGCATAATACTTATTCCTGATCAAAAAAATAATACTCAGGCTGTAATTATTAATTTCGAAATAGGGTGATCTTTTACTCAGCCGTCGAAATATAGTCGCATATTCAAAATTATTTTGTGATGGTGGGAACATACTGATTTTTTTGTCAAAATTTTAAGAGTAATAATTATTTTCCATCCTTGATAGAAATAAATTTGAAAATACATAACATTCGAAACTCGCTTACTCGAACAAGTCTGCTTTTCATTAGTTTGAGTTTTCATGAGTGCATGAGCGCATTACAGATAATCGGCCCCCCTAAACTGTGCTCTAGATACACCGATGAGGTACACATACATATGTATGTATGTACATTAGGCTGGGTCAATTTTCTAAGCCATAGTGTTCCTAGCAAATTCGGATTCTGCATTAAATTCTATGAAAAAAAGTATTCCAGAGCATGCCTCTAAAATCAATTTTGAGCTTGCCCATTTTCAATTGAAGTTTATCTAGAATTGTTTTAAGTATAGCAACCCATACTCTTTTAAATTCAACCAGTAATTTTAACGTTATCGCTTTACTTTCTTTTTCATTTTGTTTGTCACTTTAAACACGTTTAATAATGTATAAAAAGTTGGATTTCGCTGTTGCGGTTTTGTTGAAAAAAAAGCATGTTTCTAAACAACTTCCACTCGTTTAAACGCAAAATGAAAATATCCAAATTCCACAATTTTTGACTAAGAACAATAAAGTAACACTTTTCTAAAGTAGAATCTTCTTCTGATTCCGAATATCACATATACTTGCTTGTGGTAGATCTAGTTTCCGAGATATCCTGGCCTAAAGATGATTAAGATGCAAAAATTGCTGTTTCTGCGCTAATTTTGACGTAGTGTAGCATCAACATTTTTCCATCAATCAAAAAGCTAAGAACAGCTGCTTAAAGTATGTATTTCAATCTTTCAACTGCCATTGAGTTTGCTCAAATATATTATTCCTGCACCGAGATATCGCACTTTTAAACTGTGCATGTTTATCCATACATTGCCCCTTGGAAAAACGAGCATATTCAAACACGTATAACTCTTCAAGAAAATGAGATAGGAGAAAATCCTTTCTAATACGTGTACCTAGTAATTATAGTAGGAACTTAGCCTAATTCGAGCGAAATCCGTGACATAAAATTTTTTACCTCCTACACTTGGCGCATTTTGCCAAGTTTGAAAGTGCATTATCTCAGTGAAGGAACAATATATTTGGGCAAACTAAAAGGCAATTGAAAGACTGAAATACATACTTTAAGCAGCTGTTCTTAGCCTTTTGATTGATGGAAAAATGTTGATGCTACACTACGTCAAAATTAGCGCAGAAACAGCAATTTTTGCATCTTAATCATCTTTAGGCCAGGATATCTCGGAAACTAGATCTACCACAAGCAAGTATATGTGATATTCGGAATCAGAAGAAGATTCTACTTTAGAAAAGTGTTACTTTATTGTTCTTAGTCAAAAATTGTGGAATTTGGATATTTTCATTTTGCCTTTAAACGAGTGGAAGTTGTTTAGAAACATGCTTTTTTTTCAACAAAACCGCAACAGCGAAATCCAGCTTTTCATACATTATTAAACGTGTTTAAAGTGACAAACAAAATGAAAAAGAAAGTAAAGCGATAACGTTAAAATTACTGGTTGAATTTAAAAGAGTATGGGTTGCTATACTTAAAACAATTCTACATAAACTTCAATTGAAAATGGGCAAGCTCAAAATTGATTTTAGAGGCATGCTCTAGAAGACTTTTTTTCATAGAATTTAATGCAGAATCCGAATTTGCTAGGAACACTATGGCTTATGGCGTTTTCTTTTCTACCAAAAAATGTTGCCCTCCTATATCCTAATTATCGAATTACGTAACGTGAATTTCTATAAAATGGCTAATTTTGTAGATAATGTTGCTCTCTTACTTATGGCGTTTTCTTTTCTGACAAAAAATGTTGCCCTTTAATATCTCAATTATCGAATTACGTAACATGACTTTCTATAAAATGGCTGAATTTGTAGTTAATGGTGCCCTCTTACTTAGTCAGAGGACAACATTCGTTGAAATCACCACACAAGCTTACAAAATGGCTGAGAAAATCGAACAGGGCAACATTTTTTCGAGAAAAGAAAACGGCATTAGTTAGAAGTAAATATTCGGTAAAATTACCAGACAGACATATAAAATGGCTAAGAAAGTCAAACAGGGCAACATTATTTCGAGAAAAGAAAACGCCATTAGGTTCCGCCCATACAAATTGACCCACCCTAATGTACATACATACATATCGCACCCTAAATCATAAAGTGGCCGCTGTGGTGCAGTGGGTAGAGTGCTCGCCTGCTATGTCAGAGGTCTCGGGTTCAAACCCCAGTCCGAGCAAACACCAAAAAAAAAATTCTAATTAGTAAAAATCCAATTATTGGGAGCAGCGGTCACCTCTCGGCAGTGGGAGGCATACCCTCCGAGAGTATTTCTGCCATGAAAAAGCTTCTCACAAAAAATGCATTCGCCGTTCGGAGCCGGCATAAAACTCTAGGTCCACCCAATTAGTAGGAAAAACAAAAAGGAGCACACCTCGAATTGGGAGAGAAGCTCGGCCATAAAACTCATCAGAGTTATAATAGCGCCATTGTATTATATTATTATTATTAAATCATAAAGTGACACAACCCAAAATTCAAAAATTTTCATTAGCCAAAAAACTTTTGCTTTACATGAAATCGTATCGAGCCCTAACCACCATAAAAGTGATTCCAGCAGTTTGTATGCAGCCTTGAAATTTATTTAGACCGATATTAATTTCTAATATAAAGCTGACCATCTCTTAGGCCATCGCCACGTTAAAACTACTAGCTGCTTTCATAGAAAACTACCAGTTGAGCAACTAGTTGCCGAAATTTCCAAACTAGTTCTTTTGCATGCATAAATACATGCATATACAAATACATACATATAATATATATATACATACTTATGTACATATTTACATCCGTTCTACGCACAAACGCTATAATTAAATTTTCAAAATCCACCTTCATGAACACTTCTCTGCTACTTAATATTTGCTGTTTTGGTGGTATGTGGAAAAAAGTGTAAAATACTATTTTTTATTGGGTAGGTACTAGGTAGAATATACGTCAGAAGACACGCGAGAGAGAAGGTCGTTTTACATTCCTAAAATTATCTAATTCAATATCCCTGGCGCAAACAGCTGCAATAATTAAGGCTTTGGGACATTTCACTTAACAGATATTATTATTACGTTTATTACCCCTAAACTGTAAACCTCAGGCTTAGTATCAAATTGATTTCATAAACTCAAATAAAACCAACAGATCTGCGATGCTAAAATGTTAATTTCAAGAAAAAAAAATTATCTTCAATTACTATTATATAGTCAACTATAGTTCGCTAATCTAATAAAACTTTCAGTAACTTTTAACCTGTGTTTTATTTACTGTAAAAATTATTTACCAGCATTTTAACATACATACAAATGAATACAAAGTGCAATTTTCATATTTAGAACTATTAACTGCATTTGTACTACAGCCATTAAAGATTTAACTTCAATATGTATATATATTTCCTATGACAATAATATTACATACATTGTATATTACGTAATATAAATATATCTGCTTAAAAGTAAATTACTATACTTATTTTCTTAATTTACATATTTATAATAATGATATGAGTTTGCGTAATATACATATATAAATAGCTAATTAAGATAACAAGAGCAATTCAATTCATCCATTTTCTGCAGTTAGGCGAACCACACATGCAAGATATCTTATGGGACTCGTCTTCGATATCAAATTTATAATCATATGAAAGCTAAATCACGGAAATAGAGAAACAAATAAAAATATATTTTATTTTAAATGATGCATTTCCATATTCTTAATACGTTATGCATGTGAAAAAAAGTATATTACCTCTTCACCCCTATTGATCCTCCGCTTAGCGAATATAATAATCCGAAGTTCGCGATCAACATCAACAATCTCAGTTACACAATTGGGATTGCAAGCGTGATTTATATAACGGGCCAATCCACCAGATAGAGTCGCATCAACAACTCTATCTTCATCTAAACGAAACATATAGATGCCTCGGTTCTATTTGGAAAAAAAAAAAAACACATAACATATGTATATAGATATATAACATTGGCCTTATTCATAAAAATTAAAAAAGGTTTTAACAAACGTGTAAAGTGACATTTCCATAGAATTTTTGGATTTTAAAAATTTAAAAAATCTATATTATTTTTTATGAATAAGGGGGTTAGTATACAACGGAAGCGTCATATCGAAGTTAAACTTTGAGAGCTTCCCCTACAAAGTACAATTTTCAGACTTAGTACAGTATTGTTTGGAAGCGTCGATGTGCTTAACTTAAAATGTGTTAAAATATGAAAAGTAAATTACTTTGGCTTCATATTGCTTTTCCCGAATTTCAGATACTTCTGTACGAATTACTTCTCCAATATATTCTATTATCATTGTATGCTTTTCAATATCACGGGCAGCGTATAAACCAAGGCCCTGTATTTTTGACCTACAAAAAATAAATTGTATTATTACTGACAGAAACAAAAAAAATAATTTGTAAATTATTTGTTACCTTGCCAAATACACATTGTTTCGCCACTCCTGCTTCATTTTTTTATATTGAGAACTTTTTGAATGCACAAATTGCTTACTATAAGGGCATGCTATCTCCCCAGCTATGGTCGAGGTTGCAGGATTGACCATACGCTGATTTGCTGTGGTTGCAGTGCGTTGAGTATGTGGCTTCCGCCAAGCGATAATCTGGCGCTGTTTGGGCTCCGTCCGCGCAGATCCGCTGGGATTAATTGCCAGAGGCAGTTCCAAAAGTGGGTTCCGACCATATTTAAACCGATAATTTGTTAGAGTTTCAATGCCCGGCAAACTCTCAATGATTCGCACTACAGAGGGCTCTGTCAAACCGAACAAATCCTCGCCAGAAATAAATTCTGGAAAAAGCTTAATGACTTTACTGTGTTTGCGCATTGAAGCGATTGAATTCAATATTTGTTTCCACACTGCATTTGGCGTAGAGTCACGCACTTCAACATCGATTCCGGGCTCTTGAACTTGAATTCGAAATTCAGGACGACCGCCGACCTCAGCTATTGAGCATACATATCGGCAACGGTGATTTGGTCGTTTCATTGACCAATAAAAACGAATCTAAGAATTGCAAAATTGAATTGTAGATTAAACAATTAGTAAATTAAAGAATGAGAATATCTATGTTCGTTTTACAAACTATGTATACATATAACTTACGACTTTGTATCCCACGGGATATATATGATCCATATTGTGGAAGGCTTCTAATTGATGTGGCAGAAGTTGTCCAACATTTAAAAAGATCAAGGTACCAACTCTAAGTAAATTTGTGAGTTCTGAATGATGCATCACAGTCGCAACCTGACGGTTTTCGTCACGCTCAACAAAAACTCGTCTTTGTACCACAAGCGATGAAAGCTCATTTTCCTTCTCCAATCGATTCGCGTGCTGTTGACACAGTATTGTTTTGTTTTTGTAGAACACACAATTCTCTCTAATTGCACAGGGAAGATGGAACGCTTGCATACAACGGGTTTTGAAGCAACGCACTGTAGCTCCAAGCTGTTGACAACCACTACACGACTGATTTAGACCCACTTGTAAGGCAGCTGCGAAATTCATCAACCCACCACTTATTGTCTCATAAACTTCACTGGACCATAGAGCACAGTTTAAATGTACCTATAATTGTTATAAATGTAATAAATATAAGAATATGTATAGTATATTTATATATGTACATATGTCTTCCATACCCATTTATCTATATCGAAATTTAATAGGCGTGATGGTCCATTGGCTGCACCATCACCACGTTGAAAACAAAAAACACATTGACGCATATCTTCGACGGAGCTATTCAAAATGCAGCCAGTAAATCCTTTTTGCTGTTGACACTTGTCTTCCGAAAACTGCGCATGCGTATAATTCTCACAGGATAACCTAGTATTTGCCTTTAGCTCTTTGGACCAATTGGCATTATAGTGTTTGTAGATGCAGCTTTTAGTTTCGAGCTTTTTATTTATTGTGCTACCTTGCTGATTGCAAAGAGTTAATTTCGTCTCCTTTTCATTCGCGATATTCTCTTTAAATTCTCGTTCAGCATTAAGTTGCATATCATCCACATTTGAAGACGTTGCGCTAGTATATTGGAGCTTACTTGGACTTTTAAACTGTTGATAACAATAACTGTTGCAAAATTCTAACTTCATGGGAGATAAATTTGAAGATAAATTTGAATCAGGCATTCCTTTTATATCACAGAAAGGTGTTTTAAATGCTTGAATGCAGTCCTCGGTTATCGCAGTACCACAATTGTAACAAATTTTCTTTCTACCACATATAACATCGTGCTGGAAGCTTGGGCCTCTAACTGATGGTTTATTTATGTTGTTATTGTGTGACAGATGATCTTTAGATAGGTGAAATGCAGGTGCATCAATTATTTTATACATTGATGGTGCAGAAATATGTAACAGATTTGCTAAATCCTTAAGTACACTAAATATATTATTAACAGAAGATAATTGCAAGGACAATGTAACCACCCGATTGTTGCTATCATCATATCTTGTCCTATAAAAAAAAAGTTTTAATATAAATATAGTTTTGCATTACATTCAAAATCTCATTATGTATTAAAGAGGAATATATGTACATACATACCTAATAATAAAAATAGTTTTTACCTGTTAGTATCAGTACCACATGTGAAAGTCTGCTTTACATTTTCAATATCATCAATTTTGTTAAATGCCTTTTCAAAAGTGATTTTCTTGGCATTGAATGTTGGGTCAATCATTGGTATACTTGGAGACATTTGATCTAGATAATAATCACAATTTTTATTCATAACTACTAGACCAGGATAAACAAACTGATGAAATGATAACCGTTTGAATTTGTCTGTATTTAACGAGCACAATGAATCAACGGAACTATCGCTAGTATTTGTAATCATGTCAGAGGCTTCGATATTTCGATCCCTCATAATTCCCCATATTCGCAAGAATCTCTCATTTTGGTTATTTCTCATGTTTGATGAAAATTCTTGATCATAAAAGTCATTTTGTATGGTAGAAAGCTGCTTCTCCTTGCTATTTTCTGCGGACAAAAGTGAGCCGCTGTCATACATTGTAATCACATTGGCGCGATGAGCATTGCCGTATTCGCCTGACAGTGGAGCAGTGAGAAATATGTCGCAATTATCTTTACTATTAACACCGCGTGGTAGATTGTTACTCAATCCGTATGTACTGCAAATGACGAAATTTCGATTTAACAACGGTTCCAATACTTGCAATGGTTTCATTTGCTTCAAATGTGTCATTAAATTATCAATAAAATTGTCATAGTCTTCTTCAATTTTAGATAGCTTTCTTGATTTCTTTTTAGATCCAGGTACATTTGAAGTAGAGCCGACTGCCGAATTGGCTGCAAGCTCCTTGCTGTTGCTAAGCAATTGCCGACGATGCTTCTGATATTCTCTTTTTCTTTTCTTTCTAGACTCAACGTCTTTGTCTGTGATTATTGTCTTTTGATTGCTTGTAGCAATATTAGAAATTGCTACATTACACTCATACGATTGTTGGCTTTTCTCATTTAAATGGGCATTATCCGTATTTAAATTGGAATTGACGGATGATGGCACATTTATATTTTGACCCCCCCTTTCACTTTGGCTTAATGTGCCCGATTTAACCGTCCCTTCTAAGGCATTGCCCTTGGCATCCTTAGTGAATTTATTAACGAGTGTCTGTTTTTCGAAGCTCTCAGAATTGTCTTTTGTAGACAATGCCGTGGCATTTGAAGATGTGAAGTTTGCAAAACTCTCTACTTTCACATCTTCTTTTCTTTCTGCGCTCGAAGAAAATGCGCTGCAAAGCTCAGAACTGGATTTTTGCTCAGTTTTCTGCTCAGTATGTATATTTTCATTTCTGGAAAAAATTACAATTGAGATAGAGTATAAGGAAAAAAGTGCAGAACTCAAAATAAATATGTACATAAGATATACATATTATGTAGTTCACGTGTAGATATATGTACAAATCTTGGAAGCATTTCAAAAGCACGTGCATGAAGATATGTACATACTCGTATATGTACTTATTTTTCAAAGATATTTACATACATACGCAGTTGGAGAGGGTAATGTTTGGTAATGCACAGATTACCATCATTTATATCTTACAACATGCATGATTCTTAACACAGCACATGTCCTACGAAGGTAATGTGTTGCTTTTGTATTACCTCTTCGTAAGCGTAAGGCAAGAAATAATGTTTGGATGAAAGTCGCTCTCGACCGTGGTCTCATTGCCCACCACAATTGCCTCCTAATATGACCTAAGAATATTTTTTTTTGCATTTTTCTCTTTATCCAGTTTCGAATTAGAAATATGAAGCTTCGCCTCCGCCTATTCTCCCCTTCTTCTCTCCTTGTGGCACCTTCTTCGCCTTCACTGCTTGCTATATATGTATGTACATAGTGTTTTTCATTTTATATTCTCCTCCGGGTTCGAACCATGACATCAACTCAAAATTCAATCCAACGCCATCATATAGAAGGACATTCAACATTATATTGAACTTCATTGATGCCTTTATGCTTCCGCTTTTTTTTCGAAAAAAGCATCTACATATGAATTCTTTTCATCATTGTAAAAAGCATAATTAAAAAAATGATTCTCATAATTTTTTTTGTTGTTGTTTTATTTCTCAAGTTGCCTATAACTGGGAGCCGACACCTGAACTTCTCGCTTACTTTGGGATGCATTGTATCGAGTCCTAAGCGCCATAAAAGTTTATCCAACAAAATTATCGATTTTAGCTTTTTTATGGAAATCAATAATTTATTATCACACGCATCAACTCCAAAAATTTCATAGCTGTAAAATGTTTTGAAGTTAGAGACTAGGTAAATTTCAAGGCTGCATACTTTTGGTTGGATACACTTTTATGACAGTTATGGCTCGATATAATTATCCGATTTCCTGCCAGATAGAAGGTTTTTTCTTTCCAACTGGTATGTTTATGTGTGGATATGTGTGTGGATATTTTGAATATGTAACTTAATTCATATACATATTTATTTTATTTTAATACTTACATTTCGTCACATTGAAACTGTTTGTCCTGCGTATTTCCAAACTCTTTAAAGCAGTTACTATTGCTGCCTTTTGGCGAGCTGCTATGCAAGCGATTTAGATCGCACAGATTTACATTAACTGTATTGTTTCTTTGAATCGAATCGGTTTCTAAATTCTGATTCGATGTGGCTGTAATTCTTGAAGAGCGTGTGTTGTCATCTAATGTGAACGGACTCATGTTTGGATTTGATACAAATGAAGTTTCTTTTGAAATAACTTGAACTGTTTTTATTTTCGCCTCATTTTGCATTCCAATCTGTATTTCGGTATTAATTTTATTAGTCAACTCATTTTGAACATCGATCTTTTTCATTTTGGATAGATCCGTTTGAATTTGCGAAGCGGTTGCTGTTGCTGGCACTGGTGGTATAACGGGACGTGCTAATTGCGCTTCCAATGAACTAACTAAGCCCAAACTCGGTGCACGTACGTTAATCACTTTCCGTGCAGCTAACACTTGATTACACATGGACGTTGCTGTGGTGGTTGACGTTGTCGTCATTGGATTTGTTGTTAAAATATTCACACTGTGCGTGTTGCTAGAGTTTTGAAGGAGTTTCTTAAGTAAAACATTGTTGGACTCCTCCGATTTGTTTACAATAATGGAAGATTGATTAACTTCAACACTTGTGTGCTTATCAATATTTATTACTGACTTTACATCCCCTGTGGTAGTCGCATTCGTCTTCTCACCAATATCTTTTTTTTTATCCATGGCATCAAGAGGCTCCGCACTGCCTCCACCATCTGAATTGTCGTTTTTGCTACGTTTTGCTGGTAAAATATCTATATTTGATTTGGCATTTTGACGATTGTCTTGTTCATGCCCTTCCAATTGTGGCTTACAACGCTTATCCAAATGTTGTCCCAAAGTCGATAATGTATATGGAGTTACTTTAAGAGTTTTACGTGATACATTTTGTTCCGATGAGTTTATATAGCTGGGAGCTTGTACTGCAACTGATATAATTGTTGACTTATTAGTAACTTGACTTGCGTCTGGTTGAGAATGCGATTGGATCGATGTAGATGAAGAACTGCTGCCAACATTAAATGCTTGTGACATATTTAGTGAATTAACAGCGGAAACATTAAGAGCACTTGATACGGTTAAATTAATTTTTTTTATCTTTTGATCGATTGTATTACTGCTTCGAACCGCACTTGTGGAAACTATGGTTGCCTTCGCCTGTTGATTGAGACTATTTTTTGATAGAACTAATGAAATATTTTTTGGTATGGCTATAAGTGATGAGTTAATTTTTCCGCTAATATTGTTAGGATTTGTAGATGATTTTCCGCTATGGAAATTAGTCGTGTGGATATTTGCATCTGAAGCACTTGTTGATACTGATACACATGTTGTTGTAGCAGATGTTGAAATCAACTGTGGAGCATTTTGTCTAATTATGCTCACAGCTGGATAAATACCCGTATTACTTTGTTGATCCGAACTCTTGGAGAGTGGCGTTAATAGTGGCAAAATGTTGACATTTGGATTCAAAACTTTTTTGATGGTGGCCGTTGTGTTTTTGCTTAAGGCCATTTCATTTAGAGAAATATTGGAATCCTGGGCATTACATTCGTTGTTTGCTAATTTTTCACCTCTTTCATTAAGTTCAGCATTTTCCAAACTAACATTTCTATCCGATATATTGGTAGATCCTTCCTCCGGAACGATATTGTGGTGTATAATTCCAATCGAATCTTGTTTTGTTGGGTTTATATTAGATTTTCTTGAATTAGACTGTGACAGGGATATACTTTGTTTGGCTTTGGATAAAGCAATACTAACTAGCCCAGAACTAGTCGGCGCATTTGTATTTGTAGATACTGAGCATTGAACTTGGGGAAGTTTCTTACTAAACACTTTAGTTTGGACGAGTTTGGTTGTTGAAACGGGCTTAATTTGTAGCTGAGAAAGCGAGACTATTGTTGGTTGACTACCTTTTTGACCACGCTTAGCATTTAATATTTTACTCAAGTTTATTTGGGTTTGGGTGGAAAGTGGCTGTGACGTTGTTGCCGTTGTTGCTTGTGATTGTTTTTGTAGCTCACCGTGTGCCGTGCTCGAGGGATGCATAAGTTGTGTTGAATTAAGAGGCTTCAATAAAGGAACTGATATTGTCGTATTACCAATCGAAACTTTTGCTGTTGTTTGCGTAACATCAGTTCCCAATTTTTTTGTTGTCACCATTACTTGTTGATTTTTCATAGTTGGTGAGATGTTCATTCGATTCAATACAGTTGCATTAGTTGGCAACACGGTCGAAATTGTACTGGCAGTGGTAATACGTGTGAAAGTAACAGCACCACCTTGACGCATTACATTTGTTCCGGATGCCACAATGCGAGTGGGCGTTCCAGAATGAGTGTTAGTTTCTCCACCACTGCTAGGTAACGGGTGGGAAAATTTCTGTTCTTGTTGTGCGGATGGAAGCATCACTAAATCGACTTCACTGGTGTTAGCATCTTGATTTAAAGCGGTAATACCCAAATCGCTGGATTCGGATTTGCGAACATTTACGTTGGAGTTTATATGCGCCGAATGTGTTTCTATAACTGTTTTTTTTTTACTGCTCTTATCCGAATCTTTTTCCTCAATATATTCCGAAACAACTACAAAATTCTCCGTATTAAGGGGACTGGTCGACGGAGGTGTACTACTAATTGTTCTACTTAGACTGCGGATAGTGTTGAGTGGAATTTTTGCTCTTTCGGTTGAAATTTCACAATCTTGGTTCTGGAAATTTGGAAACGTTTCCCTGTTAAAGCTAGATTTACTATGGTCATCTTTGCTATTGTCACTAACAGTTCTTTTCAATAAGGTTCCCTCTGTATTCCAAATTGTATTATTTGTAACATCTAATTTAATTTTTTTGGTCGGATTTAGATTTATTTCAGCTGAACTATTTCTTTTGGCTGTGTTCGTATTGGTGTTAGTAAATGTCGGTTGTTTCGGATTATCAGCACTTCCAATATTTTTTACTTGGTTCATTTTAACAAATTTGTATGTAAATCTTTACATCTGATACAAAGTAATTAATAGAAGATCTGAAAAGAATATTAATTAATATTTTATAAAAGTAACTTATTCGAACCATATTCAAATTTTAGACTCAGCTTGGATATAATGAACCAATTTCATTTATTTACAAACTAATGGGAATTTTGCAGTGAAACTTTCAGGAAATATTCTGTGGATGATAATTCATCTACTTCGTCTATCTGGGAACCAGCATTAACACCAAGAATGATGTCAGCACGGAGATCCAACGAAGAATCACGCTTGCCAATAAATGCTACTTCGGACTAAGTAGGCAACTGAAAAGTAAAGTCCTCTCTCGACAAACAAAAATCACACTCTACAGGACGCTCATCGTTCCAGTCCTCATGTACGGCGCAGAAGCATGGACAATTTCAAAATCAGATGAGATGGCACTTGGAGTATTCGAGAGAAAAGTTCTTCGTAAGATTTATGGACCTTTGCGCGTTGGCGTGGGCGAGTATCGACGGAGATTTAACGATGAGCTGTACGAGCTTTACACAGACATCGACATTGTTCAGCGAATAAAGATCCAGCGGCTGCGTTGGGCAGGTCATGTCGTGAGAATGGACGAAGGCGCTCCGGCCAAGAAAGCATTTCTATCGAAACCCGCTGAACGCAAAAGAAAAGGGAGACCTCCACTGCGTTGGGAAAATCAGGTGGACAGCGATGCTGCCTCCCTAGGTGTTCCCAAGTGGCGCCATGCTGCACGAAACAGAAGCAATTGGCGCGCTCTGTTGGACTCGGCCAGAATCGTCTAGACGGTTAAGCGCCAATCAAGAAGAAGAAGAAGAAGAATTTTAACACTTCCAACAATCATTAAATTATAATATTAAAGTTCTCCAGAAAGAGAATTCTGCCGGCTGAGGGTTTTTTTGAAGCGCGACTGAAGGCCCCTACGCAAAAGGTGTTCTATACAAAACCACTGTGTATTGGTCCATGGATATTAATCCAGAAAGAGAATTCAACCTGTTGAGGGTAATTTTTTTAGAGCGCGCCCAAAGGCCGGCCACGCAAAAAGGCGTTCTACACACACATTACTTTAACAAGGAATATCTCCTGAACTATAAGCGTCCGGCGGGTGGGACTTTGTTTTTTGTGATCTGTGAGACCACCCCTACCTTCCGGAAAAAGCCATTTTTATAGGATCGTGGTTCATTATATACAAATTTTCCCCGTTCCTATACAGAGTTAATTGCCAAGGGAGCGAAGGGCTTCAATACAAAAGTGGGCGAATCTTTATTCGGATATTAGTAAAGCAACGTCAACAACAGACTTCAAAATCCGGACGGAACGAATATTTAAATTACCTTGTGATATCCATGAAAGCTAGAAAACAAATGTTACCATAATTTTTGTATTTGGCAAATCCAACTAGCGTGTATATATGTATACGCAGAAGTTTGTTTTAAGGCCCGCATGTTTTCGTACACTGGAAACTATAGGGTAAAATATCACGGATTCACAACTCCATTTATGAAAATAACCTTTTTTACTCAGCATTTGTAAAAACTTTATAAATTGACCAAGTTAAAAGCGCACACCTACCCCCAGTATTTCACCAATAAATATTTATATTCCGTAGGATTAGCATATCACAAAATGGAATAAATTGCTCTATGACGTTTGTGTTTGTATAACCATGAGCACTTTACTTATATTAGAATTTATGGAAAAAGAATACAAGTTATAATGAATATATATACGATTGCATTTGCTCTATTTAACAACTCTAATGACAGCAATAAAACTCTAAAATTACTTCGATTTAACAAACATGTCCCTTTAATTTTCAGTAATTTTGCATTTTATCGAAAAATAGTCAAGTCGTTTAGAAATGAAAATATATGTGGGAAAGAAGAAACAGCACAGGGCGACTAAAAAGTATGAGCAATGAGAAAGAAGCTGATTGCCGTATGATTTCTTGACTGATATAACCAGCGTTGCTGATTTTATCGTCATTTTGACGATTTTTCTAAGCAATGACGATTTTTCCTAACGAGATATTTTTCGCTTATTATATTTCTTTTTTTTATTAAATAGTGAGTGGTATTATTAAAAATTTTAACCATCTCAGTACAATAATTAAATGGTTATCTTCATGAAATAAATCCTTTTATTTTGTAAATTATTTTTCAAGGCAAATGTTATGAATTAGTATTAATGAACAATGAATGTGATTCTTTATATCAGTCTGTAACTTATTTTGCGACCGAAAATCACAAAATCTACCGCCACAAAAATTTCCTCGATACCTCTGCGATGATTATCGGAAACAACTGTCAAAGTATACTATAGAATTCGACCGAAATATCGTACATAATAGCCTAATCGCAAAACTGATCGCAAATTTACGATATCGACCCGAAAATTGGTTACAGAATAGGCCCACAGGGTTGCTCGCCTCATAGGCACTCAAAGCACAATTGTTTTTGTTTTGTTCCGAATCATAGGCACATATACATATTTTCACTTCAAATATAAAAATAAAATTTTCTTTGCACTGCCATAAGCACTCAGATATAAACAAATTTTATATGTATGTGCCTATGATTCATATTTTATGTGCAGAGCAAAGGCACTTTGTATAGGAGCTCGAGCAATGCCGTAAGAAATCGAAATTTACACTAGGTTTGTTTCTTATTAAACTAGCAGCTAGCTGGCAAGTGAGCAAAACGGAAAGAATTGCGCTCATAAAGAGCGAAACGAACAGAAAATCAAGAAACGGAATAATAGTAAAAATTAGCGATTAGTAATTTGAATGCTATTTTTGACTTTTAGGGCCGGTTTCACCATCTCCGGTTAATTTAATCGCTGGTTAGTTTGACGTAAATTGTATGGCGAGCTGTCAAATAAATTCCTTAACCAGGCAAAATTCTCTGGTTAAGTGCTTAACCGGAGATAGTGAAACCGGCCCTTAATGGTTATTTTTTCTAAAAAAAACATTTAATTTTCTTTATTTCTATTTCAAAAATTCAGAAAATTTCAAAAGTAATAAAGTCAAAAGTATTCGTTTGTTTATTTTTTCAACAGCTGTTTCTTACTTTGGCAGCAAATAATTTCAGCTAGGGAAAATTTTACTAGCTGAAATTTGGAGCTGTCAATGGCTCTCTTCTGCTATTTTTTTTGACTCAAGAAACGATTTGCCAGGCGAAACTTGGCTAACTATTCATAACTAGCTAATAATAAACGGACCTACTAAAAAAAATTCAAAAAATGTGTATTCAAAAAATTTTCATATACAAAATAAAAAAAAAATTGCATGTATGTGATACTACGATTTGAAAATAAATTCTAAAATAATTATTATTTAATATTTTATTGGAATTCATAAAAAATTTAAATGAGCAAAAAAATTTTCAGTGCATATACAAAATTTGTAGATGTATTGAGTTTTGAACTTTCAATACGAGAGCGTTGAGCAGGCCTGCTTTATAATATATAAGTGCTATGTTTAGATAAATTTTCAAGCTTTATTTCTAATTATGATTTCATTTATATATTAACTTTTACCTCATTAAAATTGTTTTTTGGGAAAATTTTCAATAAAAGAAGCACGTCACGGAAAGAATATACACTTTCAGGGGGGGTAGAGGGGCTCACAGATCTAAAAACTGAAATCAAAACTTGCCGGAGGCTTATAGTTTACGAGATATTTGTTGCTAAAGCTGTAAAATTTACCAATCAAACCCCCAAAAATGTGCAATACTGCCAAGTAAAAGCACTTATAAAAACCCACGCAACAACTTTTTGATGCAGCCTTGCCGTTTTGTGGGTAATTCCCCAAATTTGGGGATTTTTTTATAATTGGGTAATTTTTGGGGAGTGCTATGATTTGGGTAATTTTGGGGAAATCGCCTATTAATAGTTTTTTACAGGGACGGAAAATAACTGCTATTTTTTTAACGTAGGAGAAAAGGTCAGAGAAAATACGCGATATATATTTTTTGGGAGGTATATAATGACCAAACCATTTTTATGGTCAAGAATAACCATTATTGTGACAAAAAAATTTTTTTCAATAGAATAACCATTATTCTGTTTTTTGGTTTCCCATGGCAAAGAAAGCTCAAATAAGTAGATACATATCATGCATCATGATCCAAATAAAGAAGATTGTGCATTCAGCGGTCCAGCTATGCGTTCATCCAAAATTTGACAGAATCAGCTGATTTAGTGACGTAGTAACATAAATTCTCTTTCACCCAGTTTCGTTTCCGGTTTTCTAATAACTAAAGATTGTGTCCTATAAATGTGAAATTTATATTAAAAAACAATTTTAAATAAAGAAAAATGAAGAGCCGCGTATTTATTTGTGTGAATAATAGTTCAATAAAGGTATTTTTTGCCTGTTTGCAAATTTTGAAAAAATGAAGTGCAGTGTATTTAAAGTTCTGGGTTCAATTTGGTTAGTACGTCATCAACTACGTTATCGACGAGAAAGAAAATTTGCAAACATGCAAAAAATACCTTTATTGAACTATTATTCACACAAATAAATACGCGCCACTTCATTTTTCTTTACTTAAAATAGTTTTTTATAATATAAATTTCACATTTATCGCACACAATCTTTAGTTTTTAGCAGGGTGCGAAGAACGCTCAAAATAAACTCACTCAAACGAATTATCACTCTATAATTCTGAGCTATGCCATGCTCTCATGAGCGCAAATACACAGTGACAACGAACGCAAATGAACGCACGTCAGCAGCGATCGATGGGTCTCTGCAGTGGCGATAAGCTCTTACATAAATTCATTTTAAAATGAGAGATCGTTTGAAAATTCATTTTTTGAAAATTCATTCTATGAGTTTATTTTATAATTTTTGCGCTAGCGATAATTTTTGAGTTTATCATTTTTTGATCGCTCTTTGAGTTATCATTTTATGCGTTCACAAGGGTTTGTTGTGAGGTTTAAGCAGCTAATGGCATTGTGAAGGCGCAATTTTTGGATGATGGCGTGCGTTTATTAGACCATAAATATGATGTATGTATGTATGTACATACATATTCATGCATGTGTGTACGTATATATGGATGTATGTACATAATTATAATATTTTAAAAAGCCTTACTGTGTAACCTAAATCAAACGCAAGTCGTCAATTTAACGCACGCACGCAAATTTTGCATATGCGTTGAACCGAAATTGACTTGCGTGCGTGTTCAGATAAAGAAATAGAAAAATACAGAAAATCAGAGAAAATCTTGTTATTTTGTGGAATATGTACCTAACAGAAACGATATCAAAAGCAAGTGTCAATTTTTTTGCAAACAATCACCCACAATGCTTAATTTCAACTGTCACGCAAAACAAAAATTGGGCGTCGAATTTGCTTTTTACGCACGCCGTTCAATTTCGGTTACTCCCATACAAGTTGTATGGGCATGAGAAATTTTTGACAGTAAATTGACGGCGTGCGTTTGATTTAGGTTACACAGTTAGCTCTCATAGCGATAGGTATGTATATGTACATATGTATGTAGGTATATCGAGTTTAAATTTTATTAAGTATGTATTTATTTAAACTAATTAAATTATTCAATTTATTTAAATTAATAGATATTTATAAAAATTTATATTTACATACCGATGTACCTACGTATATGTTGATGTACATTTGTAGTCTATATGTATGAGTTAAGGGTTGTTAAATATTTTATTTAACATAGGTACCTACATACATACATATGTATGTATGTATTTAGTTCTTACTTGAAAACTAGAATACAACAATTGAGCGTTCAAACAATAAGTTCGCATTTTATTTATTTGTACACATGTATGTATGTACATACATATGTATGTATATAAAATGAATGTATGTATGTAATATGTATGTATGTCTATTCAATGATGGAATGTAGGTATTGATATTTTCCAGGTTTTTTATACATTATTGCCCTTTTTTGTACCTACACAGTAAAAAAGGATAGTTTATTTCTAATATCATTTGGTACTTAATTTAATCATTCCTGGAATTAAATAATATTATATTATATATTATATTACCGTCACAGTATTTTTGGTTTAAAATCAAAACCAAAAAAAATATTAGAAAAAAAAAACCAGAAAAAGGTATAACAAATTAATACAAACTGTTTCTGAAAGTGAAATAGGAAGAATAAATTAAACTCATTAAAATAAATGGCCCAAAAAGCCTTCTTCATGTCTGATGTAGAAACTAATACAGGAGATTGGTTAAATATCTTATCGTGAAAACTGCGGGATGTGGGACATACGCATATGAACATACACACATACGCACGTTTTAAAGTACAATCTAAATATGTAGGTACCTATGTATGTTAAATAAAATATTTATATAGACTACATATCGATGGGTATTTCAAAAATTGTTTGAAAAACGTCTTATTTCAGAATTTTTTTCAATAACGTCCTATTTCAGAAAATTATTCAAAACGCCCTATTGCAGAGAAATACATACATATGTATATACATATGTATGTGTCGAATGAACACAAATACATATGTATGTAAACACATGCATATATAAAATTTTAATTAGATTGAATAAATACATAATAAAATTGTTAAAATGCAACTTCAATATACATATGTACATATATATCGCTATAAGACCTAAGGCTTTTTAAAATATTATAAATATATACATACATATGTACATACATATGTATATACGTACACAAATGCATTCATATGTATGTACATACATGCATATATCATATTTATGATCTAATAAACGCACGCCATCATCCAAAAACTGCGCCTTCACAATGCCATTAGATTCGACTGCAAATCTCCCGAGGGTGAAGTTTCGTTTACACGTCAGATAAATTGATACTAAAATATAAAATTGTTAAGAATCAAAATCTCTAAAAATAAAGTGTAAAAAGACACGCACTTAGTTGCAAAGTGCAAAAATATTAAAATTGTCAAAAAAGAAAATACATTTTAAGAAAAAATAGAAAAAAAAAAAAAAAAAAAAAGTAAAAGACTAAGCCAGCTTAGTGTGTGCTACAGAAGTGCAAATTATAGAAAATATCTGGTAAGTCGTTTCTTTCCAAAATTGATAAGTTTCCTACATTAATTTTTGGGTGACGGGCATTTAAACATGGCCGACGCCGCGGCGTCCAAGGCCTTAGAAGAAAATTCTGATAATGAGGCATTCCCCAATTGGTTTGAGGAAAGCCGCAATATCAGAAAACGACAACAGAAAACCACAAAAGGTGACAAAAAAGAATACGATGACGAGCTAGGGCGAACAAAAGCCGGTAAAATTACAAGAAATAGAAACTCCAACCAAACTGTTATTCCGTTACAAGGCATGCTTGTACAGAAAGGTACATACCTCAAGGTGACCCCTAACACGCAAAATTCAACAGCTAAAGAAAAAACAACTAACGAAAATAAGTGTGAAGCAAACGACATGACAATGGATACAGACTCCACAACGAATGCAAACACCGCAAATAACAGTTTTACAATCAACGGAATTGCAGACACCGCAAACAACAAAACTTCAACCAACACTTTAACTGAGACCGAAAATAACACTGCTAAAGAAAAAATAGTTTACGGCAAGTTACATAGAGGTCAATTTTGTGTGTTTGTGGACACCTCCAAAAGCCCAATATGTGACAACGACAGAATGATGAATGGCCTTTTTCTATGGGAAAAAATCAGAAAATTCAATATAGATGGCATTAAAGACATAAAGTCAATAGGCAGACATCTTTACAAAGTCTTCTTTTACACTTATGATACTGCTAATGCAGCCCTTGATGACGAAAATTTAAAAAAATACGAAATGCGCACTTTTATTCCTCGCAATATGGTTGAAACTATGGGGGTTATACGCCAAGTACCATTAGGTTTCACAGAAAAGGAAATATTTGAAAATTTACATTCCGACATCACAATTAAATCCGTGGAAAGGTTGAAAAGAATCGACCCATATGATAAGTCAAAACTCCTTCCAACGTACACTGTTAAAATTGGGTTTGAGGGTACAGAACTACCAGAATACGTGGATCTTTTTATTTTTAATCAAAAAGTATCGCATTTTATCCCAAGGGTCAGACAGTGCTTCAAGTGCGGCAGGCTAGGCCACACAAGGCTAGGTTGCAAATGGAAGGAAAGATGCATAATGTGCGGAAAGGAAGAGGGCTGTAGCTCAAAGTGCAACAATACAAACAACTGCATACTTTGTGGCGAAATCGGTCACAACGCGCTAAATAAAAAAAATTGTAACAAATGGCACACTGAAAAGAGCTTAACAACAATCATGACGATCAAAAAAGTCTCCAAAAGAGAGGCCTTTGAATTATATTCTCGACCACAAGAATATACTAATTCCTTTGCTATACTGCAAGACTATGAACAAGAATTCCCACCTTTGAATAAACAACAAACTGCCACAATAAATAACGACCAAATTATTAACCGAAAAATCACAACAAAAAAATACAGCCACATCGCCAGATTACCGACTATTCAAAAACCAAAAACACAAAGTGTAATAAAACCAAATAAACAAAATCATCAAGCAGTTTACCTCAACCCGAAATGGGAAAGGGTGACCGAAATAGAAAAATTACTCAACGATTTAACACAGAAGTTTGGTATAGATCAAGAAGAACCCATAGTAAAATTAATTCACAATATTTGCAATTTCAATATAAATGACAGAATCAACAATGAACAACAACAGAGTACTCAGAATACTACAATATAATGTACAAAGTCTTAAGACCAATAAAGCCTTCATCGATCAATTTAACGAAATAAATAAAATAGATATCATATGTCTTCAAGAAATTTTTTCTCATGACGAACAAACCACAAACCATAAACTCATAGATTTCCAATTATTAAAAAAAACTAGGTCAGATGGCTATGGCGGAGTGGCCATTGGATTCAGAAGGGGAATTAAATTTACTAAAATCAAGTATAATACTGATTTCGACATCATTATAGCAAAAACCACTAATTTAAAAAATAATCTTACTATATGCAGCTCATACTTTCCTCCAAGCATCAATACTAACACATACAAAATCGAAATTAACAAACTCATCACCTTCCTCAGCAACCAGGACCAAATCATCCTAGCAGGGGACTTCAATGCAAGAAATTCCATCTGGGGCGACACCATAAACACTACCAAAGGCACAATACTTGAACAAGAAATCAACAAAGTCTCACTAAAATGTCTAAATGATGGAAAATACACCCACCAAATCAGAGATAATGAAGGATCAGTTCTCGATCTCACTTTTACCAATATTCCATTAAACATCATCTCATGGAAAAACACTGAAGTATGCATAGGTGGTAGCAAACACTACCCAATTATTACAATAATTAAAGACATCGACAAAAACCCAAATTGGTTTATACCAAGCAGCATCATTGCCAAGGAGCTAAACAAAATCAAATTTTCAACCTTAGACAATATCACAAAAGATGTACACAACATTAAAAAGAAAATTGCAATTGACCTCAACACCACAAAACGACAACCCAAAGCATGGTGGAATTCAGACCTAGACAAATTGTACAGAATACACATAGCAAACAGAAAAAAAGCAAACAGAACTACCAGAGTTGAGGATATGGAGGAAGCATGCAAATCAAAGGAAATGTGGATCAAAGCAGTAAAGGAAGCAAAAAAAGCCTCATATACCAAAAAAATCGAAGAAATTAATAAACAACCTAACACTAAAGCAGCGTGGAACTTCATCAGCAACGTCAAAGGAAGGCGTAACAACAACAACGATTGGGCAAATGAAGACAATTTAGCGTACCTACAATTTTTAGACAGACAAATCACAAATACAAATAACATAATCAATAGCAACAGTAACAATGCAAATATTGTAAATAATTACAGTCCTGATTTCACACCACAAAACTTCATCAACAAAATCCGCCAAAAAAAATCCACTGCCAGTGGCTCTGACGGCATTACATACAACAACCTACAAAACCTCTCAACTGAAACTCTTGAATCAGTTATAAAAGCGTTGGAAGAAGCCTTCAGAAAAAACATTGTGCCAATAAAATGGCGTGAGATTAAAATAGTCCCAATACCCAAACCTAATAAAAACCTAAACAGCATTGAAAATTTTCGCCCAATCTCATTAATATCTGTCTTAGCCAAAAGCCTTAACATGCTAGTAAAGGATGCTCTTGACGATTATATAGAAGAAAACAACATTTTACCTTCAAAGACTTTCGCTTATAGGAAACAAAGATCCTCAACAATGTGTCTAAACGAACTACTACATCTCATTGCTAAGGAAAAAAATAGCAAACACAAAGCCCTGCTATGCGTACTAGATATTTCAAATGCTTACAATTGTGTCAATTTAAAAATTCTCAATCAAATACTTGTCAATTATAACATCAACAGTCAAATTGTTAACTGGATTATTAATTTCTTTTCATCTCGCAAACTCGTACTTGGCAACCATACAATAGAAGTCAACAACGGCCTCCCACAAGGAAGTTGTCTATCGCCCACACTATTTAATATTTATACTGCCAAACTCCATTCAATAAATGATTACAACACTACTACCTTTCAATTCGCAGATGACATAGCAATAGTAATTAGTCACAACAACATCAATTCTGCCAAAGCAAAGCTTCAACACAAGATAGCAGAAATTCAAGCCATATGCAACTCTCTAGACTTAAACATCAACCCCTCTAAAACCCAATTTATGTACATGACAACCAGCAACAAGCAAATAGGAAACATACAAATAAATGGTGTAAGCATAAATCAAACAAGGCAAATAAAGTGGCTAGGAAGAATCATTAATGCAAATTCCACCATCAAAGATCATATATTTAATATTAAATCGAAAATTTCAACTGGTAACAACCTACTAAAAAAACTCACCACCATAAAATCAGGCTTGCACCCCTCCATTGGACTAAACATTTTTAAAACATTTGTAAGGTCCAAAATGGAATATGCATACACTAGTTTTGCCAACGCACCAAAAACGTACAGTGAAAAACTTAAAACCATCGCAAACGAATCTATGAGAAGATGCCTAGGTGTGCCACCCAATACACCAACTTTAGCCAGATATGCCCTTGCATGTGAACTTACACCAATTCACAGATCCATTTTTCTCACAGCAAAAGAACTAATAAAACAAAAATTCATAAACCCGGATATTATCAATATGCTGCAAAACCACCAAACTGTTAACTCAAGCTATAGTCATGCCTACAAATCATTCAAACACATAATTGACAGAATAGATACTAACACATCCTTTCCAATTCACAACAAATTATCCCTCGAAGGTTCCAAATTTGGTAGATCAAAAAACAACATCACAATTGAACAGCTAAAATCGTATTACAACGAAAAAATCACAAACTTACAAAACGACAACTATATTATTCTAGCAACAGATGCATCTGTCAAAGAAAACAAAGTTGGTTATGCCATATACCAAAAAAGCACTAACACATCTTATCTGTTTAATATTAATGAATCCCTATCGTCCTCTACAGGTGAATTAATGGCCATTTTAGAAGCAATTGAACTTACAATCGAAAAGCAATGGGAAAAAATAAGCATCTTCACGGACAGCTTAGCAGCTATACAAAATCTTCTTAAACACAAAACCAATAACTATCTAATAGCCAAAATTCACAACAAAATAGCCAACTCAAACATAGAAAACATCAAAATTATTTGGGTACCCAGCCATGTAGGGATAAATATTAATGAAAAAGCTGATATCGCTGCCAAAACCGCTACTGAGTTCGGAAAACTAAAACACATACAATTGCCATACAATGAAGCTATAATTAAAATTGAAAACGACCTTTGGAACAAAACCAAAGAGACTATTAAATCAAACTGCACCCAATGGGACAATGACATAATAGACCAGGTCACCACCAAACTTAAAAAACCGTGGTTCAAAGACAAACACTTTAAAATAGATACTTACGATGTCAAACTACTCAATAGACTCATTACCGGCTATACATACAACAAATCGTACCTAAAACATATATATAATGACATTGATGACAATTGCCCCATTTGTCACGTCAAGGAAACACCCAACCACAACATTTTTGAATGTCCAAAATTTTCAGTTGAAAGAAATGACTTTTACTTTTTCAAAAACTTTAACAACCTCAATAACCTTTTTAAATCTAAAAACAAAAATGCTTATATAGAACTTATTGACTTTCTACATCGCACAAATCTGTATCGCACACTTTAAAAAAAAAAAAAAAAAACAAAATCATAAATAAAATAAAAAAAGAAAAAAAAGAAAATCAAAACAAAAAAATATAACAATACTATCCACACAAGAAAAAACAGAACATAAGAGCTGGTAAAAAACAAAAAAAAAAAAAGAAGGAAAAAAAATAATAAAAAAGTATAACAAAAAAGAATTAAGAATATTTATAAGATTTATATGTACTCACAACAATATAGAAAAAAATTAAAAATTGCACACACCTTAGTCATATATTATAAGTGCCTTTTATGTCTAATGAACAAAACTTAACAAATTGTTACTAACCCAATTTGTAATCGTTTATTAAAATCTACAAAGTATGTCTACTGCCATTCACATGTATTTATGATCTCACAAACACATACATATATGTATATGTATTCATTCTTAATAAATTCTAACTTATATAAAAGACTGATAGTTGTAAGCTTTACAAAATCAAGAGTACAAACTCTCAATCATAAGATGCACAAGTAGCATATCAATTCAAATATAAGACACAACTAATTTTATATCATAATTTGTATTCATCTATACAATTCGTTTATTTTATTTTTTTCTCAATGTACATTTGCATACGAACTTCACCCTCAAACATCAAATATCATGACGGCCACTAAGAAGGCCTACAAACAAACCAGCTGACAAGTACAACCTGGCGTTTTAAGGTCATTGGTGAGACCTAGCCATAAACAACTATCATCGATAGTTGCAAAGCCACAAAAAAAAAAAAACAATGCCATTAGCTGCTTAAACCTCACAACAAACCCTTGTGAACGCATAAAATGATAACTCAAAGAGCGATCAAAAAATGATAACTCAAAAAATGATCGCTAGCGCAAAAAATTATAAATTCAAACTCAAAGAGTGAATTTACCAGAGAAATTGTACGATAATTCATTTTTGAGTGAATTTATGCATTGAGTTTAACGCCACCGCTATGAGCGATCGATTGCTGTTGTGCTTTAGTTCGCTCGCTATTTGAGTGTTTATACATTTTTCTTTGAATATTTGTTTGTGATATGAGTAGAATGTATTTTTGAGCGTTCATGAGTGAGTTTTTCCGTACCCTGGTTTTTAGATAACCGGAAACGAAACTGGGTGAAAGAGAATTTATGTTACTACGTCACTAAATCAGCTGATTCTGTCAAATTTTGGATGAACGCATAGCGGTACCGCTGAGTACACAATCTCTTATTTGTTCATTCATATGTATATTATTTGAATCATTGTATAATCATGATTTCTGGGCTGGGGTTTGAACTCGAGACCTCTGATATTGCAAGCGAGCACCCTACCCACTACACCACAGCGTCCATTTGAATTCATAGACAGTGATGCCAAAATTGGGCCTTTCGGACCAAATCTGGTCCGATAAATTTACTTTGGGCTGTTGGGCGGCTAAAATCAATTTTGGTCCGATTTGTAATATGAATATTTTTATGGAGACAATTTCTCTGACGCTAGACATTTTATCTTTCCCGTGTAAAGTTCTTTTATTGTTATATCTAAATTCGCTTGGGACTCGTCTCGCATGCTAAGTTTAATAAAACGTCAAAATCAGCAGAGCTGGGCGATAAGGATTACGATTACAAGATGATTACGATTACAGTAATCGTAATCTTAGAAATTTTGAAATTACGATTACTGTAATCGTAATCGTCGTTACAAAAATTACGATTACTGTAATCGTAATCGTAAAAAACTTGAAATTACAATTACTGTAATCGTAATCGTCGTTACAAAAATTACGATTACTGTAATCGTAATCGTAAGAAACTTGAAATTACGATTACTGTAATCGTAATCGTCGTTACAAAAATTACGATTACTGTAATCGTAATCGTCAGAAACTTGAAATTACGATTACTGTTCTCGTTTTCTGGGATTACAATGTGTAAAAAACAGTGATATACTTACCAAACATCATTTTCCAAGAAATAATAATAATTTTTACATACATGCATACATATGTGTTTATTTCTCACACATTAAGTAAACAATTAAAACTGGGATGTGTATTAAGAAGAGAGAAAATTAGCGGAAATAATAAAGATACAATATTAAGACTGCTGTTTGGATAATTTACATTCAATAATATTCAATATTAGCCTTAAGCAGAACTAATTTTTCAAAAGAAACATCGGAAAGTGCATGGCGTCGAGGACTGTTTATAATGCCCGCCAACGAAAATAGCCTTTCCACAGGTGCTGACGATGTAAGCGGGGTGCTGAATCTTAAAGATGCTTTCTTTATCAGAGGATATCTTTTAAAACAGCCATGGCTACTATCAGCATTGTTCAAATATTTAAAAAATTCTTCTCCTATAATGTTTGAGCCACTACCAGGAAGCACTTCAGGTAAATCAGTGTTTTCTAAAGGTATGTTGAGTTTTAAATAAAATATATATTAAGTTGTTATATAGATATGTAGTTAGGTATTTACCGCCGAAGTCAACAAATCTTCATCTAATATTGGCTTTTCGTAGTTATGGTCATTTACATCTTCAAAAGTTGCAGTGGAGTTTTATTACTTTTTAATTTTGTTATGAGATAAACCTAAGTAATTTGTTTAGTAAAATCTAGCAATTGTAATACATATTTTTTATACATGCAAAATCCAAATTTTACGAAGAAAATTATAAGCCGTGCACAATTGACTTCTACCTCGCTTTGCTTCAGAGTTTTGCTTTGACAGTTTCGTTCAGCATGTGCTTTTCAAAGGGATATGTTCACAATTGAGGTGAAGCGAGTAAAGCAAGGTATAAAGTTAGCCATGTTTCAACTTTTTACACTTTGACAAACATATCCCCTTGTGTGTGTGTGTGTATGTTTGTATATCTACACTTATTTTAGCGATTTCGCGCAATTTAGTGAGAAGTGAACAGAGAAAAGTAAAAAATAACATTCGAATAAGCAGAAAAAAGCAAATTCCCCAAATATTTTACCAAAAATCGGGTTTATAAATTAAAGCAAAGAAGTGAAGTGGAAATTGTCAAAGTGTTAATTGTAGCAAGCATCTGAAATTTCGCTTTGCTTTAAGGTTTTTTCTATCAAAGTTGGAGCAGACAAAGCCAATTGTGCACGGGCTCTTAGTGTGAGCTACAGCTCGATTTTTATGCATGTGGCCATTGTCTCCAGCCCACTAAAAGCTGCTATCTCAACCGCAAATATTTCAAAATGTATATAATATGTGTGAAATTGCAAGCTTTACATAATTATTTGTAGTTTTTAGCACTTCTTTCAGAGCCAAGCATATTTTCCTCCCTACACCGTTTAGTATCAAAAAGCAATTTTAATAATTTTTTACATGTAATTCTTAAATTTTGTAATTTAAGATTACAGAAAATAAGGATTACTGTAATCGTAATCGTCAAAAACTTGAAATTACAATTACTGTAATCGTAATCGTCGTTACAAAAATTACGATTACTGTAATCGTAATCGTCAAAAACTTGAAATTACAATTACTGTAATCGTAATCGTCGTTACAAAAATTACGATTACTGTAATCGTAATCGTCAAAAACTTGAAATTACAATTACTGTAATCGTAATCGTCGTTACAAAAATTACGATTACTGTAATCGTAATCGTAAAAAACTTGAAATTACGATTAATGTAATCGTAATCCTACGTGTAATCGATTGCACAAGTAATCCTTATCGCCCAGCTCTGAAAATCAGACAATCTGACATTTATTTTGCAAATAAAATGCTGAAATTTAACACAAATTATGTTTCACTTGAAAAGCGCCAGCGAACATATGGGATATTCTACGAATAGGTTAGGTTGGAGTGGCTGCCATAGAGTCGCACTTAGGCCAGTGTAGAGGCCCGTTGTGATACCACAAGAAGAAAACGGATTACCCCTCCTTTTTGAACCATTTGATAACTTAGTGCAGTTCACCAGGGCCCTCACTATGTAGTTCTATTTAAAAGCGAAATTCGATTCGAAAGCACATTCTTATTGCATAGAATATATGGAATAGAACTCGAAATCGAACGAATTTTCTTTCTAATTAAACTACAGAGTGAGGGTCCTTTATGTCGACATCCGCGACTTTGCATAGGCTATCCAGGAAGGAAGTCCCAAGAAAGCGTCGTCTGCCGCTGTTAAGAGCCGTGCAGTGGCAGATGAGGTGTTCGATTGTCTCCTCGCCTCCAGCTTATGCAGCATCTGCGGTAGGGTGCACCTAGCCTCTCTGCGTGTTTCCCGATAAGGCAGTGTCCTGTGAGTAC
The DNA here is from genome assembly GCA_960531455.1 of Urophora cardui. Lineage (NCBI taxonomy): Eukaryota > Metazoa > Arthropoda > Insecta > Diptera > Tephritidae > Urophora > Urophora cardui. Next base: position 700,302 of record OY482670.1, read on the forward strand.
CCCCACAAGGTTCGAGATGTCATCTCTCCTTAAAATACTGATGAGATCACTTGCGAACCCATTTCTGCCAGGTTTGCCTTGATGTTCGACATACTGGCTTCTGTTGCCATCTATCACTTGCTAGTTTATAGATATGCTGGTTAAGAATTAGCTTGGTTGTGGCTAAAGGCATACCTATGCGTTATTTGTCAGGAAGAACCTGCTCGGTAGTGCCCTGCCTCGTAAGTTCATCCGCCCTACAATTGCCATAGATATCCCTACGTCCCGGGATCTACACGAGGTGCAGACAGGTCTGTTTGGCCATCTCCTTTAGAGATCGGCGATAGTCTAGTGTTAGTTCTGAATTGAATGAGTGGGAGCCAAGATTACTTAGTATGTACATATATAAATATCGATGTGCTAGTGCACAAACCGGATAAGTGCAAGGTTTGGCGAAACTGAGTTAATTGCATTTTTGGAATCATCCCCTACCTCGTGCGCAATTTTTGTAAGCAAATTATCAATAATGGCCGAGATATGCGATGGCATAATCAGTTAAGTGCTTCGAAAGCGAAATATTTGTTGTGCACAACGGGATAAGCGCGCTTAGAAATTCAAATTTTCTATAAACACAATTTTTCTTTTGCAGAGAAATTCCAAGTGCCACAAAATAAAAATTGTCTTTATCAATCCTCGTACTTCGTTTTTTGATTTTATAATTTTGAAAATTTCATATTTGTACCAGATCGTGCTTATTGCTCTCAACTTTGCGGGGCTGGGGGCAGTTCAAAACTTCGTCCTATCGCCATAAAATTTTGTGGGGTTCATTAACTCGTATAAAGGCAAATTTTGTGGTATGCCGGCATCTCTCATATTTTCACACATTGATATCCATCTTTATAAACTTTTTATACTCAGCTGTACTAGTACACAGAGTATTATAGTCTTAATCACATAACGGTGGATTGTAACAGAATGGAATAATCGAGATAGATATAGACTTATATATATCAAAATGATCAGGGTGAAAAGAGAAATCGATTGATCGTCCGTCTGTCTGTAAACACTCTAACTCGCGCAAAAATTGAGATATTTTGGTGAAATTTGGAATGCAAGTTGGTATCGAGACTGGGACGGTTGGTATTGAAAATGGGCGAAATCGGACCATGACTACGCCCACTTTTCCTATATAGAAAAAATCGGAAATTTGGTATCTCAGCCACTAATATAGCTAGAGCGATGAAATTTTACCCACGTGTTGAGCTCAGGCCCCTAGGAAGAAATTTGATGAAATTTTGGAAAATGGGCGGTGCCACGCCCACTTATTAAGGGTGAAACATTGAAAGTTTTATGAGTCATAACTCAGAAACCGTTGAAGATATATCGATGAAATTTGGTACGCGAGATTTACTTACTTAGGCAAACGTTTGGACGGAAAATAGTTAAAATCGGCGTGGCACCGCCTCCTTTTAGACAAAGGAATCTACGAGATTTCGGAGCCTATAACTCGACAAATAATTGAGATATTATGATGAAACTTGGTTTATACACTTTTATAACTTGTATTAATAGACACGCAAAAATTTATTGAAATCGGTTTATGACCACGCCTACTTTTTAGCAAAGATATTTCTGGAACACGCTTTGGAAATTTGTAACGTGACATCTTCGTAACTGGAAGTCATAAAGGAATGAAATTTTGCACAAAGAATAATATTCATATGCTCATTCCACTCGAACTTAGGCTTCCTTACTTGTTTAGTTTAACTATGTTAGCATGATACTTAAATAACCCATAAAAATGTACTATTTGAATTTACTAACTATGTTAGCATTTTAAATGAACATTAAAATATGTACTAACAGAAATAAATTGAATAAATTTTTCATAGAAGCGCTCTAACAAAAATATTTGAAATTAAAAAAAGCTAGCGCCAAATGGGTTAAGTGCCCAACAAATTTTAATCACTAAAAAAATAGTATAGGTACTGAAGCCATCAATATAATTTTAGCACATTTGGATTCTACATACACCAATTAAGTATTCGTAATCGTTATAACTGAAAAAAATGTGACAGTTAACAATTTATTGCTATTTAAACACAAAATTTGCTCTCCTGAACATTTTTCAAAATATTACTTATCCGGTTTGTGCACTAGCACATCGATATGTAATTCCATTTTAAGTTGACTTCTGATTTTTGGGCGTTTTTTGGCGGAATTGGGCGGTAATTTGGTCGGTAAATTTTTTTCCAGCGGCAACACTGTTCATAGATATAATAAATAACTAGAAGCGACTGAAATATTTATCTGTTGCACCATATCTATTTTATTAGCCCCTTATTAGGTACTATTAAAACGTACTATGTGTGTATTAATATATGTATTTATTAAAAAAACTAATGGCGTTTTCTTTTCTGCAAAAAAATGCTGCCCTTCTATATCCCAATTATCGAATTGCGTAACCTAACTTTCTATAAAATGGCTAAATTTGTAGATAATGGTGCCCTCTTGCTTACTTAGAGGTCAATATTCGGTAAAATTACCATACAAGCCTACAAAATAGCTAAGAAAATCAAAAAGGGCAACATTTTTTCGAGAAAAGAAAACGGCATAATACTTGTAAAACATAAAAAAGCTATTAAATAAATAAGTAAAAAAATAATACATTGCAAATCTTTAAAAAGGCAAATAAGAATGAATATCCGTTGAATCTTTTGGGGAACCTAAATTAGAAACGGGACTGGGAGAACGTGCTTGCGCTGGAACCTGTTCTTGCTGGTGCTCAATTGTAAGGGTTTTCTGTGGATTTCCTGTAATTTACTTAACATTAAAAGGATATTGGAAATACTATATTTATAAATTAGAAACCATTTTGAGAATTAATCGCTTGGCGGGCTGCAGTGTGTGGCGTTAGAGAGGTTTGACGTATTATGAAGGATGAATTGCTTATCTGATCGGCTGTTTCTATAGTCGTGGGCAGATCCAAAAGTCGCTGATTTTGAATTCCATCACCTGGCCCCATATGCGAAATATGATTGAAGTTTGTTGGAGCTGATATCATTTTCGATCTTCTATCGCTTGTGCTGAAAGTATTGAATTATTAAATATTAATAACAATTCACAAACTTATATATAACTAAATTTGTCTAGCATTAATGCCTACTTTTTAAATGATTTGTTGACTTCACGAATAGAAAATCTTCTTCGAGGATTCTTAGACCCGGATTTGTCCATAGAACTCACATGAATAAGTTCCTCTGCAGATAGGGAATATAATCATAATTTGCACAATTACAGACGTATGTTAACTATAGGTATTTACTTGTGTGTATATTAGCAAAATATACAATTATTGGAGCGTCGTTCACATATGTTAAAACGAAATTGGCTTGTGGTCCCAAAGGTTGTGCGCGCTTCAGTCCAATCGACTGCACCCACTCAGCGGTTTGAGTGTTGAAAATGTCCACATGCGTTTCCGAAAATACTAGCAAATGTCCGTCCAAATATGCTGAAGGCAATTGAAATACAAATAGAATGAATTGATATCAATGTATGTATGTAGCTATATCAAATCAAACACAGATTCTATGTGAAATAAACTAATGTGCAATACTCAATTCTATTTCATATTATTACACTACATAATAAAACAAAGTAAACAATTTTTTTTTTTAATCTTCTATTTAACACTACTATAAAAATGTACTTAATAAAAAGCCTGGGAGATCTTTACGTATCTAACGTAATTGGAATTTAAAATTTTGTATCGCTTCCTTCCATTTCACCACTACTGTTTTATAACATGACGAGCCATAACCGCCAAATTGACGTAACCAGCGTATTAAAATTTTTAGAGGAGAACGTTTTCTTTTGCAAATATCTACGTAAGTGAGCAACGCATTCCAGTGGAATTTTGTATGATGATTTTATCCACTTTTGGTACATAATGTAGCAAAACTTCGTTGGAATGTGTAGCTTTTATGCGTAGATATTTACAAAAGAAAACGTTCTCCTCTAAAAATTTGTATATGGTGGTTACGTCAATCCGGCGGTTATGGCTCGATGAGTATCTAATGAGTGTCCTTGCTTTTATTTTTGGTGGTACATATAGACAGAAATGCCTTGAAGAAATACGTTACAGGTATTCCTAGATTTAAATTAAAATCCCAATGAAACGAAGGACTAATATTTATTTATTTATTTCATGTCTATAACAAAATTGTCTTACAGACTAGTTGACAAAGAGTAAGAAGTAGAATTAAAATTACTATACACATACAACTAGTAAGATACTTATAATATATAAAATTGAGATCAACTATGGAAGATGACCACAAAGAAAGTAGTGTTCATGAAAACGTTGCTGGTTAGTAGACTTAAATTTCTTTGAAAACTTGTTTCGCAAATTCTTTAGACGCTTAAGCCTTTTGGAGCACCATGGCAGTTTGTATTTTTTGCTTGAGAATATTGGAACATGACTTGCGCAAAGATTTGCAATTTTGGATTTAAAAATATTAAAGCAGCCAGATACGTCAATTTCGCCAAACAGAGATATCCAGTCAGTTACACCAATCATACTGTTTAAATGATCAAAATCACAAAGAGCAAAATTATAGGAAACTTCAGCATTATTTGCTGGTAAATCAAAGAATTCAATGAAAACTAATTCCACACATAAAGGCGAGTGATGCGTATTTGGCGCCGAAATGTACGTATCAGGCTGCGATAGTGAACAATTAATGCTAGAACATACAAAAACTAAGTCGAGTATTTACTTGTATCAAGCCTAAACCAAGCAAATTATCGATAAAATACGATTCGTGTGAATTGCTGATATTCGATGGAGTTAATGACACGTCGCCATCAACATATAACCAATTAATGTTAGGTACATTAAAATCTCCTAAAACGCATAATTGATTAGCATCTCTTGCTCGACTCAATTCAAGCACATTATCGACATGTGATCTATAGATATATTCGTTACTTAGTGGTGGTATATACGATGCGACAATATAGAGCATGCCGTGAGATCCTCGAATGCTCACACATAACTGCTCCAGGATAGACTCATTGTTATGTAGTGAGACAGGCACCGCACAAAGACGACTGCGAACTGCGATCAGCACACCTCCTCCTCTGGTACAGCCAGTAATAACTGCATCTCTGTCTTTACGGAAGACATCAAACAAATCGGGATCGAAAAACTCAGAATCATAAAAATTTGAGTTTAACCACGTCTCAGTTAATACAAAAATATCAAAATCCATATGGGAGCTAAGCATGCGTACAATATCACCCTTGGTTCTAAGGCCAGATGTGTTTTGGTAGAAGATTTTTATCCGACTGTTCGTAGAAGATACTATGTATGAATTTTTTGTTTCTCCACTTTTTGAAAAAAACGGAACGGGCGTACAGAAACGTTAGAAGGCCAAATCTCCGGCTTCATCAGTTTCTCATAGTGCTGGTCACTGACTCCAAGCTTGAAGTTTATATGCTTAACCGAATTTGAATTCGTATTTTTTTTCAGCAAATTGTAGCATGAAATATGTTGTTTATCAATGCCCGCATGTTTCACCACATAGTCAATTATATGGCGAAAGAGCAGTAAAGCACTGTGTAACTGGCATCAACAACGAAGGGGAAACAGGGACAAGCCCAGCAATAGCTTGCGGTGTAGATATTCTCGCATTCAATCCATTAGTATTGTTGTTGTCGGATTCGTTTTTATGCATTTTGGCAATTGAATTTTTTAAGTCATTAATTTGGCTGAAAACTTCTTTGAACTTCAGCTCAAATGCGCATAGGATCGATTCGAAGCCAACTTTGTGTGAGGCAATGACAACATCATACGATTTACTCAATTTTTCATAAGAGTTTAGGCATTCGGTGCAAAAGTAGCCAATATGGCGGTTCTTTTTGAGTAGACCAACGTCATACTCAGATATATTTACCTCGCAACATAGCCGATGAAAAATTTTCTTGCAAAAACCACTACACGGCACAAGTAACGAATCATTGCGACCAAAACACTTGTCGCATTTTCCACAGTAGCTATCCATAGATATGAGCCACAATGACAACAATTTGCAATGCTTACTTTAACAAGAATAGGAGCGAAAAAACACGACTTGTTGCTAGAACGACTCGTATTTAATGTATGTGAAGTATATACATTTTATTCCAAAATATTAAAAATTTATTTTTGCCTTTTTAGTAAATTTTTATATTAATGTTAAATAAAAGCTTTTTTTAAACATTTTTTTACATACAAACAAAAAGTGAAGTTAAATAAAAGCTTTTAAAAAAATGTTATGTCTTAATAAAGGGAATAAAAAACAAAGTTTAATATCTTACTTATGTGAGTTGGATTTGCTGGATATGTAATTTCCCGGTCCCGCGACTTTCTCCCTTGCAAATCCACATAAATAGCTAGTGTTTGGAATACTAATAAATATTCGCCAAAAATGCCGCCAGAGCATTGGATTTCAATTACACGAACAGCGTCGACGCCCGAATAGTTTAAAAAGGCACATAATTGATTTTCCGGATGTATAAGAGCTGTAATTTTTAATAAATAAATAAATGGATAACATAAATATGAATACGCTACATATGAATTTATATGAAAATGCCACGACTCTTACATGTTGTTGTTGCTTCGCCCTGCAAGTAGTATGCTGTAAAACCACTTTGATGTCCAATGACAAGTCTAATGTCCGACAAGATTTGTAGACTCTGAACTGGATAGGCCACAGTGAATTCGCACATTTTTTGGTGTCTCAAATGATTACGATTTATTTCATACACGACAATTTGTGTTTGGTTAGTTGGACGTTTTAATGCTACAACAAAGGCATATACATTAACCGCTGATCGACGAATTACGCCAGTACAAGCTGCAATACAATTTTTAGAATCGACAACCTTTATCCACTCAACGTCGCTCACTTCCAATGCCCTTATTGGAAGTAAACGTATATGCCTTTGCTTTCCGCACAAAATGACTAGAATGTGCTCCTCTTCAACATACCACATTTGAATAATTTTTTTACTCTCACCAATACGAATTATTTCTGTCATTAAAAAAATTAATATATAAATATAAAAAGCATATTAAACTTAATGGTTTTTACCATATTGCTCTAGATTCACACAAAATAAGCCATCCTCTGTCCCTAATAAAAACTGATCTGAATATACAATAACCGAGCTTAAAGCGCTCCTTATAATAGTAAGAGAGCTATCGAGTATTTCGTAAACTTTAAATATCGCTGTATTAGGAAGATTATTTCGCTTCAATATTCGATGTAATTCACCCAATGCAACAACCCATTTTCGTTTTTCCGTTTCATTATCCGCCAACATGAGCGTATTGCATGTGGGTCCACCCTCAATCAATGAAGTCTTAATCTAAAAATATATATTAAAGGTAAGAAAATAAGAGGTGAAAAACACTAAATATGCATAGTTAATTACACTGGTCGGCAAAAAATTACAAATTTGTCCTCCTTTGAGGTTTGACGATTGATTTTAATAGATTTTGGGGCGCTGATTACGAAAATCATATTAAACAAGTAAGGAAGCCTAAGTTCGAGTGGAATCGAACATTAGATCATTTTCCAAAATTTTTGTTTTTTGTTTCCGGTCTATTGTGGGACTCATGCCACAAAATTTCAATGAATTATCTTTATATTTGACACAGATATCGCTTAAAATGTTTTTATTGGGCCACTTTATAATACCCATACATATACACGGTGAGCTTAAACAACTTATTATGAAAAGTCAAAGTAACCAAGATATTATTTCATGGTTGTATTCTTGGACATATTAGAAGATGTTCTGAGCCAAAATTGAAATCATTCATCGGACACATTTTGAGAAATTCCATGTTTTTTTTAAATTGGTCCATTTTTTCTTTTCATGGTGCCCCTGATCTTTTTATGGTACCCCCGGTAAAATGACTATTCTGTTCTTCTAGTATATAAGTGTATAGTAAAATTCATTACAGTAAAAATACATTTTAAGACGTTTATTATTTATTATTTATCATATTTTAATATAAACATAAAAAGGTTTACAGTTTTTTTAAATATGAAGAATATTATATTCACATACAGTTTTCTTCAAATTCTCCATATAATTTGGGTTATTTGGTCTAGTTCGATACTTATTATCCCATGTTTTTTTGAAATCATAATGCACAGACTCCATGGCTTGCTCTGAATAATACCCTAAACCTATTCCCTGCCTTGAACAAAAATCTTCTATATGGAAAAAAACTGTAAATTAGAAATACAGTTAATATAATTACTTTTCAAATCAATAGTGAAGCAAGATTCGCCCACTGAATGAAAATCGTTAAAAGCTTTTACGTATTTTAGGCGCTCTAAAGGACATAGACTTTTTAATACATCGGTGTTTTCCAATAATTTCTTACAACTATTCCCATCAAAACCTGAGCAACCACGAAAAATCTTTTTTTGGACATAGCACTTCTCAGCCCACATTAACGCAATACTTTTCGTGGTTGCTCGGGGAATAGTTGTAAGAAATTATTGGAAAACACCGATGTATTAAGAAGTCTATATCATTTAGAGCGCCTAAAATACGTAAAAGCTTTTAACGATTATCATTCAGTGGTCGAATCTTGCTTCACTATTGATTTGAAAAGTAACTATATTAACTGTATTTCTAATTTCCGAAAGAGTTACAACGATCTTTCTATACCCATAACCCCAATAGTGCACACAGTTTTTTTTCCATATAGAAGATTTTTGTTCAAGGCAGGGAATAGGATTAGGATATTATTCAGAGCAAGCCATGGAGTCTGTGCATTATGATTTCAAAAAAACATGGGATAATAAGTATCGAACTAGACCAAATAACCCAAATTATATGGAGAATTTGAAGAAAACTGTATGTGAATATAATATTCTTCATATTTAAAAAAAAAAACTGTAAACCTTTTTATGTTTATACTAAAATATGATAAATAATAAATAATAAATGTCTTAAAATTTTTTTTTACTGTAATGAATTTTACTATACACTTATATACTAGAAGAACAGAACAGTCATTTTACCGGGGGTGCCATAAAAAGATCAGGGCACCCATGAAAAGAAAATGGACCAATTTTTAAAAAACATGGAATTTCTCAAAATGTGTCCGATGAATGATTTCAATTTTGGCTCAGAACATCTTCTAATATGTCCAAGAATACAAGCATGAAATAATATCTTGGTTACTTTGACTTTTCATAATAAGTTGTTTAAGCTCACCGTGTATATGTATAAAATTGGGCGTGGTCGTCAACCGATTTCGCTACAATTTTTAACATGTATTACCACAAGTTATAAAAATGTATCTACCAAGTTTCGTCATATTATATCAATTATTTGTCGAGTTATGGGCTCAAGAATCTCGTAAATTCCTGCTTCTAAAAGGAGGGGTGCCACGCCCATTTTCCAAAATATTTGTGTTCATTTCATTTATGTCTGTAGTTGGACCCATTCCACCAAATTTCAATGATATATCCTTATATTTGACAAAGATATCGCTTATAATCTGTTTATTAGCCCACTTTAAATTACCCATATATAAAAGTGGGCGTGGCCGTCAATCCGATTTTGATAATTTTTCGGCCATACATTTGCCTAAGTAAGTACATCACTCGTACCAAATTTCATCGATATATCTGCTACGATTTCTGAGTTATGGCTTATAAAGCTTTCAATGTTTGCTCCTTAATGTGGGCGTGGCACCGCCCATTTTCCAAAAGTTCACCACATTTCTTCAGAAGGGCCTGAGCTTAATACGTGCGTGAAATTTTATCATTCCAGCTATATTAGTGACCGAGATAGCACATTTCCGATTTTTACTATATAGCGAAAGTGGGCGTGGTCATGATCCGATTTCGCCCATTTTCAATACCAACCGTCCCAGTCTGGATACCAACTTGCATTCCAAATTTCATCAAAATATTTAAATTTTTGCGTGACATAGAGTGCGTACAGACGGACGGACATGGCTCAATCGATTTCTTTTTTCATCCTGATCATGTATATATATATACTAGCAGATACCCGTCCCGCTTCGCAGCGACGAAAAAATTTGTATGTTATAATGAGGGTTTCCCTCTACATTTCCCTTTCTCTTTCTTTTTCATTTAGTTTTACCTTTACCTTTACCTTTACCTTTACCTTTACCTTTACCATTACCTTTACCTTTACCTTTACCTTTACCTTTACCTTTACCTTTACCTTTACCTTTACCTTTACCTTTACCTTTACCTTTACCTTTAACTTTACCTTTACATTTACCTTTACCTTTACCTTTACCTTTACCTTTACCATTACCTTTACCTTTACCATTACCTTTACCTTTAACTTTAACTTTACCTTTACCTTTACCTTTACCTTTACCTTTACCTTTACCTTTACCTTTACCTTTACCTTTACCTTTACCTTTACCTTTACCTTTACTTTTACCTTTACCTTTACCTTTACTTTTATCGGGACCATTCATCACCATCCGGGCCCACTACTTGAACCATCTCTGAGAAACCGACTTAAAAAATAACAATGAAAATATCTGTATGTTGAAGCCCTGCTCGACACATTTCATTTGCTAAAAAATATAGCTCGGAAATATTCAGGGGTCATCCGGGTCCACGTATTGACCCATATCTCGGGACCCGGCCTAGGCATCGCAATGACAATAACTCTATGTTGAAGGCCTGCTCAGCACCTTTCATTTGATACCAATATTGCTCGGAAATATTCAGGGGTCATCCGGGTCCACGTTTTGACCCATATCTCGGGGCCCGGCCTAGGCATCGCAATGAAAATAACTCTATGTTGAAGGCCTGCTCAGCACCTTTCATTTGATACCAATATTGCTCAAAGACTTGCTGGGTCACTCTGGGTCCACATTTGGGCCTATATTCCGGGAAGTTCCCACTTTTCGGAAAGTCTGTATACCCTATCACCAGCCCATATACCATATGAATCTACTGTGAAAATTTCATAAAGATCGGTTGATTACTTTGGGAGTCTATAAATAACACACACACACACACACACACATTCATTTTTATATAATAGATAAGTGCATATCTATCTCGATTATTTCATAGCGTTACCATCCACCGTTATGTGATTAGAACAATTATAATCTGTGTTCTAGTACAGCTGAGTATAAAAAGTTCCATCACGTCAGGTTTTTATGTTATTTAGCGAAAAAAAATTTGGCGAAATTGGGCTAGGTCGTCCTAGTTTTTAATTTATGTTATTTTTTAATCGTCTCTTATTAAAAAAAAAAGCACGTAGTGAATGGTTGCATTAGACATCAATGAATAAGTTTTCATAAATATTAACTTAATTGACTTAGTGGCATACTTTTATTTTCGAAAAAAATTAGATTTTTTAGTCATTTACTTAAGACCTCATTTCTGGTAAACCTAATGCCTTTTTATACTGAAATTAACTTAAATCGGTAGAATAGGGTTAACTGAATTAGATTCTTCATACATTTTTTTGACCAGACTTTCCGTCAGCCCTTGTTTGAAGTCAAACCGGTACGCTATATCGTTTTTACGCATACCTCGAACGTCACGTAGCCGTCTTATTTTGATCCTTTAGGTAGGTCCCGTTGGCCGTTTCTCGCATTAGTATTGTATATCAGATAGCAGGTACCCTGCAAAAAGTTTTGCTTATTGTTGACAAATCATATGGCCTGATGATGGCGTGATAAAAATTTACTACCCTTATAATTTTCAAGCCTTATTTCGTAAGCTTTAAATCTGCTGTTTTAATTCTTAAATAAGGCTTAGATTTTTTTGTGGGTAGTGATGTGATGAGTGTTATTCAATTAGGTAGTTGGTTTAAGTCTGTATGCGACTGGGCGGTGTGTAGTCGCATTTGGACTACTTACCTGCTATTATACTCAGCAGTACTAGTACACAGAGTATTATAATTTTGATTTCATAACGGTGGATTGTACCAGAATGAAATAATCGAGATAGATATAGACTTACATATATCAAAATGATCAGGGTGAAAAGGGAAATCGATTGAGCCATGTCCGTCCGTATGTTCGCACGATAACTCGCGCAAAAATTGAGATATTTTCATGAAATTTGGAATGCAAGTTATCAAGACTGGGACGGTTGGTATTGAAAATGGGCGAAATCGGACCATGACCACGCCCACTTCCCCTATATAGTAAAAATCGGAAATTTTGTATCGCAGTCACTAATAGAGCTGGAGTGATAAAATTTCACCCACGTATTGAGCTCAGGCCCTTATGAAGAAATATGGTGAAATTTTGGAAAATGGGCGGTGCCACGCCCACTTATTAAGGGGCAAACATTGAAAATTTTATGAGTCATAACTCAGAAACCGTTGAAGATATATCGATGAAATTTGGTACGCGTGAAATACTTAGGCAAAAGTTTGGACGAAAAATTGCCAAAATCGGTTGACGACCACACCCACTTTTATATATGGGTATTATAAAGTGGCCTAATAAAAACATTTTAAGCGATATCTCTGTTAAATATAAAGATATATCATTGAAATTTTATGGCAGGAGTCAAACTATGGACATAAAACAGAAAACACAAATTTTGGAAAATATGTGTGGCACCGCCTCCTTTTAGGAGCAGGAATATACGAGATTTCTTAGCCTATAACTCGACAAATAATTGATATATTATGACGAAACTTGGTGTAGTTATATACTTTTATTACTTGTAGTAATACATGTTCAAAATTTTAGCGAAATCGGTTGACGACCACGCCCACTTTTATATATGTGTATTATAAAGTGACCTAATAAAAACATTTTAAGCGATATCTTTAACAAAGATAAAGATAATTCATTGAAATTTTGTGGCATGAGTTCTACAATAGACCGGAAACAAAAAATATAAAGAAAAAAGAAAGCGTGAGTAACGAGTACCCATGAACATTGATGTGTAAACAGTTTCGAAATCGGATTTTTATTCCCTTTCCCTTATTCCTTTTTTCCCTGGTTTTCTATGGATTAAAATGTGAGAATCGTTTTTATAATTTTTTGTTGTCATTGTCACTGCTACATTTTGTTGTTTTTGTTCGTTTTGTTGTTTGGTTTTTAATTTTTGATTTCTGATTTTGATTTGTTTTGCTCAGAAACATGCAAGATCATTCGGGTCCACCTTTGACCCATATCTCGGGACTCCCTGTTGAAGTCCTGCTCAAAACCTTTCATTTGATACCAATATTGCTCAGAAACATGCAAGATCATCCGGGTCCTCGTTTTGACCCATATCTCCGGACCCGACCTAGGAACCATAAAGAATAGAGCTCCCTGTAGAAGCCCTTCTCAAAACCTTTCATTAGATACCAGAGACCAACATAACTGTTAAGTTTTTTCTAAGTGTCCTAAAATAACAGTTTCATGTAAACCAGTGGTCCGCAATTCTGCAAACAATTGTTTGCGCTCAAATCACACCGACACGTTATGCTCTTTCTTTACTAGATGATTTAGTCGTCACTGAGCAAGTGGCGTAGCAACATCGAGAGTGCTTGTCGCTTGTTTGCACGTTGAAAACAATTTACTATGCTACCTAATATCGACGCACGTCGTCAATTTACTATCAAAAATTTCTAATACCCACACAATTTCTGTAACCGAAATTGAAGGGCGTGCTTATTAAGCAAACTCGACTCCCAATTATCGTTTTGCTGACAGTTGAAACTAAGCATTATGGGTGATTAGTTGCAAAAAAATTGACATTTGCTTTCGATATCGTGTGTGTTAGTTACATATTCCACAAAATAACAAGATTTTCTCGGATTTTCTATATTTTTCAATTTCTTTTTCTATATACGCACGTAACTCAATTTCGGTTCAACGCATATGGAAAATTTGCGGGCGTGCGTGAATTTGACGCTTGCGTACATATATATGTATTATTTACGCATTGCATTTGCCCGATCACAGTTCGTTCGACCCAAGGCAGATCTAGGAAGGTAGGCTCGGTGGCGAATTCAGAAATTTCCCATGTATTTTGTTATTGTAATTGGTAGAGTGTAATGTCAAAATGATAATTCGCCTTAGTTAAAATCTGAATTCGCTTGAGACTCGCCCATTCCTATTGGTCATGATGTGAATTCGCTTTGATTTTGACATTACACTCTACCTTTGTAAATAAAAAAGTAGTTTCTGAATTCGCCACCGAGCCTACCTTACTAGATCTGCCTTGGTTCGACCGACCATAGCGCTCTTACTAATACAATCTCAATTTCAAATTTGCCTACCACTGATGTAAACACAGAAGCATAACAGTTGAGCAACGCCGATAACAATTATTGGGTGAGTTTCTAAGACTGAGCTGTTGTGCAACTGTTGAGTGTTTGTCTTAGAAACGCACTGTTGAGTAATTCCGCTCAGCTCAACAGTTGGCAACTTTTCGCCATTTTTTGCATCAGAAATTTTCTTCGCTACTTGAGCTCAACATGTTGTGTAAAGCCAAACAGCTGATAAATTCATCAAACCGTTTCTAAGACGTAGCTGTTTAACTCAACTGCTACACAACTGTTGGCAACTGTTCAGCTCAACAATTGCGGAGCAGCTTTTTCTTAGAAACTCACCCATTGTTTACAGACTAGCTGTTTCCGTCAGTGGGAAACTTTTATTTTAAATTTTTTTCCGTCACTGTTGGACAGTGACGGTTATCATCAAAGAACGTAAATCTATAAGAAGGGAAAATTCGCTACTTGAAAAGTATACCGAATAGGCCTTCTCGTTGTAGTGACGCGCAAACCAGGAGTTGTTTTGAACCCATATTCGCGACAAATTCACAATTCTATTCCTTTATGTGCCTCGATTCTATTCTTATTCTTTGCACGTACATAAATATGTATGTACATATATGTACCAACGCAAAAATATATATACATACATACATACATATATGCACATTCAAATCAACCACCAAAAACCATAATGAAAAGGACAAACAAGTGTAAAATACTACAAGCGGTTCATTCATAAAAATAGAAATGTCGCAACAAAGCATAAAAGTGACAACAGAGCCTTTGGACAGATCAAGATTTTTATAAAATTCTAAAATTTGAAGTCGGGCTCATGGGTAAATAATGGAGACTTCATCCGATGAGCTGACTTCTTCCTCTTCTTCAAAATACACACGCACACTAGCCTTTTGTTTTTGTTTTCGTATCGATAGCTGTCAAATTCCTTTGCACTCATGTTTCCATGACATTTCATATTTGACTTGCGTTCTCCTTCCTAATTGTTTCATTTTCCGCCATCCATCAATGTGGTAGTTTCTTGTTCATGTACGAAGACATCTTTATTTCATCTGTATTTGTGTCACAAGTTGTCGCTTAAAGTGCAAAACAGCATATCAGTCTACTGTACGTATGCGTGCATGTGCGGTTTTGCTTTCAAACGACGATGGTATGAAAATATACCCAGTAAACATTTATCTTTGAAATTAATGTGAATATATATTTTTCCAAAATTTATTGTACCTTAATTGGGGCAGAAATCCATTCGAAAACAAGTGCATATTTTCTATATGATCATCATCTTTGTTTTCCAGTTAAGAAATCCTCTGATGTTAATATAAATTCAATTATGAATTACCTACTGTTTCAAAAAATGGTTTGAATTATTTGAAATTTTCTTCCACTCTTGTCAAGCCTTGAGAAAATTTTATGATAACAAAATTATGTAGGTACATATTTTGGGTAACCTAAAAATTATAACTTTTTCCAAGGTAAGCAAAATATGTATCACCTTCGTGCACCTGGGGATGCCAAATGCTGTGAGTCTACCGCTGTATTCATATGCAGTAGTTTGCATGTACATACTCAATAAACATCAGATCAAAATATGTCAAACTATGTTAGTTCTCAAATGCATCACAAGTTGAGAATTAAGGAAAATGTTTATGGGGTATACATATGGATAGATATGGATTTGATAGTAGAGAAGGAGCAAATGTTGCGTCGCCCGAATTTAACAGAATTTGCGTCCACACATAAGAGTGAACGTACCGATTTAGCCACTCAGAGTTGCTTTTCCGTATCGAAGTCAATTTACTCGTTGATTCACTCTTGCGCACTCGTTGTGCCAATAGTTAAATTCGTGGGGAGTTTAATCGCTTACCGGTTGTTGTGTACACACCAAAGAACGTAAATCTATAAGAAGGGAAAATTCGTTTACTGGGTATATTTTCATACCATCGTCGTTTGAAAGCAAACCCGCACATGCACGCATACGTACAGTAGACTGATATGCTGTTTTGCACTTTAAGCGACAACTTGTGACACAAATACAGATGAAATAAAGATGTCTTCGTACATGAACAAGAAACTACCACATTGATGGATGGCGGAAAATGAAACAATTAGGAAGGAGAACGCAAGTCAAATATGAAATGTCATGGAAACATGAGTGCAAAGGAATTTGACAGCTATCGATACGAAAACAAAAACAAAAGGCTAGTGTGCGTGTGTATTTTGAAGAAGAGGAAGAAGTCAGCTCATCGGATGAAGTCTCCATTTTTTACCCATGAGCCCGACTTCAAATTTTAGAATTTTATAAAAATCTTGATCTGTCCAAAGGCTCTGTTGTCACTTTTATGCTTTGTTGCGACATTTCTATTTTTATGAATGAACCGCTTGTAGTATTTTACACATGTTTGTCCTTTTCATTATGGTTTTTGGTGGTTGATTTGAATTTGCATATATGTATGTATGTATGTATATATATTTTTGCGTTGGTACATATATGTACATACATATTTATGTACGTGCATAGAATAAGAATAGAATCGAGGCACATAAAGGAATAGAATTGTGAATTTGTCGCGAATATGGGTTCAAAACAACTCCTGGTTTGCGCGTCACTACAACGAGAAGGCCTATTCGGTATACTTTTCAAGTAGCGAATTTTCCCTTCTTATAGATTTACGTTCTTTGGTGTGCACGCAAATTCTGTTAAATTCGGGCGACGCAACATTTGCTCCTTCTCTACTATCTACGTTCTCTGTCTTAAGCAAACGACTCAAAAATCCACCTATTTTTCGAAAATAAAGGTATACCACGAAGACATGTTTATGTTTAACTTAATATTTATGAAAACTTATTCATTGATGTCTAGTGCAACCATTCACTACGTTTTTTTTTTTTGTTTCATGAGACACAATCATATATATTATTTCTAATTGGTGTTTTTATGCAAATATCCCTTTTTCTGCTAACATAATTTACCAAAATTAATAAGTAAGGCATTGCTTTAAAGGTATAAATTCATGTTAAACGGTGTTTTATTGGGCGTGGTACTTTTTTTAATAGTATTTTGCAAAAATAAAATGTTTAAATTTAAACTAAAAGATTTGCGCCTAAAACTATGCCTTCAGAATTATTTTATTCTAACAACAGTAAAAAGTTAAATTAAAATTTCAAATGTAGATGTCGCTCCAGTTGAACTGTCGTGTATATTTTAAAATACTTTTATAAGCTTCAGCTGTATGTTTGTATGTAAACATCACATTATTTTAGGCGAACACGTGTGTATTCATACTTACGCTGAATGGAGGGTTTTCAGCATGGGATGTGCTTATTTATACACACCTGTACGTAGTACAATATATGTATATGTATTTAAACTTTTGATCAAATAACGGTTGTACGTAAGACC
Organism: Urophora cardui; assembly: GCA_960531455.1. Classification (NCBI taxonomy): domain Eukaryota; kingdom Metazoa; phylum Arthropoda; class Insecta; order Diptera; family Tephritidae; genus Urophora; species Urophora cardui. The sequence goes on from OY482670.1 coordinate 718,003, forward strand.
ATAAAATAATTCAGATAGATATGGACTTACATAAATCAAAACGATCATGATGAAAAAAAAAATTGATTGAACCATGTCCGTCCGACCGACCGTACACACTAGAGCTCTCAAATCTATTCGAATAATTCGATTAATCGATTATTCGAATATTCGATTTTCAATTTTTGTACGATTGCCAATCGAATTTCATTATTCGAATAGTTGACTTCTTCCGATTATTCGAATAATCGTGGAGCTGCGATTATTCGAATAATCCTGTTAAAATCGAATAATCGATTTTTGAACCCAGCAATAATGGAAGAAAAATATGTATATTGTTTGCGTTTTGTTTTTTTTTTTTTTTGTTAAAATGAGTAACAATAAAGGAAAATAGGTTTGGAGTTTTTTTTATAAAAGGCCGTGAAGGCAAACAAGTTCCCCGCTCCATTTGTGGATCTGTTTTAAATTTTCACAACTGTACCTCCTCGCAGAGCCCGAGCGGGATATATTGACACCCCATGGAGTTGTTTATTAAAGCAAAATGTAAGTCTTTTAAAATTCCTTCCCAATAACTCCTGTTATAGAACAGAAGTAAGTAACCAGTTTTTTTTTAATTCGTAGGAAATTAAGGCTTTGCGTAGCTGTTCTTATCATCGTCAAATATAATGAACTTACAAATGCAGTTCCAATATATCACTATTAGACGACGTCACTGCATCCTTTTTTAAATGATTAGAATAACGAAAATGACGAATCAAATTCTTTTAATATTGGTATTATATGAAAAGTGTTTCGCAACGGCTAATACGTGTCAGAATATTTTTATTTCTTTACACAAGTACATATTTTTTTTCTGTGTTAGAAAAAAAGAGTGTATGTAACTTGTTGTATTGTAAAAGCAAAAGATATTTGTTTCTGTTCTATCATAGAAGTTACTTGGTTTTATCGTGGACTCATTTTAAACCATCAGTACATTTAAAGTTACTTGGTTATATTTTTGTTTAGTTTAAGGTACTAAGGAACAAGATAGGAAAAAACGGATTAAAGTCACTAATAGATGTTTTTATGAGAATTCCAAGAATAATGAGCACAACAAAAACAAGTAACTAGCAGTTACTTGCTTCTTTTCTATAACAGTAGATGAGCACGAACTCTAGATGAATTATATTTCTCGGACTCGTTTCGAGTTCGAGATGGTCTCGAGAAAAATTAATTCTCGCAATAGCATTTTATTATTTTGTTAAATCCTGGTTTGCACGCTAAAATTCTCTATTAGGCTTAAATTTACCATTTAACCCTCTGCTCAAGAGACTCAGAAGATAGGATGACTTCGTTGCTAATTCGAGGCGGAATCGTAGAATGTATTCGCCAATAAACTTAAATCTCGCGTGCATCACTAATAACAAATGACTGGCCTGGAATTCGATTTCGCTGATCTATAGTCGCGAAGCGTCGCCATGATAATATAACCAGAGAACCGAACTCTTCTCGAATTCGAGGCGTATCCATTGTGTTTATTGGGTTTATACAGAGAACTTATAAAACCAGAGAAGGTCCAACCACTACGAATAGTGTGAGGAGGACGAGGTGGTAGGTAATTCACCATCCTAAAATTTGATGGTGAATTACCTACGCTAAACAGCAGAATTCTGTTTTTAGCATAGGTAATTGAGAATTTTTATGTTATTTAGTATAGATTGAGAAAATATAGCTGCAGCTGTGATGTTATTTGCACCACAGAACTCACATTCTCTGTTTTATATGCATTACACCGATGCCATCGATGTACCAATTTCTTACAACCACTAAATTTTTTCAAAATTTTCCTATCGAATTTTAATTTAGGAATTAGAAAAAAACGATACAAAATAATTTAAAAAAAACTTTAAATATGACTTTGGTGTGACTCGAACCCGCGACCCCTAGCATTTTCTATACTAAAAATAAGATGTTGGTGTGTATACAACAAAGCATCAATTAGATGAAACTGGTGAGTGTTTTTATCGAATTATCAATTGTAATTAAATTTGTGAAATTTTGAACATATAAAAATATGTTGTCCATAAAAATATGTAATTCCTTGTCCATTTGTTGATGACCAACCATCAACCATCAGAAGTCATGGATTACATACCAAATCCTAACCGCCGTCGGCATTTCATATTATGTACATACATACTCTATATTTGTTTAAATATATGCATATGTATGTATGTAGGTATGTAGATACATACTTGCAAAAGTACACATGTGCTCATACATCCCATTCGCAAACTCCTGAAAGCATGCGTACATCCATATACATATACATACATACATACAAACATATGTGCTATCCAAACGCAAACCCTACTGTCCTCCAAATTATCAAAAACAGCAATAACAATTTCATTCATAAACTCAATCACAAAAAATCAAGAGAAAACTGGCAACATTGTCTTCGCGCAAATCGACGACAATTTCAATAATTTGTCTAGTCCAACTCGACTTGAAATAAATTCATAGGGAAGGAGACAAGGTGACAAGGGGCAAACGTTATGACATTTTGTTATTGTACAATGTTCATACACCTCAACAAGTGCTGCGTTTCCTTGCCCCGCTACATTTCGCTGTTGTCCATCACTTTTCACAAAACGAAGCAATTTTGTAAAATTTTAGCTCCAAATAGCTTTCAGATCAAGTCGGTGGACATGAGGGTAATTCAAAAGTGATGAACCTTGCACACAATGGCAATGGTTCAACACCTGCTTATGTGCGCATTCATATCAACAACTTGCAACAATCGGGCCTGCGCACCGTCAGCAAGCCATTCCATTGCGGAGGTTAGATTTGTTTGTCATATTTCGCTGATCAGAAGGAACAACCAACAACAACAAGAATAAAATACTCTGCGCAACGATATCGCTGTTGACAGTGAACAGGCCGCAATTTTAGCGGGCGCCCTGTCAATGGATATTAATTTACATGTACTGCTGTAGCAGTCGAACTTGCTGCAAAGGGCGATGACAATGGCTGAGTGCCTTACCCGTCATGATTTGAAATCGAGCCGAACTTGAAATTTCTGTGATTTATGAAAAGAATCTGCTTTGCCAAATTTTGTACTGTGAACATTTGGACAACAGCGCAATGTAGAGGGGCGAGCAGAGTATGAGCTCGTCGGTATGTAATGCTAGCCATACACGGTGCGACCGTTGACCCAACTCGGTTGCAATCGAGTTGGACTGTTTGCCTACATACAGTGCAATTTATTGTACAACCTTGTTGTACAATCTCATTTTGTAAAAAATTACTTTGAGTGAAGATGGAATAGGATAAAATTGCGCTTGTAGGAAGAAGAAGAACGTACAGCAAAAGTACGATTAATTAAAAGGAAACAAAATTGTAAAAAAGTGGTTCCTGCGAGCTTTCCATTTTGCGTTATTTATTCTACAAATATTTATGTTTTTTGTGTTGAATTCGCTTATTTTTACTTATTTTAATTTGATGTGTTCACTTAAAGAATTCTCGTAAAATGAAATGTTGAACAACATACCCCCAAACGATGCAACCAAGTTGTACAACTTGCCAAAAAATCAAAAATTTTTGATTTTTCGTACAACCGATACACAACTTCATACAACAGCCCCAAAAACGTTGCGATTTCGACCGCAACTGGCGCAAGTTGTATAAAAAATTGCAAGGTGTGTGGCTAGCATAAGGGAATACAAATGTATGAATGTTTGTATGTTGACACGGTCATGAATTTCTGCAAATCGACGCGACCGTCGAAAGTGACATAGCGTGTGCTTGACTTTTGTCAGCTTTTGTTGAGCTGTACAAATAAAAAACAGTATGTCGCTCGTCCCCTCACACTTTTATACCTTGCCAATGAATTTTGTTGAAGTCTAGTTGGACTAGAAAATTATTGAAATTGATGTCGTTTTGCACGACGACAATGTTGTCACATTTCACTTGATTTATGAATGAAAAATTGTACATATTATTGTACATATTTTGTAAGGTTTGGTGGACAGTCGTGGTTGTACATATGTATGCATAGATATTTGTTGCAAAATAAAATATGTATATGTACATACCAATATATTGATTACGCGCAATATATGTAAGTTATGCATACATACATGTGTATGTAGTTATTTTTTATTTACATATTTAATTTTTTACGTATTTTTTATTTAATTATGCATGTAGGTACCTACCTATACACCAACCGGGCATATTATTTACCAAAATAGGTACATATGCATGTACATATGTACATATGTATGTATGTATGCATGTGCATAAAAGTTTTCCCAAATGAATCAACTGATTGACTGATCCAAAAGTCTGCCGATCGAGTATCACCTTGACCAAGTCATATTTTTGAAAATTGTATTTTCGATTTTTTTTAAATTTTTTTATTATATATTTTGCAAAAAAATATTTTGAAAATAATGAAAAATATGAAAATTCAATTGAATCAAGTCATTGACTAATCCAAAATTGGGCGATCGAGCCTCATCTGGACCAAGTCATATTATTGAAATTTGTTTTTTCGGATTTTTTATTTTTTTTTATTATGTATTTTGAAATTTTTTTTTGAAAATAGCAAAAATTGTGGAAGTTATGAAAATTGTGAAAATTGCTTTATTTATATCAGCAAAAGTGCACAAAATTAATAGCAGTCGTTTCTACAGAGCTGTGCTCATCAATGTTAATTTTCTGTTACTCATTTTAGCACTGTTAGGCTCATGTGGTGAATTACCTACCCCAGAATTGTGCGTTATTAGCAATTTACACGCCTGTCCGTTCGTGGTCCTTCTCTGGTTTTATAAGTTCTCTGGTTTATAATAATAAGCGCTTCATGAACGATAATGACGCTACTGTATAAATGGGTTTCCGGATATAAACTGTATTATGCATTCAATGTGAATTAAAATATGTAAAAATAACAAAAAATAATAGGCAGACTCTTGCTTTTGCGTAATAATTATAATAAAAATTTCTAAAAATTGAACACATTCAAATTTTATATACACATGTGTATGTAAATATTTCAAAAATCGAATAATCGTTAAACAGCAATTATTCGAATAGTTGACAACGAGCGATTATTCGAATAATCGCCATTGAACAATTATTCGAATTCGTCTAATCGAATTTTGAAAATCGATTTTCATGGTATTCGAATAATTCGAATATTGATTAATCGATTTTCACGAGCTCTAGTACACACTCTAACTTGCGCAAAAATAGAAATATTTTAATGAAATTTGGTACACATATTCTAATGGGAATAAAGAAGGTTGGGTTTAACATAAGGCATATGTATGTATTTCGAAAAACACGTAAAACATGATTATTCAGTCACTAATAAAGCCCGAGTGATGAAATTTCATCCATGGAATGACCTTTTGCCGTTATTACGAAATATGCTGAAATTTTAAAAAATGGGCCAAGAGGGCAAATTTTCAAAGGTTTATAAGTCAAAACTCAGGAATCGTAGCAGATAAATCGATTAAGTTTGGTGCACGTGATTTGCTTGCCAAACAACGTTGGGAAAAAAATGTTCCCAAGTCGACAGGGACTACGCCCACCTTTATATAATACACATATAATACACATATATAATAAAAACATTTTATGCGATATCTTTGTCAAACATAAAGGCAATTCATTGAAAGTTCCATAAGTTCAACTGTAGACATAAAACCAAATAAATATGTTTTTAAAATAGGCATGACAGCACAAACCATATCGACTGGCGCCACGTATGTTTTATTATTTTTTTGCGTAAGATGCGCACGGGTCAAGCTAGTTAAGAAATAGTATAAATTAAAAACTAGGAAAACCTAGCCTAATTTAGCCAGAACTAATTTTGCTAAATAACTTAAAAACCTGAGGCGATAAAAAAGTGAAAAAAACTTACTCTAAATATGCATGGCACGTCCTTTTTTGTGGCATGTATAACATCACTCTCTCGCACGCTAGCAACTGCGAATTCTGGATCTCTCATATCCAGAACTTGTGACACATTTACACTGGGCAAAGCACTCCTCTCCGCCGATATATCGTATAAAAATAATTTGAAATCGCAAACCACTACAAATTGGCGTACCCAACCACGTTTGATAGTGCCCATCTTTGGCACTTTTACATATCCTTCATACGCAGTACCAATGCCCCGAGTCGGATCGATTCCCAATGGCCGTTTCGTTTGATCAATTGGCACTGGACAGATTGTAGGAACTTTCTGGCAGCAGATCGTATGACAAGCAAAACCACAAAACTCGCACACAACACCCTGGCGAGTGAGGCCAACCATTAATGAAGTGCAATGATTGCACTTGGTTGGGCTGCTGAAAGTTCTAACTAAAAACTGATGCACTTTTGTTGCTGGTACATTCACAGAATGCATATCCATAGGCTTAACGCTAAGACTGCTTTTCGAGCTTGATTTACTGTGATGGCCATGCATATCGTCCATTTCATTATTGTCCTGTTCGTTTTTATAATCCGACGATAGATAATGTTTCTTTTCTGCCATATAATATGGATAGAGTGATTCGAGTTTGGAAGAGTTCTGAGGATATCTTATCGCATATGAACTGCTTGATGTAGCCGAAGAATTTGGGTGATTTTGTTTCAAATTGCCGATGGATAAATTGTTGTTGAATGAGCTACCCTGTAGTAATGAACAAAGAAATTAGAAATTGATTATGAGCTGTTAAAAAAAAAAATTTATAAGAGAAGCCTTACCATAACATCTCTGGATAAATTACTATCGGCATCGATATCCGTTATTTCGAGATTCCCAGTCGATTCCTTAAAGAAATAGTTACAAGATGTCTGCGAAGAAGGCCTCTCCAAAACTGTTCAATATTTTGTCATTTACATTTACAAAATGCAATAGTAGGAAAAACGGTCGTTTTAGAAAGATATGTATGCATATACATAAATATGTACATGCAAATGTGTAATCAATCAATGCATTTTATTAGTCATGTTATTGGGCAGTAACCAGGCATCGTTGCAGGAACAATAAAAAAGCGACATGAAATGAGAATAATGTAAATTAGAAGCTTGGAACTTGAACAAAACACATACAAAATTAAAAAAATATATTTATGTATGTATAGTTTTAAATACTGTGAGCGTAAAATATAAATGAAATGTTGTTAAAGCACATTAATTAATTGGTTATTTATAAAAACGAGATTTTTCAGGGGAGCTGTTTCAAATTTTCAATTCAAATGTATGTATGTATGTACATATGGCCCTATACCCTGCAGTAAGTTTGTTTCACTGCTGAAGGATCAGTTATGATTCCTTGTTGAATATTCATCACTGTCGTCATAACTCAGTATATTTTTATTTGCTTTTGTTTTTTTGTCTGAGGAAAGCAAACCATTTATATGAAAAATTCAGCAGTCTTTATTTGAAAATATTCACTGATGCCTCCTCGTCATAGGTGAATTGCATCAGTGATTCATTAAGGATTCACTGCGGATTTTTACTGCAGGGTATGTATGTACATACATATGTACTTCCATAGAAAGTATGGATTCTAAAAATGCAAAAAAAAAAATATACTATTCTCAAAATAAACAAATTAAATAAATACGCGCGCCAATTGAATATTTTATATTTCTCTAGTGTAATTAATTAAATAGACAGACCAGATGTTTTTTACTCCCTTTCCGATGCAGTTCTTCTATTATTATTACATATTTATTATAGGATTATGATTACAGTAATTGTAATTTTTTAAATTACGATTATAGTAATCCTAATTTTTTGTAAACTTAAAATAGAAATTTAAGATTTACATGTAAAAAATATTAAAATTATTAATTCTTATTTTTCTAGCCACGATTACGATTACAGTAATCGTAATTTCTATTTTTAAAATATTTTTAATATACATATTTACATATGTATTTATGTGTATACCTTCAAATGCTTTACGGTCGAATTATAAGCCGTTAAAGCAAAAATATGAAGGGGAATTAAAATATTTAAGCGCAAATAGTAACATAAATCAATATATTGAATTCGTTAGTTTAACTATGCAAACTACATATATACGAGTATTTTGGGTTTGAAATAATGTTTTAAATTTCAAATATCCATGCCAAATAACTTAAGAAATTAGTGACAAGAGAATAAAAAACGAATTTTTCATAAGTTAACCCTATCCACAAATAAAGTACTAAGTAGTTGATCAATTAAAATATTTTATTATTTTAAATGGCGTTTTAATGTATTTTTCGCTTACGAACACATGGTAAATTTACTAACATCACAGAAGGAAACAAAAACAAAACAAATTCAATTATTTGAGCAGTGTGATGGGCTTTATTGGTCAAAGGTGCAAGTGCGATTTAGTTTATCTACTAATTGCCCGACGTTTCGCCGAACACTTCGAAGTCTTCAGGGGCGTATCTTTATTAACAAACAAACTGAAACAAACAATATTTGAGAAAAATTATTGCTTGTTTTATTTTGTTTGTTAATAAAGACAATCTTTCTCAAATATTGTTTGTTAATAAATATAGCCCCTGAAGATGCCAAGGTGTTTGGCGAAACGTCGGGCAATTAGTAGATAAACTAAATCGCACTTGCACTTTTGACCAATAAAGCCCATCACATTGCTCAATTAAATAACTGCTTGGTCAGCTAAAATTCATAAATTCAATTATACTCCAGCAAATACCATAAATTTTTAATCGGCTTCTTATATATATTTTTTTATAAATATGTAGGTATGAACTGCGAAAAATCCATACATATTTATGATATACTAAGTTCATTAATTTGGAGGTCAACTAAAAATTTATGGATATTTTGGGCGAAAATAAATACATACATACATATTATTTTCAAAACTAACAAGAATTTTTGATTGGCAATAAACATGAGAAATTATAATCACGCAATAAAAACAAAAATATTCCTACAAAACATGAGGTCACCCCGACCCATACGGATATACTAAAACGCTGCATAAGCCTCTTTGCGAGCCCGAATATATTCCGTTTAACAGATCTCACATCACTTTGCGCTGTCTCCTTAGCATTTAACAGTTGTCCTTGCTCTAAATTGATTTCTTTATTTTCATTTACTAACATCAAGCCTTGAATGAGATCATTTAGCGGATCAACTAGCTCCATGACCTTATCCTGCTGAACTTTTACCTTTGGTTTTTTGTTGAATTCTGTTGGCATACTTTTTCCACATCTTCGCCCCCGAGCTGGGGCTAGCTTATTATTGTCCAATAAATTTGTTAGCATTTCTTGTACACACATTTTATCTATAAACCATGAGTTAAGAATAGATTACATAATAAGTAAAAAAAATAGGTGTGTGCGTGCAGCGAAATAAATACAAACAAGATTATTTTAACTTCTCAAAACTTATGAGTTTTAGACAAATGGAGCTCAGATTAAGAAAAAATGTATATGCATTGATATTATTGGGGTTTGGGCGGCATACTCTCCGAGTGTATTTCTGCCATGAAAGTTTCTCACAAAAAATGCATTCGCCATTCGGAGCCGACATAAAGTTATGTACATATGTCCACCCAATGAATAGGAAGAACCAAAATTAATGAGCACGTGTCGAATTGGTAGAGAAGATCGGCCTTAAAACTTGGTAAAGTTATATCCGCACCAGTCTATTATCTATGTATATCTATATCAATCTATACTAATTATATAAAATTGATTGTATGGTAGTGTATGTATGTAACGCGATAACTCTAAAAGTACTGGACCGATTTTAATAATTCTTTTTTTAAAATGTCATAAATGGTAAATTCTCGACAACCATTACTTTTTTTTGCGCATTTCTGAAAATTTAATACCTTTTTCCCGGATTTAAATTTCGAAAAACTCAAAAAAGCGCAAGCATATACAGATTCGTTTGGTCAATTGCCGTGTTCAGTGTGAGCGTCGCAGTCGTGCCAGAGCAGCGCAGCGCAGGCGACTCATATGTTTGTTTTTGCACAGTCTGTGGCAATCAAAAACCTGTTTACATATGCATACTATGCTATAACTCAAGAACGCCTGCACCTACACCTGCAAGGTGTTGAGCAGGACTTCAACAAAGAGTTATTTTCATTGTGATGCCTAGACATCCTCCCCAGATATGGGTTAAAATGTGGACCCGGATGACTCCGGAATGTTTTTGAACGATATTGGTATGAAATTAAAGGTATTGAGTAGGGCTTTAACACAGACCTATTTTCATTGTGATTTCCATGCCGCGTCTTCCGATAAGTCAAAACGTGAAACCGTATGGCCCGGAATGTTTCTGAGCGATATTGGTATCGAATGAAAAACCTTGATCAGGACTTCAACAAAAACTCTTTTATGTGAATTTTATATGAGCTATTGGCCAGTTTTTAATTAAAAAAAATTGAAAAAATTTTTTTGGTAGAAGTTATGGATCCATTTCGGAGACCACCACATCCCCTCATCAGACTTCTTCAAGCGGCCTCAAGCGAGGATCGAACTTAAGTCGTTTCGATTGGTAGTCCAATGTCATCCCATTGAGCTACCACCGCCATCAGCTTTGTTTCGCTTAAATTTCAATTTTCCTTTTATTACAATCCACATACCAATGCTTGCGATCATTTGATAATTTCTTATAAAACTGTGTATAATCGTTTAAATACAATTTTCCAAGCTTGCCGACAAATTCTGAAAATTAATACAACTTTCGAAAAAATTTAAAGATCGGAGGCACACATTTTGAGAGGTATTCCGAGTATGTAGCTGTATAGCACATTTAATTTTAGTGCGGCCCTCACAATTAAAAGAGTTGTAAAAGTTTTTTTAGTGCTTAGCACGAAATTTTTATTTTAATTAAATTTTTAATTGTTGGGGTAAGTGGAAAAAAATACAACAACTATTTACAGCGAAGGTTGAGTGTATAGCTATTTCACGAAAAACCATTTTCGATCATCAGCACTCTTTTCGGAAGTGGATGCACCGGGGATTGAACCCGAGTCCATTCCATCTTCAGCCGCAATGACCCAACGCATAAACACACTCGGCCATTGAGACTCTGTGCAAGCTGTTGGATTTTCCCCACTTTTGTCTTTTTCATTTTCAACATTAACGTTAGTGTGTATATGCTTTTGCATATATTCTACCCAAACGTGCTGAATTTTTGTTGGCAGTTCGCAATGAACATTTGTTGTTGGTATGTATTTTTATACTCAGCTGTACTAGTACACAGAGTATTATAGTTTTAATCACATAACGGTGGATTGTAACAGAATGAAATAATCGAGATAGATATAGACTTATATATATCAAAATGATCAGGGTGAAAAGAGAAATCGATTGAGCCATGTCCGTCCGTCCGTCCGTCTGTCCGTCCGTCCGTCCGTCTGTAAACACTCTAACTCGCGCAAAAATTGAGATATTTTGATGAAATTTGAAATGCAAGTTGGTATCGAGACTGGAACGGTTGGGATTGAAAATGGGCGAAATCGGACCATGACACGGAAATCTGGTATCTCAGTCACTAATATAGCTGGAGCGATGAAATTTTACCCACGTATTGAGCTCAGGCCCCTAGGAAGAAATTTGATAAAATTTTGGAAAATGGGCGGTGCCACGCCCACTTATTAAGGGTCAAACCTTGAAAGTTTTATATGTCATAACTCAGAAACCATTGAAGATATATCGATGAAATTTGGTAAGCGTGATTTACTTACGTAGGCAAGCGTTTAGACGGAAAATAGTTAAAATCGGTTGACGGCCACGCCCACTTTTATATATGTGTATTATAAAGTGGCCTAATAAAAACATTTTAAGCGATATCTCTGTCAAATATAAAGATCTATCATTGAAATTTTGTCGCATGAGTCCAACTATGGACATAAAACAAAAAACACAAAAATTTTGGAAAATGGGCGGTGCCACGCCCACTTATTAAGGGGCCAACATTGAAAGTTTTATGAGTCATAACTCAGAAACCGTTGAAGATATATCGATGAAATTCGGTACGCCTGATATACTTACTTAGGCAAATGTTTGAACGAAAAATTTCCAAAATCGGTTGACGGCCACGCCCACTTTTATATATGTGTATTATAAAGTGGCCTAATAAAAACATTTTAAGCGATATCTCTGTCAAATATAAAGATATATCATTAAAATTTTATAGCAGGAGTCCAACTGCGGACATAAAACGAAAAACACAAAAATTTTGGAAAATGGGCGTGGCACCGCCTCTTTTTAGAAACAGGAATATACGAGATTTCTGAGCCCATAACTCGACAAATAATTTATATATAATGACGAAACTTGGTCTGTACACTTTTATAACTTGTGTTAATAGACACGCAAAAATTTATTGAAATCGGTTTATGACCACGCCTACTTTTTAACAAAGATATTTATGGAACACCCTTTGGGAATTTGTAACGTGACATCTTTGTAACTAGAAGTCATAAAGGAATGAAATTTTGCACAAAGAATAATATTCATATGCTTAGTTGGATGACTGATAAAAATTTTGAAAATGGGCGTGGCTACGCCCACTTTATGCGGCACTCGCTTTATATAAAATACACCGTGTTTCCATCAAACGCAAACAAACAATGAAAGCATAGAGCTGAGTATCTAATGTTCGATTCCACTCGAACTTAGGCTTCCTTACTTGTTTTATATACCAAACAACGTTAATGTTAATGTTGAAAATGAAAAAGGCAAAAGTGGGGAAAATCCAACAGATTGCACAGAGTCTCAATGGCCGAGTGTGTTTATGCGTTGGGTCATTGCGGCTGAAGGTGGAATGGACTCGGGTTCAATCCCCGGTGCATCCACTTCCGAAAAGAATGCTGATGATCGAAAATGGTTTTTCGTGAAATAGCTATACACTCAACCTTCGCTGTAAATAGTTGTTGAATTTTTTTCCACTTACCCCAACAAATAAAAGAGTTGTGTTCTTTAAAGTAACTCTTTTTAAATAATACGCATGAATTTAAGTTCCTCTTTTATTTTCTTACTAATGAAATAATTTTAATTTTAAATAAAAAATGGCTTTCAATATTTTTTTTTTTTTACTTTTTTCAACCCAAAATGTCGGCAAATAACACTGGATCACAAATTGAAATTTTTTGTCTGTACTTTGGACGTGACTATCCTATCTATATGTAAAATCGGTCGCTGATTCCGAAAATCGGGTTCATTTTTAATTCTATGGGAAGGTTTTTGAGATATCGGCAATTTACCGTTATTTGGCCAATGGGTACACTTAATCCAGTATAGCTCTTTAACACAGTGAGTTATCTTCTTTGGGGTGACACCATACGAAAGAAAATTAAATTTCTTTTTCGCGGCTCCTATAACATTTTTCTCTAACTCTTATAGTTTCTGAAATATTGACGATTAAATTTTAATTTTTTCGATTTTTTACGATTTTTTGAAGAAAAAATTGACTTTGTCAGACAATATCTATAAAACCAATGTCTTCACCTTCGGTTTTAATCTTTTACGTGAAGCTCCATTCCATTAGCAAAAAAATAAGCTATCAACGAAGAAAATCCATGGTAAAATGGAAAAGTTATAGGCGATCAAGTAAATACAGCCAAGTCGCACAATGCCTCTACACGGGTATATTTTATGCATGTTATACCCGTAAATGGGCTTGTATCTACCGCGCTGCCAATGTGCTGCTACTGCAGATGTGTAGGTATTGGTACAATATGCATAGAATGTACGCGTGCAGAGGCATTGCGCGACCTGGCTGTATTTACTTGATCGCCTATAACTTTTCCATTTTACAATGGATTTTCATGGTTGATAGCTTATTTTTTTGATAATAGAATGGAGCTTCATGAAAAGGAGTAAAACCGAAGGTAAAAATATTGGTTTTAAAGATATTGCCTGACAAAGTCAATTTTTTCTTCAAAAAATCGTAAAAAATCGAAAAAATTAAAATTTAATCGTCAATATTTCAGAAACTATAAGAGTTAGAGAAAAATGTTATAGGAGCCGTGAAAAGGAAATTTAATTTTATTTCGTTTGGTGTCACCCTAAGGAATATAACTCACTGTGTTAAAGAGATATACAGGATTAAGTGGACACATTGGCCAAATAACGGTAAATTGCCGATATCTCAAAAACCTTCCCATAGAATTAAAAATGAACCCGATTTTCGGAATCAGCGACCGATTTTACATATAGAAAGGATGGTTGCGTTCAGAGTATTTTTTGGCTGTAGAGCAGTGTAATTAATGTCCAAATCCCGGGATTATAAAAAAAAGCTCGAAAATCCCGGAATCTTAAAAATCGGGAAAATTGGAATCCCTAATATAAATGTACGTAAATGATATGACTAAGTAATGAATTGTTTTCATACGTTCACTCTAAACATTTTTAAATAAGTACAAACAAAACTCCCATAGATACTTACATCCTTCAGAATTTTCTAATGTTTTTTGTATATCTCGAATCTCGTTCTCCTTATGATGAAGTTCGTGCAAAGCAGAGTCACAACGGCTACGACTCTCACGTAGATCCCTAAAGGAGAGCAATTATAGATTGAATTATGCAGCATTTCGAAAAAAGTACAAAAATATATGATAGGTAAAAAAAAAAAACAGTACATACTTCTGAGTTGCAATCAGTTCCGCGCGTGTTCGGCTAAGTTCCTCCGAAATTAGTGTTTTTGCTTGAATCTCAGCTTGAAGAGAACTCTGTAAATTTAATAACTCCATTTTGTCAAGCTTTTGTGAACGCCTATTTCGCCAATTTTTAGTATCATATGTTTGTTGAAATGATCCTGCGTGTTTCATTAGGGTAAGATAAGTAAAATCTTTTTACCATACAAAGTTCATTTGTAGTAAGAAAAATATAATATTTCTGATTGGAAATAATATGATGTTAAATTGATATGATCGTATATTTATGTATTATATACATATTATCTTATGCCATATTTACCCGAATGTTTAAGGTACTCAACCTCTTCGGTCATTTTCGTCGCTAACGCTTGTAAGTAACTGCGGGCGTCTTTCTCATCCGACACCCACTGTATTATTTCTGACATTTGTCGTTCCCATTGCATTATTGCTTGCCGTTTTGTCCTTTATTAAATTGGAAAGTGGACTCAATATGAAATACAAAAATTTCTAAAAAATAAAATAAAATGTACCTCAATTCCTCACAATGAGTTTGATCTTCTGCTTGTTTTGTTTGTAGTTGTCTTATAGCTTGATTTAGATTATCCATTTCCGATAAAAGTCGCCTCTTTTCCTCGAACCACATGCTCTTCTCTTGTTCATACATTTTCTTTTGTTCGCTTAAAGTATCAACGGTGTCATTTTGTGATTCTAATCTACTTAAATCGCATTTTTCACGAGTTTTTTGTAATTCCATTATTAAGAAATCTCGATTCTTTTCAGATTCCATCAGCTGTTCTCGCAGCTCTGATATTTCCATGTTGTAACGAGCTTGCTGCTGATTAAGTTTTTCAGAATACTGAACTTCTAGTCGTTCGATTTCATAACGCGACGGCTCACTAGTCGAGAAAGCCG
Organism: Urophora cardui; assembly: GCA_960531455.1. Taxonomy (NCBI): domain Eukaryota; kingdom Metazoa; phylum Arthropoda; class Insecta; order Diptera; family Tephritidae; genus Urophora; species Urophora cardui. Next base: position 733,520 of record OY482670.1, read on the forward strand.
AAGACATATCTGAATTACTTTTACTACGCAATTCAGATTGTAACTGACGACAGAACTCCTCAGATCGTTCCCTTTGTTTCTTCTCTTTCGCAGCATCGGTTATTGCATCTTCCACTCGTAACTCAAGTTCTCGGCGATTTTTGTCCGCTTTCCGAAGATCATTTCTCAGACTGTCTATTTTTTTCATAACCGCCTCCAGCTCTTCCTCTTTATCACGAACCTGTCGGGACAGCTTTTGTTTCTGAGCGCGAAGTTCGGATAATTTGTCAGTAACTTCTGCATACTCCATCATAGCTAATTTTCTCTGCGAAATCGCATCTTTTAATTCAGCTTCTTGAGCTTTTATTCTTTCGAGTGCTTCATTATACTCTTTTGTTGCTTGGTTCTTATCCCGCTTCACATCGTTTAATTCTTGTTCCAACTCTTTCAGCCTTGTCAAATAAGCAGCATTGTTGCATTCATCGGCGTTTGTTTTATCAATCACCTCGAGACTATTTAGCTTATTTTCTAGTTCGTAATTTCTCTTCTTCAACGTATTGATCTCCTCAATGAGATTACACTTTTCCTCTGTAACAGCCAAACTTTTACTTCGGTCAATGTCATTAATGAAAGAGCCAGTATTATCTACTATTCCCAAGTCCGATAAGGAACTGCATTGTGTAAATGTGAACCCAATAAATGGTAAATGCAAACCGGAAAAAGCCAGATTAGCTGCTGGTGGTACTGTATCTGACAAATGTATATCAGTGTCATCAACATCGAAATTGGATGTATCAGTTGGACTTGATACCTCTGGTATGTAAGGGGCCTGAGTATATCGCAGATTATCCCAATCCAATCCAGCAAACCATGCATGATTCTTAAAATCATCTGTGCCATTTTGTCCCAACCGGTTTTCTGGTGCGCAAATAAGCCTGCGTATTAAATCTTTAGCCGCCTCCGATATAATATAGTCGAGACTTTCTTGGGGTGGAAAGTCGAAACAGTTTTGATGATTCATTATTTTTCCATATGTTTCAACTAGACTTTCTGCATAGAATGGTGTCTCTCCGTACAACATTTCATACATACAAACACCGAGCGACCACCAGTCGCACTCAGCTCCGTATCTGCCCTGGCCATCTTCCATAGCTCGAAGTATTTCAGGTGAAATATAATCTGGGGTACCAACAGCAACATTTGATTGAACCATTCCGTCTGATCCAATACGTAAACAAGATCCGAAATCAGCCAACCGAACGTGTCCTTTCATATCCAGTACCAAATTATCTGGCTTAATGTCACGATGTACATATTGAAGTTTATGTATACTATCAATTGCCAAAATGGTCTCAGCGATATAAAATTTGGCCATATCCTCGGGCAACCTATCTTCGAACTTGCTCAAAAGTGTCAGTAAGTCACCGCCGCAGTAGTAATCCATGACAAGATACTGTAAAATGATTTAATATGGAAGTTGCAAACAATTTTTTTTTCTATTCATCATATGCATGGATATATCTCTTACCAAATTGCTATCATCCTGAAATGCGTAATGCAAATTGGTTATCCACTGTCTATCGCCATAAACCAAAACATCACGTTCCTCTCGGAAACACGCTGTCTCCGCACGCTTAAGCATTTCCCATTTATTAAGAGTTTTCATAGCAAAAATCTGCTGTGTTGCCAGCATACGGACCACACATACTTCACCAAAGGCACCGCGGCCAATAATTTTAATTGTTTCAAAATCATCTCTTGATAATCGCAATTGCTTTATTAATGTAGCCACTGGTTTTACTGGTGGACAAATAAAAGCCAAATACATAATAATATGTGTTATGCACATAGGTTAATAAGTTTACAACTACTTACCTATCTTTATGAAATCAGCCAGAGTTTTTTCTCGTCTTAGAGATGAATTGCAGCACTCATCATACAATACTAAGAGGGCGTCTAATAATGTTTCAATCGAAACCGATTTACCATCGAAATTCGAGAAAATATCGGTCTTCTCTTGTAAATAATTTTTAGCTGTGAGCATTCCATTGGATATTCCTTTTTGGTATATTAATGATTCTAATAATTTCAATCGTTTAATAAAGGTATTGTCGCTGTATTCTAAAAAAAAAGAGGAATAAAACCTTATTAAACAATATAAACAATTTATGCTTAAATATGTAAATCGCGTTTGATGGCCAGAACAGAACGTGGACCCGCTAGGATATCAGAGCTGGTAAAAACTGACGGGAAAATTTGGATATAACAAACCATGACCCGAAAAAATTTACCTTTTCCTAGGGAAGAGGGGTCTCACAGATCACCCAAAAAAAGTCCCACCGACCGGTTTTAAGCCGGGCTAGACATCACAATTAAAATATCTCTGGGTTTAAGCCCTGCTTAACACCTTTCCATTGATATCAATATCGCCCAAAAACCTTTCGGGTCATCCAGGTCCAAGGTTTGACCCATATTTGGGAAACCGGGTTAGGCATCACTATTAAAAGAGCTGTGTTGAAGCCCTCTCAACACTTTTCATTTGATATCAATATCACTCAAAAAAATTCCGGTTCATCCACGTCCACAGTTTGACCCATATTTGGAAACCCGGCCAAAGCATCACACATAAAAGAGCTCTACGTTTAAGCCCTGCTCAACACCTTTCATTTGATACCAATATCGCACAGAAACATTCCGAAGTCCGAACGAAATTGGTACAGGCGTTCTTGAGTGACATATAAGCGTAGTATGCATTGCATGAACATGTAAGCAATAAACAGGATTTTGCTGGAGCATCGAGACAAAGAACGAACTTATGTAGTCTGCGCTGATCTGCCTCGCACGACATCTCTGCTCACACTGAGCACGATGTGTAATCAATGAATCTGTCTTTGCTTGCGCTTTGTTGGTTGGTTGGTTAGAGTGGCGAGTCCCACAGACTCCAATTAGCGCCGGAGCGCCGTTTTGATACCACGACTCGTGACTAAAGAACCAAAAACCAGAAGAATAGCGTAAACGTGGATGTCCCTCCTGTCCATCTTTAACATGGCTGAGGATCGTATCTCATTGTAAGAAGGCCATATACTTCTGCAGACCCTGCCGGTCCGCAACGCTTCCATCTGGTCTTTGCCTCCTCAAAACAGTGCCGAGTGATTCGGGCCTTGATAAAGCCCAGAGGCGCAGGAACCTCTCGCGCCCCCGCGATATCAATTGCCGATCGTTGCCTGGCTAGCTCATCAGCCATTTCGTTTCCCTCGACGTAGCGATGCCCCGGCACCCAGATCAGAGAGACGCTATGATGACTTGCCAGTCCCAAAACCCACTCCCTACACTGCCCGATCAGGCTTGATGAAACCGTTGCAGATCCCAGAGCCTTCAGAGCCGCCTGGCTATCCGAGAAAATTCCTATCCTTTTTCTAACACCGGCACTTTCCGTTGCACGTAGAACCTTGCAGGCCTCCTGTATGGCGAAAACTTCTGATTGAAAAAATTATATGGATGTACCCGGCTTAGTTGCGCTTTGTTGAGTTTTTCGAAAATATAAAACCGGTGAGAAAGGTATTAAACTCGGAAATATTAAAATCGGTTCAGTACTTTGTGTGATATGCCGTTACATACATTTCCCATATAATCAATTTTATATAATTAAGAATACATAGTATATATAGCAGAGTTGTTAAGGAATGCATTCCTTTCGGTGCCTGACGCCATAGCAAACCTCTCCGCTTCCAACGACATTCCACATCTCTACAACCCCTCTGGTCTCATTAAATGAAGTTAAAGATCTTGGTGTATTTTTCGATTCGAAATTCACATTTCATTTCTCAAATCCCTACACTCACAAAGTCCTTTATGCGGCTTTCGTCCGTCCAAGGTTAGAATACGCTGCATTTATTTGGAGACCTTATTATCAAACTCACATAAACAGATTAGAGTCAGTCCAAAAGGCGTTTATTCGATTTGCCCTAAGATCTTTAAGATTTTCTGAACCTCTACCTTCCTATTCTTTCCGTCAATTGATTAAATTAATGTCACTACACAATCGTAGAATGTTTTTGTCCATCTCTTTCATTTTTGATATTGTTTCCGGCAAAATTGATTGTCCTGATTTGCTGTTACGAATTTCTTTTAAGGTTCCTAGTAGAGTATTACGGCATGTAGATATGTTTAGTATCCCGTTGGCTAAAACGCTGTATAGCAAAAATGCCCCTATTAATAGGACTTTACAAGAAATGAATTCCATAACCGGTTTAGTTGACATTGATCTATCAATGCCAAAAGTTGTTTTTCGAAACCTTATAGAATTGCACTTATTATACTCAGCTGTACTAGTACACAGAGTATTATAGTTTTAATCACATAACGGTGGATTGTAACAGAATGAACAGAATTTTTCTAACACCGGCACTTTCCGTTGCACGTAGAACCTTGCAGGCCTCCTGTATGGCGAAAACTTCTGATTGAAAAAATTATATGGATGTACCCGGCTTAGTTGCGCTTTGTTGAGTTTTTCGAAAATATAAAACCGGTGAGAAAGGTATTAAACTCGGAAATATTAAAATCGGTTCAGTACTTTGTGTGATATGCCGTTACATACATTTCCCATATAATCAATTTTATATAATTAAGAATACATAGTATATATAGCAGAGTTGTTAAGGAATGCATTCCTTTCGGTGCCTGACGCCATAGCAAACCTCTCCGCTTCCAACGACATTCCACATCTCTACAACCCCTCTGGTCTCATTAAATGAAGTTAAAGATCTTGGTGTATTTTTCGATTCGAAATTCACATTTCATTTCTCAAATCCCTACACTCACAAAGTCCTTTATGCGGCTTTCGTCCGTCCAAGGTTAGAATACGCTGCATTTATTTGGAGACCTTATTATCAAACTCACATAAACAGATTAGAGTCAGTCCAAAAGGCGTTTATTCGATTTGCCCTAAGATCTTTAAGATTTTCTGAACCTCTACCTTCCTATTCTTTCCGTCAATTGATTAAATTAATGTCACTACACAATCGTAGAATGTTTTTGTCCATCTCTTTCATTTTTGATATTGTTTCCGGCAAAATTGATTGTCCTGATTTGCTGTTACGAATTTCTTTTAAGGTTCCTAGTAGAGTATTACGGCATGTAGATATGTTTAGTATCCCGTTGGCTAAAACGCTGTATAGCAAAAATGCCCCTATTAATAGGACTTTACAAGAAATGAATTCCATAACCGGTTTAGTTGACATTGATCTATCAATGCCAAAAGTTGTTTTTCGAAACCTTATAGAATTGCACTTATTATACTCAGCTGTACTAGTACACAGAGTATTATAGTTTTAATCACATAACGGTGGATTGTAACAGAATGAAATAATCGAGATAGATATAGACTAATATATATCAAAATGATCAGGGTGAAAAGAGAAATCGATTGAGCCATGTCCGTCCGTCCGTCCGTCCGCCTGTAAACACTCTAACTCGTGCAAAAATTGAGATATTTTGATGAAATTTGAAATGCAAGTTGGTATCGAGACTGGGACGGTTGGTATTGAAAATGGGCGAAATCGGACCATGACCACGCCCACTTTTCCTATATAGAAAAAATCGGAAATCTGGTATCTCAGTCACTAATATAGCTTTAGCGATGAAATTTTACCCACGTGTTGAGCTCAGGCCCCTAGGAAGAAATTTAATAAAATTTTGGAAAATGGGCGGTGGGCCACGCCCACTTATTAAGGGTCAAACATGGAAAGTTTTATATGTCATAACTCAGAAACCATTGAAGATATATCGATCAAATTTGGTACGCGTGATATACTTACCTAGGCAAACGTTTGCACGGAAAATAGTTAAAATCGGTTGACGGCCACGCCCACTTTTATATATGTATATTACAAAGTGACCTAATAAAAACATTTTAAGCCATATCTCTGTCAAATATAAAGATATATCATTGAAATTTTGTGGCATGAGTTCAACTATGGACATAAAACAAAAAACACAAAAATTTTGGAAAATGGGCGTGGCACCGCCTCTTTTTAGAAGCAGGAATATACGAGATTTCTGAGCCCATAACTCGACAAATAATTGATATATAATGACGAAACTTGGTGTGTACACTTTTATTACTTGTGGTAATACATGTTTAAAATTTTAGCGAAGTCGGTTGACGACCACGCCCACTTTTATATATGGGAACTATAAAGGGGCCTAATAAAAACATTTTAAGCGATATCTTTGTCAAATATAAAGATAATTCATTGAAATTTTGTGGCATGAGTTCCACAATGGACCGGAAACAAAAAATAGAAAAATTTTGGAAAATGGGCGTGGCACCGCCTCTTTATAGACAAAGGAATATACGAGATTTCTTAGTCTTTAACTCGACAAATAATTGAGATATTATGACGAAACTTAGTTTATATACTTTTATAACTTGTGTTAATAGACACGCAGAAATTTATTGAAATCGGTTTATGACCACGCCTACTTTTTAACAAAGATATTTCTGGAACACCCTTTAGGAATTTGTAACGTGACATCTTTGTAACTAGAAGTCATAAAGGAATGAAATTTTGCACAAAGAATAATATTCATATGCTTAGTTGGATGACTGATAAAAACTTTGAAAATGGGCGTGGCTACGCCCACTTTATGCAGCACTCGCTTTATATAAACTCCATAAAACGCAAACAATGAAAACATACAGCTGAGTATCTAATGTTCGATTCCACTCGAACTTAGGCTTCCTTACTTGTTTAATCTTAATATTAATTTGTAAGTTTACATATACTTTATGAATTGTAGTCTGTAAGAATATATTTGTTCATAATAATAATAATACAATGGCGCTATTATAACTCTGACGAGTTTTATGGCCGAGCTTCTCTCCCAATTCGAGGTGTGCTCCTTTTGTTTTTCCTACTAATTGGGTGGACCTACAGTTTTATACCGGCTCCCATCGGCGAATGCATTTTTGGTGAGAAGCTTTTTCATGGCAGAAATACTCTCGGAGGGTATGCCGCCCACTGCCGAGAGGTGACAGCTGCTCTTAAAAAACCCAATAATTGGATTTTTACTAATTAGAAAAATTTTTTTTTGTTCATAGACTTCATAAATAAATAAATAAATAATTGATCAGTGGAGGTGGGAGTGTGGAAATGTATTGGTTGAATAGTAACGGGGACAGGACACCACCCTTTGGAACACCCTCTTTTATTCTCCTTGGTTTTGAGGTCCTTCATTTACAGGTCGCTCAAAGTACTTTTATTTTTGCATGCTTAAGGCGGTCCAAAAAATTAAAACCGAAGAAATCATTGCGGAAAATACTATATTTAGGCTCACGTTTCCATCTTCCTACTAAAAGCTATATATACAAAATTATTTATGTTTTTCAAATGAATCTGGACGAATCCGTGTAAAAACAGAATGGGGAAAAATGTTAGATGTTAAAAATGAAGGAGTATTTCTCAAGATATATCAAAGAAATTTGGTATGTAGGTATCTTTTTATGACTAGCTGATCATTTTTCGGGATCTGCTAGAGCTGCCATACAACCGATTGTTCAGATTTTACATTTTTGGGTATAACTTCTCCATTTAAACAGCTAAGGACATACAACTTTGAAGTGTTTATACACATATGGACCTAAATAAATTGTGAAGATCGGGCCACTATAATATATAGCAGCCATACAGCCTTTTGTTAAGATATAGTTTTTTTGCGGTATATCTTCTGCATTTAATCTGATAGAACGCTTTTAAATAATATCTATCGACATAGCTCCCCGAATTGACAACGCAAATTGATAAATACTTATTTGACAATTTAAAATTTAATTTTTCCGCGATTTTACGCGTTCCTCTTAGCTATTATACTTATATTCACTATATGTGCTAGTATGCAATCATTTTCATTGAAAAAATAGAAAATTTTGTGAGTTTAAGTTATTCTAAGTATAAATTACTTGAATTAATCGTTATGATCCCGATTAGCAAATTTTGTCGCGTTCGCCATGTCACGTTACAAATTTTTTCCTAAGCTTAAAAAAATCAATGGAAAGCTACATTGCCCTACTTTGACCTCCAATCATTACTTTTTAAATGGTGGACCAAAACTCGCAGATTTTTCCACTTTTCTAATAGCACCTAAAAATTTCATTTTGATTTTGTCACGTTCGCCATCTCCCTTTAAATGCTAATATTTCAGAAGCTTGAAATCGATACTACTTTTTATTTGCACCGATTATAGTGCTGCTCAAGTGCTTTCCAAAAATGAAAATCAAAAGAAAAATATTCAATGCTTTGCATACTTTATTGAGCTTTGAAGGTGTACGAACGTCACGTTCGCCATCTTGGAATCGCCCATCTGTGAGGGGATGTTTGGGGAGACTTTTAAATTCATGGGCCCATAGATGTTGTTGTACACAAAAGTATTGTGGTTGGTCCTTGGATATTAATCCAGACAGGGAATTCTGGCGGCTGACTGAAATTATTTAAAAGCGCGGAAAAAATCCATATGCGCACAAAACTGTTCTACTATTTTAACAAGAAATATCTCCTTAACTACAAAAAAATACAAACATGTACGGTCGACGGGACTTTTGAATTTAGAATCAGGAGGACCCCTTCTACAATCCCCAATAACTCTATTTCTATTCAACGCATTTCTTCATACAATTTTGGACCACCCTAATGTATATACATATGTATGTAAGTGCCTTAGTTCCCAATGAACACAAAAGCGAGGATGATATCCTGGCAAATTCGAGAAGAATTCGCGGAGGTGAATGTAATTTTTCGGACTCGTATCGAGTTCGAGATGGACTCGAGAAAAATCAATTATCGCAATAGCATTTATTAATTTTATTAAATCTTGCTTTACACGAAGAAATTCCCTGTTGGGCTTTAATTTAGCATTTAAAACTACTCAAGAGATTGAAAAGCTCAGATGATATCGTGGCGAATTCGAGGTGGATTCGCAGAAGAAGATTTTCTAGAATGTATTCGCCAATGGGCATAAATCTCGAATCGCCAACGATCCGAGAATATAAAAATGCGTGAATCGTTAATGAGGGGTGACTCGCCTGGGAATTCGGATTCGCCGATCTATCGTCGCGAACTATCGCCGCGATAATATAATCAGAGAAGCGAATTCGTCTCGAATTCGAGGCGAATCCGTTGTGTTTATTGGGTTTGTACGAAAAAATTAAAAGTTCATAAAAACCAGACAACGTCTGGCAATAAGAAATCTCTAAAAAGCGTAGATTAATCGCTTTCATCCCGAATGGGGATAAATCTAGATTCATTAAAGGTACAAATTTTAAAAAATATGCAATGTACATATTTAAAAAATTGAATAACAATCGGTAAAACCAATTGAACACCCTTTATTTTAATAACAATGATGAATAATAATTTTAACAAAATGTTACCTAAAATATCCCTTGAAAATTCTTTACATTACGCTCACATAATTCATACTTAAAACTTATAATTTTTTTTATTTACATATTTATTCAGATTTTTTTACAAAAGTAAACATTATGGCCGCTGTGGTGCAGTGGGTAGAGTGCTCACCTGCTATGCCAGAGGTCTCGGGTTCAAACCCCAGTCCAGACAAACACCAAAAAAATGTTTCTAATTAATTAAAATCAATTATTGGCAGCTCGGCTAAAAAACTCGTCAGAGTTGTAATAGCGCCATTGTATAATTTATATTAAAACATTATATAATCTTTATTTAAATATGCATAAACAATTACAAGATTGTTATAAAAAATAGCCTTGGCTAACCACTTTGAAAAATCCAAATTAGTATCAGTCGTGCTGAAAGCTATTGATCTACATTTGTACCTGTTGGGGATGAAAGCGATTAATCTACATTTGTACCCGTTCGGGATGAGAGCGATTGATCTACATTCGGTATGTATGTTAGTGATTAATCTAACCCAGGGATGGAAAATGTGGTACAATTGTACTTTTTTTGGTACATTCCGGTAGCAAAAAGTACATAGGTACTACGCTGACATATTTGGTACATTTTTGTCAAATAATACATCACTGCATCCCAAATCTATTAAAACAAAACAAATAGTATTGTGCCTTTGATTTTAGAGTTATTTCCAAAGCGTGAATTTGACAAAATAGAGCAAATTAATTACTACGTTTATACGGCAGAATTCGTGAACCCTTAATTTCATAAATTCGAAAATGGTCTGGTTTATGCAGCATTTATGAACTCATGAAATTCAGCTTTTTTAAAAAGTGGCAACGTTCTAACGACATCAGCTGTCAAGGCAGATTTACCAGGTAGACTCGGTGGCGAATTCTGAAACTACTTTTTTTATTTACAAAGGTAGTGTGTAATGTCAAAATCTAAGCGAATTCACATCATGGCCAATGGGAATGCGCGAGTCACAAGCGAATTCAGAATTTAACCACGGCGAAATATAATTTTGACATTACACAACAAGCCTACCTGTTAAATCTGCCTTGACTGAATGAACAGCTGTTGGTTTGGCGTTGCCGGACTTGTACTTCATAATTTCATGAAATGCTGGCGAAATTCCTGAATAATTTTCGTGAACAATTAAAGTCATGAAAATTCGTTTATGCAGCGAAAATTCATGAAATGATTTCATGAATTTGCCAACGTATAAACGTAGTAAATGCTGAGTTTAGAGCTTTAGCAGAACATGAGAGCCTTAAAAAATTTAGAAATTTGAGTATATACCTAAAACGTTTTTGTGAAATATTTTTGCATTGAATGGGGCTGTGTATTTAAAATAATTTTAGTTTAAGTAACTTTTTATTTAATAAAAAATTTATATGAATTTAAGCTTTTATAATGTTATTTTTAGAGGAAAGATTTTGCTTGGAAAAGCAATAATATTTTGAATGGCTAAAGAAGAAGATATAATTTGGGATTAGTATAAGTCCTTAGAAAAAATATGCTACTAAAAATGATGGTACACTTTCCTTTGATTTGGTACATTTTACTTGCTCAATTAGTACAAAATCAGAAAACCCATTTTCCATCCCTGATCTAACCCGTTCGGGTATACCAATTGAAAAATTAGTCTCTTCATAGGACGTGCTGGAACAAATGCGATCAATTCATTCCATATAAAGGGTTGTAAAATTGTATTAGTCGCATGCTCCCTTGCGGTTGATCACGGACACGTCCCGGATTAATCGCATTTTTTGGAGGGTATGTATGGACGTACATACACATGTCTGCTCCCGAATCTTTTTCATATGTAAAAACAAAACCTTGCTTGCGTAAAAGTTTCAAAAACCAATTTCACTAGAATGGCGAAGATGGGAGCTCCACCAATTGACGTAAAAAACTTTCAATTGCTAAAAGCTAACATTTGCCAATGATGTGCCATTGTTTTTTTAGTCGTATATTAAAAATATTTTTATTGCCATTTAAATAAGATACATATACTTATTCTTTATAATTTTATTTACCGACGGTTTCCGAATTTTCAGTTTTACCACTCATATTTTTGTTTATTATTATCAAGATATCATTTTTTTCTTTTAATAGAATTCACGCAGCCCACGATTCACCAAAAAATGGACATCACATCACAACAATTGATCAGTAAGAAGTTATTAAATTACGCACATAATGCATTCTCTATACACTGAAAAAAAGAATTTTATATACAGCCATGGCTGCCACGGTTGGTTGTTTCCAACCAAACTTGGTTGTTTTCCCATTATATTTTGAATTTGGTTATTTTTTTTGTACTTAGAAATTGTTTCCATCAAAATTCAAACGCATTCGCTTCAAATCTGAGACAGCAGAACAGTGACAATAGATGTTAAATGTATTTTCATACATATGTTCAATGTTTGTGAAATTCCAGTATCACTGTGGTTTCTGTCAGTTAATGTAGAATAAATTGTAGGCTAGAGTTTCGACGTCGATACCCACTTTTTGAAAATGCGAAATAATGGTAATTTCACCACGAAAATCAGTTAGAATGTGACTAAAATGCAAGTTCTAGCTTTAATTTAACTAAATAAATCATTTTCACAGATTTTTTAATTACACAATTCATGTAATTTATTGTTAAATTCACCCTTCCCAAAAGCAAAATTTCATGTGGGAAAATTGATTCAACTGCCTTTGGAACGATACTTTTTGTACAAGTTTTCACTTTCATAACTTTTAATTATATTTAAACTTCGATTTTATTTATATTTTCGGGAGAATTTTACGTTTTTATTATAAAAAACTCGCTTTTATTAATTTGTTTACATTTTTTCACTAACCGCGACGAGTTATGTGTGCTTCTGTGTTTCTGACTACATGCAGGGTTGTATTATACAGTACTTTTTGTGTTGCCATATCGAGGTAAGTAAGTAAGAAAAAGGCATGTAAATATGAAAATTTTTAATAACAAATCGCGCGGTGTACTACGCAGAAGGACATCACCGTGGCGGTAGCCACGGTTGGGCAGTATGTCCGGACTTTGGTGGCGTAGCCCAGGGTTATTTTAAATAAGCGCGGCCGAAGGCCGCCAACGCAGAAAAGTTTTTGATAATTTTTATTTAAAAATACCAAAATTTAATAACAAATCGCGCGGTGTACTACGCAGAAGGACATCACCGTGGCGGTAGCCACGGTTGGGCAGTATGTCCGGACTTTGGTGGCGTAGCCCAGGGTTATTTTAAATAAGCGCGGCCGAAGGCCGCCAACGCAGAAAAGTGTTTGACAATTTTTATTTAAAAATACCAAAACTTAATAAAAATCGCTCGGTGTACTACGCAGGACATCACCGTGGCGGTAGCCACGGTTAGGTTGTATAGCCGGACTTTGGGGTGGCGTAGCCCAGGGTTATTTTAAATAAGCGCGGCCGAAGGCCGCCAACGCAGAAAAGTTTTTGACAATTTTTATTTAAATTTGGTGTTACAACATTTTTTCCCACAAACGGCAACACCCAAACCAACACCCAACGGCAACCCTGGCGAGTGTTCGGTGAAATTTGTATGGGAAATATCGGAAATTTAACGACGTATATCTCGGGAACCATAGGCCTCCGGAGGGTGGGGTCTTCAGTTTTGTGATCCCCTCCGCCCCCCCCCCTACCCCCCTAAAAAAACCGTTTTTTTCTAGCCGGGGGATCGTCGTCTAAAATTTTACCAAATTGTATTACTAAGTGTTCTAAACTTGTATTAAGTATGTATGTACTATAAACAAATTCCTATTTTCAATTGCCATAGCCCACTTATTTTTGGCAAGCGGTTGTCAAAATTCAACTCAATTTGACAATTATGTGATGCGGTACTTGTTCGCAGCCAAGGTTTATCCAACTAAGGTTCAGTGAGTAGAACAGCTGTTTGGAATTGTGTATATATACCAAAATTGTATTCCGCCAAGAAGGTGCAAATCAGAATGTCAAGCAAGACGAATTAAAAAAAAATGTTTTGTTGTAATTCTAGGGCTAACAGTTGGCAACTTTTCGCCATTTTTTCCATCACAAATTATGTTCGCTACTTAAAAGCTATCTACTTATGTACCAGTGATGCAAAATTACTCGGCCTTTTCGGAAGCATCTTGGCACTTATCACAATCGACAAGACTGTTTTAAGGGCCGGTTTCACCATCTCCGGTTAAGCACTTAACCAGAGATTTTTGCCCGGTTAAGCAATTTATTCTACTATTTTGGAAAAAATAATAACTCTGTATTTTCCAGTCAGTATTCATTTCAACGACTCTCATTTTATTAAAACTCATAAACTAAAAAAAAGAAGCTTACAAGAAGTATGTTCTTAGTTTTCGGTACGAGAATAATTCCCCATTGCCCCTGTGTCGTACTCTTTGCATCAATGGGAACTTAATCGTCGAGTTGTGGAATTGTTTAACATGTACTCGACGTGTCTTACTGACTGGAATCGCTTCCACCTTGATGATTTGGATGAAGTGAGCACGCGCACAATGACGGGCACCCATATTACGATAACACTGCGTCACAGCACCACCAACGGTCAAATCACGATATTCTCGGTACATGTTGTGGGGTGCCGGAACGCGAATTATAACGCCACCAAATACCAAAATTCCTAATTTTAGTTGGCAACGTTTCGTAGACCTGTTTGAATGATACAATTTGACAGCTGATCGATTGCTTGTTTCAGTTGTTCACTGTCATGACCCAATAATAATATGGTCGTAGCAACCAAAAGATAACACGCAATTAGCATTAATACAAAATATTATAATTTCGCAACCTATAAAACCGAAAGAAGAAGAGCGACTCTATTGCTATGGCCACCTTTATTGGGCTATGATCACTGTTCAGCTGTTTACTGTTACTGCACCAATAATCGACCAAATTAATACCGATACTGTTACTATTATGGAAATAAAGTTAACGCATAACTAATTTAAGTTTTAGCTCCAGGCTCGCTCCTGCCAATGGCAAAGGCTACACGGTCAATATGAATCACGATATTTGGATCGCGATCCATATTGTTCGTTTGATGAATCGCAAACTATACCATTTCCAGAATTGAATTTTAGAAAAGTAGATTAGAAATACAATTCAAATTTTCCAAAATCCAGTTGATGCTTTTGGTAAAAACGATGTTTGTCGATAAATCGTACTTTGAAGTTGGAACGTTCGTGGCGAAGCATGCGATTTATAGTACGACGGTGCAGTACGATTAATTGTATCGTTAGTGGGCGGCATGAGGCTGAAAATATTTTACTTTTTCTCCCTGTAACTTTCATTCTTTTGGATGAACTAGTTCAATGAACGAACTAGTTCATGAACTACGCAACTTTACTTTTGCATGCTTTGGCACTCTGCACACGAGGCGTATCGTCATAGACGCGTACGAGACATTTCATGTAGCGCCGATTTCTCTACGCCTCAAGATCTGCACACGAAGCGACATGAAACTTCGCTGCACAAAACAAACAAACAAATTAATAATACGGTTTTTTGCTTTAAATTTCGAAGCTTTAAATAGAAAAGATAAAAAATTTTACGGAATCTTCCATTTTCTTTAATTATACACTAATTTTTTCCGATTTTTTACACAAATTTTACTGCTTTCATAAATTTCACCAAGTGGAAAAATGTAAACAAACATCTTCTTCTTCCTCTTTTCTAAGCGTAGTACGCCTAGCTACCAGCACTGCTTTACGCCAAGCGACATGTAGCCAGCATACTTTGACGAATGCATGAAGCTGACGACTCGTGTGCAGCCCTCAATTGAAATATACGTGCGCGACATCAAAGCGTACAGCTTTCGTCTGTAGTATCTAATACGCGTCTAACTGTGTAACCTAAATCAAACGCAAGTCGTCAATTTAACGCACGCACGCAAATTTTTCATATGCGTTGAACCGAAATTGACTTGCGTGCGTGTTCAGATAAAGAAATAGAAAAATACAGAAAATCAGAGAAAATCTTGTTATTTTGTGGAATATGTACCTAACAGACACGATATCAAAAGCAAGTGTCAATTTTTTTGCAAACAATCACCCACAATGCTTAATTTCAACTGTCACGCAAAACAAAAATCGGGCGTCGAATTTGCTTTTTACGCACGCCGTTCAATTTCGGTTACTCCCATACAAGTTGTATGGGCATGAGAAATTTTTGACAGTAAGGCACTCTGCACACGAGGCGTATCGTCATAGACGCGTACCAGACATTTCATGTAGCGTCGATTTCCCTACGCCTCAAGATCTGCACACGAAGCGACATAAAACTTCGCTGCACAAAACAAACAAACAAATTAATAATACGGTATTTGCTTTAAATTTCGAAGCTTTAAATAGAAAAGATGAAAAATTTTATGGAATCTTCCATTTTCTTTAATTATACACAAATTTTTTCCGATTTTTTCCACAAATTTTACTGCTTTTATAAATTTCACCATGTGGAAAAATGTAAACAAACGTCTTCTTCTTCCTGTTTTCTAAGCGTAGTACGCCTAGCTACCAGCACTGCTTTACGCCAAGCGACATGTAGCCAGCATACTTTGACGAATGCATGAAGCTGACGACTCGTGTGCAGCCTTCAATTGAAATATACGTGCGCGACATCAAAGCGTACAGCTTTCGTCTGTAGTATCTAATACGCGTCTAAAAGAGTACGCTTCGTGTGCAGAGTGCCTAAATTGACGGCGTGCGTTTGATTTAGGCACTCTGCACACGAGGCGTATCGTCATAGACGCGTACGAGACATTTTATGTAGCGTCGATTTCCCTACGCCTCAATATCTGCACACGAAGCGACATGAAACTTCGCTGCACAAAACAAACAAACAAATTAATAATACGGCATTTGCTTTAAATTTCGAAGCTTTAAATAGAAAAGATGAAAAATTTTACGGAATCTTCAATTTTCTTTCATTATGCACTCATTTTTTCCGATTTTTTACACAAATTTTACTGCTTTCATAAATTCCACCAAGTGGAAAAATGTAAACAAACATCTTCTTCTTCCTGTTTTCTAAGCGTAGTACGCCTATCTACCAGCACTGCTTTACGCCAAGCGACATGTAGCTAGCATACTTTGACGAATGCATGAAGCTGACGACTCGTGTGCAGCCCTCAATTGAAATATACGTGCGCGACATCAAAGCGTACAGCTTTCGTCTGTAGTATCTAATACGCGTCTAAAGCAGTACGCTCCGTGTGCAGAGTGCCTTAGGTTACACAGTAAAGCAGTACGCTCCGTGTGCAGAGTGCCTTTCAGCATTAATAGCCCCGACACATAGCATACGTCAATCCGTCTACGTCGACGTATGTGACTGACAGCTCAGTAAAATGTCGGCATTTAAACGTACGTCGTCACACGTACGACGGATCCGTCGCCGCAACGTACCGAAGTTGCCCAAAAGTCAACTTTTGGTATACGTCAATCCGTCGCTATGTCAGCTGATTGCTTTTGATTGTTAACCTTTAGCTACTCTTGAATTTCACTTTTTTTGCAATTTGCTTTTCGAGTTTTTTCTCAATTGTATAACATTCCTCCATAAAACAAAATGGTCAAGAATTATCAGGAGATGTGAAGTTACTGAAAACTGAATTTCAATAGGGCAACTTAAAATAGAAATTACAAAATATTCTAAAGAGTTAAATTTTTGCCACCACCTCTGTAGTTAAAGGTTAATCAAACAGCTGATTTGTGTATATCCGCCAACGTTTCCTATTTGGCGAACTCTCCGTCAAGTACGTGAGCTGTCAGTCACATACGTCGACGTAGACGGATTGACGTATGCTATGTGACGGGCCTATTATGCATTCTCCTTTATTGTTCCTCCATGTTTAGTGTCAAAAATTACAATCAGGAAAATGGCGACACAAATAAATGTCGAGCAAAAAACATGTATGCATGTATATCAGCGATGCCGTTCCAAAATTTATGAGCGGAGTGAAAATTGACATATAGCGGAGTGTTTCGGAGTGACGGACGAAAGAGCAGAGTGAAATTGCGGAGGGATGTCAAAAATAAGGAAATCAACAAGAAATGTAAATATGGGAAAGCAAACGCAAAATTTTGTTTTCGAATTAAAGGACATATGTATTTATTAGAAATGAATTTAATTAAATTAAAATTGTGTTTTTATTCATAGCACATTTGTTTATAAACTTTTGTATACATAAATTAGTGCATGTTATGCATTAGATAAATGTCTTAGATATAAAAGTACAAGTATGTATATATAAGTAGGATAAGTTTTTTTTTTTAAATAAATTATGTATTTTGTGTTTTTGTAAAGACAATTCTGCCCTTTTATGACCATCAGAATTGCCATACCTTTCCAAATCAGAAATATTATTTCCCAACAATTTTACACAAATTTTACAGAAGCTTTTCTCATCTTTGTTTTCTAACCAAATAAATTTCATCTTCCATTTATCGATGAATTTTTGTTTGAACGGCTTTATTTTCACTGTCTTTGGTGTGAAAATCGCAGAAAACAGCGGCACTACAATTATTTACCATACATATGGTGTGAAAATAATTCATAGCAGCAGCAATACAATCACCCGAAACTATAGCAGCATCGAAGTCACCGTCTGTGGTGTGCAAATCATTCATAGCAGCAGCACTACAATCATCGGAAACTATAGCAGAAATAGCAGCATCGAAGTCACTCGTACAGACGGCAGCAGCCACAGGATCCAAATCGTATACATAAGTATGGTCATTTGCAACAGCTACATCATAGGCCAATTTCTGTGTTGTAGCAGCAGGGGAATTTTCTTCTTTGATAAAATAGCTGGAAAGAGAATATGAGGTTATGAAATATGGAAAAGTATCCTTTAGAAATATAACTTACCTGTCAATGTACCTTTTTTTGCATTTGGTCCAGAGCAAACTTTTCTGATGAAAACAAAAAAATGTAAAAACCAGCTAATGTGTTTTTATAAATTTTAACTCAGCTATTCATTTTAGAGCAATTGATTTGAAATTTTCCATGGAAGCGCGCACAAAACAAAGATCAGTGAAAAGTTGCCACTGCGGCAGAATTATAAGACGTAAACAATAACGCTGCCAGATTGTAATTTTATACATACAAAATTGAAAGTTGATTGAAAATTTCTGAATTATTTCATACATGAAAAAGTGGGAGTGATTTAGTCCAAGAGGGAGTGGCGGAGTGAGGAGGTCAAAATCGGAGTGAAATCTTCCATTTGGAGTGACAGCGGCATCGCTGATGTATATAGGTGTTCTTTCAATAATTGTACCAGTAATAATAATAATTGCAACTTCAATACCAAAAAATGTTCAATGGAACTCACAGGGAACATTTTGGTAAAGGGTTGGGGATTGCTGATTAATACATGTATATAAAATTTTCAGTCGGATATTAATACTTTTAGAGATATTTGTAGTTGAAAACCACCCACTACTTCTGTATTAATATATTTACACCTTTCAAAAACTATAGGTCACATTTATTTTGCGCTCCGATTCATGCTTCCAAAATTGATGCTAGGATATTCACAGATACTAATCCATGTAAAACAGGCGCATGTGCAAAACTGCCAGTGGCACAAAAATTTTTGGTGAATTCATACACATTGAACAGACATGTTACTACCAATATAAAAATACTATATATATGATATACATACTATGTATGTATGTACATATGTATCGTCCGAAATATAAATAAATTTATTTTGACATCTACTTTAAGTAATAACAGAACTAAATAAATAAAATTATATGCTACTTTATAGGCTACATAATAATATGTATATTCACAGCTTCGGGGAAGAGGCAGCAGCTACCGACTCTGTTGGAAGACTCGCTGCTCTTGAATCCGGTTCTTGAATTTTTTTGTTTTGATCTGGAATTACTCTATCCACTACGTGTTTATGTATGAGTCCATCAGTTCCTAAATAAAACACAGAAAATCCATCATACCAAGACTCCTGCTCTTCAAAAGCTTCTTTCATATTCCAAAGCTTAAATTTCCAAAATTTTAACATAACTTTTAATCCAGATATGCCCCGAACTCGCCATCGAACTCGTATAGTGAAATCTTCAGTATGCTTTGTAATTTTTAGAACTTCCAATTTTACATAGGCATACTTTAAATGACCCACTGTGCGGAGTAGAGCAATTTGCTTCACATAATGATATAATCCAACTGTATGTTTCCCCGTTATATTGTTTTCAAATACTAAATTAGGACTATAAATTGAGTAGTCCATGGGCTGCACAAATAATTTAGGTAACGTTTGTTGAAGAACAGCAAAAGCCCGTTCAAAATCTTCCAGTTTTGGTTGACTAATATTTTTGGAGCACAAAGCGGTTGACTTGTGGAACCGACAGGTTTGCTGAGGAACAATGTTTATATTCAACTGATGATTGCTATGGCCCTTGCTGGTTATATTAGGTTTGTAATTACCAATATTGTTGTAGGGGTCATTCAGCGTGTATAAAAATCTAACAGCACGGTAGTAAACCCTTTTTATTGGGCGCATTTTAATACCATAACAAAATTGAGACACGATTGTTAAAGCCATAATTGTATAAGCTGGGAGCACACTAATTCTCCTCCAGTCAGTTGGCTGGAGTTAAAAAATTAATAATTAGTATATATGAAACCCAATTTTCTAGTAAAAAATAACGCTTACATTACAAGTTTTGCTTTATTTCAATAACAGCAATAAAAACGGCTTTCGATATTAATAATTTGCACTCCGGTTACTACATGCTGGCATGGAAATTTCTTTTAGGTGTGAGCGATATATATCAGTATATCATTATATCGATATTTTTAAATAGCACAATCCAAGATTGATACATAACCCGGCGTCTCCTCAAAACAGAATTCTGTCATCACAAGCACCATTATAACATAGATTTCAAATGGAGACCGCCTCTGTCTTCTGGTATAACAGAGATGCCAAGGCAATTGCTTTAACAAGATTGCCTTAACATGAGCTGTCAGTTTGGTGATTTGACAGCTAATTTTTCATTTCAACGAAAAATTCACAGTGGCAACATCTCCACATTGAACGTGAAATTTCGCACGGCGTCCATTTGGCTTGAGTGTTTGGGCTTAAAAAATAAATAAAAAGAACATTAAGTGCATATATACAGTTTGCGAGCATCATCGCCAATTTTAAACAATTTTTTTTAACTTTCTAAGTGCTTCTGCGTACACGGCATGCCAATTCGGCGCCATTTTGCAAATTATGTCTAACATAAAGAAGTGCCCACGCATATGCAAACATGGATTTTAGACATGATTCTGGTAGACAAAATTAACATAATTTTTGTTTTGTGGAGTTTCGGCGTAAGGTTAAGATCCTATACACACTTGCGACTCAATCGATTTGTTCGAATTGGACTGTTGTATTCACACTACTACAACTATTTGGTCGAATCGGTGGCAGCTATTCACACTAGAGACTAAATAGTCGGGTGATCATGGAGGAACAATAAAGGAGAATGCATAACGACATACCTTCATACATAGTGGGGCCAGAAGTGTCATGCAAAGAGGAATGTAGAAGAATTTGACAGATGTGGCCCCTATGGAAATGCTAGGGTGCGTGTGTGTGTGGAATATGTCAACAAAAAAAATGCTTGTGTTCGTGTGTGTTTATGAAGATTGAAGAAGAAGTCAGCTGATCTTATGCATTCTCCTTTATTGTTCCTCCATGTCGGGTGATTGACAATGACATAGTGTTGCCAATGTTCACATTTTACACAGCAAATTTTACATTAGTGGTCTTCATATAAAGTGATGAAGTATTAAATTGCTAAAGTTTATCAGTTTATCTGCATTCTTACATGAAAGCACCTTCTTGTCAGCTGTCAACTTGATTAATAAATAAAAAACAATAAAATAAACAAAAAGTGCATACATTGTTTGGCTTTGTTTCTTATTAAACTAGCAACTAGCTGTCAAGTAAATGAAAAGAGAAAAACGGAAGGAATGACGCTCATAAAGGCGAAAGAACAGAAGTAAAAGAAACGGAAAAAATAGTCAAAATTAGCCATTAATAATTTCCATGCAATTTCATTTTCATTATTTCTATTTTAAAATGCGATTAATGAAATTTGAAGAGAACAACAATATCAAGAAACACATGAAAACGGAAGTAAATATCCTTAGTTAGATAATTCTTGTCTATAACTACACCATTTCCAGATGGATTTTAGAAGCGTCAACTGGATTTTAGAAAGGGGAAATTGGATCTTAGAAATGTCAATTGGATTTTAGAAAGGGAAAATTGGATTTTAGAAATGTCAATTGGATTTTAGAAAGGGGAAATTGGATTTTGGAATAGCCAACTGGATTTTAGAAAGGGAAAATTGGATTTTAGAAATGTCAATTTAATTTTAGAAAAGGAAATTGGACTTTAGAAACTGTAAATTGGATTTTCGAAAATATATATAATTATTAATTTATACTTTCATACGCAATAAAGAATTTCTATTCGAAAAATTCTGTGTAAAATTTATTTTACACGCACATTCTGAAATCCAATTCACGCTTTCAAAAATCCAATTTTCGTTTTCTAAAATCTTTTTAACGCTTTCTAAAATCCAATTGACATTTCTAAAATCCAATTTCCCCTTTCTAAAATCCAATTGACATTTCTAAAATCCAATTTCCCCTTTCTAAAATCCAGTTAACGCTTTCTAAAATCCATCTGGAAATGGTGTAGTTAATAAGAAACGAACCTTTTGTTTTTTTTTTTAACATTTTGAAAATATTAATTGAAATATTTAATCTCTGCAATTTACCAAAAGTGAAATAAAAGTAGTGCTGTCAGCATGGCAACTCTTTCCACTACGAATATAACTGTTGTTGTTGTAGTCGTTCGACTAAATTGTCTCTAGTGTGAATACGTAGAAGGGTGCCTTGCTGATCAAGCAGTTGTACAACTGTTTCAGTTGGAATGAAATTGGACTGCAGATCCAACTGTTTCAGTTGTACGACTAATTGAATGTAGTGTGAATGCTTCCATACATTCCCATGCAAATCAACATTCGACTAAATCGATTGAGTCGCAAGTGTGTATAGGCTCTAACGCAGTGCGGAAAAGCAACCCTGCAATACATTTTGTGTTGATATCTCAATTGTCAAACGTCCATTTTCAATTGGCCAAGCAATACATGCATACAAGAAAAGCAACACATACATACAAGAAAAGCAACAAACACATAAAGTTTGACAATATAAGTAATGAAAAAAAAAAATAGTCAGCTGTTTCTACCAAGGCAACCTTATGAATCAACCTTGGCACAACCTATAATAGCCGTGTTTTTATTCAAGCGCATATACATCTGCGCTTAAATTTTGTATGGATTTCTAAACGCACATCTCTATCCGCGCTTACTTGTCCATACAAAATTTAAGCGCAGATGTATATGCGCTTGAATAAAAACACGGCTAATATCAACAGGTCTGTTCCAAGGCAGATTGTACCATGCTCTAGTGCAGAAAAAAGCGTTCGATGAACATTTTTTTGCACTAATTATAATTACAATTTTTCCTTACTTCTTCCATTGACTCTTCCCTTCTGTCCATATTTTAAACAGCTGTTTTAATAGTTAAGGCGGCAAAATAATAGAAAACCAAAAGTAAACAAAGTAAATTGAAAAAAATATGGTATTTTCTTCTCTGCATGGCAGATTATATTCATTTTTGAGCCATGTGGATGAAAACCCAATAAACCAAAAGGCTTGAGAATGGTTAACTTTTATGAGCTTATCGATTTTTTTTTTCAAACCCAACCGTTTATTTCTCAGCAAAAACAAGCTCATTCCCCTTGTTTCTATGTATTCCCGGAATTTGCGTGCATTCCCTGAATTTCTGTGTAAAAATTATTGTTGGTGTCGCGAGGTACAAATGTAGTTAGTCGTTTGAACTATTGAGTGGTGTAAACATAAGTTTTGTTCGTTTACGGATATTTTTTGATGTTTTTCGAAAACTTTTAAAAACAAACACTTTGTCGCCGTTCTTTTACGCCAATTCTGGCCAATTCTCCAACAGAAGAGAACCAACTGAGAGAGAAAACTGACATTTCAGTTTGTGAGAAGCTGTTGAATTCTGTTGGACAAATTTTTGCCAACAGGAAAACAGCTGATCAAACAACAGCTGACTTGAATTTTTGCAAGTAACAAGATTTGCAAAATATACAAATCAATTATCAAATTGGAAAAATACACTAAATTGGCAACAAATATGGATAAATTAAATATGCAAAATAAGTTACATAGTTTTTGCGAAGTATTTATATGCATATTATGTACCTTAGTAAATTGTAATCTCCTTTGCGGGAATATATATTAACGGGGCCGCTGTGGTGCAGTGGGGAGTGTTGTGGCCACTGTGGTGTGGCGGACAGTGGCTAGTCTGCCATACCAGATGTCATGGGTTGGATCCCCAGCCTGGATAGAGGGAAAATTTGTATATAATGATCCACGATCCGATAACAATTAATTTTCCAGAGGGTAGGGGTGGTCTCACAGATCACAAAAAACAAAGTACTACCCTCCGGACGCTTATAGTTCAGGAGACATTCCTTGTTAAATTAATGTATGTATGTGTAGAACATCTTTCTGCGTTGGCGGCTTTTGGCCGCGCTTCAATAAAATTACCCTCAGCCGGCTGAACTCTCTTTCTGGATTAATATCCATGGAGAAATCCACAGTTGTTTTGTATAGAACACCTTTTGCCTTCATCCGCGCTTTACAAAAATAACCCTCAGCCGGGAGAATTCTATTTCTGGAGAACTTTAATATTATAATTTAATAATAGTTGAAAGTGTTAAGATAAGATGAATTATCATCTACAGAATATTTCCTGAAAGTTTCACTGAGCCTGGATAGACAACAAATTCTAACTAAAACCCAATTATCCGGATTTTAAAAATAGCAGCCACTCTAGGCAGTGGGTGGCACACCCTCCGAGAGTAGTTCTGCAGTGTGTCGGCTTCAGTATAATGCGCCCGCCGTATTTATTTTCAAACCACTGGAACTTTCGGTAAATCTTCTATGGATGTTAATTTTACTAATTATAAAACTCCCGATCGCTCCGCAGATATAATTCGAGAAAGGAAATTTTGCTGGCTGGCGCAAATGCCGCCAACGCAAAAGTTTGTTCTACTCAAAAGTACTGTGGATCGCTCCATAGAGGGTTATTTTTTTAAAGCATGGCCAGGGCCGGGTGCATTAATTTGAAATCTCTTCTGCGGGGCAGCAGACGCGAAGACATACTGCGGTGGAAAACAGTATGGACATGGGTACAAAGAAAAGCAATTGTTAGTGTGATAATTATTACAATGAAATCCTATTTATTAGATAGTAACAGCGAACCCCAGCGGGTTAGGGGGTCTAGAATATACCCGTTGTAAGGAATGCCTGTCGTAAGACGCGACTAAAATCCACCGGCCTAGAAGGTTGATTATGGCCAGAAAAAATCGTTCGCACAACAGTCGGGCTAGTGTCAGAAGGGACTAGTACCCGAGCGTGCCGGATTTATCCGGCAAAGGACTGTCACATCCCCTACACTCCCCAAAACCTTCGGGGAGTGTCTTGGTGGCTACAACAACAACAACATGAAGTTAATTGTATTGCAGATACATACATATGTGCATATATCTCCACTGTTTTCAGGCAGAATTGTAACTCCATTAGCATTTATATAGAACAAACAGTGCCGATTTATTGTAAAAGAAAGTTCCGGATGCATTTCCGAACTTCAAAAAATCTTTTTGCGAACCTATGCGAACGATTTTTTAGATTGAGGAGGTTATCGCGAGGTGACAAAAGACTGACCAAAACGAAACCCAAAACGAATCAAAAGAAATTAAATAAGAAAAAAACTATGTTTTATTTTATTATTTTTATGTTATATGTACATATATACATAATTAACAGCAATAATTTCCACCAATTTTATTATCATTTTAATTTAATCCTTTTTATCCTTTGAATTTGGGGCTTGTGAATGTAAATAAAAATCAGCTGTTTGCCAAAGCTGTTGAACTCTGCAAATTTTGTGTTCGTTTACCTCTTACGATATTTTTCTCTTGTGAGAGGATAGGTGACATTTTTCTCCAACACCTGGCTGTTGGAGGCTGCTGAGTAAATGCTGTTGGAGAAAGTACGCGAACAAAGCTATAGTTTGTGTGTTAAAATGGCAACAAAGCGGAATAAATCATCAAAAATTAGATTGAATTTACATCAAAAAGCTGATATTTTAAGAAAACTTGATGAAGGTATTCACGGAACCGCTTGGAATTAGATTATAGTGTATCTAAAGTAGCCATCTCAAAAATAAAGAAAAAACGATATGAAATTTTGGAGGCAGTGCCAAGCACATAGGAATTGGCAACCAAGAAAACTTTGCACAAGTCGGAATCAGTGGTGCCAGATTGAGGGAAATTTCCCTTTTTGAGGGATATTTCACTGCAAAATTTTTAAAGAGGGAAAAAAGGGACATTTTGTTGTCGTCCATATAAAAAAAGGGATTTTTTGGTTGCAGAACTGTTTACATACCTACATACATACATACATACATATGTATAATTTATAGTATAACTTAAAATAAGCACATCTCACACTGAAAAACTCCTAAGAGTAAATATTTCGGCGTAGAAGCAAAAAAAATTCTTAAACCTGAAAGAACACGTTGGCTTTCTTTACATCCTTGTTTCGAAAGAATTTTGGAGAATTGGGAGCCACTTAGAAGCTATTTTCGCCCGGCCTCATTTGAAGATAAGCGTTAAAAAGCAGAAACTATTTATGAAGAATTGCAAAGAATTCAAAACAAGGCTTATTTTAGATTTTTTAAGTACGTTCTTAACATTTTCAATGAATTTAACGCATTGTTCCAAAGCCGAAATGTACTTATACACCGACTAGAGCAAGAAGCTAAGACACTTATGTTGAAAATTGCAAGAAATTTCTTAAAACCCGACTTTTTTACAATTCCGTGGAAATTACAGCTAAAAGTTTTGGAACTTTCAATTCAATACTTATTTACTTGACGTGCATAACGTTTACGTTGGTTATGAATGCGAAGATATTTTGTCAAATTTAAATTTGGAGGAACAGATTGTGTGAAAAAAAAGTGTTTGCGCTGTTATAAAGCTTCAACTTTTCAGAAAATATAACGTTTTCCATTTCACGGTGTTTTCGAAGAACTGCAGTTTTTAGATCCCGATATTGTTTTTGATTTCTCTAAAAACAATCGTGTATCACTTCTTGCTCTAACTAAAAAATTAAATCTTAATCCTGATCTCGCATAATCGGAATAAAAAGTATTTGTATGGTTTTAACCGAAACACAAAGACAATTTAAAAAAATTACTTGTTGATGTAATGTGGAGTAAAATAATAAACTTTAAAAACCTATAATGACAATTTTTTGTTTCATAATCTTAAGCAATTGGTTGAAATTGTACTGGGGTAACCCATTCAAACGCTGAATCAGAAAGAACATTTTCAATTGTAACGGATGTTAAATGTAAAGAGCGAAACAAACTATCTAGTGCTATGTTAAATAGTATAAGTAAAGTATCCAAAAATATCAATGGCTCCAACTTTAAAATCAACAAAGATCATATCCACTTGCACAATGCAAATAATTTGTACAACTAATGCTTTTAGCTATTAAAAAAACTTTATTTGCATGTTGTATATTCTTATATTACTGAAATAAATGCTTTAAATTAGGTGGGAATTTTGTGGGATTTTTTTTATTTAAAATGTGGGAAATTAGGGATTTTTTTCCAATTTCTGTGGGAATTTTAGCGGAGATTATCTGGCATCACTGGTCGGAATATCCCGTTCTCGAGGCAAGGTTGTATAAATGGTTTTTGAACCAAAGGCAACGCAATTGTGCAATTAGTGGTCCAATTTTAAAATCAAGAGCTAAGCTTGAATTTGCTAAAATGTACCCTGGAACAAATTTTTATGCAAGTGATGGATGGCTACAAATTTTATGTGTTTAAATTAAATCTAAGGGCCTTTTCACATTACTCGGTACGACATCGGATCGACATTTTTTGCTCGGTATTTTCAGCTTACCGAAACGATTCCGCGTTGCTGTGTTTTTCACACTTGTGGGAATACTTTCGGTGCGTAATCGGCAGAAAATAGGAAAACAAACATCGAAATTTGCAAAACAAAATTTTTAACTTCAACAAATCACTCAATAATAAAAATAATGTCTTCTAGCGAAGACGAAGACATTATAACTTGCTACATTTATAGCCGAAACGAGTTTTTTACTGACTTTGTTCTTCTTCTTTTATTACGCCGCAAAAATGTATGCAGTAATTCCTCAAATTTTACTGACCGGTCTTACCGCGTTGCGGTATACCGAAATCAATCCGCTCCGATTTCATGTATGCAACACTAAGGCACTCTGCACACGAGGCGTATCGTCATATACGCGTACGAGACATTTCATGTAGCGTCGATTTCTCTACGCCTCAAGATCTGCACACGCAGCGACATGAAACTTCGCTGCACAAAACAAACAAACAAATTAATAACCATTCAGTTTGGGATTTTTTCGGGATGTTACTTTTGTTGATGATTTAGGTTTATCATCTACAGGCCTCGGTGAGGCCAAGTCAATCAGCTCCACCGTATTCTGCACATGATCGACCTGAAGATTTTTACGGGCCACTTCATTGTCTGGTGCAACGGATAAAAGGGGATTATTTTGGTTATCAGTATCTAAACACTTGAAGGATTTAAACATACCCTCATAGTACTTAAATTTCTCAGTTAGAGCAGTCAACTCTCTACCAATTTCAGAAAAGCCGTTCCTGGTTTGACGAAATAATTTGAAGAGATCAATTTCCGTTGATCTGCATTTCGAACAAGACCAGCGAACGCCCTTTTTGTCATCGATCGCGTCCAGAACTCTCCCCGTCAAACTGGCACATTTCATATGAGCAAGCCCATCGCAGAGCCAGCAAGTCACGAAGCGTTCGGAGTCGCTTTTCAATGAGCAGTTACTATACATGCAAGACATATTAAAAATAGAAAGTTGAAAATAAAATTAAACAAAAGTAAAAACAAAAAAAAATATAAACAAAATTAGCAAATACTATGAATGTATGGATTGTGTCTAAATAAGCAGTGAAAGGTTAAATATAACGCAAAAAGTTTGATTATCAATAAGGTAGTTTTACAGTTTTAGAGAAACTGGAGCGAGCAGTTTAAGGTACACTTGAGACGCTTAATAAACACGGCAAACAGCTGTGACAAAAAAGGAAAAAGAAGAGAATGAGAGGATGAATAGAAATGCGCAAAGTAAATGTAAATAAAAACAAGCAAAGTAAATGAGTGCGCGCCAAAATTAATTAAATGACAAAATTAGCCACTCAACTGCAACAACAACACTATGCAAAATAAAATAGAAAAGATACAAAATAGAAAAGATACAAAATTTTACGGAATCTTCAATTTTCTTTCATTATGCACTCATTTTTTTCCGATTTTTTACACAAATTTTACTGCTTTCATAAATTCCACCAAGTGGAAAAATGTAAACAAACATCTTCTTCTTCCTGTTTTCTAAGCGTAGTACGCCTAGCTACCAGCACTGCTTTACGCCAAGCGACATGTAGCCAGCATACTTTGACGAATGCATGAAGCTGACGACTCGTGTGCAGCCCTCAATTGAAATATACGTGCGCGACATCAAAGCGTACAGCTTTCGTCTGTAGTATCTAATACGCGTCTAAAGCAGTACGCTCCGTGTGCAGATTGCCTAATGTGAAAGTGCCAATTGAAATACATGTGGTCGGCAAGGTTTCGGTATACTTTCGGTAAAAACCAAAAATGTCGATCCGATTCCGCACCAAGTAATGTGAAAGCGCTCTAAGTTTCTGCTTTGTAATGATTAAAACTGAGATATTCAAATAAATTTGATATGTTATATCCCAAAAATTATGTTTATTACCGTATTCCATCAAATTTAAAAACCACCTGGAAAAGTTAATATTTCAGAAAAGTTAAATGCCCTTGGGACCATTTGGTTAACTTTTGTGCGATTCTACTGTACAATTGTATGTATAAATAGTAGAAAAAAGAAAAAAATAAGTTTTTATTTGCATTTTTCTTTTCATTTTCTTTCCTTCTTCACCTTTACTGCAATGTTCTTTATTTTATATTCTCCTCCTGTTTCGAACCATAACATCAACCTGAAATTAAATCCAACGGTATCATATAGTGGGACATTCAACATTATATTGAATTTTATTCAGGCTTTTATACTTCCTTTTCCGAAAAAGGAATCAATGAATTATATGAATCATTGTAAAACCAAAATTTAAAAAAATTTTACAGCAAGCTTAAAACAATGTTATTATTAATAGTTTTTCAAGCTTTCATTGCAAGTATAAAGTAAGCTTATTGTAATATTGTTTTCAAGCTTTTTAACATAAGAAGTATTGAGAAAGGCTTACATGAAGTAGGTGTTCCTCAATTATTACAATCATGCTTGTGAATAAGCTTACAATTAAGCTTATAAATACTGTATTGTAATAAGCTTACAATGGACAATTGTTATAAGCTTGTTCTTAAGTCCTATTACATTTCGCTTACTTCCTGGTCTGTTGGGAATATTGTAGAAGGTATAAGTATAAAAAATGCGATTATGTCCTCGAAAACTTTTTATAATTTATATAAAAACATATTTAATCATGTGGATTTGGTACGGACCGAAAGCGTGGTCAAAGTCAAATGGGTAGGCAACCAAATGAAATTGCTCATACATTTTTTGAAGGAGTACAAAGCGTCATTGGGGAAAAGTTTACTAGTGAAAATAAAGCAAAAAATGTGGCAAGTTATCCGATCAAAAATGGGAAATTTGTGTAAATTTAATAGCTATAAATTTGACCATTGAGAATTGTTTGTTTACATAAATCAGAATGTTTTGTTTCCATAAATCGGCTGGTTCGCACTTAATCACCATTTTCGGTAGTTTTCGTTCGTTGACGCCTTTGCACTAAATTGCTCTGCCAACTGTCAGATGTTTTTCTGCCCTATACTGTTCTACATTTTCAGTGCACTCACCGAACAGACCTAACGATAATTTGAATTAGAGCCTATTCACACCTGCGATCAAATGCCTATAAGTACATTCAGACTTCATTTGAAATTACGTTGATTAGCCGAAATTACGTGCGTTCAGACACGTTTTTGAGTAATTTACTTTAATACTATGTTCATGCTGGATTTGAAACGCAACATTTTGCATTTTCGAAGATGGCTTTTCGAAAAGTGTTCATGCTGCCGCGTTTTGTAAATGCGCATTTGAGAAGTTCGAAACAAACGGAGCTAATATCCCAGATTACGCAATCAGGTGTTTAGGTTTATTTTTTTGTTTTGTCTAATTGAAAAAATAGAACAAGAATTTGCAAAATATGTAATAATATAATACACTAACTTTGCAAACCAAACGTACCAACCGCTTTGGTATTAATTTTGATCTCTGTTTTGTTTACTTTCGTTCATTACATGTAGAGTGACGTCATCATGAAGCTCGTGTGCCCATGCTCATGCTGCTCTATATGCGTAATCTTGTAGGTATTTCGTTCTTGTATTGCCAGAGTGTTGCCACTATTTTCCATTCGAATGGCAAATTTTTTCGAAGATTTCAGGGTTGCTTTCTGCGTTAGCATTCAAAACGCAAAAAAATAGTTGCGTTAAGTTGCATTTTGGTGGTGGCATTTGTATGGAGAAATGTAACATTTAATGTTGCGTTTTGGACTAAACGCAAAAATGCCTCCGAAACGCAAAACGCAGGCTCACCATGAACATGCTATAAGGCCTTTGGCAACTTACAATCTGGATTGAGAGGAAGTGTATTTGTGTGAGTGTCGGGTGATTGACGCAAATATCAAAAACTTTTGATTTTCGTCGCCGCGAGCCGACAGCGAGCCGACAAAAAGTACGTGTAGCACGACGGCTGCCGATTGCACTAACCCACACAAAAAAACACTAAAATTTGACTAACTGACTCAAAAAAAAAACACTCAAACTGGCAATCCAGATTGTAAGTTGCCAACGGCTTTATAGCATGTTCATGGTGAGCCTGCATTTGCGTTTCGGAGGCATTTTTGTGTTTAGTCCAAAACGCAACATTAAATGTTACATTTCTCCATACAAATGCCACCACCAAAATGCAACTTAACGCAACTATTTTTTTGCGTTTTGAATGCTAACGCAGAAAGCAACCCTGAAATCTTCGAAAAAATTTGCCATTCGAATGGAAAATAGTGGCAACACTCTGGCAATACAAGAACGAAATACCTACAAGATTACGCATATAGAGTAGCATGAGCATGGGCACACGAGCTCCATGATGACGTCACTCTACATGTAATGAACGAAAGTAAACAAAACAGAGATCAAAATTAATACCAAAGCGGTTGGTACGTTTGGTTTGAAAAATTAGTGTATTATATTATTACATATTTTGCAAATTCTTGTTCTATTTTTTTAATTAGACAAAACAAAAAAATAAACCTCAACACCTGATTGCGTAATCCGGGATATTAGCTCCGTTTGTTTCGAACTTCTCAAATGCGCATTTACAAAACGCGGCAGCATGAATACTTTTCGAAAAGCCATCTTCGAAAATGCAAAATGTTGCGTTTCAAATCCAGCATGAACATAGTATTATAGCTTAAACAGAACCAGCGTCGGACGAATTTTCGTCGGCCGCGGCGTTCTGTCAAACGATTAAAATACACGGCAGTATATGAGAATGAACAGAACGAAAACGCTGGCGAAAATCGCCCGGCGAAAATTCGTCAGAATAGACTTATTTCTAATTTGGACGTTATCGCCTGTCAAATAAATTGTTTGGAACTTGATAAAAACATGTAATAAAACAAAAATATACGTTTTTTGATGTGGAAAAATTTAAAATATGGACAGAAGAGAAGAGTCAATGGAAGAAGTAAGGAAAAATTGTAATTATAAAAATATGCATATGGCAATTTCGACTTGATTCTGTTTTACTGGGCGATATTCGCAAACAAATGTCATCGCCGCACCACGCGAAAACACGCCCGGCGATTGGTTCTGTTTAAGCTATTATAAGTATAAAATTGTACAAAACATATTATACAAACATAAGCACAGTATACACTTAATATATTAATTATTTGTTCCCCTTTTTCTATTTTCAATTCAATAATTTTAATATCTTTCAATAAACGTATTTACACTTTTCTTTATTCTACAAT
The DNA here is from genome assembly GCA_960531455.1 of Urophora cardui. Taxonomy (NCBI): domain Eukaryota; kingdom Metazoa; phylum Arthropoda; class Insecta; order Diptera; family Tephritidae; genus Urophora; species Urophora cardui. The sequence goes on from OY482670.1 coordinate 766,226, forward strand.
TTCTTCCTCTTCTTCTGATTTTCACACATTCTAGGAAAGTACCCACACAAATTCTATGTGCGGATTCCTACAAATAGCTAGAAGTGAGAGTGACATCACATCCTCTCATATTCGCCCTTTTGTGGTAAAATTCCTACGGTTCTTGCACTTTCCTACGGCTCAACTAACGCTATAATAAAGTCGTATTGAAATGTCAATCAGTCAAATGTTTTCATAATTGCTGCCTAAAAAGTGTTAAAATTGCACAGTGAGGCAAAATTCAAAAATTTTTCGTAACTTCGTGTGTTGATGAAAATTTAATTTTATCAGATTTTATAGCATGAAAATAGAGGTTATATTAAAAATAGGTATGTTTGTAGATACAAATTTAATAAAAAAATAAATGTTGATTTATTTCGATTGCACAGTGAGGCAAAATTCAAAAATTTTTCGTAACTTCGTGTGTTGATGAAAATTTAATTTTATCAGATTTTATAGCATGAAAATAGAGGTTATATTAAAAATAGGTATGTTTGTAGATACAAATTTAATAAAAAATAAATGTTGATTTATTTCGATTCACATTCGAATTAATTGCAATTTCAATATAAAAGCATAGAAAATTAACCAGTGTTTGAAAAACTGCCAGCAAAACAGCAACAGTCTCAAAAAATATGCTGCTCATGTTCTGCGAAATGTTGTCATTATTTTTTCAGAACTTTTGAATTTTAATTTCCTTTGAAAATATCTAAATTCGAAGCACAGGGCATTCGAATACTTTTTTTTTTGTTTCTCTGTGCTTTTGCTTTGCTGTTTAATTTCAAACAGTTCAGTCGAAAGCAAAGCACAGATAAACAGGGCATTCGAATACTTTTTTTTGTTTCTCTGTGCTTTTGCTTTGCTGTTTAATTTCAAACAGTTCAGTCGAAAGCAAAGCACAGATAAACAGAGTTTTAGTTTTCAGAACGGCTTTTTGGAATTTGTTTTTTTTTTACATTACAATTTCGATTGTGTTCCCATAAAAAAAAAAAAAAAACAAAAACACAAAAACTCGAAATTATGTTTGCCACACTTCCTCTCAATCCAGATTGTAAGTTGCCAACGGCTTTATAGCATGTTCATGGTGAGCCTGCATTTGCGTTTCGGAGGCATTTTTGTGTTTAGTCCAAAACGCAACATTAAATGTTACATTTCTCCATACAAATGCCACCACCAAAATGCAACTTAACGCAACTATTTTTTTGCGTTTTGAATGCTAACGCAGAAAGCAACCCTGAAATCTTCGAAAAAATTTGCCATTCGAATGGAAAATAGTGGCAACACTCTGGCAATACAAGAACGAAATACCTACAAGATTACGCATATAGAGTAGCATGAGCATGGGCACACGAGCTCCATGATGACGTCACTCTACATGTAATGAACGAAAGTAAACAAAACAGAGATCAAAATTAATACCAAAGCGGTTGGTACGTTTGGTTTGAAAAATTAGTGTATTATATTATTACATATTTTGCAAATTCTTGTTCTATTTTTTTAATTAGACAAAACAAAAAAATAAACCTCAACACCTGATTGCGTAATCCGGGATATTAGCTCCGTTTGTTTCGAACTTCTCAAATGCGCATTTACAAAACGCGGCAGCATGAATACTTTTCGAAAAGCCATCTTCGAAAATGCAAAATGTTGCGTTTCAAATCCAGCATGAACATAGTATTATAGCTTAAACAGAACCAGCGTCGGACGAATTTTCGTCGGCCGCGGCGTTCTGTCAAACGATTAAAATACACGGCAGTATATGAGAATGAACAGAACGAAAACGCTGGCGAAAATCGCCCGGCGAAAATTCGTCAGAATAGACTTATTTCTAATTTGGACGTTATCGCCTGTCAAATAAATTGTTTGGAACTTGATAAAAACATGTAATAAAACAAAAATATACGTTTTTTGATGTGGAAAAATTTAAAATATGGACAGAAGAGAAGAGTCAATGGAAGAAGTAAGGAAAAATTGTAATTATAAAAATATGCATATGGCAATTTCGACTTGATTCTGTTTTACTGGGCGATATTCGCAAACAAATGTCATCGCCGCACCACGCGAAAACACGCCCGGCGATTGGTTCTGTTTAAGCTATTATAAGTATAAAATTGTACAAAACATATTATACAAACATAAGCACAGTATACACTTAATATATTAATTATTTGTTCCCCTTTTTCTATTTTCAATTCAATAATTTTAATATCTTTCAATAAACGTATTTACACTTTTCTTTATTCTACAATTTCTTCCTCTTCTTCTGATTTTCACACATTCTAGGAAAGTACCCACACAAATTCTATGTGCGGATTCCTACAAATAGCTAGAAGTGAGAGTGACATCACATCCTCTCATATTCGCCCTTTTGTGGTAAAATTCCTACGGTTCTTGCACTTTCCTACGGCTCAACTAACGCTATAATAAAGTCGTATTGAAATGTCAATCAGTCAAATGTTTTCATAATTGCTGCCTAAAAAGTGTTAAAATTGCACAGTGAGACAAAATTCAAAAATTTTTCGTAACTTCGTGTGTTGATGAAAATTTAATTTTATCAGATTTTATAGCATGAAAATAGAGGTTATATTAAAAATAGGTATGTTTGTAGATACAAATTTAATAAAAAATAAATGTTGATTTATTTCGATTGCACAGTGAGGCAAAATTCAAAAATTTTTCGTAACTTCGTGTGTTGATGAAAATTTAATTTTATCAGATTTTATAGCATGAAAATAGAGGTTATATTAAAAATAGGTATGTTTGTAGATACAAATTTAATAAAAAATAAATGTTGATTTATTTCGATTCACATTCGAATTAATTGCAATTTCAATATAAAAGCATAGAAAATTAACCAGTGTTTGAAAAACTGCCAGCAAAACAGCAACAGTCTCAAAAAATATGCTGCTCATGTTCTGCGAAATGTTGTCATTATTTTTTCAGAACTTTTGAATTTTAATTTCCTTTGAAAATATCTAAATTCGAAGCACAGGGCATTCGAATACTTTTTTTTTTGTTTCTCTGTGCTTTTGCTTTGCTGTTTAATTTCAAACAGTTCAGTCGAAAGCAAAGCACAGATAAACAGGGCATTCGAATACTTTTTTTTGTTTCTCTGTGCTTTTGCTTTGCTGTTTAATTTCAAACAGTTCAGTCGAAAGCAAAGCACAGATAAACAGAGTTTTAGTTTTCAGAACGGCTTTTTGGAATTTGTTTTTTTTTTACATTACAATTTCGATTGTGTTCCCATAAAAAAAAAAAAAAAACAAAAACACAAAAACTCGAAATTATGTTTGCCTTTTGCTATGCTGTAAAAATTTCCACAGTACAGCAACAGGTTGACTGTAAATTGAAGGCTGCATAGTTACAGTACAGTACAATTTTTTATTTTATTTTACTTTCTTGCGCTGTTAATTTTTTAATTTTGAAATGAAAATGAAATTCAAAGTAAATGTTGAAAGTAATTTTAAACCCTGAAATTAACCCATTTTCAATTTTAAAGAGTTGAAAATGGCATTAAAAATAATACTTCATTTGATTTCAAATGGCTCTATTTAACACTATTGAGAATATTTAAAATAAAAAAATAATCAATTTCCCAACCAATCTTAAACATTTTAAAAAAATTTCATACATCAGTCGCCCACTGTTGTTACGGACAAAAAAAAGGCATCAACCTGCTTCCATTACTGTTGAAGGCGAACTGAATCGTTTCCTCGCTGAAATAATTATGCTCTGCATTTGTGTACGTATACATTTTTTTACGCTCGCAGCACAAAGAGCTCTCTTTGCCCATGTCCGTTCATGAGATGTTTGCTCTGAGTTGCTCTATTTGTTTTTCGAAAGCTGCTTTAACTTGAGCTGCTCTACTCTATTTTTGGTCTCATTAAAAAAAACCTATTATTTTCATTTAGTTTGAAGTTTAATGTCAATCAAATTTTTTTTCAGGGAGTGTTTGTCTCTTTTCAACCTACAGAAGAATTGTTTTTGTATTTTGACTTTCGGTGGGTTTTTCAAACCAAAAATACCACAAAAATACAGAGAAAAAACGTAGTGTCATATAGGCATGACTCGTTTGTTTTTAACTACCTGGATGGTATTTTGTTGGTATTTCGTTTGGATTTTTCAATATAACTTGCTCGCTTGCACCAACGCAAAACTGTATTTGACCATCTCTTTCACACAAAAAACCTTGTAGAAAAAAACATAGTGTCATATGGGTAAAAGCGATTTAGGGCCTTTCACATTCCTCAGGATCCGCTTCAGATCAGCTGACTTCTTCTTCTTCTTCAACAGCTATCCAATTTATTTACTTCTGTACATTGATGGGCAAAATCTTAGTACCTGCTAAATGAGAGTAAGCGCCCGTGTACGTATACACACCGATTGTCACTACTACAGACAAATAAAGAGCGTAAAACGAGCGCTTACGATGGGACTTGGCGATCGTCGCTTAGGACAAATAATCAGGTTGCCTTCGACAGGCGTGAAAGCAAGTGGTCGATAGGTGATCGTTGCTTGAATTTCTTTTATTCTATTTGCAGATGCCAAACAACAAGCAAAATTACGAGAAGTTTGCATATAACGTGGGTACAAAAATACATATGTATGTTTTTCACTTTGGCCTACAGTAGGCGCACCAACACACACTCATTTTTTAGTAATTGTTTGAATGTAGTGGTGCCCATCAATGCTTCTGTATCTATACCAGGGATGGGCACACAAACACATTCAAACAATCTCCGAAAATTAGTGTGTATTGGTGCGCCTACTGTAGGCCAAAGTGGAAAACGACGAACAATAATCAGTCTGCATGCAGATGTTGAGCAAGCAGGGTCATGCCGCGCACGCTTTGCGAAATTATGAAACAACGTACGTATACAAATACATACGTATGTATATGCAAACTCTTCATAGTTTTGTTTGTTGTCTGGCTTCTGCAAATAAAACAAAAGAATTTCAAGCGACGACCACTTGCTTTCACAACAGTCGAAGGCAAATTAATTATTTTTGCTAAGCGACGATCGCCTGGTCCCATCGTAAGCGCTCGTTTTACGCTCTTTATTTGTCTGTAGTAGTGACAATCTTTGTGTATACGTGTGAACCGCAAACAGCTGGTCTGCCCGCGGGCAAGAGGCTGCGCATCGCTGATCTATACTAATATATAAAATTGGTTATATGGAAAATGTTTGTAACGGGTAAACTCAAAAAGTACTGCAGCGATTTTAATAATTCTTTTTTTGAAATGTCATAAATGGTAAGAACTCCAGAGTGGTATATTTTGTTTTGCTCATTTCTGAGATTTTAATACCTTTTTCCCGGTTTCAAATTTTTGAAAAACTCAAAAAAGCGCAAGCATGGACAGATTCGTTTGGCCGCTTGCCGTGTTCAGTGTGAGCGTCGCTGTCGCGCCAGGCAGAGCAGCGCAGCTAACTCATATGTTTGTTTTTGCACAGTTTGCTGTTTGTTTTTGCACAGTTTGTTGTTTGTTTCGATGCTACAGCAAAAACCTGTGCTGGAATTTTGTAACTTATTTTGCAACCGATAATCGCGAAAAGTGTTGAGCAGGGTTTCACCATAGAGATATCTCCGATCCAATGCCTAACCCGTGCTCTGAGGTGAGGGAAAGAAAAGGGAAAATGAAAGAGAAAGGGAAATGGTGGCCCACCATTGGTTGGGAAGGGAATGTGAGTGGAAGAGAGGGTAGGGGTTTAAGAAAGTGTAGAGAAAGAGAAAGAGAGATAAAGGTAGAGGGAAAACTCATTGTGACATAAAAATATCATTCGTCATTGCGAAGCGACGGGTATTTATTAGTATTCTATACATGCATTCGTGTTTACTATTACAGCTATGAAGATTGTGTAGTTTACTGCAGTAAAACGTAATGCCCGGAACACGTGCTAACGGATAGTGAACAGCTGATATTTTCCGTGGGAAAATCCGTCCGGGCACACACAATTGTGGCGGAAACTGATTTGACACAGGATCCACTAAATTATGCTAATCGCAAAGGGATTAATGTCAAACGTGTGCACTCTTCTGCCAAAAGGTACAACAATCACACCAACATTCGACCAAGAAGAGGAAGCATGTTTTGATGTGGTATGACCATGAATTATATGGATCCTACTTTTGACAGCCAAAAACCAACTTAGATCATTTCACCCGACGGAAAAATTGGAAATAGATCTAATTATTTGACCGCCGTAAAATCGACCGCATTCACTACTGAATGGTAATGCAAATCAAATTTTCACTACCACTCATAACTGACGGGAGAATGCAAGCCTGAATGCAATCAAAATTGAATGTACTTTGCCCAACCCTGGTTCCGGGCATAAGTTGGTGCTCACTCAAAAAAATGAGTTCTGAACAGTTTAGTGCAAGAATTATCTAAAGAAGGATATCGCAGTAGATAAGCTGATTGGAATTGTGTATGTATACTAAAAAGTGTGAATGTCAGACAAAACGAATTGGCAAAAATTTTACTTTGAAATTCATTTCTCTTCTCTTTCACATTGACATTTTTAAAGAAAACACACACATAAAAACGGAAGTAATATAACCTCTATTTCGATAAACCTTGGTTTAGTGCAAAAAAATGTTCATCTAACGCTTTTTTCTTCAGGGTCCCCACAAACAGAAGCGATACGATACAGCCCACATATGCAATTGTGCATGACGCGATACGATTTTTCATATGTGGGCTGTATCGTATCGCTTCTGTTTGTGGGGACCTTCACAAGAGTACTCTAGTGCAAGGTTAATTTATACATGTTAACTTACTAAACAGCTGATTACCAACTTTTTTCTACTTTTTTTTATTCATATTGTGGTGCTTATGTCAAACTTATGTCAATTTTGATCTTGACGCAATAGGTCTGTTTGGTGAGATTTTGGGTAGAATGCCATTTTATGTCAAACTGAAGATGAGAGCAAAAGCTCAACAAACGCATTTGTGCGAAATGCTATTTAGTGTCAAAAATTACGCTTAGGAACAGTGTTGTCACAGCCTCAAATATTTTGGTATCACAAATTGATGCCTTCATGATTTTTTTGTGGTCACGCTTTGCTTTACCGATCCAGGCGGGCGAAAAACCCGTTTATAAAGGGGCGTTTCACCGCCTTCCGATCCTATATCTGAAGTCGGAACAGTCAGGAGGCCCGTAGTTTTCGAAATATAAATATTTGTTTTTTTTTTTCAAAATACCTCTATTTTCGTGCGCAACTGGTTAAAAATACCACATAATCCTCTTTCTGGGGCAATATCTATGTACCCATCCACAGTAATCCTGCGTGGAACAACTTCATCGTCTTCATCAGGGAGTACTTAAATTTATCAAAAAAAAAACACCTAAGCAAATTTTTGTTACAACACATCTTAGCACAATTACATATGAATGATACGTAGATAATTTTTATTTTGGCTTAGAACTAATTTTATTTTTATCAAACTTTTGGTAGGACCACTGCCCATAGCAGGCATTTTGACTTAAAGGAGGGCAGCCCGACAAATATTTAAGAACTGCTTCAATGACTCCAATGCAATTCCAGAACCAGCTCTGGCAACTAGATCACCCAGCTCGTTTGACGCAATGCATTTTATAGAAGTTTTATATTACTCGGTACGGTACCCAAGTATTCATATTTATTTGCATGTAAAATTTAAGCATTATCTTTATATTTTTATATGTGGTCGCTGTGGTGCAGTGGGAAGAGTGCTCGCCTGCTATACCAGAGGTCTCCGGTACAAACCCCAGTCCGGACCAACACCAAACAAAATTTTTTCTAATTAGTAAAAATCCAATTATTGAGTTTTTTAAGAGCAGCGATCACCTCTCGGCAGTGGGCGGCATACCCTCCGAGAGTATTTCTGCCATGAAAAAGCTTCTCACAAAAAATGCATTAGTCGTTCGGAGCCGGCATAAAACTGTAGGTCCACCCAATTAGTAGGAAAAACAAAAATTAAGGAGCATAACTCGAATTGGGATCTTTGCTTTTGCATCCCGCCAGCAATATTTGCTAGAGGAAATCAATTAAGTAAAAATTAAATTCTCTCCCGCTTGCTGGCAACAAAGTACGGAAACACAAAATTAGTAAAAATATATTACATTGGATAGTACGGAAACAGACATAAAACACAATAGAGCGTTCGCAGTATTTTGCAGTGACTTCTTTATATATTAGGTCTGTTTCCTTTTACCTTGGACACGTGGTGACATAAATTTACTTACCATTTTCATGTCCACTTTTTTCAATTAAAATAATCAATCTTGTCTAATTTTTTCCTCTGCTCTTTCTTCTTCTTTGCTTTTGCATCTCGCCAGCAATATTTGCTAGTGGAAATCAATTAAGTAAGAATTAAATTCTCTCCCGCTTGCTGGCATCAAAGTACGGAAACACAAAATTAGTAAAAATATATTACATTGGATAGTACGGAAACAGACATAAGTTCACATCAACACTTAGAACTTGGCTGCGATTCAGGGCAGCAGCAGCGAATTTAGAATTTGGGCTAAACGGAGCGGTGCTGCCAGCTGCCTCTGCTGTATTATGTGCCGCTTCATTGCAAACCGTAGTTTCTAAAAATCAGCTGATTTCGAAAAACAGTCGCTGCCACAGCCACAGCGCTATTGTAATTACGGCTATAAGTTCACATCAACACTTAGATGTTGGCTGCGATTCAAGGCAGCGGCAGCGAATTTAGAATTTGGGCTAAACGGAGCGGTGCTGCCAGCTGCCTCTGCTGTATTATGTGCCGCTTCATTGCAAACCGTAGTTTCTAAAAATCAGCTGATTTCGAAAAACGATCGCTGCTACTGCCACAGCGCTATTGTAATTCCGGCTAAGCTCGGCCATAAAACTCGTCAGAGTTATAATAGCGCCATTGTATTATATATTATTATTATTAAAAAAACGATATCATTAAAACTACGAAAGTAGCTTACTTTATTAATTTTTTTCTCAAAAATTTTTCGGTGATACGAAAAAAAACATGTAGGTATTAAATTGTGAAACGGGTTAGAACCCCAAAAGCAGCATATTCAGGCCTGTCGCAGAATCCGACTCGGAATTGCATTTTGTCGGAATTGCAAACCGATATCGATTTCATTTGGTGTCGTGATTTCCGACCGGATTGCAATTTTTCGAACTTGAGCAAAACCGATATTCGAAATCAGCTGTTTTTGTCCATCTCTAAATTAATGTACTTATAGGGCCTTCACAATGCATACTTTTCCGTCAATCCAGCAATCCGTTTAACTGACAACATAGTTCAATTAGGGCCTTTTCACATTACTCGGTACGACATCGGATCGACAATTTTTGCTCGGTATTTCCAGCTTACCGAAACGATTCCGCGTTGCTGTGTTTTTCACACTTGTGGGAATACTTTCGGTGCGTTATCGGCAGAAAATAGGAAAACAAAGATCGAAATTTGCAAAACAAAAATTTTAACTTCAACAAATCACCCAATAATAACAATAATGTCTTCTAGAGAAGACGAAGACATCATAACTTGCTACATTTATAGCCGAAACGAGTTTTTTACTGACTTTGTTCTTCTTCTTTTATTACGCCGCAAAAATGTATGCAGTAATTCCTCAAATTTTACTGACCGGTCTTACCGCGCTGCGGTATACCGAAATTAATCCGCTCCGATTTCATGTATGCAACACTAATGTGAAAGTGCCAATTGAAATACATGTGGTCGGTAAGGTTTCGGTATACTTTCGGTAAAAACCAAAAATGTCGATCCGATACCGCACCGAGTAATGTGAAAGCGCTCTTACGTGTATTTGAATGACGATCGACACATTCAGTACGTCAACTTTCCCGTAACAAATACATGTCATTGAACTATGTTGTCAGTTAAATGGATACGGATTGCAGGAAATGTATTCATTCTGACAGGCCCATTATTTATTTGTTTCAAAATGTAGGAAATTCATAACTTTATACAGAAAAATAAAATAGGAATATGTCTGCAGAAATTGTGTATGTTATGATGAAGGAGCAGTCGTCAGACCAGCCGGAAAAGCTCAAGCGGAGAGTTTTGCGAGATCGCAGTAATCCATTTCAGCTGCCATAGCCCGTGTAAGAAAAATAAAAAAACTGTAAAAGGCCACGGTTGCGTAGACTGCCGAATTGGGAAAACAATGCGTATAAACTAAAGTTTTTCGGAGGTGCAGATTTTAATCAAAAAGTTCCGATAACTGGAGGCGTAAAGTTTTTAAGTTATTTGTCGCTATAGTTAAGAAAACCCAAATGTGATCTCCCTTTTCCGTTAAAACATCGGTGATGCCACAAATATATCTTATGGTAATCAAATGGAAATATGCGTCGCTATTTTCACTATGCTCCATACATATGTACATAGTTCGGTCCATAGAAACTATCTCAGAAAGTAGGATTATCCCTTTTTGTAAAGCCTTTGGCAATGTCGGTATACTCTTCCATAAATTGCAGCAATATACCGCTTTGCGTTCTATTTTTATGTTTTCTCCTAGAAATAGAAACGTATATTGTTTAAGTTTTCAATAGGAAAATGGCTTTCCTACTGAATAATACTTTTACTAACATTATTATAAAATTTTAAAAACTTATTTCTAAATGACAGCTTGTTTTAAACCAAAAACGGTAGCGTTCTAGTAACCGTTTTATTTCCGATAAGAAAATCGACAATTTTTAATTCTGCGACACCTAAAACCGAGAAGAAAATCGATTCGAACATGAAAGTCGATAACATCGGATTCCACGACACCAAATGAGAAAATTTGTCGGATTCAAATCCGATACCGAGAATGTCGGATTCTGCGACAGGCCTGATTTTGTTAATTTTAATTTTTGCGTTCATCGAACAGACCTATTGACCATGCCCAGCTGGGATCCATTTAACAGGTCGGTGCATGGGACAAAACTACATACATGCCGTGAGCTGAATGTCAAACTCTCGAGACCTAAATGTCATAACTGCAAGGAGGACGAGATAATTTGACATTCGGCTTACGAGCGAATTATGGAGAAACTCAGAGATGGAAGAAACTGACCAATAATAAACACGAATTCGCGTATAGAATATGAAGAAGTAAAGAAATTTGATGGCTGTTGAAGAAGAAGAAGTCAGCTTATCTGAAGATCCGACCTGTTTACGTGCATCCTGACCATGCCTGAACCAAAATCAACAGCAGCCAACTTCGCGTTCACAAAGTCTTTCCTTCCTCTTCTCGCTGAATAAAGACAGGAATTTAGAAGATGGTTCGTAAAATTGATTTATTACATTACTGTTTTAAGAAGCACACCTTTCAGTATTCATCTTGCTTATATTTGTGTAAAGAAATGGATGAAACGCAAGTGATATTGCAATACAGAATTCGACATAATCAGCAACTTTATTCATAACTTTGTTCATATTTGTGTATTTATTATAAATTTCTCACATAGACCAAGAAACGACGGAACGGAGGCCGCTGCAAGCACAACCGTGGTCATGTGAAGCCAGTGAGATGTACTAATTGCGCACGTTGTGTACCAAAAGATAAAGCCATCAAGAAGTTTGTCATTCGTAACATTGTGGAAGCGGCAGCCGTAAGGGATATCTCTGAAGCTTCAATTTGGGAATGTAAGATTAATGAATAAATACATTAATGAATATATGATCATTGATTCATGGATTTTAACGAGTATATGTTTACTTTTAGCGTATATTTTGCCGAAATTATATGCTAAACTGCATTATTGCGTTTCGTGTGCTATTCATTCAAAGGTTGTGCGAAATCGGTCCAAGGAGGCTCGTCGTATCCGTACGCCACCTGTAAGAACCTTTCCTAAAGATATGGCTCGTAACCAACCAAGGAAATAAATGAATTAAAATATCATGGAAATGATATAACACAATACATGTATTTGGAATAATTTTTTTCGGATATTAATGTTAGGCAAATAGGTTTGTAGCCGGTGTGGAGTAGTGGGTAGAATAGGCTTTGTTCAGAAACTCAGTTTGAGGCGCAACCTACTTTTGTATTACAAGCAGAGCGTTCATAAACGTAAATTTTGCGTGAAGCGTCGCTCATCACAATCATCAAACCAACCAACTTAACTTAAACTGGACAAGCCCAAAAGAAGCTGCAACATTCTTGGGCCTTCCGTTAAGTGAAATTGATGACAATTTGTGAGAAAAACTCGTTGGCTAAGCAGGGCTTAGTACCGCTACAACAACAACAATCATCAAAAAAAAAATTACTGCCGCTGTTGCGTTTCATGCTGTGTTTCTGAACATACCCATACTGGCCTGCTCCAGACCGAATGTTTTACTAACTGGAACAGTAATGGTTTCAAAAATCCTAATACTGGAAGGCTTTTTGTTTTCAATCACGTACAAAATGATATTTTGTATCAATACGTTGCATTCTGCCACTAAGTTTTCCTTATCAACATCTTTGGTTATCCACAAAAATAGTAATGTTTTGGACCTCTGACATAAATTTAAACTTAATTTTATTAACCATATTGCTTAACAAGCCGTCGTAATTTTTTAAATAATTTGCTTTCATAAACCATCTAAGGATTTAATTTCTATATAAAGCGTGAATAACGGCATTCATGAACATTGATGTGTAAACAGTTTCGAAATCGGATTTTTATACCTTTTCTTTATTCCTTTTTTCCTTGGTTTTCTTTGGATTAAAATGCGACTATCTTTTTATAATTTTTTGTTATTGGCTGCATTTTATTGTTTTTGTGTTGGTTTTTGATTTTGTTTTGTTTTGTATGGTTTTGTTTTGTTTTTTTATACTCAGCTGTACTAGTACACAGAGTATTATAGTTTTAATCACATAACGGTGGATTGTAACAGAATGAAATAATCGAGATAGATATAGACTTATATATATCAAAATGATCAGGGTGAAAAGAGAAATCGATTGAGCCATGTCCGTCCGTCCGTCCGTCCGTCCGTCCGTCCGTCCGTCCGTCCGTCCGTCTGTCCGTCCGTCCGTCCGTCCGTCCGTCTGTAAACACTCTAACTCGCGCAAAAATTGAGATATTTTGATGAAATTTGGAACGCAAGTTGGTATCGAGACTGGGACGGTTGGTATTGAAAATGGGCGAAATCGGACCATGACCACGCCCACTTTTCCTATATAGAAAAAATCGGAAATTTGGTATCTCAGCCACTAATATAGCTAGAGTTTTAAAATTTTACCCACGTATTGAGCTCGGGCCCTTATGAAGAAATTTGATGAAGTTTTGGAAAATGGGCGGTGCCACGCCCACTTATTAAGGGTCAAACATTGAAAGTTTTATATGTCATAACTCAGAAACCGTTGAAGATATATCGATGAAATTTGGTACACGTAATTTGCTTACATAGACAAATGTTTTGACGAAAAATTATCAAAATCGGTTTACGGCCACGCCCACTTTTATATATGTGTATTATAAAGTGACCTAATAAAACCATTTTAAGCGATATCTCTGTCAAATATAAAGATCTATCATTGAAATTTTGTCGCATGAGTCCAACTATGGACATAAAACAAAAAACACAAAAATTTTGGAATATGGGCGGTGCCACGCCCACTTATTAAGGGGCAGACATTGAAAGTTTTATGAGTCATAACTCAGAAACCGTTGAAGATATATCGATGAAATTCGGTACGCGTAATATAATTACTTAGTCAAATGTTTTGGCGAAAAATTATCAAAATCGGTTGACGGCCACGCCCACTTTTATATATAGGAAATATAAGGGGGCCTAATAAAAACATTTTAAGCGATATCTCTGTCAAATATAAAGATCAATCACTGAGATTTTGTGGCAGGAGTCCAACTATGGACATAAAACAAAAACTACAAAAATTTTGGAAAATGGGCGGTGCCACGCCCACTTATTAAGGAGCGAATATTGAAAGTTTAATAAGCCATAACTCAGAAACCGTTAAAGATATATCGATGAAATCTGGTACGCGTGATATATTTACTTAGCCAAATGTGTGGACGAAAAATTACCAAAATCGGTTGACGACCGCGCCCACTTTTATATATGTGTATTATAAAGTGACCTAATAAAACCATTTTAAGCGATATCTATGTGAAATATAAAGATAATTCATTGAAATTTTGTGACATGAGTTTTACAATAGACCGGAAACAAAAAATAAAAAAGTTTGGAAAATGGGCGTGGCACCGCCTCTTTTTAGACAAAGGGATATATGAGATTTCTTAGCCTTTAACTCGACAAATAATTGAGATATTATGACGAAACTTGGTTTATACACTTTTATAACATGTGTTAATAGACACGCAAAAATGTATTGAAATCGGTTTATGACCACGCCTACTTTTTAACAAAGATATTTCTGGAACACCCTTTTGGAATTTGTAACGTGAAGTCTTTGTAACTAAAAGTCATAGAGGGATGAAATTTTGCACTAACAATAATATTTGTATGCTTATTTGGATGATTGATATAAATTTTGAAAATGGGCGTGGCTGCGCCCTGTTTATGCAGCACTCGTTTCATATAAAATACACCCTATATCGAACAAACGCAAACAAACAATGAAAGCATACAGCTGAGTATCTAATGTTCGATTGCACTCGAACTTAGGCTTCCTTACTTGTTTTTTCTTTTTTTGATACTAATATTGCTCAGAAACATTCAAGGATCATCGGGGTCTACGTTTGGACCCATATCTCGGGACCCGACCTAGGAATCAATAAAGAATAGAGCTCCGTGTAGAAGCCGTGCTCAAAACATTACGAAATCGGAAATTTTCTGGGGTCATCCGGGTTCACGTTTTGACCCATATCTGGAGACCCGGCCTAGGGGTCACAATTAAAAGAACTTTATATCGAAGTCCTGCTCAAACCTTTCATTTGATACCAATATCGCTCAGAAAATTAGATAGGATAGATGTAGGTATGCATATCCATAGATTTGCATACATGTTCAAACATTTTGGTACTTTTTATACTCAGCTGTACTAGTACACAGAGTATTATAATTTTGATTTCCTAACGGTGGATTGTAACAGAACGAAATAATCGAGATAGATATAGACTTATATATATCAAAATGATCAGCGTGAAAAGAGAAATCGATTGAGCCATGTCCGTCCGTCCGTCTGTCCGTCTGTACGCACGATAACTCGCGCAAAAATCGAAATATTTTGATGAAATTTGGAATGCAAGTTGGTATCAAGACGAGAACGGATGGTATTGAAAATGGGCGAAATCGGACCATGACCACGCCCACCTCCCCTATATAGTAAAAATCGGAAATTTGGTATCTCAGTCACTAATATAGCTGGAGCGATGAAATTTTACCCACGTGTTGAGCTCAGGCCCCTATGAAGAAATTTGATGAAATTTTGGAAAATGGGCGGTGCCACGCCCACTTATTAAGGGGCAAACATTGAAAGTTTTATGAGTCATAACTCAGAAACTATTGAAGATATATAGATGAAATTTGGTACGCGTGATATATTTGCTTACGCAAATGTTTTGACGAAAAATTGCCAAAATCGGTTAACGACCACGCCCACTTTTATATATGGGTATTATAAAGTGACCTAATAAAAACATTTGAAGCGATATCTCTGTCAAATATAAAGATATATCAATGAAATTTTATGGCAAGATTCCAACTAAGGACATAAAACAAAAAACACAAAAATTTTGGAAAATGGGCGTGGCACCGCCTCCTTTTAGGAGCAGGAATATACGAGATTTTGGAGCCCATATCTCGACAAATAATTGATATATTATGACGAAACTTGGTGTATACACTTTTATTACTTGTAGCAATACATGTTGAAAATTTTAGCGAAATCGGTTGACGACCACGCCCACTTTTATATATGGGTATTATAAAGTGGCCTAATAAAAACATTTTAAGCGATATCTTTGTCAAATATAAAGATAATTCATTGAAATTTTGTGGCATGAGTTCTACAATAGACTGGAAACAAAAAATAGAAAAATTTTGGAAAATGGGCGTGGATACGCCCACTTCATGCAGCACTCGCTTTATATAAAGTACACCGTGTTTCCATCAAAGGCAAACAAACAATAAGCATACAGCTGAGTATCTAATGTTCGATTCCACTCGAACTTAGGCTTCCTTACTTGTTATTTTGTCGCTTTGTTGCAAATATCAACAATAACAGCAAAAAACAACTTCGTTGTTTGAATGCAAAAATCTCTTTAAATGCACATAAATTCCGCAGAAATGTTGCGGGCCGTTATGGCCCTTCTACCCATTGTGAATGGATACAAGTGACTTGACTCTGGGATGTGTGTTAAAAAGGTCGAACAGCTGTGCTCAGCTGATTTCAGGGTTGCTGTTATGGCCCAATAACGATGGTGAAAGCAATAGAAGTTGCTCTTCTTCTTTCTGTTTTGTAGGTTGTTGATTTTACATTCTTGCACATGTTATTCGTGGAATAGCTGGCGTTTACGCTATCACCGGGAATTGCGTTTTAGGAACTCAGCCTTAAATTGTTTTCGGAATTATGAATTGGTTTTTTCAATTCCCAATTCCGGAATTGCGTTTCTGTCTTGATTGCTACGACCTTGTCATTATGGTCCCTTTTCTTACAACAACCACATCCGGCCGCCATACCAATCTGTACCCCCGGAAGTCGCCGCCATACCAATCTGTCCCCGATTTTGATATTTTTCGATGACTTATCGTCTTTTTTTTTATCGAATTTCGACTACGCATCCCAGAGCCATTTCACTGTATGCTATACACTATGCTTCTACCTACTAAAATATTAATATTTATAAATATGTAAATATTTTCGGATTTTTGAGCTTTGGCTACGATGAAAATTCAAACAAACTTTTTGAATTTGCTGAAATATCGACTAATCCAATCTGGAGTCATGTTCAGGAACTGAGTAGATCCAACATGGGCTATTGTTTCTGAAGATGACTCCAGATTAGAGCCGAAATATCGGCCAATAAAAAATGTTTTTGTATTTCAATTGAAATGTTTGAAGAGTATGGCTTTGTTCAGAAACTCAGTTTGAAGCGCAACCTGCTTTTGTAGTACAAGCAGAGCGTTCATAAACGTACATTTTTCATGAAGCGGCGCTCATCAGAGTCATCAAAAAAATATTTACTGCCGCTGTTGCGCTTTATGCTGCGTTTCTGAACATACCCTATACGAGCATTACAAAAGCTGAGTTCCCGTGGCAGTGATCCAGATCCGGATAAAAATTTTGCAAGCAAATGCGACAACAATTTTGTGATCCTGGTATTTATCTGGATCAAAACAACCTATTACAAGCTATACGGATCCGAAATTGATACAGATAAACGCCAGGATCACAGAATTCTTGTTGCATTTGCATGTAAACTTCTTACCCGGATCTGGATCACTGCCACGGGAACTCGCCTAAAAACAATATGTGTATGCGAGTATAGGGCTTGGGCCACTATGACATAAATATTATTTTTATTTTTATACTTTGGAATAATCGGAAAAATCCAATTAGCTCATACAGCGATGGTATGAGCTAATTGGATTTTTCCGCTTATTCCAAAGTATAAAAATTAAAATTAAAAATAATAAATTTCGTGCTAGACACTAACATGCCTAATAATATTAGGTCTGTTTGGTGAGATTTTGGGTAGAATGCAAGGCAGATCTCTATAGGTAATATAAGCTCAGCAGCTGATTCATTTTCATTTTGGCTAAATTGTCAAATCGTATTGATTATAGTTTGTTTACTTCCGTTTTGTTTACATTTTCATACGTGTTTTTTGACGTTTTAGACGAGAGATTTTCAGCATGGCCGCCGTGCTATTACCTTCCTAGATCTGCCTTGGGTAGAATGCTATTTTATGTCAAACTGAAGATGAAGGCAAAAGTTCAACAAACGCATTTGTGCGAAATGCTACTTAGTGTCAAAAATGACGCTTAGGAACAGTGTTGCCACAGCCTCAAAAATTATGGTATCACAAATTGATACCTTCATGGTTTTTTTTTCGTGGTCACGCTTTCCTTTACCGATCGTAAAAACTGTTTATAAAAGGGGCGTTGCACCGTCCTCCGATCCTATATCTGAAGTCGGAACAGTCCGGAGGCCGATAGTTTTCGAAATATAAATATATGTTTTTTCAAAATACCTTTATTTTGGTGATAACGGGTTGAAAGGACCACATAATCCTCTTTCTGGGGCAAAATCTACGTACCCATCCACAGTAATCCTGCGTGGAATACCTTCATCGCCTTCATGAGGGAGTACTTAAATTTATAAAAAAAAAACACCTAAGCACAATTACATATGAATGATACGTAGATAATTTTTATTTTGGCTTAGAACAAATTTTATTTTTATCAAACTTTTGGTTGGACCACTCCGCATAGCAGGCATTTTGACTTAAAGGAGGACAGCGCGACAAATATTTAAGAACTGATTCAATGAGCCCAAATCAATTCCAGAATCAGCTCTGGCAACTAGATCACCCAGCTCGTTTGACCCATTGCATTTTATAGAACTTTTATATTACTCGGTACAGTACCAAAGTATTCATATTTATTTGCATGTGAAATTTAAGTATTATCTTTATATTTTTATATTAAAAAAAAAACGATATCGTTAAAACCACGAAAGTAGCATACTTTATTAATTTTAATTTTTTTCTCAAAAATTTTTCTGTGTTAGAACCCCAAAAGCAGCATATTTTATTAATTTTAATTTTTTTTTTTTCAAACATTTTTCGGTAATACCAAAAAACCATAAATGTATCAATTTGTGATACCAAATTTTTTGAGGCTGTGGCAACACTGTTTACAATTTCTTCCTCTTCTTCAGAGATTTTGACACATTTTAGGAAAGTACCCACACAAATTCTGTGTGCGGATTCCTACAAATAGCTAGTCTTCTTTCTCGCTCACATCCTCTGATCCTCTCGCTCTTTTGTGGTAAAATACCTGCAACTCATACGCTTTCCTACACTCAACAAACGCTATTATTATTTTTATTTGAAAAGCTAAAGCTGATGCCACATAGAACTTTGTGTTGCGCTACGTGACACTTCCTGCGTGACAGCTGGGATAAAATGCATGTATCTATATGAGGTTTCTCACTAAGGCATCGAGCCCGGAAAATCCCGATCCCGAATCCCGGGCCTCCCGTACAATTTTTTCATCCCGAAATCCCGGGATAGTTTTTATTCGAATCCCGGGATTTCGGGATTTTGCGGGATTTCATATATGTAGTAATTTAAAAAAATTATTCAACGTTTTTGATGAAGTTGTTTCTGCCATATTATTTTTAAAGTTACAATATTAAATCACAAGACACCCCCTGTGTTTAAAATTGCTCAACTGCTATGCTTTATATTTTTAAGATACTTTTTGAAATAAATATGTACCTTCATATTATATATTTATATAACATTTGTGTTAAAGTATACAATACAAATTTTTTTTTTCTTTTCAAAAGTTGAATTCAATAAGCTTTAATTTTTTCTACAAAACATTGAAATGAAATAAATGGTATGTTTTAAAGTACTCATATTTGTATGTTTTTTAAACAAAATTTCAAAGGTAGCAGTCTCTTAGGTAATCCCGAAAAATCCCGGGATCCCGGGACTGTCATTTTCAAATCCCGAAATCCCGGGATTGCCAAAAAGCTTCGGGATTCGATGCCTTATTTCTCACATAACAAAAAGTAACGCAACGCCGAAGTTACGTAAAGCACAAAGTTGCCCAAATCTCAACTTTTGGGTGCGTTGAAATTTTTTTTCAATTTCACTTTACTTCAAATGTAAATAAACAAATTTAAATTTCATACAATTAGAAAATAATTTAATAGATTTTTATTTTCTTATTTATTTTTTTTATAAATAAAACGGAGAATGACAGATTTTTCAGAAAATAAATATTTTTTGAGTGATGTTACAACGTTAATTGTGGGATAGTTTTTCAGTTTTGCGTTTTTTGACATAGAAAAGGGCGTAACGCAAAGCGAAAAAAGTTGTATGTGGAATCAGCTTAAAGTCGTGTTATTTACATACATTTGCTGCAACTTTCAGTCTTCATTAATTGATCCAAAACAGCATCCAAAAAATTTCGCGCACACATCCATAGAAAATAGTAGAACCCGTACGAATAACCTTAATTTTCGGTCTATGTGGGACTCATGCCACAAAATTTCAATGAATTATCTTTATATTTGACAAAGATGTCGCACAGTAGGGTATATGATGGCCGTTTTGGCGCAGGGCCGTGCGCACGGGGAGGTTTTGGGGGTTAACCCCTCCCCCCCATGACCAAATATAAGTTGCAATGATTTTGCAAAAATTTTCAAAATACAGTTTATAAATTTTGTATTGAATCTTGACTCATAATTTTTGACAAAATTAGTTACAATAATTTTACGGAAGAAGAAATTGGTGAAAGTTGCAAAAAATAAGGTTGGCCAATACATAAGTTCGGCACTTTGAATTGCACTTGGAGCTTTCCGAAATTACAAAGTTGTGTAGTATATGTTCGTTTGGCATTTTTAAAAAATTGTACTGATAACAAAAAATGTTCATTTTGTGAAAACAGTGAGCAGTTTCAATTAACAAGTACTGTAAACAGTACACGGAAAGAAATTTTTATACTTGAATCAAGAAAAATGCTTTCTTAATTTTCTTTATTTCTATTTCAAAAATTCAGAAAATTTCAAAAGTAATAAAATCAAAAGTATGCGTTTGTTTATTTTTTTAACAGCTGTTTCTTACTTTGGCAGCAAATA
The DNA here is from genome assembly GCA_960531455.1 of Urophora cardui. NCBI lineage: Eukaryota > Metazoa > Arthropoda > Insecta > Diptera > Tephritidae > Urophora > Urophora cardui. Next base: position 787,000 of record OY482670.1, read on the forward strand.
ATTTCAGCCAGGGAAAATTTTACTAGCTGAAATTTGGAGCTGTCAGTGGCTCTCTTCTGCTATTTTTTTGACTCAAGAAACGATTTGCCAGCCGAAACTTGGCTAACTATTCATAACTAGCTAATAATAAACGGACCTTATATCATTGTTTATACTAAATAGTTTGGTAACTCAAATGGTCTTCTTCTTGATCAATTTTAAAAATGCGTATGTATTTGTGCGAAAATGGAGAGAATGAAGGAATCAATGCTGTGCAATTTCGTAGAATTGCTGTTACTACCAAAATGGGAGCAAATAAGTTCGGGGTCTCTTTTGACTAGTGCTATCGATTTTTTTTGAACATTTTCGAGTAGCCCGAACAATTTTTGTTCAAATGCTCGAACAGTCGTTTGTTTGTTTATTACCCGTATGTTTGTACGGACATTTGAACAATTCGGGATTTTGTAGAGCTCTAGATACCCGGGTATCGAACAGTTCGGATTGATCGTTTTTGTTTGAAGCCCGTTTGTTGTTCAAATGGCCGTACAAACATTCGAGCATTCGAGCTTACAAACAAAAAAAGTGTGTATTGAAAAAACAAAAATAAAAACAACTACATATGAAGAAGAAAAAAAATAATAAACAAAAGAAAAAAACAAACTTCAAAATGCCCGAATTGTTCAAATGCCCGTACAAACATACGGGTAATAAACAAACAAACGACTGTTCGAGCATTTGAACAACATTTGTTCGGGCTACTCGAAAATGTTCAAAAAAAATCTGGAGCTCTAGTATTTTGAAGTTTGTTTTTTTTCTTTTGTTTATTATTATTTTTTTTCATTATATGTATTTTTTTTTTGTTTTTCCGATACATATTTTTTTTTGTTTGTAAGCTCGAATGCTCGAATGTTTGTACGGGCATTTGAACAACAAACGGGCTTCAAACAAAAACGATCAGATGGAAATGCTCGATACCCGGGTATCTAGAGCTCTACTTTTGACTGAAAAATAGCCATTATACGTGGCCTTTTGCCATGTCATTGCTTGTTTTTGGCTCCTGAAAATTTTTCAATTTTGAGTTGTGCCACTTTATGATTTAGGATGCGATATAAATTAATTTTTTACGCATATCGGCCCATGTGCGCACAAAATAACAGATAAATGTTTTCCTGTTGATTTTACATTTTTAACTAGATAATTTTGCAATTTCAGCTAGTTAAATTAACACGGAATGGTCGTGTTAAATTAGCAGTAATATCTTTTTGATTTTACCTTAAATGTATTGTTAAATTAACTAGATTGATTTTACAATTTACAAAAATACAATATATGTACATTCAATAAAAAAAAAGGTGCTTCAGTATTGCGAGATATGGGAGGACCTCCTCCTGCCTGGTAAAATTGCAAACTATGAGGAGGAAGAACAAAATATTTTACATTAAAAACTTTTAGAAATAAAAATCTATTTCACCTTTAACTCACCTGCAAACTGAAAACATAAATGGAAATGCCACGCACTTCCAATGATGCTAAACTCTTCCCACGGCACCAGATTTTCTTTTTATTAAAAAAAAAAATAATTGCGTTTTGCACGAACAGCAGAACTCCAAATGTTCAAAAAAATTGCGTATGTTTCAAAATAGGTTTGACGTTCTTTTTTTAACATATTTTTAGTTTATATTGACACCATCATCATGTTAAATAAACCAAATTCCAAATGATATTTACAGCCAGTTTCACGAAAAAATTTAAGTGAAAATTTAATTTTTTCCCTGTCAGATTTCATATAAAATTCAAATAAAAAAAAATTAATTGTTGGGGTAAGTGGAAAAAAATTCAACAACTATTTACAGCGAAGGTTGAGTGTATAGCTATTTCACGAAAAACCATTTTCGATCATCAGCACTCTTTTCGGAAGTGGATGCACCGGGGATTGAACCCGAGTCCATTCCAACTTCAGCCGCAATGACCCAACGGATAAACACACTCGGCCATTGAGACTCTGTGCAAGCTGTTGGATTGGAGGGGTGTAATAAGGCCTTTTGAAATAAGGCCTTTAAGTATTAAAACCGTTTTAGGGCATATTCCTCTTAGTGGCTAACTTTCACTGTGAGACCGTTTCATGAACTTTTCCGGTTTTAACTATTATTTTTATAACTAAAAAGTAATTTTCACCAAATATTTTTTGAAATACTAAATTGTGGTTTATTCTAAAATATACCTAAGTACATAATTTTGTTTGTCAATCGGTTTGTGTATAATTTTTTATTTTCATAAACCTTCGGACAACATAACGTGGGTCATTTTCACTGCGACTTACTGTATGTATCAAAAATATAGATACACATTTATTTTTTTAAAACAAAAATGAAATATCCATGACGCAAATCGTTGCTACCCAATAAGCATTTTTGAATGCATTTGAATTTCATTGAGATCAAATCCATTTTCCAATTTCCAACAATAATTCTTAACTTGAATTCAGAAACAGCCCATTTTTCGATATGAAAATGTTTCTGTTTCTCCACTTGAAAAAAATATTGGAATTTGACTTGAACTTTATCGATATTCTCCAACCAAAATCAACCGTCAGAATAAAGCTTTTGAGCAACAAACTCTCATCCGATTGAAATAAAGGAACAAAAATGTAACAATTATGATTGTCTGCTTGACTTATTTGCTCACTTTTTTGTTATGCATTTAACAATAATAACAATATTTTATACACAAAAATTAGTTGAATTATACATTCCTCTATAAATTTTATTCTTCACTCACTTTTTCGTTTACTTATTGCTAATATGATTGAATTTAATTAATACTAATTATGCACTAAGTTCAGTTTGGAAAAGTATTGTACCTTAAGTGTAAAAACATGTTGGATATAAACTTGATAATTGAGACTTTTTCCCCACATTGGATTCGTGCTAATTGGGAAATATCCAAATGTAGGAGAATGTAGAGTTTCCAAAGCAACCAAAGCGTTCGAAGGCATCCAGACATTAATCAAAGAGTATGAATTGGTGCAGCGTTTTATCAGCGAACACAATCTGAGAGTGTTAGAGAGTGTAATTCTCAAACTTATCTCTAATCCAAAGCGAAGGTAGAAAACCACACTAGAAATCAATTGGAGACTGATTAGAAAAAGAAATATTTGCAAATTCTCATTAAAATTTCATTAGAAAACTACATTGGATTTCAATTCGGAAATTATAATTTTCTCCATTTGAGAGTTATGTCCCATTTTTTTTTTGAGATCGATATGATTCTCGACAGCTTCTCGAGATTTTAGAAAAGTGCTAGTTCTTGAGTCATTCTCAAACCGATATCTAACCTAAATGTTTGTTGGGTTTCGCCATGCAAAATGGCCGTTTGAATTCAAATTTTTTTCTTTCCTTTTGAACATTTTCGTATAAGCAGGGTTGCTCTTTCTCGTACTGTTATGTTAATACATTTTTCCAGAAATATAGAAAAGGGAATATACGGATACCATTGCCTTTACTACTTCATTCGCGTATATGCAAATTTTATTTCATGTAAGATTAACATGATCGATCTTTACACATAGAATAGCAACAATTTTTTTCAAATTACACGATTTTTCAAACGTGATTTTAGCTTTTTAAACATCATTTGACATTTTGGTAAATGCAACCAAATTTTAGTGTTGATGCAACATAGAGCAATTTTAAAATATACCAGAGAACTTATAAAACCAAATCCTGTCCAAATGTTCACAGTACAAAATTTGGCAAAGCAGATTCTTTTCATAAATCACAGAAATTTCAAGTTCGGCTCGATTTCAAATCATGACGGGTAAGGCACTCAGCCATTGTCATCGCCCTTTGCAGCAAGTTCGACTGCTACAGCAGTACATGTAAATTAATATCCATTGACAGGGCGCCCGCTAAAATTGCGGCCTGTTCACTGTCAACAGCGATATCGTTGCGCAGAGTATTTTATTCTTGTTGTTGTTGGTTGTTCCTTCTGATCAGCGAAATATGACAAACAAATCTAACCTCCGCAATGGAATGGCTTGCTGACGGTGCGCAGGCCCGATTGTTGCAAGTTGTTGATATGAATGCGCACATAAGCAGGTGTTGAACCATTGCCATTGTGTGCAAGGTTCATCACTTTTGAATTACCCTCATGTCCACCGACTTGATCTGAAAGCTATTTGGAGCTAAAATTTTACAAAATTGCTTCGTTTTGTGAAAAGTGATGGACAACAGCGAAATGTAGCGGGGCAAGGAAACGCAGCACTTGTTGAGGTGTATGAACATTGTACAATAACAAAATGTCATAACGTTTGCCCCTTGTCACCTTGTCTCCTTCCCTATGAATTTATTTCAAGTCGAGTTGGACTAGACAAATTATTGAAATTGTCGTCGATTTGCGCGAAGACAATGTTGCCAGTTTTCTCTTGATTTTTTGTGATTGAGTTTATGAATGAAATTGTTATTGCTGTTTTTGATAATTTGGAGGACAGTAGGGTTTGCGTTTGGATAGCACATATGTTTGTATGTATGTATGTATATGTATATGGATGTACGCATGCTTTCAGGAGTTTGCGAATGGGATGTATGAGCACATGTGTACTTTTGCAAGTATGTATCTACATACCTACATACATACATATGCATATATTTAAACAAATATAGAGTATGTATGTACATAATATGAAATGCCGACGGCGGTTAGGATTTGGTATGTAATCCATGACTTCTGATGGTTGATGGTTGGTCATCAACAAATGGACAAGGAATTACATATTTTTATGGACAACATATTTTTATATGTTCAAAATTTCACAAATTTAATTACAATTGATAATTCGATAAAAACACTCACCAGTTTCATCTAATTGATGCTTTGTTGTATACACACCAACATCTTATTTTTAGTATAGAAAATGCTAGGGGTCGCGGGTTCGAGTCACACCAAAGTCATATTTAAAGTTTTTTTTAAATTATTTTGTATCGTTTTTTTCTAATTCCTAAATTAAAATTCGATAGGAAAATTTTGAAAAAATTTAGTGGTTGTAAGAAATTGGTACATCGATGGCATCGGTGTAATGCATATAAAACAGAGAATGTGAGTTCTGTGGTGCAAATAACATCACAGCTGCAGCTATATTTTCTCAATCTATACTAAATAACATAAAAATTCTCAATTACCTATGCTAAAAACAGAATTCTGCTGTTTAGCGTAGGTAATTCACCATCAAATTTTAGGATGGTGAATTACCTACCACCTCGTCCTCCTCACACTATTCGTAGTGGTTGGACCTTCTCTGGTTTTATAAGTTCTCTGATATAAGGCAAGTAAAATTGTTAACGTTGTTTGGTATATACATAAAAATAAATACCAACAACAATGTTCATTGCGAACTGCCTACAACAAAAATACAGCACGTTTGTGGAGAATATATGCAAAAGCATATACCAGAGAACTTATAAAACCAGAGAAGGACCACGAACGGACAGGCGTGTAAATTGCTAATAACGCACAATTCTGGGGTAGGTAATTCACCACATGAGCCTAACAGTGCTAAAATGAGTAACAGAAAATTAACATTGATGAGCACAGCTCTGTAGAAACGACTGCTATTAATTTTGTGCACTTTTGCTGATATAAATAAAGCAATTTTCACAATTTTCATAACTTCCACAATTTTTGCTATTTTCAAAAAAAAATTTCAAAATACATAATAAAAAAAAATAAAAAATCCGAAAAAACAAATTTCAATAATATGACTTGGTCCAGATGAGGCTCGATCGCCCAATTTTGGATTAGTCAATGACTTGATTCAATTGAATTTTCATATTTTTCATTATTTTCAAAATATTTTTTTGCAAAATATATAATAAAAAAATTTAAAAAAATCGAAAATACAATTTTCAAAAATATGACTTGGTCAAGGTGATACTCGATCGGCAGACTTTTGGATCAGTCAATCAGTTGATTCATTTGGGAAAACTTTTATGCACATGCATACATACATACATATGTACATATGTACATGCATATGTACCTATTTTGGTAAATAATATGCCCGGTTGGTGTATAGGTAGGTACCTACATGCATAATTAAATAAAAAATACGTAAAAAATTAAATATGTAAATAAAAAATAACTACATACACATGTATGTATGCATAACTTACATATATTGCGCGTAATCAATATATTGGTATGTACATATACATATTTTATTTTGCAACAAATATCTATGCATACATATGTACAACCACGACTGTCCACCAAACCTTACAAAATATGTACAATAATATGTACAATTTTTCATTCATAAATCAAGTGAAATGTGACAACATTGTCGTCGTGCAAAACGACATCAATTTCAATAATTTTCTAGTCCAACTAGACTTCAACAAAATTCATTGGCAAGGTATAAAAGTGTGAGGGGACGAGCGACATACTGTTTTTTATTTGTACAGCTCAACAAAAGCTGACAAAAGTCAAGCACACGCTATGTCACTTTCGACGGTCGCGTCGATTTGCAGAAATTCATGACCGTGTCAACATACAAACATTCATACATTTGTATTCCCTTATGCTAGCCACACACCTTGCAATTTTTTATACAACTTGCGCCAGTTGCGGTCGAAATCGCAACGTTTTTGGGGCTGTTGTATGAAGTTGTGTATCGGTTGTACGAAAAATCAAAAATTTTTGATTTTTTGGCAAGTTGTACAACTTGGTTGCATCGTTTGGGGGTATGTTGTTCAACATTTCATTTTACGAGAATTCTTTAAGTGAACACATCAAATTAAAATAAGTAAAAATAAGCGAATTCAACACAAAAAACATAAATATTTGTAGAATAAATAACGCAAAATGGAAAGCTCGCAGGAACCACTTTTTTACAATTTTGTTTCCTTTTAATTAATCGTACTTTTGCTGTACGTTCTTCTTCTTCCTACAAGCGCAATTTTATCCTATTCCATCTTCACTCAAAGTAATTTTTTACAAAATGAGATTGTACAACAAGGTTGTACAATAAATTGCACTGTATGTAGGCAAACAGTCCAACTCGATTGCAACCGAGTTGGGTCAACGGTCGCACCGTGTATGGCTAGCATTACATACCGACGAGCTCATACTCTGCTCGCCCCTCTACATTGCGCTGTTGTCCAAATGTTCACAGTACAAAATTTGGCAAAGCAGATTCTTTTCATAAATCACAGAAATTTCAAGTTCGGCTCGATTTCAAATCATGACGGGTAAGGCACTCAGCCATTGTCATCGCCCTTTGCAGCAAGTTCGACTGCTACAGCAGTACATGTAAATTAATATCCATTGACAGGGCGCCCGCTAAAATTGCGGCCTGTTCACTGTCAACAGCGATATCGTTGCGCAGAGTATTTTATTCTTGTTGTTGTTGGTTGTTCCTTCTGATCAGCGAAATATGACAAACAAATCTAACCTCCGCAATGGAATGGCTTGCTGACGGTGCGCAGGCCCGATTGTTGCAAGTTGTTGATATGAATGCGCACATAAGCAGGTGTTGAACCATTGCCATTGTGTGCAAGGTTCATCACTTTTGAATTACCCTCATGTCCACCGACTTGATCTGAAAGCTATTTGGAGCTAAAATTTTACAAAATTGCTTCGTTTTGTGAAAAGTGATGGACAACAGCGAAATGTAGCGGGGCAAGGAAACGCAGCACTTGTTGAGGTGTATGAACATTGTACAATAACAAAATGTCATAACGTTTGCCCCTTGTCACCTTGTCTCCTTCCCTATGAATTTATTTCAAGTCGAGTTGGACTAGACAAATTATTGAAATTGTCGTCGATTTGCGCGAAGACAATGTTGCCAGTTTTCTCTTGATTTTTTGTGATTGAGTTTATGAATGAAATTGTTATTGCTGTTTTTGATAATTTGGAGGACAGTAGGGTTTGCGTTTGGATAGCACATATGTTTGTATGTATGTATGTATATGTATATGGATGTACGCATGCTTTCAGGAGTTTGCGAATGGGATGTATGAGCACATGTGTACTTTTGCAAGTATGTATCTACATACCTACATACATACATATGCATATATTTAAACAAATATAGAGTATGTATGTACATAATATGAAATGCCGACGGCGGTTAGGATTTGGTATGTAATCCATGACTTCTGATGGTTGATGGTTGGTCATCAACAAATGGACAAGGAATTACATATTTTTATGGACAACATATTTTTATATGTTCAAAATTTCACAAATTTAATTACAATTGATAATTCGATAAAAACACTCACCAGTTTCATCTAATTGATGCTTTGTTGTATACACACCAACATCTTATTTTTAGTATAGAAAATGCTAGGGGTCGCGGGTTCGAGTCACACCAAAGTCATATTTAAAGTTTTTTTTAAATTATTTTGTATCGTTTTTTTCTAATTCCTAAATTAAAATTCGATAGGAAAATTTTGAAAAAATTTAGTGGTTGTAAGAAATTGGTACATCGATGGCATCGGTGTAATGCATATAAAACAGAGAATGTGAGTTCTGTGGTGCAAATAACATCACAGCTGCAGCTATATTTTCTCAATCTATACTAAATAACATAAAAATTCTCAATTACCTATGCTAAAAACAGAATTCTGCTGTTTAGCGTAGGTAATTCACCATCAAATTTTAGGATGGTGAATTACCTACCACCTCGTCCTCCTCACACTATTCGTAGTGGTTGGACCTTCTCTGGTTTTATAAGTTCTCTGATATAAGGCAAGTAAAATTGTTAACGTTGTTTGGTATATACATAAAAATAAATACCAACAACAATGTTCATTGCGAACTGCCTACAACAAAAATACAGCACGTTTGTGGAGAATATATGCAAAAGCATATACCAGAGAACTTATAAAACCAGAGAAGGACCACGAACGGACAGGCGTGTAAATTGCTAATAACGCACAATTCTGGGGTAGGTAATTCACCACATGAGCCTAACAGTGCTAAAATGAGTAACAGAAAATTAACATTGATGAGCACAGCTCTGTAGAAACGACTGCTATTAATTTTGTGCACTTTTGCTGATATAAATAAAGCAATTTTCACAATTTTCATAACTTCCACAATTTTTGCTATTTTCAAAAAAAAATTTCAAAATACATAATAAAAAAAAATAAAAAATCCGAAAAAACAAATTTCAATAATATGACTTGGTCCAGATGAGGCTCGATCGCCCAATTTTGGATTAGTCAATGACTTGATTCAATTGAATTTTCATATTTTTCATTATTTTCAAAATATTTTTTTGCAAAATATATAATAAAAAAATTTAAAAAAAATCGAAAATACAATTTTCAAAAATATGACTTGGTCAAGGTGATACTCGATCGGCAGACTTTTGGATCAGTCAATCAGTTGATTCATTTGGGAAAACTTTTATGCACATGCATACATACATACATATGTACATATGTACATGCATATGTACCTATTTTGGTAAATAATATGCCCGGTTGGTGTATAGGTAGGTACCTACATGCATAATTAAATAAAAAATACGTAAAAAATTAAATATGTAAATAAAAAATAACTACATACACATGTATGTATGCATAACTTACATATATTGCGCGTAATCAATATATTGGTATGTACATATACATATTTTATTTTGCAACAAATATCTATGCATACATATGTACAACCACGACTGTCCACCAAACCTTACAAAATATGTACAATAATATGTACAATTTTTCATTCATAAATCAAGTGAAATGTGACAACATTGTCGTCGTGCAAAACGACATCAATTTCAATAATTTTCTAGTCCAACTAGACTTCAACAAAATTCATTGGCAAGGTATAAAAGTGTGAGGGGACGAGCGACATACTGTTTTTTATTTGTACAGCTCAACAAAAGCTGACAAAAGTCAAGCACACGCTATGTCACTTTCGACGGTCGCGTCGATTTGCAGAAATTCATGACCGTGTCAACATACAAACATTCATACATTTGTATTCCCTTATGCTAGCCACACACCTTGCAATTTTTTATACAACTTGCGCCAGTTGCGGTCGAAATCGCAACGTTTTTGGGGCTGTTGTATGAAGTTGTGTATCGGTTGTACGAAAAATCAAAAATTTTTGATTTTTTGGCAAGTTGTACAACTTGGTTGCATCGTTTGGGGGTATGTTGTTCAACATTTCATTTTACGAGAATTCTTTAAGTGAACACATCAAATTAAAATAAGTAAAAATAAGCGAATTCAACACAAAAAACATAAATATTTGTAGAATAAATAACGCAAAATGGAAAGCTCGCAGGAACCACTTTTTTACAATTTTGTTTCCTTTTAATTAATCGTACTTTTGCTGTACGTTCTTCTTCTTCCTACAAGCGCAATTTTATCCTATTCCATCTTCACTCAAAGTAATTTTTTACAAAATGAGATTGTACAACAAGGTTGTACAATAAATTGCACTGTATGTAGGCAAACAGTCCAACTCGATTGCAACCGAGTTGGGTCAACGGTCGCACCGTGTATGGCTAGCATTACATACCGACGAGCTCATACTCTGCTCGCCCCTCTACATTGCGCTGTTGTCCAAATGTTCACAGTACAAAATTTGGCAAAGCAGATTCTTTTCATAAATCACAGAAATTTCAAGTTCGGCTCGATTTCAAATCATGACGGGTAAGGCACTCAGCCATTGTCATCGCCCTTTGCAGCAAGTTCGACTGCTACAGCAGTACATGTAAATTAATATCCATTGACAGGGCGCCCGCTAAAATTGCGGCCTGTTCACTGTCAACAGCGATATCGTTGCGCAGAGTATTTTATTCTTGTTGTTGTTGGTTGTTCCTTCTGATCAGCGAAATATGACAAACAAATCTAACCTCCGCAATGGAATGGCTTGCTGACGGTGCGCAGGCCCGATTGTTGCAAGTTGTTGATATGAATGCGCACATAAGCAGGTGTTGAACCATTGCCATTGTGTGCAAGGTTCATCACTTTTGAATTACCCTCATGTCCACCGACTTGATCTGAAAGCTATTTGGAGCTAAAATTTTACAAAATTGCTTCGTTTTGTGAAAAGTGATGGACAACAGCGAAATGTAGCGGGGCAAGGAAACGCAGCACTTGTTGAGGTGTATGAACATTGTACAATAACAAAATGTCATAACGTTTGCCCCTTGTCACCTTGTCTCCTTCCCTATGAATTTATTTCAAGTCGAGTTGGACTAGACAAATTATTGAAATTGTCGTCGATTTGCGCGAAGACAATGTTGCCAGTTTTCTCTTGATTTTTTGTGATTGAGTTTATGAATGAAATTGTTATTGCTGTTTTTGATAATTTGGAGGACAGTAGGGTTTGCGTTTGGATAGCACATATGTTTGTATGTATGTATGTATATGTATATGGATGTACGCATGCTTTCAGGAGTTTGCGAATGGGATGTATGAGCACATGTGTACTTTTGCAAGTATGTATCTACATACCTACATACATACATATGCATATATTTAAACAAATATAGAGTATGTATGTACATAATATGAAGTGCCGACGGCGGTTAGGATTTGGTATGTAATCCATGACTTCTGATGGTTGATGGTTGGTCATCAACAAATGGACAAGGAATTACATATTTTTATGGACAACATATTTTTATATGTTCAAAATTTCACAAATTTAATTACAATTGATAATTCGATAAAAACACTCACCAGTTTCATCTAATTGATGCTTTGTTGTATACACACCAACATCTTATTTTTAGTATAGAAAATGCTAGGGGTCGCGGGTTCGAGTCACACCAAAGTCATATTTAAAGTTTTTTTTAAATTATTTTGTATCGTTTTTTTCTAATTCCTAAATTAAAATTCGATAGGAAAATTTTGAAAAAATTTAGTGGTTGTAAGAAATTGGTACATCGATGGCATCGGTGTAATGCATATAAAACAGAGAATGTGAGTTCTGTGGTGCAAATAACATCACAGCTGCAGCTATATTTTCTCAATCTATACTAAATAACATAAAAATTCTCAATTACCTATGCTAAAAACAGAATTCTGCTGTTTAGCGTAGGTAATTCACCATCAAATTTTAGGATGGTGAATTACCTACCACCTCGTCCTCCTCACACTATTCGTAGTGGTTGGACCTTCTCTGGTTTTATAAGTTCTCTGATATAAGGCAAGTAAAATTGTTAACGTTGTTTGGTATATACATAAAAATAAATACCAACAACAATGCTCATTGCGAACTGCCTACAACAAAAATACAGCACGTTTGTGGAGAATATATGCAAAAGCATATACCAGAGAACTTATAAAACCAGAGAAGGACCACGAACGGACAGGCGTGTAAATTGCTAATAACGCACAATTCTGGGGTAGGTAATTCACCACATGAGCCTAACAGTGCTAAAATGAGTAACAGAAAATTAACATTGATGAGCACAGCTCTGTAGAAACGACTGCTATTAATTTTGTGCACTTTTGCTGATATAAATAAAGCAATTTTCACAATTTTCATAACTTCCACAATTTTTGCTATTTTCAAAAAAAAATTTCAAAATACATAATAAAAAAAAATAAAAAATCCGAAAAAACAAATTTCAATAATATGACTTGGTCCAGATGAGGCTCGATCGCCCAATTTTGGATTAGTCAATGACTTGATTCAATTGAATTTTCATATTTTTCATTATTTTCAAAATATTTTTTTGCAAAATATATAATAAAAAAATTTAAAAAAAATCGAAAATACAATTTTCAAAAATATGACTTGGTCAAGGTGATACTCGATCGGCAGACTTTTGGATCAGTCAATTAGTTGATTCATTTGGGAAAACTTTTATGCACATGCATACATACATACATATGTACATATGTACATGCATATGTACCTATTTTGGTAAATAATATGCCCGGTTGGTGTATAGGTAGGTACCTACATGCATAATTAAATAAAAAATACGTAAAAAATTAAATATGTAAATAAAAAATAACTACATACACATGTATGTATGCATAACTTACATATATTGCGCGTAATCAATATATTGGTATGTACATATACATATTTTATTTTGCAACAAATATCTATGCATACATATGTACAACCACGACTGTCCACCAAACCTTACAAAATATGTACAATAATATGTACAATTTTTCATTCATAAATCAAGTGAAATGTGACAACATTGTCGTCGTGCAAAACGACATCAATTTCAATAATTTTCTAGTCCAACTAGACTTCAACAAAATTCATTGGCAAGGTATAAAAGTGTGAGGGGACGAGCGACATACTGTTTTTTATTTGTACAGCTCAACAAAAGCTGACAAAAGTCAAGCACACGCTATGTCACTTTCGACGGTCGCGTCGATTTGCAGAAATTCATGACCGTGTCAACATACAAACATTCATACATTTGTATTCCCTTATGCTAGCCACACACCTTGCAATTTTTTATACAACTTGCGCCAGTTGCGGTCGAAATCGCAACGTTTTTGGGGCTGTTGTATGAAGTTGTGTATCGGTTGTACGAAAAATCAAAAATTTTTGATTTTTTGGCAAGTTGTACAACTTGGTTGCATCGTTTGGGGGTATGTTGTTCAACATTTCATTTTACGAGAATTCTTTAAGTGAACACATCAAATTAAAATAAGTAAAAATAAGCGAATTCAACACAAATAACATAAATATTTGTAGAATAAATAATGCAAAATGGAAAGCTCGCAGGAACCACTTTTTTACAATTTTGTTTCCTTTTAATTAATCGTACTTTTGCTGTACGTTCTTCTTCTTCCTACAAGCGCAATTTTATCCTATTCCATCTTCACTCAAAGTAATTTTTTACAAAATGAGATTGTACAAAAAGGTTGTACAATAAATTGCACTGTATGTAGGCAAACAGTCCAACTCGATTGCAACCGAGTTGGGTCAACGGTCGCACCGTGTATGGCTAGCATTACATACCGACGAGCTCATACTCTGCTCGCCCCTCTACATTGCGCTGTTGTCCAAATGTTCACAGTACAAAATTTGGCAAAGCAGATTCTTTTCATAAATCACAGAAATTTCAAGTTCGGCTCGATTTCAAATCATGACGGGTAAGGCACTCAGCCATTGTCATCGCCCTTTGCAGCAAGTTCGACTGCTACAGCAGTACATGTAAATTAATATCCATTGACAGGGCGCCCGCTAAAATTGCGGCCTGTTCACTGTCAACAGCGATATCGTTGCGCAGAGTATTTTATTCTTGTTGTTGTTGGTTGTTCCTTCTGATCAGCGAAATATGACAAACAAATCTAACCTCCGCAATGGAATGGCTTGCTGACGGTGCGCAGGCCCGATTGTTGCAAGTTGTTGATATGAATGCGCACATAAGCAGGTGTTGAACCATTGCCATTGTGTGCAAGGTTCATCACTTTTGAATTACCCTCATGTCCACCGACTTGATCTGAAAGCTATTTGGAGCTAAAATTTTACAAAATTGCTTCGTTTTGTGAAAAGTGATGGACAACAGCGAAATGTAGCGGGGCAAGGAAACGCAGCACTTGTTGAGGTGTATGAACATTGTACAATAACAAAATGTCATAACGTTTGCCCCTTGTCACCTTGTCTCCTTCCCTATGAATTTATTTCAAGTCGAGTTGGACTAGACAAATTATTGAAATTGTCGTCGATTTGCGCGAAGACAATGTTGCCAGTTTTCTCTTGATTTTTTGTGATTGAGTTTATGAATGAAATTGTTATTGCTGTTTTTGATAATTTGGAGGACAGTAGGGTTTGCGTTTGGATAGCACATATGTTTGTATGTATGTATGTATATGTATATGGATGTACGCATGCTTTCAGGAGTTTGCGAATGGGATGTATGAGCACATGTGTACTTTTGCAAGTATGTATCTACATACCTACATACATACATATGCATATATTTAAACAAATATAGAGTATGTATGTACATAATATGAAATGCCGACGGCGGTTAGGATTTGGTATGTAATCCATGACTTCTGATGGTTGATGGTTGGTCATCAACAAATGGACAAGGAATTACATATTTTTATGGACAACATATTTTTATATGTTCAAAATTTCACAAATTTAATTACAATTGATAATTCGATAAAAACACTCACCAGTTTCATCTAATTGATGCTTTGTTGTATACACACCAACATCTTATTTTTAGTATAGAAAATGCTAGGGGTCGCGGGTTCGAGTCACACCAAAGTCATATTTAAAGTTTTTTTTAAATTATTTTGTATCGTTTTTTTCTAATTCCTAAATTAAAATTCGATAGGAAAATTTTGAAAAAATTTAGTGGTTGTAAGAAATTGGTACATCGATGGCATCGGTGTAATGCATATAAAACAGAGAATGTGAGTTCTGTGGTGCAAATAACATCACAGCTGCAGCTATATTTTCTCAATCTATACTAAATAACATAAAAATTCTCAATTACCTATGCTAAAAACAGAATTCTGCTGTTTAGCGTAGGTAATTCACCATCAAATTTTAGGATGGTGAATTACCTACCACCTCGTCCTCCTCACACTATTCGTAGTGGTTGGACCTTCTCTGGTTTTATAAGTTCTCTGATATAAGGCAAGTAAAATTGTTAACGTTGTTTGGTATATACATAAAAATAAATACCAACAACAATGTTCATTGCGAACTGCCTACAACAAAAATACAGCACGTTTGTGGAGAATATATGCAAAAGCATATACCAGAGAACTTATAAAACCAGAGAAGGACCACGAACGGACAGGCGTGTAAATTGCTAATAACGCACAATTCTGGGGTAGGTAATTCACCACATGAGCCTAACAGTGCTAAAATGAGTAACAGAAAATTAACATTGATGAGCACAGCTCTGTAGAAACGACTGCTATTAATTTTGTGCACTTTTGCTGATATAAATAAAGCAATTTTCACAATTTTCATAACTTCCACAATTTTTGCTATTTTCAAAAAAAAATTTCAAAATACATAATAAAAAAAAATAAAAAATCCGAAAAAACAAATTTCAATAATATGACTTGGTCCAGATGAGGCTCGATCGCCCAATTTTGGATTAGTCAATGACTTGATTCAATTGAATTTTCATATTTTTCATTATTTTCAAAATATTTTTTTGCAAAATATATAATAAAAAAATTTAAAAAAAATCGAAAATACAATTTTCAAAAATATGACTTGGTCAAGGTGATACTCGATCGGCAGACTTTTGGATCAGTCAATCAGTTGATTCATTTGGGAAAACTTTTATGCACATGCATACATACATACATATGTACATATGTACATGCATATGTACCTATTTTGGTAAATAATATGCCCGGTTGGTGTATAGGTAGGTACCTACATGCATAATTAAATAAAAAATACGTAAAAAATTAAATATGTAAATAAAAAATAACTACATACACATGTATGTATGCATAACTTACATATATTGCGCGTAATCAATATATTGGTATGTACATATACATATTTTATTTTGCAACAAATATCTATGCATACATATGTACAACCACGACTGTCCACCAAACCTTACAAAATATGTACAATAATATGTACAATTTTTCATTCATAAATCAAGTGAAATGTGACAACATTGTCGTCGTGCAAAACGACATCAATTTCAATAATTTTCTAGTCCAACTAGACTTCAACAAAATTCATTGGCAAGGTATAAAAGTGTGAGGGGACGAGCGACATACTGTTTTTTATTTGTACAGCTCAACAAAAGCTGACAAAAGTCAAGCACACGCTATGTCACTTTCGACGGTCGCGTCGATTTGCAGAAATTCATGACCGTGTCAACATACAAACATTCATACATTTGTATTCCCTTATGCTAGCCACACACCTTGCAATTTTTTATACAACTTGCGCCAGTTGCGGTCGAAATCGCAACGTTTTTGGGGCTGTTGTATGAAGTTGTGTATCGGTTGTACGAAAAATCAAAAATTTTTGAATTTTTGGCAAGTTGTACAACTTGGTTGCATCGTTTGGGGGTATGTTGTTCAACATTTCATTTTACGAGAATTCTTTAAGTGAACACATCAAATTAAAATAAGTAAAAATAAGCGAATTCAACACAAAAAACATAAATATTTGTAGAATAAATAACGCAAAATGGAAAGCTCGCAGGAACCACTTTTTTACAATTTTGTTTCCTTTTAATTAATCGTACTTTTGCTGTACGTTCTTCTTCTTCCTACAAGCGCAATTTTATCCTATTCCATCTTCACTCAAAGTAATTTTTTACAAAATGAGATTGTACAACAAGGTTGTACAATAAATTGCACTGTATGTAGGCAAACAGTCCAACTCGATTGCAACCGAGTTGGGTCAACGGTCGCACCGTGTATGGCTAGCATTACATACCGACGAGCTCATACTCTGCTCGCCCCTCTACATTGCGCTGTTGTCCAAATGTTCCCAGTACAAAATTTGGCAAAGCAGATTCTTTTCATAAATCACAGAAATTTCAAGTTCGGCTCGATTTCAAATCATGACGGGTAAGGCACTCAGCCATTGTCATCGCCCTTTGCAGCAAGTTCGACTGCTACAGCAGTACATGTAAATTAATATCCATTGACAGGGCGCCCGCTAAAATTGCGGCCTGTTCACTGTCAACAGCGATATCGTTGCGCAGAGTATTTTATTCTTGTTGTTGTTGGTTGTTCCTTCTGATCAGCGAAATATGACAAACAAATCTAACCTCCGCAATGGAATGGCTTGCTGACGGTGCGCAGGCCCGATTGTTGCAAGTTGTTGATATGAATGCGCACATAAGCAGGTGTTGAACCATTGCCATTGTGTGCAAGGTTCATCACTTTTGAATTACCCTCATGTCCACCGACTTGATCTGAAAGCTATTTGGAGCTAAAATTTTACAAAATTGCTTCGTTTTGTGAAAAGTGATGGACAACAGCGAAATGTAGCGGGGCAAGGAAACGCAGCACTTGTTGAGGTGTATGAACATTGTACAATAACAAAATGTCATAACGTTTGCCCCTTGTCACCTTGTCTCCTTCCCTATGAATTTATTTCAAGTCGAGTTGGACTAGACAAATTATTGAAATTGTCGTCGATTTGCGCGAAGACAATGTTGCCAGTTTTCTCTTGATTTTTTGTGATTGAGTTTATGAATGAAATTGTTATTGCTGTTTTTGATAATTTGGAGGACAGTAGGGTTTGCGTTTGGATAGCACATATGTTTGTATGTATGTATGTATATGTATATGGATGTACGCATGCTTTCAGGAGTTTGCGAATGGGATGTATGAGCACATGTGTACTTTTGCAAGTATGTATCTACATACCTACATACATACATATGCATATATTTAAACAAATATAGAGTATGTATGTACATAATATGAAATGCCGACGGCGGTTAGGATTTGGTATGTAATCCATGACTTCTGATGGTTGATGGTTGGTCATCAACAAATGGACAAGGAATTACATATTTTTATGGACAACATATTTTTATATGTTCAAAATTTCACAAATTTAATTACAATTGATAATTCGATAAAAACACTCACCAGTTTCATCTAATTGATGCTTTGTTGTATACACACCAACATCTTATTTTTAGTATAGAAAATGCTAGGGGTCGCGGGTTCGAGTCACACCAAAGTCATATTTAAAGTTTTTTTTAAATTATTTTGTATCGTTTTTTTCTAATTCCTAAATTAAAATTCGATAGGAAAATTTTGAAAAAATTTAGTGGTTGTAAGAAATTGGTACATCGATGGCATCGGTGTAATGCATATAAAACAGAGAATGTGAGTTCTGTGGTGCAAATAACATCACAGCTGCAGCTATATTTTCTCAATCTATACTAAATAACATAAAAATTCTCAATTACCTATGCTAAAAACAGAATTCTGCTGTTTAGCGTAGGTAATTCACCATCAAATTTTAGGATGGTGAATTACCTACCACCTCGTCCTCCTCACACTATTCGTAGTGGTTGGACCTTCTCTGGTTTTATAAGTTCTCTGATATAAGGCAAGTAAAATTGTTAACGTTGTTTGGTATATACATAAAAATAAATACCAACAACAATGTTCATTGCGAACTGCCTACAACAAAAATACAGCACGTTTGTGGAGAATATATGCAAAAGCATATACCAGAGAACTTATAAAACCAGAGAAGGACCACGAACGGACAGGCGTGTAAATTGCTAATAACGCACAATTCTGGGGTAGGTAATTCACCACATGAGCCTAACAGTGCTAAAATGAGTAACAGAAAATTAACATTGATGAGCACAGCTCTGTAGAAACGACTGCTATTAATTTTGTGCACTTTTGCTGATATAAATAAAGCAATTTTCACAATTTTCATAACTTCCACAATTTTTGCTATTTTCAAAAAAAAATTTCAAAATACATAATAAAAAAAAATAAAAAATCCGAAAAAACAAATTTCAATAATATGACTTGGTCCAGATGAGGCTCGATCGCCCAATTTTGGATTAGTCAATGACTTGATTCAATTGAATTTTCATATTTTTCATTATTTTCAAAATATTTTTTTGCAAAATATATAATAAAAAAATTAAAAAAAAATCGAAAATACAATTTTCAAAAATATGACTTGGTCAAGGTGATACTCGATCGGCAGACTTTTGGATCAGTCAATCAGTTGATTCATTTGGGAAAACTTTTATGCACATGCATACATACATACATATGTACATATGTACATGCATATGTACCTATTTTGGTAAATAATATGCCCGGTTGGTGTATAGGTAGGTACCTACATGCATAATTAAATAAAAAATACGTAAAAAATTAAATATGTAAATAAAAAATAACTACATACACATGTATGTATGCATAACTTACATATATTGCGCGTAATCAATATATTGGTATGTACATATACATATTTTATTTTGCAACAAATATCTATGCATACATATGTACAACCACGACTGTCCACCAAACCTTACAAAATATGTACAATAATATGTACAATTTTTCATTCATAAATCAAGTGAAATGTGACAACATTGTCGTCGTGCAAAACGACATCAATTTCAATAATTTTCTAGTCCAACTAGACTTCAACAAAATTCATTGGCAAGGTATAAAAGTGTGAGGGGACGAGCGACATACTGTTTTTTATTTGTACAGCTCAACAAAAGCTGACAAAAGTCAAGCACACGCTATGTCACTTTCGACGGTCGCGTCGATTTGCAGAAATTCATGACCGTGTCAACATACAAACATTCATACATTTGTATTCCCTTATGCTAGCCACACACCTTGCAATTTTTTATACAACTTGCGCCAGTTGCGGTCGAAATCGCAACGTTTTTGGGGCTGTTGTATGAAGTTGTGTATCGGTTGTACGAAAAATCAAAAATTTTTGATTTTTTGGCAAGTTGTACAACTTGGTTGCATCGTTTGGGGGTATGTTGTTCAACATTTCATTTTACGAGAATTCTTTAAGTGAACACATCAAATTAAAATAAGTAAAAATAAGCGAATTCAACACAAAAAACATAAATATTTGTAGAATAAATAACGCAAAATGGAAAGCTCGCAGGAACCACTTTTTTACAATTTTGTTTCCTTTTAATTAATCGTACTTTTGCTGTACGTTCTTCTTCTTCCTACAAGCGCAATTTTATCCTATTCCATCTTCACTCAAAGTAATTTTTTACAAAATGAGATTGTACAACAAGGTTGTACAATAAATTGCACTGTATGTAGGCAAACAGTCCAACTCGATTGCAACCGAGTTGGGTCAACGGTCGCACCGTGTATGGCTAGCATTACATACCGACGAGCTCATACTCTGCTCGCCCCTCTACATTGCGCTGTTGTCCAAATGTTCACAGTACAAAATTTGGCAAAGCAGATTCTTTTCATAAATCACAGAAATTTCAAGTTCGGCTCGATTTCAAATCATGACGGGTAAGGCACTCAGCCATTGTCATCGCCCTTTGCAGCAAGTTCGACTGCTACAGCAGTACATGTAAATTAATATCCATTGACAGGGCGCCCGCTAAAATTGCGGCCTGTTCACTGTCAACAGCGATATCGTTGCGCAGAGTATTTTATTCTTGTTGTTGTTGGTTGTTCCTTCTGATCAGCGAAATATGACAAACAAATCTAACCTCCGCAATGGAATGGCTTGCTGACGGTGCGCAGGCCCGATTGTTGCAAGTTGTTGATATGAATGCGCACATAAGCAGGTGTTGAACCATTGCCATTGTGTGCAAGGTTCATCACTTTTGAATTACCCTCATGTCCACCGACTTGATCTGAAAGCTATTTGGAGCTAAAATTTTACAAAATTGCTTCGTTTTGTGAAAAGTGATGGACAACAGCGAAATGTAGCGGGGCAAGGAAACGCAGCACTTGTTGAGGTGTATGAACATTGTACAATAACAAAATGTCATAACGTTTGCCCCTTGTCACCTTGTCTCCTTCCCTATGAATTTATTTCAAGTCGAGTTGGACTAGACAAATTATTGAAATTGTCGTCGATTTGCGCGAAGACAATGTTGCCAGTTTTCTCTTGATTTTTTGTGATTGAGTTTATGAATGAAATTGTTATTGCTGTTTTTGATAATTTGGAGGACAGTAGGGTTTGCGTTTGGATAGCACATATGTTTGTATGTATGTATGTATATGTATATGGATGTACGCATGCTTTCAGGAGTTTGCGAATGGGATGTATGAGCACATGTGTACTTTTGCAAGTATGTATCTACATACCTACATATATTTAAACAAATATAGAGTATGTATGTACATAATATGAAATGCCGACGGCGGTTAGGATTTGGTATGTAATCCATGACTTCTGATGGTTGATGGTTGGTCATCAACAAATGGACAAGGAATTACATATTTTTATGGACAACATATTTTTATATGTTCAAAATTTCACAAATTTAATTACAATTGATAATTCGATAAAAACACTCACCAGTTTCATCTAATTGATGCTTTGTTGTATACACACCAACATCTTATTTTTAGTATAGAAAATGCTAGGGGTCGCGGGTTCGAGTCACACCAAAGTCATATTTAAAGTTTTTTTTAAATTATTTTGTATCGTTTTTTTCTAATTCCTAAATTAAAATTCGATAGGAAAATTTTGAAAAAATTTAGTGGTTGTAAGAAATTGGTACATCGATGGCATCGGTGTAATGCATATAAAACAGAGAATGTGAGTTCTGTGGTGCAAATAACATCACAGCTGCAGCTATATTTTCTCAATCTATACTAAATAACATAAAAATTCTCAATTACCTATGCTAAAAACAGAATTCTGCTGTTTAGCGTAGGTAATTCACCATCAAATTTTAGGATGGTGAATTACCTACCACCTCGTCCTCCTCACACTATTCGTAGTGGTTGGACCTTCTCTGGTTTTATAAGTTCTCTGGTTTCCCATTCTCCAATTGACACATAATGTGCCTGTCACTTTTTGCAACAACAATTCCCATGGTTGAAGTTTGTTTTGATAGGAATACAGTGAGTCACAGTGAAAGTGACACAAATTCACAAATTTTTATTATTAAATATCTTTTTTAACAATTACTTGATTTTCCTAATTTTTTTGCGACGGATAACTGTCAACAACATGCCAGAAATGATGAAAAACAAAATCATACACATATATACGCCACACAATCAAAGTAATTTTTCTAGCAACTCTAATTTAAAAACTTACAGTTTCTCTCAAGAATTATTATTTTTCTCTTATATATTTTTACAGTTCACATTTTACATTATGTGTTAATTATATACAAAATCTATATAAAAGGGGATTCAGGCAATTATTTTCCGATTTTAAAAGGTATACTTATCAGACAACATACGCTAGAGCGCGTAAAAAACGTGTTTTGTTGGATGAATAAAACATATTGCATGCTCATAAAATTTGTATTATATTTAATTCATTAGGGATAGAGTAATTGAACTATTGAAACAAGGCAACAAAGTATTAAAACCGTTTTAGGGCATATTCCTCTTAGTGGCTAACTTTCACTGTGAGACCGTTTCATGAACTTTTCCGGTTTTAACTATTATTTTTATAACTAAAAAGTAATTTTCATCAAATATTTTTTGAAATACTAAATTGTGGTTTATTCTAAAATATACCTAAGTACATAATTTTGTTTTTCAATCGGTTTGTGTATAATTTTTTATTTTCATAAACCTTCGGACAACATAACGTGGCTCATTTTCACTGCGACTCACTGTATGTGTCAAAAATATAGATACACATTTATTTATTCAAAACAAAAATGAAATATCCATGATGTAATCGTTGCTACCCAATAAACATTTTTGTGGGAAATGCATTTGAATTTCATTTGAGATCAAATCCATTTTCCAATTTCCAACAATAATTTTTAACTTGAAATCAATTGCAGAAACAACCCATTCTCCGGCAAAAGGGTGCTTTTTTGATATGAAAATGTTTCTGTTTCTCCTCTTGAAAAAAATATTGGAATTCGACTTGAATTCTATCGATATTCTCCAACCAAAATCAAACGTCAGAATAAAGCTTTTGAGCAACGAAAGCTCATCCGATGGAAATAAAGGAACAAAAATGTAACAATTATGATTGTCTGTTTAACTTATTTGCTCACTTTTTTGTTATGCATTTAAAAATAGTAACAACATTTTACACACAAAAATTAGTTGAATTATATATTCCTTTTTAAAATTTATTCTTCACTCATTTTTAGTTTAATTATTTCTAATATGATTGAATTTAATTCATACTAATTATACTCTCAGTTCAGTTTGGAAAAGGGTTGTACCTCAAGTGTAAAAACATGTTGGATATAAACTTGAGAATTTCTCCATTATTGGATTCGTGCTAATTGGGAAATATCCAAATGTAGGGGAATGTAGAGTTTCCAAAGTAACCAAAGCGTTCAAAGACATCCAGGCATTAATCAAAAAGTATGAATTGGCACAGCGTTTTATCAGCAAACACAATCTCTAACGGTAGAGAGTGTAATTCTAAAACGTATCTCTAATCCAAAGCGAAGGTAGAAAACTACACTAGAAATAAATTGGAGACTGAATAGAAAAAGAAGTATTTACGAATTCTCATTAGAAAACTACATTGGATTTCAATTCGGAAATTATAATTTTCTAAATTTCAAAATTATGTCCCATTTTGTTTGAAATCGCTATGATTCTCGACTGCTTCTCGAGTCGTCCCCTAACGTTAGAGATTTGAGAAAAGGTCTAGTTCTTGAGTCATTCTCAAACCTATATCTAATCTAAATGTTTGTTGGGTTTCGCCATGCAAAATGGCCGTTTGAATTCATTTTTTTTCTTTCCTTTTGAACATTTTCGTATAAGCTGGGTTCAGACAGAGAACTTATAAAACCAGAGAAGGTCCAACCACTACGAATAGTGTGAGGAGGACGAGGTGGTAGGTAATTCACCATCCTAAAATTTGATGGTGAATTACCTACGCTAAACAGCAGAATTCTGTTTTTAGCATAGGTAATTGAGAATTTTTATGTTATTTAGTATAGATTGAGAAAATATAGCTGCAGCTGTGATGTTATTTGCACCACAGAACTCACATTCTCTGTTTTATATGCATTACACCGATGCCATCGATGTACCAATTTCTTACAACCACTAAATTTTTTCAAAATTTTCCTATCGAATTTTAATTTAGGAATTAGAAAAAAACGATACAAAATAATTTAAAAAAAACTTTAAATATGACTTTGGTGTGACTCGAACCCGCGACCCCTAGCATTTTCTATACTAAAAATAAGATGTTGGTGTGTATACAACAAAGCATCAATTAGATGAAACTGGTGAGTGTTTTTATCGAATTATCAATTGTAATTAAATTTGTGAAATTTTGAACATATAAAAATATGTTGTCCATAAAAATATGTAATTCCTTGTCCATTTGTTGATGACCAACCATCAACCATCAGAAGTCATGGATTACATACCAAATCCTAACCGCCGTCGGCATTTCATATTATGTACATACATACTCTATATTTGTTTAAATATATGCATATGTATGTATGTAGGTATGTAGATACATACTTGCAAAAGTACACATGTGCTCATACATCCCATTCGCAAACTCCTGAAAGCATGCGTACATCCATATACATATACATACATACATACAAACATATGTGCTATCCAAACGCAAACCCTACTGTCCTCCAAATTATCAAAAACAGCAATAACAATTTCATTCATAAACTCAATCACAAAAAATCAAGAGAAAACTGGCAACATTGTCTTCGCGCAAATCGACGACAATTTCAATAATTTGTCTAGTCCAACTCGACTTGAAATAAATTCATAGGGAAGGAGACAAGGTGACAAGGGGCAAACGTTATGACATTTTGTTATTGTACAATGTTCATACACCTCAACAAGTGCTGCGTTTCCTTGCCCCGCTACATTTCGCTGTTGTCCATCACTTTTCACAAAACGAAGCAATTTTGTAAAATTTTAGCTCCAAATAGCTTTCAGATCAAGTCGGTGGACATGAGGGTAATTCAAAAGTGATGAACCTTGCACACAATGGCAATGGTTCAACACCTGCTTATGTGCGCATTCATATCAACAACTTGCAACAATCGGGCCTGCGCACCGTCAGCAAGCCATTCCATTGCGGAGGTTAGATTTGTTTGTCATATTTCGCTGATCAGAAGGAACAACCAACAACAACAAGAATAAAATACTCTGCGCAACGATATCGCTGTTGACAGTGAACAGGCCGCAATTTTAGCGGGCGCCCTGTCAATGGATATTAATTTACATGTACTGCTGTAGCAGTCGAACTTGCTGCAAAGGGCGATGACAATGGCTGAGTGCCTTACCCGTCATGATTTGAAATCGAGCCGAACTTGAAATTTCTGTGATTTATGAAAAGAATCTGCTTTGCCAAATTTTGTACTGTGAACATTTGGACAACAGCGCAATGTAGAGGGGCGAGCAGAGTATGAGCTCGTCGGTATGTAATGCTAGCCATACACGGTGCGACCGTTGACCCAACTCGGTTGCAATCGAGTTGGACTGTTTGCCTACATACAGTGCAATTTATTGTACAACCTTGTTGTACAATCTCATTTTGTAAAAAATTACTTTGAGTGAAGATGGAATAGGATAAAATTGCGCTTGTAGGAAGAAGAACGTACAGCAAAAGTACGATTAATTAAAAGGAAACAAAATTGTAAAAAAGTGGTTCCTGCGAGCTTTCCATTTTGCGTTATTTATTCTACAAATATTTATGTTTTTTGTGTTGAATTCGCTTATTTTTACTTATTTTAATTTGATGTGTTCACTTAAAGAATTCTCGTAAAATGAAATGTTGAACAACATACCCCCAAACGATGCAACCAAGTTGTACAACTTGCCAAAAAATCAAAAATTTTTGATTTTTCGTACAACCGATACACAACTTCATACAACAGCCCCAAAAACGTTGCGATTTCGACCGCAACTGGCGCAAGTTGTATAAAAAATTGCAAGGTGTGTGGCTAGCATAAGGGAATACAAATGTATGAATGTTTGTATGTTGACACGGTCATGAATTTCTGCAAATCGACGCGACCGTCGAAAGTGACATAGCGTGTGCTTGACTTTTGTCAGCTTTTGTTGAGCTGTACAAATAAAAAACAGTATGTCGCTCGTCCCCTCACACTTTTATACCTTGCCAATGAATTTTGTTGAAGTCTAGTTGGACTAGAAAATTATTGAAATTGATGTCGTTTTGCACGACGACAATGTTGTCACATTTCACTTGATTTATGAATGAAAAATTGTACATATTATTGTACATATTTTGTAAGGTTTGGTGGACAGTCGTGGTTGTACATATGTATGCATAGATATTTGTTGCAAAATAAAATATGTATATGTACATACCAATATATTGATTACGCGCAATATATGTAAGTTATGCATACATACATGTGTATGTAGTTATTTTTTATTTACATATTTAATTTTTTACGTATTTTTTATTTAATTATGCATGTAGGTACCTACCTATACACCAACCGGGCATATTATTTACCAAAATAGGTACATATGCATGTACATATGTACATATGTATGTATCAGCAGAGAACTTATAAAACCAGAGAAGGACCACGAACGGACAGGCGTGTAAATTGCTAATAACGCACAATTCTGGGGTAGGTAATTCACCACATGAGCCTAACAGTGCTAAAATGAGTAACAGAAAATTAACATTGATGAGCACAGCTCTGTAGAAACGACTGCTATTAATTTTGTGCACTTTTGCTGATATAAATAAAGCAATTTTCACAATTTTCATAACTTCCACAATTTTTGCTATTTTCAAAAAAAAATTTCAAAATACATAATAAAAAAAAATAAAAAATCCGAAAAAACAAATTTCAATAATATGACTTGGTCCAGATGAGGCTCGATCGCCCAATTTTGGATTAGTCAATGACTTGATTCAATTGAATTTTCATATTTTTCATTATTTTCAAAATATTTTTTTGCAAAATATATAATAAAAAAATTTAAAAAAAATCGAAAATACAATTTTCAAAAATATGACTTGGTCAAGGTGATACTCGATCGGCAGACTTTTGGATCAGTCAATCAGTTGATTCATTTGGGAAAACTTTTATGCACATGCATACATACATACATATGTACATATGTACATGCATATGTACCTATTTTGGTAAATAATATGCCCGGTTGGTGTATAGGTAGGTACCTACATGCATAATTAAATAAAAAATACGTAAAAAATTAAATATGTAAATAAAAAATAACTACATACACATGTATGTATGCATAACTTACATATATTGCGCGTAATCAATATATTGGTATGTACATATACATATTTTATTTTGCAACAAATATCTATGCATACATATGTACAACCACGACTGTCCACCAAACCTTACAAAATATGTACAATAATATGTACAATTTTTCATTCATAAATCAAGTGAAATGTGACAACATTGTCGTCGTGCAAAACGACATCAATTTCAATAATTTTCTAGTCCAACTAGACTTCAACAAAATTCATTGGCAAGGTATAAAAGTGTGAGGGGACGAGCGACATACTGTTTTTTATTTGTACAGCTCAACAAAAGCTGACAAAAGTCAAGCACACGCTATGTCACTTTCGACGGTCGCGTCGATTTGCAGAAATTCATGACCGTGTCAACATACAAACATTCATACATTTGTATTCCCTTATGCTAGCCACACACCTTGCAATTTTTTATACAACTTGCGCCAGTTGCGGTCGAAATCGCAACGTTTTTGGGGCTGTTGTATGAAGTTGTGTATCGGTTGTACGAAAAATCAAAAATTTTTGATTTTTTGGCAAGTTGTACAACTTGGTTGCATCGTTTGGGGGTATGTTGTTCAACATTTCATTTTACGAGAATTCTTTAAGTGAACACATCAAATTAAAATAAGTAAAAATAAGCGAATTCAACACAAAAAACATAAATATTTGTAGAATAAATAACGCAAAATGGAAAGCTCGCAGGAACCACTTTTTTACAATTTTGTTTCCTTTTAATTAATCGTACTTTTGCTGTACGTTCTTCTTCTTCCTACAAGCGCAATTTTATCCTATTCCATCTTCACTCAAAGTAATTTTTTACAAAATGAGATTGTACAAAAAGGTTGTACAATAAATTGCACTGTATGTAGGCAAACAGTCCAACTCGATTGCAACCGAGTTGGGTCAACGGTCGCACCGTGTATGGCTAGCATTACATACCGACGAGCTCATACTCTGCTCGCCCCTCTACATTGCGCTGTTGTCCAAATGTTCACAGTACAAAATTTGGCAAAGCAGATTCTTTTCATAAATCACAGAAATTTCAAGTTCGGCTCGATTTCAAATCATGACGGGTAAGGCACTCAGCCATTGTCATCGCCCTTTGCAGCAAGTTCGACTGCTACAGCAGTACATGTAAATTAATATCCATTGACAGGGCGCCCGCTAAAATTGCGGCCTGTTCACTGTCAACAGCGATATCGTTGCGCAGAGTATTTTATTCTTGTTGTTGTTGGTTGTTCCTTCTGATCAGCGAAATATGACAAACAAATCTAACCTCCGCAATGGAATGGCTTGCTGACGGTGCGCAGGCCCGATTGTTGCAAGTTGTTGATATGAATGCGCACATAAGCAGGTGTTGAACCATTGCCATTGTGTGCAAGGTTCATCACTTTTGAATTACCCTCATGTCCACCGACTTGATCTGAAAGCTATTTGGAGCTAAAATTTTACAAAATTGCTTCGTTTTGTGAAAAGTGATGGACAACAGCGAAATGTAGCGGGGCAAGGAAACGCAGCACTTGTTGAGGTGTATGAACATTGTACAATAACAAAATGTCATAACGTTTGCCCCTTGTCACCTTGTCTCCTTCCCTATGAATTTATTTCAAGTCGAGTTGGACTAGACAAATTATTGAAATTGTCGTCGATTTGCGCGAAGACAATGTTGCCAGTTTTCTCTTGATTTTTTGTGATTGAGTTTATGAATGAAATTGTTATTGCTGTTTTTGATAATTTGGAGGACAGTAGGGTTTGCGTTTGGATAGCACATATGTTTGTATGTATGTATGTATATGTATATGGATGTACGCATGCTTTCAGGAGTTTGCGAATGGGATGTATGAGCACATGTGTACTTTTGCAAGTATGTATCTACATACCTACATACATACATATGCATATATTTAAACAAATATAGAGTATGTATGTACATAATATGAAATGCCGACGGCGGTTAGGATTTGGTATGTAATCCATGACTTCTGATGGTTGATGGTTGGTCATCAACAAATGGACAAGGAATTACATATTTTTATGGACAACATATTTTTATATGTTCAAAATTTCACAAATTTAATTACAATTGATAATTCGATAAAAACACTCACCAGTTTCATCTAATTGATGCTTTGTTGTATACACACCAACATCTTATTTTTAGTATAGAAAATGCTAGGGGTCGCGGGTTCGAGTCACACCAAAGTCATATTTAAAGTTTTTTTTAAATTATTTTGTATCGTTTTTTTCTAATTCCTAAATTAAAATTCGATAGGAAAATTTTGAAAAAATTTAGTGGTTCTAAGAAATTGGTACATCGATGGCATCGGTGTAATGCATATAAAACAGAGAATGTGAGTTCTGTGGTGCAAATAACATCACAGCTGCAGCTATATTTTCTCAATCTATACTAAATAACATAAAAATTCTCAATTACCTATGCTAAAAACAGAATTCTGCTGTTTAGCGTAGGTAATTCACCATCAAATTTTAGGATGGTGAATTACCTACCACCTCGTCCTCCTCACACTATTCGTAGTGGTTGGACCTTCTCTGGTTTTATAAGTTCTCTGATATAAGGCAAGTAAAATTGTTAACGTTGTTTGGTATATACATAAAAATAAATACCAACAACAATGTTCATTGCGAACTGCCTACAACAAAAATACAGCACGTTTGTGGAGAATATATGCAAAAGCATATACCAGAGAACTTATAAAACCAGAGAAGGACCACGAACGGACAGGCGTGTAAATTGCTAATAACGCACAATTCTGGGGTAGGTAATTCACCACATGAGCCTAACAGTGCTAAAATGAGTAACAGAAAATTAACATTGATGAGCACAGCTCTGTAGAAACGACTGCTATTAATTTTGTGCACTTTTGCTGATATAAATAAAGCAATTTTCACAATTTTCATAACTTCCACAATTTTTGCTATTTTCAAAAAAAAATTTCAAAATACATAATAAAAAAAAATAAAAAATCCGAAAAAACAAATTTCAATAATATGACTTGGTCCAGATGAGGCTCGATCGCCCAATTTTGGATTAGTCAATGACTTGATTCAATTGAATTTTCATATTTTTCATTATTTTCAAAATATTTTTTTGCAAAATATATAATAAAAAAATTTAAAAAAAATCGAAAATACAATTTTCAAAAATATGACTTGGTCAAGGTGATACTCGATCGGCAGACTTTTGGATCAGTCAATCAGTTGATTCATTTGGGAAAACTTTTATGCACATGCATACATACATACATATGTACATATGTACATGCATATGTACCTATTTTGGTAAATAATATGCCCGGTTGGTGTATAGGTAGGTACCTACATGCATAATTAAATAAAAAATACGTAAAAAATTAAATATGTAAATAAAAAATAACTACATACACATGTATGTATGCATAACTTACATATATTGCGCGTAATCAATATATTGGTATGTACATATACATATTTTATTTTGCAACAAATATCTATGCATACATATGTACAACCACGACTGTCCACCAAACCTTACAAAATATGTACAATAATATGTACAATTTTTCATTCATAAATCAAGTGAAATGTGACAACATTGTCGTCGTGCAAAACGACATCAATTTCAATAATTTTCTAGTCCAACTAGACTTCAACAAAATTCATTGGCAAGGTATAAAAGTGTGAGGGACGAGCGACATACTGTTTTTTATTTGTACAGCTCAACAAAAGCTGACAAAAGTCAAGCACACGCTATGTCACTTTCGACGGTCGCGTCGATTTGCAGAAATTCATGACCGTGTCAACATACAAACATTCATACATTTGTATTCCCTTATGCTAGCCACACACCTTGCAATTTTTTATACAACTTGCGCCAGTTGCGGTCGAAATCGCAACGTTTTTGGGGCTGTTGTATGAAGTTGTGTATCGGTTGTACGAAAAATCAAAAATTTTTGATTTTTTGGCAAGTTGTACAACTTGGTTGCATCGTTTGGGGGTATGTTGTTCAACATTTCATTTTACGAGAATTCTTTAAGTGAACACATCAAATTAAAATAAGTAAAAATAAGCGAATTCAACACAAAAAACATAAATATTTGTAGAATAAATAACGCAAAATGGAAAGCTCGCAGGAACCACTTTTTTACAATTTTGTTTCCTTTTAATTAATCGTACTTTTGCTGTACGTTCTTCTTCTTCCTACAAGCGCAATTTTATCCTATTCCATCTTCACTCAAAGTAATTTTTTACAAAATGAGATTGTACAACAAGGTTGTACAATAAATTGCACTGTATGTAGGCAAACAGTCCAACTCGATTGCAACCGAGTTGGGTCAACGGTCGCACCGTGTATGGCTAGCATTACATACCGACGAGCTCATACTCTGCTCGCCCCTCTACATTGCGCTGTTGTCCAAATGTTCACAGTACAAAATTTGGCAAAGCAGATTCTTTTCATAAATCACAGAAATTTCAAGTTCGGCTCGATTTCAAATCATGACGGGTAAGGCACTCAGCCATTGTCATCGCCCTTTGCAGCAAGTTCGACTGCTACAGCAGTACATGTAAATTAATATCCATTGACAGGGCGCCCGCTAAAATTGCGGCCTGTTCACTGTCAACAGCGATATCGTTGCGCAGAGTATTTTATTCTTGTTGTTGTTGGTTGTTCCTTCTGATCAGCGAAATATGACAAACAAATCTAACCTCCGCAATGGAATGGCTTGCTGACGGTGCGCAGGCCCGATTGTTGCAAGTTGTTGATATGAATGCGCACATAAGCAGGTGTTGAACCATTGCCATTGTGTGCAAGGTTCATCACTTTTGAATTACCCTCATGTCCACCGACTTGATCTGAAAGCTATTTGGAGCTAAAATTTTACAAAATTGCTTCGTTTTGTGAAAAGTGATGGACAACAGCGAAATGTAGCGGGGCAAGGAAACGCAGCACTTGTTGAGGTGTATGAACATTGTACAATAACAAAATGTCATAACGTTTGCCCCTTGTCACCTTGTCTCCTTCCCTATGAATTTATTTCAAGTCGAGTTGGACTAGACAAATTATTGAAATTGTCGTCGATTTGCGCGAA
Source organism: Urophora cardui (assembly GCA_960531455.1). Classification (NCBI taxonomy): domain Eukaryota; kingdom Metazoa; phylum Arthropoda; class Insecta; order Diptera; family Tephritidae; genus Urophora; species Urophora cardui. Next base: position 819,930 of record OY482670.1, read on the forward strand.
GACAATGTTGCCAGTTTTCTCTTGATTTTTTGTGATTGAGTTTATGAATGAAATTGTTATTGCTGTTTTTGATAATTTGGAGGACAGTAGGGTTTGCGTTTGGATAGCACATATGTTTGTATGTATGTATGTATATGTATATGGATGTACGCATGCTTTCAGGAGTTTGCGAATGGGATGTATGAGCACATGTGTACTTTTGCAAGTATGTATCTACATACCTACATACATACATATGCATATATTTAAACAAATATAGAGTATGTATGTACATAATATGAAATGCCGACGGCGGTTAGGATTTGGTATGTAATCCATGACTTCTGATGGTTGATGGTTGGTCATCAACAAATGGACAAGGAATTACATATTTTTATGGACAACATATTTTTATATGTTCAAAATTTCACAAATTTAATTACAATTGATAATTCGATAAAAACACTCACCAGTTTCATCTAATTGATGCTTTGTTGTATACACACCAACATCTTATTTTTAGTATAGAAAATGCTAGGGGTCGCGGGTTCGAGTCACACCAAAGTCATATTTAAAGTTTTTTTTAAATTATTTTGTATCGTTTTTTTCTAATTCCTAAATTAAAATTCGATAGGAAAATTTTGAAAAAATTTAGTGGTTGTAAGAAATTGGTACATCGATGGCATCGGTGTAATGCATATAAAACAGAGAATGTGAGTTCTGTGGTGCAAATAACATCACAGCTGCAGCTATATTTTCTCAATCTATACTAAATAACATAAAAATTCTCAATTACCTATGCTAAAAACAGAATTCTGCTGTTTAGCGTAGGTAATTCACCATCAAATTTTAGGATGGTGAATTACCTACCACCTCGTCCTCCTCACACTATTCGTAGTGGTTGGACCTTCTCTGGTTTTATAAGTTCTCTGGTTTCCCATTCTCCAATTGACACATAATGTGCCTGTCACTTTTTGCAACAACAATTCCCATGGTTGAAGTTTGTTTTGATAGGAATACAGTGAGTCACAGTGAAAGTGACACAAATTCACAAATTTTTATTATTAAATATCTTTTTTAACAATTACTTGATTTTCCTAATTTTTTTGCGACGGATAACTGTCAACAACATGCCAGAAATGATGAAAAACAAAATCATACACATATATACGCCACACAATCAAAGTAATTTTTCTAGCAACTCTAATTTAAAAACTTACAGTTTCTCTCAAGAATTATTATTTTTCTCTTATATATTTTTACAGTTCACATTTTACATTATGTGTTAATTATATACAAAATCTATATAAAAGGGGATTCAGGCAATTATTTTCCGATTTTAAAAGGTATACTTATCAGACAACATACGCTAGAGCGCGTAAAAAACGTGTTTTGTTGGATGAATAAAACATATTGCATGCTCATAAAATTTGTATTATATTTAATTCATTAGGGATAGAGTAATTGAACTATTGAAACAAGGCAACAAAGTATTAAAACCGTTTTAGGGCATATTCCTCTTAGTGGCTAACTTTCACTGTGAGACCGTTTCATGAACTTTTCCGGTTTTAACTATTATTTTTATAACTAAAAAGTAATTTTCATCAAATATTTTTTGAAATACTAAATTGTGGTTTATTCTAAAATATACCTAAGTACATAATTTTGTTTTTCAATCGGTTTGTGTATAATTTTTTATTTTCATAAACCTTCGGACAACATAACGTGGCTCATTTTCACTGCGACTCACTGTATGTGTCAAAAATATAGATACACATTTATTTATTCAAAACAAAAATGAAATATCCATGATGTAATCGTTGCTACCCAATAAACATTTTTGTGGGAAATGCATTTGAATTTCATTTGAGATCAAATCCATTTTCCAATTTCCAACAATAATTTTTAACTTGAAATCAATTGCAGAAACAACCCATTCTCCGGCAAAAGGGTGCTTTTTTGATATGAAAATGTTTCTGTTTCTCCTCTTGAAAAAAATATTGGAATTCGACTTGAATTCTATCGATATTCTCCAACCAAAATCAAACGTCAGAATAAAGCTTTTGAGCAACGAAAGCTCATCCGATGGAAATAAAGGAACAAAAATGTAACAATTATGATTGTCTGTTTAACTTATTTGCTCACTTTTTTGTTATGCATTTAAAAATAGTAACAACATTTTACACACAAAAATTAGTTGAATTATATATTCCTTTTTAAAATTTATTCTTCACTCATTTTTAGTTTAATTATTTCTAATATGATTGAATTTAATTCATACTAATTATACTCTCAGTTCAGTTTGGAAAAGGGTTGTACCTCAAGTGTAAAAACATGTTGGATATAAACTTGAGAATTTCTCCATTATTGGATTCGTGCTAATTGGGAAATATCCAAATGTAGGGGAATGTAGAGTTTCCAAAGTAACCAAAGCGTTCAAAGACATCCAGGCATTAATCAAAAAGTATGAATTGGCACAGCGTTTTATCAGCAAACACAATCTCTAACGGTAGAGAGTGTAATTCTAAAACGTATCTCTAATCCAAAGCGAAGGTAGAAAACTACACTAGAAATAAATTGGAGACTGAATAGAAAAAGAAGTATTTACGAATTCTCATTAGAAAACTACATTGGATTTCAATTCGGAAATTATAATTTTCTAAATTTCAAAATTATGTCCCATTTTGTTTGAAATCGCTATGATTCTCGACTGCTTCTCGAGTCGTCCCCTAACGTTAGAGATTTGAGAAAAGGTCTAGTTCTTGAGTCATTCTCAAACCTATATCTAATCTAAATGTTTGTTGGGTTTCGCCATGCAAAATGGCCGTTTGAATTCATTTTTTTTCTTTCCTTTTGAACATTTTCGTATAAGCTGGGTTCAGACAGAGAACTTATAAAACCAGAGAAGGTCCAACCACTACGAATAGTGTGAGGAGGACGAGGTGGTAGGTAATTCACCATCCTAAAATTTGATGGTGAATTACCTACGCTAAACAGCAGAATTCTGTTTTTAGCATAGGTAATTGAGAATTTTTATGTTATTTAGTATAGATTGAGAAAATATAGCTGCAGCTGTGATGTTATTTGCACCACAGAACTCACATTCTCTGTTTTATATGCATTACACCGATGCCATCGATGTACCAATTTCTTACAACCACTAAATTTTTTCAAAATTTTCCTATCGAATTTTAATTTAGGAATTAGAAAAAAACGATACAAAATAATTTAAAAAAAACTTTAAATATGACTTTGGTGTGACTCGAACCCGCGACCCCTAGCATTTTCTATACTAAAAATAAGATGTTGGTGTGTATACAACAAAGCATCAATTAGATGAAACTGGTGAGTGTTTTTATCGAATTATCAATTGTAATTAAATTTGTGAAATTTTGAACATATAAAAATATGTTGTCCATAAAAATATGTAATTCCTTGTCCATTTGTTGATGACCAACCATCAACCATCAGAAGTCATGGATTACATACCAAATCCTAACCGCCGTCGGCATTTCATATTATGTACATACATACTCTATATTTGTTTAAATATATGCATATGTATGTATGTAGGTATGTAGATACATACTTGCAAAAGTACACATGTGCTCATACATCCCATTCGCAAACTCCTGAAAGCATGCGTACATCCATATACATATACATACATACATACAAACATATGTGCTATCCAAACGCAAACCCTACTGTCCTCCAAATTATCAAAAACAGCAATAACAATTTCATTCATAAACTCAATCACAAAAAATCAAGAGAAAACTGGCAACATTGTCTTCGCGCAAATCGACGACAATTTCAATAATTTGTCTAGTCCAACTCGACTTGAAATAAATTCATAGGGAAGGAGACAAGGTGACAAGGGGCAAACGTTATGACATTTTGTTATTGTACAATGTTCATACACCTCAACAAGTGCTGCGTTTCCTTGCCCCGCTACATTTCGCTGTTGTCCATCACTTTTCACAAAACGAAGCAATTTTGTAAAATTTTAGCTCCAAATAGCTTTCAGATCAAGTCGGTGGACATGAGGGTAATTCAAAAGTGATGAACCTTGCACACAATGGCAATGGTTCAACACCTGCTTATGTGCGCATTCATATCAACAACTTGCAACAATCGGGCCTGCGCACCGTCAGCAAGCCATTCCATTGCGGAGGTTAGATTTGTTTGTCATATTTCGCTGATCAGAAGGAACAACCAACAACAACAAGAATAAAATACTCTGCGCAACGATATCGCTGTTGACAGTGAACAGGCCGCAATTTTAGCGGGCGCCCTGTCAATGGATATTAATTTACATGTACTGCTGTAGCAGTCGAACTTGCTGCAAAGGGCGATGACAATGGCTGAGTGCCTTACCCGTCATGATTTGAAATCGAGCCGAACTTGAAATTTCTGTGATTTATGAAAAGAATCTGCTTTGCCAAATTTTGTACTGTGAACATTTGGACAACAGCGCAATGTAGAGGGGCGAGCAGAGTATGAGCTCGTCGGTATGTAATGCTAGCCATACACGGTGCGACCGTTGACCCAACTCGGTTGCAATCGAGTTGGACTGTTTGCCTACATACAGTGCAATTTATTGTACAACCTTGTTGTACAATCTCATTTTGTAAAAAATTACTTTGAGTGAAGATGGAATAGGATAAAATTGCGCTTGTAGGAAGAAGAAGAACGTACAGCAAAAGTACGATTAATTAAAAGGAAACAAAATTGTAAAAAAGTGGTTCCTGCGAGCTTTCCATTTTGCGTTATTTATTCTACAAATATTTATGTTTTTTGTGTTGAATTCGCTTATTTTTACTTATTTTAATTTGATGTGTTCACTTAAAGAATTCTCGTAAAATGAAATGTTGAACAACATACCCCCAAACGATGCAACCAAGTTGTACAACTTGCCAAAAAATCAAAAATTTTTGATTTTTCGTACAACCGATACACAACTTCATACAACAGCCCCAAAAACGTTGCGATTTCGACCGCAACTGGCGCAAGTTGTATAAAAAATTGCAAGGTGTGTGGCTAGCATAAGGGAATACAAATGTATGAATGTTTGTATGTTGACACGGTCATGAATTTCTGCAAATCGACGCGACCGTCGAAAGTGACATAGCGTGTGCTTGACTTTTGTCAGCTTTTGTTGAGCTGTACAAATAAAAAACAGTATGTCGCTCGTCCCCTCACACTTTTATACCTTGCCAATGAATTTTGTTGAAGTCTAGTTGGACTAGAAAATTATTGAAATTGATGTCGTTTTGCACGACGACAATGTTGTCACATTTCACTTGATTTATGAATGAAAAATTGTACATATTATTGTACATATTTTGTAAGGTTTGGTGGACAGTCGTGGTTGTACATATGTATGCATAGATATTTGTTGCAAAATAAAATATGTATATGTACATACCAATATATTGATTACGCGCAATATATGTAAGTTATGCATACATACATGTGTATGTAGTTATTTTTTATTTACATATTTAATTTTTTACGTATTTTTTATTTAATTATGCATGTAGGTACCTACCTATACACCAACCGGGCATATTATTTACCAAAATAGGTACATATGCATGTACATATGTACATATGTATGTATGTATGCATGTGCATAAAAGTTTTCCCAAATGAATCAACTGATTGACTGATCCAAAAGTCTGCCGATCGAGTATCACCTTGACCAAGTCATATTTTTGAAAATTGTATTTTCGATTTTTTTTTTAATTTTTTTATTATATATTTTGCAAAAAAATATTTTGAAAATAATGAAAAATATGAAAATTCAATTGAATCAAGTCATTGACTAATCCAAAATTGGGCGATCGAGCCTCATCTGGACCAAGTCATATTATTGAAATTTGTTTTTTCGGATTTTTCATTTTTTTTAATTATGTATTTTGAAATTTTTTTTTGAAAATAGCAAAAATTGTGGAAGTTATGAAAATTGTGAAAATTGCTTTATTTATATCAGCAAAAGTGCACAAAATTAATAGCAGTCGTTTCTACAGAGCTGTGCTCATCAATGTTAATTTTCTGTTACTCATTTTAGCACTGTTAGGCTCATGTGGTGAATTACCTACCCCAGAATTGTGCGTTATTAGCAATTTACACGCCTGTCCGTTCGTGGTCCTTCTCTGGTTTTATAAGTTCTCTGGTATATGCTTTTGCATATATTCTCCACAAACGTGCTGTATTTTTGTTGTAGGCAGTTCGCAATGAACATTGTTGTTGGTATTTATTTTTATGTATATACCAAACAACGTTAACAATTTTACTTGCCTTATATCAGAGAACTTATAAAACCAGAGAAGGTCCAACCAGAGAACTTATAAAACCAGAGAAGGTCCAACCACTACGAATAGTGTGAGGAGGACGAGGTGGTAGGTAATTCACCATCCTAAAATTTGATGGTGAATTACCTACGCTAAACAGCAGAATTCTGTTTTTAGCATAGGTAATTGAGAATTTTTATGTTATTTAGTATAGATTGAGAAAATATAGCTGCAGCTGTGATGTTATTTGCACCACAGAACTCACATTCTCTGTTTTATATGCATTACACCGATGCCATCGATGTACCAATTTCTTACAACCACTAAATTTTTTCAAAATTTTCCTATCGAATTTTAATTTAGGAATTAGAAAAAAACGATACAAAATAATTTAAAAAAAACTTTAAATATGACTTTGGTGTGACTCGAACCCGCGACCCCTAGCATTTTCTATACTAAAAATAAGATGTTGGTGTGTATACAACAAAGCATCAATTAGATGAAACTGGTGAGTGTTTTTATCGAATTATCAATTGTAATTAAATTTGTGAAATTTTGAACATATAAAAATATGTTGTCCATAAAAATATGTAATTCCTTGTCCATTTGTTGATGACCAACCATCAACCATCAGAAGTCATGGATTACATACCAAATCCTAACCGCCGTCGGCATTTCATATTATGTACATACATACTCTATATTTGTTTAAATATATGCATATGTATGTATGTAGGTATGTAGATACATACTTGCAAAAGTACACATGTGCTCATACATCCCATTCGCAAACTCCTGAAAGCATGCGTACATCCATATACATATACATACATACATACAAACATATGTGCTATCCAAACGCAAACCCTACTGTCCTCCAAATTATCAAAAACAGCAATAACAATTTCATTCATAAACTCAATCACAAAAAATCAAGAGAAAACTGGCAACATTGTCTTCGCGCAAATCGACGACAATTTCAATAATTTGTCTAGTCCAACTCGACTTGAAATAAATTCATAGGGAAGGAGACAAGGTGACAAGGGGCAAACGTTATGACATTTTGTTATTGTACAATGTTCATACACCTCAACAAGTGCTGCGTTTCCTTGCCCCGCTACATTTCGCTGTTGTCCATCACTTTTCACAAAACGAAGCAATTTTGTAAAATTTTAGCTCCAAATAGCTTTCAGATCAAGTCGGTGGACATGAGGGTAATTCAAAAGTGATGAACCTTGCACACAATGGCAATGGTTCAACACCTGCTTATGTGCGCATTCATATCAACAACTTGCAACAATCGGGCCTGCGCACCGTCAGCAAGCCATTCCATTGCGGAGGTTAGATTTGTTTGTCATATTTCGCTGATCAGAAGGAACAACCAACAACAACAAGAATAAAATACTCTGCGCAACGATATCGCTGTTGACAGTGAACAGGCCGCAATTTTAGCGGGCGCCCTGTCAATGGATATTAATTTACATGTACTGCTGTAGCAGTCGAACTTGCTGCAAAGGGCGATGACAATGGCTGAGTGCCTTACCCGTCATGATTTGAAATCGAGCCGAACTTGAAATTTCTGTGATTTATGAAAAGAATCTGCTTTGCCAAATTTTGTACTGTGAACATTTGGACAACAGCGCAATGTAGAGGGGCGAGCAGAGTATGAGCTCGTCGGTATGTAATGCTAGCCATACACGGTGCGACCGTTGACCCAACTCGGTTGCAATCGAGTTGGACTGTTTGCCTACATACAGTGCAATTTATTGTACAACCTTGTTGTACAATCTCATTTTGTAAAAAATTACTTTGAGTGAAGATGGAATAGGATAAAATTGCGCTTGTAGGAAGAAGAAGAACGTACAGCAAAAGTACGATTAATTAAAAGGAAACAAAATTGTAAAAAAGTGGTTCCTGCGAGCTTTCCATTTTGCGTTATTTATTCTACAAATATTTATGTTTTTTGTGTTGAATTCGCTTATTTTTACTTATTTTAATTTGATGTGTTCACTTAAAGAATTCTCGTAAAATGAAATGTTGAACAACATACCCCCAAACGATGCAACCAAGTTGTACAACTTGCCAAAAAATCAAAAATTTTTGATTTTTCGTACAACCGATACACAACTTCATACAACAGCCCCAAAAACGTTGCGATTTCGACCGCAACTGGCGCAAGTTGTATAAAAAATTGCAAGGTGTGTGGCTAGCATAAGGGAATACAAATGTATGAATGTTTGTATGTTGACACGGTCATGAATTTCTGCAAATCGACGCGACCGTCGAAAGTGACATAGCGTGTGCTTGACTTTTGTCAGCTTTTGTTGAGCTGTACAAATAAAAAACAGTATGTCGCTCGTCCCTCACACTTTTATACCTTGCCAATGAATTTTGTTGAAGTCTAGTTGGACTAGAAAATTATTGAAATTGATGTCGTTTTGCACGACGACAATGTTGTCACATTTCACTTGATTTATGAATGAAAAATTGTACATATTATTGTACATATTTTGTAAGGTTTGGTGGACAGTCGTGGTTGTACATATGTATGCATAGATATTTGTTGCAAAATAAAATATGTATATGTACATACCAATATATTGATTACGCGCAATATATGTAAGTTATGCATACATACATGTGTATGTAGTTATTTTTTATTTACATATTTAATTTTTTACGTATTTTTTATTTAATTATGCATGTAGGTACCTACCTATACACCAACCGGGCATATTATTTACCAAAATAGGTACATATGCATGTACATATGTACATATGTATGTATGTATGCATGTGCATAAAAGTTTTCCCAAATGAATCAACTGATTGACTGATCCAAAAGTCTGCCGATCGAGTATCACCTTGACCAAGTCATATTTTTGAAAATTGTATTTTCGATTTTTTTTAAATTTTTTTATTATATATTTTGCAAAAAAATATTTTGAAAATAATGAAAAATATGAAAATTCAATTGAATCAAGTCATTGACTAATCCAAAATTGGGCGATCGAGCCTCATCTGGACCAAGTCATATTATTGAAATTTGTTTTTTCGGATTTTTTATTTTTTTTTATTATGTATTTTGAAATTTTTTTTTGAAAATAGCAAAAATTGTGGAAGTTATGAAAATTGTGAAAATTGCTTTATTTATATCAGCAAAAGTGCACAAAATTAATAGCAGTCGTTTCTACAGAGCTGTGCTCATCAATGTTAATTTTCTGTTACTCATTTTAGCACTGTTAGGCTCATGTGGTGAATTACCTACCCCAGAATTGTGCGTTATTAGCAATTTACACGCCTGTCCGTTCGTGGTCCTTCTCTGGTTTTATAAGTTCTCTGGTATATGCTTTTGCATATATTCTCCACAAACGTGCTGTATTTTTGTTGTAGGCAGTTCGCAATGAACATTGTTGTTGGTATTTATTTTTATGTATATACCAAACAACGTTAACAATTTTACTTGCCTTATATCAGAGAACTTATAAAACCAGAGAAGGTCCAACCACTACGAATAGTGTGAGGAGGACGAGGTGGTAGGTAATTCACCATCCTAAAATTTGATGGTGAATTACCTACGCTAAACAGCAGAATTCTGTTTTTAGCATAGGTAATTGAGAATTTTTATGTTATTTAGTATAGATTGAGAAAATATAGCTGCAGCTGTGATGTTATTTGCACCACAGAACTCACATTCTCTGTTTTATATGCATTACACCGATGCCATCGATGTACCAATTTCTTACAACCACTAAATTTTTTCAAAATTTTCCTATCGAATTTTAATTTAGGAATTAGAAAAAAACGATACAAAATAATTTAAAAAAAACTTTAAATATGACTTTGGTGTGACTCGAACCCGCGACCCCTAGCATTTTCTATACTAAAAATAAGATGTTGGTGTGTATACAACAAAGCATCAATTAGATGAAACTGGTGAGTGTTTTTATCGAATTATCAATTGTAATTAAATTTGTGAAATTTTGAACATATAAAAATATGTTGTCCATAAAAATATGTAATTCCTTGTCCATTTGTTGATGACCAACCATCAACCATCAGAAGTCATGGATTACATACCAAATCCTAACCGCCGTCGGCATTTCATATTATGTACATACATACTCTATATTTGTTTAAATATATGCATATGTATGTATGTAGGTATGTAGATACATACTTGCAAAAGTACACATGTGCTCATACATCCCATTCGCAAACTCCTGAAAGCATGCGTACATCCATATACATATACATACATACATACAAACATATGTGCTATCCAAACGCAAACCCTACTGTCCTCCAAATTATCAAAAACAGCAATAACAATTTCATTCATAAACTCAATCACAAAAAATCAAGAGAAAACTGGCAACATTGTCTTCGCGCAAATCGACGACAATTTCAATAATTTGTCTAGTCCAACTCGACTTGAAATAAATTCATAGGGAAGGAGACAAGGTGACAAGGGGCAAACGTTATGACATTTTGTTATTGTACAATGTTCATACACCTCAACAAGTGCTGCGTTTCCTTGCCCCGCTACATTTCGCTGTTGTCCATCACTTTTCACAAAACGAAGCAATTTTGTAAAATTTTAGCTCCAAATAGCTTTCAGATCAAGTCGGTGGACATGAGGGTAATTCAAAAGTGATGAACCTTGCACACAATGGCAATGGTTCAACACCTGCTTATGTGCGCATTCATATCAACAACTTGCAACAATCGGGCCTGCGCACCGTCAGCAAGCCATTCCATTGCGGAGGTTAGATTTGTTTGTCATATTTCGCTGATCAGAAGGAACAACCAACAACAACAAGAATAAAATACTCTGCGCAACGATATCGCTGTTGACAGTGAACAGGCCGCAATTTTAGCGGGCGCCCTGTCAATGGATATTAATTTACATGTACTGCTGTAGCAGTCGAACTTGCTGCAAAGGGCGATGACAATGGCTGAGTGCCTTACCCGTCATGATTTGAAATCGAGCCGAACTTGAAATTTCTGTGATTTATGAAAAGAATCTGCTTTGCCAAATTTTGTACTGTGAACATTTGGACAACAGCGCAATGTAGAGGGGCGAGCAGAGTATGAGCTCGTCGGTATGTAATGCTAGCCATACACGGTGCGACCGTTGACCCAACTCGGTTGCAATCGAGTTGGACTGTTTGCCTACATACAGTGCAATTTATTGTACAACCTTGTTGTACAATCTCATTTTGTAAAAAATTACTTTGAGTGAAGATGGAATAGGATAAAATTGCGCTTGTAGGAAGAAGAAGAACGTACAGCAAAAGTACGATTAATTAAAAGGAAACAAAATTGTAAAAAAGTGGTTCCTGCGAGCTTTCCATTTTGCGTTATTTATTCTACAAATATTTATGTTTTTTGTGTTGAATTCGCTTATTTTTACTTATTTTAATTTGATGTGTTCACTTAAAGAATTCTCGTAAAATGAAATGTTGAACAACATACCCCCAAACGATGCAACCAAGTTGTACAACTTGCCAAAAAATCAAAAATTTTTGATTTTTCGTACAACCGATACACAACTTCATACAACAGCCCCAAAAACGTTGCGATTTCGACCGCAACTGGCGCAAGTTGTATAAAAAATTGCAAGGTGTGTGGCTAGCATAAGGGAATACAAATGTATGAATGTTTGTATGTTGACACGGTCATGAATTTCTGCAAATCGACGCGACCGTCGAAAGTGACATAGCGTGTGCTTGACTTTTGTCAGCTTTTGTTGAGCTGTACAAATAAAAAACAGTATGTCGCTCGTCCCCTCACACTTTTATACCTTGCCAATGAATTTTGTTGAAGTCTAGTTGGACTAGAAAATTATTGAAATTGATGTCGTTTTGCACGACGACAATGTTGTCACATTTCACTTGATTTATGAATGAAAAATTGTACATATTATTGTACATATTTTGTAAGGTTTGGTGGACAGTCGTGGTTGTACATATGTATGCATAGATATTTGTTGCAAAATAAAATATGTATATGTACATACCAATATATTGATTACGCGCAATATATGTAAGTTATGCATACATACATGTGTATGTAGTTATTTTTTATTTACATATTTAATTTTTTACGTATTTTTTATTTAATTATGCATGTAGGTACCTACCTATACACCAACCGGGCATATTATTTACCAAAATAGGTACATATGCATGTACATATGTACATATGTATGTATGTATGCATGTGCATAAAAGTTTTCCCAAATGAATCAACTGATTGACTGATCCAAAAGTCTGCCGATCGAGTATCACCTTGACCAAGTCATATTTTTGAAAATTGTATTTTCGATTTTTTTTTAATTTTTTTATTATATATTTTGCAAAAAAATATTTTGAAAATAATGAAAAATATGAAAATTCAATTGAATCAAGTCATTGACTAATCCAAAATTGGGCGATCGAGCCTCATCTGGACCAAGTCATATTATTGAAATTTGTTTTTTCGGATTTTTTATTTTTTTTTATTATGTATTTTGAAATTTTTTTTTGAAAATAGCAAAAATTGTGGAAGTTATGAAAATTGTGAAAATTGCTTTATTTATATCAGCAAAAGTGCACAAAATTAATAGCAGTCGTTTCTACAGAGCTGTGCTCATCAATGTTAATTTTCTGTTACTCATTTTAGCACTGTTAGGCTCATGTGGTGAATTACCTACCCCAGAATTGTGCGTTATTAGCAATTTACACGCCTGTCCGTTCGTGGTCCTTCTCTGGTTTTATAAGTTCTCTGGTATATGCTTTTGCATATATTCTCCACAAACGTGCTGTATTTTTGTTGTAGGCAGTTCGCAATGAACATTGTTGTTGGTATTTATTTTTATGTATATACCAAACAACGTTAACAATTTTACTTGCCTTATATCAGAGAACTTATAAAACCAGAGAAGGTCCAACCACTACGAATAGTGTGAGGAGGACGAGGTGGTAGGTAATTCACCATCCTAAAATTTGATGGTGAATTACCTACGCTAAACAGCAGAATTCTGTTTTTAGCATAGGTAATTGAGAATTTTTATGTTATTTAGTATAGATTGAGAAAATATAGCTGCAGCTGTGATGTTATTTGCACCACAGAACTCACATTCTCTGTTTTATATGCATTACACCGATGCCATCGATGTACCAATTTCTTACAACCACTAAATTTTTTCAAAATTTTCCTATCGAATTTTAATTTAGGAATTAGAAAAAAACGATACAAAATAATTTAAAAAAAACTTTAAATATGACTTTGGTGTGACTCGAACCCGCGACCCCTAGCATTTTCTATACTAAAAATAAGATGTTGGTGTGTATACAACAAAGCATCAATTAGATGAAACTGGTGAGTGTTTTTATCGAATTATCAATTGTAATTAAATTTGTGAAATTTTGAACATATAAAAATATGTTGTCCATAAAAATATGTAATTCCTTGTCCATTTGTTGATGACCAACCATCAACCATCAGAAGTCATGGATTACATACCAAATCCTAACCGCCGTCGGCATTTCATATTATGTACATACATACTCTATATTTGTTTAAATATATGCATATGTATGTATGTAGGTATGTAGATACATACTTGCAAAAGTACACATGTGCTCATACATCCCATTCGCAAACTCCTGAAAGCATGCGTACATCCATATACATATACATACATACATACAAACATATGTGCTATCCAAACGCAAACCCTACTGTCCTCCAAATTATCAAAAACAGCAATAACAATTTCATTCATAAACTCAATCACAAAAAATCAAGAGAAAACTGGCAACATTGTCTTCGCGCAAATCGACGACAATTTCAATAATTTGTCTAGTCCAACTCGACTTGAAATAAATTCATAGGGAAGGAGACAAGGTGACAAGGGGCAAACGTTATGACATTTTGTTATTGTACAATGTTCATACACCTCAACAAGTGCTGCGTTTCCTTGCCCCGCTACATTTCGCTGTTGTCCATCACTTTTCACAAAACGAAGCAATTTTGTAAAATTTTAGCTCCAAATAGCTTTCAGATCAAGTCGGTGGACATGAGGGTAATTCAAAAGTGATGAACCTTGCACACAATGGCAATGGTTCAACACCTGCTTATGTGCGCATTCATATCAACAACTTGCAACAATCGGGCCTGCGCACCGTCAGCAAGCCATTCCATTGCGGAGGTTAGATTTGTTTGTCATATTTCGCTGATCAGAAGGAACAACCAACAACAACAAGAATAAAATACTCTGCGCAACGATATCGCTGTTGACAGTGAACAGGCCGCAATTTTAGCGGGCGCCCTGTCAATGGATATTAATTTACATGTACTGCTGTAGCAGTCGAACTTGCTGCAAAGGGCGATGACAATGGCTGAGTGCCTTACCCGTCATGATTTGAAATCGAGCCGAACTTGAAATTTCTGTGATTTATGAAAAGAATCTGCTTTGCCAAATTTTGTACTGTGAACATTTGGACAACAGCGCAATGTAGAGGGGCGAGCAGAGTATGAGCTCGTCGGTATGTAATGCTAGCCATACACGGTGCGACCGTTGACCCAACTCGGTTGCAATCGAGTTGGACTGTTTGCCTACATACAGTGCAATTTATTGTACAACCTTGTTGTACAATCTCATTTTGTAAAAAATTACTTTGAGTGAAGATGGAATAGGATAAAATTGCGCTTGTAGGAAGAAGAAGAACGTACAGCAAAAGTACGATTAATTAAAAGGAAACAAAATTGTAAAAAAGTGGTTCCTGCGAGCTTTCCATTTTGCGTTATTTATTCTACAAATATTTATGTTTTTTGTGTTGAATTCGCTTATTTTTACTTATTTTAATTTGATGTGTTCACTTAAAGAATTCTCGTAAAATGAAATGTTGAACAACATACCCCCAAACGATGCAACCAAGTTGTACAACTTGCCAAAAATTCAAAAATTTTTGATTTTTCGTACAACCGATACACAACTTCATACAACAGCCCCAAAAACGTTGCGATTTCGACCGCAACTGGCGCAAGTTGTATAAAAAATTGCAAGGTGTGTGGCTAGCATAAGGGAATACAAATGTATGAATGTTTGTTTGTTGACACGGTCATGAATTTCTGCAAATCGACGCGACCGTCGAAAGTGACATAGCGTGTGCTTGACTTTTGTCAGCTTTTGTTGAGCTGTACAAATAAAAAACAGTATGTCGCTCGTCCCCTCACACTTTTATACCTTGCCAATGAATTTTGTTGAAGTCTAGTTGGACTAGAAAATTATTGAAATTGATGTCGTTTTGCACGACGACAATGTTGTCACATTTCACTTGATTTATGAATGAAAAATTGTACATATTATTGTACATATTTTGTAAGGTTTGGTGGACAGTCGTGGTTGTACATATGTATGCATAGATATTTGTTGCAAAATAAAATATGTATATGTACATACCAATATATTGATTACGCGCAATATATGTAAGTTATGCATACATACATGTGTATGTAGTTATTTTTTATTTACATATTTAATTTTTTACGTATTTTTTATTTAATTATGCATGTAGGTACCTACCTATACACCAACCGGGCATATTATTTACCAAAATAGGTACATATGCATGTACATATGTACATATGTATGTATGTATGCATGTGCATAAAAGTTTTCCCAAATGAATCAACTGATTGACTGATCCAAAAGTCTGCCGATCGAGTATCACCTTGACCAAGTCATATTTTTGAAAATTGTATTTTCGATTTTTTTTAAATTTTTTTATTATATATTTTGCAAAAAAATATTTTGAAAATAATGAAAAATATGAAAATTCAATTGAATCAAGTCATTGACTAATCCAAAATTGGGCGATCGAGCCTCATCTGGACCAAGTCATATTATTGAAATTTGTTTTTTCGGATTTTTTATTTTTTTTTATTATGTATTTTGAAATTTTTTTTTGAAAATAGCAAAAATTGTGGAAGTTATGAAAATTGTGAAAATTGCTTTATTTATATCAGCAAAAGTGCACAAAATTAATAGCAGTCGTTTCTACAGAGCTGTGCTCATCAATGTTAATTTTCTGTTACTCATTTTAGCACTGTTAGGCTCATGTGGTGAATTACCTACCCCAGAATTGTGCGTTATTAGCAATTTACACGCCTGTCCGTTCGTGGTCCTTCTCTGGTTTTATAAGTTCTCTGGTATATGCTTTTGCATATATTCTCCACAAACGTGCTGTATTTTTGTTGTAGGCAGTTCGCAATGAACATTGTTGTTGGTATTTATTTTTATGTATATACCAAACAACGTTAACAATTTTACTTGCCTTATATCAGAGAACTTATAAAACCAGAGAAGGTCCAACCACTACGAATAGTGTGAGGAGGACGAGGTGGTAGGTAATTCACCATCCTAAAATTTGATGGTGAATTACCTACGCTAAACAGCAGAATTCTGTTTTTAGCATAGGTAATTGAGAATTTTTATGTTATTTAGTATAGATTGAGAAAATATAGCTGCAGCTGTGATGTTATTTGCACCACAGAACTCACATTCTCTGTTTTATATGCATTACACCGATGCCATCGATGTACCAATTTCTTACAACCACTAAATTTTTTCAAAATTTTCCTATCGAATTTTAATTTAGGAATTAGAAAAAAACGATACAAAATAATTTAAAAAAAACTTTAAATATGACTTTGGTGTGACTCGAACCCGCGACCCCTAGCATTTTCTATACTAAAAATAAGATGTTGGTGTGTATACAACAAAGCATCAATTAGATGAAACTGGTGAGTGTTTTTATCGAATTATCAATTGTAATTAAATTTGTGAAATTTTGAACATATAAAAATATGTTGTCCATAAAAATATGTAATTCCTTGTCCATTTGTTGATGACCAACCATCAACCATCAGAAGTCATGGATTACATACCAAATCCTAACCGCCGTCGGCATTTCATATTATGTACATACATACTCTATATTTGTTTAAATATATGCATATGTATGTATGTAGGTATGTAGATACATACTTGCAAAAGTACACATGTGCTCATACATCCCATTCGCAAACTCCTGAAAGCATGCGTACATCCATATACATATACATACATACATACAAACATATGTGCTATCCAAACGCAAACCCTACTGTCCTCCAAATTATCAAAAACAGCAATAACAATTTCATTCATAAACTCAATCACAAAAAATCAAGAGAAAACTGGCAACATTGTCTTCGCGCAAATCGACGACAATTTCAATAATTTGTCTAGTCCAACTCGACTTGAAATAAATTCATAGGGAAGGAGACAAGGTGACAAGGGGCAAACGTTATGACATTTTGTTATTGTACAATGTTCATACACCTCAACAAGTGCTGCGTTTCCTTGCCCCGCTACATTTCGCTGTTGTCCATCACTTTTCACAAAACGAAGCAATTTTGTAAAATTTTAGCTCCAAATAGCTTTCAGATCAAGTCGGTGGACATGAGGGTAATTCAAAAGTGATGAACCTTGCACACAATGGCAATGGTTCAACACCTGCTTATGTGCGCATTCATATCAACAACTTGCAACAATCGGGCCTGCGCACCGTCAGCAAGCCATTCCATTGCGGAGGTTAGATTTGTTTGTCATATTTCGCTGATCAGAAGGAACAACCAACAACAACAAGAATAAAATACTCTGCGCAACGATATCGCTGTTGACAGTGAACAGGCCGCAATTTTAGCGGGCGCCCTGTCAATGGATATTAATTTACATGTACTGCTGTAGCAGTCGAACTTGCTGCAAAGGGCGATGACAATGGCTGAGTGCCTTACCCGTCATGATTTGAAATCGAGCCGAACTTGAAATTTCTGTGATTTATGAAAAGAATCTGCTTTGCCAAATTTTGTACTGTGAACATTTGGACAACAGCGCAATGTAGAGGGGCGAGCAGAGTATGAGCTCGTCGGTATGTAATGCTAGCCATACACGGTGCGACCGTTGACCCAACTCGGTTGCAATCGAGTTGGACTGTTTGCCTACATACAGTGCAATTTATTGTACAACCTTTTTGTACAATCTCATTTTGTAAAAAATTACTTTGAGTGAAGATGGAATAGGATAAAATTGCGCTTGTAGGAAGAAGAAGAACGTACAGCAAAAGTACGATTAATTAAAAGGAAACAAAATTGTAAAAAAGTGGTTCCTGCGAGCTTTCCATTTTGCATTATTTATTCTACAAATATTTATGTTTTTTGTGTTGAATTCGCTTATTTTTACTTATTTTAATTTGATGTGTTCACTTAAAGAATTCTCGTAAAATGAAATGTTGAACAACATACCCCCAAACGATGCAACCAAGTTGTACAACTTGCCAAAAAATCAAAAATTTTTGATTTTTCGTACAACCGATACACAACTTCATACAACAGCCCCAAAAACGTTGCGATTTCGACCGCAACTGGCGCAAGTTGTATAAAAAATTGCAAGGTGTGTGGCTAGCATAAGGGAATACAAATGTATGAATGTTTGTATGTTGACACGGTCATGAATTTCTGCAAATCGACGCGACCGTCGAAAGTGACATAGCGTGTGCTTGACTTTTGTCAGCTTTTGTTGAGCTGTACAAATAAAAAACAGTATGTCGCTCGTCCCCTCACACTTTTATACCTTGCCAATGAATTTTGTTGAAGTCTAGTTGGACTAGAAAATTATTGAAATTGATGTCGTTTTGCACGACGACAATGTTGTCACATTTCACTTGATTTATGAATGAAAAATTGTACATATTATTGTACATATTTTGTAAGGTTTGGTGGACAGTCGTGGTTGTACATATGTATGCATAGATATTTGTTGCAAAATAAAATATGTATATGTACATACCAATATATTGATTACGCGCAATATATGTAAGTTATGCATACATACATGTGTATGTAGTTATTTTTTATTTACATATTTAATTTTTTACGTATTTTTTATTTAATTATGCATGTAGGTACCTACCTATACACCAACCGGGCATATTATTTACCAAAATAGGTACATATGCATGTACATATGTACATATGTATGTATGTATGCATGTGCATAAAAGTTTTCCCAAATGAATCAACTAATTGACTGATCCAAAAGTCTGCCGATCGAGTATCACCTTGACCAAGTCATATTTTTGAAAATTGTATTTTCGATTTTTTTTTAATTTTTTTATTATATATTTTGCAAAAAAATATTTTGAAAATAATGAAAAATATGAAAATTCAATTGAATCAAGTCATTGACTAATCCAAAATTGGGCGATCGAGCCTCATCTGGACCAAGTCATATTATTGAAATTTGTTTTTTCGGATTTTTTATTTTTTTTTATTATGTATTTTGAAATTTTTTTTTGAAAATAGCAAAAATTGTGGAAGTTATGAAAATTGTGAAAATTGCTTTATTTATATCAGCAAAAGTGCACAAAATTAATAGCAGTCGTTTCTACAGAGCTGTGCTCATCAATGTTAATTTTCTGTTACTCATTTTAGCACTGTTAGGCTCATGTGGTGAATTACCTACCCCAGAATTGTGCGTTATTAGCAATTTACACGCCTGTCCGTTCGTGGTCCTTCTCTGGTTTTATAAGTTCTCTGGTCCAACCACTACGAATAGTGTGAGGAGGACGAGGTGGTAGGTAATTCACCATCCTAAAATTTGATGGTGAATTACCTACGCTAAACAGCAGAATTCTGTTTTTAGCATAGGTAATTGAGAATTTTTATGTTATTTAGTATAGATTGAGAAAATATAGCTGCAGCTGTGATGTTATTTGCACCACAGAACTCACATTCTCTGTTTTATATGCATTACACCGATGCCATCGATGTACCAATTTCTTACAACCACTAAATTTTTTCAAAATTTTCCTATCGAATTTTAATTTAGGAATTAGAAAAAAACGATACAAAATAATTTAAAAAAAACTTTAAATATGACTTTGGTGTGACTCGAACCCGCGACCCCTAGCATTTTCTATACTAAAAATAAGATGTTGGTGTGTATACAACAAAGCATCAATTAGATGAAACTGGTGAGTGTTTTTATCGAATTATCAATTGTAATTAAATTTGTGAAATTTTGAACATATAAAAATATGTTGTCCATAAAAATATGTAATTCCTTGTCCATTTGTTGATGACCAACCATCAACCATCAGAAGTCATGGATTACATACCAAATCCTAACCGCCGTCGGCATTTCATATTATGTACATACATACTCTATATTTGTTTAAATATATGCATATGTATGTATGTAGGTATGTAGATACATACTTGCAAAAGTACACATGTGCTCATACATCCCATTCGCAAACTCCTGAAAGCATGCGTACATCCATATACATATACATACATACATACAAACATATGTGCTATCCAAACGCAAACCCTACTGTCCTCCAAATTATCAAAAACAGCAATAACAATTTCATTCATAAACTCAATCACAAAAAATCAAGAGAAAACTGGCAACATTGTCTTCGCGCAAATCGACGACAATTTCAATAATTTGTCTAGTCCAACTCGACTTGAAATAAATTCATAGGGAAGGAGACAAGGTGACAAGGGGCAAACGTTATGACATTTTGTTATTGTACAATGTTCATACACCTCAACAAGTGCTGCGTTTCCTTGCCCCGCTACATTTCGCTGTTGTCCATCACTTTTCACAAAACGAAGCAATTTTGTAAAATTTTAGCTCCAAATAGCTTTCAGATCAAGTCGGTGGACATGAGGGTAATTCAAAAGTGATGAACCTTGCACACAATGGCAATGGTTCAACACCTGCTTATGTGCGCATTCATATCAACAACTTGCAACAATCGGGCCTGCGCACCGTCAGCAAGCCATTCCATTGCGGAGGTTAGATTTGTTTGTCATATTTCGCTGATCAGAAGGAACAACCAACAACAACAAGAATAAAATACTCTGCGCAACGATATCGCTGTTGACAGTGAACAGGCCGCAATTTTAGCGGGCGCCCTGTCAATGGATATTAATTTACATGTACTGCTGTAGCAGTCGAACTTGCTGCAAAGGGCGATGACAATGGCTGAGTGCCTTACCCGTCATGATTTGAAATCGAGCCGAACTTGAAATTTCTGTGATTTATGAAAAGAATCTGCTTTGCCAAATTTTGTACTGTGAACATTTGGACAACAGCGCAATGTAGAGGGGCGAGCAGAGTATGAGCTCGTCGGTATGTAATGCTAGCCATACACGGTGCGACCGTTGACCCAACTCGGTTGCAATCGAGTTGGACTGTTTGCCTACATACAGTGCAATTTATTGTACAACCTTTTTGTACAATCTCATTTTGTAAAAAATTACTTTGAGTGAAGATGGAATAGGATAAAATTGCGCTTGTAGGAAGAAGAAGAACGTACAGCAAAAGTACGATTAATTAAAAGGAAACAAAATTGTAAAAAAGTGGTTCCTGCGAGCTTTCCATTTTGCATTATTTATTCTACAAATATTTATGTTATTTGTGTTGAATTCGCTTATTTTTACTTATTTTAATTTGATGTGTTCACTTAAAGAATTCTCGTAAAATGAAATGTTGAACAACATACCCCCAAACGATGCAACCAAGTTGTACAACTTGCCAAAAAATCAAAAATTTTTGATTTTTCGTACAACCGATACACAACTTCATACAACAGCCCCAAAAACGTTGCGATTTCGACCGCAACTGGCGCAAGTTGTATAAAAAATTGCAAGGTGTGTGGCTAGCATAAGGGAATACAAATGTATGAATGTTTGTATGTTGACACGGTCATGAATTTCTGCAAATCGACGCGACCGTCGAAAGTGACATAGCGTGTGCTTGACTTTTGTCAGCTTTTGTTGAGCTGTACAAATAAAAAACAGTATGTCGCTCGTCCCCTCACACTTTTATACCTTGCCAATGAATTTTGTTGAAGTCTAGTTGGACTAGAAAATTATTGAAATTGATGTCGTTTTGCACGACGACAATGTTGTCACATTTCACTTGATTTATGAATGAAAAATTGTACATATTATTGTACATATTTTGTAAGGTTTGGTGGACAGTCGTGGTTGTACATATGTATGCATAGATATTTGTTGCAAAATAAAATATGTATACAGTCGAGTCTGGGTATAGTGAACCCCCGCTATAATGAACAACTCGATATAGTGAACACCGAAATTTTTACATATAGTACTCTAAATAGTGAACTATCGAAAGCCTCGAAATAGTGAACAAAATTTTAAACGCAACGGTAAGCAAAAGTGACAAACAAAAAACAAAAGTTAACCAGAAATATGTATGTAAAATCGAGTATTCCTCGAAAATGCTCATTTTATGTTTATTCCTGGAAAATCTGATTCAATTTGATGTCAGTGTTTGTTTGTTTCTTGTCGGATGCAGACCGCTTCTGAGTGAATGTGTGCTGTTTTTTCTGTTTCTAAAAGTTTTTGTGTGTTAATAAATTAAGTTTTATTATGCCTGCGAGGAAATTCCTTTCGTTAAAGCAAAAAGCTGAAATTGTTGGGGAAATCGAAAGAGGCACTAGTGTTTCATCCTTGGCAAATACGTATGGTGTAGCCAAATCAACAATTTCGGGAATAAAAAAAAATTCTCGTAATTTTTTTTCCCACAAGGCAATCGGAGCATCTAAGCGAAAGACCCTTAGAAAAGGCGAATATCACCGCATGGAGACGGCGTTATACAAATGGTTTACGGATCAGCGACGAAAAAACTGTCCAGTCAGTGGGGAAATGATAAAGGAAAAGGCTATAATGTTACACGCTGACCTTGAGGAAAGCGAAGGTAGTTTTCATGCCAGCCCCGGTTGGTTATCTGGATTCAAATCTCGCTTTGGAATCCGATTGTTGAAAGTATGCGGCGAGAAACTTTCATCAGATACTCAGGCAACTGATCCATTTAAACGTAAACTCAGAAATATTATTTACGAGTTGAACCTTTGCGAGGACCAAATATACAACGCAGACGAGACCGGTTTATTTTGGAAAATGCTCCCTGAAAAAACGTATGTCAGCCAAACCGACAAAACAGCTCCCGGGAGGAAAGCAGAAAAGGCCAGAATTACTTTCCTTGCATGTACAAATGCAACTGGACAGCATAAACTTAAGCCGTTAATAATTGGGCGTGCCAAGAAGCCTCGCTCTTTTAAAGCATATGAAATCCCAGTGGACTACCGAAACTCTAAGAGTGCATGGATGACAGCAACCATTTTCCGGGAATGGTTTCACCATTGCTTCGTCCCCCAGGTAAATGAAAAATGCACTTAAAACTCATAACAGTTTTACAGAATATTTATTCATTTTTACTTGATATAAGGTTCAAAAGTATTTGCTAAAAAAGGGTTTACCAACCAAAGCTATACTATTGCTTGATAACGCCCCTAGCCATCCGCCAGAAGATGAACTTAAAACTGCTGATGGATCAATATTCGTGATTTATATGCCTCCAAATGTAACGCCTTTGATTCAGCCTATGGATCAAAATGTGATTCGCTTAACTAAGCTGTACTACAAAAAACACCTGCTGTCATTAGCTGTAGGAAAGGACGACATCACACAATTTATAAAAAATTTAACTTTGAAAGATGCAGTATCAATTTTAATGCTTGCTTGGAATCAGCTACAGGCAAGTATAATAGCGAAGTGTTGGAAGCCTTTACTAGAATGCGCCAATGCTACGGAATCGAATGAAAGCGAGGATGAAGACGATGATGTTCCTTTGGGCTTACTTCGTAAAAAAATTTTGCAGGAAAAATATGAAGAAATACATGAGATACAGGCTCTGCTGCAAGTTGTGATCCCGGAGGTAATTTTATTCACCCTCTTGACATTCATCTGTTAATTTAGTGTGTTTGTTTGTACCTTATTTGTTTTTAGGAAACCTACACTGAAAATCAAATTGAGAAGTGGAATACAATCGAGAGCGAGGAACCAATTAATTCAGATAAAGATGTCGAGGATATTGAGGAATCTGATGAGAATGATCACGACGAAGAACAGGGCGAAAACCCTATAAAGGCTACTGAGGCCATTCAAAGCTTCGATAAGGCCATCGCATGGGCTGAAGCCAACACTTCTGATTATGCTGGCATACTAGCATTGACAAGCCTGCGCGAGAAAGCGGTCCAAAAATCACTTTCCGAACGCAAGAAGCAAACATCTATTCGCGAATTCTTTAAGTAAACATTCTATAAACATTTGTATTTTCCAAAGTATTAAATAATTCCACTGATATGTTAATCTTACATTTACAGACATGAATTTTTATCAAATAAACTATGTTATTTAAAAAAAAATGTCAACCTTAATATAGTGAACAGCCTGGATACTATGAACAGGCCGTGCAAAAATTAGTTCATTATATCCAGACTCGACTGTATGTACATACCAATATATTGATTACGCGCAATATATGTAAGTTATGCATACATACATGTGTATGTAGTTATTTTTTATTTACATATTTAATTTTTTACGTATTTTTTATTTAATTATGCATGTAGGTACCTACCTATACACCAACCGGGCATATTATTTACCAAAATAGGTACATATGCATGTACATATGTACATATGTATGTATGTATGCATGTGCATAAAAGTTTTCCCAAATGAATCAACTAATTGACTGATCCAAAAGTCTGCCGATCGAGTATCACCTTGACCAAGTCATATTTTTGAAAATTGTATTTTCGATTTTTTTTAAATTTTTTTATTATATATTTTGCAAAAAAATATTTTGAAAATAATGAAAAATATGAAAATTCAATTGAATCAAGTCATTGACTAATCCAAAATTGGGCGATCGAGCCTCATCTGGACCAAGTCATATTATTGAAATTTGTTTTTTCGGATTTTTTATTTTTTTTTATTATGTATTTTGAAATTTTTTTTTGAAAATAGCAAAAATTGTGGAAGTTATGAAAATTGTGAAAATTGCTTTATTTATATCAGCAAAAGTGCACAAAATTAATAGCAGTCGTTTCTACAGAGCTGTGCTCATCAATGTTAATTTTCTGTTACTCATTTTAGCACTGTTAGGCTCATGTGGTGAATTACCTACCCCAGAATTGTGCGTTATTAGCAATTTACACGCCTGTCCGTTCGTGGTCCTTCTCTGGTTTTATAAGTTCTCTGGTCCAACCACTACGAATAGTGTGAGGAGGACGAGGTGGTAGGTAATTCACCATCCTAAAATTTGATGGTGAATTACCTACGCTAAACAGCAGAATTCTGTTTTTAGCATAGGTAATTGAGAATTTTTATGTTATTTAGTATAGATTGAGAAAATATAGCTGCAGCTGTGATGTTATTTGCACCACAGAACTCACATTCTCTGTTTTATATGCATTACACCGATGCCATCGATGTACCAATTTCTTACAACCACTAAATTTTTTCAAAATTTTCCTATCGAATTTTAATTTAGGAATTAGAAAAAAACGATACAAAATAATTTAAAAAAAACTTTAAATATGACTTTGGTGTGACTCGAACCCGCGACCCCTAGCATTTTCTATACTAAAAATAAGATGTTGGTGTGTATACAACAAAGCATCAATTAGATGAAACTGGTGAGTGTTTTTATCGAATTATCAATTGTAATTAAATTTGTGAAATTTTGAACATATAAAAATATGTTGTCCATAAAAATATGTAATTCCTTGTCCATTTGTTGATGACCAACCATCAACCATCAGAAGTCATGGATTACATACCAAATCCTAACCGCCGTCGGCATTTCATATTATGTACATACATACTCTATATTTGTTTAAATATATGCATATGTATGTATGTAGGTATGTAGATACATACTTGCAAAAGTACACATGTGCTCATACATCCCATTCGCAAACTCCTGAAAGCATGCGTACATCCATATACATATACATACATACATACAAACATATGTGCTATCCAAACGCAAACCCTACTGTCCTCCAAATTATCAAAAACAGCAATAACAATTTCATTCATAAACTCAATCACAAAAAATCAAGAGAAAACTGGCAACATTGTCTTCGCGCAAATCGACGACAATTTCAATAATTTGTCTAGTCCAACTCGACTTGAAATAAATTCATAGGGAAGGAGACAAGGTGACAAGGGGCAAACGTTATGACATTTTGTTATTGTACAATGTTCATACACCTCAACAAGTGCTGCGTTTCCTTGCCCCGCTACATTTCGCTGTTGTCCATCACTTTTCACAAAACGAAGCAATTTTGTAAAATTTTAGCTCCAAATAGCTTTCAGATCAAGTCGGTGGACATGAGGGTAATTCAAAAGTGATGAACCTTGCACACAATGGCAATGGTTCAACACCTGCTTATGTGCGCATTCATATCAACAACTTGCAACAATCGGGCCTGCGCACCGTCAGCAAGCCATTCCATTGCGGAGGTTAGATTTGTTTGTCATATTTCGCTGATCAGAAGGAACAACCAACAACAACAAGAATAAAATACTCTGCGCAACGATATCGCTGTTGACAGTGAACAGGCCGCAATTTTAGCGGGCGCCCTGTCAATGGATATTAATTTACATGTACTGCTGTAGCAGTCGAACTTGCTGCAAAGGGCGATGACAATGGCTGAGTGCCTTACCCGTCATGATTTGAAATCGAGCCGAACTTGAAATTTCTGTGATTTATGAAAAGAATCTGCTTTGCCAAATTTTGTACTGTGAACATTTGGACAACAGCGCAATGTAGAGGGGCGAGCAGAGTATGAGCTCGTCGGTATGTAATGCTAGCCATACACGGTGCGACCGTTGACCCAACTCGGTTGCAATCGAGTTGGACTGTTTGCCTATATACAGTGCAATTTATTGTACAACCTTGTTGTACAATCTCATTTTGTAAAAAATTACTTTGAGTGAAGATGGAATAGGATAAAATTGCGCTTGTAGGAAGAAGAAGAACGTACAGCAAAAGTACGATTAATTAAAAGGAAACAAAATTGTAAAAAAGTGGTTCCTGCGAGCTTTCCATTTTGCGTTATTTATTCTACAAATATTTATGTTTTTTGTGTTGAATTCGCTTATTTTTACTTATTTTAATTTGATGTGTTCACTTAAAGAATTCTCGTAAAATGAAATGTTGAACAACATACCCCCAAACGATGCAACCAAGTTGTACAACTTGCCAAAAAATCAAAAATTTTTGATTTTTCGTACAACCGATACACAACTTCATACAACAGCCCCAAAAACGTTGCGATTTCGACCGCAACTGGCGCAAGTTGTATAAAAAATTGCAAGGTGTGTGGCTAGCATAAGGGAATACAAATGTATGAATGTTTGTATGTTGACACGGTCATGAATTTCTGCAAATCGACGCGACCGTCGAAAGTGACATAGCGTGTGCTTGACTTTTGTCAGCTTTTGTTGAGCTGTACAAATAAAAAACAGTATGTCGCTCGTCCCCTCACACTTTTATACCTTGCCAATGAATTTTGTTGAAGTCTAGTTGGACTAGAAAATTATTGAAATTGATGTCGTTTTGCACGACGACAATGTTGTCACATTTCACTTGATTTATGAATGAAAAATTGTACATATTATTGTACATATTTTGTAAGGTTTGGTGGACAGTCGTGGTTGTACATATGTATGCATAGATATTTGTTGCAAAATAAAATATGTATATGTACATACCAATATATTGATTACGCGCAATATATGTAAGTTATGCATACATACATGTGTATGTAGTTATTTTTTATTTACATATTTAATTTTTTACGTATTTTTTATTTAATTATGCATGTAGGTACCTACCTATACACCAACCGGGCATATTATTTACCAAAATAGGTACATATGCATGTACATATGTACATATGTATGTATGTATGCATGTGCATAAAAGTTTTCCCAAATGAATCAACTGATTGACTGATCCAAAAGTCTGCCGATCGAGTATCACCTTGACCAAGTCATATTTTTGAAAATTGTATTTTCGATTTTTTTTAAATTTTTTTATTATATATTTTGCAAAAAAATATTTTGAAAATAATGAAAAATATGAAAATTCAATTGAATCAAGTCATTGACTAATCCAAAATTGGGCGATCGAGCCTCATCTGGACCAAGTCATATTATTGAAATTTGTTTTTTCGGATTTTTTATTTTTTTTTATTATGTATTTTGAAATTTTTTTTTGAAAATAGCAAAAATTGTGGAAGTTATGAAAATTGTGAAAATTGCTTTATTTATATCAGCAAAAGTGCACAAAATTAATAGCAGTCGTTTCTACAGAGCTGTGCTCATCAATGTTAATTTTCTGTTACTCATTTTAGCACTGTTAGGCTCATGTGGTGAATTACCTACCCCAGAATTGTGCGTTATTAGCAATTTACACGCCTGTCCGTTCGTGGTCCTTCTCTGGTTTTATAAGTTCTCTGGGTATACCGAATAGGCCTTCTCGTTGTAGTGACGCGCAAACCAGGAGTTGTTTTGAACCCATATTCGCGACAAATTCACAATTCTATTCCTTTGTGTGCCTCGATTCTATTCTTATTCATTTGCACGTACATACATATGTACATATATGTACCAACGTAAAAATATATATACATATATACATACATACATATATGCACATTCAAATCAACCACCAAAGTCCATAATGAAAAGGGCAAGCAAGTGTAAACTACTACAAGCGGTTCATTCATAAAAATAGAAATGTCGCAACAAAGCATAAAAGTGGCAACAGAGCCTTTGGACAGATCAAGATTTTTATAAAATTCTAAAATTTGAAGTCGGGCTCATGGGTAAATAATGGAGACTTCATCCGATGAGCTGACTTCTTCCTCTTCTTCAAAATACACACGCACTCTAGCCTTTTGTTTTTGTTTTCGTATCGATATCTGTCAAATTCCTTTGCACTCATGCTTCCATGACATTTCATATTTGACTTGCGTTCTCCTTCCTAATTGTTTCATTTTCAGCCATCCATCAATGTGGTAGTTTCTTGTTCATGTACGAAGAAATCTTTATTTCATCTGTATTTGTGTCACAAGTTGTCGCTTAAAGTGCAAAACAGCATATCAGTCTACTGTACGTATGCGTGCATATGCGGCTTTGCTTTCAAACGACGATGGTATGAAAATATACCCAGTAAACATTTATCTTTGAAATTAATGTGAATATATATTTTTTCCAATATTTATTGTACCTTAATTGGGGCAGAAATCCATTCGAAAACAAGTGCATATTTTCTATATGATCATCATCTTTGTTTTCCAGTTAAGAAATCCTCTGATGTTAATATAAATTCAATTATGAATTACCTACTGTTTCAAAAAATGGTTTTAATTATTTGAAATTTTCTTCCACCCTTGTCAAGCTTTGAGAAAATTTTAAGATAACAAAATTATGTAGGTACATATTTTGGGTAACCTAAAAATTATAACTTTTTCCAAGGTAAGCAAAATATCACCTTCGTGCACCTGGGTATGCCAAATGCTGTAAGTCTACCGCTGTCTTCATATGCAGTAGTTTGCATGTACATACTCAATAAACATCAGATCAAAATATGTCAAACAATGGCTGTGTTCAGAAACTCAGTTTGAAGCGCAACCTGATTTTGTAGTACAAGCAGAGCGTTCATAAACGTAAATTTTGCATGAAGCGCCGCTTATCACAATCATCAAAAAAATAATTACTGCCGATGTTGCGTTTCATGCTGCGTTTCTGAACATACCCAATGTTAGTTCTCAAATGCATCACAAGTTGAGAATTAAGGAAAATGTTTATGGGGTATACATATGGATATGCATGGATGTATGTACATATAGATGTGTATGAAGACCTGTAGCGTCCTTGTAGGGAAATCAATAAATAGTGAACAGATGTAAAACTGTAGAATTTGCAAAAATTGTTAACCAGTTCTGAACTATCAAATAGGTAATCCAGCGGTGGATAATTTACACCCCCGTGTTATATTCACCAGTTGCTAACATGCAAACATGACATGACGCAAAAGAGATTGTGCTCGCACTAGTAGTGTCGAAAAATGATCTAGAGATTTTCCCAACAGGGGTCATAGGCATCGTGTTTCTTTCATTTCATTTCTTTCTGCCTCCATTTATTCCTCCATATACTTCTTTCTATTTCGCGGAGACGAAATATAGTGCGAGGCAACTCCTGGATTGCCGGTCATGCACAATCACTCACTCGACTAAGTTACACTTGCGAATTCTCCCTTCTTATAGATTTACGTTCTTTGATAGAATCGAGGCACACAAAGGAATAGAATTGTGAATTTGTCGCGAATATGGGTTCAAAACAACTCCTGGTTTGCGCGTCACTACAACGAGAAGGCCTATTCGGTATACCTTTCAAGTAGCGAATTTTCCCTTCTTATACATTTACGTTCTTTGATAGCGCCATTGTATTATATTATTTCGCGGAGACGAAAAATAGTGCGAGGCAACTCCTGGATTGCCGGTCATGCACAATCACTCGCTCGACTAAGTTCCACTTGCGAATTCTCTCTTCTTATAGATTTACGTTCTTTGGTTAGACCTCGATTACGATCTACAATCGAGTGGAGCAGCAATGCATGGCGGTCGGCATGATCTAGGGTTGCACTGTGGCTAGTCATTGTCGGCTGGGCGGGGTTCTTGCCTACATTGCTGTCCTGCGCCATAAACAGAAAAAATTCATATCATGCCTTTTCAAAAATAACGAGAAAATCACACGAAAACAACATCCGGTTTGGCCGGATGCCACGGACGGACCGTTGAAAAATTCGAAAATTCAAAATAACCCGAAAAATCCAAATTCAAGAGGCCAGGCATCAGTTAAACTTAAATAAATGCAAACCGAGGGAAAATGTCGTTAAAATATGAATATGAATTTTGAACGTACATATGTACGTTAAAGTCAGACGGACGTTAGCAAAACATTTAAACCGAAATTTAAATCGGACGGAAATACTGACATCAACGGAAAAGTTTGAAAATAGATAATCGGACGTTATATTTAAATAATCGCGGACGGAAGAGAAAAGATTTAGAAATTTAAATTTGAATATACGTTGAAATCGATGTGTATTTAATTTGAATAAACACTGAAAAGAAAACTGTCACAGTGAGTTTGAATTTGAATATACATACATATATATCGCGAGGAAAGAAAAAAATCGTTAACTTTGAATTTCAATTTGAATCAACCGGAAGGACCGGTTATTGACAGGCATCTGAAAATACATAAAAGAAGCTGAAATTTAAAATATATGAACAATCAAAAAAAAGTTAAAGGCCGAACTCACAAGGGGGTGGCGTTGCTGATGTTGTTGCAGCGCCGGTGCGTTTTTGTCCCACCCTAATCCATGGTTACTGTCGCACCCGAATATCAGTAACCCCTTACCTGTGGTGCGCCGCTGGTGTTGTTGCAGCGCTGGTGCTTTACTAGCCCACCCTCATCCTTGGCCATCGGTGCACCTATATTTCGATGACCCCTTTATTATTATGCGCTGCTGGTGTTGTTGCAGCGTCGGTGCTTATCGACCCACCCTCATCCATGGTCATCAGTGCACCTATGTTTTGATGACCCCGTATCTGAAATCCCTAATGACTTTTTAAATGAAGAGAATCAGCACTCCCATTTTAAACTTACAATATTTATTTACAATTCATTGTTCAAAAGTTCACAAAAGAGATGCATATGTATATTCTAAATATAGTAAGCGTTTAGCCGTGTAGGTGCATTTTAATACAAAGGGTTGAGTCGGATATAGTCCAAATAAAAAATTTTGCATTACCAAGCTTTCAATGCATGTATATATATGTATATGTATATACTACTTATATGTGCATATATCAACCTCGTTTATACCACTTCTATATGAGTATGACTACTTAGTGCATATATATATATTCGTGTAAGAATAAGCAGCAAGGGATCTCGTAAACGGGAAATTTCTCTGTTCCATTATGGTTTTATATTATGTTATTAGTGGCCTTTATTTTGTGTTATTATTTTCCTTTCGTTGACTGTATTCAATTTAGGTCGGGTTTGGTTATATATTTTCCTACGTAGTCCCTCCCTCCTTTTACAATTATGTAATATCAGGATATATGTGTTTATAATCTCCTATTCTATCGCAAATCAAAACATTTCTGATTTAACACTTGTTAATAAAATTCCATCATAATCAATTTTACTTACATATTTGATTTCGAACAATCAGAAGAATTTTGTCTTAATTATGTTTGTTGGGTGGTTGCCCAGTTATACAGATGTATGAACGTACATATGTGTGTATAAATGAGTTCGTTGCTTATTAGCTAGCCATCGTTAGTTAAGCAATGTTCTCCCACCAGCACTGCGTTTCTGTAACTGAACTCTATCAATCTTTTCGCCTGAGTGACGTCATAATGACGTCAATCGATAGATTCTCACCTGCTTTTTAGGTGGTGACAAAGTGTGGAACGTATTAATGTGACGTCATTTTGATCGAAAATTTTCGCGATTTTGTTACAGAAACTCACTACAGGTCTTTTCTTAACCAAAACAAAATTTAACGGCTAAGAGCCAATGTGTAGATTAAGAATCACTAAGAGACCTAGGTCTCAGCTAGTAAGATTTTCACCAGCCCAATTTATTCGCTGTCAAAGTGAGAGACTACCGGGAAAAGGAAAATAAGCAACGAATCACTTTTGAAATTTACAAAGTTTGCGAATTTTAAATAATGAAAATGGAAAAAAAAAAGGTTTTGACAGTCGAAAATAGCATTCAAATTATAATCTATGCATACTTAACAATATATATACATATCTTTTACATCCACTCTTGACTCACCACCCGTTGCGGTACACCTTTGGTGATGGTGCTACCGATCTGCTGCTGTTGTTGTCGCTGTATTGGACGTCGCTTTTGTTGTTGTTGTTGGGACGCCTTGTTGTCACACGTTGTCGTTGTTGCTGAGGCACCTATTGCTGTATTTGCTGTTGTTGTTGTTGCGGGGAAATTATGTGGCGCCGTTTGCGCTGCTGTGGTAACCATCAATGGAATATGTGCCGCTGTTGGTGTTGTCGTGTCACTATACGTGCGTTGTTGTTGTTGTGGTGCCGACTATTTGGTAATTGCTGTGGTGGTTGCGGTGCCAATTGTTTGGCAATTTGTTGTTGTGGTGCCGACTATGTGGCAATTTGCTTTTGCGAACCCGACTATTTGGCAATTGCTGTGGTGGTTGTGGTGCCAATTGTTGGCAATTTGTTGTTGTGGTGCCGGCTATTTGGCAATTTGCTTAATTGTAGGTATTTGCTTTACAAGCGTTCGTCAATTATTCTTTTGTATCCCCTCTCTTTTTTTTTGTAGTTCATATAATTATAATCTCAATAATAAAACACAACCTTTTCTCCACTTTTGTGTTGTAAAAATTAGAATGCCCAGAAGTTATTGACTAGCAGCGCTCTTGGTAGCTGAAACGAAGAACCCCTTGAAGGCTACGTGCTAATAGAGTTGAAACAGTGAAGAGGCGATGACTGAGCATTGTGGAGTTGAAGTTGACATTTCCTTTGAACGCAGTCGCATATCTTGTACATATGCGTCATACATACGCAGGCGCTTGGATGGAATACATGGAGCACTACATGCAAATTAATTTCTTTGCGGATTTGAACACCTACACTACTACCGCCGAGTCTAAAATTCACCGGGTTGGTACACGCACTTTACCTCGAATATTAATTTCTCATATAGTTTTTATTCAAAAATTTTTCTCTTTTTTTCCGACAATATTATGAAGGAATTTCGCAAAAGGATTCTTTATTAGGCAAACTCTCGACTCCCGTCACAAACCACACTTAACACGCTCCATCAACTACTCTCCACCAACTGACTACCCTGTACTAAAATTTTCGCCAGCTACCCAGCGTGCCTACACTTCCCCTCTTTTTCTGTATTCATCTGGAAGAGTCCCGTTTCTTTTTCGTATACCCTGTAATGATGTAGTGACGTGTGCATAATAGTGGCGTGACTTTACGGTTACCCGAATGTCTACATCATGGTATGACGCTAGCAATGACACCAGCGAGATGGAATGCGATTGCCATGTTACACAAAAAAAAAAATACCAAAACATTCGGAATAAAATGCCTCAAGCATTTTTTTCCATGAAACTATCTCAAAATAATCGATTATATTCGTGCCCTAGTAAATTTGCTACTGTAAAATTCTATTAGTGTACGTTGGGAATATTAATAGACATTGTTGTCTTACGCTCAAATTATAAAAATGGTAAGAGACAGAAAAATCTGATTAATGAAACAATAGTATAAACATGCGGTAAATAATTAATTAATTTTCTGTGAACTATGTAAATTTTAAAATTGTATAGAGCGCATAAGAACATTTTATAATATGTACATTTGAAAGTACTAAGTCACCGAATAACCATGTGTTACGTATTTTCACAATAAGAAGTGTTCATGGCAACCCTGGAGAACCAGTTTGTCCATCACCAATACATGTGCATATCCCGCCATTGGAACGACTGTCAAGGTTGAGATGGGAAATTTCAGTTATAGCCCAACCAGTCAACGACGCACGCACGTAGCCCGTGTCAGCTGACACAACCTGTCTTATGGAGTTGTAGTGTAAATGCCCACTCACCAACGCATGACGAAGGCCCCTTTAACGCACGTATCGTAGAAACCTAGCTCAGTTTGATTTTTCACGTAATAACGTGTCAGCTGATTGCTCTCTTTGCAACAGGGTTGCCGGAGCGATCATTTTGTAGTAAATTAGTACGATTAGTTTTTTCTTGCGTTTTTTTTTTTACTAAATTTGACTATTGCCGCAATTGTTTTTTTACAAGGAAATAAAAATGTAAATAAAGAAAATGAAGGTTTTTTGGCGTTTTTTTTTACTAAATTTTACTACATATTTTATCAATCGTTTTTATTTGTTTTTATATGGAGATAAAAATTTAAATAGAAGAAAATTAAGTTTTTCCTGCTGTGTTTTCTTTACTAAATTTGACTATTGTGGATATTTTTGACTGTTGCATTTAATACATTTGACTATTAGGCATATAACTTTTTACAATTTTTGCAAAAACGAAAAACGGCATACTATAGTCGAATAGAGCATAAAAAAGTATGAACCCCATTATTTTTTTTTTTTGCGAAATTGCAATAAAGTTTCCGCGCAAAACGAAATTACTTTTTTATCAGAACTGCTGAAAAAAACAAAAAAAGTTTTGTACATCTGCGCAGAGCGTGCAATTAAAATTGTGCAAGACATTTTACCATTGTGTAAATCATCATATACTTTAAACTTAAAACTTATTTCATATAACAATTGACAAAAATGTAAAAATAAAAATATTAAAAAAAAAATTAAAAAAAATCTGACTTTTTTTAGAAATCCATTTTTGCGCGGAACGTTTTTGAACCGAAATCACCTAAAAAAGTGATATTCATTACTTGTACAATATTTGCCACGTGGTGGTATGCCAAATTTTTCGTCAAAATTTGTTATATGCCTAATGTACATATTCTTAAAAGCCTTTAAGAAGAAAATGTAGAAGCACGGAGTCAGAAGTAAACAAAACTGCAATTAATAATTGGTTTTAAATTATCATGATACAACATTTTCAATTTAAAAATTTATTTATTAATAAATTCTATGAATAATACGATTTTTAAGAAAAATTACTACGAAACCAAACACAAGTTACTACGAAATCAAAAACTGCATGTATACTTTGCTGTACAATGGTAACGCTGTTACTCAACTCATTCCAAACAAACCAAAAACAATGCAGAATGTAAACAAAGGAAAACAACTGATTCTTGCGTTGGGTATGCGTGCGTTTACGTGCGTGAATGGTGTCGATTTTCAACT
This sequence comes from Urophora cardui, assembly GCA_960531455.1. Classification (NCBI taxonomy): domain Eukaryota; kingdom Metazoa; phylum Arthropoda; class Insecta; order Diptera; family Tephritidae; genus Urophora; species Urophora cardui. Next base: position 856,118 of record OY482670.1, read on the forward strand.
ATTGCGTGAGGTAACTGAGAGATATGACGCCGTCGGTCAATGGTTGGACTATTAAGCTTTCCCCATGAGAGGCCTACTTATAGAGGTTGGCTCGAAAACTTGCCATTTTTTCGAGAAAAAAAAAATTTTACGTGCAATCTATAAAGAGTTCAAATTTGAAGAATGAATCAAAACCATATAACCATTTAGAAAAAAAAATTCAATGTAAATTTCGGATACTATTACTTATTTAAAATTTGTTTAGACTCTTAGTGGAGGAAGAAAAGGAATTAATTACAGGATTCTGAAAAAAAAGGTTACATTTAAGATATCTAGTCACTGAATAAGAAAGTACAAAACGTTATTATTGCCAGAACACCACCAGTGGTGAATGAAATTTGCTCGAACAAGGAAATGACTCCTGTCAAAAAAAAATTGTCAGCTGTTGCCATCGAGACAACCTCATAAATCACCCTCGTTTCGCAGTGCGGCCACCTGTTACACTAGCCCACAGCCCAACCATACAAGGTCGATGTGAGAGAGGATCGCTCTTCTTCTTCCTGCTCTTGCTCATGTTAACTTATCACTTGGCTTATGTCTTGATTTTACAATCTTACATGCGTCGTTCGTAGAAATAGGTTGAATGCCAAGTTGCGTGTTCTCTGGCTTTTACCCCGCTTTTGACATTTTGAAGCAAACCGTCTAACGCCAATCGCATATTCTCCCTCACATGCGACGACCTGTTTAGTATGGCCACGCGTCACCCATTCTTCTTCACCATGTCAGCACATCGGCCATTATTGGAAAAGTACTAAGAAAAAAACTACTGAAATAGTGGTGCTGCCACACAGACAAAATTGAGCAACCGAAATTAACCTGTTTATGATCGATATCAGGATTGATATCGATAGCAAACCATAACAGGCCTGCTTCGCTTCGAAGACCTGACGAGGGAGCGAACAGGAAAAATGGTTTGCCTGTAAGGTTGTTGCGATAATACTCAACTGTTAACTACGTGGGGCACGACTCACCCCTAGATAAGAGTCTCAAATTCTACCACAGCTAACCGGGCAACAGAGGCTCCATCAGGTGATATCAAAAAAAAAACATATGGCTGTATGAACATGTCCAATCTAGTAATGTATGAAAATCCGAGATTAATTGAAAGTCAGAAAAAAAATTCATTTGGTAAAAAAACCCAAAATGCGTAAGTCCGGTGTTGCGGTGGTTCTCTATTAGGCCAGAGAAGCCTACCCCCCTAAGTGCCGAACTTGGTCGGTCTTAACAACCTGTCCCCCCCGGCTGATCCAACCCCGCACGCTGGACCCAGGACAGGCGGTCTTGAAAAAGACCCTTGGTCCGCTGGTTTCTCGCCCCCCGGAATGGGCTTTACAAAAAAAAATTAAATTATTTCGTTTCCTATTTTAAGGCTTCGCGGCCTTAGACATTTTTTTTACAGGAGAACGCGTCTAAACTCCGAATACAATCACCCTATCAGCTGGTCTATGGTCCCTAACCTCGCGAAGCTGGACAGAAAAAAAACTTTAACAGGAAAATCATCAGAACTCCGTTTGAATAGACATTTTTGTATTGGAGAACTCGTCAAAACTCCGTAAGGTTAGGCATTTGATATAGGAGAACTCGCCAAAACTCCATAAAACTAGACATTTTAATTTGGGAGAACTCGTCAAAACTCCGTATAAGCAGACCAATTAGAATATGGACTGCTAGATGGTCCACGGTTCCCGATGGGAGCGCTTGTGATCCACCTAAATTATAACTGCTCGGGGAGAATACTGGGCGAATTGTCCCCGACCGCCAAGACGCCCAGCGGAGTCTTATTGAGGACGAATATCAGAAGCATGGAATCGTCCTATTAATCTCCCTGTTAAGTCTTCTAAGTCATACAGTGCATTGCCCACTTTTCCACGAACTCGACACTTAATATATTTTGGCAGGAATTTCGCGTTTATGCCCTGTTTGAAGTTACTCAAGGCAAAATTTCTTCGAAATACTTCTTGACCTTCTCTATAATTCACAAGCCTAGAGCGCTTATTGTAAACCTGCTTGACTCTATCATTTGCCTGCGCTAAATTTTTACGGATTTGCTCGTGTATTCCTGATAACCTGTCCGCTTTGCTCACTATCGGTACACAATCTTTTACATAATCTCTAACATTTCTATTAAAAAATAGTGTCTGCTTTAATAGTCTTTTTAGGTAAAAAAAACTGAAAGCAAATAAAAAAAATTTGTGATCGTACCAGATAACAGCAAAAAAAAAAGTTCTGACAAACTGATTCGTGATTCTATAGCGGCACCGACCTTAAATTCCCTTTTTTTTTTTTTGAAATTATTTATTTATTTTATTTATTTATGTCTACAACAGAGTTAACATGTTTCCACAGACATATCAGCAAAGTTAGAATAAAATGTAATCAATTATCTATAAGTTGTAGAAATTAAATAAATAAAGCCATATAGGTTAAAATATATAACATATAAACATAATTAATAATACAATTGATAATGAACTAAGTTCGAGCAAAATATGTTTTCTAAAGCAGTCTTTATTGGATCAGAAATGTCCAGGTCTAGCAAATTTGAGAAATAGTTAAATTCAGTCAGCGTTCTGTTTAAAGGCGCATTAGCATTATAAACCGTTCTACTAAAGCCAACTTTGAAAACACTGAAACTGCGAAAGTTTCTGCTAGGGGTATAAAATTGTATTCTCTCAAGAATAGAGGGACAGTCAATTCTCCCCGTAACTATACCCATTAAAAACGAGATAGCTTGAGTAATTGCCCTATTACGCAAAGAAGGTAAAGTAATTAGCTGACATCGCGAAGCATAAGGTGGTACCGGTTCTTCAAAATTTAGAGAGCGCAAAGCAAAACGTACAAATGTCTTCTGAACCCTTTCCAGACGATTTATGTGGACAGAATGATTAGGCCTCCAGATAAAGGCCGCATAATCTAGCTTAGATCGTACAAAAGCTGAATATAACATCTTATGGGTATAAGGATAACTTATACATACATACAAACACACATTGTTAAAACTGATTAGCGTATAAATCTATATAAGTACATATAAGAAGAAATTAGAAAAATATCAATATACATATTTATTAATTAATGAGAATGCTGACCCTCCATCATTAGAAGGCACAGGTTACAGAAATAAAAAAAATATAAACCCCTTGAAAAATAAAAACACAAAAAAAAATTAAGACGGTGTGTGCTAACTCGTCTCCAGCGCACCAACCGCAATGCAGGGTTGCTCGGAAGCTAAATCCCTGAGACAGGCTGGCTAACTAGAAAATAGTTAACAATAACCAAAAAAAATTTAAATTTTGCGAAATACTAACCTATCTCCGCCGCAATGAAAGGAACGGTTTGAATCCGCTATCCCCAGACTTGCGGAGATAGACAATACATCCTTGGGTCTCAGCTCAGCTCACCGCCATGAAGTGTTGCTAAATGTTCCAAGGCACCCAACTCAGGCATGAGATGAACTGAGGCCTGCATCGCATAACAAAAGAAAAAGACAGAACAAAAGAAATTTGCAACTATACCCTCCTAATCTCCGCCGCAATGAAAGGAACAGCTAGAGGCTGCTTTCCCCAGACTTGCGGAGATGAAAAGTACTAACTCAGGTCTCAGACCAACCCATCGCAATGAAAGTGGCGCTAAGTGCAACCAACTCAGACGCGGGATGGCTGAGGCCTAAATTGCAAAAAAAAAAAATCACGAAAACAAAAAAAATAAAAGGACGAATTTTCCTCATGGCCAACATCCTTGGCTCCGCCGCAATGAAAGGCACGGTTTGAAGCCGCTACCCCAGACTTGCGGAGAAGGATTTGTTAGCTTAGGATCCAACTCAACTCATCGCAATGAAGGCGGTGTTCAAATCACCACCCCAGACACGAGATGAGCTGGGCCCCAAAAGAAAAAAATCCGATACACAAAACTGCACAAAAGACATATTCGGCAAAAGAAATTTATAAAAAAATAATTACTGAATCTAGCGGACATGCCCCTCGGACGACAGTGAAAACAAATTTAAATTACAAAAAAAATACGTGCGTTCAACACTGCCTCTTCGGGTGAAACGCAAAAAGAAAAAAAACAGACTGGGTGACGTGAAGTCGCGTGGAGCCCTGAGCCACTGACACCAATGACTCTCCAATCATCCCGATCAATCTCATCATCCCGCCGCAACGCAGTGGCGGCTACTGAGGCTGCCAATCTGGGACTTGCGGAATAATGAAACTTCACTGAACGACCAGAAAACCACTGAAGCCAGCACCCCAGGACACCAAGTTGGGCGCCATCTGTTATGGTACGCCCACGATCTATGTTTTGTGGCGCCCTCTGTCACCAACAGCGATGAACTCCTTGGACAACCTGATCAGTTCACCATCTCGCCGCAACGCAGTGGCGGCGCAGGGCCTGCCTATCTGGGACTTGCGAGATAGTAAGGCGTCACTGGCTGACCAAAAAGCCATCGAGTCAGTACGTTGGGCGCCATCTGTTATGGTACAGCTTTCGATTACCGAGTGCGTTTTGTGGCGCCCTATGCCACCAACAGCGATGACCTCCTCGGACAACCTGATCAGCCCCACCATCTCGCCGCAACGCAGTGGCGGCGCAGGGCCTGCCCATCTGGGACTTGCGAGATAGTAAGACGTCACTGGCTGACCAAAAAGCCATCGAGCCCCACGTTGGGCGCCATCTGTTATGGTTCGCGTTTGACCTCGATTGCGATCTACAATCGAGTGGAGCAGCAATGCATGGCGGTCGGCATGATCTAGGGTTGCACTGTGGCCAGGCCCGTAGCCAGCTTTTCATTTCAGGGGGGGCTGAAGTAAAAAAATATATAAACTTTAAATTTTCTGTTTATTAAAAAAAAACAATATAAATTCATATATATATTACTTAAATTATTTGGTAGTTGTAACTTAAATAAGTAATATTTTTCTTTTCTTCTTGTTTGCCATATCATTAATTACTTCATCTGGATCTATTTTAATATCCCAGTGCACTGCAATAACAGCAAGTGCACTCAGCCGCTCATTGCCCATCACACTGCGTGGTAAAGTTTTTATTCTTTTTAAGGTTGAAAAAGTTCTTTCAACGGAAGCGGTCGTCACTGGAAGAGTTGCTAAGATTGTAAGCAGGTAGTGAATAGCTCGTTTCAGCAAAATAAGCAACTGTAAGCAAAAATTTACCACTCAACTAATTGCTGGAAGTAAAAGCAACCCTCTCAAATTGAGTTGCTTGGCTTAACTATACATGCAAACACGACTCAGCTGAACACTGAAGCGAATGATTCGTGTTTTCGTTTTTGGCTCGGCTGAATTCAGCAATAAGCAAAATACATCGGCTATTGCTGTTTTGCAGCGAGCAAATTCAAACCCTGATGTATATGCTCAAAATAGCGGTATTTTGTAGTATTACGCCGAATTGCATAGTATGACACTCCAGATTTTGTTGTTGCTTTTTTGTATACATATGTATGCCAATGATCTAAAACAGTCCCCTGCAAAAAATGCGATTAATCCGGGACGTGTCCGGGATCAATCGCAAGGGAGCATGCGACTAATACAATTTTACATCCCTTTATATGGAGTGAATTGATCGCATTTGTTCGAGCATGTCCTATGAAGAGACTAATTGTTCCACTTGTATACCCGAACGGGTACCAATGTAGATTAATCACTAACATACCGAACGGGTACAAATGTAGATCAATCGCTTTCAGCACGAACGGGTACAAATGTAGATTTTTCCTTAAAAAATTGTAAATGTTCATGCATATTTAAATAAAGATAAAGATTATATAATGTTTTACTTTTGTAAAAAAATTTCAATAAATAAATTTAAAAAATTATAAGTTTTGAGTATGCATTATATCGTCCCCTCAATACAACAATAGCGTATAATTTTTTTTGGGTTTTGAGAAAATCGAGTTTAAAGTTTTTGTCAAATCAGATACATATCTATTAAATTTTTGAACAAGAAATTATACACCATTTTTTCCAATGACATTTTGACCCACTTTGTGGAAGTAGAATTTGACGAAATTATGACCAGACATAGAATCAATGATGGAGATTCTAAATATGCAATAAAAAAATAATGGCGTATGAGCACGTACGTATAGACGATATGAGCGTGATGAAAAGGATTTTTTCATAGGATATTTTAGGCAACATTTTGTTAAAATTGTTATTAAAAAAGGGTGTTCAATTCGTTTTACCGGTTGTTCTACAATTTTTTAAATACATTGCATATTTTTGTAAAATGTCTATATTTAAGGAATCTAGATTTGTACCCGTTCGGAATGAAAGCGATTAATCTACATTTATACCCGTTCGGGATGAAAGCGATTAATCTACATTTATACCCGTTAGGGAACAATTGGTCTACAATTAGTCTACATTTATACCCGTTCGGGAACAATTGGTCTACAATTAGTCTACATTTATACCCGTACGAGAACAATTGGGGACTAATTGTGGACCGATTGTTCTCGAAAGAGATCAATCGAGGACAAATCTCTTTCGGGATTGATCGCACATTTTTTTGCAGGGTCGTGTGCAAGCCTCAATACTACTACATTTTACGTTTGCGCTGAACAAATACTACTACACGTTTTCGCTGCCAAGTACGCTGGACAAATTTGTATGTTTGTTGTAGAACAACAGCAACAAACGCCGATTCTTTGTCTAGACCTAGCGTACGTGTTCAGTGGCTTTCGTGTTTGTGTAATATTTTTCGCAGTAGCAGAATTATCGCTCAAACACTAGTGTTTGGTATTTTATTGCGTCTTTCGCAATTGAGCATCACTGATCTAAAATACTCACTACATAAATTGAATGTTATACCATGTCTCCACATAACGTGTTTCGCTCTTTTTTTCTGCATTTTCTCTCTCAATCTTGTTTCGACACGGAAACCAGTGCCGAAACTCGCCAATTTCCATACAAATTTCTGAGAGCGAGTGAAGATTGAAACACTGTTTCATTCTGAATCATCTTGCCAACCTCGATGATATCGATGTCTTCTCTAATTTTGTATCGAAAATCTATCGAAATCTCACACAGGCAAAAACAAAAACGCAAAATATAAGCAAACATACAAACATTTAAGAAGAGCAAGAAAGAGAAATGTTAAACTGAATCACGATCAGCCACGTGGAGACGGGTTATTTAGCGAGATGTTTTGCTAAATGTTTTGTTGGTGAAACAAGTTATGTGGAGACGGGCTTTAAATGTTTTATTTGGCGCGTGCCATATTTTTTTGTATTTCGCATAGATCTTAACGCTGACGAAACGGCGACAGTCAGTCACCGTCCAGTGTAGTTGCGTACGACTGTTATAGGTTTGAGCTGAGTTGTGTATAAGAGTTTCAAAAGATTCAGTCAGTGATAAATCTTTTTTATTTGCGATTTATTTAAAAAATTTCCTTATTTCGGGGGGGGGCTTCAGCCCTCTAGCCCCCCCCTGGCTACGTGCCTGACTGTGGCTAGTCATTGTCGGCTGGGCGGGGTTCTTGCCTACATTGCTGTCCTGCGCCATAAACAGAAAAAATTCATATCATGCCTTTTCAAACCAAAACGAGTAAAATCACACTAAAACAACATCCGGTTTGGCCGGATGCCACGGACGGACCGTTGAAAAATTCGAAAATTCAAAATAACCCGAAAAATCCAAATTCAAGAGGCCAGGCATCAGTTAAACTTAAATAAATGCAAACCGATGGAAAATGTCGTTAAAATATGAATATGAATTTTGAACGTACATATGTACGTTAAAGTCAGACGGACGTTAGCAAAACATTTAAACCGAAATTTAAATCGGACGGAAATACTGACATCAACGGAAAAGTTTGAAAATAGATAATCGGACGTTATATTTAAATAATCGCGGACGGAAGAGAAAAGATTTAGAAATTTAAATTTGAATATACGTTGAAATCGATGTGTATTTAATTTGAATAAACACTGAAAAGAAAACTGTCACAGTGAGTTTGAATTTGAATATACATACATATATATCGCGAGGAAAGAAAAAAATCGTTAACTTTGAATTTCAATTTAAATCAACCGGAAGGACCGGTTATTGACAGGCATCTGAAAATACATAAAAGAAGCTGAAATTTAAAATATATGAACAATCAAAAAAAAGTTAAAGGCCGAACTCACAAGGGGGTGGCGTTGCTGATGTTGTTGCAGCGCCGGTGCGTTTTTGTCCCACCCTAATCCATGGTTACTGTCGCACCCGAATATCAGTAACCCCTTACCTGTGGTGCGCCGCTTGTGTTGTTGCAGCGCTGGTGCTTTACTAGCCCACCCTCATCCTTGGCCATCGGTGCACCTATATTTCGATGACCCCTTTATTATTATGCGCTGCTGGTGTTGTTGCAGCGTCGGTGCTTATCGACCCACCTCATCCATGGTCATCAGTGCACCTATGTTTTGATGACCCCGTATCTGAAATCCCTAATGCCTTTTTAAATGAAGAGAATCAGCACTCCCATTTTAAACTTACAATATTTATTTACAATTCATTGTTCAAAAGTTCACAAAAGAGATGCATATGTATATTCTAAATATAGTAAGCGTTTAGCCGTGTAGGTGCATTTTAATACAAAGGGTTGAGTCGGATATAGTCCAAATAAAAAATTTTGCATTACCAAGCTTTCAATGCATGTATATATATGTATATGTATATACTACTTATATGTGCATATATCAACCTCGTTTATACTACTTCTATATGAGTATGACTACTTAGTGCATATATATATATTCGTGTAAGAATAAGCAGCAAGGGATCTCGTAAAGGGGAAATTTCTCTGTTCCATTATGGTTTTATATTATGTTATTAGTGGCCTTTATTTTGTGTTATTATTTTCCTTTCGTTGACTGTATTCAATTTAGGTCGGGTTTGGTTATATATTTTCCTACGTAGTCCCTCCCTCCTTTTACAATTATGTAATATCAGGATATATGTGTTTATAATCTCCTATTCTATCGCAAATCAAAACATTTCTGATTTAACACTTGTTAATAAAATTCTATCATAATCAATTTTACTTACATATTTGATTTCGAACAATCAGAAGAATTTTGTCTTAATTATGTTTGTTGGGTGGTTGCCCAGTTATACAGATGTATGAACGTACATATGTGTGTATAAATGAGTTCGTTGCTTATTAGCTAGCCATCGTTAGTTAAGCAATGTTCTCCCACCAGGTCTTTTCTTAACCAAAACAAAATTTAACGGCTAAGAGCCAATGTGTAGATTAAGAATCACTAAGAGACCTAGGTCTCAGCTAGTAAGATTTTCACCAGCCCAATTTATTCGCTGTCAAAGTGAGAGACTACCGGGAAAAGGAAAATAAGCAACGAATCACTTTTGAAATTTACAAAGTTTGCGAATTTTAAATAATGAAAATGGAAAAAAAAGGTTTTGACAGTCGAAAATAGCATTCAAATTATAATCTATGCATACTTAACAATATATATACATATCTTTTACATCCACTCTTGACTCACCACCCGTTGCGGTACACCTTTGGTGATGGTGCTACCGATCTGCTGCTGTTGTTGTCGCTGTATTGGACGTCGCTTTTGTTGTTGTTGTTGGGACGCCTTGTTGTCACACGTTGTCGTTGTTGCTGAGGCACCTATTGCTGTATTTGCTGTTGTTGTTGTTGCGGGGAAATTATGTGGCGCCGTTTGCGCTGCTGTGGTAACCATCAATGGTATATGTGCCGCTGTTGGTGTTGTCGTGTCACTATACGTGCGTTGTTGTTGTTGTGGTGCCGACTATTTGGTAATTGCTGTGGTGGTTGCGGTGCCAATTGTTTGGCAATTTGTTGTTGTGGTGCCGACTATGTGGCAATTTGCTTTTGCGAACCCGACTATTTGGCAATTGCTGTGGTGGTTGTGGTGCCAATTGTTGGCAATTTGTTGTTGTGGTGCCGGCTATTTGGCAATTTGCTTAATTGTAGGTATTTGCTTTACAAGCGTTCGTCAATTATTCTTTTGTATCCCCTCTCTTTTTTTTGTAGTTCATATAATTATAATCTCAATAATAAAACACAACCTTTTCTCCACTTTTGTGTTGTAAAAATTAGAATGCCCAGAAGTTATTGACTAGCAGCGCTCTTGGTAGCTGAAACGAAGAACCCCTTGAAGGCTACGTGCTAATAGAGTTGAAACAGTGAAGAGGCGATGACTGAGCATTGTGGAGTTGAAGTTGACATTTCCTTTGAACGCAGTCGCATATCTTGTACATATGCGTCATACATACGCAGGCGCTTGGATGGAATACATGGAGCACTACATGCAAATTAATTTCTTTGCGGATTTGAACACCTACACTACTACCGCCGAGTCTAAAATTCACCGGGTTGGTACACGCACTTTACCTCGAATATTAATTTCTCATATAGTTTTTATTCAAAAATTTTTCTCTTTTTTTCCGACAATATTATGAAGGAATTTCGCAAAAGGATTCTTTATTAGGCAAACTCTCGACTCCCGTCACAAACCACACTTAACACGCTCCATCAACTACTCTCCACCAACTGACTACCCTGTACTAAAATTTTCGCCAGCTACCCAGCGTGCCTACACTTCCCCTCTTTTTCTGTATTCATCTGGAAGAGTCCCGTTTCTTTTTCGTATACCCTGTAATGATGTAGTGACGTGTGCATAATAGTGGCGTGACTTTACGGTTACCCGAATGTCTACATCATGGTATGACGCTAGCAATGACACCAGCGAGATGGAATGCGATTGCCATGTTACACAAAAAAAAAATACCAAAACTTTCGGAATAAAATGCCTCAAGCATTTTTTTCCATGAAACTATCTCAAAATAATCGATTATATTCGTGCCCTAGTAAATTTGCTACTGTAAAATTCTATTAGTGTACGTTGGGAATATTAATAGACATTGTTGTCTTACGCTCAAATTATAAAAATGGTAAGAGACAGAAAAATCTGATTAATGAAACAATAGTATAAACATGCGGTAAATAATTAATTAATTTTCTGTGAACTATGTAAATTTTAAAATTGTATAGAGCGCATAAGAACATTTTATAATATGTACATTTGAAAGTACTAAGTCACCGAATAACCATGTGTTACGTATTTTCACAATAAGAAGTGTTCATGGCAACCCTGGAGAACCAGTTTGTCCATCACCAATACATGTGCATATCCCGCCATTGGAACGACTGTCAAGGTTGAGATGGGAAATTTCAGTTAAGCTTTCCCCATGAGAGGCCTACTTATAGAGGTTGGCTCGAAAGCTTGCCATTTTTTCGAGAAAAAAAAAATTTTACGTGCAATCCATAAAGAGTTCAAATTTGAAGAATGAATCAAAACCGTATAACCATTTAGAAAAAAAAATTCAATGTAAATTTCGGATACTATTACTTATTTAAAATTTAAATTACAGGATTCTGAAAAAAAAGGTTACATTTAAGATATCTAGTCACTGAATAAGAAAGTACAAAACGTTATTATTGCCAGAACACCACCAGTGGTGAATGAAATTTGCTCGAACAAAGAAATGACTCCTGTCAAAAAAAAATTGTCAGCTGTTGCCATCGAGACAACCTCATAAATCACCCTCGTTTCGCAGTGCGGCCACCTGTTACACTAGCCCACAGCCCAACCATACAAGGTCGATGTGAGAGAGGATCGCTCTTCTTCTTCCTGCTCTTGCTCATGTTAACTTATCACTTGGCTTATGTCTTGATTTTACAATCTTACATGCGTCGTTCGTGGAAATAGGTTGAATGCCAAGTTGCGTGTTCTCTGGCTTTTACCCCGCTTTTGACATTTTGAAGCAAACCGTCTAACGCCAATCGCATATTCTCCCTCACATGCGACGACCTGTTTAGTATGGCCACGCGTCACCCATTCTTCTTCACCATGTCAGCACATCGGCCATTATTGGAAAAGTACTAAGAAAAAAACTACTGAAATAGTGGTGCTGCCACACAGACAAAATTGAGCAACCGAAATTAACCTGTTTATGATCGATATCAGGATTGATATCGATAGCAAACCATAACATCGTATTGCTCTATTACTACATTTTACCCAGAAATATAGAAAAGGTAATATACGTATACCAATGCCTTTACTACTTCGTTTGCGTATATGCAAATTTTAATTCATGTAAGATTAACACGATCGATCTTTACACATAGAACAGCAACAATTTTTTTTTTCTAATTACACGATTTTTGAAACATGAGTTTAGCTTTTTAAACGTCATTTGACATTTTGGTAAATTCAACCAAATTTTAGGGCCGTTTACTCAATATCTGATCAATTTAATCGCCGGTTAGTTTGACGTAAATTGTATGGTGACCTGTCAAATAAATTGCTTAACCGGACAAAAATCTGTGGTTAAGTGCTTAACCGGAGGTTGAGTAAACGGCCCTTAGTGTTGATGCAACATTGGGCATTTTTAAAATATACGGTATCATTCAAATATAAAATTTTATTTCTAAATGTCATTCGGAATTTGATTTATTTAACATGATGATGTTGTCAATATAAACTAAAAAATGTTAAAAAAAGAATGTCAAAACTATTTTGAAACATACAAAATTTTTTTTTGAACATTTGGAGTTCTGTTGTTCGTGCAAAATGCAATTATTTTTTTTTAAATAAAAAGAAAATCTGGTGCCGTGGGAAGAGTTTAGCGTCATTGGAAATGCGTGATAATGGCATTTCCATTTATATTTTCAGTTTTCAGGTGAGTTAAAGGTAAAACGCATTTTTATTTCTAAAAGTTTTTAATGTAAAATATTTTCTTCTTCGTCCTCATAGTTTGCAATTTTACCAGGAGGAGGTCCTCCCATATCTCGCAATACCGAAGCAACTTTTTTTTATTGTATATACATATATTGTATTTTTGTAAGTTTTAAAATCAATCCAGTTAATTTAACTAGCTTAAACTGCAAATTTATCAAGTTAAAAATGTAAAATAAACAGGAAAACTCAATACTATTTTAACGTTAGTTCTACACATTTATCCGTTATTTTATGCGCACTTGGGCAGATATGCGGTAAAAATTAATATATATCGCACACTATATCAATGACATGCCAAAAGGCGACGTATAATGGCTATTTTTCAGTCAAAAGTAGAGCTCTAGATACCCGCGTATCGAGCATTTCGATCTGATCGTTTTTGTTTGAAGCCCGTTTGTTGTTCAAATGCCCGTACAAATATTCGAGCTTACAAACAAAAAACTATGTATCGGAAAAACAAAAATAAAAAAATACATATAAACTTTATAGCCATTGACAGCTCCAAATTTCAGCTAGTAAAATTTTCCCTAGCTGAAATTATTTGCTGCCAAAGTAAGAAACAGCTGTTAAAAAAATAAACAAACGCATACTTTTGATTTTATTACTTTTGAAATTTTCTGAATTTTTGAAATAGAAATAAAGAAAATTAAATGTTTTTTCTAGAAAAAATAACCATTAACAGTCAAAAATAGCATTCAAATTACTAATCGCTAATTTTTACTATTAGTCCGTTTCTTGATTTTCGGTTCGTTTCGCTCTTTATGAGCGCAATTCTTTCCGTTTTGCTCACTTGACAGCTAGCTGCTAGTTTAATAAGAAACAAACCTATAAACTATGCCTACGAGTTCCATCAGCCAATATTACAGTACAGAAATATAAAAAAAGAAAGAGAAAACCGAGCAATCAAATTTGAAAAATGACATATGAATTCAAAATAAACCGCAGTGGCGGCACATTAAAAAAATTATAGGGAATTTACATATGTATGTATTTATTATTTGATTCTCGTATTAAAACATTAAAAAATGTCGAGGCGGTGGTATATTTGTGACAATAAATATATAGATAGATAGATTTCTTACATAAATATGTATTTATACATATAAACTTATAAAAATCGTCTAATAAAACAAATCAAATTTTAATTCTAGTACTTTAGCTTGCTGGTATTTTTGTCTTTATAGTCAGCATCGGGTTCTGCATGCCGTGTACGCCTGACTTTGCACCAGTCCCATCTTCAGCGCGTGAGATGGGGTGACAGTGCCCTGTTAGTCTGTGACCGCCAGTCTGCAGTCTGCTCCAGGAAGTGTGAGTAGATAGTTTGCAGTTTTTAAGTGGTATGACCGAAGTATAATTTTGGCGATCTTGCAAGTTGACATCCACTGGGAATCGCGTGTACGTATCAATGCCTGAAATATACTGCAGTAGTCCGGGACTTAAAAGGATTTTTTAATCCCAAGCTCCGGACAAAACACTGCAGCTCCCACCCGTCCACCTTTTATCCGCTGGAGATATGTGGAACATATAACGATTGGTTCGTAGTCCTTTCTTCCATCCGTCTTGTTATATTATTACCTGTGGTCCCCTGTTGAGGTCGGTTTGGAGACTAACGTAGTCTGAACTTTGGTCCTCATATGTTGCTGTGTCCAAAAGTTCGTTGTCTAAATTTTCCTGTTATTCAGTTTAGAAATTCGCAGTACTTTTGCTTAGATCACCGTGTTGGCGGCCTTCGAATGTACATACTTTACAAACATAACCTTCAAACGGCAGAGTTCTACTTTTTGATATAATGCCCATGGGTGCCCGCTGCTGTCGAAAATCGACAGTTTTCTACACCATTTCCAGCTGTATTTCAGAAAATTCCAAGTATATTTCCGAGAATTCCGAATGTATTTCAGAAATTTCCAAATATATTTCAGAATTTTCCAAATATATTTCAGAATTTTCCAAACGTATTTCGGAATTTTCCAAATATATATCAGAAATTTCCAAACGTATTTCAGAAATTTCAAAACGTATTTCAGATCTTTCCAAATGTATATCAGAAATTTCCAAACGTACTTCCGAATTTTTCAATGTACTTCAAAATTTTACAAACGTTTTTCAGAAATTTCCAAACGTATTTCAGAATTTTCCAAAGGTATTTCAGAATTTTCCAAATGTATTTCAGACATGAACACCATTTTTCTAAACACTCAAATCAAAACAACATAAATCAAATTTGCATCGCTTTAAAAGTCTTAATAAAAAATACGCAAAATATTCAGTTCATTCGTTCGTGCATATATGTTCACATAAATTAACAAAAAAAATTGAATTTAAAGATAATTGCGCGATTTGCCAGACAGACATGCGCAGGAAATCAGTGATTCGCTTGCTTCCATGCGGCCACTTGTTCCACCAAAATTGTTCCAATTACATTTTAGAAACCAATAAGTGTCCCATATGCCGAGGAGATGTCATAGGTATGTAGGCACATATGTACATACACATCCATTTAAATTATTTTATTTCAACTCTTTAATATGCTTTTAATCTTCTTTGGTACAGGCAACGAAGGCGTAGAAAGAAAAAAGTACGCCGTATATAACGAAGTAGACCGCGCCCGGATCATAGAAGCCGTAAATAAAGGTGAAGACTGGAAGAGTTTGGCAACTTCCATGGGTGTCAATTACAAGACGGCGTACTCTTGGGCAGTGGCGCACCCAGAAAAATATTTTGGGGGGGGCTTTTCAATATCCAACGGAAAATTTAAAAAATAATACTTAAAACTCGTCCAGAAAATTTTTACTTAAATTTATCTGTGGGGAGTGGACCTGCATACGTATGCACACATTAAACAAAGGCACCTTTTAAATCTCAATTCATTGCATTTTCTCTGTATTTAAACTAAAACTCACAAGTAAGGAAGCCTAAGTTCGAGTAGAATGGAACATTAGATACTCAGCTGAATGCTTTCATTGTTTGTTTGCCTTTGTTCGATTATTGTGTATTTTATATGAATCGAGTACCGCATAAGGTGGGCGCAGCCACGCCCATTTAAAAATTTTTATCAATCATCCAACTAAGCATATAAATATTATTGTTAGTGCAAATTTGCAACCCTTTATGACTTCTAATTACAAAGATGTCACGTTACAAATTCCCAAAGGGTTTTCCAGAAATATCTTTGTTAAAAAGTAGGCGTGGTCATAAAGTGTACAAACTGATTTTCGTCATAAAATCTCAATTATTTGTAGAGTTATGGGTTCCGAAATCTCGTAGATTCCTTTGTTTGAAAAGCGGGCGGGGCCACGCCCATTTTCCAACATTTTTCTATTTTTTGTTTAATGTCTATAGTTGGACTCATGACACAAAATTTCAATGACATATCTTTATATTTGACAAAGATATCGCTTAAAATGTTTTTATTAGGCCTCTTAATAGTTCCCATATATAAATTTGGGCGTGGTCGTCAACCGATTTTGTCAATTTTTCGCCCAAACATTTTCCTAATTAAGTAAATTACACGTCCCAAATTTCATCGATATATCTGCTACGGTTTCTGAGTTATGGCTTATAAACCTTTCAATGTTTGCCCCTTAATAAGTGGGCGAGGCACCGCCCATTTTCCAAAATTTCATCAAATATCTTCAAAGGGGCCTGAGCTCAACACGTGGGTAAAATTTCATCGCTCCAGCTATATTAGTGACTGAGATACCAAACTTCCGATTTTTTCTATATAGGAAAAGCGGGCGTGGTCATGGTCCGATTTCGTCCATTTTCAATACCAACCGTCCCAGTCTCGATACCAACTTGCATTCCAAATTTCATCAAAATATCTCAATTTTTGCGAGAGTTAGAGTGTTTACAGACGGACGGACGGACGGACATGGCTCAATCGATTTCTCTTTTCACCCAGATCATTTTGATATACATATATAAGTCTATATGGGCATTTCCTGGGCGTTTCGGACCGAATACTTGCACGGTTTTTTTGAACTTTTGAGGCAGAAATATCGTGAAATATTGTATCGTTTTATGATAAAAGGAAAGATTTAGGCCACAGCTAATGATTAAAGTATGTTAGCGACAGAAATTTAGTTTAATGCCTCTGTTTTAGCCACTTAAACTGCGTTGCGGACGCTACAAAAACCCGTCCATTTTTTGTAGCGTCCGCAACGCAGTTTAAGTGGCTAAAACAGAGGCATTCAACTAAATTTCTGTCGCTAACATACTTTAATCATTAGCTGTGGCCTAAATCTTTCCTTTTATCATAAAACGATACAATATTTCGCGATATTTCTGCCTCAAAAGTTCAAAAAAAACCGTGCAAGTATTCGGTCCGAAACGCCCAGGATTTGCCCATATCTATCTCGATTATTTCATTCTGTTACAATCCACCGTTATGTGATTAAAACTATAATACTCTGTGTACTGGTACAGCTGAGTATAACAAACCTCAGCTAATATCCACAGCATACTTTTAGGGAAATATCTCCACACTGCTTGTTTATAAACATAATCAATAGTTGTTGACAAACATTGGCAATGTACATCCACGAATATTCATAGATTTTACAACATGTATTTACACAAATATTTGTGCATGTACCATCTTTTATAAAATTATTTTTTTTGTGGTGTTGTCAAATTTTGGGGGGGTTTTAACACCCCAAATCCCCCCTGCGTTCGCCCCTGCTCTTGGGTGCAAACAGGTATAACCACAAGCCAGCAGCGCGGAAGAGCCATCACAAAAAAGCTTTCAACGGAAGAGATTGAGATAATTGTCAAGTGGATTGAAGAAAATGCAACAATTACTTTAAACGAGATGGTCGGCAGAGTGAGAGCAGAACTCCACAAAGACATAAGCAAATCAACGGTGGCAAACTATTTAAGCGGTTGTTTATTTACCTTAAAAAATGCTCACCACATACCAGCAAATATGACTACCACTGAAAATAAGGAAAAAAGGGCAGAGTTTGTGAGGATGTTAACCCAAAATATACAGCAGGGAAAACAAATTATATATATTGATGAAACCAACTTTAATTTATTTTGCCGTAGGGATGGGCAAATTGGAAATATATATCGATATATATTATATCGATATTTAAAAAAACATCGATTTATGCCGTGTAAAAACATCGATATATCAATATATCGGCTTTACATTAAGGAACCACGTCCCGCAAAAACCCACTTCTTCACGGGGTTAGAGGTGCTCCCACAGATCTCAAAACAGAAATCCAAACTTGCCGGAGACTTATAGTTTACTAGATATTTGTTGTTAAAGTTCGATGAGTCTACAGATATTCTACGAATCCTGAAGTATAAACATAAGAATCATTAAGAATTGCTTGAAGAAGAAAGTAATGTAAATTCAAACACCCGAACATTATGGTTATACCACTTCTCAAAAAAAGTTCTGGTGTTAAATTCAAAGCGAATCAGAAATGTATGAAAAATATCGAATTTGGCTCGAAATGGCAAAAAATTATCGATTATCGATGCACGGTTATTTAAAATATCGTCGATATTATCGGCTGTACTATTTTAAAAATATCGATATATTGATATATCGATATATATCGCCCTACCCTATTTTGCCGCCGCACAAAAGGACGATCTCGTTGCGGTACCCGTGCTGTTTTAACTCTACCACCATCAAGGGGGCCAAATGTTCACTTAATTGGCGCCATAAGCACATCAGGTGTGCTGAGTATGGAAACACGAAGGGGATCCTTCAAGAAGGAAAGTGCAACAGAGTGGGTGAATGGGCTACTTGAAAAATGGACCAGCATGGGCAACTTGTTATCGGAGCTAGTTATAGTCTGCGATAACGCGCCATGTCATGCTCGTCTGGAAAACGTGATTGGAGCTAACGGATCCCCTACCATTTTGCGCCTGGGACCTTACTCACCGATGCTTAACCCCATCGAAAATATTTGGTCAAAAATAAAAAGTCATGTGAAATCCAATATGGGCGTGCCGTCAACCGTAGGGCCAGGAGTCGTAGAAAGGAGAATTCAATATGTTGAAGAAATAATAAATGAGGCGAAATGTTTAATAACAACTGCCGATTGCGCACGTGCTATTCAACATTCTTCAATTTTTTTTGCCGATGCTTTAGCACTCCGCGATATGCCAGTTGGCATGTAGACACGTTGTACCTTTACTTTTATATTTTAATTTTTATATACATATGTATACATATATGTACATACATACATATGAATGTATGTACATATATGTATACATATGTATATACACAATTTTAAATACAGTTAACATATGCATACATATGTACATGAAATAAAATAAAATAATATGAATTAAAAATTTTGCGTTATTCTACGGTATTTACATACATATGTATGTATACATACATTAATTTTTATATATGTATGTTAATACATACATACATACATGAAATAAAATAAAATATGAATTAAAAATTGTACGTTTTTTTATTAAGATTTTTAAATCAATGCAAATTTGTATTTAGGTCATTTTGTATTTGAGTTTTTAGAAAAAAGCTGCTCATGTCTGAAATACATTTGGAAAATTCTGAAATACCTTTGGAAAATTCTGAAATACGTTTGGAAAATTCGGAAGTAAGTTTGGAAAATTCTGAAATACTTTAGGAAAATTTTGAAATACATTTGGAAAATTCGGAAGTACGCTTGGAAATTTCTGATATACATTTGGAAAGATCTGAAATACATTTGGAAATTTCTGAAATACGTTTGGAAATTTCTGATATACATTTGGAAAATTCTGAAATACGTTTGGAAAATTCTCAAATATATTTGGAAAATTCTGAAATATATTTGGAAATTTCTGAAATACATTCGGAATTTTCGGAAATATACTTGGAATTTTCTGAAATGCAGCTGGAAATGGTGTAGTAGTTTAGCTATTCCAGAACGCAAAAATATTTTTAACTTTATTATATTTTTTATTCAAATTTATCTTTTTAATTACATAATTAAAATTTTTCATACAAAATTCCTAGTGTGGTACCTACCTGGTACTGGTACTGTTTTTTATTAACACGCTTTTATTAGTTTCACCTGTATGTATGTATGTATGTATGTACATATGTAAACATTGCATACTTTTAGGCGAAAGCGTGGGTATTCATACACTGAAGTTTTTCAGTGTGAGATGTGCTTATTTTTGTTTTAGTTTGGACACAGCCTATGTTGACAAAAGGCGCTTCTGATTGGACAGAAACCGGTAAAGGAGCATTCCATGGAAAATGGTAAATTTGTCCCGTACAAACATTTCGATTTCTCACACATATACTAGTTTTTCAAATGCAAGCTTCTGGTTTTTGTTTAGAAATTAGCCACACAATATTGATGTAATAGAAACTTTGTTTGATAACCTTTTGGTTTGTCTGTGAATTGTAAAGATTTATACCATTTGTCCCGTACAAACAATGTAAAAAAATACATTACAGCATTTTTAATTCTTTTGGAATAACTATATTTCTAATATATTTGTTGTTTGAATAAACCTTGATATTAGTGCTACCACATTTACTTTTTTATTTTTTCTAATACAATTAATTTGACTAAAATTGCACCTGGTTCGCATAAACCAAGGATCGTGGTTGACCAGCCCTGTCCCGTACAAACACATAACTTTTTTAAGATTTTTAACACTTACACGAATATTTCAAAAGCAAGTTTCTGCTTTTAATAAGAGTTTTATCAGACAGTAATAATGCACCATGGCCGCTGTGGTGCAGTGGGTAGAGTGCTCGCCTGCTATGCCAGAGGTCTCGGGTTCAAACCCCAGTCCGAGCAAACACCAACAAATTTTTCTAATTAGTAAAAATCCAATTATTGGGTTTTTTAAAAGCAGCGGTCACCTCTCGGCAGTGGGCGGCATACCCTCCGAGTGTATTTCTGCCATGAAAAAGCTTCTCACAAAAAAATGCATTCGCCGTTCGGAGCCGGCATAAAACTGTAGGTCCACCCAATTAGTAGGAAAAACAAAAAAAGGAGCACACCTCGAATTGGGAGAGAAGCTCGGCCATAAAACTCGTCAGTTATAATAGCGCCATTGTATTATTAATAATGCACCAGATATTTTGTTGGTTAACATTTTGGTGTGCCTTTAATTCAAACCCAAAACTGTAAAATTCGTACAATTTGTCCCGTGCAAACCATGGAAAGCTCCTAAAGCAGTTTGCAATACCTGCGCCTAAAAGCAGGCGACAAAAAATATGTCTCATATTATGTTTTGCAATAACTATTACATAGGAATTTTCTGTTTTGCAATAACAATAACATAGGAATTTTCTGTATCAACAACAATTACACAGAAATTTTCCAACTGCGATTGTGCACGTATTTTCCAACCGATTTTAATGAAAATCAAAGTGGACCTATTCTCGGGAATTCGCTTTCCAATGATGGCCTAACTTTTAAAATCAGTTCAGTAGAATCTGCAAAAGGTCGCGGACAAAATTCATGTTAGCGTATAAAATAAAAAAATTGGTTTACATTGTTGTGTAGAATTTTATTCTCTTTCATTTGATACCAAACACTTGTTTGTACTAAGTATGAATTCCATTTTTTAAATTAATCGCCAAAATGGCCATGAAATACCCCATTGTGTCGCTTAAAATATTTTTATTAGGCCACTTTATAATACCCACATATCTAATTGGGCGTGGTCGTCAACCGATTTCGCAAAAATTTTGAACACAAGTCAGTGGCGTAGTAAGAGAATTTTTCGGGGGGGGGGGCGGTCACAGCCAATGTAAAAAATTTACCAAAATTAAAATTACCAAAAAAAACTAAATTTTTTTTTACAAATGATAAAAATCGCTAGCTTAGAATGCAAATTGTGTAAGTCCTTTTTTAAAACTTTGTAGGAGAGACAAAAAACAAAAAAGAAAAAAAATTCGAAATGAAAAAAAATTTTCTGTTCATATAAATATTTTGGACTTACACAATTTTCTTCGCTTTTTGGACTTACACAATTTGCGTGTCACTGAATAAAAACGAGTAGAAATATGACAAGTATCTCAGACTTGTTTAGCGCGGTGCGTATCTGATTTTTTTAGCGTTCTACATAAAAATACACTTTTTCATAAAAGTGGACTTACACAGCTTGCACTCTAAGCTAGCGAAATGTAATTTTTTTCAGACTATAATTTAACATTTTAGTACACAAATATCGCTTATTATACATATATCAAACTCTTGAGACCCTTGGCCACTTAAAATCTGGAATGTTAAGCAGTGTATACATATGTATGAGTGTCGGGTGATTGACGCAAATATCTAAAAGATTTGATTCTCATCAACGCGAGCCCGACAACAAGAACGTGTAGCACGACGACTGCCGATTGCACTAACACACATAAAAAAACTCACACATACACACTGCTTGACATGCCAGATTGTCAGTTGCCAAGGGCCTTTAACTATACTTCAAAAGTAAGTCTCATATTCTCTTCTGGAAATCTACGCGCATTGGAAATAGAATGGGGAACAATAATTCATCGCTTTTTTCCCGACCTCATACTCTGCACTTGCCCCAGATGGTCGAAACTTAGCATATCTGAAGTTAATTTTTTTTTTTTCTTACATATTTTTAAGTGCTAGTTTCAACTTGAATATTTATTATTTAAAGCATTTCATTTAAGTAATCGTGATGAATCCTAAAGATTCAAGTAATTATTAACACTTTTCAATAATATCCTTGGTTTCCAATAATTCTAAGTTTATAGTTTTAAGCTTTTAAAGTTGGGATATTTTAAAAAAAATATCACTCTTTTTCATGTTAAAAATTGATTTTGTTATGTTGCTCTTTCAGACTCAGTCAAATTAACCCTAGAAGATGATATCTAGTACAATTAGTATTTTGCCGACAAAAAATTACGTCGCACAAAGCCGCACTTCACTACTAGATACAGGGTTTTTCATATGTACCTATAATAATTTTCTTTTTGTGTTTTATATTTAATTTTAATGTTTATATTTCTAACGCATATCTTGGTTAATGTAAGTGATGCTCAAAAGTAACCCAGATATTTAGCAGCGATTATTGTTAACTTTTTAGGCAGTATTTTTAGTATTTCCAATTTTTAAAAGTCAAGGAAGTACTTATCATAAAAAGGGCTAAGAATTATAAAGCTAAATTTTTTTAGAAGATTTTTAAGTATGCAATTTTGCAGCTCATTCAATTATAATATAATAATATGCAACATTCAACTTTTTGAAAAATTTCATTGGCTTTTCGGAAATCTTAATTGGAACGGTCTCACATACATATATAGCAAACACCCTACAGAAAAAAATTTCTAAAATCGACGGAAATTTTTACAGCATTGAGAATTGCACTTTTTACACTAAAATTGGTTGGCTACATAACAGTACACTTAGAAATCTCCTCAAAATCTTCTATAAATTCTGGCCTCGCTTTGAAATTTTTAATCCACTTTTAGAAATTTCTACGATTTTTCGGATTTTTTCCATAAGCTTAGAAATCCTGCTTAAGGCGATTTTTATTGAAAAATTGTTTACATTTTTAAACGAAAATAAGAGAGTCAAATTTTCGACAGAACTCTTTGAAATAAATTTAAAAACTCTGGCGTATGATTTTTTTTTAGTTACTGTATATGTATATTTTTCAATAAAATCGACTTTTACCACAAATTATTAAAATTTTGCATTAAACAAGCAATTTGGAATAGATGTACACAATAAAATATTTTTGGCCGCATAAAACTTGAAAATCTACCTATGTGCTACCGTTATAAATAATAATTTTCTTATATAATTTAGTTTTTTAGTATTCCATTTTGACAGACATTAAGTAAAATCTCAAGTTCAGATACTCTTATACATTGTATATTTATTCCCATTGTAGTTTATACTAATATTATTTGATTAATTTATGTGAATTTTATATGAGCTATTGGCCAGTTTTTTTTTTTAATTAAGGAAAATTGGAAAATTTTTTTTTGGTAGAAGTTATGGACCCATTTCGGAGACCACCACATCCCCTCATCAGACTTCTTCAGGCGGCCTCAACCGAGAATCGAACTTAAGTCTTTTTCGATTGGTAATCCAATGACAATCCCATTGAGCTACCACCGCCGTCAGCTTTGTTTCGCTTAATTCTCAATTTTCCCTTTTATTACAATCCACATACCAACAACAGTAGCTGAATGACACTCTGTCTTTGCTACCTAGTATGTTGGTGCGATTGTGTGTTTTGTTTGTACAATTTCCTTAATTAAGAAAAACTGGCCAATAGCTCATATAAAATTCACATAAAATAATTATTAGAAAAAACGGCCATGTAAAAACATACATTATTTGATGTTAAGTAATTGAAAGAAAACTTGAAATTTGAATAATTGGCGTTACTTTTCTGTTATTAGCATGTTAATAACAGCAATACCGTATAATAATTGTAGCGTTTGTTGAGCCGTAGGAAAGTGCAGGAACCGTAGGAATTTTACCACAAAAGAGCGAATATAAGTACAAAGAATGTAAATTGTGGTGAAATTCCTGCGGTTCTTGCACTTTCCTACGGCTCAACAAACGCTATAATTATAAATAATACTTCGTGAAAAAGTGCTAAATTTCGAATTACCAATTTCGAAAAATTACTATTCTCATTGATTTTTTCCTGAAAAAGAAATGTATGCTAATAAAGCATCTCTTAGTTAAAGAAGGTTTTATGGTCAAAACGAATCTTTCGGGGGGGTTTTGTCCCCAAACCCCCCCCCCCCCCGTTACTACGCCAGTGACACAAGTGATAGAAGTTTATACACAAAGTTTCGTTATAAAACTTGAAAACAGTGTTGAAAGTTTAAAAACCTGCGTCACTGTGAATGGTCAACGGAAAGTAATTGGAAAATTTCAAAATGTCAAAAATCAGAAATGAAAAAATTTAAAATGGATCGTCAAAATCAAGAGTAAGCAACATTTTTTATACAAATTCATTATTTATTTATTTTAATTAGTATATTTAATAGCATATATACATATGTATGTATGTATATGTTTATCCTTTCAGACAAAAAGGTGTTAAAAGAAGAAGGTGGACGCGCGAAGAAACGGAAGGGTTTTTAGGGTGTTACTTAGCTCGCAACACCCCAAAAAGAAAAGATTGGCATATTCCCACGTCTTAGAGGACATGGTTTCAATGGGAATTACGGTAAGTGATATATGTAATCATGAATAAAAATAAATCTTATTCTAGGATTTCGAAAGAACACCATTGTGCTTGGAGTCAAAGATGCGCACTTTGCTTCAAGCATATAAATCCGCGTGCGATAACAATAGACGAACAGGAGCCAATCTATATTTCGCTTCATTTATGGAAAAAATAGAAGAAATATTTGGGAAAATAACCACACGGTTCATTCTGGTTCCAGGCAAGTTGGTATAAAATCTTCATCGATCCCGCCACAATCATCGCCGAATCACATATGACATCTTTATTTCAAACATCATCGTCCTCATCACCATCGTCGTCTTCATCACAATTATCTCCACCACCACCATCACACCCAAAACCGCACCTATTACAATCATCTCCGTCGCCACTGTCATCATTACCATCATCCGTCTCACAAAATATATCCACACGCAAAAGGCTTTCAGCTCGAGAAAGGTATTACGAAGGAAATTTTGAAGGCTAAATTTGGAAAATACTTCGAAATAGAAAAATGAAAGCTAGATCTACTGAAGAAATTCGCAAATAAATAAGTAACGTTTTTTTCTTTCCATTAATACACATATGTATTTAATTTTTATTTGGAACGATTCTACCGATATACTTATGTATGTAAGCCGATCCCGAATGCAATCTGAACATACTCTTCTGCCAAAAATACACTTTCTTAACAACTGATCGGTATTCCGAAAAAAAATTTCTGTGAAAGAGGTGGCGTAGGAGCTAATACATATGTATGTATGTACATATGTACCTACTCTATTTAAAAAAAATTGGAATTTGAATAAATACGTTTGAAAATAAAAACGTTTAGGTACTTAACAGACACTGAATAGCATACATTTACTATATTTCAACATATGGCAGGATAGCAATTTGCGGTATTGTGCCAACATAAATAAATGCGTTAATACGTAGGCATACATACATACCCATGAACAAACATCCGTGGTTCACATTGAAGCATTTTACGAATATTTATTCAGTTATCTGGTTACCATGACTACCGATGCTTCAACTACATTAATATATGGTTATGCTTGTACAGGGTCCACATTTCTATTTCCGATGCTAAATCCATACATATTAGCCGTGTTTTTATTATTATTATTATTATTATTATTATTATTATTATTATTATTATTATTATTATTATTATTATTATTATTATTATTATTATTATTATTATTATTATTATTATTATTATTATTATTATTATTATAATTATTATTATTATTATTATTATTATTATTATTATTATTATTATTATTATTATTATTATTATTATTATTATTATTATTATTATTATTATTATTATTATTATTATTATTATTATTATTATTATTATTATTATTATTATTATTATTATTATTATTATTATTATTATTATTATTATTATTATTATTATTATATCGTGGCCGCTGTGGTGCAGTGGGTAGAGTGCTCGCCTGCTATGCCAGAGGTCTCGGGTTCAAACCACGGTCCGAGCCAAACAAATTTTTCTAATTAGTAAAAATCCAATTATTGGGTTTTTTAAGAGCAGCGGTCACCTCTCGGCAGTGGGCGGCATACCCTCCGAGAGTATTTCTGCCATGAAAAAGCTTCTCACAAAAAATGCATTCGCCGTTCGGAGCCGGCATAAAACTGTAGGTCCACCCAATTAGTAGGAAAAACAAAAAGGAGCACACCTCGAATTGGGAGAGAAGCTCGGCCATAAAACTCGTCAGAGTTATAATAGCGCCATTGTATTATATTATTATTATTATTATTATTATTATTATTATTATTATTATTATTATTATTATTATTATTATTATTATTATTATTATTATTATTATTATTATTATTATTATTATTATTATTATTATTATTATTATTATTATTATTATTATTATTATTATTATTATTATTATTATTATTATTATTATTATTATTATTATTATTATTATTATTATTATTATTATTATTATTATTATTATTATTATTATTATTATTATTATTATTATTATTATTATTATTATTATTATTATTATTATTATTATTATTATTATTATTATTATTATTATTATTATTATTATTATTATTATTATTATTATTATTATTATTATTATTATTATTATTATTATTATTATTATTATTATTATTATTATTATTATTATTATTATTATTATTATTATTATTATTATTATTATTATTATTATTATTATTATTATTATTATTATTATTATTATTATTATTATTATTATTATTATTATTATTATTATTATTATTATTATTATTATTATTATTATTATTATTATTATTATTATTATTATTATTATTATTATTATTATTATTATTATTATTATTATTATTATTATTATTATTATTATTATTATTATTATTATTATTATTATTATTATTATTATTATTATTATTATTATTATTATTATTATTATTATTATTATTATTATTATTATTATTATTATTATATCGTGGCCGCTGTGGTGCAGTGGGTAGAGTGCTCGCCTGCTATGCCAGAGGTCTCGGGTTCAAACCACGGTCCGAGCCAAACAAATTTTTCTAATTAGTAAAAATCCAATTATTGGGTTTTTTAAGAGCAGCGGTCACCTCTCGGCAGTGGGCGGCATACCCTCCGAGAGTATTTCTGCCATGAAAAAGCTTCTCACAAAAAATGCATTCGCCGTTCGGAGCCGGCATAAAACTGTAGGTCCACCCAATTAGTAGGAAAAACAAAAAGGAGCACACCTCGAATTGGGAGAGAAGCTCGGCCATAAAACTCGTCAGAGTTATAATAGCGCCATTGTATTATATTATTATTATTATTATTATTATTATTATTATTATTATTATTATTATTATTATTATTATTATTATTATTATTATTATTATTATTATTATTATTATTATTATTATTATTATTATTATTATTATTATTATTATTATTATTATTATTATTATTATTATTATTATTATTATTATTATTATTATTATTATTATTATTATTATTATTATTATTATTATTATTATTATTATTATTATTATTATTATTATTATTATTATTATTATTATTATTATTATTATTATTATTATTATTATTATTATTATTATTATTATTATTATTATTATTATTATTATTATTATTATTATTATTATTATTATTATTATTATTATTATTATTATTATTATTATTATTATTATTATTATTATTATTATTATTATTATTATTATTATTATTATTATTATTATTATTATTATTATTATTATTATTATTATTATTATTATTATTATTATTATTATTATTATTATTATTATTATTATTATTATTATTATTATTATTATTATTATTATTATTATTATTATCATTATTATTATTATTATTATTATTATTATTATTATTATTATTATTATTATTATTATTATTATTATTATTATTATTATTATTATTATTATTATTATTATTATTATTATTATTATTATTATTATTATTATTATTATTATTATTATTATTAATATTATTATTATTATTATTATTATTATTATTATTATTATTATTATTATTATTATTATTATTATTATTATTATTATTATTATTATTATTATTATTATTATTATTATTATTATTATTATTATTATTATTTTTATTATTATTATTATTATTATTATTATTATTATTATTATTATTATTATTATTATTATTATTATTATTATTATTATTATTATTATTATTATTATTATTATTATTATTATTATTATTATTATTATTATTATTATTATTATTATTATTATTATTATTATTATTATTATTATTATTATTATTATTATTATTATTATTATTATTATTATTATTATTATCATTATTATTATTATTATTATTATTATTATTATTATTATTATTATTATTATTATTATTATTATTATTATTATTATTATTATTATTATTATTATTATTATTATTATTATTATTATTATTATTATTATTATTATTATTATTATTATTATTATTATTATTATTATTATTATTATTATTATTATTATTATTATTATTATTATTATTATTATTATTATTATTATTATTATTATTATTATTATTATTATTATTATTATCTATTTAAAATATATTACATTTCGAGAAGATATGGTTTAACGACAAACCTTACAACTAGATTGTTATGTATTGTATAAGCGATAATTTTGGTTAATAAGTATACACTGATGTAGAATATTTTCAATATCTAATCATGGTCTAACCAATCCAGGTTATAGTAGGAACAATTTCATTCCTTGTTGCTATTGTTGTTTTCTTTAGAAATGTCATTGTATAAGAGAAGAGAGCATAGAATCACATTTAATGATAATAAAACATTTTTCAAATTCGTCTTGTTTGACATTCTCCCAATTTTAGTATACATACACAATTCAAAACAGCTGATCGGCTGATATAACCTTTGTTGGATAAACTTTGTATTTAATATAATGAGTTTTATGTATAAACATATGTATGCACATATATGAATGTGCATATGTTTTGAAATGGGGAAAATATTCTGTAGAAAGGGTATGAACATCCATACATATAGCACAATCTGCAAATATTATATTTTGGTTTCTGTTCCTTTATACAAATCAGTAAAATTTTTTGTTTGGTTTACATGTATGTATATGTACGAGTATGTTGGTATACAAAAATTTATTTCGTCACCCTTTATTTAGCAAGCACCATTTCTTGGTATAAATATGCCTGCAGAATAAATTTAGTTGGCATTTAAAGTTGAAAATTCTTTAAAGTTGGAAACAAATTTAATAATTAACTATATATAAATATTGTTTTAAAATGAAAGGTTTTCTAATACTTTCGTTGGCGTTTTATATAACGATCACGTCGGCTCTACCATCAAAGGTAAGAAGTACTCTTTTTGAAATTATCTCCACTAAATAGAAACTTAGTTAAATAAATAATGTATGTAATTACGCACACAATAATTAAAAATTAAATAAACTTGGTATACAGGTACATACACTATTAGATGTGCATGATTACAGTTACTTTTTTTGTTGTAAATTAAAAAATTTTATTAAAAATGTTAATACATATGAAAATATTTTAACTTTTCCCAGGTCTCAACAATATACAATGATAATTATCCACCCTTAAAAGGTAATAAGATAGTGGTTATTATCTTCAGTTTTTATAAAAATTATTCAAACAATGATTGATTAATTATTTTATACCGATTATACATTTAATTTGTTTGTTTTATTTTTGTAGAAAATTTTCTCCAAGTCTTAGACGAATTTTGCAACAATTACGACTATCGAACAGACAACAACTGCAAATTATACTCGCCATTAATTTATCTGCTTTTGACGTTACCTAACGAAGACATCTTTTTACAAAATAGTATTTCAAAAAAAACTTTAGCCGCACTTCATTCACTTAAGAACATTAATAATCCAACGAGCTATGAAAATTATGAAAGGTTTCCGAAACGAACTTTAGATAGTATCGGCGGTGGTCATTTGATAAAAAGGAGCGAATTTTTACTTTAATAAGTTTAACTTGTCGACAAACATACGAATCATTTATACAAACATGCATATCTTTTATTAAGTTTATCTTTTTTTCTAACTACATAAAATATCGATAAGTGAATATATTATACATATGTAACAAATATGCGCGAAGTATATACCTAATACACACATATACAAATAATAAAATATTTAACCTTTTATCCTTGCAAAGCTGACTACAAAAACTTTAACTCGGACAATAATTACATGAGGTAACTTTGGGAATTGAACATTAAACCAAAATATATGTATGAATGTGTATTATATATGTATATGAAACTAAATTGTAAATATGTTTTTGGCTTCTATATATGTATGTATTTATGTATACACTGCACTTAAGAACTAAGATTCATTTATTATAAATGATGTAAATAAAACGTAATTGTTGTTTAAATGCATTCTAAGGTCTCTTTAAGATTCGGAGCCCTTTGACTTTTTAGGGGCGGTAATGATTTTCGCCTCATATATGTACGTGGACATATGGATGTATATCTATTAAGTTTCAATTTCAATTCATTTATTCAACATGCTTAAATCAATTTCAAAACTCCATTGAAATATTCAAAACCCTAGCAACACTATATCGACGCCTGAGTAAAAGATCACCCTATTTCAAAAGTTGTTTTAAAATGCCCTATTTAAGAATTTTTTTCAATAACGCCTTATTTGAGAACTCTGTTTCAGAATTTGTTTCAATAACGTCCTATTTAAGGAAATTATTCAAAAACGCCCTATTTCAGAGAAATATATGTATGTATATTGAATTTTTTCTGAAATAGGGCGTTTTTTAATTAATTTCTGAAATAGGACGTTATTGAAACAAATTCTGAAATAGGGCGTTATTGAAACCAATTCTGAAATAGGGCTTTTTTGAAATAGTTTTGAAATAGGGTGATGTTTTACTCAGTCGTCGATATATGTATGGAATGTATTTAGCCAATAAACCGAAGTCCTTTTAATAGGAAGTACAAAATTGGATAAAAAAGGATAAGAATGTAATGTGTTTTGTGACTTGTTCGTTAAAAAAGGCTGAATGTATCATACTTCTGTTTATTAAATTTATTATACATATGTACCTATGTATGTATGTATGTATATTTATTTATTCCATATCCCTTTTGTCCCTTATTTAATATTTCCAGAAATCTTATGGATTTTGATAATAAAATCAGGAATTGTATGTTCTCAAATTCGATGGACAATTTGCTATGCATTCCTCAAAACAGATGCATTCCTTCGAAATGTGACATAAAAAAGTTGTTATGGTACATGCTTCCATTGCGTGAAAATCCAGTGTCTGTTGCGTTGGATGAAGATGGGTGGAATAATAACAAAATCAAAAAGAACTTCGATGAAATTGACAAGACCTCCGCCTCTTTCAGTACACTCAACCAACTACTTTAAGAATATAATGTGTATAGATATATTAAGCGCGGAATGTAACTTACAAAACTTAAATAATTCAACCACAAAAATTTGTACCGATTACAAAAGAAGTAATTTATTAAATGCATATACTAAAAATGCATGTATATAAAGATTTTATATTTATGGATATACGGTATATTTTTAATTTACCTGTGTAATACATATGTATGTATATATGTTAAATAATATAAAACTTCAATATTAATCCATATGTACGGTTTTTAGTATTAAAAAAAAAAAATAAATGTATGGTTTCACGGTTTTGTAACCTTGAACATATAACTGTTTAATAATATTTTTAAACAGCAATAATTCGAATTGAATTGATGTATCACCTCAAGGTTCAAGGTCTTAGAAAATTCAACAGCCTGTTCCAAAGCAAACTTTTCGGGTCTGCTCGGGATATAATGCGCCCGCCGTTTTATTTTCAAACCACTAAGAATTTTTCAATGAAACTCTCAGAAAATGTTCTGTTGATGTTAATTTTACTAATTTTAACACTCCTGAGTACGAAATAATACTGGTCCGCTCACAGATATAACTCCAGAAAGGGCATTCTGGCGGCTCATGGTTACATTTTTAAAGCGCGGCTGAAGGCCGCCTACGCATGACGGGGTTCTACGCAAAAATACCGCGCAGAAAAGTTTATACGAATACCATTACAATGAATAAAAACAATGTCGTGTTTATGTTAATTTTCTTAAATTTTATTTAATAAAACATTTTAAACAAATTAAGTGTATTATAAAATGTATTAGAGTGAACTTTGCGGTATACGGGTATTTTTAGCGCTTTAAATTTACTTTTTCGGTAGGTGACCTTTTCACCTTTACCTATTTATTATTAATAAACTATACACTTTCGCGACCTATGGTTTACATTTTAGTGATCCATATGACTCCATCCCCCCTACCCCTCGAGAATAACAAAAAACTCCAGTCCTGGCGCATTACATCGAATTTTCCCCCAAAATATCAAAATTGTTTCGGGCTTACGGCTTTCACTTTGAATTTTCTTCTTTTTCTATTAACATTATTTTTTTGATAATTTTTTTTCTTGGCTACTGAAACGAAATTTTTTCAATATTTTTTTTTTTTTTTTTATAATCAACAAAATGAATTTTTTTTCATATTTTTTTTTTTGTTTGATAATTATCAAAACAGTATTTTTGTGTTAAGCATTTAACGTTAAAATTGTTCAAAGTTGAAAGCAAAACTTTTCGGTTGTTGATAAAAATTAACGTTAATGTGCATCCCTGGTTAAAACACGTTTAATTATTTTTGGAAAATCAAAATATAGAAACGATCTAATTGTTGGAAAACAACCACAAAAGCTTCGGTATATGAGAAAATAAAGTTTTAAGTACACATAAACAGCGTCCAATATAAGGGACGTTTGTACTGAAAGGGTTAATAAACCATAAGTTTTTTTTTATGATTGTATAAATTAGAGATGGCCGGGCGAGTAACAAACCCTTAGGTTTCAATTAGTTATGCGTTAACTTTATTTCCATAACAGTAACAGTATCGGTATTAATTTGGTCGATTATTGATGCAGTAACAGTAAACAGCTGAACAGTGGCCATAGCAATAGTCTTCTTTTGGTTTTTTAGGTTGCGAAATTATCATATTTTGTATTAACGCTAATTGCGCGTTCTCTTTTGATTGCTACGACCATATTATTATTGGGTCATGACAGTGAACAACTGAAACAAACAATCGATCAGCTGGTTAGCGTTACGGCTGAAAACCAAAATTCATTGGGTTGTTACCGATAGCGTTACCGACTAGCGAATCACTAATCAAATACATTGTTTCCCATAAGGTTAGAGCCTATACACACTTGCGACTCAATCGATTTGGTCGAATTGGACTGTTGTATTCACACTACTCCAACTATTTAGTCGAATCGGTGGCAGCTATTCACACTTGAGACTAAATAGTCGTGCGATTGACAATGACATAGTGTTGCCAATGTTCACATTTTACTCAGCAAATTTTACATTAGTGGTCTTCATATAAAGTGATGAAGTATTAAATTGTTAAAGTTTATCTGCATTCTTACATGAAAGCACCTTCTTGTCAGCTGTCAACTTGATTAATAAATAAAAAACAATAAAATAAACAAAAAATTTATTTCTATTTTAAAACGCGATTAATGACATTTGAAGAGAACAACAACATCAAGAAACATATGAAAACGGAAGTAAATATCCTTAGTTAGATAATTCTTGTCTATAACTACACCATTTCCAGATGGATTTTAGAAAGCGTCAACTGGATTTTAGAAAGGGGAAATTGGATCTTAGAAATGTCAATTGGATTTTAGAAAGGGGAAATTGGATTTTAGAAATGTCAATTGGATTTTAGAAAGGGGAAATTAGATTTTAGAAATGTCAATTGGATTTTAGAAAGGGGAAATTAGATTTTAAAATAGCCAAATGGATTTAAGAAAGGGAAAATTGAATTTTAGAAATGTCGATTTGATTTTAGAAAAGGGAAATTGGACTTTCGAAAATTTATATAATTATTAATTTATACTTTCATACGCAATAAAGAATTTCTATTCGAAAAATTCTGTGTAAAATTTATTTTAAACGCACATTCTGAAATCCAATTCACGCTTTCAAAAATCCAATTTTGTTTTCTAAAACCATTTTAACGCTTTCTAAAATCCAATTGACATTTCTAAAATCCAATTTCCCCTTTCTAAAATCCAATTGACATTTCTAAAATCCAATTTCCCCTTTCTAAAATCCAGTTAACGCTTTCTAAAATCCATCTGGAAATGGTGTAGTTAATAAGAAACGAACCTTTTGTTTTTAAACATTTTGAAAATATTAATTGAAATATTCAATCTCTACAATTTACCAAAAGTGAAATAAAAGTAGTGCTGTCAGCATGGCAACTCTTTCCACTACGAATATCACTGTTGTTGTTGTAGTCGTTCGACTAAATTGTCTCAAGTGTGAATACGTAGAAGGGCGCCTTGCTGATCAAGCAGTTGTACAACTGTTTCAGTTGGAATGAAATTGGGCTGCAAATCCAACTGTTTCAGTTGTACAACTAATTGAATGTAGTGTGAATGCTTCCATACATTCCCATGCAAATCAACATTCGACTAAATCGATTGAGTCGCAAGTGTGTATAGGCTCTTAGTTGATCAGCTGTTTTATAACTACTAGATTACTGCCTACTGTCGAAACTCGACAGTTTTTCTCGATGTTTTCTTATGACTAAGGTGCAACTGTAGTTTTTGTGTAATTGTTTGTTGTTATTGTCAATGTTACTAATTTGTTGTTGTTCATGTTGATGCTGCTCGTTTTGTTGCTACTTTCACTGCTACTATTTTGTTGCTGCTGTTGGTGTTGTTGTCGTTACTCGTTTTCACAATTCTCTTACCTACTTCTTTCCTTCTATTTCTGTTCTTTTATTTCCTCAATTTCTTTACTGTGTAACCTAAATCAAACGCACGCCGTCAATTTACTGTCAAAAATTTCTCATGCCCATACAACTTGTATGGGAGTAACCGAAATTGAACGGCGTGCGTAAAAAGCAAATTCGACGCCCAATTTTTGTTTTGCGTGACAGTTGAAATTAAGCATTGTGGGTGATTGTTTGCAAAAAAATTGACACTTGCTTTTGATATCGTGTCTGTTAGGTACATATTCCACAAAATAACAAGATTTTCTCTGATTTTCTGTATTTTTCTATTTCTTTATCTGAACACGCACGCAAGTCAATTTCGGTTCAACGCATATGAAAAATTTGCGTGCGTGCGTTAAATTGACGACTTGCATTTGATTTAGGTTACACAGTTAATACTTATTCTTTCTTATCCTTCTTATTACTTGACTTTGTGTTTTTGTTGTAGTGCTTTTACTACTTTTTTATGTTTGTACTTCTTTGAGACTACACACCACTTCCAGCCAAACATGTTCACAATTGCATGGTAAGTTTGGTGAAAACACACATACTCACCTATGCATGCGTATTGACACAGCTCTGTAGTGTTCAAAAGCATGCAACAACAACCACACAACAATTTTCCAACGACAATTGTGGACGCATTTTCCAACCAATTTTAATGAAAATTGGCGCAGTTCTATTTGAGAGCAATACCTTTCTAATGATATTCTTAGTTTTAAAATCGGTTCAGTAGTTTCGACGGAGAAGATGGAACAAAATTTATGTTAGCGTATTAATAATATAGATACTGTTACTGCATAACTAATTTGAGGTTAAGTTTCCGCTAGATTTCGTCTGCATTTTAGTGATAACAAAAAATAAAGAAAAATTCCGGAGCAGGGTGCATTAGGGGCATTTCAGTTATTACATCTGGGTCTGGGTTAAGATAAATTTTTACTGAAACAATCGGGCTCATAATGAAAATTGGCTGCACTTGAAAAGAACTAAAAAGAAGAAGAAACATATACAACATATACCCAGTAGTAAAAATCTGAAATGAAT
This sequence comes from Urophora cardui, assembly GCA_960531455.1. Classification (NCBI taxonomy): domain Eukaryota; kingdom Metazoa; phylum Arthropoda; class Insecta; order Diptera; family Tephritidae; genus Urophora; species Urophora cardui. The sequence continues at coordinate 892,622 of OY482670.1, forward strand.
CCTTTATGAATCACTGATGAAATTCATCATGAGAAGGCATCAGTGAATGCTTTCATATAAAGGCTGCTGAATTTTTTCAAATAAATGGTTTGCTTTCCTCATGCCTATATGACTCCGTTCGGAGCCGGCATAAAACTGTCCAATGGTAGGAAAAACAAAAGGAGCACACCTCGAATTGGGAGAGAAGCTCGGCCATAAAACTCGTCAGAGTTATAATAGCGCAAAAACAATTCTTCTGTACGTTGAAAAGAGACAAATACTCCCTCAAAAACAATTTGATTGACTTTAAACTTCAAACTAAATGAAAATAACTATTTCAAAAATTATTTTTTTGGAAATTTGAATTTAAATTACAGAAATAAATTATGAAACTCAAATGGCGGGATAGCTATGTATTCCATGTTATAAGGAGAAGCTAGTGCGCAGTATAATTTTTCTTCCGGACTTCTTCTTTCCCCTTACGGCCAAAGTAGAAGCTTACAAGAGGCAAATTTGAAATTTGTATTTCCATATATTTTTTATTTTAAATATAATTTGTTTTATAGTTGTCAAATTGAAAAATTTGTCAGAAAAGCTGCCGAATGTCAAAAAACCTACCGAAATACAAGCTGGCTCGTGGGTTTATAACCGCCTAGATGATATTTCGTTTGGTTTTTTCAATATAACTTGCACGCTTGCACCAACGCAAAACGATAGTGATGAATATTCAACAAAGAATGATCATTTAGCAGTGAAACAAATTTACTGCAGGGTATATGTATATATATGTATACATACACAAATGTCACTTTTCAGTTCTGCCAAATCAAAAAAGCACTGTGCTGCCAAATCAGCACGGAAAAAACAAATCGAACAGGGCGGATCAGAAATTGAACCAGCAATTTATCTGGTTTAATCGAGCTGAAATCTTTGTTGTTGCATTTACATGCAAAAATTTTTATCTGGGTTAGGATCACCGTATGTGAACCACGGCTATTATATCGAAATTTCCCCATCAGCTGATTTTATAAAATTATCGTATCTATAATTTATTTATCACTTTCCAAAATTATCTACTTTATTAATTTTAATTTCTCTTATGGTACACCCTGTAGTTTAGATTGACAATTCTTTGCAAAAAGTTTGTAATAATTGCAATTTGTGCTATTTACGTGTTATCAAAAAGTGCAACAAAATGAGTTTAGATGAAAATTGCAAAGCACGTATGAATTTAGCAGCTATTAAAAAAGTGGATCCATATGCTAAGGACATCGTGGATACATCGCCGCACGTTGCCTTTTACACATTCAATGCCGATCACAACGAATGGGAGAAAACAGACGTTGAGGGTGCATTTTTTATATACAGCCGAAATGCACAACCATTTCACAGTATTTTTATTAATAATCGTATCAATACAACATCCTTCGTCGAACCAATAACAAATAAATTGGAATTACAATCGCAACCACCGTTCTTGCTCTATCGCAATGAACGCTCAAGGATTCGGGGATTTTGGTTTTATAACAGCGAAGAATGTGAACGTATTGGACCGATAGTTATTAACTTGGTACAAAAAATTGATGCAGTAAAAAATGTTAGCGCGATGAATGAAGAGTATAATACACCAACTAAACCGGAGAATGTGAATATATTCAAAATGCTGTCAAAAGCCCAACAAGAATATAATACACAACAAAGAATTCCCTCGGGAAATGTACTGCAATTCTTTGCAGCGGCCAAGCCGCGATCGAGCGAAGTGCCTTTCATGCACCAACAGCGCATCGTACCAAACACACTCTCAGTGGAGCAATTAGAAAAACAACAACGTGCTAAGACACCCCGAGCAGATGCCCTACCGGCAGAAACCAATAATAAACTTGATATCAAATCAGAGGAAATAGCTATAAATCCAGGGAAAACGGGAGTAAGTTTGACATTTCTATCGGAATTAGAAAGAACATCGAACACAGCGGCTACAAATCACCCAATTAAGAGGTTAGATGCTTCAGGCGCTACACTCACCGCTACGGAAGAGCGCTTGCGGCAACTTCTCGTTCAAGACTTCCCTAAACCAAATAAGCCGGCACTCTTACTTCCAACCATGTTTGACAAACCGGTGGACGTAAACAAAAGTTCACCTAAGAAGGAACCATTGAATCAGACTCAATTAATTCAAGCATTCAGCTTTCTAATACAAAACGATAAGGACTTCGTTAAAAAGTTGCACGAGGCATATATTAAAGCTTACAATAAAGATATGCCTGGGACATATCCATAATTGTAAAATTGATATACCATGATGAAAAATACATTTCATGTTACATGTGTAATAAAGGCTTTGTACAGAAACTCAGTTTTAGCGCAACCTGCTTTTGTAGTACAAGCAGAGCGTTCACAAACTTAAATTTTTCATTAAGCGTCGCTCATCACAGTCATCAAAAAATATGTACTAGCGTTGTTGCGTTTTATGCTGCGTTTCTGAACATACTAAATTTCGTTTTATTTTTAACACTAGGCCTTTGAATTATTGGATTCTGAATGATTCGATGCTTAGGCCCCCTTCGAGCATCGATATGCATATATAATGTATATGTACCTTTAATAGTGAAATATGAGTAAATTCAAATAAATTTTTTATTAACGATATTTGCGCTTGGGGCTTCATTTATAAAAATTCTTACAAAAAATAAATTTCGAATTTTTAAATTAAATAATGCATGTTGCCAATATTATACTATTGGTTTTTACAATCATCTATCGATTTTATACGTTTTTGTTTTTCACCCACTTCATCGTCAGTCTCATCTTCTTCGTCCTCATCCTCACCATCATCATCGTACTCGCCATCGTCATCATCTTCATCATCAATGATATCTCCTGTGTAATAAAGTATAGCTTTTGGAATGATTCGGGCTCTTAGAAAGTGTCCTATTTCAAAGTCTGTTGCTAAAATCTATAAGACAAATAGAAATACATTAAAGATGCAAAATAAGTTCAGCGAGAAATTGTATATACTCCTTGGGTTTCTTCATCCATTTCATCTTTATCCTCTGGTACCTCAGGTGGATTAAAGAAATTGAAAAAGGAGTCATTAGGCACTTGCTTCACTATATTACGAACTGTGCCTCGTTCCTTGTGCTTTTGCTTCTTTCTTATTGTTTTAATGGTAAGATTCATTTTCTTTTCCCAATTAATAGTGCAACCCTAAACAAATTCAATTCAATGACTTAATTTTTTTTTATAAGTTTTGCTGATACGTACCTTACATTTGTAAATTTCTGGTCCTTCAAATCCGAAAGGATTATCTTCATCGACCATCGCTTTTAAGAAATATTGTTTGGTCAGAACTTCATTCGAAAAGTATTCGTTTTTATCAAAATAAAATTCCAACGTATAGGAATGCTGAAAAAAAGAATAGTATTATTTCAAAAATGCAAATATAACTAGCCGCCTGATATATTAATTACCTCATCGTCGTATTTAATTTTGATATCGGCTAGCTTTTTCAGCACCGGCTCATCATGTTCCTGAATCATATCACCTAGTAGCTCTGTATTTCTAAATATGGTAAACCAGAAATTTGGTATTCCTTTCGTATCCTCCGGAATTTCCCGAACTTTTCTATAATAAAAACATATAAGGAAAGTTACTAAGCTACTTATATAAATAAGTCAAACTCTCAGAAGCGTACTTAATCATTTCTTGAAATTCGACTGACGTTTCTCCATCTTCGTTTTCATCCGCTTTCCAGAGCGGATGTTGTTCAGAGGGCTCTACTTGACCCGTAACGATTTCTTTCCTTTTGTCGAAGAGCGGTTGATATTTCTCTTGATATTTGCGTTCAAGCTTGTAGACCTCTTCAAAAAATTCTGCTTCCAATTTCAGATGATCAAGTTGAATATTTTTCAAGGCAACTACTCTATTTTGAATAGGCGCTGGAAGATTCTTAACCATTTCTTGTAAGAATTGACGCCGAAATAGAGCGCCCATACAGCCAAATGGTCTGAAGCAACAAAAAAAAAAATTATTAATTTACTATGCAATGTATACATAGATAGATGTACATTGGTGACTATAAATAAAGATGTAGCTTACATCATTTTTGCATTTTCAGAATCCTTCCTCCCTACATCATCAGACTCATTGCAAGAGTCTACTTCGTATTTTTGATCAGCCGGAGCATCCATTTCACGTTTTATTTAAAATCTGTAATATGCGTAAAACAAAAGCAAATCTTATTCATTTGCAACATTTTCTGCTTGGTATAATCTTGTGTACATGTGTTTATATGAATGCAAATTTAGATAGAAAAACACGTGTTTGATACATATGCATATTCAACTTCCAAGTCTTTTTTTTTAAAATAAATTTATAACACAAGATAACTTTTCTTACCTCTACTTTCAATACTCTAAAATATATATAGGTCTTATAAATTTAATATTGCGCATAAATAACAAAAAATTAGCACAGCTTTCGCAAAAGACCCGCTCCAGGAAGAACTTTTCAGCACAAACAGGCTGATTCAAAGTAAAAAATATTAAATAAACATTGTTGCCAAACCTCTATAATTTATTTCAGCGTTCCACTCATAAAAAATATGGTAGTTTCAACCAAAAATGTTTTTATTTTTGCGAATTTGGTTTTTTGGCACTTATCTTACTGATTTGCTTGTTTTTTAGCTTGAAATTATCTTTTTTCTTCTAAGAGCTTGTGCATTTGGTTGAAAAGTTCTATGGTGAAACAAATTTTTACTATGGGGAATATCTTTTACATATCTGCTGTGCCAATTCAAAACTTTACCTTGCTGAAAATTTATGACAGTTGAAATTGAAATTAATGAAATGCAGTAAGGCTGTGTGCCTATCGGTAACATTTTTCTCTATGGGAAAATGAGGTAGAAAATTTTACCATGTTGAGAAGAAAAAATACTATTTTGCTGTGCCAAACGGAATAGAAAATTTTGACAGTTACAAAGATAAACTTTTGGGCGAAAACGGACAACGATAAAATTTTAAAACGTAAAATGAATATAATTGTTGATGGCAATATTGATGGAAACAGAAGAAATGTATCCATGTAATGATCTGATGTTATTTTGTTTTTAAATATTTGTGTTACTTGTATGTGTATGTAATTACAAAATGTCAAAATTTTACCTAGCCCATTGAGCTAGAATTCACCACGAATACTGTCAAAATTTTACTCCCTTATGTCAAAATTTTATTTTTCTACCGATTGACACACAGCCTTATAGCCCAGTTAGTCAAGAACGTGTGGTCCGCCCGCTGACGCAAACGCCCGTATGCAATTTTTAGGATTTTTTGAGCCCGTGGGGCAACGGAGCAATCAGCTGTTTTACTCACACATATTTACATATATATATACAGCCTTATTCATAAAAAAAACCCTATAACACATTATAAACGCTCAATAGTAAAAACTCTTTTTAACTTTATAAAGCCGTTATAATGCACATTATTCATAAACGATTTATAAAGGTTTTATTACTATCATTGATTTATAAGTTTTTTGCTGTCCAAAATCAAAATAAATGTGGCAATGTTGGTTAAAAAAATGTCAACCTGACAAAAAATTACAATTTTAAAATAAACAAATACATATGTAAAGAAATGGATTCAAATTTGAAAAACAAAAACGAATGCGGAAAATAAAAGGGTAATGCAGAAGAAAAGGCGTGTAGAGGAGACAACTGGGCTTGCTTAGCAAGTGCCACCGCTACCCTCATACAATTTAAACCTCTGCGGAGTACGATTTGCCTCTTCTATATTTGCAAATACTCTTTGCATTGTACAATACTCACAGCACACTTCAAATGCCGCTACGAATAAATCCTCTACTCTTCATTTGGAGTACAAATACCATTTGTATTTGTTCTGTTGGATCAAATAGTGTACACTAAGTTCGCGCCACGCTACAAGTAGAGAAAATAATCTTGCCTACTTGGAGCGTGTTTACGCAATTCCTCGAAGATTCGCGAGCAGTGTACACTATACAACCTTTTTCGCTGAAAATAAATACTGTGGTAGTGCGTTTATTAGTGAAAGACAAGTACAAGTAGATAATATAATTGGACGGCCGAAAATACAAATACGGAATACTGTAGTCTGACTTAGCCCGTGGGGATCACCTGTGTCGTCTTGAATCTGTTCGGATTATAGAATACATGCAAACATAAATACTTAGCAGTTCAAATGAATTTTAATGACACACATATATCACTTATTTTCGACCCCAACATCGCAAAGCCACTAGCATCTGCAATATCACTGAAGTCCCTAAACCTCGTTTATCCATTGAGATATAAGCTTTTACTAAATTAACTATTCTTTTACGTTGTCCTTGATAAAACAACAAGACACGATACCTTTTTTCCTTGCGAAAGGTGCCCCGAGTCATGTTTATTGCAAGATCTAAGTAGTATTCGAGGTAAGGAGTTGCATATTCAGTAGAATATTCAGTATTAAAAATACCTTGAAACTGGATTCAAAAGCCATTGCCTGAAAAATTAACTGAATACGCAGTGAAGGCATCAGTGCTATTGAATTTTTCCCTGAAAGCTCAATGTACTAGCTTTTTCCTATGGAATTTCTCCCTGTGCCTTCAGGCCTTTTTTCATACAGAAACTCTCCCTTCTCTTTCGGCAGTTTTTAGGTGGAAAAGGAAAGCTCAGATTTTGGAACTACATCTCTACTGAATAATAAAATAATTGCCCCTTTCGATTCACAATTTCTATCTGCCAAATTTATAGCGAGCAGAGAAATTGTGAATCGAAAGCGGCTATAATATTGCACTGGCACGTTTATAACACTGACGAGTTTTATGGCCGAGCTTCTCTCGTAATTCATGGTGTGCTCCGTAACTTTTGGTTTTCCTACTAATTGGGTGGATCTACAGTTTTATGCCGGCTCCGAACGGCGAACGTATTTTTTGTGAGAAGCTTTTTCGTGGCAGAAATACACACCCAATGCCGAGAGGTGACCGCTATTTCTAAACACCCAATAATTGGATTTTAATTAATTACAAAAATTTTTTGGTGTTTGTCCGGACCGGGGTTAGAACCCGAGACCTCTGGTATGGCAGGCGAGCATTCTATTCACTGCACCACAGTGGCCATCTCTACTGAATATTCAGTAGGAAATATGTGCTCATTTCCAGCTGACCAATACTGGGCGTTTCGGTTTTTTTTTTTTTTTGAATTTGAAATTTTTCTTTATTTTTTGAAATAATTGTTTTATAAACAGCTTATACAAGGGCAAAGCTTGTTATAAATTCGTTTCCATTTTATCTGATTTTTAAGAGCATTTTAAATTTATAAATTGTTTATGAATAATGTTTTTGCTTATTTGATTGATAAACTATTTATAAACCTTTGATATGTTTTTATGAATAAGGCTGATAGTTTGTTTACATTTTGGCAGGGTTGCCATTTAGTCATTTTTGAACAAACAAGATTTTTAGTAATCTTCAAAGTGTTATGCGGATTACTCTTCAATACACAACTGTGCATTATTTGCCAAATGACAAGAAAATACTAATTTAATCGTTTTTAAAGTGACGACTTTTTTTTTATTAATTTAGTGACTTTTTTACGGCTTAGTTGGTAATTAAAACACATTTTTCTTGTAATTTTGTTGCTGCCCAATATATTTCCATCACACCTTGGTGATAGTTATCAAGGGCTAAAACATAAAATAACAAAAAACACAGTCAGAACATTAAATTTACAATTGAAAATCCATAAAAAAATTATATTGGGAAGCAACAAGATTCTCACAAAAATCTGTGTTTAATTAAGAAATCTGTACTGAGTTTCTGTAACTCATATCTTTTCTAGTATAAATAGGTGATGACAAAGTGTGGATCGTATTAGTGTGACATCACTTTAATTGATTTTGTTACAGAAACTCAGATTTATTGTGGCAATTTATAACTTTTTAATGTAGAAAAATTGCAGAAGAAGACCACCAAGAGTTATCAATTAAGAAAATACAGCCACCATTGTGGATAAATACAATTTTTGCTTTAATTTTCAGTAATATCTTCATTTATTAGGAGTATTCAATATCTTAAAATTTTTACATATTTTTACGAATAGTTACGAATTTATGTTCAATAACCCAAAAAATTCGCAAAAGAGAGCCAAATTGAGAGAGTAAGACCTCGAGAGAGTTGATAAACGCTGCAAGTAAAATTTTCACTTGCAACTACTAGCAGCTTTAAAAAAATAGAAGTGTCAAAAATATATGATCACAAAAATTTCAATTGGAAATATACAAACATTTTAAACGCAAATTTCTAATTGTGTACTAAATAAGTTAGCGCAAAAACGAATCTTGATGATGTTGTGGAATAGCCAAAGTAGAATTTTGTTTTCCTAATTCAGTTATTTCCATTCATTTCCAATTTCAAAAATTTCAATTACAACCTAACCTAAAAATCAAATTGTCGAAACAGCGTATCAGCTGCTTTCTTGCGAATGTTTACGATTTTGTGTTCAATTACTTTGGTTGATAATTTTCTCTTTTTCTCGTTTTTACTCTTAATTTGACATTGACGCTCTTTTTGCAAGTACTTGCAAGTAAAGTTGTTGAACAAAGCTATTATCTTGTTATTAATTTATGTATATATATATATTTACATTTTGTTTGGGATTTAAAAAAAATTTATAAACGTTTTATTTCCTTTCTTTCTAAAAATTAAAGTAATAATAAAATGTTCGTTTAAGTAGACATACTATTTTTTCCATGTGAACACATATATGTATATTCGAAAACATTTTACAATCTTGTTGAGTTAGGCACTCTGCACACGAGGCGTATCGTCATAGACGCGTACCAGACATTTCATGTAGCGTCGATTTCTCTACGCCTCAAGATCTGCACACGAAGCGACATGAAACTTCGCTGCACAAAACAATCAAACAAATTAATAATACGTTATTTGCTTTAAATTTCGAAGCTTTAAATAGAAAAGATGAAAAATTTTATGGAATCTTCCATTTTCTTTAATTATACACTCATTTTTTCCGATTTTTTACACAAATTTTACTGCTTTGATAAATTCTACCAAGTGGAAAAATGTAAACAAACATCTTCTTCTTCCTGTTTTCTAAGCGTAGTACGCCTAGCTACCAGCACTGCTTTACGCCAAGCGACATGTAGCCAGCATTATTTGACGCATGCATGAAGCTGACGACTCGTGTGCAGCCGTCAATTGAAATATACGTGCGCGACATCAAAGCGTACAGCTTTCGTCTGTAGTATCTAATACGCGTCTAAAGCAGTACGCTCCGTGTGCAGAGTGCCTTAGTTGTATAATGCTGTGAAAATTACTGTTTAAATATTTAATCACTAAAAATGTTCAACTGGCAACCCTTCTACCTTGCAACCATGCGAGCGATCAGCTGACACGTTTTTACGTAAAAAATCAAAATGATTTTGATTTCTGCGGTACGGGCTTCTGCGTCGTACGTCGTTGAATAATCGGTTACATACAAATCCCATTAAATAGGGTGGATCAGCTGACACGGTACACCGGTTTACGTTCTCGACTAACTGGACTATTAATATCGCTAGGAAAGGCAACCCTGCAATGCATTTTGTTGTTGCCCATTTTGCTATCTGAATGGTATACGTCAAACGGTCAATATATATTGATGAAATGCGTGGATCGCAATATTGGCAATAAACGAATTGAAAGTTAGAGCGCTTTCACATTACTAGGTGCGGTATCGGATCGACATTTTTGGTTTTTACCGAAAGTATACCGAAACCTTACTGACCACATGTATTTCAATTGGCACTTTCACATTAGTGTTGCATACATGAAATCGGAGCGGATTAATTTCGGTATACCGCAACGCGGTAAGACCGGTCAGTAAAATTTGAGGAATTACTGCATACATTTTTGCGGCGTGATAAAAGAAGAAGAACAAAGTCAGTAAAAAACTCGTTTCGGTAATAAATGTAGCAAGTTATAATGTCTTCGTCTTCGCTAGAAGACATTATTGTTATTATTGAGTGATTTGTTGAAGTTAAAAATTTTGTTTTGCAAATTTCGATGTTTGTTTACCTATTTTCTGCCGATTACGCACCGAAAGTATTCCCACAAGTGTGAAAAACACAGCAACGCGGAATCGTTTCGGTAAGCTGAAAATACCGAGCAAAAAATGTCGATCCGATGTCGTACCGAGTAATGTGAAAAGGCCCTTACCCGGCGTCTCCTCAAAACATAATTCTGTCATCACAAGCACCATTATAGCATAGATTTCAAATGGAGACCGCTTCTGTCTTCTGGTATAACAGAGATGCCAAGGCAATTGCTTTAACAAGATTGCCTTAACATGAGCTGTCAGTTTGATGATTTGACAGCTAATTTTTAATTTCAACGAAAAATTCACAGTGGCAACATCTCCACATTGAACGTGAAATTTCGCACGGCGTCCATTTGGCTTGAGTGTTTGGGCTTAAAAAATAAATAAAAAGAACATTAAGTGCATATATACAGTTTTCTAGCATCATCGCCAATTTTAAACAATTTTTTTTTAACTTTCTAAGTTCTTCTGCGTACACGGCATGCCAATTCGGCGCCATTTTGCAAAATGAAGTGCCCACGCATATGAAAACATGGATTTTAGACATGATAATGTTCGACAAAGGTAACAGAATTTATGTTTTGTGGAGTTTCGGCGTTAGAGCGCTTTCACATTACTCGGAGCGGTATCGGATCGACATTTTTTGTTTTTACCGAAAGTATACCGAAACCTTACCGACCACATGTATTTCAATTGGCACTTTCACACTAGTGTTGCATACATGAAATCGGAGCGGATTAATTTCGGTATACCGCAACGCGGTTAGACCGGTCAGTAAAATTTGAGGAATTACTGCATGCATTTTTGCGGCGTAAGAAAAGAAGAAGAATAAAGTCAGTGAAAATCTCGTTTCGGCTATAAATTTGGCAAGCTATAATGCCTTCGTCTTCCCTGAAAGACATTTCTGTTATTATTGAGTGATTTGTTGAATTTTAAAATTTTATATTTTTAATTTCGATATTTGTTTTCCAATTTTCTGCCGAAAGTATTCCCACAAGTGTGAAAAACACTGCAACGCGGACTCGTTTCGGTAAGATGAAAATACCGAGAAAAAAAATATCGATCCGAAGTCGTACCGAGTAATGTGAAAAGGCCCTTAAAGTGTGAAAAGGACGGAAGTAAAATATTTTAAACCTCAGAGCGAGAAAAATATCGCAATATTCATATTATTAGCTAGTTATGAATAGTTAGCTAAGTTTCATTGTGAATGGATACAAGTGGTTTGACTCTGGGATGTGTGTCAAAGAGGTCGAACCGCTGTGCTCAGCTGATTTTAAAGTTATTAAGGTTGTTCTCTCTGTCTAATATTTTTGCCGAGATATCATGATATCTTGAGAAATTTGCCACACAGAGAGAGCGCACCTTTAAGAAAATAAAATTCGAACTAACTTCATTGTGAACTAGCATGTTAGTCATATTCTTTCCACTCTTTATAAGACTGTTTTCGCTTTGCTCTGCTTGCTTCAATTTCGAATTAATTAATTTTTTATCGGAATAAAATAAAATATTTAAAAAAAAAAAAAGAACTAGAAACATAAATTCAAGCTTTACCTCTCATAGAAGACTATTGTGAATGTAATAACATGGTTGCATTTCCCGTGATATTTTTCTCATGATATCAAATATCACGGGTTGAGGTGTGAGAAATTTGCCGAAGCTTCAAATTTGAGAACACGTGTATTTTGTTGTTGTGCTCGGCAAATATATCACACTAACGTCATCTCGGCAAATTTGCCAGGCCAAAATCACACAGAGAGAACAACCATATTAGCCGTGTTTCACATACGGTGATCCTAACCCAGATAAAAATTTTTGCATGTAAATGCAACAACAAAGATTTGAGCTCGATTAAACCAGATAAATTGCTGGTTCAATTTCTGATCCGCCCTGTTCGATTTGTTTTTTCCGTGCTGATTTGGCAGCACAGTGCTTTTTTGATTTGGCAGAACTGTAAAGTGACATTTGTGTATGTATACATATATATACATATACCCTGCAGTAAATTTGTTTCACTGCTAAATCATCATTGATCATTCTTTGTGCAAGCTATATTGAAAAAACCAAACGAAATATCATCTAGGCGGTTATAAACCCACGAGACAGCTTGTATTTCGGTAGGTTTTTTGACATTCGGCAGCTTTTCTGACAAATTTTTCAATTTGACAACTATAAAACAAATTATATTTAAAATAAAAAATATATGGAAATACAAATTTCAAATTCGCCTCTTGTAAGCTTTTACTTTGGCCGTAAGGGGAAAGAAGAAGTCCGGAAGAAAAATTATAGTGCGCACTAGCTTCTCCTTATAACATGGAATACATAGCTATCCCGCCATTTGAGTTTCATAATTTATTTCAGTAATTTTAAATATAAATTTCCAAAAAAATAATTTTTGAAATAGTTATTTTCATTTAGTTTGAAGTTTAAAGTCAATCAAATTGTTTTTGAGGGAGTATTTGTCACTTTTCAACGTACAGAAGAATTGCTTTTGCGCTATTATAACTCTGACGAGTTTTATGGCCGAGCTTCTCTCCCAATTCGAGGTGTTTTTTCCTACCATTGGACAGTTTTATGCCGGCTCCGAACGGAGTCATATAGGCATGAGGAAAGCAAACCATTTATTTTAAAAAATTCAGCAGCCTTTATATGAAAGCATTCACTGATGCCTCCTCATGATGAATTTCATCAGTGATTCATAAAGGATTCATTTCAGATTTTTACTGCTGGGTATGTGTTGTATATGTTTCTTCTTCTTTTTAGTTCTTTTCAAGTGCAGCCAATTTTCATTATGAGCCGGATTGTTTCAGTAAAAATTTATCTTAACCCAGACCCAGATGTAATAACTGAAATGCCCCTATTGTTATGGCCCAATGACGATCGTGAATGCAATATAAAAGCCCGTCTCCACATAACTTGTTTCATCAACAAAACATCTAGCAAAACATCTCGCTAAATAACCCGTCTCCACGTGGCTGATCGTGATTCAGTTTAACATTTCTCTTTCTTGCTCTTCTTAAATGTTTGTATGTTTGCTTATTTTTGCGTTTTTGTTTTGGTCTGTGTGAGATTTCGATAGATTTTCGATACAAAATTAGAGATGACATCGATATCATCGAGGTTGGCAAGATGATTCAGAATGAAACAGTGTTTCAATCTTCACTCGCTCTCAGAAATTTGTATGGAAATTAGCGAGATTCGGCACTGGTTTCCGTGTCGAATCGAGATTGAGAGAGAAAATGCAGAAAAAAAGAGCGAAACACGTTATGTGGAGACATGGTATTAGTCTTCTCCTTTCTGTTTTGTAGGTTGTTGCGTTTTAGGAATTCAGCCTTAATTTCTTTTCGAAATTATGAACTGGTTTTTTCAATTCCCAATTCCGGTATTGCGTTTCAGTTTAGATTGCTACGACCATATCATTATGGTCCCTTTTCTTACAACAACCACTTCCGGCCGCCATGCAAATCTGTCCATCATTTTGACATTTGCCGATGACATATAGCCTTTTTTTTAATACACACATACCAGAGTCAAGTCACTGTTCTCTATACACTATAATGCTATGGTTATGGTACCAATGCTGCTGGTCGAGCACCGTGTAATTGTTGTTGTGCACTCCGACGGTGAGAGCATTTTCGGACTCCCACATCCAGCAAATTTGCTGTGTGAAACAGGCAGCCAGCAGCCAAGGTTTCAGGGGTAATAATGTGTTATGTTGTGTATGTGCTCAGTAATAATCATGTGTTATGTTGTGTGTGTGCGCTCCAATCATCAATGTAAGCATAACCACCTCTCACCAATCACGAAATGTTTCCGATTTTGATTGGCAAGCAACATTGTAAGCATAACCACGCTATAAGGGGTATTCATAATTAGGTGCAAATAGGTTAGCAAAATTATGCAATTGCATGAAAATGCAACGGATAGTGAGCGACCTTTAAATCATTCATTGCAAACTTATTTGTAGAGAAGGTACAATTATTACACCGAGTAGCACCGATAACATAAATATCTGTATTTGTCGATTTTTACTGTTTTGTTACTTTGACAGTTCGCTATGTGCACGAATATAGGTTACATAGATCGTTTCAATCAAAATTTGCAATTAATTTGTTTCTTGCATTTTAATTAATATGACCATCAACAAAAATAAGTATTCCAATCACAAATCTTCAAATATAAAAAATTTACTCTTGAATTGAGAATGTGTTTACTCTGCAATTTCTTTTCACAAGTGGAACAGCAAAATAGGAAAAATTTTCTTAACACAGTAAATTTTTCCACCTCACTTTATTACAAAAAAATTTTATTAGATGACATTCCCTTTACGTGTTTTGTTACTGCATTGAAAAAGTGTCGATACATTAATCAAAACGTTGATATCATATATAGGTTCAGCGTAATTACCATCTCTATTTTAATTTGGCCACTAATTTGATTTCCCCAAAAACACATTCCTGGGGTCCGATCCCATCCATTCATACAAGGATTTTGACCATAGTGTAAATGTCGATGTGTCATCGACAAATGTCAAAATCGGGGACAGATTGGTATGGCGGCCGGATGTGGTTGTTGTAAGAAAAGGGACCATAATGCCATGGTCGTAGCAATCAAGAGCAACTTCTATTGCTTTCGCGATCGTCATTGAGCCATAACAACAACTTCAAATCAAAATGTGGTTGTTGTAAGAAAAGGGACCATAATGACATGGTCGTAGCAATCAAGACAGAAACGCAATTCCGGAATTGGGAAAAAACCATTTCATAATTACCAAAAGAAATTAAGGCTGAATTCCTAAAACGCAATTTCCGGAGAGGGCCTAAACGCCAGCTTTTCCACGAATAACATGTACAAGAATGTAAAATCAACAACCTACAAAACAGAAAGAAGAAGAGCAACTTCTATTGCTTTCGCGATCGTCATTGGGCCATAACAACAACTTCAAAATCAGCTGAGCACAGCTGTTCGACCTCTTTGACACACATCCCAAAGTCAATTCACTGTTCTCCATATACTATGATTTTGACACGTTATTCCATTGTTAAAATTCTTGTATGAATGAATGGAGTCGGACCCCAGGAATGTAGGTACATAGATATGTATTTTTGGGGAAATCTCATTTTGGGCAAAAATGTCACGCGGTTTGTGCTTGGTCGATACGCGGTTTTGCACTTTAAACGACGATTTGTAGAAATAATTTAAATAATTTTATGTATTTGTTTAGCGATATGCAGTCTTACCCTGCAGGGAGCTCAATAACTAGTGAGGAAAATTTCTAGTTCCGAACTGGCGAAAAGGTGTCAAAAATTAACTAGATCAATTATAGTTAGACCCTCACCAGTTCAGAAGGAGTGAATTGAGTGACCATTATAAGACACACTGATTTGTATGCAATTTCGAAGAGAAACAATTTTTTTAAACTTTTTCGTTCGTTCAATTGCCGTCGGCTTTGTATATTTCTGCAATTCTCAGATGTTTAGTGAAGCATTTTATATAAAGAGTTTTCTATTTGCATCTTAACTTGTATGAAATGAAATGTTCCCCTAATTATGCTTTTCCTATCCCTCGGGCTTATTTTAAATTTTTTAATTTTTATTACTTTTTAAATATGTTTGTAAATTTTTATTAAATAAAAAAATATTGGTTAAAAAGAAAATAAATAAATTATCATCTGCCTCGACACCGACAGGATTCGAACCCGCGCTCGCCAGATTGATTGTCACACGCGTTAGCCAGTGGGCTATCGCGCCACTTGCATGAAGTGTGTCAAATGCTGCACTTAAGGGCCCTTGGCAACTTACAATCTGGATTGTCCAGTTTGAGTGTTTTTTTGAGTGAGTTAGTCAAATTTGAGTGTTTTTTTTGTGTGTGTTAGTGCAATCGGCAGCCGTCGTGCTACACGTACTTGTTGTCGGCTCGCGGCGACGAAAATCAAAAATTTTTGTTTGTTTTTACATGGCCGTTTTAATTCTAATAATTATTTTATGTCAGCCGCCGTCAGCTTTGTTTCGCTTAAATTTCAATTTTCGGTGGTAGCTCAATGGGATATACATTGCAGTACCAATCGAAACGACTTAAGTTCGATTCTCGGTTGAGGCCGCTTGAAGAAGTCTGATGAGGGGATGTGGTGGTCTCCGAAATGAATCCATAACTTCTACCAAAAAATTTTTTTCAATTTTTCTTAATTAAAAACTGGCCAATAGCTCATATAAAATTCACAAAAATTTTTGATATTTGCGTCAATCACCCGACACACACATATACACTTCCTCTCAATCCAGATTGTAAGTTGCCAAGGGCCTTAAGCGGCAGATGTAAAACTTTAGAATTTTTAGGTACTTGTAGTTAGTTCAGAACTATCGAAATTGTGTCAATAAACGAACTAGTGAAAACTGTAGAATTTAGTACTAGTTCGCAACTATCGAAAATGTATTGCAGAGGGTGACAATTGACACCGCCTAGGACACCGCCGTGTTAAGGCCCTCGGCAACTTACAATCTGGATTGTCAGTTTGAGAGTTTTTTTGAGTGAGTTAGTCAAATTTGAGTTTTTTTTTGTGTGTTAGTGCAATCGGCAGCCGTCGTGCTACACGTACTTGTTGTCGGCTCGCTATCTGCTCGCGGCGACGAAAATCAAAAATTTTTGATATTTGCGTCAATCACCCGACACTCACACATATGCAATTCCTCTCAGTCCAGATTGTAAGTTGCCGAGGGCCTTTAAATTCGCCAGTTGATGACATGCAAAAGAGATTTAGCTCGCACTGGTAGTGGCGAAAAATGCACTAGAAGCGACCTAGTTCGGAACCAGAGATTTTCTCTACTGAGTAGCTTTAGACAAAATATTTACCTAGTATATACATATGTACACATTCAAATGTAGGCATATGTGTACATACGATGTATGTACATTTCATTGGAAAAGAACTTGGATGAGTATTTGTGTTTATGTGTCTGTTCGTGTATTTATTTTCCAATGTACCTATGGATGTATGTATGTACATATTAGCACGATATGGCAAATATACAAATTGTTTAACTTTATATTAATAAAAATAAATCCTTAAATTGACGGCCAGAATCCCCGATGGACATACCGTAAAGCAAAAAATGTAAAAGAAACCAATATCACGAATACCTTTATTTTAAATTATATACAGTAGAAAATTCTTTAGTGTTACTCATGCGCTTCTCAGCATTATCAGTTTTCTGTTAAACGTAGAATTGAAAAGTTGTTTTATAATTATTAAATAAAATAGAAATTAAAAACTCATTTGGTCATACATAACACCGAATTAATTAAGTCAGGTATGTGCCGATGCATGTGTATAAGTTTTTAAACAGTTCCCGTTGAAAATTCTCCAATTGGTTTGCACAGTGGGGTAGGCATACATAAGTATGCATGTTAGTGTGTGCATATGTATCTACATATGCATGTACATACATATGGATGCGTACATATGTATGCATATACATATACTTATGACTTTTAGTATGTGTTGTAAGATATATGTATAATAAAATTTACGAATTACATAATTATACACATTAAAGTGGATATACATATGTATGTAGGTATATATGTACATGCATACATGCATGCATACCTATGTACATACATATGTAAGTATGAATGGATGTAATTTCCCTGCCAGCCATCGGTGGGTAAAAACCCCGGTTTTATACGGGTAACACACACTTACACAGACGGTAAAGTTTCTTGTAACTATGAATGGAGCAGTGCTGATTTTACCGACACATCATATGTTAACTCTCGCGCTGTTAATAACATAAATATCGGTTATTTATTGCATACTTTTAGGCGGAGTTTTCGTGGCGGTTTCGGATAAATTTTTATTTAAATAAAAAATAAATTTCTGTTCTTAATTCTGATAATAATATAATATAATACATTTCCCGAATCAGAACCGAATATTTTTCCGAATACTTAACCGAATATTCGGTTCAAATTTGGGAAGGTATATACCTATATATATTCGGTTAAGTATTCGGGTTCGGGAAACCATTAACTTGTGTGACTAGCAAAAATAATTGAATAACCTGCATAACAATTTATTCTTTAAGTATTCAAAATTATCTGAATGAAGAATAAAACTTTATTTTATGAATTATTTATTGAAAATTTTCTGACTGAAGAATAAAAGTTTTCGAGGGGTGTTTTCATGGCAAAAATACACTCGGAGGGTATGCCGCCCACTGGCGAGGGTGACCGATATTTAAAAAGCCAATAATTAGGTTTTAATTAATTTAATTTTTGGTGTTGGTTAGGGCTGGGTTTGGAACCGGAGACTACTGGTATGACAGGCGAACACTCTACTCACTACATCACAGCAGCCACCGCTGTTGCAGAAACAAAGTGAAATCTTCCAGCGGTATTTTACACAAGCATAATTAAATACATACATACAAACATATGTATGTAGATGTTGCCAGTGAAGGGTGCCACGTAGAGTGCTTACGGCTCGGTCTGTTGTTGGCGCCAAGGCCGCATATTATTAAACACAAATAAGCACATCTCACACTGAAAAAAACCCATTCTGTGTATGAATAGACACGCTTTTGCGTTAACTTATGCTACATAATGCGTACAAGCAAACATACAGTGAACTACACTGCGTATACTATTCTGTCGCCCTTTCTTCGGCGAATAAAACAAGTATTTTGTGGTCTCGCTATTAAGACAGCGAGTCAATAACTAATTGTTTATTGAACAAAATCAATCCCTTTTATACACAAAATTTCTTATGTACTACTTATTTACTATAATACATATTTACACTAATTCTTACTAGCTATGTAGATATGTATGTACATATGTACGGCTTATGCATTTAATGTGTAGTCAAGTGCCCGTGCACATACATACGTACATACGACTTAGCTTAAAGGCAAATGCGACAAATCAGAAATACGGCGTCAGCATAAAATTTGGCTGTTGTTTGTTTACGTTATAAATTTTAATAAATGAAATAGGTTGAATGCACTTTTAGTGCATTCCATATTTTTGTGTTTTAAATTACGAGTTGAATGTGCTCAAATATTTCTGACATGCTACACCTCCTTTCCTAAAAAGAATGCTTATACATTTGTAGGGTCAATGTATGAGCATTCTATTACATTTAATGGATTGCTTATTTTACTTGCTTGTGTTTATTTATTTATTTCGGTAAAATTAACATTTCAGTTTTTGTTTTGTGCTTACATACTTACATTTATTGGAAAAAGTGAAAATTTCTTATTCTATAGGTTTAAGTCTATTTTTATGTACTATGATTTTCTTATTCATGTAGCTTAGTGAATAATTATTGTGATTATTAATATTTGTTACTCTATAGGGAATTAAACTATAGTTATTATGTTTATCAATACCTATTACTCTATAGGGTCCCTTATATCTACTGTCTAATTTATGACCTGTTTCATCTTTTACTAAGACTAAATCTCCTATATTTATTTCCTTATGCTGAATTTTCCTATCGTAGTAAATTTTTTGTTTTTCTTTTGCTTGTCTTACTAATCTATTAGCTCTTTCTTGTGCTATTTGAAGTCTATATTTAACTTCTTTGTCATAAGCCTCATAGTTGTACAGTGGGCTGATTGTATCTTCTTGTAAAAATTCGTATGTCGGTGCTGGTTTTCCGAATATTAGTTCAAAAGGACAGTAACCATGAACTGTTGAAGGTGTTGTATTATAACAATAAGTAAAGTACTTGAGGTACTCATCCCAATCGTCTTTGTCAATGGATATGTATGAACGTACATATTCATTGAATGTTCTATGGCTACGTTCAACAGTGCCTAACGTTTGATGATGGTAAGGTGTTGAGGTTTTGTGTTCAATTTTTAACAATTTACTTAGTTCTTGAAAAACGTTATTTTTATATTCGGTTCCCATGTCTGTCAGTATTGTTTTCATACATCCATAAATGAGAATAAAATGTTCGAATATAGCTTTGGCTACTGTTTTTGCGTGTTTACTTTCAATTGGAATTGCTACTAGATATTTGGTTAAGTCACATATTATGGTGACTGCATACTCATTTCCATTCAATGATTTTGGAAATGGTCCAATTGTGTCAATTTGAACTACATCGAATGCCTTAGTTGGTGTTTCGGTTATAGTCATTGGATCTTTTAAATGTATTCTTGTTTTATTTTTATTACAATGATCGCATTTTTTAATATATTGTTTTATGTCATTTTTCATATTTTTCCAATGGAATTTTTGTTTTATTTTATTTGTTGTACGATTGATTCCTGGGTGGCCACCATTAACAGGATCATCGTGATATTTATGAAGAATAGTTTTAATTTTTTCATTATCTGTCACATGCATAACCTCCGGAGTTAATGCAATGATTAAATTTTTGAGAACTTTGGTACCTTTATCTTTAAATTTATCTACTCGAGTATAATTATTCTTAAACAATTTGTCTCCTAAGGACAATTGTATTTTGTTTATTTTCAAATTGCCGGCTTCTTTCATAAGCCTGGCAAAGAATTGATCTAAATCAATCTTCGCCTCAACAATTAAATTATCAATATTTATTTCGCTACAAATTTTCTTTCCCTTTTTGAACTGCAGTTTCGGGGGGTCGAAAACGAGCTGAGCTAGCTTTTTTACTTCACATTTATTAAGCGCTTCGTATATTATAGGGTTCTCATTGTGACATTTTTCTTCATTTTTTATATTATTACTGGATTTTTCCTTAGTTTCCGATCTTGTGGTAACTTTCAATATTTTACATGCTTCAATTGACATTTCTTTTAAATCTTGTATATCTATACGCGATAGTGCGTCTGCTACATAATTCTCTTTTCCTGCTATGTACTCCACCCCAAAGTCATATTCTTCCAAATCTAGTCGAATTCTAGTTAATTTTGATGATGGGTTTTTCATCGAAAAAAGGTAAGTTAAGGGTCGATGGTCTGTTTTAATTGTGAATTTTCTGCCGTAGATGTACGGTCTGAAATAAGTGATGGCCCAATGAATGGCTGCTAATTCTTTTTCAATCGTTGCTTTATTTATTTCGCCTTTTGTGAAAGATCTAGAGGCATAAGCAACTGGTAATTGTTTTCCTTCGTATTCTTGACTTAGTACTGCTCCGCAGGCGTATCCGCTTGCATCTGTTGTTATGTAAAATTCTTTATTGAAATCGGGATATTGTAAAATGTTTGGGCTAATTAATGCATTTTTTAGATAGTTGAATGATTTCTCACATTCTTCTGTCCAATTAAATACTACTTTCTTTCTACAAAGTCTTGTTAATATTCTAGAGTATTCCGCGAAATTTGGTATAAATCTTCTATAGTAATTGCAGAATGCAACGAATCTTTTAGCTTCGTCGGCATTCTTGGGAGTTGGATAATTTTGAACTATTTTGTATTTAGTGGGATCAGGTAAAATTCCTTTACTTGTGCATTTATGTCCAAGATAAGTAACTTCTTGGTTGAAAAATAGACATTTATCTGGATGCAATTTTAAATTGTATTTTCTGCAAGTTGTGAATACATCTATTAAGTTTTTAATCATATGCTTTTCGGAGCATCCTAATACCACTAAGTCGTCCATATATAAAAATGCTTGTGATGGTTTTAGACCGGCGAATGCTAAAGTCATCATTCTTTGAAATGAATTTGGGGCTACTTTAAGACCATAAGGTAATCTTTTGAAACGGTAGGTACCATTGTCTGCTGTAAACGATGTTATATCTCGGGATTCTGGGCTTAATTCTATTTGATGAAAACCGGACATTAAATCTAAGCAAGAAAAATATTTTGCTCTACCTAATTGGTCTAGAATATCGTCGATTCTTGGTAATGGAAATTTATCTGCAGTTAATTTTTTATTTACCTGTCTATAGTCAATAACTAGTCTCCATCTTTTATCGTTATTACCTGGGAGTGATTTTTTCGGTACTAGTAGAATAGGACTATTGTATTCTGACATTGATGGTTCTATTAAGTCGTCTTGTATTAGCTTATTTACTTGTTTATTAATTTCCTGTTTGTGAGCTTCTGGTATTCTATATTTTTTTACATAAACTGGGTTGTCGTCTTTCATATAAAGTTTTTGTTTGTAAAAATTATTAGTGGTTATAGGTTCTGATTCTAATGCAAATATATCAATAAATTCTGAACATAAAGTATTAAGTTGAGATTTAGCAAATGATGGGAAATTTTTATTTAATCTTTCTAATTTTTCTTTATTATTTGCTTCATTTTTCTGTTTATTATTTATAATTATGTAGTCGTCTAAGTTTTCTGTGTTAATATTGTAATTTTGAATAGTTGCATTTTTATCTGTTGTATTAATAATTCTAACAAATGCTTGATTTGGATTTACTATTGAATTGGCAATAAAAATTCCTTCTGCTAATTGTTGATGTGGTATGAATAATTCAGTATTGTTATTTTTTATGTGAATTTGTCGAACTACTTCTGATCTAGCTGGTACTGATATGCAATTAATGGTTGGTTCATTTGTCATTTGAATTGCTATATTTTCTGGATAATCATATGGTCGTAATATAAGTCTATCTTCATTATTTCGGTAATCTAAAATGCAATTATACTTTTTAATGAAATCGAGTCCCAAAATTCCGTCGCATGGGATTGGGAAGTCATCTTCTACTATGTGAAATTTGTGTCGAATCAAAAGATCGTCACCCTTTAAATCTGTTTTAACTGTTCCAAGAGTGTTTGTTATACCCTGACCAATGCCTTTTAAATCTGTTTTTTGTAATTCATTAATTTTAACATCATTTTGAATTTGACCCTTTTTTATTAGTGATATGTCAGCTCCTGTATCTATTAGGAGAGTTGAAGTTGAATTATTTAAAGTTGTTTTGGTGGATATGTAGCTGTTTAGGTGTAAATTTAGTACACAAATTTTTTTTTTTATGTTTGGAGTGGAGTTTGTTGGTTTTCCTGCTGGGTATAATTACGTACATTGCGAGTGTTGTTGGTATTGTTGCGATTATTTTGTCGCTGTTGGTTACCAAAATTCCTATTTTGTCTTTGTGAGTAATTGTTGTTTGATCTGTTAAAATTGTTATATCTTTGATTAGATCGATAATTTCTATAATTGTTATTTGGAAAATTTCTACGAAAGTTGCCGCGGAAATGATTTTGTTGTCTTATATTCAATATTGCGTTTGGGTTGCCTGTTACTTCAGTGCAACTGTTTGTAAATTTTGAAATTGCCTCGTTCATTGAGGTGAACGTTCCGGCTTGCATGATTAGTTTTACTTTATCATTAGAACAATTTTTACACATAGCCTTTACAGCTGCTTGTGTAGCATATTTTCCTGCTAAATCTGAGGTTAACCCGTCAGATATATATGCTCCTTCTAATGATTTTGTTAATTTTTCGATTTCAGTAGTATATTGGTTGGCTGTTTTACTGCGTTGTTGGATGTTTAGCAGTTTTGCTGTTAATACTTCTACTGATTCGCCTTTGATTGATCTTTTCAATTTTAATTTTATATCTTGTATTGTATTCTCATTCTGAATACAATTTCTTGCTGTGCCTTTTAGTTTTGTTTTTATCATAGACACTGCAAGTGCTTCATGAGCATCCTTGATTTGGTCAAGAATGTCGAGTGCATCTATGAAGCTATTTAGATTTTCTGAGTTGCCATCAAACTCTGGTAGGACAGATGAAGCTGTTTTAATAAAATCTACCGCTGTCTGAGGCATTGTGGATGTGTTTGAATTATTGGTACTTTCTGAATGAGTTTTAGTTTCTTCTTTATCGTTTGAAGAATTTTTGTTTTCGGCTTCCGTTGGATAGTCCGGTAGTAATAAATTTGTGTCAATTTTTATGTCTTTGTTGAATGACGTGGGTACTTGTTCTTCAATCTCGTATCGTGCTAGCGATGAAACAAGTTTATCCCTGACGTATAGGTATATTTGGTATGCCTGCTTTTGATGATCGGCTGTAAGCTTACTATTTATATTCCTCAAGGCGTTTCCTATTCTATTTAATGCATCTATTATAAAACCTAAATGCTTAATAATTGTTTCTCTTCTAATAAAAACATTCTTGTTAATGCACTTGTATGATTTTTCTGCAATTGATTTTTCATTTAGTAGTGATGCATATATATTATCCCAATTATCCATTGAAAAGGATCTATTCGGTATTGATTTTTATACCTTGTCTAATCCATTTGCACGACTAATATATCGCTTTTTTAAAATTTTGTTGTGTACCGAATAAATCTTTAGAAATAAATTTATACAAGATACAATTGCAATAACAAGAAGAATAAGCTTGATTGAATCTAAAGCTTCGCTGTGATCAATTTCTATGGAGTTAACTACATTTGCGTTGGGTTTATCAATTTTTGATGTTGTTCCACCCATATTGATTGAATATTAAAAAAAATTCCTAAAATCTGAAAATACCGAATTTTTCAAACATGCGTTGTGTTTCTTCTATTTTTGTCGTGGGGTTAATGACGTCTTCTAATGTTGGTTCCCTAGTCATGCCTATGATACGCCAAAGAGTCCTTAAGGATTCTAATTCCCTTATTAAGTCCCTGTTCTCTATTTCATTAGGAAGTGAGCCTACTGAATTCCTTGATTTAGGCATTATAATCACAATAATTATTTTTGTATGTATATATATTTATTTATTTAATTAAATCATTAAAATTAGTATTGTTGTGGCTTAGGCCAGAAAAATGTGTATATGTAAAAATGCAAAATTTTTAGTATCGAGAATTGACACGGCAAGGATTTTTGGTCTCTTGCCCTTCAATAGGCAGCCGCAAGGTTGCCATAAGATTAGTTAGTGATCAGTTAATAAGGCCATTAGTAAGCCTTTCAATCGCTATTAGTTTTTTTATATGCTTCTGTTTTGCAATAGAATCTGCGAATACTAGTTGTTGGTAGAGTTCGGCAACTCGTCGCCGCGCTTGGTATTTTTTACCACCACGTCTCCTGTGGTATAAAGGTTTCTGTGGTTGTGCAGGTTCTCTGCGAGCTGGGCGTTGTTGCCGTCGCCTGTACTCCTCGATTGTAATTGCTCTAGGACCTTGTCGTTCTGGCTGCTGTTGCTGTTCTTGTTGATGTTCGGGTTTAATTTGTTGTTCTTTTTCTTGGGCTTGTTGCTCTTGTTGTTGTTCGGGTTTATTTTGTTGTTCTTCTTCTTGGGCTTGTTGCTCTTGTTGTTGTTCGGGTTTATTTTGTTGTTCTTCTTCTTGGGCTTGTTGCTCTGTCTGCCGCTCACTAAAATACTTTTCCCATTTCTCAAATATTGCGTTTACTTCGTCCATCACCATGTAGTGTAAACGACTGGTTAATGACAGGATCTGGCAGGATCAATGGCAAGGATCCTGGTGTGTTTAACTGGCAAGGATCCTGTTTGTCTGGCAAGGATGCTGGCAAGGATGTCTTGTTTAACTGGCAAGGATCCTGTTTAACTGGCAAGGATGCTGGCAAGGATGTCTTGTTTAACTGGCAAGGATCCTGTTTGTCTGGCAAGGATGCTGGCAAGGATGTCTTGTTTAACTGGCAAGGATCCTGTTTAACTGGCAAGGATCCTGTTTAACTGGCAAGGATCCTGTTTAACTGGCAGGATCGCCATATTCTGTCGCCCTTTCTTCGGCGAATAAAACAAGTATTTTGTGGTCTCGCTATTAAGACAGCGAGTCAATAACTAATTGTTTATTGAACAAAATCAATCCCTTTTATACACAAAATTTCTTATGTACTACTTATTTACTATAATACATATTTACACTAATTCTTACTAGCTATGTAGATATGTATGTACATATGTACGGCTTATGCATTTAATGTGTAGTCAAGTGCCCGTGCACATACATACGTACATACGACTTAGCTTAAAGGCAAATGCGACAAATCAGAAATACGGCGTCAGCATAAAATTTGGCTGTTGTTTGTTTACGTTATAAATTTTAATAAATGAAATAGGTTGAATGCACTTTTAGTGCATTCCATATTTTTGTGTTTTAAATTACGAGTTGAATGTGCTCAAATATTTCTGACATGCTACAATACGTAACTTGTTTACATACATACATATATACATACATACATACATACAGGTGAAACTAATAAAAGCGTGTTAAAAACAAAAATATCTGTTTGTATGTAAATATGTACACCGGAATATGAAAATAGGATGTTTTAGAGTAGGTAAACTGAAAAAAAGGTATGTTAAGATTTATGTATGAAAAAATTTGGACTTTTCCACAAGAAAAAAAATTGATACGTAGAATTAACCGCTAAATCGAATGGCGTATTCCGTTTTTTGGTACACTCCCCAGGGAAGGTAATATCGCGGTCTAAAGTGATCATTTTCTTTTTTTTCTCATGAATTTTTTTTACATTTGTGGAGTTATCCAACCAAATAAAACAATCACTAACAACCCAAAAACCGTCTTCAAGAGCAAAATTGTTAAAAGATTTTAGAAATTTTAAAGTATGTTACCCTTTTATACCCGACTTTACTTCACTTAAACTTGATGAACTCATCCAAATATTATTCGATTTTTAATAGCTATACATTTCTGGAAAGCGCATTAAATAACGCAGCCTACCGTGTGATTTAGTTAAAATATAATTTCCGATTTCGGGAAGAGTATAGGGCAAGAAATTGAAGATTCATGAGAAAAAAAGAAAACGATCACTTTAGGCCGCGATATTACCTTCCCTGGGTAGTGTACCAAAAAACTGAATACGCCGTTCGCTTTAGCGGTTAATTCTGCGTATGGGTGGATATCAATTTTTCTTGTGCAAAATCCTAACCTTTTTCAGACATAAATCTAAACATACCTTGAAATTCTGGGAATTTGCGCGGTTTTCGGTGTAGCTCCATCCAGTTTTTGGAAAAGTGAATTTTTTTTTCAGTTCACTTACTCTAAAACAACCTATTTTCATATTCCGGTGCCGGAGGGAGGATCTGAGAAGGTTTGAAGAATCCCATACAAAAAAAAAACTCATCTAATGTACATATGCAAATATTTAATCTCGATTCATTTCAATTCAATTATAAAGCAAAAAGTTATGAATGAAAAACTTGTAGAGATGAACATTCATAATATGTACATATGTACATATCGCACGTTTTATGCAATAGGGATTTAACTCGAAATTTTCGATTTCTGGGATTTTGCCATATATTTCAATAACTGGGTCGCGCATTTGAGTCTAGTCTTATAAAATACTCAAAAAGATAAAAATGGCGGAAATAAAAGTGATTTTGTAGTTAGCCGTAGAAGGAAATTATTTGAAATTATAAAAGTTTGTTTGCGTTTTCCCAACAAAATTTTTTTTGAGTTAAATCCCTATTGAATAAAACGTGCGATATGTATGTTTGTATAAATTGTACGTAGCTTTTTATACTGTCAGTAATGACATGGTGAACATAGCCACAAAGCTATCATTTGCAAATCTGACAGAATCAGCTGCTTGCGTGACAGAAATAACAATAAGAGAACGCTAGGCGATAAAATGTGGGTACGATTGGTGATAGTAAAAGCCCGTCTCCACATTACGTGATTCGCCAGCGAAACATCTAGCGAAATATCTCGCTAAATAACCCGTCGTGGCTGATCGTTATTCAGTTTAACATTTCTCTTTCTTGTTCTTCTTAAATGTTTGTATGTTTGCTTATTTTTGCATTTTTGTTTTGGTCTGTGTGAGATTTCGATAGATTTTCGATAAAAAATTAGAGAAGGCATCGATCCCAACTACCACAAATAGTCGTTGAAACGTAGCTACGACCAATGTTTTTACTTTAAAGTGTTGTGGCACTAGCCATAGGCACGTAATAGGAACGTTCTTATTCTTATACCACAACGTTCCAGAGTCGTCGCCGCAACGTGTTCGGCAACGTTCCATTGTCGTTTTAGATACGTAGTGGCGACGTGACAGCATGGTTAGTACCACTTTCAGGGAACTTAGCATATATTCTTCCCTTTTTAACTTATGGTTTGCTGCATCTTTCAACTTATTTGCTTATTTTATATTTGTTTCATTTCATATTCAGATACATGTATGTGAAACTTGTCCATTATTTAATTTGGAAACTAAAATGGCAACATAATAAATTCGTATTAATAATAATGATAATGAAAGGAATGGTTTTGCGACAATTTGCATGAAAAAACTAAGGCGAATGAAAATCTATTGTGAAATATGGTGAGATTGGTTTAAAATTTTCACGCGTCATTCGAATTTTAATTTTTATGAAAATTTTTATTTTATTGACGTCCACCAGAATGCAAAAAAATCGCATACCTAGATGCCAAAACACTGTTTAGTGGTTCTTTGGTACTTAAAAATAAATATTATTTATTAACCTAGTAATTTCGGTTCATAAATTATAATAATATGGCATTTTTCAATTTATTAATTCAGTGACTGTGTCATATTTACAAACAAATATGGCGGATTTTATAACAAATAACTTTGTAGTCGTATTAACCAAAAATCACGACCTCAAACTTACAAAAACTTGACGATAGTGACGACTACTGGAAATATGTAACTTCAAAGTTATATTTCCCATAAAGTAAAAAAATGCACTCAGAGAAAAAGCAAGCTAAATTTCAGTATACCGGACTTGAATCAAGCCGAAAACGTTATGAAAGTCTGTTAAGCTTGAAAATGCTAAAATCAAGAATATATTCTTAATTTTAGAACGGCATTTTTGAGAAGAAAAAGCTTATATTAAGAACTTTCCGGTTTGAAACAAGTTTGAATAAATTAATTTTAAGCATAGCTCATGATTGATTTGAGAAAGTGCATTCTTATTTTCAGAATATCTAACTTTGTTTTAAGAATACTTATACTTGCTTTCCACTTCTTCGAAATTCAAATTTCGAAATCATTTAACCCACCTAACAAAAATTGGAGAAAACATTTTTTTTATTTCTTTGCATTGTATTTCATTATTTTTTTAATAGATGAGTCATATGTACATGTATATGGAGATGCAATTCTTATTATCACTATATATATATATAATTCAGTCTTTACATACATACTTATAAATAAGAAAAATCTACATACATATACATATCTTATACCGAACTCATTTTAGAAAAGTGTATACATTTTTCCTTAATCTTCTTAAAAAAACGCAGTCAATACCAACACAGATTTTCACCACCCAATTTGAGTGATAATATCCCTATACCAAGCCATTTTGAACCGTTTCTTACCAACACCGATGGTCTGGAATCCAACAATTTTGGCCACGGTTTAAAAAAGTCAACGGCTTCCAAATTATTCAAGTTTTGCTTTCGCGGTTCATACGTACATGCCCACTTTGCTTGTTTGACCACTCCTCCACATTGGATGCAATTCTTCATCTATTTCAAATTATTAAAAGCCATATAAAAACATAAGCTAAATTCTCATCAACGTGATAACTCTTACCTGTTCCTTTTTCCAAGCAAATGATTTCACGCGAAGCTCCATTCACAATCCCAGCGGGGAATAGCTAATTTTTTTTTGTTTTATTAATCTTTTTCACACAAAAATCAACAACTATTGAAAATTATATATTTTCTGGTAAACATTTGGCTCTGGTGCTCTTAAATTAGGAATTCCATTCTTAAACCAAGATTTTTTCAGTTTTTTATCTTGTTTCAAGAATGCTATTCTTGATTCAAAATTGGGGAAACTTAAATTTCATTTATTTTTTATTAATTTCTGTAATTCTTAATTCAAGTACGACACAACTTGTTTTTAGCTCGCAACTTTTCTCTGAGTGTGCCACTATAACGTGACTTCAAAGTAGCGGAAAAGTTATGACTACCTAATTGGAACTTGCTTATATCAACCCTGTGCTTATATTTTTTAAACACGGTTGTCACGCACCTCGCAAAAAATCCAGAATAAAATACCAACAGGTTCAAAATGCAGTCATTGATTTAAAAACCAATATGCGTAGCATTGTAAATTTATTGGTATACTTTTGATTGTAAATATTTATGTACAATCAACAATAATTATCTCTCGTATAGGTGGGCAAACTTTTTCACTCATACTTTTTTTTTTTATTAATTTTAAGGTTAATGCCTGAATCGCAATGTGGCGTTCGGTCGGTCGCGCTTCTGACAAGTGAGTAGAAATGTATGGAAATATATGAAGCAAATCGCATTGTGACCTCAAGCGTTTGATCGTAAAAATTTTGTAATATCGTATGTTCATTGCAACCCTGTATAACGCCTGAGTTGAACATTTCTCTACTAAGTCGGGCGTTTGACATTAAGTAATTACAATTGTTTTTTTTTTTATGAAAAATTTTGAAATTTATGAAAAAATTAAAAAAATATATTAGTGGCAGTGAACATGTTTACAATCCAACATCTAATACATCAACGCGCGACCGACCTAACGCAAAATTGCGATTCCGGCATAAATCTGAAAATTTTAAAATACGATTTTTTTTTCCAAAATGCTTGCACGTATTTTGGTACTTAAACAAATTTAAAAAAATCCCACAAAAGTTGGTAAAGTTTGTATATCTCCCTCAAATCTCAATTTGATACGATGACAAAACTACCATATAAAAATGTATAGAAAACTCGGGATCAAATTGTACCGTAGAAGTATTTTTTTAATAAAAAAAATGTAAAAATGGATGTCAAAAATAAATTTATTGACAACAAAATGAGAGCATACCGTTATTCTCTTGAAAAAGCGGTTTTTAAGCTTTAATTTTTACTGTAAATAATCAAGAACTTTGAAATTTTCCTTATAGTGCTATCGGCTAGTAAAATGTTTTTCACCCCATATCTGGCAAACATTTACTCGTCGCAGGGCCGTAGCTAGACTTAAATTTAAGGTAGGACAGCGTTGGTTTAAGGTAGGGCGGAAGTAAATAATGTATCACAATTAATCTGACATCGAGGCATGGCTTCCAAAATCAATCAGCATACATATCACTTTTCTCTAGGTCAGATTTCCACCTGTCTACCGAAAGGGACGGCTTTACATTAAGGAGCCACGGTCCGAGAAAAATTACTCTCAGGGGTGTAGAGGGCTTTTCTTAAAACTTGAATCAAAACTTGCCGGAGGCTTATAGTTCACGAGATATTTGTTGGTAATTTTTTGGTAGTTGGATGGGTCCATAGATATTACCCCAGAAAGCGAATTCTGCCGGTTGAGGGTTATTGTTTTAAAAGGTGTTCTACACACATATCGTCGCCCGGATAAATTAGTGTCGTATGTGAAATTTGGGCCGAATTGAGTTAATAATAGAGTTATACTAAACTAATCAAGATCTTTCGAATGACGTTATCCGTTTTTGCTATCTCTATTAGCTTAAGAGATATTGAGCAGAATTTTGTCGTTTGTGCAAGGTCGCAAGCGATTTCGTCTAATTTCCAATGTGTTTTTAATTGCTGTGAATTATTTAATTTATTTACTTTTATGAGAAATAAAATACAATATTTAACTAATTTAAAAAGTCTTTAATTTAGTTCAAATTAGGAGCACATTTTGTCTTACGTCATACAAATTTCCTGCAAAACTGTTGCTAAAGGTAACATACGACAAAATTTTACTGAAGAAAATCCTTTATAAATTCCAAAATAATAAACAATATATAACAAAATTAAAATAATTTAAGAATTTTGTGGCCTAGTAGTGTTCTGCCAGACTTTGGAGAAATACAATTCCCAACTTCAAACCTATTTTCCCCAAAGTCTTTAAATGCAACATACAACATTAATTTATCCGGGCGACGATATATATGTACATATGTGCATGTTTTTATAAGTGCCTTTCCTCGGTAATCGTACGCAGTTTTGGGGGTTTGTTTAGTAAATTTTACAACTTACAAACATCTCCGGTCGACGGGACTTTCGGATTTAGAATCAGAAGGACCTCCTCTACAACCCCCAATGACTTTTTTTCAACGCGTGGTAGACTGTTGGAAAATTTTCCCCGTACATTTAATACCTATTTGTTGACACATAATTATTGTGACAGTACATAAGCAATACTTATTGAGAATAAGCTAACAAGATGGTTCAGCTTCCAGATTTAGATGTGGAGATCTTTAAATTTGGTATTTGGGTCGCCTGTAGGTATGCACGCAAGTCAAGGTGAAAAAAAAACTCTCGAAAATGATTAAACGATAACCATAGAAAATTTAGACACCTCATTTTTCCATAGAGTAAAATGTTTTAGATTAGCATACAGCCTTAGTAATCAATTCCGCGCTTTTGGTGTTGTTCGCTCACAGTGAGATTAGTTTTTGTCAGAAAAGTGCCGGTTCGTTCCGGTTTCTTTAACCAAACTACAAAAATTCGATGGTCTTATTTAACTATATATGTGATGCAGGGTGGATTCTCCATATCATACATTGCAATCGCAATAATTTTTTATTTCAAACTATTACAAAAAATTTAATTATAATAATTCATCTCACTTGTTGGCCTTTTTAAGGTAGGGCATTCTAATTTTAAGGCAGGGCATTGCCCCACAATGCCCCCCCCTAGCTACGGGCCTGACTCGTCGTGTTCTTTTCTACCGATTCACACACGGCCTTAGTAAGAATTTTAATAGCGCATTTGAAAGTTACGAAATTACCAACGGCGAAAAAATTACCTACTTTGGATGTTAATTGCAGTGTGGCAATCGCGAATAAACAGACGCCATTACGAGACCAATTTCGTTTGTAATACTCGCCACTAGATAGAATTTTTTACTTCGTGGTGAGCTTAAGAAGTAACATGCACTTTGTAGTAGCCGTTGGCAATTACGTGGTGATCTATAGGTAATGGATACCTTATTATCACCACCGAATATTACCTACAAGTTTCGTGACATTAAGCGGGCAATTAACGTCCCAAAAACGTAACCGAAACTATTACTGTTGCTATAAAGTAGCTGGCACTTTAAAGTTGCATTTAAGTAACATGAATTTGTCGCCGCTACCATTATTTGCCACGTATAAGTTTTAAAAACTTCGAGGTACTTTTACTAGTAACCACGACGTTTCTACTACCGGTAATGTCACTAAAAATCCACTTAACTTTAAAGTAACAATTATAGGTAGAAATTACCACGGAGCGACTGGGAATTTGTCAAACAAAGTTAATTTCTCACCGAAGTCGTACATTTAGTGAATGCTCCGTAATTGCTACACACCTAAGGTTCCCGTATCCGTCATTGTTACTTAGGTGCTAGTTGGGATATCATCGCGTTTGGCAAGAGGATTGAGAACGAAACAAGTGTTCCAATCTTCATTCGCTCTCAGAAATATGTATGGAAATTAACGAGTTTCGGCACTGGTTTCGAGGTCGAACGAAGATTGAGAGAGTGATTGCAGAAGAAAAGAGCGAAACACGTTATGTGGAGACATGGTATAAGGTTGTTCTCTCAGTGTGATTTTAGCGTGGCAAATTCGCCAAGATGACACTAACTCAAGGCAGGTACAACTAATGTGAGAAGTGATTCTTCTGGTTTGGTCGCCGTTGTTGTATGTATTGGGGATGGTTCTGCTTACACAAATCCACGAAAGTGGGCAAAGTTTCTGACCGTCATTCATATCGAGGAGCTTTTTTTTGCATGTATCCACTGCAAATTGGTAGAGTGCTAAAGGTATTATGTTGTGCCAGAATTCATTGCGCTGGAAATATCAGATCGAAAATGACTTGGTTTCTATGTAGACTGGCGCGTTTTCCTTGGCAGGCTTGACCATACATAAATATGGACGTCAATTATTGTTGCACAAGGATATACATATACAAGTTTGGTGAAAGCCCTCACGTTGTGGGTATGAATGGATACGCTATCTCGCTTATACTTCACTTATACTTCACGTAGAGGCAGCTGAACGGTTGTCGAACTCACGGTTTTTGGGTCCATTGTCAAAATATACAAGTCTCACTCTCAGCTCATCGAAAATCGATAAAAAAAAACGATATGTCATCGGCAAATGTCAAAATCGGGGACAGATTGGTATGGCGGCCGGATGTGGTTGTTGTAAGAAAAGGGACCATAATGACATGGTCGTAGCAATCAAGACAGAAACGCAATTCCAGAATTGGGAATTGAAAAAACCAATTCATAATTGCGAAAAGAAATTAAGGCTGAGTTCCTAAAACGCAATTCCCGGAGAGAGCGTAAACGTCAGCTATTCCACGAATAACATGTGTAAGAATGTAAAATCAACAACCTACAAAACAGAAAGAAGAAGAGCAACTTATATTGCATTCACGATTGTCATTGGGCCATAACAACAACTTCAAAATCAGCTGAGCACAGCTGTTCGACCTCTTTGACACACATCCCAGCAGCATTGCTGTTGAAAAATTTTCGTGGTGGCTAGATTTGATTTAATTTGTGGCTAAAAATGGCTAAAAAATTTGGTTCTTGGCTAAAAATAGTGGCTAAAAAATTTTGTTTCAAATTAACATGTTTTAAATTTATTTTTAAAATTCAGGCACAAAAATATTGCAAACAATATAAGGAAAAAATCATAAATTTGTGTAAAAATAACATATTAATATCACATTCCATATCTATCATTATGTCGTCATCACTAATTGACTCTTTCTCTTCATAAATTCATTCTTTCTTCATTAATTTAATGAGATCTTCTGTTATTTCAAATTCATTGCAACATTGTTTTACATTCTTTAAGCCATTTCTTATAGTTAAAATTCAACATTGTAAGATTCATTTTGTTTCGATTTTTGGTTTTGACAATATTCATTACGGAAAAGGTTCTTTTCTCTTCGGCGTTGCTAAGTGGTAGAAGTAGCAAACAATATACAAAGTCAGTTAGAGCCCGTGCACAATTGGCTTTGTCTGCTCCAACTTTGATAGAAAAAACCTTAAAGCAAAGCGAAATTCCAGATGCTTGCTACAATTAACACTTTGACAATTTCCACTTCACTTCTTTGCTTTAATTTATAAACCTGATTTTTGGTAAAATATTTGGGGAATTTGCTTTTTTCTGCTTATTCGAATGTTATTTTTTACTTTTCTCTGTTCACTTCTCACTAAATTGCGCGAAATCGCTAAAATAAGTGTAGTTAGATCCTTATACGGACTTTCATCGACAGCCTACTACTCCACTAGCGCGTATCAACAGGCATTTATCGATAGTTGCGTTACTTGTTTTGTTTTGTAACACTTAAGGCCCTTGGCAACTTACAATCTGTATTGAGAGGAAGTGTACTCGTATATGTGTGAGTGTCGGGTGATTGACGCAAATATCAAAAATTTTTGATTTTCGTCGCCGACAGGCTCTCCGACAACAAGTACCTGTAGCACGACGGCTGCCGATTGCACTAACACACACAAACAACAATCAAATTTGACTAACTCACTCAAAAAAACACCCAAACTGGACAATCCAGATTGTAAGTTGCCAAGGGCCTTTAAATCGATTTGTGATAATCGCTGAATTGAATTAGCGTTACCACATCCTTCCTATGTGCAAAATTATGGTTCATTACAAGCGGTGACTAAAAACGTGGCTAGTGGCAAAACCCAAATTTTGGTGGCTAAAAAAACACGGCGGTGGCTAAATCTAGCCACCAAATGGCTAAAACGGCAACGCTGCATCCCAGAGTCAAGTCACTGTTCTCTATACACTATGGTTGGGTCACACACGACAGGAATATTGATGGTAATTAAAAATGTGGATGAACTCACGTTGTTGGGTAGACACATTAAGTTAAGCTGCCTACAAATAATAACAACTACATATGAATATAGGCTAGAAAATTTTTGAGATAGATAGTGTTGGGGAGCGCAGAGCGATTTGCGCTACATATCTGCTATAGACCCAGTGTGCTGGCCACATTGTGATAGGACTCATCACTATTTAGTGGGGCTGCAAACCGGTTCCAACCGAATCGGGTTTTGAACCGAACCACAGCGTTTTTCAGTTTTTGACCCGAACCACGAACTGAACTGAAGTAATTATTAGAATTAAACGGCCATGTATAAACAATAGTTTTTCTTAACACGCTTTTATTAGTTTCAAGTGTATGTATGTATGTATTTGTGTATGTAATCATAGCATACTTTTAGGCGAAAGTGTGTGTATTCATACACTGAAGTTTTTCAGTGTGAGATGCGCTTATTTTGAAATTCAAAAACTTAACCGAAAACCATAAAAAAAAGGTTTGGTTCGGTTCGGTTCAAAGCGTTTTAGAGCTTCATAATTTATAATAAACATACTAAAACTTTAGGCCCGTTTCACCAGAGAATTTAAGTGAAAAATAATTTTTTTACCTGCCAGATATTAAATTTAAGACAAAAAAATTAAATTAAACTTAAATTCTTTCGTTAAACTTTAATTCTGTCCGCCTTTACGCACTCTAACTCGCAAAAATTGAAATATTTTGATGAAATTTGGTATACAAGTTCCTATGGGCGCAGAGCAGGTTGGTATTGAAAATGGGCGAAATCAGATGATAACCGCAAACACCTAAAATGTGATATCTCAGTTACTAAGTTATAAAATTTAATCCACGTAATGAAGAAATATGCTGAAATTTTCAAAAATGGGAGGTGTTACACCAACTTAAGATACATTTTGATGTCACAACTCAGAAACCATAGCAGATATATTGAGTATATTGAGTATTTTCTCATACGTACATATATAAAGATAATTAATTGAAAGTTTGTGGCATGAGTTCCACTATAGCCATAAAACAAATATGTAAGCACATCTCACGCTGAAAAACTATCATTCAGTGTATGAATACACACGCTTTCGCGTTAACTTATGCCATGCAAGAAGGAGTCAGTTGCATACAAGCGTACATGCAAACATACAGTGAACTACACTGCGTATACGTAACTTGTTTACATACATAAATGCAAACATAGGTACATACTAGTGGTCGGAAACTATCGATGGCACTATCGTCACTATCGATGGTTTCTGAACATCGTTTACACTATCGATGGTTTTCGACTATAGTTTGAACTATCGAAAAATTTGAAATGTGACCACTAGGCACCAAACAAACGGAAACTATTCCATGCAGGGTTTGAATTGCTGACTAGCAAGTAGTCAAAGCAACATAAATACGACTATGCATTCTAGTCGCATGGTCGTTTAAAATGTGATTACCCAAAAACATTAAAATTACACTACAATATGGGTATCAAACGAAAGGGGATGTCCCCAGGTTTCATTTGGACTTCGATATATTTCGATAAATTTATCGATAACTGAGTTATCGGTCAAAATGTGATTGCCCAAAAACATTAAAATTACACTACAATATGTGTATCAAACAAAAGGGGATGGCCCCAGGTTTCATTTGGACTTCGATATATTTCGATAAATTTATCGATAACTGACTTATCGGTCAAAATGTGATTGCCCAAAAAGATTAATATTACCCTACAATATCGGTATCAAACGAAAGGGGATGGCCCCAGGTTTCATTTGGACTACGATATATTTCGATAAATTTATCGATAACTGAATTATCGGTCAAAATGTGATTGTCCAAAAACATTAATATTACCCTACAATATGGGTATCAAACAATATTAGATTTTTAATAGCTGTTATACATTTCTGGAAAGCGCACTATATAACGCAGCCTACAGTGTGATTAGTAAAAAGGCAAAAGGCGGTTACAGTGTGAGCGTAGCCGTAGACTCTCCCAAATTACCCGAAACTATCGTCAACTATCGATATACTATCGATAGTTTGCAAAAAACTATCGTACACTATCGATAGTTTCCGACCTCTAGTACATACAGGTTTCATTTGGACTTCGATATATTTCGATAAATTTATCGATAACTGACTTATCGGTCAAAATGTGATTGCCCAAAAAGATTAATATTACCCTACAATATCGGTATCAAACGAAAGGGGATGGCCCAAGGTTTCATTTGGACTACGATATATTTCGATAAATTTATCGATAACTGAATTATCGGTCAAAATGTGATTGTCCAAAAACATTAATATTACCCTACAATATGGGTATCAAACAATATTAGATTTTTAATAGCTGTTATACATTTCTGGAAAGCGCACTATATAACGCAGCCTACAGTGTGATTAGTAAAAAGGCAAAAGGCGGTTACAGTGTGAGCGTAGCCGTAGACTCTCCCAAATCACCCGAAACTATCGTCA
This sequence comes from Urophora cardui, assembly GCA_960531455.1. NCBI lineage: Eukaryota > Metazoa > Arthropoda > Insecta > Diptera > Tephritidae > Urophora > Urophora cardui. Next base: position 930,861 of record OY482670.1, read on the forward strand.
ACTATCGATATACTATCGATAGTTTGCAAAAAACTATCGTACACTATCGATGGTGCTGACTATCGATAGTTTCCGACCTCTAGTACATACAGGTCTTTTAGACAAAGGTATTTACGAAATTTCGGATCCCATAACAACAAATAATTGAGATATTATGACGAAACTTGGTGTACACACTTTTATCACTTGCAGTAATACCTGTGCAAAAATTTAGTGAAATCGGTTCACAACAACGCCAACTTTTGAAAAAAATATTTCTAAAACGCTCTTTGGAAATTTTTAACGCAACATCTTTGTTATTAAAAGTCATAAGGAGATGAAATCTTGTACTAACAAGAACATTTATACTCTTGGTTTGCGCGCCCGTTTTAAATATAAATAAATATTACAAATGATTTTGAACCGAACCGAGGTATCCATGAGCCGATTCTTGTACCGGTACAGATTTTTTCTAAGTGGTTCGAACCACTGAACCGAACCGCATCGATTTTTGGAGTGGTTTGCAGCCCCGGTATTTAGGGAATTTTCGAAATTTGTAGATCCAGGTATCTGCTCGCGGAAAACGAAGTAAAAGGCTCGCTCGCTTCAAAACCCTGCAAATGGTTGAGTCATAAAGGTACATATGTACATAAATACGTAACTAGTTAAATAATTTTTATTTATAGCGAACTCATATGCCATATGTTCTGAATTCAGAGCTGAATTTCCAAAACATGATTCTGGTTTAATCTAAAATTAGCTCTGTTCAATAACAAAAAAATTAAAATGTGTAAACAATTTCGAAATAGGATTTCTATTCCCTTTGTGGTTTTATTTGGATTAGAATGCGACTATTTTTTTTATAATTTTTTGTTGTAATTGTCACTGCTATCTACTATTTTGTTGTTTTTTTTATTTTATTTTTTTTCTTGCTTTTGTTTTTGCTTTTATTTTTGTTTTGTTTTTGCTTTTGCTCCGTGTAGAAGCCCTGCTGAAAACCTTTCATTTGATACCAATATTTCTCAGAAACATTCAAGGATCATCCGGGTCCTCGTTTTGACCCATATCTCAGGACCCGACTTAGGAATCATAAAGAATAGAGCTCCATGTAGAAGCCCTGCTCAAAACCTTTCATTTGATACCAATATTGCCCAGAAATATTCTGGGGCCATCCGGGTCCACGTTTTGACCAATATCTGCAGACCCGGCCTAGGGGTCACAATGAAAAGAGCTTCATATCGAAGTCCTGCTCAAAACCTTTCATTTGCTACCAATATTGCTCAGAAAATTAGATAGATAGATGTTGGTATGCATATCCATACATTCGCATACATATTCAAACATGTTGGTCCTTTTTATTTTGTCTATTTGTCGGTTTATTGCAAGTATCAACAACGACAGCAACAATACATGTCTGCGTCTAAGCATTTGTAAGTACTTGCCTACCTACACAGCAGCGCACTAACACAAAGTCGTTTACGGTTTACACGTTTACGCGTAAACTTTACGCGTTTTTCGAAATTACTCGTAGCTACAGTAAAGATGTTTACACATCAAAAACTAAGTATGTATTACGAATTTTTCCTAAAAAATGACAGTTCTCCATAAGAAAATGACACTTTTGAGGAAAAATTTAAAAAATTTGTTTGTTATTGAGCACAGGTATTATTTCAGCTTAATGATCTCGAATTTTCTATAAACTCTTATAGACATAGCGCTTGTACCAAACAATGCCAGAGCGATTTAAAGTATCTAAGGCCGAAGAAGATACAGATCTTTATCCGACTGATGAAAATGCCACCGGTAAACTTTTAAATGATTTAAATGGTAAGTATAATCATAAGTAATGACGTTGAATTTTTATAGTTACATGAATGTTATTTATTTGTATACTTACATATATAAATACATGTACTTATGTAGGTATGTAAATATGAAAATAAGTTTACTAAATATAATTAATTCAAAGTTTGAGTAATCATGAATCATTGTTAAATTTTTAATAATTTAATAAATCAAAGTACCTGGATGACTGAGCTTATCTCGGGCTGCCATTTTATCGCAGGTCTTCGCAAGCGAAATAAAAAGTTAAAATAAAAAAAAATTAGTGGAAAAATTAAACTTTTCAGAAGTTTGCGGCCGAGACCCCTTGCATACTAAATTACATCGATTATTGAAGCCATGATTCCCAATTTTCGGAATCATCTATGTTGAAATCCCCATCAAGACCTTTTATTTGATACCAATATCGCTCAGAAACATTCGAGGGTCAACTGGGTCTTCGTTTATATACATATCTGGAGACACAATTAAAAGAGTTCTGTGTTGAAGTCCTCATCAAAACCTTTCCTTCGATATCAATATCACTCACAGACATTCGAGGGTCAACCGGGTCAATATTTAGACCCAAATCTGGAAATCCGGCCTAGGCATCACAATTAAAAGAGCTCTATGTTGGAGTCCTCATCAAGACCTCTCATTTGATATCAATATCGCTCAGAAACATTCGAGGGTCATCGGGGTCCACGTTGTGACCCATACCTCGTGACCCGGGATAAAAGTGAGTAAAAAAATTAAATTTTTCGAGAGTTCACCCCCGAAGCTTCCTGCATACCAAATTTCATGAAAATTGTTGGAGCCGTTTCCGAGATCCTGATTATATATAGCTCGTTTAAAGGTATTAGGGCCGATTTCATAATGAAATTCTTAAAGCTCCTTTTGTTAAAGGAGCCTTTTAGTTAAAGAGCCATTTAAATGTTCTTTAAAGTGGGAGCGATTTCATAATAATATAATATTAAAAGGCTCCTTTAACGTCAAATGATTGTCATAAATTTAAAAATATTGAAATTTGACATTTGTGTTTTTCTGAAAATAAATAAATTTTTTGATTGTGGCTTCATTTTTTTTTTTTTTTTTTGAAAAAGGAACAATGAAGCATAATTTGGAAACCCAGTTCAGAAAAAATAGGAAGCGGTCATCCAACCTCACAAAAGAGGAAGAAGATGAATATTGCAGTATAGGCATATATATAATACTTCTATATTGCTAACAACCTATCTACTCAATGTGTTTCAGTTCTGGCCTCGGTGAACTCGTTTCTGACTACATATGTAATTTGTGCGCATGCGTCAACACAAGCAAAAGTCGTATATGTGAATATATGTCACACACACATTTGTAAAATTGTAGTAGCATTACAAAAAAAAAACAGAAGGGGGATTAAAAGGGGTCGTTATTCCCTTCATATAAAACTTTCATGATCGTTATAAAAACACAAAGCAGTAGATTAAACAATGAAATGCCAATCTTTCGAAAACAAAATTGTACACATGTATTTATTATTTCAACGTAGTTCACAACCAAATAACTTATGTATGCATACCTACATGCTAAAAATAAGGCAGATAATTTATATTTTCGTAAATTAAATAAAGTCCCAATATATATATCGTCGTTTAAATTTCATAACCGCCTAAGTGAAATTGCTAACCGCCTAAGCGGCACTTGTGCCAAAAATAAAATTTGCCAATAATTCAATATGTTCCTACTTCTATACGAAGTTGATTTTTTTTAACTCATGCCCAATTGTTGAAACCTAGTTTTCAAATAAAATTATCTGAATATCTTTGTTAAATAAAATACCTATGTATTTCATATTATCAAATTTTTCTGTAGTCCCCCTTGTCTTTGAAAATAAATGTTTAACGACGCCCATGGAATCTTGCTTCCCTTTCTTACAGTATATCGTTACTGTGAAGTTTGACCAACAAAACAATTGAATAGTAGCAATATAGAAGTATTATATATATGAGCAGGCGCGGATCCAGGATTTCGGCAAGGGGGGGGTTTTGAAAATTTCTTTTTTTGGAAGATGTTTTTTAAGGGCAGACGCTGCACATAGGTAGATTTTACGAATTTATGCGGCCAAAATTGAAAATTTTAAAATCGGTGCAAATACAAAATCCAAAATCGCTCTACGTTTATAATAGACCGGGCGATAATAAGCCGGTCTTCTCGGCTTTTATAGACAACGGGGGTGCTAGTCGAAACTTATTATTCTCTCACTTTTTCGATTTTTTTTTTTTACGTATTTTAAGTAACCCATTTTAAACGTCAATATTTTCAGTTTTAAGACAGTTATCAAAGTAAACATCATGGATTCGGGTGCTTCAGGTAAATATCATTATTTATTGAAGAAATCGTCAACCTAGCATAATAAAAGACCCACCATTTTGAAGCTTTCAAGCATATCGGCCTTTCTTGAAAAAATATTGTTAATTTTTTAATTCAAAAGCAATTTAGTTATATTATCGCCTCCGATCGATTACCCGTCAATTTCTCTACGGAAAAATGCAAAGCCAGAAATTATCAACAATGGATTAAAAATTGGCCTATTTGGAAAATTACCTGCTTTCGTATTTTCAGTGTTTCCAATTTTTCAAAGTCAAGGAAATACTTATCATGAAAAGGGGCTAAGAATCCTAAAGCTACATTTTTAAGAAGAGTTTTGAGTATGCAATTTTGCAGCTCATTCAATTTTAATATAACAATATGCAACATTCAACTTTTTGAAAATTTTCATTGGCTTTTCGGAAATTTTAATTGGAACGGTCTCACCCTACGCCCTACAGAAAAAAACTTCTAAAATTGACGGAATTTTTCACAGCATTGAGAATTTCACTTTTTACACTAAAATGGGTTGGCTACATAACAGTACTCTTAGAAATCTCCTCAAAATCTTCTATAAATTATGGCCTTGCTTTGAAATTTTTAATCCACTTTCAGATATTTCTACGATTTTTCAGATTTTTTCTATAAGCTCAGAAATCCTGCTTAAAACGATTTTTATTGAAAAATTTTCTATATTTTTAAACTAAAATAAGAAAGTAAAATTTTTGACAGAACTCTTTGAAATAAATTTAAAAACTTTGGCGTATGATTTTTTTTTTGAGTCACTGAATATATTTTTCAATAAAATCGACTTTTAACTCAAATTATTAAAATTTTGCATTAAACAAGCAATTTGGAATGGATGTAGACAATAAAATATTTTTGGCCGCATAAAACTTGAAAATCTACCTATGTGCGCTGGTGAAAATATGGACTAATACCACCTACTATTATTATTTTATATACTAGTTGCGCCATTTCCCGCACCTTAAACACAACAAAATCAAAACCCTCCAAATTAACAATATCTAAATAACATGTATAACGTATATATGTATATTTTTGCATTGGTACGTGCGAATGAGTATCGTATGGTATTGGTCATGGTATAAAAAATACAGGTATGTGCATTGTCATTTTGACGCTGTCTTTTTGATTAAAAAGCAGATTTTTGAAGTTTAATCTTATGTCAGTTTTGGAGTATAGCGATGCCAGACTTTTATTTTTTGAATGCGTAGATTTTTGTTTGAAAGTTTGGGTATTTCAGGAATCAAAGGACAGAAAGAGAAAGGGCACTAGTGAGCAGATTTATGGAACTTCCGGTAGCTCCTCTTCGCTCATTCCACAAATCTTCATCCACTCCCACTTGGTATGGTGGTGTACATACATATCGCCGTTTAAAGTGCCAAACCGCGTGACATTTTTGCCAAAAATGAGATTTCATCAAAAATACATTCCTGGCGTCCGTCCCCATCCATTCATGCAACAATTTTGAGATTCACACAACGCAATTCCAAATAATGACACAGTTTCAAAACCGCTTTTTTTAAGGAAATTTTTCGAACCAATACTGCGAATAATAGGTGTTATTGCTTTATAACTGTACTGTAATGTACTTATGTTGATTATACTTTCATAAACACGAAATGGATTATAACTTTGCTTTATTGAAAAAAAGTTTTTACGTACGCCTGCAAAACCGCCTATACGTCACTATTGAACAAAATAAAAGACGCAAAACCGCTTATAAATACATAAGTAAGCCAAAAAAAATTAAAAACTCACCGAGAATACCGGAAAGGGGCTACTTTGTAGTACGGCCAAACTGATATTCTGCGAAGTAAAAATCCGAAATGAATCTTTTATGAATTACTGATGAAATTCATCTATGACTGAGGAGGCATCAGTGAGTACTTTCAAATAAAGACTGCTGAATTTTTCATATAAATGGTTTGCTTTTTTCAAAAAAAAAAATAATAATAATAATAAAAATTGTACTCAGAAGAATCATCAATGATCATTCAGCAGTGAAACAAATTTACTGCAGGATGTGTAATTTTTTCAAATTGAAAAAATGTCTTTCAATTCAAATTGAAAAAATTCGTTACCATGGTTACAATTTATTTTTAAAACAAAGCAGTGAAAAATGCCATTAATGGAGGATTTTTATCATTGAGTATGGCAGCACGAAATGTCATAATCTGCTTAATTGTCAGGTGGTTAATATGGCGACGAAAACTTGACGTTTGTTTTACCTGGTATACTTATACCATGGTATTGGTGGCAAATTGATCATCAATTTCACTTACCCTTGCATTTAAAGCCAAAATAAATAAGAATATATGTATGTAGTACATTTTGGTTATACATATTTATATTTTTAATAGAATTTTTCTTGTTCTTGTTTTTATATACTCAAATTTTTAAATGATTAATTTAAACAAGAATTCCGAAATGCCTCTGAAAAAGGCAATTTCTCCAACGATTCAGACATTTCTGACTAAATTAATTCTGTACAATCCCGATAAAAATAGGGATAAAAAAAAAAAAAGAAAATAAATTTGCGATTTGGCAATTTGCGAATAGTATTTGACAAATTTGATTTTATGCACGTGCGTCCAAAGGTACCTACATGAACTTTTTTCGCATGTACGTACATATTTTGGATGTTATGTGGTCCAACCATTGCTTTTGGAATGATAGTTTTCCTTGATCAGTTTGGGAAATTTGGGCGCAGAATCTATAAGAGCATTAATTTGGGATCTATGATAAACCACAAGGGGGGGGTTTGAACCCCCAAAACCCCCCCCGTGGATCCGCCACTGTCTGCAGAAATGAAATTTTTTCTGGCAAAAGGGACCTTTAAATAACTTAAATGCCCGTTTTTGGGCATTTAACTTTAAAGGAACTTTTATCTTCAAAAAGCCTTTATGAAATCGATCAGCAAATTAAAGGCTCCTTTAGAATTTAAAGGAACTTTTAATTTGATTATGAAATCGGCCCTTAGATTTGCGCAATCGGCACAGGTATATTTAAAATATTCTTTAACCCTTTCAGTAAAAACGTCCAATATATTGGACGCTGTTTATGTGTAATTAAAACTTTATTTTCTCACATACCAAAGCTTTTACTGATTAAAAATGGTTGTTTTCCAACAATTATATTATTCTTCTTTAGATCGTTTCTTTATTTTAATTTCTCGAAAATAATTAAACGCGTTTTTACCTAAATTTAAATAATGTTTAAATTCTGAAAGATAGTCGTGTAAAAATCCATTAAAAACTATTATTTATTGCTGGAATTTAACTTAGAAAAAAATCATCAGTATTACTACAAGTTTAAGAATATGTTTTGTGTAAATAAGAAATAAAAATTATGAATAGTTTCTCGAGGGGGTCTCAAAATATACATGTCCGTTATATTGGACAACAGTACCCAGAGACTGTTAAAATGTGCCCAAAGTTTACTACTGGTTTTTTATACCAGTTTTATTATATGTTTGCTTTTTATTGAGGATATGACTTCTTGGCATGCTTCGACAGAGGAAGAGATTCTTGAAGTTTGAATGAGAAAATAGGAAACATATTCCACATTTGCAAAATGACACCACTGCTATTCAAAATGAAAAAGCGGTACTTTATGAAGTACTTTGGTGAGGATTTTATGGCAAGCTCCACAAGGATCCATCAAATTCGCATCTTTTTCGATAAGCGTTGGGGTTTACCATTCTCTTTTGAGGAAAATCTTTGTGTTGCTGGATAGGTAATCCCCTTCAAGGAAGAGTTTACCACAAAGCAATATATCTAGGGAATCCAAGTCCATCAGTTACATATAAAGGCCTTTTCTGTGTTAAAAGCGGAAAGCCCTTCGGATTTTACAGTTTACGAAGAGTCTTCAACCCCATTGGATGAACTACTTGCGAAATCCATTGGAATCGAATTAGCCACTATGTTATAGCCCAATAAGCACAAGATTATTGAAGGCAAAAAGGGCATGTATTTTTCTTCGATATTTACTTCCATTATTTCGCTCTGTTCGAAATTTAGGTACGACAGGGGAATAAAAGCTGCTGGAACAGTGCGTTTTAGCCAACCGCCACTTTCGGATCATAGAACAATGGCTAAACGGGGGCGTGGTTCTTCTGCTGAATATTACAGTTCGAATAGAGGTAATATTTTCCAAATGGTTCGACAACAAAGTTGTCAATTTAGCTTCGAACTTCACCGGAATCAGTAACGGAGACAAACCTAACTGGTGGGACAACGAGAAGAAGAAACAACTTCTATTTCAGCCTAGATTGGGCTACAGAAAATGGAAGCGAACAGCAACACCGCCATTGAAATTACGCACAGATAATTCGAAAGAATGATGTAGTGAGTAGAGTTTCCGGCTGCCATGCCGAAGTCCCGTATTAGAACCAAGCCCGGACCAATACAAAATTAATATAATTAATTTTTGAAGAATAGAAACCGCGGCCAACACTCGGCAAATGGCGTCATACCTTCAGAGTTTATTTTTGGCATGAAAAATCTCCTCACACGAAATACATATGTACATATATTACATGTTCGGAGCCGGCTTAAAACTGTAGGTCCACACAATCGGTTGAAAACAAATTAAGGAGCACGCCTGGAAATGGAAAATAACCTTGGCCTAAGACTCGTTAGAATTGTATCCGCGCCAGTAGGTATCTTATTATTCGAAACATATCCCAAAATTTATACAAGCGAAAAACGTCAATCAATGCAAAATGAAAGAATGTTTAAAAAACTTTTATTTCTTGACAAAATTGGAGCGTTTTTTATGCATAAAAAGTTAAAATAACTGCTTAGGCTTTTTATAAAGACGAATAAAGCTAACAAATGACTCTTGAAACAGTTCTTATTTTTACAGCTATTGGGAACCGCTGTCCAATATATTGGACACGTTATAACGGTAAAACCAAGGGACTTACAAAAATTTTTCTTGAAAATTGGAAATCAGCGACCCAAAATTAGTTAGAATACGAATTTTCAGATTTTTCGCTTCACCGGTTGATTTTTTGTACTGAAAGGGTTAATGTACATACATACATAGTATGCATGTATTATGTATAATATATTTTAGGGAATTCTGGTCGTCACGTAAATACATATGTACACATGTACATACAAAAATACAGTTATCAAAAGCTTTCAGCTCAAAAGCTGTTCCTTCCCAATGGAAAACTGTTATACAATAGAAAAGCTTTCCATTTGACAAAATTCGGCCTGGGATGCTGTGGTGGATTCATATAAAGCATATGTATGTGTGTATGTACGTATGTTCTTTCATCAATACGCAAGTCCTGATATCTTTAAGCTTCGCAGCATACACATTCCTAGGTTTAGTTATTGTAAAGGAATTCTCTTTGTGTACAGACTTTATCTTTGACTAGGTTACTGCTTAACAGATTATTCTCTCCATTATAATTATTAAATACACAAATTTATTAAGAAAAGTTGGCATGTTTTTAAAATATAAATAAATATTAAAATATAATTATGTATGTAAAGTGCATATAATTGCATAGCCAATAACTGATTTACATATGTACATATGTAAAAATAAATAAAATAGATTTAAGTGTTTTTCAATTTCATTCGACAATTTTCTGAAGTAATTACATAAGAGTGGCAAGCATCGGTGCAAAAATCAGCTGCCCCTTAGTTTATCAGGGCGAAACAATTACAAAACTTAAAAAACTTTCTAATGTCCTTGGTGATGTGAAAATTGTATATACTATGTACCTATTTGTATGAGTTTGGGGTCAACAACAATAAAACAATTGTTGACTTACCTAATTCATAGTTGCTTAGTGGAATTAAGCAAAGCAATGACTATTTTAATAAAAAAGGAGTATTATAATTATGGAGCATTGAAGTAAAGTTTCTGCCAAATCCATATAGAGTATTTGAGCATCTTCACAGTAAATCAATCGGGGATACTAGTATACATACATGCACTTTTAAATTCGGTGCCTCAACTTACGTAACCTTAATGTTGGGCACGGATGTACATAAATATGTTTATATGTATGTACATACCTACATATGTACATTAGAGTGCGTTTAAAACTCAAACATACGATATTTTACAGACCCGACTCTCAATCGGTGGTAATATGTTCAAAGATATCGCACATAAATTTTGGTCCCGATTGGTGGCGGTTAGGGCGTGGCGCATTGAGGTCAAGGTTCAGAAAACTCTAAGAAAAGTAAAAAAAATGCCAAATATATATTTTTTTAATTATCTACGGGGGTCAAAGTTCAGATTGCCATAGAAGACTTAAATTTTTAGTGTCGCATACGGTAATCTGAACTTTGACCCACTTTCAACACCACTAAACCGTCATCAATCGGAACCAAAATTTATATTCGTTATCCTTGGGTATAGAAGTATTGTTTTTGGGTAGGTACATATTATAGGTATAATAAAAAAAATATTTTGATTTTTTGATATCATAGTTTTCTGCAGTTTGACCTCAATGCGCCACCAATTGCAAGCAAAATTTATATGTGATATCTTTAATTATGATACTACCGATTGAGGGGGCGGTACAGTCTTTTCATGAACTTTTCAAAAAAATTACAAATTAAAGGCAGTCTAATGTACATATGTATGCACCTACCAACATATGCATATGTGTATATCCACATATCTATCTGAATTTACATTCATGCATTCATACATGGTACGATTAAAAATTTTTGCTTAAAAGGTGCCTAAAGTTATTTACCTTTTATCTGTGAATTTTAAATTTATTTTATCAAATGTGTGTATGTATACACGTACGTATGTTTATATGGATATATGCATATTTATAAACAAACCCTGCAAAAAATGTTAAACTAAAAAAAATTCTATGAAAGATTTTACTGGGATTCGAACCCACGACCTCGAGATGAAGGGTAAGTTGCTAACCGCTAGGCTAACGAACTGCGTTTCCAGCGGAGCGCCAAATGCAGCTATATTTTTCAATACCTCGAAAATAATGCTTTAAAATGTCATCGAAACAAATTAACAGAAAGTATTTACAGCCACACAGTAAAGGCAGTCTTATTTTAAGCCTTTGTCCATACAACTTTTGTCCCCAGAAATTTCAGTCCTTATTTTATAAGCTTTAATTTTTTGGTGGGAACGTTCGTAAAGAACTACCTACAAAAAGTGAAAGGAAAAGGAGGCACAAGAAATAACTAGGCCAACAACGTCAAGTAAATAACTGTATATATGGAGGTATATGTACCTCCATTTACATATGTATGTATACATATGCATATCTACTCTATACATATGTACATATATATGTGTGCGTGTTCATTTCAAAATGGCACACGCTAAAATGGGCGGGGTTCTAACGAACTGATCGTTTAAGGTAAAATTTTTGTAATGTGAGAAAAATTAATCAACCGCCAAAACTAGATATGGTGATAGAATAAGGAAAAACAATTAATAAAAACGCATAATCGTTACTTTAGCTCACAAGGAAAGGAAATATTATTCAATATACATACATATGTATGTAGGTATACATACATACATACATATGTATGTATCCACATATGCATATGTAAGAGTGTGAAAAATAAATTGACCTAGAATGACCGTTAACAAAGTGGAAAAAATTAAATTTATTTGAAATTCAACCAAATTGTATGTCTATTAAAAGTACACAAAATAATTCAGACGAAATGGAAATCGGAACTCACAATGAAAAGGAAATACCAGGTAAGTAAAAAAACAGTGTTTATAATAATATTTCCCACTGATTTATACAATTCCGTGTTCATATCGAAAAGTAGCTTATGTCGAAAGGCAAATATTCCAGATATTCGTAAATTAGTGTAATTTTCTAGCAGGTCCCCGCATAAGATTTTTAGATGAAGTCATTGAGACTGACGCCCGTATTGCGAGTGTCGATTGTGATAGATAATCGATAATTGATCGACAAAAGAGCATGTAAATATAATGCTCGTGGATCGATCAACAGTCGATTATCTATCACATCGACACTCGCAATAGGGGTGTGAAGCTGATTGAAAGCCTGAGAAAGAGTTGAAAAAAAGGAATGACAGCTATGCAACTTAAAACTGACTTTAAACTGTATACAAAGACACTAGTGGTGATTCTTAATTGTATATTTTCTTTGAAAATAGCTGGGAGCGCCTCGAAATTCTAAATTAAATTTCCTATACATGGGTTCTATAACATTTTTCTCTACCTCTTATAGTTTCTGAAATATTGATGATTCAATTTGAATTTTTTCGATTTTTTAAAGAAAAAATTGACTTTGTCAGGCAATATCTTTAAAACCAATATTTTCACCTCGGTTTTACTCCTTTACGTGAAGCTACATTCTATTAGCAAACAAATAAGCTATCAACGAAGAAAATCCATGGTAAAATGGAAAAGTTATAGGCGATCAAGTAAATACAGCCAAGTCGCGCAATCGGCATTTGCCTGCAAAGTTCAAAGGTCGATTATAAACAAATTCGAACTAACCTAAGCAAACGCCGCGATACGGGTCTTCTAATTTAGCCTCTATTTTCACCCCTAACTTTCAGAACCGAGTTAACTTTTGTTGACCTGAATTTGTTCCACAGTGTAATTAACGATTAGGTACATATGTGGTCCGGTCCCAGGACATCGCTTTAGGACTACTTTATTGCCACAAGCGACTGGTTTATACATATGTACGTGTTTAGATTATTTCAGTTTTCTGCAGGGCGTACCCTGCAAAAATCATTGGATTATATGCTCCATTTGTGGTAGGTTGGAGTACTTTCAAAGTGTTCACCAACATATCCCAAACGACCGATTCATGCTGCATCGGTTCGTAGTTAGCCGAACATAACAAAAACCAAATGTTTATGGCGACGACGACGATATGTGTATACATATGTACATAACTAAATTCTACATGTTTGAATGTATACACGTCATTCGTCGTCGTCGCGATAAACATTTGTTTTTGTTGTTATGTTCGGCTAACTGTTAGGTACTCCATCAATTACTCCAATGTAGGTACTCCATGGATTAATTTTATTGTTATGCGGGACTGGAGTATATACTCCACTGCAATGACATGCAATGTTAAATGGACCATATTTTTTGTATGAAATGTGGCAAGTTATGGAGTAATCGGTTGGTCCATAGCGAGCAATCCATGGGTTAGCGATTGGAGTACTCGGAATTTTTGCAGGGTAGGTACATGCATGCATTTGTATATGTACATACTTGTGTACAATAAGCAGTGTTGCCAGGTCATGAAGAAAAACGAGGCTAGATTGGCAAAAAAAAAAAGTTAGAAAAGGCTGAAACTAAAAAAAAAGAAGCTAAAAAGAAGTCAGCATTTTTTTTAAGAAATTCATTCAAATTTTATTTATTTAAGTTTTGTTCATTTGCATATAAAAACTATAAACATTACTTAAAGGAACTATTCATATTTTATTTATCCATCAGATAGCCCAATATGTGTACTTCATGAACATCTCAAAAATCCCTAAATACCCTATATCTCAGAGCTACATAGGTCTAAATCAATAATTAACAACAAAAACGACATTAATTAACTAATTAATTTTCCATATATTTGCCCACCCACACCTATCACTTCAATTCTATTATTGATTTATATGCCATTCTCGTACAAATATCAATTCATCATCGGAGCGACTCTTTCACTGACACAGTCTCTGATAGCACACAGTAACACTTTTTGGTTGACAATAGCACGAAAGTAATATGTGCTGTAGCACAATCGTGCTGTAACACAAACGTGTTGTAGCACAATCGTGCCAACTCAGTGAGTCGACTCTTTTTAGTGAGTCAGTGCTTATGTGTCAACTCCCAAAAAATCGTGTCATTACTCACTCCTACAACTCGAAATAAAAGAACATATGTATGCATGTATATATTTCGGGGAAAACCAGGCCTACTATATTTTGACAACAATGTAACAAGGTTGCTATAAAAACCTTACGGTCAGAACACATTCATGGCGTCGCATACGTACAACGGCGTTCACATGAATTACTGCAAGTTCTTGTTATACAAATTAGTACAAGTAACATTTTGAGTAAAAAAGGCTAGAAAAAAGCCACGAAGCTAAACCGAAAATTATGAGGCTAAAGGACAAAAAAAAAGGCTAAATCTAGCCTCGAAAAGGCTAACCTGGCAACACTGACAATAAGTTCTACTTTTTAAGAAGTGACTACTTATTATGCAATAGATTTTAGTTGCCTTGAACATTCAGAAAAAAATAAGGAAAATTATGGATAAGTAAGTACCGACAGGGTACATCTAATCAGGAATGGAAACTTGAAAAAGAAAGAAAGATAGCAACGAAAATGGTAAACGGGAGTACCGTTTGGAATTAAGTTGGAACTACGCTATTCACCTACTATCAAAATTTAGTTTAATTGAGCTTTAAATTGTATATCTGAGTTTAGTGTTCACACATATTCAATTCAATGAATACACAATTAAACATTAAATTCCAGCCGAGCACTCCACCAAAGTAGGAGCGAAAAACCCCAGAGAAGTGTTTTAGGGTCACGCTTTTTGTATTCAGTCTGAAAATTTAAACTTTTTCAGTAAAAATAGTATCGGCAATTGCAGTTTGGGAAAGATTTGTTAATGTGTTCAAATATAATTAATAAATATATGTAATAAATATGTATTTTGTAAATTTTTTTATTTGATAAAATTGTAAAAATTAAAAATATGCCAAAAATACGGACTCATTTGAGATATATGTACATATGTAGATATTTTAATAACATTTCACTTAGTTATATACATATGTACGTATCTTCCTTTTCACGATAATTCCTTTCCTCTCTGATACACCACATTATCGGAAATGCATTGAAAACTTATTCATAAGACACTATAAAATGGGTTGTTTGTATGGTAAATAGAGCTGACCAATTTTATTTACTTTTTTTTGCAAGATGTTTTCTATACAAGATTTTTGTGGAAAATTATTATAAGCAAAATTATGTAGGCTATGTTCAGAAACGCAGCATGAAACGCAACAGCGGCAGTAATAATTTTTTTGATGATTGTGATGCGCGACGCTTCATGCAAAATTTACGTTTATGAGCGCTCTGCTTGTACTACAAAAGCAGGTTGCGCTTCAAACTGAGTTTCTGAACAAAGCCGTAGTTGCAGGGTGTTTAATTTATGATCGATTTCATAGAGTCTTTTTGGAGATAAAAGTTTCTTTAAAGTTAAATACCCAAAAACGGACATTTAAGTTATTTAAAGGTCCCTTTTGCCAGAAAAAAAAATTCATTTCTGCAGTCTGTCAAAATCAAATATCAAAAATTTATTAAAATTTTTGAACCGATTTTGTTTGTTGTTTTGTTTGTTGAGTCCTATAATACAATATTAAACTTCTTCCTCTTTTGTGAGTTTGGATGACCGCTTCCTATTTTTTCTGCACTGGGTTTCCAAATTACGCTTCCTTGTTATTTTTTTTTCAGCCAAAAAAATCAAATCCACAATCAAAAAATTTATTTATTTAAAAGCAGAAAATGCTAAATTTTAATATTCT
Source organism: Urophora cardui (assembly GCA_960531455.1). NCBI lineage: Eukaryota > Metazoa > Arthropoda > Insecta > Diptera > Tephritidae > Urophora > Urophora cardui. The sequence goes on from OY482670.1 coordinate 946,588, forward strand.
TAAATTTATGACAATCATTTGACGTAAAACTGCCGAAGACGGCATTGCCATTTGCAACATTTTCTCTTAAAGGAGCCTTTTATTATTATATTATTATGAAATCATTCCTACTTTAAAGTACATTTAAGGGCCGTTTACTCAACCTCTGATTAACGCTAATCACGGTTAAAGTCCGGTTAAAAATCATTATCAACTTCATCAAACAATGTATTTATCATGTGATCGATAATGCAGTCCATAAGTTAACCGGCCCTTTATCCTCCGGTTAGCATTAATCAGAGGTTGAGTAAACGGCCCTAAATGGCTCTTTAATTAAAAGGCTCTTTTAACAAAAGGAGCTTTAAGAGTTTCATTATGAAATCGGCCCTTAATCAAATTCCGGAACATCAAAATTAATTTTAGACAAATGTCATGAAGGAGCTTTCTACTCAGAAAAATTATTTCGATTATATGTAGGTTAATTAATCGCCCCGGCCTAATGTCCGTTAGTACCTATACATATTTATGTGTGTACACTGTACATACTTATTAAAACTAAAATTATAGATTCATTTGTTGTCATAACATCATAATATGCTATTAGCAATGCAAATTAGAAAATTATGTGACTACTTATTATTGTTCCGCTAAATAGGAAAAATTTTAAAACTGTATTCATATACACATATGTACATACTTATTATCTATGTTTTGACTTCCCCGCAGTAAAAATCTGAAGTGAATCTTTTATGAATCCCTGCTGAAATTCTCCTAATACTGAGGAGGCATCAGTGCCTTCCTCAGTGATTTTATTGAGGAGCACTGCATGACCTCTCAGCGCTGACTTCTGCTTAAACTACTGATGAACGGTGTACAGTAAACAAAAAACAAATTGGGAGAGCTATTTTACGAATTTTTCGAAAACTGGAATGTCCACTGCTAAATGTGTGATGATTACTCAATGATATCTAATGGAAGATTGTTTACTGATTCATTAATGAATGACTGATGAAATATCCGTGCAAACCAAAATAAAAATAGACATTTTTTTTTTCTTTTTCTTCTGTTTACGTCTACATCCCTTGCATCCACACTTCCTACTTTTGGGCTTTAACCCATTGAGTATAATTAAAAAAATCAGTATGTTCACACTATCACAAAAGAATTTAAAATTCTTACACAAATGTTGCGTATACGCCACGGCAATATATGTAAAACTAGTTTAGAATTTTAAAGTAAATTATACAATTTTTCCGCCATTTATAATAAAATTTCCAACCATTTCTCTTCGGAAATAGTTAGAGTAGACTGCAGGGTGTGTGCATGCAAAATTGTAAGCCAAAAATCCTAATGATTCAGGCTGTAGGACGTTTTGAGTTTTATTTTATGAAAAAATAAAATAAAAATCAGACTGTAATTTTTATTCTTGAGTAAAAAAATAAAAATTACACATAATCAAGTATAATAATTATACTTATACTTAAGTATAATAATTACACTGGATCACAAAATTAAATTTGTTGTCTGTACTTTGAACGCAACTATCCTATCTATATGTAAAATCGGTTGCTGATTCCGAAAATCGGGTTCATTTTTAATTCTATGGGAGGGTTTTTGAGATATCGGCAATTTACCGTTATTTGGCCAATGGCGTCACTTAATCGAGCATGTCTCTTTCACGCATTGAGCTATCTACGTTGGAGTAACACCAAGGAAATTAAATATCCTACACATGGCTCCTATAACATTTTTCTCTAGGTCTTATAGTTTCTGAAATATGAGTCAATTTGAAAATTTTCAATTTTTTACGAAAATCTGAAGAAAAAATTGACTTTGTCAGGCCAGATCTTTAAAACAAACGTTTTTACCTTTAGTTTTACTAGTTTACGTGAAGCCCCATGCAATTGGAAAAGTTATAGGCGATCAAGTACATACAGCCAAGTCACGCAATGCCACTCTACCGGTACATTCTACGCATATTGTACCAATACCTTCACATCTGCAGTAGCAGCGCATTAACAGCGCAGTAGATACAAGTCCATTTACGGATATCTCAAAAACCTTCCCATAGAATTAAAAATGAACCCGATTTTCGGAATCAGCGACCGATTTTACATATAGGTAGAATACTGTCGCTCAGAGTATTTTTTGGCTGTAGAGCAGTGTTATTATTGATGGAAAAAGTAAAAATCGAGAAATAATAATTATGCTTGAGTAAAAAAATTAAAATCATAGCATAATACTTATTCCTGATCAATAAAATTTACATTAAATAATAATAATTACTTTTGATCGAAAAAATATATATCGGAGAATAATGATTACATGCTGATTTAAATTATTTCGCTTATAATGATTATTAACAGATTCAGCCATTTTAAAGAATCTCAGGTTACGTAATTTGATAATTGGGATAGGAAGAGCAATATTTTCACAAAAGGAAACGCCATTAGTTTAAATAATTCAGCATATTTGAAACAAAGGAAATAACTTCATGAACACATTCTGAAACAGCTAGTTAATTTTAATTGTTTCCTTTTTATTTCATTTAAGATACTTGCGATGATCCGCAAACAGAATCAAGCAATGAGAAATCTAACATCGATGCCAATCTGTATTTGTACGACGATGAGCTGGATACCAGGCCACACGTATCAACATTTATTTCATCTCTTGCCAATTATGAAAACACCATACCATCAGCTACTGACCCGGATTCGAAAACGGCTGCACCTGCCGCTCGCATGGGTAAGTTTGATTACGTGTACACATTTATGTATATGTGCACAGACATGCCCCTGTAAAAAATGTGCGATTAATCCCGAAACAGACTTGTCCCGGGTTCTCAAAGGAGAAAAATCGGTCCACAATTAGTCCCCGATCGTCCCCCCGAACGGGAACAAATATCGCTTTCATCCCGAACGGGTGCAAATCTAGATTAATGTATTTAAAATTACTTATAAAAATAGGCAAAACTAATTGAATAAGTACCCTTTCTTTAATAACAATAATGAATAATAATTTAAAAAAATGTTATGAAAAAATTTCCTTAGAAAACTTTTTACATTAAACTCGTATAATGCATTAGATATGCTGAAAATTAAAAAAGAAATTTAATTTATTGAAGAGATTTTTTCATAAAAGTAAGACTTATATAATCTTTATGCAAATATGCATGAACATTTATAACTTTTTAAGAATATCCTTGGCTAACAACTTTAAAATATTCCTCACACATCTTTTATACCTGCATAATGCAACTCAAAACATAAAATATTTGGAGAAAATACTTCATTTATTTAAAAGATTCCACTACAAAGTGAAAACTAATCGAATAAACTTTCTTTTAATATATATAACAATTTATAACTTGTAGAGATTTTCATAAAAACTAGCCTTGGCTTACAACATGTGTACCTGTTGCGATTGATTCCGTACGTGTCCCGGATTAATAGCAATTTTTGTAGGGCCATAGAGATAATCAAGAAATATATGTATACTAGAGTGCTGCCTACTGTCGAAACTCGACAGTTTTTCTAGAATTTTTCTTATGACTAAGGTGCAAGTATAGTTTTTGTATAAATGTTTGTTGTTATTGTCACTGTTACTATTTTGTTGTTGTTCCTGTTGATGCTGCTCCTTTTGTTGTTACTTTCACTGCTACTATTTTGCTGTTGTTGTTGTTGTTGGTGTTGTTGTCGCTAATCGTTTTCATAATTCTCCTAACTACTTCTTTCTTTCTATTTCTACTCTTTTCTTTCCTTAATTTCTTTCCTACTTATTCTTTCTTATCCTTTTTATTACTTGACCTTATGTTTTTGTTGTAGTGCTTTTGCTACCTTTTTACGTTTCTACTTCTTTGAAACTACACACCACATCCAGCCAAACATGTTCAGAATTGCATGGTAAGTTTGGTGAAAACGTACAAAATCAGCTACATATGCTTGCGCATTGAGACAGCTCTGTTGTGTGCAAAAGCATGCAACAACAACCACACGGCAATTTTCCAACGACGATTGTGGACGCATTTTCCAACCAATTTTCATGAAAATTGGCGAAGTTCTATTTGAGAGCAATACCTTTCTAATTGTGTGCTTAGTTTTAAAATCGGTTCAGTAGTTTCGACGGAGAAGATGGAACAAAATTTATGTTAGCTGCTGTGGTGCAGTGGGTAGAGTGCTCGCCTACTATGCCAGAGGTCTCGGGTTCAAAACACGGTCCGAGCCAAACACCAGAACAATTTTTCTAATTAGTAAAAATCCAATTATTGGGTTTTTTAAGAGCAGCGGCCACCTCTCGGCAGTGGGCGGCATACGCTCCGAGAGTATTTCTGCCATGAAAAGGCTTCTCACAAAAAATGCATTCGCCGTTCGGAGCCGGCATAAAAACTGTAGGTCCACCCAATTAGTAGGAAAAACAAAAAGGAGCACACCTCGAATTGGGAGAGAAGCTCGGCCATAAAACTCGTCAGAGTTATAATAGCGCCATTGTATTATTATATATAATATTATTATATTATTAATAATATAGATACATACATACATACTTAACTACATCTCTATGTACATTTTTTATATGCATACATACCCTGCAAAAAATGCGATTAATCCGGGACGTGTCCGGGATTAATCGCAAGGGAGCATGCGACTAATACAATTTTACATCCCTTTATATGGAGTGAATTGATCGCATTTGTTCGAGCATGCCCTATGAAGAGACTAATTGTTCAACTTGTATACCCGAACGGGTACCAATGTAGATTAATCACTAACATACCGAACGGGTACAAATGTAGATCAATCGCTTTCATCCCGAACGGGTACCAATGTAGATTAATCACTAACATACCGAACGGGTACAAATGTAGATCAATCGCTTTCAGCACGAAGGGGTACACATGTAGATTTTTCCAAGTTGTTAGCCACGGCAATTTTTAATAACAATCCTTAAAAAATTGTAAATGTTCATGCATATTTAAATAAAGATTATATAATGTTTTACTTTTGTAAAAGAATCTCAATAAATTAAAAAAAAAATTGTAAGTTTTGAGTATGCATTATATGAGCGTAATGTAAAGGCTTTATTCATAGGATATTTTAGGCAACATTTTGTTAATATTATTATTCATCATTGTTATTAAAAGAAAGGGTGTTCAATTCGTTTTACCGGTTGTTCTACAATTTTTTAAATACATTGCATATTTTTGTAAAATTTCTACATTTAAGGAATCTAGATTTGTACCCGTTCGGGATGAAAGCGATCAATCTACATTTATACCCGTTCGGGAACAATTGGTCTACAATTAGTCTACATTTATACCCGTTCGGGAACAATTGGTCTACAATTAGTCTACATTTATACCCGTACGGGAATAATCGGGGACTAATTGTGGACCGATTGTTCTCGAAAGAGATCAATCCGGGACAAATCTCTTTCGGGATTAATCGCACATTTTTTTGCAGGGTACGTAGAAAGATTTGAATCTTTCATACATACTTACATATGTGTATATGTGTGTAGTATCTATGCGATTATGCTTTCCTGTTCACCGTAGTAAACAGTTCTTTCCTTTTACATTTCTTTCATATGCATGTAAATTAGGGTTGAGCGATTTGTATGGAGGGAAATTAATCGATATCGCACCATCGAAATTAGGATTCCTCTCATTTTTGTAAGTAGAAAACTCTTCCACGACATATGTCTAAGATTAATTTTGATGTTCCGCAGTTTGGTTTTTATGGACCAAGACGGATTTTTGAAAATTAAAAATGGACAAAAATCGACAACAAAAAATAACCGGGACAATATGCGCATCAAATTGAATCAGAATTTTATGCTGAATCCAAACATGAAATCAAAATTAAAATCTATAACTCTTCAATTTTCCCAGCTAAAATTCTGAAATTTTGGATTTGGAGCGGAAATCATCGATATCGGATGACTATAAAATAAAGATCCCATACCGCGATTTTGGGCTAAAGAAAAAATAGTGCGTTCTAGTTCTCCTATACCGGAAGATAAATTAATATTTTAAAATATTGTCCCTATATTGTATTGACTTATCTTTAAGAAATTTGCAAAAAAAAATTTAAGATTCATATATTGTACACAGCAAGATATAATCGCGAAAATATGCAATTTTGGGAATTCAACCTCCAAAACCGGAAATCAGGCTATATCTCGAAAACGACTTATCCGACTTTAATTCTGATTTCATATTTGGATCCAGCATAAAATTCTGATTCAATTTGATGTGCATATTGGCCTGGTTTTTTGTCTTTTTTATTTTCAAAAATCCGTCTTGTTCATAAAAACCAAATTCCGGAACATCAAAATTAATATTAGACAAATGTCGCGGAAGAATGTTCTACTCAGAAAAATGAGAGGAATTCCAATTTTGATGACGCGATATAGGTTAGTAAATTGCCCCACCCTAATGTACATACATATGTCCATCACATATATGTACCTCTACGAACTTATCTAAAATTTAGTGCTCAATTAGACCACAAGTAGGCACAACATACATATGTACATATCGCTGGCTTAGAGTGCAAATTGTGTATGTCCTCTTTTTAAACTTTAAAGGAGAGACAAAAAAACAAAAAATAAAAAATTTCGAAATGAAAAGCAAAACATCTGCTCATGTAAATATTTTGGACTTACACAATTTTCTTCACTTTTTGGACTTAGCCAATTTGCGTATCACTGAATAACAACGAGTAGAAATATGACGAGTATCACAGACTTGTTTAGCGTGGTGCGTGTTTAATTTTTCTAGCGTTCTACATCAAAATACCCATCCATATATCGCTAGCTTAGAGTGCAAACTGTGTAAGTCCACTTTTATGAGAAATTATACTTTTATGCAGAACGCTAGAAAAATTGAATACGCATTACGCTAAACAGGCCTGTTATAGGTACTTGTCATATTTTTACTCGTTATTATTCAGTGATATGCAAATTGGCTAAGTCAAAAATATTTACATGAACAGAATTTTTTTTTCATATAGACATTTTGTTGCATTTTGTGTTTTGTCTCTCCTGTAAAGTTTGAAAAAAGGCACTTAACCACTTTGCACTCTAAGCTAGCGACATATGTACATACATAGATACATGCATAAATACTTTAATGATTGATTATTACATATTATGATGACACATTAATAATACATAATAATGATGCGTCCTTGCGACAAAACTGATAGCCTTAAATGGTAGATAAATTGGTCGGATGAGTAGGTAATCACTGTAATTGCTATCTTATGATTAAACTAAACATATACATATGTATGTACATATGCATTTATTTCAATTGATTAGATGGAGACTTTATAGGATGCAAGAGTACATATAAAAAATACTACATATCGTCGTTTAAAGTGCAAAACCGCGTATCGACCAAGTACAAACCGCGTAAGGATTTTGACGCGTTGTCCAATGTTAAAATTCTTATATGAATAGATGAGGTCGGACCCCAGGAATGTGTTTTTGGGGAAATGTCATTTTTGGCAAAAATGTCACTTACGCCGTTTGTACTTTGTCGATACGCGGTTTTGCACTTTAAACGACGATATGTATGTATGTATGTGCATTTTAATTTTAATTTTAACTAAATTCAGGAGTCTGTTGAAAACCTTAACTCGCGTAGGCTAATCAGATGATAAAAACCTACATATAAGATACCCAACCAAATTAAAAACTTTCAAATTAATAAAATAGGTATGTACAATTAATAAAATAGGTATGTACATACATATGTACTTGTTTTTTTAAAGGCACATTAATTGGTGTTTTCCTGCCGTGTATTCAAAATATATTTGGTGTGATTCTCTTCATTCGACTTACGTGGGTAGTTGGAACCGCAGGAGCAATATGCGGATTTTTAATAGTATTAACCTGCTGCTGTGTGGTGAGTATTCGGATGTGAAATGTTTATACATACATATGTACAACACTAAAACTTGGTTGATTACATAAATAAATAAATACTTACATACATAATTTCTTTTTTGTTACATACTACGATTTCCAAAAGACCATGCTAACAGCCATCTCAATGTCAGCAATTGCAACGAACGGCGTAGTTCCGGCGGGTGGAAGCTATTTTATGATATCAAGGTACATACATACATACATATGTGCATATGTAGTTCTGAATACATATGTACACACATAGGCATATGTACGTTTATCTCGAAAAATAATATCTTTGTACATACGTAGTATGTACATAAGTATATACTTATGTATTTAAAATATCCTCTTTACGTATGCATATAAATAATGCATAGATCGCTTGGCCCCGAGTTTGGCGGTGCAGTTGGAATGCTGTTTTATACAGGGACCACTCTGGCAGCAGCTATGTATATTGTTGGTGCTGTGGAGATCGTCTTGGTAATTAATTAATTTTTTTTGTTTTCTATTATTATTATAATTTGCATGTATCAAATACTTGTACAACAAACATTTTCCATAGACATATATGGCGCCTTGGGCTTCAATATTCGGCGACTTCACTAAAGATGCGGATGCCATGTACAACAATTTTAGAGTTTACGGCACACTCCTCTTAATGATTATGGGTGATTATGAACAGATAAATTTAACGAATATTTAACTGAGAACTGAACTTAATAACATTAAAATTTAGGGTTGATCGTGTTCTTGGGCGTTAAGTTTGTCAACAAATTCGCTGCAGTCGCTTTGGCTTGTGTTATATTCTCGATAATTGCGGTTTACATTGGCATATTCGACAATTTCGATGGAAACGAAAAACTTTAGTAAGATAAATTTTCACTCACCACATACATATCGTCGTTTAAGGTGCATTTTTGCGTAAGAGGTATTTTCATTTTCGCGTAGCGGACATTGGTTGAACTTTACAGGAGAGCATAAAAACTATTTCATTTCAAAACCGTTACTTATTTCTGCGTACAAACTTAAATTTAAAAATAGGCCGCTTTCGATTCACAATTTCTCTGCTCGCTATAAATTTCTCTCTGTCAAATTTATATGAGAATGGTAGCAAGCGGAGGGAAATTTTTATCGACCAGATAGCGAGTATGGCTACTGCTCATTATGGATTCGAACATTTTACAATACAACAATAGTTACGTAGATCAGTTTGTTAGCTAAAACATCAACTTAGTGTAAAAAAAAGGAAACAAAAATGTCCCTTACTCGAAAATGAAAATACCTCTTACGCAAAAATGCATCTTAAACGACGATATGTACATAAATAGTTAAAGAGGCACTTATAATCACATTTCCTTTTATTTCTTTTTTTTTGTATAATTTTAGTATGTGTGTACTGGGAAAACGATTACTCAAAGATATTCCAATAGAAAATTGTACCAAAAATGATCCATTCCTTTCGGAAATCTTTTGCAATGAAAATGGATGTGATGAATATTTTAAAAGTGTGTTTGAATTAAATGAATATTTAGGGCCGATTTCATAATGAAATTCTTAAAGCTCCTTTTGTTAAAGGAGCCTTTTAGTTAAAGAGCCATTTAAATTATCTTTAAAGTGGGAGTGATTTCATAATAATATAATATTAAAAGGCTCCTTTAACGTCAAATGATTGTCATAAATTTAAAAATATTGAAATTTGACATTTGTTTTTTTTCTGAAAATAAATACATTTTTTGATTGTGGCTTTATTTTTTTTGTTTGTTTGAAAAAGGAAAAAGAACAAAGAAGCATAATTTGGAAACCCAGTGCAGAAAAAAAAAAGAAGCGGTCATCCAACCTCACAAAAGAGGAAGAAGATTAATATTGCATTATAGGACTCAACAAACAAAACAACAAACAAAATCGGTTCAAAAATATTAATAAATTTTTGATATTTGATTTTGACAGACTGCAGAAATGAAATTTTTTCTGGCAAAAGGAACCTTTAAATAACTTAAATGCCCGTTTTTGGGTATTTAACTTTAAAGGAGCTTTTATCTTCAAAAAGACTTTATGAAATCGATCAGCAAATTAAAGGCTCCTTTAGAATTTAAAGGAACTTTTAATTTGATTATGAAATCGGCCCTTAGAATAACTTTTGCATCCATATATTTCTATTTATTATTTACTTTATATGTTATTTACTTTATATGTATTTATATTTTATAATCCCAGCTAATAATGTAACTACGGTGAAAGGCATCAGAGGCTTGGCAAGTGGGGTGTTTTACGAAAATATATGGCCATCGTTTTTGGAAGTAAGTTTCACAATTGCACCTACATAGTACCTACATAAATATGTATGCATGTATATGCGCATACATATATTAAAACAAAAATACAATTGCAGAAAGGCCAACTAATTGCATATGGGAAGAATGCAGTAGATATAGAAAATATGGCGTCATCTACATACAATCAAGTTGTGGCTGATATCACAACTTCATTCACATTGCTAATTGGAATTTTTTTCCCTTCAGTAACAGGTGCAGCTGTGACCACATATGCAAACATAATTACTGCTAAATAATTAAATACTATTATAATTGCAGGCATTATGGCGGGATCTAATAGATCTGGCGATTTGGCTGATGCGCAAAAAAGTATCCCAATCGGAACGATTTGTGCCATTCTAACAACGAGCACCGTTTATTTATCTTGTGTCTTATTATTCGCGGGTACCGTTGATAATCTACTTTTACGTGACAAGTGAGTTTTCCTTATTAAAAAATTTATAAAAAAGATGTTACTGATAACTGAAAGCTGATGCATTCTAGATTTGGACAATCTATAGGTGGTAAGTTGGTAGTAGCCAATATGGCCTGGCCAAATCAATGGGTTATATTGGTGGGATCGTTTTTATCGACCCTTGGGGCTGGGCTGCAAAGTTTAACTGGAGCGCCACGCCTGTTACAAGCAATAGCAAAAGACGAAATAATACCGTTTTTATCACCTTTTGCCGTTTCCTCGAAACGTGGGGAGCCGACAAGGGCCCTTCTTTTGACGATCATCATATGCCAGTGTGGAATTTTACTAGGTATTAGAGCATATACATACATACATACATATGTATAAATTTAAATATGTACTTACGTATAGGTTGTTGAGATGCATATTTACACCCAATAAACACAGACGCGAGGATGATATCGCGGCGAATTCGAGGCGTGTTCGCGAAAGCAGATTTTCGCGTAATTTCTCGGACTCGCCTCGAGTTGGCAGCAAGTTCGAGAAAATCAATTTTCGCTATATCATTTTTTCTATTTTTTTTTAGTTTTACACTAAAAAATCATTATAGTTCTGAAATTTTACATTTATACCTGAACTCGAATATCATAGTTCCGTAGATGTTATCGTGGCGAATTCGAGGCGAGTTCGCGAAAGTAGATCAAATCAGTTTATAATCAAATAGATATGTAAGAGTATATAGAAAAACCAATTCAAAATTGTTTAAACAAAAGGACTTTATTTAATGCAGGAACGGAACAAAATAAATATTACTGCTTAAATTTATTTGAAAAGCTTTTGTTATTTCATGAAGGTTAAACTTTCTTTATAAAAATATTTTAATTCCTTTGTATTATTTTATACGGATTTAACCCATTGCCATTAAACCAAACTCTGAGTTTTTAATTTTTCGAAACGCCACTTATAAAAAAATCTCGAATCGCCAACCATCCGAGAAATTAAAAATACCCAAAACGCTAATGATAAAAAATTCGAATTGCCAGCGATCCGAGGATGAACAAATTCTCGAACCGCTAGTGATAGGTGACATGCCTGCGAATTCGGATTCGCCGATCTATCGCCGCGAACTATTGCCGCGATAATATAATCAGAGAAATCGAATCCGACGCGAGTTCGAGGCGAATCCGTTGTGTTTATTGGGCATGTATGTACATACATATAAACATTTGTTCGCTTTTTTCAGGCAATGTTGATTTGCTGGCGCCTTTATTATCTATGTTTTTCCTTATGTGTTATGGATTCGTAAATTTGGCGTGCGCAGTGCAAACATTACTGAGAACACCCAACTGGCGGCCCCGCTTTAAGTTTTATCATTGGGGATTATCTTTAGTTGGATTAACGTTGTGTATATCAATAATGTTTATGACATCTTGGTACTTTGCTTTGGTCGCGATGGGAATGGCAATAGTTATTTATAAATATATTGAATATCGCGGGTAAGCTCCATTTTTGAAGTTTAGGTATAATAAATATGTATGTAAATAAATATTTATGCAAGTATGGACGTATACATTAAGGCGGAGTGAAAATTTTTTTTTGGAAATTCAACTTGTTCCAAATCCAGAACGGCACCTTTCTAGCCCAGTAATAAGCCTGTAAAATTTTATTGACCTACTCGCATGTTTAGAGGTGCCCCCAGCCACACAAAGTTGAAAAAATAGCACGATCTGGTACAAATGTGAAATTTCTAAAATTATAAAATCAAAAAACGAAGTATGAGGATTGATAAAGATGGATAAGCTGAGTACTAAAGTGATTTTTTTTTTTTTGGAAACAACAAAAACAAAAGTTATTAAAGGTCAAAGTTTATATTGTGCATTTTTTAAATTGCAATTACTTAAAAACTGTTAAACCGATTTCTAATATTTTTATATTTGATGTACATATTATGTGGGTTCCATAATACCCCCTGCGGGGGTCAACCCCCCTTTTACCCCCCTTACTTTTCATATATAAAATTAAAGGGAATCAAAATACCTATCGAACGGTATAAACACATTCGAAATCGGTTCGTATATGTACATATATACCTGTGGTAGGTCAAAGTATGTACATATGTATGTATGTGCATACAATTCATGATCCAATTAAAAGGTCATGTCAGTTCGCTGGCCGCCATATTTCTTTCGGTTTTAAAAAAAAGTATCAGGTGCTCATACGTCATTTCTTTTGCAATTGGCACAGCTGTTTGTTTGGTTGTTCGCGGCTTTATTGGTCCTGTGACGTAAGCAGTATTTGACATTTCCGCCTACTGGCATTACCGTCTCAATATATACTAGAGCTGCAAAACCATCGATAGTCGGACCACTCGATAGTTTCGATAGTCAAAAAAAAAACTATCGATACTATCGATAGTTTTTTATGAATATTTCACTACAATAAAAAGAGGGATGGTTTTGTTTACATTTTTCTTTCCAAAAAGTGTTTAATTTTTCTATTTTTTACGCAAAACTATAATTAAATAAAAGATCAAATAAGAATTAAATACTTCACTTATGTACATATGTAGCATTTTCAGGTTAAATTAAACCTTAAAAAGAGGGACGGTTTTGTTTACATGTTCCTTTTCAAAGTCTTTAATTTTTTTTAACGCATAACATTAATTAATTAACAAAGGAACAACAAATAGGAATTAATTTCCAATTGAAAATTTTCACTTGATTTGAAAAAGGTTTCATTTGAGTTGAAAAAGCTATAGTAATAAAACTAAAAGTAGTACATTTTTTTTTTTAACATCGTTGGCGCTGACTAGTACATAAGGCACATTGTTTATACATTTCATTAATGTAAAATAGCGATAATCAAAAGGCACACTGTTTAAACATTTCATTAATGTAGAATACACTATGCTTTAAATCAAAAAACAAAAAATACGAAGAATTTCAGTTACGTTTTATTATTTAAAAATTAGCCCGTTTAATTGTTAACGTAATATCAAGGATATCTGATAAAAACATTATTTTTCGCGATTTCTTTCATCTGAAACAAAAAGGATATTTTATGGACGAAAAGCTCGGTTAGATGACTCATCCGTGTATAGAAAAAAGATAAAATTTGTTTGTGACTTCACCCTCTCATATGGTTAGCGTTAATCAGAGGTTTAGTAAACGGCCCTTAAGCTTAGTATCGACCTCTCAAGAAACGCAAAAGTTTCATATAAAATGACATACAAGAAATGCTCAAGAAATTTTTCTTGTGAAACTTTCTTGAGCGAGTATCGACCTTTTAAGAAATTTAGTACACTTTTTTAATACTATTTTTCAACGTTATGCGAACACAGCAACACAGGTTTTGCCAAGAAATATATCATCGAGCATTTATTTCTTAAAGAAATTTTGACGTTTGTTGCGTGTTGAAAAAAAATCGTGGAAATCGTTAGTGAAAATGGCAAAAAAGAAACGAAAAATAGAATGCACAATTTTTCTAATGATGCAAGGGCATAGTTGGCATCGATTTCTCATATTTTATTCCATTCCGGCCATCAATATACCACAGTTAACCAGTAATATAAGGTCATCCTCGTCGCTTTCGATGATTTCCTAAAATAACAATAAAATAAAACTATTGAAAACATATATTTAAAGCTTTTATTTAATATTTTTTAAGAACTTACTAATTGCTTATGTTTACAAAAAGGTTTATTTTGTTTACGTTTTTGATGCTCTTCTTCATTTCACTTGGTATTCACGGTGGATTACTAAACGTCAAAATTTCTTGCCTACTACTATTTTTTACTCAAGAAATAAAGCTAAAAATTTCTTGAGCTGTTTCTTGAGAGGTCGATACCAGCCTTTAAGCTAAGGATATAGATACTTATGTGATTTTTCGTCATCCCTTGTGAAAAAATCGTTCCACAATACATCATATTCCTGCCCCGCACAGTGCCGCGACCATACAAATGATGGACAAAAATAGGAGTGGTCAGAATTGGCTGGAACTTCACACCTAGAAGTATTATGCCACGCTAATTTAAAAAATGAAATCGGTTTTTCTGTACCGGTTACTCATTTCGAGAAAACCGAACATTGTGAACATGTGTTGATATAAGTGGAAGCAGTCATCAGAATGGGCTGAAACTTTACAGCTGAAAGGCTTATGTCACGTCAATTTCAGAACACAAATCCGTTTTTCAGCATCTGTTACCATTTAATTAAAAACAAATTTTTTTTTTACAATTTTTTCAAAAGGTAAAATAACTCATAATCATCGTAGACATATGTTTATAAAAACCGAAATTGTATTCAAAACTTGTTGAAACTTTAACACTAAAAGGACTAAGACATGCTAATTTCAAAAATGAAATTGATTTTTCGGTACCGGGTACCCATTAAAAAAAAACTATTTATTTTACATTACTATATGAAAGACAAATAAGGCATAATCATTGCTGATTGTGGTGTTTACGAAAACATGAAGGAGTTGTCAGAATTTATTGAAACTTTACATCTAAAGTTTCTATATTACTCTTATTTTAAAAAAGTAATCGGTTTTTCGTAACGGGTACCCCTTAAAAAATACCGAGTTTTTGCACATCATTATTTAAAAATGAAATATGGCATATCATTGTTGCTAAGTGTTCAGAAAAATAGAGTTAATACTTAAAATTTGTCGAAACTTTACTCCCTAAGTGAATACATTACGGTAATTTGAAAAATTGAGGTTTTTCCTTACATGTTAACCTTTAGAAAAAAAAAATTCTTGAAAATAAAGCATAATCGCTGTTAAGTAATAATCGCTGTTATATGTTAATAAAAACATAACTCATCGGTGTTTTATATTTTAAATATTTTTTTTTTTGTATATTGGTAAAAAATATGTCAAATACAATTTATTCATGAAAAAAGACAATAAAAACAATATATAAAAAAATTGGACCTCCCTGATGTGTATACATTTGTAGAAAATAGGTGAACTTTGAGGGGGTGTGTGAGGCTGAAAGTTGTTTTTATCACAAAATAACTTACGAATTTCTCTTAGTTGGAGTTTTAGCTGTAACTTGACATCAAAATATCTAAGTTTCAAGACAGTCGATTTTTGTATTTTTGTCCACCTTCCCGGCACTGTGCCCCGTCGGAAAACCAAGCAAAAAAAAGGAATAATGAAAATTACTTAACTATTGCTTGTCATTTTATATCAGAAGAAGATTTCAAATTGCGAGTAGCTGTACTGTAGACACAAAAGCTGCTGTCAGATACAAATCATTCCGCAGCTAATATATTGGAAACCTTGCACCATGTTCCATCTGTGATCAAAGCATGCGAGTTACCGTGTTTTGCACCTTCATTGAATTTAGCTGTGCGAGCAAATTGTTTCCTATTTTAAAGGCAGTACTATTGAATATGATAAGTTTAAGGCCGCGCAAGAAGTCTATAGTGTTTTGCAAAAAAAATGTTGTAAAACGACGCCCTATACACGGATGAGTCATATAACCGAGTTTTTAGTCCATAAAATATCCTTTTTGTTTCACATGAAAGAAATTGCTAAAAATAATGTTTTTATCAGATATCTTTGATATTACTTTAACAATTAAACGGGCCAATTTTTAATAAATAAAACTTTTCTGATTTTTACAAGTTTTTATAAAAAACTTAATTTGAAAATCAAAACTTTCAAAAATCGCAAAAAATTAAAAATCTTGACATTGACCAGATGTCATTTAGCGAGGTGTGGTTCAATTACTACAAGTTGTATATCGTTAGAAGCGTGGATTTTAGTCGCCTCTTACGACAGGCATTCCTTACCACGGGTATATTCTAAGCCCCCTAACCCGCTGGGGTATTAATTTGACCAATTTGATATCGAAATCCAACTCCTCCCTAACATTCAGTATTCTTCTCTTGGGACAAAACTACAAGAATAGGGATAACCATCGATAGTGGAAAAAAACTATCGATAGTGACACGAAAAAAAAACTATCGATACTATCGATAGTGCCATCGATAGTTTTGCAGCTCTAATATATACATATACCGTGCATACAATTGTTGGTTGCCATGGCGTATACGTAACTAAATAACTAAGGAAAAAATTCTCGTTCAGAACAAGCATACTAGGGATTCCAATCCCGGAATCCCGGCATTTTCTACACCCCGCCCCGAAAATCTCGGCATTGCTAGAATTTCAACCTCGGGATTTTCGGGATAAAATAAGAAATCAGTGCAGAATATTACCCTATTTTTAGCAAAGAAACAACACTGAAAATTGTACTTGCGTTTACAACACAATGCCAAACACTATTAAGAAATAAAATTGCCGAAAATCGGAGAAAATTGTATCAGACATGAGAGTTTCACACGATTTCGACATATCTGCATAAGTTAATGCACTTTTGTGCAACCAAGTCGAGATTTCATCATAGACATTTTTTGAAGAATTAAAAGAAATATGCAGTTTTTAAATAAAAAAAATATATACACTTTTAATGATTTTATTACCGTAGTAGTTGATTTTTTTTTTAATTTTAATATGTACAATTTTAAATAACGATATTTCAAGTTCTAATGAAGATATCCGGAAAAACAAAACGCTCTCAAACGGTGTACTAAGTAGTTTTAACCAAAAAAATTTAAATAAAATATAAAAGGAGGGAATATACATATGTAGCTTTGATTGTAATTTAATTTAATAAGTTAACTATGCTACACAATATGCTTTAATTGCGAAAATATGTTGAAATATGATCTTTCCCTCGAAATATGCAAAATTATATGCATTTCTTGCTAAAATATGCCAAAATAAGCTCTAATAAGTTAGGCTTATTCTCTTCATAACGAGTTGAAAGCCAACATATATGTATGTACATATTAATCAATTGTAAATAGGATCGCGATGGAAAAATATGCATTTGCATATTCGGCCTTGCCTTAATCATGACATTTTTGTATGAAGGGAAGAACGACCCCGTTTCAAAAGCCCTTTCGCTATCCAGTAGACACAAAGGTACTACAATCGCAAATACTTTCATCCTTACATTTCCTTAATGGAAGATAACAACTTCCATGACTATCGTACGGCGATGGCCGCCTTCGCATGAGTGACTTGTATGGCAAAAAAGCAATGAACCGAAAGCGTCGGGCTTTCATTCCAAACCGCATGCTTTTTTCATATGGTCGTTATTATATTCTTGTTAGGTATTCAGCACGAATGGTAGCAGTATTGTAGTGCTAAATATACAGCTGCCCACCATCTAACTTTGTTATGTACTTCATTCGTGTAAATTTTTGTTTTTCGGTTTACTCTTCTTAACTCTCCTACTTTAGTCAGTAAAGAACTGATGTGTGCTCAATTTGTACGTGACGTTCAACATATTTTCGAGTACGTGCCATATGTCTAACAAAAGAAAGTATCCTGGCATGAATAAACTCGCATCACCTTACAAATGGGCCTAGTGGGATATTCACATAATATATAATATAATACACTGGCGCTATTATAACTCTGACGAGTTTTATGGCCGAGCTTCTCTCCCACTTCGAGGTGTGCTCCTTAACCTTTTGTTTTTCCTACCAATTGGGTGGACCTACATTATTTTTGTGAGAAGCTTTTTCATGACAGAAATACACTCCGAGGGTATCCCGCCCACTGCCGAGAGGTGACCGCTATTTCTAAAAACCCAATAATTGAGATTTAATTAATTAGAAAATTTTTTTTTGGTGTTTTCTGGACTGGGGTTTGAATCCGAGACCCGGGGGATATTCACATATAATAATAATAATAATATATATTAATAGTAATAACACAATGGCGCTATTATAACTCTGACGAGTTTTATGGCCGAGCTTCTCTTCCAATTTGAGGTGTGCTCCTTTGGTTTTTCCTACTAATTGGGTGGATCTACAGTTTTATCCCGGCTCCGAACGGCGAATGCATTTTTTGTGAGAAGCTTTTTCATGGCAGAAATACACTCGCAGGGTATGCCACCCACTGCCGAGAGGTGACCGCTGTTTCTAAAAACCCAATAATTGGGTTTTAATTAATTAGAAAAATTTTTTTGGTGTTTGTCCGGACTGAGGTTTGAACCCGAGACCTCTGGCATAGCAGGCGAGCACTCTGCCCACTGCACCACAGCGGCCACTGTTCACATAAAGTAACACAAACAAAGCCCTGCCTAAAACGGAACTAATCAATGCACGCATGTATAAACCATTCGCTTGTGGCAATAAAGTAGTCCCAAAGCTGCCACACTTCATATAACAAAATAGGTTCAAATAACATTGCGATGTCCTAGGACAGGACCACATACTAAACTGCTAATTATTTCACATTTAAATATGCCTTAAATTATAATTTCTCTTATATATTCATATATATGTAAATACATATGTATATGTACATTAGAGCGTATCGCCAAAAAAAGTTTAAAATGTTCCCCCCTGGTTCGAATGTTTACTTTTTGGAGATTTCAAAAATGGAAAAAAATTTTTTTTCGGCACCCTGTAAAAACAGCGAAATTAGTTTTTTGCTTATAACTTTTCTATTTGGTCTTTGATTTCAACGAGCAATATATTGTTGTAAAGGTTTTAACCCGTGTCATATTTCGTCCATATAAGCCATTAACATGCGACACCAACTTTAGCTTCTATTAAAATTTATTTAAAACCAACACCCTGTATTAAAAAAATTTTTTTTGAATAAAGTAAATATAGCCTTGAATATAGTTTTGACATCATTATATGAGTAAAAAAGATTATTACTTATTAATATTAGCTCTGTTTAATGAACAAAAAAAGTTCGGAGCAGGTTAGAGCAGAGCAGAGTAGGGCAGCTGTCAAAATAGAAATAGAGCAACTTTATTTATTTATTTATTTCTTTTCCGTCTATGAAAGTTACAGTTCTTACAGACTACGTACAATATGAAGGTAACAGTAATTACAGAATACAGTTCCTACTTAACAATATTTTTATTTGCTCATTAAAACACGATTTGGTAATAGAGAGATCAAGGTCTAAAGAAGCAAAGAGCTTGTTTAACTCCAAAAGAGTTCTATTAAGCGGTGCATTTAGGCTGTACAGAGTTTTACTTGCAGCCACGTAAAAGAAATCAAAATGTCGTAAAGGCCTACACGGCACATTGAAATTTATTTTATTCAAAATGGTTGGACAGTCAACGTTCCCGGAAATTATATCAAACATGAAAGTGGCTGATAGAAGCGTTCGTCTATTCTGCAGTGTCATAAGATTTATCAACTGGCAGTGAGAGCAATATGGTGGTTTAGGTTCAGAAAAACGCAAAGAGCGTAATGCAAATCTGATTAATGATTTCTGCACAGATTCTAACCGGTCAATATGAATCTGATGAAAAGGTCTCCAAATGAAAACAGCATATTCTAAAGTCGAACGGACATACGACGAGTACAGTAATTTTAGGTAATTTTTTTACGCCTGATAAATGCAAGCAAAGACGAGGATTTGGCAACGACATAGTTAACGTGTGTAACAAAACAAAATTTATCATCGAAATAGACTCCCAAGTCCTTAATCTCCTTTAGCATGACAAGCGATGTAGAATCAATATAATATGATGATTTTATAGGTCTATGTAATTTGGTGAATGTCATGTGGTGACACTTCTTTACATTAAGAGGCAAACGGTTTTTTAAGCACCAATGGTTCAACTTGTTAATTTCTTCCTGCAGAACGCCCGTGTCTCTCTCATTTTGTATTACCGAGTAGACTTTTAGGTCATCAGCTTACATAAGGTATCTAGCTGACGTAAAGCAAGACCCTATATCGTTCACAAACAATATAAACAATAGCGGGCCTAATATACTCCCTTGAGGAATCCCAGAGGTAGGCACAAATATATTTGACGAAGTATTTTCGATGACAACAAAGCTTTGTCTTCCGTGCAGGTAAGATCTAATCCATTGAAGTAGGGTGGAATGAAAACCCATGTTAAGAAGTTTAATTAAAAGTATTTTGTGTGAAACTCTGTCGAATGCTTTGGAGAAATCCGTATAGATCGTATCTACTTGAAACCCCTTTTGAAATCATCTACAATCATCTACAAAAACTGCAAGATTGGTTACAGTCGATCTACCAGACACAAACCCATGTTGGTTTGTGCATATTAATTGTTTTAAATCGAAAGAGACTTTATGTTTAATGATACATTCCAGTAATTTCGGGACCGTAGATAATTTAGAGACAGGCCTATAGTTTTTTACATCACATTTATTACCACTTTTGTACATTGGGGTGATTGAAGTTATTTTCCAGTCATCAATAAATGTACCCGACAACAGTGACTTATTAAATAATATTGTCAACGGTTCAACAAGCGAAGGACAATTTTTGAGAAGCGTGACAGATAATCCATCAATGTCTGTCCGCGAAGACAGTTTTAATTTGTTAATACCCTCATGTATATCATTCTCATTTAAATGAATCGATCCCAGGTTGAGAGATGGACTCCTGTAACCTAAGTCAGAAAAGTCTTCGTCCAACATACTGTTATCATCCTGAGTAAAGTTCGACGCAAAGAACTCAGCGAACAGGCCCGTAGCTTCTAACATTGTATTTGCCCTTTTATTACACAGTAAAAAATGATAGTTTATTTCTAATATCATTTGGTACTTCATTTAATCATTCTTGGAATTAAATTTGAATTTTAATGCCAAAAAGTCTTATTTTTAAACTACGAGAAGTTTTAAAATTTTATTTAATCCAAAATGGTTTTGAAATAAAACATTAAAAAGTATTAAAATTCCCTCGAGAGAGGTTTCATTATTTAAAGTTTAAGAACAAATCCTGAAAAGTATAAAAAAAATTTCTCTTTAGAAGGTTATCACTCTTTTGGTTTGAAATCAAAACCAAAAAAATATTAAAAAAAAATATCATGAAAAAGTGTCAAAATAAATTTATAATAAAATTAAAAAGAGAAAGCGAGCCAGAGAGTGTTCCAGCTTTTGCTTCAACTTTACCCTAAGCATAAGCGCAATATTCAGTGGAAACAAATCCGTTTCACTTAAAACGCCACGATACGCATCGTTATGCGCCAACTGCTCAACGATATTCAACGGCGAGAGTATGAAATCCGTGAAAAGATCGGTTTGTTGTTGTCCAAAAACTTTGCCTAAAACTTGAGCGATATTCGCATCCAGTAAACGCTTTGCGGTGGGATGAAATGCGAAGCGCAATAGATTGTTAAGCAAATCGGCAGCTTGTTCGCGTGTGCGTATATATATGGCCGGTTGGGAGATGACATCCCCTAATTAAACTTACACACCAAACGCTCCACCACACCCGCTTCGTAGGTCTGCAAAATACGTTTAGCCGCATTCGCATATTTCATCATACGATTCAAACCGACCAACATATACGACACTAGGCCAATTGGATCCGATTGCAGCAAACAATCCAAGAGCAAGTCGGTAACATTTTCCTCAAAGATACGTGACAAAAATTGCTCATATTTAGCAATCTCAGCAAAAATCCAAATCACTTTGCACGTAACACTCGGCATGTATTGCGACATATTCGCAACCACATTTTGTATCACACGATCGAAGAGATTATGTTCGAAGAATAAGTGCGCCATCTTCTCCGTACGTATTGCTGTGGCCAACGCCTCAAAGCCATGCTCTGTCGTGGCATAATCGCAAAAGAGTTGCGTCAGCTATTGCACAGTGTAGACGCAACGACTCATATCGACAAAGACCGACTGCTCACTCGTGTCCACCAACAAATCTTTGGTAATTTTCAATGCGGCGCTGCGTATCTCAGGAAATTCATTGGTGATATCGCAAAGCACACGATCGATAGGGAAGTTTGGTAAGGTGTTGAACTGCTAATGCTAATACATATTTTTCCAGTTTTTAAAGTTAAAGTAATTGTAAGTTTTAATTTTTTAATCCTGCTTTCTTGCATGAAAGTGAAAATTCCCTTATTTGGTAGGCTAACCCCGTAATTCTAGTTTATTTAAGTGAAATTTTAATTTGTGTTTGCTTCCGCGTGCATAACTTTTATAGCTTAAGAAATGTTAGACGATTTGAAACCCATTTTATTAACTGTGAACTAATAAAATTGCATTAGTAGTAGAATAGACTATAATTAACATCTATTGTAATATTATATTATTTCAAATAAAATGAACATTCCTACATATTTCTCATTAATCTTTTGGATATAGGATTATTTGGGGGATTGTAAACTTGTTGAGCAGTGTATCGACTGGAAATCATATAAGGGTTTATTTTTAAATCCAGAAAAGTATAAAACTTATTCCAATTTTGGGATAGATTTTATACTATTTGAACTATTTTTATTACCAAAAATATTCTAACAATAACCAAAATTTGGTTTTGATTTAATTACAAGAAAGTATTAATTTGATACCAAGAATAATTTCTGTCTCTCAATACTCTCTTCATTTTTTTAAAACAGAATGGTTTTCATTTTATTCTTTTTGGCATTGTTAAATATAAATACCAAAATGGTATTAAAATTAAACTAAAATTTTTACTGTGTATTATAACTTCAACTTTCTCAAATAGCAATTTTTTATCATTATTAAGAGACAGAATCACTGCAGCGGTGCATTTTTGCTCGGCACGCATCTCTTTAATCTCATTAAAAATGACAGACAAAGCGTGTTGTTGGAGAACGGGCGAATTAGGAAGTGAAGAAGTTTGCACACCCCCCTTCTCCGCACACCTCCCGCAAACATAAATATTGCCCGAAACGGCAAAAAATCAAGTTCAGCTTTATAGTTCAGCTAGAAGTTCAGCAAGTTGAACACCAATACAATCCAGATGATAAAGTTCATTACACTTGTCACATTGGACCTTGTTATGGGCGCGATCAACTTTTTTACCGCAAACACAAGGCATGATGTATGTATAAACGAAACAAATTGTATATATGTATACATATATATACAAATATATTTCTTTCTGATATTTTATTTGTGCACTTTTATTGATTCAAATATGCATATTGCATTCTAGATTAAACAGAGTCACTATCTCCAGCACAACTACACTCTTAGAAATTTTCGTGTAATTTTGCATACAAAAAGGTAGGTTACTTTTTTCCTACCTTATTATGCGCAAAATCGCACACTGAAAAATTCAACAGATAAGCTGTTTAAATTTAAACAATAAAAGTGTAAAGCCTACACAAACAAACTTTAAATCTAAACACCAATCGAGTAATAAATTGTAATTTCGCATATAAGTTAAACAAAATTACAAATTCACGATATGTAATTTTACTCCACTCAATTGTAATTTCGCGCACGAGATTTGAAATTACAATTTCTGTATGCAATTTTAATCCAAAATGCGTGTAAAATCGCATGATATGCTCACTTTTGCTGAAAAGTGCGTAAAATTTCGTTTAGAACTGTAAATTACACAGTTGTAGTGTAAATCTACGAAAGAAATGTAATTTTCAACTAAAAATTACATATATTTTGGTAGCATATTTACACGCAGTTTTTAGAGTGTATATGTACTTTAAAAATTAAATCAAAGAAAAACTAGTCAGACGACCACAGAGCGCAAACAAAAACACTTAGAGGAACTCAGAGCAGAAATGCCATGAAACACTTGTATCTTGATAGTTTCCATTTTTTTTAATCCTCAAAATTAATGCAAATGCACAAATGCATGCATGCCAAACGAGGTTTTTCTTACAAGCTAGTTTTTTTGAACTTTTAAAAAATTTATTTTTTCTTGACTGACAATTGCTTCTCTGCTCCAACTTACTCCACAAAAAAAGCTAGAGCAGAAATTTGTGATCTAGATTACTCTAGTTTTGTTACAGCAAATTAGAGTCAAGGAAGGATTTAGCATAAATGCATTACATTTATTTCCTCATTATATGCAGGTAATATTCTTTTTATACCTTTCATGGGAATGAAATGGTATTACAACTTTGTACCGAAAAACGAATGGTGAAAGTACCAGAACGAGGCGTTGCAGACCTACCAAAATATATACCAATATGATCAGGATCATGAGCTGAGTCGATTAAGCCATGTCCGTCTGTCTGTCTGTTTAATCGCAAACTAGTCCCTCAGTTTTTGAGATATCTGCATGAATTTCGGAATGTGAGTGTATTTTTAGGAGAAGCTTATCATTTGTCGGAATCGGCCGAATCGGACCACTATAGCAT
This sequence comes from Urophora cardui, assembly GCA_960531455.1. Lineage (NCBI taxonomy): Eukaryota > Metazoa > Arthropoda > Insecta > Diptera > Tephritidae > Urophora > Urophora cardui. The sequence continues at coordinate 971,389 of OY482670.1, forward strand.
ATAGCTGCCATGAAACTTTGAAGTATTTGTACCCATATGGGCCTAAATAATGTCACCGAAATTTGTCAAGATCGGACCCCTATAACCTATAGCTGTCATACAACCGATTGTTCACATAGTATAAATTAAACAATATCAGACTATGTAACTTTTCATTTCACCATTCATGAAAGGTATGAAGTCTTTGGTACGTCCCAAGGCAGCCGCGCTCTTACTTGTTTTTCTTAGTTTTCAGGAAACAATTTTTTTTTTTCAAATACAAGGTGTTGGTTTTAGTAAAAATAGAATAAAAGCTGAACTTGGCATGATGGGCTAAAAGTTTCTATGGATGAAATATTGCTTTGGTAAATTCCTTTCTAAAAATGTATCACTTTTGAAAATCGAACGTAAAATATAGAAATTATAGAAAAAACAAATTTCGCTGTTTTTACAGGGTGCCAAAAAAATTAAAATTTTTTTTTTGAAAACCTCATAAGGTAAGTGTTCAAACTAGGGGGGGGGACATTTTCAACTTTTTTTTCTTCCTTACACCGTGATACGCTCTAATGTACATACATATATGTACAAATAAATATGTATTTTATTATTATCAAATATCTATAGAGCCGAAAAAGAATGGGGTGATGGAATTCGGGGAATGGCGCTCACAGCTGCTAGATATTCGCTTTTACGCTTAGAAGAGGGCCCACCACATACCAAAAATTGGCGGCCACAAATATTGGTGCTATCGAAATTCAACGACAACTTTGTGCCAAAATATCGAAAAATATTTGCATTTGCAACTCAGTTAAAGGCTGGCAAAGGTCTAACAATATGTGTATCGGTTATACAAGGCGATCATCATAAAATTACAAACAGAGCTGTAGATGCGAAGGCAGCCTTAAGAAAATTAATGGATGATGAAAAAGTGAAAGGCTTCTGTGATGTATTAGTATCGCGTGATATTGGAGAGGGCCTAAGTTCGGTGTAAGTACACATACACACATATGTATATACATACATACATAACCAAATTAGTGTGTGCTATTAATTCAAGGTACATATTTGAAATTTGGGGTTTTTATACATAATATTATTTTAGAATTCAAACTATAGGCCTAGGTGGTATGAAACCAAATACCGTCATCATCGGTTGGCCTTACAGTTGGAGACAAGAAGGTAAACAAAGTTGGAAAACTTTTATACAAACTGTTCGAACAGTTGCTGCCTGCCACATGGCACTTTTAGTTCCAAAGGGCATTAACTTTTTCCCGGAGTCCAATCATAAAGTGAGTGTATTCTATATACATGCATACTTATGTATACACCCTGCAGGGAACTCAATAACTAGTGAGCAAAATTTCTAGTTCCGAACTAGCGAAAATGTGTCAAAAAGGAACTAGCTCCATTGTAGTTAGACTCTCACCAGTTCAGACGGAGTGAATTGAGTCACCATTATAAGACACACTTCGATTTGTATGCAATTTCGAATTGACAAAAATTTCATGTATTTTTTTCGTTCATCCATTTGCCGTCGGGTTTGCATATTTCTACAATTCTCAGATTGTTAGTGAAGCATATCGTATAAAGAGTAGAATTTGCATCTTCAATTAATGAAATGAAATGTTCGCCTAATTATGATTTTCCGATCCCTCAGACTTATTTTAATTTTTGTTTTATTTTATTAATTATTAAATATTTTTGTAAATTTTTATTAAATAAATAAATAAAAAAAATATTAGTTAAAAAAATAAAAAAGAAAAAGAATTATCCGCCTCGACACCGACAGGATTCGAACCCGCGCTCGCCAGGTTGATTGTCACACGCGTTAGCTAGTGTGCCATCGCGCTACTTGCATGAAGTGTGTCAAATGCTGCACTTGAGCGGCAGATGTAAAACTGTAGAATTTGTAGGTACTTGTAGCTAGATCAGAACTATCGAAATTGTGCCAATAAACGAACTAGTGAAAACTGTAGAATTTAGTACTAGTTCGGTACTATCGAAAATGTAGTGCAGAGAGTGACAATTGACACCGCCTAGGACATCGCCGTGTTAAATTCGCCAGTTGATAACATGCAAAAGAGACTTGGCTCGCACTAGTAGTGGCGAAAAATGCACTAGAAGCGACCTAGTTAGGAACTAGAGATTTTCCCTACAGGGCATATACATATGTATGTATATATACATATGGATATGTATGTATGACTACATATTAATTTGTGATTTTATTCCATTCTCAGATCGGAGGCAATATTGACATATGGTGGATCGTACACGACGGTGGTCTTCTAATGTTGTTGCCTTTTCTGCTGAAACAGCATCGCACCTGGAGAAATTGTAAGTTGAGAATTTTTACTGTGGCTCAAATGGAGGACAACTCTATTCAGATGAAGAAGGACTTAAAAACTTTTCTCTATCATTTACGAATTGAGGCCGACGTAGAAGTTGTAGAAATGGTAAAATTTTACTTAACAAATATGTACATATGTATGTACACTACGGTGGAGTGAAAACATATGGAGATTTTTTTTTGTTCTTTTTTTGAACGTACCAGCAATGAAAAGCCTTTATACGAGGTAATGAACCGCACAAATTTTTATGGCGATAGGATGACGTTTTGAACTGCCACCAGCCCCGCAAAGTTGAAAGCAATAAGCACGATCTGGTACAAATATGAAATTTTGAAAATTATAAAATCAAAAAACGAAGTATGAGGATTGATGAAGATGGCTAAGCTGAGTATTAAAGTGATTTTTTTTTTTGGAAACAACAACAACAAAAGTTATTAAAGGTCAGTTTATATTATGAATTTTTTAAATTGCAATTACTTAAAAACTACTAAACCGATTTCGAATATTTTCGATAGGTATTTTGATTCCCTTTAATTTGATATACATTTTATATATGAAAAGTAAGGGGGGTAAAAGGGGGGTTGACCCCCGCAGGGGGGTGTTATGGAACCCACATAAAATGTATATCAAATTAAAGGGAATCAAAATACCTACCGAGTGGTATACAAATATTTGAAATCGGTTCACTAGTTTTTAAGTAATTGCAACTTAAAAAATGCACAATATAAACTTTGACCTTTAATAACTTTTGTTGTTTTTGTTTCCAAAAAAAAAAAAAAAATCACTTTAATACTCAGCTTAGCCATTTTTATCAGTCCTCATACTTCGTTTTTTGATTTTATAATTTTAGAAATTTCACATTTGTACCAGATCGTGCTATTTTTTCAACTTTGTGGGGCTGGGGGCACCTCTAAACATGTGAGTAGGTCAATAAAATTTTACAGGCCTATTACTGGGCTAGAAAGGTACCGTTCTGGCTTTGGAACAAATTGAATTTCCCAAAAAAAAATTTCACTCCACCTTAATGTACACCCAGAAAAAATCGTATGAAATCAACCAAAAATCAACAAATTTTGTGGTTAATTTTTTCAACACGATGCTGTAAAGTGTTAGTTTAACAGGGTGATAACTGTAGAATTAACACTAAAAAGTATTGAGTTTTCCTGTTGATTTTACAAGCTTCAACTAGTTAATGTTACGAAGTAGTCGTGTTGAATTAACAATAACATCTTTTTGATTTTACCTTAAATTTATTGTTAAATTAACTATGTAGGGAGGCTTGTTGATTTTACAATTTATTTTTATAAATAAAAAAAAGAAACATATAGAACATAAAATATATAATCATCAGATCAATAAAGCAGCTGCTTCGGTATCGCTCGATATGGGAGGACCTCCTCGTAGTGAAAATTGCAACTTTTAGAAACAAAAATGCAATCCACTTTTAACTCACCTGCAAACTGAAAATATTAATGGAAAAACCATTATCACGCACTGCCAATGATGATGAACCCCAATCATTGCCAGTGCACAAAATTTTATTTTTGTTAAAAAAATAATAATAATTTGCGTTTTGTACGAACAGCAGAACTTCAAATGTTCAAAAAATTGTGTATGTTTCAAAATAGTTTTGACGTTCTTTTTTAACACTTTTTTAGATTACCCTGACAATATCATCGTGTTGAATAAACCAAAATTCCAAAAGACGTTTAGGTTTCAAAGTTGTTTCGTGTTACATTAACCAACTTTTATTGTTAAATATGGTTCTTGTTGTTTTAACATTTCGTCGCCAACAAATTCAGTTATATGTTTTTTTCGATTTTTTTTTTATTACATATTTATTTAGCGCTATCCGCTAGCCACATTTCTGCATTTCCCGTTTTCTGATATCCTTCTTTGGTTAGAAGTTATCAAACACAGCTATATGCTCTCAGTAGTAGAAATGCTCTGTAAAATCAGTTATACATCTATTTTCGTATAATTGTTTTTTGATTTCAGGTTATTTTTGTGTAAAAAAATTATTTAAAAAAAGCGTATGTGACCAATTTTCAAAATAGGAGGGGCACTGGTCAATTAAATAATGCATTTCCAAGCTATCGCTAATTGCATCGGACCCTAGCGAAGAATTGTATACACATCTTTCACGATTTCATACCCCCACTAGCAAATTTAAACAATTTGTAAAAAGAGCTATGTGCTGTAAAACGGCGCAAATGCTTCATGCGAAGTGGTTGGTCAAAAAAAGTAAAAAAAAATTGCACAAGTCTATTACATATCTAGAAAAAATATTCTCTAGGATCACCAGAAAACGGTTTTTTTGCTCTCCTGAAAATTTGTTGAAAAACGTATAGCTGTTTTTGTTGGCGCAGCGACGATTTGTTTTCATGGTGTAGGTATTAACACTAGAATTGGGACGCCATTTTTTTTTAACATTTTTTTAGTTAATATTGACACTATCATCATGTTAAATAAACCAAATTCCAAATGACATTTAGGAATAAAATTTTATATTTGAACCATCTTGTATATTTTAAAGGTGCTTCATTTTTTATCAACAATAAAATTTGGTTGAATTTACCAAATTTTCAGATGACATTTAAAAAGCCAAAATCATGTTTCAAATATCGTGTAATTTGAAAAAATTGCTGCTGTTCTATGTGTAAAGATCGATCGTGTTAATTTTACACAAATCGTGTCGATGTTTTTTTTTTTTCTGGGTGTATTTATATAGTTTTCAAGGGCTAATATTTTTGATTTTTCTCTTTTTATTTGAAATAGATGAATAGCGATATATCAGCTTACACATACGAAAGAACCTTAATGATGGAGCAGCGAAATCAAATGTTACGAGAACTTCGTTTAAATAAAAAAGAAAATTCGAAAATAGTAAGTACGCTTTCTCTAAAAGTTTTTCTTTTTTGTAATAGTATTTGCAATTTGTAAATAGCAATTCTATAAAAAATCTCTAACCGACAATATTTCTAAAACTCTTTATTAATATTATGCGCATTGTCCGCTTTTAAAATAAGGTACAGACTTTAGTGGATTTTAAGGAAACCACCGGGGATGATAAGTTACCTTTGGTAAAGGCTAAAAAATACAAAATTTAAAAATATTTCAAAAAATCATCTATTTGTTTCTTCATCACAGTCATACTACATACAAATATACACCGATTAATAACAAAATTTGTTGTCCTTCCGTTATTTTTATATACAATAATGTTTTTTTCCCCCATAGACCTTGAAACTTGGCAAACAACTATTTACTTGCTAATTTGTAACCCTGGTGTCAGCTATCAAAATTAAATGTTTTGAAGGATAAAAATAAAAAAATATGTAGATCAATAAATTTTGCATAAAATACGTAAATAGAAACATATACATATGTACATATGTATGTATGCATATCATACCTGTTAAGTCTTGATTACTAATCGTAATTATTAGTAATCTGATTACTTTGTATTTGATAGTGAAATAATTGATTACATTACGATTATCTTGGTCCCAAATAATTTCCAAATTACGTAATGATTACGATTACAAATAATCAGGATTACTCTAGATTACTGAAAATAATCAAAAACAATCAAAATAAAGAATTGATTCTTATCAGCGATTCTTTTGATTATTTTTGATTCTAAAGATATTCAAGACATAATACAAAACTAAATGTAATACCAAAAAATTAACAAAATTAATTTATAACAAAATAACAACAAAAATATACACTAAATCCATTTCGATTTGCTTTCAATAACACCAATTTCTCAAATGATAAGTCCGACATTGACTGGCGCCTTGGACTGTTCACTGATGATCAGAACTGCGATCCTTTTTGATTCTTTTCAGTAATTTATAAAAGTTCTTTGGGGTTTTGGATTGAAAAAAATCAAAAAGAATCAAAAATAATCAAAAAGAATCGCCGAAAAGAATCAATTCTTTATTTTGATTATTTCTGATTCTTTTTGATTCTTTTCAGTAATCTAGAGTAATCCTGATTATTTTTTGATTCTTTATAATCGTAATCATTACGTAATCCCAATATTTCAAACGCACAATTAAATAATCCTTACGATTCTTTTTAGAAAATAATCTAACCGATTACTAATCGTAATCATAATTTAACAACTATGATGCATATTCATATACCTACGAAGGCGAAGAAATTTGGCAAAGCCCAAATTATTTACATATGTACATGAACAGAAAATAATTTTTCCATACCATTTTTTTGTTTTTGTCTCTCCTGTAATTTTTGAAAAAAAGGCACTTAGCCACTTCGCACTTTTTTACAAAGAAATTCTATGGAAGAAATTTTAAAAGTGCTAGTTTTCGTATTGTACGACGATATCTACATATATATGTACATACCCAGCAAAAAATTTACGCCTTATTTAAGAATTATTCCAGAAGATTTAAAGGCATTTGAAATAAGGCCTGAAGATCCTAAGCGCACAAAAGTTGTATGGTTTTCCCGCGTTGATGTCATCCTCTCTCTGAGAGGAAAGCTTATTCTAAAGGCTTATCCGCCATGGAAATAAGGCTTAGTTATATCCTGATAATCAGGCCGCCTGTGGTGTATATATACCTTATAAAAAGGCTTATTCGCCATGAGAAATAAGGCTTAGCTAATTCCTAATAATCAGGCCTTCTGCGGTACTTAAATGCCTTAGATATTTTTTTTTTGTTTAGCTGCATAATTGACATTTTTTGCACAACTTAACCGCTGCAGCTTATTTAATAACAAAAATATATTCTTCTAGGGTTGAAACGATATTATTCATACATTTATGTATATATGTATGTATATATACATGCATACATGTATATATCAGAATGAGATAAGCGTGCGCACTTAACCAAACACTTGATTGCATGTCAGTTGTAAATAAACTAAATCGGCAATCTTTCCTTCGACCATACGCAATTTTACGCTCGCCACACATTGGCCCTTATGCATAAAAACTGAGCTCTTGCTCAGTGGACTCAACTCAAAGTCAATCTGAAAAAATAAACAAATGATATTAATTGATTTGATAGAATTTGGTTAACATTAATTTTTAGTAAAAATTAGTTAATTATCTCTAATTAACCATATTTGGATAAACAAAAGCATTTTTTTCATTTCCTGTAAACAAACTCCCTAAACATCATGCATTCTACTGATCGCGGAACAATGATAGAAGCCCGCGGGCTTCCTGTCCCTCAAGAAATCCCTCCAAAGACCACAGATGCGTTCATAGCATACCCGTGGTTCCTGAATCTGGATTATTTGGGGATTATTATTCGCTTTTCCTCTGTCCTTATCCTGGACCAAGAAATGAATCTTCCCCAGGTGTAGGAAGGTTTTGTATCCGTATCTAATACGAAGAACTTCCAACGAGCCAATGCCTATACAAATTTTATACTTATAAATTTGTCGACATTTGAATTAGTGCAGTTGTCGCTGTAGAATACGTAATGACTTGGAGACACCTGTCCCCATATTTACTGCAGGGATGTAACTGTAAATACAAGCAAATGCGTATACATACCTACTTACATACATACTTGCTTTCACCCTTTTCATGGTTCATTCATTTAAATATTTTAGTCAGGGATGCCACTTTTGGGCTTTTCCTACCAAAACTGGTAGGTTTTATTCCTTTTGGTAGGTTGGTAGGACGATTTGAATTTTGGTAGGTTTTTGCCTTCGTTAAACTAACATCAGTTTTGTCACAAAACTCTGCTAAATAGAAGCGTTTTCTTTAAGCATCAAGTACACTTGCCCCCACAGACACAACTGGAGGAGATTGAAAACAGAAAGGCATCTGACATTTTATGCTATATGAAGCAAACAAGGTTGTTCGTCTACATGGTGTGTAATAAAGAGCTCCATGTGGTATCACAACAGACCATCAAGCCTACCTAGGTAATAAATGTATTTGCTGTACCAAGTGGAAAAAATGTCCGCTATTTCCCTCGATAAATCTTCTTACGTTTTATTTAGGATCAGTTGCTTGCCCTCATTATTCCTGAAATGTTATTCCACAAAATGTAAATCCTGATTTCCTCCACACTGGACGAGCGGTAGCAACCACTAATACCCAATCCAACCTTGAAATTAATTGAAATTTTTACAAATAATATTAAATTTAATACTAAAGTTTTAAAAATCAAAAAAAAAAGTTTTTTATTTTAAACGGTAAAAAAAAAGTGTTCGGTTACTGGCACAGTTACCCTAAATGAATTTGTTGATTATGTTAAATCTCACATTAAAAAAAAAAATAGGTAGGCTCGAAGCCATTTTGGTAGGTTTTTGGTAGGAAAAAAATTTTCTAAGTGGCATCCCTGATTTTAGTTTTAATTTTCTAAAACCCATCACGCTAATACACACGTGCTAAGCAAGTTTTGTTCTCAAATGTGTACGAGTATGCACATGTTTCAAAGGGAATTCCCTGTGATTTAATAACCGAAATACTACATATAGCGTGAAGGGGTGTGGCACTTTTGGCATGGCCAAATGTAACTTTTATGCAGTTTTAAATTCATACCGAATCATTAAACTGTATTAATTTGCAGGTCCAGACTATTGTTGATCACCATCATGATGTTACGAAAACATCTTCTAAGGTGCGATTTGCCGATCCAACAATTAATGTAGAGGAAAAGCATGAGAATGTGAGTGAAATGGGGCACACATATGTACATATGTATGTATGTATGTTTTCTCTTATTCCTTGAATTGCAGGAGTCCGATGGTGATGAAAAGGCGAAGTCAAAAGAGGCTGAGGCAAAGTTGGAGAATGGATCGACATTAAATTCGGTGGAAAAGGGACAGAGTGAAGATGAAAAACCCGAGAAGAATTCAGAAAATGCAAACAAAACTTTGAAACCGTAAGTTAAAAAAAAAAACGCTGCTGGTAATCCTTATCGCCAACATATCGCAACCTAAATCATAAAGTGACACACCTCCAAATTTTTTGAAATCGGTATTTTTAATAAACCGGTACACATAACATATGTATCTCTAGCTACTGCCAAAAAATCGTTTCCATTAGTGTCTTTTATGGCTGAAAAATAACCATTTTAGGTGGACTTTTGCCATATCATTACTTGTAAAAAAGTTTTTTTTACTTTTTTGAATTGTCTCACTTTATGATTTAGAGTGTGTATGTATGTATATACCCTGCAAAAATGCGATTAATCCGGGACGTGTCGGGGATCAATCGCAAGGGAGCATGCGACTAATACAATTTTACATCCCTTTATATGGAGTGAATTGATCGCATTTGTTCGAGCATGTCCTATGAAGAGACTAATTGTTCAACTTGTATACCCGAACGGGTACAAATGTAGATTAATCGCTTACATCCCGAACGGGTACAAATGTAGATCAATCGCTTTTATCTCGAACGGGTACAAATGTAGATCAATCGCTCACATCCCGAACGGGTACAAATGTAGATTAATCGCTTTCATCAAAAGTTGTAAGCCAAGGTTATTTTTTTATGAAAATCTTATAAACTCTTAAAAAAATTATAGATAGATTATACAATAGGTTTTACTTTTGTAAAAAAATCTATTCAATAAATTAAAAAATTTTTAAATAATCAGTTTTTAGTGTATAATTGTAATTGATTTTTCAATGGAAATTTTTGGTAAAATTTCGTTAAAATTTATATTCACCAGAGAGAGAAATAGTCCCCAATTAATTTTACATATTGTTATAAATTTTTTTAAATACATACATTGAATATTTTTGTAAAATTTCTACATTTAATCAATCTACATTTGTACCCGTTCGGGAGCAATTGGTCTACAATTAGTCTACATTTATACCCGTTCGGGAACAATTGGTCTACAATTAGTCTACATTTATACCCGTAGGGGAACAATCGGCGACTAATTGTGGACCGATTGTTCACGAAAGAGATCAATCCGGGATAAATCTCTTTCGGGATTGATCGCACATTTTTTTGCAGGGTAGTTATGTGACTATGTATATATACATACATACATACGTACATATGTACATTCCAAGAACTTGTCTCTGTGATTCCACTTCGTAATATTTTTTTTTTTAGCGACGAGATAAATGTCCGCCGAATGCATACGGCTGTTAAATTAAATGAAGTTATTGTAAATAAATCACAAGATGCCCAACTTGTTATAATGAATTTACCGGGACCGCCACGGGATTCAACAATCGATCGTGAAAGCAATTGTATCCTTTTTGAATATTCAGATTTACACACATACATACATATGTATACCTATTTCATATCGTCGGTCTCCTGCCAGAAGCATGAATGTGAAAATTTTATTAAGTACGATGTCTGCTCTTTATCGCCCAGTTGAAATCAGATGTATTGATACACGAATCATGCATGCTGTGTGCATGGAAAAGTGCGTACAGAGCATGATTTGTGAAAATAAATAAATTTTGTTCACATAAAATTATGAATGCTGTATGCATGAAAAATATGAATAATTTATGAGTTTTGGGTGTGTATAATTTGTATATATACATGAAATATCCATGCGATATGCATGCGTATGCATTATAAATTTTTTATCTACTTTATGATATTTTTCTTTCAATATACTGAGAGCTCCTTTTTTTTATTTTACGTTTTGTCTTGAAAATTTTCATTTTGTCAAAAATATTTATTTGAAAAAATTTCAACGATCATCATCGTCATCACCACTTTCTGCTTATACGTAGAGATTTACCCGATTAATTTTTTGCAAAACCTCTAGCGTTAGCAGTTTGTACCGTCCCTTTGATATCCTCCTTTGCATATTTTCGCAACTTAACGGGCTGACCATATCGATTTTGGTAAGAAAACGTACGCATTGTGGACGTGCATTGTTAAAGAAATATAACGAGATGATCCAGGGTTAGTTCTATCTCTGTTTAGTGGGACAAAACCACCAAATTTATTTTCAGTAGATTGTATCTAACAGTTTTATTATATTCCGAGCTGTATACAATCTTCAGTTTCATAGACATTGAATAACAATATGGCTATTCGTGTCAAAACATCTTTCAGGGTGACTCCCCACCATAATATGACCTTCAATCAAATTGCAATGGTTATAATATCTGTGGCTAAATGAAATTAATTATTATTTTTAATAGGAATTTTAATAATTCTATGAGAATGTTACTGAAACTGTATTAATGCAACATTCATACTACCCTATTAATGCAGAATTAGTACCTTTGTATGTATAAACGATCTATACATCCGATATATGCTGTATGAGTGATTCTGCATGCTTTCAGCATTTTTTCAAGAGTATGCATACAATATGATACATATGAGGGGTTAGAGTATGCATGCTCTCTGAGAAACCATACGTGTAAAAAGGAAATAGACGAGCATTTATACTGGCATGCATACACAGCTCCAATTCATGCTTCCAAAATTTATGTTGTATGCATAAGATTCCAACTGGGTTGTAATAACTTCCTTATTTGATGTCGGATCTCTATGATCTTAATGTCGCAGAAAAGGTCTCGCTCACCACTATATTTGGCCCATATAAAGTTTCGACCTCAAAGGTTGTTGTGAGTTTTACCTTTAAAAATTTTGGAGTTACTATCCTTAGATTTTTTATTTTTATCACTAATACCATGAGGACTCCGCTAAAAAAGTTGTAGCCTTTATTCACAAACAAAAAAGTTATACCGTTTTAAAATCAGAGAACCTGTTTTTTGAAAAATTATCCCAAGTTCCTATTTATATGAGGCAGTAACGCCATATAGTATGAGTTTTTGCTTAAAAAGATTCTAAGTCCTCGCTTGACTTGAGAATGTTGTACCGCAATCGAACAGCTACCAATACTGGATTCATGATATGCAAAAAATTATTGATGATTGGACTATTCGTGCTGATCAACGTTATTTATATTGAATGATAATGGCTGTAGTGAAGATTTGGTAAGTATTCAAGTGGGATCTCTAAGCACAGCGCGCTGGCTTACAATGGCTTCACGATTTCTGCATCCGTGCGTATCCTAAAATCATCCAAGTTATTTAGAAGAACTGCTAGAGTTCGTTGTAAAATTATACGCGCCTAAAGAGACAACGGAAGTCTAAATATATTATCAATACTTGCGCTGGATGCGTCGTCTAACCCTAGAAATGCAGTTAATTATTCAGCCTACAATTGAAAACAACGCACTTTAATTTAATCCCGAAAACATCTTCTTATCTATGATAACCCAGACCGAAAATGACGATGTCCTCCAAATTTTGAGATATTTATGAAAGAAGTTTCAGAGCTCTGAAAGTGAATTCTTCGTCGCTTATATTACTTTGCTCACACTAAAAAAAAATTACTCAGATTATGGAAAAATGGGAATGATTCAGCGCTAAAGACATATTTTCATTGTTTTGAATACAATATTCTTTAAAACGTGGTTTTTATTCCTTGATTTAATCCATTAGTGGTCAAAGCAAACCTACAATAAATATAAAATGTATAATTGGGTGTTCCCAAATTGGCACGGCAACCACTAATGGGTTAAAGAAAATTGTACATCAAAACAATGAAAATATATATTTAGCGCCGAAAGATTCCCATTTTTCCATAATCTGAGTAAGTTGTTTTTTCAGTGCAGGTTTCGAACGTTTAAAAAAAATTGGAATTTATGTGCAGGGTATTATCTTCCCTCTCATATGCATTTTATATACATATATGTACGTATAGTTTTTTCCCCTTTTCTTTATTTTTATTACCTCAACAATAGTTACTCATACGCCCCCCCCCCCCCCCCCCATCGGATCGCTTTGTATGTGAAAACTGAAAATGTTTTCTTAAATATCTCGAAAATGGGAGCTAATTCGGATTTTATAAAAACGCCATCGTAATCTGGAGCCAAAAATTAAGCTGACATGTTTCGCCGTTTCTCTTTGGTAATTTTTTATAAAAAAAACAAGTGTTTCATTTTACAACGTTATAACTTTTTTGTTTGTGAATAAAGGCTAGAATTTTTTTGGGGGATTCCTCATGGTTTTTTGAGAGCTTTGTGTTAGTGATAAAAATAAAAAAATCTAGGGATAGTAACTCCAAAATTTTTAAAGGTAAAACTCAGGACAACCTTTGAGGTCGAAACTTTATATGGGCCAAATATAGTGCTGAGCGAGACCTTTTCTGCGACATTAAGATCATAGAGATCCGACATCAAATAAGGAAGTTATTACAAACAAGTAAGGAAGCCTAAGTTCGAGTGGAATCGAACATTAGATATTCAGCTGTATGCTTTCATTGTTTGTTTGCGTTTGATGGAAACCCGCTGTAATTTATATAAAGCGAGTGCTGCATAAGTGCGCGTAGCCACGCCCATTTTCAAAATGTGTACCAATCATCCAACTAAGCATATAAATATTACTGTTAGTGCAACATTTCATTCCTTTATGACTTCTAGTTACAAAGATGTTACGTTACAAATTCCTAAAGAGTGTTCCAGAAATATCTTTGTTAAAAAGTAGGCGTGGTCATAAACCGATTTGAATAAATTTTTGCGTGTCTATTAACATAAGTTATAAAAGTATATAAACCAAGTTTCGTCATAATATCTCAATTATTTGTCGAGTTATAGGCTAAGAAATCTCGTATATTCCTTTGTCTAAAAAGAGGCGGTGCCACGCCCATTTTCCAAAATTTTTCTATTTTTTGTTTCCGGTCTATTGTGGAACTCATGCCACAAAATTTCAATGAATTATCTTTATATTTGACAAAGATATCGCTTAAAACGTTTTTATTGGGCCACTTTATAATACCCATATATAAAAGTGGGCGTGGTCGTCAACCGATGTTGGCAATTTTTAGTCCAAACATTTGCCTAAGTAAGTATATCACGCATACCAAATTTCATCTATATATCTTCAACGGTTTCTGAGTTATGACTCATAAAACTTTCAATGTTTGCCCCTTAATAAATGGGCGTGGCACCGCCCATTTTCCAAAATTTTTGTGTTTTCTGTTTTATGTCCATAGTTGAACTCATTCGACAAAATTTCAGTGATATATCTTTATATTTGACAGAGATATGCTTAAAATGTTTTTATTAGGTCACTTTATAATACACATATATAAAAGTGGGCGTGGCCGTCAACCGATTTTAACAATTTTCCATCCAAATGTTTGCATAAGTAAGTAAATCACGCATACCAAATTTCATCGATATATCTTCAATGGTTTCTGAGTTATGACATATAAAACTTTCCATGTTTAACCCTTAATAAGTGGGCGTGGCACCGCCCATTTTCCAAAATTTCATCAAATTTCTTCATAAGGGCCTGAGCTCAACACGTGGGTAAAATTTCATCGCTCTAGCTATATTAGTGACTGAGATACCAAATTTCCGATTTTTTCTATATAGGAAAAGTGGGCGTGGTCATGGTCCGATTTCGCCCATTTTCAATACCAACTGTCCCAGTTTCGATACCAACTTGCATTTCAAATTTCATCAAAATATCTCAATTTTTGCGCTAGTTAGAGTGTTTACAGACGGACAGACGGACGGACGGACATCAGGCCCGTAGCCAGGAATTCGTTTCGGGGGGGGGCTTACAGAAATCATGGACAAATTGCACTCCCTCCTCCCCCCCACATACATATACATATGTATGTACATACATAGGTCAAATGAAAGTTATTCATATTGGTTGATTATTTTGAAAATGAATATGGAAAAAATTTGTACATACATATGTACAAGATTACTGAAAGGCTATTTTAATTGACATTTATTATGTACATACATACATACATATACATATGGAATGTGGTACAAAATTTCATATAAAACTTTCTTTTACAATAACCTTTTCATCAAAGAAGTAGCCTTCTGGATTTTTTTTTTGATAAAATGTCTATGACATGGTCTGGACGGTTGGTATTGAAAATGGGCGAAATCGGACCATGACCACGCCCACTTTTTCTATATAGAAAAAATCGGAAATTTGGTATCTCAGTCACTAATAAAGCTGTAGTAATGAAATTTCACCCACGTATTGAGCTCAGGCCCTTATGAAGAAATATAGTGAAATTTTGGAAAATGGGCGGTGCCACGCCCACTTATTATGGGTCAAACATTGAAAGTTTTATAAGCCATAACTCAGAAACCGTAGCAGGTATATCGATGAAATTTGGTATGCGTGATTTACTTACTTAGGCAAACGTTTTGAGGGAAAATTGTCAAAATCGGTTGATGGCCACGCCCACTTTTATATATGGAAACTATGATGGGGCCTAATAAAAACATTTTAAACGATATCTCTGTCAAATATAAAGATATATCATTGACATTTTATGGCAAGAAAGTTTTATAAGAGTCCAACTATGGACATTAAACTAAAAACACAAAAATTTTGGAAAATGGGCGTGGCTTCGCCTCTTTTTAGAGGCAGGAATATACGAGATTTCTGAGCCCATAACTCGACAAATAATTGAGATATTATGACGAAACTTAGTGTGTACACTTTTATTACCTGTGGTAATACATGTTCAAAATTTTAGCGAAATCGGTTGACGACCACGCCCACTTTTATATATGGGTATTATAAAGTGGCCCAATAAAAACATTTTAAGCGATATCTTTGTCAAATATAACGATAATTTATTGAAATTTTGTGGCATGAGTTCCACAATAGACCGGAAACAAAAACTAGAAAAATTTTGGAAAATGGGCGTGGCACCGCCTCTTTTTAGACAAAGGAATATACGAGATTTTCTGGTCTATAACTCGACAAATAATTGAGATATTATGACGAAACTTGGTTTATACACTTTTATAACTTGTGTTAATAGACACGCAAAAATTTATTGAAATCATTTTATCACCACGCCTACTTTTTAACAAAGATATTTCTGGAACACCCTTTAGGAATTTGTAACGTGACATCTTTGTAACTAGAAGTCATAAAGGAATGCAATTTTGCACAAAGAATAATATTCATATGCTTAGTTGGATGACTGATGAAAATTTTGAAAATGAGCGTAGCTACGCCCACATTATGCAGCACTCGATTTACATAAAGTACCTACACCGTGTTTCTATCAAACGCAAACAAACAATGAAAGCATACAGCTGAGTATCTAATGTTCGATTCCACTCGAACTTAGGCTTCCTTACTTGTTATCTAGAAATTTAGTGTTGGCAGAAAAAAATTTGATTTATTTAATTTAACGAGCACAGGCCCATGTTATATTTAATTTTTTATTTTTTAGAAACTAGAAAAAAACTTTTTAAGCATGGATGTAACTACAGCTGTTTCACCTTAGATCCCTCTAAGACTCATCAGGTTACTTTTGCTTCTGCCAAGACTCGAACTTTCGCACTTTGGGGCTAGGTTCACGAAAAAAGGGCTTGAAAGAGCCAAATTTCTTCAAGAAAATCCAAACCCGCTTTCGCCATGCTTGACATTCGAATTTGCGAGACGCGAGTTGAGGAAATTACAAAAAAAATATTTCCTTCGAATTTCGGGGGGGAGAGGGCTTGAGCCCCCGAGCCCCCCCCCCCCCCCCCCGGCTACGTGCCTGACGGACATGGCTCAATCGATTTCTCTTTTCACCCTGATCATTTTGATATATATAAGTCTATATCTATCTCGATTATTTCATTCTGTTACAATCCACCGTTATGTGATTAAAACTATAATACTCTGTGTACTAGTACAGCGGAGTATAAAAACGCGATTTAGCTGTTTTTAACGCGGGCCTAAAAAAAAATTTTTACACCAAAAATATTTTTTCGACATAAGTGTTCAAATAAAACTGACACACACTAAACTTTTTTTTTGTCCATATAACGTGATACGGCTTAATGTACATACATATAAACTTGAAAACCACTTAAAACTTGAAAACGACTGAACTAAACTGAATTACTCCTGCTGCAATTTTGTTCGTAAGAACTAAAATCCACAGAACATTTTCTTGATATCGAACTAAAACCCTGTAAAATATTACCAAATTCAGTTTAAGTACTAGTTTCGTCATTCACAAGCCGAGTGATAGTTTCCATCAGCCATAAGACGAAAGTGCCAGTTTTCGTCATCCACAAAACAAAATTTCCAGTTTTCGCAAGCCAAAAAATTGATAGTGCTAGTATTTGTCAGACACAAAAAATCGGGTGCTAGTTTTCGTATGGTACGATGGTATTATGTACATATGTATGTTTACACAAGTTTATGTACAAATAGTAATTGTTATTATATCAATATATACCCGACAAAGAGCAGACATCGCACTTAAACAAATTTTCACATTCGCGTTTCTGGCAGGTGACCGACGATATATGGTAAATATCGCCAAAAGTGTAACGAGGAAGTGCAACCAAATTTTGTATAACTCTAATGCTATGATAATTGTTGGTTTTTGCTTTTTGGTGGCGGGAAAATTTAATTTTTTCACGTTTGTTTCTACCAAAAAAAAAAATTTTTTTCTTAATTAAAAACTGGCCAATAGCTCATATAAAATTCACATAATTTAATTTTTTTACTTTCCGAAAGTACTTTATGGCGTCGTCTGGCTGTTCCTTTAGAGTTATAGCAAATTGTGTTACACTTTATTTTTGGCGATTTTGACCATATCTTTATTCATAAATATGTAGTACATATTGTGTACATATGTATTTACAGAGCGTACGATTTCTCGAGCTTCTCGACATTCAATTATGTATGTACATCGCAGAAATAGCGGTACGTTTATAAAACGTACTACGTACTATGCTGTTTTGGAACTTCTTCTGCTTGTATGTATTCACATGTGTATGCTTATGTGCCATTTACAACTGTATTTCAGAAAATTCCAACTTTATTTCAGAAAATTCAAAATGTATTTTAGTAGAAAATTAAAATTTTTTCCTTCCAAAGATATACGAGAAAGTTTTGATATTTATGCATGTACATATCGCACGTTTTATGCAATAGGGATTTAACTCGAAATTTTCGATTTCTGGGACCTTGCCATATATTTCAATAACTGGGTCATGCCTTTGAGTCTAGTCTTATACCCAAAAAGATAAAAATGGCGGAAATAAAAGTGATTTTGTAGTTAGCCGTAGAAGGAAACTATTTGAAATTATAAAAGTTTGTTTGCGTTTTTCCAAAAAAAAATTTGTTGAGTTAAATCCCTATTGAATAAAACGTGCGATATGTATATACATATGTACATACATACATATTTATGTATATTGTTTTTAAATCAAGGCATATATGTAATATGTTTTCGAGAAACCAGATTTAATTGAGAACTCGAGTCTCGATTTTTCTCGATCCTCGAATTTCTAGACAATGCTCGAGATTAAGTCGTAAGCCCTAGTACATATGTACATGTAGGATATTTAGTATTTTTTCATACATACGTACAATGTACATACATGGTTTTCCTTAGCATTTTCATATTTACAGATATGGAATTTTTAGAGGTGCTGACCGAAGGTCTAGAAAAGGTTTTAATGGTCCGAGGAGGAGGTCGTGAAGTAATAACAATCTATTCTTAAGAATCTAACGTATTTTAATTCTTGTAAAATTTGGTAAATCAGGCAACTACCAATATCAATCAATTCGTAATTATTTTTAGCATGTAAATCAAAATTTATATTTTGTATCTAAATACAAAAAATAAAATGAATTCTTTGTTACTATACAACGTTTTATTGAAATACTTTTATGGTTATACTAAAGCAAAAGGTTCTCACGTACAAACATACATATAATTTTTTTTTTAACGACACGACACCATGCCTTGCTGATGTGTGGGTGTTTTATGTACATAGCGAAGAACAAGGACAAGATGTTTTTGTAAATTAAAACCAATTACGTATCTTTGTGAATACTCCATTACGTCACTCATGCGGATGCCTAATCAGCCATGCATACGTATAGAAAAGTTGTGCTAAGTTTTGCTAAGTATGGGAAGTTGTGCGAAGTTCCAGTAATTAGACCGCTCCACGCGCGATGAAGGATGCAGGAGGGCTAACTCCTGTACGTATCCATTTCGCTTGAAGTGCGAGAGGAATAATTTTATTTTAGTCGCCGCTGCTTCGCCGTATCCTGACTAGGCTCCTCAGTGTTTTCATAGTGTCTGCTATTATGTCACCCGCTGCAATCCATTTTCCATGCTTTCTAGCATATGCTTTACGAACGGCTCGAATGTCTCCTCCGAATATTCTAGATTCGTAAAATCTTGCAAACTCAAAGACGTGATATATATCCTCTATTGCAGACCTTGAAACAACCGTGACCAGTTAGGAACTGGGTGAGGTAGAAGTTGACTTCGCCATGTACTCGTTCCAACCAGCATCTCAAATCTATGCATCTACATACAGTTTGTCAAGAAAGTGTTTTTACATCCTTAAAATAAGTGATAATAATGAACGGTTTAGAAGATACCCAGTGTTTCTTTCAATTTTATACTTTTAATTCTGGTTTTATTATTTGTAATATTCAGTTGAGAACCAGCTGAGAAGGAATAAAGCCTCTATATTTTCACACCACGAAAATATGACCACAAAAGCAGAAAGATGCTTCAAAAAGATGTGTCAAAAAAGTCTTTTTACAATTACATTTTGCATTACTTCAAGGTCATTTATTTGAAAATTTATGTTCGCTAATATTTTTTATGACGGCCTTTGGCATCTTGAACAACTTACAGAAGGTTCCTCATTAAGGAAATCAATTTCTGAATGTTGTAGTTATCAGGAATCTTGTTCCATTCTTCCAGAATGCATTTTTTGAGCTCTGTTTGACTTTTAGGGTGTCTCTGCGCTACTTTTTTCTTCTGAAATGACCACAAATTTTCTGTTGTCTTTATGTCCGGAGTCTGCGCCAGCGTATCCAATACTTATTTCCAATTAAACAGCAACCATATCCTCACCATAGGCGCTTTATGTTTAGAATCATATCCTGGTAAAATTTTAATTGCGGTTTGTTGTTGATAATCAACCCGAATATTTGCGCATTGCTTAACAAGTGCCACTGGAGAATCTGTAGAGAATGTTGGGCATCCATATTGTTGCCTATAAAAGGCAAATCACCAACACCTATACCAGATACGCACGCTAAAACCATTACCGATAATATTCCAAATTGCATTGTAAGTAATAAAATTCGATTTTCTAGTGCTTTTAGTGGCTTTCTCCATACCCGGTTTGGGCCACTGTTGCATATAACATAATCTTAGTGTCATCATCATAGAATATAACATCTTTTCAGTGGAGAAAGCCATTAAAAGCACTGGAAAATCGAATTATAATACTTACAGTGCAATTTGGAATATTATCAGTAATGGTTATGGCATGCATATCTGGTATAGGTGTGGGTGATTTGCAAGCAATGCGCAAAAATTCGGGTTGATTATCAACAACAAAGCGCAATTAAAATTTTACCAGGATATGATTCTAAACATAAAGCGCCTATGGTGAGGATATGGTTGCTGTTTAATTGGAAATAAGTATTGGATACGCTGGCGCAGACTCCGGACATAAAGACAACAGAAAATTTGTGGTCATTTCAGAAGAAAAAAGTAGCGCAGAGACACCCTAAAAGTCAAACAGAGCTCAAAAAATGCATTCTGGAAGAATGGAAAAAGATTCCTGATAACTACAACATTCAGAAATTGATTTCCTTAATGAGGAACCTTCTGTAAGTTATTCAAGATGCCAAAGGCCGTCATAAAAAATATTAGCGAACATAAATTTTCAAATAAATGACCTTGAAGTAATGCAAAATGTAATTGTAAAAAGACTTTTTTGACACATCTTTTTGAAGCATCTTTCTGCTTTTGTGGTCATATTTTCGTGGTGTGAAAATATAGAGGCTTTATTCCTTCTCACCTGGTTCTCAACGGAATATTACAAATAATAAAACCAGAATTAAAAGTATAAAATTAAAAGAAACACTGGGTATCTTCTAAACCGTTCATTATTATCACTTATTTTAAGGATGTAAAAACACTTTCTTGACAAACTGTACATATGTGTCCAGCGTCCCTTCATGGAGTTGCTGTATCTAAGCTGCCAGCTTTGCACGCTGACCTCTCTCATTGCAGCTTCTTGTGCCAGTATGTCTATGGGGTATAGTTCTGCGTTTTTCCGTTGCGAACGTTTGTAACTTTAAATTTACAACGAAAAGTGAAAACAACCGAGATGCAGCAGGCAAAACCAAAGTCATGGAAGAAAATTTATTCGAAATTTATTAATTTTAATTTATGTATGTACATACCAGGGTTGGGCAAGCTGCATTCAATTTTGATTGCATTCAGCCTTGCAGCCACCAATCAATGATGAGTGGTAGTGCAAAATTGATTTGCATTACCATTCAGTAGCGAATGGGAATGCAAATTTGGTTTGCATTACCATTCAGTAGTGAATGGGAATGAAAATGTGGTTTGCATTACCATTCAGTAGTGAATGGGAATGCAAATGTGGTTCGCATTACCATTCAGTAGTGAATGGGAATGCAAATGTGGCTTGCACTACCATTCAGTAGTGAATGGGAATGCAAATGTGGCTTGCACTACCATTCAATAGTGAATGCGAATGCAAAGGTGAATGCATTCCCATTCATTGCATTCCCACTGCAAATGTGATTTGGACTATTAATTAAAAATGAGTGCGAGTGATTTGGACAACCATTCATCATTTAATAGCAGTTAAAACCTGTGACCATAGTTAAGGTATTAAGTGGCTAATCTATTTATTAACGGAAAGGAAGTTTATGGGATATTATAAATATGGAATTAGGCTTAGCAAAGTAAAGGGAAACCAACACGGCATGGTAATATGTACATATGTTCTATGTTATACCTGTAAGTAAAAGTATTTCTTTCAACTTCTGAGGTTATAATTACACAGTTCAACAAATTTACAAAAATTTTACTCAACACGAACAAACGCTAGTTATTATGAAAGAGGATGCCTCTCAGACCAACTTTTCCGAATAGAGTACTAGTCCAGTGCAAATCACATTTGCAGTGGGAATGCAATGAATGGGAATGCATTCACCTTTGCATTCGCATTCACTATTGAATGGTAGTGCAAATCACATTTGCATTACCATTCACTACTGAATGGTAATGCAAACCACATTTGCATTCCCATTCACTACTGAATGGTAATGCGAACCACATTTGCATTCCCGTTCACTACTGAATGGTAATGCAAACCACATTTTCATTCCCATTCACTACTGAATGGTAATGCAAACCAAATTTGCATTCCCATTCCCTACTGAATGGTAATGCAAACCAATTTTGCACTACCATTCACTATTGAATGGTAATGCACTTTGAATGGTAATGCAAAAATGCCCATCCTTGGTACATACATATATTTCTCAAAAATCAAAACCAAAGATGCTCTGGTAATGCTGAACAGCTGTTTTTTGTTTGATTTCGTCATAACGCAAGGTGTGTAACAGCAAATTATTCAACGCCGTCAACGCAAAAACGCAGCAATAAAAAGTATGTACCGTCAGCTTAATATACATATGTAGGTCACGACAGTTCCACATACATACATATGTAGATACTTTTTCCATTTACACATTTGGTTTTTCAATGAGCCTTGTGGCAAAATCATATTACGCCAAAGGTTATAATATCAAAACAATAACAAAGATTTTGCGTCATAATAAAGTTGTATCATTCACGTTCACAAAAATTTTTATAGCGTGCATTAACATCGCAATTCCGCTAGCGCAAGGAGCAGGCAGGTCCATAATGATGACGACTGCGGATAACAATTCCGATTCCACCAAAATGTTTCACTAACAAGTAGGGGGTCCAGGGTCGAGTGGAATTGAACATTAGATACTCAGCTGTATGCTTTAATTGTTTGTTTGCGTTTGATGGAAACAAGGTATATTTTATATAAAGTGGGCGTAGCCATGCCCATTTTCAAAAATTTGTATCTATCATCAGACCTAGCGTATAAATATTCTTGTTAGTGCGAAATTTCATGCCTTTATGACTTTTAGTTAAAATTTCTAAAAGCGTGTTCCAGAGATATCTTTGTTAAAGAGTACAAATTCGTAACAATTTTGCTAGCGTATTACTACAAGTGATATAGAAAAAATTGAAAATATGGACAGAAGTAAGGAAACATCGTAATTATAAAAATATGCATATGGCAATTTCCCCTTGATTCTGTTTTACTGGGCGATATTCGCAAACAAATGTCATCGCCGCACTACGCGGAAACTCGTCCGGCGATTGATTATGTTTAAAGCATAGGTGGTCAGACAATGGCTCTAGTGGCTCCGGTTGTCTCATAACAACATCGCTGTGGCTCCACGTGGCTCTCAACAACAAGCAAATCGATTTCGGCAGAATAAAGCGCATCTCTTTTTTTTTTCGCAAAAATCGATTTGCTTATTTGTTGTTGGCGAACCACACTGAGCACAGCGATATTGAATTGCGTCATCGCGGCCAGCACTCAAACCTAACGGTACAGCATCGATCGACATTCATCGCGTAGTTACGCTTTCATGCATACATACATACCAAAGAGCATATATCCCAGTTAGAACACTATATGTTATATAATGCGTTAAACCACCCGTAGTACTACACATACTATGCGTTATAAATCTGAAAACTTTCCATGAGATTGTACAGGCTTGGTGACAAAATATAACGTATACTGTTCTGTACGTGTGAGTTTTTGTAGCACTACAGATAGTTTAATGCATTATATAACTAGTTGGGTTAGTGGACAGCTGATTATTTTGCGTATGTGTTGGTGAATGCGTTAGTCCATTCTTGCTGGGATCAATAAGAGGGCACAATCAATCAACTAAAAGTCAACACCACATGGCGCTTTTCGAGCGAGATTGGGCCCTTCATATATGATCTTTGGCTTTGACAAGGGTCCAATCTCGCGCGAAAAGCACCATATAGTGTTAAGTTTTAGCCGATTGTATGAATGTTGTACATTTATACTTGATACCTCGTTTATACCATGTCTCCACATAATGTGTTTCGCTCTTTTTATCTGCATTTGCTCTCTCAATCTTCGTTCGCCTTCGAAACCAGTGCCGAAACTCGCTAAAAGCCCGCCTCCACATAACTTGATTCGCTAACGAAACATGTAGCGAAACATCTCACGAAATAACCCGTCTCCGCGTAGCTGATCGTTACTCACTTTCACATTTCTCATTCTTGTTCTTCTTAAATGTTTGTATGTTTGCTTATTTTTGCATTTTTGTTTTGGTCTGTGTGAGATTTCGATAGATTTCCGAAACAAAATTAGAGAAGGCAAATATCGGGGTTGGCAAGAGGGTTGAGAACGAAACAAGTGTTTCATTCTTCATTCGCACTCAGAAATTTGTATGGAAATCAGCGAGTTTCGGTACTGGTTTCGCGGTCGAATGAAGATTGAGAGAGCGAATGCAGATAAAAAGAGCTAAACACGTTATGCGGAGACATGGTAATGCGATGGTTATTCCTGCTAGGATAGTTACTTCTAAATTGAGCACAGATCATTTCTCCACTGACTATAGCAGGAGTTAAGAAGAGTAAACCGAAACAATAAATTTATACGAATGAAGTACATAACAAAGTTAAATGGTAGGCAACCGCATATTCAGCACTACAATAATGCTACCATTCATGCTGAATACCTAACAATAGTATCATAACGACCATATAAAAAAAGCACGCGGTTTGGAATGAAAGCCCGACGCTTACGAACAATTTTCACTTCATTGCTTTTTGATGTGTAAACATCTTTGGTGTAGCTAAGAGTGATTTCGAAAAGCGTGTAAACGCCCTTCGTGTTAGTGCATGTCCGTGTGATATTGTCCCGGAACCCGGCAAAAAAGTTTTGCTTATTTTTGACATATCAGGTCTAAAAAAGGAGTACGCTGGCAGCTCTGCTTCTGTTATGCACTCACTCTGTCTGCTCCTAACTCTCTCATGCTTATCTAGACCTTATTTCGCATGGCGGATAAGCCTTTGGAATAAGGTGAGCTCTCAGAGAGAGAGTACTCCTTATGGCCTGATGACATCAACACAGGAAAATAAGCCTTATTTTAAGCCTTACGCCATACAAATTTTCTAACCTTATAATTTTCAGGCGTTATTTCGTAAGCCTTTAAATCTGCGGTTTTAATTCTTAAATAAGGCTTAGACTTTTTGGTGGGTAGGTAGGAATATACTTACAAATGCTTGCATGCATAGCCGCGCAAAAGCAACAATGCGAAAAATAGGCAAATGAAAAGGAAAAACGTGTTCGAACATACAAATGTATGGACGTGCATACCTACATATTTATACATACATACAGCAACAACAACAAAAACAACAACAAAAACAAAGATAGAAACCAAAACAACAAAAGCAAACAAATATATCACCAAACAACGACAACTAAGAAGTTGTTGTTTTCTGCAACAATGCGACAAAAAGGATATTGTGACGAAACATTGTGTATAAATTTTTATCGCTTGTGGTAATACATGTTCAAAATTTTAGCGAAATTGGTTAATGACCACTCCTACTTTTTAACAAAGATATTTCTGGAACACCCTTTGGGAATTTGTAACGCGACATCTCTGTAACTAGAAGTCACAAAGGGATGCAATTTTGCACTAACAATAATATTTATACGCTCAGTCGGATGGTTGATACAAATTTTCAAAATGGGCGTGACTGCGCCCACTTTTTATGGCACTCGCATTATATAAAATACACCGTGTTTCCATCAAACGCAAACAAACAATTAAAACATGCAGCTGAGTATCTAATATTCCATTCCACTCGAACTTAGGCTTCCTTACTTGCTTACTATACAAAGTCATTCATGCGAAGGCGGACATCGCCGTGCGATAGTCGTGGAGCATAGTCATGGAAGTTGTTATGTTCCCTAAAGGAAATGTAAGGAGGAAAGTGTGGATGATTTGTAGTACCTTTTGGGCTACTGGCTAGTTACAAATCATCTACAAGAGCATTCAAATAAAAAATAAGTAAATGTAAGTACAAAAATACTTTTTTAAATATTTTTGATGACTATTTTATTTCCGGTTCTATTATTTAGGATTTACATATGTATTTATGTATTATGTACGTATGAATATATTTTCATTCATAACTGAAATCTAATACAGTATGTATGTATGTAACAGCTAAACTTTAAATATATGCGAATTATTATATTTTTTTAATTACTATTACATATCATGATAAGATTACTACTTTTTATTTTTCTTCTTTTTCTTTGAAGTTTTACTACGCTTTTTTTTGCCATGCTTTTCCTTCGAACTGCTGCCTGTGGATTCGGCTGATGCAGAGCGTTTTGAACGCTTTTTGTCCTTTTTATATTTGTGCTTCTTCTTTCTTTTGCCATCATCCGAATCCGAATCAGAGCTCGTATCAGCCGAACCAGATGAACTGCAAGCGCTCGAATTATGTACGTTTGTTCGGTTTTCTGACTCGATTGAGGTTTTTTTCGCATAAACTGTCCTATCATTTTTATTTCGCTCTTTTGAGATGCTCCTTTTCTTAGTCACATTTTTATTTGACGAAGAGCTCGCGTCTCGTTCATCATAAGATCTCTTTTTTGCTTTGACTCTACTATCTTTTGAGTTGCTGGGCGTAGATTCCCTGCGTTTAATAGCTGAATTAGCACTTTCCTCATCGCCTCGATTTTTATTATGAAGCCTACTGGCTGAGAATGTATCTTTATTGCGGCTTAAATGCCTCGGCGATTGCTGACGATTACCCCTAACTTGATCCCTTTCACGATCACGGGTCCTTTCACGATCCCTGTTTCGATATTTATCATTTTCCTGATTTTTATCGCGATCACGATCGCGTTCCCGGTTATGTTCCCGTTCACGGTCTCTATTACGGTTTCGTTCCCGTTCTCTTTCACGTTCCAGTTCTCGTTCTCGGTCGCCATCACGATTTCTATCCCGATCCCTATCCCGATGTGATGGCGTTGTGATATTACGGCTCCTATCCCGATTATCATGATTTAATCTTTTTTCACGCTTATCACGATCCCTGTTTTTCTCTTCCGCTCTCTCAATGGCACTGCGTCCGATTGAGCTGCTCTTCACAATTTGCGACCTAGTGGTACTTTCTCGCACAGGGGAAAATGCATAATTCACAGTAATCTTACTTCCCAGCCTATCCTTAACTGATTTAACTATCTTTGGAGAACGCGATGATTTATCATCTTTGATTTGCACAGAACGCTCTTGACTATTGCTAGCTGGCACAGTTATTTCAAAATTTTTAATCTTGTCCTTCGAACCCATTCTTGGCAACATATCATTATATACCCCCCCACGTTGATGGTCATTATTTGCATCGAGCTTATCATATGGGTATATAGCCTTAATCGCACGTGCAAATATTGCATTCTCCGCTTTACGTAACACCTCGTTTGTAATTTTTTCATTTGGAATGTTTTCATCGTGGTCATCGGTGCAATCTATTGTCTCCAAATTAATAACTTCACTAGCTACGCTATTAACCGGCTCATCAATTTCCCATTTCGATGGCTCTGGAGCGGGTGTTAGATTCTTTTGATTTTGTTGGTTTTGATTTTGTGTGTGCAATTCATCGAATTCCGTTTCATAATCAAGGATATCTAATATTGAATCGACGCGCTTAAATTCTGTATTATTCGCATTTGTATCGCCATCTTCGGTCTTGTCTGGATTTTCCAAGTCCAAGCCCTCCTTATTCTTAGGACTTATTGCATCCACGTCGACAGTGTCATCGATAATACATGCAGTGTTCACATCAGTGGTTTTACTTTCCTCAAGTGTAACAACAGCATCTTCTTCGGTTGTTATAGCCTTTTTAGGAATTAATTCGGGCGTTCTGGATATATAATTGTCCTTTGAATCATCATTCTCATCGTCTCCTTGCTTAATTTCATCTAAATCAGGTGTCAGCTTCTGTCTTTCTTTATCTCGCTTGCTCTTTTTCTCTTTCTTTAGTTTCTTTTTCTCATTCTTTTCTTTTCTCTTCTTTTTTCGCTCCTTCTCCTTTAATTTCTTCGAGATTTTCTCCTCTTTGCTAGATGGTGAATTAACGTCATCTTCTTTAGTTGACGTGTCACGTCTAGATCTACTGTGTTTTTCTGGGGTCGATAGCCTTTCAACGCTTTCAATTTTATCTCCTTTTGCATGAGTAGATAATGATGATTGGCCTTCATCTTTTGATATCACAACTTCTTCGGTTGATTTCAAATGTTTTTCGTTGTGTTTTTCATGCTTTTCGTGGCTCCTCTTATATGTTTCATTGAAGCTAATTGCAGTTCGCTTGTGAGGGTCATCGGTTTTGTTCCGATCAGCGCTTTTACGGGAAATTGAAAAATTATTTCGCAATCGTCTGTTAGTATTTTTGTCTAATTTTTCACCGCCATCAGTGCGCTTCTTCAGCTCTGGAGTTCGTGTGCGGCTTCTCCTAATTTTCTTTTCGGTTGGCTTATTCGAAACTCTAGTATCTGCTTTATCTGATGGACTGTGACGGCATTCCAAATGACGTCTATCTTTTGCATCACTGGCCATACGTTCCCGTTCTGTGCGGTGTCGTTGTTTCGCATAACTTTGTTGCGATGCATTGTAATTGCTATTGTAAGCAGATTGATTTGTTTCATAACCCGGCGGAGGAGGTTCAAGTGTTTCATGCTGGTTCTCCTGAAATCTGTTTTCAATTTGTGGTGGTTATTTTTCCAAATACATATTATGTAGATAGCACAGTTTTTGAATTTCTATACAAACTTTTTACATACCTTATATCCCTTCGTGCAGATGGGTAGCGTTCGGAATCAAATGAAGTTATATGTGGATACCATTCCGCATTGCTTTGACGCATGAGACGTGCCCTTTCTTCGCTTGTGCTGCGCCTAAAAGTATTCATTTGATATAAAATTCATTACAACATCGGCGAATGAACTCTTTGTGATTTTATATACATATACATATATTTATTAGGGATTCCACCCTTTTTGACACCCCGAAAATCCCTGGATTTCTAGAATTTCATCCCGGATTTTCGGGATAAAATAAAGACAGAATATTCCCCTAGTATAGCAAAGAAAAGTTGCATTTTATATAACTTGTATTGGTCTCAGATCTGTATACTAATAGTGTTCCTATTCTGAACGAAAATGTTGCATTATTACATGACAGCATTATCAACATATGTATGCCCTGTACCCTATGAAAATTGTACATTCTTCATGTGATGAATGAAACACAAATAATCCCTTTACTTGTGCTAAGAGCAGAAAGTGTTGCCCCGTAGTCGGGCGAGTTTTACATTTTGTCAATAGAACAAAGAGCCCTAAGAAAATGTGTGGTCTGTGTGGAAGAGAACAGAAAAATTTTACAGCCCGAAGAAAATGCAGAATAAGTGAGACATTTTCGCCAAAATAAAAAAGTCCATTAATCAAAGTAAGGATTAATATTTTTCATTTGTTTAATAACACTAGCCTACAAATAATTAAAAAAGAAAATACCATGAAGTTCGGGTTTGGGGGAGGATAGGCATGGGCCTGCTGAGCTCGGAACTATTTTTTTTTTTTTTTTCAAATTTTTTGTATGGTTAGGTTTTTGTGATAACGGTAATTAACACGCTTTTATTAGTTTCACCTGTATGTATGTGGGTATGTAACTTCTAGCTGCTGCCTAAATATATGCAACATATTTACTAATGAGATTAGGTTACAACCACCGCTATTTTCCAACAGATGGCGCGCGTGTATTTATATTTTTAAAATATTCACTTATTTTAAATTTTAAATTGACGAGTTTCACATTACATACTAAAATAAAATACACAGCTGCATTCTCGGAATTCATCTCAAAATTTGTGCCTCCGATTTTGAAATTTTTTCGGAAGTTGCATTAATTTTTCGAATTTTTCAGCAAGCTTGGAAATATTCGCTTAAACGAAGTGCGTCGTTAAATTCTACAAATTTTTATTGGAAATTATCAAATGATCGCAACCCTCATTATTAATATCTTAAAAGTACCAACTGTAAAGGCAAATGTTTTCTTCACCAAATGTGTGTAATTTTCTTTGTTGGCTGTGTTTTTTAAAGTAACTCTTATTGTTAAATAATACGCATGATTTTACGTTGTATTTTATTTTATTACTAATGAAATAATAAACAAGTAAGAGAGCGGCTGTCTTCGAACGTACCGAAGACTTCATACCTTTCATGAATGGGGAAATGGAAAGTTACATAGTCTGATATTGTTTAATTTTTTACTTTATTTTCTGTGGGTTATTTATGCAAAAATTCCTTAGAAAAAGAAGTGTCATGATTTAAATGGAGAAGTTATACCCTAAAATTTCCATATCTGAACAATTTATATTATATGGCAGCTATATGTTATAGTGGTCCGATCTTGACAAATTTACAAAATAATACAACTGAGTCAAATGCTCATAAACTACAACAATTGCCCCTAGCTCTGGGTGAGAGTGCATCAACACTAATTGCTGCAAAAAATGATTCTGCTAAAATTGGTAATGGTAATTCGGCTTATTTGCAAAAACAAAGTAACAAAGGGAACTCGGTAACATCTCACAAGCAAAATGTAATTGAGTCGAATTTCAATAAACAACAACTGTCGCTGACTTCGCTTGTTGATGCTATTGCCTCTCTTCGCACCGACAATGCCCGAATGTTTCAATTGTTCACTGCTCAGCGTGAAGAAAACAACAACCTACTGAAAAAAATCGACACTTTGCATGTTGATATGCTTTCTATTAAAAGTATGTTGCTAGAAAAAGACGATGCAATTGGCTTACTTAAATCTGAGTTGAATAACTTACGCTCTTCTGTTACATCTGCTGTTGGTAAGCTTTGCTGTGATGGCTGCATGCATAAAAATTGTTTGTCGCCGGCTACCGCTCAGCCCCCTACCGATCGTCATGCCAATGCATTAAATGCTACATTGTCTGCTACCGCTGTTTCTTTAAATGCGGGTGCTAATACCACTCTTACCTATAGTTCAGCTCTCAAAAATGCTGGTGATTTTTTGCCCGTCTCTGTGCCTGCATCTTCGTCGTTGCCCATGAGTAAAAATAAACGCGCTAAAACTACAACTTCTACTACTTCAATTGGTACCAGTACTGTTCCTGCTCATACTGATATAGATAATAGTGGTACTTTAAATTCTGTTCACGTTCCCAATGGGGAAACATGGAAAACGGTTGAAAAAGCTAAACGCGTTAAACTACAAAAACCTATTGTTATTGGCTCGAATGATAGCTGCGAACTTAGCGTTGTTTCTTCTTTGAAATGGCTCCATATCTCTTCTTTTTCACCTACGGTTTCGTCTGACGATATAACAAAATATGTCTGTACTCATGCTGGTATTGAAGAAAAATTTCTGAAATGCTTTATGCTCACTAAAACCAATGCCAAACTCGATGAATTAAGGAGTGTCAACTTCAAATTGGGCCTTTCAGAATGTGTTTATGATAAGGTCCTATCGGCGAATATTTGGCCAGCCAATGTAAAAATTCGGCCCTTCCATTTTTTTCCAAGGGACGTAAAAGTGCGAAAACTCCCATAAGCTCTGAGGCTTTTGGTACAATAAAGCATCTTAACATATATTTCCAAAATGCTTCTGGACTACGAACAAAATCAACCTCGCTTTTCAACATGAGCTCGCAATCTGACTATGACATCTTCGTCCTTATTGAAACTTGGTTGAACTCGAATTTTAACGATAATGAATTTTTTGATTCGAATCTATACATTGTCTACCGTAAGGATCGTGACTCTTCAAAACCCGGTCTTTCGAGGGGTGGAGGAGTACTTATTGCGGTACATCGTCGGCTTCGTTCGTCACTTGTAAATTTGGCTAATACGGACTCACTTTTGGACCAGATCTGTGTATCAGTGCGTGGGATGAGTGAAATATTTATTTGTGCCTCATACTTACCTCCATCCAGTGTGGACTTGTTATATAAACAACATGTCGATAATATTGTAGACCTAGTTAATAATAATAGTAGTAAGAGTTTTTGCATTCTAGGAGATTTTAATTTATGTAATTTGGAATGGTCTTCCATTAGTGACAATGCCACTTTACTTGCTAAATCGGTTAATAGCTTTTCAGAAATGTATCTTGTTGACAACTTTGCTGGTGTTAACCTTTTTCAGATAAATAATTTTACTAATAAGCTCTCTAGAATTTTAGATCTTGTTTTTGTTAATGACAGCTTAAATTTTTCTCTGAATGAATGTTTGGACCCTCTTTCATGTTCAAATACACATCATATTCCGCTTGTGCTTTCTGTTGATTTATATTCGTTTGATACGGTCTCTTCAGATGAACAAGAAATCTGTTTTAGTTTTAGGCGTGGTAATCTAGCAAATGTCGATTTGGAAGTTTCCTCCATTGATTGGAACTCTCTTTTCTCTAATGCCAGCGTGGCTGAATGTTTTTCTATTCTTAAAACCTTAACAAATGAAATCTGTCTGAAAAACATACCCCTTAAAAGACAAAAAGCTTATAAAATTCCTTGGCATAATGCTAAATTAAAGAAAATGAAAAATCTCAGGAACAAGTATTACAAAAAATTTAAATCAACTAATTCTGAGGTATTTAAAGGTAAATATATTCGGTTTTCAAATAAATTTAAATTGCTAAGCAAAAAGCTTCATTCGAGTTACGTTAGAAATTTCGAAACGACTATTAAGTCAAACCCCAAGTCCTTTTGGAGTTATGTTAACTCTAAAAGGTCTTGTTCTAACATTCCCTCTGAAGTTTTCTATAATGGGGTACGCGCTTCTGGCTCCTTTGAAGCAGCTAACTTATTTGCTAATTTCTTTTGCGCGAATTTCGCACCAGATACTGGCACCTCCAGCAATTTTTTTAATATACAGGATTCCTCTATTAATTTTGGGGCGCTTGCTTTAAATCTTGATGATGTGCTTGATGGTATTATGCACATCAAACCATCTTTAAATACAGATGTTGATGGCTTATCATCTCATCTTCTAAAGAATTGCCATGCTTTTGCAAAGCCGATCCTCTTAATTTTCAACAAGTCACTTGAGTGTGGTGACTTTATCGATGCCTGGAAGGTTACCGCTATTAGTCCTGTTTACAAAAGTGGAAACAGAAGTAATGTATGCAATTACAGGCCTATTGCTAAGCTGTCAACTATCTCTAAGTTATTTGAATACATTGTAAAACAAAAGTTATATTTCGCGGTTAAACATTTAATATCTGACAACCAGCACGGTTTTATGGCTGGTAGATCCACCGTCACGAATTTAGCGATTTTTTCCAGAGTTTTGCATATCAGCTTTTAATGATTATCTTCAAGTTGACACTGTATACACTGACTTTTCTAAAGCGTTTGATAAGGTTAGTCACTCAGTGCTGGTACATAAATTGGCATGTATGGGTTTTCACTCAACATTTTTGTCGTGGATTAAATCGTACCTTCATCATCGTGAATGTGTTGTCGTTGTTGACAATATCCGTTCATACCCTTTCATAGCATCATCTGGTGTCCCACAGGGTAGCATTTTAGGACCGTTATTATTCGTAATTTTTATTAATGATATTTCCACTTGCTTTAAAAGCTGTAATTTTCTTCTTTATGCTGATGACCTTAAGCTATGCACAACAATCTCTAGTGCTGACGATTCTTTCAAAATCCAGTCAGATTTAAACAAACTCTCAGATTGGTGCTCTACCAATGGCTTACAGCTAAACATTAGTAAATGTTTTCATACCTCTTTCTCCAAATCGCGCTCTATTATTCCTACATGTTATTACATTAGTGAATCCAGACTCAAGTCTTGCACTGAAATTACTGATTTAGGCGTGGTTTTTGACTCTAAATTTACTTTTAGTAGCCATATAAACTATATAATTGCAAAGGCCTACTCAATGTTGGCTTTTATTCGCCGTTTCAGTCAAGAATTCACTGATCCCTACACTCTTAAATTATTGTTCACTTCTCTAGTTCGTTCTAAATTAGAATACGCATCCTTCATTTGGAGACCGTATCATGCCACCCATACTAATCGAATTGAGCGGGTTCAAAAATCGTTTCTTCGATTTGCTTTGAGGAATCTCAATTTTTCTGTTCCTCTTCCCTCATACCAAGCTAGGTCTATGCTTATTAATTTAAAATCTCTTCAGTGCAGAAGAACATCCTTGTCACTCATTTTCATCTTCGATATTATAAATGGTGTGGTGGACGCGCCGTTCCTGTTGGAACGTATTTGTTTCCATACTCCCCACCGAACTCTCCGAAATAGTAATATTTTTTATACAGAGAAAGTGCGAACATTATATGCTTCAAATGCACCTATTTTCCGAGCACTCAACGAATTCAATAGCCTTGCTAATTCCTTTTCTGTCGATTTCTCAACTTCTAGAGCTAAATTTAAGCTGTTAATTAAAGATATAACTATGTGAACTTTCAATTTAATATTATTTTATATTATCTTCTAAGTAGTCTGTAAGTACTTGTGTACACTTAGATTACCTTGCATCAAGTAAATAAATAATAAATAAATAAATAAATAATAAATTTCGGTGACATTATTAAGGTCCATATGGGTACAAATACTTCAAAGTTTCATGCCCTTAGCTATTTAAATGGAGAAGTTATACCCCCAAATGTCCATATCTGAACAATCGGTTGTATGGCAGCTACATATATGTTATAGTGGTCCGATTCGGCCGATTCCGACAAATGATCAGCTTCACCTAAAAATAGACTCACATTCCTAATTTCATGCTTAATCGACTCATCTCATGATATTTAGGTAGGTCTACAACGCCTCCTTCTGATACTTTCACCGTTCGTGTTTCGGCACAAAGTTATAATACCATTTCATTCCCATGAAAGATACAAAAATGGCAATAAAAATTAATTTTTTCCTTGCATTTTAAACTTGTAGCGTTCCTCGAAAAATATATTTACTTTTTTCAACCCCAAAATGTGGGAAAATAATTAATGTTCAAATGCCGGGACCAATTCCGGGATCCCGGCATTATAAAAAAAACTCGAAAATCCCGGGATCGTAAAAATCGGAAAAATTGGAATCCCTAGTACTTATGAATGTATTGGTACATACATATGAACAAACCTTGTTATTGTTAACTCTTGATGGGCATCTTCTTCTCTTGTATCATGTCCTTTCCCTATTTCATGTGGCCTATGACGAAAAAAAAATTGAAATTGTTCACTCTGACATATGTACATATGTATGTATGTATTATTTGGCTCATATGGCTATGTGCATATACACATATGTATGTATGTACATTAAAATACATACTTTTCAGGAAAAGTGCGAGTACGGCTTCGAGATCGCTTTTTATATGGTGATCTAGAACGTTTCTTTACTGGCGATTTAGACCAAGATCTTGATCTGCAGTTAGAATTCAATTTTACATACATAGCATCAATTTTATTTTTAGTTAAAAATATAATTACCTTGAACTTTTATCACTAAACGAATTAGATCGTCTACGTCTAGTCCCTTTATTACGTTCAAATCCATTGTCGCGATTCCGCTCGGTTTCGTGTGGTCGAGCCTTATCTTTAGCTTCGCGGGGGCCTCTGTGATACGGAGACGTATGAACACGCCCACGATGTTGCCTCTCATGCGACCAAGATCGGCGACGCTCCATTGACCGACGGCGCTCCTCCCTTCGGCGCTCTTTTTCCTTCATAAGTCGGTTAAAAGTTTCCAGCGGATCTTCAATTATTCTAAATAATGAATAAATACATACATATATACATTCCAAAAATATACATAAGTATAAGGCTTGTTTCCGCTACTCTAGTTTTCAATTATATTTACCCGGGACCAACTTTAGCGGCCACGCCCTGATAAACCGAAGCAAGATTACTGTTTGCGTGATGAATGTCCGCGGGAGGACATCTTATTGGGGGAAAGCCTGGTGGACCATTATGGTACATTGGTCGGACGGAATGTTGATAACTTCAAGCAAATATAAGATTTAATTAAAAAAAGGAATATTTAAATTGCATATGTATGTATGTATGTACATATACGCGTATAGATGTATGTAGATAAATGTATTTACATAGCTGAGATTTGTGCTAAGCATTATATTTAATGAAGAAAAAGGCTAAAACATCTAAATATTTTTAAAACAAGCAAACATACCCAACATTTGGTCTGGGGCCCATTGGATTGTACACACCGAATGGCATCATCGGTTGGCCTTGAGCAGTTGGATCCTGGGGCATGCCATGTGGCACGGGCATCTGCGGATATGCATGCACTCTATTTGGCGGACCCGCATACACATCTATTAAATGATGTGGCCTGGATGGACGGGGTTGAATTTTATTCGAACCGTAATGCATTTGAGGATTCATCGGATGATTATGCGACTTTTTATAAAAAACGTTGCCATTAGTATCCTCTTCTGGATATTCTCTTTCAGATTTATAATCGTTATCCCAATCGTTACTTTGAGAATCTGAGCCATGATGGCTATCTCTCTTTTGGCTATCCGTTGGTGATACCTAAAAGCATATATTTATTTGAGATTACATATGTATGTAATTTTTGCGTTTTCGAATATGCATATATGTATGTACAAATGTATAAGTCCAGCGTGTAAGGTTACTGCAGAGCAAGGCATCTAATGTGGATTGTAGCAAATGAATATGCGAATGAACTGTTCCCACTTTGCTGTTTCATTAGATCCATCAGACGATACGATATATGTACATACATATGTACATTAAGCCGTATCACGAAAATAAAGTTTGCGTGTGTCAGTTTTATTTGAACACTTACGTCGAAAAAATATTTTTGGTGTAAAATTTTTTTTTTAGGCCCGCGTTAAAAACAGCTAAATCGCGTTTTTTGTAATAACTTCCTTATTTGATGTCGGATCTCTATGATCTTAATGTCGCAGCAAAGGTCTCGCTCAGCACTATATTTGGCCCATATAAAGTTTCGACCTCAAAGGTTGTCCTGAGTTTTACCTTTAAAAATTTTGGAGTTACTATCCCTAGATTTTTTTATTTTTATCACTAATACAAAGCTCTCAAAAAACCATGAGGACTCCGCTAAAAAAGTTGTAGCCTTTATTCACAAACAAAAAAGTTATACCGTTTTAAAATCAGAGAACCTGTTTTTTGAAAAATTATCCCAAGTTCTTATTTACATGAGGCAGTAACGCCATATAGTATGAGTTTTTGATTAAAAAGTATTCTAAGTCCTCGCTTGACTTGAGAATGTTGTACCGCGATGGAACAGCTACCAATACTGGATACATGATATGCAAAAAATTATTGATGATTGGACTATTCGTGCTGATCAACGTTATTTATATTATATAATGGCTGTTGTGAAGATTTGGTAAGTATTCAAGTGGGATCTCTAAGCACAGCGCGCTGGCTTACAATGGCTTCACGATTTCTGCATCCGTGCGTATACTAAAATTATCCAAGTTATTTAGAAAAACTGCTAGAGTTTGTTGTAAAATTATACGCGCCTAAAGAGACAACGGAAGTCTAAATATATTATCAATACTTGCGCTGGATGCGTCGTCTGTCCCTAGAAATGCAGTTAATTATTCAGCCTACAATTGAAAACAACGCACTTTACTTAAATCCCGAAAACATCTTCTTATCTATGATAACCGAGACCGAAAATGACGATGTCCTCCAAATTTTGAGATATTTATGAAAGAAGTTTCAGAGCTCTGAAAGTGAATTCTTCGTCGCTTATATTACTTTGCTCACACTCAAAAAAAAATACTCAGATTATGGAAAAAATGGGAATGATTCGCCGCTAAAGACATATTTTCATTGTTTTGAATACAATTTTCTTTAAAACGTGGTTTTTATTCCTTGATTGAAAGAAAATTGTACATCAAAACAATGAAAATATGTCTTTAGCGCCGAAACATTCCCATTTTTCCATAATCTGAGTAAGTCGTTTTTTCAGTGCAGGTTTCGAAAGTTTAAAACAAATTGGAATTTATGTGCAGGGTATTCTCTTCCCTCTCATATGCATTTTATATACATATATGTACGTATAGTTTTTTCCCCTCTTCTTTATTTTTATTACCTCAACACCCCCCCATACGCCCCCCATCGGATCGCTTTGTATGTGAAAACTGAAAATGTTTTCTTAAATATCTCGAAAATGGGAGCTAATCCGAATTTTCTAAAAACGCCATCGTAATCTGGAGCCAAAAATTAAGCTGGCGTGTTTCGCCGTTTCTCTGTGGTAACTTTTTATAAGAAAAAACAAGTGTTTCATTTTACAACGTTATAACTTTTTTGTTTGTTAATAAAGGCTAGAATTTTTTTGGGGGATTCCTCATGGTTTTTTGAGAGCTTTGTATTAGTGATAAAAATAAAAAAATCTAGGGATAGTAACTCCAAAATTTTTAAAGGTAAAACTCAGGACAACCTTTGAGGTCGAAACTTTATATGGGCCAAATATAGTGCTGAGCGAGACCTTTTCTGCGACATTAAGATCATTGAGATCCGACATCAAATAAGGAAGTTATTACAAAAAACGCGATTTAGCTGTTTTTAACGCGGGCCTAAAAAAAAATTTTTACACCAAAAATATTTTTTCGACATAAGTGTTCAAATAAAACTGACACACACTAAACTTTTATTTTGTCCATATAACGTGATACGGCTTAATGTACATACATATGTAAGTAAACTAAGTATACTTAGTATATAATATATTATAAATATTAGTATATAAATATATCTATGTGCGTATAAAACCTCTCATTATATTTTTGAGACGACATTTACGCCTCATAGCTAACAAATCGATCATAAATTGCCATTGCAAAACTACCTATCGGACAGTTGCAAAACCGTTTATTTTCCGGTACTAAAATATTTGGGGAGGCAGGATAAATGTATTTCATTTTAATTAACTGGTCAATCACAGGTTGATTGTTACTCAAATTAGTCTATAAATTTTATCATAACGCCGATTAAACTTCATAACCACCTAAGTGAGTCTTTCATAACCGCCTAGCCGACATTTGTGCCAAAAATTAAAATTTAATTCCTGACACCCACACACTGTATGACTTCAAATCTGTCCTTTTAGAAGAAAATATAGAGCTTCCCGAGCTTACCAAAGACCAAATGTATGGGATGGATCGATAGAGCTGGGCGCCAGGAGTGACACAGGTGTTTATAAAAGTTTCACTTAGCCGGCTATGAAGTTTAAACGACGATAAGTGTTCTAATTACAATGGCCTATTACAACCCCTTAACCCAAACTTCATAGTTTTTTCAATAAATATTAAGCACTGTTAAATGATCAAGTATAGTTAAACAGCTACGATTCCGGTAAATAATAGAGCATTATATATATATATATTATTCACCGAGAAGAACACTAAAAATACAGACGTACTCAGTTTTAAATATATTTTTCATGTCTGTACATGAAATGGCATTATTATGAGATCAGTCGATTAAGCCATGTCCGTTTGGCTACCTGTTTATGTGTGTGTGGTGAAGATGGCAGAGTGCTCGTGTTGAACCTTATTATTCGATTTTTAAGAAATAGTGGTCACCCGGCAGTGGACGGCATTACCTCCGAGTGAAAAAGCTTCTGACAAAAATTGCATTCGCCATTCGAAGCCGGCATAAAACTGTGCACTATGCAAAAACACCGATTGTTCAGATATAGACAGTTTGTGGTACAATTTTTATACTCAGCTGTACTAGTACACAGATTATACATAGTTTTAATCACATAACGGTGGGTTGTAACGCCATGAAATAATCGCGATAGATATCGACTTATATATATGTACATATAAACATGATCAGGGTGAAAAAAGAAATCGATTGAGTCAGGTCCGTCCGTCTGTACGCACTCTAACGTGCGCAAAAATTTATGTAGATATTTTGATGAAATTTGGTATACATAAAATCGCCATCGCGCAAAACGTTCTTTGAATAATTCTGAACAACTTTGCTAAAGAAACTATGGGTCTAAAGATTTTAATACTGTAGGAAATAGAACGTTTTTCTGTGTTTAGCAGTGCAATTCTGGTGGCAAAAAGATTGCCGACACCGTCCTGAATACACTGAAAGTGCTTACATCCGATTTTCGTTCACTACAAAGTTGTAGATCATACAGGAAAATGTTTCAGGCAGGACTTGTGGACAATTTTATGATCTACAACTTTTTAGTACATGAAAAATGGATGTAAGCCACAGGACAGCAGCAGTGATGTTTTTGTAACCACTAATTATTCCCTCTTCTTTCGCATGATTAAACAAAAAAATAATACCTTAATACATCACGCTTGGCGGGTAAATTAATGCGATTAAAATGTACAAAAAATATTTAAAATCTTGGGAAGGTTTGATAGATCCAGATTCTGAATTTGAAATATAAGAAATATGGGCATTTCCTGGGCGTTGCAGACGTTACGTTCGCACGATTTTTTGAGGCAGAAATAACGCGAAATATTGTTTTGTTTTACTACATATGGAAGGATTTAGGCCACAGCTGATGATAAAAACATGTTGGCGACACATGTTAGTTTAATACCTTTGTTTTAGCCACTTAAACTGCGTTGCGGACGTTACACAAAATGGAAGTGGTTTTTAGGTTATTAACTAAATCAGCGATTTTCTTCGAATTTCGAAGTATAAATGAAAAAAGTTATTAGAAATAAATTGAAGAGAAAAGTCAAGGGTTGCTAAAATCCGCCACAGAAATAAGCCAAGAACAACATCTGATTAGAAAACGTTACATATATTGTGTTGCGGACGTTACATTTTTTGCCTATGATACATATACACTGAGGGAAAAAACAACGTATATCCAACAAAAACGACGTCAACTCAACAAAAAACAGTCATGATAGTCAGCCTACCTTGAAATTTGTTGTATCGACTATAATAATTGTGGCCGCTGTGGTGTAGTGGGTAGAGTGCTCGCCTGCTATGCCCAGGGCCGCCGAGAGAAAATCCGGGCCCGGGGTCAAAATAACTACGGGCCCCTATACTAAATGAACAAATTCTCAAAATCAAAATTCAATGAATATATAGTTACGAACTTTAATTTATCTATACATTAATACAGATCAAGTAAATATGTTTACATAGAAATATACATATTAGGGTGGGTCAAATGTATTGTCAAAAGGCACATCCAGTTTCCGAATCCATGGGTCATACTGAGTAATATTGTCCAAGGGACCATAGGTCTGAATGAATTCTGTTTAAATACATATTGCTTTATTTGTATGAAATAAATTTCTTTAAATTGGAATACAAATATTTGTTGGTAATAATTTAGTATATCAAAAGACTGATTCTGCTGAACGCTTTAGTGAAACAGCAACCGAATTCAACTGTACGAAGCACCAAAGCAAATTTTAGCTTCGCAAGCTTTGTTTGTTTTCGGCGTATCGCTGTTTACATACATACATACACGTACATATGTATATAAGCATTTCCTGGGCGTTTCGGACGGTATGTTCGCACGATTTTTTGAACTTTTGAGGCAGAAATATCGCGAAATATTGTATAGTTTTATGATAAAGGGAAAGATTTACGCCACGGATAATGATTAAAGTATGTTAGCGATAGAAATTTAGTTTAATGCCTCTGTTTTAGCTACTTTTAAAATATGGACGTGTTTTTGTAGCGTCCGGAACGCAGTTTAAGTGGCTTACACAGAGGCATTAAACTAAATTTCTGTCGGTAACATACTTTAGTCATCAGCTGTGACGATACAATATTTCGCGATATTTCTGCCTCAAAAGTTCAAAAAATCGTGCGAACATACCGTCCGAAACGCCCAGGAAATACCCATATCGCTGTATAAGAATTTGCATCATACCGAATTTTTCTGTTGCAACAGAAAACGAATTCAAATTTATGCTGCAAAGTCGACGCCAAAAACCAACAATTCCTTAAGTGGGATGCAGACACGTTAAGAGATTTATAAAATTTGTTGAAATTTAAAATGATTGCTATCTACGAAAGGTGATTAAAGGTGTTGTTTGTTTATTTTCTGTAGCAAAAACTTGGATATCATTTTGAGATTCCCGGGCCCTCTAAAGCCCGGGCCCGGGGCAATTGACCGCCTCAGCCCCCCCCCCCCTCGTCGGGCCTGGCTATGCCAGAGGTCTCGGGTTCAAATCCCAGCCCGAGCAAACACCAAAAAATTTTTCTAATTAGTAAAAATCCAACTATTGGGTTTTTTAAGAGCAGCGGTCACCTCTCGGCAGTGGGCGGCATACCCTCCGAGAGTATTTCTGCCATGAAAAAGCTTCTCACAAAAAATTCATTCGCCGTTCGGAGCCGGCATAAAACTGTAGGTCCACCCAATTAGTAGGAAAAAACAAAAAGGAGCACACCTCGAATTGGGAGAGAAGCTCGGCCATAAAACTCGTCAGAGTTATAATAGCGCCATTGTATTATATTATTATAATAATTGTTATTTTCCCATTTTACAAATATTACAATAAAAATAACCGCATTTATATTTAATATGACTGTGACGATTGTCAATTTAATATATCATGTGAGTGGATAATGCATCAGGACATTGACAATTTAAACACATTCCATTATGAAAGAACAACTAAAATTTTAATTCAACGTTTTATTGGTCGATGCAAAGTAGGAATCGTAGTTATTTTAAAGTGAAGATTATTTGAAACAACATTAAAATGTCAGTTTGAAATTGTTGTGATGTTAGGTAAAAGTGCTTTTATTGTTGGGTTAACAATGATACGTTGATGTAACGTAGCTATCGTAGTTATTTCAAAGTGAGGATTATTTGAAACAACATTAAAATGACAATTTGAAATTGTTATAATGTTAGGTGAAATCTCTTTTATTGATGGGTTAACAAACGGCATTGTTGACTAGGTTAATATGAAATATAAATCTATTTTCAATTTAAAAACGCAGTGTTTGTTGTAGAATTCATTGCTTTTTTTTATTTAGATAAACACAAATGTAACGTACATTTTTGTTATTTTCATAGATTACACAGTCAGCATATTTACAAAAATTTCACTCAACACGAACAAACCGATAGTAATACATAATAGTTTGGCTCAGATTTCAATCTGCTTACCAAAAGGGTCGGCTTTACATTAAGAAACCACGGTTCGAGAAAAATAAAAGTCTTACCAGACGGACGCTTATAGTTGAGGAGATATTCCTTGATAAAGTAATTTATGTGTTGTAATTTTCCCGTTGGCGGCCTTTGGCTGCCCTTTAAAAAATAACCCTCAGCCGGTAATATCTATAGACCCATCCATCTACCAACAAATTACCAACAAATATCTCGTGAACTATAAGCCTCCGGCAAATTTTGATTTCGGTTTTGATATCTGTGAGAGCCCCCTGAAAAAGTCATTTTTCTCGGATCGTGGTTCTTTAATGTAAAGCCGACCCTTTTTTTAGGCCTTCTAGAATTCATTTAAAAAGCTCCACCAACGCATGCTCATTCACAGCAATCGCCAACACTTTAAATCCACCCAATAATATGCCACCAATCTGTATTAATATGCCTTTCAGTTTTCCCTTGGCATCCGCCGCATGATTCTCCGCCTCACTCATAGCCGGAACAAGATAGAAAATCCGAGGAAACTTTGTTATTTTGTAGAATATATAACACAGAGCTGGGCGATAAGGATTACGATTACAAGATGATTACGATTACAGTAATCGTAATCTTAGAAATTTTGAAATTACGATTACTGTAATCGTAATCGTCGTTACAAAAATTACGATTACTGTAATCGTAATCGTAAAAAACTTGAAATTACAATTACTGTAATCGTAATCGTCGTTACAAAAATTACGATTACTGTAATCGTAATCGTAAAAAACTTGAAATTACAATTACTGTAATCGTAATCGTCGTTACAAAAATTACGTTTACTGTAATCGTAATCGTAAGAAACTTGAAATTACGATTACTGTAATCGTAATCGTCGTTACAAAAATTACGATTACTGTAATCGTAATCGTAAGAAACTTGAAATTACGATTACTGTTCTCGTTTTCTGGGATTACAATGTGTAAAAAACAGTGATATACTTACCCAACATCATTTTCCAAGAAATAATAATAATTTTTACATACATGCATACATATGTGTTTATTTCTCACACATTAAGTAAACAATTAAAACTGGGA
This sequence comes from Urophora cardui, assembly GCA_960531455.1. NCBI lineage: Eukaryota > Metazoa > Arthropoda > Insecta > Diptera > Tephritidae > Urophora > Urophora cardui. Next base: position 1,015,891 of record OY482670.1, read on the forward strand.
TGTGTATTAAGAAGAGAGAAAATTAGCGGAAATAATAAAGATACAAAATTAAGACTGCTGTTTGGATAATTTACATTCAATAATATTCAATATTAGCCTTAAGCAGAACTAATTTTTCAAAAGAAACATCGGAAAGTGCATGGCGTCGAGGACTGTTTATAATGCCCGCCAACGAAAATAGCCTTTCCACAGGTGCTGACGATGTAAGCGGGGTGCTGAATCTTAAAGATGCTTTCTTTATCAGATGATATCTTTTAAAACAGCCATGGCTACTATCAGCATCGTTCAAATATTTAAAAAATTCTTCTCCTATAATGTTTGAGCCACTACCAGGAAGCACTTCAGGTAAATCAGTGTTTTCTAAAGGTATATTGAGTTTTAAATAAAATATATATTAAGTTGTTATATAGATATGTAGTTAGGTATTTACCGCCGAAGTCAAAAAAATCTTCATCTAATATTGGCTTTTCATAGTTATGGTCATTTACATCTTCAAAAGTTGCAGTGGAGTTTTATTACTTTTTAATTTTGTTATGAGATAAACCTAAGTAATTTGTTTAGTAAAATCTAGCAATTGTAATACATATTTTTTATACATGCAAAATCCAAATTTTACGAAGAAAATTAGTGTGAGCTACAGCTCGATTTTTATGCATGAGGCCATTGTCTCCAGCCCACTAAAAGCTGCTATCTCAACCGCAAATATTTCAAAATGTATATAATATGTGTGAAATTGCAAGCTTTACATAATTATTTGTAGTTTTTAGCACTTCTTTCAGAGCCAAGCATATTTTCCTCCCTACACCGTTTAGTATCAAAAAGCAATTTTAATAATTTTTTACATGTAATTCTTAAATTTTGTAATTTAAGATTACAGAAAATAAGGATTACTGTAATCGTAATCGTCAAAAACTTGAAATTACAATTACTGTAATCGTAATCGTCGTTACAAAAATTACGATTACTGTAATCGTAATCGTCAAAAACTTGAAATTACAATTACTGTAATCGTAATCGTCGTTACAAAAATTACGATTACTGTAATCGTAATCGTAAAAAACTTGAAATTACGATTAATGTAATCGTAATCCTACGTGTAATCGATTGCACAAGTAATCCTTATCGCCCAGCTCTGATATAACACACATGATATCGAAAGCCAGGGCTTAATTTTTTGTAAACAATCTAAATTCCACTGTCACGCAAAACAAAAATTGGGAGTCGAGTTTACTTTTTACGCACGCCGTTCAATTTCGGCTACAAATTGTATACACGTTTGCATTTGAAATTTGTCAGATCAACAATGCCCACTTTAAGTTGAAAATGTAGCCATATCGAATTAAAATTTCTCAACGTCAAATCGAGAATGCTCACTTTAAGTTGACAATGTAGCCATGCCAAATTGGAAATGTTGATGTAATGAAATTGCTTATATTGTTAGATTATTTTTAACTACGAATTATTGCTAAATTGGCTATTTTACATTAAAACTAACAGAAAAATATTTACTTTAACTATAAAAAAAGTGTGATTCAACAAGAAATTAGTCGACATTTAAAACTGTAACATTGTCACCGTTGGGAGTTATTTTTACAATTGCCTTTTTCCCTCAGTGTAGTACACGGAAAAAACTATATCGATGTCAGGATCCACTTATAGAGGTCGGCTCTTTAGAGTAGCTGACTTCTTCTTCAACAGCTATCCAATTTCTCTACTTCTGCATATTCTATCATGCATTCATGTTTACTATACTTTACTATTCGCTCGTGAGCTGAATGTCAGATTATTTCGTTCTCCTTTCAGTTTTGACATTCTGTTTGACATTCAGCTCCATGAAAAATTCTTACCAGAAAAAGTTTACTTGTAAGTGTTTCTGGTCGAACATGACATTTTTGTGATGCTAGAATACTTCGTAAAATGCCAAACAAGGGTAAATCAAAAAGTAAATACATCCAAACGTTCATATTTGTTGTTGTTTAAGAAATGTTAATAAGCGAATTTAAAAATTTTGCTCATAGGATAAGAAGAAATAAGTTTATGAGGAAGTGGCATGCACTCAGCCTATGAAAAAGGGGCTATTGACCCCTAATTCTGGAATTTAACCATGTATTTGAAATTCTATGTATGCAGTTTTTGCAAGCTTGATTAGCCCTAGACTTTAGGTATGTCCCGCAAAAAGTAAATTTTCACTGTCACACAGCGCATACAAAATTTGTTACTACATATTTGATTATGAATTTCATGTACATATGTATGTATGTATGTGCATAAATTATAATATATAATACAATGGCGCTATTATAACTCTGACGAGTTTTATGGCCGAGCTTCTCTCCCAATTCGAGGTGTGCTCCTTTTTGTTTTTCCTACTAATTGGGTGGACCTACAGTTTTATGCCGGCTCCGAACGGCGAATGCATTTTTTGTGAGAAGCTTTTTCATGGCAGAAATACACTCGGAGGGTATGCCGTCCACTGCCGAGAGGTGACCGCTGCTCTTAAAAAACCCAATAATTGGATTTTTACTAATTAGAAAAATTGTTTTGGTGTTTGGCTCGGACCGTGGTTTGAACCCGAGACCTCTGGCATAGGAGGCGAGCACTCTACCCACTGCACCACAGCGGCCACATGTGCATAAATTAGAAGCAAATTATACGAGGGCTGCTCGATATATTTTTAGCCTAACAATGAAAAAGTGTTACCAGGTGAAATCATTTGTGTTTACAGTGACTTGAAAAATTTAATTTGGCAAAAAAATGGAATTAACTCGTGAACATTTTCGTGCGATCATTTTTTACAAATTTCGACGTGGATTATCACGACAAGAGTGCATTGATGAATTTAAATCTTTATATGGCGATGAAGCACCGTCCTATCGCACTGTGAAAAATTGGTATAATGAATTCAATGGTGGCCGACGCTCGCTCAAATACCAATTCCGTGAAGGTCGTCCAAAAACGGCCGTTGAGCCAGAGAACATTGATCCCGTGCGTGAACTCATAATGCAAGATCGTCATGTGACATACCGTGAGTTAGAGACATCCTTGGACATTTCTCCCACTAGCATACATTCGATATTGCATAAACACCTGGCCGTAAAAAAGGTTTGTTCTCGTTGGATCCCGCATAATTTGACTGTCGCTCAAAAAAAGGCTCGTGTCGATTGGTGCAAGACGTTTATAAGATCGTCACAGGTGACAAATCATGGATCTATGTGTATGAACCCGAAACACAATAACAATCGACCGTGTGGGTCTTCGAAGATGAGCCAAATCCAACGAAAGTTGTTCGTGGAAGAAGCACTTCGAAGCAAATGGTCGCCTGTTTCTTCGGCAAATCTGGTTATGTGGCGACTGTTCTGCTTGAGCAACGGAAGACGGTCAATTCTGACTGGTACACCACAATTTGTTTGTCTGAAGTCTTCGGAGAAATTCGAAAAACGAACAAGAGAAGACGAATCATTGTTCACCATTACAATGCGAGCTCTCACACATCGGCTCAAACCAACGCCTTTTTGGCCGGCAAAAACGTCGAATTGATGGGTCATCCGCCGTACAGCCCTGACTTGACACCCAATGACTTCTTATTATTCCCGCTCATCAAGAAAAAAATGCGTGGTCAACGATTTTCGTCGCCAGAAGATGCTGTTCAGCGTTCAAAAACCATTGGATTGAGCGCATGCAAAAGTGTATGTCATGCTGGAGAATACTTTGAAAAAGAATAAAACCATTTTTAATGATTAATATTCGCATTTTCATTATTAGACTAAAAATATATCGAGCAGACCTCGTAGTAGGAAAGAAACTAGCAACACATTTCTATCAGATGTCGAAGGCAGGCAATGGCTCAGCGGTTAGAACGGTATTCATTGTACTGCAAAGGGCGCAAGTTCGAGTCTTGGCAGAAGCAAAGTATCCTGATGAGTTTTAGAGGCATCTAAGGTGAAACAGCTGTAGTTACATCCATACTTAAAATTTTTTTCTAGTTTCTAAAAAATAAAAACATTAACATTTTGGAAAATGTGCGCGGCACCGCCCCGGTTATTCAAAGGAATCTGCAAGATTTCGGAGCACATAACTCGACAAATAATTGAGATATTATGACGGAACACGTGCAAGATTTTATCGAAATCGGTTTATAGCCACGCCTACTTTTTAACAAAGATATTTCTAGAATGTCCATCAGAACGTTAGCTGTTTAAATTGAGTAGTTATACCCCAAAATATCTATATCTTAACAATTGGTTGTATGGGAGTTATGTACATACATATATACATATATGTTATAGTGGTCCGATTCGGCCGATTCCGACAAGTGATAAATTGTATACTCGTATAATAATATAATCGTATACCGAGTTTCAATTTCATATCTCAGAAACTCAGGGAATAGTTTACATTCAAGCCGACGAACTATACGTACAGACGGACAGAACTTCAAAGTCAAATATCTCCTAAACGAGAGCTAACCTAGAAAGAAAGAATAGCACCATCGTGCTCAGCGTGTCCGAATTATCTTTACTTGGTACGAGTATGTCTCATCTCTGTTGATTTTCGGCTCGTGCACAGTGTATTTAACGTTATGCATACCTTATTGAGCTTTGAAGGCGTACGAACGTCACTTCGCCATTCTGGAATCGCCCATATAAAAATTTTGAAAATGGGCTTGGCTACGCCCAACAACACAAAGATAGGGAGATTGGATATTTCGAAGAAAAATTGTTTCATTCATGAAAGGTGTGAATCTTCGGCATTGGTGAAGACGGCCAGTCTCGTTTTTTTTTTTTTTGTTTTTAGTAATTTATGTGTGTTCCATTTCATTCCAGGTAAGGTGAATACGAGTTTGCCAAATATCACAAAACGCAATTCGCTAGGTCCAATTTTTTCGGTTATACTTATGAACGAAAAAACAGTTTTTAATTTTACTAATTATAAGATTTTATTTTATTAAATATTTAGTAATATTACATATGTATGTACATATATGTATGTATATATACATATATACATATATGAATATAACTTTACGAATTTTATTATATGACTGTTCCTATACAGTATAATATCAATTAAACAACCAAATGTCATGACCGATATTTTATCTACAAAAATTGCATTGACTAATACTTTTATATTTATAAAAACGTACATATTTATATAATACTTTAGTTAAATCTGTTCGTACTATGAAAGCCAAAAGTACAATATGGCACCAATGATTACACGTGGTAACTTATTTTAAAGTTGTATATTCTAGGTACATACATACATGTGTATAGATCATAAATATTTCTTTTGGATTACTTTTGGGTTGCTTGCTTTTCCGACAGAGATAACGGAAAATCGTTCCACAATCATTTCTTTTAGATTTTTTTTTTTTTTTTTCATTTCTAATAGGGTCTATACACAGTGCGTCTGACTCGCGAGTCATCTGTGTACGTGTTGACTCGCCGTCATTAAATTTGACAGGCGAGTCACAGAAAAATATCAAACTAATTTTGATTTTCTTGAGTCATGCCAGAGTCATGCACATTTTCACCAATACACCTAAACTGACTCTTGAATCAGACGCATCGTGTGTAGACCCTATAATACAAAAATTTTGATATTTTCTGGTTTATCATTTGACAAAATATTTTTAGTATTTCTTTTTTTTTGTTTTTTTGTTCTCAATGTACTAGTATTAAATAATTGCATTTTAGTTTCAGTTTTGAAATTTGCTTAACAAACATGTAAATAACGTAACGAGTAGTACTTAAAAACACATTTGATTTGGCGAATGAATTAACATATTTAGGTTGGTTGCAGCTCCTGAAGTTTTCTCAGCGGATCCGTTAAATGTGATGTTTAATAAAGATGGTCGGACGGTAGAGATGGCTAGGGTCCTTGCTCGTATATTTACACCAAATTCTTTGTAGAATGAATGACAAATGGTCAAATAAATCCGTTCATGTGGCAATAATCTTTCTTCCAATTCAAATATATTTGCTTTGGATTATACAACTTACAGCCATATATGTATGTATAGATGAGGATACCTTCGAAACACTAGCAATAAATATATGTAGTACGTGTAGTTCACATGATGTATACACACATACATACGCATACCTACATATCTCTGCAGGAACGATAGCTAACTTAAAACTGACTTTTAACTGTTTATAAAGACACTACACCTTTTCCAGTTTAAGTTCAGAAAGTTACAATTGAAGTTCAGAAAATTACATTTGAAGTTCAGAATTTCAAATTGAAGTTCAGAAAGTTACAACTGAATTTCAGAAAATTACAATTGAAGTTCAGAATTTCCAAATGAACTTCTATTGAAATTTTCTGAACTTCAATTGTAACATTCTGAACTTCAATTGTAATTTTCTTAAATTCAATTGTAACTTTCTGAACTTCAATTGGAAGTTCTGAATTTCAATTGTAATTTTCTGAACTTCAATTGGAAATTCTGAACTTCAATTGTAACTTTCTGAACTTAAACTGGAAAAGGTGTAGTGGTGACATTTAATTGTATATTTTCTTTGAAAAAGCTAACTACTTTTGTATGAGAATGGCCGAAAAAAGTCAGTCATTACTTGACAGCTAACTATAAACTAATTTTTTTTTTTGTGAAAAACAATTAGTCCCAAAATGTGACCTTATTATCTTTTGGAAAAGAGAAGATAAGACATACAAGGGAAATGGTCGCATAGCTGCTACATACATGTTTACATTCCCATTCGTTCGCCTCCCAAATCCAAAGGAATAGGAATGTTCAGAGGGTTGATGAAAACTAGCACTTTCGTCTTCTAACTGACTAAAACTAGCAATTTTTTTTATTTTTCTGTATATTTACGGGATCTATATTCATTAATGGTACTGTGGTTTGTAACCGGTTTTCAGAATCGAGATAAATGAAGCTATATACTTACATTACACAGCTCAAAAGAAAAAGTTGATGGTTTGGTGCAGTTCTGTTTGTAGCTTTTTCGAGATAGCGGCCAAGAATCCCTTTTTAATAAGTTAAAGCATATATATGTAGGTTATGTTAGACTGGGTGACTAACGGTCACGGGCCTCACATAGACTGAGTGCGTCCGTAGTGTTACCACAAAAGTTCTCGAACATGAACACCTCTACATTAAACACCTTGACCCAGACTGAAGAACAAGCCCGTCCCTTTGGCAAATACCAAAAGTTTCATTGCCCCTATTTTGGATACCGATTCAAGATCCCTGAATACGACTAGCCTAGGATTACCATTTTGACCCGTGTGAGACACCGCTAACCGCCTCCGATCGGGACCAAAAATTATATTTGGTATCCTTGAGTACAGGACCATCGATTTTTGGCAATAGATATAAAAAATTTGTAGTTTTTTGGCCTTTGTATGGTAATATGAACTCTGACCCCTGTGCGACACCCCTTAACCATCTCCGATCGGAACTAAAATTTGTATGTGAAATCCTTGACTGTGCTGTAACAACCGATCTAGAGGGTGAGACCGAAGAAAATCGCCAATTTGATTTTTTAAGGACCACCCTAATGTACATATGTACATACATACATGCATACATATTTTTAAATATAAAATATAAATATTTTCATCAGGCATTTAAAACTTGTCAATGCACACTTTTCGGTTATCTGGATTTTCCTGCATGACAAAGCAACTAACTAAAAATGTGTTTCTTGCTGTTTGATAAAAATTGATTATTTCTTGCAATTGCTTCAAATTATCCAGTTATGGCTTTATTCAGAAACTCAGTTTGAAGCGCAACCTGCTTTTGTAATACAAGCAGAGCGTTCATAAATGTAAATTTTGCATGAAGCATCACTCATCACAATCATCAAAAAATTATATACTGCCGCTGCGGCGTTTCTGAACATACGCTAAATGTCAAATACTTGTAGCAATTGATTGTTTTCCTTCTGCAAGGATGTACATTAAGGTGGCCCAAAAAATTAAAACCGAAAAGATCATTGCGATATGTGTTCCCTTTTTAATGATACAACTTTCTTGTTCATTAAGGATTTTCCCAAAAATTATGTATGTACACATAACTGATGTAAAACCAGAGAGTTTTGGAGGCATTTCCGTGACCTCGAAACTTTATTATATTAAGGCAAAATATTCGATATAAATTTCCGTAGTACAGTCGCATGAAATGCGGGTGTTCCTCGTGATTTGAGAACTTTATTTTCTACATACAATTTTTAACCACCCTAATGTGCATACGTAGGTATGTGTTCATATAGAACAGTAGTTTAACTAGGCTATTCTGGCAACTGTCTTTCCAAACTGTCTTTTGAAAGGAAAGACAATTTTTTTTCTAGTCTCAATAATTTCCCTTAAAAATCTTGTGCGAGGACCTGCTAGAAAATTGCACAAATTCACGAATATCTTGAAAGTTTCCTTTTCGACATAAGCTACTGTTCGATATGAACATAGGTATACGAGGGTCACTGCAAAAGTTCGCGGAATCAGGTACTCCCTGGATTTGCCAGCGTTCTACGCTTATCATATTCGTAAAATTTGACCATTTTACCTATAATTTAGTTCACAGTTCGATTTAAAACTGATCGGTTTCGTTTCAAAAAATATTTAACGAGAAGAGTTTTTGTATTCAAGCGTGTAAGACCAACATGACGAAGGTCGTCCATGCACCTCTGTTGTTGCGGAAAATATAAGGCGAGTTCCCGTGGCAGTGATCCAGATCCGGATAAGAAGTTTGCATGCAAATGCAACAAGAATTCTGTGATCCTGGCGTTTATCTGTATCAATTTCGGATCCGTATAGATTGTAATAGGTTGTTTTGATCCAGATAAATACCAGGATCACAAAATTGTTGTCGCATTTGCTTGCAAAATTTGTATCCGGATCTGGATCACTGCCACGGGAACTCAGCTATTGATGCTGTGTGCAGTGTTGCCGCTAAAAAATTTCAAAAAGTGGCCCAAAAAAGGAAAAAAGTGCCCCAAATTTTTTTTAGCTAGAAACAAATTTTTATATATTTTTGTGGTTTATTTAGTGCTTAAAGCAATTCACAGGTTAAGGAACAGTGTTTTACTAAAACCAAGTAAAACCAGATCAAACATATACATACATATTTAATTCTAGTGTACATATATACATATAATATAAATCTATCATATATATATTATTTCTAATTGGTGTTTTATAAATATCCCTTTTTCTGCTCACATAATTTACCAAAATTAAAAAGTAAGGCATCGTTTTAAAGGTATTAATTAGCTATGCATGCGACACGGTGTTTTATTGGGCGTGGTACTTTATATGAAAAGTAAGGGGGGTAAAAGGGGGGTTTACCCCCGCAGCGGGGAGTGTTATGGAACCCACATAAAATGTATATCAAACTAAAGGGATTCAAAATACCTATAGAATGGTATAAAAATATTTGAAATCGGTTCAGTAGTTTTTAAGTAATTGCAATTTAAAAAATGCATAGTATAAACTTTGACCTTTAGAAACTTTGGTTGTTGTTGTTTCCAAAAAAAAATTCACTTTTATACTCAACTTAGCCTGTTTATCAATCCTCATACTTGGTTTTTTTTTATTTCATAATTGTAGAAATTTCACATTTGTACCAGATCGTGCTATTTTTTCAACTTTGTGGGGCTGAGGGCACCTCTAAACATGCGAGTAGGTCAATAAAATTTTAAAGGCTTATTACTGGGCTAGAAAGGTGCCGTTCTGGCTTTGGAACAAATTGAATTTCCAAAAAAAAATTTTCACTCCACCTTAATATTTAAGAGTATATCAAAACGATCAGTATGCAAAAAATGATTGAACCATGTCCGTCCGTCCGGCCGTATACACTCTAACTTGCGCAAAAATAGAAATATTTTAATGAAATTTGGTACATAGATTCTAATGGGAACAGAGAAAATTGGGGTTGAAAATAAGGCATATGTGTGTATTTCGAAAAGCACGTAAAACATGATAATTCAATCACTAATAAAGCCCGAGTGATGAAATTACGTTATGCAGTTATGAGGAAACGTGCTGAAATTTTGAAAAATGGGCCAAGAGGAGCATATTTTCAAAGATTTATAAGTCAAAACTCAGGAACTGTTGCAGATAAATCGATTAAGCCAAGGCAAACGTGTGGAAAAAAATTACCCAAGTCGGCAAGAACCATATACGCACATAAAAATATATATAAAATATATAAAAATATATTGCACATACCTATATAGGAATAATAAAAACATTTTATGCGATATCTTTGTCAAACATATATCTAGGTAATTCATTGAAAGTTCCATAAGGTCCACCAAACCAAATAAATAATAAGTTTTTTAAAATGGGCGCGATTGGCGCCACGTATGTTTTGTTATTTTTTGCGCAAGATGCGCACGGGTCCGGCTAGTATATATAAAAGGAAGTGGCGTTAGTACAAACGCGTATAACTCAAGAACGCCTGCACCGATTTGGATGATTGAGACAAACTCAGATTGTTCTCTGGCCAGAATAGGAGAATATCCAATAAAATTCCCGAAAAATGCAAAAAAAAAAAAATTATTTTCCCATACATTTTGTATATCTATATATATAAAAGGAAGTGGCATTGGTACAAACGCCTATAACTCAAGAACGCCTGCACCGATTTGGATGATTGACACAAATTCAGATTGTTCTCTGGCCAGAATAGGAGAATATCATATATATTATTTCTAATTGTTGTTTTATAAATATCCCTTTTTCTGCTCACATAATAATAATAATACAATGGCGCTATTATAACTCTGACGAGTTTTATGGCCGAGCTTCTCTCCCAATTCGAGGTGTGCTCCTTTTTTGTTTTTCCTACTAATTGGGTGGACCTACAGTTTTATGCCGGCTCCGAACGGCGAATGCATTTTTTGTGAGAAGCTTTTTCATGGCAGAAATACTCTCGGAGGGTATGCCAACGACTGCCGAGAGGTGACCGCTGCTCTTAAAAAACCCAATAATTGGATTTTACTAATTAGAAAAATTGTTTTGGTGTTTTGCTCGGACCGTCGTTTGAACCCGAGACCTCTGGCATAGCAGGCGAGCACTCTACCCACTGCACCACAGCGGCCACGGCCTGCGGCCTGCGGCCTGCTCACATAATTTACCAAAATTAATAAGTAAGGCATCGTTTTAAAGGTATTAATTAGCTATGCATGCGAAACGGTGTTTTATTGGGCGTGGTACTTTATATGAAAAGTAAGGGGGGTAAAAGGGGGGTTTACCCCCGCAGCGGGGAGTGTTATGGAACCCACATAAAATGTATATCAAACTAAAGGGATTCAAAATACCTATAGAATGGTATACAAACATTAAAAATCGGTTAAGTAGTTTTTAAGTAATTGCAATTTAAAAATGCATAATATAAATTTTGACCTTTAATAACTTTTGTTGTTGTTGTTTCCAAAAAAAAAATTCACTTTAATACTCAACTTAGGCTGTTTATCAATCCCCATACTTCGTTTTTTTGATTTCATAATTTTAGAAATTTCACATTTGTACCAGATCGTGCTATTTTTTTCAACTTTGTGGGGCTGGGGACACCTCCAAACATGCGAGTAGGTCAATAAAATTTTACAGGCTTATTTTCGGGCTAGAAAGGTGCCGTTATGGCTTTGGAACAAATTGAATTTCCAAAAAAAAATTTTCACTCCACCTTAATATATACGAGTATATCAAAACGATTAGAATGAAAAAAATGATTGAACCATGTCCGTCCGTCCGTCCGGCGAAAGTCTTTAGATTTACAACGTTTTTTTTTCAGAGCAATTTATGACTTACTCATTGCCATATTCGCACGATTTATCGCCAAATGACCTTCCTATTTCGACATGTAAAAAATAAAATGCGTGGCTGGCGTTTTTCAACGCCTGAAAGGGCCATTAAAACATTTAAATCTCTGATCTTAGAGATACCACGCTGGGCATACATATATTTTTTTTTATATGTATATTTACCTCTATACCACAGTCATGGCCCAACAATACAGGTCGACGCATGTGAAGGAGAATAGGCGATTACCGTTCGACGGCCTGTTTCAAAATCAAATTTTCGGACAAAATCTCGTAAGAGTTATATCTGCGCCAGTACAATACCAATTTTTATTATTCTACGGTAAATAACTGAAGACCGACATGGTCGAAGACAGTCGTGGTTTTACTTGCTTATAAGGAATTTGTTGAATTGTCGTGTTCGCTAAAATAAGAGTAGGTATACCCAGCCTGCCAGCCATTATTACCCACCTCTCAGCAAAATTCTCACACTACACATTTTTCAATGAAACTCAAATACATCCTTACCTTTCTTTCTGTTATGTATTCGCTCAGCTCTGAAAAATTTTAAAACCTAAATAATTATCTGTGCACATCTGCTCGCTTTTTATAGGATTTGTACAAAAAATCAGTTTGACGCGCAACCTACTTTTGTAGTAAAAGCAGAGCGTTCATAAACACAAATATCGCAGCACTTCAACTGCGACATTTTGGGGTATAACCTCCATTTAAAGAGCGAACGGCATAAAACTTTGTAGTATTCGTACTGATATTGATTGTCCGATTGATACCAAAATTAGACAGCATCTAAATTAAGACACGCTCTACTTGAAAACGCCAAAAACGGGAAAATGTACTAAGACAACTTAGTACAGTATTGAAAGAGTTTTTAGTGCTTAGCACGAAATTTTTTATTTTTAATTCAATTTTTAATTGTTGGGGTAAGTGGAAAAAAATTCAACAACTATTTACACCCCGGTGCATCCACTTCCGAAAAGAGTGCTGATGATCGAAAATGGTTTTTCGTGAAATAGCTATACACTCAACCTTCGCTGTAAATAGTTGTTGAATTTTTTTCCACTTACCCCAATAATTAGTACAGTATTGTTTGGAAGCGTCGAAATCATGTTACCGAAAATTGTCAAGATCGGACCACTACATATAGCTGCCATCAGGGCCGTAGCCAGGAATTTTTTTCGTGGGGGTTTCATCGTTGTGGATTTTTTTTTTAGAAAAATATATAGGTTTTATATATATAATTTGAAAATCAAAAGTTTTGTGAAGAAATTTTTTTTTTACAAAACTTTTGATTTTCAAATTATTTTATTCATATATATACTTTATTTTTGGTGATTTTATCCAAGTGAAAAAAAAAAATAATATTTTATGGACGAAAAACTCGGTTAGATTACCCAGCTGTTTTCAGCTGTAAAAGTCCACCGCAAGATTTTTAGCTTATGTTGAGACTCTAACTTGTTTTTTTTTGCAACTTTGTTATTTGACATCCGATTTTTAAAATTGATAGATATGTCATTATTTTAGTCTTTTGAGCAGGGTTTGAAATTATTTTCAACTTCTTTTTTATTTCATTTCCATTGAATTTCATTTTCATTTGAAAATTTAAAAATAAACAACGCAGCAGAAGTATAAAAAATAAGATTCTATTGTGGAAATATTTACAGCACAGCAAAGAGCAAACATAATTTCGAGTTTTTACAGCACTGTTGTTATTGTTTTTTTTTTTATTTATGGGAACACAATCGAAAGTGTAATGTACAAAAAAAAAACAATTTTAAAAAGCCGCACTGAAAACTAAAATTCTGTTTATCTGTGCTTTGCTGTCGACTGATCTGTTTGAAATTACACAGTGAAGCAACAGCACAAATAAACAAACAAATATATTCGACTGTTCTGTGCTTCGACTTCAGATATTTTCAAAAAAAATCGAAATTCAAAAGTTCTCAAAAAATTATGATAACTTTCGCAGAACAGCAACAGCTTATTTTTTAAGACTGTTGGTGTTATGCTGGCAAAAAGTGCTTGGGAAGCTTTATATTTCCCTCTAATGTCCTTGGATCTGTGAGGTCGTTTTCATATACTTGGGTCACCTAGCCGAGTTTTTCGCAGGGTTCAGAAAATATTTGAAATATAATTTGTTTTCACAAATTATTCTTTGCCGAAAATGTTTGTTTTGAATTTTATCTATCTTATCATTTGAAAAATATTATACATTTTCGAATTATTTGAACACCTGGAATACAATTTTTGGGAAAGATTTTATTTTCAAATATTTGAAATTCATTTGTTTTTCGTTTCATTCGCAATACGAGTATATTCAAAAACAAAAGTTCTTTTTCATTCCAAGAATATTTTTTTGAATCTAGATAGTACATATTGTGCTTATAACATTTCTTTGTTTTTGTGAATTTGCGAAAATTAGTGTTCAAAATGGGTAGGGTCTCAAGTATCGACAAAACAAAATATGTATGTATAAAACGGTATTACGCTGCAGTTCATAAGGTGAATTTTGGCATTGAGTTGGCAGAATTTGCCTAAAGTTTATTTAAAACTAAGCAAGCACATTCATTTGAGACAGCCGTCCTTGTTGGTGGGCAGATTATGCTAACTTTAGGCGAATTTTTTGGAGCTTATCTCCTACCCTATTTTTCTTCTCTAACCAAAAGCTGATCAAAAGTAGGTTATCGTATTTTAAAAATGAGTTTTCTCGTGGCACGAATTAAGAAAAAAATATAGGATTGTAACCGCTTAGTGTATATATAAGCGCATTTGTATAAACACAGGCCAACAATACTCTTGGCTCTACAGCCAAAAAATATTGTAAACGCGACCATCCTATCTATATGTAAAATCGGTCGCCGATTCCGAAAATCGGGTTCATTTTTAATTCTATCGGAAGGTTTTTGAGATATTGGCAATTTACCGTTATTTGGCCAATGACTCCACTTAATCCTTTATATCTCTTTAAAGCAGTGAGCTATCTTCCTCTCTAACTCTTATAGTTTCTGAAATATTGACGATTCAATTTGAATTTTTTCGATTTTTTGCGAATTTTTGAAGCAAATAATGACATTGAATTGTCAGGCAATATCTTTAAAACCAATGTTTTCACCTTCGGTTTTACTCCTCTGCGTGAAGCTCCATTCCATTACGAAAAAAATAAGCTATCAACGAAGAAAATCCATGGTAAAATGGAAAAGTTACAGGCGATCAAGTAAATACAGCCAAGTCGCGCAAAGCCTCAATATTTCAGAAACTATAAGAGTTAGAGAAAAATGTTATAGGAGCCATGAAAAGGAAATTTAATTTTCTTTTGTTTGGTGTCATCCCAAGGAAGATAGCTCACTGCGTTAAAGAGATATAAAGGATTAAGTGGAGCGATTGGCCAAATAACGGTAAATTGCCGATATCTCAAAAACCTTACCATAGAATTAAAAACGAACCCGATTTTCGGAATCAGCGACCGATTTTACATATAGATAGGATAGTCACGTTCAAAGTACAGACAACAAATTTCATTTTGCGATCCAGTGTAATTGATTGCGAATGTTTGATTTGGAAAACGATTCAAAAAATGTATTCTTCTATACTCAACTAAAGAAAGAAAAATATTTGAAAACTTAAAATTTGTTTCCCGAATGTTTACAAATTTCAATTATTCGTAGCCATGAAAAGAATTTTTCGGTTTAAATTCTTTTCAAAGTGAAAAGAATTATTTGTTTTCAAATTTTTTCGCAGCCAGTATAAACAAATGAAATTCATGAATTTTAAATACAGTGTTGGAAAAAATAATAGGGACACGAGAAAAATTTTACAATTCTCCATTTATTTCATTTTAAGACCAAATAATAATTACCATATATTGATGTTTACACGGAGAGGACATGCATCATTAACTCTGGGGTAGTTTTTATACTCAGCTGTACTAGTACACAGAGTATTATAGTTTTAATCACATAAATTGACTTATATATATCAAAATGATCAAATATATCGATGAAATTTGGTACGCGTGATTTACTTACTCAGGCAAATGTTTGGACGAAAAATTGTCGAAATCGGTTGACGACCACGCCCACTTTTATATATGGGTATTATAAAGTGACCTAATAAAAACATTTTAAGCGATATCTCTGTCAAATATAAAGATATATCATTGAAATTTTATGAGAAGTGTCCAACTATGGACATAAAACAAAAAACATAAAAATTTTGGAAAATGGGCGTGGCACCGCCTCCTTTTAGAAGCAGGAATATACGAGATTTCTTAGCCTATAACTCGACAAATAATTGATATGTTATGACGAAACTTGGTGTATACACTTTTATTACTTGTAGTAATACATGTTCAAAATTTTAGCGAAATCGGTTGACGACCACGCCCACTTTTATATATGGGTATTATAAAGTGGCCCAATAAAAACATTTTAAGCGATATCTTTGTCAAATATAACGATAATTTATTGAAATTTTGTGGCATGAGTTCCACAATAGACCGGAAACAAAAAATATAAAAATTTTGGAATATGGGCGTGGCACTGCCTCTTTTTAGACAAAGAAATCTACGAGATTTCGGATCCCACAACTCGACAAATAATTGAGATATTATGACGAAACTTGGTTTATACACTTTTATAACTTCTGTTAATAGACACGCAAAAAATTTATTAAAATCGGTTTATGACCACGCCTACTTTTTAACAAAGATATTTCTAGAACACCCTTTAGGAATTTGTAACGTGGCATCTTTGTAACTAGAAGTCATAAAGGAATGAAATTTTGCACAAAGAATAATATTCATATGCTTAGTTGGATGACTGATACAAATTTTGAAAATGGGCGTGGCTACGCCCACTTTATGCAGCACTCGCTTTATATTAAGTACACCCTATATCGAACAAACGCAAACAAACAATGAAAGCATACAGCTGAGTATCTAATGTTCGATTCCACTCGAACTTAGGCTTCCTTACTTGTTGTATAATAATTTAATTTTTATAAACAAAAATAAAGAAATGTATAATTTAAGTTGGAAAAAATAATAGGAACAAACTTTAAATTCCACTGTTTTTTTCAAATAATCTACAATATTACTGCTGCAGCTAGATTTGAACTAAAGTTTAGTTGAAGCTCCTTCATTTTTTATAACTTCCTTACAACATCGTGGCAAAGGGTTGACCAAATCAGCGCAATTTGCAACTGGTATTAAGTACGAAGCTTCTTTAATTTTTTTTCCATAACTCTTGCTTATTTTTCCATTTTTGATCCCCCATCGTCTTTTTTAATATTCCCTATAGGGCTGAGGTTCTGCGACTGTGAGGGCTACTCCAAAACAGCAGCTTTTTTACGTTGAAACCGCGAGTTTTCTATTCTGGAGTCATGTTTGGGGTCATTGTCATGCATAAATCGAATCTAATGATATCAAGGAGGGTTTAAATTATTCAGTTTTGAGTAGAACCATTCGCGACAGATCTCGAGAAGTAGGACTAAATGGAAGAAACCCCAGGAAAGTCCCCTATCTAAGCAAAAAGAATGTAAGCCAACGAATTGAATTCGCTCAGAGGAACATGTTGCCGGAAAACTTGAATAACGTTATTTAAACTAATGACACAAAAGTAAATTTGTTCGGCTCGGATGGCATAATGTTCGTTCAACGCCCGCAGAATACAGAATTTCAACCCAGATACACCAGAAAGACTATCAAGCACGGTGGGTTCCTCTGAACGAATTCAGTTCGTCGACTTACATTATTTTTTCTCAGATACGGAACTTTTCTGGGATTTCTTCTACTTAGTCCTACTTCTCGAGGTCTGTTGCGAATGGTTCTACTCAAAACTGAATAATTTAAACCCTTCTTGAAATCATTAGATGGCGATTTACGCATGACAATGACCCCAAACATGCCTCCAGAATCGAAAACTCGTGGTTTGAACGTAAGAAAGCTGCTGTTTTGGAGTAGCCCTCACAGTAACCGAACCTCAGCCCTATAGGGAATATTAAAGAAGACGATGGGTAATCAAAAATGGGAAAATAAGCAAGAGCTATGGAAAAAAATTAAAGAAGCTCGGTACTTAATACCAGTTGCAAATTGCGCTGATTTGGTCAACCCTTTGCCACGATGTTGTAAGGAAGTTATAAAAAATGAAGGAGCTTCAACTAAACTTTAGTTCAAATCTAGCTGCAGCAGTAATATTGTAGATTATTTGAAAAAACAGTCGAATTTAAAGTTTGTCCCTATTATTTCTTCCAACTTAAATTATACATTTCATTATTTTTGTTTATAAAAATTAAATTATTATACAAAAACTACCCCAGAGTTAATGATGCATGTCCTCTCCGTGTAAACATCAATATATGGTAATTATTATTTGGTCTTAAAATTAAATAAATGGAGAACTGTAAAATTTTTCTCGTGTCCCTATTATTTTTTCCAACACTGTATTTGAAAACGAATTTTTCTGAAGCCTGGTTTTTCGACCATAAAACATCCTTTTTGTTTCACTTGAAAAAAATCGCCAAAAATAAAGTAAAACAGAATAATTTTAAAAAGAATAAAACTTTCCTGATTTTAACAACTTCCCAGCAAAAATTTGGTAATCGCTGCTGCATGTATTGCATGACAGAATGCGTTGCCATAGAATGCCTGAACATTGTCTCCCTTCTTTTACGCATTACCAGTAATGCATAGTAGAATAAGATTCCGATCTATAGATCAAGGCACTCCGTCTCCGCTTCCACGTAAGGTGATAGTTAGACCTTACCGCCAATGACATGCCCGTGTTAAAATAATGGATTCCGTAAGCGAGTGGGGAAGCGATTGCCAGAGTTTATTTCCATTCTACTTTCATTTCCGAGGTAATCGTGTTTTTTGCTGGGTTCTTATAAAAACCCCAATAAAAACCAAATTTTTTCAATAATCGCAAAAAATCAATAAAAATGTTGACTTTGAAAAGTTAGTATTGAAAATAGGTGAAATCGGACTATAACAACGCACACATTCCATATATGGGATCTTTCGAAAAACACACAAAATATTATAATTCAGACACTAATATAACCCGAGTAAAAAATGTATGTAACATAATTAGTAGTAGAAAATGTATGTAACATAATTTAATTTATAAGTGGTATGTCGTTAGAAGCGTACTTTAATTATCTTTCGAACGGAGTAGATACGGTTTGCGGGTATCTGTAACTTCAACGAAAAGAATTTTCGATTGAAGTTGTAACCAAAAAAACCCAAAATTACGTTATCTCAAAGCCCTAACCATAAAAAAATGGTTTTCACCTCAGCAGGTTCATGCCAGCCCTCCCCTACCTGAAATTCTTGGTATTTTCTCAAATTAATTATTTGTAAACTAGTGTTTTAAACATACAGCTTTGAATATGATAGAAGTAAAATTTATCTACCAGAATTTCGTGGGGTGTTCAAACACCCAACCTCCCCCCACCCCCCCTAAATACGGCCTTGGCTGCCATACAACCGATTGTTCAGATATAGACATTTTGGGGTATAATTATTCAATTTATTCAAATTATACCCTGAAGTGTCTATTCTATATCTGAACAATCGGTTGTATGGGTGCTATATGTAATAGTGGTCCGATTCGGCCAATTCCGACAAATGATCAATTGTACATAATAATATACTCGTATACCGAGTTTCAATTTGATATCTCACAAACTAAGGGAATAGTTTGCATTCAAACCGACGAACTATATGTACAGACGGACAAACCTTCAAAGTCAAATATCTCCTAAACGAGAGCTAACCTAGAATAAAGAGTAGCACCATCGTGCTCAGCGTGTCCAAATTATCTTTACTAGGTATGTCTCATCTCTGTTGATTTTTGGCTCGTGCACAGTGTTATTAACACTTTTCAATAATATCCTTGAATTCGAATCATTCTAAGTTTATGGTTTCAAGTTGGGATATTTTTAAACAAATTTATCACTCTTTTTTGTTGCTCTGTCAGACTCGGTGAAATTAAGCCTAGGAAATGATATCTAGTACAGTTTTTATACAATAATGTTCAATTTTCAACTCTCTGAAAATTTTCGTTCTGTATTGGAAACTTTAGATCGGAACTGTCTCGTGCGTATTTAATAACGCAGCTCAACAAAAAGGTTGATGATTTTATATAGATTTTATAAGAAATATATACCTTTTTTTAATTCTACGTTTAAGATATGTACATTAACAATTCATATACTGGTAGAATTGGTGAAATGTCGTCTTTTAAACGAAATCAAAACTGTGTTGATAGCATAAGCAAAAAATAAGTTATGGGGCCATATATGCCTTAACCTAATAAAAAGGGGGATTTGGCCCCTACATCGAAAACTACACGTAGGATTAAAAAAGGTTTGTACACATTTTCTTATCAGTGTATCGAATAATACCGCCTACAGTTACAAACCAAGCCATCAACTTTTTTTGTTGAGCTGTGTAAAAAATATTAGACAGCTTGTAGATGCATTTATTCACCAAAATTACTAAAATGCAAAATACTTCTGTGAGCAAAAATGTATGACTTTTTTTTAATTTTATATGAAAGATGAAATGATGATTAATGAAATAAATAAAAATAAGTGGAATTTTGTTTTTTAATGAATGTTTTTGTGTAGTATGAAGCTTCAGCTATAATAGGTACCATGTTAAAAAATTTTATAATTAATTCGAAAAAATAGGCGAATTTCCAACGTTATTTCTACAAATGCCGTATGCAAAATACTTCTGTGAGCCACTATATATGTACAAGTAGGTATTTCTTTACCTTCTTCGTATTTAAAAGAAATTTACTAACTACCTTAACACCTATTGATATAAACAGGACATTTTATCATGCCGTGTTGGTTTCCGTTCACTTTTCTAAGCCTAATTCCACATTTACAATATCCCATAAACTTCCTTGCCGTTAATAAATAGATTGAGTGCATTTTGCCCAACCCTGGCTGTTACCGATGTTGAGGGTGAGACCGAAGAAACCAGCTAATTTTTTTTTAAGGCCCACTTTATTAGGATCGGTTGGGACGGTTGGTATTGAAAATGATAACCACGCCCACTTTCCCTAAATAGTATACATATATCATATAATATAGCTCGAGTGATAAGATTTCGGCCACGTGAGCTCAAGCCCTTATAAAGAAATATGCTGAAATTTTCGAAAATGGGCGGTATATTGAGAGTTTTTTAAGTCATAACTCTGAAACCGTTGCAGATATATCGATGAAATTTAGTACACTTGATGTAACTACATACTCGCAAAAGTAAATATTTGGCCAAAAAATGTCAAAATTTACGACCATAGCCACTTTTATATATGGGCATTATGAATGGGCCTCATAAAAGCAATTTAGGCAATATCTTTGACAAATGTAAAGGTAATTCATTGAAACCCAGCAGTATTCGAGGTATGGAGAACATTCAGTATGAAAAAGTTCAGATTTTAGAACTAAGTACATCTCTACTGAATATTCAGTAGGAAATTCCTATGAACATATGAGCCCCCTAAAGCACAAGTGGTATAACTCCACTTTTTCTTCTTTCGAGATATTAAAGGGTTTGCTAAAAGTTGTATATAAAAATCAGTATTGAACTTTTGGAATACTTTTTTCAATAAAACTTCAGAAAAAGGTCTTCTTTAACTTAAATTCATGTTTTTGAAACTTTTTGTCCATTAACTCTTGTTTTGTCGAGCACCGAAAATTAATTATACCACTTGTGCTTTAAGTTTATTTAACTTATAAATAGTTTGAAATCTGTTTCGTTTTCTAATCGCAAACCTCGACAACGGCTAAACCGATTTTAATGAAATTTTTAACATAAACTCGCTTGGTGCTTGGCATGATTCTACGTTAAAAAAAGTTCAAAAATTATCCGGGTTTTCGAGATATCGGTCAAAATGTGGGCCGGGGTTACCTTAGAAGGTCTTTGTGCGATATGGGTATCAAATGAAAGGTATTGATGAGTGCTTTAAAACGAAATAGTTTCCAGGGCCATAGGTGAGTCCGGTCCGGAAATATTGACCAAAATGTAGACCAGGGGTAACCCCAAAAGGTGTTTATACGATATGGGTATCAAATGAAAGGGGTTGTTTAGGGTTTTAAAAGGGAGTGGTTTTCAGGTACATATGTGAACCCGTTTCCGAAATATTGGTCAAAATGTGGACCATGCGTGATTTCAGAATATGTGCTATCATGCTTTTTGGTGCATTTGCAATCGAGATTGCTAAATTGCTTCTCTGGAATTGGCTTTCCCTTTCTAGTAACGTAAAAGTCCCCTGAATTTCGCTTCCTTTTCCTTTCTTCTCGCTTCAATTCCTTTCTCTGCCTTTTCCGGGCTCTCTTTGACTCTTTTCCTCTGCTTCACCACTTTCATGAGTACTGGGTCTCCCTTCCACATCAGCAGCTGCTTCATTGTCCTCTATGGAACCGGGATTATCAACGGCTGAAACCAAGGTTTACGTTCAATTATTTGGGAAAGTATAAACTTTACGACATGAATTAGTATTGCTGAATTTGAACTAAGCACAAAATTGGGATACTTTTAAATAAATTTTTTACGGTTTTACAACAACAACAAACGAATGAAGAAATTTTGTAATTTTTCGGCTTAACACTTAATTCTTAATTCCACTACTGTTACCTTCACCTGAGTCCATTTAAAGAAATTATTGCAAAAAAAACATTGAGAATAAGTCTTTCTCCCATGAAATTCACTGTACGAATGGTGAATTTGTCAGTATACCACTTGTGCTGTCAACGAATAGGCGGCAGCATTCACTGCACTAGTAATTTCTGCTTTTTATGAGGTTGCTATGGGAACTAGAAGCTACCACGTTATTGCATTAAATAGAACACATTTTTATCCATACAGTACCATGCCTAAGTCAAAAAAAAAAAAGTGGAGTTATACCACTTGTGCTTTAAAGGGCTCATATGTATGTGCTGTTTTCCAACTGAGCAATACTGCTGGGAAGTTTGTGGCATGAATCCAGCTATACATAGACATAAAACAAAATTCATAAAAAGTTTTCAAAATGAGTGTTCTACCGCCTCTTTTTAGACAAATGAATCTACGAGATTTCGGAGCGCATATCTCGAGAAATAATTCAGATATGTATAATAACGAAACTTGGTGTACACACATATTACTTTTAGCAATACACGCGCAAAATTTTAGCGAAATCGGTCGACAACCACCCCTACTTAAAAAAAGTATTTCTGAAACTCCTTTTGGAAATTTGTAATATGACACCTTTGTAACTAAAAGTCATAATCCGAATCCGAATTCGTAGGCATGTCACCTATCACTAGCGATTCGAATTTTTCATCATTAGCGATTCGAGAATTTTTAATTTATCTGATCGTTGGCGATTCGAAAACTGGTTCATTCTCGGATCGTTGGCGATTCGAAAATTTGTTCATTAGCGATTCGAGATTTTTTTATAAATGGCGTTTCGAAAAATTTAAAGTTCAGAGTTTGGTTTACTGGCAATGGGTTAAATCCGTATAAAATAATACAAAGAACTTAAAATATTTTTATAAAGAAAGTTTAACTTTTATGAAATAACAAAAGCTTTTCAAATAAATTTAAGCAGTAAATAAATTCCCCTTATTTAAGCAATCTTGAATTGGTTTTTCTACATACTCGTATCTATTTGATTATAAACCGATTTGATCTACTTTCGCGAACTCGCCTATAATTCGCCACGATAACATCTGCGGAATTGTGATATTCGAGTTCAGGTATAAATGTAAAATTTCAGAACTATAATGATTTTTTAGTTCAAAACAACTTAAAAAAAAAAAGAAAAAATTATATCGCGAAAATTGATTTTCTCGAACTTGCCGCGAACTCGAGGCGAGTCCGAGAAATTATATTCGAGAAAATCTGCTTTCGCGAACTCGCCTCGAATTCGCCGCGATATCATCCTCGCGTCTGTGTTTATTGGGAAGATTTTCAGAGAGTTCAGTTAATTGATTTGGTTTCATCCAAATCGGAGATTCTATCAGCCAACTGCCGCAGTAACACGAAGCCATTATTCTACCTTACTATACATCTTTGCGTGTACTGTATATAATATGTACTAAATGTAACTTTAAAAAGTACTGAGCTATTTTTTCACCTAGATGAACTGGCATTTTTCTAGTATTATTCTGACTGGTATTCTTCTAGTAAACCCTTAACTGGTATTTTTCTAGTATGAAGCCGATGTGTTGTCTACAGGTATGAAACTGAGTGGTATTTTTCTAGTATGAAGCTTATGCAAGGGAAGACAATTGCCATCTCGTAGGCAATCGCCACGTTAAAACTACCAGTTGCTAGCAGGTAAAATGGATAGTTGAGCAACTAGTTGACGAAATCTTCAAACTGGTAGACTTATAGTATATAACTAGTTGTTTTGCCTGCAGGGAGTATGCAATGTTTACATACACATACACATACATACATACATACATACAGCTAATAAAAGCGTGTTTACAATGAATTCCTTACAAAAAAAAAAACAGCAATTTAACATACATTTCGTAAGCATGCAAAACAACTGGTTGTATACTATAAGTCTATTAGTTTGAAAATTTCGCCAACTAGTTGCTCAACTATCCATTTTATCTGCAAGCAACTGGTAGTTTTAACGTGGCGATTGCCTACGAGATGGCAATTGTCTTCCCTTGCATAAGCTTCATACTAGAAAAATACCACTCAGTTTCATATCAGTAGACAACACATCAGCTTCTTACTAGAAAAATACCAGTTAAGGGTATACTAGAAGAATGGCAGTCAGAATAATACTAGAGAAATGCCAGTTCATCTAGGTGAAAAAAAAAAACATTTTAGTTCATTTAATAAAGCTCACTTTAATTAGCTCAGTACTTTTTAAAGTTACATTTAGTACATATTATATACAGTACACGCAAAGATGTATAGTAAGGTAGAATAATGGCTTCGTGTTACTGCGGCAGTTGGCTGATAGAATCTCCGATTTGGATGAAACCAAATCAATTAACTAAACTCTCTTAAACTCTTCCTGCCACCCTTGCACAAAAATAAATGAAAAGCCTTAAAAATATTTATTTTGTGAGAAATGGTTGTTTCTTTATGGCAAATTGGTAATAACTATTCTCACCCTTTTTTTTTTAAATAATAGCGTAAATTTACTTCAAAATCGCCAATAAAGCTTAGTTTGTGATAGAATTTCACAAACTGCTATATTGAGTTAATAAATAAATTGGTATTTTACTAGTAGAATACCAATTAGTATGATTTTGTCTTTTTAAAAGCGGTTGATCAACTAGTAGATAGGTAACGAGCATAATTTTGTCCGTTTCATACCAGTTGATCAAGTAGTAGAAAACCAACTAGTTAAATTTTTTCCTTTACATACCAGTTGATCAACTAGTTTATTTTCATAATAATAATAATACAATGGCGCTATTATAACTCTGACGAGTTTTATGGCCGAGCTTCTCTCCCAATTCGAGGTGTGCTCCTTTTTGTTTTTCCTACTAATTGGGTGGACCTACAGTTTTATGCCGGCTCCGAACGGCGAATGCATTTTTTGTGAGAAGCTTTTTCATGGCAGAAATACTCTCGGAGGGTATGCCGCCCACTGCCGAGAGGTGACCGCTGCTCTTAAAAAACCCAATAATTGGATTTTTACTAATTAGAAAAATTTGTTTGGCTCGGACCGTGGTTTGAACCCGAGACCTCTGGCATAGCAGGCGAGCACTCTACCCACTGCACCACAGCGGCCAGTTTATTTTCATACTAGTTTAATTTTGCCTGCAGGGCAGTTCTTTCATCTTATTAAGCTTTCGTTAATTTCCCTATACATAGGGTTACCAAATTTAAATACAAATAAAAATTAAACCAGACCTACATATAGGCCAACAATCCAGTATGAGGTTTTGATATGAGAGGGATAAAGCTTCCTCTTCTTTTGATTTCATCAATTACGTAGAAACTTGTTGCACCGTGATATTATATGGAAAAATTGTATTTACATGCCATACATACATAATGGGCCATACGAGCATTAATAAAAACCAAGCAAATGCTTTTACTCAAGATTTTATGGAGCATTCCATGGGAAATGGTAAATTTGTCCCGTACAAACATTTCGATTTCTCACACATGTACCAGTTTTTCAAATGCAAGCTTCTCCTTTTGCTTAGAAATTAGCAACACAATATTGATGTACCAGAAACTTTGTTTGATAACCTTTTGGTTTGTCTGTAAATTGTAAGCATTTATACCATTTGTCCCGTACAAACCATGTAAAAACTACATTACAGCATTTTTAATTCTTTTGGAATAACCTTATTTCTAATATTTTTTCTGTTTGAATAAACCTTAATATTAGTGCTACCACATCTATTTTTTTATTTTTTTCTAATACAATTAATTTTCCAAAAATTGCTCCTGATTCGCACAAACCAAGGATCATGGTAGACCAGCCCTGTCCCGTACAAACACACAACGTTTTTAAGATTTTTCACACATACACGAATATTTCAATTAATAATATTTTTTAAGTCATAACTCTGAAACCGTTGCAGATATATCGATGAAATTTAGTACACTTGATGTAACTACATACTCGCAAAAGTAAATATTTGGCCAAAAAATGTCAAAATTTACGACCATAGCCACTTTTATATATGGGCATTATGAATGGGCCTCATAAAAGCAATTTAGGCAATATCTTTGACAAATGTAAAGGTAATTCATTGAAACCCAGCAGTATTCGAGGTATGGAGAACATTCAGTATGAAAAAGTTCAGATTTTAGAACTAAGTACATCTCTACTGAATATTCAGTAGGAAATTCCTATGAACATATGAGCCCCCTAAAGCACAAGTGGTATAACTCCACTTTTTCTTCTTTCGAGATATTAAAGGGTTTGCTAAAAGTTGTATATAAAAATCAGTATTGAACTTTTGGAATACTTTTTTCAATAAAACTTCAGAAAAAGGTCTTCTTTAACTTAAATTCATGTTTTTGAAACTTTTTGTCCATTAACTCTTGTTTTGTCGAGCACCGAAAATTAATTATACCACTTGTGCTTTAAGTTTATTTAACTTATAAATAGTTTGAAATCTGTTTCGTTTTCTAATCGCAAACCTCGACAACGGCTAAACCGATTTTAATGAAATTTTTAACATAAACTCGCTTGGTGCTTGGCATGATTCTACGTTAAAAAAAGTTCAAAAATTATCCGGGTTTTCGAGATATCGGTCAAAATGTGGGCCGGGGTTACCTTAGAAGGTCTTTGTGCGATATGGGTATCAAATGAAAGGTATTGATGAGTGCTTTAAAACGAAATAGTTTCCAGGGCCATAGGTGAGTCCGGTCCGGAAATATTGACCAAAATGTAGACCAGGGGTAACCCCAAAAGGTGTTTATACGATATGGGTATCAAATGAAAGGGGTTGTTTAGGGTTTTAAAAGGGAGTGGTTTTCAGGTACATATGTGAACCCGTTTCCGAAATATTGGTCAAAATGTGGACCATGCGTGATTTCAGAATATGTGCTATCATGCTTTTTGGTGCATTTGCAATCGAGATTGCTAAATTGCTTCTCTGGAATTGGCTTTCCCTTTCTAGTAACGTAAAAGTCCCCTGAATTTCGCTTCCTTTTCCTTTCTTCTCGCTTCAATTCCTTTCTCTGCCTTTTCCGGGCTCTCTTTGACTCTTTTCCTCTGCTTCACCACTTTCATGAGTACTGGGTCTCCCTTCCACATCAGCAGCTGCTTCATTGTCCTCTATGGAACCGGGATTATCAACGGCTGAAACCAAGGTTTACGTTCAATTATTTGGGAAAGTATAAACTTTACGACATGAATTAGTATTGCTGAATTTGAACTAAGCACAAAATTGGGATACTTTTAAATAAATTTTTTACGGTTTTACAACAACAACAAACGAATGAAGAAATTTTGTAATTTTTCGGCTTAACACTTAATTCTTAATTCCACTACTGTTACCTTCACCTGAGTCCATTTAAAGAAATTATTGCAAAAAAAACATTGAGAATAAGTCTTTCTCCCATGAAATTCACTGTACGAATGGTGAATTTGTCAGTATACCACTTGTGCTGTCAACGAATAGGCGGCAGCATTCACTGCACTAGTAATTTCTGCTTTTTATGAGGTTGCTATGGGAACTAGAAGCTACCACGTTATTGCATTAAATAGAACACATTTTTATCCATACAGTACCATGCCTAAGTCAAAAAAAAAAAAGTGGAGTTATACCACTTGTGCTTTAAAGGGCTCATATGTATGTGCTGTTTTCCAACTGAGCAATACTGCTGGGAAGTTTGTGGCATGAATCCAGCTATACATAGACATAAAACAAAATTCATAAAAAGTTTTCAAAATGAGTGTTCTACCGCCTCTTTTTAGACAAATGAATCTACGAGATTTCGGAGCGCATATCTCGAGAAATAATTCAGATATGT
The DNA here is from genome assembly GCA_960531455.1 of Urophora cardui. Classification (NCBI taxonomy): domain Eukaryota; kingdom Metazoa; phylum Arthropoda; class Insecta; order Diptera; family Tephritidae; genus Urophora; species Urophora cardui. The sequence goes on from OY482670.1 coordinate 1,044,148, forward strand.
ATAATAACGAAACTTGGTGTACACACATATTACTTTTAGCAATACACGCGCAAAATTTTAGCGAAATCGGTCGACAACCACCCCTACTTAAAAAAAGTATTTCTGAAACTCCTTTTGGAAATTTGTAATATGACACCTTTGTAACTAAAAGTCATAATCCGAATCCGAATTCGTAGGCATGTCACCTATCACTAGCGATTCGAATTTTTCATCATTAGCGATTCGAGAATTTTTAATTTATCTGATCGTTGGCGATTCGAAAACTGGTTCATTCTCGGATCGTTGGCGATTCGAAAATTTGTTCATTAGCGATTCGAGATTTTTTTATAAATGGCGTTTCGAAAAATTTAAAGTTCAGAGTTTGGTTTACTGGCAATGGGTTAAATCCGTATAAAATAATACAAAGAACTTAAAATATTTTTATAAAGAAAGTTTAACTTTTATGAAATAACAAAAGCTTTTCAAATAAATTTAAGCAGTAAATAAATTCCCCTTATTTAAGCAATCTTGAATTGGTTTTTCTACATACTCGTATCTATTTGATTATAAACCGATTTGATCTACTTTCGCGAACTCGCCTATAATTCGCCACGATAACATCTGCGGAATTGTGATATTCGAGTTCAGGTATAAATGTAAAATTTCAGAACTATAATGATTTTTTAGTTCAAAACAACTTAAAAAAAAAAAGAAAAAATTATATCGCGAAAATTGATTTTCTCGAACTTGCCGCGAACTCGAGGCGAGTCCGAGAAATTATATTCGAGAAAATCTGCTTTCGCGAACTCGCCTCGAATTCGCCGCGATATCATCCTCGCGTCTGTGTTTATTGGGAAGATTTTCAGAGAGTTCAGTTAATTGATTTGGTTTCATCCAAATCGGAGATTCTATCAGCCAACTGCCGCAGTAACACGAAGCCATTATTCTACCTTACTATACATCTTTGCGTGTACTGTATATAATATGTACTAAATGTAACTTTAAAAAGTACTGAGCTATTTTTTCACCTAGATGAACTGGCATTTTTCTAGTATTATTCTGACTGGTATTCTTCTAGTAAACCCTTAACTGGTATTTTTCTAGTATGAAGCCGATGTGTTGTCTACAGGTATGAAACTGAGTGGTATTTTTCTAGTATGAAGCTTATGCAAGGGAAGACAATTGCCATCTCGTAGGCAATCGCCACGTTAAAACTACCAGTTGCTAGCAGGTAAAATGGATAGTTGAGCAACTAGTTGACGAAATCTTCAAACTGGTAGACTTATAGTATATAACTAGTTGTTTTGCCTGCAGGGAGTATGCAATGTTTACATACACATACACATACATACATACATACATACAGCTAATAAAAGCGTGTTTACAATGAATTCCTTACAAAAAAAAAACAGCAATTTAACATACATTTCGTAAGCATGCAAAACAACTGGTTGTATACTATAAGTCTATTAGTTTGAAAATTTCGCCAACTAGTTGCTCAACTATCCATTTTATCTGCAAGCAACTGGTAGTTTTAACGTGGCGATTGCCTACGAGATGGCAATTGTCTTCCCTTGCATAAGCTTCATACTAGAAAAATACCACTCAGTTTCATATCAGTAGACAACACATCAGCTTCTTACTAGAAAAATACCAGTTAAGGGTATACTAGAAGAATGGCAGTCAGAATAATACTAGAGAAATGCCAGTTCATCTAGGTGAAAAAAAAAAACATTTTAGTTCATTTAATAAAGCTCACTTTAATTAGCTCAGTACTTTTTAAAGTTACATTTAGTACATATTATATACAGTACACGCAAAGATGTATAGTAAGGTAGAATAATGGCTTCGTGTTACTGCGGCAGTTGGCTGATAGAATCTCCGATTTGGATGAAACCAAATCAATTAACTAAACTCTCTTAAACTCTTCCTGCCACCCTTGCACAAAAATAAATGAAAAGCCTTAAAAATATTTATTTTGTGAGAAATGGTTGTTTCTTTATGGCAAATTGGTAATAACTATTCTCACCCTTTTTTTTTTAAATAATAGCGTAAATTTACTTCAAAATCGCCAATAAAGCTTAGTTTGTGATAGAATTTCACAAACTGCTATATTGAGTTAATAAATAAATTGGTATTTTACTAGTAGAATACCAATTAGTATGATTTTGTCTTTTTAAAAGCGGTTGATCAACTAGTAGATAGGTAACGAGCATAATTTTGTCCGTTTCATACCAGTTGATCAAGTAGTAGAAAACCAACTAGTTAAATTTTTTCCTTTACATACCAGTTGATCAACTAGTTTATTTTCATAATAATAATAATACAATGGCGCTATTATAACTCTGACGAGTTTTATGGCCGAGCTTCTCTCCCAATTCGAGGTGTGCTCCTTTTTGTTTTTCCTACTAATTGGGTGGACCTACAGTTTTATGCCGGCTCCGAACGGCGAATGCATTTTTTGTGAGAAGCTTTTTCATGGCAGAAATACTCTCGGAGGGTATGCCGCCCACTGCCGAGAGGTGACCGCTGCTCTTAAAAAACCCAATAATTGGATTTTTACTAATTAGAAAAATTTGTTTGGCTCGGACCGTGGTTTGAACCCGAGACCTCTGGCATAGCAGGCGAGCACTCTACCCACTGCACCACAGCGGCCAGTTTATTTTCATACTAGTTTAATTTTGCCTGCAGGGCAGTTCTTTCATCTTATTAAGCTTTCGTTAATTTCCCTATACATAGGGTTACCAAATTTAAATACAAATAAAAATTAAACCAGACCTACATATAGGCCAACAATCCAGTATGAGGTTTTGATATGAGAGGGATAAAGCTTCCTCTTCTTTTGATTTCATCAATTACGTAGAAACTTGTTGCACCGTGATATTATTGTATTTACATGCCATACATACATAATGGGCCATACGAGCATTAATAAAAACCAAGCAAATGCTTTTACTCAAGATTTTATGGAGCATTCCATGGGAAATGGTAAATTTGTCCCGTACAAACATTTCGATTTCTCACACATGTACCAGTTTTTCAAATGCAAGCTTCTCCTTTTGCTTAGAAATTAGCAACACAATATTGATGTACCAGAAACTTTGTTTGATAACCTTTTGGTTTGTCTGTAAATTGTAAGCATTTATACCATTTGTCCCGTACAAACCATGTAAAAACTACATTACAGCATTTTTAATTCTTTTGGAATAACCTTATTTCTAATATTTTTTCTGTTTGAATAAACCTTAATATTAGTGCTACCACATCTATTTTTTTATTTTTTTCTAATACAATTAATTTTCCAAAAATTGCTCCTGATTCGCACAAACCAAGGATCATGGTAGACCAGCCCTGTCCCGTACAAACACACAACGTTTTTAAGATTTTTCACACATACACGAATATTTCAAAAGCAAGTTTCTGCTTTTAATAAGAGTTTTATCAGACAGTAATAATGCGCCAGATATTTTGTTGGTTAACAATTTCGTGTGCCTTTAATTCAAATCGAAAACTGTAAAAATTCGTACAATTTGTCCCGTACAAACCATGGAATGCTCCTTATAAGTTTGACGTTAATTTGTATGAACCAAATTTCAAAATTTTAGTAAAAGGTCTGCAATTTTAAGCAAAAGCAAATGCTTGGCTTTTATCATGGTATAAGTATACCAGGTAAAACAAACGTCAAGTTTTCGTCGCCATATTAACCACCTGACAATTAAGCAGATTATGACATTTCGTGCTGCCATACTCAATGATAAAAATCCTCCATTAATGGCATTTTTCATTAAGGTTGTTCTCTGTGTCTAATATTTTTGCCGAGATATCATGATATCTTGAGAAATTTGCCACACAGAGAGAGCGCACCTTTAAGAAAATAAAATTCTAACTGACTTCATTGTGAACTAGCATGTTAGTGATATTCTTTCCACTCTTTATACAACTGTTGTCGCTTTGCTTTGCTTGCTTCAATTTCGAATTAATTAATTTTTTATCTGAATAAAATAAAATACTTAAAAAAAGAACTAGAAACATAAATTTAAACTCACTTCTCATAGAAGACTATTGTGAATGTAATAACATGGTTGCATTTCCCGTGATATTTTTCTCATGATATCAGATATCACGGGTTGGGGTATGAGAAATTTGCCGAAGCTCCAAATTTGACAAGACGTGTATTTTGTTGTTGTGCTCGGCAAATTTATCACACTTATGTCATCTCGGCAAATTTGCCAGGCCAAAATCACACAGAGAGAACAACCTTATTGCTTTGTTTTAAAAATAAATTGTAACCATGGTATTCATAGTAACGAATTTTTTCAATTTGAATTGAAAGAAATTTTTTCAATTTGAAAAAATTACACATCCTGCAGTAAATTTGTTTCACTGCTGAATAATCATTGATGATTCTTCTGAGTACAATTTTTATTATTAAGTATTATTATTTTTTTTTTTTTTAAAAAGCAAACCATTTATATGAAAAATTCAGCAGTCTTTATTTGAAAGTACTCACTGATGCCTCCTCAGTCATAGATGAATTTCATCAGTGATTCATAAAAGATTCATTTCGGATTTTTACTTCGCGGAATATCAGTTTGGCCGTACTAAAAAGTAGCCCCTTTCCGGTATTCTCGGTGAGTTTTTAATTTAGTTTAGTAAGGACTGCGTTTGTAAAAATTGTACATCAATAAACATGAAATATTTCCTGAACTAGTGGTCCGATTTTAATTTTTGTTTCGTAGTAAGCTTTGCGATAAATGTCAGAAATATACGACTCAAAAATATTTTCCTTAAACCCTTTTATTTACTTTAAAATGGCAAGCGAATTGAAAGTATGTAAAGCTATTGTTGAAATTTTTAACACTTTTCAAGACCACCCTAAGTGAATGTTAAAAAAAATTGCTCGGGAGCTAAAGAGAAGTCCAAAAACTGTTTTCCGGGACTTATAGAACTTTCAGGAGGACTTTACTGTTACTCGGAACTGATATTGCGCGAGAAAAAATGGTATCAGTTAGCAAAATGAAAAAAGTAAAATTGTCACCATTTCGCAGAGGAACCCCAACATTATGGGCAGAAAAATTGGTAAAAAGGTGGGGTTCTCTAAGTTTTTTGTCTGCAAAGCAAAAAGACAAGCTATCTGAAGACATTTTAACTCGATAAAGTTCCAGGTCGGAATTCTGCGAAGCACAAAGTGACGAAAGAGCGTGGCAATAATTAACCCTTTCGAACCGGCTTTCAACCGCTTGAGTATATAACATTTAACTAGTTTCCCACAATTAAGTAAGTTAATTATAACTAAAAAATCCTCATTCAAATTATTTCCATTTTTATCAAGGTGTGGGCGGTGGGTGGTGGTAAACCATTGTACCACCAGTGCTGTTGTGTGGTACAGCATATGTACCATCAGTCCTTAAGCTGCTAACAGTTATTGATTATTTCAACGAATATATTTTCTTATATTTTATTCAAATAATATATTTTACATAACAAAGGTATTTATATTCACGAAAAAATACTTTTAAAATTAATATGGAGATGTATTAATTTGATTTATTTAGTCTGATAACTTGCAAAGCAACCCGTGCAAAGTGGTATATCGCATATCTGGCACATTTACTTTGTTCTCGTTTGCTTTTTGTTGCGCCGAAAATTTTCACAACGTCTTCTAGTATTAATGGGAACTGGTAAATGCATAGATATAATGCCCAGATTCTTCTGTCCTGCGGATATGTGCCCCATTGCTTGAGACCTGCGTCTGGTTGCAGTTTTCTTATCTTCAAATATTAGGGATTCTGCTAATATTATTATTAAATCGATAAATGGAAGTTTTTCTCATCGGAGATCGCAATGAATGACCGAAGATTTCGCAGCGGAAATCATTAAAAGACGGTAGAACACTTTTTTCCGCGGTTTCTTTCTTGTAGGACATAACAAACATATATCCCAGGAGAATTGTTATTTCCCCAGCATCAGTTTTCGATATATTTGGTGATTGTTTTGCGGTTCCAAATTTAAAAATGCGTTCGTTTGTACATTGCGCGGTATATACACACACACTTCGAGGAAAATTTTTTTTAAATACTGAAAATGGTGACGAAGTACGTGGAATTTCGGGACATATATTTCACTCACGATGTTCGTTTGTAATATGCTTAGGCATAAAATTTGGCTGAGGACAAGATCATGACCTATGGTTCGAAGTCATGGAAATGATGTTATCTTCGAGCTCTTGGTCGAATTCTTCCGATTCATTTTCATTTACACCTTCAGCATGGGATTCGCTATCGTAAGATAAAGATGAAGATATAAAAGATTTTTCGCTATCCGTATTCGAGTCCGGTTAGTAATTATCATCATTTACGCCAGAAAAGTCCCCACTTTCATCGTCACCTTCATTGCCAACGTCAGAATAATCTCCATCAACATCCAGCGTCTTTGCTATTTCATCTTCACACAGGTTTTCGACATTTTATTTCTTTGTAAAAAAAAAAACAACAAGTATCGTAAATATTGACGAAGGGTACTGCTGGTACACATATGTACCAGTATAAAGGACTGCTGGTACGTATACGTACCAGTTTTGTAAAACTCAAAATATACAATAATAAATATCCAAAATTTGTCATTATCAATACTTATCCTCATAAACGAAGTTAATATCTTTAGTGTTTATATATTTTTTACTACTTTGCACTTTGTTTTGAATTACTAATACTTGCAAAAAATGTACGCGTTCGCATGCTTCGCTGTTTCACTCAAAGCAGTGTGTAAACTGTGAGCGCGAATGAGCTCCTTTTTATATTTACCATTAGAAAAACCAGCAGGCTTCGTCCGAGTATATTCTTTTCAAGTTTGAGTGTAAATTTTAGGAGTTATCCCATAATAAAATTTAGTGGTACATATGGTGTACCAGGAGGTTCGAAAGGGTTAAGAACAGATTTTTTTTTTAATTCGATTGCTACATTAAGGCCTCTCCGCAGCTCTCAAGAAAACGCTCAAGAAAAAATTTGCATTATTTCTTGTGCGTTGAAATAGTAGCAAGAAAGTCATTATATTTTCAAAAGAAATGTCACATTTGAGTTTATTTACCTCTTCTGTCAAATTTTCTTGAAGAAATAATAATTTCTTGGCAGAACCAGAGTTCAGTTGTGCACTTTTTCTAAAAAATCTTAAAAAAATAGTAGTAGAATTTCTTTAGAACTGCGTACCGCAAAAGAAAATATGACAAAAGAAATTTTTTTTGAGCATTTCTTGTACGTCAAATTACATAGATTTTTTGGTTTTCTTGAGAGCTGCGTATAGGCCTTTAGGGACGATGAAACGTTTGTTTTAGCCGCCTTTTCGCAGCTTCCAGGCCAGGAGTTTTACATCGCGGAACACGAGAAATGTTGACGAAAAGTTTAAATCACAGAGGCAGTCGAAAGCTCCTCGGAAATTTCTGGTTTGGTAACCAATTTGCAGATATGGTGAACGAAGCAGATTTTTCGGAGAACAGGAGCAATAAACACGCAAATTTACGGTAAAGAATGCTTGACGAAATAATTACGTCTTTCCTATGCCGTCATGAGATTTTTGCAATCTTCTGACTGGACCTAGCCTCATGTCATCACAGCAAATTGGCTTTGGAATGGTACTCCAAAAAAATATTATTTTGGGGCCTCGAGAAACAAATCAGTCTAACTGCCTAGAACTGAGTCCGATTGGGAAATAATGGGCATTAGTCAAAAGGGAAATTAAAGCAACGAAGCAAGTAACCCAGAATGAAAAAAATTTTCGCGATAAGTGGCTTTCAGAATCTCGAGAAATAACAGAAGGTACCATAAAATCTGTAATGCAAGGGGTGCCAGAAAACTTCAAAATTTTTTTAAAATAATTATTGTGGAAAAAACTTAAGCATTTAGCAAAAGTTTGAATAAAATTAGCTGCTAAATCTGACTTTTATTTTTAAAATCGGGCTACTAGTTCAGGAAATATTTCATGTTAATTGATGTACAATTTTTTCAAACGCAGTCCTTAGTTACGATCACTTTTAATTTAGGCTTTGTGATCACTCTGGTATATACACCCTTATTATGGTTGTCGTCGTCGACACTCACTCGACGTTGTCGGCGCCGACTTATCAAAATCGGTATTACGTATGGTAAAGTCGATAACTTGTGACAACTATCGAAACATATTTGGTATCAGCTAAGTCGACGTCGACGGTCACTCGTTGCCATTTTTGTCGACGCGGTGTTTAATTGTGACAAGAAGAAAATTTAGTATGTATGCATTTTTGTTTTTTAAATTTTATTACGGGAGTGTTAAAATTAGTAGAACTAACATCCGCAGAATATTTCCTGCTAGTTTTATTGAAAAATTCCCACTAGTTTAAAAATAAATTCGGTGAGCGCACATACCGAAGCCGACCCAAAGGTTTTCAATGGGGTACGATACCAACTAATTTTTTACAACATTGAGAAGCAATCACCATTAAATTGAATGCCTTGGCACCTCCTTTAAGAAAGATTGAGGGGAAAACCAATTTATTAAATATTTATGTACATACATACATATGTATATATGTATTTCAACTAAAATTATTTTTCTTTTATTTCTTAATTACTCGAGCACTTCATTGCTATGTTCATCGCTACAACTTGATGAATCATATGCAAAATACATTTATAATAAAGAAATAAATTATCTAAATAGCACAGATTAAAAATTCGGAAAAAATTGCGCACAGATTGTAAATAAAATCAAACAGCTAGTGCAGAAATTATAGGGATGGTACTTTCGTCATTCGGTTTACCGATAAACAGTCGACGTCGTCTCCATACGCTTAGCTAATACCGATTTTGCGTCGAAGTGACGACGACGTCGAGACGACGTGATGTCGACTGAAAAGTGACAACGACGTCGACGACGACAACCGTAATAGGGCCCATAGTTTGGGGAGGTTTTGGAGATTGATCTATTATAACTCCATATCGTCGCATAAACCGCGTATCCGCTACCACCCAAATATTACAGGAGACAGTAAAAACTGTTTTAATTCAAAACGGTTCGGAATTTTGCAAACCCACATCCAAACCAAGGTAGATTTTTGGATTATATTCTTAATCCAAATATCATTTTGGGGAAAAACAGTTAAATGTGCAGTTATTGGCTTACTTATGTATTTATAAGCGGTTTTGTGTCTTTTATTTTGTTCAATAGTGACGTATAGGCGGTTTTGCAGGCGTACGTAAAAACTTTTCTTCAATAAAGCAAAGTTATAATCCATTTCGTGTTTATGAAAGTATAATCAACTTTAGTACATTACAGTACAGTTATAAAGCAATAACACCTATTATTCGCGGTATTGGTTCGAAAAATTTCGTAAAAAAAAGCGGTTTTGAAACTGTGTCATTATTTGGAATTGCGTTGTGTGAATCTCAAAATTGTTGCATGAATGGATGGGGACGGACGCCAGGAATGTATTTTTGATGAAATCTCATTTTTGGCAAAAATGTCACGCGGTTTGCACTTTAAACGACGATATGTATGTACATCACCATACCAAGTGAGCATTTCAGTCTATATAAGTATGTATGTACATATGTCCAATCCAATTACAAAAAAATATGTACCCTAGATCTTAACAATATGAGTTGCTTATTTCCGCGGTGCAATAATACCAAATATGGCTGCAAAGACGGTGATATAAAATTTTTCCAATTTGCGACGATACCCTTTATTCGCGGAGAGTGGATGAAGATTTGTGGAGTGAGCGAAGAGGAGCTACCGGAAGTTCCATAAATCTGCTCACTAGTGCCCTTTCTCATTCTGTCCTTTGATTCCTGAAATACCCAAACTTTCAAACAAAAATCTACGCATTCAAAAAATAAAAGTCTGGCATCGCTATACTCCAAAACTGACATAAGATCAAACTTCAAAAATCTGCTTTTTAATCAAAAAGACAGCGTCAAAATGACAATGCACATACCTGTATTTTTTATACCATGGGCTTTTATTAATATCACCCAATAAATCAATAATAGAAAAAAATAAATTTGAAAATCAAGTTTACTTACCAATAGGTCGGGGATTATAACAAAATCTCTAATACAGGACGCCGCCAATATTTAGATACATAAGTACGTATCGGCAAGCAATTTGAGCTGCTTGGCAAATTGCTTTCTTATATTGAACTAGAAAGGAGCTCCCTTGAAAGGTCATTAAGGGTCGCATTGACATCTTAATAACCGCATTTAATTTGAGAATACTTTATCCTGTCTATAAATATGTACATTTTCATAGGTTTAAACTGTGTCGACAAAATATTCTTTTTTCAAGTGAGGTAGGAAACGACCAGCTACTTTAATTTGAGAAATAGTTTGTACGCATGTCTAGTAAGCGGAAATTAAAAATATGTAATTGTCAACCTTAAAATTACTTTGGGGTTTTCACAGACAAAAAAAAACAAAAATATGTATTTAAAAATAAGAAATTTTTTTATATAAAATATTTTTGAAATCCTGTATGTATCTGTCTTTTGTTGACAAAAAATTTCGATTTAGCCTGTACATATAACACTACGTTTTTTCTCTGTATTTTTCTTGTATTTTTGGTTTGAAAAACCTACCGAAAGTCGAAATACAAAAACAAGTGTGTAATCCTCCTCAAGCGTGGCTATGTGAATTTTTTATATTATGCTAGAGACACAGTAGTATAGTAGAAATATTGCGATCTATACCACATATGTGTCACTCTCATATTGTAGTTTAATTGAAAATTTTCATAGTAAAGCAAAATCATAGTATTGATATTATAATATTCATACCACATATGTGTCTTAGGTATTAAGCTACATATAAATTAGAAATAACCACTATGGTCTCAAGCTCTATTTTATTTGAATATTTTTCATTATTACCTGGAAGCTTAGCCCATAAGGAATTTAGGGATATAAAAAAATTAAACCGCATTAGGACAGATTTTTGCAAATTCAATGTTAAATATTTCACATACAAAGCTAGTTTTGAGACAGTATCTTTTCACATATATATGTAGCTTAAATAAAATATAGAGACTAGAGGGCTGCACGAATGGATTCGAAACGACCAACAAAATATTCGCGGCCGTCCAATTACAGTACCTACTTGTTTCTGTCGCTTGCGAATAAGCGCAAGTAGAGCACAACCATAAACAGAACCAATACAATACTTATTCTTAGCGACAATTACATGACCTTAAAAAGGTTCTGCAAATAGTGTACACTACTTGCGAATACTTCGAATATAATCGAAATATATGTATGTACATACATATTTTCATAAACACACATTCAGACGTTGTCTTCAGCAAAATTAGCCCTGCAAAAAAATGTGCGATTAATCCCGAAAGATATTTTTCCCGGATTGATCCCTTTCGAGAACAATTGGTCCACAATTAGTCCCCGATTGTTCCCGTACGGGTATAAATGTAGACTAATTGTAGACCAATTGTTCCCTAACGGGTATAAATGTAGATTAATCGCTTTCATCCCGAACGGGTATAAATGTAGATGAATCGCTTTCATTCCGAACGGGTACAAATCTAAATTCCTTAAATGTAGAAATTTTACAAAAATATGCAATGTATTTAAAAAAATTGTAGAACAACCGGTAAAACGAATTGAACACTCTTTCTTTTAATAACATTTTTTTTTTTTTCACCATCCAATATATTTTGCCAACTGTATAAATAAAATACATCTAACAATTTTGTGGTTCGTTAAAAGTAATTAGTAATTAATAATGACTTAATAAACTTGGTGGGCATGTATGGATTGCTCTCAGTAGTGCATCCATTTATTGTAGTCCATCAGTAAAGATCTGTAAAAGATTTTCTTTTGAGGCGTACGAAACTAGTTGGTCTTGCCGTCAGGGCTAGAGCGAGGGGGTTGGGGTGAGCTAGTAGTCTCGTTTTGTATGACCTAGCATACTTTCTGATTTCTTCAGCAATAGTAGGTATCTTTAGATCACGATATAGACGGTCGTTTGTGACGTAGTAGGGTGCATTTACAATCATTCTAAGAGTTTTCGATTGGAATCTTTGGAGAATTTCAATATTTGAGTTTGCTGCAGTTCCCCACAGCTGTATGCCATAGGTCCAAATGGGTTTTATGATGGCTGAGTAAAGCAGGAGTTTGTTGTCGATTGATAGTTGGGAGTTTCGATTCATGAGCCAATAGAGATTCCGCAGTTTTATACCAAGAGCTTTTCGTTTGGTGAATATGTGGGTTCTCCATGTTAGTTTTCTGTCGAGGTGCATACCAAGGTACTTTGTTACGTCACTTTGCGGTATATCAATGCCGTTGAGTTTTACGGGTGGGCAAGTGTTACGTCTAGTGGTAAACGTCATTTGGACAGATTTTGATTCATTTGACTTTATCCGCCAGTCTTTCAGCCAATGGGTAATTTTATTTAAACTTCTTTGAAGCTTGAGTGAGGCCACGTTTGGGTTGAGGTCTGCAGCCAGTACGGCAGTGTCATCGGCAAAAGTGCCAATAGTGACTCCTTCTGCTATTGGGAGGTCATGTGTGTAAAGTAGGTACAGTATTAGGCCCATTATACTACCTTGCGGGACACCTGCTAAGCTCTCGTAAAGCTCAGACTGCTCTGATCCTTCCTTGACGAAAAAGTAACGTTTTTTTAGGTAAGATTGTATAAATAGGAAGTAATTTGTAGGGAGAGTAGTTTTTATTTTATAGAGGAGACCGTCGTGCCATACGCGATCAAAAGCTTGGGATATGTCTAGAAAAGCAGCTGTACAATATTTTTTTTGCTCAAAGGCAGAGTAGATTTTCTCGGTAAGTCTATGTACTTGTTCAATTGTTCCGTGTCCTCTTCTGAAGCCAAACTGGTGATTAGGTATAATGTTACGCTCCTCTATTATGGGTAGGAGTCTTTTAAGGAAAATAACTTCCAAGACTTTTGAGACAACGGGCAATAACAATGATGAATAATAATTTTAACAAAATGTTGCTTAAAATATCCTATGAAAAAATCCTTTACATTACGCTCATATAATGCATACTCAAAACTTACAATTTTTTTTATTTATTTATTGAGATTTTTTTACAAAAGTAAAACATTATATAATCTTTAATTAAATATGCATGAACATTTACAATGTTTTAAAGATGGTTATTAAAAATTGCTGTGGCTAACAACTTGGAAAAATCTACATTTGTACCCGTTCGTGCTGAAAGCGATTGATCTACATTTGTACCCGTTCGGTATGGAATCGATTGATTTTTTGCAGGGACAGGACATTTTTTTGCTTGCCACATCGCATGTATGTCATATTAAGGTGGTTTTATAAAGGAAATAAAGCTCCAGAAATTGGCGGAACACCCCGATTTTCATGCGAATATAATACGGAAATCTATACCTAAAATTTTACCTTAATATATTAAAATTTAGAGGTCGTGCAAATGCCTCCAAATTTCTTTCTCCTTTATATCAGTGATGATACATAATTTTTTTCAGTCCTTAATGAATAAGAAAAACATTTCTTATCATTAAAAAATGGAACATATGTTTGTTTGGCTTTTATTTTTTGGTCCACCTTAATGCCAGATGCACATTAAATAAACAAACAAACCAAAGAAGCAACAAGGTTTTGCGAATACTTCATAACATGGTTATTATTATGTTTTACTCAATCGTGGCGAATAGTGTACACTAATCGCTCCAACAGAGCAAATAGAAATAGTATTTGTATTCCAAATGAAAAGTATGGCTTTTATTCGTAGCTGCATTGAAATTGTGCTGTGACTAATTGTACAATGCATAGAGTATTCGCAAATATAGAAGAGGCAAATGGTATTGTGCAGAGGTCTAATAGAGACTTTTGAAAGTGTATAAATTAAACAGAGGCTTTTGAGAGCGTAGCTTTATTTAATGTTTTTTTTTAGAATACGGAAGAATTTTACAATAAATTTGTAATGGACATTATGCACCTTTAAATACTGGTACACAATCCATCAAAAACTCAATATCGAAAAAATATCACATAGAGACTTTGAAAGTGGACTACTCAATTATCCTGTAGGTTGAAAAGAGACAAACACCCTCTCTAAAACAATTTGATTGACATTTAATTTCAAACTCAACGATAATTATATGAATAATTTTTTTTTTTTTTTGAAATTTGAAATAAAATAAAATAATAATGAAAATTACAGAATGGCTATGTATTCCCTGTTATAAATTAGACACACAGTGCTGAATATATTTAGAATCATACGCTTTCCGCATTTAAACTAAAATACGAAAAGGACGTCTTCCTTCCCGTTATTGCAAAGCAGAAGCTTGTCAGAGGCAAGCTCAATTTACAATTTGTATTTCCATTTCTTTTTTTTTTAATATTATTTATTTTACCGAAATACATTCTGGCTGGATCGTTCTTAACGGCATACATGGTATTTTGTTTGTTTTTTGTTAGCTTTTTTAAATATAGCTTGCCTGCTTGCACCAATGCAAAACTGTATTTGACTATCTCTGTCACGCAAAAAACTATGTACAATATATGTAAGAAAAATACAAAAAAACGTAGTGTCAGAAAGGCACTTGTAAAATAAATCGCACTTCCTGAAATTGATACTGAATTGTTTTTTCTTTCATTTTTTTGTTACAAATAAAACAGTAGAAAATAGAAAAAAATTAATATCTCACCATCATTTTTTTCTTTTGATACATACATATGTATTAATTTCTAAGTGTGATTTTTTGTCTCCAAATGTTTGTTATTTTAAAAACCTTTTGAAAATATTGACTGAAATTGTCGATCTCTGCTACGCGACTTTAATGCGTAGATGAGAAAGCGGCCGTTTTAAATTATAATTGTCTACTAATAGTAATAATAATACACTGGCGCGGATATAACTCTAACGAGTTTTACGGGCGAGCTTTTCTCTAATTGTTTAGTTTACTTAAAGTCGATTTCACCAGAGAAAAGTCTGCCGGATGCCGGTTGATACAAACACTAAAACCCTTAATTATTTTTTTGAATTTCAAATTAGATTCTTGGCATTGACCTTTTGAGGAACAAAAGCTTTCAATAAAGTGCTTTCTTGAAAGCCATTATACATAAATTAAGTTAATAACGTAAGTTTGTTATAAAAATTCACACATCGTCAAAACTTGTAATAGATTCACTAACATGATGATGAGAAACAGTTTCGATCAATTATTAAATCAAATTAACTATCATTTCATATACATTGACATATCATATTTCACTATTACCAATAATAGAAAATGTATTTCACTTAATGAAACTTATAGAAAAATCTACAAATAAGTACATATGGTATATGTATTACCCAACATTACAAGTGGCAAAAGTTTATTCCAAAATATATCGCACGTTTTATTCAATAGGGATTTAACTAAAATAATTTTTTTTTTTGGGAAAACGCAAACTTATAATTGCAAATAGTTTCCTTCTACGGCTAACTACAAAATTACTTTTATTTCCGCCATTTTTATCTTTTTGAGTATTTTATAAGACTAGACTCAAAGGCACGACCCAGTTATTGAAATATATGGCAAAATCCCAGAAATCGAAAATTTCGAGTTAAATCCCTATTGCATAAAACAAGCGATATATGCATTCGCTCTTTCGGAAATGTATTTTAAAATAACCTTACTATCTAATGCTCTCGTTTATATTACATACATATGTATAATGTATAGGGCCACAAATAAGCATATGTTACCTGCAACTTATGACGTGGTGAATTTTCGATACCCGGAGGCTTCGGATGACTAATACTTCGTCCAGTGTGCTCCGCAGTATTTGGAGTTTTTACAGGTATCGGAGGCATCTTAATTGTGATATTGTCCTCATAATCGGACTCCACCTCCTCCGCTTTGGATGTCGTATCTGCCTTTGAACTATTTTCGGCATCATTATCATTTGCTTCCTCGTCCGGAACAGATTTAGTTGTCGCATTTGAGGAGCTGACTTCTTTCGGCTTCTCTTCGTCTTTGTTAACTGCAATTTCTTCCGAAATCACTTTATCTGGTATAGTCTCTTGTGGTTCTTGAGGTTTCTCTGGTGGCTCTTGGGGCTTAGGTGTTTCTACAATGCCTAAAAAAGAATTTTATTACTAATATGTTTACTATTTAATGATTTAATCCATTTATTCTACCTTTCTTTCCTCTCAAATTCGTATAGCCATTTTCATTCTTAAACGAATTTACGGAATTCCGGAGAAAACGATTGGGAATTAATGACCCCGGCGAACAACCCTTTTCTTTACAATCTGGACACTCATTGTCTTCAGATTCAAGTAGAGCACATCGCACACCTAGAATGTACAAAAACGTTTAATGCCAATATGTATTGATACATTTTAGTAAAAGAAAAAATTTGACAACTTACAATCATCACAAAATGAACTGCCGCAGCATGGTATCATAACGGCATCAACGAAAAGATCTTTACAAATGCTGCATACCAATTCCTCGGGTATCTCCTTTTGGGTTTCAATTGCTGTTGGTGGTTCTGGAAAATCGGCAGCTGACTCCCTGGAGAATAATTTATTTTTAATATATGAATTTATGTACATACATATGTACATATGTACATATGTATACATATAAATTATATTTGCAACAACCCTGCAGTAAATATGGGGACAGGTGTCTCCAAGTCATTATGTATTCTACAGCGACAACTGCACTAGTTCAAATGTCGACAAATTTAGAAGCACAATTGCCTCTTTGGAAGTTCTTCGTATTAGATACGGATATAAAATTTTCCTACACCTGCGGAAGATTAATTTCTTGGTCCAGGATAAGGACAGAGAAAAAGCGAATAAAAATCCCCAATTAGTCTAGATTCAAGAACCATGGGTATGTCGTTAACGCACCTGTGGCCTTGGAGGGATTTCTTAAGGCAACATCCTTTGTCAATACCTCTGTAGAAATACAATGAAATGTATATGTTAAATATCTATAGAATATTACATTGTGTGTCGCGTTTATGGGAAGTAGTCCTGGTGACTTAGTATATACCGTTTCTCTATAATAATTTACTGCAGGGAAAATTATTTTTTGTTAAGTAAATATATGTAAAAAGTTGATTTGCTGGCTTTTTTTGGTTAATGGAAAATGTCGCAACTACCGAAGTGGTAGAAGTTATGGCTATCTATCGTCGAACTCTTTCCGGTAATTGGATTGTAACCAGCACACGGCTGCATGCAGCCACCTTAGTGAAGTCATACATATGTACGTCACTGAAGCTCTGTGCAATATGCCTTTTATGCGCTAGTACTTTTGCATATTTTTCCATTAATTAAAAACTAAATTATTTTACTTACTTATCGTCTTTATCAAGGAAGGATCTCGGTATGCCAGTATTTCTTTTGACATCGCTATGGTCTTTTCCCATTATGTAGGGGCAATTTTTGATCCAATGTCCCGATTTCTTGCATTTATTACACCGATATGAGGGCGGTACTTCTCCAAGTTGAGAATGGCCCCGTATTCTGTGATAACTGTGAAATGGAATGGAATTATGCAAACAAATATTATAATATAGTTAAAATACGTAAGCTTTGTTGAGATGGTTTTTTAAGAACTTTTATTTGATTTCTTTACCTCTTAGGATCATATTCAGCTGTGCTCTGGATCATCATCTCCAAAATCTTATCTTCTTCACTACCTTTCATTTTAGACAAATCTAAAGAGTTTCCATCTCCTCGAGCCGTAGATCTCGTTTGTTGGGTTTTTTCTACATTTTGTGGATTCCAAGTTTTTTTTGGCTGAGATATGGGTATTCTGGCAATAATAAGCGACGTATTCTTGGGTATCAAGGTTGAATCATCTTGGTATTCTAGAAGGTATCAAGTGTTTATTGTCAGTAAAAGTTGATTACAAATATTTTTGTTGTGTATGTTCATATGTACATATGTACTTATGTACATATGTATGTTTAGCACATATGTAATTGGTACACAAAAGCTTTAGGATGAAGTTGTATATTGTATAAAAAGGTAAAAGAGCAAAAAGCGTGTTTTAAATTTGCTTAGCTTGGCAAACCAATCTCACCTTGCTAGTGGGCTGAGCTAATTTTGCACTCATCTGGTGTATTTTAATTCTTAAAATAAGACATCGACAATCTTTTCTAGGTAGTTCATAGCGTCTGTGTAGCCAGACGTTGGCCCAATGCTTTTGGAAACCAAATCCCTTTTAAGCATTTCAAATTTGGCTGTGCATAAATGCACCAGTGCACTATGGTTCAGTTTTTGAGGAATAAAATAGTTAGAGTTAAGATATCGGTCTAAAACTTTTCATAGGGTATTTAAAGGTAAAAGTAATGTCTCATGACGAAAATGGGCGAACCACGCCCATTTTTCGCTGCTGCTGCCATACATAGCGGAAAATGTAAATTTAGGTTGATTTTCAAATAGAGATAAAACTTTACTTTTCTAAAGGTTTCCGGTACGCTGAATCTGAATCTGAAGTCTGATTTTCGATGCTACCTGTAGTTTTAGAGATATTGTTATTTTAAGTTTATTAACTTTGCGATAGGAAATTTTAAAGTTTTTTATTTTTTTAGCAAGTTAATGAAATTAAAATAACAATATCTCAGGTACTAAAGAAGATATCCGAAAAAATGTAACGTTATTGTCAAGGGAAATTATTAGGTTTTTAAACCCTATATATAAATGAGTTTTATATTTTTATTATTATCAATATAAATTTGTAAAGTATCGCCATTTTCGAAGTTTACTTTGCTCTGAAAAAAGTGAAATTGTAGCCTCGCTTGCAAACTCCCGCAGATAAAATAACATTTGCATTAAAGAGTACACTATTAGCTGTAACTACATATATAATTTGTATTGATCCTATTTGATCCAACTTATTTATATTCTATTTAATACAGAAAAAACTCAAAAAAATCAAAACACAACACGGCTTATTTAAACTCAAAATTATATTAACGATTATTATTGTTTCAGAAAAAAGTTTGTTGTTCTTGATTTTATAATAATAATACAATGGCGCTATTATAACTCTGACGAGTTTTATGGCCGAGCTTCTCTCCCAATTCGAGGTGTGCTCCTTTTTGTTTTTCCTACTAATTGGGTGGACCTACAGTTTTATGCCGGCTCCGAACGGCGAATGCATTTTTTGTGAGAAGCTTTTTCATGGCAGAAATACTCTCGGAGGGTATGCCGCCCACTGCCGAGAGGTGACCGCCGCTCTTAAAAAACCCAGTAATTGGATTTTTACTAATTAGAAAAATTTGTTTGGCTCGGACCGTGGTTTGAACCCGAGACCTCTGGCATAGCAGGCGAGCACTCTACCCACTGCACCACAGCGGCCACTCATTGATTTTACATACCTTTATTATTATTTTCCATTTTATAAACACACTTTAAGCTGATGCCAGATAGAACTTCGTATTGCGCTACCTGACACTTTCTGAGTGACAGCTGGCATAAAATACACGTATCTATATGAGGTTTCTCACATAACAAAAAGTAACGCAACGCCGAAGTTACGTAAAGCATAAAGTTGCCCAAATCTAAACTTTTGGGCGCGTTGAAATTTTTTTTTCAGTTTCCATTTACTTAAAATGTAAACAAACAAATTTAAATTTCACACAATTAGAAAATAATTTAATAGATTTTTATTTTCTTATACATATATTTTTTTGTAAATAAAACGGAGAATGACAAATTTTTCAGAAAATAAATATTTTTCGAGTGATGTTACAACGTTCATTGTGGCATAGTTTTTCAGTTTTGCGTTGTTTGACATAGAAAGCGACGTAACGCAAAGCGAAAAAAGTTTTATATGGAATCAGCTTAAGCTGATTCCACATAGAACTTTGTGTTGCGCTACGTGACACTTTCTGCGTGACAGCTGAGATTAAAATACATGTATCTATATGAGGTTTCTCACATAACAAAAAGTAACGCAACGCCGAAGTTACGTAAAGCACAAAGTTGCCCAAATCTCAACTTTTGGGGGCGTTGAAATTTTTTTCAGTTTCACTTTACTTCAAACGTAAATAAACAAATTTAAATTTCACACAATTGAAAAATAATTTAAAGATTTTTATTTTCTTATTTAAGCTGATTCCACATAGAACTTTGTGTTGCGCTACGTGACACTTTCTGCGTGACAGCTGAGATTAAAATACATGTAACTATATGAGGTTTCTCACATAACAAAAAGTAACGCAACGCCGAAGTTACGTAAAGCACAAAGTTGCCCAAATCTCAACTTTTGGGGGCGTTGAAATTTTTTTTCAGTTTCAATTTAATTCAAATGTAAAAAAACAAATTTAAATTTCACACAATTGAGAAATAATTTAATACATTTTTATTTTCTTATTTACTTTTTTGTAAATAAAACGCAGAATGAAAGATTTTTCAGAAAACAAATATTTTTTGAGTGATGTTGCAGCGTTCATTGTGGCATAGTTTTTCAGTTTTGCGTTGTTTGACATAGAAAGCGGCGTAACGCAAAGCGGAAAAAGTTTTATGTGGAATCAGCTTAACTTTTTTTTGTAAATAAAATGGAGAATGAAAGATTTTCCAGAAAATAAATATTTTTTGAGTGATGTTGCAGCGTTCATTGTGGCATAGTTTTTCAGTTTTGCGTTGTTTGACATAGAAAGCGGCGTAACACAAAGCGGAAAAAGTTTTATGTGGAATCAGCTTTAATTCAAATTCGTTAGCTTTTTATCACCACTTGATATTTTTATATAATTTGAGTAAAATCTTTTTTACGAATACAAAAATCAAAACCAAGACTTTAAAAGCTTTCTGACAAACAAGTGATAGCCAGTTGACATTATTTTTTTTAATTTTTTATTTACTACATTAATGTGTAATAATGCCTATATACATTTTTTTCTTGGTTTTTTTGGTTTGGAAAACCCACCGAAAGTCAAAATACAAAAACAATTCTTCTGTAGGTTGAAAAGAGACAAATACTCCCTCAAAAACAATTTGATTGACATTAAACTTCAAACTAATACTCTAAGCACATTCGAACCGGCAACTGCAGAGCAGCATCTGTCGACCAACTTCTTGGCATCAAACGTCGTCTGAAGTAAACATCTGAAATATTATAAAGACGACGGCGTTGAACATAGCCACGTATTTAAAATGCACACATACACACGTTTCTGCCTGTACATGTGCATTGTCGCTTGTCAAATTAGAAATAGCTCTATATTGGCGGCAGCGACAAATGCAACCCTTCTGCCGTGAAGTCGTGCTGGCGTTAAAATGTGTGCGCCCATAAGATCGTGTGCATTTTAATTTTGACAACTCGCTGCTTGTCACTTGCTGGTTCGAATGTGCTTAGAGTATAAATGAAAATAATATTTATTTCAAAAATTAATTTTTTTAGAAATTTGAATTTAAATTACTGAAATAAAAAAGTTATGAAACTCTAAGAGCAGGATAGCTGTGTATTCCATGTTATAAAGGGAAGCCAGTACGCAATATAATTTTTCTTCCGGACTTCTTCTTTACCCTTACGGCCATAGCAGAAGCTTACAAGTGCCAAATTTAAAATTTGTATTTGCATATCTTTATATATATTACGCTAAGCGATTTTTTGTAAGCACCATAACTTTTACACCATTATACCGATTTTCGAAAATGTGGTGTCAGATGAAAGGGCTTGACCTGTAGATGTGCAGGAAGGTTTAATTTTTTTGAAAAGGGTTGCCAGATGTTTGAAAATTTAATTTTGCTGTATAGTTTGTTTGATTTTAAAATTTTTGTTACCATATGAAGGGGCTTGACCTGATATTGAGCAATTTAATAGACATTTTTCAAAAAGGGTTGCCACCTGTTCAAAAATTCAGTTTTACGCTATAGTTTGTTTGATTTTTAAATTTGAGGTGTCATATGAAAGGACTTGGCATGGAAATGAGTAATTTATTAAAATTTTTACAAAAAGGGTGCCACCGATCAATAATCCATTTTTACGCTACAGCTTATCTCATTTTTAAATTTGAAGTGTCATGCAAGGCCTAGCACTGAAGATGGGTAATAAAAGGAAAGGGAAGAGGAAAATGAAAGGGACGGATATGGCGAAGGACAGGAAGCGAAAGAGGAAATATGAAAAATAAAATGGATAAAGGGAAAATAAAGCGCAAATAAAGGGGAAAGGGGAAGAGAAAGAGAACTAGAAAGAAAAGGAGGAGCGCGCCAAATGGCCTTTTGTAGGTCGCTTTAAGGTTACCATAGTCTAGAAAAATATTCGGCACAAAACTTCACTATGGGGCTCCTTGGTCAAAATCTATATAAAAAATCTAGGTCCACAGAAAATAAAAATAACCAGTAGCTATGAAGGTATATCAAAAAATGTTCAAATGTGGCAATAAGTGGTCTTCCACCCTCAAATTGTCGCACAGTGTAATTGAAAACCACAGCATCGCGTGGCCGGGTTTACTAGTATTTTTTATTTTAAATATAATTTATTTTCTAGTTGTCAAATTGAAACAATTGTCAGAAAAAATGACCGAATGCCAAAAACTCTACCGAAATACAAGCTGGCTCGTTGGTTTTTAATCGCCTAGATGGTATTTTGTTTGGTTTTTTTCAATATAGCTTGCTCGCTTGTACCAACGCAAAACTGTATTTGACCATCTCCTTCACACAAAAAACCTGGTAGAATACCAGAAAAAAAATGTAATGTCATATGGGCTTAAAAGGTAATTATTTTTTTTGGGATAATCAAGTCGATAATTGGGTTTAATTCCTCAACATTTCGAATTTGAACCATAGTGCAGTGGCCGTATTGTAATTTTTCTTAACCCGTTTTTGTTTCTCCTTTTTGTTAAAACTGTAAAATGTAACAAGATTAACGAAAGTATGGTCAATTGACACTATTCCCCACTCGGTTACGAAATAAAGTCAAACGAAATAAAATCTATCGACTATTGCACTTTCAAGCATTTAATTTGCAAGCAAATTTTGCTTTATTTCACTTACGGATGGGAAATAACACAAACTTTCTTTCTAGTTTTAATTTATGTGGTGTAGTGGGTATAATTCTCGTCTGCTATACCAGAGATCCCGGGTTCTAACCCCAATCCGGACAAACACCAAAAAATTTGCTCTGATTAAAACCGAATTATTGGGTTTTTATAAATGCGGTCACCTCTCTGCAGTGGGCATCATACCCTCCGAGTGTATTTCTGCCATGAAAAAGCTTATCATAAAAAATGCATTCGCTGTTCGGAGACGTCATAAAAACTGTAGATCCACCTAATTTGTAGGAGAAAAATGTTAAGGAGCACGTCTCGAATTGGGAGAGAAGCTCGGCCATAAAACTCGTCAGAGTTATAAACGTGCCAGTGTATTATGTATATTATTATTATTATTATAATTTATTAAAGCTGTTATTAGCCCTGTTTTTATTTAAGCGCATATCCATCTGCGCTTAAATTTTGTATGGACTGCTAAGCGCGGATAGAGATGATACCAGTGAATAATAAAAAAAAAAAAAAAAACAGTTTAAATAAATGAAAATTCTCTCTTTCTGGAGTAAAATCAATGAACCAATCCACAGTACTTTCGAGTAGAAAAACAAATGGCTAACTTTTGTAGACTAATCTGTGGGTGATAATGCATCAAATTTTAACACCGGAAAATTTTCCATCAGTACCATGCGTTCGGGGTTGTAGAGGAGATCCTCCTGATTCTAAATCCAAAAGTCCCGTCGGGTCGGCTTTCCAATAATGCCGCACGCCCCCAAAAAATGACTTTTACTGAATTGTAGGGGAGGAGGAGTAGGTTCTGAATCAGTTAAATTTAGGCGCCGGACGTACCTGGTTTTCCCGGAATTTGTTAAAGTTGTTAAATTTTTACCAATAACAACCCCAATTCCTCATTTGCAAAACAAATTTCACTCTTTATTTTAGTAAATATCTAATGTTTACACTTTTCACACCACGTATATTACTTTATATTTAATAAATTTTGCAATATCGCGTTAAAATCACTTTTATCAAAAATGTTGCTAATAGCGTCTTCACAGAAGAGTGGGTACATACACACACACACACACACACACACACACAACTGACATAGATACAAGGTAAGTGTTTGTACAATTTTGCGAGTTGAAATTGCCGCAAAATTACTGTAGACCGGGTCATAGATATTACGCTGAAGGGTGTACTACGCAGAAGGACATCACCGTGGCGGTAGCCACGGTTGGGGCACACGTCCGGACGGATGGCGTAGCCCAGGGTTATTTTTTATAAGCGCGGCCGAAGGCCGCCAACGCAGAAAAGTGTTCTGCGTAAAAGTTTTTTTCTTTATCTATCGATTTTATATGGAGAGTTACTAAACTAAACCTAAAGTCTCTTGAGGATAGGAGGAGGATTCTTTCGTTATCTTTTGTATTTGGAGTGGTCAATGGAGCAATTGATTGTCCTGGTCTTCTTGAAAAGATTCCTTTCAATGTACCTGTTAGATCACTTCGCTTTCCTGTTCCTTTTTCCATCAGTGTCTCTAAAACCCTGTATACTCTAAATGCTCCTCTGGCTAGAGCTTTATCTGAATTTAACAGCCTTTCCAGGCATATTGATATCGATTTTTCAGTTTCCAAATTTAATTTTGTAAATTCTCTTAACTTGTTTTTCAAATAGTTTTAATTGTTATGTGTTAGCTTTAAGTTTAGTAAATCCTATAATCTTTCTACATCATTCAATTAGCCGTTAAGTCTTTTGTACTTTGTTTGGCTAAATAAATAAATAAATAAATAAACTTTAACTATAAATTCCTCGAAAACGAGGTACGTCCGGCGCCTAAATTTTACGGATTCAGAACACCCTTCCCCTCCCCTACCCACCGGTAGAAGTCGTTTCTTTGGGGGCGTGTGGCATTATTGGAAAATTTCCCCACTATAAGGTTTTGATTTCAGTTTTGAGATCTCTCGAGAGGCCCTCTACCCCCTGAAAGTCATTTTTCTCAGATCGGGGTTCCTTAATGGGTGAGTTTCTAAGACAAAGCTGCTCCGCAACTGTTGAGCCCGACCCTTTTGGTAGATGGAAATCTTAGCCTTGTATATATGTATATACATACATCCGTATACCTACATAAGTACTATGCAGTGTTGCCACTGAAAAAAAAAATTTTACTAACCAAATTACCGCCTAATTACCGCCTAAAAACGCCCAAAAATCAGAAGTCAACTTAAAATGGAATTAGATATTTATTTTTAAATACATATGTACATACTAAGTAATCTTGGCTCCCACTCATTCAATTCAGAACTAACACTAGACTGTCGCCGATCTCTAAAGGAGATGGCCAAACAGACCTGTCTGCACCTCGTGTAGGTCCCGGGACGTAGGGATATCAATGGCAATTGTAGGGCGGGTGAACTTGCGAGGCAGGGCACTACCGAGCAGGTTCTTCCTGACAAAGAACGCATAGGTATGCCGTTAGCCACAAACAAGCTAATTCTTAAACAGCATATCTATAAACTAGCACGTGATAGATGGCAACAGAAGCCAGTATGTCGAACATCAGGGCAAACCTGGCAGAAATGGGTTCACAAGTGATCTCATCAGTACTCTAAGGAGAGATGACATCTCGAACCTTGTGGGGGTACTCACAGGACACTGCCTCATCGGGAAACACGCAGAGAGGCTAGGTGCACCCTACCGCAGATGCTGCATAAGCTGGAGGCGAGGAGACAATCGAACACCTCATCTGCCACTGCTCGGCTCTTAACAGCGGCAGACGACGCTTTCTTGGGACTTCCTTCCTGGATACCCTATGCAAAGTCGCGGATGTCGACATAAAGAACCTGGGCCCTCACTCTGTAGTTTGATTCGAAAGAAAGTTCGTTCGATTTCGAGTTCTATTCCATATATTCTATGCAATAAGAATGTGCTTTCAAATCGCATTTCGCTTTTAAATAGAACTACATAGAGGGCCCTGGTGAACTGCATTAAGTTCTCAAATTGGTTCAAAAAGCAGGAGTAATCCGTTTTCTTCTTGTGGTATCACAACGGGCCTCTGCACTGGCCTAAGTGCGACTCTATGGCAGCCACTCCAACCTAACCTATTCGTGGAATAACCCGTATGTTCGCTGGCGCTTTTCAAGTCAAACAATTTGTGTTAAATTTTAGCATTTTATTTGCAAAATAAATGTCAGATTGTCTGATTTTGACGTTTCATTAAACTTGGCATGCGAGACGAGTCCCAAGCGTATTTAGATATAACAATAAAAGAAGTTTACACGGGAAAGATAAAATGTTTAGCGTCAGAGAATTTGTCTCCACTAAAAATATTCATTTACAAATCGGACCAAAATTGATTTTAGCCGTCCAACAGCCCAAAGTAAATTTATCGGACCAGATTTGGTTCGAAAAGCCCAATTTCGGCATCACTGGTACTATGTGCATGCTTGGATGTTTTCCCTAATTATTGCTACACAAATGCTAGGGCTGATGTAACTACAATATTACATTACTACTTCATGTGTATATACATAAGTACAACTCTAATTAACTTGAGAATATAAATAAAGCTTACCTTCTTTTGTTTGGGCATTTGTTATTTGTAAATCGAAGTCAGTCACTTTCCCCAATCGTTTTTGCTGTATAATTGCTCTTTTCAGATCGCCAACAGATATATTGAGGCCGTCAAACGTGACCGTGTCAAAGTCTAGAGCACTTTTAAATTTATAATGCACAGACATTTTCTTACACAATTTCACTATATTCCGACGACATAAAATAAAATTACAATTTATGGCTCAACCACTTAAATGAAATTGCTCATAAAACCAATTTTACTTCAAATATTTTTTCCAAATGCACACAATGCGTGAAATTTATTTCAGGAGACATTCGGAAAGGGCTTTGTGAGTAGATATTTTTTCTTGGCTTTGTATATGCGGAAGTATTGTAGAACAACCCACAGGGTGACAAGAAGCCAAATTTTGATTACTTGTATTAAGGGCCTGGGAGCGGATCAAAGGAGCTATGGAACTGAGACTTTTCCCGTATCATCGTAGCTGGAGCTGGTGTTCTTTGTACCCACGGTATATATATTAAGACGGTAATGCCAGTAGGCGGAAATGTCAAAAACTGCTTACGTCACAGGACCAATAAAGCTGCCATGACTAATGAACAACCAAACAAACAGCTGTACCAGTTGCAAAAGGAAATGACGTATGAGGACCTGATACTTTTTTCTAAAACCGAAAGAAATATGGCGGCCAGCGAACTGACAAGACCTTTTAATTAGATCATGCTTTGTACCCATGTCCATAGTGATTCCCACCGTAATATGTCCTCGCGTATTCTGCTCTGCAGAAGTTATTTCGAAGAAATTATTGAGTGGACCTGTAATTTAATACTACTCCGAACGGTGAATGCATTTTTTGAGAGAAGCTTTTTCATGGCAGAAAAAGTTTCGGAGGATAATCTACCCACTGCACAGGGTGACCGCTAATTGGCCGAATAATTGGGTTTTAATTAGAAGAGCGTTAGTGGCAAATTAAGAGTAAAAACGAGAAAAAGAGATAAACCGGAATTACAATAGCGCTGTGGCAGTGGCAGCGACTATTTTTCGAAATCAGCTGTTCTTTAGAGGGTACGGTTTGCAATGAAGCGGCACATAATACAGCAGTGACAGCTGGCAGCACTGCTCCGTTTAGCTCAAATTCTAAATTAGCTGCCACTGCCTTGAATCGCAACCAACTGCTAAATATTGATGTGAACTTATGTCTGTTTCCGTACTATGCAATGTAATATATTTTTACTAATTTCGTGTTTCCGTACTTTGATGCAAACAAGCGGGAGAGAATTTAATTTTTACTTAATTGATTTCCACTAGCAAATATTGCTGGCGGAATGAAAAAGCAAAAAAGAAGAAAGAGCAAAGGAAAAAATAATACAAGATTGATTAAAAGGAAACAGACCTCCGGTTAAGCATTTAACCGGAGATGGTGAGACCGGCCCTTAGCAATTTAACACGTCTATTCCGGATTACGATCCAATTTCATCGGAGGTGTATCGGATCAAATGGCATTCTGTAATTCGATTGACGTCCGATGAACGTCAGATTTTTTCGAAGATCGGAACTAGGCATTCTGGTTCACGATGGATCGGATTTTTGACAGTTAATCGGAGCAATTTTGTCCGTCAGCTTTTGTGTGTCGGAGACAATAGAAATTGTGATTATTTTTGGAAATATTACCAGCGACTGAAACATAATAAATGCGGCAACGACCGCCCCTACAGAAGGCTCGTTGCTTCCACATTACAGTTTTTCATTCACAGCCAAAAAGTTTTTGGTTCAGATCGTAATTTTTTAATGTAAAATAATAAATTAAATAGTTAAATTTATTAATTCAATGCTTTAAACTGTTATTACATTTGGTTGTGTATAAATACTTCTACTTTTTTTGTAAAGTTTCGTTAGATTTATTGTCAAAATATTCATATTTCATAATGCAGTGGCAACTCGTCGTCCATTCGTCGTCGTTATAGGGTTATATACTTATATATATAACACTTTGAAATCAAGATATTTCATTTACAAAAAATGTTTTTGGTTTTTAATGTTTTTTATATTTCAAAAATTTTCATTAGATTTTGAACATTTTTATTGTTAACATTCATTTTCAATTTTTATAATAATAAATATATATATAAAAATATATGTCTAAAATATTTTTATTATCGACTAAAGTCGTCACCAAAATTAGAAATCGGTCTAAGTTGACGACAAAGTAATTTTATCGGTGGACGACGTCGTGCCGCGTCGTCTTTATTATAATTGCTTTCATAAGAACGCATGGGTTTAATTTTGACACTGTCGTTGTCGCAACGTCGTGTCGTTACGCATCGATCTATTTCAAAATATCGTCGATATTATCGGCTGTACTATTTTAAGAATATCGATATATTGATATATCGATATATATCGCCCAACCCTAATGTTTATATCAGGTCGGTGTTTCTGCATATTTGTATAATTTTTTAGCAATTTATTATTAAAAGTTGTGGAAATGGATATTTTACTAGCTAATGTAAATACTATAGATTTTAAAATTGAAAGAGATTTAATAGAGCAAGTTGGTGCTATTGCTTTGCCATTTTTCGGAATGGATAGTAAGTATAATATTAATTAAATGAAAGAAGTATGTAAAGCTTTTGTATTTGACAGAATCAATGGCTGCCGTGTGTCAGTTTGTAAGCTCTGAAAATGGACTAGAATGCGAGAAAGGTTCATCCTGTCCGTTTCGTCATATTAGAGGTGATCGAACAATTGTATGCAAACATTGGCTACGTGGTCTCTGCAAAAAGGGAGATCAATGCGAATTCTTACATGAATATGACATGAAAAAAATGCCTGAATGTTATTTCTATTCGCGATTTAACGCTTGTCACAATAAAGAATGCCCCTTTCTACATATTGATCCCGAGAGTAAAGTTAAAGATTGCCCATGGTATGATCGAGGTTTTTGTAGGCATGGACCACATTGCCGGCATCGCCACGTGCGTCGAGTACTTTGCAGCAATTATTTAGCTGGCTTTTGTCCAAATGGTTGGAATTGTAAATTTATGCATCCTCGATTCGAGCTTCCGCCTATTTCTGATGTGACTAAAGAAATGATAATGAAAAAAGTGCCCACCTGTCATTTTTGCGGCGAGTTGGGTCATAAGGCGTCGGTATGTAAAAAGAATCCTGAGGCAAATAGTGAAGGAAATGAGACCCGTTTTATTAAATTTGGTAACTTTCAAAAACCGAATCACCATTATAACTTTAAAGATAATTCTGAAGGTAAAACAAATACAGATAACGTGTCGTCAAGTAACAGTTTTACGAAAGTACCGAAGCCTCTTGAAGAAATAACATGTTATAAATGTGGAACTAAGGGGCACTATGCTAACAAATGCCCTAAGGGCCATTTAGCATTTTTATCGAATCAAAGAAGTCACAAATAAATTGTATTTTAGTTACAAAATGCAAAACACCAAATTTGATATTTATACATATGTTGAATGAAAACGTTATTTTTTTTTATTTATTTAACGAGCGCGGGCCAATGTTTTTTTCTAAGCTATTAAGGTACCTCCAGACGACGTAATGAAAATACTTTCAGAAAGTGAAAAATCAAAATTGTATTTGTTTTTTTTTTTCTTTTTTAATCTTCTGAAAGTACTTTCATTGCGTCGTCTGGCAGTGCATTTAGTTCTTAAGTAATTTTTTACATTAGCAGTAAGCATATATGTATGTATATGTAAAAAATGTAAATAAAATTAATAGAGTAAAATGGACCGAAAAACGTTCCTAAAACTTGAAATTCTATATATCGCTAGCGTAGAGTGCAAATTGGCTAGGTGTGTTTTCAAAACACACAAATTCAAGGTCAATTTAACAGGTCGATTCAAGATACATACACACATGCACGCCGTGAGCTTAATGTCGAACTGTCGTGACCGAGATGTCAAAACTGTAAGGAAGACGAAATAATTTGACATTCAGCTCACGGGCGAATGATGGATAAACTCAGAGAATGAAAATTGTTGTTGCATTTGTATACAAAATTTTTATCCGGATCTAGATCACTGCCACGGGAACTCACCTGTTATCATATACTACATATATGTAAATTTGTACTTCAGTGCAAGGCAGATCTAGGAAGGTAGGCCCGGTGGCGAATTCAGAAACTACTTTTTTTATATGCAAAGGTAGAGTGTAATGTCAAAATCCAAGCGAATTCACATCATGGCCAATAGGAATGGACGAGACCCAAGCGAATTCATTCATTTTGACATTACACTCAAGGCAGATCTAGGAAGGTAGGCCCGGTGGCGAATTCAGAAACTACTTTTTTTATATGCAAAGGTAGAGTGTAATGTCAAAATCCAAGCGAATTCACATCATGGCCAATAGGAATGGACGAGACCCAAGCGAATTCATTCATTTTGACATTACACTCTACCGATTACACTAACAAAATACATGGGAAATTTTTGAATTCGCCACCGGGCCTACCTTCCTAGATCTGCCTTGCTTCAGTGTCAATAAAAATAACGAAATGTTAAAATAGATGTTTTACATTCAAATAATAGTAACAATGATGACTGTATATATGTATATGAGCAGTGAGAAGCGCTCATTTTTTGGGGTTTTAGCAAATAAAAAAGCTTAAAGAAAAGCCAAAGCTAAATAAGGACCAAATTGTTACTTTTCGTCAGCCAAAAGTCGATTTTGTTAATTTTCGTCTGCCAAAAGTCAAATGTGCTACTTTTCGTACAGAATTTTTTTATTGATAGCTTTCGCCGAAAATTTTAAATACGCTAGTTTTCGTATGGTACGGCGATATATAGAACATCAGTATGTTTTGTTTATAAATCATTTATTTGTGGAGTTTAATAAATAACCACCTTGTAATTATAAATAGAAGATAATTCGTCCAATATAAACGTCCACCGACCCATATAACCCTTGGTTCATTATTTCAACACATTGTGGCACGGGTTAACGTTGACCAATCGAGCACATATTGGCAAATGCTACACTATCAATATGAATCGCGATATTTGAATCGCGATTCATATTGATGGTTTGATGAATCGCAAACTGGTGCTACACGTTCAATATGTATATTGCGATATTTTTCTCGCTCTGAGATTCAAAATATTTTACTTCCGTCCTTTTCCCACTTTCACTTTCAATTCGTTTATTGCCAATATTGCGATCCAGATCACGGATTTCAAAATTTCTAAAAATACATGTATTTTGATGGATCGCAAAATTTGCATGCTACACAGTCAATCCGTATTGTCAATATTGCGATCCAGATCGCGGATTTCTAAATTTCTAAATATACACGCATTTTGATGGATCGCAAAATTTTCATGCTACACAGTCAATCCATATTGTCAATATTGCGATCCGGATCGCGGATCGCAAAATTTCTAAAAATTCGCGATCCATAAATACTCGATGCTACACTGTCAATAGTTTTGTTCGTTTACGGATATTTTTTGATGTTTTTCGAAAACTTTTAAAAACAAACACTTTGTCGCCGTTTTTTTACGCCAAATCTCCAACAGAAGAGAACCAACTGAGAGAGAAAACTGACATTTCATTTTGTGAGAAGCTGTTGAATTCTGTTGGACACATTTTTGCCAACAGCAATTTTCCAACAGGAAAACAGCTGATCAAACAACAGCTGACTTGAATTTTTGCAAGTAACAAAATTTGCAAAATATACAAATCAATTATAAAATTGGAAAAATATACTAAATTGGCAACAAATATGGATAAATTAAATATGCAAAAAAAGTTACATACTTTTTGCGAAGTATTTATATGCATATTATGTACCTTAGTAAATTGTAATCTCCTTTGCGGGAATATATATTAACGGGGCCGCTGTGGTGCAGTGGGGAGTGTTGGGGCCACTGTGGTGTGGCGGACAGTGGCTAGTCTGCCATACCAGAGGTCATGGGTTGGATCCCCAGCCTGGATAGAGGGAAAATTTGTATATAATGATCCACGATCCGATAACAATTAATTTTCCAGAGGGTAGGGGTGGTCTCACAGATCACAAAAAACAAAGTACTACCCTCCGGACGCTTATAGTTCAGGAGACATTCCTTGTTAAATTAATGTATGTATGTGTAGAACATCTTTCTGCGTTGGCGGCTTTTGGCCGCGCTTCAATAAAATTACCCTCAGCCGGCAGAATTCTCTTTCTGGATTAATATCCATGGAGCAATCCACAGTTGTTTTGTATAGAACACCTTTTGCCTTCAGCCGCGCTTTACAAAAATAACCC
The DNA here is from genome assembly GCA_960531455.1 of Urophora cardui. NCBI lineage: Eukaryota > Metazoa > Arthropoda > Insecta > Diptera > Tephritidae > Urophora > Urophora cardui. Next base: position 1,076,946 of record OY482670.1, read on the forward strand.
TCAGCCGGGAGAATTCTATTTCTGGAGAACTTTAATATTATAATTTAATAATAGTTGAAAGTGTTAAGATAAGATGAATTATCATCTACAGAATATTTCCTGAAAGTTTCACTGAGCCTGTATAGACAACAAATTCTAACTAAAACCCAATTATCCGGATTTTAAAAATAGCAGCCACTCTAGGCAGTGGGTGGCACACCCTCCGAGAGTAGTTCTGCAGTGCGTCGGCTTCAGTATAATGCGCCCGCCGTATTTATTTTCAAACCACTGAAACTTTCGGGAAATCTTCTATGGATGTTAATTTTACTAATTATAACACTCCCGATCGCTCCGCAGATATAATTCGAGAAAGGAAATTTTGCTGGCTGGGGCTATTTTTTTTAAAACGCGGCCAAATGCCGCCAACGCAAAAGTTTGTTCTACTCAAAAGTACTGTGGATCGGTCCATAGAGGGTTATTTTTTTAAAGCATGGCCAGGGCCGGGTGCATTAAATTGAAATCTCTTCTGCGGGGCAGCAGACGCGAAGACATATTGCAGTGGAAAACAGTATGGACATGGGTACAAAGAAAAGCAATTGTTAGTGTGATAATTATTACAATGAAATCCTATTTATTAGATAGTAACAGCGAACCCCAGCGGGTTAGGGGGTCTAGAATATACCCGTTGTAAGGAATGCCTGTCGTAAGACGCGACTAAAATCCACCGGCCTAGAAGGTTGATTATGGCCAGAAAAAATCGTTCGCACGACAGTCGGGCTAGTGTCAGAAGGGACTAGTACCCGAGCGTACCGGATTTATCCGGCAAAGGACTGTCACATCCCCTACACTCACCAAAACCTTCGTGGAGTGTCTTGGTGGCTACAACAACAACAACATGAAGTTAATTGTATTGCAGATACATACATATGTGCATATATCTCCACTGTTTTCAAGCAGAATTGTAACTCCATTAGCATTTATATAGAACAAACAGTGCCGATTTATTGTAAAAGAGAGTTCCGGATGCATTTCCGAACTTCAAAAAACCTTTTTGCGAGCCTATGCGAACGATTTTTAGATTGAGGAGGTTATCGCGAGGTGACAAAAGACCGACCAAAATGAAACCCAAAACGAATCAAAAGAAATTAAATAAGAAAAAAAAAACTATGTTTTATTTTATTATTTTTATGTTATATGTACATATATACATAATTAACAGCAATAATTTCCACCAATTTTATTATCATTTTAATTTTAATCCTTTTTATCCTTTGAATTTGGGGCTTGTGAATGTAAATAAAAATCAGCTGTTTGCCAAAGCTGTTGAACTCTGCAAATTTTGTGTTCGTTTACCTCTTACGATATTTTTCTCTTGTGAGAGGATAGGTGACATTTTTCTCCAACGCCTGGCTGTTGGAGGCTGCTGAGTAAATGCTGTTGGAGAAAGTACGCGAACAAAGCTAATATGAATCGCGATCCACGGATTTCATCAATATATATTGACAGTGTAGCATGTGCCATTAAACGGGAAATGTTTTCTTTTCAGGGGGTAACGTCTCAAAAAAAGTTAAAAAAAAAAATTCCATATGTGCAAGGGCACTCTAATGTACATACGTATTTATTTTTGTAAGAAACACCCTGTCTGCAGCGGTTTGTCAGTTCAAAATATTATTTTTAAGTTTTGAAAATGTTTACCAAAAAGCAAATATATTCCGTAAGAAATTTCTTTCTACGAAAAATAACAGAAAAGAGAACGACCAAAAAGGTACATATATATGTATGTCGTTTTCGATTCGCCATCACACAAGCGAGGTCGGATCGAGCAAAAATGTTTGAACCCATAATGAGTAGTAGCCATACTCGCTAACTGGTCGATAAAAATTTCCCTCTGCTCGCTATCATTCACATATAAATTTCACAGAAGGAAATTTATAGCCAGCAGAGGAATTGTGAATCGAAAGCGGCTGTAATCTACCAAATATTTATGCCTCTGGTCGATAAAAATTTCCCTCTGCTAGCTATCATTCCCATATAAATTTGACAGAAGGAAATTTATAGCCAGCAGAGAAATTGTGAATCGAAAGCGGCTTGTGTATTCAGCGGTTCCGCTATGCGTGGTGAACGCCAAATGTCAAATTTATATTAAAAAACTATTGTAAATAAAGAAAAATGAAGTGCCGCGTATTTATTTGTGTGAATAATAGCTCAATAAAGGTATTTTTTGCCTGTTTGCAAATTTTCTTTCTCGTCGATAACGTAGTTGATGACGTACTAACCAAAATGAACCCAGTCTCACGGATGAATATGGCTGAGTGCACAATCTTTTTTATTTGAATCACGATCCCCATGCTACTTTCGACGGCGACTGCGCTAACGCATTCGTAATGCCGTCGTCTGTAACAGCTTTCGTTGTGAATACACATGTTCAATATTTTTTGACAGCCACGGCGTTACGCATTTAACGGCGAACGCGAGTTAAGCTGAAGGTACATACTTTTAATTGCTGCATTGACGGCGTTCATGTGTATATGCGTTGACGGCGTTGAATAATTTGCTGTTACACACCTTGCGTTATGACGCACTTAAATTGTAAACAAGAGACAGCTGTTCAGCATTATCAGAGGATCTTTCATTTGGATTTTTGAGAAATATAAATTAAAATTAATAATTTTCCATTAAATTTTCTTCCATGATTTTGTTTTTGCCTGTTGCAGCTTGGTGCTTTACACTTTTCGTTGTAAATTTAAAGTGACAGCCGTTCGTAACGCAAAAACGCAGGAAAAAAGTAGCGAGTTGGGCTACTTTCGACGGCGACTGCGCTAACGCATTCGTAACGCCGTCGTCTGTAACAGCTTTCGTTGTGAATGCACATGTTCAATATTTTTTGCAGCCACGGCGTTACGCATTTAACGGCGAACGCGAGCAAAGTATACTCTATATAGTATGCAAACTCGTATATCGAGTTATCGATAAGCGGCCGTTTGACAACCATTTCTCGCTATTGACAACCACTCGCACAGCGCGAGTAGGGTTGGGCGATATATATCGATATATCAATATATCGATATTTTTAAAATAGTACAGTCGATAATATCGACGATATTTTGAACTACCGTGCATCGATAATCGATAATTTTTTGCCATTTCGAGCCAAATTCGATATTTTTCATACATTTCTGATTCGCTTCGAATTTAACAGCAGAACATTTTTTAAGAAGTGGTATAGCCATAATGTCCGGGTGCTTGAATTTACATTACTTTCTTCTTCAAGCAATTCTTAATGATTTTTATGTTTATACTTCAGGATTCGTAGAATATCTGTAGATCCATCCAACTTTAACAACAAATATCTAGTAAACTATAAGTCTGCGGCAAGTTTGGATTCCAGTTTTGAGATCTGTGAGAGCACCTCTAGCCCCGTGAAGAAGTGGTTTTTCGCGGGACGTGGTTCCTTAATGTGAAGCCAGCCCTTTCGATATATTGATATATCGATGTTTTTACACGGCATAAATCGATGTTTTTTTAAATATCGATACAATATATATCGATATATTTTTCCAATTTGCCCATCCCTAAGCGCGAGAATGAAGGAATGGCGATTAAAAATCACGACCACATAACCCTGATATCCTATGTTGGGCCATGGTATAATGAGAAGGTAGAAGCATTACGAAAAATGCAACCCTTCCATTATATTTGTTGTTGCCTCATGTCGCTAGACTGTCAAACGTGAATTGTCCAATTGGCGAACACACATCCACACACTCAATATAATTTGACAGTTTACTGTGTAACCTAAATCAAACGCACGCCGTCAATTTACTGTCAAAAATTTCTCATGCCCATACAACTTGTATGGGAGTAACCGAAATTGAACGGCGTGCGTAAAAAGCAAATTCGACGCCCAATTTTTGTTTTACGTGACAGTTGAAATTAAAGCTGATTCCACATAGAACTTTGTGTTGCGCTACCTGACATTTTCTGCGTGACAGCTGAGATTAAAATACATGTACATATCTATATGAGGTTTCTCACATAACAAAAAGTAACGCAACGCCGAAGTTACGTAAAGCACAAAGTTGCCCAAATCTCAACTTTTGGGGGCGTTGAAATTTTTTTTACTTTCACTTTAATTTAAATGTAAATAAACAAATTTAAATTTCACACAATTCAAAAATAATTTAATAGATTTTTATTTTTTTATTTACTTTTTTGTAAATAAAACGGAAAATGAAAGAAATAAATATTTTTTTGAGTGATGTTGCAGCGTTCATTGTGGCATAGTTTTTCAGTTTTGCGTTGTTTGACATAGAAAGCGGCGTAACGCAAAGCGGAAAAAGTTTTATGTGGAATCAGCTTAAGCATTGTGGGTGATTGTTTCCAAAAAAATTGACACTTGCTTTTGATATCGTGTCTGTTAGGTACATATTCCACAAATTAACAAGATTTTCTCTGATTTTCTGTATTTTTCTATTTCTTTATCTGAACACGCACGCAAGTCAATTTCGGTTCAACGCATATGAAAAATTTGCGTGCGTGCGTTAAATTGACGACTTGCGTTTGATTTAGGTTACACAGTTAGAATCGTAAGATCCTTCCCAATAAACACTGAAAAAGAAGTTCTCAAACGTTGAGAAAATATTGCTTCTAAATTTGAGAATCAGCATATATCGACGCTTCCAAACAATACTGTACTAAGTCTGAAAACTGTGTTTTGCAGGGGAAGCTCTCGAAGTTTAAATTCGATATGAAACTTCAGTTGTGCGCCAAGTATATTTTCGCTTGTAAATTCTATTTGGATTGTAAAGTTAATACCAAAACTCGATACCATCTAAGTTAGGGTACGCTTTGTATAAAACCATAAGAAAAAATTAAAACTTGTTACGTTGTTTTTCATGGCAAGCCTTCAATGTTATTATTCTGTAAAAATGTCGAGTTGTATTATATGTACACTTTTGCTTATAACTTTTGATTGGATTGTCCGAATAATGGTATAAGTGTACCCTGGTCCGAATGATACCAAAATTTGACAGCATCTAAATTAAGACACGCAATGCGCAAACGCTGAAAACGGGAAAACATACTAAGTCGACTTAGTACAATATTGTTGTCGATATATAATTTGAAAATAAAAATATTTTCAAGTGCTCATCAAATATTATTACGAGTATCCATTTCAGAATAACTTACAAAACATTTGAGAAAAATGAAGAAATTTTGTGTTTGTAAATTTCAGTCAGCGTTCGTTATTCTACTCGAGCGGTCTCTGAACGGTTGAAGTGGTGATGGTTGAAAATTATTGTGTGTAAAGATGATTTTGTATTTTTCCCTTGTTTGCTTGTCGCTTTTTGTGAATTTACGAAAATTTTTATTAAAATGTAGTTTGTTTCTACATAGTCATGTTTATACATATATTAAAAGAGATATTAATATACTCACGTAACTTGTCGAAAGGCACCGGCGAAAATCCCCCGTACGGGTAAATAAAAAACATTACATCATAATACAAATATGTAATACATACATACATACATCTATTGATTCCATTCCATTTCATTTCATTTCATAACTAACGTTTGATGTTTGAGATTAGTTCTCGAATGAACCTTAAGTTGCAAATTAAGAAAATGTGTATTGGGTAAACAAATGTACGTATGTGTGTGCACACATAAACAAGATTTGACAATTTATGGTTAGCCTCGAAGGAAACTACTAAAGAAATCAACCCTGGTGCTTCTACCTTATAAGTGTACCCTGTGTTGGGCTACCATTGTTGGAAAATTTTACCAATTTGCTGTGTGAAATTAAAACGTTTTCACAGCAGTTTTGACGTATAAAATTAATATTTTATGAAATATATACAATATTGACTGTAATTCTTTTAGAAAACAAATGACTGCAACTTCATGTTTGTTTTTACATGGCCGTTTATTTCTAATAATTACTTTATGTGTATTTTTATAGAGCTATTGGCCAGTTTTATTTAAGAAAAATAAAATTTGGCGATACACTCTTCTTCCGATATGTCAAAAATTTCTATTGTGGGCCTTTATCTCACCCAACAAGCATATGTCAGGTTTCGAAGTTACGTTTGCACTACATTTTCTTTTATTAGAGAGAAGATAAAGAAAACTTTTGCGGATAACAGCTTTTGCGTTGGGGGCCTTCGGCCGCGCTTATAAAAAATAACCCTGGGCTACGCCATCCAAGTCCGGTCGTGTGTCATAACCGTGGCTACCGCCACGGTGATGTCCTTCTGCGTAGTACACCCTTCAACGTAGGTGGCCTTCGGCCGCGCTTATAAAAAAATAACCCTCATCCGGTAGAATTCTCTTTTTGGAGTAATATCTATGGCCCGGTCTACAGTACTTTTGCGGCCATTTCAACTCGCAAAATTGTACAATTTTGTACAAACGTAATTTTGAACCGTGAAATATGTTTGTTGGGTGATATAAAGCACACACACAAACACACGCACATTTGTGTGTGTATAGTGTTTTGCATAGTAAATTTCACAAATTAACCAAGGAATATCTCGGGAACTAATATTTGTTAGCGCTGTATTAGTTACAGTTCCAATTAGATGTTAATTTATTTAATTCAAGCCATGGCCAAATAATTTGGTCATGATTCAAGCGGCTATTTGCCAAATTGTAAACAAAGAATAAGAAGAGAAGAAAAATGTAGAAACAAACAACAGAGTTGCACTCTTAAGTAACTATGAAATGATTTTTAAGTTTATTAAAAATAAACAAAAATGCAATTACACATATGAAAATCAGAAGAGGAACAATAAATACCACAAAAGAAAACCACCTAATGCATTTATAATTCTTAATTTCAAGTTTTTATTATAGTTTTATAATCAGTTTAAAATGATCCAGCGCAACTTTTCTATGGGCCCTATTATGAATTAATACGATACACGCTAAACGCTTGCAGTCGGGTAATTCGTATTACGAAATAATTTCTATCGTGTGAAACCCGATAGACTGTAATGGAAATAAAGTTAACGCATAACTAATTGAACCCTAAACAAATGTCATTCACGATAGTGCACCTAGCGGGCGTGTGGAATTCATAATATGGAAACTCATTTTATACGATACGCTTGCAAGCGGCCGATAGCTATCGTATGACAATCCATAATAAGGGGGTATGCCCATGTAAGTGAAACCCTGTGACCAACTGTGACGCAGGGTTGTAAAACGTGGTATTAAAAACAGGTGATCACAGCTGTTTTTCATCGATTGCCAAGTTATCTTACTATATAGAGTATACTTTGAACGCGAGTTATGTACCTTCGCTTTTATGTACCTTCGCTTTAAGCAGATTCGAACCGGCAAGCGACAAGCAGCAACCTGTCACAATTAAATTGTACACATCCATATGAGCGAAAACATTATAGCGGCAGCGCGATATGGCAGCAGGGTTGCGTTTGTCGATGTTGCCAATGTAGAACTATTTCCAATTAGACAAGCCAGATGACGTTAATAGCAAGGAAGGGTATTTTTGCACTATCACTCAAAGTGCATTACTATTCATATGATTTGCACTACCATTCATTTGTAGTGCAAATCAATTTTTTACTACCACTCAACATTGATTGCAATGCTGAATTCAATCAAAATTTAATGCACTTTGAAGGCTGTCCGACAGATGCTGCTTTGCAGTTGCCGGTCCGAATGTGCGAAGACTATGAATAATAAAAATATTATCTGTAGATTCCGAAGATTTTGGAAGCTCTACGTTCAATAATGGAAGAAGAAGAAGAAAAAGGGGATGTTGTGCCAATTTTTAAGAAGTCGTTATTGTATGCTGAACGCATCGCTGTTAAAGCAGGAACTGCGGAATACTCGTATCTGCAAATTTATACTGCAGCAAAAATGCTATCCACTCAAATATCAAACATATGTGGTATGTTTTATAGTATATTTTTAATTATAAGTTTTATAGACAAATAGAGAACTAATAATTTTATCTAAGCAAGTAATCCTTTGCGTAGGTAGCGGTGCATCGCTAAATATAGCAGTATTTTGCGAAAACAATGCATTTTTGCCACTAACCCAATGGGGATGTTGGATATCTGGACAAATTTTTATGCCACTTTCGCACACGCTCTGTTATGAAAAACTTAAATATTTCATTAAAAACTCGAAAGCAAAAATTATTATTGCTTCAAGCCATCACGAAATAATGGCTCAAAAATTCGCTAAACTCTTTGATATTCCGCTTATTATTATCGACGAAAACTTTATACCAGAACGTAACTCCCCCATCACCTTACTTGAAAAAATATTGTTTACAGTCGGGGATAAAGTTTTTGTTGAAGGGACCTTAAACAGCGACTTCTATACCAACTCTGATGCAATGCTGCTTTATACTAATACCGATCAAACTTCTAAACCGAAAGGATGTATAATAACACATAAAAACTTGCAATCCCGAATAAAAATTATATCTAAAGCGTGGAAATACAATGAAAACGATATCGTATTAAATTTGTTACCTGTAAATTACTCAATTCATAGCGTGCATGCAATGATGTGCCCATTAAGCGTTGGTGGAAAAGTAAGTTTTTGTAATGAACACGACCACCATCACATATGGAATACAATTCTGTCCGTAAATGTACCAAAAAAGGATAGACCTAACATTCTTACAGCTTTGCCAATGACCTATATCAAAATGTGCCAACAATATTATAAAATATTTTGCAAGAATTTACGAATGTCAGACTGCATTAAATCTTATTGTAAACAAAACTTCCGACTAATGATATCTGGACCCTTACCAGTTCCAAAAAATATATTCCATCACTGGACTAAAATTACTGGGCACAATCTTATTCAGTACTATGAAATACAAGAAACTGGATCCATAATGATTAACCACTATATAACAAAAAAACAAATACCGATTCAAAGCAACGCTGGCCTTAAATTGCCACAAATCCATATACGTTTGGTGAATTCAGAGGGTAAAATTATATTAACAAGCAAAGGAATTGATCCTGAAGGAATAGAAGCTGGAATATTTGAACCATCCTCATATGATACAGATGAACCTTTGGTCGGTGAGCTCCACATATCGGGACCATCAGTTTTTAAAGGATATTTCAATGAAGATACCAATTCATCATTTAAAGACACTTTCTTCAAAACTAAAATTATAGCCTCTTTTGAAAAAGGAGTTTTCAAAATACTGGGACGTAATGACGCCGATATTGTTAAAAAATCAGGTCGGAGTTATTCAAGTGACGATATTGAAATACTTTTGCACACCCATCCGGATATAACAGATGTGGCAGTTGTAAGTGTTTCCTATACGCTGTGGACTGAAAAAATGTGTGCCCTGTGTGTGCTTAAAGCAGGGGCCAAAATAGATCTGGAAATTATGCGGGCATATTGCGCTAAATGGTTGCCACCAAATATGTGCCCCGACATGCTTCGAATTGTTCCTCATATAAAACGAGATGCATTTGGGAAAATTGACAAAAAAGAATTAACGATGTTACATTTTTTGTAATCTTTGTATAGGAAGATATCAAAACTACCTAAATGAATAAATGGAATTTTACCTATTTCTTCTAAACCATCCGAGATCCACGCTATGACATATAATTTCTAAAGGCCCGGTTATAATTGCATAGCGTAGCAAAGCAGGGCAGCGCAAAACATATAGCGCATAGAGCTGATTATACTTCGCATTGTCGTGCAACCATGGTTAATTAATAAAAGTTTTCGCATCCCGACATTCATACATACATACAAACACACTCCATGTAAATTGTTTGTTCTGTGGTGCTTCTGTCAAAATCATAGTTCGACTTTGCAGAAATCATATTGTGCAATGCTCAAAATTGACCCAAGTTTGATATAAGCACCATTATTAAAGTAAAAAAATTAGAAAAAAGTTATAAATCAGCTATTTAGTAAGTTAACCTGTATAACGCTATGCGTTGAGCAATCGATTACACGGAAAGCTCGTATGTGACAGTTCTTATGTTGTGCGCTGCTGTGCTATGCAAGTATAACTGGACGCAGAGAGTTTTCTTTTACTACGTTTATACGTTGGCAAATTCATGAATTTTCGCTGCATAAACGAATTTTCATGAATTTAATTGTTCACGAAAATTATCCATGAATTTCGCCATCATTTCATGAAATTATGAAGTACAAGTCCGGCAACGCCAAACTAACAGCTGTTCATTCAGTCAATGCAGATTTAACAGGTAGGCTCGTTGGCGAATTCAGAAACGTCCAATGTATTTTTTTATTGTAATTGGTAGTGTAATGTCATAATTATATTTCGCCGCGGTTAAATTGTGAATTCGCTTGTGACCTGCGCATTCCCATTGGCCATGAAATGAATTCGCTTAGATTTTGACATTACACTCTACCAAGGCAAATTCATTAAGGTAATGGCACGGCGAATTCGGCAATATTCGCCTCGATTCGCTTTAAGTTTTTGTCCATCAAAATGTCAAACTCAAAGTAAAATTTTTCCTTGTTTGACATTCTCCTGTATTCTTCTGTACACGGTGAATTAAAAACGAGAAGAAGAAGAAATCAGCTGTTCACGTACCATTACCATAAGAATGACTTTGCCTTGCACTCTACCTTTGTAAATAAAAAAAAAGTAGTTTCAGAATTCGCCACCGAGTCTACCTGGTAAATCTGCCTTGACAGCTGATGTCGTTAGAACGTTGCCACTTTAAAAAAAAGCTGAATTTCATGAGTTCATAACTGCTGCATAAATGAGACCATTTTCGAAATGAAACGAAATTAAGGGCCGTTTACTCAACCTCTGATTAAAACCCTGCTCAAACAGAAGCGATACGATACACACCACGCGATCAATTGTGCATGACGCGATACCAACGCGATACGATTTTGGTACGAAATACGATAATGGGTTAAAGTCCAAAAGTTGGGAAAAATCATCTAGTTTCTGAATATCATAACCACATTTACCAAAATTAAGGGGAAAAACCGAAAAAAACCCAAAAGAAGTGTCCATACAAAAACGGGTTAGTGTCCGAAAGTTAGTACAATTCATGCAGAATACACCTACATACACCAAAATTGCCTAAATCACCTGGAACAAATGAAAAAATGCATAAATAGGTGACCACCCCAATACCAAAAACCACCAAAATACACCAAGTGCCATATAAAGTAAGCATGCACAATATGACACTTAAATAAGAGGCGAAATCGAACGTGCCATCGGAGTCAAGTGTGCTACTGAGTTGACGTGCTATAAACGTGCCAACGGAGTCAAGTGTGCTACTGAGTTATCATTTTATCAGTGCTGAGTTACCCAAGCCTAATTAAGAGTTCACGAATTCTGCCGTATAAACGTAGTATTTGTTAGTTAATGTTATGACTGGAATCATACATTTATTTCCATATGTATGTACGTTTTTCATGAAAAAGGAAGAGTCTGCTTAGTTTATATATAGACGCTTCCAAACAAAACTGTACTAAGTCTGAAAACTCTGTTTTGCAGGAGAAGCTCTCAAAGTTTAAACTCGATATGAAACTTCAGTTGTATGCTAAGTATATTTTCACTTGTAAATTCTGTTTGGATGGAACGATCAACACCAAAACTCGGCAATATCAAAGTTAGGGTTCGCTTTATATAAAACCGTAAAAAAAAATAAAAATTTGCTACGTGGTTTTTCAATGGCAAGCTGTCAAAGTTTTTATTCTGTAAAAATCTCGAGTTGTATTATATGTACACTTTTGCCCATAACTTTTGATTCGATTGTCCGATTGATACCAAAATTATATTGTTACGTATTTGTCGATAGCTCGATTATTTCTATAGGGTTCGTATCGCTGAATTGTTAAATAAAAGTCTTTATTTACTTCTTAATTCACACTGCTTTATTTCACGACTAAAAAGTCTACACTTGTTTTACTTCACTTGATGTTAACACTTCTACGGTTAAATTACGACTGACTCTGGAGCGCCTGCTCGCCGCCTTATATAGTCTGTCAAACGCAATCTGGAAAATTCTGGCAACACTGGAAATTATCTGGTATCTTCTTCTAGTTCTGGCACTTTCCCTAGAGATGTGTTCAATCATTTTAGTGATGTAAGTGGAGAACCGATTATATTCGCCACACTGCCCTCCACCTAAGTCTGATCGTCCCGATCTGACACATTACTTGTCCCAAATGCTGCTAGCCTTTCCAGATGAACCACTTTCATTTTATTCCTTGGTCTTCCAATCGTTTGTATGCGATACACAACATCGTTGAGCCGTTTAATCACTTTGTAGGGCCCTTCCCAAGTACACTGCAATTTCGGGGACAAACCTTTCTTTCGCTGCGGGTTGTATAGCAAAACTAGATCTCCCTCAACAAAACCTTCTGAGTTCATTGCCTTGTCGTATCTGGCCTTCATCTTGTCACTCATGATCTTTGTTCGCTGTCTTACAAGTTCATGTATTTCTCTCATTTCCTCTTCCAGAACGTTGTTAGATTGTCTGGCATTTATTCCCGCATCAGCACTTATCCCAAATTTCAAGTCAGCTGGCAGACGAAGATCATTACCAAAGATTACTTTTGCAGGAGTCTGACCTGTTGTATCGTGTACGGCCGATCGATATGCCATCAGGAACAGAGGAATATGAGTGTCCCAATCTCTCTGGAACTTGTCCACCACTTTTCGTAAATGTTCCTCTAATGTTCTGTTAAATCTTTCTACCATGCCGTCTGATTGTGGATGCAACGCAGTTGTTCAGGTTTTCCTAATACCCAGTGTTTTGCACAGCTCCTGAAACACAACTGATTCGAAGTTCCTTCCTTGGTCAGAATGTAGCTCTATAGGTGCACCATATCTCGCCACCCAATTGTTGGTGAATAGTTCGGCTATAGTTTCTGCTTCTTGATTTGGAATCGGGTACACCTCCGGCCATTTGCTGAAGTAATCCATGACTACCAGTACATATTTGTTTCCAAGTTTGCTAGTAGGAAATGGCCCAGCTACATCCATGGCAATTCACTCAAATGGTGCTCCTGAGTTGTATTGTTTCATCAGCCCATGACTCCTGGATTTGGGACCCTTAGCCTTTATGCACACGTCGCAGTTCGCAATCCACTCAACAACTGTCTGACGGCAGCCGACCCAATAAAACCTCTTCTTGATTTTCTCTACCGTCTTTGTTACTCCAAGATGACCTCCACTTGGACCATTGTGTAGTTCATTTAACACATCCGGTATTCTTTTCCTTGGAACAACTATCAATGTTTTAGAACTTTGACCATCTTCACTCTCCCAAACACGATGTAGGCAACCATTTACCAATTGCAAACTATTCCACTGTGCCCAATATGATTTGGCAACAGGACTTTCTGCTGACATCTCTTCTTTTGATGGTCGTTCGTTTTGCTCCAAACCAATCATTACACGTGCCAGATCTGGATCTTCTATCTGACACTTCCTTAATTGTTCCGCATTCCATTCGTCTGTAGATGTTATTGTCATTAGCCGAACATCTATGATGTCTTCCTTCTCCTCAGCTTTAGAGCAATGCTTGCATTCAAGATTACATGGTCGCCGCGACATTACATCAGCATTTCCATGGGTACTGCCTTTGCGATGGTCTATAGAAAAGTCATAATTTTGTAGTCGCTCAATCCACCTTGCTAACTGACCCTCCGGATTTCGGAATTTCAAAAGCCATTTTAACGCTGCATGATCAGTCCTGACGTGGAATCGTTGACCATAGAGGTACTTATGGAAGTGTTTGATGCATTCTACCAATGCCAATAGTTCTCTTCGTGTTACACAGTAATTTCTTTCCGGTTTCCCAATTGATCGGCTGTAGTATGCGATAACCTTCTCCTGTCCGTCGATTTCCTGTGACAAAACACCTCCTATAGCATAACCACTCGCATCAGTATCCAAAATAAACCTCGCTCCTGGAACCGGGTATGCTAGCATTGGAGCAGTACAAAGCCGATCTTTTAACGTTTGGAAAGCCATTTCTTGTTCCTTCCTCCACTCAAAAGTCTTATTTTTCCTCATAAGCTCCGTGAGACTATTTGCTACGCTGGCAAAATTTGGTACAAATCGGCGATAGTATGTGCACAGCCCAAGAAAGCTTCGCAATTCATGTAGATTCCGAGGTCTTGGCCAATCTTTTACTGCTTCTATTTTTTCGTTATCAGTGCAGATGCCCTTTGTAGTCACTTTATGTCCCAAGTATTTTACTTCTTTCTTGAATAATGCACATTAGGACTTAACTTGAGACCAGCGCCAGCTATTCTTCGGAAAACTTCCTCCAAATTTTTGAGATGTTCATCAAAGCCTTTTCCCAATACAATGATATCGTCCAGGTACACAAGACATGTTTTCCAGTGCAATCCTTTCAGTACCTGATCCATAAGTCTCTCAAAGGTAGCTGGAGCATTACATAATCCAAATGGCATCACCGTAAATTGCCAAAGACCATCGCCAACACTGAAGGCTGTTTTCTCCTTGTCTTCCTCTTTTACTTCGACTTGCCAATAGCCGCTTTTCAAGTCCAGTGTTGAAAACCATTCCGTTCCAGATAGCGAGTCCAGAGTGTCGTCAATTCTTGGCAATGGGTAACTATCCTTTTTCGTTACATCATTCAGTTTCCGGTAGTCAACGCAGAATCTCATCTTGCCATCTTTCTTTTTAACAAGTACTACCGGAGAACTCCATGGACTGACTGATGGTTCAACTACCCCACTGTCGCTCATTTCTTGTATAATCTGGCTCACCATTTGACGTTTCGCTAATGGAACGCTGCGAGGAGCCTGACGGATTGGCCTTGCATCACCGGTGTCAATGTGATGCTTCACAATATTTGTCCTGCCTGGTTTTGTACCATCCTTATCAAATATGCTAGAATACTTGGCAAGTAATTCTTTCGCCTTTCTTTTGTGATTCTCCTGCAGTTCTTCTGTCCAAGCATTTATTTCATCTGAAAGATCTGTATTGCTAGTAGAAACTTCTCCTTGGGATTGTTCGCAATTCATGATGATGTCAACCTCTTCGCATTTTCCCAATATAGCACCTTTGGAGAGTTTGATTGGTGACTTGAACTCATTAAGTACTCTTACTGGTAGTCGTCCATCTTCTTTTGTCATAGCCAGGGTTTTTCCAACAAGTACATCGGATTTAGTTTCTGTTTCTGCTTCGACAACCCACAATTTGTTTGTCCCACAATCTCCATCAATCTTTGCCCAAATAATTGCCTCGGACTTTGGCGGTATCTGCTGATTCTCTTCCACGAGCACTTTCTTACTGCTGCATCTCTTATCGTAGCCAAAATTTAGCGGCACCTCCAAGTTTTTGTAACTCATAACCTTGTTTTTCATGTCAATCTTAATGCCTTGGTCGATTAGGAAGTCCACACCAATTATGACTTCATCAACAATTTCCGCCACTATGAAGGTGTGTAGTACGACAACATTT
The DNA here is from genome assembly GCA_960531455.1 of Urophora cardui. Taxonomy (NCBI): domain Eukaryota; kingdom Metazoa; phylum Arthropoda; class Insecta; order Diptera; family Tephritidae; genus Urophora; species Urophora cardui. Next base: position 1,092,387 of record OY482670.1, read on the forward strand.
CCAATTACAACTTCGCATGTAACTTCCCCTAGGACTTGGGTATCCTCGCCTGTTGCCGTACGCAATTTTGCTCCATACAATGGCCTTATTTCCTTCTTTACCAAGTCAGATCGAATGATGGAATGAGATGCTCCCGTATCCACAGTCAACATTCGCTCCATTCCGTCCACCAAACCACCAATAGTAACATTACTCGTGCTTCTTCCCAACTGAGAGACAGAGATTATGGGGCATTCCATTGTGGGGACCAGCCCACGCCCCTTTTGGCTGGCCCGCTTTAGTTTAACGACTCAGTTGATTTGGGCGCTTGTTCATACCCATCAATATTCCGCTTGCGCCCATCGGCAGTGCTGAACTTACTGGAACTATTGCTGCAGTGGCGTGCTATATGTCCTATTTTTCCGCATCTGAAGCATTTCACAGCATTACTTTTCTTTTTCTGCATTTCATTCAACGCCTCCCATATTTTGCTTAGTAAGTCTGGCGTTTCCACTTCCACACGATGAGCCTTGTAAGTGGGCTTGCTTAATAGAGATGCCGTTTCCTGTGTCAAAGCATATGAGACCGTTTCAGCGAAAGTTCCATTTGGGTTTGCATAGGTAGCCCGCTTCGTTTCAATATCTCGTATTCCATTGATGAAGCTTTGAATTTTCATTCTTTCGATGAATTCTTGAGGTGCTCCTGCGTTTGCCAAATGAGCTAGCCTCTCAATCTCAGAAGAAAATTCTTGTAACGTCTCATTTGGTTTCTGGAAGCGATTCTGCAACTCCATTTGATATATCTGCTTCCTGTGCTCGCTACCATAACGTCTTTCAATGGCACCCATAATTGCGTCATAGCTGTTCCTTTCGCCCTCGCTAACAGTCTGTAATATTTCTGCTGCAGGTCCTTTCAATGCTACGAACAGGGCAGCGACTTTGTCCTCCGCACTCCAATTATTTACAACTGCCGTTTTCTCAAATTGTAGCTTGAATACTTGAAATGGACCACTTCCATCAAACGACGGAGGTTTTATCTTCTGTGTAGCAGTTGAAGCGTCTGGACGACTTAGTTGAATATCCTGAAGACGGGCTTTCAATGCTTTTACATCGTCCTCTAATTTTTCTTGTCTTTCTTCAAGGACCTCCTTAACTTGTATAATTTTTGCATCCTGTGCCTTGAATTGTAAGGACATGCGTTCTTCTTGTGCCTCCAACTGAGCCGCAATGCCGGACACCTGTGATGAAAGTACTGACTGTTGCAATTCCATTTTTGACGTTATCTGTGCCTGTTGTTCTTCGATTTTTGTCGACATCTGTGCCTGTTGATCTTCCATTTTTGCCGATATCTGTGCCTGTTGTTCTTCGATTTTTGTCGACATCTGTGCCTGTTGATCTTCCATTTTTGCCGATATCTGTGCCTGTTGTTCTTCCATTTTTTTCGACATTTGTGTCAGCACAGCCAATATGGAGTTCATGTCTACGTTTGCTACTGACTGTGGAGCCTCTTCCTTCTGGGTTTCTTCCTTTTGCACCTCTTCCACATCATCGTTGAAATCAAACTCATCTACATTAATGTTATATGCTTCCATAGCTACTCTTAACCTTGCCTGTAGTTCAATTTTATTGCCGGTGGTACTCAGGTTTCTCTTTTCTAACTCCCTTTTAAGTTCTTGGATTTTCAGATCATTTAACTTTGCCATTATTCTTATTTCGTTATCCTTGTCTCGTTATCCTTGTTTCCTTATCCTTGATTCGTTATCCTTGATTCGTTATCCTTGCTTCGTTATCCTTGGTCCTGGAATTTATTTAACAATTCCAATTCTGACACCAATTGTTACGTATTTGTCGATAGCTCGATTATTTCTATAGGGTTCGTATCGCTGAATTGTTAAATAAAAGTCTTTATTTACTTCTTAATTCACACTGCTTTATTTCACGACTAAAAAGTCTACACTTGTTTTACTTCACTTGATGTTAACACTTCTACGGTTAAATTACGACTGACTCTGGAGCGCCTGCTCGCCGCCTTATATAGTCTGTCAAACGCAATCTGGAAAATTCTGGCAACACTGGAAATTATCTGGTATCTTCTTCTAGTTCTGGCACTTTCCCTAGAGATGTGTTCAATCATTTTAGTGATGTAAGTGGAGAACCGATTATATTCGCCACAATATCATGTTCAGACATAAAAATTAATCAAATCAATTGGGCTTGATTAAACATCTCTAGATTTGGTGTTCAGACATATTTAATTTACTTGGCCCATTTAACAGGTCGGCTCAAGATACATACACTCATGATTCAATTAAGAGCCTATACACACTTGCGACTCAATCGATTTAGTCGAATGTTGATTTGCATGGGAATGTATGGAAGCATTCACACTACATTCAATTAGTCGAACAACTGAAACAGTTGGATTTGCAGCCCAATTTCATTCCAACTGAAACAGTTGGACAACTGCTTAATCAGCAAGGCGCCCTTCTACGTATTCACACTAGAGACAATTTAGTCGAACGACTACAACAACAACAGTGATATTCGTAGTGGAAAGAGTTGCCATGCTGACAGCACTACTTTTATTTCACTTTTGGTAAATTTCAGAGATTGAATATTTCAATTAATATTTTCAAAATGTTAAAAAAAAAAAAAACAAAAGGTTCGTTTCTTATTAACTAGAATTATCTAACTAAGGATATTTACTTCCGTTTTCATGTGTTTCTTGATATTGTTGTTCTCTTCAAATATGTCATTAATCGCATTTTAAAATAGAAATAATGAAAATGAAATTGCATGGAAATTATTAATGGCTAATTTTTACTATTTTTCCGTTTCTTGTACTTCTGTTCGTTTCGTTCTTTTTGAGGGTAATTCCTTCCGTTTTTCTCTTTTCATTTACTTGACAGCTAGTTTAATAATGCCTATATGACACTACATTTTTTTCTTGGTTTTTTTGGTTTGGAAAACCCACCGAAAGTCAAAATACAAAAACAATTCTTCTGTAGGTTGAAAATTGACAAATACTCCCTCAAAAACAATTTGATTGACATTAAACTTCAAACTAAATGAAAATAATATTTATTTCACAAATTTGTTTTTTCAGAAATTTTAATTTAAATTAATGAAATAAAAAAGTTATGAAACTCAAAGGGCAGGATAGCTGTGTATTCCATGCTATAAAGGGAAGCCAGTACGCAATATAATTTTTCTTACGGATTCTTCTTTACCCTTACGGCCATAGCAGAAGCTTACAAGAGGCAAATTTAAAATTTGTATTTCCATATATTTTTAATTTTAAATATAATTTATTTTCTAGTTGTCAAACTGAAACAATTGTCAGAAAAAATGACCGAATGCCAAAAAACCTACCGAAATACAAGCTGGCTCGTTGGTTTTTAATCGCCTAGATGGTATTTTGTTTGGTTTTTTTCAACATAGCTTACTCGCTTGCACCAACGCAAAACTGTATTTGACCATCTCCTTCACACAAAAAACCTGGTAGAATACCAGAAAAAAAATGTAGTGTCATATGGGCTTAAGAAAGAAAGCCAAACAATGTATGCACTTTTTGTTTATTTTATTAATTTTTATTTATTAATCAAGTTGACAGATGACAAGAAGGTGCTTTCATGTAAGAATGCAGATAAAGTGATAAAAGCAATTTAATAATTCATCACTTTATACGAAGAGCACTAATGTAAAATATGTTGTGTAAAATGTGAACATTGGCAACACTATGTCATTGTCAATCACCCGACTATTTAGTCTCTAGTGTGAATAGCTGCCACCGATTCGACTAAATAGTTGGCGTAGTGTGAATACAACAGCCCAATTCGACCAAATCGATTGAGTCGCAAGTGTGTATAGGCTCTAAAGAAGATTGTGTATTCAGCGGTTCCGCTATGCGTTCATCCAAACAGAATCAGCTGATTTAGTGACGTAGTAACATAAATTCTCTTTCACCCAGTTTCGTTTCCGCTTTTCTAATAACAAAAGATTGTGTGCGAAAAATGTGAAATTTATGTTAAAAAACTAGTTTAAATAAAAAAAAATGAAGTGTCGCGTATTTATTTGTGTGAATAATAGTTCAATAAAGGTATTTTTTGCCTGTTTGCAAATTTTATTTCTCGTCGATAACGTAGTTGATGACGTAAAATGTCAAAACTGTAAGGAGGACGAAATAATTTGACATTCAGCTCACAACTTTTACCAATCGTAAACACGAATGCATGTTTAGAATAAGCAGAAGTAAAAACAAATTTGATAGGTGATGAAGAAGAACAAGAATTCAGCTGATCTGACGTACGTCATCAACTACGTTATCGACGAGAAAGAAAATTTGCAAACAGGCAAAAAATACCTTTATTGAACTATTATTCACACAAATAAATACGCGGCAGTTCATTTTTCTTTATTTAAAATAGTTTTTAATATAAATTTCACATTTATCGCACACAATCTTTAGTTATTAGAAAACTGGAAACGAAACTGGGTGAAAGAGATTTATGTTACTACGTCACTAAATCAGCTGATTCTGTCAAATTTTGGAAGAACGCATAGCGGGACCGCTGAATGCACAATCTTCTTTATTTGAATCATGGCCTTCATCCATGCAAAAAACAAAGAAATCAAAATTGATACCAAAGCGGTTGGTACGTTTGGTTTGTAAAATTATGTAGTGTATATATCATTATAATTTCTTGTTATATTTTTTTAATTAGTCAAAACAAAAAATCCTCAACACCTCATATACGTAATCTGGCTTATTAGATCCGTTTGTTTCATCCATGATTCAAATAAAGAAGATTGTGCACTCAGCCATATTCAGCAAAATATTCATCCGTGAGACTGGGTTCATTTTGGTTAGTACGTCATCAACTACGTTATCGACGAGAAAGAAAATTTGCAAACAGGCAAAAAATACCTTTATGGAACTATTATTCACACAAATAAATACGCGGCACTTCATTTTTCTTTCTTTAAAATAGTTTTTTAATGTAAATTTCACATTTATCGCACACAATCTTTAGTTTTTAGATAACCGGAAACGAAACTGGGCGAAAGAGAATTTATGTTAATACGTCACTAAATCAGCTGATTCTGTCAAATTTTGGATGAACGCATAGCGGGACCGCTGAATACACAATCTCTTATTTGTTGATTCATGATTTGAATGGCCTTCATCCATGCAAAAAATTTTTTGCTCCGAGGCCCTGTTTGGATAGCGTTTGATTGCACAAATTAATCGATTTTCATGAACGATAAATTTTGCTTTGAAACGGTAGAAAATGGAATGGAAACACCCTTTTCGCGAAGAACTTGGTAACTCATGAATTTTTGGATAGCCATGCACATATGTATATCATTTGGTATTCGTGTGTACATTTGAACGTTCTGCAGGCAGTAGTTGGTGCAATTACATATAAACGGGTTTTCATAGCTTTGTGAATATAAATTAAGAAAATGGTATGTTTATTATATATTCTATAGTTATAAATGTGAAAAAGTATGTATTAAATTAGTAGAAATGAAGACTCACACAACCCATGTAATATGTTTCAAAAATTGAAATTTAATATCCTAGCTGAATATTTCGCTAATGCTTGCCGACGACGAGTTCCCTCTAATTTTCTGAAAGCCGGAAAAAGTGCGAATACATGAGCTAGAGTCACATTTTTTCATTTGCATGTGTACCTATGTAGTACTGTACTAAAACTTTGTAAATTTTAATATAAAATCGGTGAATATGAGTAATATTCACAAGCATTCGTACTTTGCCGCAATATTTCATATATTTATCACGAAAAAAAAAATGGTGCAGAAAGTTCTGTTATCGTAGCGGCGACGGCGACGGCGGCATTAGTGTGAGTGAGTGATTCATTCAGTATTGCGCTAGCGTTGACTTCAACCAAAACCAAAAAATATGAAAGTGCATATATGTACCCTGCAAAAAATGCTATCACTCCGGGATACATCCGGGACAACTCGCAAGGGAGCATGCGATTACTACCCATTTGTATCTCTTTATATGGGTTGAAGTGTTCTCTTTTGTTTGAGCATGTCCTATGAAGAGACTAATTGTACCCAGTTTGTACCCGAACGGGTAGCAAAAGCGCACAATTGTACCCGTTTTGTACCCGAACAGGTAGCAAATGCGACACATCCATTTGTGCGACTAATTGTACCCGTTTGATACCCTTTCTGGTACAATTCGTCTACAATTAGTATACATATGTACCCGTTCGGGTACAATTGGGAACAATTGTAGACTAATTGTACCCGAAAGAGAGCGCTCCCGGACAAGTCTTTTTAGAGACTCGTCGCACACTTTTTTGCAGGGTATATACATATGTATGCACCTATATATGTATGTAAATGCAACAAAAAAAAAATTCTGAAGTTTAAGGATTTTTCATAATGCCTAATCTACATATATAAAAATGGGAGAAAGATCGGGTGAAACCTTGTACCAAAGAACTTTTTCGAGTCGGATTTTCCACCATGTGTATCAAGGTTTTATCCAGTTAGTATATACATATATAATAGGTATACATACATATGTATAAGATGGTACAGAAAAATCTCCCCGACCTTGGGGGGTAGGTCAAATAGTTGTGTATGGAATTATATATATAATTCAATATGATTGAGCACAAAAGTATATACATGTTTAGGTACTTTGCTAATCAACAAAATCTCACAAAATATAACATCTTTTGGCTTGTTGCATGTGTTCATACATACATATGTGGGCGCAGATGTATATTTTTAAACTTGTCTATTTTTACTATGTGTAGGACTTTTTACAAATGGACTATTCAGCAAACGTTTGAAAATGCCGCTTTGTATAGTATAAGTATATGAATTCATAATAAATTGTAAAAAATTAAACATTCTTATATCTTATTTGACAAAATGCAGTATTTTTAATGTGAATTAAAAAAGTCATTGGATAAAATCTTTTCATGTATGTATGTACATATGAATTTGTATACATATATGCATGTACATATGTGTAGATTTGTGGGAATACCCAGCTAACAAATTTTCCCCACATCTGTTAAATACATATATCACATTCATCGGCAAAAAACTCCGTAACCAATAAGAGTATTATACGACTTCTGCAAGAGAAATGTATGGAGACGTTGACAGGAATTCTTACAGACAGTCTTGGGAAATTCTGTATGTTTTTACCGACGATTCGGACAGATATTTACGGCCTATTCCGGCGTGGTAACATAATTTACTTTACTGGTGAAATGAAGAATCTGGTACATACTTTAAACCCCATTTTCATATTCTGGCAGCAGGAAAATTGAGTTACCACCTCAATACGTGGTAAAAGTTTTTTACCATTTTCAGTCCGATTCTATTCCGTTCGTATGGAAGTGCTTTAACAGCGTTACCATTTGTTGCAGAATACCAATTGAAAAGATAGTAACAATTACCAGTAAAGTAATTTTTCGGTAACGCTCAGAATAGGGCTGTTAACAGATTTCTGGACGAATAATCGGGGGAATTTGTATTGAAATTTTCACATACGAAAAAAATTAAAAGATTTTGGCACGACTGCACGAAATGGTTCAGATATCTGTAAGATGGGGAAAAAGTAAAATTAACTAAACGTTTCTGATAGAAATCTGTAAAAAATCCATAAGACAGGTATGTCTACACACCACTTTTTACCCAGATTTTTTTTTTTTTTTTTTTTTTTTTTTCAGAATAATCTGAATCAGAAATTGTCTCGTAAAATTGTTAGCGGGGGTATACACTTTGAAGAATTTGTATTCAAAAGTATGTATGTATACATAGATATGTATATTATATATGTACATATATAATTATACATATTATATATCGCTAGCTTATATTACAAAGTGGCTAAGTTCACTGAAGAAAAAATGATATTTCTACATATGTAGAAAGCTAGAAAAATTATATACCTACGCACCACGCTAAATATGTCTGTGACACTTGTCATATTTATACTCTCTTCCCTGTATGGTTTGAAAAAAATCATTTAGCCACTTTGCACTCTAAGCTGACGATTATCTATAATACACTGAAAGTTCAAAATATTTAACTAGTTACATGTAAATAAGTATATGCTATGTTCTTTTTTTAAAGGCTTCTGGTGTTACCGTGTCAGATGTATGTAAAACCACATACGAAGAAATTAAGAAGGATAAAAAACATCGTTATGTAATTTTTTATATACGGGATGAGAAACAAATTGATGTGGAAACAGTTGGGGACCGCAATGCCGAATACGATCAATTCCTGGAAGACATCCAAAAATGCGGCCCAGGAGAATGTCGGTAAGTGTTAAAATGTCTTAATTAATTAAATCATTTAATCCATTTGACTTTTTTAGTTACGGCCTATTCGATTTCGAATATATGCACCAATGCCAAGGAACATCCGAAAGCTCAAAGAAGCAAAAACTGTTCCTTATGTCATGGTGTCCAGATACTGCTAAAGTAAGTTCTGTGTCTTTGTATTCCTGACAAGATTAATAGATTTAAATTTTTATCTCTAGGTTAAGAAGAAGATGTTGTACTCAAGTTCATTCGATGCCCTGAAGAAGTCGTTGGTCGGTGTACAAAAATATATACAAGCTACCGATCTTTCTGAAGCATCTAGGGAGGCAGTTGAAGAGAAATTGCGCGCCACAGATCGTCAATAAATATAATACAGTGTTCTACTTTTTTTGTATTTGCAGTGGAAATAAAGAGAAATAAGGAAAACATTTAGTTTACTAAACCAATTGGCATCCTCCTAAGTATTTAAGCGAACTTATAGGAGAAAATAAATATATATTTATACTTATTCCAGTATGATGCGTTTATGTTCTAAATATATAAAGTAATGAAAAATATACGCCAACGTATCATAAAAGCGCCTGGAGATTGTAGTCATATGTCGAATTAGGTATACCAATATGCGAATAGCCAATACATGCACACGAGCAAGCTGAAGTCTTGCCTTATTTGGTAAAGGCCAAGGCAGATCTAGGAAGGTAGGCCCGATGGCGAATTCAGAAATTTCCCATGTATTTTGTTATTGTAATTGGTAGAGTGTAATTTCAAAATGATATTTCGCCGTGGTTAAAATCTGAATTCGCTTGGGGCTCGTCCATTCCTATTGGCCATGATGTGAATTCGCTTTGATTTTGACATTACACTCTACCTTTGTAAATAAAAAAAGAAGTTTTTCAATTCGCCGCCGAGCCTACCTGTTAGATATGCCTTGGGTAAAGGCTGCTATTTTGGAAATATAACCTATGGTCTACACATCTCGCCTCTTAGGTTATTAAGGCCTACCTTAGACTGAAACATTTTGTCCAGCGTGGTTGCTTGGTACAGGGTGTATTCGGTCGATTGTATATTTTGTGATATTTACGGCCTTATCCCGGCGTTGTAACATAATGTGGCGAATATAATGGGTTTCACTCACATCACTAAAATGACTGAACACATCTCTATGGCAAGTGCCAGAATTAGAAGAAGATACCAGATAATTTCCAGTGTTGCCAGAATTTTCCAGATTGCGTTTGACAGACTATATAAGGCGGCGAGTAGGCGCTCCGGAGTCAGTCGTAACTTATAGCCCCGACACATAGCATACGTCAATCCGTCTACGTCGACGTATGTGACTGACAGCTCAGTAAAATGTCGGCATTTAAACGTACGTCGTCACACGTACGACGGATCCGTCGCCGCAACGTACCGAAGTTGCCCAAAAGTCAACTTTTGGTATACGTCAATCCGTCGCTATGTCAGCTGATTGCTTTTGATTGTTAACCTTTAGCTACTCTTGAATTTCACTTTTTTTGCAATTTGCTTTTCGAGTTTTTTCTCATTTGTATAACATTCCTCCATAAAACAAAATGGTCAAGAATTATCAGGAGATGTGAAGTTACTGAAAACTGAATTTCAATAGGGCAACTTAAAATAGAACTTACAAAATATTCTAAAGAGTTAAATTTTTGCCACCACCTCTGTAGTTAATGGTTAATCAAACAGCTGATTTGTGTATATCCGCCAACGTTTCCTATGTGGCGAACTCTCCGTCAAGTACGTGAGCTGTCAGTCACATACGTCGACGTAGACGGATTGACGTATGCTATGTGACGGGCCTATTAACCGTAGAAGTGTTAACATCAAGTCAAGTAAAACAAGTGTAGATGAAGAATCTGGTTCTTCAAACAGCCTGTTCGTATTCTGACAGCAGGAAAATTAAGTTGCCACTTCAATACGTCGTAACATTTTGTTATCATTTTCAGCCCGATTCCATTCCGTTCGTATGGAAGTGTTTTGACAGCGATACCATTTGTGTGGAATCGGGCTGAAATTGGTAACAAAATGTTACCACGTATTGAGGTATGTAGTAACTTAATTTTCTACTGCCAGAATACGAAAAGAGTGTTTAAAGTACCAGATTCTTTATTTAACCAGTAAAGTAAATTATAATAGCGTTTATTGAGTGTAGGAAAGCGTATGAGTTGCAGGAATTTTACCACAAAAGAGCGAGAGGATCAGAGGATGTGAGCGAGAAAGAAGACTAGCTGTTTGTAGGAATCAGCACAAAGAATTTGTGTGGGTACTTTCCTAAAATGTGTCAAAATCTCTGAAGAAGAGGAAGAAATTGTAAACAGTGTTGCCACAGCCTCAAAAAATTTGGTATCAGAAATTAATGCACTTATGGTTTTTTTGGTATCACCGAAAAATGTTTGAAAAAATTAAAATTAATAAAATATGCTGCTTTTGGGTTCTAACACCGAAAACTTTTTGAGAAAAATATTAAAATTAATAAAGTAAGATACTTTCGTGGTTTTAACGATATCGTTTTTTTTAATATAAAAATATAAAGATAATAGCTTTGTTCGTTTACGGATATTTTTTGATGTTTTTCGAAAACTTTTAAAAACAAACACTTTGTCGCCGTTTTTTTACGCCAAATCTCCAACAGAAGAGAACCAACTGAGAGAGAAAACTGACATTTCATTTTGTGAGAAGCTGTTGAATTCTGTTGGACAAATTTTTGCCAACAGCAATTTTCCAACAGGAAAACAGCTGATCAAACAACAGCTGACTTGAATTTTTGCAAGTAACAAGATTTGCAAAATATACAAATCAATTATAAAATTGGAAAAATAAACAAATATGGATAAATTAAATATGCAAAATAAGTTACATACTTTTTGCGAAGTATTTATATGCATATTATGTACCTTAGTAAATTGTAATCTCCTTTGCGGGAATATATATTAACGGGGCCGCTGTGGTGCAGTGGGGAGTATTGTGGCCACTGTGGTGTGGCGGACAGTGGCTAGTCTGCCATACCAGAGGTAATGGGTTGGATCCCCAGCCTGGATAGAGGGAAAATTTTTATATAATGATCCACGATCCGATAACAATTTTCCAGAGGGTAGGGGTGGTCTCACAGATCACAAATAACAAAGTACTACCCTCCTGACGCTTATAGTTCAGGAGACATTCCTTGTTAAATTAATGTATGTATGTGTAGAACATCTTTCTGCGTTGGCGGCTATTGGCCGCGCTTCAATAAAATTACCCTCAGCCGGCAGAATTCTCTTTCTGGATTAATATCCATGGAGCAATCCACAGTTGTTTTGTATAGCCTGCCTTCAGCCGCGCTTTACAAAAATAACCCTCAGCCGGGAGAATTCTATTTCTGGAGAACTTTAATATTATAATTTAACAAGCCTAAGTTCGAGTGGAATCGAACATTAGATACTCAGCTGTATGTTTTCATTGTTTGCGTTTTATGGAGTTTATATAAAGCGAGTGCTGCATAAAGTGGGCGTAGCCACGCCCATTTTCAAAGTTTTTATCAGTCATCCAACTAAGCATATGAATATTATTCTTTGTGCAAAATTTCATTCCTTTATGACTTCTAGTTACAAAGATGTCACGTTACAAATTCCTAAAGGGTGTTCCAGAAATATCTTTGTTAAAAAGTAGGCGTGGTCATAAACCGATTTCAATAAATTTCTGCGTGTCTATTAACACAAGTTATAAAAGTATATAAACTAAGTTTCGTCATAATATCTCAATTATTTGTCGAGTTAAAGACTAAGAAATCTCGTATATTCCTTTGTCTATAAAGAGGCGGTGCCAGGCCAATTTTCCAAAATTTTCCTATTTTTTGTTTCCGGTCCATTGTGGAACTCATGCCACAAAATTTCAATGAATTATCTTTATATTTGACAAAGATATCGCTTAAAATGTTTTTATTAGGCCCCTTTATAGTTCCCATATATAAAAGTGGGCGCGGTCGTCAACCGACTTCGCTAAAATTTTAAACATGTATTACCACAAGTAATAAAAGTGTACACACCAAGTTTCGTCATTATATATCAATTATTTGTCGAGTTATGGGCTCAGAAATCTCGTATATTCCTGCTTCTAAAAAGAGGCGGTGCCACGCCCATTTTCCAAAATTTTTGTGTTTCTTGTTTTATGTCCATAGTTGAACTCATGCCACAAAATTTCAATGATATATCTTTATATTTGACAGAGATATGGCTTAAAATGTTTTTATTAGGTCACTTTGTAATATACATATATAAAAGTGGGCGTGGCCGTCAACCGATTTTAACTATTTTCCGTGCAAACGTTTGCCTAGGTAAGTATATCACGCGTACCAAATTAGATCGATATATCTTCAATGGTTTCTGAGTTATGACATATAAAACTTTCCATGTTTGACCCTTAATAAGTGGGCGTGGCACCGCCCATTTTCCAAAATTTCATTAAATTTCTTCCTAGGGGCCTGAGCTCGGGGGTAAAATTTCATCGCTAAAGCTATATTAGTGACTGAGATACCAAATTTCCGATTTTTTCTATATAGGAAAAGTGGGCGTGGTCATGGTCCGATTTCGCCCATTTTCAATACCAACCGTCCCAGTCTCGATACCAACTTGCATTTCAAATTTCATCAAAATATCTCAATTTTTGCACGAGTTAGAGTGTTTACAGACGGACGGACGGACAGACGGACGGACGGACGGACATGGCTCAATCGATTTCTCTTTTCACCCTGATCATTTTGATATATATAAGTCTATATCTATCTCGATTATTTCATTCTGTTACAATCCACCGTTATGTGATTAAAACTATAATACTCTGTGTACTAGTACAGCTGAGTATAATAATAGTTGAAAGTGTTAAGATAAGATGAATTATCATCTACGGAATATTTCCTGAAAGTTTCACTGAGCCTGGATAGACAACAAATTCTAACTAAAACCCAATTATCCGGATTTTAAAAATAGGCAGTGGGTGGCACACCCTCCGAGAATAGTTCTGCAGTGGGTCGGCTTCAGTATAATGCGCCCGCCGTATTTATTTTCAAACCACTGGAACTTTCGGGAAATCTTCTATGGATGTTAATTTTACTAATTATAACACTCCCGATCGCTCCGCAGATATAATTCGAGAAAGGAAATTTTGCTGGCTGGGACTATTTTTTTTAAAGCGCGGCCAAATGCCGCCAACGCAAAAGTTTGTTCTACTCAAAAGTACTGTGGATCGGTCCATAGAGGGTTATTTTTTTAAAGCATGGCCAGGGCCGGGTGCATTAAATTGAAATCTCTTCTGCGGGGCAGCAGACGCGAAGACATACTGCGGTGGAAAACAGTATGGACATGGGTACAAAGAAAAGCAATTGTTAGTGTGATAATTATTACAATGAAATCCTATTTATTAGATAGTAACAGCGAACCCCAGCGTGTTAGGGGGTCTAGAATATACCCGTTGTAAGGAATGCCTGTCGTAAGACGCGACTAAAATCCACCGGCCTAGAAGGTTGATTATGGCCAGAAAAAATCGTTCGCACGACAGTCGGGCTAGTGTCAGAAGGGACTAGTACCCGAGCGTACCGGATTTATCCGGAAAAGGACTGTCACATCCCCTACACTCCCCAAAACCTTCGGGGAGTGTCTTGGTGGCTACAACAACAACAACATGAAGTTAATTGTATTGCAGATACATACATATGTGCATATATCTCCACTGTTTTCAGGCAGAATTGTAACTCCATTAGCATTTATATAGAACAAACAGTGCCGATTTATTGTAAAAGAGAGTTCCGGATGCATTTCCGAACTTCAAAAAACCTTTTTGCGAGCCTATGCGAACGATTTTTAGATTGAGGAGGTTATCGCGAGGTGACAAAAGACTGACCAAAACGAAACCCAAAACGAATCAAAAGAAATTAAATAAGAAAAAAACTATGTTTTATTTTATTATTTTTATGTTATATGTACATATATACATAATTAACAGCAATAATTTCCACCAATTTTATTATCATTTTAATTTTAATCCTTTTTATCCTTTGAATTTGGGGCTTGTGAATGTAAATAAAAATCAGTTGTTTGCCAAAGCTGTTGAACTCAGCAATTTTTGTGTTCGTTTACCTCTTACGATATTTTTCTCTTGTGAGAGGATAGGTGACATTTTTCTCCAACACCTGGCTGTTGGAGATTGCTGAGTAAATGCTGTTGGAGAAAGTACGCGAACAAAGCTAATATGTACTTAAATTTCACATGCAAATAAATATGAATACTTTGGTACTGTACCGACTAATATAAAAGTTCTATAAAATGCAATGGGTCAAACGAGCTGGGTGATCTAGTTGTCGGAGCTAATTTTGGAATTGAATTGGAGTCATTAAATCAGTTCTTAAATATTTGTCGCGCTGCCCTCCTTTAAGTCAAAATGCCTGCTATGGGCAGTGGTCCTACCAAAAGTTTGATAAAAATAAAATTTGTTCTAAGCCAAAATAAAAATTGTCTACGTATCATTCATATGTAATTGCGCTTAGGTGTAGGGATGGCAAACAAAATTAAATAACCGATTAACCGCTCACAAAATCGTAGGTAACCGAATTCGGACTCGGATGAAAAGGGCGGAAATTCTCAACTTCGATTATTTCCTTTCGATTATTTTCGACTTGAGAGGAAAAAGGTTAATCGAAAAAATAATCAAAATAAAAAAACCGATACATTTTAACCGTTAACCGAAAGAAATTAACCGATTATAATCGTTTTTCCGGTTATTGTTGCCATCCCTACTAATGCTATGGTTATGGTTACAATCTTGATTGCCAATCAAAATCGGAAACATTTCGTGATTGGTGAGAGTTGGTTACGCTTACATTGATGATTGGAGCGCACATACACAACATAACACATGATAATTACTGAGCACATACACAACATAACACATTATTACCTCTGAAACCTCGTTTGCTGGCTGCCTGTTTCACACAGCAAGTTTGCTGGATGTGAGAGTCCGAAAATTCTCTCACCGTCGGAGTGCACAACAACAATTACACGGTGCTCGACCAGCTTGATTGGTAGCATAACCAGGCCATTAGGTGTTAAGTACTCCCTCATGAAGACGATGAAGGTGCTCCACGCAGGATGGGTACGTAGATTTTGCCCCAGAAAGAGAATTATGTGGTCCTTTCTATCAGTTATGCACCAAAATAAAGGTATTTTGAAAAAGCAAATATTTATATTTCGAAAACTATCGGCCTCCGGACTGTTCCGACTTCAGATATAGGATCGGAGGACGGTGCAACGCCCCTTTTATAAACGGTTTTTACGCCCCCCCTAGATCGGTAAAGGAAAGCGTGACCACGAAAAAAAAATCATGAAGGCATTAATTTGTGATACCAAAATTTTTGAGATTGTGGCAACACTATTCCGAAACGCCATTTTTGACACTAATACTATGTTCATGCTGGATTTGAAACGCAACCAAGGCCAATCTATACAGGTCCTCTTATGTGAAGCAAAATAGTTGATTACAGTTAGATGGCGTCTTTCAAGAATGTCAAAAGCAGAGAAAACGCGAGCGAACACACAACCGAACACACAAACGCACAACCGAACACACAAGCTATTTCCACGAAAAACACGTGCAAGAATGCAAAATCAAAACAAAAGCAATAGTTTGACATAAGCTACAAACTCGCGTAAGAAGAGCTACTCTCCCTTGCATGGACCTTCTATAGTTAGGTTATGAACGCAACATTTTGCATTTTCGAAGATGGCTTTTCGAAAAGTGTTCATGCTGCCGCGTTTTGTAAATGCGCATTTGAGAAGTTCGAAACAAACGGAGCTAATATCCCAGATTACGCAATCAGGTGTTGAGGTTTATTTTTTTGTTTTCTCTAATTAAAAAAATAGAACAAGAATTTGCAAAATATGTAATAATATGTAATAATATAATACACTAATTTTGAAAACCAAACGTACCAACCGCTTTGGTATTAATTTTGATCTCTGTTTTGTTTACTTTCGTTCATTACATGTAGAGTGACGTCATCATGGAGCTCGTGTGCCCATGCTCATGCTACTCTATATGCGTAATCTTGTAGGTATTTCGTTCTTGTATTGCCAGAGTGTTGCCACTATTTTCCATTCGAATGGCAAATTTTTTCGAAGATTTCAGGGTTGCTTTCTGCGTTAGCATTCAAAACGCAAAAAAATAGTTGCGTTAAGTTGCATTTTGGTGGTGGCATTTGTATGGAGAAATGTAACATTTAATGTTGCGTTTTGGACTTAACGCAAAACTGCCTCCGAAACGCAAAACGCAGGCTCACCATGAACATGCTATAAGGCTGTGTGCCAATCGGTAGAAAAAATGAAATTTTGACATAAGGGAGTAAAATTTTGGCAGGATTCGTGGTGAATTCTAGTGTCATAATTTTACCTAGCTCAATGGGCTAGGTAAAATTTTGACATTTTGTAAGTACATACACATACAAGTAACACAAATATTTAAAAACAAAATAACATGAGATGATTACATGAATACATTTCTTCTGTTTCCATCAATATTGCCATCAACAATTACATTCATTTTACGTTTTAAAATTGTATCGTCCGTTTTCGCCCAAAAGTTTATCTTTGTAACTGTCAAAATTTTCTATTCCGTTTGGCACAGCAAAATTGTGTTTTTTATCTCAACATGGTAAAATTTTCTACCTCATTTTCCAATAGAGAAAAATGTTGCCGATTGGCACACAGCCTAAATAGCATTTCGCACAAATGCGTTTGTTGAACTTTTCCAAAGCATTCTACCCAAAATCTCACCAAACAGACCTATTATTAAAATTGTGGATTGTTTTAAACCTGAGTATATAAAACAAACAATGGATATGGAAAGTGAAGAAAATGAGTTGGAGACCATGCATCATTTTCCCTCTGGTAAGATATTTACTTTACCATAAGCATCATGCCCTATAAAATGAATGCAATATTTGCCATTGGATATTCCGATTTACATTGGACAATTGCTTAATGGTTTTTCTTCATGGTTGATTTTTGAGTTGTGTTAATGCACACATATATAGAATTTAAACCTGTGGGTACAATATTAGAGCACAGTTATTACTTAACTTTGTTATTTGCAGTTGAACCTTCAACTCCAAATTCGAATTTATCATCACCAGCGACAGGCAATGATGAAACGGTATTTCATTCTCCATTGTATACTCCAGGAGCTGGGGAAAATGGTGATATCTTTTTAGGACTCACCGCTGGAATGGCCTCAAAGAGAGGTCCTGGTCGTCCACGAAAAGATATGCCACAAAGCAAAGGCTTTCAAAGACGAAAAATTGTAGGTGATCAAAATTCCAATATCGATCGCAGTGGATTTCCCATTACAGCTTTTTCATCATCTGAAAACTCAAATACTGGCTATCCAGAGGATAAAATACAAGTGCAAAATGTTGAGGAAATTTCAAATATGGATAATTATCCTGGAAAATTGTGTTCTCTATGTAATTTAGTCGAAAAAAGTGCCTTGGGCCAGGGAGATTTCTTAAGATGGGAAATCGATGCCGATAATTGTGAAAAAGCTGTACAATATTTTAACGAAAATAAAACATTTATAAACTTTGGAATCTCAAGGAATACAACACCAGAGCACGGCTTTTATCGTCGCCAAAGGAGTAACACCAATAAAGGAAAACTAGCACAAAATGAATGTTTCAATGAATTAGATCGAATTGGACATACCGAATTAATATCACTTCGTACGCTTTTAGATGGTACTTGCATATATTTACACCGTATGTGCCTTATGTGGTCTCAAGGGGTTAGTGGGAAAACAAGCGAGTTAAAGTCTAGTATTGAGATGATAATCGCAAAGAGCCTAATGCAAAAGTGCTCATTTTGTGGACAATATGGTGCGAGCGTAATGTGTAAAATGAGTTGTACAAAGTCATACCATTTGCCATGCGCAGCTGCCTCCGGTGGATTCCAAATAATGGACAATTTTACAGTTTTCTGCTTAGACCACGTCGAACAAGTCATGATAATATGTAAGTTTTAATTTAAAAAACCCAATAAACACAACGGATTCGCTTCGAATTCGAGACGAGCTCGCTTTCCTGATTATATTATCCCGACGAAAGATCGGCGAATCCGAATTCCCAGGCCAGTCACCTCTCATTAGCGATTCGCGCATTTTTATACTCTCGGATGGTTGGCGATTCGAGGTTTAGGCTCATTGGCGAATACATTCTAGAACACCTTCTACTGCAAATCCGCTTCGAATTCGTCATGATATCATCCGAGCTTTTGATGTTCTTGGGTAGAGTTTTAAATGGTAAATTAAAGCCCAGCGGGGAATTTCTTCGTGTAAAGCAAGATTTAAAAAATTTATAAATGCTATACGATAATTGATTTTTCTCGAGTCCATCTTGAACTCGATAAGAGTCCTAAAAGTGACATTCACCTACGCAAATTCATCTCGAATTCGCCACGATATCATCCTCGCTTTTGTGTTTATTGGGAAGGAAATGAAAGTTACATATGAATGTATGTATTTGATTAAAACAGACCTGGGTAATATCAAGCACCAGTACGACTTGTGACAAGTAGATTTTAAAGGAATTGTACTGGTACTGGCATTCCCAAAATTTTCAAGTACAAGTAATTTCAAAATAATTGAAGTTTTAGCAAATATTTCAAAGTATTTGAAAAGAATTGAAAATACTTGAAAATAATTGAAAAATGTACTTGAATCGATTTGTAATTGAAAGTACCTGAAAAGAATTAAAAAATCCAATTACTACTCAGTATTACCCAGGTCTGGATTAAACGATACATATCAAAGTCGCCTAAGTCCACGAACAGAATTTTTAAAGATTTTTCATGTAATGCACTTAGACCGTATGATTTTTTGACAGGTCCAAATGCTAATATTGCCTGCCATAATTGTTCAACCATAGAGGATATTGATAAAATGATTATGTGTGCCACTTGTGGTGAACATTTTCACACCAATTGCGTCGGTCTTATTAACACTCCAGGTAAGGAACCCTGGACCTTATATACTTTTTTCGTTTTTGCTTATATACATCAAGGATGCATCGTAACGTTAATATTATCGTTTACCGAAAAAGAGCAATCCTTTCCGTTGAAACTATTCAGGTTTTTACCGTTTAGGCAATTATCAAAATTAATTTATGGTCGCAAAATAACGATAATGGAATTATCAAAATAATATCATTTCGATAATTAGCGTTATCATAACCAAATTTATAACGTTGAAATGCTGCTTAGTGCGGTCACAATGCCGTCGCGAACAATCGGCGAGTACTCACATACATGCATATGTACGAACTGCTACGACAGCTGTGTATGTATGCGCCTCGTGTAGGCAATCTTTTCGTTGATTTACTTCGTTTCAACGTTACCGGTTGCATTTTGATAATTTAGTTTTGTGAATTATCGAATAATTTAGCGTTGCGAATTAACGAAACAAAACCATTTTGATAAGTTATTTCTGTGAAATAACAAAACGAAATAGAATCGTTAAGCATCTCTGATATACATACTATGTATGTACATATCTATATGCATTGTACCTACATACATCAATTTAAATATATGAATAAATAAATAATATATGATAACTAAAGAAACTCGCGCGGGTTGGAATTGTTCAAATTGTCGCAAATGTCAGATATGCAGAGAAGTGGACGGTGCCGATGGACGTTTCATCAAATGCGAGCAATGTCAACGATTATATCATACAACTTGTTTGCGTCCAATAATTTCTTCTTTACCAAAATATGGATGGAAGTGTAATGTATGTGCATAAGGAAATATTTTTTTAATGTTTCATTGTCACTGAATTTTGGCCTTTCCAATTTTAGCGATGTCGAGTTTGTACTGATTGTGGTTCGAGAACTCCCGGCGGCGGCACCTCGTCGCGATGGCACTGTCATTACACGATATGTGATTCATGCTATCAGCAACGTAATAAAGGCTTCTCTTGCCCCATTTGTCATAAGGCTTATCGTGCTTCTGCCCATAAGGAAATGGTTAAATGTAACTTATGTCACAGGTAAATTTTAAAATGTAAAGTTTTTAGCGACTTTATTTCAGAGTTGTAATTATTATCTGAACGTAACCACTGATAATAATTACGCAAAGCAGTCTCTGACTGATAGTCAAACCATTCGGACGTGTTCTCTAGCATTTTCGTGTGTGTGCCTTCTTTCAAAGACAAAAAACAACAAAAAAACTACCGTTCTAAAACCAGTCCTCGCTAATCACACTACGCGCATATAAGCACAAACAACATACATATATAAAAAACGAAAGAGACGTTTAACCAAAAAAAAAAAAACAAACAATAAAAACAAAAAAAAAAAAATAAACGAAAAAAATATAAAAAAAAAGAAAAATAATAAAACCCAACTAATAGTTTTTTTTTTTTCATCATGAACGGGGATGCGGGACCCCTCCTCCACATACCTCTTGCCCTAAGATCTTCTGTGTTAACTGCCAAATCGATAATCACCCAGCAAGTGACCCAAGCTGCCCTACCTTTCTCAAGCATAAATCCGTCAATAAAATAAAAGTGGATCGTCGGTGCACAGTCAGAGAGCTACAACCCCTCCAACGAAAGAAATCAGCCCCCACCTTTGCACAAGTACTAAAAAATAACAACAACACCCCATCTACGGAACTACAAAACAAAGCACAAAAAATCCATGAAATCAACACAAACAAATCTCAACCAACGAATAACGGATCCAAAAACGATCACTCCACATCAACGAAAAAAACAACCACTACATCAAATGCTCAACAGCCAAACATCACTTCTCCAGTAAAGCAGCAAAATGACTTGTTATCAACAACTGCCAGCTCCTCCGAACAACCAACTTCTAACCCCGCAGATCCTGAGGCCAGCTCTCGAACACCCTCCACCTCAAGCCCAACCACCAGCGATTCAGAAATGAAAGACTACAGTAAACTATAGATAAATATCCTTATCTTAACGTTTTTATCACCCCAAATACCCTTAAAAACACATCTCAAATCAACAATACTATTCAAGAAAACTTATAAGCATACATATACATATATCCATTAGGGCGGGTCCATTTGTATGGGAGTGAAAAAAGTGAAAAATCGCATACGCGGATAATGTTCTAAGGACTATTCTAAGTAACTTTGCCAAAGAGACCATGGGTCTTAAACAAATTCTTAGTCCGCGGGTTTTAAGCCGAAGTTTTTTTGTCAGGTAAAAAAAAATTTTGTATTTCGTAGGCAGACAAAAATTATTCGAACTTCCTACCAAGAAGCCAGGATATACTTTTCCGAAGGATTTTGAAACAGCAGCATGTTAAAAATGACAGCAAAGAAATGCAAGTATTTTAAAGAAAAAAATACATTTTGTACGCACTGAAAAGTATGCAGATTTTAAAACAGCGATATCTCGGAGACCAAAAAAGACACGTTAACAAGGTCAACGGCATTTGAAAGTGCAAAGCCTATTTGTTAAGATAAGACTTAAGACTTTAAATGAAATCATAACTTTCGGCTGGCCCTAACTCCAAAATTTGAAGAAAATTGCACTTTTTGCACTTGCATTTTTAGGTCAAGATATCTCGAAAACTATTTCGAATTTGGTCATTTTGACTTCAGATTCGGATTCAGCACATCAAAATCCTTCGGAAAAGTATATCCTGGCTTCTTGGTAGGAAGTTCGAATCATTTTTGTCTGCCTACGAAATAAAAATTTATTTTTTACCTGACAAAAACACTTCGGCTTAAAACTCGCGGACTAAGAATTGGTTTAAGACCCATGGTCTCTTTGGCAAAGTTGCTTAGAATAGTCTATAGAACATTATCCGCGTATGCGATTTTATCGAAAAATAATCGACCCTACCTAATATCCATATATATAAATTTACACAAAAGCAAATCCACATATATAAATTCCTATTAATTATTACATATCATCGTACCATACGAAAACTAACATCATATTTTTTGTGGCTGACGAAAAGTAAAAAGTTCGACTTTTGGCCGACGAAAAGTGTTAAAATCGAGTTTTGGCTGACGAAAAGTAATAAGTTCAACTTTTGGCTGACGAAAACTATCAATTGCGTTTAAACAACTACAATTTTAATGTAAAAACAGTATATAATTACTGATACTTTTCGTCAGCCAAAAGTCGAACTTGTTACTTTTCGTCAGCCAAAAGTCGATTTTGTTAATTTTCGTCAGCCAAAAGTGAAATAAGTAACTTTTCGTACAGAATTTTTTTTTGATAGCTTTCGCCAGAAATTTTAAATATGTTAGTTTTCGTATGGTACGACGATATAGTCTAATACATAGTTATTGTTAATGTTGTCGATACTCCAATGGAACATAAATGGATACTATAACAATTATATCGAACTAGAAATTCTTATAAATACTTTCAGACCCTCCATTATATTGTTGAACGAAACCCACATTTCCCACAATTCCACCGCTCCCACCCCCAAACCATACGGGCACTTCCACAATCCTCTTCACTCTAACAAACAAGGTATTGCCATTCTTATTAAAGCAAACCTACCACATCGCCTGCTACCTTCTACTTCCAACATATCTTCTTTAGCTATCGAGCTACCAACCATCAATAACACATCAATAACTTGCGCTTATTCACCCCCAAACCAACCTTTCACAACAACCGACTTTCTCAATCTTTTCCCTTCCAATCCAAATCCATTCATCCTCGCTGGCGATTTTAATGCTTGGAGTCCACTCTGGGGTTCAGAGCGCACAAACACCCGAGGTCAATCTATAGAAAACGCAATTCTCTCCTTCAACTGTATCGTGCTTAACGACGGCTCTCCGACTCACTTCTCCACCCACTCGACCTTAACACATATTGACCTCACCCTATCCTCCCCCTCCCTTTCAAATTATTCATCGTGGCACCTTATAGAAGACCTCCACGGGAGCGACCACTTCCCTATCGTTACCAAAATTCATACCACTCGTACCAATACCTTATTCACTCCCAGGATAAAATTCCTCACTGACAAAGCCGACTGGAGTAAATTTGAGCGTACTTGTGAATCCCTCTCTCTTACCTTCTCTCCTTCCTCCAACATTAACAAAGAAGCCTCCAACATGCAAAAAATTATTCGATGTGCTGCCAACTACACAATCCCCCTTTCCTCAACCAAGCCCATCAAAACAGCCCCCATATGGTGGAGCAATGAAATCGGCTCCCTCCGACAAGCCAAGCAACTCGCCTGGCACAATTACAAAAGGCAACGTACTCCCACTTCACTGGTTCAATATAAAAAACTGAATGCCAAGTTCCGTCGGAAAGCTAAGGACGCCAAACTTGAAGCTTTCCAAAAATTTACCAGTAGTATATCCTCTTCCTCCGACCCCAAAAAAATCTGTGCTGACATTAAAAAAATAACTGGCCAGGTTTCCCATCTCCAAATACAATCCATACACAGTGCTCAGGGCAATCTCCTATTTCCTCGTGAAATAGCCCAAGAATTCGCCAGACATTTTTCCCATGCCTCCGCAGATAACCTCCAAGAACTCCCAGATCAACCATCATCGAACCACTCCAACACCCCTTTCTTACTCAGCCAAACTTCTGGAATCCGATTTATCCCTCCTAGAGCTCCAACACGCCTTAGCTGCGGTCAAAGGTCTTACCCCCGGGATTGACAAAATTTCCTACCCCATGATAAAACACCTACCACTTTCTCTCCTTCCCCGTCTTATCAAACTTTACAACAACATATTTCACTCTGGTCACTACCCTACTACATGGAAAACTAGTACCATACTTCCCCTACTTAAACCTGGCAAACCAACCCTTGAAGTTGACAGTTATCGCCCTATATCCCTATTGCCTTGCTTGGGTAAATTAATGGAAAAAATAATTGCAACCAGGCTTACATGGTATGCCCACCTAAATAATCTAATACCCCCCCACCAAGTTGCTTTCAAAAAAGGTCAAAGTACCACTGACGCTCTACTACATCTCGACCACTTCGTGTCAAACGCATTATCCTCTAAGAACCATGCTACCCTCCTCTCACTTGACTTTCAAAAAGCCTTTGATCGAGTCGGAATACAAGTGGTACTAAGACAACTTGACAAATGGAAAATAGGCCCGAAAATCTACAACTATGTCAAATCCTTTCTTTCATACCGAAAATTAAGCGTTCTCATTTCAAACACCCGTTCCGATACTTTCCCACTTGACAACGGCACACCCCAAGGATCCCCGTTATCCCTTCTCTATTCTATTCACAATAGCCTTCAGCGAAATAAGCGACATCCTAAACCGTTTCCCTAGTATCAAACACCAAATTTACGCCGACGACGTACTCCTCTTCTCCAAGGCTAACAACATAACTCACGTTACTAATACATTCTCCGAAATCCTTCTTTCTTTATCCTCCTGGTCACTCTCCTCAGGTCCATCAATATGTCCGAATAAAACCCAAATGCTCCATATTTGTAAAAAACGTATGTGCCCCACTTCACTCCAAGAAAAACTTAAAGTTGCTTGCTGCGCCATACCACGCTGCGGTGAGGCGATCCTTACGTGCCTTCCCAACCTCCCCTATACTAAACATTTTGACCGAAGCTGGCCTTCCGGCTCTCCACGACAACATGGAAGACAAGATTTTCAGACTCTACCCTAAACTATCCCAAGGCACTAACCCCCTTATCCGCAAAGACTTCCAATCCGCTTCCTCTCGATCAACTACCCCTAGACTTCCCTCCACAATACACATCTGTGCTTTATTTGCAAAACAAAGCGATCTTCCACCTAACCCACATATACCACGCTACACTGCACACCCTCCTTGGTACGACAGAAAAAAACTATTCATTGACGCCCTAGTAGCCTTGTCAAAACAAAATACACCCCACGCTGTCTACAAAGCGAATTTTTCTGAGGCAGTTGCAAGCTACAAATCTAAGGGTTGGCAACTCATTTTTACCGATGGATCAAAATCCATTCACACCTCCTTCGCAGTAGTTAAAGAAAATAGAGATGTAATCGCTCATGGACTCCTGCTTGATTTCTGTTCCGTTTTTACCACCGAAGCAACAGCCTTGCTCCACGCAGTTTGTTTTTCTTCAAAAAATACCGGCAAATATATAATCTGCACCGACAGCATGTCCTGTTTCAATTCCATACAAAACCATAAGGTATCATGCAATATCATTGAATATATTAAAAATACACTCATAACGAACTCCCACAAAATAAAAATAATGTGGGTCCCTGGTCACTCCGACATCCTGGGCAATGAACTAGCAGACTCTGCTGCCAAGAACATTTCCATTAGACCCAATATCACCTCGTCCATCACGCAACCCAGAGATATATACCGCCTTATTCGCAATCTTAGACAAACGAAATTAGCACAAATCTGGTCCAACTACAGCCATCACTACTCCACCATAAATCCCCAAGGAACAAAAGCCAATTACCCTAACCCCATTCGTTCCAACGTCCTTACCCCATACACCCGCCTCCGCTTAGGCCATACCATAATAACTCATTCCCATCTACTACAGGGTAGTTCTCCCTACTCCTGTCCATTCTGTCCATCCACAGCCACAGTTCATCACCTTTTGTCCTGTCCCCAACTTGCTACCCAAAGGCTACTACATTTCCACGGCACCGAACCCCTCCATACACTGAAAGATCCCTCCGCAGTTAATGTCAACAAAATTTATAATTACCTCAAAGATACCGACCTACTCAGACGTATCTAAATATTTCTATTATATGTAATATCTAATCAATTATTTCTTCATCAGCCAGCCGTAAGCCTCTGTTGCTAGTGCTGCGTTTGCTTTAGTTTGTGTAATAATTTATTATTATATAAGCATTGTATAAATAAATAAATAAAATAAAAAATTACGCAAAGACTTTTTTCAAATTTGTCTCAATATAAAAGTCTTTGAAGATATAAAAAAAAATATATTTGAAACAGACCTGTTAAATTCCGATTAGGATTAGTAATCAATTAAATTGTTTTGTTTTGTAATTGGTAATCATTATTTTAATTCTTTTGCAGAAAAAAGGTAATTTTAATGATTACGATTAAAAAAAATCAAAAAAAAATTAAAAAAAAAAAAACAAAAAAAATCAAAAATAATCATAAAAAATCAAAAATAATCAAAATAATTTTGTTTGATTGTTTTCGATTATTTTTGATTTTTTATGATTATTTTTGATTTTTTTTTGATTTTTATGATTTTTTTCATTTTGTTTGATTTTTTTCAATATTGTTGTAAAGAAATTTGGATACACATGCACATAAGTATTCAGGTAGGCATGCATGTTTGGTCAGAGAGGCAAAAAGTTTGTTTGTACAAATGTATGTGAACGCATATTAAAGTACGTAACCCTGCAGTAAATATGGGGACAGGTGTATCCAAGTCATTGTGTATTCTACAATGTCGACAAATTTAGAAGTACAAAATTTGTATAGACCTTGGCTCGTTGGAAGTTTTTCGTACTAGATACGGATACAAACCCTTCCTACACCTGGGGAAGATTCATTTCTAGGTCCAGGAAAAGGACAGGGAAGAGCGAATAAATAATTCTGATTATGCCAGAGATTATCTTTACGCAAATCTATTTGCAGCATAGCAAATCGTCTACTGCTTTATTATGTAGTAGGCATGCGAAGCGGCATACAAATTCCCAAATAATCCTATTTGAGGAAAAATGGGTATGTCGTGAACGCATCTGTGGCCTTGGAGGGATTTCTTGAGGCAACGTCCTTCACTTTATAGGGAAAGGAAGATCGCGGGCTTGTATCATTGTTCCGCGATCAGCAGAATGCACGATGCTTAGAGAATTTATTTACAGGAAATTAAATGTTTATCCAGATATGATTAATCCGAGATAATTCACTCAGTTTTTACTAAAGATTAATGTTATATATTCGTTAATATTATAAAAATTAGCTAATACAAGAAATGTACATTTCTTTATTTATTGATGTATCTAAATGTTTAAATTGCAATAAATTTTCATTAGAAAACAGCACGATGGTATAGAGAATCTATGATTCCATTGTCTCAGTATGGCCCCAGAAAAGCTAGGCACTTTATTTAAAATGCACATAATTATATGCAGTGAAAATATATGGTTTTGGCATATAAATGTAGGGAGTGCAAAAAATATAATTTAAAATGCAGTGAAACATGAAGTTATAAGCATAATAATATGTATGTAAAGTATACCATGTATATATGGTGCAAGGCACACTAAATGTATTGCTATCATCTCAAATCTCTCATCTGCGCTCACCCACCTTTTTTAAGCTAAGCCCGGATGATTAAGAGGACAGAGAGTAAGTCTATGCATACGGCAGACCCACCAAAATATATTCGATATGATGAGGGCTATGAGCTGAGTCGTTGAGCAATGTCCATATGTGCGTCTGCATAAACGCAAATTACTCCCTCATGTTTTGAGATATCTACTTGAAATCTGGTACGTATATAGCTCCCATACAACCGATTGTTCAGATATGGACATTTTGGGGTATAACTTCTGCATTTAAACAGCTAACGGCCTAAAATTTTGAAGTGTTTGTACCCATATGGGCCAAAACAAGGTTACCGAATATTGTCAAGATCGGACCACTATAACATATAGCTCCCATACAACCGATTGTTCAGATATGGACATTTTGGGGTATAACTACTCAATTTAAATAGCTAGGACACAATTCCAATATTTCCATAAATAACCCACAGAATTGAAATTTAACCAAATCAGGCTATGTACATAGGTAACTTTTTATTTCCCCATTCATGAAAGCTATGAAGTCTTCGGTACGGCCGAAGACAGCCGCGCTCTTACTTGTTTTGTTTTTTTTTTTTACGAGGAGGAAGCATCTAAAGCATTTACCCTGCTAGTGTGGGACTTCACCCGCACTAAACCTGCTGTCGTCGTACCGAACGCTCCCTCCCCCACGGTACTATCAAGCTACCGTCGTGAGGTTGGTTGAGCACCAGGCTTTAAGTCCGTAATAGTTGCGTTATTGCCCTCAGTATGCCTTAAAAGGCTACATACATACCTGCATACGTACAAATGTGCATCTTTCTTTACAACGATGTTGATAAAAATCAAAAAAAATCAAAAAAAAAATCATAAAAAATCAAAAAAAATCAAAAATAATCATAAATAATCAAAAATAATCAAAAACAATCAAAATATTTTTTTTGATTATTTTTGATTTTTTATGATTATTTTTCATTTTTTTTTGAGTTTTTATGATTTTTTTTGATTTTTTTAATGGTAATTGCAAAACAATCATTAAAATTTGAAAACAATGGGTAATCAATCATTAAATAGATACCTGAAAAAATAATCAATCAAACCGGTAATCATTACGATTAATAATCATTATTTAACAGGTTTGATTTGAAATAACTATTATGGAAAGAGTTTTAAAATATAAGTTTCTGAATAATAATTATAGAAGATCTTTATCATTTTCATCAGGAAAATATTATTATCAAAAGACTTTTATGATTCTGAAGAAAATTTGTAAGACTTTTTTATAATTTCAAAATGAAATAATAATTATTCTACATCTCTGCTTTATTTCAAACTAGCTGGCCCGGCAGACGTTGTTCTGCCTAAAATTTATTCCTATAAAGCTATAAAACTGTCAATTCTCGGAACAAAAGAGATATACATATATTCACCGCGACAAACCTAATTTCTCCTATCTCTATCTCTATCTCTGTCTCTATCACTATCTCTATCTTTATCTCTATCTATATCTCTATCGCTATCCCTATCCCTATTCCTAGCCCTATCTAAAAATGTATGGGAAAATAATTTTTTTTTGCATTTTTCGGGAATTTTATTGGATATTCTCCTATTCTGGCCAGAGAACAATCTGAATTGGTGTCAATCATCCAAATCGGTGCAGGCGTTCTTAAGTTATACGCGTTTGTACTAACGCCACTTCCTTTTATATATATACATAGATATACAAAATGTATTGGAAAATAATTTTTTTTTTTGCATTTTTCGGGAATTTTATTGGATATTCTCCTATTCTGGCCATAGAACAATCTGAATTTGCATCAATCATTCAAATCGGTGCAGGCGTTCTTGAGTTATAGGCGTTTGTACTAACGCCACTTCCTTTTATATATATAGATATACAAAATGTATGGGAAAAAATTTTTTTTTTTTTGCATTTTTCGGGAATTTTATTGGATATTCTCCTATTCTGGCCAGAGAACAATCTGAATTTGCATCAATCATCCAAATCGGTGCAGGCGTTCTTGAGTTATAGGCGTTTGTACCAACGCCACTTCCTTTTATATACATATGGTCAAGATTTTTGACTGCCACGTTACAATCGTACACTGTTTAACCTCATATCTCCGGAACCATATTTTTAAAATGAGATCCTGTAAGCGCATATCGTGGGTCTCCCTAGAGGCATCATATTGAATATTACCATTTCTCTGTAACTTTCGTAACTAAAATGTTAAGCCAAATTTCATCGGACTGGAACGTTACATAGTTTTGGAAGTGTATTCCGATGTTACTGTACATTTTGCGAAAAATCTGCGAATATAACCAACAGATTTTTTTGCTTTTCTTATATGTCCCATATAAGAGGTAAACCCATAGAGAGAGTGGTTCAGTGTACCTAGAAAATACATTTTAAGATGATTTATGAGCAATAAGGTGCGGACTCCCACGTTACAAGAATTTGTCTGCCATGTTACACGTACGAATTTTCGATACATTGTATGAACAAAGCAGTAAATAAAAATTCAATTTATTAGAAAAGAACATTTGTAAGTCTTCATTTTAAGTTTACAAATATCCTTGTTTGGATTTAGGAAAAGTAATGATATTTTTGCTAATCGTTTGTATTTGGTGAGCACTGAATATATTTCTTATTGACTTTGTTTTTGAGAAAAGCCTAACAACTTTCAACTCATCATTAACACAGTCAATTTGTTTTTCCGTAATTTCCTCAACAGAAATTTTGGATGCAGTCATATGAAATGTAAGTTCAAAAACACATGCATTATTTACAACAACAGTAATGTGTTTTGAAACAATATTTTTTACGGTGGCACCTATTCCATCCACACATCCTTTTCCATGTGATGTTGCAAAATAGTTCCACACAATTTTAATTACGAATATTTCTTCAAAGTGAATGATTAAACTTGCTATAAATTTGTTTTTAAATTGCGAGGATGGGTAAAATTTTTAACAGATGATACAAATATGTTACAATAGTTTCTTTTGTATGCGATAAGTTGTTTGATACGAATACTTTTGCTTTAAAAGTTTCGTTGTGAAAATGGAAATCTGTCGCTTATTCCAATGGGCTTTCTGCCCTTGTCTTTGGGCGAACATACAAGTTAAATACTTGAGACTGCTCATGTTTATTAAAGCTATGTTCCAAAAAATGCGGTGCCAACGCAGATATATGAAAAATTAAATCCATCAATAGTCCGTTTCGCTCTCGTCTTCAGTTCGACTCACACAACAATTTTTTTTCCATTTCACCCACGATACTTGCGTATCGAGACTAACGTCACCTACCAAATCAGTCATCTTCGAAACAGTTATTCCAGCGCATGTATTACACTCCCCATACCAACAACTCATTGAAGAGGCATCACATAAAAATTGCATTACAAACATTACATTGGGAACAATTTTATAATTAGTTTAGTTATTTATTAAGATATAAACTTTCCCAATCAAAGTAAAATAAATACGAAATTTTAACATAATTTACCATTTTACCCGGAGTCGATTTTTTGACCATATATTTTCAGTTCTGAATCGAATTTCTTAAAATGGACAATAAATATGTCAACTACCAACATTTGTCACCCCTTGCGAAACAATGTTGCATATTCAACAAAATTTAAATTTAGTTAATAAAATTTTAAATTTTTCCTGTAAAGAGACTGCCACGTTACAAATGTTTGGTCATTTTTTATTCCATTTTACCGGCCTTTTTCCAGGCTTTTTTTTCTACCGGCACCAACACGGGAAGAAGCCTGTTTAAGAAATATATAGTACATTGCATTATATAAATGCATTCCGCTAAAAAAAAGAAAAATATGTATATTTGACTGGAACGTTAGACAATATTTGCTACCCTAATCTTTTCAGCCAAACATGCAAACCAAAGACATTTCGCTCTTTATATGGTGGGATTTAAATAATAACAATCATTTCCCAGGCCTCAAAGTGGATATAATACGAAATAAACCAACAGGACAGAATTTTATTGCCATTTTCTCTGATGATGAACTTCTTAAAAATTTTAAAATTCTGAGATAAGTTTGCAAAGATGAAGAAATATCATATAAAAACATCTTTAACTTCCTGAAATTTACTTTTATCAGGTATTTTGCGGAATAACGTTTCATATTAAACACCATTTTATATAATAATTCGACAAAAAAAAATTTTTCCTGGTTACATTTTTCGCGATCTTGATCTTGCGATCTATAGATATACAAAATGTATGGGAAAATTAATTTTTTTTTGCATTTTTTGGGAATTTTATTGGATATTCTCCTATTCTGGCCAGAGAACAATCTGAATTTGTGTCAATCATCCAAATCGTTGCAGGCGTTCTTGAGTTATACGCGTTTGTACTAACGCCACTTCCTTTTATATATATACATACATAGATACATATGAATGAACATTTAATTCGCAGATTTGTGCATAGTACCTGTGATGATGATGCCGATTTGAATAATTATCATAAGAAAAAGGAAATTAATCCCGATTATGATTATATATGTCCACAATGTAAGTTGTTGCCACCAGGTGATAAAATTGCTGCAACAATGAATCAAATGAATCAAACTCGTTCAATAGAAGGAATTGGTATTCCTCAATTAGTTGATGATATTTTAATGAAGGAAATAGATGTAGAAAACATTCAAAAGGAATATAACACTGATTTTATAGGAAGCGAACCGCAATCGTCGAAAATATTCCGAAAAAAAGTTTTATTCCGCGGTCGTGGTGGTAAGTTAATGGGCAATCAAAAAGGCAATATTCTAACAAATCTCGGCCGAAAACGGCCCACTGTTCGGGGCAAGGGGCGTCAACTTTTATTGAATAGTATGACCTTGACCTCAACTGCCGACCGAAGTTTAGTTGCAAATAGATCGGATGATGGTTTATCAATGGAAAGGAAAATACTACTATTTTCTGCGAAGGATAAATTTTTGCTATCACAAGATTTGTGCGTAATGTGTGGATCGGCTGGTATCGATAAGGAAAGTGCTCTTATCGCTTGCGGCCAGTGCGGTCAATGCTATCATCCTTATTGTGTTAACACGAAATTGTCAAATGTTATTTTGGAGAGAGGTTGGAGATGTCTAGATTGTACTGTATGCGAAAGCTGCGGTCAAAGAAATGACGAAGCTCGATTGATTCTTTGTGATGAATGTGATCTCTCCTACCATATCTACTGCGTTAGTCCACCATTGGAAACAGTGCCGCATGGAAACTGGAAATGTAAATGGTGTGCTGCATGCCAAAAGTGCGGCCGTTATACGCCACAAGCAAATCAATCAAATCGCACAAATGCCACAACATCGCCGACAAGCAATAACACCATAGAATGTGAAAAATGCTCAAGCCAGGAACTATGTTCATATTGTAATCAAAAATATAATGAAGGCGAGCTAATTATCCAATGTAAGAATTGTGAACGTTGGCTGCATTGCCGCTGCGACTCAATTAAAAATGAGGAGGAGGCGCAGATTTGTGATAATATTGATTATCATTGTATACAGTGCCGCCCCAAAGATAAATCATTGGCACAATTTTTAGCATTAAAAACATCACTATCTAAGAATATTAGTAATAATAATAGTGGTAATACCAATAATAATAATAATAATAAATCAACAATAACAACATTATCCAATGATAATGGCAATTCACAAAATAGTCACGATGCAGCTGCAGAATCAACATTTTGGGTAGACGGTGTGAGTATGAGCGAAAGGGGTGCAAATATGATAAAAGCATTATCAACAGATATCAAGAAAAAACGTAAAATGCGCACACCAAATGATGCACAAACCAAGGAGTCTGGTATAATGGCAGCAATAGAATCGGTGGTCGCTGGTTCGAGTACAAATGGTGCGATTGACGGGAACGGCGATGCGGACGCGTTGAAAAAGAAAGACTTAGATCAGTATAAGGATGGAATGGTATGGACCGGTACGGATAATAGCCCACCGGAGGGATTTTCCATATCAACAAATGACGAAGGTGTCACAATATTACGAAAAAAGCGACAAAGAAATCTACAAAAGATTGGTATTGGTGGGTTCAGTGTGCGAAATCGTGCCCTAAAAAAAGACGAATCGGCGCACATTCCCAACAACGGTAGTCATTTGGAATCCGATAAACGAAAGAAAGCTGTTCGAAAGAAGCTGAAAAGTCGGCTGATTGAAGCTTATCCAGCATATTTACAAGAGGCGTTTTTTGGTAAATCATTACTTGAGGTAAAACCAACTGATAACCAATTACTTGCTGAAAATTCGGATGCATCCGATGAGCTCATTGAACTTGGCGATGTTCTATTTCGTGAAGATTTATCTAATTCCGTATCAATAAAAACTCCAACACCTATCAACGAGCGAAACATGTCAAGTAATTCAATAAATGAAACTCAAGCTATAACTATGAACCCAGTGAAATACGAAGCAGACTCTGGAAGGATAACAACAAATATCGTTAATGATGCGGATAAAGGCACTTTGTTAAATCCGAATGCAATGAAGGAAATTTCAACTGGCAACATTTTAACAACAGCCCCGCCTGCATTTATTGATACAAAGAGAATACACGTAAATCTGGATGATAAAGTAAATCAAGGTATATAATTCATAAAATGTACCAATTAAGGAATCTGCTAATAAATTAAAAACCCCATGTTATCATGTTATCTATGCTCAACAGGTATTACATTTGTTGCAGATACTTCGAACGAAATGTGTGTCCCAGGTTCTATTGTAAAACCTCCGGTAAGTGTAATTAATATTAAATGTTAATAGATTTAAGCAACTAATTGTAAATATATTCTGTTTCCAAAAATGCTTGCTGCCTCGGATGAAATGAAGCAATTATATCATGAGACATCCCAGAAGAGTACAGATTTCAGGTAATAATAACTTATATAAAAAATTAGCTAAGTCTATGATTCATTTATGGATTTACCTTTAATGAAAGCAGTGCATCGATGGTACTTTCAAAAAAAATTGAGGACGTCAATCAATTGACAAATAGTTTGCATGAAAATAAGTTGAATGTACCATTTATTGCCCAACAAGCAGCAGCAGAGTCGAAACAAATCAACGAGCAGCCACCGCAAATTCAAGTTGTTCCCCTGCACGTTCAAGTTCATAACTCCCAACGCATAGTGGATAATCAGTTGCAGTTGCCGGAAAATAACATTAATATGCAGAATCAATTTTCACGGCAATTGCATAAAAATCAGCAGCAACAGCAACCCCAACAACAACCATTTAAACCTGTCACATCTCAAATTGATTCAGCCGGAACACAGAAAACAGCTGAAAAGATGCGTCGGGACGAAGGTAGGACAAGGATTTTAGCTTACGGCTACATCTGCCTGTAAGCGCCCAATAAAATATATACAAATACATACATCTACTTATTATACGATAATATAGATTTGGGAGAAATGGCTACAATATCCGCTGTACTCTATGCAAACACTCAGCATCCCGAGCTAAAACAAATGTATCCAAATTGGAATGATCGCTGTAAGCAGATCCTTAAACGTTGGCGCTCACTTTCCAATGAGAAAAAGGCGCCATTCTTGCAACAAGCGAAAGATAATCGCTCCGCACTTAGAATGCGCAGATCACAGCAGGTAAATTAAGAAAAAGAAAAAAAAAACATAAAACCATATACAAATAAAATTTATTTTATATACATATATAGGACCAAGAAAGAATATGTTTTAATCAAAAGTCATTGAAAGAGCAAGAGCAAGAGCGCATATGGAAGCAGCATCAGGCAAAAGCTAAAGAAGCACAAAATAATATGATCTTTAACCAAAGAGGTTGGAAATTTATTTAATAATGAATACAACAAACAAAAAATATATAAATTAAACAATTTACTTATGAAATTCCAGGACATTCGTACGACGTGAATGGGCCTCCTCCACCTGAAAACGGTCCAATAGAGAAACGACCTGCATTTAGTGGCGATATCATGCAAATTGCATCACAACAACCACTTCTATCGAAAGATAAAATCGGTAATATTTTATTTAAAAACTTTGTTTAATGATAGTGCAACAAAATCTTTTTTTCTCTGCTCTTATCCTTAGACAATTCATCTGAAAATAAACATCTCAGAACATTACTTTTGAAAGAACAACAATTAAGGACAGCAACTTCCGATCCTTGGATATCAAATTCAAATCCAGTTCAGATAAATTCTCACAATAATTTGTATCAACATTCTTTACCTACAGATATGGTGGTCAGCTCACATAAATTGAATACGTTTGCGAATATTGAAAACAAAAGTGGTTTGATCGAAGAGACCAAAAATACTCAAAGCTCGGAAATTGTGCAATTAGAACAAACTGTTGCGGGAAATGAAAATAAGCACGCTTTGAAAGGTCGAAAGGATGTCAAAGCCACAGACAGTGGAGAATCTGAGCTCGAAAAATTGGATTCTGATGAAAATGGGGCTTTCGGTGATATTTTAGGTGGTTTAGGTGACGGAAATGATGATGACCTCTTAAAATCGTTAACAGCAGAAATTGGTGATGACTTCAACATACTTGAATATGCGGATCCTGCGCTGGATGAATTGGCTTCAAATCCAAACCTTTTAAACAAACTGGATTTTGAATGAATGCCTCAGTAATTACATAAAGACTGTTCGGCACGTTGATAATTTGTACAATTTGTACAAATTTTCCTGAAATTTAGTCGAATGGTGTGCGGCACTGCAAGGAGAAAGCGCATTTTTACATTTGATTTGCAGAGAAAGTTGCAAGTTTTTGCGGAGTCTTTTTGACTCAGTAAAGATTTGCAGCGTGCCGAACCGAACTATACATAACTAGCTGACCCGGTAAACTTCGTTCTGCCCAAAATAGATTTTTTTATTAATTTCATTTCAAAAATTGTTATTACACCGGTATTATTTTTAATAGAAAATGCGTGAGAGTGGTTTTAATATCATTTACCTCTATAGCAATTTTCAGCTCCCTACCTTGAACTCTTTTAGAGATAATCGGCTTTAAAAATTAAGATTGTATGGGAGGTGCCACGCCCCCCTAATATTTTTTTCTTCGACTAAACCTTCGCGGGGTAACAACAAACAAACCCCCCTAAAGAAGTATTTGATTTGGTTCAGCCGTTTTAAAGTTTTAGCGTTACAATTAAACACGAAATCATTTTTATATATATAGATACGAGGTCTGCTCGATATATTTTTACCCCCTTATTCAAAAAAAATAAAATAGGCTTATTAAACTCTTATAATTGAAAATTTGTATGGAAATGTCATTTTAAAAAGCTCTATAAACCTTTGATATTTTTTATGAATAAGGGGGTTAGCCTACCAATGAAAAAGTGTTGCCAGGTGACATCTGACATTTCCATTGGAAAGTCTGACATTATTTAGCATAATCGTACTCAGAACGTTTTGGCGTACGACCATCATTTGTGTTGTTTACAGTGACTTGAAAATTTTAATTTGGCAAAAAAAGGGAATTAACTAGTGAACATTTTCGTGCGATCATTTCTCACAACTTTCGACGTGGATTATCACGACAAGAGTGCGTTGATGAACTTAAATTTTTATATGGCGATGAAGCACCATCATATCCTACTGTGAAAAATTGGTATAATGAATTCAGTCGTGGCCGATGCTCGCTCAAAGACCAATTCCGTGAAGGTCGTCCAAAAACGGCCGTTGTGCCAGAGAACATTGATGCCGTGCGTGAACTCATAATGCAAGATCGTCATGTGACACACCGTGAGATAGAGACATCCTTAGACATTTCTCCCACTAGCATACATTCGATATTGCATAAAAACGTGGCCGTAAAAAAGGTTTGTTCTCGTTGGATCCCGCACAATCCGACTGTCGCTCAAAAAAAGGCTCGTGTCGATTGGTGCAAAGAAATGTTGCAAAAATACGATCGCGGTGCTTCAAAAGATCGTCACAGGTGACGAATCATGGATCTATGCGTATGAACCCGAAACACAATAAAAATCGAACGTGTGGGTCTTCGAAGATGAGCCAAATCCAACGAAAGTTGTTCGTGGAAGAAGTACTTCCAAGCAAATAGTCGCCTGTTTCTTCGGCAAATCTGGTCATGTGGCGACTGTTCTGCTTGAGCAACGGAAGACGGTCAATTCTGACTGATACACCACAATTTGTTTGCCTGAAGTCTTCGGAGAAATTCGAAAAACGAACAAGAGAAGACGAATCATTGTTCACTATGACAATGCGAGCTCTCACACATCGGCTCAAACCAACGCGTTTTTGGCCAGCAAAAACGTCGGATTGATGGGTCATCCGCCGTACAGCCCTGACTTGACATCCAATGACTTCTTATTATTCCCGCTCATCAAGAAAAAAATGCGTGGTCAAGGATTTTCGCCGCCAGAAGATGCTGTTCAGCGTTCAAAAAGCATGTTTTGGAGGTTGTTATGGTTTGCTATCGATATCAATACTGATATCGATCATAAACGGGTTAATTTCGGTTGCTCAATTTTGGCTGTGTGGCAGCACCACTATTTCAGTAGCTTCTTTCTTAGTAGTTTCCAATAACTTCCAATCAATAATGGCCGACGTGCTGACATGGTGAAGAAGAATGGTTGACGCGTGGCCAAACTAAACAGGTCGTCGCATGTGAGGCAGAATATGCGATTGGCGTTAGGCGGCTTATTTCAAATGTCAAAAGCAGGGAAAAAGAAGTGAACACACAACTTAGCAGGGATTGTTTAAAGAAGGATTTCGCGGCAGATAAGCCGATTGCAATTGGGTACGTGTGCAAAAAAGGTGCGAACGTCAGATAGAACCGATTGGGGAAAAATTTTTACTTTGAAAATAATTTCCTCTTTCACGTTGACATTTTTTTTTTTGGAAACGCGCACATCAAAACGTAACTAATATAACCTTCTATGGATAAACCTTGAGCTTAGCATTCTACTTCTACGAACAAGGCCTGCAAAATTGTAAAATCAAGGCAACAGACAATAAGTTGACATATGCCAAGAAGAAGAAGAGCGATTCTCCCTCGCATCGACCTTGTATGTTTGAGCTATGGGCTAGTGTAACAGGTGGCCGCACTGCGAAACGAGGGTGATTTTTGAGGTTGTCTCGATGGCAACAGCTGACAATTTTTTTTTGACAAGAGTCATTTCCTTGTACGAGTAAATTTCATTCACCACTGGTGGTGTTCTAACGTTTTGTATTTTCTTATTCAGTTACTAGATATCTTAAATGTAACCTTTTTTTTAAAACCCTGTAATTAATTCTTTTCTTCCTCCACTAAGAGTCTAAACAAATTTTAAATAAGTAATTGTATCCGAAATTTACATTGATTTCTTTTTATTCTTCTAGACGGTTATATGGTTTTGCTGTAATTTCCAGATCTCGATCTATATAGATTGCACGTAAATTTTTCTTATTTGCAAATAGGCAAGCTTTCGAGCCAACCTCTATAAGTAGGCCTTTCATGGGGAAAGCTTAACTCAAATTTCCCATCTCAACCTTGACAATCGTTCCAATGGCGGGGTATGCACATGTATTAGTGATGGAGAAACTGGTTGTTTCAGGGTTGCCATGAATACCTGCTACTGTGAAAATACGCCACACGTGGTTATTCGGGTACTTAGTACTTTCAAATGCACCTATTATAAAATGTTCTTATGCGCTCCATACAAATTTAAATTTTACATAGTTCACAGAAAATTAATTAATTATTTACCGCATGTTTATACTATTGTTTCATTAATCAGATTTTCCTGTCTCTTACCATTTTTATAATTTGAGCGTAAGACAACAATGTCTATTAATATTTCCAACGTACACTAATAGAATTTTACAGTAGCAAATTTACTAGGGCACGAATATAAGCGATTAATTTGAGATAGTTTCATGGGAAAAATGCTTGAGGCATTTTATTCCGAAAGTTTTGGTATTTTTATTTGTGTAACATGGCAATCGCATTCCATCTCGCTTGTGCCATTGCTAGCGTCATACCATGATATAGACATTCGGGTAACCGTAAAGTCACGCCACTATTATGCACACGTCACTACACCACTGCAGGCTATATGGAAAAAAAAAAAAAAACGGGACTCTTCCAAAACGAAGACAGAAGAAAAAGTGGAAGGCACGCGCTAATAAGAATTTTTTTAGTACAGCGGGAGTCAGTTTTCAAAAAGTCAAGTGAGTGGTAGAGTCAAAACGAGACGGTTCTTTTCGTGGTGTAAAACTATTTTTTTTATATTGCATATAAATAACTTCTTAAATAATAAAAATAGATGCGAAAACACAAAATCAGTGTTCAGTATATTTTGCAAAATATGTACATTATGTTAAATTAGTTTACATGGCTAGTTCTACGTAGACACTCGATTGTAAAGTGAAATATATACATACGTGTACGTACACACACACACCTGTGCACACAAGAATCTGTTTTTTAAACGGTTTTATTTAGCTCACCCCGTTTGTTTTATTATTTATTCTTTATTCTTGGGTCAAATTTAGTAATTCAAATTTCACCCTCTTCCTGTCAACCGATTAATCTGAAATTTTGCACGCATGTATAACCCCGATGACAATGCAATATTATGAAAAAAAAATTCCGATAGGTGGCGCGTGGGTCGCTATATTTACAAAAATCGCATTTATGGTCCTATTTGGCTGAAATTCGGAACATGTATTACTACCTTGAAAAGAAATATTTTCTCAAAAAAAAAATTCCGCTAGGTGGCGCGTGGGTCGCTATATTTACAAAAATCGCATTTATGGTCCGATTTGGCTGAAATTCGGAACATGTATTACTACCTTGAAAAGAAATATTTTCTTAAAAAAAAATTCCGCTAGGTGGCGCGTGGGTCGCTATATTTACAAAAATCGCATTTATGGTCCGATTTGGCTGAAATTCGGAACATGTATTACTACCTTGAAACGAAATATTTTCTTAAAAAAAAAATTCCGCTAGGTGGCGCGTGGGTCGCTATATTTACAAAAATCGCATTTATGGTCCGATTTGGCTGAAATTCGGAACATGTATTACTACCTTGAAAAGAAATATTTGATTAAAAAAAAAAATTCCGCTAGGTGGCGCGTGGGTCGCTATATTTACAAAAATCGCATTTATGGTCCGATTTGGCTGAAATTCGGAACATGTATTACTACCTTGAAAGGAAATATTTTCCTAAAAAAAACTTCCGATAGGTGGCGCGTGGGTCGCTATAGAGGCGTTGGACTGCAATAAACCAACGGGCAAGAAACCTTGCAATAATGAAGCACTAAATGAATTAAACAGAATGCGAAATAAAAACTAAAAACTAGAAAATAAAAATAGGTAAAAAAACTTTTTAAGTTAAACGGTTTTATGTTATACATACATTGCAATGTTTAAGATAAATGTACTAAAAACCAAAAAATAATAAAATAGATACAGTCGTGGGAATTATAAACATTTGCATAGACTAGACTAAAATAAAACCGGGGGGCACGTCAATTGTCTACAAATTATCGACTTAATGTGCGATAGAAGAATCGTTTAATTCGTCGTTAGGCAGTTGGCCCGCAGACGGTGAGGAAAATACTTACTATTTTCTTGCTCATGGAAATTCCAATAGTTATACACTCCATGTTAATAAAAGAGATGTTTCAACTAGTTTATCGTTGGACATTCACACGAGGAATCGTTTCACTGCTCGTAGTTTGTCTTTAATCGACAAAACATATGATAAAAGTACTACTCGCTCACCACTATGAAACCCTAAACTCGCTTATAATCGAGCTTGCTAGCTTTTTTCCACATTCTAGCCCTACTTATCACACGTCCATCGTTGTCGGTTGAACAACTGCCTAATTATAGTGTAACATTACAAAACAAACATTTTAATCAACGATTGTAGACAATTGACGTGCCCCACGGTTTTATTTTAGTCTAGTCTATGCAAATGTTTATAATTCCCACGACTGTATCTATTTTATTATTTTTTGGTTTTTAGTACATTTATCTTAAACATTGCAATGTATGTATAACATAAAACCGTTTAACTTAAAAAGTTTTTTTACCTATTTTTTTTGTCGTTCAAATTCATTTGTCATATCGTATTCGTGTCGGTTTGTCGCTGGATTTCCTGATAAACAATAGAATTTCATGAATTAAATGATAACCGCAGTGAACATTTACGCACCAAAAAAAAACATAAATATCGAATAACAACAACAGCAGCAAATAGCGAAAAATTTGGCTCAACAACAACAACAACAAATTGGGCTTGGCACAACAACAATAACAGCGTCTCAGATAGTGACTCAACAACACCGATAGCGGCACAGCCGAAGCAACAACAGCAAACAGCCGAAAAATTTTGCACTAGAACAACAACAACAAATTGGGCTTGGCACAACAACAATAACAGCGTCTCAGATAGTGACTCAACAACACCGATAGCGGCACAGCCGAAGCAACAACAGCAAACAGCCGAAAAATTTTGCACTAGAACAACAACAACAAATTGGGTTTGGCACAACAACAACAGCAGCAAATAGCGAAAAATTTGGCTCAACAACAACAACAACAAATTGGGCTTGGCACAACAACAACAACAACAGCGTCTCAGGTAGTGAATCAACAACATCAACAGCCATAAGCAAAAAAAATTCTGTCGCTGCAACAACAGCAACCAGCAGAAACTACAACAACAACTACAGCAGCAGCAGCACCACCAACACAGCACCAACAACCATAACAACGTCAACAACTACAACTGGAGCCTAGGTCGTAAGCTATTTATATTATTTTCCATATATTTTATATATATATTTTTTTTTAATTTCTCTGAAAAAAAAAAAGAAAAAAAAAGGGGCGCCCTAGTGTACTAAAATGAAGAAAAAAATAGAGTAGGGATTTAGCTATAGAAAAGGGAAGAATGAATCCCAAATAAATTGTTAAAATTATAATGGGAATGCTGATCCACCTTAATTAAAATGGCATAGGGATTTCAGGTATGGGGTCATCGAATTATAGGTGCACTGATGACCAAGGATGAGGGTGGGCTAGATAAGCACCGGCGCTGCAACAACACCAGCGGCGCACCACAGGTAAGGGGTCACTGATACCCGGGTGCGACAGTGACTATGGATTAGGGTGGGACAAAAACGCACCGGCGCTGCAACAACATCAGCAACGCCACCCCCTTGTGAGTTCGGCCTTTAACTTTTTTTTTTGATTGTTCATATATTTTAAATTTCAGCTTTCTTTTATGTATTTTCAGATGCCTGTTAATAATCGGTCATTCCGGTTGATTCAAATTTAAATTCAAATTTAACGATTTTTTTTCGCGATATGTATATTCAAATTTAAATTCACTTTGACAGTTTTTTTTTGTAGTGGCTATTCAAATTTAGTGCACATAGATTTCAACGTACATTCAAATTTAAAATTTGATGCAATGCTTCTTTTCTCTTCCGTCCGCAATTATTTAAATATAACGTCCGCTTATCTAATTCCAAATTTTTCCGTGATGTCAGTATTTCCGTCCGATTTAAATTTTGGTTTAAATGTTTTGCTAACGTCCATCTGACTTTAACGTACATTCAAAATTCATATTCAAATTTCAACGACATTTTCCCTCGGTTTGCATTTATTTAAATTTAACTGATGCCTGGCCTCTTGAATTTGGATTTTTCGGGTTATTTTGAATTTTCGAATTTTTCAACGGTCCGTCCGTGGCATCCGCCTAAACCGGATGTTGTTTTCGTGTGATTTTCTCGTTATTGGTTTGAAAAGGCATGATATGAATTTTTTCTGTTTATGGCGCAGGACAGCAATGTAGGCAAGAACCCCGCCCAGCCGACAATGACTAGCCACAGTGCAACCCTAGATCATGCCGACCGCCATGCATTGCTGCTCCACTCGATTGTAGATCGTAATCGAGGTCGAAAGCTGTACCATAACAGATGGCGCCCAACGTGGGGCCCTGGGGTGCTGGCTTCGGTGGTTTTCTGGTCGTTCAGTGAAGTTTCATTATTCCGCAAGTCCCAGATTGGCAGCCTCAGTAGCCGCCACTGCGTTGCGGCGGAATGACGAGATTGATCGGGATGATTGGAGAGTCATTGGTGTCAGTAGCTCAGGGCTCCACGAGACTTAACGTCATTTTGTCTGTTTTTTTTGCATTTCACCCGGAGAGGCAGTGTTGAACGCACTTATTTTTTTTGTAATATAAATTTGTTTCACTGTCGTCCGAGGGGCATGTCCGCTAGATTCAGTATTTATTTTTATTTCTTTTTGCCGAATATGTCTTTTGTGCAGTTTTGTGTATCGGATTTTTTTTTCTTTTGGGGCCTAGCTCATCTCGCGTCTGGGGTGGAGATTCGAACACCGCCTTCATTGCGATGAGTTGAGTTGGATCCTAAGCTAGCAAATCCTTCTTCGCAAGTCTGGGGTAGCGGCTTCAAACCGTGCCTTTCATTGCGGCGGAGCCAAGGATGTTGGTCACAAGGAAAATTCGTCCTTTTAATTTTTTTTTTGTTTTCGTGATTCTTTTTTGCAATTTAGGCCTCAGCCATTCCGCGTCTGAGTTGGTTGCACCTAGCGCCACTTTCATTGCGATGGGTTGGTCTGAGACCTGAGTTAGTACTTTTCATCTCCGCAAGTCTGGGGAAAGCAGCCTCTAGCTGTTCCTTTCATTGCGGCGGAGATTAGGAGGGTATTTTGCAAATTTCTTTTGTTCTGTCTTTTTTCTTTTGTTATGCGATGCAGGCCTCAGTTCATCTCATGCCTGAGTTGGGTGCCTTGGAACATTTAGCACCACTTCATGGCGATGAGCTGAGCCGAGACCCAAGGATGTATTGTCTGTCTCCGCAAGTCTGGGGAAAGCGGATTCAAACCGTTCCTTTCATTGCGGCGGAGATAGGTTAGTATTTCGCAAAATTTAAATTTTTTTTTGTTATTGTTAACTATCTTTTAGTTAGCCAGCCTGTCTCAGGGATTTAGCTTCCGAGCAACCCTGCATTGCGGTTGGTGCGCTGGAGACCAGTTGGCACACACTGTCTTAATTTTTTTTTGTGTTTTTATTTTTCAAGGGGGTTTATATATATTTTTTTTTATTCTGTAACCTGTGCCTT
Source organism: Urophora cardui (assembly GCA_960531455.1). NCBI lineage: Eukaryota > Metazoa > Arthropoda > Insecta > Diptera > Tephritidae > Urophora > Urophora cardui. Next base: position 1,137,154 of record OY482670.1, read on the forward strand.
TTATAATGGGAGGTCAGCATTCCCATTGAATAACGAACATATATATATTTTGCATTATATATCCATTTACATTTACATATTCACGTATATGAACACGTTTATTTATACAATTTTTTTTGATAAGCGAAGTGAAGTCATTTTGAATCGATATTGTTAGCAAAACTTAAGATAATTTTTTTTGAATCGCAAATAATTATTACAATTATTGCTTGATTTTTTCACCAAACGCATTATAATTTCTTGGATATGACATAAATTTTACCGGCATGGAGATTTAAAAAGCAAATATTCGTTATAAATGATTGCGAAAGCTTGATCAAACAAAAAAAACCACAGTTTGTTAATTTCTTTTCGATGCGATCTAATTTTTAATCGAGATAGAGATGTAAATTTCGTTAATTGTATAAATATTTGCATTTGGACTTTAACACCAAACGTGATTTTATTTAGGCAGTTAATTGCTTAAGATTTCATACGACCATTCAAGCGTGCCTTGTTTTTTTTGAAGCGCTCATACGTTCGATTTTGTTTAAATGTCCCAAAAGTGTCAGCAGTCGACTGAACGGACGCAAACGAGGAAATCTGTAAAAACTTAGCGCAGGCAAATGATAGAGTCAAGCAGGTTTACAATAAGCGCTCTAGGCTTGTGAATTATAGGGAAGGTCAGGAAGTATTCAGAAGAAATTTTGCCTTGAGCAACTTCAAACAGGGCATAAACGCGAAATTCCTGCCAAAATATATTAAGTGTCGAGTGCGTGGAAAAGCGGGCAATGCACTGTATGACTTAGAAGACTTAGCAGGGAGATTAATAGGACGATTCCATGCGTCTGATATCCGTCCTCAATAAGACTCCGCTGGGCGTCTTGGCGGTCGGGGACAATTCGCCCAGTATTCTCCCCGAGCAGTTATAATAATAGGTGGATCACAAGCGCTCCCATCGGGAACCGTGGACCATCTAGCAGTCCATATTCCAATTGGTCTGCTTATACGGAGTTTTGACGAGTTCTCCCAAATTAAAATGTCTAGTTTTATGGAGTTTTGGCGAGTTCTCCTATATCAAATGCCTAACCTTACGGAGTTTTGACGAGTTCTCCAATATAAAAATGTCTATTCAAACGGAGTTCTGATGATTTTCCTGTTAAAGTTTTTTTTTTGTCCAGCTTCGCGAGGTTAGGGACCATAGACCAGCTGATAGGGTGATTTTATTCGGAGTTTAGACGCGTTCTCCTGTAAAAAAAAAATGTCTAAGGCCGCGAAGCCTTAAAATAGGAAACAAAATAATTTAATTTTTTTTGTAAAGCCCATTCCGGGGGGCGAGAAACCAGCGGACCAAGGGTCTTTTTCAAGACCGCCTGTCCTGGGTTCAACGTGCGGGGTTGGATCAGCCGGGGGGGACAGGTTGTTAAGACCGACCAAGATCGGCACCTAGGAGGAGGGCTCCTAGGGGGGTAGGCTTCTCTGGCCTAAGCCAATAGAGAATCACCGCAACACCGGACTTACGCATTTTGTTTTTTTCCAAATTAATTTTTTTATTATACCTGACTTTCAATTAATCTCGGATTTACATACATTACCAGATTGGACACGTTCATATAGCATATGGTTTTTTTGATATCACCTGATGGAGCCTCTGCTGCCCGGTTAGCTGTGGAAGAATTTGAGACTCTTATCTAGGGGTGAGTCGTGCCCCACGTAGTTAACAGTTGAGTATTCTCGCGACAACCTTACAGGCAAACCATTTTTCCTGTTCGCTCCCTCGTCAGGTCTTCGAAGCGAAGCAGGCCTGTTATGGTTTGCTATCGATATCAATACTGATATCGATCATAAACGGGTTAATTTCGGTTGCTCAATTTTGGCTGTGTGGCAGCACCACTATTTCAGTAGCTTCTTTCTTAGTAGTTTCCAATAACTTCCAATCAATAATGGCCGACGTGCTGACATGGTGAAGAAGAATGGTTGACGCGTGGCCAAACTAAACAGGTCGTCGCATGTGAGGCAGAATATGCGATTGGCGTTAGGCGGCCTATTTCAAATGTCAAAAGCAGGGAAAAAGAAGTGAACACACAACTTAGCAGGGATTGTTTAAAGAAGGATTTCGCGGCAGATAAGCCGATTGCAATTGGGTACGTGTGCAAAAAAGGTGCGAACGTCAGATAGAACCGATTGGGGAAAAATTTTTACTTTGAAAATAATTTCCTCTTTCACGTTGACATTTTTTTTTTTGGAAACGCGCACATCAAAACGTAACTAATATAACCTTCTATGGATAAACCTTGAGCTTAGCATTCTACTTCTACGAACAAGGCCTGCAAAATTGTAAAATCAAGGCAACAGACAATAAGTTGACATATGCCAAGAAGAAGAAGAGCGATTCTCCCTCGCATCGACCTTGTATGTTTGAGCTATGGGCTAGTGTAACAGGTGGCCGCACTGCGAAACGAGGGTGATTTTTGAGGTTGTCTCGATGGCAACAGCTGACAATTTTTTTTTGACAAGAGTCATTTCCTTGTACGAGTAAATTTCATTCACCACTGGTGGTGTTCTAACGTTTTGTATTTTCTTATTCAGTTACTAGATATCTTAAATGTAACCTTTTTTTTAAAACCCTGTAATTAATTCTTTTCTTCCTCCACTAAGAGTCTAAACAAATTTTAAATAAGTAATTGTATCCGAAATTTACATTGATTTCTTTTTATTCTTCTAGACGGTTATATGGTTTTGCTGTAATTTCCAGATCTCGATCTATATAGATTGCACGTAAATTTTTCTTATTTGCAAATAGGCAAGCTTTCGAGCCAACCTCTATAAGTAGGCCTTTCATGGGGAAAGCTTAACTCAAATTTCCCATCTCAACCTTGACAATCGTTCCAATGGCGGGGTATGCACATGTATTAGTGATGGAGAAACTGGTTGTTTCAGGGTTGCCATGAATACCTGCTACTGTGAAAATACGCCACACGTGGTTATTCGGGTACTTAGTACTTTCAAATGCACCTATTATAAAATGTTCTTATGCGCTCCATACAAATTTAAATTTTACATAGTTCACAGAAAATTAATTAATTATTTACCGCATGTTTATACTATTGTTTCATTAATCAGATTTTCCTGTCTCTTACCATTTTTATAATTTGAGCGTAAGACAACAATGTCTATTAATATTTCCAACGTACACTAATAGAATTTTACAGTAGCAAATTTACTAGGGCACGAATATAAGCGATTAATTTGAGATAGTTTCATGGGAAAAATGCTTGAGGCATTTTATTCCGAAAGTTTTGGTATTTTTATTTGTGTAACATGGCAATCGCATTCCATCTCGCTTGTGCCATTGCTAGCGTCATACCATGATATAGACATTCGGGTAACCGTAAAGTCACGCCACTATTATGCACACGTCACTACACCACTGCAGGCTATATGGAAAAAAAAAAAAAACGGGACTCTTCCAAAACGAAGACAGAAGAAAAAGTGGAAGGCACGCGCTAATAAGAATTTTTTTAGTACAGCGGGAGTCAGTTTTCAAAAAGTCAAGTGAGTGGTAGAGTCAAAACGAGACGGTTCTTTTCGTGGTGTAAAACTATTTTTTTTATATTGCATATAAATAACTTCTTAAATAATAAAAATAGATGCGAAAACACAAAATCAGTGTTCAGTATATTTTGCAAAATATGTACATTATGTTAAATTAGTTTACATGGCTAGTTCTACGTAGACACTCGATTGTAAAGTGAAATATATACATACGTGTACGTACACACACACACCTGTGCACACAAGAATCTGTTTTTTTGTCGTTCAAATTCATTTGTCATATCGTATTCGTGTCGGTTTGTCGCTGGATTTCCTGATAAACAATAGAATTTCATGAATTAAATGATAACCGCAGTGAACATTTACGCACCAAAAAAAAACATAAATATCGAATAACAACAACAGCAGCAAATAGCGAAAAATTTGGCTCAACAACAACAACAACAAATTGGGCTTGGCACAACAACAATAACAGCGTCTCAGATAGTGACTCAACAACACCGATAGCGGCACAGCCGAAGCAACAACAGCAAACAGCCGAAAAATTTTGCACTAGAACAACAACAACAAATTGGGCTTGGCACAACAACAATAACAGCGTCTCAGATAGTGACTCAACAACACCGATAGCGGCACAGCCGAAGCAACAACAGCAAACAGCCGAAAAATTTTTCACTAGAACAACAACAACAAATTGGGCTTGGCACAACAACAATAACAGCGTCTCAGATAGTGACTCAACAACACCGATAGCGGCACAGCCGAAGCAACAACAGCAAACAGCCGAAAAATTTTGCACTAGAACAACAACAACAAATTGGGTTTGGCACAACAACAACAGCAGCAAATAGCGAAAAATTTGGCTCAACAACAACAACAACAAATTGGGCTTGGCACAACAACAACAACAACAGCGTCTCAGGTAGTGAATCAACAACATCAACAGCCATAAGCAAAAAAAATTCTGTCGCTGCAACAACAGCAACCAGCAGAAACTACAACAACAACTACAGCAGCAGCAGCACCACCAACACAGCACCAACAACCATAACAACGTCAACAACTACAACTGGAGCCTAGGTCGTAAGCTATTTATATTATTTTCCATATATTTTATATATATATTTTTTTTTAATTTCTCTGAAAAAAAAAAAGAAAAAAAAAGGGGCGCCCTAGTGTACTAAAATGAAGAAAAAAATAGAGTAGGGATTTAGCTATAGAAAAGGGAAGAATGAATCCCAAATAAATTGTTAAAATTATAATGGGAATGCTGATCCACCTTAATTAAAATGGCATAGGGATTTCAGGTATGGGGTCATCGAATTATAGGTGCACTGATGACCAAGGATGAGGGTGGGCTAGATAAGCACCGGCGCTGCAACAACACCAGCGGCGCACCACAGGTAAGGGGTCACTGATACCCGGGTGCGACAGTGACTATGGATTAGGGTAGGATAAAAACGCACCGGCGCTGCAACAACATCAGCAACGCCACCCCCTTGTGAGTTCGGCCTTTAACTTTTTTTTTTGATTGTTCATATATTTTAAATTTCAGCTTTCTTTTATGTATTTTCAGATGCCTGTTAATAATCGGTCATTCCGGTTGATTCAAATTTAAATTCAAATTTAACGATTTTTTTTCGCGATATGTATATTCAAATTTAAATTCACTTTGACAGTTTTTTTTGTAGTGGCTATTCAAATTTAGTGCACATAGATTTCAACGTACATTCAAATTTAAAATTTGATGCAATGCTTCTTTTCTCTTCCGTCCGCAATTATTTAAATATAACGTCCGCTTATCTAATTCCAAATTTTTCCGTGATGTCAGTATTTCCGTCCGATTTAAATTTTGGTTTAAATGTTTTGCTAACGTCCATCTGACTTTAACGTACATTCAAAATTCATATTCAAATTTCAACGACATTTTCCCTCGGTTTGCATTTATTTAAATTTAACTGATGCCTGGCCTCTTGAATTTGGATTTTTCGGGTTATTTTGAATTTTCGAATTTTTCAACGGTCCGTCCGTGGCATCCGCCTAAACCGGATGTTGTTTTCGTGTGATTTTCTCGTTATTGGTTTGAAAAGGCATGATATGAATTTTTTCTGTTTATGGCGCAGGACAGCAATGTAGGCAAGAACCCCGCCCAGCCGACAATGACTAGCCACAGTGCAACCCTAGATCATGCCGACCGCCATGCATTGCTGCTCCACTCGATTGTAGATCGTAATCGAGGTCGAAAGCTGTACCATAACAAGGTGTCTCAATCGGAGTGGAAAAAGTGCTTCGACAATTGGATTGAGCGCATGCAAAAGTGTATAAGTCATGCTGGAGAATACTTTGAAAAACAATAAAACCATTTTTGATGATTAATATTCGCATTTTATTATTAGGCTAAAAATATATCGAGCAACCCTCGTATGTATAGGACCAAGAGAAATATGATTATGAAATAAAAAATACTTTCGGAACATTTTTTTTTTACTTTGTAAGTTAATAAAAAAAAAAAAGGAATTGTACTCTTTCTGGCGAAATCTACAAGGGATTATGTGATTTCGTTTTAAGATATTAGCTCTGTTCAATAACAAAAAATTGTTACGAATTTTTCGTAAAAAATGACAGCTCTCAATATGAAAATGACAGTTTTTATGAAAAATTCGTAACAATTTTTTGTTATTGAACAGAGCTAATAAAAACAGTAGACCGTTTACGTTTAATCACATACTGATACAATTATTTTACCATTTTTAATATTTATATTGTAGATTTCAAGCAACCAAATGTATAGGCCGTTGGCAACTTCCCAGCCAGCAAGGTACCGTACATTTTACGAACATTGCGATTTACGAGCTATTTTCGAATCAGAAAACAATAACAAAAGAAACTTTTTTCTATCATGTCAAAAAAAAAGAAAACGAAAAATTTCAAACTCAATATCTTAAAAGTAAGTATGTATGTTTGTAAAATTTTTACATTTAGGCTGTGTGCCAATCGGTAGAAAAAATGAAATTTTGACATAAGGGAGTAAAATTTTGGCAGTATTCGTGGTGAATTCTAGTGTCATAATTTTACCTAGCTCAATGGGCTAAGTAAAATTTTGACATTTTGTAAGTACATACACATACAAGTAACACAAATATTTAAAAACAAAATAACGAGATGATTACATGAATACATTTCTTCTGTTTCCATCAATATTGCCATCAACAATTACATTGTATTGTTGTATCGTTGTATCGTTGTCCGTTTTCGCCCAAAAGTTTATCTTTGTAACTGTCAAAATTTTCTATTCCGTTTGGCACAGCAAAATTGTGTTTTTTATCTCAACATGGTAAAATTTTTTACCTCATTTTCCCATAGAGAAAAATGTTGCCGATTGGCACACAGCCTTACGATAAAAAAACGGACGTAAAAAGATTCATATACGAGTGCTTTTTCGATACATTTACGACACTCGTAGGCACTGAACATTTTAAAGCGAAACAGTATTCGTAGGCGAATCGTAAACGGATATCATAAACGATATTTTATCAGAGTTTTCTTCAGGGTAGAAAGAAACTCAGAGTAAGAGTGAGTGAGTGAGTAATTTCAGCCTCACGGCATGGTGATGAGTGGCCGTTTGCGTTTCTCACTCATCTCGAAAGCAGAGTGAGAGTTTTTTTTGTTTCTTCACTCTTTTCGAATGAGTGATGAAGAAATGAGGCGCTCACGCTGCGTGTGAGGTGAGCCGTCGTAGGGTTTCTCTTCTCTTTGTGTAATGCGTGTGAGCGTGTGGGTGAGTGCGCAGAAACTCAGTAAATATTACATACCCCCGGGTTTCATTTGAACTTCGATATATTTCGATAAATTTATCGATAACTGAGTTATTGGTCAAAATGCGATTGCCCAAAACCCTTAATATTACCTTACAATATGGGTATCAAACGAAAGGGGATGGCCCCAGGTTTCATTTGAACTTCGATGTATTTCGATAAATTTATCGATAAGTGAGTTATCGGTCAAAATGCGATTGCCCAAAATCCTTAATATTACCCTACAATATGGGTATCAAAAGAAAGGGGATGGCCCCAGGTTTCATTTGAACTTCGATATATATCGATAAATTTATCGATAACTGAGTTATCGGTCAAAATGCGATTGCCCAAAAACCTTAATATTACCTTACAATATGGGTATCAAACGAAAGGGGATGGCCCCAGGTTTCATTTTAACTTCGATATATTTCGATAAATTTATCGATAACTGATTTATCGGTCAAAATCTGATTGCACAAAAACCTTAATATTACCTTACAATATGGGTATCAAACGAAAGGGGATAGCCTCGGGTCTAATTTGAACTTCGATATATTTCGATAAATTTATCGATAACAGTTATCGGTCAAAATGCGATTGCCCAAAAACCTTAATATTACCCTACAATATGGGTATCAAACGAAAGGGGATGACCCCAGGTTTAATTTTAACTTCGATATATTTCGATAAATGTATCGATAACTGAGTTATCGGTCAAAATGCGATTGCACAAAAACCTTAATATTACCTTACAATATGGGTATCAAACGAAAGGGGATGGCCCCAGGTTTCATTTTAACTTCGATATATTTCGATAAATTTATCGATAACTGATTTATCGGTCAAAATCTGATTGCACAAAAACCTTAATATTACCTTACAATATGGGTATCAAACGAAAGGGGATAGCCTCGGGTCTAATTTGAACTTCGATATATTTCGATAAATTTATCGATAACTGAGTTATGGGTCAAAATGCGATTGCACAAAAACCTTAATATTACCTTACAATATGGGTATCAAAGGAAAGGGGATGGCCTCAGGTTTAATTTTAACTTCGATATATTTCGATAAATTTATCGATAACTGATTTATCGGTCAAAATCTGATTGCACAAAAACCTTAATATTACCTTACAATATGGGTATCAAACGAAAGGGGATGGCCCCGGGTTTCATTTGAACTTCGATATATTTCGATAAATTTATCGATAACTGATTTATCGGTCAAAATCTGATTGCCAAAAACCTTAATATTACCTTACAATATGGGTATCAAACGAAAGGGGATGGCCCCGGGTTTCATTTGAACTTCGATATATTTCGATAAATTTATCGATAACTGAGTTATCGGTCAAAATTCGATTGCACAAAAACCTTAATATTACCTTACAATATGGGTATCAAACGAAAGGGGATGGCCCCGGGTTTCATTTGAACTTCGATATATTTCGATAAATTTATCGATAACTGAGTTATCGGTCAAAATGCGATTGCACAAAAACCTTAATATTACCTTACAATATGGGTATCAAACGAAAGGGGATGGCCTCAGGTTTCATTTTAACTTCGATATATTTCGATAAATTTATCGATAACTGATTTATCGGTCAAAATCTGATTACACAAAAACCTTAATATTACCTTACAATATGGGTATCAAACGAAAGGGGATGGCCCCGGGTTTCATTTGAACTTCGATATATTTCGATAAATTTATCGATAACTGAGTTATCGGTCAAAATGCGATTGCACAAAAACCTTAATATTACCTTACAATATGGGTATCAAACGAAAGGGGATGGCCCCAGGTTTCATTTGATCTTCGATATATTTCGATAAATTTATCGATAACTGAGTTATCGATCAAAATGCGATTGCCCAAAAACCTTAATATTACCTTACAATATGGGTATCAAAGGAAAGGGGATGGCCCCGGGTCTAATTTGAACTTCGATATATTTCGATAAATTTGTCGATAACTGAGTTATCGGTCAAAATGCGATTGCCCAAAAACCTTAATATTACCTTACAATATGGGTATCAAACGAAAGGGGATGGACCCCGGTTTCATTTGAACTTCGATATATTTCGATAAATTTATCGATAACTGAGTTATCGATTAAAATGCGATTGCCCAAAAACCTTAATATTGTTACGTATTTGTCGATAGCTCGATTATTTCTATCGGGTTCGTATCACTAAATTGTTAAATAAAAGTCTTAATTTACTTCTTAATTCACACCGCTTTATTTCACGACTACACTTGTTTTACTTGACTTGATGTTAACACTTCTACGGTTAAATTACGACTGACTGCGGAGCGCCTGCTCGCCGCCTTATATAGTCTGTCAAACGCAATCTGGAAAATTCTGGCAACACTGGAAATTATCTGGTCTCTTCTTCTAGTTCTGGCAGTTTCTTTAGAGATGTGTTCAGTCATTTAGTGATGTGAGAGTGGAACCGATTATATTCGCCACACTGCCCTAGTGATGGGCGAGTCCGAGATGTTTAGACAATCGAGAGAATCGCCATCGTTGCAAAATCACAATCGAGTCAAAAGTTGACTCGCTCCTCGACTACACAATCGAGATGTTTTTGCGATTGTTTATTCCGCAGTTAGAGCCGGGAATAATAATAAAAATAAACACAATAATAATTAATATTTTAGCTATAGAATTATAGTGGTTTATTGAATTGTATGAATTATTTTAAAGTAGGTATATATATATACATATATTGCTCATGTAATGAGGCACAGGCTTACTTACGTTAGCTGATGGTCGTGTGGTGTCGTTGGCGGGATGAAAACGAATGATTGTACAAAGAAAGTGACAATAAAGTGAAAGTCACTTTCTTGTAGTTAATGTCATGTTAGGGTTGCCGCAGAAGAAGTATGTTCAATCGTAACGGAACATTAGGGCGGTTAGGAATTGAGTTTAGCCTACTGGCGTAAACATACCGGCCCCCTTGCGGCAACAACAGCAGGATACACCACGTTCTTCCATCAACCAGCGTAAGGGATTATGAATGTGCATAATTTTTACATATATATTTACAAATTGAAAATGATTTATATATATAAACAAAGGATCTATAAATACATATGTGGTTACTTTCTGCACTCAATTGAATTAAATTGCGGGGACAATTTACTCCATAACAGCTCCCAGTATGATGTATACAGGGAGGCCAGATGGAGTTCTAGGTCCGCCGTTGCTGTTTGCGTCTTCCTTCGTGCCTTCTCCATAACCACAACCGTAGGTGCAAATGGAATTAGAGTGGAGTGGCAGAAAGGAAGTTGTGGGTTGGACGTAGTCCTTGTATTGGGTCGGAAGCGTTAACCGTGCCCCTGATCATAATGACGGAGCTGGCGGAAGCCTAAGTTCCGCTTCACTCGCAAATTCGTGTTGAGGCTTATGAGGTCGGTAGCGCTGAAGCTCTCGATCTAATTGCTTCTCGTGGTTTAGAGGTGGACAGAAGCGCCGAGGCTCCTGTCTACACGAAATATTCGAGGCTCCCGATATCATTTGCTTTGGTGGTGTAGGTGTGGACAGAAGCGCCAAGGCTCCTGTCTACCCGTAATCTCCGAGGCTCCCGATATAATTTCCTCTCGTGGTGTAGGTGTGAACAGAAGCGCCGAGGCTCCTGTCTACCCACAATGTCCGATGCCGAAGGCTCGAATATGTATGTATGTAAATATAGGAAATTATAGGGAACCTGAATATTTGGTTGGTTGGGTGGCATTTGTATTAATATTACAAAACGGTTGTGGTAAATTCGTTGTATAAATTTATGTTATTTTATGTTTTATTTGTAAATTTTTTGCGTAATGTGCGCAAAAACCTTGACTCCCCACGAAAAAGAAGAAAAAATTAATACCCATGAATATGAATTCGAATAGGTACGAAGCGAACGTAATTCGCTTGTTGGGTTGACTTCAAATTTTTACATCGTGGTGAATATCTTCAACTGTGCGGAGCGCCATCACTCGGTCACTAGCGCAAGTGTATATGGATTGGTGTATTGTTTACCACGATCAGTATTGCCGTTTTGTCCCTTTTGTATTGAACATATTTTTTTTGTAAATAATATTAAGTTCGAGTTTCAGGTGAAACTCGCCAAATGTAGAAAACCTTGTTAAAGCTATATGGACATGGTGAATTGAAATGTCGTGTATATGTACCGACATTTCACGACAAAATAAATGCATTTTGCTAGCGAAATTTCACGACCGTGAACCGTGTACTAAGCTTGAGATTTTTTTTTGGCGCGGCAATACTGCCTATTACAATCAGGTGTTTATGTGAGGCCACCTGTTAATTTCCTCATATGGTTTTGACAGAAGTGAATGGTGAACTTTGGAATAAAAAAAACTAATTGGAATGGGAAAAGCGAATCAGGTGGCAGAGAAAAAAAAGAAAATTTGTTAAGTATAATTGAAATTTAATTACATTATTCTATAGTTTTTCTTTATTTTAGGTAGCCGATCACGGATTTGGAGTTACATTTACAGCAAAGATCAATTAGCAACAGTTACAGAAGACGGTCCTGCGTTATTAACAGAAGCGCCGCTAAATTCAAGAAAAAATTGTGAGAAGACGGCGGAATTCTTTGATGGCATCAACGTACCAGTACTTTTGCTGTACGTAGTCTTTATGCAACCGGCCGCGTTACAGGCTTTGTATTGTACTTTGTTGATGGTGTTACGCATGGAGCTCCTATTTACGAAGGCTTTGCAATGCCGTATAGTATTTGTGTATTTTGCGTGTGGATGTTTCTGGCCAAGAAAAATTCAGAGCACCAGAAGTATTTTTTCGTCCCGTTTGGCGGGGCGAAGAACGTGACGATATACACGATGTGCTGATGTGTGATTGAAAACATGGATGGGTGGATGCGTTCAAGTAAAGGTGTAGTGCATAGCAAACTTTAGTTAATTGAAACTAAATTAGCAACAGACACACTGATTTAGATGTTTGGACTGAACGTCAAACGTTGCATTAAGACTAAAAGGAAATATATGTACATACATGTATGTAAATTTGTGGTGTTACTCAAATACATAATAATATAATAAAATGGAAAACTTTATACACTTTCAAACATTAAATTAATTAATGTACTATGTATTTGCTTCGTTAGGTTTCTATATTTCCAAAAACAACAGATGATTATCAGCAATAGAAAACGTAAATAAGTACATATATTTGTTAATTGGGCACTCTCCCATTGTTTGCGTACCCCTTGGGCATACCTACATGTGCAATTGGTTCTCACGAATTTTTAGCATGCAGGAATATTTTTTGTTGATTGATATTTTTATGCATAGGTATACGACGTCTCATTGGTTTTACTTCGTACCCTTTTGTTGAATTGCGGGTGATTGTCGTTTAATAAACCAGTTGATCTTGTTGATACGTGCGTGGTTGGGTAACTAATTTTTCTTATTCTTGATTGCTTTGTGAAACCAGCATCAACTTTCGCATTAGGATTGGCATTTTGTTTATTCCTATGGTGAGTGGGATTCTTTTTATTTAATTTAGGATCTGAATGTGAATGCCTAATCATATTAAAGAATGAAACCCTATTGGTTGAGGGTGTATCTTCAGTAGAGTTTTGAACTGTTTCGTTTGAGTGAACTGCTTGCTGATGGAGCAAAGTATTGTGCCTTAAGTGACATGAGCGGCAGTTGTATGCGCTTGTGCACTGTGACACTATGTGTCCAGCCGAGAGGCAATTCAAACAACAGTTGTTGTTCTTGATGTATGTAATTTTTTCTGCAGTGGACAATTTGCGGAAAAGTTCGCAGTTTCGTAATTTGTGCTCGTTGCTGTTGCACATTTTACACGAATTTCTAGGGGAATTTGGCGTATTATTCGTACTCGAGACGATACGCGGTTTGGGGGCCTCGGAAGAAGGAGTTTGCTTCAGATTTGTAACAGTTTCCAATGTCTGAAATCTATGAGTAAGAAATTTGTCCATGTCTTTCCACTTCGAAATCTCTGTCTTGTTTTCGATAGTTTGTTCCCACAGAGACAGAGTGTGATCGGGAAGCTTAGTGGAGCATATGTATGTGATAATTGCATCCCAGTTAGAAATGTCAATTTGATGACATTGAAGCGCTGAGATGCAATTATTGATTTCACGCTGTACATTTTTTATTGAGGTCCCGCATTCGGTTTCAACCGTTGGTAAATTGAAAAGCGTTTGTAAATGCTTATTGACCAGGATACGTTTATTTTCGTACCGGTCCCTTAAATTTTTCCAAGCAGTCGAAAAACCTTCATTCGTTAGTGGGCACATTCTCACTATCTCTTTTGCCTCCCCAGTGGTCTTTGTATTTAGATAAAATAATTTTTCCACTGGAGTAAGGCGTTTATTGAGGATGTATATGGCCGTAAACATGTCCCGGAAGGACGGCCATGATACATAATCTCCCTTGAACACGTCCATGTCGCATGGTGGCAAACGAATATTGTGTTCAAGACTGTCATCGTTAGAATTGGTTTCTGAAGCAGGTGTTGCTAATTTTTCTGCTTCAGCAGCAATTGCAGACATACATTTCACATATGTTGCGAAACAAGTTTTGTTTAACCTTTTAAGGGTTAATAACTCTTCCTTAGTGGTTTTTCGCGAAGTTAAGAGAGATTCATGTGCCTGCTTGGTTGTTGACCAACGTGATTTTAGTTCCTCTTTATGAATCGCAAGAGTGTACTTTGTATGCTCCTCAACTGGAATACTTAGGTACTCTTCATAAAATTCCGTAATGGACTCTGTCAACCTAGTATAGTATTCCATTATTTTTATTATTGTTGAAATTCTTTCCCTTTTTCAATAAATACAGATAGAAATCACAAAGGATTTAATGTAAATTTTTTGAGTGCTCGTAAAGCAAAGGGATATTGAGGAGTTTTGTATTATTGTCGGACCCAGATAGAAATCTACTTGTAGATTTAATGTGTCACACTGTAAGCCCAAACGAATTACCACACCGACCCGTAAGGTTTTTGAATAATAAAAATTATGTATTTTGATTATTGTACTTATTTTTCTCAGTGTACTTTTATATATATAACACTTGGCAAAAGGAAAATTTGCAACCCTGTGTATATATGTATATATATAAACACACAAGTAGATAACCTAAAAAAGGTTCAATATGAATGTAAAACAAATAAAAAACTTATTAAGATTTTTGTGAAATAATAAATAATGCCATAAATGCCACCCAATGATATAAAGTATTTACATGTGTATATATGTGTGTACATACAACGCAATTTTTGGGCGAGTGAGTTTAAAAATTGTTTTTAGGAAAAAAATATATATGATGTACATATGTATGGATATGACTGCCGTATGTAGTCGAACTTCAAATTTTGTTGTTATTTGCAACCAACGAAAATATGTGCGGAGGTTAGCACAAAGGAAAATTAATAAAGATCACTCGCGCCCTTGTAAATTGTTATTGTTTTTTTTTTTTTTTTTGATTACTTTATTGCGAATTATGATATGTACACTGAAAACGGAGTGCAGAAAGTAGCCACTTACCGATGTGTTTTGTATTAATTGTATTTTATGTTCGATTTTGTAGTTTTTGTGGATTTCGTGGATTTCTGCTGTCTGATATGCGACTTGTATTTGATTTATTGTATTTTGTTGGATGTACTATATATTCGTGGCAATATTGTGTTGTGGACTGTATATATGTATGTATGTATGTAGGTGCTGTGGCCTAGTGATTCCTCGGATTCCTCACCGTTTCCTCAAAGGCGCGTAAGGACCATGTTTATTCCGCAGTTAGAGCCGGGAATAATAATAAAAATAAACACAATAATAATTAATATTTTAGCTATAGAATTATAGTGGTTTATTGAATTGTATGAATTATTTTAAAGTAGGTATATATATATACATATATTGCTCATGTAATGAGGCACAGGCTTACTTACGTTAGCTGATGGTCGTGTGGTGTCGTTGGCGGGATGAAAACGAATGATTGTACAAAGAAAGTGACAATAAAGTGAAAGTCACTTTCTTGTAGTTAATGTCATGTTAGGGTTGCCGCAGAAGAAGTATGTTCAATCGGAACGGAACATTAGGGCGGTTAGGAATTGAGTTTAGCCTACTGGCGTAAACAGCGATTGTTCCGAGTCGGCGAGTCGGAGGTTGTTTCGATGACATCTCGACTACACAAGCGAGATGTTTTTGCGATTGTTCCGAGTCGGCAAGTCGTAGGTTGTTTCGATGACATCTCGACTACACAAGCGAGATGTTTTTGCGATTGTTCCGAGTCGGCGGGCCGGCTGTTGTTTTGATGATATGTTTTAGTTGATAAAATAAACTGAATGAGGTTTGTTGATAAAGAAAGTAGGATTTTTAATGGAAGTGAGGCAAATACATAAATAAATTAACCAAATTGAAAAATATGCTATACATAGACGCTGCATTATTGCAATCACAACTAAACAGTGTCGTGCATAATAATAATAATTAATTATTTAAACATTAATAAATTTTCTGAAGTGAGACGCTTATGAAACAAATGAATTTTACGAGTACCAACAACGGCAATAGATTTGTACCACTCTGTATGTTTTGTAAAGCAATTTTAATATTCAAGCGGCAACAATTATTATGTATTTTTTGCAGCGAGTGTGAGATGTTGTAGGATTGCTTTGAAAACGAGAGGAATCGTTGGCGAGTCCGAGATGTTTTAGCGATTGTTTCGACTGACGGCCATTTACGACTTGACTCGAATACGAATGAAAACCATCGAGAGCATTCGAGATGTTTCAACAATCGAGAGAATCGAATAAAACATCTCCGACTCGCCCATCACTACACTGCCCTCCACCTAAGTCTGATCGTCCCGATCTGACACATTACTCGTTCCAAATGCTGCTAGCCTTTCCAGATGAACCACCTTCATTTTATTCCTCGGTCTTCCAATCGTTTGTATGCGATACACAACATCGTTGAGCCGCTTAATCACTTTGTAGGGCCCTTCCCAAGTACACTGCAATTTCGGGGACAAACCTTTCTTTCGCTGCGGGTTGTATAGCAAAACTAAATCTCCCTCAAGAAAACCTTCTGAGTTCATCGCCTTGTCGTATCTGGCCTTCATTTTGTCACTCATGATCTTTGTTCGCTGTCTCACAAGTTCATGTATTTCTCTCATTTCCTCTTCCGGAACATTGTTAGATTGTCTGGCATTTATTCCCGCATCAGCACTTATCCCAAATTTCAAGTCAGCTGGCAGTCGAAGATCACTACCAAAGATTACTTTTGCAGGAGTCTGACCTGTTGTATCGTGTACGGCCGATCGATATGCCATCAGGAACAGAGGAATATGAGTGTCCCAATCTCTCTGGAACTTGTCCACCACCTTTCGTAAATGTTCCTCTAATGTTCTGTTAAATCTTTCTACCATGTCGTCTGATTGTGGATGCAACGCAGTTGTTCGGGTTTTCCTAATACCCAGTGTCTTGCACATCTCCTGAAACACTACTGATTCGAAGTTTCTACCTTGGTCAGAATGTAGCTCTATAGGTGCACCATATCTCGCCACCCAATTGTTGGTGAATACTTCGGCTATAGTTTCTGCTTCTTGATTTGGAATCGGGTACACTTCCGGCCATTTGCTGAAGTAATCAGTAATGACCACCAGAACATATTTGTTTCCAAGTTTGCTAGTAGGAAATGGCCCAGCTACATCCATGGCAATTCTCTCAAATGGTGCTCCTGAGTTGTATTGTTTCATCGACCCATGACTCCTGGATTTGGGACCCTTAGCCTTTATGCATACATCGCAGTTCGCAATCCACTCAACAACTGTCTGACGGCATCCGACCCAATAAAACCTCTTCTTGATTTTCTCTACCGTCTTTGTTACTCCAAGATGACCTCCACTTGGACCATTGTGTAGTTCATTTAGCACATCCGGTATTCTTTTCCTTGGAACAACTATCAATGTTTTAGAACTTTGGCCATCTTCACTCTCCCAAACACGATGTAGGCAACCATTTACCAATTGCAAACTATTCCACTGTGCCCAATATGATTTGGCAACAGGACTCTCTGCTGACATCTCTTCTTTTGATGGTCGTTCATTTTGCTCCAAACCGATCATTACACGTGCCAGATCTGGATCTTCTAGCTGACACTTCCTTAATTGTTCCGCATTCCATTCGTCTCTAGATGTTATTGTCATTAACCGAACATCTATGATGTCTTCCTTCTCCTCAGCTTTAGAGCAATGCTTGCATTCAAGATTACATGGTCGCCGCGACATTGCATCAGCATTTCCATGGGTACTGCCTTTACGATGGTCTATAGAAAAGTCATAATTTTGTAGTCGCTCAATTCACCTTGCTAACTGACCCTCCGGATTTCGGAATTTCAAAAGCCATTTTAACGCTGCATGATCAGTCCTGACGTGGAATCGTTGACCATAGAGGTACTTATGGAAGTGTTTGATGCATTCTACCAATGCCAACAATTCTCTTCGTGTTACACAGTAATTTCTTTCCGGTTTCCCAATTGATCGGCTGTAGTATGCGATAACCTTCTCCTGTCCGTCGATTTCTTGTGACTAAACACCTCCTATAGCATAACCACTCGCATCAGTATCCAAGATAAACCTCGCTCCTGGAACCGGGTATGCTAGCATTGGGGCAG
This sequence comes from Urophora cardui, assembly GCA_960531455.1. NCBI lineage: Eukaryota > Metazoa > Arthropoda > Insecta > Diptera > Tephritidae > Urophora > Urophora cardui. The sequence continues at coordinate 1,155,164 of OY482670.1, forward strand.
TACAAAGCCGATCTTTTAACGTTTGGAAAGCCATTTCTTGTTCCTTCCTCCACTCAAAAGTCTTATTTTTCCTCATAAGCTCCGTGAGACTATTTGCTACGCTGGCAAAATTTGGTACAAATCGGCGATAGTAAGTGCACAGCCCAAGAAAGCTTCGCAATTCATGTAGATTCCGAGGTCTTGGCCAATCTTTTACTGCTTCTATTTTTTCGTTATCAGTGCAGATGCCCTTTGTAGTCACTTTATGTCCCAGGTATTTTACTTCTTTCTTGAATAATGCACATTTCTTAGGACTTAACTTGAGACCAGCGCCAGCTATTCTTCGGAAAACTTCCTCCAAATATTTGAGATGTTCATCAAAGCTTTTTCCCAATACAATGATATCGTCCAGGTACACAAGACATGTTTTCCAGTGTAATCCTTTCAGTACCTGATCCATAAGTCTCTCAAAGGTAGCTGGGGCATTACATAATCCAAATGGCATCACCGTAAATTGCCAAAGACCATCGCCAACACTGAAGGCTGTTTTCTCCTTGTCTTCCTCTTTTACTTCAACTTGCCAATAGCCGCTTTTCCAGTCCAGTGTTCCAGATAGCGAGTCCAGAGTGTCGTCAATTCTTGGCAATGGGTAACTATCCTTTTTCGTTACATCATTCAGTTTCCGGTAGTCAACGCAGAATCTCATCTTGCCATCTTTCTTTTTAACAAGTACTACCGGAGAACTCCATGGACTGACTGATGGTTCAATTACCCCACTGTCGCTCATTTCTTGTATAATCTGGCTCACCATTTGACGTTTAGCTAATGGAACGCTGCGAGGAGCCTGACGGATTGGCCTTGCATCACCGGTGTCAATCTGATGCTTCACAATATTTGTCCTGCCTGGTTTTGTACCATCCTTGTCAAAAATGCTGGAGTACTTGGCAAGTAATTCTTTCGCCTTCCTTTTGTGATTTTCCTGCAGTTCTTCTGTCCAAGCATTTATTTCATCTGAAAGATCTGTATTGCCAGTAGAAACTTCTCCTTGGGATTGTTCGCAATTCATGATGATGTCAACCTCTTCGCATTTTCCCAATATAGCACCTTTGGAGAGTTTGATTGGTGACTTGAACTCATTAAGTACTCTTACTGGTATTCGTCCATCTTCTTTTGTCATAGCCAGGGTTTATCCAACAAGTACATCGGATTTAGTTTCTGTTTCTGCTTCGACAACCCACAATTTGTTTGTCCCACAATCTCCATCAATCTTTGCCCAAATAATTGCCTCGGACTTTGGCGGTATCTGCTGATTCTTTTCCACGAGCACTTTCTTACTGCTGTATCTCTTATCGTAGCCAAAATTTAGCGGCACCTCCAAGTTTTTGTAACTCATAACCTTGTTTTTCATGTCAATCTTAATGCCTTGGTCGATTAGGAAGTCCACACCAATTACGACTTCATCAACAATTTCCGCCATTATGAAGGTGTGTAATACGACAACATTTCCAATTACAACTTCGCATGTAACTTCCCCTAGGACTTGGGTATCCTCGCCTGTTGCCGTACGCAATTTTGCTCCATGCAATGGCCTTATTTCCTTCTTTACCAAGTCAGATCGAATGATGGAATGAGATGCTCCCGTATCCACAGTCAACATGCGCTCTATTCCGTCCACGAAACCACCAATAGTAACATTACTCGTGCTTCTTCCCAACTGAGAGACAGAGATTATGCGGCGTTCCATTGTGGGGACCAGCCCACGCCCCTTTTGGCTGGCCCGCTTTAGTTTAACGACTGAGTTGATTTGGGCGCTTGTTCATACCCCTCTGCCTTGCGCTTGCGCCCATCTGCAGTGCTGAACTTACTGGAATTATTGCTGCAGTGACGTGCTATATGTCCTATTTTTCCACATCTGAAGCATTTCACAGCATTACTTTTCTTTTTCTGCATTTCATTCAACGCCTCCCATATTTTGCTTAGTAAGTCTGGCGTTTCCACTTCCACACGATGAGCCTTGTAGGTGGGCTTGCTCAATAGAGATGCTGTTTCCTGCGTCAAGGCATATGATACCGTTTCAGCAAAAGTTCCTTTTGGATTTGCATAGGTAGCCCGCTTCGTTTCAATATCTCGTATTCCATTGATGAAGCTTTGAATTTTCATCCTCTCTATGAATTCTTGAGGTGCTCCTGCGTTTGCCAAATGAGCTAGCCTCTCAATCTCAGAAGAAAATTCTTGTAACGTCTCATTTGGTTTCTGGAAGGGATTCTGCAACTCCATTTGATATATCTGCTTCCTGTGCTCGCTACCATAACGTCTTTCAACGGCACCCATAATTGCGTCATAGCTGTTTCTTTCGCCCTCGCTAACAGTCTGTAATATTTCTGCTGCAGGTCCTTTCAATGCTACGAACAGGGCAGCGACTTTGTCCTCCGCACTCCAATTATTTACAACTGCCGTTTTCTCAAATTGTAGCTTGAATACTTGAAATGGACCACTTCCATCAAACAACGTAGGTTTTATCTTCTGTGTAGCAGTTGAAGCGACTGGACGACTTAGTTGAATATCCTGAAGACGGGCTTTCAATGCTTTTACATCGTCCTCTAATTTTTCTTGTCATTCTTCAAGGACTTCCTTAACTTGTATAATTTTTGCATCCTGCGCCTTGAATTGTAAGGACATGCGTTCTTCTTGTGCCTCCAACTGAGCCGCAATGCCGGATACCTGTGATGAAAGTACTGACTGTTGCAATTCCATTTTGGACGTTATCTGTGCCTGTTCTTCTTCCATTTTTGCCGACATTTGTGTCAGTACAGCCAATATCGAGTTCATGTCTACGTTTGCAACTGACTGTGGAGCCTCTTCCTTCTGAGTTTCTTCCTTGTGGACCTCTTCTACATCATCGTTGAAATCAAACTCATCTACATCAATGTTATTGGCTTCCATAGCTTCTTGTAACCTTGCCTGTAGTTCAATTTTATTGCCGGTTGTGCTCAGTTTTCTCTTTTCTAACTCCCTTTTAAGCTCTTGGATTTTAAGTTCGTTTAGCTTTGCCATTATCCTTATTTCGTTATCCTTGCTTCGTTATCCTTGATCCTGGAATTTATTTAACAATTCCAATTCTGACACCAATTGTTACGTATTTGTCGATAGCTCGATTATTTCTATCGGGTTCGTATCACTAAATTGTTAAATAAAAGTCTTTATTTACTTCTTAATTCACACCGCTTTATTTCACGACTAAAAAGTCTACACTTGTTTTACTTGACTTGATGTTAACACTTCCATTGTGAAAGGATACAAGTGACTTGACTCTGGGATGTGTGTTAAAAAGGTCGAACAGCTGTGCTCAGCTGATTTCAGGGTTGCTGTTATGGCCCAATAACGATGGTGAAAGCAATAGAAGTTGCTCTTCTTCTTTCTGTTTTGTAGGTTGTTGATTTTACATTCTTGCACATGTTATTCGTGGAATAGCTGGCGTTTACGCTGTCACCGGGAATTGCGTTTTAGGAACTCAGCCTTAAATTCTTTTCGGAATTATGAATTGGTTTTTTCAATTCCCAATTCCGGAATTGCGTTTCTGTCTTGATTGCTACGACCTTGTCATTATGGTCCCTTTTCTTACAACAACCACATCCGGCCGCCATACCAATCTGTACCCCCGGAAGTCGCCGCCATACCAATCTGTCCCCGATTTTGATATTTTTCGATGACTTATCGCCTTTTTTTTTATCGAATTTCGACTACGCATCCCAGAGCCATTTCACTGTATGCTATACACTATGAACACTTCTACGGTTAAATTACGACTGACTGCGGAGCGCCTGCTCGCCGCCTTATATAGTCTGTCAAACGCAATCTGGAAAATTCTGGCAACACTGGAAATTATCTAGTGATGTGAGGGTGGAACCGATTATATTCGCCACAATATTACCTTACAATATGGGTATCAAACGAAAGGGGATGGCGATCTCATTTAGAGATGGCAATTTCTAGAATCCGGGTATTGGTTAACCACGGAATATTTCTGAGCAATATTGGTATCAAATGAAGGAGCATTCCATGGTTTGTACGGGACAAATTGTACGAATTTTTACAGTTTTCGATTTGAATTAAAGGCACACCAAAATGTTAACCAACAGAATATCTGGTGCATTATTACTGTTTGATAAAACTTATTAAAAGCAGAAACTTGCTTCTGAAATATTCGTGTATGTATGAAAAATCTTAAAAAAGTTATGTGTTTGTACGGGACAGGGCTGGTCTACCATGATCCTTGGTTTATGCGAACCAGGAGCAATTTTTGGCAAATTAATTGTATGTATTAGAAAAAAATAAAAATGTAAATGTGGTAGCACTAATATCAAGTTTTATTCAAACAGAAAAAATATTAGAAATAAGGTTATTCCAAATGAATTAAAAATGCTGTAATGTAATTTTTTACATTGGTTGTACGGGACAAATGGTATAAATATTTACAATTTACAGACAAGCCAAAAGGTTATCAAACAAAGTTTCTGGTACATCAATATTGTGTGGCTAATTTCTAAACAAAAGCAGAAGCTTGCATTTGAAAAACTGGTATATGTGTGAGAAATCAAAATGTTTGTACGGGACAAATTTACCATTTCGGATGGAATGCTCCTGAAAGGTGTTGAGCAGGGCTTTCACATAGGATGTACTGATTATTATTCCTGGTCGGGTACCCAGCTATGGGTCAAAGGTATACTATTTTTTGCGATTTTTCTGAAACCATAAGCTTTTTATTTGTATAGGATATATTACTTCATTTTGGATTAATTTAACGCGGTTTAAAAAATTTAATAAAAACAAAACAAAGTAACAAGCTTAGACGTCATTTTACTTCAGATTTTTTCGTTATACATAATTACTCTTAATGTAATAAGTCAATTTCCATCACGTGTACTGTGCTACATGCGGGTTTTTTTCTCAGAACATATTTACAAAGATTATGATATTTCTGGCTGTATTATATAGGAAAGAGTTCAAATTAATATAGTGCTGCTTTTTTGGCATAAAATGTGCTTAGTTTCTACAACAAAAGCATATAAAGTGACACAAAAAATTTGGTCGAATTGCTTCCCGTGCTTTTCCTTCAAGTTTCGATTTGACAAAAGATATAAGAGTTGTCTCAAGGTTTGCTTCTGTTAGACCTTCTATTAATTCGATTTTGTCTAGGAAGGAATCTAATGCTAATGGATCGCCATTGTAGTTTTCTCTAATTATAGGTGCGCACATCGCAATAAAATTTTTCTTCTGTTCTGTGGTAGCCATTTCTATTGTTTGTGTATTAGAAAAATTTAAGGATTCTGTATGAGTAGTATGTCGGGATTCAAAACCTAGAAAATCTTCAGCTAATGAAATAGAACAGTTAGGGTTTACGGTATGAGTTGTGGATTCGCCAGTTGATTCAGCGTCGGAAAATTCTTCTTCTATGTCAGAGCAAATGACGTCAGCTTTAATTAATTCAGAAAAATCTTTTGGTACTTTTACTCTGCACTTAATTTCCAAAAAGCACTCTATAATTTGTTTTCTACAACGCGTTAGAGTTTCAATCACTGAGTCAGGCTTAACTTCTTTACCGAATTGCGAATTTATATGTGATAAAATTTGATTGTATGTCCGGATTAAGTCGTTTTTGTATTCATCTAACTTTTCTTGCTTTGTTGTAATAGGTCGCCCAGTGTTTAAAATACGTTTAGTAACTTTCTTAAAATTTGACCGAAATTCTTTTAATTGATTGTTGAAATCTGACATCTGATAAATATCCAGTAATGAGAAAAAATTTTAAATTTGTATCCAAGAATTTAGAAAAAATTGTTTACCTATTGAGAAAAATTTTAAATTTGTATCCAAGAATTTAGAAAAAAATTGTTTACCTATTGTGGTTCCAATCCGAAATTGTGTGAAAGGTTTTTCCAAAATATTTAAAAAGTATGCTTAATAATTCCGATGTCCAAAAGTTTCTGACTGAAAATTATGTAGAAATGTTAGTAACATGCATGACATGTTAGTAATCAAAAGGAGCAACTGGGTATAGGATGACCATTGGGTTGTTTCCATGTACAACAAAAGACTTTAGTTATTTTGATAAATTGTAATTTTAATATGTTTTCAGAAAAATGTAAGCACAAATTTGATTTTACGATAATTATAAATATTCTGTTAAGAAATATCTAAATGAATGCACTTTACATATACCAGACTTATGTGGAGAGATATGTACACATATGTATATACATATGTGTATTAGGGTGGATCTACAATTTGCAAAACGAAATTTAGAAAAAGCTCAAAAGTGGCTGAAAATTTTAATTTAAATTGCTGGTATTAAATGAAGATAAATTTACGTACACATGTATGTGTTGATAGATTTAAAATATTGTTTTTGGAGAATTTGGTACTAATGTACAATTTATATATGCAAGAATTAATATCGGAAAAATTGGACAAAAATATTAAGTGGCAAGAAAAGCAGGTTGAAATATGAAATGGCAGGTATTATTATGACGGACGCACCGTTTTATAGCAAAAAATATATTTTTATGTACTGGTATACATAAATAACGGACGCACCGTTTTTATAGCAAAAAAATCATTGTTGTTTACCGTGACGGCCGCACCGTTGCACTACAAAAAGAATTAAATTTTACGTGACGGCCGCACCGTTGCACAAGCAAAAAGATATATATTTAACGTGACGGCCGCACCGTTGCACAAGCAAAAAGAATTTTTTTTTTTTTTTTTTTTTTTTTTTGTTATTAAATTTATGTCATTTTATACTGTTAAAATTTTATGTTATTAATTTTCTACAAAATCGCATGTATATATCTATGCATATGCATGTACACATACGACAAACAAAATATATATGATCTTCAGTTCGGCAAGACTATATTTTTATACACATATGGCATGTAAAATTTTATGTGCTTCAAATTTCGCCGACACTGTATGTATTTACATGCATATACATATATACATACGCAATGTATTTGATCCACTATTTTGTAGAAAGTATGTATTATATATAGCAAAAAGTTTAATTTAAGCAATTTATATGTAAGTATTAATTCCAATTCAATATACGGATGCACCGTAGCAAAATGTTATAAATATGTACCTATGTATGTATCGACCAAAACGTTATTATATTAACGAACTTTGCATTAATAGTACAGCCTCACTTCAATTATATACATACGCCTATTCCAAATACGTACATACATACATAAATATTACCACCACCTGTTGCTTGAACCTGCTAGCTGCTGCTACCGGTCACACTCCCATTGTTGTTGCTACTTTATATATGCGGTTTTTGGTGTTGTTTTTCACTGCTAATCTTTGCTACCGGTCCGCTCACCCAAATTGTATGTATTGGCAATGTTTTATCTGTTGCTTTTGTCTCAGAGCTTTGGTGGATTGCTATGTTGTTCTTGTTGTCTCAGAGCTTTGGTGGCTTGCTATGTTTTTCTTGTTGGCTTCGGTATATTGGCATATGGTTTGTGCTTTGCCTGTTGTTATTTCTGTATGTATACATGACTCCAGTTTTAATATGCGTGGATGTACATATGTCGAAATGCCGTATATGTATAATGCCGTTGATTTATATGTATGTACAATGCCGTTGATTTATTTGTATGTGCCATAAAAATTCCATGGCATTCTGTGGCTTGGCATAACGGAACAATTTCATCAAAAACGGAATATGATTTCGTGGCGTGAGCCAACTGTACAGTTTCGTACTTTTTATTTAAAAAAATTTTACAGTTTTGTATCGGTACATACCAGGGCTCGGTGATTAATGATGATTAAAAATTTTTTTTTTTTTTTTGGAGATTTTTTTTCGTTTTAAACTTTTTTTTTCATTTTTACGATTATTTAATTTTTTTTTTTTTTTTGGGAAATTTTTGTAATTTTATATTTTTTTTTGTTGGGTTTTTGAATTTTTTTTTTTTTTTTTTTTTTTTTTTTTTTCGGATTTTTTGGTTTTGTTTTTTTTTTTTTTTTTTTTTGAAAAATTATTTATACTTCATTTTCATTAAATTGGGTTATTTTATTTTGATTAAATTAATTTAAATTAATTTTGAATCATTTTTTTTTTTGTGCCATCGTGTACATTTTACGCCACTTCAGGTGGATTCTACCACCGGCCCAGGCGGCTTCTACCAGCACGGTCGCCATATAACGTGCCGTTCCTATTGGGCACGTTTGCATGTCACACACACACATGTACCGGTTTTACCTTTTTATTTGTCCTCGTTTTAGTTAAACAAAATCTATTTATTTCTTTTATATAATTTCGTCCAATAATTTATTTGTTAAAACTTTATGTTCACAATAAAAAGATAGTTTATTTAATGTTCTTTATTTGTCTATTTTAACTTCTTATTTTACGTGACACTCCGACTTAACTTCTTTTTATTTCAACAAGCAAAACTAGAATGGCGTGATGGCGGCACACGGCTTGTCCTAAAGGCCGTATTCGCCCGCTGCACTTATGTACTCGTTGCTTTTATGAAAGCTTGAGCTTTTGAGTACATAAGTGCAGGGTTGTATTTTAGGTATGTTTCTATACCATTACAATATCGTGCAAAATTAGGTTTTTGGGCAATCACATTTTGACCGATAACTCAGTTATCGATAAATTTATCGAAATATATCGAAGTCCAAATTAAACCTGGGGCCATCCCCTTTCGTTTGATACCCATATTGTAAGGTAATATTAAGGATTTTGTGCAATCGTATTTTGACCGATAAATCCGTTACCGATAAATTTATCGAAATATATCGAAGTTCAAATGAAACTTGGGGCCATCTACTTTCGTTTGATACCCATATTGTAGGGTAATATTAAGGTTTTTGTGCATTCGCATTTTGACTGGTAACTCAGTTATCGATAAATTTATCGAAATATATCGAAGTTCAAATGAAACCTGGGGCCAGCCCCTTTCGTTTAATACCCATATTGTAAGGTAATATTAAAGTTTTTGTGCAATCAGATTTTGACCGATAACTCAGTTATCGATAAATTTATCGAAATATATCGAAGTCCAAATGAAACCTGGGGCCATCCCCTTTCGTTTGATACCCATATTGTAAGGTAATATTAAGGTTTTTGTGCAATCGTATTTTGACCGATAACTCAGTTATCGATAAATTTATCGAAATATATCGAAGTTAAAATGAAACCTGGGGCCATCCCCTTTCGTTTGATACCCATATTGTAAGGTAATATTAAGGTTTTTGTGCAATCGTATTTTGACCGATAAATCCGTTACCGATAAATTTATCGAAATATATCGAAGTTCAAATGAAACTTGGGGCCATCCCCTTTCGTTTGATACCCATATTGTAGGGTAATATTAAGGTTTTTGTGCAATCGTATTTTGACCGATAACTCAGTTATCGATAAATTTATCGAAATATATCGAAGTTAAAATGAAACCTGGGGCCATCCCCTTTCGTTTGATACCCATATTGTAAGGTAATATTAAGGTTTTTGTGCAATCGTATTTTGACCGATAAATCCGTTACCGATAAATTTATCGAAATATATCGAAGTTCAAATGAAACTTGGGGCCATCCCCTTTCGTTTGATACCCATATTGTAGGGTAATATTAAGGTTTTTGTGCTTTCGCATTTTGACCGGTAACTCAGTTATCGATAAATTTATCGAAATATATCGAAGTTCAAATGAAACCTGGGGCCAGCCCCTTTCGTTTGATACCCATATTGTAAGATAATATTAAAGTTTTTGTGCAATCAGATTTTGACCGATAACTCAGTTATCGATAAATTTATCGAAATATATCGAAGTCCAAATGAAACCTGGGGCCATCCCCTTTCGTTTGAAACCCATATTGTAAGGTAATATTAAGGTTTTTGTGCAATCGTATTTTGACCGATAACTCAGTTATCGATAAATTTATCGAAATATATCGAAGTTCAAATGAAGCCTGGGGCCATCCCACCTCATTTGATACCCATATTGTAAGGAATATTAAGGTTTTTGTGCATTCGCATTTTGACCGATAACTCAGTTATCGATAAATTTATCGAAATATATCGAAGTTCAAATGAAACCTGTAGTGAGTTTCTGTAAGAAATCGAATGGATTTGTCTATTTTGATGACGTCACGTCGATTCTATCAAAACTTCTCTATTGATCGATAGCGAGTGTTTCTACAAGCATTAATCGATAAAATTCGGAACAGTGATGGAAATGAAACGCCAATCGAAAACTTAAACGCCAAAATAAATGTAATGCTCTAAGCACATTCGAACCGGCGAGCGAAAAGCAGCCAGCTGTCAAAAGTAAAATGCACACGTTCTTATGGGCACACACATTTTAACGCCAGCACGACTTCACGGCAGAAGGGTTGCATTTGTCGCTGCCGCAAATATAGACCTATTTCTAATTTGACAAGCGACAATGCGCATGTACAGGCAGAAACGTGTGTATGTGTGCATTTTGGGAGTACAAAGACGCTCCTTAAGAGACTCTACAAATCCTTTAAATATATATTAAATATATTTAAATGTATATTCATTAATATATAGTATGTACATATATACATAAATAATTTGTTTTAATTAAAATATACTTACATTCTGGCTGAATTCGGCTGTTTTGTCCATTTTTTCGACCGGTGAAAGCTTTCTCACCGTTTAAAAAGTTGGCGAGTATATTGATAGATAATATATCGAATATTTTGCTTACAGAAACACCTTTAATCGATCATTCCTACTGAATTGGAATGGAACATATCAGCTGATTTGTCAGTTCTATCGATCCATTCGACTCATTTTCATACAGAAACGCATGCATCGAGAATGACGTCATGATGACGTCAAATCGACTATTTCAGTAGAGAACATTGATCGATATGAGTTACAGAAACTCACTACTGGGGCCATCCCCTTTCGTTTGATACCCATATTGTAAGGTAATATTAAGGTTTTTGTGCAATCGCATTTTGACCGATAAATCCGTTACCGATAAATCCGTTACCGATAAATTTATCGAAATATATCGAAGTTCAAATGAAACTTGGGGCCATCCCCTTTCGTTTGATACCCATATTGTAGGGTAATATTAAGGTTTTTGGGCAATCGCATTTTGACCAATAACTCAGTTATCGATAAATTTATCGAAATATATCGAAGTCGAAATGAAACCTGGGGCCATCCCCTTTCGTTTGATACCCATATTGTAGGGTAATATTAACCCTCTCCTTCCCAAATTAAGAAGCAGATGTAGAAAAAAATCAAACAATGGTTTTTTCTAGTATAAATAGTATTTAAAACAGCGATGCGCAGCCTCTTGCCCGCGGGCAGACCAGCTGTTTGCGATTCACACGTATACTCACCGATTTTCACTAATCCAGACAAATAAAGAGCGTAAAACGATGGGACCAGGCGATCGTCGCTTAGCAAAAAGAATTAATTTGCCTTCGACTGTCGTGAAAGCAAGTGGTCGTCGCTTGAAATTCTTTTTTTTTATTTGCAGAAGCCAGACAACAAACAAAACTACCAAGAGTTTGCATATAACATACATACGTATGTATTTGTATACGTACGTTGTTTCATAATTTCGCAAGGCGTGCGCAGCATGACCCTGCTCCACTGTAGACCTGTAGGCAAGGTTAGGTGAAAAAGAAAAAATGATTGTCCTTTCTGGAGGTGAATATAGCGGACATTACAGCACACCACACATCAGAGTTGCATATCAGTTGCTCTAAAAAACTTTAGAACTTGAAAACAAAAAAAAACAAGAAAACTGTCATATTTGTAATAAAGTAGTGAGGTCAAGGAGCATTTTCTAATTATGCAGATGAATACACATATGTTTTTTTCTATATTATTAAAATATACCACCATTCTACCACGACCTTAAAATATTTATCTCACATATTTTCGCTGTGCTGGCAACCCTCTTCTGTCGATGTTCATTTGGGAGGTGAATTTCCCAAAATCCCATCTCAAAGCTTGCCTACAGTTCTACAGTGCCCTGCTCGCTCAACATCTGCATCATAGATAACTAGATACGAAACTCTTCATTTCGTGAGAGCGCTGTCAAAATGCGCATTTTTTATAACATTTTTCATTAGTGCCACTCTGTTCGAAAACTGAAAATGGGTATTTTAGATATTATTTCTAGGAATTTTTCGGCTTCCTTATGTTATTGAAGACTATAGCAATAATAAAATTTTGTTTATACCAAATTAAGATAAGGATATAACCACAAATGTGATACACAGGATAGTATGATTTTCCCACATTCCGAATATTCGTGTTCGAAACCCGATCTCAGACAAATTAAGAATAACGCACAAAAAGTGGTGAACGATAATACATGTAGTTGGGTGGTATTTTTTAAGAAATATTTTACTCTGTTTTGCAATTCTATTAAAATGTGAATATATTAGAACTAAAATATAATAATTTTTAACCGGATATATATATAAATCTACCGAAGAACCGCTGCCCGCGTTCCATCTCATTAACATATTTTTTATAATTTTAACTGAAATACAATTTTTTTTCAGTAGAAACAATAAACTGCATTGCATATTACACACAAGCAATACAACTACCTCTGTATTTTTTATAATTGTTTATTATTTCAACCAAATTGGGCACATATAACAAAACATCAAAATCCACCGAATGTGACAATTTATTTTGGCGTGTTTTGCTTTCTGGCACCTGCAATTTGTACAAACAGCTGATCGGCCGGGTTTTCTGTTGTGTTGATGCTGGCAACAAAGCCACAGAAAACCCGTGGGAAAATCATAAAAGTGAGAGAGTAAAAAAGAGTTTCGTATCAAGTCATCTTTGATCTGCATGCAGACTGATTATTGTCGGACATGGGCAAAGAGAGCTCTTTGTGCTGCGAGCGTAAAAAAATGTATACGTACCAGTGTTGCCAGAATATTTTGAAGCTTATAGCTGGGTCAGAATATTTAAAATCGATCAAAAAAAAAAAAAGTTGGCTGCGATTTTTGCGAATCCAGCATAAATCGATAGCCGCACGACTTCTAAGATTTTCTGTATACTTAGTTTTAAAAATTTATTTTTTATTAAGTTTATATATTAAGTTAAAGTTTGATGTGATTTTTGGGTAAAATCTTAATATCTCGGGAACTATAAGTCGTATTTGACTGATTTAAAAGGCATTAGAACCAGAAAATTCCAGGCTATTATAAAATGGTACCATATTGCTACATTTTATATTGGAAGCATAAAAACAAGATTGTGAGGTTGTAATTCGCGGTGTTCTCCTACTCAGAAAATTTGCAATTTAATACCACAAAGAGACCTATCAATCAAGAACCAAAGCCCACTTTCGGATTTTTGGGACAGGCATGATTAAAGAAACTACAGCGATGAATGTTACTCTATGTTCAGCAATACTTGCACTTCTATCAATAAAATATACCACTATGAGTAAAGCTAGCGGTAGGCTTTGCTTTTTATCAGATATCTTACCTTCGTACCAATATAAGAAGAAGCTCGTTTTCCCATTTTTACTTCGTTTCGATCATTTTTATCCACGGATTTAAAAAATTAATGTTTAGTTAAGTTTAGTAAAGTTTATGTTTAACAAATTCTTTTAAAAATGAAATTTCATTACATAAAATATGTCGGGGATCTTCAAGTACATATACATGGTACTCCCGAGTATTTTTTTATATCTTTCGCTAATTTGAAACGGGGTTTTAGAAAACTATCTTCATTGTTGTAATCTCCATCTTTACCGTATCCAAAAGAAATATTTTTGAAAAACCCTGCCACCTTTCCTACAGTTCCTTAGTTCCTTAGTGTGGTTCACAAGTGGTCTCTGTGCGCTGACTCGAGAAGCGTGTCGTTAACTGTGCCACCCAATCCATCACATGGACCTTTTCCATGGGATGTTGCAAATAAATGACTAAGCTTGGTGTATACACTTTTGTCACTTGTTTACTTGTAATACACGTTCGAAATCGGTTTATGACCCCGCCTTCTTTTTAACAAAGATGTTTCTAGAATGCTCTTCAGAAATTTGTAACGTGACATTTTTGTAACTAAAAGTAACACATTGATACAATTTTTCACTAACGAGTATATTTATGTATACGCTTAGTCGGATCATTGATAAAAATTTTGAAAATGGGCGTGACTACGCCCACTTTATGCGGCAACCCGCTTATATAAAATACACAGTGTTTCGGTCAAACGCAAACAACCAATGAAAGCAGATGAGTATCTAATTTTCGATTCCACTCGAACTTGGGATTCCTTACTCGTTAATAATAGATATGTATACGAGCACAGAATATTTATACCATATTAATCAATACATATTAGACTTAAAAACCATTGTCTATACGGGTAAGTATGCTGTAAACATTTAGCAAATTAAAACACCCAAAAGAAAAGCAAAAGAAATACGCTGAAACCTTGGTTCAAATTAGCGAGAGATGTCAAAAACACTCGAAAGTACCATGCATTTGTACCTCAAGATCCCGGACATATTTCATGTAGTGAAATTTCATTTTCAAATAAATTTGTTAAACATAAAATTGAATAAACTTAACTAAACATAATTTTTTTTAAATCCGTGGATAAAAATGATCGAAACGAAGTAAAAATGGGAAAACGAGCTTCTTCTTATATTGGTACGAAGGTAAGATATCTGATAAAAAGCAAAGCCTACCGCTAGCTTTACTCATAGTGGTATATTTTATTGATAGAAGTGCAAGTATTGCTGAACATAGAGTAACATTCATCGCTGTAGTTTCTTTAATCATGCCTGTCCCAAAAATCCGAAAGTGGGCTTTGGTTCTTGATTGATAGGTCTCTTTGTGGTATTAAATTGCAAATTTTCTGAGTAGGAGAACACCGCGAATTACAACCTCACAATCTTGTTTTTATGCTTCCAATATAAAATGTAGCAAAATGATACCATTTTATAATAGCCTGGAATTTTCTGGTTCTAATGCCTTTTAAATCAGTCAAATACGACTTATAGTTCCCGAGATGTTAAGATTTTACCCAAAAATCACATCAAATTTTAACTTAATATATAAACTTAAAAAAAAAAAAAATTTTTAAAACTAAGTATACAGAAAATCTTAGAAGTCGTGCGGCTATCGATTTATGCTGGATTCGCAAAAATCGCAGCTAACTTTTTTTTTTTGATCGATTTTAAATATTCTGACCCAGCTAAATTAAATAAAAAGAATTGCTAAAAATAGCTAAATAATTTTTTTCATAGCTAAAATAAATAGCCAAATTTTTTTTTTCAAAAATAGCCAAATAATGATTTATTTAAAAAGACGTGACATAAAACAACTTCACATATATTAAAATTTATATATACATATATTATATATTGTAGCCATACATATATTTGTTTGTATGTACTTATATATGTACGTCGCATAATAAGATTATTACAATGAAAAAAATCAATTCATTACATATGTATGCATGTATGTATGTACATTCAATTGCAGTATTAAAATAAATTATAATAGCGACTAGTTAATATTTAAACTTTAGTTAAAAATTTGATTCAATAACATTTCAAAAATCATATCTTCTTCATTTAATTCACAGGTTGAATTATTATTAATTGAAGTCATTGCTTTAATAATATCGTTAGGAATTTTAAAGTTATTACAACATTTTTCAAGCCTTTTTAGACCATACCTAACAGTCAATAGAGAGTTTAACATAAATAATTGCATTCTATTTCTCTGCTTTGTTTTTATTACGTTCATAACAGAAAATCTACGTTCTATTTCTGTATTACTAAGCGGTAGGATTAGAAAATTAAACACAAAAGATTGTAGTTCTTCAAACGGATTTTCGTTAAGAGCATTTCTAAGCTTTCTTACGTCTACCCAAAACTTTATTTTAGAGGTAGTTCCCTTCCATGGGTACGCGTGTAGTTTTTCCATTGCATTTCTAAAATAGTGATTTCCTCCGTGTTAAAGTGATCCTTTTCATCCTTGAAGGTGTCAAATATTTTTGGCTTATTTACAGAAAAAAATTCAATATTTTTTAAAGATTGAATATTCTGCGGTAAGCGTTGGCGGAGTTGCTCAATTAACTTGATAATAAAGTTCTGAAAAATTTTACGAATACACCGTGAAAAGGACGGAAGTCAAATATTAGCCGTGTTTTTATTCAAGCGCATATACATCTGCGCTTAAATTTTGTATGGACAACTAAGCGCGGATAGAGATGTGCGCTTAGAAATCCGTACAAAATTTAAGCGCAGATGTATATGCGCTTGAATAAAAACACGGCTAATATTTTACTTCCGTCCTTTTCACGGTGTATTCGTAAAATTTTTCAGAACTTTATTATGTATATGCGCTTGAATAAAAACAGGGCTATTGTGAATCTCAGAGCGAGAAAAATATCGCAATATTCACATTGAACGTACAGCACTAGTTTGCGATTCATCAAACCGATTCAAATATCGCGATACATATTGACAGTGTAGCGTATGCCAATGGTCATTTGTGAATTCAGATAGTAAAATGGGCAACAACAAAATGTATGGCAGTTGCTTTTGCGCACTGCGAAAACCTTATTGCATCCAAGGCAGATCTAGGAAGGTAGGCTCGGTGGCGAATTCAGAAACTACTTTTCTATTTACAAAGGTAGAGTGTAATGTCAAAATCAAAGCGAATTCACATCATGACCAATAGGAATGGGCGAGTCTCAAGCGAATTCAGATTTTAACCAAGGCGAATTATCATTTTGACATTACACTCTACCAATTACAATAACAAAATACATGGGAAATTTCTGAATTCGCCACCGAGCCTACCTTCCTAGATCTGCCTTGATTGCATCAACCTTGCATATGAATGCACCAATAATCGATAAAATAAGGAAGGCATGCCAGACTATCAACCTTTGTATAGTTTGATAATCATAAGGATAAGTATACACTTTCAAGTTTTCATAAACTCGCAGATGACTCATTAGCTTAAAATGATACACTGATGTGCAAAATAAAGAAATTAAGAAAAATAGCTAAAAATAGCTAAGCTATTAAAAAAAAAGCTAACAAAAATAGCTAATAGCTAAACGCAAATATCTGTAGCTAAACGCCAAAAGTTATAGCTAAATCTAGCTACAAAATAGCTAAAGTGGCAACACTGATACGTACACAAATTCAGAGCATAATTATTTCAGCGAGAAAACGATTCAGTTCGCCTTCAACAGTGATGGAAGCAGGGTGATGCCTTTTTTTGTCCGTAACAACAGTGGGCGACTGATGTATGAAATTTTTTTAAAATGTTTAAGATTGGTTGGGAAATTTATTATTTTTTTATTTTAAATATTCTCAATAGTGTTAAATGTAGCCATTTGAAATCAAATGAAGTATAATTTTTTATGCCATTTTCAACTCTTTAAAATTGAAAATGGGTTAATTTTGTATGCTTTTATATTGAAATTGCAATTAATTCGAATGTGAATCGAAATCAATCAACATTTATTTTTTATTAAATTTGTATCTACAAACATACCTATTTTTAATATAACCTCTATTTTCATGATATAAAATCTGATATAATTAAATTTTCATCAACACACGAAGTTACGAAAAATTTTTTAATTTTGCCTCACTGTGCAAATTTAAGCACACTACTACATGTTCACGCTCTCTGCTTGTTCGCTTGTGGTGGTGCCCATGCCAGGGATGCCACTAAGAAAATTTTTTTCCTACCAAAAATCTACCAAAATGGCTTCGAACCTACCAATTTTTTTTTTTTTTTTTTTAATGTGAGATTTAAGCATATTCAATAAATTCATTTAGGCCAGTAACCGACTACCTTGTGAAAACTTTAGTATTAAGTTTAATATTATTTGTACAAATTTCAATTAATTTTAGAATGAGTGATAAAAATATTAAGCGAAAGAGGAAGAGCAGCAGTTTACAGATAAACAAAAACTTGAGTTGGCGTTAAATGATATTCGGACAAGGTTGGGTTGGGTATTAGTGGCTGCCACCGCTCGTCCAGTGCGGAGGAAATCAGGATTTACATTTTGTGGAATAACATTTGAGAAATAATGAGGGCAAGCAACTGATCCTGAAGGAAACGTAAGAAAATTTATCGAGGGAAATAGCGGATATTGTTTCCACTTGGTACAGCAAACACATTTACTACCTAGGTAGGCCTGATAGTCAGTCGTGATGCCAAATGGACCTCTCTATACACACCATGTAGACGAACAGCCTTCTTTGCTTCATATAGCATAAAATTTCAGATGCCCTTCTGTTTTCAATCTCCTCCAGTTGTGTCTGTGGGGAGAGTGTACTTGAAGTTCAAAGAAAATGTTTCTATTTAGCAGAGTTTTGTGACAAAACTCTACTGAGAAGACGCGTTTTCTAAACAGTGTTTTGACAAAGTGGCCAAATGTACCAAATCGGTGATGTTATTTGAACGAAGGCAAAAACCTACCAAAATTCAAATCGTCCTACCAACCTACCAAAAGGAATAAAACCTACCAGTTTTGGTAGGAAAAGCCCAAAAGTGGCATCCCTGGCCCATGCTTGATTATTGTTTGTCGTTTTCCACTTTGGCCTACAGTAGGCGCACCAATACACACTAATTTTTGGATATTGTTTGAATGTGTTTGTGTGCCCATCCCTGATTTAAAATGATCCTGCATTAAAATTTTTTTGATATCTGTATTTCAGTGGGTGGTAGGGTTTGGTAGCCATATGGCTACATTGGGAATTAATGCATACAAATTTAAACATATTTGGTTGTATGAAGTTTATCATTTATTTATACTTTTTTGCATCATTTGCTATGAAACAAATAAAAAAAAATATTTTTTGATGTTAAATACAAAGCAATATTAAATTTTTTTACATTTATGTCTAGAAAACGAAGTCCTGCTGTTGCAATATTTGCGTTTTCCTTTTTCTAGATCGGTAATGGCCAATGGTCAGCACCATCATACTGCATGTCTGAGATCTGTCTTTTAGTACCGGATTTCCTCTGTTTTTGTGTTTTAGAACTGGACTGTTGCTGTTTAGATGAGATGGTCTTCCTCCATTTCTGCCGTTGTTAATAAAAGCAGCATTTATCATCCATAAGCAATTTCCGCTTTGAACTCTAGAAACGATTTTTTGTCGGCATTTTCTTTTGTATGCAATGCCTCTTATACAATAACCAGGAATTGACAACACAAACGTCTTCTTCTTAATTGGCGCGTAACCGTCTAAAAGATTTGGCCGAGTCCAAAAAGAGCGCGCGAGTCGTTTCTGCTTAGTGGTGCCTGGCACCAATTGGATATACCAAGGGAGGACGAGTTAGTCTTCACCTGACTTCCCAACGCAGTGGAGGTCTACCCTTTCTTCTAACTTTAGCAAAGATCTAGGACGCGATAAAATATGCGTAAGTAGTATTTTTGTTCCCAATTTTGTCCTATAAAGTCCAACCATCATAATGCTTAGGTTCACCCCACTCATAACTCGTTGCTAGAGTTCAAAGCGGAAATTGCAGATATGATGATAAATGCTGGTTTTATTAACGACATAAATAGAGGAAGGCAATCTGATCAAGACAGAAACCTTTCAATTTCAAAAACGTAGACGAAATCATGTACTAAAAGACCGATTTCAGACATACAGTATGATGGGGCTGGCCATTGGCCATTGCCAATCTAGAAAAAGAAAATATACATACAAATATTGCAACCACAGGACTTAATTTTCTAGAATTAAATATAAATAATGTAATGTTGCTCTGTGTTTGACATAAAAAAATAATGTAGTTGTTCTACGCAGGCTTCAGGTCAAGTTGAAACAATGTTTAACAATTTTATTTTTCCCAATATATTTCGGTCACCCACGGTGATAAATTTCAAGGGATTCCTTTAACACAGCACTTTCCTTTGGCATGTAGTTTAAAAAAAAATAATTTTTATTTGTTTCAGAGCAAGTGATGACAAAACCTATAAATACATGATGAACTTCATACTACCAAATATGTTTAAATGGTAACTTTTTGTATGCATTAAGTCCCAATGTAGCCATATGGCTACCAATCAATTTTAGCAAATATATTCACTCTTACTTACACTTTTCACCTTCTTATTGCTAAAATGTATTTTTCAAGCATTAACTTACACGAAAATATTTTTTTTGTACGAATAAATAAATTAATTGTATATATTTTATTGGTAAGAATTTTATAAACCAGCCGAATGCAAAGGACACGTAGGTTGCTAAATAAATGTCAAAATTTTCAATGTTTGCCAATGTATAATTACAAATATTGAGGACTAAATCATTTAAGCAATGTTGGATTTAACCATTGTTTTTTTTAATGGAAAAAATTCCATAACTAGACGTTTAAACATAGATTTTTAATTTGGGTAGCCATATGGCTACCATGGGAAGGAAAGGGTTAAGGTTTTTGGGCAATCGCATTTTGACCGATAACTCAGTTATCGATAAATTTATCGAAATATATCGAAGTTAAAATGAAACCTGAGGCCATCCCCTTTCGTTTGATACCCATATTGTAAGGTAATTTAAGGTTTTTGTGCAATCGCATTTTGACCGATAACTCAGTTATCAATAAATTTATCGAAATATATCGAAGTTAAAATGAAACCTGGGTCCATCCCCTTTCGTTTGATACCCATATTGTATATGCGTGCAGTGTGCACACTGCAGAGAATAAACATATTTGTAGTACATACTACATACTTAAGCCGGAATTACAATAGCGCTGTGGCTGTGGCAGCGTCTGTTTTTCGAAATCAGCTGATTTTTAGAAACTACGGTTTGCAATGAAGCGGCACATAATACAGCAGAGGCAGCTGGCAGCACCGCCAGCCCAAATGGTTAAGCCGGAATTACAATAGCGCTGTGGCTGTGGCAGCGACTGTTTTTCGAAATCAGCTGATTTTTAGAAACTACGGTTTGTAATGAAGCGGCACATAATACAGCAGAGGCAGCTGGCAGCACCGCTCCGTTTAGCCCAAATTCTAAATTCGCAGCCGCTACCTTGAATCGCAGCCAACTTCAAAGTGTTGATGTGAACTTATGTCTGTTTCCGTACTATCCAATGTAATATATTTTTTACTAATTTTGTGTTTCCGTACTTTGATGCCAGCAAGCGGGAGAGAATTTAATTTTTACTTAATTAATTTCCACTAGCAAATATTGCTGGCGGGATGCAAAAGCAAAGAAGAAGAAAGAGCAGAGGAAAAAATGAAACAAGATTGATTATTTTAATTGAAAAAAGTAGACATGAAAATGGTAAGTAAATTTATGTCACCACGTGTCCAAGGTAAAAGGAAACAGACCTAATATTGTTATGGTTTGCTATCGATATCAATGCTGATATCGATCATAAACGGGTTAATCTCGGTTGCTCAATTCTGTTTGTGTGGCAGCACCACTATTTTAGTAGTTTTTTTTTGTAGATTCCAGTAACTTCCAATTAATGATGGCGACATGTTGGCATGAGAGAGAAAAAACATGTACATGTATTGGTGACGCGTGGGCAAATATGAAAGGTCGTCGCATGCATGGTTCAATTATAGAAGGGTTTTGCAGTACTATATACGGACATACATACATACACACTCCATGTAAATTGGTTGTGTATTCTGTGATGCTTCTGTCAAAATCATAGCCCGCCATTGTAGAAATCATATTGCGGCAAGATCAAAATTGACATAAGTTTTGACATAAGCACCACAATATGAAGAAAAAAAAAGAAAAAAAATAGGAAAAAGTTTGCAATCAGCTGTTTAGTAGGTTAACCTTCTATAAATTAGCCTTGGTCGCATGTGAAGGAGAATGAGATTGTATTATAGGGGTGGTTTCGATAGAACAGCTTACAATTTTTTTTTCTTAGCCGTCAGTAACTTTCCTGTTCGAGTAATTTCATTTACCAATTATGGTGTTCTAGCAATAATAACGATTCTTATTTTCTCATTCAGTTACTAGACATTCCAAATGCGAAATTTTTCTTTGCTCAAATCCTGTAATTAATTCCCCTTTTCCTCCACTAAGTGTTTAAACAAATTTTAAGTGAGTGGGGTTATCCGAAATTTACATTGATTTTTTTTTATCCTTCGAGATGATTATATGGTATTGCTTCATTTCTTTTTTTTTTTGAACCCGAGCTTTATAGATCGCACATAAATTTTTCTTCAAATCTGGCAAGCTATCGAGCCGACCTCTACGAGTAGGCATCATGAGAAATTTCCCCTCCGAATCTTCACAATCGTTCCAATGGCGGGAGATGCACATGTATTGGTGATGGACAAACTGGTTCTTCCAGGGTTGCCATGAACACTTCGTACTGTGAAAATGCGTAACACATGGTTATTCGGATATTTAGTACTTTCAAATGCACATATTATAAAATGTTCTTATTCGCCCTATACAACTTTAAACTTTTTTTTTATTCGCAGAACATTAAATAATTAATTACCACACATTTGTACTGTTGTTTCATTAATCAGATTTTCCTGTCTCTTACCATTTTTATAATTTGAGCGTACGACAACAATGTGTACTGATATTCCCAATGTACACTAATAGAATTTTACAGTAGCAAATTTACTAGGGCACGAATATAATCGATTATTTTGAGATAGTTTCATGGGAAAAATGATTGAGGCATTTATTCCGAAAGTTTTGGTATTTTTTTTGTGTAACATGGCAATCGCATTCCACCTTGGTGTGTCATTGCTAGCGTCATACCATGATATAGACATTCGGGTAACCGTAAAGTCACGCCACTATTATGCACACGTCACTACACCACTGCAGGCTATACGAAAAAGAAACGGGACTCTTCCAGATGAATACAGAAAAAAAAGGGGAAGTGTAGGCACGCTGGGTAATTGAAAATTTTTTTAGGACAGCAGTAGTCAGTTGGGTAGTGGCAATCAAGCGAGGCGGTTTCTTTTTCGTGGTGGTAGGGAATCAGCAAGTGAACGTGGTAGTGCTCGATCGCACATAAGAGGTTTGGCTAACAAATTGAAAGCCACAAGTTTTGGAAAATAAATAAAAACAAAAAGAGGAAGATTTACGAAATACAAAAAAGGGGGGAAAAATTTCTTTTAGCGAGCATTTCACTTTTGCGCCACTACTTCCACAGCAACAACAGACGTTAAACATCCATCAGTTGCGTTGCCGGCATCCTTACTTTGTGCGTAAACGTTTTGCTAACAGCAGCAGCAACATCCGCGGGATACCTACACAACAGCACACCTTATTCATTCGTCGGTTCCCTGAGTGCTGGATGAACGGCTGCAGCTCCATCTTCTGCTGCTTGCTCTTCTTCAACGTCTCCGTCTGCTTAGTTATGCGGCCTTGTGTGCGCCTAATTGCACTGTCTGACACAAGTCTGGGCGACAGTAACAGCAACAATAATACAAGTTTCAGCAAGACGGCAGCAATCACGAATCCGCATATCACCATAACAACAACAAGTGCAAGAAATGGTGCAGCATCAGTAACAATAATTGCACCACGGGGCGCACGACAACAACAGTAAATACCACGTATAGCGCCAAAGCCATAACAACAACGTGCAACATATTGTGCCACCACAGCAACCAGTGCCGCAGCGAACGACCGCAACAATACGTGTAAAGCGTGGTGCACAGCCATAGCCACAGGAGCAACAATGAGAGCAACAGCGGTGCCACAATAGCCGCAACAGCAACGATTGTTATCACAACAACCACCACCAAGTCCCACCAGTGATGCCGCAACGGCTACAACGACAACAGTGAGTACCATCAATAGTGCCGCAGCGTAACGACCGCAACAGTAAGTGCAAAGCGTAGTGTACAGTCACAACCACAGAAGCAACATATTGTGCCATCGCAACAACAACGAAGAGTATGACAGACATATATATAATACTTCTATATTGCTAACAACCTATCTACTCAATGTGTTTCAGTTCTGGTCGCGCTGAACTCGTTTCTCACTGCATATGTAATTTGTGCGCATGCGCCAACACAAGCAAAAGTCGTATATGTGAATATATGTCACACACACATTTGTAAAATTGTAGTAGCATTACAAAAAAAAAACAGAAGGGGGATTAAAAGGGGTCGTTATTCCCTTCATATAAAACTTTCATGGTCGTTATAAAAACACAAAGCAGTAGATTAAACAATGAAATGCCAATCTTTCGAAAACAAAATTGTACACATGCATTTATTATTTCAACGTAGTTCACAACCAAATAACTTATGTATGCATACCTACATGCAGTAAATCACTAAAACGAATTATCACTTTATAATATGCCACTCTCTCACGAACGCAAATACATAGCGACTATTCTTGTTTTCTGCGGTAGCGATAAATTCATACATACATACATTCAACAACGAAGAATGCCTCACACAAATTTACGAATGCAAAAGAATATTCGCGAGCGTTCAATGAGCGCCAGCGTTGAAATTTATTTTATGCGCTCGTGAGCGTCCAATGAGCGCTCTTTGAAAATTCATTTTTATTCATGCATATGTATGTAGGTACATATATTCATACCCATATCTTTGTTAAATAAAATACCTATGTATTTCATAGTATCAAATTTTTCTGTAGTCCCCCTTGTCTTTGAAAAGAAATGTTTAACGACACCCATGGAATCTTGCTTCCCTTTCTTACAGTATATCGTTACTGTGAAGTTTGACCAACAAAACAATTGAATAGTAGCAATATAGAAGTATTATATATATGATGACAGATGGTGCCACAAGAACAACAATAGCAATAACTATCAGTACCACGTATGGAGCAACAACAATAACAGCAGTAGCAGCAAATCGGTAACACCATCACCAAAGGTGTACCACAACGGGTGGTGAGTGAAGATAAAAGGGACGTGCACTTTTATTTGTTCAAATATAAATATATATTATAATATGTATTTAAAAGCTTCACTTTAACATAGATAGGTAGCTTCCCTTATAGAATAACATATGTATTTCTGATTGCCTTGTAGAGATGAGTGAAACTGCGATTTTTCGATATCTGTGATTTCGGTGATTGCTATTTTTAAATCACTGTGATTTTAAACTGCTATTACGATCGCATGGACTGGTATAAAATCATCAGTCACCGGTAGAGATTAATTTTGCGTTTTCTGAGCGATATAACCTGCCTTTCTTTTATGTTAACAAAATGATAGCAATAACAACGTTTCCGCAGTAATATCGCTGTTCGTAAATATTTTTCAAAGACAAATTGTAAATTCAATAATTTTTTTTATATTTCTATATATGTACGTAAGTGGTCTGCTCAAAAGTGTAAACAAAAGAAAATTTATAATGCTTTTGCGATTGCGATTCACATAGGTGAACTGCTTACTTGCTATATCGATAGCAGTTGCCAATAAGTAGTGAACTGCTACTTTGGAAAAGTGATCGCAATTGCGATTTGTAATTTTTTTTTCTTCACAGTGAAAAAATCACCGGTTGCGATATATCGCTCATCACTATTGCCTTGAATTGGCGTAATTACCAAGGTTGTCGTAATATTATATTTCCATTAAATTCTTTTCTTTTGTAATTAATATGGGTTTACGTTAATACGCTGCAATGGCTATCATTTAATGATTTTGTATCTTACTGATATTTACTATAGAATTACATAGTTACATTTGCATATATAAGTATATGTAAGTAAACAAAAAAAAAAAAAAAAGGAATTGACTAACGTTGGCACATATAACTGTGCATTCACATATGTACGAGCATTAGTAAAAACAAAGGGGGAAATTTAATAAATACAGGCGATACAAAAGGAGGCGGGAAAAATGTGTAGGGAAGTATAACCGGACTAACGTAAATCACAAAATTCGATAAAATAAATATTAATAATATTTACTAAAGGCCACACATAATATTACATAAAAACAAGCTGATTAATAATAATCTCCCTCACTTAATCCTTCTCCACTTTACTATATATATACATACATACCCTATATAAAAAAAAAAAAAAAAAAAAAAAATTTTTTTTGCAATTCCTTTTTCTCTTTTTTCATTTAGCTCCTAAGTTAACTTTAATCTACTTTTATTACCAGGTCATGTCCCCAATATATGAATATAGATGTAGATATCAGAAAGTAAATATGTAGGGCATGTACACATATATATACATAAGCATTTTTTTTTAAGAACATGTATAAATAATGAATTTTGAATAAAATCTGTAATTAAATGGGAATGTTGACCACCCTAATTTAAAAAGGCATAGGGATTTCAGGTACGGGGTCATCGAAATATAGGTGCACCGATGACCATGGATGAGGGTGGGCTAGAAAAGCACCAGCGCTGCAACAACACCAGCGGCGCACCACAGGTAAGGGGTTACTGGTATTCGGGTGCGACAGTGACCATGGATTAGGGTGGGACAAAAACGCACCGGCGCTGCAACAACATCAGCAACGCCACCCCCTTGTGAGTTCGGCCTTTAACTTTTTTTTGATTTTCCATATGTTTTAAATTTCAGCTTTCTTTTATGTATTATCAGATGCCTGTTAATAATCGGTCGTTCCGGTTGATTCAAATTTAAATTCAAATTTAACGATTTTTTTTCGCGATATGTATATTCAAATTTAAATTCACTTTGACAGTTTTTTTTGACAGTGTTTATTCAAATTTAGTGCATATCGATTTCAACGTACATTCAAATTTAAATTTTGGTGCAACGATTATTTTCTCGTTCGTCCGCGATTATTTAAATTTAACGTGCGCTCATCTATTTTTAAATTTTTCCGTCGATTGTCAGTATTTCCGTCCGATTTAAATTTCGGTTCAAATGTTTTGCTAACGTCCGTCTGACTTTAACGTACATTCAAAATTCATATTTTTAACGACATTTTCCCTCGGTTTGCATTTATTTAAATTTAACTGATGCCTGGCCTCTTGAATTTGGATTTTTCGGGTTAATTTGAATTTTCGAATTTTTCAACGGTCCGTCCGTGGCATCCGGCTAAACCGGATGTTGTTTTAGTGTGATTTTACTCGTTTTGGTTTGAAAAGGCATGATATGAATTTTTTCTGTTTATGGCGCAGGACAGCAATGTAGGCAAGAACCCCGCCCAGCCGACAATGACTAGCCACAGTGCAACCCTAGATCATGCCGACCGCCATGCATTGCTGCTCCACTCGATATTCGAAAACTGAACCATAACAGATGGCGCCCAACGCGCTGACTCGATGGCTTTTTGGTCAGCCAGTGACGTCTTACTATCTCGCAAGTCCCAGATGGGCAGGCCCTGCGCCGCCACTGCGTTGCGGCGAGATGGTGAGACTGATCAGGTTGTCCAAGGAGGTCATCGCTGTTGGTAGCATAGGGCGCCACAAGGCGCAGATCGTAATCGAGGTCAAACGCGTACCATAACAGATGGCGCCCAACGTGGTGTCCTGGGGTACTGGCTTCAGTGGTTTTCTGGTCGCTCAGTGAAGTTTCATTATTCCGCAAGTCCCAGATTGGCAGTCTCAGTAGCCGCCACTGCGTTGCGGCGGGATGATGGAATTGATCAGACTGATTGGAGAGTCATTGGTGTTAGTGGCTCAAGGCTCCACGAGACTTTACGTCACCTAGTCTGTTTTTTTCTTTTGCATTTCACCCGAAGAGGCAGTGTTGAACGCACGTATTTTTTTTGTAATTTAAATTTGTTTTCACTGTCGTCCGAGGGGCATGTCCGCTAGATTCACTATTTATATTTACCAATTTTTTTTTTTGCCGAATATGTCTTTTGTGCAGTTTTGTGTATTGGATATTTTTTTCTTTTGGGGCCCAGATCATCTCGCGTCTGGGGTGGTAATTCGAACACCCCCTTCATTGCGATGAGTTGAGCTGGATCCTAAGCTAGCAATCCTTCTTCGCAAGTCTGGGGTAGCGGCTTCAAACCGTGCCTTTCATTGCGGCGGAGTCAAGGATGTTGGTCATGAGGAAAATTCATCCTTTTATCTTTTTTGTTTTCGTGACTTTTTTTTTGCAATTTAGGCCTCAGCCATCCCGCGTCTGAGTTGGTTGCACCTGGCGCCACTTTCATTGCGATGGGTTGGTCTGAGACCTGAGTAAGTACTTTTCATTTCCGCAAGTCTGGGGAAAGCAGCCTCTAGCTGTTCCTTTCATTGCGGCGGAGACTGGGAGGGTAGTTTGCAAATTTATTTTGTTCTGTCTTTTTCTTTTGTTATGCGATGCAGGCCTCAGTTCATCTCATGCCTGAGTTGGGTGCCTTGGAACATTTAGCACCACTTCATGGCGATGAGCTGAGCTGAGACCGAAGGATGTATTGTCTATCTCCGCAGGTCTGGGGATAGCGGATTGAAACCGTTCCTTTCATTGCGGCGGAGATAGGTTGGTATTTCGCAAAATCTTAATTTTTTTTTTGTTATTGTTAACTATCTTTTAGTTAGCCAGCCTGTCTCAGGGATTTAGCTTCCGAGCAACCCTGCATTGCGGTTGGTGCGCTGGAGACCAGTTGGCACACACTGTCTTAATTTTTTTTGTTTTTCAAGGGGGTTTATAATTTTTTTTTATTCTGTAACCTGTGCCTTTTATGATGGGAGGTCAGCATTCCCATTGAATAACGAACATATATATATATTTTGCATTGTATATCTTTTTACATTTACATATACACGTATATGAACACGTTTATTTATACAAATATTTTTTTTTGAAGTCATTTTGAATCGATACTGTTAGCAAAACTTAAGATAATTTTTATAATCGAAGATAATTGTTACAAACATTTGCTTGATTTTTTTCACCAAACGCGACAACGTATTATAATTTCTTGGATATGACATAATTTTTACCGGCATGGAGATTTAAAAAGCAAATATTCGTTATAAATTGCTGAAAGTTTCATCAAACACAAAATACCAAAGTTTTGTTATTTTCTTTTGGATGCAACATAATTTTGAATAGAGATAGAGATTTAAATTTCGGTAATTGTACAAATATTTGCATTTGAGCTTTGACACCAAACGTGACTTATTCAAGCAGTTAATTGCTTTAGATTTCATACAACCGTTCAAGCGTGCCTTGTTTTTTTGAAGCGCTCAAACGTTCGATTTTTTTTGAAAATGTCTCAAAACACTCAGCAGTCGGCTGAAGGGATGCAAACTAGGAGTTCGACTAGAGGTAGTGGTTCTAAAAACAGAGGTAGCGGGGGATATTATAGAGGAGGAGGAAGTAGAGGTGCAACTCCGAAACCCCCAGTGAGCCGACCTTTAGTAATGCATTCCCCAATAGTCAGCCGGACAACAGTCGATCCGTTCAGGGATGTCGCAAATAATGACCCTTCGGGAAAATATGATAGACCGGCTAGTGCAAATATCCTCGATCTAGACAGTCTTATTAGGAATATGCCGGATCCGCCTGAGCAAGGCGCGACAAATACTGTAGACGAGGCTAGCGCTTTACCACAAGTTCGGTTACAACCAAACGTTTACAACGATAGAGCTTCCAATCAAGAAACTAATCCCGAAGTGTCTCCTTTGAATTCGTGGGTACACGTCCTGCATCAGTTATTCCAAACGTCACAAGAAAAGCTGCGCCATGAGATGAGAGCTATTAGGGAAAATGTGAATGCCCTGAACGCTGCAGCTGCAGCCCCTCGATCATCGGCGGATTTTGTTAGGGATGAGGCTAGGCAGCAGCCGAACCAAGCACAGACTTTCATTAGAAACCCAATTATTCCCACACCTAGTAATACGGTAGTGAAACCACAAGACTGGAAGATTTCTTATGACGGTACTAGTAGTGTGCCAGACTTTTTGTTTAAATTGGACACTTTGCGTGAGCGCACACAATGTTCAGAAGATCAGATTATGGCCAGTTTTCACCTTTTTTTGTCAGGACGTGCCGAAGAATGGTATTGGTTATTTACCAAACAAAACCCTAATGCAAACTATCCATTTTTGAGTTACTCCCTAAAGCGGGAATTCGGCACCCTGAAGACGGACCATGAGCTGATGATGGAAATATCAGTGCGCAAACAAAAACCAAATGAGACTTACGACGTTTTCCACACGGACATTCTGGCATTAAACGCGAGGCTTAGAGAGCCCATGTCTGAGGCCTTGTTAATAGAAATTATCAAACGCAACGTCAATGGTAATTTGAAGTTAATGCTGTTTAACGCGAATGTGAGAAGTTTGCATGACCTTCGCGATGTGGCTCGAAGAGGTGAGCAAGTATTGAAAGAGAGCAGAAGCTTAGTCTCAAATTACCATAGGCCAAGCGTAAACGAAGCACGTGCCATAGCTCCGGAATGTAGGGTTGAAAACGAAGATTATATAGTAGATCCGCAGGTGGAAGCGTTGAATTATCGTCGTATGGGTAAACCAGACTACTCAGGGATTAAGTGTTGGAATTGCCAGGCAATGGGTCACTCCTATATTTACTGTGAGGAGCCCATCAAATCTCAGTTTTGTTTCAAATGCGGTCAGAGAGGAGTGTTGACTCCGAAGTGTCCCAACGACCACCGTGGTCAGGGAAACCGTTATCCGAGCGAGAAAAGAGAGGGGGAAACTCGTTCGGGACTATAGCTTCAGTCAATACCCAGCCAATCGTCGCGAGTACTGAGCCTAGTCCACTTTCGGCCAGTTCCGCAAGTAGTCAACAAACACCAATAGTAACTTTCCCTGATAGTACGGATAACTCAAATAGTTCAGATTCAGATAGCCCGACTTCGTCACAAACCAATGCTCGACCAATTCGTATTTTGAAGGCTTCAGTTAGAGATGTTGGTTGTCAGACCATTTTCCGACCCAGTTTTGAAGAAAGAGAACAAAATTATCAATTGGTTAGGTCGAATATTTTCACGAATGATTCCCAACCATATCCACCCGAAAGAATTTTGCAGTGTAGGAAGAGATATAGCAAACGTGTCCAGGTGCGCAAGCTTTTGGAAAGCACCACACTCGTCCTTACAGACGATGAAAGACCGATGATTAGGGTGAGGATAGGAAATGGATCACTAGTGGGATTATTGGATTCAGGAGCCAATGTCTCTATTCTGGGTAAGGACTGTATGAAATTTTTAGAAGAAAACAATCTTAACTATAAGGAAATGAACGAATGCATATATACGGCAGGCGGCGACAAACGGAAGATAATAGGCTGCAGTTCATTGCCTGTCACTTTCAAAAAAATAACAAAATCTATATCTTTTTACCTTGTTCCTTCGCTTCTCCAGGAAGCCTATTTCGGGGTAGATTTTTGGAAGCATTTGCTCTAGCTCCCGAAATATTTCCAAGTGTATCTTGTCTAGAAGCAAAGGAAGATAGAGAAGAAGGTCCCAATTTTCATGATTTGACTCCATCCCAGAAGTACGATTTGCAAACAGTTATTGATATGTTTCCGTCGTTTGAAAAATTAGGCCTAGGTCAAACACAGCTGGTGGAGCACGACATTGACACGGGTGACGCAGTCCCAATTAAAAGCAAACATTTTCCTCTTTCGCCACCAAGGCAGGCTGAAGCCTACAGCGAAATTGATAGATTACTGAAAATGGGAGTCATCGAAGAGTCGAATTCGCCATGGTGTAGCCCAGTTGTCCTAGTACGGAAACCTGGTAAAGTTAGGCTCTGCATAGATTCTAGGAAGGTAAACGCCGTTACGAAAAAGGACTCATATCCGCTGCCGCATATCAACGGGTTATTGAGTCGTTTAAAGGATACGCACTTTATTAGTGGTATCGACTTAAAAGACGCGTTCTTCCAAATTAAACTAACTGAGTCGTCAAAAGAGAAGACAGCGTTTGCGGTGCCAGGTAAACCCTTGTACCATTACAAAGTCATGCCCTTTGGGCTGTGTAACGCGCCGCAAACAATGAGTCGACTCATGGACAAAGCAATTCCCTCGTATATGCGAGAACATGTTTTTGTTTATTTGGACGACCTGTTGGTATGTAGTGCGGATTTTGACGACCACATCAAGCTTTTAGCAGATGTTGCGAGGTGCTTGAAAAGTGCAGGCCTTACAATCAATGTGAGTAAAAGTAAATTTTGCCAGAGAGAAATTCGTTACTTAGGGTATGTTCTAGGCAGTGGGTGTTTGAAAGTAAATCCAGAGAAAATTGAGGCAA
This sequence comes from Urophora cardui, assembly GCA_960531455.1. Taxonomy (NCBI): domain Eukaryota; kingdom Metazoa; phylum Arthropoda; class Insecta; order Diptera; family Tephritidae; genus Urophora; species Urophora cardui. Next base: position 1,187,297 of record OY482670.1, read on the forward strand.
TGCAAAATTTCCCCATTCCCAAATCTCCTCGATAGGTTCGCAGGTTTGTGGGTATGGCAAATTGGTACAGGGCATTTATTACCAATTTCGCTGATTTAGCAGGCCCTTTGACAGATTGTTTACGTAAGTCACCTGGTCCTTTCAAACTCACTCCAGAAGCAGTAGAGGCCTTCAAAAAACTTAAAGTAGCTCTGAGTTCCGCTCCAGTCTTAGCTCAACCTGATTTTTCCAGAGAATTTGTCATACAATGTGATGCTTCCAAAATAGGAGTAGGAGGCGTGTTATTCCAGGTCGATGATAATGGTGCAGAGCATCCAATAGCTTTCGTTTCAAAAAAATTAAATAATGCTCAACGCAACTATACAGTCACCGAGCTCGAATGCCTCGCCGCAATTGTCAGTGTCAAACGTTTCAGACCCTACGTTGAGGGGCTGCCATTTCGTATAATCACTGACCACTCAAGCCTTAAATGGTTGATGACGCAAAAGGACCTTAGTGGTAGGTTAGCTAGATGGCCACTGTTACTACAGAGATATGATTTCGAAATGCAGCACCGTAAGGGGGCTCTGAATGTAGTACCAGACGCGCTGTCGCGTTTTGACGTTGACGAGTTGACTTCATCTCCCGCGCCTTACGAAATAGACTTAGACTCATCCGAATTTAGAGCCAATGAGTATCTGGATCTTATCAGAACAATTACAGTAAACGGTGAGGCTCTCCCGGATTTATGTGTCCGAGACGGTTTGATTTTTAAAAGAGTTAAGTTTCGGAAGGGTGTGGAGGGTGAAGAAGACTCGTTATGGCGGTTGTGGTTGCCCCAAGGACTCAGGGAGGAAGCAATACGAATGGCACATGACGCGGTTAGGAGTTATCACGGAGGTTGGCAAAAGACATTGGAACGGGTTAGGTGGAAATACTTCTGGCCACAACAAGCTAGGGACGTTAGAGATTATGTAAAGGATTGTGACACTTGCAAGGCTGTAAAAACAACGAATCAGCAGTCAAGACCACCTATAGGAAGCGCTTTTGTTACAGAGAGACCTTTTCAGCGCTTATATTGCGACTTCTTAGGACCTTATCCGAGATCCAAACGTAGGAACCAGTTTCTTTTTATTATTTTAGACCATTTTTCAAAGTATGTGTGGCTGAAGCCAATGCAGAGAGCGACAACTATCAATGTAATGAACCACTTCAGTACCGAGATTTTTCCAGCCATAGGGGTCCCAGAATATATCCACAGCGATAATGGGAAACAATTCATCTCAAAAGAAATGAAAGCGTTCTTTGAAAAGTATGGTGTGACGCATGTTAGAACAGGAGTGTATTCCCCACAAGCTAATGCGTCCGAACGTGTGAATAGAGAGATAGTTTCCAAGATAAGAATTTTCCTAAAAGATAAGCAGGATCATACGGACTGGGACAAACATATACCCGAAATTCTATCAGTTTTAAGAAGTGATTTTCATACGTCGATTCAGTGCTCTCCGTACTTTGCATTATATGGTCAGAATATGGTCCAACACGCATCCGCGTATAAGTTATTAGAGAAATTGGATAGCCTCAAAGAAGATAGTGTACCGATAGTAAGTAAAGCTGACAAGTTATCAGGAATCCACGAGCAAATCCGTAGAAACTTAGCACAGGCAAATGAGAAAGTCAAGCAGGTTTACAATAAGCGCTCTAGGCTTGTGAATTATAGGGAAGGTCAAGAGGTATTTAGAAGAAATTTTGCCTTGAGTAACTTCAAACAGGGCATAAACGCGAAATTCCTGCCAAAATATATTAAGTGTCGAGTTCGTGGAAAAGTTGGCAATGCACTGTATGACTTAGAAGACTTAACAGGGAGATTAATAGGACGATTCCATGCTTCTGATATTCGTCCTCAATAAGACTCCGCTGGGCGTCTTGGCGGTCGGGGACAATTCGCCCAGTATTCTCCCCGAGCAGTTATAATAATAGGTGGATCACAAGCGCTCCCACCGGGAACCGTGGACCATCTAGCAGTCCATATTCTAATTGGTCTGCTTATACGGAGTTTTGACGGGTTCTCCCAAATCAAAATGTCTAGTTTTATGGAGTTTTGGCGAGTTCTCCTATATCAAATGCCTAACCTTACGGAGTTTTGACGAGTTCTCCAATATAAAAATGTCTATTCAAACGGATGATTTTCCTGTTAAAATTTTTTTTTGTCCAGCTTCGAGAGGTTAGGGACCATAGACCAGCTGATAGGGTGATTGTATTCGGAGTTTAGACGCGTTCTCCTGTAAAAAAAATGTCTAAGGCCGCGAAGCCTTAAAATAGGAAACAAAATAATTTAATTTTGTTCGTAAAGCCCATTCCGGGGGGCGAGAAACCAGCGGACCAAGGGTCTTTTTCAAGACCGCCTGTCCTGGGTCCAGCGTGCGGGGTTGGATCAGCCGGGGGGGGCAGGTTGTTAAGACCGACCAAGATCGGCACCTAGGAGGAGGGCTCCTAGGGGGGGTAGGCTTCTCTGGCCTAAGCCAATAGAGAACCACCGCAACACCGGACTTACGCATTTTGGTTTTTTTTTACCAAATGCATTTTTTTATTATACCTGACTTTCAATTAATCTCGGATTTACATACAGTATTAGATCGGACATGTTCATATAGCCATATGTTTTCTTTGATATCACCTGATGGAGCCTCTGTTGCCCGGTTAGCTGTGGTAGAATTTGAGACTCTTATCTAGGGGTGAGTCGTGCCCCACGTAGTTAACAGTTGAGTATTATCGCAACAACCTTACAGGCAAACCATTTTCCTGTTCGCTCCCTCGTCAGGCCTTCGAAGCGAAGCAGGCCTGTTATGGTTTGCTATCGATATCAATGCTGATATCGATCATAAACGGGTTAATCTCGGTTGCTCAATTCTGTTTGTGTGGCAGCACCACTATTTTAGTAGTTTTTTTTTGTAGATTCCAGTAACTTCCAATTAATGATGGCGACATGTTGGCATGAGAGAGAAAAAACATGTACATGTATTGGTGACGCGTGGGCAAATATGAAAGGTCGTCGCATGCATGGTTCAATTATAGAAGGGTTTTGCAGTACTATATACGGACATACATACATACACACTCCATGTAAATTGGTTGTGTATTCTGTGATGCTTTTGTCAAAATCATAGCCCGCCATTGTAGAAATCATATTGCGGCAAGATCAAAATTGACATAAGTTTTGACATAAGCACCACAATATGAAGAAAAAAAAAGAAAAAAAATAGGAAAAAGTTTGCAATCAGCTGTTTAGTAGGTTAACCTTCTATAAATTAGCCTTGGTCGCATGTGAAGGAGAATGAGGTTGTATTATAGGGGCAGTGATGCCAAGTGTAGGGAAAAGAGGCTACATGTAGGGAAATTCGACCTCAAATTGCAGTGTAGGGAAAAAAGGACAGATTTTCAAAAATTAGCTAAATGTAGGGAATTTTTGACGTTAAAAATTTTCGTTTCCTTTGCAACGAATTAATTTTTTCTAAGAACCTAAAAATTTTTAATAACTACAAATAAAATGTTTCTGCATGCTTGTATGCAATATTTCAAAATTGTACTTTGTTCTGATCTGGCAATATATTCTTTTACCTGCTTCACCTAACCCAGGGTTGTTGTTACTTCGGTACTAAGCCCTTCTTATCCGACGAGTTCTGCTCACAAATTGTCATTAATTTCACTTAACGGAAGGCCCAAGAATATTGCACCTTCTTTTGGGCTTGTCCAGAGGGACAAGGGTGTTACGTTAGTTGGTTTGAGGTGGCATGCAAAGAAGTGATATGTGTCATGCGGCGTCTCTCCACATGCCGGGCATACGTTAGGTATGTTTGGATCGACTATGACCCTTTAAAAATTGAGCTTCTACAGAAGCCCGACCATAATTCTGATAAGGTGACTTGGGTTTTTCTGGGCAACTCTAGTTCTTCTGCAGCTATTGGTAGTGATTGCTCTCTAATTATTATGTACGCGGGGCGGGTTTAAACGAAGGTGGAGACTGTTTCGTTGTGTATCTCTTTTAATGCCTGCCTGTATGTTGTGGGGTCTAGTGGTTGATTTATGTATTTTTCAATCTCCGGGCTGGGACTGAAGAGATGTTTGGTTCGGGCTCCAGAGGCGGGCGCTTCATACAAGCTGAGAAGCCCGGCTTGCGTACATATTTTCGTTCATTTCATTTTACAAATTTCTTTAAAATCTGGTTATTTTACGTTTTAAATGCGTTTACTATATAAGTTCTCAATAATATAGCCCCCACTGTACATCCGGTGCCTAAAAGCATGCTAAGAAAATAGCGCAAATACACCACCAATCCACCTCACAATGTGTATTTTGTTTGTACAGCCAATCACGACACAGTGAGCATGCTTTAACGTTTCCACACATTGGCTTTTACCTGGCTTTCAAAACAGAATAACATAGCTTGTTTTCTCGCTTTCTCTAAGGAGAAATCAATTGCTTATTTTCAGACTTAAATTGAAAAAAAAACTAGCAAAGCACTTTTTTTATTTTTCACATTAAATTTGTATGCGAATGTGAAGCTGGCTTCGGCATTCAGTATTCACAGCCATATGCATATTTGATTTGATTTTCGTTTGCATGTACATACATACTTATGCACGTAATTTCTTACATGTGCATGTATCAAATACCAGATTATAAAAGCGTTGATTGTGATATTTGGCGACTATTGTCAAAATATCAAGATAATTTTAAAAAGCGACGGAAATCAAAATCGAATAAAATTTCACGACTTTTAGTAATTGGACCTCAGTTTTTCAAACACTAAAGCACCCATTTTTTTTAGATATTAGATAATAAGTAAATACACTTGCTACTACTAAAATTTCCGTCGGTATAAGGAAACTAAAAATACCTCTGCGCTTTCGTGTGAGATTTCCCTATAAGTTTGGCGTCATCAATCAATTCAATTGAGTTCTTCCCAATTTATTCTAATAATTTCTTCTCTGCTTTTGTAGATAATTCTGATGGTAAAAAACTTGAATTTACTTTCGACTTAGCCAGGCTTGTTGATATGCTGACCAAAAGTAGCTACAGCTAAAATACCAAAAGTCAAAAACATATGTACCTACATATCTTCATAATATTCATTGTAGGTATACCTATAAAAACTTAAAAATTCTTTATCATCCTCATTTTCTCGATTTAATGCAATACATTCAGTTTCATATGTTATGAATATAAACAACAAACCAAATATGCAAACCGAATATAATCAAAGTAGAGCTCTAGATACCCGGGTATCGAGCAATTCGAACAGATCGTGTTTGTTTGAAGCCCGTTGTTCAAATTCCCGTACCAACATTCGAGCTTATACTCAGAGAAAAGGAATCAAAAATAAAATTTTTATTTTTATAATGCACGTTTTAAACTGTCATTTTTATTTAAAAAATAAATTTTTTTAAATTAAATGTGTAGGATTTAAAAAGAAAAATTTTTAAATTAAAAATTAAAATTAATGGAATAAAAGCAAAAGTTTTTGGTTCAAAATCTCATAGTGCTTAAAATAAAAATAAAGATTTTTAAATTTAAAAATGTATTGTATTTACATTATTTTTAAACACGTTTTTATATCTATCAAGAAAAAATATCTTAAGTTTAAAAATATTTATTTTTATTTTAAGCGCTATGAGATTTTGAATCAAAAACTTTCGTTTTCGTGTTTCTTTTTAAATCCTAAATATATTTTAATTTCAAAAATTCAATTTGTAATTTAAAAATTTTTCATTTTTAAAATAAAAATGACTTGGTTTAAATCGGGTATTATAAAAATAAAAATTTTATTTTTAATTCCTTTTCTCTGAGTGTACAAACAAAAAAATTTGTATCAGGAAAACAAAGATAAAAAAATACATATGAAGACAACAAAAAAAAAAATAAACGAGAAAACACAAACTTCAAATACCCGAATTGTTCGAATGCCCGTACAAACATACGGGTAATAAGCAAACAAAGGAGTGTTCGAGAATTTGAAAAGCATTTATTCGGGCTACTCGAAAATGTTAAAAAAAGCGAGAGCTCTAAATCAAATTCAATAACGGAACGCAATCAGACTTCTAGATAATACAGCAAAGAAAATTACATAAATGACTAATGGTTATGCTTCACACATAGGCTTGCCCAGACAATTTATGCTAGGTCCGCCACTGTCGGGCTCCAATAGATGGTTGTTTGGATGCCCTCTGCGGTAGCATCCCAGGAGAAACTGTTGATGTTATGATTCTCAACTGGGAGCACCTGTGCCTCGTGATGTAGGTGGTGTTCCGGCGACATGAGTAGACTTCCTGTAGCGGTACGCAACGTACTCCTTCAGGTGGAGGTGGGAGTGTGGAGATGTATAAGTTGAATAACAACGGGTAGAGGACACCACCCTGTGGAACTCCCTGTTTTATTCTCCTTGGTTTTGAGGTACCATTCCTGAAGTCAACCGATGCTTGTCGACCACTCAGATAGTTCGCGGTCCACCTTTTCAGCCTCGGGGGGGGGGGGGGGGGGGGCTTGATATGTCTCCAATCCTCCAATAGGATGGCATGGTTGACTGTGTCGTAGGCTTTCGATAAGTCGAGTGCCACGAGGCCCGTTCTCTCGCAGGGGTCTCGTTGGTTGAGACCGCGCACTATCTGCGTAATTATGGCGTTTAGAGCTGTTGTTGTGTTGTGCGTTTTCCGGAATCCATGTTGATGTGTGGCAAGTTGTAGATGTCCGTTTATATATGGTAGTAAGGCGGCCTCAAGTATCTTTACTACCGGGGAGAGGAGAGATATCGGTCGATAGGATTCTCCTGCATTCGCTGGCTTCCGCGGTTTAAGTAAGGGGACCATCCTTGCCATCTTCCAAATATTGGGGATGACCAGGGTGGTCAGAGACAAATTGAGGACCTCCGTTAGGAACCTTACTCCATTTTGTCCGAGATGTTTTAGCACCAACATCGATATGCCGTCTCGTGCGACTGATTTTGAGGCTTTGGCCTTCTTTATGACTTCCTGAATCTCCGTAGGGGAGAGAGCAAGGGATGCATCGTTGTTTGTAATCCAGGGTGTTATGCGCTTCCGTGCCCATTAGATGGTTTGCAGTCAGGGGTAACCGACACTTTTTCAAGCCAAAAAGCAGGTAATACATGAAATTTATTATATACTAAAATATTTTATAAGCTGACTCAAAATTTTATAAAAAAAAATTAAATAAGGATCGATTAGGTCACTTCACGTAACATTGCCAGTCGATGATATATATATTGGATCTTAATGTCTCGAGCTTCTATGTACTCTTCCGAAATATTCTGAGCGAATAAGATGTAAGGAAATTTTTCATTTCCTTGAACATGAAAAGAAAGTTCTTTAAAATATACTTAGAAACATAAAAATTTTTATGTATGCATACGTGGCTTTTTGAATAAAAACTTTATTTGCATCAATTTTGTGTGTGTTTATTTCAAACTAGAGAAAATGCGGCGTAGGGAAATTTGTAGGGAAAAACTTTGTTAGCGTAGGGAAATGTAGGGAATTTTTTTGCATGCCGTAGGGATTTTTGGTCCAAGAATATTGGCATCACTGTATAGGGGTGGTTTCGATAGAACAGCTTACAATTTTTTTTCTTAGCCGTCAGTAACTTTCCTGTTCGAGTAATTTCATTTACCAATTATGGTGTTCTAGCAATAATAACGATTCTTATTTTCTCATTCAGTTACTACACCTTTTTCAGTTTATATTCAGAAAGTTACAATTCATATTCAGAAAATTACAATTGATATTCAGAAAGTTACAATTCATATTCAGAATTTCCATTTCATATTCAGAAAGCTGAAATTCATATTCAGAATTTCCATTTCATTTTCAGAAAATTACAATTCATATTCAGAAAGTTATAGTTCATATTCAGAAATTTACAATTGATATTCAGAAAAATACAATTGATATTCAGAAATTCCATTTGATATTCAGAAAGTTGCAGTTAATTTTCAGAAAATTACAATTGATATTCAGAAAGTTACAATTCATATTCAGAAAGTTACAATTCATATTCAGATAGTTGCAATTCATATTCAGAATGTTCATTTCATATTCAGAAAGTTACAATTGATATTCAGAAAATTAAAATTGATATTCAGAAAATTACAATTGATATTCAGAAAATTAAACTCGATATTCAGAAAATTACAATTGATATTCAGAAAATTAAAATTGATATTCAGAAAATTAAAATTGATATTCAGAAAATTACAATTGATATTCAGAAAATTTCACTGTACCTGTATAAATTTTATATTGTATACATATGTGCATTGAAGCAATTGTTTCACATACATAGAATTTTTTTTTATATAATTTTCATTTTGTTATTTTGTACATACCTCATCGGTCGTGACTTCAACTTTAAAATAAAAATTAATGGATCTTAACGGTGATGGAAAAATGGCAAAATTTAGGAAATAACTTGAGTGACATGGTCATTATTTGCGATAATGCACCATGTCACTCAAGCATCGAAGCCGCTGTCGAGGAGTTCTCGAATGGGTTGGCCACCGTACTTCGCTTGGGACCATACTCGCCAATGCTTAATCCGGTTTAGTGAAGTCGAATATGGATGTTCCTGAGGTTCAAGGTCCAGGCTTGACGGAGCAGAGGCTGCAGTACCTCGAAGCCAAAATTGATGATGCCAAGGTAGCCGTGACAGGTGGGGACTGCGCTAGAGCAACGCAGCACTGCTTCAGTTTCCACGCTGACGTAGTTGCATTGCGAGATATGCCAGCCGGTGTATAACAAAATTAAATATTCACTACATATGTACACATATACAAAATTAAATATTTACTGCATACACATTTTTGTTTAAAATATCAGGTAAAAATGAAACACCCTAATAAGATACCACTTACCTCATGTTTAATATTACCATTGTTACTTAACATTATTTTGTTACACTTTCTACATATATTGTTACTATGTAAATATGTTGCGTTATATTAAAATAAAGAATTACAATGTTCGTTGCCGTGTTTATTTGTGGAAAGGTTTTTCATTTCTGACTCTGTCACCCCGGGACCGTCTTCTTCATCCTCTTCCTCTCCCTCCAGGTCCAATCAGTTTTTCCAAAAGTCCGACATGCATAAAGCCTGCATTCATGTGAATACAATGCATACAACATGTTAGATTTTCCTTGAATGCAAGGTATAAAAAATACCTGAATAACTTCCTGAATATCAATTTCAATTTTCTGAATATCAATTGTAATTTTCTGAATATCAATTGTAATTTTCTGAATATCAATTGTAATTTTCTGAATAATAATAATAATACAATGGCGCTATTATAACTCTGACGAGTTTTATGGCCGAGCTTCTCTCCCAATTCGAGGTGTGCTCCTTTTTGTTTTTTCCTACTAATTGGGTGGACCTACAGTTTTATGCCGGCTCCGAACGGCGAATGCATTTTTTGTGAGAAGCTTTTTCATGGCAGAAATACTCTCGGAGGGTATGCCGCCCACTGCCGAGAGGTGACCGCTGCTCTTAAAAAACCCAATAATTGGATTTTTACTAATTAGAAAAATTTGTTTGGCTCGGACCGTGGTTTGAACCCGAGACCTCTGGCATAGCAGGCGAGCACTCTACCCACTGCACCACAGCGGCCACTAATTTTTTTTTCTGAATATCAATTTTAATTTTCTGAATATCAATTTCAATTTTCTGAATATCAATTGTAATTTTCTGAATATCAATTTTAATTTTCTGAATATCAATTGTAACTTTCTGAATATGAAATGAAGCTTCTGAATATGAATTGCAACTTTCTGAATATGAAATGTAAATTTCTGATTATCAATTGCAACTTTCTGAATATGAAATGGAAATTCTGAATATGAACTGTAACTTTCTGAATATTAATTGTAATTTTCTGAATATTAATTGTAATTTTCTGAATATCAATTGTAATTTTCTGAATATGAACTGCAACTTTCTGAATATGAAATGGAAATTCTGAATATGAATTGTAATTTTCTGAATATGAAATGGAAATTCTGAATATGAATCTTAATTTTCTGAATATCAATTGCAACTTTCTGAATATAAACTGAAAAAGGTGTAGACATTCCAAATGCGAAATTTTTCTTTGCTCAAATCCTGTAATTAATTCCCCTTTTCCTCCACTAAGTGTTTAAACAAATTTTAAGTGAGTGGGGTTATCCGAAATTTACATTGATTTTTTTTTATCCTTCGAGATGATTATATGGTATTGCTTCATTTCTTTTTTTTTTTTGAACCCGAGCTTTATAGATCGCACATAAATTTTTCTTCAAATCTGGCAAGCTATCGAGCCGACCTCTACGAGTAGGCATCATGAGAAATTTCCCCTCCGAATCTTCACAATCGTTCCAATGGCGGGAGATGCACATGTATTGGTGATGGACAAACTGGTTCTTCCAGGGTTGCCATGAACACTTCGTACTGTGAAAATGCGTAACACATGGTTATTCGGATATTTAGTACTTTCAAATGCACATATTATAAAATGTTCTTATTCGCCCTATACAACTTTAAACTTTTTTTTTATTCGCAGAACATTAAGAGCCCGTGCACAATTGACTTCTACCTCGCTTTGCTTCAGAGTTTTGCTTTGACAGTTTCGTTCAGCATGTGCTTTTCAAAGGGACATGTTCACAATTGAGGTGAAGCGAGTAAAGCAAGGTATAAAGTTAGCCATGTTTCAACTTTTTACACTTTGACAAACATCTCCCCTTGTGTGTGTGTGTGTATGTTTGTATATCTACACTTATTTTAGCGATTTCGCGCAATTTCGTGAGAAGTGAACAGAGAAAAGTAAAAAATAAAACTCGAATAAGCAGAAAAAAGCAAATTCCCCAAATATTTTACCAAAAATCAGGTTAATAAATTAAAGCAAAGAAGTGAAGTGGAAATTGTCAAAGTGTTAATTGTAGCAAGCATCTGGAATTTCGCTTTGCTTTAAGGTTTTTCCTATCAAAGTTGGAGCAGACAAAGCCAATTGTGCACGGGCTCTAAATAATTAATTACCACACATTTGTACTGTTGTTTCATTAATCAGATTTTCCTGTCTCTTACCATTTTTATAATTTGAGCGTACGACAACAATGTGTACTGATATTCCCAATGTACACTAATAGAATTTTACAGTAGCAAATTTACTAGGGCACGAATATAATCGATTATTTTGAGATAGTTTCATGGGAAAAATGATTGAGGCATTTATTCCGAAAGTTTTGGTATTTTTTTTGTGTAACATGGCAATCGCATTCCACCTTGGTGTGTCATTGCTAGCGTCATACCATGATATAGACATTCGGGTAACCGTAAAGTCACGCCACTATTATGCACACGTCACTACACCACTGCAGGCTATACGAAAAAGAAACGGGACTCTTCCAGATGAATACAGAAAAAAAAGGGGAAGTGTAGGCACGCTGGGTAATTGAAAATTTTTTTAGGACAGCAGTAGTCAGTTGGGTAGTGGCAATCAAGCGAGGCGGTTTCTTTTTCGTGGTGGTAGGGAATCAGCAAGTGAACGTGGTAGTGCTCGATCGCACATAAGAGGTTTGGCTAACAAATTGAAAGCCACAAGTTTTGGAAAATAAATAAAAACAAAAAGAGGAAGATTTACGAAATACAAAAAAGGGGGGAAAAATTTCTTTTAGCGAGCATTTCACTTTTGCGCCACTACTTCCACAGCAACAACAGACGTTAAACATCCATCAGTTGCGTTGCCGGCATCCTTACTTTGTGCGTAAACGTTTTGCTAACAGCAGCAGCAACATCCGCGGGATACCTACACAACAGCACACCTTATTCATTCGTCGGTTCCCTGAGTGCTGGATGAACGGCTGCAGCTCCATCTTCTGCTGCTTGCTCTTCTTCAACGTCTCCGTCTGCTTAGTTATGCGGCCTTGTGTGCGCCTAATTGCACTGTCTGACACAAGTCTGGGCGACAGTAACAGCAACAATAATACAAGTTTCAGCAAGACGGCAGCAATCACGAATCCGCATATCACCATAACAACAACAAGTGCAAGAAATGGTGCAGCATCAGTAACAATAATTGCACCACGGGGCGCACGACAACAACAGTAAATACCACGTATAGCGCCAAAGCCATAACAACAACGTGCAACATATTGTGCCACCACAGCAACCAGTGCCGCAGCGAACGACCGCAACAATACGTGTAAAGCGTGGTGCACAGCCATAGCCACAGGAGCAACAATGAGAGCAACAGCGGTGCCACAATAGCCGCAACAGCAACGATTGTTATCACAACAACCACCACCAAGTCCCACCAGTGATGCCGCAACGGCTACAACGACAACAGTGAGTACCATCAATAGTGCCGCAGCGTAACGACCGCAACAGTAAGTGCAAAGCGTAGTGTACAGTCACAACCACAGAAGCAACATATTGTGCCATCGCAACAACAACGAAGAGTATGACAGACATATATATAATACTTCTATATTGCTAACAACCTATCTACTCAATGTGTTTCAGTTCTGGTCGCGCTGAACTCGTTTCTCACTGCATATGTAATTTGTGCGCATGCGCCAACACAAGCAAAAGTCGTATATGTGAATATATGTCACACACACATTTGTAAAATTGTAGTAGCATTACAAAAAAAAAACAGAAGGGGGATTAAAAGGGGTCGTTATTCCCTTCATATAAAACTTTCATGGTCGTTATAAAAACACAAAGCAGTAGATTAAACAATGAAATGCCAATCTTTCGAAAACAAAATTGTACACATGCATTTATTATTTCAACGTAGTTCACAACCAAATAACTTATGTATGCATACCTACATGCAGTAAATCACTAAAACGAATTATCACTTTATAATATGCCACTCTCTCACGAACGCAAATACATAGCGACTATTCTTGTTTTCTGCGGTAGCGATAAATTCATACATACATACATTCAACAACGAAGAATGCCTCACACAAATTTACGAATGCAAAAGAATATTCGCGAGCGTTCAATGAGCGCCAGCGTTGAAATTTATTTTATGCGCTCGTGAGCGTCCAATGAGCGCTCTTTGAAAATTCATTTTTATTCATGCATATGTATGTAGGTACATATATTCATACCCATATCTTTGTTAAATAAAATACCTATGTATTTCATAGTATCAAATTTTTCTGTAGTCCCCCTTGTCTTTGAAAAGAAATGTTTAACGACACCCATGGAATCTTGCTTCCCTTTCTTACAGTATATCGTTACTGTGAAGTTTGACCAACAAAACAATTGAATAGTAGCAATATAGAAGTATTATATATATGATGACAGATGGTGCCACAAGAACAACAATAGCAATAACTATCAGTACCACGTATGGAGCAACAACAATAACAGCAGTAGCAGCAAATCGGTAACACCATCACCAAAGGTGTACCACAACGGGTGGTGAGTGAAGATAAAAGGGACGTGCACTTTTATTTGTTCAAATATAAATATATATTATAATATGTATTTAAAAGCTTCACTTTAACATAGATAGGTAGCTTCCCTTATAGAATAACATATGTATTTCTGATTGCCTTGTAGAGATGAGTGAAACTGCGATTTTTCGATATCTGTGATTTCGGTGATTGCTATTTTTAAATCACTGTGATTTTAAACTGCTATTACGATCGCATGGACTGGTATAAAATCATCAGTCACCGGTAGAGATTAATTTTGCGTTTTCTGAGCGATATAACCTGCCTTTCTTTTATGTTAACAAAATGATAGCAATAACAACGTTTCCGCAGTAATATCGCTGTTCGTAAATATTTTTCAAAGACAAATTGTAAATTCAATAATTTTTTTTATATTTCTATATATGTACGTAAGTGGTCTGCTCAAAAGTGTAAACAAAAGAAAATTTATAATGCTTTTGCGATTGCGATTCACATAGGTGAACTGCTTACTTGCTATATCGATAGCAGTTGCCAATAAGTAGTGAACTGCTACTTTGGAAAAGTGATCGCAATTGCGATTTGTAATTTTTTTTTCTTCACAGTGAAAAAATCACCGGTTGCGATATATCGCTCATCACTATTGCCTTGAATTGGCGTAATTACCAAGGTTGTCGTAATATTATATTTCCATTAAATTCTTTTCTTTTGTAATTAATATGGGTTTACGTTAATACGCTGCAATGGCTATCATTTAATGATTTTGTATCTTACTGATATTTACTATAGAATTACATAGTTACATTTGCATATATAAGTATATGTAAGTAAACAAAAAAAAAAAAAAAGGAATTGACTAACGTTGGCACATATAACTGTGCATTCACATATGTACGAGCATTAGTAAAAACAAAGGGGGAAATTTAATAAATACAGGCGATACAAAAGGAGGCGGGAAAAATGTGTAGGGAAGTATAACCGGACTAACGTAAATCACAAAATTCGATAAAATAAATATTAATAATATTTACTAAAGGCCACACATAATATTACATAAAAACAAGCTGATTAATAATAATCTCCCTCACTTAATCCTTCTCCACTTTACTATATATATACATACATATCCTATATAAAAAAAAAAAAAAAAAAATTTTTTTTTGCAATTCCTTTTTCTCTTTTTTCATTTAGCTCCTAAGTTAACTTTAATCTACTTTTATTACCAGGTCATGTCCCCAATATATGAATATAGATGTAGATATCAGAAAGTAAATATGTAGGGCATGTACACATATATATACATAAGCATTTTTTTTTAAGAACATGTATAAATAATGAATTTTGAATAAAATCTGTAATTAAATGGGAATGTTGACCACCCTAATTTAAAAAGGCATAGGGATTTCAGGTACGGGGTCATCGAAATATAGGTGCACCGATGACCATGGATGAGGGTGGGCTAGAAAAGCACCGGCGCTGCAACAACAACAGCGGCGCACCACAGGTAAGGGGTTACTGGTATTCGAGTGCGACAGTGACCATGGATTAGGGTGGGACAAAAACGCACCGGCGCTGCAACAACATCAGCAACGCCACCCCCTTGTGAGTTCGGCCTTTAACTTTTTTTTGATTTTCCATATGTTTTAAATTTCAGCTTTCTTTTATGTATTTTCAAATGCCTGTTAATAATCGGTCGTTCCGGTTGATTCAAATTTAAATTCAAATTTAACGATTTTTTTTCGCGATATGTATATTCAAATTTAAATTCACTTTGACAGTTTTTTTTGACAGTGTTTATTCAAATTTAGTGCATATCGATTTCAACGTACATTCAAATTTAAATTTTGGTGCAACGATTATTTTCTTGTCCGTCCGCGATTATTTAAATTTAACGTGCGCTCATCTATTTTTAAATTTTTCCGTCGATTGTCAGTATTTCCGTCCGATTTAAATTTCGGTTCAAATGTTTTGCTAACGTCCGTCTGACTTTAACGTACATTCAAAATTCATATTTTTAACGACATTTTCCCTCGGTTTGCATTTATTTAAATTTAACTGATGCCTGGCCTCTTGAATTTGGATTTTTCGGGTTAATTTTCAATATTGTTTCATTTTTTCCTCTACTCTATCTTCTTCTTTGCTTTTTCATCCCGCCAGCAATATTTGCTAGTGAAAATCAATTAAGTAAAAATTAAATTCAAAGTACGGAAACACAAAATTAGTAAAAAATATATTACATTGTACATAGTACGGAAACAGACGTAAGTTCACATCAACACTTTGAAGTTGGCTGCGATTCAAGGCAGCGGCAGCGAATTTAGAATTTGGGCTAAACGGAGCGGTGCTGCCAGCTGCCTCTGCTGTATTATGTGCCGCTTCATTACAAACCGTATGTATATAAATATGGCATTTTTTCTTATCTTTTTAGCTGGCGGGAATATAAACCATTTAAACGAATTTTAAAATAAGTATATTAAATGGCTGCTTTAAGTAATGAAGAAATCGTGATTTTCGATTTGGGAATATTGTACTACGAGTACAAAAATTATAGGAGCCCAAGGATTTGGACCAGGGAAATATACACAGACGAAGAGCGGCACTCGCATGGATTTTTTGGGCAGGCGTATAAAATCATAAAAACAAATGACGATGGTGAGTTCCACAAGACGACACGAATGAACGTTGAGGTGTTCAATATGTTGTGCTCGTTGTTGGAAAAAAAATTGACAAGAACTTCGCGTAGGAAGCCTATCGAACCGGAGTGCCGGCTGGTTTTGACATTGATGTAGGTTTTGGTGGATTTGATTCATAATGTTAATGATGGGAATGTTCTCTACATATACATACATATAATTTCTAAAAAATTGTTTGTGTTTGTATATTCTTTCGATAGGTATCTAGCCCAAGGTGCGAAATGGCAAACGATTGCATGGACCTTTCGGATGGGCCTAACGACTGTCCGCAATATCGTGTATGAAACTTGCGAAGCCATTTGGGATGAATTGTGGATTATATATTTGCCTCCACCCAATGAAAACGAATATAAAATCATAGCGGATCAATTTGAGAAAAAAACGGGACTTCCACATTGCGTTGGCTGTATTGATGGCAAGCACATACGCATTCGATGTCCACCACGCTGTGGATCACTCTACTTTAACTATAAAAAATATCATAGCATAGTTTTGCTTGCTGCTTGTGACCATAATTATTGTTTCACTGCTGTTGATATAGGGGCGTATGGAAGCCAGAGTGATGGTGGAGTATTGCGAGCCAGCTCTTTTGGCAGCAGAACTATAAACAACACGATAAACTTGCCAAAAAGTGCAATATTACCTGGCTCTAGTATATCAATGCCCTACTTCTTCGTTGGTGATGCTGCTTTTCCGCTTCGCAAAAATTTAATGAGACCATACCCAGGCAGATATCTCGCACAAGATAAAAGTCGTTCAACGAGATCCTTTCGAAAACAAGATGCAAGATAGAGAATACTTTTGGGATAATGACAATGCGGTGGCGTCTTTTATGCGACGGTATGTTATGCCATCCAGATAATGCAGAAAAAATTGTGAAGGCTGTAGTGGTTCTCCATAATTTCGTAAAACAAAATGATTTCGAATATTGTCCAACTACGTTAGTAGACCACTATGATGGTGATGTGGAAGTACAAGGTCAATGGCGCAACGAAGTGGCAGCGCTGCCACAAACAAGGTTATTTACTCGCTTTAATGCTCCAAAAGACGCTTTCAAAATGCGTGATATCCTAAAGGATTAAATTAATACATAATTTGTTCTTTCCTTATAATAAGCGTTTGTTTATTATTGTTTTGTTCTTTATGGCAAATAGCTATTAAACTGCTAAAAATTATTAAACCATGTTCCTAATGTTTTTATTTATGCAACAAGTGGACAATTGTAGGTATGACAGAAAGAAAGAAAAAATAAGAAATTATAAGATACTTTTTGGTTGCTTGTTTTTCCGACAGGGTATAAGTAATTTAAAAATACTCAAAAACTCCAATTCGCATATATGTACATCAGTCAATAGTAAAATTGTATCCCGAAAAAAAGTTCACCAATATCAAAACGGGTTAATGTCCAAAAATTACTACACCTCATACGGAATATATGTATAATGTCCATGTTTGCCTAAATTACCCGTAACAATGAAAAAAAAGGCAGAAGCGACCACCCCATTATCGAAACACATTAAAAGCCATCAAAATACAATAAGTGCCATAAAAAGAATATATCGACGCTTCCAAACAATACTGTACTAAGTCGACTTAGTACATTTTCCCGTTTTTGGCGTTTTCAAGTAGAGCGGTTCTTAATTTAGATGCTGCCTAATTTTGGTATCAATCGGACAATCCAATCAAAAGTTATAAGCAAAAGTGTACATATAATACAACTCGAGATTTTTACAGAATAAAAATTTCGAGAGCTTGCCATGAAAAACCACGTAGCAAATTTTTATTTTTTCTTACGGTTTTAATAAAGCATACCCTGACTTTGATATTGTCGAGTTTTGGTGTTGGTCGTTCAATCCAAACAGAAGTTATAAGTGAAAATATACTTAGCATACAACCGAAGTTTCATATCGAGTTTAAACTTTGAGAGCTTCTCCTGCAAAACACAGTTTTCAGACTTAGTACAGTTTTGTTTGGAAGCGTCGATATATCCACAGTACTACAGATTCCATTGGATGAAATGTAAACACTTAAACTCAGTTATGTTATAAACACTTGGTTTAATAAAAACTTTTAAAAGAAACAAAACAAAGGTAACAAACAATTCATAAATTACCTAAATAGATTGTATTGGATTTATCCATTACAACCAATCTCAAAACAAAGGTAACGAACAATTCATAAATTACATAAATAAATTGTGTTGGATTTATCCATTACAAACAATTTCCAAATAAACATTTTTATATAACTAGTTTAGATACACAGTACCTATACTTACATATCAACTAATTTTTGTTCATAACTTTTTTAAAAGTAGAGTAATGCAAAAGTTTAACGCAAATCTACTTTGAGCCAGTCGATATTTACACTGGTCGATTTTTATTGTACGAGGCCGCATTAATTTAATATAACATTTAAAAAAAATATAAAATTGAAATAAAAGCGTCCTTCTGTTTACTTAAAAGTTATATTAAACAGAATCCAGTTGAGGTAATGTACATATGTACTATGCACTTATAAATAGAGTAAGTCTTTCTCTTCTCAAAATCTTTTTGATTAAGTTTTATGATTAATAACATATACATACATACATATAGTGGCGGACGAAATTCTACATACATTAAAACTCCTGTTTTTTCCTACGACAAGTTCTTGTAAATTTTTTCCCAACAACGAGCATAAAATATTGAACACCTCAACGTTCATTCGTGTCGTCTTGTGGAACTCACCATCGTCATTTGTTTTTATGATTTTATACGCCTGCCCAAAAAATCCATGCGAGTGCCGCTCTTCGTCTGTGTATATTTCCCTGGTCCAAATCCTTGGGCTCCTATAATTTTTGTACTCGTAGTACAATATTCCCAAATCGAAAATCACGATTTCTTCATTACTTAAAGCAGCCATTTAATATACTTATTTTAAAATTCGTTTAAATGGTTTATATTCCCGCCAGCTAAAAAGATAAGAAAAAATGCCATATTTATATACATACATACATATCAGTCAAATGTCAAATAAAGCAGCCACTGCCAACGCTTAAAGCCGGAATTACAATAGCGCTGTGGCTGTGGCAGCGACTGTTTTTCGAAATCAGCTGATTTTTAGAAACTACGGTTTGTAATGAAGCGGCACATAATACAGCAGAGGCAGCTGGCAGCACCGCTCCGTTTAGCCCAAATTCTAAATTCGCTGCCGCTGCCTTGAATCGCAGCCAACTTCAAAGTGTTGATGTGAACTTATGTCTGTTTCCGTACTATCCAATGTAATATATTTTTACTAATTTTGTGTTTCCGTACTTTTAATTTTATTTACAACTATAGGTATATATGTATGTATTTATATTCCTATTTTTTTTTATTGCTATTATTATTTTGCAGTGTGCCTTTCTTGTTGGTATAAATTTTGTATGCTCCCGTTAATTTTCCATTAGGAATTTTACCACAATTTACATTCTTTGCACTCATATTCGCTCTTTTTTAGTAAACTTCCTACGGTTTTTGCACTTTCCTACGGCTGACCGAACGCTATAACAAGGAATATCTCTTGCGCTATAATCGTCCGCGGGAGCGACTTTTTTATGATCTGCGATAGGATCGTGGTTCATTGTATACAAATTTTCCCTTAACACCAGTGGTACATTATTGCGATTCCCACTTTAACTATTAGTAATTTAAAAATAATGAAAAAAACTGGACTCCATGAACTCAAGGACAATGAAAATGCCAACTTTAGTGAAAATAACATTTACAGCTTATTCCAACAAAGTTTCCTGCGAAAACCTCTTGCAGTTGGTTTGTTTTGCACTACATATTTATAGTAATATGTTATATTGATGCAATCCATGGATGACGCTCCACACTGGTCGCATATCAACAAGTTTTTATGGATCGCAAAACACGATCACGACTCACGACTGGGTATACGGTGGCCGGTTCAATCAGAGCTTATATACATATGTGCATACATACATATGTATATGTATGCATATTCTTTTTTAATTGTTTAATACAAATTTAAGCTTCATAAAATCCAAACTTTCAGTTTCGTTAATAATCTATCGGCATTCAGTCACGGCGGCTAATTCGGCAAAACATTTTCTCAATATGCTCGGGCGAGTGATTGTTTATGGTGGTAAAGGGGCTTTGGGAGCTGCCTGTGTTGCACATTACATAGATAACTAGATACGAAACTCTTCATTTCGTGAGAGCGCTGTCAAAATGCGCATTTTTTATAACACTTTTCATTAGTGCCACTCTGTTCGAAAACTGAAAATGGGTATTTTAGATATTATTTCTAGGAATTTTTCGGCTTCCTTATGTTATTGAAGACTATAGCAATAATAAAATTTTGTTTATACCAAATTAAGATAAGGATATAACCACAAAAGTGATACACAGGATAGTATGATTTTCCCACATTCCGAATATTCGTGTTCGAAACCCAATCTCAGACAAATTAAGAATAACGCACAAAAAGTGGTGAACGATAATACATGTAGTTGGGTGGTATTTTTAAGAAATATTTTATTCTATTTTACAATTCTATTAAAATGTGAATATATTAATATTAATAATTTTTAACCGGATATATATATAAATCTACTGAAGAATCGCTACCCGCGTTCCATCTCATTAACATATTTTTTATAATTTTAACTGAAACACAATTTTTTCCAGTTAAACAGTAAACTTCACTGCATATTACGCACAAGCAATACAATTACCTCTGTATTTTTTATAATTCCTTAGTATTTTAACAAAATTGGGCACATCAAACAAAAAATCAAAATCCACCGAAAGTTACAATTGATTTTGGCGTGTTTTCCCTTCTGGCACCTGCAATTTGCACAAACAGCTGATCGGCCGGGTTTTATGTTGTGTTGATGCTGGCAACAAAGCCACAGAAAACCCGTGGGAAAATCGAGAAATTGAGAGAGCAAGAAAGAGTTTCGTATCAAGTCATCTTTGACGCAAGTCGTCAATTTAACGCACGCACGCACGCATACAGTTACAGAAACTCACTACTGGGGCCATCCCCTTTCGTTTGATACCCATATTGTAAGGTAATATTAAGGTTTTTGTGCAATCGCATTTTGACCGATAAATCCGTTACCGATAAATCCGTTACCGATAAATTTATCGAAATATATCGAAGTTCAAATGAAACTTGGGGCCATCCCCTTTCGTTTGATACCCATATTGTAGGGTAATATTAAGGTTTTTGGGCAATCGCATTTTGACCAATAACTCAGTTATCGATAAATTTATCGAAATATATCGAAGTCGAAATGAAACCTGGGGCCATCCCCTTTCGTTTGATACCCATATTGTAGGGTAATATTAACCCTCTCCTTCCCAAATTAAGAAGCAGATGTAGAAAAAAATCAAACAATGGTTTTTTCTAGTATAAATAGTATTTAAAACAGCGATGCGCAGCCTCTTGCCCGCGGGCAGACCAGCTGTTTGCGATTCACACGTATACTCACCGATTTTCACTAATCCAGACAAATAAAGAGCGTAAAACGATGGGACCAGGCGATCGTCGCTTAGCAAAAAGAATTAATTTGCCTTCGACTGTCGTGAAAGCAAGTGGTCGTCGCTTGAAATTCTTTTTTTTTATTTGCAGAAGCCAGACAACAAACAAAACTACCAAGAGTTTGCATATAACATACATACGTATGTATTTGTATACGTACGTTGTTTCATAATTTCGCAAGGCGTGCGCAGCATGACCCTGCTCCACTGTAGACCTGTAGGCAAGGTTAGGTGAAAAAGAAAAAATGATTGTCCTTTCTGGAGGTGAATATAGCGGACATTACAGCACACCACACATCAGAGTTGCATATCAGTTGCTCTAAAAAACTTTAGAACTTGAAAACAAAAAAAAACAAGAAAACTGTCATATTTGTAATAAAGTAGTGAGGTCAAGGAGCATTTTCTAATTATGCAGATGAATACACATATGTTTTTTTCTATATTATTAAAATATACCACCATTCTACCACGACCTTAAAATATTTATCTCACATATTTTCGCTGTGCTGGCAACCCTCTTCTGTCGATGTTCATTTGGGAGGTGAATTTCCCAAAATCCCATCTCAAAGCTTGCCTACAGTTCTACAGTGCCCTGCTCGCTCAACATCTGCATCATAGATAACTAGATACGAAACTCTTCATTTCGTGAGAGCGCTGTCAAAATGCGCATTTTTTATAACATTTTTCATTAGTGCCACTCTGTTCGAAAACTGAAAATGGGTATTTTACATGTAACTGTTATTGTATAAGAGGCATTGCATACAAAAGAAAATGCCGACAAAAAATCGTTTCTAGAGTTCAAAGCGGAAATTGCTTATGGATGATAAATGCTGCTTTTATTAACAACGGCAGAAATGGAGGAAGACCATCTCATCTAAACAGCAACAGTCCAGTTCTAAAACACAAAAACAGAGGAAATCCGGTACTAAAAGACAGATCTCAGACATGCAGTATGATGGTGCTGACCATTGGCCATTACCGATCTAGAAAAAGGAAAACGCAAATATTGCAACAGCAGGACTTCGTTTTCTAGACATAAATGTAAAAAAATTTAATATTGCTTTGTATTTAACATCAAAAAATATTTTTTTTTATTTGTTTCATAGCAAATGATGCAAAAAAGTATAAATAAATGATAAACTTCATACAACCAAATATGTTTAAATTTGTATGCATTAATTCCCAATGTAGCCATATGGCTACCAAACCCTACCACCCACTGAAATACAGATATCAAAAAAATTTTAATGCAGGATCATTTTAAATCAGGGATGGGCACACAAACACATTCAAACAATATCCAAAAATTAGTGTGTATTGGTGCGCCTACTGTAGGCCAAAGTGGAAAACGACAAACAATAATCAAGCATGGGCCAGGGATGCCACTTTTGGGCTTTTCCTACCAAAACTGGTAGGTTTTATTCCTTTTGGTAGGTTGGTAGGACGATTTGAATTTTGGTAGGTTTTTGCCTTCGTTCAAATAACATCACCGATTTGGTACATTTGGCCACTTTGTCAAAACACTGTTTAGAAAACGCGTCTTCTCAGTAGAGTTTTGTCACAAAACTCTGCTAAATAGAAACATTTTCTTTGAACTTCAAGTACACTCTCCCCACAGACACAACTGGAGGAGATTGAAAACAGAAGGGCATCTGAAATTTTATGCTATATGAAGCAAAGAAGGCTGTTCGTCTACATGGTGTGTATAGAGAGGTCCATTTGGCATCACGACTGACTATCAGGCCTACCTAGGTAGTAAATGTGTTTGCTGTACCAAGTGGAAACAATATCCGCTATTTCCCTCGATAAATTTTCTTACGTTTCCTTCAGGATCAGTTGCTTGCCCTCATTATTTCTCAAATGTTATTCCACAAAATGTAAATCCTGATTTCCTCCGCACTGGACGAGCGGTGGCAGCCACTAATACCCAACCCAACCTTGTCCGAATATCATTTAACGCCAACTCAAGTTTTTGTTTATCTGTAAACTGCTGCTCTTCCTCTTTCGCTTAATATTTTTATCACTCATTCTAAAATTAATTGAAATTTGTACAAATAATATTAAACTTAATACTAAAGTTTTCACAAGGTAGTCGGTTACTGGCCTAAATGAATTTATTGAATATGCTTAAATCTCACATTAAAAAAAAAAAAAAAAAAATTGGTAGGTTCGAAGCCATTTTGGTAGATTTTTGGTAGGAAAAAAATTTTCTTAGTGGCATCCCTGGCATGGGCACCACCACAAGCGAACAAGCAGAGAGCGTGAACATGTAGTAGTGTGCTTAAATTTGCACAGTGAGGCAAAATTAAAAAATTTTTCGTAACTTCGTGTGTTGATGAAAATTTAATTATATCAGATTTTATATCATGAAAATAGAGGTTATATTAAAAATAGGTATGTTTGTAGATACAAATTTAATAAAAAATAAATGTTGATTGATTTCGATTCACATTCGAATTAATTGCAATTTCAATATAAAAGCATACAAAATTAACCCATTTTCAATTTTAAAGAGTTGAAAATGGCATAAAAAATTATACTTCATTTGATTTCAAATGGCTACATTTAACACTATTGAGAATATTTAAAATAAAAAAATAATAAATTTCCCAACCAATCTTAAACATTTTAAAAAAATTTCATACATCAGTCGCCCACTGTTGTTACGGACAAAAAAAGGCATCACCCTGCTTCCATCACTGTTGAAGGCGAACTGAATCGTTTTCTCGCTGAAATAATTATGCTCTGAATTTGTGTACGTATCAGTGTTGCCACTTTAGCTATTTTGTAGCTAGATTTAGCTATAACTTTTGGCGTTTAGCTACAGATATTTGCGTTTAGCTATTAGCTATTTTTGTTAGCTTTTTTTTAATAGCTTAGCTATTTTTAGCTATTTTTCTTAATTTCTTTATTTTGCACATCAGTGTATCATTTTAAGCTAATGAGTCATCTGCGAGTTTATGAAAACTTGAAAGTGTATACTTATCCTTATGATTATCAAACTATACAAAGGTTGATAGTCTGGCATGCCTTCCTTATTTTATCGATTATTGGTGCATTCATATGCAAGGTTGATGCAATCAAGGCAGATCTAGGAAGGTAGGCTCGGTGGCGAATTCAGAAATTTCCCATGTATTTTGTTATTGTAATTGGTAGAGTGTAATGTCAAAATGATAATTCGCCTTGGTTAAAATCTGAATTCGCTTGAGACTCGCCCATTCCTATTGGTCATGATGTGAATTCGCTTTGATTTTGACATTACACTCTACCTTTGTAAATAGAAAAGTAGTTTCTGAATTCGCCACCGAGCCTACCTTCCTAGATCTGCCTTGGATGCAATAAGGTTTTCGCAGTGCGCAAAAGCAACTGCCATACATTTTGTTGTTGCCCATTTTACTATCTGAATTCACAAATGACCATTGGCATACGCTACACTGTCAATATGTATCGCGATATTTGAATCGGTTTGATGAATCGCAAACTAGTGCTGTACGTTCAATGTGAATATTGCGATATTTTTCTCGCTCTGAGATTCACAATAGCCCTGTTTTTATTCAAGCGCATATACATAATAAAGTTCTGAAAAATTTTACGAATACACCGTGAAAAGGACGGAAGTAAAATATTAGCCGTGTTTTTATTCAAGCGCATATACATCTGCGCTTAAATTTTGTACGGATTTCTAAGCGCACATCTCTATCCGCGCTTAGTTGTCCATACAAAATTTAAGCGCAGATGTATATGCGCTTGAATAAAAACACGGCTAATATTTGACTTCCGTCCTTTTCACGGTGTATTCGTAAAATTTTTCAGAACTTTATTATCAAGTTAATTGAGCAACTCCGCCAACGCTTACCGCAGAATATTCAATCTTTAAAAAATATTGAATTTTTTTCTGTAAATAAGCCAAAAATATTTGACACCTTCAAGGATGAAAAGGATCACTTTAACACGGAGGAAATCACTATTTTAGAAATGCAATGGAAAAACTACACGCGTACCCATGGAAGGGAACTACCTCTAAAATAAAGTTTTGGGTAGACGTAAGAAAGCTTAGAAATGCTCTTAACGAAAATCCGTTTGAAGAACTACAATCTTTTGTGTTTAATTTTCTAATCCTACCGCTTAGTAATACAGAAATAGAACGTAGATTTTCTGTTATGAACGTAATAAAAACAAAGCAGAGAAATAGAATGCAATTATTTATGTTAAACTCTCTATTGACTGTTAGGTATGGTCTAAAAAGGCTTGAAAAATGTTGTAATAACTTTAAAATTCCTAACGATATTATTAAAGCAATGACTTCAATTAATAATAATTCAACCTGTGAATTAAATGAAGAAGATATGATTTTTGAAATGTTATTGAATCAAATTTTTAACTAAAGTTTAAATATTAACTAGTCGCTATTATAATTTATTTTAATACTGCAATTGAATGTACATACATACATGCATACATATGTAATGAATTGATTTTTTTCATTGTAATAATCTTATTATGCGACGTACATATATAAGTACATACAAACAAATATATGTATGGCTACAATATATAATATATGTATATATAAATTTTAATATATGTGAAGTTGTTTTATGTCACGTCTTTTTAAATAAATCATTATTTGGCTATTTTTGAAAAAAAAAATTTGGCTATTTATTTTAGCTATGAAAAAAATTATTTAGCTATTTTTAGCAATTCTTTTTATTTAATTTAGCTGGGTCAGAATATTTAAAATCGATCAAAAAAAAAAAGTTAGCTGCGATTTTTGCGAATCCAGCATAAATCGATAGCCGCACGACTTCTAAGATTTTCTGTATACTTAGTTTTAAAAATTTTTTTTTTTTTTAAGTTTATATATTAAGTTAAAATTTGATGTGATTTTTGGGTAAAATCTTAACATCTCGGGAACTATAAGTCGTATTTGACTGATTTAAAAGGCATTAGAACCAGAAAATTCCAGGCTATTATAAAATGGTATCATTTTGCTACATTTTATATTGGAAGCATAAAAACAAGATTGTGAGGTTGTAATTCGCGGTGTTCTCCTACTCAGAAAATTTGCAATTTAATACCACAAAGAGACCTATCAATCAAGAACCAAAGCCCACTTTCGGATTTTTGGGACAGGCATGATTAAAGAAACTACAGCGATGAATGTTACTCTATGTTCAGCAATACTTGCACTTCTATCAATAAAATATACCACTATGAGTAAAGCTAGCGGTAGGCTTTGCTTTTTATCAGATATCTTACCTTCGTACCAATATAAGAAGAAGCTCGTTTTCCCATTTTTACTTCGTTTCGATCATTTTTATCCACGGATTTAAAAAAAATTATGTTTAGTTAAGTTTATTCAATTTTATGTTTAACAAATTTATTTGAAAATGAAATTTCACTACATGAAATATGTCCGGGATCTTGAGGTACAAATGCATGGTACTTTCGAGTGTTTTTGACATCTCTCGCTAATTTGAACCAAGGTTTCAGCGTATTTCTTTTGCTTTTCTTTTGGGTGTTTTAATTTGCTAAATGTTTACAGCATACTTACCCGTATAGACAATGGTTTTTAAGTCTAATATGTATTGATTAATATGGTATAAATATTCTGTGCTCGTATACATATCTATTATTAACGAGTAAGGAATCCCAAGTTCGAGTGGAATCGAAAATTAGATACTCATCTGCTTTCATTGGTTGTTTGCGTTTGACCGAAACACTGTGTATTTTATATAAGCGGGTTGCCGCATAAAGTGGGCGTAGTCACGCCCATTTTCAAAATTTTTATCAATGATCCGACTAAGCGTATACATAAATATACTCGTTAGTGAAAAATTGTATCAATGTGTTACTTTTAGTTACAAAAATGTCACGTTACAAATTTCTGAAGAGCATTCTAGAAACATCTTTGTTAAAAAGAAGGCGGGGTCATAAACCGATTTCGAACGTGTATTACAAGTAAACAAGTGACAAAAGTGTATACACCAAGCTTAGTCATTTATTTGCAACATCCCATGGAAAAGGTCCATGTGATGGATTGGGTGGCACAGTTAACGACACGCTTCTCGAGTCAGCGCACAGAGACCACTTGTGAACCACACTAAGGAACTAAGGAACTGTAGGAAAGGTGGCAGGGTTTTTCAAAAATATTTCTTTTGGATACGGTAAAGATGGAGATTACAACAATGAAGATAGTTTTCTAAAACCCCGTTTCAAATTAGCGAAAGATATAAAAAAATACTCGGGAGTACCATGTATATGTACTTGAAGATCCCCGACATATTTTATGTAATGAAATTTCATTTTTAAAAGAATTTGTTAAACATAAACTTTACTAAACTTAACTAAACATTAATTTTTTAAATCCGTGGATAAAAATGATCGAAACGAAGTAAAAATGGGAAAACGAGCTTCTTCTTATATTGGTACGAAGGTAAGATATCTGATAAAAAGCAAAGCCTACCGCTAGCTTTACTCATAGTGGTATATTTTATTGATAGAAGTGCAAGTATTGCTGAACATAGAGTAACATTCATCGCTGTAGTTTCTTTAATCATGCCTGTCCCAAAAATCCGAAAGTGGGCTTTGGTTCTTGATTGATAGGTCTCTTTGTGGTATTAAATTGCAAATTTTCTGAGTAGGAGAACACCGCGAATTACAACCTCACAATCTTGTTTTTATGCTTCCAATATAAAATGTAGCAATATGGTACCATTTTATAATAGCCTGGAATTTTCTGGTTCTAATGCCTTTTAAATCAGTCAAATACGACTTATAGTTCCCGAGATATTAAGATTTTACCCAAAAATCACATCAAACTTTAACTTAATATATAAACTTAATAAAAAATAAATTTTTAAAACTAAGTATACAGAAAATCTTAGAAGTCGTGCGGCTATCGATTTATGCTGGATTCGCAAAAATCGCAGCCAACTTTTTTTTTTTTTGATCGATTTTAAATATTCTGACCCAGCTATAAGCTTCAAAATATTCTGGCAACACTGGTACGTATACATTTTTTTACGCTCGCAGCACAAAGAGCTCTCTTTGCCCATGTCCGACAATAATCAGTCTGCATGCAGATCAAAGATGACTTGATACGAAACTCTTTTTTACTCTCTCACTTTTATGATTTTCCCACGGGTCTAATGTGGCTTTGTTGCCAGCATCAACACAACATAAAACCCGGCCGATCAGCTGTTTGTGCAAATTGCAGGTGCCAGAAGGGAAAACACGCCAAAATCAATTGTAACTTTCGGTGGATTTTGATTTTTTGTTTGATGTGCCCAATTTTGTTAAAATACTAAGGAATTATAAAAAATACAGAGGTAATTGTATTGCTTGTGCGTAATATGCAGTGAAGTTTACTGTTTAACTGGAAAAAATTGTGTTTCAGTTAAAATTATAAAAAATATGTTAATGAGATGGAACGCGGGTAGCGATTCTTCAGTAGATTTATATATATATCCGGTTAAAAATTATTAATATTAATATATTCACATTTTAATAGAATTGTAAAATAGAATAAAATATTTCTTAAAAATACCACCCAACTACATGTATTATCGTTCACCACTTTTTGTGCGTTATTCTTAATTTGTCTGAGATTGGGTTTCGAACACGAATATTCGGAATGTGGGAAAATCATACTATCCTGTGTATCACTTTTGTGGTTATATCCTTATCTTAATTTGGTATAAACAAAATTTTATTATTACTATAGTCTTCAATAACATAAGGAAGCCGAAAAATTCCTAGAAATAATATCTAAAATACCCATTTTCAGTTTTCGAACAGAGTGGCACTAATGAAAAGTGTTATAAAAAATGCGCATTTTGACAGCGCTCTCACGAAATGAAGAGTTTCGTATCTAGTTATCTATGTTATAAATCTAACAACCATAGATAACTAGATACGAAACTCTTTGTTTCGTGAGAGCGCTGAAAAATGCGCATTTTTTATAACATTTTCCATTGGTGCCACTGCGTAAAAAAGTGAATGTGGGTATTTTAAAATAAAATTTGGGGGTATTTCGTTATTTCTTGCAAATGAATAATATTACGTAATTTTTGCTGCAAAATATGAGAGTGACTTCGCAATTATACTTGAGTATTTAAAATCATGTAAAATGGTTTATATGTTATTAAACCAGTTAATAAAATGCACGCAAGTATTTCATTCAAATTTTGTTTCCAGGCTAAAAAGGAAAATGATATTGTGTTTTCATTGAGAAATCAATTAATATAGCATTAATTTTAAGGCAAATATTTTATATTTATAGTATATCCTACTTCCCATATCTAGATATTTGTTGCATATTTTTGATTCAAAAAGGTAAATATGCAAACAATTCCATTCTCACCCCTTTTCAAACTTTATTATACATTTTTAATTCACTTCTCGATTAATATAATAAGTAATAAAGTCATTTAATGAAATGGTGGCAAATATCCAAAATCCCTCATTTGTTTATTATTTATGGTGGATTTGATCTGGTTTGTGGTATCAGCTGATTTTGCTGTCAGCTGTTTTCCCTGATTCGTCAGTGTTTGAAAGTGAAAAGACAGTTCAGGCCCCCGTGAGAGCAGATAAATTTGAGAGTTTCGTATCTAGTTATCTTTGCCTACATATCGCACGTTTTATGCAATAGGGATTTAACTCAAAAAAAAATTTTTTTGGGAAAACTACAATTTTTTTTACAAATGATAAAAATCGCTAGCGTAGAATGCAAATTGTGTAAGTCCTTTTTTAAAACTTTGTAGGAGAGACAAAAAACAAAAAAGAAAAAAAAAATTCGAAATGAAAAAAAATTCTGTTCATATAAATATTTTGGACTTACACTATTTTTTTTCGCTTTTTGGACTTACACAATTTGCGTATCACTGAATAACAACGAGTAGAAATATGACAAGTATCTCAGACTTGTTTAGCGCGGTGTGTATTTGATTTTTCTAGCGTTCTACATAAAAATACACTTTTTCATAAAAGTGGACTTACACAGTTTGCACTCTAAGCTAGCGAAATGTAATTTTTTTCAGACTATAATTTAACATTTTAGTACACAAATATCGCTTATTATACATATGTATATCAAACTCTTAAGGCCCTTGGCCACTTAAAATCTGAAATGTTAAGCAGTGTATACATATGTGTGAGTGTCGGGTGATTGACGCAAATATCTAAAAGATTTGATTCTCATCAACGCGAGCCCGACAACAAGAACGTGTAGCACGACGACTGCCGATTGCACTAACACACACAAAAAACTCACACATACACACTGCTTGACATGCCAGATTGTCAGTTGCCAAGGGCCTTTAACTATACTTCAAAAGTACAAATTTTTTTTTTATATCTTCGATAAAAATCTTTCATACAATTTCAAATTGGAAATTAGCTTGAATTTTGAAGTACTTATATGAAAGTTGTTTTTATTTTATACTTATATGAAAGTTATTGAAAATTTTCTGAGACTTTTTTGAACTTTGTCTCAATGAAAAAGTCTTTGAAGATATAAAAAACAATTTGTTACTGATAATAATTACGCAAAGACTTTTTTCAAATTTGTCTCAATATAAAAGTCTTTGAAGACTTAAAAAATATATATTTGAAATAACTATTATGGAAAGATTTTTAAAATATAAGTTTCTGAATAATAATTATAGAAGAGTTTTATCATTTTCATCAGGAAAAAAATATTATCAAAAGACTTACGATTCTGAAGAAAATTTGTAAGACTTTTTTATAATTTCAAAATGAAATAATAATTATTCTACATCTCTGCTCGAAAGTAACCCAGATATTTAGCAGCGATTATTGTTAACTTTATAGGCAGTATTTTTAGTATTTCCAATTTTTCAAAGTTAAGGAAGAACTTATCATAAAAAGGGCTAAGAATTATAAAGCTACATTTTTTAGAAGATTTTTGAGTATGCAATTTTGCAGCTCATTCAATTGTAATATAATAATATGCAACATTCAACTGTTTGAAAAATTTCATTGGCTTTTCGGAAATTTTAATTGGAACGGTCTCACGTACATATAACGCAAACACCCTACAGAAAAAAATTACTAAAATCGGCGGAAATTTTTACAGCATTGAGAATTGCACTTTTTACACTAAAATTTGTTGGCTACATAACAGTACACTTAGAAATCTCCTCAAAAGCGATTTCTCTATAATAAGTAAGTGAACAAATCATGTTGTTTAGAAAAGTTTGGAGCAAAGATAAAGAAATGCTCTCGGTAATATACAAGGAAGGAACGGTTGGCTGCGTCATCGCCAAGCTATGAGGCGTCGCTCATATTCCTCACTCACTCAGAGTATCATATGAGGGCGCAGCTGAGGAGAGGCGACGTTACTAGTGTGCCTCATCTTGGCTGCACACTCTGCTGCCACTCACGCAGAGCGCTCACGCTAATGTGTGGCCTCTTTTGTTTATACGCTCAGAGGCCACTCATGCAGCTGCACCCTCATGAGTGAAGCACGTGTGAGTGAGGAGCCAAAATGAGGCAAATCCGAACCCTGGTTTTCTTCGAGAAAACATCAGTCTACGAGCTCGTTTACGATTATTTTGCTGGCTGGGTTACAATCTGGCATGACAAGCAGTGCATATGTGTGAGTGTCGGGTGATTGACGCAAATATCAAAAATTTTTGATTTTCGTCGCCGCGAGCAGATAGCGAGCCGACAACAAGTACGTGTAGCACGACGGCTGCCGATTGCACTCACACCATCAAAAAAACACTAACACATATGCACTGCTTGTCATGCAAGATTGTAAGTTGCCAACGGCCTTATCAGAAGGCGCAAAGTAGTGCTGGAAGCGATATCGATATAATATCGATTCATCGATGTTTTTGAACTTTTTCGATACATCGATATTTTTTTTTCCGATATTCGATATTTTAATCAATGACCATCACTGATAAACACGGAAAGAAGCTGGTAAAAGGTAAAAACATAATAGAATGCGTTATTAATTTTTCTATTTCAAACCTTTTAGTCTTTAACGTGGCTTTTTAAATAACTTAAATGCGAAATATTTCTGTGAACCACTGTAATTGATACCTACTCTTTCTGGGTGGAACAGAATTTACCATTTTTTTTTTTTTTTTTGATTATTGAATTTCTTTTTCAAAAAAGATTTACATATGTTGATAATAAATTGAAATATTTAGTTTAAATGTTTATTTAGTTAATTTTTAGAGTAATATAAATGACTGTCACTCTCGTTCAATTCAGGGCACAATAATGAATGCAGACATTTCGAAAAATAAAGCTGTTATATATAGATATGTATGTTAAATTAAGCTTTATATAAAGTAGAGCTCTCGATTTTTTTTTTTTTTTTCAACATTTTCGAGTAGCCCGAAAAAATGCTGTTCAAATGCTCGAACACTTGTTTGTTTATTACCTGTATGTTTGTACGGGCATTTGAACAATTCGGGCATTCGAAGTTTGTATTTTTCGTTTGTTTATTTTTTTTTGTTGTCTTCATATGTATTTTTTTTTAGTTTTGTTTTCCTGATACAAATTTTTTTGTCTGTAAGCTCGAATGCTCGAATTTTTGTACGGGCATTTGAACAACAAACGAGCCTCAGACAAATTCGGTCTTCTCGAATTGTTCGATACCCGGGTATCTAGAGCTCTAATATAAAGGTCGATATATCGATAATATCGAAGTTTTTTCTCAAAAATATCGAAAATATCGATACTCGTAAACATCGATGTTTTTCCAGAACTAGCGCAAAGTACAAGTAGCTATAAGCCATCGTTTGTGTATATGCGGGGTTATATTTCGTTGGAATTCAGCTGTTATAAACAGTGATGCCATTTTGATCCAATATTATCAAATCTGATACTTTTTTAAGCCCAAGATACGTAGATACTTTTTATTTTGGCTTAGAACAAATTTGATATTTTAATCGGCATCAAATAATTTTGATACAATTTAATCAATATCAAATAATACTAATCTATTCTTTTTTATTTTCAAAATATTTTAAAAAAATTCAACAACCTGTGTATGCCACGAATAATATGTGTTGTGAAAGTCTTTGAAAATACCAAAAATCGGTAGATACAAGGTTGATCCATAAGGTTACCGCAGTGCGGAAAAGCAACCCTGCAATACATTTTGTTGTTGCCCGTTTTGCTATCTCAATTGTCAAACGCCCATTTTCAATTGGCCAAGCAACACATGCATACAAAAAAGTAACACATACATACAAGAAAAGCAACAAAATTAATTTTCATTTTAATTTTTTTTTTCAAAATTTTTCGGTGATACGAAAAACTATGAAAGTACCAACTTGTGATACCAAATTTTTTGAGGTGCGGTTATAGTTATATTTTGAAAAGGTGGCATCGCTCACCTTGTTACAGGTTCTATTTCAATCAGCGTTGCCGTTTTGTGGGTAATTCCCCAAATTTGGGGAATTTTTTAATATTTGGGTAATTTTTGGGGAGTGCTATGATTTGGGGAATTTTGGGGAATTCGCCTTTTAATAGTTTTATATGAATAATAATACCTATAAAAAAATTAATTATTTTCATGAGTTTTTGTAACATTTATTTAATCTTGAATTACCGGCTGGTCGAACATGTACAAGCAAATTTCATAAGCCCATTAATGTAAGAAGTTAGCTAGGAAAGCAATAAGCAATTTTATACCTTTCATGAACATGAAATGGTATTATAACATTGAGCCAAAACAGGTTTGTCGAAAGTCCCGGAAGGAGAAAAAGTAGACCCACCAAAATATATACCGATATCAGAATCATAAGCTAGTTCCTCAGTTGTTAAGATACGCTGATCATTTGTCGGAATCGGCCAAATTGGACCATTATAACATATAGCTCCCCTACAACCAACCATACATTTTGGGGTAAAACTTCTCCATTTAAATTGCTAAGATCATTACAATATTTTTTTGCATAAACAACCCACAGAATTGGAGGTACCTATAAATTAAAGAAAATCGGACTATTTAATGTTTCATTTCTCTCTTAATTGTTTTATGTTTCTTTATAACTTTTTTTAACCATACATATATGCACATGAATTTAAAAATGCAAACCGTTATAAAGTAAAATAAATTTGAAAATACTTGTTTATTGGAAATCTCTTGATAACACTACCCGACAAAAAAATATCCTAGACATTTGATTCCTATGTATTCCTGCTGATTCCAAATATGTAATCAAATGGTTTCGAGATATTTTGAAATTTCAGTTTTCGCGCTAAGAAGAAAAGGAGGATTACTAATCTGTCAATATCTCCGCCATTACCGTCTTGAGTTTTATGTTATTTCATTTAATTTCATTTTGTGAGGATGAAATACCCTTTCCAATTCCACATAAAAGTGACGGAATTATGGCGGACAAAAGATTTGTTTTTATGCAAAAAATAAGTTAAATACAAGATGTCGAGGATATCAAAATTTTTGAAATTTTGTCGGGTAGTGTAATTTGAAAATTTGTATGGGAAATTTTGGGCAATTATGGGTAATTTGAATTTTTTTTGGGTAATCCCAAGAATTTAAAACGGCAACGCTGATTTCAATTCCAGTAATTCCGTTGTGAACAAGGTGAACAGAAATTGGACAATTGGATTCGCTCGATTGTGCTTGGCAAGCGGAGCTTTCAAGTTAATTTTTTTTATAGTCAAAATGGAGGCAACAAAAAAGCAAAAGTTATCCACATTGGATCAATTAAAAGAAATCACTGTTGTGGTGGCTGATACTGGAGACTTCGAAGGTAATTACGATCTTAAAACCGCCATTTCAATTTTTTGGGGATCAACAGTTCACAAACAGCTTCGCGGTAAGCGCTTATCAGTGCAAACTCCAAAGTGAATAGAAAGTCAGCTGAATGTCAAGTGAATGGCATGCATGCACATTTCAGAAAGTTAACGGAAATACTTTAAGGTCAACTGCATGGAATAATGGGATTTGATTTGATTTTTGCATGCCACATTTAGAATTGTGATTTAAAAATATTTACAAGCACATTTTTGAAATATTAATATGGTTACGTAAGCCTTTATTTAAAATTTTTTTGTTGAATATCATTTGGTAGCTTGTCTATGGACCCACAAATTTAGATAAGTAAGTCTCCCCTAACACCCCCTCAAAGATTTATTTGAAAAACACAAATACCTACTTTTGTTGTTGTATCCACCAAGATACTCCTCGAAGGTTTTTGGTAGTGTGGGGAAAGTAACAGTTCTTTGCGGATAGCTCCGGTACGCTCGTGTACTAGTCCCATCTGACACTAGCCCGACTGTTGTGCGAACGATTTTTTTTTTTTGGCCATTATCAACCTCGGCCGGTGGATTTTAGTCGCCTCTTAAGATAGGCATTCCTTACTACGGATATATTCTAAGCCATCTAACCTGCTGGGGGAAATACTTTTGTAGATATAGATTTTGGTAGGCATATTAAATATGAGCCGCTTGTCAGATTAATTATGTAGTTTATTGCAATAATATAACCAAACCAGGTATTTTAAATAATTATTATAATAATAATGTTTTATTTTATACATGTAAGCCATGAAGTTGTACAAGCCCACAGACGCCACCACGAATCCCTCGTTGTTATTGAATGCAGCTAAAATGGAACAGTACGCACATCTTCTGAAGGAAGCCGTCAATTACGGAGCTAAAGCTGGAAAGTAAATATTAACCGGTAATATAAATATTTATAAAAATTCACATCTCGATTTTTTTTTTCATTTCAGATCTGTAGACGAAAAAGTACAGGAAGCGATTGATTATTTGGGCGTACTTTTTGGTTGTGAAATTTTGAAAATAATTCCTGGAAGGGTTTCCACTGAAATCGATGCTCGATTATCTTTCGATACTAAAAAGAGTGTTGCAAAAGCCCTTAAGTTGATACAATTATATGAGCAGAAGGGTATAGAAAAAGAGCGAGTTCTTGTAAAAATTGCGTCCACCTGGGAAGGCATACAGGCGGCAAAAATTTTAGAAGAAAAACATCAAATTCATTGCAATTTGACACTGTTGTTTTCATTTGCTCAAGCTGTTGCCTGTGCGGATGCTGGTGTCACTTTGATATCGCCATTTGTTGGACGCATTTTGGATTGGTATGTTGCCAATACCAAAACAAAAAGTTTTGAACCGGAAAAAGATCCTGGAGTTATATCGGTTACCCAAATCTACAATTATTACAAAAAATATGAATACAAAACCGTTGTGATGGGCGCTTCATTTAGAAATGTTGGAGAAATAAAGGCATTGGCTGGTTGTGACTATTTAACCATTAGTCCTGCTCTATTGAAAGAATTAGAAAATGATGATGAACCTATTACTGCACAGTTATCGGTTAAAAACGCCAAGGCAACGGATGTGGAAAGGATTAATATAGATGAGCCAACTTTCCGTTGGTTAATCAACGAAGACGCTATGACTACTGAAAAGCTTTCTGAAGGTATAAGGAAATTTGCACAGGATGCTAAAAAATTGGAAGACGTTATAAGAAAATACATTGCCGATGCATAAGCAATTGCAAATTAAAAAGTTCTGGATTTTTCTAAAGTTTGTTTTATGAATCCCTTGAAATTAATTGAATGACCCTCCTTTGTGATACAATTTAAATAAAATGGTAATGGTTTGATAAAAAAAATACCTATTTTTGTTTTTTTTGCTAGGAGTAGGACGAAGAACTATCAAGCTAACAAAATCAAATAATGCTCTATTACTTACCGTTCATTTTTGTAATGATTTCTTGATTACGTTTGCGCAGCAACACACATACGTATTAGAAGGCTGCACGAATGGATTCGAAAGGGCCAACAAAATATTCGCGGCCGTCCAATTACAGTACCTACTTGTTTCTGTCGTTTTAAAGTACAATGCATAGAGTATTCGAAAATATATAAGAGGCAAATGGTATTGTGCAGAGGTCTAATACGTATCTGGTTGAGACGCCCTGCAAAAATCCACGCCTTATTTCAGGTTTATTCCAGATGATATAAAGGCATATGGAATAATAGCTTTGATCAATAACTCAAAATTTTTACGTATGTATGTATTTATTTATTTATTTATTTCAAAAAAAAAAAAGTAATCAAGCGTACAATGGTACGAATTTATCTTCAATAAGCCGAAAAATTCGCGAAAGAGAGTCAAATTGAGAGAGTTGATAATAGTTGCAACTTGCAAGTAAACAAGAATTATCTAAAGGATATTGCAGTTCATCATCTGAAGAAACTATTAGAAAACTTTTTCCGAACATTGAGTTTATATTTGACAACCAATGACACTACTACTGATTAACACTACAAGGCTTTAAGCGCATTGGAGTCCTCTTTTGCTGAAAACAACCAAAAAAAAAGTAAACTTTCAGTCATTAATTTCAGAATATTTCACTGCATTGTAACATTCTTTAATAGTTTTTTGTAAAACAATGTTTTAAAATAACAAGTAAGGAAGCCTAAGTTCGAGTGGAATCGAACATTAGATACTCAGCTGTATGCTTTCATTGTTTGTTTGCGTTTGATGGAAACACGGTTTACTTTATGTAAAGCGAGTGCTGCATAAAGCGGGCGCCCATTTTCAACATTTTTATCAGTCATCCAACCAAGCATATGAATATTATTCTTTGTGCAACATTTCATTCCTTTATGACTTCTAGTTACAAAGATGTCACGTTACAAATTCCCGAAGGGTGTTCCAGAAATATCTTTGTTAAAAAGTAGGCGTGGTCATAAACCGATTTGAATAAATTTTTGAGTGTCTATTAACACAAGTTATAAAAGTGTATAAACCAAGTTTCGTCATAATTTCTCAATTATTTGTCGAGTTATAGGCTAAGAAATCTCGTATATTCCTTTGTCTAAAAAGAGGCGGTGCCACGCCCATTTTCCAAAATTTTTCTATTTTTTGTTTCCGGTCTATTGTGGAACTTATGCCACAAAATTTCAATGAATTATCTTTATATTTGACAAAGATATCGCTTAAAATATTTTTATTAGGCCACTTTATAATACCCATATATAAAAGTGGGCGTGGTCGTCAACCGATTTCGCTAAAATTCCGAACATGTATTACCACAGGTAATAAAAGTGTACACACCAAGTTTCGTCATAATATCTCAATTATTTGTCGAGTTATGGGCTCAGAAATCTCGTATATTCCCGCTTCTAAAAAGAGGCGGTGCCACGCCCATTTTCCAAAATTTTTATATTTTTAGTTTTATGTCCGCAGTTGGACTCCTGCCATAAAATTTCAATGATATATCTTTATATTTGATAGAGATATAGCTTAAAATGTTTTTATTAGGTAACTTTATAATACACATATATAAAGGTGGGCGTGGCCGTCAACCGATTTTAACAATTTTCCATCCAAATGTTTGCCTAAGTAAATCACGCATACCAAATTTCATCGATATATCTTGAATGGTTTATCAGTTATGACATATAAAACTTTCCATGTTTGACCCTTAATAAGTGGGCGTGGCACCGCCCATTTTCCAAAATTTCATCAAATTTCTTCATAGGGGCCTGAGCTCAACACGTGGGTAAAATTTCATCGCTCCAGCTATATTAGTGACTGAGATACCAAATTTCCGATTTTTTCTATATAGGAAAAGTGGGCGTAGTCATGGTCCGATTTCGCCCTATTTCAATACCAACCGTCCTAGTCTCGATACCAACTTGCATTTCAAATTTCATCAAAATATCTCAATTTTTGCGCGATTAGAGTGTTTACAGACGGACGGATGGACGGACGGACATGGCTCAATCGATTTCTCTTTTCACCCTGATCATTTTGATATATATAAGTCTATATCTATCTCGATTATTTTATTCTGTTACAATCCACCGTTATGTGATTAAAACTATAATACTCTGTGTACTAGTACAGCTGAGTATAAAAATTGCCATTCAAATGTAGTTTAAAAAATACAAATATGTATGAAATTGACTTTTTTTTACTAAAAATTAAAAAATTCTATAACTCGAAGTCCCCGTAACTCGAACTTTTTTTTGGGGATTTAGGCGATTCGAGTTATAGAGGTTCGACTGTAGTTGCAGCTTTAAAAAATAGAAGTGTCAAAAACATATCTGTGGGAATTACTTTGTTTATTAAAATTACTTTTTATCATTGTTAAATATTTTTTTTATTATCTTTGATTCTTTGAAATTTATATATTTCAAAAGAGAGAATTTTTATCACGATTTTGTAATTCAATCGACCAACATAAATTGTTATAAAATAAATATTTTTATTAAAATAAAATATATACATATATACTATATATATATATGTATTGACAATTTTTAATATCAAAAAATAAAATTTTATATGATTAGATTTTCCATTTTACAGAAGAGAACATTGACTTTTCAAAATTAAATTTTTTCTACCGATTGGCACACGGTCTTGATGACTCATCTAAATTATCAAATTATGTATAGGCAAATAGCACTAAGCCCAGAGTCCAAGATAACTGTTAAGTTTTCCAAAAAGTCTAAAATAACAATTTCAGCTTAAGAGAAATGCATAACCAGTAGGACGCATATTTGTAAGAAAGGTTTTATCCGAGCTTTTTTAACAAAGGTCTTCATCTGGAGTGATAAACTGCTGGTAAATGGGGTAAAGTGATAAAATAATAATTGTGATAAATTATCTGTCAAAATTTGTATGAAAATATATTTAAGCAAAGTTTATCACTTTACCGAACGATTTTATTGCATAAATTAATAAATTTTGGTAAAAATCAAGTCTGACACATTGTCAGTTTTACTTTATCAATTTAAAAGAAGAAATTGTGCTTTCCTTCGCCATTTTAGCACGAATTATTAAAATAATTTCTATAAAAATGTTATATGCATTTTTTGTTTATTTTATTGGGTTTTTTATTTATTAATCAAGTTGATACTTACAGCTGAAAAGAGTTTAAACAATTATATACCAAGGTGCGTTCATGTAAAAATGCGGATAAACTGATAAACTTTAACAATTTATTACTTTATCACTTTAGAAGAAGACCGCTAATATAAAATATATACTGTAAATCTATTTTTGTTACCTATAGACGATTTTCAAATTTATTGCACAATGACCTTCAAACAAATTTGGCACAATTTGAAATTTTAATTTTCCATCACTGGTTTAGATGGGTTCGGAGAAATAATGGCAGCTTGTCAACTCTGTTTGTAAGAAATACAAACAAACCATTTGTGCGATTAGAAAATTTTAAAAATGTCTGATGCTTCCAAAAATAAACAAAAATCCAGAAAAACCAATGGTTGGGAGGAAGCCGGTTGCGAGTTCTATCAGGAAAGTTACTGTGCGGATTGGGATGGCTTTGCTAAAAACCCAATTGCAATAACAACTTTGCTGCCATCAAAACAAAACAGACTAGGTTGAAAATTTACTATACTTTTTTATTAATTTGTTTCACGTACATATAAAAATATGTATTAATAATTGTGATTATATAATTTTTTTGGTTTTGTGGCTTCATCGAACGTATTTTATATATTTCATTGCTTTCGAACAGGTACGTCGAAACGGAACTACCACACACACACACAAACGGATCGTAAGCACAAAGTAAATAACTGGCAGCAACAATTCCCTTCAACTGCCCCTAGAAATCATCAGCAAAATGATGGTGGACAATTTTCACTACTGCCAGACTTATCCCAAGTTGTCAACGACGAAGAGCACATTTGGGAGGAAATGTTTCAAATCAAGCAATTGCCACTGTCCATGCAACAAAAAAAAGAATTCAAATCGGATTTACAGGTTAGCACATGACTAAATACGTAAATATCATTTACTTCATTAATATCACAATCCAAAAGAACAAACAAGGTTTTCCGAAAGATTCTCATAGGAAAGTGCAACATCGTTTTATATCAAGGGCTAAAATTTAAATCTTGATAAAGAGCACACAATTAGTATTCGGAATTCGTATTTACCTTGTGCTTGTGCAGTGGGTAGAGTGGTCGCCTGCTATGCCAGAGGTCTCGGGTTCAAACCCCAGTCCGAGCAAAAACACCAAAAAATTTTCTAATTAGTAAAAATCCAATTATTGGGTTTTTTAAGAGCAGCGGTCACCTCTCGGCAGTTGGCGGCATACCCTCCGAGAGTATTTCTGCCATGAAAAAGCTTCTCACAAAAAATGCATTCGCCGTTCGGAGCCGGCATAGGAAAACTGTAGATCCACCCAATTAGTAGGAAAAACAAAAAGGAGCACACCTCGAATTGGGAGAGAAGCTCGGCCATAAAACTCGTCAGTTATAATAGCGCCATTGTATTATATTATTATTATTATTCGTATTTACCCGCTTTTCCAAAATTATGAGCTGATCTAACTCTCTTTCTGACTCTAAGTTCTCTTTCTCAAGTCATCTTAACTTAGTTGTATCTAAATCCTACGCTATGCTTGCTTTTGTTCGTCGTAATGCTGCTGAATTTACTGATCCGTATACGTTAAAACTTCTGTATACTTCTTTCGTTCGATCAA
Organism: Urophora cardui; assembly: GCA_960531455.1. Taxonomy (NCBI): domain Eukaryota; kingdom Metazoa; phylum Arthropoda; class Insecta; order Diptera; family Tephritidae; genus Urophora; species Urophora cardui. Next base: position 1,229,476 of record OY482670.1, read on the forward strand.
GACTTGAATACGCATCTTTTATTTGGTCACCCTATCATGAATGTCACGTAACTCGTTTAGAACGCATTCAGAAAGCCTTTTTACGCTTTGCCCTCCGCTCTCTTCGTTTTTCGGACCCTGTTCCTTCCTATCAATCTCGCTGTCTATTACTTGGTCTGAAGTCCCTCCAAACCAGAAGACAGATACTGTCACTGTCATTTGTCTTTAACATCATCTGTGGCTCCATTGATTGCCCTCCTCTACTTGCACGCATCCCATTTAATATCCCCGTCAGGCACCTTAGAAATCCACTCCCTTTCCATATTGCACATTTTAAATCGTTGTATGCTCAAAATGCTCCTGTTACCAGAGCCTTAATTGACTTTAATAAGCTATCCCAGTCTATTGAGATTGACTTCTCACTACCAAAGGGATTATTCATTTATTCACTTAACATGTTTCTTAAATAATATCTTACTATTTTCGACTGGGTCCTTTCTGGCCCAATGTGCCCTTTATGGCATGCTTGCCCCTTACTGGGTATACTCAATTATTTAATTATACTTTCTATATTTTATTAAGTACTCCCTACTGAGTTAAATTTGTATTCATTTCATTCATTTCTTTTAAATGCAACTATTGTTAATTCTGTTTACATTATTTTTGAAGTATAACAGATAATGCCATTATACCTTAGTTTATGTAGATACATATTTATATATTTGATTAGCCTTTAAAACTTACTTTTGTATATCCTGGCTATTAATAAATAAATACAAATACAAGTAATTGTTATGGAGGATCGAATAAAATATCAATCACTCATATCAATTATGAAACAAAATCCGAAACAGATTTTTCTCAAATGTTTCGCCAGTTCTTAAGTTGATAAACAATGCTTGAGAATGTGTTTATTTTCAAATGAAAAATATGCTGGTTCTTAAATAAAGAAACAATTGAGAATTTCTTTTCCAATGCTTAATGGTAAGTTATAAATACATACCTACATTTACATATATCTCAAGCCCAAGATTGTTGAAACTTAATAATTTTTATGGTAATTTGAGAAAAAAAACATATTTCAAAACTGCAAGCATTTTTATGAGATCCAAAAATCTGTTAAACGCTTTCCACATTAAAAATGATTTAACTGATTTTACCCTCTGATTGTTTTTTTTTTTTTTTTTGGGAATGCGTTTAAACCCGTTTTCTGTTTTTCCAGGTTGTAAACATCGTGACACTGTAATCCAAAAAAAAAAAAAAATCACAAATTTCGCATTTTTATTAAATTTCTTCCTTAGAGTGCAACAAAATTGCGGCTACAAGGTTTTAACCAACTGAAATGGAAACAACGCAAAGTCTGGCAAAAGATTGTCCTCGAATGGTCAAAATTCAGTGCCACAATTAAATTGTGGCAGTCATCTTTAAAACAAATCGAAGGTCATTTCGGCAGTGGCGTAGCTGCGTATTTTATATTCTTACGATGGCTTTTCTATCTTAACTGCTTTACATTTCTATTAATAGTTATATTTGTAATCACACCAAATATTCTAGCACATGAACAGCTAGTAGAGAGATGCAGTCAGTTTAAACAACAGCAACACACAAATTACTCAATTAATTGCCCTATAGAAATATTGGATGGTAGCACATATGATATTAGAAACAGAGATTCATTTAATATTCTTGATATAGTGCAAGGCACTGGCATATTAGAAGCGTCTTTAATGTTTTACGGTGGCTATTCGAATAGGCGTGTAGGCATCACATTTGAAGACACTCATAATTTGACGCAAAGTGAAAATGAACGACTATTCCATTATGATCTTTCATCGGCATATATATTTGCGGTTTTGGGATATTTTACAACAACACTAGTTTTCATATTAAAAGCATCGGCACGTGAATTTAAAGATCGCCTCATTAACGGCAGATGGCAGTTTTATCAATATTGTAATTTGGCTTTTGGCGGTTGGGACTTTTGCATTCACAATGAAAAGTCGAGCATTATAAAGCATAAGGCGGTCTTTAATGAATTCAAAAGCTCAATTCATTCAAAACGTATTGAAGTTGAACGAAATAATCGTTCGCATGATTATATGTTAAAACTTGTATTGGTAAGAATTATTGTAAATATAGCCGTTGTTATTATATTAATATTATCAGCTTATATAATATTTTTACTATTTAATGTGAGCTTGAAGCAAGCACAGATCAGATTTTTTAATGTCACTTACCCAAATGCCAATTCAGACACTGTGAGTGTGATTAGTGATGTTGAGGCGGAAGTGAGGCACATGCCATCGGAACTGCTCGATTTGTTCTTTGATTTCGTTCCTTTTTTTGGTATTGTTTGTTTGAACCTTGTGTTACCAGTTGTTTTTAAATATTTATGCACATTTGAAAAGTATTCACCATTATTTGTGATCAAAATTAGTTTGATTCGTATGATATTTTTACGACTCGCCTCGTTATTTGTTTTATTAAGTCGTTTCTATTATATAGTCATACCGAATTCGGAAACTAGTGTAACGGCGCCCAACAAACCGTATAAATGCTGGGAAACTTTTGTGGGACAACAATTTTATAAACTTGTTTTAACCGATTTCGTAAGCCATCTTTTTGTAACGTTTTGCTTGAATTTGCCTCGTGCTTTGCTGGCAATATATTTCAATAATAATTTTTTGAAATTTGTTTGTGAACAAGAATTTGAATTATCGAAACATGCCCTGGATATTGTTTATTTACAAACGATATGCTGGATTGGCAGTTTTTATATGCCCATTTTGCCAGCTTTAATAGCTATAATTATTTTCTTCATGTTCTATGTTAAAAAATTTCAATGTCTTGTCAATTCGAAACCAACACATGTACTCTATGGCACATCCCGTTCCAATTCTTTATTTATGTTTGTTTTGCTGATTTCATTTATTGTCTCAGTAATAGTATTAACCTATGCCTTTGCCGAAGTGACACCATCCTTTGCATGCGGCCCGTTTCGTGGTTTGGCAACGGTCTGGGACGCGCCGTTAAGTACTTTTATGAGAATGCCTGTATTTTTCAAAGATTTCGTTTTTTTCTTTGGTACACCAGGCTTTGTTATACCTTGTTTCTTTATTTTAACTCTGTTGCTTTATTATTTTTATGCCGTGTCAGATGCCAACAAAAATATGGTGGAGGTTTTAAAAAATCAATTAGTATTAGAGGGGCATGATAAGAAATTTTTATTGACTCGTCTGTTATTAACTCATCAAGAAACGCAGGAGTAAAACAATTATTAATGTTTAAATAAAAAAAGTAAATTCTTAACTATGCATACATACGTAGACACATATATTAATAAACATACAGTTTATGCCACAACACATGCGAAGTTGTAAATTCTGTCGTATACATCCATCCATATATACTTACATAATATGTATATGGACATTGTACATGTGGAGCATTCCATGGAAAATGGTAAATTTGTCCCGTACAAACATTTCGATTTCTCAAACATACACCAGTTTTTCAAATGCAAGCTTCTGGTTTTTGTTTAGAAATTGGCCACACAATATTGATGTACTAGAAACTTTGTTTGATAACCTTTTGGTTTGTCTGTGAATTGTAAAGATTTATACCATTTGTCCCGTACAAACAATGTAAAAAATTACATTACAGCATTTTTAATTCTTTTAGAATAACCATATTTCTAATATTTTAGTTGTTTGAATAAACCTTGATATTAGTCCTACCACACTTACTTTTTTATTTTTTTCTAATACAATTAATTTGACTAAAATTGCACCTGGTTCGCATAAACCAAGGATCATGGTAGACCAGCCCTGTCCCGTACAAACACATAACTTTTTTAAGATTTTTCACATATACACGAATATTTCAAAAGCAAGTTTCTGCTTTTAATAAGAGTTTTATTAGACAGTAATAATGCACCAGATATTTTGTTGGTGAACATTTTGGTGTTCCTTTAATTCAAATCCAAAACTGTAAAAATTCGTACAATTTGTCCCGTACAAACCATGGAATGCTCCATGTATGAGATGAGGTTATGGTAGGGAATATTTCATTATCATCACTAACAGCCAGTTTCGCGAAAGAATTTAAGTTTAATTTAACTTTTTTTACTTGAATTTTATATGAAATGTGACAGGGAAAAATTTAATTTTCATTTAAATTTTTTCGTGAAACTGGCTGTAAGTAATTTAAGCATAACTAAAAAACTAAAAATCGCAAAGATTTGCATTTAAAGATCTCCAGCATTGAAAGGCACAAAATACTCATAAATATTTAAACAAAACAGTAAAGAACCCAATTATAAATCTAAATATATATCTAATAGTCTAAGATACGACAGAACAAATGTATCCCCTCATCTGTTATTTACCAATGGACAGTGGTAACTGACAGTTCCTAAGCATATTAACACATCGCACATGGGTTGCCTAGCTAAAACGCGTACGAAAGGTACTAAATATTTAAAACAAAAACTAAAATTTTTAGGTATACTCCCCTTTTCTGTTATTTAAAAAAACGATACACCAGATGAAAGAAGGCAATTAGGAGAGTCCAAAAAACATGGGTTGCCTATCAAAATCTGGGGCAAACTGCAGGGTTGTCAGCTTTGAAAAGTGCAAAAAAATAGGTTGTCTCCCCTTTTCTGTTATTTAAAAAAACGATGCCCCAGATGAAAGAGGGCAATTAGGAGAGTCCAAAAAACATGGGTTGCCTATCAAAATCTGGGGCAAACTGGAGGGTTGCCAGCTTTGAAAAGTGCAAAAAAATAGGTTGTCTCCCCTTTTCTGTTATTTAAAAAAACGATACCCCAGATGAAAGAGGGCAATTAGGAGAGTCCAAAAAACATGGGTTGCCTATCAAAATCTGGGGCAAACTGGAGGGTTGCCAGCTTTGAAAAGTGCAAAAAAATAGGTTATCTCCCCTTTTCTGTTATTTAAAAAAACGATACACCAGACGAAAGAGGGCAATGAGGAGAGTCCGAAAAACATGGGTTGCCTATCAAAATCTGGGGCAAACTGGAGGGTTGCCAGCTTTGAAAAGTGCCTGAGTGATTTCTAAATAAAGGAAAAAAAGGGTTAAATACATGTTGTATAGAAATATGTTGTTAGGAAACATATAGTAAAATTTCACGAACTTTAATTTCGTGGAATGCTTTAACCCGCTAACACCTCCACGAAAGGGTCGTTTTGACCCCCTTTTTTTAAAGTCCGAAAAAAATACTATTTTGAAGGTCGATAGAGGGTTGAAATATTCTAGAAAATTATTGGCCATAAAATTTCACTGGGGGTCCCCTCAGACAAAATCTTTGCATAAATAACCCAAAAGACCACAGAAAGCAAAAAACATATTCCTTTGTATTATTTCAAGTAAAAACAAAGGAATATGTTTTTTGCTTTCTGTGGGCTTTTGGGTTATTTATACAAAGATTTTGTCTGAGGGGACCCCTAGTGAAATTTTATGGCCAATAATTTTCTAGAATATTTCAACCCTCTATCGACCTTCAAAATAGTATTTTTTTCGGACTTTAAAAAAAGGGGGTCAAAACGACCCTTTCGTGGAGGTGTTAGCGGGTTAAAGTATTCCACGAAATTAAAGTTCGTGAAATTTTACTATATGTTTCCTAACAACATATTTCTATACGACATGTATTTAACCCTTTTTTTCCTTTATTTAGAAATCACTCAGGCACTTTTCAAAGCTGGCAACCCTCCAGTTTGCCCCAGATTTTGATAGGCAACCCATGTTTTTTGGACTCTCCTAATTGCCCTCTTTCATCTGGGGTATCGTTTTTTTAAATAACAGAAAAGGGGAGACAACCTATTTTTTTGCACTTTTCAAAGCTGGCAACCCTCCAGTTTGCCCCAGATTTACATAGGCAACCCATGTTTTTTGGACTCTCCTAATTGCCCTCTTTCATCTGGGGTATCGTTTTTTTAAATAACAGAAAAGGGGAGACAACCTATTTTTTTGCACTTTTCAAAGCTGGCAACCCTCCAGTTTGCCCCAGATTTTGATAGGCAACCCATGTTTTTTGGACTCTCCTAATTGCCTCCTTTCATCTGGTGTATCGTTTTTTTTAAATAACAGAAAAGGGGAGTATACCTAAAAATTTTAGTTTTTGTTTTAAATATTTAGTACCTTTCGTACGCGTTTTAGCTAGGCAACCCATGTGCGATGTGTTAATATGCTTAGGAACTGTCAGTTACCACTGTCCATTGGTAAATAACAGATGAGGGGATACATTTGTTCTGCCGTATCTCGGACTATAATTATAAGTTTACTTTTGTATAAGTATATTACAAATATACAAATACATAGCATATATGTATATATGATTTAAAGCTATGTACATATTAATGTATGTTATGTTTATAAATATCATCATCCCAACTGGTATCTCTCTAAGAAAAGCGAAAGTCAAAGACATTTTTCGATTTATTTGAACTTAAATCCCAATAAAGTTAAACAAAAAATATTTCAAACTTTTATAATTTTTTCATTGTATCAGCGAGTTTTTTTTTATATGGCAAGTCAATTCAATGAATACACATACTACATTTTTATTTAGTGGCTTTAGATGTAGAAATGGAAATTAAAAAATATAAGTAATATATGTATAAATATATATATTTGTATATATATATGTATCTGTATCTGATTTGCAGGATTACAACCATGGATGCCAGGCTGGGTCCATGCGACATAAATTATCTGGATTAATTGCCGATTGTATCAGGATGGATACCTTTTTAGATTCCGTATTATCAAAATATGAAATCGCATTCAGTCGCGACATTATAACTGTTACAGCCTTATTAACTAAATTAATCGTATTATCCATTGCATTTAAATCGATGGCAGAATCCGTTGTCGATTCGGCCAGCTTATTATCTCTTATACGTTTCTTTTGTATAGCAATTATTTCATCTCGAAGTATGGCTTTCAGTATTGAACTGAGTTTGTAATTTGGTTGTACAAAGCAGCGAGCTGTTGCCACCATTGCAGCAGATAAGGGTCCGGTTATTCCGATATTTGTTACGAATTCGGCAATATTCGGGGTTAAGCGAAATGGTACGGGCCTATTTGAATCAAGCTCTTCCTTTTCATCATTAATGTCAAATTTATAATACGAAACATTCATTAGACCAGAATCTTGATGAATATACATCATATCCGCATTTAATCTAGTCAAATGTAGAGCATGCTCACACAGGAATGCCAAGGCTAGTTGCAAAGTTAACTAATAAGCAGAAAATTCAAATTGTGTCATCATCCATCTAAGACGGAAATCATGCAGTTGCTAATAAAAATGTGTACTCACCATTTTCCTGAATTGCCAGAAATCGGTAGCAGACAGGAATCTATTGAGTGCCCATTTTTTGAACATGGTACTTTGTATCATCGTACTTTGCACTTCACAAAATATATCACATAATACTGTATGTGTGGTTTGAGTGCCACGCGACTGCACCTCCGACAGGCGATCATAATATTTAACTATCGGTAGATCATGATCAATTTTCAGCTTTAGACAACACTTCTTATAGATCTCTTTCAAAGACACACTGGTCGGATTGTCTTCGGCTAAGCGCATTTGAGGTGAGATCGGCACAACTCTTGGTATTGTCATATTTAGAAAGCGTCGGGCTGTTTCCTTTTGCTTCTCTAAATAATAATTAAGCATACGCATCAATTGGAGTACACGTTCCTCACGCCGCGCATCGCCCAGTCCAGTATCTATAACTACCAAATAGGGATATATTTTGCCATTCGTGCCGCGTATATATAATCTTCTTGCGGCCGTATTATTTTTTTGTACGATCTCGACACGTGGCATAAATCTCGCTATACGTATATGATAATGTGAAGAAGATGGCAATAGTAATTCGCCCGGCAATTCTACTTCGGCGGTTTTTTGACTGAAATTCGATAAGAATCTGCATTTGTCTTCAATAAGAAATGATGTTGGTAGCTTTTTCACTTTTGCTTCCAATGCTTTTATCCACGTTTTCAACTTCGATATAAGATTATGTAATTTCATGGCGCCCGGTTTAGAGAAATCGAAATCATTTGTAAACTGTTCCTTCATTTTTTGGAATACTGGATCTTGGAATGTTACTTGTGCTCGCCGCGCTATTGACTCGGATGCTGCCGAGTTTGTGGCCGAGGTTGCAACGGAGCCCGGTATATTTTCAATGCCAATGCCAAATGTGGAGCCCAGTTTCTTAACAAAGTGAAGCGTGTGTGGCGTTATGGTTGCCTCATTGACGCCACTTCGATTTTCAAATGCAATTGCATAGCATTTAATTAGGCCTTGACGCAATTGTCTAAGGACCTCTTCGGTCCAGCTTTCTCTAAACCAAACCATTTGATCGACTATACCCTCCAGTGAACTGAGAATTGTTGGATGAATTTCGCGTTGGACATGCATTACTTTTGAACAGCGCCACATTGATGGTGTGGCTTTAATTGGATTAACAGTTGAGCCCGTCGAAGTGGTTTGGCCTGAATTTATTGCTTGACCTGAATTTTGGCTGTCGTTGGTCTGTAAAATATGTGTGTACATTAATATTAATATAAACATACATACACATGTACATATATTGATCATTTAAGGGCCGTTTACTCAACCTCTGATTAACGCTAACCGGAGGGTAAAGGTCCGGTTAAGTTGTGGACTGATTATCGACCACATATTGAATGTGTGGTTTGATGAAGTCGATAATGATGTTTAACCGGACCTTTAACCTCCGGTTAGCGTTAATCAGAGGTTGAGTAACGGCCCTAAATCCGATTTGAAATCAAATGTATACATATACGAAGTATGCATGCTTTATGCATGAAAAAGTATGTATAATGTAGATATGAGTTCTCGGTTAATATAATTTGTACATATACATACATACATATACCCCGCTAACAATTTTATCAGATATTGGGCCGTATTGAATAAAAACCAAGCAAATGCTTTTACTCAAGATTTAAAAAATTTGACATTAATTTGTATGAACCAAATTTCAAAATTTGTGTAAAAGGTCTGAAATCTTAAGCAAAAGCAAATGCTTGGCTTTTATTAATATGACCCATTTTCTGAAAAAAATCTGAGTACAAAGTTGACTTTGTAGACATTTTATGAATTTTTTACTGATTTCTATCAGAAATGTCTAGGTAATTTTCCTTTTTCCCATCCGAAAAATCTTTTGTATTTTTATTTTTTTAAATCTTTTAATTGTTCGTTCAGAAAACTGTTGATATCTGTCCGAATCGTCAGTACATGTCTGTAGGAATTCCTGTCAACGTCTCCATACATTTCTCTTGCAGAAGTCGTACAGAAATTTTATTGATTTCGGAGTTCTTTTGCCGAAAACCTGATAAATATCTAAGAGATTTCGGGCGAATTTGTTATCTGGGTATACATGAAATGTGGTATCAGGGTGGTCCAAAATTGCATGAAAAAAATAAAGTTCTCCCGTAATCCGCGGAACAGCCCGCATTTTATGCGACTGTGCTTCGGAAATCGCGCAAATGCCTTCCTTCTGCTTGTAAGTACATCAGTGATGATGCATATTTTTTTGCAGTCCTTAATGAACAAGAAAGATTTTTTTTTTATCATTAAAAAGGGAACACATATTGTTTCGCAATGATTTTATCGGTTTTAATTTTTTTGGAACACCTTACGCATCTATATACATATATAACAAGTAAGGAAGCCTAAGTTCGAGTGGAATCGAACATTAGATACTCAGCTGTATATTTTCATTGTTTGTTTGCGTTTAATGGATTTTATGTAAAGCGAGTGCTGCATAAAGTGGGCGTAGCCACGCCCATTTTCTAAATTTTTATCAGTCATTCAACTAAGCATATGAATATTATTATTTGTGCAAAATTTCATTCTTTTATGACTTCCAGTTACAAAGATGTCACGTTACAAATTTCCAAAGCGTGTTCCAGAAATATCTTTGCTAAAAAGTAGGCGTGGTCATAAACCGATTTCAATAAATTTTTGCGTGTCTATTAATACAAGTTATAAAAGTGTATAAACCAAGTTTCGTCATAATATCTCAATTATTTGTCGTGTTATGGGCTCCGAAATCTCGTAGATTCCTTTGTCTAAAAGGAGGCGGTGCCACGCCCATTTTCCAAAATTTTTATATTTTTTGTTTCCGGTCTATTGTAGAAATCATTTCACAAAATTTCAATGAATTATCTTTACATTTGACAAAGATATCGCTTAAAAAGTTTTTATTAGGTCACTTTATAATACCCATATATAAAAGTGGGCGTGGCCGTCAACCGGTTTCTCTAAAATTTTGAACATGTATTACCACAATAAAAGTGTACACACCAAGTTTCGTCATTATATATAAATTATTTGTCGAGTTATAGGCTAAGAAATCTCGTATATTCCTGCTTCTAAAAAGAGGCGGTGCCACGCCCATTTTCCAAAATTTTTACGGTTTTTGTCTTATGTTCGTAGTTAGACTCCTGCCATAAAATTTTAATGATATATCTTTATATTTGACAGAGATATCGCTTAAAATGTTTTTATTAGGTCACTTTATAAGACCCATATATAAAATTGGGCGTGGCCGTGAACCGATTTTAACAATTTTTCGTCCAAACATTTGCCTAAGTAAGTATATCACGCGTACTAAATTTCATTGATATATCTTCAATGGTTTCTGAGTTATGACTCATAAAACTTTCAATATTTGCCCCTTAATAAGTGGGCGTGGCACCGCCCATTTTCCAAAATTTTTGTGTTTTTTGTTTTATGTCTATAGTTGGACTCATGCCACAAAATTTCAGTGATAGATATTTATATTTGACAGAGATATCGCTTAAAATGTTTTTATTAGGTCACTTTATAAGACCCATATATAAAATTGGGCGTGGCCGTGAACCGATTTTAACAATTTTTCGTCCAAACATTTGCCTAAGTAAGTATATCACGCGTACCAAATTTCATCGATATATCTTCAATGGTTTCTGAGTTATGGCTTATAAAACCCTCAATGTTTGACCCTTAATAAGTGGGCGTGGCACCGCCCATTTTCTAAAATTTCACCAAATTTATTCATAGGGGCCTGAGCTCAACACGTGGGTAAAATTTCATCGCTCTAGCTATATTAGTGGCTGAGATACCAAATTTCCGATTTTTTCTATATAGGAAAAGTGGGCGTGGTCATGGTCCGATTTCGCCCATTTTCAATACCAACCGTCCCAGTCTCGATACCAACTTGCATTCCAAATTTCATCGAAATATCTCAATTTTTGCGCGAGTTAGAGTGTTTACAGACGGACAGACGGACGGACAGACGGACGGACGGACATGGCTCAATCGATTTCTCTTTTCACCCTGATCATTTTGATATATATAAGTCTATATCTATCTCGATTATTTCATTCTGTTACAATCCACCGTTATGTGATTAAAACTATAATACTCTGTGTACTAGTACAGCTGAGTATAAAAATGATTTGGTGTTTAATTGTAACGCTAAAACTTGAAAACGGCTGAACCAAATCAAATACTTCCTTAGGGGGGTTTGTTTGTTGGTACCCCGCAAAGGTTTAGTCGAAGAAAAAATTAAAAAATATTAGGGGGGCGTGGCACCTCCCATACCATCTTAATTTTTCATGCTGATTATCTCTAAAAGAGTTCAAGGTAGGGAGCTGAAAATTGGTATAGAGGTAGGTGATATCAAAACCCTTCTCACGCAGAAAAGTGGGGGTTATCAGAAAAGAGGGCGTGGCAACTCCCATACAAACTTAATTTTTCATGCTGAATATCTCTAAAATTGTTTAAGGTAGGGACTTGGAAATTGGTGTGGAGATAAACGATAACAATTCTATATTAACGCAAAATAATAGGAGTTATACGAAAAGGGGGCGTGGCACCTCCCATATATACTTAGCGTTGGAAGCTGAATATATCAGAAAGACTAAATGGCAGGATCCTGAAAATTGCTATAGAGCTAAATGATATTAAAACCACTCTCACGCATAAAACTGGAGGTTATCGAAAAAGGGGGCGTGGCACCTCCCATACCCCTTAATTTTTTAAGCTGAATATCTCTAAAAGGATTTAAGGCAGGGACCTGGAAATTGGTACAGAGCTATATGATATCAAAACAATTTTTGCGCATAAAAGTGTAGGTTATCGGAAAAGGGGGCGTGGCATCTGCCATATAATCTTAATTTTTCAAGCTGATTATCTCTAAAGGAGTTCAAGGTAGGGAGCTGAAAATTGTTATAGAGCTAAATGATATTAAAACCATTCTCACGCATAAAAGTGGGGGTTATAGGAAAAGGGGGCGTGGCACCTCCCATACAAACTTAATTTTTCAAGCTGAATATCTCATTCGGACATCGACTTTCGGACAGTTTACATCGTGCTTGTGCTTTTCTTTTAAGTGTGAAGTAAATTTTTCTCAATAGTACAGTCCATAATTTAATCAGTGCACTTTCTTTTTCTATTTCTTAATCTTTATAAATTTTTCTCTTACTGAGTGTATCCTAACCAGGTGAGTGATTTTGCCTCTAGCTATTAATTGATTAGCTGTTAGTAAATCTCCTCAGGTTGCCCAAAGCAATCAAAAAAAAAAGAAAAGGTGTCTTCTAAGACACCAAACAGCGGTTGTAGAAATATGGAGCTGCCGGCCATTTGGTCGGCAGCGGCCAATGATGTTAAAAATAAAGGAGGAACTAAAAAAAAGGTAAAAATCGACAGTGTATCCAATGTCACTGGTTTTTTTGAAATGTCCAAAGAGGGTTTGGTGGAATTTCGCGGTAACAATAAAAAAGTAATTAATTCGGTGCAACATGAAAAAACATATGTAGAACATTCCAGTAACAACTCAGTTGGTATGGATGTTGACTTGTCTGATAAAATTGGCGGCAAAAATTCCGCCAATTCTAATGACGTCACACAAATTGCAAATCAATCATTTGTTGATACGGATGAAATTGAAACACACGACATGTTAGGAAAAAACTCCCCTGCCATTGTGGCAAAAGACAAAGTTTCGGTATATGAAACTAATGAAAATAAAACATTAAATACTGAATACAGTTCGAACAAAAATATTTCAGATACACAAACAAATTTATACCCAGACGACTTTCATGGAGACATTTTTGTGCTCGTAGATGTTTCAAAAAACCCCTCTATATATAAGGAAAAAGTCACAAATGGCTTAACCCTGTATTCAGAAATAAAAGACCTAAAAATCAAAGACTTAGACGAAATCTATACGGTAGGCAGAACACTTTATAAAGTTACTTTTAAAAACGCTTATGCAGCAAACAATTTTATCTTAAATCCTAAAATATTAAAAAGAGGTTTTACATCCTATGTTCCCAGAACTGCTTTAGAAACCTTCGGTGTTGTAAGGGGTGTTCCCCTCGGTTATACCGAAGAAGAAATTTTCCGTGACACAAAAACGCCAATTGATATTAGATCTGTTAAAAGATTCCAAAGAAAAGATCAAATAGAAATTAACGGAGAAATTTCAGTCAAATATACACCAACAACCACCGTAAAAATCGGTTTTGTAGGCAAGGATATTCCCAAAAAAGTTTTTTTTAACCACACTAGACTTGATGTTAATTTTTTTATACCTTCTTTAAGACAATGTGATCGCTGTGGCAGACTTGGCCACTCGAAATTTTCCTGCAAAGGTAAGCCACGATGTCGTATGTGTGGCAAAACAGAATGTAAAGACCTATCTTGCAAATCCGTAACATGTATACTTTGTGGCAACTCCGGGCACAATTCGACAAACAAAGATCTATGTCCCCACTGGGAAAAGGAGGCTAGAATCAACAAAATAAAAACTATAAAAAAAATGTCAAGAAAGGAAGTTTTGGAGGCTTACTATCCTAGAAACCGTTTTGAACTACTTCAAAACGAAGATGCTGAATTTCCCCCCCTTCAAATCACTGAAACTGAAACTGTGGATAAAGAGGAAAATATTTGTAACAACCCCCTTAGGAAGAGATTTAGCTCGGTACTTAAGCAAAAAAATTCGAACAGATTCCATACTCCGCCACCGAAGGAAGCGCCCATTTTTATAAGAAAAAATCCCATCTCCCATAACGTTCCTGTTTATAACACCCCTGAGTATCAAAAAAACATAGTATCCGAATTCGAAAAATTATTCAACCAACTCTTCAGCTTATCACAACAGATGGCAATAACTTGTAATAATAAAAATTTCAAAGAACAGATTTCTTCCCTTAGAGGTAACTTTAATAACATAATTTCAAACAAAGACAGCCTGGATATACTCCACAGTTCACTTAATACCTCACATAATGAAAATTCTTCAATATAATGTGCAATCTTTAAAAGCAAACATAGATACAATAGAATATTACTTAAATAAATACAACTTTGATTTCGCTTGTCTGAGCGAAATTTTTCACTCACGTAACTCAACTCACCGTAACATTATTAATTTCAAAATTTGCAAAAAATACCGTAATGATGGATACGGCGGTGTAGCCATAGCCATCAAAAAGAACATCAAATTTCATAAAATCCCATTTAATACACCTTTTGATATACTTATAATACAATGATGCCCAAACACATCTTACGGGCGAGCAATGTCATAATTTAAAGAAAAAAAATTTTTTTTTCTATATGTTTGTTTTTGTAGTTTTTTACAACTTCATTGACATCTCGATAACCCAGTAGAAAAATTAGGACACAAACCAGACTGATGATCGAAATTAACTAAAAATCCAACTTTGTATTTATGTTATGCAAACAAAGCTATCGAATATGCATTGGAATATATATATACATTTTTAATTAATAAAATTAATATTAATATTTATAAATAAATAATTAATTAATATTGAAAAGTGGATTGGTTTTAGAAAGCTTAAAAAACATCTTTAATACGAGATTTATGGACTTTGGCTACAATTACTGAATTTATTAATTAATTTTCAATGCCCTCTAAATTTTTCAAAATATATAAATAAATAATTAATTAATTATTAGTGTGACAAAATTATTATATATATTTTCGTCAATGTTTTTAGTACATATAATTGCGAAAGTGTATTTTCAAAATTAAAAATTGTAAAATCAAAACACAGAAACCGGATGTCAGACAAACACCTCGAGTCGCTTTTGCAACTATCAACCACAAATGTTGAAATAGACATGGATAACATTATCGAAAATATGAACGAATCAAATTAGTATATATATGTCGTCCCCTCAATATAACAATAGCGTATAATTTTTTTTGGGTTTTGAGAAAATCGAGTTTAAAGTTTTTGTCAAATCAAATATCTATTAAATTTTTGAACAAGAAATTATACACCATTTTTTCCAATGACATTTTGACCCACTTTGTGGAAGTAGAATTTGACGAAATTTTGACCAGACATAGAATCAATGATGGAGATTCTAAATATGCAATAAAAAAATAATGGCGTATGAGCACATACGCTATTGTTATATTGAGGGGACGATGTATATATCTACGGCTGAGAATAAGATCGCCCTGTTTCAAAATTTGTTTCAAAAACGCCCTATTCCAAAAATTGTTTGAATAACGTCCTATTACAAATTTTGCTTCAAAAACGCCCTATTTCAGACAATTATTCAAAAACGCCCTATTTCAGAGAAACATATATGGAATTTTCTCTGAAATAGGGCGTTTTTGAAGCAAAATCTGAAATAGGACGTTATTCAAACAATTTTTGGAATAGGGCGTTTTTGAAACAATTTTTGAAATAGGGCGATCTTATTCTCAGCCGTCTATATGT
The DNA here is from genome assembly GCA_960531455.1 of Urophora cardui. Lineage (NCBI taxonomy): Eukaryota > Metazoa > Arthropoda > Insecta > Diptera > Tephritidae > Urophora > Urophora cardui. The sequence continues at coordinate 1,245,265 of OY482670.1, forward strand.
ACATACATGCATATATGTATGTCCCACATTTCATTCTTTTCATTGCTGGGTTGTATCTGTTCGAATCAAAATAAAAAATTGTTTTTTTATTTCCATAGAAACGTTTCGGGAGTATACAAATTTTTTTCCTATGCTCGCCTATGCTCGCCATATACACAAATTTCTTATGGAAGTGTATAGGCGAGTAAAATCCTATACTTACGAGCATTACAAAAACAAAATGTGTATGCGAGCATAGGGCTTGGGCATCTATGTTATAATAGAAACCAAAAATCTTAACCCTAACATCACTATTTGCAGTGTCTATTTTCCACCAAACCTTAATATAAGCACCTTCTCAAACGAATTCTCCAGACTTATCAATTTTCTCGAACCATTCAATAACGTATTCTTAATCGGTGATTTCAATGCCAGAGCTTCAAACTGGGGAGATTCAATCGACTCATGTAGGGGCAAAAATTTGGTTAATCTTATCCGTCAATCCAATTTCATCAATATCAATAATGGCTCATACACATTTCAAAAGGACATGCACTCCAACACTGGTTCAGTCCTCGATCTCGCATTTACTAATGTAAACACTCAATGTACATTTACAGTCGACCGCACCAGAATTGGTGGCAGTCACCATTTCCCCATTAGTATCGAAAACATCTCAATTCACACCAGAATTACCAAATTTATGTCAAAAAAAAAACTGCTAAATTCCTTAAAAGAACTTACATGCGACTCTTCCCTCAAAGAATTCGAAGACTCAATGGGCGATGAAATTCGCTATGCAACCCGACCGATTAATACGACCAGAACTCCCAAATCGTGGTGGAACGAGGAGGTTGATAAAGCTTACAGATTTCTCAGAATTGCATCTCAAAAAGCCAAAATAGCTCCAAATCCTATTAATTTCGATAATTTAATTGCAACAAAAAAAACTTGGAAAAAAACAGTCAAACAAGCTAAGAAAGCCAACTTCACAAACAAAATTGATCAATTAGATCTCAGCTCAGGTAATAGTGCATGGAGATTTGTCAAATCCCTGAGAGGCGACTATTCTGCCAGCGCTAATACTGAATGGTGCGAAGACTATAACAGACAATTCCTCGACATACTCAACAACCAAGTTCCCAAACACTCAATACCCCTCGAATCTAACACCCCTTTCCAATTCAACCCTGAACTTGCAATTTCCTTTGAGGAAATTAAATCGATTCTTTTTAATAAAAAGAAAAACTCGGCGGCGGGAGTCGACGGCATCTCTTACGAAATGATCCGTGCACTACCTGATATAACTCTTAACAACCTCAAAACTATATTTAATGATATCCTGCTTTCCAACCAAATTCCTGAACACTGGAGATACACCAAAATAGTCCCAATTCCCAAAAAAAAACCTCGATCTTTCTCTTGTTCAAAACTACAGACCTATTTCTCTTATTCCCGTTCTCTTAAAAATTATCAACACTTGCATCAAAAACAGAATTAATTCATATCTCGAATCAAATAACCTAATTCCATTTAACTCTTTTGCCTTCAGAGCAAATAAATCAGCCTCTAAATGTGTCAACCACATTTTACACAAGATCGCTGTTTATAAAAAAGAAAAAAAACAGGTCATCCTATGTTCAACTGATATATCTAACGCCTACAATTGCGTGGACATAATCATTCTTAAAGAGTCTCTTATCAACTTACAGCTTGATGTCCTGTATGTCGAATGGATTACAAACTTTTTATCACGCAGAGAATTAAGATTGGGTAACCAGAGTACTGTGATTTACAATGGTCTTCCCCAAGGGAGTTGCCTCTCCCCGATTCTTTTCAACATATATACTGCACAGTTACACAAATTATCCAACAGCCATACTGAAATCTTCCAATTCGCTGACGATTTTTATTTCATTGCTGCTGACTACAAACTTTCTGAAGCGAAAGCTAATCTCCAATCAACCTTAAATAATTTTGCTAGCGTCTGTTCTCAACTCAACTTAAGTTTCAACTCTTCTAAAACTCAATTAATTCACTTAAAAAGAGGTACCAAACAAACTTTAGATTTAAATATCAATGGCAATAGACTTTCACAAGTTTCCAATATCAAAATTCTAGGCAGAATAATAAATAGCTCATCTACAGTCAAGGATCATTATAAATCTGTACTCAATAGCTCTTCTAACAATATTAACTTCTTCAAATATCTCACTAATATCAAATCAGGTCTCCACCCACAAAAAGCTCTCAACATCTACAAATCCCTTGTCAGATCTAAAATTGAATTCTCTTCCACCACATTGTCCAATAGTCCAAAGTCGTCCACTAACCAAATCATTACACTTCAAAATAAATTTTTGCGTAGATGTCTCGGAGTTACTCCATCTACTCCCATCCCTACCCTATATGCCCTTGCAAATGAATTACCTGCCAATGAAAGATCCATCTGGCTAACAGCTAGAGAACTTATTAAAATTTTTGCTTTTCAGGAACCAATAATGCACGCCATTATTAATAACCCTAACGCCAACTCCAGTTACACATCTGTTTTTAACACCTTCCTTCCCATCCTGGAAAATATTGACACTGTTGATCCTGGCCTCCCCATTCCCACCTCCAATTTAGTAATTCGTGACCAACTCTTTCCTGGTAGTAAACATAACACACCCAACTCTACCATCATTACTCAATTTTCAAGTATTCTAAGTGAATATACAAATTCTAATTTTCATATTATTTTTACCGATACTTCACTATCACACCAATCAACCGGATGTGGTATTTTTGATTACTCTTCCAATTCTGAACACGGATTTCAACTGCCGTTCAAATCATCATCAGTTTTTGGCGAACTAATTGCCATTGAAGAAGCAATTCTTATAGCCAAAAACAACAACTATAACAAAATTGTAATTTTCACAGATAGCCTCGGGTCATGCCAAGCACTTCGTAACCCTAAACTTACCAATAACCTTTCATTCCGTATTCACCATCTAATTCATAGCCAATCATTTTCTAACATCGACATTGTTTGGGTACCTAGTCACAAAGGTATTCCAGGCAACGAAAAAGCTGACGACATTGCTAAAAATGCAACAACCAACAGTCCTCTTAAAAATTATAAACTTACCATTGATGAGGCTACCAAACTGATTAAAACTCAAATTTTTGATAACTGGTATCAAAAATTTCTAAACTTTTCTAATTCCAAACCAAATCTTTTTGCCACTACTTACCCAACCAGGAAGAACAAAACGTGGTTCAAAAACTCCTCCTTGCAGACAACCGAAATTAAAACTATAAACAGAATACTCACCGGACATACATACGATAAACAATATTTATTCAAAATAAAAGCTATAAACTCCACTCGTTGTTCATGTGGACAAACCGATAACTACTACCACCAAACCTTCTTGTGCAGAAATCATAGCCAATTACGTGCCAAATTTGATATTTTTAAAAACAACTACAACTTTGAGGAGGTTTTCAGAGGCAACAATCAAACCAAAATCACTCAACTTGCATCATTTTTACAATTAACTAAAGTAAAATTTTAATATATTTATATAATTCACTCAAATTCATTCTTTTTATTTCAACTTAACGTACATAGTTATAAATGTCACTCATTTTCCTGTTACTATCTTTGTTTTTATCCTTATTTCATTATTTCCTTTTCCATTTGTTACATCTTTCAATGACATTTGTACGCGACTCCTATGACTGACGGACGTGACTTAATTAAAAAAAAAAAAAAAAAAATTCGTACACATCAAATGTGTATAAGCTACATATTATAAATGACAAGCCAATCGGTGCCCTACTTTGTCAACACACTTCGTTTTACCAAGATTCATCAATCAACTTGCAGTTTATCATTTTACACACCATATCAATTCACTAGCCCAGATGTGCTAATCATTGGATCCAAATTTCAACAACTAACAAGCCAGACATATGAAGATATATTTCTTCAATTCGATTAAATTCTACATTACATCCAAATTACAATTTCATGTCTTATTATACATGTATTCGTTAGCCCGCATATGCTGAACATTGCATTTACAATATCATTAACCAATCAAAATTTCATACTAAGACACATAAACTTTAAAATCCAAGTCTGAAAATATTAAGTATAGCAATTAATCATACTATAAGTGACCAAATTACATTGCCATGTTAATATACATGATTTCGATAGCCCGCATGTGCTGAACATTGCAAATCATTATCGGAAAACCAGATACTAATTGGCGTATGCGGATTTTACAATCCCGCCACTGAATCAAAACCCAAAAAAAAAAAAAAAGCTGAATATCTATAAAAGCGTTTGAGGTTGGGACCTGGAATTTGATCAGGAGATTAACGATATCAATAGCATGCTTATGAAAAAAACAGTAGTTTTGGGAAAAGGGGGCGTGGCACCTCCCATGCGTTCTTAATTTTTGAGGCTAAATATCCCTAAAAGCGTTCATGGCATGTACATAGAAATCACTATGCAGATATACGATATCAATACCATGTTCACCCAAAAAAAAAGATTTATCAAAAAATGGGGCACTGCACCTCAAGGGAGAGGAATGCTTACTTCCCCGGATTCCCTTATCTTCAACAGATTAGCCCTTCCAATTCAAACGTATGCAGTTCCCAGTGAACCGTCAGCTCTATGTGGCGTGTTCCCATGTGGGAAAACCGTCCTCGCTATTTGTTTACGCTCCGGGACAGAAAGCTAAAAATGTTGTGTATCGTGGAGCCTTAAACTGAATAATAAAATTATATATTTTTGAAGTTGTATACACAATGATTAATGAAAAATCTTTAATTTTCTATTAAAAATAATACCGGTGTAATAACAATTTTTGAAATGAAATTACTATCTATTTTGGGCAGAACGAACTTTGCCAGGTCAGCTAGTGCAAATATAAAAATGCTCTACGCGACCACTAAATGAAATTTTTGATCATTAAAAAGGGAACACATATTGTTTCAGGAGTAATAGCATAAAAGTGGCCTTGTTCCGCAATGAATTGTTGGGTTTTAATTTTTTTTGGACCACCTTAATGTGATATGCATGAAAAAGTATACATTAGTTTGTTTTTACAATTCGTCGTACCATAGGAAAACTAGCACTTTCAAAATTTTTTACACAGAAATTCTATGAAAGAAATTTTAAAAGTGCTAGTTTTCTTATGTTACGACGAATTGTAAAATTAATGAGTCTTACAATATTTATAGGTGCTTTTTCGAAAAAGGGGAAGTACATATGTATGTATAAAAGCATCAAGAAAGTTCAATATAATTTGAAGCAAGCAGTGAAGGCAAAGAAGGTGCCACAATGAGAGAAGAAGAGGAGAACAAGCAGAGGTGAAAATGTAAAAGTATGTATGTGTATTTGTATTTTTTTTAGAGTGCGTATATCTGCATACATGCTGGATCAGTCCTTTTCCATGCTTTTAGCATTGGTTCAAGAGTATGCATACAGATGTGATACAAATGAAGGCTTAGGTATGCATGCTCCCTGAGGAACTATACGTGTAAAATGGAAATAGACGAGCATTTATACTGGCAGCTCCAATTCATGCTTCCAACATTGATGTTTATGCATAAGATTCCAAATGGGAAGTTTTGGTATTTACCTGTGTTTGTAGTTTTCCAATAAATCCAGCTTGCTCGGCAGTTTTGTGTTTTTCTCGTTGCTCGATTTTCAATGTTAGATACAATGTGCGGATGGGAAAGTAAACAGCTTGTGGATATAAACGGCCCACCTACAAGTTTTTTCATATAAAAATATGTGTGACTTTTATGCTGAATTACAACTTACATGACTTAAGAGATTTAGGATAACATTGCTTTCATATTGAACTAAACAGCAGAGTAATTGTGGTATCCATGGCAGCCAATAGGACGGTGGCACACCCACTACATATTTTTCCAACGTATTCATCAGCGTGCAATTTGCATTATCGTACGATAGGAACCACAAAACTTTCGCCAAATATTTCCTTGTTTTGCTTTCGTTTTGATGGCGGCAAGCATGCAAATAGCAAGTGATAGCACTAACCGCTAATACCATTTGCCTATCCTTAAGGAACATTTGCTCCATATAATCACCCCACATGGCCCATGCTTTCGTCAGGCCATCATGCAATTGCACTGCGGCGCTGAAGGCTTTACCCGCCTCTTCGGAGCGGCCGATTTGCGCTAAGAGTAGACCTTTTAATGCATAGAACTCGGCATTCATTTCGCCAGTGAAATATTTCAAGTTTGTTGATTCGATTACTTCGAGTGCTTCGTTCAGCTCTGTTTTACCGGAAGAAGCAGCCATTTGTAAATAACATTTCACTTGCTGTCGTATTTTCTAAATATGGATGTATGTATATGTATGTAAATAAAGAAAATAATAAAAAAAAAAACTTTGGCATGTTTGCAAATTGTGATGCATTGAGCACAAACCTGGAAACAGTCGACAATCGGTACTGAGGGTATAGTGTATATTCGAGATAATGTCTCCTGGCACACGCCCGTTAGATTATGCTTCCTTGCTATTTTGCCGAAATAAATGATTGCCTGAGCCGAAGCGTGAACGCCAAGCATCGTATTACCCTGATCCGATTGCTGTTCCAGATGTTGTGTAATTATTTGATAGTGATGTTGCCGCCATGTGAATATATCACTCCAATGTGATAGATCGTCGGCCACGACAGGCAAGCGATTTCGCCAAGTCTTAACAATCGCCTTCATGTCATGGATGGAGGTGTTACGCGATTGCAGCAGACCTTGATGGATTGTGCTCGCTTCATGCAATTCCATAATCTGTTGAGCCGCCTGCAGATATTGCAAATGTATATGGGAAACAATCGAGGGCAATTTGCGCCATTCCTTCATGCACGATGCCGATGCATTTTCAATGTGTCGCTCAACATTCAACAGCTGTCGATCCTCTTGATGCAGAATAGCCAAAAAGCCTTTATACAAATGAATTTTATAGCCAAATTGTTTGGCAAACGACTGCTCAGTTTTCGATATAGCCGTCTTCATTAAATTCCAATCGGGCACACGCCATGCACTTTCAAGTATTAGAAACATGTTCTTCTCTTTATTCGTTTGTGCATAATCTAACAGAATATCCCATTGATTTAATTCTTTTGCACAACGTATCCAATGATTTTCCCATAATAACAATTCACTATTAACGTCTGTATTGATTAGGCTATTGGCTTGATCGTGTTTGAATTTTGTCATTGCCAAATCGTATGCGCCTTGAGCTTCCTCAAAGAACCCCATTTGTTCATATGCAATGGCAATGTTTGTTTCTGGATAATGTGCATATTTCAACCATAGACCAGCCCATAGATCCTCCTCGTGCATGGTTGCATACATTTGTGATAAGGAATCGTAAACGATATTCTTTTTAATTGGAACGAATGATTCATTTTGATCCATATCGGAATTATCTGGGCATATTTTTCTGTTGCCATGATGAAGCTCCTCCAACACTAATGTCATACGATGCCATAGATTATGCGCTCGTCCCAGATAGGTCATTAAATATGGTGGAATATAAATTGGAGGTTCGCAATGCATTAAGCTTTCGACAAAAGTGTTGAGTGCACTGGGAAAGCAGTCCTTTTGCACCACATTACTGCCAGACGATAGGAATGGCACCAACTCTCTGGCAATTAAATGCTGCTGATCCTCATCGAATATAGCCCACAGTCTTGGAAATATTATTAGCCATACATTTTCAGCTAATTTAATGTCCATATGGCATAATTGCGCTATAGCAATAATTAATTGTTCCGTATTGATTTTGCGATTCGCTTCCAAAAATTCAATTTGCTTATTTATAAGTAAATGCAATTTCCGTCTCGGAAATTCTTTATCGTTGTTTTCACTACTATTACGATTAACACTCCAATTAGAGTCAATATCATTATCAAAAACGTCTTCTTTTTCCTCGTCTTGTATTGAGTCAAAGCATTCAGTGTGATGTGAGGACGAGGTGTATATTACGAAGCTACTTTTATCTTGACCCTCAGCCAAATTTATCACTGATTTTATGCTGGGCACTTTATGAGCTTCGCTGGAATTTTGTATTTGTGTCATTGTATTAGTTGTCAGCACTAAAAGCTCAATGCATTGTTTTATCCAATAATGCGTCCCAATTGAATCCCATGCCTGGGAGCAGATAATATAAAGTAATCGATCGTGCAATCTTCTACGCATTGATGCATCTAAGATTTCGAAAAATTTCGATCTGATTTGCGGGTCTTGACAACGCAGACCGGTTAGAAAAGCGCCTTCAAGCTTAGCTGTTAGCTCGGTTTGTTTATAATACTCATCTCGATAGATATAATTAACGATCTCCAAAAATTGTATGTTCAATTCGGTTTCATCTGAGAATTTTTTTTCTAAATACTGCATAAGTTTTACTAGCAATATCGATTTTTCTCTTATGGATGGTATCTGCATGACGGGATTTTGATCTTTCGATCTAATCCACTCGTCAAGCATTTTAATTATTGTTTTTAAAACTTTTGCATCTAAACTTTTTTCAATAAGATTCACAAGTATATTACCAATGAACAATTTTCGAACTTCAACGCCCATTATTACGATACGATTTTTTATCAATTCCAATGATAACACCAATAGCTCCAACGATAAATGTGTGTTTTCCGGAGTATTAGTTGCAATCGGTTGTCCATTTGTTTGTATGTTCAAATGATCCTTTGTCAAGCGATTCAAAACTCTTATAAACTGCAACATAAGCCTATCTATGTAACTTGGATTGTTGGTTGCACACGATTTCAATACCATAAGTGTGCCAAATAATGATGGTGGATTTGGCTGGGGACTTTTTTCATATAAAGTCAAATTATCGGATATCATTTTGCTTATAGCACTATATAATATATCAAGATCGTCTTGTTTATGATTAATATCTGGTGGGAAGATGGACATAAGTCTTGTTAAGAATGTATGCATAAGACGAACGATTCGGTTATTTTGATGGACAATGCAGCTGGAGAGTCCTCTTTGGATCGGTCTGATGGTTGACAGTAATTGATCGGGTGGTAAAATTGTGGTTAAAAACGTGACAAAATCCAAACCGGTGCATATATTGCTTAGATTTGGTGTGGGCGTTTCAATTGTCATAAAAACTTTGTCCAACCAGTTCAATTTCAGTTCGAAAGGTTGTGGCCATTTATTTTGCATTGCACCTTTTAAGAGCATTATGCATCTAAGCAGTAGATGGTAAAATATCAGTGTGTTGATATACATAAAATTAATAAATAAATATAAATAGCTTACTTGCGTGACAAGCTCTCGCCAGGCGAAATAACGGTAGGTTGGCTGTCATTTACTTGGCATGCAAGGCGTATAAGAAAATTGAGTACCGTGTCACAATGAGTTTTTTCTATAGAGCGAAATGGTTCGTCTATTTTCTGACTTTGACTAACACCTGATGGAAGACGCGAAGAGTTAAAAAAATGTTCAATTATATTCAAAATTTAGCTTAATAAACAAAAACATACCTTGACTTATTTGATTTCGAGTATTATCAGTTGTGTTAGCCTTTTTCCTTTGCCCATTCGCTTCATCAGATATGCGTTTATTTATGCTATCGCTACCCCCAACTTCTAAACCAGTGTCATCTCCTTTTGCCTCCTTCTCTTCGTCCTTAACACGTTGTCCTTCCCATTTAATTATTACATCAGCAATATCCACCGCCAGCTTTCTATGCTCCATTGAAGCGGTGGGAGGGAATCCAAGACGTTGCATATAATTGATAAGGTGTTGCACTAGATGATGCCGTACTGGATAATATACCTACATATACAATAAATGTACATACATATACATATATATGTAAATATAAATGTTTGGTTAAAGCAATAACATAAAAAATGTTAATTGTATATAACACCGGTTTGAATATATTAACCTTATAATGACGCACAATCAATTGTAGTATATGAAATAGTTGTTGCATTAAATGTCCCTCTTCAACAATAATCTTCTTTGTCCAGTGCGTCAGCATAGTATTACCATCCTCCATGCGTAGCGGCATTGCCGGCGTTAAAACATCAAGTGCCTGGCGAACGACCGGTCGTGCCTCGAGGGCATGACCTTTCAGCAATGAGAGAAATACTTGCAGTACAATTTTTTTATGTATAGCCAATCGAGCGATTATATGCGCCAACAGCAAGTGTCCATGATATCGGGCAGTCGGATCTACGGAGCTTTTACTTAGCAAGCATGGCCAAGCGAATGTCATGAGGCGTCGCAACTTATTGCCCTGGCGTTTATTATTTGCATCGCCATCGTGAATGTGCTGCGACGCTCTTTCCACAAGCAGACAAGCAAATTGCAATAAAGCAATTCGAACGGCATCCTCATTGGCATACGGCTTGTCTGGATCAAAAACTTTATTTATAAATACGGACACAACATTATTTTCATCATCTGTATAGGATGCTGGTGGAGCGCCAATCAATTTATTGCCCTCACCCTTATCAAAGCTAACTACAAAGCATGGTATGAGTACGGCTGTTATAATTTTTGCCTTTAGATCTTCCGATAGTGTACTGCCGTTGAACTTTTCAACAAAATGGAAAAATGCCTTCCTCTTCCAGTGCACCGTATAACTTTGGGCAACAGTATTTTGTAAAAACTCTCTGAGAAAATGAAAATCTGGTATGAAATGCAAACACAATGCTCTCAATAGTTGAAATAGCAAATCGATGTCATTTGTATTGTGTGAGAAATATAAAAGCAGTATCTTTCCAACCAAATGCCACAAATCGCAAGTAACATTTTCTTTGCATGTACTGTACAGGCTTGTCTCCCACATTTTTTTCAATGCCAATACGATATCCGTTTGTGTGGGTATCCACTGATCGTCCATCTCCATAATTGTATATACCAAAAGTACGGCCTGATGTTGTGCCTCATATTTTTGTAACTGATCGAATTGTGGTTGCGAGTTCAATGCGCCATTTATTAGCTTAATTAAAACATTGCATTTATTTGTTTTAATAACATTTCGAAATGGTTGACCGCATTTATGATTTAACAAATACAAAAAGAATCGATTCCATTGAGCATTTACAATAATGCCATCGGATAGAAAGAGATCTACTGTTTCGTTGGGGAAGCGAAGTAAGAATTTTACGAGCGGTTCGCGATAGGGACTAGACGATTCGATCATTAAACTCTTCTCTGTTTTCAATACTAGCTGACATAAGCTATCTATGTATTTTGGGGATGCCGCTGTTATTTGATGGAACATTTCAATTAAAGTCACCACTTTCTGTTCATATTCATCACGTTTGGCGATCGTGAAAAAGTTACCGCCTTGATTTGTGCTGGATTTATGCGTCGAAATGGACATTTCTAAAATTTTTTGACAGTGCTGTAAAATTTGTTCACTTAGCTTTTCGTTGAACATTTGTGGAAATAATTGCGTGAAGTAAGAAAGGCGTTTTGTTGCAGTTAGCGAAAGATTGCGATGATCGCCCAATGTTAAAAGCAGTGGGCGCATTCCAGCGTGTACCTTCTCCTTGTCAATATGAATTCCCGATATAAAAACTTTGGTGCAATTAAATGCCGCCTCCTGCAACTCCTCCTTGTTGCTTTCCATAACTTTAAAGAGTATATTAATAATTTTTTCCTTACATTGAGTGTCGGTTATATAATGGCAAGCGGCTAATGCCTTAAGCGCGCTCTTACGTAGTGGTATGAGATTTGGGACGTTTTTGTAGCAGTCCAATTTATTAAGTGTAGAATCTTCTGCTTCGCTCAGAGTTAGCAACTCATGAAAAAATAATCGGTGATAATTGTTGGTAAGATCTGAAAAAAATTAAGAAATGTAGAAATAAGTATGTGTATACATTTTTTTTTTTTTTTTTTTTCAAACATACTTATTGTGAAAAGTCTTGGTTCGAGCGTAGTGCAGAATGTGTTGCCTTCCATTAAACCAATCTGAGCATTTGCCGGCTGATGTCTTAGCAGGTGTTTCTTTGGAGGTATAATATCGGCCAAAACTTCTTTATGTGGATCCATAATTTCATATACAGTTTTCTTTTGTAATTTCGCTATGAAATTAAGCGATGCCATTGCTTCCTCCCTCACCAAAGGATTCGAGCTGGTTACTTGTCGGACAAGTTCGTGAACGATCTCGTACATTGCCTTATTTTGAAATGTAATTACCTCCTCATTGTTGCCATCATTCTCTAGCGGAACCATGCATAACTTTAGCATGTTTCTAAGATTGGTTTTGGCTACATCGATAGCACCACTTGATACCTCACATTCCAAATCCATTAAAACAAAGAGGAACGCTTTTAAGAACGTGAAAAGATGTTGATACAGAGATTTCAATGAAACATGTTGATATAAAAATTGTATCGCCTTGCAACCACCAACTTTGGCATACCATGGTCGTTCATAGCACAACGCCGTCATTTTCTCGACAAGATATTGAACTAGCGGTAATCGGCATGCTCTATCTTTGGTGCCCATTATAGTGCTTGCCGTTTCCAAAATCAATTCCATACACAAATGACCGGGCTTGCACAATTCCTTCTCTTCGTGTCCCATGCAGACGGAAAGTGCGTCGATAAGTACCAACGGATCAACACCATGTGCATTATGATATTGTTTATATGGAAATGGGCCCGCTTCTTGCGCTATCGCCACCATAGTATAGTGGCGAACAACAGCAACCATAACTGGGAATACAGATTCCCGAAGATCTTTTGTGGCAGAGGCGACCAACATGCCCGTCAAAGCCACTTGATGAGTTTTTCGTGAATTTTCTTCTTCTAATTTACTTTGAATTATCGATGACATCATTATGTTGCCCTCAGTAAAACTGCTGTGCGTGAATAATTTTTGCAAAGTGAACTTATCATCGTCCAAATTGATGGATGCGGCTAAAAAACAACGTATCACCTCCCAACTTTGCCGTCTATAAAAAGCATCTGTCGTATTTGCACTTAAGGCTGTGAAAGCCGTTTCAATTGCCTTTTCAACTGGGAAATCGATGGGTTTCTCGTGATCCTGAAAATATGTTATCACAGCTGTGTGTACAGCATCGGTTTCTCTAAACTGCAAAGTTTGTGGTTCGGTCATCATTTTCCTATTGCCACCCCCAAGTTTTCCCAACACCCGAAAAGCAACAAGTGCTGCATTATCTTGATTACGGAGTGTTCGCCAAAGCGCTTGCATCAAAGATGCGCGAACTGGTTGAATGTGATCGTACAGAAAATCTGGTTGAAGATTGTCCACACAAAGTTCTAATGTTCGCAAACCCTAAAATGAAGTGATCACGAAATCAAATTTCAACAATAGATATGTATGTAGGCCCACCCAATGTTGAGTGCTGGCCGGTTACCTACCTGACTAATTAATGTTGACGATCCATTAAGTGCAGAAACTAGAGGGTCCATTAGCATTGGCAGATACGGCAATAGCGATGACAACCGAACGGGCACAGTCAAGCATAGCTCTACAAAAAGATCTTTCATATGCTGCTTATGAAATCCACTCTGCAAACGATTCAATCCCTCTAATAAATTTGGTAACAGGGGTAAAAATTCTTGATATAATAAATCATGACTTCCGCCACCGATTGATCTAAATAGTGCGCGCAATAATAGGAAGTAGTTATATGGTTCCTCAGCAGTAAGTGCCAGCTCCATCGATCTATTAACAATATTATGTAAATGTGGACGCAGCATTTGCTCATTTTCCACTGGAAACAAACTGACACTACCAAACACCAATTTAAATAAGCGCAAATATAAATTCGATCGATCGATATTTGAACCCATTTCATCCATTTTTCCGAGCAGGTATTCCACAAGTACCGTCGCAAAAAGTGGTGATGTTGTCGGATTGGCAAGGAATGAATTGGCAACGACTTGCAAAGAAGTATTTTTAGATATTCTTTCGACCATAAAATCAATTGTTGTTGCAAAAACCTCTTGAAAATTTTGTGGGTGCATCATTAGAAACTGAAATTTATATATACTGATGAAAAATCAAAAATTTAAACTGTGTATGGAAAAGTATATACAATGCCACTGAAATGTTCTAAAACTTCCTTCTCCTCCTTGGTCCTTGGCCCTTGATTTGTAGCTCTTGGTTGATTTGCAGTAACCGTACTTATTGTGTAAATGTCCAGAGCTTCCATAGCCCAATAAACCAAATCAATATATATTTTTAGCTCACTCGAATCAAATAATTTCTCCTGGTTAGTTTTTGAAACGTCAACTAGGACCGGCTTTATAGAAATGATTAATTAGTGTTAAATGATCAACTAGCAGTAATAATTCTTACTTTAGAGCTTATGAAACCCCAAGTTATAGTCTTAGCTCCACCGACTAACGTTTTCACTAAGCCTCGGTATTCCACTATATTGGCAGGAAACACCCATTGGTTACCAATCGAACTCAGTTTTCCGCTTTGATCAGTCGATACATTTTCCTTAGTTTTAATTTAAAAAATTGATTTAACGGTTGGTATAGGAGAAAATAGGTATACCTACCCCAACAACCTCCTTAAAATCAAAACCATTTCCACTAGATGTATTCGATGAACCGGGCGATAAATTTGCTGCAGATGCAGAATGGGTTTTCCTAAAAATTTACAGTATACATATTACTTATACAAAACACAAGTCAAAAGTACATAAGTATATGTATATACATACACACATACATATTGCTACGCACCACTTTTGTATAATTGAAGGTAATTGAATTTTCGCTATGGTTTTGAATTTGTATGTGAAAACTTTAAGCAGAGACACCAAAATGCTTCTAGCTTTCATGGCGTCGGATTCGCTGTGCTGCCTGATACAGTCCACTAAGTTTAATAACAACTTGCAGGACATGGTTTGAATGCCAGTTGCGAGAGATTCGTCGTGCACATTTTTCGAAAATAAATTTACGGCTTTTTCAAGCACATCCAATGACAAACTTTGACGCACATGATGAGCCAAATCGGCTAATGTGGAATATGCTAACGGTCTAATAGATTCCAAAGTGACTCCCTTACCAATTAATAAATCTTCGTTGAAGAGTTTCTCAATAATAGGTACAAACTCTAAAGAGAATTATAGTAAACAAATAACAAGTATATAGTAAACAAACAATTTCAAATGAAGAAATATATGAATATGTAAGTGGAAGAGACGTACTTTGTCGTAAATCTGTTGCGAAAATATGGCGAGCAGCAATAAGTAGCTCCTTTCTTAAATGAGCAGCCTCTTTCGGGCATAATTCCATTAGACTAAGCATACCATTTGTAACTGAAGTTGAATGCGCTATTATCAAGTCCTGATATACAATCCGTTTATTATTATTATTTTTTAAATCCGTTTTCTTACTTTATCTTCAAAATACTTACCTGAAATATTCTAACAATGTACGCTAAAAACGACAAGGTTTTCACTTGGGCACCCATGAAATCGACGAATATCTCTTTATTGAGATCTGAGGAATTTCTGAAAGAGATAAATTAACCATATAAAAACATTACGAAATCTGAATACTTATCGATTTTTTTTTTATCCTTTTTTCTAACCTTTGTTGAGCAGAGGGTTGCAAGTTTATTGTGGTCATAATCAAGGGAATAAATTCGGAAACTTCCTGATGAACTGCTGTTTTATATATCTGATACATCAATACAACGATTATGGGTAATTCTTGTAACACCCTTAAAGACAACACGCCTTTAGGTAAAAGATTGAACTATAATAGATTTATAAAAGGTTTGATTTTTAGTTGTTTCTTTAATCAACACATTTAAATTAACTAAAACGTACAACTTGCGGCGATGAATCCTGTACATTTTCGACATGTATTACACGCGGAGCATAAGTTATGGCTAGAAGATGATCGATATTGAGATCCTTAAGATCTTTAACACGCATTGGTTGTTGCTTTTGTTCAAATATTTTATTCATGTGGTTTGGTAGCTCTGTATATATATCCTTTACATACAGAAGGAAATGTTGTACCTGTGGGAAATGATGGCGCATACATATGTTTACAGCAAAATTATATGATTCTGGTATATGTTTATTTAGACCGATATTCACAAGAAAAAATAGGTTTATAAAGCTGATAAAATCGAAAAATTTTATGAAAATGTACCTTTGTGCAATTTTTAATTGTTATATGTATACATACATTTTTATGAATACCGGTATTAAAGTAATTTTTTGTATTTTATTCTCACCTCGGGATTGAATGATGGTCGAAAATGTTTATGCAGTTCAATTATGATCCTTAAGCTAACGAGAACATTTTCTTCATTGTCATTTCTTAGAATTTTCAGCATTACTGAAATTATAGGCTTCACATGCTGGCGTAAGTTTTCACTGATGGGCAAACGATGAATCATTTCCAATATCAATTTTCGAATCTGAAATGCAATTTACAATGTCTTCTCGTTATCCATGTACATCTTACATTCATTACAAGTTATCATTTTCCTACAATATACATATAATAGTTTTTCCAATCAACGTGAATATCAAGTGGGAGTTGCTTTTGCTGAGGCAGACAACTCTGTCTAGTTCGACGTTGATTACTCTGTGAAATTGTTAAATACATACATACATATGAATGTATATTTTTTAAAGCGGTATATATAATTATAGAGCGCTGACGGTCAGTTCATGAATGGCTATAAATCCATGTCGATCTGAACAAAAATCAGAAATATTTGCTCAAAAAGTGTTCTCATTCAACTTTACAAATTCAGTGCGAGAAATTTATTAACGAGGCGAGCAGCAATTTTGACGAAACTCGACAGTCAGCGTATTAATAATATAGAAGATATTTCGCCTTAGTTTGGATATACATAGTGAACCAATTTAATTCATTTCATAAAATATTTCTTGGACGATAATTCACCCAATTTCAATACTTTTAACTATAATTAAATTAGAATATTAAAGTTCTTCAGAAAGAGAATTCTACCGGCTGAGGGCTATTTTTTTTAAAGTGCGGCCTAACACGGCTAACGCAAAAGGTGTTCTACACAAAAGCATTGTGGATTGGTCCATGGATATTAATCCAGAAAGGGAATTCTGCCAGTAATTTCCATCGAGTCGTGGTTCATTATACACAAATTTTCCCGATATTTCTTCTGGCCCATTGGGTTACCACTTTCGTTCGAGTATATGTTTTTATGTGCATACACTTTTATGTATACAATGAGACAAATGTTACACATATATATTAATGTACATATGTTACACATATATATTAATGTACAATACAAACATGTTCATATGTATTAATATTACTTACATGCTGAGAACTATTTTCTTGAATGAATTGTGGATCCCCATCTTGCAATATTCGTATAAAAACCTTCAGAGCCAGCTCTAAGAATGCTGGATACGAAGGACTTTGTATTATTAGCTCAAAATGTTCACTTAGCTCTTGTGCCGCTTTAAATTTGATTTCTTCTTTAGCTGAAGGATCACTTAATATATTCACATAACTTCGAAATGTATTGAACTCATTTTGGGCCATTTTGATTGTAGTAAAATATGAATTGACTGCAAACTAGTGCTGGAAAACCATCGATTGAACTATCGATACTATCGATGGGGCCGATGCCATAGCGATTATCGATGGTTTATTTTAACCATCGATAGTATTTTACTTGGTACATAAAAGCCGTGTTTCACATACGGTGATCCTAACCCAGATAAAAAAATTTGCATGTAAATGCAACAACAAAGATTTCAGCTCGATTAAACCAGATAAATTGCTGGTTCAATTTCTGATCCGCCCTGTTCGATTTGTTTTTTCCGTGCTGATTTGGCAGCACAGTGCTTTTTTGATTTGGCAGAACTGAAAAGTGACATTTGTGTATGTATACATATATATACATATACCCTGCAGTAAATTTGTTTCACTGCTAAATGATCATTGATCATTCTTTGGCACTCTGCACACGAGGCGTATCGTCATAGACGCGTACGAGACATTTCATGTAGCGTCGATTTCTCTACGCCTCAAGATCTGCACACGAAGCGACATGAAACTTCGCTACACAAAACAAACAAACAAATTAATAATACCCCAGCCAACATTTATTATCGTGGAAGTGACTAAAAAGTAACTTCAAGAAGTTTAATTCAATCGCGGAAGATATCGCTTTCTCAACTTTTTCCTATCTTCGTTCGGGAAAAAGTGTTCCCCGTCAACGTTACGTCCATAAAGAGTCATAAACGACACTTCAGGAAGTATCTTCCAAGTGTCGTTTGGAAGAGACAAAAACGTTACGTACAAATAAAATAATAAGACACTTCCGGAAGTAACTTCTTGGTGTCATCTGGGAGACATAAAAGCGTCAATTATAATTTTACCCTCTATATCCTCACTTTATATAAAACCTAAATAAAAGTGCAAATGTGTACATATGTATATATATTTTCTCACTTCTTTATTTTTTATTACCACAGATATATACATACATACATCCACAAAGTTATGTACATATCACGTGTTGGTTAAAGCAAATGTTTTCCTTCAGGAACAGATATATATATATATAGTTCATTTTCCTTTCGAAGAGAATCTAAAAAGGAGTAGAAAACCAAAACATTATAGTTCTATGAAGTCCTAGAACATTTTAAGAGAACTTACCAAAATTTTTAGCAAGGAAAAACACCAAATGAAATTTTGAAGAACATGGTTTACTTTAGGATTTCTTTAATTTTTTATTTATTTTTTAATTTAAAATTGGTTAAAAAAAAATTGTTTTGACTTTCTTTTCCTTGTCAATACACAAATATCTTCTACATTCACACCAAGAAGTAAGATACGCGATAGCAATGAAATTTGTTGTTGTACAAATAGAGATTGTCTGTCGAATAACGCCTAGAAGTGCCCCAGACGTTACTTAGTTGAGATAGACGATAAACCTCTCTTCCAAATGCTAGCAGGGACGGTATTTGCTTTAAATTTCGAAGCTTTAAATAGAAAAGATGACAAATTTTACGGAATCTTCCTTTTTCTTTAATTATACACTAATTTTTCCGCTTTTTTACAAAAATTTTACTGCTTTGATAAATTCCACCAAGTGGAAAAATGTAAACAAACATCTTCTTCTTCCTGTTTTCTAAGCGTAGTACGCCTAGCTACCAGCACTGCTTTACGCCAAGCGACATGTAGCCAGCATACTTTGACGAATGCATGAAGCTGACGACTCGTGCGCAGCCCTCAATTGAAATATACGTGCGCGACATCAAAGCGTACAGCTTTCATCTGTAGTATCTAATACGCGTCTACAGCAGTACGCAGCGATGCCGCTGTCACTCCAATTGGAAGATTTCACTCCGATTTTGACCTCCTCACTCCGCCACTCCCTCTTGGGCTAAATCACTCCCACTTTTTCATGTATGAAATAATTCAGAAATTTTGAATCAACTTTCAATTTTGTATGTATAAAATTACAATCTGGCAGCGTTATTGTTTACGTCTTATAATTCTGCCGCAGTGGCAACTTTTCACTGATCTTTGTTTTGTGCGCGCTTCCATGGAAAATTTCAAATCAATTGCTCTAAAATGAATAGCTGAGTTAAAATTTATAAAAACACATTAGCTGGTTTTTACATTTTTTTGTTTTCATCAGAAAAGTTTGCCCTGGACCAAATGCAAAAAAAGGTACATTGACAGGTAAGTTATATTTCTAAAGGATACTTTTCCATATTTCATAACCTCATATTCTCTTTCCAGCTATTTTATCAAAGAAGAAAATTCCCCTGCTGCTGCAACACAGAAATTGGCCTATGATGTAGCTGTTGCAAATGACCATACTTATGTATACGATTTGGACCCTGTGGCTGCTGCCGTCTGTACGAGTGACTTCGATGCTGCTATTTCTGCTATAGTTTCCGATGATTGTAGTGCTGCTGCTATGAATGATTTGCACACCACAGACGGTGACCCCGATGCTGCTATAGTTTCGGGTGATTGTAGTGCTGCTGCTATGAATTATTTTCACACCATATGTATGGTAAATAATTGTAGTGCCGCTGTTTTCTGCGATTTTCACACCAAAGACAGTGAAAATAAAGCCGTTCAAACAAAAATTCATCGATAAATGGAAGATGAAATTTAGTTGGTTAGAAAACAAAGATGAGAAAAGCTTCTGTAAAATTTGTGTAAAATTGTTGGGAAATAATATTTCTGATTTGGAAAGGTATGGCAATTCTGATGGTCATAAAAGGGCAGAATTGTCTTTACAAAAACACAAAATACATAATTTATTTAAAAAAAAAAACTTATCCTACTTATATATACATACTTGTACTTTTATATCTAAGACATTTATCTAATGCATAACATGCACTAATTTATGTATACAAAAGTTTATAAACAAATGTGCTATGAATAAAAACACAATTTTAATTTAATTAAATTTATTTCTAATAAATACATATGTCCTTTAATTTTTGCGTTTGCTTTCCCATATTTACATTTCTTGTTGATTTCCTTATTTTTGACATCCCTCCGCAATTTCACTCCGCTCTTTCGTCCGTCACTCCGAAACACTCCGCTATATGTCAATTTTCACTCCGCATATAAATTTTGGAACGGCATCGCTGGCAGTACGCTCCGTGTGCAGAGTGCCTTTGTTGAATATTCATCACTATCGTTTTGCGTTGGTGCAAGCGTGCAAGCTATATTGAAAAAACCAAACGAAATACCATCTAGGCGGTTATAAACCCACGAACAAGCTTGTATTTCGGTAGGTTTTTTGACATTCGGCAGCTTTTCTGACAAATTTTTCAATTTGACAACTATAAAACAAATTATATTTAAAATAAAAAATATATGGAAATACAAATTTCAAATTTGCCTCTTGTAAACCAAACGAAATACCATCTAGGCGGTTATAAACCCACGAGCCAGCTTGTATTTCGGTAGGTTTTTTGACATTCGGCAGCTTTTCTGACAAATTTTTCAATTTGACAACTATAAAACAAATTATATTTAAAATAAAAAATATATGGAAATACAAATTTCAAATTTGCCTCTTGTAAGCTTCTGCTTTGGCCGTAAGGGGAGAGAAAAAGTCCGGAAGAAAAATTATACTGCGCACTGGCTTCTCCTTATAACATGGAATACATAGCAATCCCGCCATTTGAGTTTCATAATTTATTTCAGTAATTTAAATTCAAATTAAAAAAAAAAATAATTATTGAAATAGTTATTTTTTAGTTTGAAGTTTAAAGTCAATCAAATTGTTTTTGAGGGAGTATTTGTCTGTTTTCAACGTACAGAAGAATTGTTTTTGCGCTATTATAACTCTGACGAGTTTTATGGCCGAGCTTCTCTCCCAATTCGAGGTTTTTTTTGTTTTTGTTTGTTTTTCCTACCATTGGACAGTTTTATGTCGGCTCCGAACGGAGTCATATAGGCATGAGGAAAGTAAACCATTTATTTGAAAAAACACAGCAGCCTTTATATGAAAGCATTCACTGATGTCTCCTCATGATGAATTTCATCAGTGATTCATAAAGGATTCATTTCAGATTTTTACTGCTGGGTATATGTTGTATATGTTTCTTCTTCTTTTTAGTTCTTTTCAAGTGCAGCCAATTTTCATTATGAGCCGGATTGTTTCAGTAAAAATTTATCTTAACCCAGACCCAGATGTAATAACTGAAATGCCCCTAAATACAACGTCTGTTAAACGAATTAATCAAAAAACTGAGATTTATAATTTTTAAGGCACCTGATTGGAATATGTGGGCTGTGAATATATAAATAAAAGATTAGTGAATAATTTTATGAAAAAAACTTGCAAATAAAACGGTTTTTTATTGAGAATTGAGCAATTTAGGTTTTGATTTCGGCTCTCCTATTATTTTGTGGACAACTGTATATGTACAAATGTGTGTTTGTAGTATTCTTACTTTGAATAGTTATTGATTTATTTTTTGCATTGAACTTTTTTCATAAACTTTGGTTTTTTAGTAATTTTTTAATGTTTCTAATAAAAATTTATATTTTTCTTTTAAATATGAGAATGTAAGTACATACATGCATACATATGTATGTATATGTGCATTAAATATTTGAGTACCACATTCCCCTTTAACAGGCCACCTACGTACATATATTAAACCATCGATACTATCGATGGTTGCCTTTAAAACTATCGATGATCAATCGATGGGACCACTATCGATGGTTTTCCAGCACTACTGCAAACTACAAATTACATGCTAGGTTGGGCAATATCAGACCTGTTAAATTCCGATTAAAATTAATAATGATTAATTTTTTTGGATTTTTTAATTTTAATGATTATTTTAATTGTCTTACATTAAGCGGACAATTAATAATCGATTAAATTAAAAAAATTGTAAAAAAAATCATGATTACTAACCATTAAAAAAATAATCGGAAATAATCATATAATCACATAATTTTTTTTAATCGCATGATTATTTTTAATTGCCCAATTATTTTTAATTGTTTGATTATTTTTAATTGCCAAAATTTTTTTAATTGTATGATTATTTTTAATTGCTCGATTATTTTCAATTGTGCGATTATTTTCTTTAATATGATTATTTTAAATTATTTTTGAAAATAGGTATGTGTAGGTATGTACATATATACATGTATGTGTGTTTGTATGTGTGTATGTATGTATGCATGTGCACATGTATGTATGTGTATACATATATATATATTTTTTTTTTTTAACGAGGAGGAAGCATCGAAAGCCTTTACCCTTTCAGTGCGGGACTCTAACCGCACTAAACGTTCTACTGTCATCGTACCGAACGCCCCGGTACTGCCGTCAGGCTACCATCGGGTGGTGGGTTGAGCACCAGGCTCGAAAGTCCGTAATGGTCGCGTTATTGCCCTCAGTCTGCCTTAAAAGGCTTCACCCATTTATTTTTTACAAAAGTGGTCACTGTTACGTGGTCTGCGGAGGCCAAAGCTCCGTACCACGCGCAATGACGGATACAGGAGGCCGAGCTCCTTTACTTACGTATCCGTTCCACTGTAGCATGTCAGAAATATTTGAGCACATTCAACTCGTAATTTAAAACACAAAAATATGGAATGCACTAAAAGTGCATTCAACCTATTTCATTTATTAAAATTTATAACGTAAACAAACAACAGCCAAATTTTATGCTGACGCCGTATTTCTGATTTGTCGCATTTGCCTTTAAGCTAAGTCGTATGTACGTATGTATGTGCACGGGCACTTGACTACACATTAAATGCATAAGCCGTACATATGTACATACATATCTACATAGCTAGTAAGAATTAGTGTAAATATGTATTATAGTAAATAAGTAGTACATAAGAAATTTTGTGTATAAAAGGGATTGATTTTGTTCAATAAACAATCAATTATTGACTCGCTGTCTTAATAGCGAGACCACAAAATACTTGTTTTATTCGCCGAAGAAAGGGCGACAGAATATGGCGATCCTGCCAGTTAAACAGGATCCTGCCAGTTAAACAGGATCCTTGCCAGTTAAACAGGATCCTTGCCAGTTAAACAAGACATCCTTGCCAGCATCCTTGCCAGACAAACAGGATCCTTGCCAGTTAAACAAGACATCCTTGCCAGCATCCTTGCCAGACAAACAGGATCCTTGCCTGTTAAACACACCAGGATCCTTGCCATTGATCCTGCCAGATCCTGTCATTAACCAGTCGTTTACACTACATGGTGATGGACGAAGTAAACGCAATATTTGAGAAATGGGAAAAGTATTTTAGTGAGCGGCAGACAGAGCAACAAGCCCAAGAAGAAGAACAACAAAATAAACCCGAACAACAACAAGAGCAACAAGCCCAAGAAGAAGAACAACAAAATAAACCCGAACAACAACAAGAGCAACAAGCCCAAGAAAAAGAACAACAAATTAAACCCGAACATCAACAAGAACAGCAACAGCAGCCAGAACGACAAGGTCCTAGAGCAATTACAATCGAGGAGTACAGGCGACGGCAACAACGCCCAGCTCGCAGAGAACCTGCACAACCACAGAAACCTTTATACCACAGGAGACGTGGTGGTAAAAAATACCAAGCGCGGCGACGAGTTGCCGAACTCTACCAACAACTAGTATTCGCAGATTCTATTGCAAAACGGAAGCATATAAAAAAACTAATAGCGATTGAAAGGCTTACTAATGGCCTTATTAACTGATCACTAACTAATCTTATGGCAACCTTGCGGCTGCCTATTGAAGGGCAAGAGACCAAAAATCCTTGCCGTGTCAATTCTCGATACTAAAAATTTTGCATTTTTACATATACACATTTTTCTGGCCTAAGCCACAACAATACTAATTTTAATGATTTAATTAAATAAATAAATATATATACATACAAAAATAATTATTGTGATTATAATGCCTAAATCAAGGAATTCAGTAGGCTCACTTCCTAATGAAATAGAGAACAGGGACTTAATAAGGGAATTAGAATCCTTAAGGACTCTTTGGCGTATCATAGGCATGACTAGGGAACCAACATTAGAAGACGTCATTAACCCCACGACAAAAATAGAAGAAACACAACGCATGTTTGAAAAATTCGGTATTTTCAGATTTTAGGAATTTTTTTTTTTAATATTCAATCAATATGGGTGGAACAACATCAAAAATTGATAAACCCAACGCAAATGTAGTTAACTCCATAGAAATTGATCACAGCGAAGCTTTAGATTCAATCAAGCTTATTCTTCTTGTTATTGCAATTGTATCTTGTATAAATTTATTTCTAAAGATTTATTCGGTACACAACAAAATTTTAAAAAAGCGATATATTAGTCGTGCAAATGGATTAGACAAGGTATAAAAATCAATACCGAATAGATCCTTTTCAATGGATAATTGGGATAATATATATGCATCACTACTAAATGAAAAATCAATTGCAGAAAAATCATACAAGTGCATTAACAAGAATGTTTTTATTAGAAGAGAAACAATTATTAAGCATTTAGGTTTTATAATAGATGCATTAAATAGAATAGGAAACGCCTTGAGGAATATAAATAGTAAGCTTACAGCCGATCATCAAAAGCAGGCATACCAAATATACCTATACGTCAGGGATAAACTTGTTTCATCGCTAGCACGATACGAGATTGAAGAACAAGTACCCACGTCATTCAACAAAGACATAAAAATTGACACAAATTTATTACTACCGGACTATCCAACGGAAGCCGAAAACAAAAATTCTTCAAACGATAAAGAAGAAACTAAAACTCATTCAGAAAGTACCAATAATTCAAACACATCCACAATGCCTCAGACAGCGGTAGATTTTATTAAAACAGCTTCATCTGTCCTACCAGAGTTTGATGGCAACTCAGAAAATCTAAATAGCTTCATAGATGCACTCGACATTCTTGACCAAATCAAGGATGCTCATGAAGCACTTGCAGTGTCTATGATAAAAACAAAACTAAAAGGCACAGCAAGAAATTGTATTCAGAATGAGAATACAATACAAGATATAAAATTAAAATTGAAAAGATCAATCAAAGGCGAATCAGTAGAAGTATTAACAGCAAAACTGCTAAACATCCAACAACGCAGTAAAACAGCCAACCAATATACTACTGAAATCGAAAAATTAACAAAATCATTAGAAGGAGCATATATATCTGACGGGTTAACCTCAGATTTAGCAGGAAAATATGCTACACAAGCAGCTGTAAAGGCTATGTGTAAAAATTGTTCTAATGATAAAGTAAAACTAATCATGCAAGCCGGAACGTTCACCTCAATGAACGAGGCAATTTCAAAATTTACAAACAGTTGCACTGAAGTAACAGGCAACCCAAACGCAATATTGAATATAAGACAACAAAATCATTTCCGCGGCAACTTTCGTAGAAATTTTCCAAATAACAATTATAGAAATTATCGATCTAATCAAAGATATAACAATTTTAACAGATCAAACAACAATTACTCACAAAGACAAAATAGGAATTTTGGTAACCAACAGCGACAAAATAATCGCAACAATACCAACAACACTCGCAATGTACGTAATTATACCCAGCAGGAAAACCAACAAACTCCACTCCAAACATAGAAAAAAAAATTTGTGTACTAAATTTACACCTAAACAGCTACATATCCACCAAAACAACTTTAAATAATTCAACTTCAACTCTCCTAATAGATACAGGAGCTGACATATCACTAATAAAAAAGGGTCAAATTCAAAATGATGTTAAAATTAATGAATTACAAAAAACAGATTTAAAAGGCATTGGTCAGGGTATAACAAACACTCTTGGAACAGTTAAAACAGATTTAAAGGGTGACGATCTTTTGATTCGACACAAATTTCACATAGTAGAAGATGACTTCCCAATCCCATGCGACGGAATTTTGGGACTCGATTTCATTAAAAAGTATAATTGCATTTTAGATTACCGAAATAATGAAGATAGACTTATATTACGACCATATGATTATCCAGAAAATATAGCAATTCAAATGACAAATGAACCAACCATTAATTGCATATCAGTACCAGCTAGATCAGAAGTAGTTCGACAAATTCACATAAAAAATAACAATACTGAATTATTCATACCACATCAACAATTAGCAGAAGGAATTTTTATTGCCAATTCAATAGTAAATCCAAATCAAGCATTTGTTAGAATTATTAATACAACAGATAAAAATGCAACTATTCAAAATTACAATATTAACACAGAAAACTTAGACGACTACATAATTATAAATAATAAACAGAAAAATGAAGCAAATAATAAAGAAAAATTAGAAAGATTAAATAAAAATTTCCCATCATTTGCTAAATCTCAACTTAATACTTTATGTTCAGAATTTATTGATATATTTGCATTAGAATCAGAACCTATAACCACTAATAATTTTTACAAACAAAAACTTTATATGAAAGACGACAACCCAGTTTATGTAAAAAACTATAGAATACCAGAAGCTCACAAACAGGAAATTAATAAACAAGTAAATAAGCTAATACAAGACGACTTAATAGAACCATCAATGTCAGAATACAATAGTCCTATTCTACTAGTACCGAAAAAATCACTCCCAGGTAATAACGATAAAAGATGGAGACTAGTTATTGACTATAGACAGGTAAATAAAAAATTAACTGCAGATAAATTTCCATTACCAAGAATCGACGATATTCTAGACCAATTAGGTAGAGCAAAATATTTTTCTTGCTTAGATTTAATGTCCGGTTTTCATCAAATAGAATTAAGCCCAGAATCCCGAGATATAACATCGTTTACAGCAGACAATGGTACCTACCGTTTCAAAAGATTACCTTATGGTCTTAAAGTAGCCCCAAATTCATTTCAAAGAATGATGACTTTAGCATTCGCCGGTCTAAAACCATCACAAGCATTTTTATATATGGACGACTTAGTGGTATTAGGATGCTCCGAAAAGCATATGATTAAAAACTTAATAGATGTATTCACAACTTGCAGAAAATACAATTTAAAATTGCATCCAGATAAATGTCTATTTTTCAACCAAGAAGTTACTTATCTTGGACATAAATGCACAAGTAAAGGAATTTTACCTGATCCCACTAAATACAAAATAGTTCAAAATTATCCAACTCCCAAGAATGCCGACGAAGCTAAAAGATTCGTTGCATTCTGCAATTACTATAGAAGATTTATACCAAATTTCGCGGAATACTCTAGAATATTAACAAGACTTTGTAGAAAGAAAGTAGTATTTAATTGGACAGAAGAATGTGAGAAATCATTCAACTATCTAAAAAATGCATTAATTAGCCCAAACATTTTACAATATCCCGATTTCAATAAAGAATTTTACATAACAACAGATGCAAGCGGATACGCCTGCGGAGCAGTACTAAGTCAAGAATACGAAGGAAAACAATTACCAGTTGCTTATGCCTCTAGATCTTTCACAAAAGGCGAAATAAATAAAGCAACGATTGAAAAAGAATTAGCAGCCATTCATTGGGCCATCACTTATTTCAGACCGTACATCTACGGCAGAAAATTCACAATTAAAACAGACCATCGACCCTTAACTTACCTTTTTTCGATGAAAAACCCATCATCAAAATTAACTAGAATTCGACTAGATTTGGAAGAATATGACTTTGGGGTGGAGTACATAGCAGGAAAAGAGAATTATGTAGCAGACGCACTATCGCGTATAGATATACAAGATTTAAAAGAAATGTCAATTGAAGCATGTAAAATATTGAAAGTTACCACAAGATCGGAAACTAAGGAAAAATCCAGTAATAATATAAAAAATGAAGAAAAATGTCACAATGAGAACCCTATAATATACGAAGCGCTTAATAAATGTGAAGTAAAAAAGCTAGCTCAGCTCGTTTTCGACCCCCCGAAACTGCAGTTCAAAAAGGGAAAGAAAATTTGTAGCGAAATAAATATTGATAATTTAATTGTTGAGGCGAAGATTGATTTAGATCAATTCTTTGCCAGGCTTATGAAAGAAGCCGGCAATTTGAAAATAAACAAAATACAATTGTCCTTAGGAGACAAATTGTTTAAGAATAATTATACTCGAGTAGATAAATTTAAAGATAAAGGTACCAAAGTTCTCAAAAATTTAATCATTGCATTAACTCCGGAGGTTATGCATGTGACAGATAATGAAAAAATTAAAACTATTCTTCATAAATATCACGATGATCCTGTTAATGGTGGCCACCCAGGAATCAATCGTACAACAAATAAAATAAAACAAAAATTCCATTGGAAAAATATGAAAAATGACATAAAACAATATATTAAAAAATGCGATCATTGTAATAAAAATAAAACAAGAATACATTTAAAAGATCCAATGACTATAACCGAAACACCAACTAAGGCATTCGATGTAGTTCAAATTGACACAATTGGACCATTTCCAAAATCATTGAATGGAAATGAGTATGCAGTCACCATAATATGTGACTTAACCAAATATCTAGTAGCAATTCCAATTGAAAGTAAACACGCAAAAACAGTAGCCAAAGCTATATTCGAACATTTTATTCTCATTTATGGATGTATGAAAACAATACTGACAGACATGGGAACCGAATATAAAAATAACGTTTTTCCAGAAATAAGTAAATTGTTAAAAATTGAACACAAAACCTCAACACCTTACCATCATCAAACGTTAGGCACTGTTGAACGTAGCCATAGAACATTCAATGAATATGTACGTTCATACATATCCATTGACAAAGACGATTGGGATGAGTACCTCAAGTACTTTACTTATTGTTATAATACAACACCTTCAACAGTTCATGGTTACTGTCCTTTTGAACTAATATTCGGAAAACCAGCACCGACATACGAATTTTTACAAGAAGATACAATCAGCCCACTGTACAACTATGAGGCTTATGACAAAGAAGTTAAATATAGACTTCAAATAGCACAAGAAAGAGCTAATAGATTAGTAAGACAAGCAAAAGAAAAACAAAAAATTTACTACGATAGGAAAATTCAGCATAAGGAAATAAATATAGGAGATTTAGTCTTAGTAAAAGATGAAACAGGTCATAAATTAGACAGTAGATATAAGGGACCCTATAGAGTAATAGGTATTGATAAACATAATAACTATAGTTTAATTCCCTATAGAGTAACAAATATTAATAATCACAATAATTATTCACTAAGCTACATGAATAAGAAAATCATAGTACATAAAAATAGACTTAAACCTATAGAATAAGAAATTTTCACTTTTTCCAATAAATGTAAGTATGTAAGCACAAAACAAAAACTGAAATGTTAATTTTACCGAAATAAATAAATAAACACAAGCAAGTAAAATAAGCAATCCATTAAATGTAATAGAATGCTCATACATTGACCCTACAAATGTATAAGCATTCTTTTTAGGAAAGGAGGTGTAGCATGTCAG
This sequence comes from Urophora cardui, assembly GCA_960531455.1. Taxonomy (NCBI): domain Eukaryota; kingdom Metazoa; phylum Arthropoda; class Insecta; order Diptera; family Tephritidae; genus Urophora; species Urophora cardui. The sequence goes on from OY482670.1 coordinate 1,275,254, forward strand.
AAATATTTGAGCACATTCAACTCGTAATTTAAAACACAAAAATATGGAATGCACTAAAAGTGCATTCAACCTATTTCATTTATTAAAATTTATAACGTAAACAAACAACAGCCAAATTTTATGCTGACGCCGTATTTCTGATTTGTCGCATTTGCCTTTAAGCTAAGTCGTATGTACGTATGTATGTGCACGGGCACTTGACTACACATTAAATGCATAAGCCGTACATATGTACATACATATCTACATAGCTAGTAAGAATTAGTGTAAATATGTATTATAGTAAATAAGTAGTACATAAGAAATTTTGTGTATAAAAGGGATTGATTTTGTTCAATAAACAATCAATTATTGACTCGCTGTCTTAATAGCGAGACCACAAAATACTTGTTTTATTCGCCGAAGAAAGGGCGACAGAATACCACTTGAGGTGCCTATGATTAGAGGGATACAATTAGTGCTAATTTAGTCGCCACTGCCTCGCTGTATTCTCTCTAGGCTTCTTAGTGTTTTCATGGTGTGTGCTATTACATCACTCGCTGCAGTCCATTTTGGCTATGCTTCACGAACGACTCAGGTGTATAGTCTCCTCCAAATATTCTACGGAACTTGTTTCTAGATTCGTAAAATCTTGCACACTCAAAGAATACGTGGTGTGCATCGTCTATTGCTTGCCTCCCGCAGTGATCGCACGTTAGGTTCGACTCGTGCTTAAAGCGAAAGAGATGGGCCTTGAAACAACCGTGTAGAGATAGGAACTGCGTCAGCAGTATAGACTGGCAATTACTAGTGCGGCCTCATCCGATACGGGTTTAAACGCACAGCATACTCTCAGCACATGTATGTATGCACGTGCATATGTATGTATGAATATATGTATGTATGTTTTGTTCACAAACAAATTTGAAAAGAAACAAAAAATTAAAAATAATTAATCGATTAATTAATTAATCATGCAATTAAAAAAATCATAGATAATTTGAAATAATCATATAATTGTATTAATCATGCAATTAAAAAAAATCAAAAATAATCGAAAATAATCAAGTAATTGCGTTAATCATGCAATTAAAAATAATTGAAAATAATCTAAATAACTGTGCAATTAAAAATAATTAATCGATTAATTATTTTTTTTATATAATTTAATTAACTTTTAATCATTAAAAAGGTGAAAATAATCGTAATTAATCATTAAATAGTTACAACAACAAAACATGCTTTAATTAATAATCATTAAAATTTTTAATCATTAAATAACAGGTCTGGGCAATATATATCGATGTATCAATATATCGATATTTTTAAAATAGTACAGCCGATAATATTAGGCGCATTTCTGTCGTACCCAAGCATGAAAAGAATACTCGCTTATTCATAAAATTACCTTCAAAGCAACAACACCAACTCGACTATTTTTAAAATAGTCGAGTTGGTGTTGTTGCTTTGAAGGTAATTTGATGCATAAGCGAGTATTCTTTTCATGCTTGGGTACGACAGAAATGCGCCTATTGTTACGTATTTGTCGATAGCTCGATTATTTCTATCGGGTTCGTATCGCTGAATTGTTAAATAAAAGTCTTTATTTACTTCTTAATTCACACCGCTTTATTTAACGACTAAAAAGTCTACACTTGTTTTACTTGACTTGATGTTAACACTTCTACGGTTAAGTTACGACTGACTGCGGAGCGCCTGCTCGCCGCCTTATATAGTCTGTCAAACGCAATCTGGAAAATTCTGGCAACACTGGAAATCATCTGGTATCTTCTTCTAGTTCTGGCAGTTTCCTTAGAGATGTGTTCAGTCATTTTAGTGATGTGAGTGAAACCCATTATATTCGCCACACTGCCCTCCACCTAAGTCTGATCGACCCGATCTGACACATTACTCGTTCCAAATGCTGCTAGCCTTTCCAGATGAACCACTTTCATTTTATTCCTCGGTCTTCCAATCGTTTGTATGCGATACACAACATCGTTTAGCCGTTTAATCACTTTGTAGGGCCCTTCCCAAGTACACTGCAATTTCGGGGACAAACCTTTCTTTCGCTGCGGGTTGTATAGCAAAACTAAATCTCCCTCAAGAAAACCTTCTGAGTTCATCGCCTTGTCGTATCTGGCCTTCATTTTGTCACTCATGATCTTTGTTCGCTGCCTCACAAGTTCATGTATTTCTCTCATTTCCTCTTCCAGAACATTGTTAGATTGTCTGGCATTTATTCCCGTATCGGCATTTATCCCAAATTTCAAGTCAGCTGGCAGTCGAAGATCACTACCAAAGATTACTTTTGCAGGAGTCTGACCTGTTGTATCGTGTACTGCCGATCGATATGCCATCAGGAACAGAGGATGTTATGGTACAGCTTTCGACCTCGATTACGATCTACAATCGAGTGGAGCAGCAATGCATGGCGGTCGGCATGATCTAGGGTTGCACTGTGGCTAGTCATTGTCGGCTGGGCGGGGTTCTTGCCTACATTGCTGTCCTGCGCCATAAACAGAAAAAATTCATATCATGCCTTTTCAAACCAAAACGAGTAAAATCACACTAAAACAACATCCGGTTTAGCCGGATGCCACGGACGGACCGTTGGAAAATTCGAAAATTCAAATTAACCCGAAAATCCAAATTCAAGAGGCCAGGCATCAGTTAAATTTAAATAAATGCGAACCGAGGGAAAATGTTATTAAAATTTGAATATGAATTCTAAAATGTACGTTAAAGTCAGACGGACGTTGGCAAAGAATTTAAACCAAAATTTAAATCGGACGGAAATACTGACATCAACGGAAAAATTTTAAAATAGATAAGCGGGCGTTAAATTTAAATAATCGCGGACGGAAGAGAAAAGATTTAAAAATTTAAATTTGAACGTACGTTGAAGTCGATGTGCATTAGAGTTGAATAAACATTATCAAAAGAAACTGTCAGTTAATTTAAATTTGAATATATATATCGCGAGAGAAAAAAAAATCGTTAACTTTGATTTTAAATTTGAATCAACCGGAACGACCGGTTATTAACGGGCACCTGAAAATACATAAAAAAGCTGAAATTTAAAATATATGAACAATCAAAAAAAATTAAAGGCCGAACTCACAAGGGGGTGGCACTGCTGATGTTGTTGCAGCGCCGGTGCGTTTTGTCCCACCCTAATCCATGGTCACTGTCGCACCTGGGTATCAGTGACCCCTTACCTGTGTTACGCCGCTGGTGTTGTTGCAGCGCTGGTGCTTTACTAGCCCACCCTCATCCTTGGCCATCGGTACACCTATATTTCGATGACCCCGTTCCTGAAAATCCTATGCCTTTTAAATAAGGGTAATCAGCATTCCCATTTTAAATTTTTGACAATTTATTTGGAATTCATTTCCCCTTTTCTTATAGCCTACGTCTATTTTTTCTCTGCGTTTAGCATATTAGGGCGCCCTTTCTAACAAACTAGTATTAAATAACAATATTGTGGCAAGCTTGATAATACTCGATTAAACCATCAAACAAAAGGAAAGGAAACTAAAGAACAATTGTAGGGGACTCAAAACACCGGCCCTTGTGTAAGCCTATAAATGAACTATAAAAGGTGTTATTGCAATAAGCTTACAATATACAATTGTTCTGAAGTCCTATTACATTTCGCTTACTCCCCGTCCTGCTGGGAATCTACATAAGTATGCACATACGTGCGTCAATTCAAATGATGAAAATTTAAAAGAAAAAAAAAATTGAAATATACAACATAACAAAAATAGCTTACGACCTAGGCTCCGGCGACTGGTGTTGACGTTGTTATGATTGTTGGTGCTGTGTTGGTGGTGCTGCTGCTGCTGTAGTTGTTGTAGTTTCTGCTGGTTGCTGTTGTTGCAGCGACAGAATTTTTTTTGCTTATGGCTGTTGATGTTGTTGATTCACTACCTGAGACGCTGTTGTTGTTGTTGTGCCAAGCCCAATTTGTTGTTGTTGTTGTTGAGCCAAATTTTTCGCTATTTGCTGCTGTTGTTGTTGTGCCAAACCCAATTTGTTGTTGTTGTTCTAGTGCAAAATTTTTCGGCTGTTTGCTGTTGTTGCTTCGGCTGTGCCGCTATCGGTGTTGTTGAGTCACTATCTGAGACGCTGTTGTTGTTGTTGTGCCAAGCCCAATTTGTTGTTGTTGTTGTTGAGCCAAATTTTTCGCTATTTGCTGCTGTTGTTGTTATTCGATATTTATGTTTTTTGGTGCGTAAATGTTCACTGCGGTTATCATTTAATTCATGAAATTCTATTGTTTATCAGGAAATGCAGCGACAAACCGACACGAATACGATATGACAAACGAATTTGAACGACGAAAAAACAGATTCTTGTGTGCACAGGTGTGTGTACGTACACGTATGTATATATTTCACTTTACAATCGAGTGTCTACGTAGAACTAGCCATTTAAACTAATTTAACATAATGTACATGTTTTGCAAAATATACTGAACACTGATTTTGTGTTTTCGCATCTATTTTTATTATTTAAGAAGTTATTTATATGCAATATAAAAAAATAGTTTTACACCACGAAATGAACCGTCTCGTTTTGACTCTACCACTCAATTGACTTTTCGAAAACTGCCTCCCGCTGTACTAAAAAAAATTCTTATTAGCGCGTGCCTTCCACTTTTTCTTCTGTATTCGTTTTGGAAGAGTCCCGTTTCTTTTTCGTATAGCCTGTAGTGGTGTAGTGACGTGTGCATAATAGTGGCGTGACTTTACGGTTACCCGAATGTCTATATCATGGTATGACGCTAGCAATGACACAAGCGAGATGGAATGCGGTTGCAATGTTACACAAAAAAAATTACCAAAACTTTCGGAATAAAATGCCTCAATCATTTTTCCCATGAAACTATCTCAAAATAATCGATTATATTCGTGCCCTAGTAAATTTGCTACTGTAAAATTCTATTAGTGTACATTGGGAATATCAGTAAACATTGTTGTCTTACGCCCAAGGAATAAAAATGGTAAGAGACAGGAAAATCTGATTAATGAAACAACAGTACAAATGTGTGGTAATTAATTATTTAATGTTCTGCGAATAAAAAAAGTTTAAAGTTGTATAGGGCGAATAAGAACATTTTATAATATGTGCATTTGAAAGTACTAAGTATCCGAATAACCATGTGTTACGCATTTTCACAATAAGAAGTGTTCATGGCAACCCTGGAAGAACCAGTTTGTCCATCACCAATACATGTGCATATCCCGCCATTGGAACGATTGTCAAGGTTGAGATGGGAAATTTCAGTTAAGCTTTCCCCATGCAAGGCCTACTTATAGAGGTTGGCTCGATAGCTTGCCTATTTGCAAAAAAAAAATTTTCATGCAATCTATAAGGATTGAAATCTGAAGAATGAATCAAAACCACATAACCATTTAGAAGAATAAAAAAAATCAGTGTAAATCTCGGATGCAATTACTTATTTAAAATTTGTTTAGACTCTTAGTGGAGCAAGAAAAGAATTAACTACAGGATTTTGAATAAAAAAAATGTTACATTTAAGATATCTAGTAACTGAATAAGAAAATACAAATTTTAATTATTGCCAGAACACCACCAGTGGTGCATGAAATTTTTACTCGAACAAGGAAATGACTCCTGTCAAAAAAAAATTGTCAGCTGTTGCCATCGAGACAACCTCATAAATCACCCTCGTTTCGCAGTGCGGCCACCTGTTACACTAGCCCACAGCCCAACATAAAAGGTCGATGCGAGGGAGAATCGCTCTTCTTCTTCTTGGCATATGTCAACTTATTGTCTGTTGCTTTGATTCTACAATCTTGCATGCGTTGTTCGTAGAAGTATAATGCTAAGCTCAAGGTTTATCCAAAGAAGGTTATATTAGTTACGTTTTGATGTGTGTGTTTCCTTAAAAAAAAATGTCAACGTGAAAGAGGAGAGAAATTATTTTCAAAGTAAAATTTTTCCCCAATCGGTTCTATCTGACGTTCGCACTTTTTTTTTTTTTTTTTTGCACACATACCCAATTGCAATCAGCTTATCTGCCGCGAAATCCTTCTTTAGGCAATCCTTGCTAAGTTGTGTGTTCACATCTTTTTCCCTGCTTTTGACATTTGAAACAAGCCGCCTAACGCCAATCGCATATTCTGCCTCACATGCGACGACCTGTTTAGTTTGGCCACGCGTCAACCATTCTTCTTCACCATGTCAGCACGTCGGCCATTATTGATTGGAAGTTATTGGAAACTACTAAGAAAGAAGCTACTGAAATAGTGGTGCTGCCACACAGCCAAAATTGAGCAACCGAAATTAACCCGTTTATGATCGATATCAGTATTGATATCGATAGCAAACCATAACAAGGAATATGAGTGTCCCAATCTCTCTGGAACTTGTCCACCACTTTTCGTAAATGTTCCTCTAATGTTCTGTTAAATCTTTCTACCATGCCGTCTGATTGTGGATGCAACGCAGTTGTTCGGGTTTTCCTAATACCCAGTGTCTTGCACATCTCCTGAAACACAACTGATTCGAAGTTCCTTCCTTGGTCAGAATGTAGCTCTATAGGTGCACCATATCTCGCCACCCAATTGTTGGTGAATACTTCGGCTATAGTTTCTGCTTCTTGATTTGGAATCGGGTACACCTCTGGCCATTTGCTGAAGTAATCCATGACTACCAGTACATATTTGTTTCCAAGTTTGCTAGTAGGAAATGGCCCAGTTACATCCATGGCAATTCTCTCAAATGGTGCTCCTGAGTTGTATTGTTCATCAGCCCATGACTCCTGGATTTGGGACCCTTAGCCTTTATGCACACATCGCAGTTCGCAATCCACTCAACAACTGTCTGACGGCAACCGATCCAATAAAACCTCTTTTTGATTTTCTCTACCGTCTTTGTTACTCCAAGATGACCTCCACTTGGACCATTGTGTAGTTCATTTAGCACATCCGGTATTCTTTTCCTTGGAACAACTATCAACGTTTTAGAACTTTGACCATCTTCACTCTCCCAAACACGATGTAGGCAACCATTTACCAATTGCAAACTATTCCACTGTGCCCAATATGATTTGGCAACAGGACTCTCTGCTGACATCTCTTCTTTTGATGGTCGTTCATTTTGCTCCAAACCAAACATTACACGTGCCAGATCTGAATCTTCTAGCTGACACTTCCTTAGTTGTTCCGCATCCCATTCGTCTGTGGATGTTATTGTCATTCGCCGAACATTTACGATGACTTCCTTTCGCTCAGCTCTGGAGGAATTCTTTTGTTCGAGGTTACATGGTTTTCGCAATATTGCATCAGTATTTCCTTGTATGGTTTCTTTTCGGCGATCTATTGATTTGGACATCTGCTCATGCCCGTCAGCCTTGCGCTTTCGTTCGTCCACAGTGCTGAAATTACTGGAGCCCTTGCTACAATGACGTGCTATATGTCCTGTTTTCCTGCACCTGAAGCATTTCACAGCATTACTTTTCTTTTTCTGCATTTCATTCAACGCCTCCCATATTTGGCTTAGTAAGTCTGGCGTTTCCACTTCCACACGATGAGCCTTGTAAGTGGGCTTGCTCAATAGAGATGCTGTTTCCTGCGTCAAGGCATATGAGACCGTTTCAGCAAAAGTTCCTTTTGGGTTTGCATAGGTAGCCCGCTTCGTTTCAATATCTCGTATTCCATTGATGAAGCTTTGAATTTTCATTCTTTCGATGAATTCTTGAGGTGCTCCTGCGTTTGCCAAATGAGCTAGCCTCTCAATCTCAGAAGAAAACTCCTGTAACGTCTCATTTGGTTTCTGGAAGCGATTTTGCAATTCCATTTGATATATCTGCTTCCTGTGTTCGCTACCATAACGTCTTACAACGGCACCCATAATTGCGTCATAGCTGTTCCTTTCGCCCTCGCTAACAGTCTGTAATATTTCTGCTGCAGGTCCTTTCAATGCCACGAACAGGGCAGCGACCTTGTCCTCCGCACTCCAATTATTTACAACTGCCGTTTTCTCAAATTGTAGCTTGAATACTTGAAATGGACCACTTCCATCAAACGACGGAGGTTTTATCTTCTGTGTAGCAGTTGAAGCGACTGGACGACTTGGTTGAATATCCTGTAGACGGGCTTTCAATGCTTTTACATCGTCCTCTAATTTTTCTTGTCTTTCTTCAAGGACCTCCTTAACTTGTATAATTTTTGCATCCTGTGCCTTGAATTGTAAGGACATGCGTTCTTCTTGTGCCTTCAACTGAGCCGCAATGCCGGACACCTGTGATGAAAGTACTGACTGTTGCAATTCCATTTTGGACGTTATCTGTGCCTGTTATTCTTCCATTTTTGCCGATATTTGTGTCAGTACAGCCAATATCGAGTTCATGTCTACGTTTGCAACTGACTGTGGAGCCTGTTCCTTCTGAGTTTCTTCCTTGTGGACCTCTTCTACATCATCGTTGAAATCAAACTCATCTACATCAATGTTATTGGCTTCCATAGCTTCTTGTAACCTTGCCTGTAGTTCAATTTTATTGCCGGTTGTGCTCAGTTTTCTCTTTTCTAACTCCCTTTTAAGCTCTTGGATTTTAAGTTCGTTTAGCTTTGCCATTATCCTTATTTCGTTATCCTTGTCTCGTTATCCTTGTTTCGTTATCCTTGCTTCGTTATCCTTGATCCTGGAATTTATTTAACAATTCCAATTCTGACACCAATTGTTACGTATTTGTCGATAGCTCGATTATTTCTATCGGGTTCGTATCGCTGAATTGTTAAATAAAAGTCTTTATTTACTTCTTAATTCACACCGCTTTATTTAACGACTAAAAAGTCTACACTTGTTTTACTTGACTTGATGTTAACACTTCTACGGTTAAGTTACGACTGACTGCGGAGCGCCTGCTCGCCGCCTTATATAGTCTGTCAAACGCAATCTGGAAAATTCTGGCAACACTGGAAATTATCTGGTATCTTCTTCTAGTTCTGGCAGTTTCCTTAGAGTTGTGTTCAGTCATTTTAGTGATGTGAGTGAAACCCATTATATTCGCCACAATAGTTTTGTTAGTTTACGAATATTTTTTGATGTTTTTCGAAAACTTTTAAAAACAAACACTTTGTCGCCGTTCTTTTACGCCAAATCTCCAACAGAAGAGAACCAACTGAGAGAGAAAACTGACATTTCATTTTGTGAGAAGCTGTTGAATTCTGTTGGACACATTTTTGCCAACAGCAATTTTCCAACAGGAAAACAGCTGATCAAACAACAGCTGACTTGAATTTTTGCAAGTAATAAGATTTGCAAAATATACAAATCAATTATAAAATTGGAAAAATACACTAAATTGGCAACAAATATGGATAAATTAAATATGCAAAATAAGTTACATACTTTTTGCGAAGTATTTATATGCATATTATGTACCTTAGTAAATTGTAATCTCCTTTGCGGGAATATATATTAACGGGGCCGCTGTGGTGCAGTGGGGAGTGTTGTGGCCACTGTGGTGTGGCGGACAGTGGCTAGTCTGCCATACCAGAGGTCATGGGTTGGATCCCCAGCCTGGATAGAGGGAAAATTTGTATATAATGATCCACGATCCGATAACAATTAATTTTCCAGAGGGTAGGGGTGCTCTCACAGATCACAAAAAACAAAGTACTACCCTCCGGACGCTTATAGTTAAGGAGACATTCCTTGTTAAATTAATGTATTCAGCCGCGCTTTACAAAAATAACCCTCAGCCGGGAGAATTCTATTTCTGGATAACTTTAATATTATAATTTAATAATAGTTGAAAGTGTTAAGATAAGATGAATTATCATCTACAGAATATTTCCTGAAAGTTTCACTGAGCCTGGATAGACAACAAATTCTAACTAAAACCCAATTATCCGGATTTTAAAAATAGCAGCCACTCTAGGCAGTGGGTGGCACACCCTCCGAGAGTAGTTCTGCAGTGGGTCGGCTTCAGTATAATGCGCCCGCCGTATTTATTTTCAAACCACTGGAACTTTCGGGAAATCTTCTATGGATGTTAATTTTACTAATTATAACACTCCCGATCGCTCCGCAGATATAATTCGAGAAAGGAAATTTTGCTGGCTGGGGCTATTTTTTTTAAAACGCGGCCAAATGCCGCCAACGCAAAAGTTTTTTCTACTCAAAAGTACTGTGGATCGGTCCATAGAGGGTTATTTTTTTAAAGCATGGCCAGGGCCGGGTGCATTAAATTGAAATCTCTTCTGCGGGGCAGCAGACGCGAAGACATAATGCAGTGGAAAACAGTATGGACATGGGTACAAAGAAAAGCAATTGTTAGTGTGATAATTATTACAATGAAATGCTATTTATTAGATAGTAACAGCGAACCCCAGCGGGTTAGGGGGTCTAGAATATACCCGTTGTAAGGAATGCCTGTCGTAAGACGCGACTAAAATCCACCGGCCTAGAAGGTTGATTATGGCCAGAAAAAATCGTTCGCACGACAGTCGGGCTAGTGTCAGAAGGGACTAGTACCCGAGCGTACCGTATTTATTAAAGGACTGTCACATCCCCTACACACACCAAAACCTTCGTGGAGTATCTTGGTGGCTACAACAACAACAACATGAAGTTAATTGTATTGCAGATACATACATATGTGCATATATCTCCACAGTTTTCAGGCAGAATTGTAACTCCATTAGCATTTATATAGAACAAACAGTGCCGATTTATTGTAAAAGAGAGTTCCGGATGCATTTCCGAACTTCGAAAAACCTTTTTGCGAGCCTATGCGAACGATTTTTAGATTGAGGAGGTTATCGCGAGGTGACAAAAGACCGACCAAAATGAAACCCAAAACGAATCAAAAGAAATTAAATAAGAAAAAAAGCTATGTTTTATTTTATTTTTATGTTGTATGTACATATATACATAATTAACAGCAATAATTTCCACCACTTTTATTATCATTTTAATTTTAATCCTTTTTATCCTTTGAATTTGGGGCTTGTGAATGTAAATAAAAATCAGCTGTTTGCCAAAGCTGTTGAACTCTGCAAATTTTGTGTTCGTTTACCTCTTACGATATTTTTCTCTTGTGAGAGGATAGGTGACATTTTTCTCCAACACCTAGCTGTTGGAGGCTGCTGAGTAAATGCTGTTGGAGAAAGTACGCGAACAAAGCTAATATCGACGATGTTTTGAACTACCGTGCATCGATAATCGATAATTTTTTGCAATTTCAAGCCAAATTCGATATTTTTCATACATTTCCGATTCGCTTTGAATTAAACAGCAGGACATTTTTTAAGAAGTGGTATAACCATAATGTCCGGGTGCTTGAATTTACATTACTTTCTTCTTCAAGCTATTCTCAATGATATTATACTTCAGGATTCGCAGAATATCTGTAGACCCATCCAATTTTAACAACAAATATCTAGTAAACTAAAAGCTCCGGCAATTTTGGATTTCAGTTTTGAGATCTGTGAGAGCACCTCTAACCCCGTGAAGAAGTGGTTTTTCGCGGGGCGTGCTTCCTTAATGTAAAGCCGACCCTTTCGATATATTGATATATCGATGTTTTTACACGGCATAAATCGATGTTTTTTAAATATCGATATATTTTTCCAATTTGCCCATACCTATTACATGCGCGAAATCAAACCATTGTGAATAGGTACAATAGAAATTCTCTGTGAATTGTTTGGCGGGGTGTAATAAGGCCTTTTGAAATAAGGCCTTTGAGGCCTTACCCGGCGTCTCCTCAAAACATAATTCTGTCATCACAAGCACCATTATAACATAGATTTCAAATGGAGACCGCCTCTGTCTTCTGGTATAACAGAGATGCCAAGGCAATTGCTTTAACAAGATTGCCTTAACATGAGCTGTCAGTTTGATGATTTGACAGCTAATTTTTAATTTGAACGAAAAATTCAGAGCGGCAACATCTCCACATTGAACGTGAAATTTCGCACGGCGTCCATTTGGCTTGAGTGTTTGGGCTTAAAAAATAAATAAAAAGAACATTAAGTGCATATATCGACGGCTGAGAATAATGCCTGAATCGCAATTTGGCTTTAGGTCGGTCGCGCGTTGATCGTACCTCAAAGCCGCTTCACACTGACATTCGATATTAGATGCTGGACTGGAAACATTTTCACTGCCACTAATATATTTTCTTGAATTTTTTCATAAATTTAAAAATATTTCATCGAAAGAAACAATTTGAATTTTTTTAATGTCAAACGCCCGACTTAGTAGAGAAATGTTCAACTCAGGCGTTATACAGGGTTGCAATGAACATACGATATTACAAAAATTTTACGATCAAACGCTTGAGGTCACAATGCGATTTGCTCCATATATTTCCATACATTTCTACTCACTTGTCAGAAGCGCGACCGACCGAACGCCAAATTGCGATTCCGGCATTAGATCGCCCTATTTCAAAAATTGTTTCAAAAACGCCCTATTTGAAAAATAGTTTCAATAACGTCCTATTTCAGATTTTGCTTCAAGAACGCCCTATTTGAAAAATTGTTTCAATAACGTCCTATTTCAGATTTTGCTTCAAAAACGCCCTATTTCAGAGAAAATTCCATATATATTTCTCTGAAATAGGGCGTTTTTGAATAATTGTCTGAAATAGGACGTTATTGAAACAATTTTTCAAATAGGGCGTTCTTGAAGCAAAATCTTAAATAGGACGTTATTGAAACTATTTTTCAAATAGGGCGTTTTTGAAACAGGGCGATCTTATTCTCAGCCGTCGATATACAGTTTGCGAGCATCATCGCCAATTTTAAACAATTTTTTTTAACTTTCTAAGTGCTTCTGCGTACACGGCATGCCAATTCGGCGCAATTTTGCAAATTATGTCTAACATAATGAAGTGCCCACGCATATGAAAACATGGATTTTAGACATGATTATGGTAGACAAAATTAACATAATTTTTGTTTTGTGGAGTTTCGGCGTTATATCGTAACCAAAGTGAAATAAAGCCCATTGTGTAATGAGTAGTATTACTCGGCGTCTCCTCAAAGCAAAATTTTGGTAATGTCTATGTACCAATTTCTTGTGTAACAAAAATTTTTTCATGTGCGAGGGCAGTTCATGTGATGACAGAATCACATATTTGCAAAATAGCGCCGAATTGACATGCCGCGTGCGCAGAAGCACTTATGTAATTTATTGAACTATTTTTACCATGTACATACATATATATGTATTTATTTTTAAATACAATTTTACATCTTATTTTTTATGACTAAATATTAATACTAAAAACAGAAATGATTCCATGATACAAACAATCAAGGTAGTTCCATTTCACTTTGACTTTGTCATTTTTGATTATAATATGGATTTTTGACGTCTCATTTTAAGTCAAAAATTTAGGATAGCGTTGCCCAATCAAAAGTTTTTGGCTGAGGGTATATTTGAACAAAATATTGGGTATTTTAAATGAAATGGTGTTTTTCACATATGCTAATCAACAAAACAAATGAGCCGATTTAATGAGCTTTTCAAAGAAAATAAAAAATAAGTTATTCATAAAAAATAAAATAGATTTATGCAGTTATTAAAGTCGAAAAATGGTATCAAAACGTCATTTCTACAATCAAGCAAATGCTTTTACTCAAAATTTCAGAAATTTGACATTAATTTGTATGAACCAAATTTCAAAATCTGAGTAAAAGGTCTGAAATCTTAAGCAAAAGTAAATGCTTGGTTTTATTAATATGACCCAATATTTGAAAACTGTTCGATTTTTATGAATAAGGTAAGAGTTCTTGATTTTCTTTATATGTATTATTTATTGCATACGTATAAATATATATATGCATATTTGGTTTCAATGTTTTATACAAGAATATTTCCACATTTAAAAAATACATATATTTATTAAAAAAATTGTTTAGCAGTAATATAAGAATGTAAATTTAGTTTAGATTTTTATGTTGCAGTTTTCTTTAGTTTTTACTTGCGTTACTAAATTTATTTTCCTTTATTTTATTATTAACCTAATTCTGAAATAGATTCTTCGCAAAAAAATCTTTTTAGTACCTTTTCATCTAAATTAAATTTTGTATTTACTAATAAATTTTGCATATAACCATGCCATCGACCGCACTTGTTTTTTCGGTTGCAAGTTCATAAGTCGTGCCAATATTCATAATTTCTAAACCACTGAAATTTTTCAATGAAATTCACAGGAGGTGTAGTGGGAATGTAGTATGTACTATATTCCACAAACTTGCCGCAACTTATTTTAAGAATAAATCTTATTTTTTATATAATTATTTTTGATCTGATGTTATGAAGAATTTAACACGTAAATGTGCGTATTTATATATATATATATATATATATATATATATATATATATATATATATATATATATCAATATTTAAATTTACAAAATTCGTTTTGTTGCAATCGATACCATGATTACTATGGAAATAAAAAATAACATAAATGGAGGATTTTTAGCACTGAATATGGCAGCACGAAATGTCATAATCCATATAATTGTCAGGTGGTTAATATGGCGACAAAAATTTGACGTTTACACTACCTTCTTTCTTGTATCATGAATGATTCCTTGTTTAAGATCACATAGTTCTTGGTAGCTTCAAAATAATAACAAATACATACCTATAATTTTAGAGCTTTGTTTGTTAGAGAAATTTCTTTGTGAAATACTACATACATATATATGTATTTTTATTTCGGAATATATTTTAGTAAACGCAATTCTTTACCTATCCAAAGGGCGAATGTTAATAATAACAAAGAGCCGGATTGGTGAGCTGTAGCGAGGGGGATAGGTACATGATTCAACAATGTTGTTATACCCAACGTAGCTTGTATCCACGCCATCGTCATTGTAGCATTTATAGCATAATAAGCCCGCTTGGGTAAAACGCATCGTCTTGAATAAATCCATACTGCAGAGACTGCCGAAAGGGTGGATATTCCCAAAAGTCTATGATCGAATTGTACTGTAGTTGGATTCTCTGTAAAATTTCGTTGTATGGGCTTAAAAGATAGTATATCATCGGGTATCCATTTGTCAGCCATTTTTGGAAAAGAGTTATACACTAATCCAGCATCAAGACCGGCTACAAATGCTCCTGATATCGCTGTTATAAAAACCAAACCTTTCGATAGATGTGCTAAACGTTTTAAGTGCAATAGACTTTTCGATGATGTTTGAATATTTGTTCCGGGCATTAGCATATTCAGACCAGATGTCAAAAATAAACTGTATAAAATAAATGCGACACCCAAATGTGACGCTAAACGATATTGTGATACTCTCGGTACATCATTTACGTCTTGAAATTTATCTTCCAAACCAGATTTCACCATATACCATCCCATGAGACCTTGCAGTCCAATTAGTGTACCGAGTAACATTACACGACCCTTAGTTGGTTTGTTAAAATAGCCACGCCTCCAAAAATAAATTGCTGGTAATAAAAAGACAGCACCGATCCCGCGTCCCCACATCCTGTGTATGTATTCCATCATATATATAAATTTGAACTCTTCCAATGTCATCGAACTGTTTTTCCTGATAAATAAAATAATGATGAGGACAAAATAAAACTATTACAAAACTAACGTTCCTTTTTAAATTTGGATTGCCCAGTTTTGACTTGGCGAAGCCCACATCATTTTTTTTTTACTTACATTTTGAATTCAGGAAACTGTTGGTATTTAGAAAACTCTGCTTCCCATTCCGGTAAACTTGACGGCTTCTTTTCGCCTAATAATTTCCAATTAACCATCGATAACCCTGATTCAGTGAGTCTAGTTACTCCGCCTATAAAATATATACATATGTTATACTTGGTAAGTACATAACTGAGATCTGAAATATAGCATATATTTATAATACCAAGAGCGACTGCAACATACACCATGCCACCACAACAGAGAAGCCATGAACCAACTTTTTTGTCAGCTTTCTCCTGACTGCTATTACATCGAATTTGCCAATGTTTTCCGAATTTAGGCTCTAATATGTTCTACAAAGTAAAAATTGTATAAACGTATTGTATAATAAAAAACGTAGTAACCCAATCCAATTAGTAGAAACAAAAGTTGAGGAGCACACCAGAAATTGGGAGAAGCATAAAACTCTTAATTACCAAGCAAAAACCGAGTGAAGGAAACACTAATGCATTTTCACTTTTTTTTTGTCAGCTCTGAGGGGCTAAAGTTACTTTTCTGATAGAAACCATTAAAAAATCATTTTGCTCGTGAGAATGTGATAGAAAATCCTGATGAGTATATGATATGCTGTATATCCATCACAAATGACCATCAATTGATGGTTAAAATCATGGTCACGGTTCCTGCTGGGTACTTACATATGTATTCAGTAATTTCACAATAGTAATCTACCTTATGTGTTTGGTTTCTAAAGCTATGAAAGTTTTGGTTTAAGGACGCCTTCCTTGTTACAGAACAAATCCGATTTTCGTTAAGAATGAGCCTACCGAAATGTAACATTTTAGCAATTGAAATTAACTATGTATATGAAGCTATACTACAATTTTAGTCAGGTACATAAAACGCAATAGCGATGAACGAACGGCGATTTTTTTCACTGTGAATGGTCCTAGTGATGAGCCAAAATCATTGTCGATAGAAACTTGTTTCACCAACAAAACATCTAGCAAAACATCTCGCTAAATAACCCGTCTCCACCAGCGTTGCCATTCTAGCTTTTTTCAAGCTAGATTTAGCTTTTTTTCTTGTCTTTTAGCTGGAAAAATTCTGATTTAGCTTTGGCTTTTTTTTTCTAGCTTTTTTATTTGCTAAAACTCCCCAAAAAATTAACGCTGCTTGCTGCTCATATACATACATACAGTCATCATAGTTACCATTTTTTGAATGTAAAACATTTTTTTTAACATTTCGTTATTTTTATTGACACTGAAGTACAAATTTGCATATACATAGTATATGAAAATAAATAACTTATGCAGGCTCCACTAAACAGGTCGGTTCTTCAGATCAGCTGAATTCTTGTTCTTCTTCAACACCTATCCAATTTGTTTACTTCTGCATATTCTTTACATGCATTCGTGTTTACAATTCGTCAAATTCTTCATTCTCTGAGTTTATCCATCATTCGCCCGTGAGCTGAATGTCAAATTATTTCGTCTTCCTTATAGTTTTGACATCTCGGTCACGAGAGTTCGACATTAAGGTCACGGCGTGTATGGGCCTTTTCAGATTACTCGGTACGACTTCGGATCGACATTTTTTCCTCGGTATTTTTAGCTTACCGAAACGATTCCGCGTTGCCGTGTGTTTCACACTTGTGGGAATACTTTCGGTGCGTAATCTTCAGAAAATAAGAAAAAAAACATCGAAATTTACAATATAAAATTTTAAAATTCAACAAATCACTCAATAATAACAATAATGTCTTCTAGCGAAGACGAAGACATTATAACTTGCTACATTTACCACCGAAACGAGTTTTTTACTGACTTTGTTCTTCTTCTTTTATCACGCCGCAAAAATGTATGCAGTAATTCCTCAAATTTTACTGACCGGTCTTACCGCGTTGCGGTATACCGAAATTAATCCGCTCCGATTTCATGTATGCAACACTAATGTGAAAGTGCCAATTGAAATACATGTGGTCAGTAAGGTTTCGGTATACTTTCGGTAAAAACCAAAAATGTCGATCCGATACCGCACCGAGTAATGTGAAAGCGCTCTATGTGTGTATGTATTTTGAACCGACCTGTTAAATTGGCCTTGAATTTATGTATGTTTTGAAAACACAATAGGCGAGTTCGCCTCCAGATCCGCATAAAAATTTTGCGTGCCAATTGAACAACAATTTTGTGATCCTGATGTTTATCTAGATCCATTTCGGGTCCGTATAGATTGTAATAGATTTTTTGATCCAGATAAACATCAGGATCAAAAAATTGTTGTTGCAGTGGCTTGCAAATTTTTTGTCCGGATCACCGCCGCGGGAAATCACCTATTAATAAAGCATTAAAATACGCAGTAGGACTTGGGATCATCGTTTTATTAATCCGGGAGTACTTGTTAATAGATACTCCATTACTCCCTATACTTCGTGTATAAGCATACAATTTTTTATATTCGCTTTTAACATTGTAACTATGTACTAGGAAGGGAAGTAATAAACACAAACAAAATAAAACAAAACTGAAACAATTTTGATATTGCTCGGAAAGGATATCAAATAGAGTACTCTTCTGCTCTCGCTTGGGGAGATCTCGCTCCAAGTTCTACTGGGTAATTTCGTATTTTTTTTTAGCTTTAAATGTTTTTTTTTATGTGTGAAACAATTTTTTTTAGCTTTTTCTAGCTTTTTTTTTTTTGAGAATCTAGCTGGAACTCTGGAAAAGTTCTGGCAACACTGGTCTCCACGTGGCTGATCGTGATTCAGTTTAACATTTCTCTTTCTTGCTCTTCTTAAAGGTTCAGACATTGGTGACTTGTAAGTATTTCAGTATCGTTAACCTTATTTTAACTTTATCGCTATCCATGTGAGCTGTTAGTGGTGTCGTAAATCTGTAAACAGCTGACACTTGTCGAGACAGATCTTGGAAGGTAGGCGCATGGGCGAATTAAGAAATTTCCCATGTATTTTGTTATTGTAATTGGTAGATTGTAATGTCAAAATACCATTTCTCTTTGTTAAAATCTGAATTCGCTTGGGACTCGCCCATTACTATTGGCCATGATGTGAATTCGCTTTGATTTTGATATTATAATCTACCTTTGTAAATAAAAAAAGAAGTTTCTGAATTCGCCTATGCGCCTACCTTCCTATATCTGCTTTCACAAGTGTCAGCTGTTTACGGATTTAGGGTTGCTAACCAAAATCTAATTGGTCTGTAAGTTAACGATACAGCTACAGAATTACGATAAGGCACCAATGACTAGTAACACAGCTTGTCATAAGGCACTCTGCACACGGAGCGTACTGCTTTAGACGCGTATTAGATACTACAGACGAAAGCTGTACGCTTTGATGTCGCGCACGTATATTTCAATTGAGGGCTGCACACGAGTCGTCAGCTTCATGCATTCGTCAAAGTATGCTGGCTACATGTCGCTTGGCGTAAAGCAGTGATGGTAGCTAGGCGTACTACGCTTAGAAAACAGGAAGAAGAAGATGTTTGTTTACATTTTTCCACTTGGTGGAATTTATGAAAGCAGTAAAATTTGTGTAAAAAATCGGAAAAAATGAGTGTATAATGAAAGAAAAAGGAAGATTCCGTAAAATTTTTCATCTTTTCTATTTAAAGCTTCGAAATTTAAAGCAAATACCATATTATTAATTTGTTTGTTTGTTTTGTGCTGCGAAGTTTCATGTCGCTTCGTGTGCAGATCTTGAGGCGCGGAGAAATCGACGCTACATGAAGTGTCTCGTACGCGTCTATGACTATGAGCCCGTGCACAATTGGCTTTGTCTGCTCCAACTTTGATAGAAAAAACCTTAAAGCAAAGCGAAATTCCAGATGCTTGCTACAATTAACACTTTGACAATTTCCACTTCACTTGTTTGTTTTAATTTATAAACCGGATTTTTGGTAAAATATTTGGGGAATTTGCTTTTTTCTGCTTATTCGAATTTTATTTTTTACTTTTCTCTGTTCACTTCTCACGAAATTGCGCGAAATCGCTAAAATAAGTGTAGATATACAAACATACACACACACACACAAGGGGAGATGTTTGTCAAAGTGTAAAAAAGTTGAAACATGGCTAACTTTATACCTTGCTTTACTCGCTTCACCTCAATTGTAAACATGTCCCTTTGAAAAGCACATGCTGAACGAAACTGTCAAAGCAAAATTCTGAAGCAAAGCGAGGTAGAAGTCAATTGTGCACGGGCTCTATACGCCTCGTGTGCAGAGTGCCTAAGGTTGGTTGAATCAGCTGTTTATAAGGTTACAGATAAGTCACCAATGTCTGCACTTTAAACATAGTGTATAGCATACAGTGAAATGGCTCTGGGATGCGTAGTCGAAATTCGATAAAAAAAAAGACGATAAGTCATCGAAAAATATCAAAATCGGGGACAGATTGGTATGGCGGCGACTTCCGGGGGTACAGATTGGTATGGCGGCCGGATGTGGTTGTTGTAAGAAAAGGGACCATAATGACAAGGTCGTAGCAATCAAGACAGAAACGCAATTCCGGAATTGGGAATTGAAAAAACCAATTCATAATTCCGAAAAGAATTTAAGGCTGAGTTCCTAAAACGCAATTCCCGGTGATAGCGTAAACGCCAGCTATTCCACGAATAACATGTGCAAGAATGTAAAATCAACAACCTACAAAACAGAAAGAAGAAGAGCAACTTCTATTGCTTTCACCATCGTTATTGGGCCATAACAGCAACCCTGAAATCAGCTGAGCACAGCTGTTCGACCTTTTTAACACACATCCCAGAGTCAAGTCACTTGTATCCATTCACAATGACTTTAAAAGCCTGCCTGTTCTTGCAGGGTACCTTCCAATACAATAGCGGGTTTGCGTTTCGTTCTGAGTTAACTTGCTCCAAGTACTGGCTCTTCTTCAGGATTACATCGTTTTTTTTGCTCTCTGTTTTTGATTCAACACTTCGGAAATTTTTGGTTTCTTATACGGCAATGTGTTCTCAGTAAAAAATTGTGCTTTCAGAATTAATATGGAAATGGGTAAATGTCAAATTAGGTTTGGGCGATATATATCGATATATCAATATATCGATATTTTTAAAAGAGTACAGCCGATAATATCGACGATATTGTTACGTATTTGTCGAAAGCTCGATTATTTCTATAGGTTTCGTATCGCTGAATTGTTAAATAAAAGTCTTTATTTACTTCTTAATTCACACTGCTTTATTTCACGACTAAAAAGTCTACACTTGTTTTACTTCACTTGATGTTAACACTTCTACGGTTAAATTACGACTGACTCTGGAGCGCCTGCTCGCCGCCTTATATAGTCTGTCAAACGCAATCTGGAAAATTCTGGCAACACTGGAAATTATCTGGTATCTTCTTCTAGTTCTGGCACTTTCCCTAGAGATGTGTTCAATCATTTTAGTGATTTAAGTGGAGAACCGATTATATTCGCCACACTGCCCTCCACCTAAGTCTGATCGTCCCGATCTGACACATTACTTGTCCCAAATGCTGCTAGCCTTTCCAGATGAACCACTTTCATTTTATTCCTTGGTCTTCCAATCGTTTGTATGCGATACACAACATCGTTGAGCCGTTTAATCACTTTGTAGGGCCCTTCCCAAGTACACTGCAATTTCGGGGACAAACCTTTCTTTCGCTGCGGGTTGTATAGCAAAACTAGATCTCCCTCAACAAAACCTTCTGAGTTCATTGCCTTGTCGTATCTGGCCTTCATCTTGTCACTCATGATCTTTGTTCGCTGTCTTACAAGTTCATGTATTTCTCTCATTTCCTCTTCCAGAACGTTGTTAGATTGTCTGGCATTTATTCCCGCATCAGCACTTATCCCAAATTTCAAGTCAGCTGGCAGTCGAAGATCACTACCAAAGATTACTTTTGCAGGAGTCTGACCTGTTGTATCGTGTACGGCCGATCGATATGCCATCAGGAACAGAGGAATATGAGTGTCCCAATCTCTCTGGAACTTATCCACCACTTTTCGTAAATGTTCCTCTAATGTTCTGTTAAATCTTTCTACCATGCCGTCTGATTGTGGATGCAACGCAGTTGTTCGGGTTTTCCTAATACCCAGTGTTTTGCACAGCTCCTGAAACACAACTGATTCGAAGTTCCTTCCTTGGTCAGAATGTAGCTCTATAGGTGCACCATATCTCGCCACCCAATTGTTGGTGAATACTTCGGCTATAGTTTCTGCTTCTTGATTTGGAATCGGGTACACCTCCGGCCATTTGCTGAAGTAATCCATGACTACCAGTACATATTTGTTTCCAAGTTTGCTAGTAGGAAATGGCCCAGCTACATCCATGGCAATTCTCTCAAATGGTGCTCCTGAGTTGTATTGTTTCATCAGCCCATGACTCCTGGATTTGGGACCCTTAGCCTTTATGCACACGTCGCAGTTCGCAATCCACTCAACAACTGTCTGACGGCAGCCGACCCAATAAAACCTCTTCTTGATTTTCTCTACCGTCTTTGTTACTCCAAGATGACCTCCACTTGGACCATTGTGTAGTTCATTTAACACATCCGGTATTCTTTTCCTTGGAACAACTATCAATGTTTTAGAACTTTGACCATCTTCACTCTCCCAAACACGATGTAGGCAACCATTTACCAATTGCAAACTATTCCACTGTGCCCAATATGATTTGGCAACAGGACTTTCTGCTGACATCTTTTCTTTTGATGGTCGTTCGTTTTGCTCCAAACCAATCATTACACGTGCCAGATCTGGATCTTCTATCTGACACTTCCTTAATTGTTCCGCATTCCATTCGTCTGTAGATGTTATTGTCATTAGCCGAACATCTATGATGTCTTCCTTCTCCTCAGCTTTAGAGCAATGCTTGCATTCAAGATTACATGGTCGCCGCGACATTGCATCAGCATTTCCATGGGTACTGCCTTTGCGATGGTCTATAGAAAAGTCATAATTTTGTAGTCGCTCAATCCACCTTGCTAACTGACCCTCCGGATTTCGGAATTTCAAAAGCCATTTTAACGCTGCATGATCAGTCCTGACGTGGAATCGTTGACCATAGAGGTACTTATGGAAGTGTTTGATGCATTCTACCAATGCCAATAGTTCTCTTCGTGTTACACAGTAATTTCTTTCCGGTTTCCCAATTGATCGGCTGTAGTATGCGATAACCTTCTCCTGTCCGTCGATTTCCTGTGACAAAACACCTCCTATAGCATAACCACTCGCATCAGTATCCAAAATAAACCTCGCTCCTGGAACCGGGTATGCTAGCATTGGAGCAGTACAAAGCCGATCTTTTAACGTTTGGAAAGCCATTTCTTGTTCCTTCCTCCACTCAAAAGTCTTATTTTTCCTCATAAGCTCCGTGAGACTATTTGCTACGCTGGCAAAATTTGGTACAAATCGGCGATAGTATGTGCACAGCCCAAGAAAGCTTCGCAATTCATGTAGATTCCGAGGTCTTGGCCAATCTTTTACTGCTTCTATTTTTTCGTTATCAGTGCAGATGCCCTTTGTAGTCACTTTATGTCCCAAGTATTTTACTTCTTTCTTGAATAATGCACATTTCTTAGGACTTAACTTGAGACCAGCGCCAGCTATTCTTCGGAAAACTTCCTCCAAATTTTTGAGATGTTCATCAAAGCCTTACATAATCCAAATGGCATCACCGTAAATTGCCAAAGACCATCGCCAACACTGAAGGCTGTTTTCTCCTTGTCTTCCTCTTTTACTTCGACTTGCCAATAGCCGCTTTTCAAGTCCAGTGTTGAAAACCATTCCGTTCCAGATAGCGAGTCCAGAGTGTCGTCAATTCTTGGCAATGGGTAACTATCCTTTTTCGTTACATCATTCAGTTTCCGGTAGTCAACGCAGAATCTCATCTTGCCATCTTTCTTTTTAACAAGTACTACCGGAGAACTCCATGGACTGACTGATGGTTCAACTACCCCACTGTCGCTCATTTCTTGTATAATCTGGCTCACCATTTGACGTTTCGCTAATGGAACGCTGCGAGGAGCCTGACGGATTGGCCTTGCATCACCGGTGTCAATGTGATGCTTCACAATATTTGTCCTGCCTGGTTTTGTACCATCCTTATCAAATATGCTAGAATACTTGGCAAGTAATTCTTTCGCCTTTCTTTTGTGATTCTCCTGCAGTTCTTCTGTCCAAGCATTTATTTCATCTGAAAGATCTGTATTGCTAGTAGAAACTTCTCCTTGGGATTGTTCGCAATTCATGATGATGTCAACCTCTTCGCATTTTCCCAATATAGCACCTTTGGAGAGTTTGATTGGTGACTTGAACTCATTAAGTACTCTTACTGGTAGTCGTCCATCTTCTTTTGTCATAGCCAGGGTTTTTCCAACAAGTACATCGGATTTAGTTTCTGTTTCTGCTTCGACAACCCACAATTTGTTTGTCCCACAATCTCCATCAATCTTTGCCCAAATAATTGCCTCGGACTTTGGCGGTATCTGCTGATTCTCTTCCACGAGCACTTTCTTACTGCTGCATCTCTTATCGTAGCCAAAATTTAGCGGCACCTCCAAGTTTTTGTAACTCATAACCTTGTTTTTCATGTCAATCTTAATGCCTTGGTCGATTAGGAAGTCCACACCAATTATGACTTCATCAACAATTTCCGCCACTATGAAGGTGTGTAGTACGACAACATTTCCAATTACAACTTCGCATGTAACTTCTCCTAGGACTTGGGTATCCTCGCCTGTTGCCGTACGCAATTTTGCTCCATACAATGGCCTTATTTCCTTCTTTACCAAGTCAGATCGAATGATGGAATGAGATGCTCCCGTATCCACAGTCAACATTCGCTCCATTCCGTCCACCAAACCACCAATAGTAACATTACTCGTGCTTCTTCCCAACTGAGAGACAGAGATTATGGGGCATTCCATTGTGGGGACCAGCCCACGCCCCTTTTGGCTGGCCCGCTTTAGTTTAACGACTCAGTTGATTTGGGCGCTTGTTCATACCCATCAATATTCCGCTTGCGCCCATCGGCAGTGCTGAACTTACTGGAACTATTGCTGCAGTGGCGTGCTATATGTCCTATTTTTCCGCATCTGAAGCATTTCACAGCATTACTTTTCTTTTTCTGCATTTCATTCAACGCCTCCCATATTTTGCTTAGTAAGTCTGGCGTTTCCACTTCCACACGATGAGCCTTGTAAGTGGGCTTGCTTAATAGAGATGCCGTTTCCTGTGTCAAAGCATATGAGACCGTTTCAGCGAAAGTTCCATTTGGGTTTGCATAGGTAGCCCGCTTCGTTTCAATATCTCGTATTCCATTGATGAAGCTTTGAATTTTCATTCTTTCGATGAATTCTTGAGGTGCTCCTGCGTTTGCCAAATGAGCTAGCCTCTCAATCTCAGAAGAAAATTCTTGTAACGTCTCATTTGGTTTCTGGAAGCGATTCTGCAACTCCATTTGATATATCTGCTTCCTGTGCTCGCTACCATAACGTCTTTCAATGGCACCCATAATTGCGTCATAGCTGTTCCTTTCGCCCTCGCTAACAGTCTGTAATATTTCTGCTGCAGGTCCTTTCAATGCTACGAACAGGGCAGCGACTTTGTCCTCCGCACTCCAATTATTTACAACTGCCGTTTTCTCAAATTGTAGCTTGAATACTTGAAATGGACCACTTCCATCAAACGACGGAGGTTTTATCTTCTGTGTAGCAGTTGAAGCGTCTGGACGACTTAGTTGAATATCCTGAAGACGGGCTTTCAATGCTTTTACATCGTCCTCTAATTTTTCTTGTCTTTCTTCAAGGACCTCCTTAACTTGTATAATTTTTGCATCCTGTGCCTTGAATTGTAAGGACATGCGTTCTTCTTGTGCCTCCAACTGAGCCGCAATGCCGGACACCTGTGATGAAAGTACTGACTGTTGCAATTCCATTTTTGACGTTATCTGTGCCTGTTGTTCTTCGATTTTTGTCGACATCTGTGCCTGTTGATCTTCCATTTTTGCCGATATCTGTGCCTGTTGTTCTTCGATTTTTGTCGACATCTGTGCCTGTTGATCTTCCATTTTTGCCGATATCTGTGCCTGTTGTTCTTCCATTTTTTTCGACATTTGTGTCAGCACAGCCAATATCGAGTTCATGTCTACGTTTGCTACTGACTGTGGAGCCTCTTCCTTCTGGGTTTCTTCCTTTTGCACCTCTTCCACATCATCGTTGAAATCAAACTCATCTACATTAATGTTATATGCTTCCATAGCTACTCTTAACCTTGCCTGTAGTTCAATTTTATTGCCGGTGGTACTCAGGTTTCTCTTTTCTAACTCCCTTTTAAGTTCTTGGATTTTCAGATCATTTAACTTTGCCATTATTCTTATTTCGTTATCCTTGTCTCGTTATCCTTGTTTCCTTATCCTTGATTCGTTATCCTTGATTCGTTATCCTTGCTTCGTTATCCTTGGTCCTGGAATTTATTTAACAATTCCAATTCTGACACCAATTGTTACGTATTTGTCGATAGCTCGATTATTTCTATAGGGTTCGTATCGCTGAATTGTTAAATAAGTCTTTATTTACTTCTTAATTCACACTGCTTTATTTCACGACTAAAAAGTCTACACTTGTTTTACTTCACTTGATGTTAACACTTCTACGGTTAAATTACGACTGACTCTGGAGCGCCTGCTCGCCGCCTTATATAGTCTGTCAAACGCAATCTGGAAAATTCTGGCAACACTGGAAATTATCTGGTATCTTCTTCTAGTTCTGGCACTTTCCCTAGAGATGTGTTCAATCATTTTAGTGATGTAAGTGGAGAACCGATTATATTCGCCACAATATTTTGAACTACCGTGCATCGATAATCGATAATTTTTTGCCATTTCGAGCCAAATTCGATATTTTTCATACATTTCTGATTCGCTTCGAATTTAACAGCAGAACATTTTTTAAGAAGTGGTATAACCATAATGTCCGTGTGCTTGAATTTACATTACTTTCTTCTTCAAGCAATTCTTAATGATTTTTATGTTTATACTTCAGGATTCGCAGAATATATGTAGATCCATCCAACTTTAACAACAAATATCTAGTAAACTATAAGTCTGCGACAAGTTTGGATTCCAGTTTTGAGATCTGTGAGAGCACCTCTAGCCCCGGGAAGTAGTGGTTTTTCGCGGGACGTGGTTCCTTAATGTGAAGCCAGCCCTTTCGATATATTGATATATCGATGTTTTTACACGGCATAAATCGATGTTTTTTTAAATATCGATACAATATATATCGATATATTTTTCCAATTTGCCCATCCCTATGTCAAATGAGCTGGGAAAGAGTATACACGATAGTCGCGATAGTACTAAAACTATCGATAGTTATTTCAAGTGACTAGACCATTGTGTATACCATACAGTGACTTAGCTCATCGAAAATCGAGTAAAAAAAAGTCGATATATGGTCGATGTGCCATCGCCATTGACGGGCAGACCAGCATGGCGTCAATTTTTGAAGGGCAGTTCAGCCTGGCGGCCGGATGTGGTTGTTGTATGAAAAGGGACCATAATGACATGGTCGTAGCAAGCAGGACAGAAATGCAATTCTAGAATTGGGAATTGAAAAAACCAATTCATCATTCCGAAAAGAAATTAAGGCCGAGTTGCTAAAACGCAATTCCCAGAGAGGGCGTAAACGTCAGCCATTTCACGAATAACATGTGTAAGAATGTAAAATCAACAACCTACAAAACAGAAAGAAGAAGAGCAACTTATATTGCATTCACGATCGTTATTGGCCCATAACAACAACTTCAAAATCAGCTGAGCACAGCTGTTCGGCCCTTTTTAAACACATCCCAGAGTCATTTCACTGTTCTCCATCCACAATGGACTAGACCATTGTGTATAACATACAGTGACTTAGCTCATCGAAAATCGAGTAAAAAAAGTCGATATATGGTCGATGTGCCATCGCCATTGACGGGCAGACTAGCATGGCGTCAATTTTTGAAGGGCAGTTCAGCATGGCGGCCGGATGTGGTTGTTGTATGAAAAGGGACCATAATGACATGGTCGTAGCAAGCAGGACAGAAACGCAATTCTAGATGTGGGAATTGAAAAAACCAATTCATCATTCCGAAAAGAAATTAAGGCCGAGTTGCTAAAACGCAATTCCCAGAGAGGGCGTAAACGTCAGCCATTTCACGAATAACATGTGTAAGAATGTAAAATCAACAACCTACAAAACAGAAAGAAGAAGAGCAACTTATATTGCATTCACGATCGTTATTGGCACATAACAACAACTTCAAAATCAGCTGAGCACAGCTGTTCGGCCCTTTTTAAACACATCCCAGAGTTATTTCACTGTTCTCCATCCACAATGGACTAGACCATCGATACTATCGATAGTATCGGTCGATAGTTTGACAGGTCTACTACCCAACTCCAATCATTACCCAATTGTAAACAAAAATGTGCCAAACTAAAATAAACAATAATATTGAATGTGGGCGCGTTTTCATCCGCAATCGTAACCACGTTGAGCTTTGCATACAATGCTTATTATGTTCCACCGAATTTGATAAATGGTCGCTATTTGAAGAGCATATTTATGAATGTCACGAAAGCAGTGCCAAAAGAATTGATCTACGCCAAAAACAAAAGGAATGTGCAGTTTTACATGAAGATCAAGTTGAGGTTGTTGCCTTCGATGGCGGAGCAAAATCTCCAGAGCCCACTCAGCTTGTAAATAAATCACACCAATATGTCGTGGTGATGAGCGAGGAAACTGATAATGAAGTGATGGAGGAAGAAATCGATACTGATGCCATGACACCAGATATAATTTCAGGCATTGAAAATGTCCATAAATTGATCATCAATCAGCAAGATGATCTGGACGAGGAGGAACAAATTACGAAATTAGTCGTGGAAATTTTGCCAACATTTCCGAGGGTAAATTAATAGTACACATATATGCATATTATATATTTTGTGACTCATGCTTTATTTTTTAAGGGTGATGACAGAGAAGGAAGTAATGCAAGATGTGTCACCTCCGACGAGCAGGAAATTAAGGAATACTGTTCTCAAATGGTGAGTTCTCTGCACATCAAATATGTATGTAAATCAAACCTTTTTCCCATAGAAAAATGAAACGAAGAATTCATCCGCAAGATGCTTTTTCAAACTTCGCACTACTGAGCCACATATCATATTAGGATTTATTGATATTATGCGGCATTATCCCTGTAATTGGGATCCTCTAAATTCCGATTATGCGTGCAAAGACCGAAGAGAAAAGAGCTTGAAGAAAATATGTAAAGCGCTGAAAGAACACTTTCAAATATCCATTACGTCACAATTGGCACGTTCAAGCATTCTCACGCTAGTTCGTTGGTTTGAGGGCGAATATTTGCGATCTGAGCAGTTCAGTAAAACGAAAACGAAAAGAAGTCGCTGGAGTCTTAATGGATACGTATGTGCACATCCTGTATATTACAATAAGTTATATGAATTTTTACCACACAAACATCTGCAATTAGTAAGTTGTGCAGTATGTAAACGGGTATTTAAAACGGAAAACCAGCTGAGGTCGCACAATCATCAGTTTCATGGTGGCGATCTACCTTTCAAGTGTCGCCATTGTTCACGTTCATTCTTGTACGCTTCCACATGGAAATATCATATGAACAGACACACAAAGAAGCATGTATGGAGCTGCTCATTATGTCAATACACTGGTTATACAAAGACTGATTATAATTTGCATATGGTAACACATTCCGATTTACGTGCTTTTGTTTGTGATTTATGTGGGGCATCGTATAAGAGTAGTACAAGTTTAAATGTCCACTTGCGAACACATGAGCCACCAAAATTGCAATGCAGTAAATGTTCTAAGAAATTTTATGAAAATTATCGCCTTAAGCGTCATTTGCAGATTCACGAAGCTGAAGAAGCCGTCAGACACTGCGACATCATTGCGTAACCGTGCGATTTTGTCATTAATACTTTAACAAAAACTCCAAAGTAAAGAAAAAGTATGAAAGCATTTGACTACAATGAATATGTATATATTTTTAAATAAATAGAATGAACAAATAAAATACCTACTACGTACATTTATGTACTCGAATGAATATTATTTGTAGATATTTCTAAATTTTGTATTTGCCATAAATATGTACATATCGTCGTACCATACGAAAACTAACATCAGATTTTTTGTGGCTGACGAAAAGTAAAAAGTTCAAGTTTTGGCCGACGAAAAGTAATAAAATCGAGTTTTGGCTGACGAAAAGTAATAAAATCCACTTTTGGCTGACGAAAACTATCAATTTCGTTTAAACAACAATTTTAATGTAAAAAAAGTATATAATTACTGATACTTTTCGTCAGCCAAAAGTCGATTTTATTACTTTTCGTCAGCCAAAACTCGATTTTATTACTTTTCGTCGGCCAAAAGTCAAATGTTCTACTTTTCGTACAGAATTTTTTTATTGATAGCTTTCGCCAGAAATTTTAAATATGTTAGTTTTCGTATGGTACGACGATATATAGATTGTTACTTAGAAACTACTGACCTTACAATTTTTTTACATCGACTCCCAATTCATTAAGTCGTTTCTCAAAAAGTTTCGTATCCAATCCATTGTCCCTATTATATTTATAATTAATAATGAGCTGCACTTCCTCTAAGCCAGATACTTGATCGAAGAGATTGCCTTCCAGTTTTCTATCAATATCACTTTCTTCTCGCAAAACACAGAAATACAACAAAAATAAAGCTAAACTTGCCGAAACGACATACGGTTGATACCACAAAACGTCCTCGGCACCACCGTGCCTAGTATCACGTGCACGCCATTCAGCTGCTTGGCTTCCAAAGAATTTAATAGGATCATCCGGATTTTCCTTATGTGAGGATTTCGGCAAGTCGGCATAGTTCCTTTGTGTCGTACAAATGTGATTCCTCCGAGTAACTAATAGCAATCTAAAATCATTATGAAAACTAAAAACAAACAATTATTCTTGAAAAATTAACTTACAATGACTTAACTGTTGTATTGTAATGTCGAAGCATATTTTACTTAGTATATGGATATTAATTTGTTCAAGTATATATCAAATTAAATTGCCATTCCAAACTATTTTCTACAAAGATAACATTTTCAATATCATTGTGTATAACATACAGTGACTTAGCTCATCGAAAATCGAGTAAAAAAAGTCGATATATGGTCGATGTGCCATCGCCATTGACGGGCAGACCAGCATGGCGTCAATTTTTGAAGGGCAGTTCAGCATGGCGGCCGGATGTGGTTGTTGTATGAAAAGGGACCATAATGACATGGTCGTAGCAAGCAGGACAGAAACGCAATTCTAGAATTGGGAATTGAAAAAACCAATTCATCATTCCGAAAAGAAATTAAGGCCGAGTTGCTAAAACGCAATTCCCAGAGAGGGCGTAAACGTCAGCCATTTCACGAATAACATGTGTAAGAATGTAAAATCAACAACCTACAAAACAGAAAGAAGAAGAGCAACTTATATTGCATTCACGATCGTTATTGGCACATAACAACAACTTCAAAATCAGCTGAGCACAGCTGTTCGGCCCTTTTTAAACACATCCCAGAGTTATTTCACTGTTCTCCATCCACAATGTTCAATATATTTCGCAACTAGTGATGTAAATTTGTGATAGTAGCTTTGTTTCTTTATCCACTAACTAACGTTAATAAACACTAATTTCTGGATTTGACATATAATTTGTGTTTCTTTGGTTTCTCTCCAGTAAAAGAGAGCGAACTGAACGAAAATTGAGAGAGCACTGAACGAAACTGGTGAGAGCGGCAATGATAGTTCTACTAACTTTTTTACTGGACAAATTTCCACTAGGAAGACACTAGCAAGAAGAAGAAGAAATGTCAAATGTGGAAAAAGGAATTCAAATTTGTATTGGAAAATACAAAAGTAAATACATACGTAGTAAATCAATTTATATAGCTATTTTTATTTAAAAAAAGGTTTAATATCGACACGGGAAGTTATTTATAATGTATGGATGCAGGCAAACTAGTCCTATATTGAAATATATATACATTAGACAGCGGCTCAAAACAAGAACCACTATGAGAGTGCATCTTCCGCCGGATCGGCTGTAATGGAAGAAGTAAGAAATTTTATTCTTCCATTCACTCTTACTTTTCACTCTTTGCTATTAGACAAATTCATATTCATACATGCAGAGATTTTTAAGAACTGTAACAATGCTTATGGAGCCTATTGAAAGCGATGATGAGATTGAACAAGTAGCTGTAGAAAGTTTAAGGTCAGTCGACATCGGCTTGTTTCTAACCAATCGAAATACCAGGAATTGTTTACTTCAGTATATTGAAATTGTAGTTCCGAGCTATCCTCATAATTTTCGAATTTCCAGAAGCTTGCTTGAAAGCATTGAACCCCCTCGAGCCAGTATGTTAGTCGAAATTTTTTTCTAAGGCAATAGAACGCTTAAAGGGTAATATTTAAATCCATATTTTCCTTTTCTGATGATGATTTAAATGTTTTCTTAAATTTTCGGGCGTGTCTTTTATCCCTTTTCACGCACCAAACAATCATATCGTCGTTAAACCTGCATAACCACCTAAGTGAATCTTTCATAACCGCCTATGCCAAAATTGAGATTTGCCAAACTTTAACTCCCGGCGTCCAGCTCTATCGATTTATACCATACTTTTTGTCTTTGGGAAGCTCTATATTTCCTTCTAACGTTCTTTTCAGGTCTGAAGTCGGAGAGTTAAGCGGTTATTAAAGTCTCACTTAGGCGGTTATAAGTTTAAACGGTGATATGTCACTAACTTTTGTTAATTGAAGTTTCCTTATCTATTTTGCTAACATCTCTCACTGAGAGAAAATGTCACTTTACTCTCACAAATTTCGTTAAAAGAGATTAGCAAGAAATGTTAGTTAATGTTTTGCTGGAAACTAAAGAAAATAACCTAGTGTATAGAGAACAGTAGCCGTGTTTCACATACGGTGATCCTAACCCAGATAAAAATTTTTGCATGTAAATGCAACAACAAAGATTTCAGCTCGATTAAACCAGATAAATTGCTGGTTCAATGTCTGATCCGCCCTGTTCGATTTATTTTTTCCGTGCTGATTTGGCAGCACAGTGCTTTTTTGATTTGTCGGAACTGAAAAGTGACATTTGTGTATGTATACATATATATACATATACCCTGCAGTAAATTTGTTACACTGCTAAATTATCATTGATCATTCTTTGTTGAATATTCATCACTATCGTTTTGCGTTGGTGCAAGCGAGCAAGCTATATTGAAAAAACCAAACGAAATACCATCTAGGCGGTAAAAAACCCATGAGCCAGCTTGTATTTCGGTAGGTTTTTTGACATTTGGCAGCTTTTCTGACAAATTTTTCAATTTGACAACTATAAAACAAATTATATTTAAAATAAAAAATATATGGAAATACAAATTTCAAATTTGCCTCTTGTAAGCTTCTGCTTTGGCCGTAAGGGGAAAGAAGAAGTCCGGAAGAAAAATTATACTGCGCACTGGCTTCTCCTTATAACATTGAGTTTCATAATTTATTTCAGTAATTTAAATTCAAATTTCCAAAAAAATAATTTTTGAAATAGTTATTTTCATTTAGTTTGAAGTTTAAAGTCAATCAAATTGTTTTTGAGGGAGTATTTGTCTCTTTTCAACGTACAGAAGAATTGTTTTTGCGCTATTATAACTCTGACGAGTTTTATGGCCGAGCTTCTCTCCCAATTCGAGGTGTGCTGCTTTTGTTTTTCCTACCATTGGACAGTTTTATGCCGGCTCTGAACGGAGTCATATAGGCATGAGGAAAGCAAACCATTTATTTGAAAAAATTCAGCAGCCTTTATATGAAAACATTCACTGATGCCTCCTCATGATGAATTTCATCAGTGATTCATAAAGGATTCATTTCAGATTTTTACTGCTGGGTATATGTTGTATATGTTTCTTCTTCTTTTTAGTTCTTTACAAGTGCAGCCAATTTTCATTATGAGCCGGATTGTTTCAGTAAAAATTTATCTTAACCCAGACCCAGATGTAATAACTGAAATGCCCCTAGTGTGTTAACCCTTAGATGTGTGTCGAAGGGGGTCGAACAGCTGTGCTCAGCTGATTTTGAAGTTGTTGGTATGGCCTAGGCTTGGGTAACTCAGCACTGAGTCATGACTCTGTCGCAACTCCCATCAGTGTAGGCATGGGTAACACTGCGCTGCGCGGCGCAATTGCGCTAACACCAACCCTGGTGTTATTGCGCTAACTCCGATTTGGGAAATGCGCCAACTCAATATAGCGCCAACTCAATGTAGCGCCAACTCAATGTAGCGCCAACTCAGTATAGCGCCAACTCAATGTAGCGCCAACTCAATGATGCGCTATTGCAATATAACACTGACTCAATTTCGTGCGCTAACACCAGCTCCAATATAGCGCTAGTGTAAAATGGCGCAACCACAACGCCAATAACAGCATCATAGTATATGTATACGTATGACAACGTCACAATTATGTATGCTTGATAGTGATCTATGTGACTCTAATTTCCAGAATATTTTCACATATATACGGAATATTTTTCCAAATGATTATGAAAATTAAAATTAATTGTGCCCTCGTATATGTAAGCAGAATTGCGCCAAAAGAAATAAAACGGGGATGGTAAACAGTAACAAGCGAAAAAATGTTATTTATCGATTATTCGATGACAATTGCGCTAAAGGTGTTATTGCGCCAGTACCGTGAGTTGGCGCCACGGTTGGCGCTGGCGTTATTGTATCAGCGCCAAAAAAATTGCGCCATTACCCATGGCTACATCAGTGAGCTGCACGCTCAAGCTCACCAAAACCAATCCATACAGGTCGTCTGATGTGAAGCAGAATAGGTGATTACAGTTAGACGGCGCTTTTCAAGAATGTCAAAAGCAGAGAAAACGCCAGCGAACACACAACCGAACATACAAACACACAACCGAACACACAAACTCTTTCCAAGAAAAACACGCGCAAGAATGCAAAATCAAAACAAAAGACGATAGTTTGACATAAGCTACAAACTCGCTGAAGAAGAGGTGCTCTCCCTTGCATGGACTTTATAGTTAGGTTATGAAGCTCACCTCACGAAAAAATGATAACTCAGTAGCACACTTGACTCCGTTGGCACGTTTATAGCACGTTATCTCAGAAGCACACTCGACTCCGCTGGCACGTTCGATTTCGCCTTTTATTTAAGTGTCATCTTGTGCATGCTTACTTTATATGGCACTTGGTGTATTTTGGTGGTTTTTGGTATTGGGGTGGTCACAAATTTATGCATTTTTTCATTTGTTGCAGGTGATTTAGGCAAATTTGGTGTATGTAGGTGTATTCTACATGAATTGTACTAACTTTCGGATACTAACCCGTTTTTGTATGGACACTTATTTTGGGGTTTTTTCGGTTGTTCCCCTTAATTTTGGTAAATTTGGTTATGATATTCAGAAACTAGATGATTTTTCCCAACTTTTGAACTTTAGACCATTATCGTATATCGTGCATATATAAAAAGATACATTCATTTGAAATTTGTAATTGATCTTATCAGCTAAGTTTATATTGGCACACATATGTACATTTTATTTATCCATCAGATAGCCCAATATGTGTACTTCATGAACATCTCAAAAATCCCTAAATATCCTATATCTCAGAGCTACATAGGTCTAAATCAATAATCAACAACAAAAACGACATTAATTAATTAACTAATTAATTTTCCATATATTTGCCCACCCACACCTATCACTTCAATTCTATTATTGATTTATATGCCATTCTCGTACAAATATCAATTCATCATCGGAGCGACTCTTTCAGTGACACAGTCTCTGATAGCACACAGTAACACTTTTTGGTTGACAATAGCACGAAAGTAATTTGTGCTGTAGCACAATCGTGCTGTAACACAAACGTGTTGTAGCACAATCGTGCCAACTCAGTTAGTCGACTCTTTTTAGTGAGTGAGTGGTTATGTGTCAACTCCCAAAAAATCGTGTCATTACTCACACCTAGTATGGCCCAATGACGATCGTGAATGCAATATAAGTTGCTCTTCTTCTTTCTGTTTTGTAGGTTGTTGATCTTACATTCGTGGAATAGCTGGCGTTTACGCCCTCTCCGGGAATTACGTTTTAGGAATTCAGCCTTAATTTCTTTTCGGAATTATGAATTGGTTTTTTCAATTCCCAATTCCGGTATTGCGTTTCTACTTTGATTGCTACGACCCATGATTCAAATAAAGAAGATTGTGCATTCAGCGGTCCCGCTATGCGTTCATCCAAAATTTGACAGAATCAGCTGATTTAGTGACGTAGTAACATAAATTCTCTTTCACCCAGTTTCGTTTCCGGTTTTCTAATAACTAAAGATTGTGTGCGATAAATGTGAAATTTATATTAAAAAACTATTTTAAATAAAGAAAAATGAAGTGCCGCGTATTTATTTGTGTGAATAACAGTTCAATAAAGGTATTTTTTGCCTGCTTACAAATTTTCTTTCTCGTCGATAACGTAGTTGATGACGTACTAACCAAAATGAACCCAGTCTCACGGATGAATATTTTGCTGAATATCGCTGAGTGCACAATCTTCTTTATTTGAATCATGGTTGATGACGTACTAACCAAAATGGACCCAGGCTCACGGATGAATATTTTGCTGAATATCGCTGAGTGCACAATCTTCTTTATTTAAATCATGGCTACGACCATATCATTATGGTCCCTTTTCTTAAAACAACCACCTCCGGTCGCCATGCAAATCTGTACTTTTATACTTTTTATTTTCGCTTAGAACAAATTTGATACCTTTTTAATCGGCACCAACTAATTTTGATACAATTTAATCAATATCAATTAAAATAATCTATTCTTTTTCAATTTTAAAATTTTCTTTTAAAATTTAACAAGCTGTGTATGCCACGAATAATATGTTTTGTGAAAATCTTTGAAAATACCAAAAATGGGTAGATATGTATGTACATATGTACATTGGGCGATATTTTATCAAACTTTTGTAGGATCACTGCCCATAGCAGGCATTTTGACTCAAAGGAGGACAGTGCGACAAATGTTTAAGTACTGATGCAATGACTCCAATTCAAAAATAAGCTCTGGCAACTAGATAACCCAGCTCGTTTGACCCATTGAATTTTATAGATCTTTTATATTGCTCGGTACAATATATTTTTATATTGTTAAAAAAACGATTTCATCGTTAAAAACCTGAGAGTACCTTGCTTTATTAATTTTAATTTTTTTTTCAAAATTTTTCGGTGATACGAAAAAACCACGAAAGTATCAATTTGTGATACCAAATTTTTTGAGGCTGTGGCAACACTGCTAATTACATTCATAAGGTTCTTTTCTTTACTTTCCAGCAAAACATTAACTAACATTTCTTGCTAATCTATTTTAACGAAATTTGCGAGAGTAAAGTGACATTTGCTCTCAGAGAGATGTTAGCAAAATAGAAAAGGAAACATGAATTAGCAAATTTTAGCGACATATCACCGTTTAAACTTCATAAACGCCTAAGTGAGACTTTCATAACCACCCAAGTCTCCGACTTCAGAGGTAAAAAGAACATTAGAAGGAAATATAGAGCTTCCCAAAGACCAAATGTATGGCATAAATCGATAGAGCTGGACGCCAGGAGTTAGTTTGGCAAATCTCAATTTTGGCATAGGCGGTTATGAAAGTTTCACATAGGCGGTTACGCAGTTTAAACGACGATATGATTGTTTGGCGCTTGAAAAAAGATAAAAGACACGCCCGAAAATTTAAGAAAAAATAAAAAAATTAAATCATCATCAGAAAAGGAAAATATGGATTTTTATATATCCCTTTTGCCGTTCTATTGCCTTAGAAAAAAAAAAATTCGACAGACATACTCGCTCGAAAACGCTCCTCAAGGCTTTCAAGGAAGCTTCTGGAAATTCGAAAATGACGAGTTGACCATAGCTCGGAACTACCATTTTTAATGTACTGAAGTACACAATTTCTGGTATTTCGATTGTTTAGAAACAAGCAGATGTCGTCTGACCTTAAACTTCCTACAGCTACTTGTTCAATCTCGTCATCACTTTCAATAGGCTCCATAAGCATTGTTACAATTCTTAAAAATCTCTGGATGTATGAAGATGAATTTGTCTAATAGCAAAGGGTGAAAAGTAAGAGTGAGTTGTAAAAACTAATTTTCTTACTTCTTCCATTACAGCCATCCGGCGGAAGATGCACTCTCATCGTGGTTCTTGTTTTGAGCCGCTGTCTAATGTATATATATTTCAATATATGTAGGATTAGTTCGCCTGCATTATAAATTATTTCCCGTTTCCATATTAAACCTGTTTTTTTTAATAAAAATAGCTATATAACTTGATTTATTACGTATGTATTTACTTTTGTATTTTCAAATACAAATTTGAATTCCTTTTTCCACATTTGACATTTCTTTTTCTTTTCGCTAGTGACTTGCTAGTGGAAATTTGTCTAGTAAACAAGTTAGTAGAACTATCATTTCCGCTCTCTCCAGTTTCGTTCAGTGCTCTCACAATTTTCGTTCAGTTCGCCCTGTTTTACTGGAGAGAATCCAAAGAAACGCAAATTATCTGTCAAATCAAAAAAATTGTGTTTATTAACGTTAATTAGTGGGTAGAGAAACAAAGCTATATTTACCTACTTGTATATAATACCTATACAATGCCACAGAATTTGCAAAAAATGCACTTTTTTCGAAAGTCGGTTGAAAAGTCTGGGTGCGTTTTCAAGGATTTTCAAATATAGAAATATTAATATTTCCCGATTTATATAGTGTGGACGTCTTATAATTGTCGATTCATTTGAGATTTGTACCTAATATCCGTTGGTTTGTATTACATAGAGTTGGTGCATAATTAAATTAAACAAAAGTAAATATATATGTACATTAGAGCGTATCACCAAAAAAAGTTTAAAATGTTCCCCCCTGGTTCCAATGTTTACTTGTTGGAGATTTCAAAAATGGAAAAAAAATTTTTTTCGGCACCCTGTAAAAACAGCGAAATTCGTTTTTTGCTTATAACTTTTCTATTTGGTCTTTGATTTCAACGGGCATTATATTGTTGTAAAGGTTTTAACCCGTGTCATATTTCGTCCATATAAGCCATTAACCTGCGACACCAAATTTAGCTTTTATTAAAATTTATTTAAAAGCAACACCCTGTATTAAAAAATTTTTTTTTCAATAAAGTAAATATAGCCTTGAATATAGTTTTGACATCATTATATGAGTAAAAAAGATTATTATTTATTAATATTAGCTCTGTTTAATGAACAAAAAAGTTCTGAGCAGGTTAGAGCAGAGCAGAGTAGGGCAGCTGTCAAAATAGAAATAGAGCAACTTAGAGCAACTCAGAGCAGAAATGCCACGAAACACTTGAATCTTTATAGTTTCCATTTATTTTTTTGTTAATCCTCAAAATTAATGCAAATGCACAAATGCACGCATGCCAAACGTGGTTTTTCTTGCAAGCTAGTTTTTTTGAACTTTTCAAAAATTCATTTTTTCTTGACTGACAATTGCTTCTCTGCTCTAACTTACTCCACAGAAAAAGCTAGAGCAGAAATTTGTGATTTAGATTAGGTACTCTAGTTTTGTTTTGAGCATCCTCGTGAAACAAAAGATAGAGCAAGAAAAGTGTTCAATAAACACAATTTTGTGAAATATCTTAACCTGGCGTAAGCTAGAGCAGCTCTTAGTTTTCAGGAAACAATTTTTTTTCAAATACAGGGTGTTGGTTTTAGTAAAAATAGAATAAGATCTGAACTTGGCTAAATGGACTAAAAGTTTCTATGGATGAAATATTGCCTTGGTGAATACCTTTCTAAAAATGTATCACTTTTGAAAATCGAACGTAAAATATAGAAATTATAGAAAAAAAGAAATTTCGCTGTTTTTACAGGGTGACAAAATAATTAAATTTTTTTTTTTGAAAACCTCATAAGGTAAGTGTTCAAACTGGGGGGGAACATTTTCAACTTTTTTTTCCTCCCTACACCGTGATACGCTCTAATGTACATACATATGTATGTCTATAGGTATAGAAATCCAGCTTACATTTGTATGTACATTGTACGTAGGTTATCTTTGACGTATGTTCTTACATATGTATGTATGCATTTATCTGTTAGAGGAATTAATTTAATGCACCCCCTGCAGTAAAAATCCGAAATGAATCACTGATGAAATTCACCTACCTATAACAGGAGGAATCACTGATTACTTTCATATAAAGAGTACTGTTAAAGTTGCAGCAATTGATTTGAATGGAGTTACGCACAAGACTGACGCTCTGGTTGCCCAGAGCCTTTATTTATAACATTTTCTTACACTAAATATACATCTACAAAATTACTTATCTAATTATTAACTAGTACCTAGCAAGCTACATATAAACCTATCTTAATCCTAATACATTCATTTGTTTGCTGTCTAGCACCAACTGTGCGAAGACCTAAACATACAAACACATGTTTGTGTAGTGCGGTAAACAATGCAATGCCAATCAGTATTTTGGTGATAATGTTTCACACGTCGAAAATACTATAAGCATCAATGCATTGTCGCCCATTTAATTGCTAAATATACAGTGTATCTGTATATTTACTTAGGTCTACTTACTGATAACTGCATCGTGGTTATAATGAGCTGGTTATCAATAGTAGACATAAACAAGTACTGAATTTTTCATATAAATGGTTTGCTTTCCTCAGTTATGACGACAGTGATGAATATTCAATAAATAATTATCAATGATCATTCATCAGTGAAACAAATTTACTGCAGGGACGTTACAGAAGCTAAGGCCGTGTGTGAATCACTGTAGTAGGGTTGGGCGATATATATCGATATATCAATATATCGATATTTTTAAAATAGTACAGCCGATAATATCGACGATATTTTGAATTAGCGTGCATCGATAATCGATAATTTTTTGCCATTTCGAGCCAAATTCGATATTTTTCATACATTTCTGATTCGCTTTGAATCTAACACCAGAACATTTTTTAAGAAGTGGTATAACCATAATGTTCGGGTGCTTGAATTTACACTACTTTCTTCTTCAAGCAATTCTTAATGATTTTTATGTTTATACTTCAGGATTCGTAGAATATCTGTAGACTCATCGAACTTTAACAACAAATATCTAGTAAACTATAAGTCTCCGGCAAGTTTGGATTTCTGTTTTGAGATCTGTGAGAGCACCTCTAACCCCGTGAAGAAGTGGTTTTTTGCGGGACGTGATTTCTTAAAGTAAAGCCGACCCTTTCGATATATTGATATATCGATGTTTTTACACGGCATAAATCGATATTTTTTTAAATATCGATATAATATATATCGATATGTTTTTCCAATTTGCCCATCCCTACACTGTAGACCTGTAGGCAAGGTTAGGTGAAAAAGAAAAAATGATTGTGTTTCTGGAGGTGAATATAGCGAACAGTAGCAGCACACCACACAGCAGAGTTGCATATCAGTTGCTCTACAAAACTTTAAAACTTGGAAACAAAAAAACAACAAGAAAACTGTCGTAGTTGTAGTAAAATAATGAGGTCAAAAAGCATTTTCTAATCATGCAAATGAATAAATATATGTTTTTTTCTATATTATTAAAATATACCACCATTCTACCACGACCTTAAAATATTTATCTCACATATTTTCGGCGTGCTGGCAACCCTCTTCTGACGATTTTGATTTGGGAGGTGAATTTCCCAAAATCCCATCTCAAAGCTTGCCTACAGTTCTACAGTGGTGTGAATTGATAAAAAAGTACGCAGGCAATACCACTGTAGACCTGTAGGCAAGGTTAGGTGAAAAAGAAAAAAATGATTGTCCTTTCTGGAGGTGAATATAGCGGACATTAGCAGCACACCACACATCAGAGCTGCATATCAGTTGCTCTAAAAAACTTTAGAACTTGAAAACAAAAAAAAAACAAGAAAACTGTCGTATTTGTCATAAAGTAGTGAGGTCAAAGAGCATTTTCTAATTATGCAAATGAATACACATATGTTTTTTTCTATATTATTAAAATATACCACCATTCTAC
The DNA here is from genome assembly GCA_960531455.1 of Urophora cardui. NCBI lineage: Eukaryota > Metazoa > Arthropoda > Insecta > Diptera > Tephritidae > Urophora > Urophora cardui. Next base: position 1,317,116 of record OY482670.1, read on the forward strand.
CATGACCTTAAAATATTTATCTCACATATTTTCGCTGTGCTGGCAACCCTCTTCTGTCGATGTTCATTTGGGAGGTGAATTTCCCAAAATCCCATCTCAAAGCTTGCCTACAGTTAATAACTTTTTGGTTGCTTGTTTTTCCGACAGGGTAGGAATATGATGTATTGTGGAACGATTTTCCGTCATCCCTTGTCAAGTTTGGTTTGGAGACAAACCGGTTTCGGCTAATATGCGCCATCTTCAGTGTCTTCTTTCGTTCTGACTTTTTTTGCCGGCCTGTTAAACGCCGTCAAAAAACATGGGAAAATTTTCCAACAGTCTACCACGCGTTGAAAAAAAAAAGATATTGGGGGTTGCAGAGGAGTTCCTCCTGATTCTAAATCCAAAATTCCCGTCGACCGGAGATATTTGTAAGTTGTAAAATTTACCAAACCCCAAAACTACGTACGATTACCGAGGAAAGGCACTTATATATGTACATACATATGTGTGTAGAACACTTTTTGCATTGGCGGCCTTCGGTCGCGATTTAAAAAAATAACCCTCAGAATGCAAGGCTGAATGCAATCAAATTGAATGCACTTTGCCCAACCCTGCATCTAACTTTGTTATGTACTTTATTCGTGTAAATTTTCCTGTTTCGGTTTTCTTTTCTTAACTCCTACTTTAGTCAGTGAAGAAATTATTTCTGCTCAATTTGTACATGCCGTTCAACATACTTTAGGAGTACCAGCGGTATATCTAACAAAAGCAAGTAACCTGGCATGAATAAAACTCGCATCACCTTGCAAATGTCCCTAGTGGGTACATACCCTGCAAAAAATGGTTAGGAAATAAGGACGAATAAGGTATACTGGTTGCTGTTAAACATTTTGAAACTTAATGTTTTGGTTAATATGCTCTATCTTCAGTGTCTTTTTTCGTTCTGAGTTTTTTTTTTTGTAAGTAGTACTTCGTGTTCGTGCATTTGTGTGTTCATACGACGTGTGCGTGCCGGGTATGGGTGAAAACAGAAGCGAAGCGTAACGACATGACGTTACGACAACGACAGTCTGTCAAAATTAAAGCCCATGCGTTCTTATGAAAGCAATTATAATAAAGACTACTCGGCACGACAAATTGAAAAATTTTCGACACAGAAAAATTTATGCTCTTTTTTGCATTTAAAATTGTTTTGCTTATATAGTAACGAAATGTAATTCAATTCTATGTAGGTTTAAAAAAAACTAACACCCCTATTGCGAGTGTCGACTGTGATAGATAATCGACTGTTGATCGATCAAGGAGCATTATATTAACATGGTCTTTGGTCGATCAATAGTCGATTATCTATCACAATCGACACTCGCAATAGGGGTGTAAAAGTTTTGTTTTCTTGTAAAAGTTGTCGGATATACATATGTATGTACTTTACTGTGTCAAAAATGTCTTCACTTCACACAGCAAGTTGGTAAAAAAATTCTACCACAGTAAATTTACACTCCACCACATTTCTCCATAGAACTATTCTATCGATCCCCAAAATACCTTTGTGAAATTAACAGTAGTTATTTGTAAAATATTCATCTACTTGAATTTTGCGGTCTTCAGATGCTGGATCTCGCATTCCGAGCTCGGCATACTAGAACTTCCCGCATGTGGAGTCGGCGGGTTAGAAATTCCATTCCTTATTTTAAAGGCCTCATCGTATGAAATAAGCTTTATATAAGGCATGCATTTTTTGGTGGGTATAGATGGCCGATTTCATGATTTTTGAGGAACAGAGTGATTCGTAACTGTGACTTTTTAGTCACTATGATTTTTTAGTCACTATGATTTTTTTCAGTGACAGTGACATTTAGGGTTCCTGAAAGGAACGAAGACTTCTATTCACTTTTTAATAAAAGTAAATAAATGCTTTTAATCGAATTATATTTTTCAAGTCCAGTAATAATAGCTATGTAAGCTAGCTAAGATTGTTTTAGTGTGAAATAAAAGTTTTTCCTAATAAAACAAAACAAAAAATTATATAAATTGGAAAATACCTGCATTTTACTTAGATCCTTAAAAATGCTTTTGGAAATCTTTAACATAATCAATTGAAATCAATTGAAATCAATTTAAAACAGGGCTGCTCACCTCATAGGCACTCAAAGCACAATTGTTTTTGTTTTGTTCCGAATCATAGGCAAAGATACATATTTTCACTTGAAATATGAAAATAAAATTTCTTTGCACTCCCATAAGCACTCAGATATAAAAAAAATTGTATATGTATGTGCCTATGATTCATCCCTGCAGTAAATTTGTTTCACTGCTGAAGGATCAGTGATGATTCTTTGTTGAATATTCATCACTGTCGTCATAACTCAGTATATTTTTATTTGTTTTTATTTTTTTTTCTGAGGAAAGCAAACCATTTATATGAAAAATTCAGCAGTCTTTATATGAAAGTATTCACTGATGCCTCCTCGTCATAGGTGAATTGCATCAGTGATTCATTAAGGATTCATTGCGGATTTTTACTGCAGGGATATTGAATGTGCAGAGCAAAGTCTCTTTGTATAGGAGCTCGAGCACTGTCGTAAGAAATCGAAATTTACAATAACAAATGTGTAATGAAAAAAAATTAAAAAAATGAAAGCACTGTAAAAAATTTGTTTTCAAAAAATTTTCATATAAAAAATAAAAAAAAATTGTATGTATGTGATACTACCATTTGAAAATAAATTCTAAAATAATATTTTATTGGAATTCATAAAAAAATTTAAATGAGCAAAAAACTTTTCAGTGCATATAACAAATTTGTAGATGTATTGAGTTTTGTACTTTCAATGCGAGAGCGTTGAGCAGGCCTGATTTAAAACATTATTTAAAAAAAAAATTGATTTTGGAAATCAGACACGACAGTGACCAATGATTTTTGGGGAACGGTGACAAAATCACATGTATGCCAAATATTTGCTATCTCTAGTGGGTACCGGTGGGTATATATGGATACATACATATGTGTGCGTAGTACATACCCTGTGGGGAAAATCTCTAGTGCATTTCTCGACACTACTAGTGATAGCTATACCTACCTCTTTTGCATGTTAGCAGCTGGTGAATTTAACATGGCGATGTCATTGGCGGTGTCAATTATCCATCGCTGCATTACCTATTCGATAGTTCTGAACTAGCTAAAAATTTCAAAAAATGCTACAGTTTTACATCTGCCACTTAAGTGCAGCATTAGATACGCTTAAAGCAAGTGTCACAGTGGCAGGGCCGCCGATAGAAAATCCGGGCCCGGGGTCAAAATTACTACGGGCCCCCGTACTAAATGAACAAATTCTCAAAATCAAAATTCAATGAATATACATATAGTTACGAACTTTAATTTATCTATACATTAATACAGATCAAGTAAGTATGTTTACATAGAAATATACATATTAGTATTGTTCAAAAGGCACATCCAGTTTCCGAATCCATGGATCATACTGAGTAATATTGTCCATGGGACCATAGGTCTGAATGAATTTAGTTTAATGCCTCTGTTTTAGCCACTTAAAAAAATGGACGTGTTTTTGTAACGTCCGGAACGCAGTTTAAGTGGCTAAAACAGAGGCATTAAACTAAATTTCTGTCGCTAACATACTTTAATCATTAGCTGTGGCCTAAATCTTTCCTTTTATCATAAAACGATACAATATTTCGCGATATTTCTGCCTCAAAGTTCAAAAAATCGTGCGAACATACCGTCCGAAACGCCCAGGAAATACCCATATCGCTGTATAAGAATTTGCATCAGAAAACGAATTCAAATGTATGTTGCAAAGTCGACGCCAAAAACCAACAATTCCTGCAGACACATTAAGAGATTTATAAAATTTGTTGAAATTTAAAATGATTGCTATCTACGAAAGGTGGTTAAAGGTGTTGTTTGTTTATTTTCTGTAAGCAAAAACTTGGATATCATTTTGAGATTCCCGGGCCCTCTAAAGCCCGGGCCCGGGGCAATTGACCCCCTCAGCCCCCCCCCCCCCCTCTCGTCGGGCCTGCACAGTGGCAATCTGAACTTAGACCCCCGTGAAACACCACTGAACCGTCATCAATCGGAACCAAAATTTACAAATATTTGTTATCCTTGGGTATAGAAGTATTGATTTTGGGTTTTAGATAATGTAAAAAAAAATATATTAATTTTTTGACCCTCCATAGTTTTCTAAACTTTGACCTCAATGCGCCACACCTTAACCGCCACCAATCGGGACTAAAATTTACGTGCGATATCTTTGACCATGTTACTACCGCATGAGCGGGCGATACAGTAAAATATCGTTAGAGCGCTTTCACATTACTCGGTGCGTTATCGGATCGACATTTTTGTTTTTTACAGAAAGTATACCGAAAGCTTACCGACCACATGTATTTCAATTGGCACTTTCACATTAGTGTTACATACATGAAATCGGAGCGGATTAATTTCGGTATACCGCAACGTGGTAAGACCGGTCAGTAAAATCTGAGGAATTACTGCATACATTTTTGCGGCGTAATAAAAGAAGAAGAACAGTCAGTAAAAAAATCGTTTTTGCTATAAATGTAGTAAGCTATAATGGCTCCGTCTTCGCTAAAAGACATTATTGTTATTATTGAGTGATTTGTTGATTTTTTAAATTTTATATTGTAAATTTCGATCTTTGTTTTCTTATTTTCTGAAGATTACGCACCGAAAGTATTCCCACAAGTGAAAAACACTGCAACGCGGAATCGTTTCGGTATGCGGAAAATACCGAGGAAAATATGTCGATCCGAAGTCGTGCCGAGTAATGTGAAAAGGTCCTTAGTTTGAATTTTAAACTGCGTAAATTTTCTGCCTACAATCGAACCTATCCAGTTGTTGTACAAATGTATCAGTGTAGAATGCTCAGTTGGTTCCTTGCGTAATGCAATACTTTCAAATCTATCCTGATACTTATTTATAAAGCATTATACAACAAAAAAAATTTAATTAAGTCAATGGAATTTTATCTTCTGTTTATATACATACATACATATGTACATATGTACATACGAAGTTGTCGTAGTTACAATGAACACTCTGATCTTGTTTTTGTACTCATTGTTGGTCGACCACATTTTGTGTCGACTTTAAATAAATAAATAAATAAAATAACAAGTAAGGAAGCCTAAGTTCGAGTGGAATCGAACATTAGATACTCAGCTGTATGCTTTCATTGTTTGTTTTCGTTTGATGGAAACACGGTGTATTTTATATAAGCGAGTGCTGCATAAAGTGGGCGTAGCCACGCCCATTTTCAAAATTTTTATCAGTCATCCAACTAAGCATATGAATATTCTTTGTGCAAAATTTAATTCCTTTATGACTTCTAGTTACAAAGATGTCACGTTACAAATTTCCAAAGGGTGTTCCAGAAATATCTTTGTTAAAAAGTAGGCGTGGTCATAAACCGATTTCAATAAATTTTTGCGTGTCTATTAACACAAGTTATAAAAGTGTATAAACCAAGTTTCGTCATAATATCTCAATTATTTGTCGAGGTATGGGCTCCGAAATCTCGTAGATTCCGTTGTCTAAAATGAGGCGGTGCCACGCCCATTTTCCAAAATTTTTATACTTTTTGTTTCCGGTCTACTGTAGAACTCATGCCACATAATTTCAATGAATTATCTTTATATTTGACAAAAATATCGCTTAAAATGTTTTCATTAGGCCCCTTAAATAGTTGCCATATATAAAAGTGGGCGTGGTCGTCAACCGATTTCGCTAAAATTTTGAGCATGTATTACTACAAGTAATAAAAGTGTACACACCAAGTTTCGTCATTATATATAAATTATTTGTCGAGTTATGGGCTCAGAAATCTCGTATATTCCTGTTTCTAAAAAGAGGCGGTGCCACGCCCATTTTCCAAAATTTTTGTGTTTTTTTGAAAGAGTTTTTAGTGCTTAGCACGAAATTTTTATTTTTAATTCAATTTTTGTGTTTTTTGTTTTATGCCCATAGTTGGACTCCTGCCATAAAATTTCAATGATATATCTTTATATTTGACAGAGATATGGCTTAAAATGTTTTTATTTGGCCACTTTATAATACCCATATATAAAAGTGGGCGTGGTCGTCAACCGATTTTGGCAATTTTTCGTCCAAACATTTGTCTAAGTAAGTATATCACGCCTACCATATTTCATCGATATATCTTCAACGGTTTCTGAGTTATGACTCATAAAACTTTCAATGTTTGCCCCTTAATAAGTGGGCGTGGCACCGCCCATTTTCCAAAATTTCACCACATTTCTTCATAAGGGCCTGAGGTCAATACGTGGGTGAAATTTTATCACTCCAGCTCTATTAGTTACTGAGATACAAAATTTCCGATTTTTACTATATAGGGGAGGTGGGCGTGGTCATGGTCCGATTTCGCCCATTTTCAATACCATCCGTTCCTGTCTTGATACCAACTTGCATTCCAAATTTCATCAAAATATTTAAATTTTTGCGCGAGTTATCGTGCGTACAGACGGACAGACGGACGGACATGGCTCAATCGATTTCTCTTTTCACCCTGATCATTTTGATATATATAAGTCTATATCTATCCCGATTATTTCATTCTGTTACAATCCACCGTTAGGAAATCAAAACTATAATACTCTGTGTACTAGTACAGTTGAGTATAAAAATCATGGAATGATATGATCCATTTTGTGGTAGGTTGGAGTACTTTCAAAGTGATCATAAACATAGACCCAAGAGAGCGACTCGTTTATCTGCATCGGCTCGTAGTTAGCCGAACATTGCTACGAAAACCGAATGTATATAGCGATAACGACGAAGCATGATCCAATAATTCTATATGGTCGTTGCACTGAAAAGAGAATAAGCGATTACCGTTGAACGGCCGTAGAAAAGAATGTCAAAAACAGAAAAAACGCCAGCGAACATACAAGCGAACACACAAGCTATTTCCACGAATAACACGTGCAAGAGGGCAAAATCAAAACAAAAGACGATAATTTGACAGCTTACTATTCCAAAAACAAAATAGCCGTCCTCTGCTGCGTCCACCATTTTATTATTGCATCATGCGACGAAGCAAGTGCGTACATACATATGTATGCAGATATGCATGCTTGTTTGAACCAAGGCTGCTCAACGAAATGAACAAAATAATTTTGTTTAAAAAAATATCAATAAAAAATACCCAAAAATTATTTTGTTTTGCTAATTATCATAAACAGAATTTTTTCGTTTCAAAAATTATCAATAAACCTTTAATCAGAATAATTTTGTTTCGTTGATATCAAAAAAATTAACAAAAATTGTATTTGTTTTTATTCATGTACGTATGTACATACATACAAACATATGTAAAATTTCTTTTCTTCATAGAAAACGAAATTATTGAAAAGTCAATTTTTTCGTTTAAATTTGAAACTATATTTTTTTGAAATAATTGTTTTGATAATTATCAAAACAAAAAAAATTTTGTTAATTTTTTTTGATAACAGTTGAAACGAAATGGATTTTGTTATGCTTTTTACGTTTATAAAATCGAATATTTCAACAGAAACAAAAATTTTTTTTGTTTATTGTTAAAAATAACGTTATTTTGCAGCCTTGGTTTGAACGTGGAGGATTTAGAGCCCGTGCACAATTGATTTCTACCTCGCTTTGCTTCAGAGTTTTGCTTTGACAGTTCTGTTGAGCATGTGCTTTTCAAAGGGACATGTTCACAATTGAGTTGAAGCGAGTAAAGCAAGGTATAAAGTTCGCCATGTTTCAACTTTTTTACACTTTGACAAACATCTCCCCTTGTATGTGTGTATGTATGTTTGTATATGTACACTTATTTTAGCGATTTCGCGCAATTTTGTGAGAAGTGAACAGAGAAAAGTAAAAAATAACATTCGAATAAGCAGAAAAAAGGAAATTCCCCAAATATTTTACGAAAAATCAGGTTTATAAATTAAAGCAAAGAAGTGAAGTGGAAATTGTCAAAGTGTTAATTGTAGCAAGCATCTGGAATTTCGCTTTGTTTTAAGGTTTTTTCTATCAAAGTTGGAGCAGACAAAGCCAATTGTGCACGGGCTCTTACTGCTTGCCCAGAATGTTGTACTACAGCTACGGACTACATAGCTTACTACATCAGCTGATGACTGATTTTGTGGCAACGCTCGAAAATGTGAACACAATGGGTGAGTTTCTAAGACTGAGCTGTTGTGCAACTGTTGAGTGTTTGTCTTAGAAACGCACTGTTGAGTAATTCCGCTCAGCTCAACAGTTGGCAACTTTTCGCCATTTTTTGCATCACAAATTTTCTTCGCTACTTGAGCTCAACATGTTGTGTAAACCCAAACATCTGATAAATTCATCAAACCGTTTCTAAGACGTAGCTGTTTAACTCAACTGCTACACAACTGTTGGCAACTGTTCAGCTCAACAGTTGCGGAGGAGCTTTTTCTTAGAAACTCACCCAATGGTGTAGCTCAGTGGATCTCATATATGTCAAGGCAGATCTAGGAAGGTAGGCTCGGTGGCGAATTCAGAAACTACTTTTTTTATTTACAAAGGTACAGTTTAATGTCAAAATCAAAGCGAATTCACATCTTGACCAATAGGAATGGGCGAGTCCCAAGCGAATTCAGATTTTAACTAAGGCGAATTATCATTTTGACATTACACTCTACCAATTACAATAACAAAATACATGGGAAATTTCTGAATTCGCCACCGAGCCTACCTTCCTAGATCTGCCTTGATATATGTCATCTTTTTTATATTTTTGTACAGGGGATTCCTTAAATTCCATAAAAACTCTTTATTTTTTACAAGTTCAATTCATTTTTCCGTTTCTTCGTCCTTCATTTCGAATTTCCGTCATTAAAAAATTGAGCTGTCACACTGTAGCGCGCTACAAAGTTAAAGTTAACTCGCTGGTTATAATAGCCGTAACGCAACGGATGGAGCTGTCACTTTAATATCTATTGTATGTGAAAGGCATGTGATTGATTACAATGAACGGTAGAAAACGGCGAGAACCGTAAGCATCTGTTGATTTTAGATTTCTTCCGTATTCTTACGGTAATTTGACAGTTCTCTTTGCTGTGACAAACAGACGGTATGTTATCAAACAATTTATTTAAACATTTTATAAAATAAAAATGACCGAATTCGAGGAAAGACTTAATAACGGCGTGCGTCGTCATGAAATCACCAACAAATTGAAAGTTTTCTGTTTTAAATTGGTAAATAAAGCACAATATTTACAGCTGTGGCAAATGTCAAAGACGGCAGTTAACGCATTATTATAACTGCCTTAAGTTTGTCACCGTTCTATATCGGTACGGCTTCCGTCCCGTCCCGGCTATTATAACCAGCGCTTAACTCTACTTCTACTACAGCCACAACTACACGCTACAGACACAGCTACACATTGTGGGCATTGCAATGCAATTGTACTGTTTTAACTTTTGACAGCTCTTACTACGTACTACAGCCACACCATTCTGGGCAAGCAGTTAGTAATAAAGAGGAATTGATACGCGACACACCATGTTGGTGATTGTGCTAGAAACATTTTATTATTTTTTTTTATTAAAGAAAAGCATAATTATGTATGTATATAATGCTAATAATCAATTTGAATTGGCGGTCGTTCAAATCTGTTCAGAGATTATTAAATTTCATTCATTTTAGTAGCTACTCCTTGGATTACTCGGGTGTCATGCGGAAATCGGAGTATGTGATCCCTGCCTAGGACATCGCCATGTTAAATGGACCATGTTTTTTATATGAGGTTGAGGTTGAGGAGTACTCGGTTGGTCCATAGCGAGTACTCCATACACGCTTGCATGGAGTACTCGGCTTTTTTGCAGGGTATGTACATACATACGTATGTACGTACAAGTGAATATGTACTCAAAAATTGCAAAAAAATATGTATATTTTTTTTGCAAAAGTGCATTGCTTATTTTTTAGGCTTTGTTAAACAACCGAGTACCATACATATGTACATAAGTTCCTATCATGCGCTAAACTTTTAAAATAAGATATGTACACTTTTTATGATAATTTATTGCTGTATTGAAATTAAAAATAAATATTATGCTAATTTAATTCTGGTAAACTTCTTTTTAAACCAACTAGGTACCTATTTACTTTCATTTTCGCGTTTATTCGAAATGGCTTCTTCGAAATATTACATACAAAATACCACACGGCTTTGCCGTTTGATGACCTTGTCATCAAATATTGGATTTCCGAAGCATTATTCCACAGCAAAGAAATCAAATCACAGCGTCGTCATCACCCCGCCGAAGGGTACAGCATTTTTGATTGGCGGTAAAAATTTTGAATGTAAATTGATGTTTGTACATACATACATATGTACATATGTATAAATATGTACATATACGAACATTTTCTTATTTAAATTTCTGTAGTCATTGGGTCGAATGTTTTAGGTAGAAGCTTTCATGATATTCATCAGTTCGGTTGCAGGAAATTTTCAAGTTTGCAGATGCCATTGCACTGCAAAGCGATAAAAGTGCGGAATGAGGTACGCTTCTGGCTGAAAAAAATGTATTTTTATATTTATGTATAAGTATTTACTACTACCCTTTTAATTTTTATTCTATGCTTCGTTGGCAAAGGAGTCAAAGAATAATTGCCGTTTACTTGCAACTAAGGAAATCACTAAGAACTTAACTCTCTATACAAACGAGCCCTTCAAAAGTGAAGTGAATTCCAAGACAATGGAGTAAGCACTTGAAACGTTTTATCTACACGGAGAAGACTATATTAGTAGCTTTTTCTTGTAAGCGACCTGCAAAAGAACGCCCAACTTTGCTAAACACTAATTTTAGTCAGACCTGGGTAATATCAAGTACCAGTACGACTTGTGACAAGTACATTTTAAAGGAATTGTACTGGTACTGGTACTGGCATTCACAAAATTTTCAAGTACAAGTAGAATTACAAAGAATTGAAAAAGAATTGAAGTTTTAGCAAATACTTCAAAGTATTTGAAAAGAATTGAAAGTACTTGAAAAGAATTGAAAAATGTACTTGAATCGATTTTTCAATTCTTTTCAAGTACTTTCAATTACTTACAATCTTGAAACCAATATTTAAAAAAAAATTACAAAAATAAACGAAATGCATTTGAAATTTAACATAAATAAATTTATTTTTTTTTTTTAGCATCCAATATATTTTGCCAACTGTATTAATAAAATACATCTAACAATTTTGTGGTTCGTTAAAAGTAATTAGTAATTAATAATGACTTAATAAACATGGTGGGCATGTATGGATTGCTCTCAGTAGCGCATCCATTTATTGTAGTGCATCAGTAAAGATCTGTAAATGATTTTCTTTTGAGGCGTACGAAATTAGTTGGTCTTGCCGTCAGGGCTAGAACGAGTGGGTTGGCTTGAGCTAATAATCTCATTTTATATGATGCAGCATACTTTCTGATTTCTTGAGAGATAGTAGGAATTTTTAGGTCACGATGTAGTTGGTCGTTCGTGACGTAGTAGGGCGCATTTACAATCATTCTAATAGTTTTCGATTGGAATCTTTGGAGAATCTCTATATTTGAGTTTGCTGCGGTTCCCCACAGCTGTATGCCATAGGTCCAAATGGGTGTTAAGATAGCTGAGTAGAGCAGGAGTTTGTTGTCGATTGATAGTTGGGAGTTTCGATTCATGAGCCAATAAAGATTTCTCAGTTTTATATCAAGAGCTTTTCGTTTGGTGAATATGTGTTCTCCATGTTAGTTTTCTGTCGAGATGCATACCAAGGTACTTTGTTACGTCACTTTGCGGTATATCAATGCCATTGAGTTTTACGGGTGGGCAAGTGTTGCGTCTAGTGGTAAACGTCACTTGGACAGATTTTAATTCATTTGACTTTATCCGCCAGTCTTTCAGCCAATGGGTAATTTTATTTAAACTTCTTTGGAGCTTGTGTGAGGCCACGTTAGGGTTGAGGTCTGCGGCCAATACGGCAGTGTCATCGGCAAAAGTGCCGATAGTGACTCCTTCTGCTATTGGGAGGTCATATGTGTAAAGTAGGTACAGTATTGGGCCCATTACACTACCTTGCGGGACGCCTGCTAAGCTCTCGTAAAGCTCAGACTGCTCTGCTCCTTCTTTGACGAAAAAGTAACGATTTTTTAGATAAGATTGTATAAATAGAAAGTAATTTGTAGGGAGAGTATTTTTTATTTTATAGAGGAGGCCGTCGTGCTATACGCGATAAAAGGCTTGGGATATATCTAGAAAGGCAGCTGTACAGTATTTTTTTTTGCTCAAAGGCAGAGTAGATTTTCTCGGTAAGTCTATGTACTTGTTCAATTGTTCCGTGCCCTCTTCTGAAGCCAAACTGGTGATTAGGTATAATTTTACGCTCTTCTATTTTGGGTAAGAGTCTTTTAAGGAAAAGAACTTGCAAGACTTTTGAGACAATGGGCAGCAGGCTAATGGGTCTGTAGGACGCTGCCGAATCGGGGGACTTTCCTGGTTCCAGAATCATTTTCATCTGAGCGACTTTCCATTGAGGGGGTATAAATCCAGTTATTAGTACTGCATTAAACAGTTGGGTGAGAAATTGTATGCCTTCGTAAGGTAAGTGCTTTAGTACATTGCCATTAATAATATCGTATCCAGGAGCTTTCTTTGGGTTGAGTTTCGCTATTACGGTTTTTACCTCCGATATTGCGAATAAATAAATAATTAAATTTAATTTACAAGAAAAAAAAGATTCACCAGCAGAGTTCGGTTGTGTTGAGCTAGTTACCGGTAGAGTCCGCTGGCATAGCGAAGCATACGATGCGTATATTGGTTGATGTTTATGCTACATATGTCAGTGGAATTTTTCTATTCAAAATAGCTTCATTCTTTTACTTTGCAACATTGCTGTTCAGGTGGACTAACAGCTAAGCGCTTACAGCTAAACTCGCTTAACCTAGCTAGCTAGTAGGGATGGGACTATTCGAATAAAACTTATTCGAATAAAAACTCCTTTTATTCGAAAGGTATTCGTAATTCGAATAATATTTATTCCAATAATTTATTCGTATATTCGAATAAATACTATTCTAATAGTACTATTCGAATATCACTATTCGAATACCACTATTCGCGAATAGCTATTGAATGTATGTATGTATGTATGCTTTTGCTTTTGTAAGTATGTACGTACATATATATGTACATATATACATATATATGTACTCTGGCTTGCGCGAAGGCAAGTGGAATTCCCAAATTATGCATGTACATTAGTGTCCGACCGAAACTGGAATTTTAGGCCGAAGCCGAAGCCGTAGCCGAATATTCGGCATAATCCTTTATTCGGCCGAAAACCGAAGCCGAAGCCGAATACCAAAATAAGAAAAATATATACTTAAATTTGAGATTTTTTTTATTTCGTTGGAAGAGCAGTTAAATATTTTTTGCAACCTTTTTAAATTAAAAAAATTTGAGGAATGCCAATAATGGAATATATTAACACTACGAAGAACAAGTGGTTGATCTAAGTATTCGCTTAATTCCACTTCACGACTTGTATTAGTTTTTGCTTTGCATGTGCAATCTTTTGCAGATTTATCATGGGATGCCCAGAGGTCACTGGAATCCAAAGTAATTGATTCATCCAAAGATTCTTCACTATCACAAAAACCAACAAATTTCATTTTGTGATCCAGTGTAATTAGCGTAAGTTATAGTTCGGAATCTTAGGCCTGTTCAATAACAAAAAAATATTACTGGAAGTTACGATTTTCTGTCGCTTATAAAAAAATCAAAAATTCGTAAAATCCAGTCAATTTTTTTGTTATTAAACAAATATATTATTCGGCCTTTTCAGCCGAAGGCCGAAGCCGAAGCCGAATAAAAAATACCAGCCGAATAGGCCGAATACCGAAGCTTGGCCGAATATTCGGTCGGACACTAATGTACATACATACTACTATTCGAATAGTATTATTCGAATTTTTTCCCACTAATATTATTCGTTTATTTGAATAATATTTATTCGAATATTATTCGAAAAAAGTCCCACTACTACTAGCTAGCTTGGTTTTTGTTGTTGTTTTCCATGTTACTCGCTAAGCTAGCTAGTGTTTTTTTTCAACTTCCTTGCAAGAAAAAGCGACTATTGTCACATCTATATGCATATGTACATATACACATGAATTGATAATCCTCTATGATCAATAAACTATTGATGTATCGTCGTTCCATACGAAAACTAGCATACAATTTTTTGTGGCTGACGAAGAGTAACAAATTCGACTTTTGGCTGACGAAAACTTTCAATTTCGTTTAAACAAAAATTTTAATGTACTGCTACTTTTCGTCGGCCAAAAGTGAAATGTGCTACTTTTCGTCAGCCCAAAGTCAAATGCGCTACTTTTCGTACAGAATTTTTTAATTGATAGTTTTTGCCAGAAATTTTAAATGTGCTAGTTTTCGTATGGTACGACGATATGTACGTAGTTTCTGTGTACTTATTGGTTTTCACCAATAGATTACGTGTTAAAAATAATGATTGCAATTATTCGTAGATTCAAAAAGCCAACTGGAAATCCACTTGTATTGATGATGGCATGGCTTATGGCAAAGCAGAAGCATTTGAAGAAATATGCTCAACTGTATACCGATATGGGCCTCGACGTTATGGTCGTAAAAGTAACACCATGGCAATTGTTATGGCCTGTCAAGGGCTCACAGGTTTGTTATCTCCAATTAAATTAGTATGAATTTGAGCATTTAAATATATTTAATAACATACATATGTACATGTGCGTACATGTTAGCTTGTGGCTGCCGAGACCCTTAAATTCTTGGAGAATAATAAATCCTATGCGCCTATTGTTATTCATGGCTTTTCAGTGGGCGCATACGAAATCGGAGAAATGATGTTACAAATGTCGCGCGACATGGAACGGTAAGTACATACACAACCAAATGTTTAGGATTTCTTGCATTTGTTGTATACGTATTAAACAGTCACGTAATTTATTTCTTGATTTTTCTTTTTCTAAATTTACTAGTTACAAAAGTATATTGGATAGAATTTCCTGCCAAATTTGGGATAGCGCCGCTGATATAACAGAAATTTCAGCTGGCATACCAAAATCAATATTTCCGAATAATCCCCGTATGCAGAGTGCCTTAAGAAACTATGTGCTGTAAGTGAAGAGTTACACATTCCATATAGTAAAACAATTACTAGGTACACATATGTACATATATACCAAGGATGGAAAATAATTATTTTTTAATTGTTGGGGTAAGTGGAAAAAAATTTCAACAACTATTTACAGCGAAGGTTGAGTGTATAGCTATTTCACGAAAAACCATTTTCGATCATCAGCACTCTTTTCGGAAGTGGATGCACCGGGGATTGAACCCGAGTCCATTCCAACTTCAGCCGCAATGACCCAACGGATAAACACACTCGGCCATTGAGACTCTGTGCAAGCTGTTGGATTTTCCCCACTTTTGCCTTTTTAATTTTCAACATTAACGTTAGTGTGTATATGCTTTTGCATATATTCTCCACAAACGTGCTGAATTTTTTGTTGTAGGCAGTTCGCAATGAACATTGTTGTTGGTATTTTATTTTATGTATATACCAAACAACGTTAACAATTTTACTTGAAAGAGTTTTTAGTGCTTAGCACGAAATTTTTATTTTTAATTCAATTTTTAATTGTTGGGGTAAGTGGAAAAAAATTTCAACAACTATTTACAGCGAAGGTTGAGTGTATAGCTATTTCACGAAAAACCATTTTCGATCATCAGCACTCTTTTCGGAAGTGGATGCACCGGGGATTGAACCCGAGTCCATTCCAACTTCAGCCGCAATGACCCAACGGATAAACACACTCGGCCATTGAGACTCTGTGCAAGCTGTTGGATTTTCCCCACTTTTGCCTTTTTCAGTGGGGAAAATCCAACAGCTTGCACAGAGTCTCAATGGCCGAGTGTGTTTATCCGTTGGGTCATTGCGGCTGAAGTTGGAATGGACTCGGGTTCAATCCCCGGTGCATCCACTTCCGAAAAGAGTGCTGATGATCGAAAATGGGTTTTCGTGAAATAGCTATACACTCAACCTTCGCTGTAAATAGTTGTTGAAATTTTTTTCCACTTACCCCAACAATTAAAAATTGAATTAAAAATAAAAATTTCGTGCTAAGCACTAAAAACTCTTTCAATTATTTTTTAAATTTGCATGTTCCCACTATCACAAAATAATTTTGAATATGGCACTATATTTATCTTTGTATAACCTTTAAATGTGTAGTGAAATGAAAAAACTACACGTGATCAATTTTTTGTGTTTAGTTTATGTAGGTCACTCAACGGCAAAAGACAAACTTTTCTTTAAATAAATTTTGATTAATCCGGATTTTTTTAGGTTCGTAAGTTAATTAAAAACTCATTAAATTTTTTACTGTAATTTCCATTACTTTGTAATATTATTTTTAGAAGGGATATGGTGCGAGCATTGAGTAGGGATATTGTTGAGCGTATTCACCAGCTTTTGCTACAAGGCAAAAGCTGTCGTGCAGTAGAAGACATGATTAGAGTGAGTAAGAGTGTAGTCATAAAAATCCGTAAGAATATGCCCAACGCACCACCAAAATGTGCAAGTGGCCGCAAAAAAATATTGACGGAAGACGTTGAGCGGCGCATTCTTCGGGACCTGCGACAGCAAAAAGTTGAAACGGCGGTTGAAATACACACGAATTTAGTAGAGTTCGACGGACTGAACTTGTCCGTGGAAACCGTTCGTAACACATTGCGTTCTGCAGGTCTCAGGGGCCGGGCCAAGATAAAAAAAACCACTGCTAACGCAACGGCATAAAAGACTTCGTCTCGATTTTTGCCGTACACACGCCAGTTGGACCTTAGAGGACTGGAGGAAGGTTATCTTCTCCGATGAAACGAAAATCAACCGGTTGGGGTCTACTTCTATGCGTTTTCTATGCGTGTCGCAGCCAATATTAGGTTGGTTGCTACATCGGTATACATATTTTTTGGTAAAAACTTCGTTAAATTGATTTAAAGTGAAGTAGTGAAAAATAATTAAGTGAAGTGAGTGTTCTTTTGAATAGGGAGTTTTCGCCTTGGTATAACAGAACACCAGATTTCAGAGGTTGTGCATATATGTACATATTTGTATTAACCAGTCTTATATTTTAAGGCAAAGAAGCTGTAATTCTTACAATACATAAAAATCCACGGATAGCAATTTGGCCGCTGTGGTGAAATGGGTAGAGTGCTCGTCTGCTATACCAGAGGTCTCGGGCTCTAATCCCAGTCCAGACAAACTCCAAAAAAAAATTTTTTCTAATTAATTAAAACCCAATTATTGGGTTTTTAGAAATAACGGTCACCTTTCGGCAGTGGGCGGCATACCCTCCGAGTGTATTTCTGCTATGAAAAAGCTTCTCACAAAAAATGCATTCGCTGTTCGCAGCCGTCATAAAACTGTAGGTCCACCCAATTAGGAAAAACAAAAGGAGCATTTCTTGAATTTGGAGTCTAGGTTATTAAACTCGTCAGAGTTATAATAGCGCCAGTGTATTATTATTATTATATTATTATTAATTTGGAATTGATCCACTTCGCGGGTTTTCATCAAATTAAAAAAAAAAAACACTAACTTCCCTTTCCAAATACAAATCACGTACCCGATTGGTACGTTTCTTTTTTTTAACAATTTTAACGTATTCCGTATATACGGCAATAACACTTCCTATCATAATTAATATCAATTCTAAATCCTCATTCATTATACATTTTTTTGAATCTTTCGCGAATTGGTAAAATATGTATTTTCAAAAATAACAACGGCGGAAATTGTATATATGTATGTATGTAGTGTAATTGACAGACGCAACCATACGCATACACTGGAGCAGCCAGGGCCGCACGCAAGAAAACGTTTAGATCCGCATACGCACACGCATCCGCATACGGTGCATTAGAGTTGGACTATGACACGCACACGCAATCGCATCTGCATACGGTTCATTAGAGTTGCACTATAATGCCGTGTATTTTAATCGTTTGACAGAACGCCGCGTCCGACGTTGATTCTGTTTAAGCTATGAGTTTTATTTTTCACAAATAAGTAATATGCTTGGATTTTAATTTTTGCCTCAATCATAATTATTATTTCTTGATTTTTACTTTTTTCCATCAGAAATAATTTCAACACATTTGTTTTTAATTTTTTCCCTCAAAGCATAATGATTCAGGGATGCCACTTTTGGGCTTTTCCTACCAAAACTGGTAGGTTTTATTCCTTTTGGTAGGTTGGTATGACGATTTGAATTTTGGTAGGTTTTTGCCTTCGTTCAACTAACATCAATGATTTAGTACATTTGGTCACTTTGCCACAACACTGTTGAGGAAACGTGTCTTCTCAGTAGAGTTCATGGAGGAACAATAAAGGAGAATGCATAACGACATACCTTCATACATAGTGGGCCGAGAAGTGTCATGCAAAGAGGAATGTAGAAGAATTTGACAGATGTAGGGGCCACACAAATGCTAGGGTGCGTGTGTGTGTGGAATATGTCAACAAAAAAATGCTTGTGTTCGTGTGTGTTTATGAAGATTGAAGAAGAAGTCAGCTGATCTTATGCATTCTCCTTTATTGTTCCTCCATGGTAGAGTTTTGTCACAAAACTCTGCTAAATAGAAACTTTTCTTTGAGCTTCAAGTACACTTGCCCCCACATACACAACTGGAGGATATTGAAAACAGAAAGGCATCTGACATTTTACGCTATATGAAGCAAACAAGGTGGTTCGTCTACATGGTGTGTAATAAAGAGCTCCGTGTGGTAGTAAATGTGTTTGCTGTACCAAGTTGAAATCATGTCCGCTATTTCCCTCGATAAATCTACTTACGTTTCCTTCAGTATCAATTGCTTGCCCTCATTATTCCTCAAATATTATTCCACAAAAGTAAATCCTGATTTGCTCCGCACTGAACGAGCGGTGGCAGCCACTAATACCCAATCCAACCTTGTCCGAATATCATTTAACGCCAACTAAAATTTTTGTTTATCTGGAAACTGCTGCTTCCTTCTATTTTCCTTCACATTTTTATCACTCATTCTAATGCTAGAGACACACATCGTAGTATAGTAGAAATATATATATATATACTTTCATATTGTAGCTTAATTGAAAATTTTCATAGTAAAGCCAAATCATAGTATTGATATTATAATATTCATACCACATGTGTGTCTGAGGCATTAAATTTATTAAAATTTCACAAATAATATTAAATCGAATACTAAAGTTTTCAAAATCAAAAAAAAAAAAAAATTTTTTTTTTATTTTAAGCGGTAAAAACACAAAAGTGACCGGTTACTGCAGGGTGGTCGGTTACTGGCACAGTTACCTTAAATGAATTTGTTGAATATGGTTAAATCTCGCATTAAAAAAAAAATTGTTAGGCTCGAAGCCATGTTTGTAGGTTTTTGGTAGGAAAAAAATTTTCTTAGTGGCATCCCTGTAATGATTGTGTAATTTTTATTATTTTTACTCAAGAATAAAAAAATAAAACTCAAAACGTCATACAGCCTGAACCATAGGGGGTTTTTGGCTTAAAATTTTACATGGTGGAAAAATGGTGTTAAAGTATGAATGTACATAATTTGCTTTAAAATTCTAACCTAGTTTTACAGCATATTGCCGTAGCGTATACGCAACATTTTTGTAAGAATTATAAAGCAAATTACCTGTATACTTTAACACCATTTTTCCACCATAAAATTTCCAACGATTTCTCTTCGAAAGTAGTTGGAGCAGACCAGAAGGTGCATGCAAAATTTTAAGCCAAAAACCCTAATGGTTCAGGCTTTATGACGTAATTTTTATTATTGAGTAATAAAAAAAAAATTTCACATAATCATTATGCTTTGAGCAGAGATGTAGAATAATTATTATTTCATTTTCAAATTATAAAAAAGTCTCACAAATTTCCTTCCGAATCATAAAAGTCTTGTCAATATTTTTTTTCTAATGAAAATGATAAAAATCTCCTATAATTATTATTCAAAACTAATATTTTAAAAAGCTTTCCATAATAGTTATTTCAAATATATTTTTTTTAAGTCTTCAAAGACTTTTCCATTGAGATAAATTTCAAAAAAGTGTTTGTGTAATTATTATCAGCAACAAATGGTTTTTTATATCTTGAAAATACTTTTTCATTGAGACAAAGTTCAAAAAAGTCTCAGAAAATTTTGAATACCTTTCATATAAGTATAAACTAAAAATAACTTTCATATAAGTATTTCAAAATTCAAACATGATTCAAAAAAAATTTCTTATTTGAAATTGTATGAAAGATTTTTATCGAAGATATAAAAAAAAATTTGTCACTCATAATAATTACTCAAAGATATTTTTGAAATTCGTCTCAACGTAAAAGTCTTTCAAGACTTAAAAAAATTTATTACGGATAATAATTACTCAAAGACTTTTTTGAATTTTGTCTCAATGAAAAAGTCTTTGAAGATATAAAACTAAATTTCTCATTCATTTTGATTACAAAAATACTTTAAAAAAATATCTAAGAAATAAGTATTATGGAAAGACTTAAAATATATTTCTTTCAATAATTATTATTTTTTGATTTTTATTTTTTCTCTTATAATAATTACACCTCTGGCTTTGAGGGAAATAATAAAAATCAAGTATAATAATTATTTTTGATGGAAAAAGTAAAAATCAAGAAATAATAATTATGCTTGAGTTAAAAAATTAAAATTACATAATAATTACTTTTGATCGAAAAAAATAAATCGAAGAATAATGATTACATGCTGATATTTATTATTTTGCTTATAATGATTACCGTCCCTGATATACACATATGTATGTACATTAGACCGTCTCGCCTTATATGGACCAGAAAAAAAAGTCCACCGTTCCCCTCCCCTTTCCCCCAATATGATTTCTCTATCGAAAACATATCCGGAAAAATTTTTTATTTCTTTTTTGAACGCCGCTAGATGTCGCTAAAATCATTTTTTTTCATATATTCGGTATTTATAGTCCGATCCCTAAGATTGAGAGGAGGGTTTCTACTTTATAATTGTATGAACCCTATATGCGCCATTGGGGTCACTTCCACCCAGTACTTAGTTTATACCACCGTAATGCAATTTTTTTGCCGGCATGTTAAACGTCGTCAAAAAACATTAATCTTTTGCAAAATAAGTATTTCGACCGATGCAGTACAACGGGAAATAAAACAACTTTAACATTCCGAGGAATATAAGTTTTTCGCTTCCTGTGGTCTTTTAGGTTCATTTTACAAAGATTTTTTCTGAAGAGACTGAAATTTTATGGCGAATAATTTTCTAGAACATGTTAGCCCTCTAGTGACCTTAAAAATACTATTTCCTGACTATACTCTATTTCCTGACTGTATAAAAAGGGGTCAAAATAACCCTTTTGTAGGGGTGCTAGATTATTAAAATGTTCTAGAAAATTATTCGGCATAAAATTTCAGTAGGAGTCTCTTCAGAAAAAATCTTTGTAAAATGAACCTAAAAGACCACAGGAAGCGAAAAACTTATATTTCTCGGAATGTTAAATGTGTTTTATTTCCGGTTCTACTGAATCGACCGCAACACTTCTTTTGCAAAAGATTCATGTTTTTTGACTACGTTTAACATACCGGCAAAAAAAATTAAATTAAGGTGGTATAAACTAAGTACTGGGTGGAAGTGACCCCAATGGCGCATATAGGGTTAATACAATTATAAAGTAGAAACCCTCCTCTCAACCCAAAGAGCTTGATGTATCAATCTTAGGGATCGGACCATAAATACCGAAGATATGAAAGAAATGAATTTTAGCGACATCTAGCGGCGTCCAAAAAAAAAAATAAAAATTTCCAGAAATATTTTCGGAAAAGAAAGCATAGGTAGGGGAGGGTGGCGTACGGCGAACTTTTTTTTTCGCGATACGCTCTAATGTACATATGTACATACATAAATAATTTATTTTGTTTCCTTAGCTATCACATGAAAACATTCCATAACCAAGCAACAATACATTACATGCGATCCAGTCAAATGTTTCATTCAACTTTAATCAAACAACCAGCACTGTTCTTTGTGTCTGAAAAAGATCCTATTGGACCACCATCGTCAAATAATGCAGTACGCGAAAACTGGGAGCGTGCGAATGTAGATGTTACATTCAAATGTTGGAAGGATTCACATCACGCAGCACATTTCATCAAACATCGTGACGAATATATTGAGCTGTTAATGAAACATCTCGAAAAGTGTGGTATGATCGAGAGTACCGGCTTGAAAATGCATGCCAAATTGTAATTTTCAAAAAATTGACTCATGTAGAAATGGATGTTTAATAATTCATATGAATGTAACTTAATACATACCTGTTATGACGTCATTAAACGGTACTATTTTACATAAAAATAGAAAATCCAAAGTATAGTTAAAACACAAACCAAATGCAATAACTATAGAATTATAAGATTGCCAACAGTGCGATATTTACACTTAAAATTTTTAGTTTTAAATTTACCATTATTTTGGGATGTGAAATCGATATTAGAATGATTTAGAAAGATGCTTTTTGGTTGCTTGTTTTTAGAAAGAAGCTAAAATGCCCACAGTAGAGCTCTCAATTTTTGAAAAATTTTTTTATAAGATAGTGGCCGCTGTGGTGCAGTGGGTAGAGTGCTCGCCTGCTATGCCAGAGGTCTCGGGTTCAAACCACGGTCCGAGCCAAACAAATTTTTCTAATTAGTAAAAATCCAATTATTGGGTTTTTTAAGAGCAGCGGTCACCTCCCGGCAGTGGGCGGCATACCCTCCGAGAGTATTTCTGCCATGAAAAAGCTTCTCACAAAAAATGCATTCGCCGTTCGGAGCCGGCATAAAACTGTAGGTCCACCCAATTAGTAGGAAAAACAAAAAGGAGCACACCTCGAATTGGGAGAGAAGCTCGGCCATAAAACTCGTCAGAGTTATAATAGCGCCATTGTATTATTATAAATAAAAATCAATTAAAAAAATCACTTAAGCAAACATTCTATAATACCCACATAATCTACATACAGGTGTAGTATATATACATATAAACAAATACGATTACGGTATTAAACAATATTTTATTTGAACAAATATTTTTATTTGGAATCAGTAAGATACTTATATTTAATATTATAATTTATACTAAAATTTTACATAAAATATCGTCTATAGCGCAGATATTTTATACCTAAGTTTTTTACGTTTTGTAAGTTTAAATGCAAACTACATCAAGTATAGATATTTTCATATTAGCGCTATAGTTACAATACCTTATAAACGTTAAAACTAAATTTATAAGAAGAAAAAAGTTAAATTTTACGAGCCTACGTTTTTAGGGGGAGGTCTATATACTCCTACAACGACGGCATGATCTCGCTCATACGGTTCTAAAGTAATCTGTTCTTGCGGTTTTAATTTATCTGCTTGCATTTTCTTAACCTCAGCTGCAAACACCGCTTCTGGTTGCGCCGTAGAGTCAATACAAGACGCTTTGATTGATATAACAAAATGGCCACCATTTTTCAAGAAATGTTGTGCATTCAAGGCGACTATACGGCCTTGATCTGGTTGTGCTACATCTGCAAATATTGTATCCACCATTCCCACAAGCATACGATATTTGTGTGGATGACGAGCATCTTCTATTATAGGAATAATATTTGTACGCTTTTTTGCCACATTAAGCAGGTCGCGTCCGGAGCGGTGTGAGAATTCCACGGCATAAACAAGACCTTCGGGTCCGACGATATCAGAAACGTGTGACACAGTCGTACCCGATGCTGCACCTAGATATAGAACTTTAGCGCCCGGTGGCATATGGATTTTATCGACGCCTCCCAATATAGCTGCAGCAAGCTTAGATCGGAAGGGGTTCCAAACGCGATATTCAATCTTTTCTCCATTGGTCTATAAAGAGAAAAATAAAGTATAACTATGGAAATACGGAAAACATATTTTTATATTTTTTATCTAAAATGTTCAGTTGTGCATTAATCTTAAGCCTTCCTCATCTAAAATGCACTGCACGGTCTCAAACCTAGCGATTTTAGTTTTATGAACAAGACTTCATGGTCACATATTACCATGTTCTGTACCCCTGCACAGTCTCATCACCGGTAGATATTAATCTGCATATCATCGGTGATACCGCAGACCGTGCTATGTTGCCCTGGCGAAATTTTTAAGGAGGGAGAAGGGATCCGTGCGATGTCGAAAAAAAATATATATATACATATCGTACCAGACCCAGAGAGAAACCATTTTAGGAAGAAGTGTAAAGTGACATGAAACGTATTGCAGTATCACCGACGATATTTATTTCCTTTTGTGAGCTCAACAGATACATACCTCTACTGATATACGTTTTTCCCCGTAAACGTCAGAGCCAGGTACAAAATTCCGCGTTACCAGAGCATCTTCCTTTCCTCGGGCAATGAAAACGCCTTCATGGCGATGGGGTTCAATAACGACAGCTTTGCCTCCTTTAAATCCCCCACCTCTACCGCCTCGGCCACCACCGCCCGCGCCTCTGCCACCTCCCCGTCCGCCAGGGCCTCCTCGACCACCTCCACCACCACGTCCACCGAAACTGCCTCGTCCACGATCTCCGCCACCACCTCTTCCACCACCCCGACCGCCAAAGCCACTACCTCGACCACCAAAGCCACCACCACCGCCGCGTCCACGTCCGCCACCTCCACCACGCGGCGAAAAGCCTTTACAATAAAACGTTTACAAATTTTCTTTGGAAATAAAAATGAGCTCAATATTTATATATATATATACATATACCTGGTTTTCCCATTATTTATGACTAACTTCTATGAAATTGCAAGCAACGCGCGTATTACTTATTTTCAACTAGTGAATCAAAACACGTGTTTAGAACATGGTTCTATAAATTAGCCTTGGTTTAGGCATGGGTAACACTGCGCCATAGATAACTAGATACGAAACTCTTTGTTTCGTGAGAGCGCTGAAAAATGCGCATTTTTTATAACATTTTCCATTGGTGCCACTGCGTAAAAAAGTGAATGTGGGTATTTTAAAATAAAATTTGGGGGTATTTCGTTATTTCTTGCAAATGAATAATATTACGTAATTTTTGCTGCAAAATATGAGAGTGACTTCGCAATTATACTTGAGTATTTAAAATCATGTAAAATGGTTTATATGTTATTAAACCAGTTAATAAAATGCACGCAAGTATTTCATTCAAATTTTGTTTCCAGGCTAAAAAGGAAAATGATATTGTGTTTTCATTGAGAAATCAATTAATATAGCATTAATTTTAAGGCAAATATTTTATATTTATAGTATATCCTACTTCCCATATCTAGATATTTGTTGCATATTTTTGATTCAAAAAGGTAAATATGCAAACAATTCCATTCTCACCCCTTTTCAAACTTTATTATACATTTTTAATTCACTTCTCGATTAATATAATAAGTAATAAAGTCATTTAATGAAATGGTGGCAAATATCCAAAATCCCTCATTTGTTTATTATTTATGGTGGATTTGATCTGGTTTGTGGTATCAGCTGATTTTGCTGTCAGCTGTTTTCCCTGATTCGTCAGTGTTTGAAAGTGAAAAGACAGTTCAGGCCCCCGTGAGAGCAGATAAATTTGAGAGTTTCGTATCTAGTTATCTTTGACTGCGCTGCGCGGCGCAATTGCGCTAACACCAAACCTGGCGTTATTGCGCTAACTCCGATTTGGGAAATGCGCCAACTCAATATAGCGCCAACCCAATATAGCGCCAACTCAATAGGTCTGTTTGGTGAGATTTTGGGTAGAATGCTATTTTATGTCAAACTGAAGATGATAGGAAAAGTTCAACAAACGCATTTGTGCGAAATGCTATTTAGTGTCAAAAATGATGCTTAGGAACAGTGTTGCCACAACCTCAAAAATTTTGGTATCACACAGTGATGCCTTCATGGTTTTTTTTTCGTCGTCACGCTTTCCTTTACCGATCCAGGGGGCGTAAAAACTGTTTACAAAAGGGGCGTTGCACCGCCCTCTGATCCTATGTCTGAGGTCGGAATAGGCCGGAGGCCGATAGTTTTCGAAATATAAATATTTGTATTTTCAAAATATCTTTATTTTGATGCATAACTGGTTGAAAAGACCACATAATCCTCTTTCTGGGGCAAAATCTACGAATCCATCCACAGTAATTCTGCGTGGAACACCTTTATTTTTATCAAACTTTTGGTAGGACCACTGCCCATAGCAGGCATTTTGATTTCAAGGAGGACAGCGCGATAAATATTAAAGAACTGATTCAATGACCCCAAATCACTTCCACCCAGCTCGTTTGGCACATTGCATTTTATAGAACTTTTATATTACTCGGTACAGTACCCAAGTCTTCATATTTATTTGCATGTAAAATTTAAGCATCCTTATATTTTTATATTATTAATTTAAATTTTTTTTTCTGAAAAATTTTTCGGTGATACGAAAAAAACATGTAGGTATCAAATTGTGAAACGGGTTAGAACCCCAAAAGCAGCATATTCTATTAATTTTAATTTTCTTCACACATTTTTCGGTGATACGAAAAAATGATGAATGTATCAATTTGTGATACAAATTTTTTGAGGATGTGGCAACACTGTTCACAATTTGACACATTTTAGGAAAGTACCCACACAATTTCTGTGTGCGGATTCCTACAAATAGCTAGTCTTCTTTCTCGCTCACATCCTCTGATCCTCTCGCTCTTTTGTGGTAAAATTCCTGCAACTCATACGCTTTCCTACACTCAACAAACGCTATTAATATTGCGCCAACTCAATTTTGTAATATAAAACCGACTCAATTTCGTGCGCTAACACCAGCACCAATATAGCGCTAGTGTAAAATGGCGCAACCACAACGCCAATAACAGCACCATAGTATATGTATACGTATGACACCGTCACAATTATGTATGCTTGATAGTGATCTATGTGACTCTAATTTCCAGCATATTTTCACAAATATACGGAATATGTTTCCAAATGATTATGAAAATTTAAATTAATTGTGCCCTCGTATATGTAAGCAGAATTACGCCAAAAGAAATAAAACGGGGATGGTGAACAGTAACAAGCGAAAAAATGTTATTTATCGATTATTCCATGACAATTGCGCTAAAGGTGTTATTGCGCCAGTACCGTGAGTTGGCGCCAAGAGTGGCGCTGGAGTTATTGTATCAGCGCCAAAAAAATTGCGCCATTACCCATGGCTACTTGGTTTAGAATAGGTCTGTTTGGTGAGATTTTGGGTAGAATCCCAGCAAAACCCGTGTGATGGAAACTAACCCATGCAAAAGTTTCACACTAATACATTGACACACTTTTTTATCATCTGTGAGAGGACAGGGTTGCTTTTTTCATAATTCGTTTAAAAAAAAATCAAATTCGTGGAAGCTAGTTGAACGCGTTCTTTCGTGTGCTAAAAATATAATTTAATAGTGAATAAAGAAAATAAAAAATAATAATTAATAACCGTTTTTTAAAGAATGAAGATAAGTACATACATATTTAAGTCAAACCAGCTTTATGATGTACATTTACATATATATATATTTTTTGAATTCAATTTCAGATGTCTTCCAAGAAGTCGACTCCATAGAATTCGAGAGAGGCGTATGCAAGACTGTCGAGCTTAGCCATCACCGCGAGCAGTAAAAAGTGTATTTTTTGTGTTAAAAATCTAATTTTATTTCATATGCATATGTAAATAATATCTGTGTAATGAATATAATAAATATAGACTATGATAGATTTGTTTGTGGCTCATTTTTGAAAGGTTCAGGCATCAAATTTGATGGCTCAGCTGTGATAGATTCGTATATCAAGTGTGATGGATCATATTTGACGGATTAATATATCACGCTTGATGGATCATATGTGACTGGTATTTACATCAACATTGATGGGTAAAAAGTGAGAGAGGAAAGAGTTCAGCTATATATAGAAAATCATATGATTACGCATAAGTGGGAGCGAGATGCAAACTCACACGTATACACTTCACTCCATCACATTTTTCATATTGCCCTTAATAATGTGATAGGAATTCTTGATGGAGAGTGATGGATCACATGTGATCATCAATTGATTGGTCAAATGATTATCACGGCGCTTGCAGGGATGCTATTTTATGTCAAACTCAAGATGATAGGAAAAGTTCAACAAACGCATTTGTGCGAAATGCTATTTAGTGTCAAAAATGGCGTTTCGGAATCATGATCCAATTAAAAGGTCATGTCAGTTCGCTGGCCGCCATATTTCTTTCGGTTTTAGAAAAAAGTATCAGGTCCTCATACGTCATTTCCTTTTGCAATTGGCACAGCTGTTTGTTTGGTTGTTCGCGGCTTTATTAGTCCTGTGACGTAAGCAGTATTTGACATTTCCGCCTACTGGCATTACCGTCTCAATATATATACCGTGTTTCGGAATAGTGTTGCCACAATCTCAAAAATTTTGGTACCACAAATTAATGCCTTCATAATTTTTTTTCGTGGTCACGCTTTCCTTTACCGATCCAGGGGGGCGTAAAAACCGTTTATAAAAGGGGCGTTGCACCGTCCTCCGATCCTATATCTGAAGTCGGAACAGTCCGGAGGCCGATAGTTTTCGAAATATACACCCCTATTGCGAGTGTCGATTGTGATAGATAATCGACTATTGATCGACCAAAGACCATGTAAATATAATGCTCCTGGATCGATCAACAGTCGATTATCTATCACAGTCGACACTCGCAATAGGGGTGATAAATATTTGCTTTTTCAAAATACCTTTATTTTGGTGCATAACTGATTGAAAGGACCACATAATCCTCTTTCTGGGGCAAAATCTACGTACCCATCTACAGTAATCCTGCGTGGAACACCTTGATCGTCTTCAAGAGGGAGTACTTAACACCTAAGCGCAATTACATATGAATGATACGTAGATAATTTTTATTTTGGCTTAGAACAAGTTTTATTTTTATCAAACTTTTGGTAGGACCACTGCCCATAGCAGGCATTTTGACTTAAAGGAGGGCAGCGCGACAAATATTTAAGAACTGATTCAATGACTCCAATTCAATTCCAAAATCAGCTCTGACAACTACATAGATCACCCAGCTCGTTTGACCCATTGCATTTAATAGAACTTTTATATTAGTCGGTACAGTACCAAAGTATTCATATTTATTTGCATGTGAAATTTAAGTATTATCTTTATATTTTTATATTAAAAAAAACGATATCGTTAAAACCACGAAAGTAGCTTACTTTATTAATTTTAATTTTTTTCTCAAAAATTTTTCGGTGTTAGATCCCAAAAGCAGCATATTTTATTAATTTAAATTTTTTTTTTTTTTTCAAAAATTTTTCGGTGATACCAAAAAAACCATAAGTGCATCAATTTGTGATACCAAATTTTTTGAGGCTGTGGCAACACTGTTTACAATTTCTTCCTCTTCTTCAGAGATTTTGACACATTTTACTGTGTAACCTAAATCAAACGCACGCCGTCAATTTACTGTCAAAAATTTCTCATGCCCATACAACTTGTATGGGAGTAACCGAAATTGAACGGCGTGCGTAAAAAGCAAATTCGACGCCCAATTTTTGTTTTGCGTGACAGTTGAAATTAAGCATTGTGGGTGATTGTTTGCAAAAAAATTGACACTTGCTTTTGATATCGTGTCTGTTAGGTACATATTCCACAAAATAACAAGATTTTCTCTGATTTTCTGTATTTTTCTATTTCTTTATCTGAACACGCACGCAAGTCAATTTCGGTTCAACGCATATTAAAAATTTGCGTGCGTGCGTTAAATTGACGACTTGCGTTTGATTTAGGTTACACAGTTAGGAAAGTACCCACACAAATTCTGTGTGCGGATTCCTACAAATAGCTAGTCTTCTTTCTCGCTCACATCCTCTGATCCTCTCGCTCTTTTGTGGTAAAATTCCTGCAACTCATACGCTTTCCTACACTCAACAAACGCTATTAATGTGACAGTGGGGTGCATCAGACGGTCAATATATTAGGCCCGTCATAGCCCCGACACATAGCATACGTCAATCCGTCTACGTCGACGTATGTGACTGACAGGTCAGTAAAATGTCGGCATTTAAACGTACGTCGTCACACGTACGACGGATCCGTCGCCGCAACGTACCGAAGTTGCCCAAAAGTCAACTTTTGGTATACGTCAATCCGTCGCTATGTCAGCTGATTGCTTTTGATTGTTAACCTTTAGCTACTCTTGAATTTCATTTTTTTTGCAATTTGCTTTTCGAGTTTTTTCTCATTTGTATAACATTCCTCCATAAAACAAAATGGTCAAGAATTATCAGGAGATGTGAAGTTACTGAAAACTGAATTTCAATGTGGCAACCTAAAAGAGAAATAACAAAATATTCTAAAGAGTTAAATTTTTGCCACCACCTCTGTAGTTAAAGGTTAATCAAACAGCTGATTTGTGTATATCCGCCAACGTTTCCTATGTGGCGACCTCTCCGTGAAGTACGTGAGCTGTCAGTCACATACGTCGATAGGCCCGTCACATAGCATACGTCAATCCGTCTACGTCGACGTATGTGACTGACAGCTCAGTAAAATGTCTGCATTTAAATGTACGTCGTCACACGTACGACGGATCCGTCGCCGCAACGTACCAAAGTTGCCCAACATTCAACTTTTGGTATACGTCAATCCGTCGCTATATCAGCTGATTGCTTTGGATTGTTAACCTTTAGCTACTGTTGAAGTTCACTTTTTTTGCAATCTGCTTTTCGAGTTTTTTCTCATTTGTAAAACATTCCTCCATAAAACCAAAATGGTCAATAATTATCAAGAGTTGTGAAGTTATTGAAAACTAAATTTCAAGAGGGCAACTTAAAAGAGAAATTACAAAATATTCTAAAGAGTTAAATTTTTGCCACTACCTCTGTAGTTAAAGGTTAATCAAACAGCTGATTTATGTATATCCGTCAACGTTTGCTATGTGGCGACCTCTCCGTCAAGTACCTGAGCTGTCAGTCACATACGTCGACGTAGACGGATTGACGTATGCTATGTGTCGGGGCCATTGTGTGAGTTTCTAAGACAGAGCTGTTGTGCAACTGTTGAGTGTTTGTCTTAGAAACGCACTGTTGAGTAATTCCGCTCAGCTCAACAGTTGGCAACTTTTCGCCATTTTTTCCATCACAAATTTTGTTCGCTACTTGAGCTCAACATGTTGTGTAAAGCCAAACAGCTGATAAATTAATCAAGCCGTTTCTAAGACGTAACTGTTTAACTCAACTGCTACACAACTGTTGGCTCAACAGTTGCGGAGCAGCTTTGTCTTAGAAACTCACCCATTGTGTCAAGGCAGATCTAGGAAGGTAGGCTCGGTGGCGAATTCAGAAATTTCCCTTGTATTTTGTTATTGTAATTGGTAGAGTGTAATGTCAAAATGATAATTCGCCTTAAGTAAAATATGAATTCGCTTGGGACTCGCAGGCGCAGCGGCGAATTCAAAAACTTCTTGTTTTATTTCCAAAGGTAGGGTAATGTCAAAATCAAAACGAAATCACATCATGGTCAATAGGAATTGGCGAGTCCCAAACGAGTTCAGATTTCAACCAAGGCGAAATATCATTTTGACATTACACTCTACCAATTACAATAACAAATTACTTTCAAAATTTCTGAATTCACTTATGCGCCTACCTTCCTAGATCTGCTTTAGGTTCTTCTTTTTCTTCCCTTTCATTCACAATAGACATTTTTCACCAGGGATGTCATTACAAAATGCTCTAATCCGCTAAAATTTTGAGGACTATCTCAAGAGATATTCCGGATTACCTCCAGTTAATTCTCAAGTTAAGTCCGAATTAGCTAGATATTCCGGATTATCGCTGCCGTCTGTCAATGCTATAAGGAGAACAGTGAAATGTAGGCTTGGGTAACTCAGCACTGAGTCATGACTCTGTGTCAACTCCCATCAGTGATCTGTACGTTCAAGCTCACCTCACGATAAAATGATAACTCAGTAGCACACTTGACTCCGTTGGCACGTTTATAGCACGTCAACTCAGTAGCATACTCGACTCCGCTGGCACGTTCGATTTCGCCTCTTATTTAGCGTCATCTTGTGCATGCTTACTTTATATGGCACTTGGTGTATTTTGGTGGTTTTTGGTATTGGGGTGGTCACCTATTTATGCATTTTTTCATTTGTTCCAGGTGATTTAGGCAAATTTGGTGTATGTAGGTGTATTCTGCATGAATTGTACTAACTTTCGGACACTAACCCGTTTTTGTCTGGACACTTATTTTGGGTTTTTTTTCGGTTGTTCCCCTTAATTTTGGTAAATTTGGTTATGATATTCAGAAACTAGATGATTTTTCCCAACTTTTGGACTTTAACCCATTATCGTATGTATGTGCATATATAAAAAGATACATTCATTTGAAATATTGTAATTGATCTTATCAACTAAGTTTATATTGGCACACATATGTATATTTTTTTATCCATCAGATAGCCCAATATGTGTACTTCATGAACATCTCAAAAATCCCTAAATATCCTATATCTCAGAGCTACATAGGTCTAAATCAATAATCAATAACAAAAACGACATTAATTAATTAATTAATTAATTTTCCGTATATTTGCCCACCCACACCTATCACTTCAATTATATTATTGATTTATATCCCATTCTCGTACAAATATCAATTCATCATCGGAGCGACTCTTTCACTGACACAGTCTCTGATAGCACACAGTAACACTTTTTGGTTGACAATAGCACGAAAGTAATATGTGCTGTAGCACAATCGTGCTGTAACACAAACGTGTTGTAGCACAATCGTGCCAACTCAGTGAGTCGACTCTTTTTAGTGAGTCAGTGCTTATGTGTCAACTCCCAAAAAATCGTGTCATTACTCACCCCTATCAAGGCTAATTTATAGCAGTGATGTGATACGTAGGGAAAATTCCCTACATGTAGGGATTTTAGTCGGAAAAAAGTGACCGTAGGGAAAGAAGGACAGATTTTTATAAAATAGATAAATGTAGGGATTTTTTGGCAAAGTCAAATCAAAATTTCAATTCAACTTTTTTTCACTTCAACACTGACTGTCGATCTGAATAATGAAAATGCTGCGAAGACGAGTTAAATCGCGAACCCTTCAATGACGTAATTGGAGAGGGAATACCGTATAGTGAACTATCTAATAACACGATACTTTTAATCAGGGCATCGGAGCAAAAGATTTTTTTGCTCTGGCTACGCTCTTAGCTCCGAATTTTTTTTTCCGTTACGACCAACTAGATGGTATTTTGTTGGTATTTCGTTTGGCTTTTTCAATATAGCTTGCTCGCTTACACCAACGCAAAACTGTATTTGACCATCTCCTTCACACAAAAAACCTTGTAGAATACCAGAAAAAACGTAGTGTCATATGGGCTAAAGCAAAGTATTTGACGCAATACATTTTTTTATTATTTTTTAGAGAAATGCTGTACCTATGATAGTATCAATGAAATGTTTCGTTCCCTTACATATTTATATGCCTACGTCTACCTACCTATACATCGCACGTTTTATTCAATAGGGATTTAACTAAAAAAAATTTTTTTTGGGAAAACGCAAACAAACTTTTAGAGCCTATACACACTTGCGACTCAATCGATTTAGTCGAGCTTTGATTTGCATGGGAATGTATGGAAGCATTCACACTACATTCAATTAGTCGAACAACTGAAACAGTTGGATTTGCATACAACAGCCCAATTCGGCTAAATCGATTGAGTCGCAAGTGTGTATAAGCTCTTATAATTTCAAAGAGTTTCCTTCTACGGCTAATTACAAAATCACTTTTATTTCCGCCATTTTTATCGTTTTCAAAGGCATGACCCAGTTATTGAAATATATGGCAAAACCCCAGAAATCGAAAATTTCGAGTTAAATCCCTATTGCATAAAACGTGCGATATGTATGTTACATACAACGCATTAATACATATATTTTTTTATTATAATAATTGTTCAAAACAGTAAATCATCAGTATTTTATTGTAATTTTTTTTGATTTCTTTGAGAGCCAGTGTGTATGCAGTATGCAGTAGAACAGCCGATTTTCATTATTTAGTAAAAGAAAAAACGTTCATCTACTGCCGTGCGGTTTCTTCATTGTTCTAGCATGGAAATAACTAAAAAAAAAGTGTAGGGAATTACGTAGGGAAAATTTGAAACAAGCGTAGGGAAAAGTAGGGATTTTGTTCTTGCTCTGTAGGGAATTTCCAAAAAAGTATCTACCATCACTGATTTATAGAAGCTTAACACAGGGTATGTTCTGAAACGCAGCATGAAACGCAACAGCCGCAGTAATTATTTTTTTGATGATTGTGATGAGCGATGCTTCATGCAAAATTTACGTTTATGAACGCTCTGCTTGTACTACAAAAGCGGGTTGCGCTTCAAACTGAGTTTCTGAACAAAGCCTTACTAAACAGCTGATTGCTAACTTTTTTCTACTTTTTTTATTCATATTAAGGTTGTTCTCTCTGTGTAAAATTGAGGCAAGCAAAGCAAAGGGACAACAGTTGTATAAAGAGTGGAAAGATTATGACTAACATGCTAGTTCACAATGAAGTCAGTTAGAATTTTATTTTCTTAAAGGTGCGCTCTCTCTGTGTGGCAAATTTCTCAAGATATCATGATATCTCGGCAAAAAGATTAGACACAGAGAACAACCTTATTGTGGTGCTTATGTCAAACTTATGTCAATTTTGATCTTTACGCAATAGGTCTGTTTGGTGAGATTTTGGGTAGAATGCTATTTTATGTCAAACTGAAGATGATAGGAAAAGTTCAACAAACGCATTTGTGCGAAATGCTATTTAGTGTCAAAAATGACGCTTAGGAACAGTGTTGCCACAACCTCAAAAATTTTGGTATCACAAATTGTTGCCTTCATGGTTTTTTTTTCGTGGTCACGCTTTCCTTTACCGATCCAGGGGGCGTAAAAACCGTTTATAAAAGGGGCGTTGCACCGCCCTCCGATCCTATGTCTGAAATCGGAATAGTCCGGAGGCCGATAGTTTTCGAAATATAAATATTTGTTTTTTCAAAAAACCTTTATTTTGGTGCATAACTGGTTGAAAAGACCACATAATCCTCTTTCTGGGGCAAAATCTACGTACCCATCCACAGTAATCCTACGTGGAACACCTTCATCGTCTTCATCAGGGAGTACTTAAATTTATCAAAAAAAAACAGCTAAGCACAATTACATGTGAATGATACGTAGATAATTTTTATTTTTTATTTTTATCAAACTTTTGGTAGGACCACTGCCCATAGCAGGCATTTTGATTTAAAGGAGGACAGCGCGATAAATATTTAAGAACTGATTCAATGACTCCAAATCAATTCCAGAATCAGCTCTGGCAACTAGATCACCCAGCTCGTTTGACCCATTGCATTTTATAGAACTTTTATATTACTCGGTACAGTACCCAAGTATTCATATTTATTTGCATGTAAAATTTAAGCATTAACTTTATATTTTTATATTAGCCCTGTTTTTTCTTAACGCATATACATCTGCGGTTAAATTTTTGTATGGATTTCTAAGCGCACATCTCTATCCGCGCTTAGTTGTCCATACAAAATTTAAGCGCAGATGTATATGCGCTTGAATAAAAACACGGCTATTATTAAATAAATAATAGCTTAAAAAAACTAAAAAACACGCTTTAATCTTAAAAATCGTACTAAAAATTGAGAAATAATTAAATTAGAAACAAAATGATGAACGAAAATATAAGTATTTAAGGAAAAGCGTCGGGTGCTCAGTATGTCAAAAAATATTTAAAATCGCTGTTTTTTTTACTAATATTTTTATTTTGACTTTTTTGAGATTTCATATAACGTACTCTTAAATTTCGCAACTAGGTATGTATATTTTTGTACTAGTTGTACGAATTGAATATTTTCATGTTCAAATATTATTGAGCACCCCACGCTTCTCCTTAAATACTTATATTTTCGTTCATCATTTTGTTTCTAATTTAATTATTTCTCAATTTTTAGTACGATTTTTAAGATTAAAGCGTGTTTTTTAGTTTTTTTAAGCTATTATTTATTTTTAACTTTTTAGTGAAATTTTTCATTAAAGGATGTTTTATGCGGACGCAAGAATAAAAGTAAAAAGAAGTCTGATGAAGGGATGTGGTGATCTCCCAAATAGATCTACATACATATGTATTTATAACTTCTACCAAGAATATTAATTTTTCACATACATTTTTTCCTTATAAAAAAAACATTGGTGATGCACACTGGTCAGCCCCCATACACAAAAGTCAAAAATGTTGGTGCTTGAAAAAGAAACTTCTGTCATGCATTTCCGTGGGAAATATATTGAATTTTATGGAAAACCTCCTTCTATACGCAATAGCCACCATTAAACGTTACTTTGGCTCATTTAAAGTCACACACATTTGAAAAAAAAATTTTCTGGAAAAAGTTTGTGTAAATAAGTGTATTATGATTTTTGCGATATTTCAAGTTTGAGTGCTAAAAAAAATGCGGATAACTATGGAAACGCAAGAAAAATGTATGTTTCATGATTTAGCGAAAGAAAACAGTGAAAACAATTTATTTTTAGCAAAATTAAAGATGAAGAAATCTTGGCTTTTCTATGAGCGTAATTTTCAAGCATTAGCATTTTCATTTAAACTTTTAACAATTAAGGACCACTCTGGACCAGGTCTTATAAGCAGATTTGAGTTCTTTCAAGTCTTCTCTTAAGAAGCCTGTTTTTACATTTTTCCCTTTTTTCAATTTTTCTTAAAATATGATATTAAATGTAACTAGTCTATACAAAATATTGTTGCCCAAGATGCTCCTTTTACGTATGTTTGTACATTGTACATCGACTGTTTTCGATAAAACTTTGTTTTCGATAAAATGTGAGTAATTGAGTTTGGTCCCACTCTCCATACAATTTTTTTTTGATCCCGCGAAATATCGCGGAAATATTTTTTTTTAATTGTAACATTGTTATTTGACATCGGATTTTTAAAATTGTAACGTCATTAGTTTAGTCTTTGGCAGCTCTATATTTCCTTCTAATGTCCTTTTGACCTATGAAGTCATTTTCACATAGCTAAGTCACCTAACCAAGTTTTTCATCCAAAATATCCTTTTTGTTTCACAAGAAAAAAATCTCCAAAAATAAAGTATTCATCGGATCTCTCTAAAATTACGCCTAAAGTCTTCGCAATTAAATGGGCAAATTTTTAAAAGAATAAAACTCTCCTGATTTTTACCACTTTTTATAAAAAAATTAATTTGAAAATCAAAGTTTTTTCAAAAATCCACAAAATTTTGACTATGACCAGCACTCGCTCAGCGAGTTTTTATTAAACCACTACAAGTTATATGTCGTTCGAAGCGTATTTTAATTGCCTTTGGAACGAGATACTGTTTACGTTTATCGCATTTGTAACACCAGCGAAAATAATTTTTGAATGAAGTGATAACCAAAACACACAAAATTACCGTTATCTCAAAAACCTAACCAAAAAAAAAATTAAAAAAAATAGTTCCAAGCTCAGCAGGTCAATTCCTATCCTCCCCCATTCCTGGTTTTCTTGGTATTTTTTGGCTACAAACTAGTGTTAGTGGTGGGCGTGGATTACAACATATATGCTTTTAATTTTTCTGAAAGATGAGTCGTATAGTGGGACACCAATGTGCCAAATTTGGTTTCGGTAGGTCTATCAGTTTCCAAGAAATTGAGTTTTGTCCCACTCTCCATACAAATGAGACCATGTGATGAGAGCTCAAAAATGAAGCCTAAACGAAAAAATATCAACTAATATGTACTATGTGTATCGAAGCAAAACTATTTCAGGGCCCTCACTCTGTAGTTCGATTCGAAAGAAAATTCGTTCGTTTTCGAATTCTATTCCATATATTCTATACAGTACGAATGTACTTTCGAATCGAATTTCACTTTCGAATCGAACTACAGAGTGAGGGCCCAGTTTTTAATCGGAGATATGCTTTTCTTTATTTGCCTGTGCATATTCACAATGAACAGTCAGCGCTCCAAAATATTCTCATTGTCCTATAATCACTTCCATATTTTTCTTGTATACCAAAAATAGTAAACATAATAATAATATAATACAATGGCGCTATTATAACTCTGACGAGTTTTATGGCCGAGCTTCTCTCCCAATTCGAGGTGTGCTCCTTTTTGTTTTTCCTACTAATTGGGTGGACCTACAGTTTTATGCCGGCTCCGAACGGCGAATGCATTTTTTGTGAGAAGCTTTTTCATGGCAGAAATACTCTCGGAGGGTATGCCGCCCACTGCCGAGAGGTGAACGCTGCTCTTAAAAAACCCAATAATTGGATTTTTACTAATTAGAAAAATTTTTTGGTGTTCTGCTCGGACCGTGGTTTGAACCCGAGACCTCTGGCATAGCAGGCGAGCACTCTACCCACTGCACCACAGCGACCACCACAGCAGCCACCAAAAATAGTAAACAACTTCTTGAAAATAAAAATTGCCAAACACATGTGAAAGTTACCAAGAAACCAACAGCGAAAAAATAACCTATTTTGGTAATTACCAAGTTCGGCAACCGTGCTATAAGTGCTATAATTTATAGCCTATAAATAGAATTTGAACAAACGAAAACACAAAACCAGTTCTTGCTTCGCATACGTACATATGTATGTACATGTTGTTTTTTTCTTTGCAAATACAGCAACAAAACAGAAAGCTTGTTACTTATTGGCTTGCATACGGGAGTGAATTGAATGAAATTCATAGAGGCTATTTTGAAGAAAGGTAACTGAAAAGCCTAAATGAAGCATGCAATATAATGTTGAATGTCCCACTATATGATGTCGTTGGGTTGAATCCCATGTTGAAGTCACGTTTTGAATCCGGAGGTGAATAGAAATAATAGAGGAGAGAACACAATAAAAGTAAAGTGAATGTTTTAAAATAATAATAATTGAGTTAAACGTTACAACTTTTAGGATGGGATGAAGTTACATACATACATATGTACATACAGGTGAAGCTAATAAAAGCGTGTTAAAAAACGATATCGTTAAAACCACGAAAGTAGCTTACTTTATTAATTTTAATTTTTTTCACACATTTTTCGGTGATACGAAAAAACGATAAATGTATCAATTTGTGATACCAAATTTTTGATGCTGTGGCAACACTGTTTACAATTTGACACATTCTAGGAAAGTGCCCACACAAATTCTGTGTGCGGATTCCTACAAATAGCTAGACTTTTTTCTCGCTCACATCCTCTCGCTCTTTTGTGGTAAAATTCCTGCAACTCATACACTTTCCTACCGTCAACAAACGCTATTAATATGATTTCTACAATGGCGGGCTATGATTTTGACAGAAGCACCACAGAATACACAAACAATTTACATGGTGTGTATGTATGTATGTACGTATATCGTACTGCGAAAACCTTCTATAATTGAACCATGGTTCTTATGCTGTGCGCTGTTGTGCTATGCAAGTATAACCATTGTCAAAATAAGTATAACCGGACATTAATGGCAGATGCTACATTATCAATATATATTGATGAAATCCGTGGATCGCGATTCATATTGACAGTGTAGCATCGAGTATTGATGGATCGCGAATTTTTAGAAATTTTGCGATCCGCGATCCGGATCGCAATATTGACAATATGGATTGACTGTGTAGCATGAAAATTTTGCGATCCATCAAAATGCGTGTATATTTAGAAATTTAGAAATCCGCGATCCGGATCGCAATATTGACAATACGGATTGACTGTATAGCATGAAAATTTTGCGATCCATCAAAATGCGTGTATTTTTAGAAATTTTTAAATCCGTGATCTGGATCGCAATATTGGCAATAAACGAATTGAAAGTGAAAGTGGGAAAAGGACGGAAGTAAAATATTTTGAATCTCAGAGCGAGAAAAATATCGCAATATTCATATTGAACGTGTAGCACCAGTTTGCGATTCATCAAACCATCAATATGTATCGCGATTCAAATATCGCGATTCATATTGACAGTGTAGCATTTGCCAATGTGTTACTAGGATATAAGCATTTTAATTTTCGAATTGAGCATGCATGCGATCACTTGAGTTTTCCGTGACTGGTAGATTCAAAGTACCTAATTTTGTATACCGTTTTGTTTATATATTTCCAACTACTACCTGAATACCCTCAGTTTGATTGATTCCTTAATACATTATTCATTTATACAATATAATCATTATCGTGTTGTTGGTACCGCGTTCAAGAGCGATACATCCAAATCGATGTCAAAGTCGTGTAGAGCATATAAGCTATAGTCATTTTTGGGTGCAGTTGTTGGTTTAGTAGTACTGGTAGTAGTTTCCTCCGTTTTTCGTTTTACGGGTGGTGGAGCAGGAAAACTTTGTAAAACAGGTTCGTCCTTCTTCTCAACGGTTTTAAAGCCCATACGGGGTTGTGTAATACGTCGTGTAAATGGATCCGAAATTTTCAAACCTTTATTAGCACGAGCTTCTTCTAAAATCGCTTTTTCAGCATCCTCAACATTTCTTTTTCTATTGCGATCATTAATGTAGGAAATCAAACTAATGCTACTAGATCGCTTCTTATCAAGTTCCGATGCTCGACTCTCGAGCTCGTCGATTTGCTGGCCCAAGTCTTGTGCTACGTCGTAGTCACCTCGCAACATGGCGGCATCTCTTTCCTTCATTAAGCATGTCTTTCTCATAGCATAATTAGTTGGTCTGTTACGAAATCGATTTTTCTCTTCGATTATTTTTTCTACGTCTTCATCTTTAAACTCATAGTTCAGTGCTTCTTTTATATCCAATTGCTTGCGTTCGATTGTATCAACTGTTGGCATTGGAACATTTTGCTGTGAACATATTTCACGCCATTTAATATATTCACTCTCTGTGAATTCTTGATTCGAAATGAATTCTAAACGGAAAACGCGCTCCTGACTTCCATGCTTTAGTCTCAGGCCTCGGTTTGTTCGAGTTTTTCCTAAGCTATAAATTTTCGCGGTTTCAACAACCCCAACAACTTCAGCTACACGATATACTGGCTTTTGGCCATTATTCCCAATGCTAATGCGGACAAAGCAATTCATAACTGTACGTTCAAACATAGGAAGATTGATAAATCGTTCCATTTTAAATCGTGATAAACGTAATTTGTTCAATTCTTCCCTTGTACTAATGTATACTGGTGACTTCACGGATTCCTCATCTTCAGATTCGCTCGAAGACTTACTGCTACTAGCGGACCGTGAGCGCTTCTCGGAACGTTTTTCGTCCTCCGAATCACTGCTGCCCGAGTCGTCCGAGTAGATTTCAGAAGCTTTTAGTTTCACAGCAGATTTTCCCGATGACACCCCTTCCAGCTCTTCTTTCTCATCCTCCCGGTCACGCTCGGCTTGACGTTTGGCCTCTTCTTCCTCTAAAAAAAATTACATATCGTAAATGCATGAAAATAGTAAATAAGGTATGTATTTTCCAAGCACAAATACAAAATATTACCACGCTTAGCTTTGCCTTCACGTTTCGCTTTCAACATTGCCATAGCGGTACTACGCTTATCGTCAGTTCGGTTCATCTCTACATTCTTCTTACGCTCTTTAGATCTTTCTTTATGATCTAAATTTTCTACTGTATTCTGGTCGTCTATGGAAATTTTCCGTTCAGCTGTTATTTCTCTAGCTTGGGTATTGTTCGACTCTACTCGATCCGGAACTGCAGTGGGCTGAACTTTCTTTTCTATTTCCGGTTCTCTTTCTTCAACGGAAACTGCTTTTTTCGGGTCAATTACTTCCTCTCCTTGTTTTTGTTTCTGTTTTATTTTTTTCACAACTTTTTTCTTTTTGTCCTTCTTTCCCCCAGTTTTTGCAAATTTTTCTCCCCTTCTAGCCAATTTAAGTTTTCGCTCGATTTCCCAACGAGTTTTTAGTAAATCTCTTTGTTCGATTCGCTTGAAAATTTCCGTTTCCCTTTCCTTTTCCGATAGCCCATTAAGCCGCTTACGATCTTCTTCATCACCCATAAGATTTTCATCGTAGCCATCGTCAAATTCTGAGTCCGAACTGGATTCTGAACTGTTTGCAGATGTACGAGAATCACCGGAGCCCGCATCATCCTTATCGTCGCTATCCGAAACTTCTCCCTCCTCCCTGATCGATGTTTCTTGTGGTAAAGTATCCTTTTCATCTTGATTTTCGTTATCGTCTAAATCCGACGAGTCTGACCCTTTGCTCACTTTTTTAATACGCTTCTTCTTTCCAGCGGTCGAAGTACTTGCAGCTTGCGCCCAGTCTGAATCTGAATCAGACATAGCTTTTGAATTAGGTTGAGTCATATTTGTTTTCGATTTTTTCTTAGATAGCGAAAGCAATTCCTATAAACAAAAAAAATTTCACTCCATAAATTTTCTGAGGTGTATACATAAAAATTACATATGCATGTACATAAAGGAATTACATATTCGCATATACATACACACCCTATATGAATGTACACATTTAGATGCCAGAATTTATATACATACCGACTCAAGATTTGGTTCGTTATCGCTAGA
This sequence comes from Urophora cardui, assembly GCA_960531455.1. Classification (NCBI taxonomy): domain Eukaryota; kingdom Metazoa; phylum Arthropoda; class Insecta; order Diptera; family Tephritidae; genus Urophora; species Urophora cardui. The sequence continues at coordinate 1,359,878 of OY482670.1, forward strand.
ATCGTCTTCTGAATCGATTAAAGTGTGCTTTCGACGCTTCCCCATTAAAGAAGAAAATATTTAAATCCAATATTTTTCAGAAAAGCAAGCAACGACAATAATTTTTGTGAACAATTTTTTAGTGCGGATACTTGACCAAAGAATACTTTATATAGAAGGGAAACCAAGGCTAATTTATGGAAGGTTAACCTACTAAACAGCTGATTGCAAACTTTTTTCTATTTTTTTTTAGTCATATTGTGATGCTTATGTCAAACTCAATCAGCTGTTTAGTAGGTTAACCTTCTATAAATTAGCCTTGACGGCTATTGAATTTTTCTGAAGTATCCATGGTTCAATTATAGAAGGTTTTTGCAGTACGATATACGTACATACATTCATACACACTCCATGTAAATTGTTTGTGTATTCTGTGATGCTTCTGTCAAAATCATAGCCCGCCAATGTAGAAATCATATTGCGTCAAGATCAAAATTGACATAAGTTTGACATAACCATCACAATATGAATAAAAAAAATAGAAAAAAGTTTGCAATCAGCTATTTAGGGCCGTTTTCACCATCTCCGGTTGATCTAACCGGTGGTTAATTTGACGTAAATTGTATGGCGAGCTGTTGTTGTTGTAGCCACCAAGACACTCCCCGAAGGTTTTGGGGAGTGTTGGGGATGTGACAGTCCTTTGCCGGATAAATCCGGTACGCTCGAGTACTAGTCCCTTCTGACACTAGCCCGACTGTCGTGCGAGCGATTTTTTTGGCCATAATCAACCTTCTAGGCCGGTGGATTTTAGTCGCCTCTTACGACAGGCATTCCTTACCACGGGTATATTCTAAGCCCCCTAACCCGCTGGGGTTGTATGGCGAGCTGTCAAATAAATTGCTTAACCGGGAAAAATCCTCCGGTTAAGCACTTAACCGGAGATGGTGAAACCGGCCCTTAGTAGGTTAACCTTCTATAAATTAGCCTTGGAAGTATCTTTTTTGTAAACATTATGAGTGAGGATGCCATATTGGACAAATATAAAAATGGAGATTTTTTTAAGAAAATTTTGGTAATTTTAGTTTTAGTTGAAGAAAGCTCAGAAATTATCAAAGAAAGTCATATATTATTAAAAGGGATGTGAAAAGTGGGAGGTATTTGGCTCGAATATTTAATAAAAAGCCTTAGGGTACAGCCAGACGACGCACAATGGGTGATTGCGGCCAAAAATAAATTCAAAATTAAAGTATGAGTAAAACCATTTCTTTAAATAGAGATCGACGGATATATCAAATTGTAATAAAAAAGCTTATATAAAAATTTTTGAGTCAATTTTCGTTTAGCCTTACAGGGTGCCCAAAATTGAGCAAAAAATAGGTTCTTTTATTTCTCAATGAACACACCTCATACAAAATGATCTATCTCATTTAATTGTTAACATACGAACTCGAGTAATACATCATTACATAGATAATAATTTTCTCTTTCAGAAATTATAACTTGGTTGTAAATAGCATTCACTATTGAATTTATATAAATTTTGAAATATTGACAAAAAATTTAAAAAACAAAAAATATGACCTCCTCAATTTTTTTTTATGCTTTGAAACAATATATTCTTAATCAAACTGCATTTTCATTTTAAAAATCCACTTGCTCCAACTTTAAAATGAAATTAAAAAAAAAAAAACAAAAAATAGGACCTCAATTTTTTAATATTTGATAGTCCTAAATGTCTTTTATAATCAGGTGAAAAAATAGTAAAAATTTGTTTGCTCCATTTTGTTTTATGAAGTTTTTTATGGAGTGTTTTTTAATTTTTTGTACATTTTTCCCATACAAAATGCCCAGAAGTATGCTTCAAAAAGTTTTAAATTTTTGTATGGGGAATATTTGTCAAAATGATGAAACTTAAATATCGATATTGCCAATTCTAATTAAGATATTCGAAGAAACTAAACGCTGTTTTCAAGGGTAATGATTGTGCTTTTAACTGGTTTAATCGAATTTGAGTGAAAAGTAATTACATAAAAGATATTAAGCAGGGAATAGAGCCAAAAAACGTGTTTTTTGACTATTTGGGCATGAATATCTCAGAAACTAGAACCAATTTGGAAAATCTGACTCCAGATTCAGGTTTAGCACACTGAAATCCTTTAGAAAAGTGTAATTTAATTTCTGGTATAAAATTTTTTTGAAATGCGATTTTTTTGTATGAAAATTTTATGATAAATGCTTATAAAATACTTTTTGGTTGCTTGTTTTTCCGACAGGGTAGGAATGTGATGTATTGTGGAACGATCCTCCGTCATCCCTTGTCAAGTTTGGTTTGGAGACAAACCGGTTTCGGCTAATATGCGCCATCTTCAGTGTCTTTTTTCGTTCTGAGTTATTTTGTGTAAGTTCGATAGTACTTATAGTAACTAACTTCCATCGTTTGGTCACGTACTTCGTGTTCGTGTGTTCGTGCGTTCGGGCCACGTGCATGCGTGTGTGCGTGCGAGTCTGTGCGTTTAGGTATGTAAATCTATTTTTGTATCCTCATTAAACAGGCAGGTAAAAGTCCGTTATTGTCCTCTTGTGTGTTGTTTTGTTTATGTCGGTTTTAGGTTTTCTGTCCTCTTTTCGGTATAATAGCTTAAGCGGTTCAAATAATGTATCTGATGCGGTGTTTATTTGTTCATTTATTATTTTACCTACGAATGTCTTTTGTTTGTATATTTCCATATTTTCTAATACGTTAAGTCGTTTTCCCTTGTGTTGTATGTGGAGAATTTTAGCTGTTTTTCCTATTTTCATGGGTGTACATTTGTTTTCTGCCATGTGGTTGGCGAAATTTGATTCCACTGTCGTTGATGATTTCCTTATTTTCTTATTGTAATCTCTTACGTGTTCTCGATATCTCGTCTTGATTTGGCGTCCTGTTTGTCCTATATAGCTATTTTGGCATTCGCAAGTCAATTTGTATACGCCTTGTTTGTCAAAGGGGTCTTCCTTGTTAATGTTGTTTCGTAGAAGTTTTTCCATGCTGTTCCTCGTTTTAAATGCTGCATTAATGTTATATTTTTGGAAAACTTTAGCCAACTTGTAAGATGTTGCTCCGGTATATGATAAGACTGCCCATTTCTTCTCTACCTTTTCTTTGTTTTCCGATTTCCTTGAAGTTATGTTTTTCTGTATTTTCTTCACCAAACTTTTTTGATATCCGTTGTTCTCCGCGATTGTGTATATTGTGCTGAGTTCCTTGTTGTAAGCTTCCTTTTCTAACGGGGTCCGTTCAAGTCGTGTTAATAAATGTCTGAAAGCGGCATTCTTGTGTTGTTGAGGATGGCTAGACTTATTGTGTATTACTGTATCCGTTGCTGTGGGTTTTCTGTATATTTCGTAAGTAAATTTGTTAGTCTCTTTGTTTATTTTAATTGTGAGGTCTAAGTAGTTGATTTTTCCATTTTTCTCTGCATCCATGGTGAATTTTATATTTTTGTGTTGGCCGTTGAGGTATTCCAAAATTTTTTCTTCTTTATTTTCCGTTATGAGGCAGATGATGTCGTCTACATACCTGGCGTAAAAATTTACCCCCAAATTTTTCGCCAGTTCTTCCATATAACTTTCCTCCAAATGTTGCATAAATACTTCCATAAGGATGGCTGATGTGGGGTTACCCATTCCCAGTCCGTGAGTTTGTCTGTATATTTTATTGTCAAATTTGAAATAATTCTGGTCCTTTACTTTCAGTGTGTTTACGATCTCTGTTGCAATGTCTCTGTTCGTTTTTTCTGTCAATATTTTTGTTAGAGTTTTTAGTGTTTCTGTCAGTGGTATCGAAGGGTATAGGTCTTTCACGTCAAACGATACCAGTTTCGAGTCCTTAGGTACGTTCAGATTGTTCAGTTTTTCGACTAGTTCCGTCGTGTTTTTGATTGTGTATTTATTGGACAGGTCCAGTGTCTCGGTTAGTAGCTTATTTAGATGTTTTGATAGTCTATATCCTGGTGCCGATTTATGGTTTACTATTGGTCGCATAGGTGTTCCTGCTTTGTGGATTTTAGGTAGTGCGATCAGTGACGGGGCCGATGGATTCATTGCCGTGAGAGTGTAGGCTATCTTGTTGTCTACTATATTTTTTGCCTGTTTTATTGCACGCTTTATTGCCATTTGGTATTCCTCCGTTGGGTCCTTCCTCATCACTCGGCAGCCCATTTCTTTGATGAGTTGGCCTGTTTTTGTGGTATATTCCTCTTCGTCCATTAGCACCGTTGTATTTCCTTTGTCTGCTTTTTTGCTATTATTTTATTCTCTCTTAGTTTTTTCCTCAATTCTTTTACCGTTTTATATTCATTTGCTACCATTTTCTTTCCATCAGCTTTTATGCTCTTTTCGATTATGCGTCTGCATAAATGCCTTGCGTGCTCCTGTTCCTCGTTTGGTATTAGTGACATGGCCACCTCCATGTCCGCAATGGTGTTCTCCACGTCTTTTTTCCTATCGTAGCTTTCGATGTTGTATTTCAAACCTTTTTGTAGTAGCTGTGTTTCCTTGGCGTTGATTGGAAGATTTGTTAAGTTAACAAATCTTGGATGGAAAGGTGTTTTTTTCTGCTGTGGGCCTTTTTTGTTGTTGTTTTGTTTTGTGTCAAGGTCGTCCAGTTTTTTGTTGAGTTTTTTATACTTGCTTTCCATGGCTCCTTTGATCTCTACCTTTATTGCATCTAACGTTTCCAGAAGGGAACTTACTGGAATGATTCCCATCAGCTCCAGATGGATGCGTAGTAATTCCTGATTCATGCGCTCCTTCTTTGCGTGTTGGTTCCTGATCTCGCATCTAATGAAGCTGTTCTCCGCCTTCCTTACAATTTTGCGTTTATCCTCGTTTTTCATTTTGTGTCCTATTTGCGCGTATTTTGGAATAAGTTTGCTCATTAAACATTGTTTATTAAACCATATGTTGGCTTTGGTGTTGTGTATTTTCTGTAGTCGCCTTTTGTATGCTATCAGTAGAATATTTGTCCGGATTTGATGTGCCTGACTGGCATTATTAAATACTTTTTGGTTGCTTGTTTTTCCGACAGGGTAGGAATGTGATGTATTGTGGAACGATCCTCCGTCATCCCTTGTCAAGTTTGGTTTGGAGACAAAACGGTTTCGGCTAATATGCGCCATCTTCAGTGTCTTTTTTCGTTCTGAGTTATTTTGTGTAAGTTCGATAGTACTTATAGTAACTAACTTCCATCGTTTGGTCACGTACTTCGTGTTCGTGTGTTCGTGCGTTCGGGCGACGTGCATGCGTGTGTGCGTGCGAGTCTGTGCGTTTAGGTATGTAAATCTATTTTTGTATCCTCATTAAACAGGCAGGTAAAAGTCCGTTATTGTCCTCTTGTGTGTTGTTTTGTTTATGTCGGTTTTAGGTTTTCTGTCCTCTTTTCGGTATAATAGCTTAAGCCGTTCAAATAATGTATCTGATGCGGTGTTTATTTGTTCATTTATTATTTTACCTACGAATGTCTTTTGTTTGTATATTTCCATATTTTCTAATACGTTAAGTCGGTTTCCCTTGTGTTGTATGTGGAGAATTTTAGCTGTTTTTCCTATTTTCATGGGTGTACATTTGTTTTCTGCCATGTGGTTGGCGAAATTTGTTTCCACTGTCGTTGATGATTTCCTTATTTTCTTATTGTAATCTCTTACGTGTTCTCGATATCTCGTCTTGATTTGGCGTCCTGTTTGTCCTATATAGCTATTTTGGCATTCGCAAGTCAATTTGTATACGCCTTGTTTGTCAAAGGGGTCTTCCTTGTTAATTTTGTTTCGTAGAAGTTTTTCCATGCTGTTCCTCGTTTTAAATGCTGCATTAATGTTATATTTTTGGAAAACTTTAGCCAACTTGTAAGATGTTGCTCCGGTATATGATAAGACTGCCCATTTCTTCTCTACCTTTTCTTTGTTTTCCGATTTCCTTGAAGTTATGTTTTTCTGTATTTTCTTCACCAAACTTTTTTGATATCCGTTGTTCTCCGCGATTGTGTATATTGTGCTGAGTTCCTTGTTGTAAGCTTCCTTTTCTAACGGCGTCCGTTCAAGTCGTGTTAATAAATGTCTGATAGCGGCATTCTTGTGTTGTTGAGGATGGCTAGACTTATTGTGTATTACTGTATCCGTTGCTGTGGGTTTTCTGTATATTTCGTAAGTAAATTTGTTAGTCTCTTTGTTTATTTTAATTGTGAGGTCTAAGTAGTTGATTTTTCCATTTTTCTCTGCATCCATGGTGAATTTTATATTTTTGTGTTGGCCGTTGAGGTATTCCAAAATTTTTTCTTCTTTATTTTCCGTTATGAGGCAGATGATGTCGTCTACATACCTGGCGTAAAAATTTACCCCCAGATTTTTCGCCAGTTCTTCCATATAACTTTCCTCCAAATGTTGCATAAATGCTTCTGGTGCTATTATTTTATTCTCTCTTAGTTTTTTCAATAAATACACAATCAAAAACACGACGGAACTAGTCGAAAAACTGAACAATCTGAACGTACCTAAGGACTCGAAACTGGTATCGTTTGACGTGAAAGACCTATACCCTTCGATACCACTAACAGAAACACTAAAAACTCTAACAAAAATATTGACAGAAAAAACGAACAGAGACATTGCAACAGAGATCGTAAACACACTGAAAGTAACCCTGGACCAGAATTATTTCAAATTTGACAATAAAATATACAGACAAACTCACGGACTGGGAATGGGTAACCCCACATCAGCCATCCTTATGGAAGTATTTATGCAACATTTGGAGGAAAGTTATATGGAAGAACTGGCGAAAAATCTGGGGGTAAATTTTTACGCAAGGTATGTAGACGACATCATCTGCCTCATAACGAAAAATAAAGAAGAAAAAATTTTGGAATACCTCAACGGCCAACACAAAAATATAAAATTCACCATGGATGCAGAGAAAAATGGAAAAATCAACTACTTAGACCTCACAATTAAAATAAACAAAGAGACTAACAAATTTACTTACGAAATATACAGAAAACCCACAGCAACGGATACAGTAATACACAATAAGTCTAGCCATCCTCAACAACACAAGAATGCCGCTTTCAGACATTTATTAACACGACTTGAACGGACCCCGTTAGAAAAGGAAGCTTACAACAAGGAACTCAGCACAATATACACAATCGCGGAGAACAACGGATATCAAAAAAGTTTGGTGAAGAAAATACAGAAAAACATAACTTCAAGGAAATCGGAAAACAAAGAAAAGGTAGAGAAGAAATGGGCAGTCTTATCATATACCGGAGCAACATCTTACAAGTTGGCTAAAGTTTTCCAAAAATATAACATTAATGCAGCATTTAAAACGAGGAACAGCATGGAAAAACTTCTACGAAACAACATTAACAAGGAAGACCCCTTTGACAAACAAGGCGTATACAAATTGACTTGCGAATGCCAAAATAGCTATATAGGACAAACAGGACGCCAAATCAAGACGAGATATCGAGAACACGTAAGAGATTACAATAAGAAAATAAGGAAATCATCAACGACAGTGGAATCAAATTTCGCCAACCACATGGCAGAAAACAAATGTACACCCATGAAAATAGGAAAAACAGCTAAAATTCTCCACATACAACACAAGGGAAAACGACTTAACGTATTAGAAAATATGGAAATATACAAACAAAAGACATTCGTAGGTAAAATAATAAATGAACAAATAAACACCGCATCAGATACATTATTTGAACCGCTTAAGCTATTATACCGAAAAGAGGACAGAAAACCTAAAACCGACATAAACAAAACAACACACAAGAGGACAATAACGGACTTTTACCTGCCTGTTTAATGAGGATACAAAAATAGATTTACATACCTAAACGCACAGACTCGCACGCACACACGCATGCACGTCGCCCGAACACACGAACACATCCCACGAACACGAAGTACTTGACCAAACGATGGAAGTTAGTTACTATAAGTACTATCGAACTTACACAAAATAACTCAGAACGAAAAAAGACACTGAAGATGGCGCATATTAGCCGAAACCGGTTTGTCTCCAAACCAAACTTGACAAGGGATGACGGAGGATCGTTCCACAATACATCGCTTATAAAATACTTAAAAGTGCATATATTTTTTATTTAAAAACAGTGAAGTGCTTTACCCCTTTTCCAGAATGACTTCTGCAGTTACTGCAATTGATTTATATTTCAAAAGTGTATACACTAATCAAAATTGAGAAAATTAGCTATAATAGTTAGGAAAATGCTGAAATTTAAAAAATACCGTTATATGGGAGGCGGGCGTATTTGTGGGTGGATTTTGTTCAAATTTTTACAGTTTACTAATTTCAACCAAAAAAGCTTAAGTTCCGAGTTTCAAGATGCTAGCTCAGTTATTACTATTTTTGGCCGCGTTTGTATGGAGGTGCCCCCACTGTGCGCGCAAGAAAGTACTTTCAGAAAGTGAAAAATTCAAATGTTTGTATTTGTTTTTTAAAAACAACAAGTACAAACATTTGAATTTTTCACTTTCTGAAAGTACTTTCTTGCATCGTCTGGCTGTACCCTTACGCAATACAGCAGACAGAGCATTTAACAAAGAAGTAAGGCTGGAGTCAACGTTATGTCCGAAAAAACTTTTTGTTTACATTTTGCGTTCTTTTTCATTTCTATCTTACAGAAAGGGAAGAGAACGAGTACAATTCAAGCAAAAATTTGGTGGAAGAGAAATGCAGAATTCAGATTAAATGAAACAAGAAGGTATATTTTAATTATTGCGTCCATAGTTTGTTTTCGCATTATAACTTGGCAATGCACATTTCGATAATAACGTTTTGTTGTTTGTGCTACTAATATCGCTAGCACCGAAATGCACTGAGCACATCAACGGGTTCTTTGGAAGATCAACTTCCTCTATTTGGCACGCTTGAAGCCATTGATTCCTTATAAACGGAATTGCTGGAAACCTAAAAAACTTCACCGCTGAGCCTCTGCAAAAGTGCACGGTATTTTCGCATCCTCTGAAGAGGCAGCTCATTTTTCAAATCTTTTTTCACAAATTACGCGCATGAAAGTAAATTAATTTATTTATTTATTTTGCACAAATCACACAGCTTTCGAAGCAATTGCTTTTTTGAAAATAAATTAATTTATTTTCACAAACTTCAGATTTCGGCCCAAAAAAACATTTGCTGCTGTTTACTCTGGTAGCATGATTTCAATGAAATGTCATAAATCCAATAAAAGTCAAATGGCTAATACTATGTTCATGCTGGATTTGAAACGCAACATTTTGCATTTTCGAAGATGGCTTTTCGAAAAGTGTTCATGCTGCCGCGTTTTGTAAATGCGCATTTGAGAAGTTCGAAACAAACGGAGCTAATATCCCAGATTACGCAATCAGGTGTTGAGGTTTATTTTTTTGTTTTGTCTAATTGAAAAAATAGAACAAGAACTTGCAAAATATGTAATAATATAATACACTAATTTTGCAAACCAAACGTACCAACCGCTTTGGTATTAATTTTGATCTCTGTTTTGTTTACTTTCGTTCATTACATGTAGAGTGACGTCATCATGGAGGTCGTGTGCCCATGCTCATGCTGCTCTATATGCGTAATCTTGTAGGTATTTCGTTCTTGTATTGCCAGAGTGTTGCCACTATTTTTCATTCGAATGGCAAATTTTTTCGAAGATTTCAGGGTTGCTTTCTGCGTTAGCATTCAAAACGCAAAAAAATAGTTGCGTTAAGTTGCATTTTCGTGGTGGCATTTGTATGGAGAAATGTAACATTTAATGTTGCGTTTTGGACTAAACGCAAAAATGCCTCCGAAACGCAAAACGCAGGCTCACCATGAACATGCTATAAGATGGTTGCCTACGTCAATAAGTGATTTTACCTTGTATTTTTCTACCATGATAGCGACGAACAGTGAAATGATTCTGGGATGTGTTTAAAACAGGTCGAACAGCTGTGCTCAGCTGATTTTGAAGTTGTTATGGCCCAATGACGATCGTGAATGCAATATAAGTTGCTCTTCTTCTTTCTGTTTTGTAGGTTGTTGATTTTACATTCTTACACATGTTATTCGTAAAATGGCTGGCGTTTACGCCCTCTCCGGGAATTGCGTTTTAGCAACTCGGCCTTAATTTCTTTTCGGAATTATGAATTGGTTTTTTCAATTCCCAATTCCAGAATTGCGTTTCTGTCCTGCTTGCTACGACCATGTCATTATGGTCCCTTTTCATACAACAACCACATTCGGCCGCCATGCTGAACTGCACTTAAAAAATCGCCGCCATACTGGTCTGCCCATCATTTTGACATTTGGCGATGGCACATCGACCATATATCGACTTTTTTAATCGATTTTTCGATGAGTTGGCTCACTTGACGTTTTACACAATGATAGCGATCGACGGTATAGCCAAGGTTGATCCATAGGTTACCGCAGTGGGGAAAAGCAATCCTGCAATACATTTTGTTGTTGCCCGTTTTGCTATCTCAATTGTCAAACGTCCATTTTCAATTGGCCAAGCAACACATGCATACAAGAAAAGCAACAAACACATAAAGTTTGACAATTTAAGTAATGAAAAAAGTAGTCAGCTGGTTCTACCAAGCCAACCTTATTTTTCAACCTTGGTATAGCCCAAATTACATTAGCGCTGTGGCAGTGATGGTTTTAGAAATCAGCTGATGCGGCTAATATGAGCAGTGACTGCCAGAATAAACACAATACAGCGTTGGCAGTGACTTCTTTATATATAAAGGCCCTTGGCAATTTAAGATCTGGATTGAGAGCAAGTGTATATGTGTGAGTGTCGGGTGATTGACGCAAATATCAAAATTTTTTAATTTTCGTTGCCGCGAGTCGACAAGTACGTGTAGCACGACGGCTGCCGATTGCACTAACACACTCAAAAAAAGACTCAAATTTGACTAACTCACTCAAAAAAACACTCAAACTGGACAATCCAGATTATAAGTTGCCAAGGGCCTTAACGTCATCTCCGCAAATTTGCCAGGCCAAAATCATCCAGAGAGAACAACCTTATTATCACTCATATTCGCTCTTTTGTGGTAAAATTCCTACGGTTCTTGCATTTTCTTACGGCTCAACGAACGCTATAAATTATAAACTATATGGGATTCTTTAAATTCGCCACCGAGCCCACCTTGTAAATATGCCTCGACACCGGCTTTCTTTTCCACAATTTTTGGTTTGAAGATTATTCCAAGTTTCTTTTAGCAGCGATGGCTTTGATTGGCGAAATAAGTCCACCCGAGGAGGGTTTAGTTTACACTGCTAACAATACAAAACTGAAGATTGGTGAAAAGATCATTGGCAAGGGAATATTATATATATCACAAAAGTGAGTGCCTATATATATGTATGTACATATTATGTGCGTTAATGTACGCTATAAAACGGGAATGATAGAAACTCGCAACATAATTCAAAAAAAGCGCAACACATTCTCAGCAAACACTAATGCACATGAGCAGTGATAGTCATTTGATACATCATTTTAACAACTTGATTGATGGAAAGAGACACGGACACAAATGGTTTCGTCACAATTTTTCACACCGTCCATGTAAAAATGATGGAAACTTGTAGGCAGTCTGTGGCAGAAATTTCCATTAATCGTGACTCAAATGATATATCAAATGACTATTACTGTCTTACAGGTGTAAATACGTATATATGTATAAATATTTTCAGTTGCTTGGGATGGCAAGCGGATGATATGAACGAGGGAATATCTATTCGTTGGAAACAAATTAGTGTACATGGCATATCGTCAAATCCGACTAAATGCATATATTTTATGTTGGATCACAGCCTTGAATGGCGTGGAGTATACGATAATTCCACACGAGAATCTGCTAATAATCATAATGGCAACGCTGGTGAGGGTGGTCGGGAAGATGAAGCGATGGAACAACATCCTGATAATGATAGTGATGAGGATGTGGATGAGGGTAATGCTACCGATGAAGACGATGATAATTTGACGGAATGCTGGCTAATACCGGATGATGGGAATACAGTGGACACCATGTTTCAGGCAATGACAGAGTGTCAGGCGTTACACCCAGATTCAGCTGACAGTATTTCAGATGAAAGTGATTTTATGGAAGACGACGGTGAGAATTTCGGAAATGGAGAACTGGGACCATCCGCACCGAACGGGGAAAGTGATGATGCTGGTGATGCACAGGGCGGAATGCGCAATTTAAATATAAACGACGATGAGCGCTTTGCCGATGCGGATGAATAGGGGGAACAAGCTATTAATGATTATTAATTTTATTTAAGTAACTTTGTTTTATAAAAAATATCATCTTAAATATAAAAAGTTAACATTGTAATTGTTGAAAGCTGTTCTCTTTCGATCCGGATTTGTTTACGTGCTCCTTCATTTCATTTTCGATTTGTAGTATAGATACAGGGGAAGACAGCTTTAATAAATAAAACATACAATGTAAATGTCCAGTTTTTATATTAATACCTATTGCATGACTACCTCTTCAGATATATCTAGGAATTGTAACGCTTGTTTGTATGTATCTGCTTTACTCGGTATTTTGTCATAATTCCAATAGTGGAATTTTTCAAAATTTCCTGTAACATACAAATTACGCGAATACGACTTTGTCAAGGGTTCTTTGGACTCTTGTAATACAATTGCCTTATGCGTTGTGGGTACTTCATGTATTTCGCCAATTAAAGGAAATCCGCGAATAGCATTTGTTAAAATACCATCTTTTTCCTCCCTAGTATAAGAGTTAAAGTAAATATTGGGGTTCGTTGTACCATTACCATCTACCTTTGCCGGTAAAAAATGTAAATCTAATGAATTTTCGAAATTTTGACACACTTTGAAAATTGTCGACATTTTTTTTAGTAATGTGCTAGGGTTTGGCGTTATGTATCGATATATCAATATATCGATATTTTTTATATAATACAATCGATAATTTCGACTATATTGTGGCGAATATAATCGGTTCCACTCACATCACTAAATGACAGATCTCTAAGGAAACTGCCAGAACTAGAAGAAGATACCAGATAATTTCCAGTGTTGCCAGAATTTTCCAGATTGCGTTTGACAGACTATATAAGGCGGCGAGCAGGCGCTCCGGAGTCAGTCGTAACTTAACCGTAGAAGTGTTAACATCAAGTCAAGTAAAACAAGTGTAGACTTTTTAGTCGTGAAATAAAGCGGTGTGAATTAAGAAGTAAATAAAGACTTTTATTTAACAATTCAGCGATACGAACCCTATAGAAATAATCGAGCTATCGACAAATACGTAACAATTGGTGTCAGAATTGGAATTGTTAAATAAATTCCAGGATCAAGGATAACGAAGCAAGGATAACGAAGCAAGGATAGCGAAACAAGGATAACGAAATAAGGATAATGGCAAAGTTAAACGAACTGAAAATCCAAGAGCTTAAAAAGGAGTTAGAAAAGAGAAACCTGAGTACAAGCGGCAATAAAATTGAACTACAGGCAAGGCTAAGAGTAGCTATGGAAGCATATAACATTAATGTAGATGAGTTTGATTTCAACGATGATGTGGAAGAGGTCCACAAAGAAGAAACTCAGAAGGAAGAGGCTTCACAGTCAGTAGCAAACGTAGACATGAACTCGATATTGGCTGTACTGACACAAATATCGGCAAAAATGGAAGATCAACAGGCACAGATGTCGGCAAAAATGGAATCACAGCAATCATTACTTTTAGAAGAGGTGTCCAGTATTGCAACTCAGTTGGGAGCGCAAGAAAAACGCATACGCTCACAATTAAAATCACAGGATGCAAAAATTACGCAGGTTGAGGAAAGACAAGATAAAATTGAGGATAATGTAAAAAAGTTGGAAGCCCGTCTTCAGGAGATCCACATAAGTCGTCCAATCGCTTCAACTGCTACACAGAAGATAAAACCTCCGTCGTTTGATGGAAGTGGTCCATTTCAAGTATTCAAGCTACAATTTGAGAAAACGGCAGTTGTAAATAATTGGAATCCTGAGGACAAAGTAGCTGCCTTATTTGTAGCATTGAAAGGACCTGCAGCAGAAATATTACAGACTGTTAGCGAGGGCGAAAGGAACAGCTATGACGCAATTATGGGTGCCATTGGAAGACGTTATGGTAGCGAGCACAGGAAGCAGATATATCAAATGGAGTTGCAGAATCGCTTCCAGAAACCAAATGAGACGTTACAAGAATTTTCTTCTGAGATTGAGAGACTAGCTCATTTGGCAAACGCAGGAGCACCTCAAGAATTCATCGAAAGAATGAAAATTCAAAGCTTCATCAATGGAATACGAGATATTGAAACGAAGCGGGCTACCTATGCAAACCCAAAAGGAACTTTCGCTGAAACGGTCTCATATGCTTTGACGCAGGAAACGGCATCTCTATTAAGCAAGCCCACTTACAAGGCTCATCGGGTGGAAGTGGATGCGTCAGACTTGCTAACTAAGATATTGGAGGTGTTGAATGAATTGCAGAAAAAGAGTAATAGAGCTGTGAGATGCTTCAGGTGCAGGAAAACAGGACATATAGCACGTCATTGTAGCAAGGGCTCCAGTAATTTCAGCACTGTGGACGAGCGAAAGCACAAGGCTGACGGGCATGAGCAGATGTCCAGATCAATAGATCGCAAAAAAGGAACCATACAAGGAAATACTGATGCAATATTGCGAAAACCATGTAACCGCGAACAAAAGAATTCCTCCAGAGCTGAGCGAAAGGAAGTCATCGTAAATGTTCGGCGAATGACAATAACATCCACAGACGAATGGGATGTGGAACAACTAAGGAAGTGTCAGCTAGAAGATCCAGATCTGGCACGTGTAATGATTGGTTTGGAGCAAAATGAACGACCATCAAAAGAAGAAATGTCAGCAGAGAGTCCTGTTGCCAAATCATATTGGGCACAGTGGAATAGTTTGCAATTGGTAAATGGTTGCCTACATCGTGATTGGGAGAGTGAAGATGGTCAAAGTTCTAAAACATTGATAGTTGTTCCAAGGAAAAGAATACCGGATGTGCTAAATGAACTACACAATGGTCCAAGTGGAGGTCATCTTGGAGTAACAAAGACGGTAGAGAAAATCAAGAAGAGGTTTTATTGGGTCGGCTGCCGTCAGACAGTTGTTGAGTGGATTGCGAACTGCGATGTGTGCATAAAGGCTAAGGGTCCCAAATCCAGGAGTCATGGGCTGATGAAACAATACAACTTAGGAGCACCATTTGAGAGAATTGCCATGGATGTAGCTGGGCCATTTCCTACTAGCAAACGTGGAAACAAATATGTACTGGTGGTCATGGATTACTTCAGCAAATGGCCGGAGGTGTACCCGATTCCAAATCAAGAAGCAGAAACTATAGCCGAAGTATTCACCAACAATTGGGTGGCGAGATATGGTGCACCTATAGAGCTACATTCCGACCAAGGAAGGAACTTCGAATCAGTTGTGTTCCAGGAGATGTACAAGACACTGGGTATTAGGAAAACCCGAACAACTGCGTTGCATCCACAATCAGACGGCATGGTAGAAAGATTTAACAGAACATTAGAGGAACATTTACGAAAAGTGGTGTACAAGTTCCAGAGAGTTTGGGACACTCATATTCCTCTGTTCCTGATGGCATATCGATCGGCAGTACACGATACAACAGGTCAGACTCCTACAAAAGTAATCTTTGGTAGTGATCTTCGACTGCCAGCTGACTTGAAATTTGGGATAAATGCCGATACGGGAATAAATGCCAGACAATCTAACAATGTTCTGGAAGAGGAAATGAGAGAAATACATGAACTTGTGAGACAGCGAACAAAGATCATGAGTGACAAAATGAAGGCCAGATACGACAAGGCGATGAACTCAGAAGGTTTTCTTGAGGGAGATTTAGTTTTGCTATACAGCCCGCAGCGAAAGAAAGGTTTGTCCCCGAAATTGCAGTGTACTTGGGAAGGGCCCTACAAAGTGATTAAACGGCTAAACGATGTTGTGTATCGCATACAAACGATTGGAAGACCGAGGAATAAAAAGAAAGTGGTTCATCTGGAAAGGCTAGCAGCATTTGGAACGAGTAATGTGTCAGATCGGGACGATCAGACTTAGGTGGAGGGCAGTGTGGCGAATATAATCGGTTCCACTCACATCACTAAATGACAGATCTCTAAGGAAACTGCCAGAACTAGAAGAAGATACCAGATAATTTCCAGTGTTGCCAGAATTTTCCAGATTGCGTTTGACAGACTATATAAGGCGGCGAGCAGGCGCTCCGGAGTCAGTCGTAACTTAACCGTAGAAGTGTTAACATCAAGTCAAGTAAAACAAGTGTAGACTTTTTAGTCGTGAAATAAAGCGGTGTGAATTAAGAAGTAAATAAAGACTTTTATTTAACAATTCAGCGATACGAACCCTATAGAAATAATCGAGCTATCGACAAATACGTAACAATATATTTAACAAGGGCCTAGGAGCGAAGCGGAGAAAAGGAGCAAAGACTTATGCAGCCCACTAACCATGCAATTTATCGTACGACCTGGCCTCGTACAACAAATCGTCAGGTTAGTGGGCTTGTTGTACAAGTTTGAGCGCTTTCACATTACTCGGTGAGGTATCGGATCGACATTTTTGGTTTTTGCCGAAAGTATACCGAAACCTTACCGACCACATGTATTTCAATTGGCACTTTCACATTAGTGTTGCATACATGAAATCGGAGCGGATTAAATTCGGTATACCGCAACGCGGTAAGACCGGTCAGTAAAATTTGAGGAATTACTGCATACATTTTTGCGGCGTAATAAAAGAAGAAGAACAAAGTCAGTAAAAAACTCGTTTCGGTTATAAATGTAGCAAGTTATAATGTATTCGTCTTCGCTAGAAGACATTATTGTTATTATTGAGTGATTTGTTGAAGTTAAAAATTTTGTTTTGCAAATTTCGATGTTTGTTTTCCTATTTTCTGCCGATTACGCACCGAAAGTATTCCCACAAGTGTGAAAAACACAGCAACGCGGAATCGTTTCGGTAAGCTGAAAATACCGAGCAAAAAATGTCGATCCGATGTCGTACCGAGTAATGTGAAAAGGCCCTTTGACTGCAAGTTGGATGAAGATCAAACGATTTTGATATTTTGTCGCGTTGTACAACAAATTCGAAGGTTAGTGGATATGTTTGACAAACTTCATAATTTTTTTCTCGCTGAAGTGAAAGCATCGCGGGCATCGCGTTGGAAATAAGAAATAAAAGTGGCAAAATTTAATAAATTCTTACAAAAATATTGCCACATGTGCAATATTAAGTGCGAAAAATGTGAACAGTTAACTTATATATTTTTATAACATAAAAATTAGGATTTTTTAATTATTACATGTACAATCCGTATGCATTGGCTTGTTGTTTACTCTTCAAAGCGTTGGTAAAAATGATGTTTTACGATAAATCGACGTAGAAGTTGGAACGTTGGTGGCGAAGCATGCGATTTATCGTACGACGGTGTAGTACGAGAAATTGTATGGTTAAGGGGCGGCATTACGAGCCATGATAGGTCTGTTTGGTGAGATTTTGGGTAGAATGCTATTTTATGTCAAACTCAAGATGATAGGAAAAGTTCAACAAACGCATTTGTGCGAAATGCTCTTTAGTGTCAAAAATGGCGCTTCGGAATAGTGTTGCCACATTCTCAAAAATTTTAGTATCACAAATTAATGCCTTCATGATTTTTTTTCGTGGTCACGCTTTCCTTTACCGATCCAGGGGGGCGTAAAACCCGTTTATAAAAGGGGCGTTGCACCGTCCTCCGATCCTATATCTGAAGTCGGAACAGTCTGGAGGCTGATAGTTTTCGAAATATAAATATTTGCTTTTTCAAAATACCTTTATTTTGGTGCATAACTGATTGAAAGGACCACATAATCCTCTTTCTGGGGCAAAATCTACGTACCCATCCACAGTAATCCTGCGTGGAACACCTTCATCGTCTTCATGAGGGAGTACTTAACACCTAAGCGCAATTACATATGAATGATACGTAGATAATTTTTATTTTGGCTTAGAACAAATTTTATTTTTATCAAACTTTTGGTAGGACCACTGCCCATAGCAGGCATTTTGACTTAGGGCCGTTTTTACCATCTCCGGTTAATTTAACCGGTGGTTATTTTGACGTAAATTGTATGGCGAGCTGTCAAATAAATTGCTTAACCGGGAGAAATCCTCCGGTTAAGCACTTAACCGGAGATGGTGAAACCGGCCCTTAAAGGAGGGCAGCGCGACAAATATTTAAGAACTGATTCAATGACTCCAATTCAATTCCAAAATCAGCTCTGGAAACTAGATCACCCAGCTCGTTTGACCCATTGCATTTTATAGAACTTTTATATTAATCGGTACAGTACCAAAGTATTCATATTTATTTGCATGTGAAATTTAAGTATTATCTTTATATTTTTATATTAAAAAAAACGATATCGTTAAAACCACGAAAGTTGCTTACTTTATTAATTTTAATTTTTTTCTAAAAAATTTGTCGGTGTTAGAACCCAAAAGCAGCATATTTTATTAATTTTAATTTTTTTTTTTTCAAACATTTTTCGGTGATACCAAAAAAACCATAAGTGCATCAATTTGTGATACCAAATTTTTTGAGGCTGTGGCAATACTGTTTACAATTTCTTCTTCTTCTTCAGAGATTTTGACACATTTTAGGAAAGTACCCACACAAATTCTGTGTGCGGATTCCTACAAATAGCTAGTCTTCTTTCTCGCTCACATCCTCTGATCCTCTCGCTCTTTTGTGGTAAAATTCCTGCAACTCATACGCTTTCCTACACTCAACAAACGCTATTGATTAAAATAAAGAAGATTGTGCACTCAGCGATATTCAGCAAAATATTCATCCGTGAGACTGGGTTCATTTTGGTTAGTACGTCATCAACTACGTTATCGACGAGAAAGAAAATTTGCAAACATGCAAAAAATACCTTTATTTAACTACTATTCACCCAAATAAATACGCGGCACTTCATTTTTCTTTATTTACAAGTAAGGAAGCCTAAGTTCGAGTGGGATCGAACATTAGATACTCAGCTGTATGCTTTCATTGTTTGTTTGCGTTTGATGGAAACACGGTGTACTTTATATAAAGCGAGTGCTGCACAAAGTGGGTGTAGCCACGCCCATTTTCAAAATTTTTACCAGTCATCCAACTAAGCATATGAATATTATTCTTTGTGCAAAATTTCATTCCTTTATTACTCTAGTTACAAAGATGTCACGTTACAAATTCCCAAAGGGTGTTCCAGAAATATCTTTGTTAAAAAGTAGGCGTGGTCATAAACCGATTTCAATAAATTTTTGCGTGTCTATTAACACAAGTTATAAAGTGTATAAAGAAATTTCGTCATAATATCTCATTTAGCACTAGCAGTTGGACCCATATATAAAAGTTGGCGTGATCGTAAACCGATTTTGGCAATTTTTCGTCCAATCATTTGCTTATGTAAGTATATCACGCGTACCAAATTTCATCGATATATCTTCAACGGTTTCTGAGTTATGACATATAAAACTTTCAATGTTTGACTATTAATAAGTGGGCGTGGCACCGCCCATTTTCCAATATTTCATCAAATTTCTTCATAGGGGCCTGAGCTCAACACGTGGATAAAATTTCATCGCTCCAGCTATATTAGTCACTGAGATACCAAATTTCCGATTTTTTCTATATAGGAAAAGTGGGCGTGGTCATGGTCCGATTACCCCCATTTTCAATACCAACCGTCTCAATCTCGACACCAACTTGCATTTCAAATTTCATCAAAATATCTCAATTTTTGCGCGAGTTAGAGTGTTTACAGACGGACGGACATGGCTCAATCGATTTCTCTTTTCACCCTGATCATTTTGATATATATAAGTCTATATCTATCTCGATTATTTTATTCTGTTACAATCCACCGTTATGTGATTAAAACTATAATACTCTGTATACTAGTACAGCTGAGTATAAAAATAATCTATATATATATATAAAAGAAAGTGGCGTTAGTACAAACGCGTATAACTCAAGAACGCCTGCACAGATTTGGATGATTGACACCAATTCAGATTGTTCTCTAGCCAGGAGAGGAGAATATCCAATAAAATTCCCGATAAATGCAAAAAAAAATTTTTCCCATACATTTTGAGATAGGGATAGGAATGGGAATAGGGATAGGGATAGAGATAGAAATAGAGATAAAAATAGAGATAGAGATAAAGATAGAAATAGAGATAGAGACAGAGATAGAGATAGAAATAGAGATAGAGACAGAGATAGAGATGGGGATAGGAGAAATTAGGTTTGTCGCCAGTGTTGCCACTGAAAAAAAATTTTACCGACCAAATTACCGCCCAATTCCGCCAAAAAAGGCCCAAAAATCAGAAGTCAACTTAAAATGGAATTACATATTTATTTTTAAATACATATGTACATACTAAGTAATCTTGACTCCCACTCATTTAATTCAGAACTAACATTAGACTGTCGCCGATCTCTAAAGGAGATGGTCAAACAGACCTGTCTGCACCTCGTGTAGGTCCCGGGACGTAGGGATATCAATGGCAATTGTAGGGCGGATGAAATTGCGAGGCAGGGCACTACCGAGCAGGTTCTTCCATAAGGCAAAGGTAGGTATGCCTTAGCCACAAACGAGCTAATTCTTAAACAGCATGTCTATAAACTAGCAAGCGATAGATGGCAACAGAAGCCAGTATGTCGAACATCAAGGCAAATCTGGCAGAAATGGGTTCACAAGCGATCCCATCAAATAAGTACTCTAAGGAGAGATGACATCTCGAACCTTATGGTGGTACTCACAGGACACTGCCTCATCGGGAAACACGCAGAGAGGCTAGGTGCACCCTACCGCAGATGCTGCATAAGCTTGAGGCGAGGAGACAATCGAACACCTCATCTGCCACTGCTTTGCTCGGCTCTTAACAGCGGCAGACAACGCTTTCTTGGGACTTCCTTCCTGGATAGCCTATGCAGTCACTAAAGTGAACTAGTTCACTGAAGAGAGCGCTCACCAATTGAGTGAACTAAATTTCCCAACTCTAATAGATATACGAATAGTGTGTTTCACTAACTATAAAAGAACTTTACACGGGAAAGATAAAATGTTTAGCGTCCGTCTCCACTAAAAATATTCATATTACAAATCGGACCAAAATTGATTTTAGCCGCCCAACAGCCCAAAATAAATTTATCGGACCAGATTTGGTCCGAAAGGCCCAATTTCGGCATCACTGTTTGTCGCGGCGAATATATGTGTATCTCTTTTGTTCAGAGAATTGACAGTTTTATATAAGGCATAGAATCCCGAAGCTTTTTGGAAATCCCGGGATTTCGGGATTTGAAAATGACAATCCCGGGATCCGGGGATTTTTCGGGATTACCTAAGAGACTGTTACCTTTGAAATTTTGTTTAAAAAACATACAGATATGAGTACTTTAAAACATACCATTTATTTCATTTCAATGTTTTGTAGAAAAAATTAAAGCTTATTGAATTCAACTTTTGAAAAGAAAAAAAAAAGATTTGTATTGTATACTTTAACACAAATGTTATATAAATATATAATATAAAGGTACATATTTATTTCAAAAAGTATCTTAAAAATATAAAGCATAGCAGATGAGCAATTTTAAACACAGGGGGTGTCTTGTGATTTAATATTGTAACTTTAAAAATAATATGGCAGAAACAACTTCATCAAAAACGTTGAATAATTTTTTTAAATTACTACATATATGATATCCCGCAAAATCCCGAAACCCCGGGATTCGAATAAAAACTATCCCGGGATTTCGGGATGAAAAAATTGTACGGGAGGCCCGGGATTCGGGATCGGGATTTCCCGGGCTCGATGCCTTAGTTTTATAGCTTTATAGCAGACCCCGGCAAAACTAAAACTGAGATTGTGTTAGTGAGAACAGAGAGATTTATGCAACAGTGGTGTATAGGGACACGAATTTCGATACGATACGATACCAAATCGATATTTTTTGCATTTGATACCGATACTTTTTACTCGATTCTTTTGCAACGATATTTTTTGGTATCGAGTACTTCAACCACGGTATCGAACAAATGAGTACATTCAGTGATGGAAAATTAAAATTGTGTCATTTTTGTCCGAAAATCGGTCGAGTGTGCAGAAGTGATAAGCTGCTTCCCAAAGGGCCGAGAAATGCACAAGCACGAGTAATTTTCACTGGTACATATCGAAAAATAGGTCTCATCCACGTGCTGAAATAATTGCAGGTTTGGGCTACTTCGTAAGGTTTTTTGTATGAAGTTGTATGAAGTTACCCAAATCTGTTTATTGATTTTCACATTAAACGAGGCGCATTCTTACCACCGAAACTTGCTTACAATTTGCAATTACCATGCGATAGAAATAATTATAACTGGAGATATAGGATTATAAACTTTTCATTTTCATACGATAATTTGACGTTTGCAAATAAAAAATCGTCATTTCAGCGAAAAATCGTCAATATCTTTTTTCTTTCTCATTTTACTAAAAACATGTTATAAACAAAAAAAGGGTCTGTTTTCCATTAATGCCCTTATGACACTACGTTTTTCCTGGTATTCTACAAGGCTTTTTGTGTGAAAGAGGTGGTCAAATACAGTTTTGTGTTGGTGCAAGGGAGTAAGCTATGTTGGAAAAAACCAACCAAATACCATCTAGGCGGTTAAAAACCAATGAGCCAGCTTGTATTTCGATAGGTTTTTTGACATTCGGCACTTTTTTCTGACAATTGTTTCAATTTGACAACTATAAAATAAATTATTTTTAAAATATAAAATATATGGAAATACAAATTTTAAATTTGCCTCTTGTAAGCTTCTGCTTTGGCCGAAGGGAAAGAAGTTCGGAAGAAAAATCATACTGCGCAATGGCTTCTCTTTATAACATGGAACTAGCAAATACCCGTTGCTTCGCAATGAGGAATAATAGTTAATCACAGTCAAGTCAAGTC
Source organism: Urophora cardui (assembly GCA_960531455.1). Classification (NCBI taxonomy): domain Eukaryota; kingdom Metazoa; phylum Arthropoda; class Insecta; order Diptera; family Tephritidae; genus Urophora; species Urophora cardui. Next base: position 1,382,953 of record OY482670.1, read on the forward strand.
AATTAAAGTCAATTCAATTCAATTCAAGTCAAGTCAATTCAAGTCAAGTCATGTAAAGTCAAGTCTATTCAAATCAAGTCAAGTCAAGTCAAGTCAAGTCAAGTCAAATCAAGTCAAGTCAAGTCAAGTCAAGTCAAGTCAAGTCAAGTCAAATCAAGTCAAGTCAAGTCAAGTCAAGTCGTCAAGTCAATTCAAGTCAAGTCAATATCGCTCAAAAACATCCGGGTCCGCATGTTGACCCATATTTGGGGACCCGGCCTAGGAATCACAATTAAAAGAGTTTTGTGTTGAAGTCCTGATCAAGGCCTTTCATTCGATACCAATATTTTTCAGAAACATTCCGGGTCCTCGTTTTGACCCATATCTGGAGACCCGGCCTAGGAATCATTATGAATAGAACTCCATGTAAAAGCCTTGTTCAAAACCTTTCATTTCATACCAATATTGCTCCGAAACATTCCGGGTTAATCCGGGGTCACATTTTGACCTATATTTGGGGGCCCGGCCCAGGCATCACAAATAAACTAATTCTACGTCGAAGTCCTCATCAAGACCTTTCATTTGCTAGCAATATAGCTCAGATATATTCGAGGGTCCTCCCGTCCACCTGTTGACCCTTATCTGGAGACCCGGCCTAGGCATCACTAAAAGAGCTCTATATCGCTCAAAACATACGGGTCCGCATTTTGACCGATATCTGGGGACCCGGCCTAGGAATTATTATGAATAGAACTCCACGTAAAAGCCTTGTTCAAAACCTTTCATTTCATACGAATATTGCTCCGAAACATTCCGTGTTAATCCGGGGTCACATTTTGACCCATATTTGGGTACCCGGCCCAGGCATCACAAATAACATAATTCTACGTCGAAGTCCTCATCAAGACCTTTCATTTGGTAGCAATATCGCTCAGAAATATTCGAGGGTCATCCGGTCCACCTGTTGACCCATATCTGGAGACCCGGCCTAGGCATCACTATTAAAATAGCTCTATATTGAAGTCCAGATCAAGACCTTTCATTCGATACCAATATCGCTCAGACACATCCCGACGTCATCCAGATCCACCTTTTGACCCATATCAGAAGACCCGGAATGGAAATCACAAAGAAAATAGGTCTGTGTTAAAGCCCTGCTCAATACCTTTGATTTCATACCAATATCGTTCAAAAACATTCCGGAGTCATCTGGGTCCACATTCTTACCCAGACTGGGGAGGATGTCTCGGCATCACAATGAAAATAACTCTATGTTGAAGTCCTGCTCAACACCTTTAATTTGATACCAATATCGCACGTGTAGGTGCAGGCGTTCTTGAGTTATAGCATAGTATGCTTGCATAAACAGGTTTTTTATTGTCACCGAGATAAACAACAAACCGTGCAAAAACAAACATATGAGTCGCCTGCACTGCGCTGCCTGGCACGACTGCGACGCCTCCACTGAACACGACAAATGACGAAACGAATTTGTCTATGCTTGCGCTTTTTTGAGTTTTTCGAAATTTAAAACCGGGAAAAAGGTATTAAAGTCTCAGAAATGCGCAAAAAAAGTACATGGTTGTCGAAAATTTACCATTTGTGACATTTTAAAAAAAGAATTATTAAAATCGGTCCAGTACTTTTTGAGTTATCGCGTTACATACATTTTCCATACAATCAATTTTATATAATTAGTATAGATGCACAGCTATTCTGCCAATTGAGTTTCATATTTTTTTGTTTCGATAATTTAAATTCAAATTTCCAAAAAAAAATTCAATGATGGATACATATTAAGGTGGAGTGAAATCATATGGAGATTTTTTTGTTGTTCTTTTTTTGAACGTACCAGCAATGAAAAGTTGCCTTTATACGAGTTAATGAACCCCACAAAAATTTTATCGCGATAGGATGACGTTTTGAACTGCCCCCAGCCCCGCAAAATTGAAAGCAATAAGCATGATCTGGTACAAATATGAAATTTTGAAAATTATAAAATCAAAAAACTAAGTATAAGGATTGATAAATATGGCTAAGCTGAGTATTAATGTGAATTTTTTTTTTTGGAAACAACAACAACAAAAGTTATTAAAGGTCAAAGTTTATATTATGCATTTTTTAAATTGCAATTACTTAAAGAATACTGAACCGATTTCGAATATTCCATATACCATTCGATAGGTATTTTGATTCCCTTTAATTTGATATACATTTTATATATAAAAAGTAAGGAGGGTAAAAGGGGGGTTGACCCCCGCAGGGGGCGTGTTATGGAACCCACATAAAATGTATATCTATCGAATGGTATAAAAATATTCGAAATCGCTTCAGTAGTTTTTAAGTAATTGCAATTTAAAAATGCACAATATAAACTTTGACCTTTAATAACTTTTGTTGTTGTTGTTTCCAAAAAAAAAAAAATCACTTTAATACTCAGCTTAGCCATCTTTATCAATCCTCATACTGCGTTTTTTGATTTTATAATTTTCAAAATTTCATATCTGTACCAGATCATGCTTATTGCTTTCAACTTTGCGGGGCTGGGGGCACCTCTAAACATGCGAGTAGGTCAATAAAATTTTACAGGCTTATTACTGGGCTAGAAGGGTTCCGTTCTGGCTTTGGAACAAATTGAATTTCCAAAAAAAAGATTCACTCCACCTTAATACATATGTATAATCTCAATGAAAATGAATAAATAACATTAACATTTAAGATGTTTATTTTTCAAAATACTAAATACTTTGCAAATATCTTTTTACAACTGTGATTGAATTAAATACACCTGTTGTTTTATAAGAGTTGGTTTGTAAAAAATGTTTTCAAGAACTTAATAAACTTGTAAAATTTTTTTAATCAGCTTAAACTATTCTTATGAGTTGGAAAAGGATTTACGTTAAAATCAAAGCTTTGAAACCAGCCATGTCATACTATGCTATGGAATTAGCACTAGGGGTATTCATGATTGGGTGCAAATGGCCTTGCATAATTGCATAGCAAATTTTCATTGCAAACCAATTGCAAGACAACAACAAATTACATGCATGTGCAAATGCCAAGCAATTTGCAATCTGCAACACCAAAAATCCGTTGCATAGCGATATTTGCATTGCATTCTTCAACAGCTGATCAAATTAGAGGCCAAATTAAAATAGAGATGATAATTACGCCGAACATATCAACGTTTTCATTAATGAATCGACACTTTTTCAATGTATTAACAAAACACGTAAAAGACAAAATGGAATGTCATCTAATAAAATTTTTTGTAATAAAATGAGGTGGAAAAATTTACTGTGTCAAAAAAATTGTCCTATTTTGCTTGTGAATGAAAAGTAAACACACATGTGATGGAAGAGTAAACACATTCTCAGTTCAAGAGTAAATTTTTTATGTTTGATGATTTGTGATTGGAATACTTATTTTTGTTGATGGTCATATTAATTAAAATGCAAGAAACGAATTAATTGCAAATTTTAATTGAAATGATCTACGTAACCTATATTCGTGCACATAGTGAACTGTCAAAATAACAAAAGAGTAAAAATCGACAAATTCAGATATTCGGTGCTTCTCGATATACATACATAATAATTGTACCTTCTCTAAAAATAAGTTTGCAATAAATGGCTATAAAGGTCGCTCACTATCCGTTGCATTTTCATGCAAATGCATAATTTTACTAACCTATATGCACCTAATTATGAATACCCCTACTAATACAGCGATATGCGTATGCCACAGGATGCAGTTTTATTGCGTTTTTGGTAACTTTCTAGAAGACGGTGCAACTTTAAACCGTTTTAATAAATATCTTTTAAATGTGGAAAAATCTTTTATTTCCGCTTTTGAATTCATAATCTAGAGGTCAGAACGCGTCGATTGGTACCTCTTTTAACTATTTTAAAGGAAATTTTAAGGTTGCACCTTCTAGAAAATTACCGCTTTCGATACCGATACTTTGAGTATCGAGTAGTTTAGTTTCGATATTATCGGGTTCGCGATTCTTTTTAACCGATATTTTAAATGAGTACCAGATCGATGCTTTTGATTCGATATCGTGTCCCTAGTGGTGTAAGAACTAAGCATATGGGGCAAACGTACAAAATAGCAACGTTTTGAAAATAAAATAAATATTTGAATAATAATGAAAAATGTATTACTTAGGAATTTTTAACTTGAAAAAATGTTTTATAAATTAATTTGGATTCACCAATCTAAAATATTGGAAATTAACTTAAAAAAATGTTTTATAAATTAATTTGGATTCAACAATGTAAAATATTGGAAATTCCAATAATAAAAAAATATCTATAAGGAGTTTTTAGTGTAAAAAATATACATTAAAAATTTATTTGAAGAATATTCATTGAGAAATAGTTGAGAGTTGATATCATTTACGAAATTTTTCCAAAAGTACATAACTAAACTTGTTAAGGTATGCAAGGATGGGGCGTAAGTTATAACTGAAGATTTAGTAGAACCTTTTAGAATAAGCAAATTTTATTATATGAATTGAAAAATAAAGCATTGCAATTTTGCAACTTGAAAATTTGGTTGCAGTACAAAATGATTTATTATTCATGGTCATACATACGCAATGGCACACTGTTGCATAATAAACACAGCAACGCAGCCAGTGCTTGTGTTGCTTCTTCGCTGTCTAAACCAAAGATAACTAGATGCGAAACTCTCAAATTTATCTGCTCTCACGGGGGCCTGAACTGTCTTTTCACTTTCAAACACTGACGAATCAGGGAAAACAGCTGACAGCAAAATCAGCTGATACCACAAACCAGATCAAATCCACCATAAATAATAAACAAATGAGGGATTTTGGATATTTGCCACCATTTTATGAAATGACTTTATTACTTATTATATTAATCGAGAAGTGAATTAAAAATGTATAAGAAAGTTTGAAAAGGGGTGAGAATGGATTTGTTTGCATATTTACCTTTCTGAATCAAAAATATGTAACAAATATCTAGATATGGGAAGTAGGATATACTATAAATATAAAATATTTGCCTTAAAATGAATGCTATATTAATTGATTTCTCAATGAAAACACAATATCATTTTCCTTTTTAGCCTGGAAACAAAATTTGAATGAAATACTTGCGTGCATTTTATTAACTGGTTTACTAACATATAAACCATTTTACATGATCTTAAATACTCAAGATTATACTTTAGATCAAGTTTAAAGTATAATTGTGAAGTCACTGTCATATTTTGCAGCAAAAATTGCGTAATATTATTCATTTGCAAGAAATAACGAAATACCCCCAAATTTTATTTTAAAATACCCACATTCACTTTTTTACGGACTGGCACCAATGGAAAATGTTATAAAAAATGCGCATTTTTCAGCGCTCTCACGAAACAAAGAGTTTCGTATCTAGTTATCTATGGTCTAAACAACGACTGAATCACAGAGCGTAAGCCTATGTGTGTTATACTCATTAACTCACGTGAGTCGATTTGCCGGGCCTTGCTTTATAGCATTGACAGACGGCAGCGATAATCCGGAATATCTAGCTAATTCGGACTTAACTTGAGAATTAACTGGAGGTAATCCGGAATATCTCTTGAGTTAAGGCCCTCGGCAACTTACAATCTTGCATGACAAGCAGTGCATATGTGTTAGTGTTTTTTTGATGGTGTGAGTGCAATCGGCAGCCGTCGTGCTACACGTACTCGTTGTCGGCTCGCTATCTGCTCGCGGCGACGAAAATCAAAAATTTTTGATATTTGCGTCAATCACCCGACACACATATGCACTGCTTGTCATGCAAGATTGTAAGTTGCCGAGGGCCTTTAGTCCTCAAAATTTTAGCGAACAACCTTTCTGTGTCTAATATTTTTGCCGAGATATCATGATATCTTGAGAAATTGTGCCACACAGAGAGAGCGCACCTTTAAGAAAATAAAATTCTAACTGACTTCATTGTGAACTAGCATGTTAGTCATATTCTTTCCACTCTTTATACGACTGTTGTCGCTTTGCTTTGCTTGCTTCAATTTCGAATTAAATCATTTTTTATCTGAATAAAATAAAATACTTAAAAAAAAGAACTAGAAACATAAATTCAAGCTCACTTCTCATAGAAGACTATTGTGAATGTAATAACATGGTTGCATTTCCCGTGATATTTTTCTCATGATATCAAATATCACGGGTTGGGGTATGAGAAATTTGCCCAAGCTCCAAATTTGTCAAGACGTGTATTTTGTTGTTGTGCTCGGCAAATTTATCACACTTATGACATCTCGGCAAATTTGCCAGGCCAAAATCACACAGAGAGAACAACCTTATTGTAATTGGTAGTATAATGTCAAAATGATATTTCGCCTTGGTTGAAATCTGAATTCATTTGTGACTCGCCCATTCCTATTGACCATGATGTGAATTCGTTTTGGTTTTGACATTACCCTACCTTTGGAAATAAAACAAGAAGTTTTTGAATTCACCGCTGCGCCTACCTTCCTTCTTCTGTTTTGTTAATCCGCAATACTTGCCGTCTGTCAGGGTAAAATTTTAATCGAATTAACTGCTTGCCCAGAATGGTGTGGCTGTAGTACGTAGTAAGAGCTGTCAAAAGTTAAAACAGTACAATTGCATTGCAATGCCCACAATGTGTAGCTGTGTCTGTAGCGTGTAGTTGTGGCTGTAGTAGAAGTAGAGTTAACTTTAACTTTGTAGCGCGCTACAGTGTGACAGCTCAATTTTTTAATGACGGAAATTCGAAATGAAGGACGAAGAAACTGAAAAATGAATTGAACTTGTAAAAAATAAAGAGTTTTTATGGAATTTAAGGAATCCCCTGTACAAAAATATAAAAAAGATGACATATATGAGATACACTGAGCTACACCATTGTGTTAACATTTTCGAGCGTTGCCACAAAATCAGTCATCAGCTGATGTAGTAAGCTATGTAGTCCGTAGCTGTAGTACAACATTCTGGGCAAGCAGTAAGTGTTGCGGTAATCGCGATTATCGCTGCCGTCTGTCAATGCTATTATAGGAATAAATTTTAGGCAGAACCAAAGTTGCCCAACACTCAACTTTTGGCATACGTCAATCCGTCGCTGTCAGCTGATTGCTTTTGATTCTTAACCTTTAGCTACTGTTGAATTTCACTTTTTTTGCAATTTGCTTTCCGACTTTTTTCTCATTTGTAAAACATTCCTCCATAAAACCAAAATGGTCAATAATTATCAGGAGATGAGATGTTACTGAAAACTGAATTTCAAGAGGGCAACTTAAAAGAGAAATTACAAAATATTTTAAAGAGTTAAATTTTTACCAAACTTAATAGAATTCACATCGTCCTACCAACAGGAAAAACACCTACTAGTTTTGGTAAGAAAAGCCCAGAAATGGCATTTCTCTTACCTATTTGCACAACGATGTTGTTGTAAAGTTTATGACGTTGTTGTTGTTGTGATTTGGCTGAATCACGAATCAAAAATATTTTCTGATTCCTGATTTAAAATATTTTCAAATAAAAGATAATTTTTATTTGTGATTTGAAAAAAATCAAAAATACCCTTTGATTCTTGATTCAAACTATTTTCAAATAAATGATAAATTTTTTGATTCTTGATTCAAACTAGATTTCAAATCAAACTTATTTTGTATCAAAAATATTTTTTGAATCTTGATCAAATTTTTTATTCGAATCAAATATACATATATTTTGAATCAAGAATTAAAATATATGTTTGATTCTAAATAAATTTTTGCTTCTTTTGAGATATGAATCAGAAATAAAATTTACCTTTGATTTGAAAATCGTTTGAATCGCGAATCAAAGGGTTTTTTCAATTCTTTTGTGAAATGAATCACAAATAAAAATTATCTTTTTTGATTTGAAATCAAAATTTATTCGAAATCACGCAACCCTGTGCCAAGCATTTTCCAGATGAAATTTTTATTGACTTTGTTTTGTATGGTCTCTTTCTAGTAAAAGCTTAAAATTTGTAGCAAAAGCAGCAATGACTGAAATATTATTCATATAATAAATTAGCAAATGCTTATTCTTCTCAGTAAAAGATTTTTAAGCAATTGCTTTTGCTAATAAGCAAATGCTTACTAGCAATTACTTTTTTTTATTCATTAGGCCCAATGTTGGAAATAAGAAATAAAAGTGGCAAAATTTACTAAATTGCTACAAAACTATTGCCGAAATGTGCAATATTAAGTGTGAAAAATGTAAACATTTAACTTATATATTTTTATAATACAAAAATTAATATTTTTTTCAATTATTACATGTAGAGCCAGCTCAATCCGTATGCATTGGCTTGTTGTGTACTCTACAAAGCGTTGGTAAAAATGATGTTTGACGACAAATCGACGTTGAAGTTGAAACGTTGGTGGCGAAGCATGCGATTTATCGTACGACGGTGTAGTACGATAAATTGTATGGTTAATGGGCTGCATTAACTGCTTGCCCAGAATGTTGTACTACAGCTCACAAGTTAGAACATTTTAGTGAGCTTATACTACTACAGCCACAACTACACGCTACAGACACAGCTACACATTGTGGGCATTGCAATGCAATTGTACTGTTTTAACTTTTGACAGCTCTTACTACGTACTACAGCCACACCATTCTGGGCAAGCAGTAATAGGGCCCTTACACGATCAAATCGCGTGTCTGTGTAATTTGATCAAATCGTTGTCAAATAGCTCATCAAATAGCCCATCAAATTTCATTCTAGCTTTCTATTCTTTACAATAGATATTTTATCACGTATTAATGCTGATATTTCTTTTAATTTGTTTATAGAATTAAATTTTGGAGAACAAAATGAGTGACACTGACGATTGCATTGCATATATTGTGTTAGCATATAATGCAACACACGTTTATTTACATTTGAAATTTGATCAAATGGTTGCAACACACGTCAAATGCTAATTTGGCACTGAAATTTGATCAAACAGCACCTTACACGCATCCACAACGCACGTCAAATAGCCATCCAATTTGATGGAAAACAAAAATTTTTGATTTCGGTCAAATCGGCATCAAACACGTACGTGTGAAAAACACATAAGCCGTGTTTCACATACGGTGATCCTAACCCAGATAAAAATTTTTGCATGTAAATGCAACAACAACGATTTCAGCTCGATTAAACCAGATAAATTGCTGGTTCAATTTATGATCCGCCCTGTTCGATTTCTTTTTTCAGTGTTGATTTGGCAGCACAGTGCTTTTTTGATTTGGCAGAACTGAAAAGTGACACTTTGTATGTATACATATATATACATATACCCTGCAGTAAATTTGTTTCACTGCTAAATAATCATTGATGATTCTTTGTTGAATATTCATCACTATCGTTTTGCGTTGGTGCAAGCGAGCAAGCTATATTGAAAAAACCAAACGAAATACCAACAAAATACCATCTAGGCGGTTAAAAACCAACGAGCCAGCTTGTATTTCGGTAGGTTTTTTGACATTCGGCAGGTTTTCTGACAAATTTTTCAACAACAACTATAAAATAAATTATATTTAAAATAAAAAATATATGGAAATACAAATTTTAAATTTGCCTCTTGTAAGCTTCTGCTTTGGCCGTAAGGGGAAAGAAGTCCGGAAGAAAAAATATACTGCGCACTGGCTTCTCCTTATAACATGGAATACATAGCTATCCCGCCATTTGAGTTTCATAATTTATTTCAGTAATTTAAATTCAAATTTCCAAAAAAATAATTTTTGAAATAACTATTATTTTCATTTAGTTTGAAGTTTAATGTCAATCAAATTGTTTTTGAGGGAGTATTTATCTCTTTTCAACGTACAGAAGAATTGTTTTTGTATTTTGACTTTCGGTGGGTTTTCCAAACCAAAAATACCAGAGAAAAAACGTAGTGTCATATAGGCATAAGGAAAGCAAACCATTTATTTGAAAAAATTCAGCAGCCTTTATATGAAAGTATTCACTGATGCCTCCTCAGATGAATTTCATCAGTGATTCATAAAGGATTCATTTATACACAAGCAGCTGTCGGCCATATTTTTCATTCAGACGCCGTGAAAAACAAAACAAATTATGGAAGCAACACATAAAATATGAGTATAAAGGTCATATAATTAAATTATATATAAATTTGCCTCAAATAATTCTTGATCCATGATTTTTTATTTTGTTTTCTTTTACTTTCTCAAATCACAAATGGTTTGTTGATATTTCTTCTTCTTTTTACTTCTTTTCAAGTGCAGCCAAATTTCATTATGATCCGGATTGTTTCAGTAAAAATTTATCTTGACCCAGACCCAGATGTAATAACTGAAATGCGCCTAAAGATTTCAGCTCGATTAAACCAGATAAATTGCTGGTTCAATTTTTGATCCGCCCTGTTCGATTTGTTTTTTCCGTGCTGATTTGGCAGCACAGTGCGTTTTTGATTTGGCAGAACTGAAAAGTGACATTTGTGTATGTATACATATATATAGATATACCCTGCAGCAAGGCTTATCCAAATAGAGGTTATATTACTTCCGTTTTTATGTGTGTGTTTTCTTTAAAAATGTCAATGTGAAAGAGAAGAGAAATGAATATCAAGGCAAAATGTTTGCCAATTCGTTTTGTCTGACATTCACACTTTTTAGTATACATACACAATTCCAATCAGCTTATCTACTGCGATATCCTTCTTTAGATAATTCTTGCCCTGCAGTAAATTTATTTCACTGCTAAATGATCATTGATGATTCTTTGTTGAATATTCATCACTATCGTTTTGCGTTGGTGCAAGCGAGCAAGCTATATTGAAAAAACCAAACGAAATACCATCTAGGCGGTTAAAAACCATCGAGCCAGCTTGTATTTCGGTAGGTTTTTTGACATTTGGCAGATTTTCTGACAAAGTTTTCAATTTGACAACTATAAAACAAATTATATTTAAAATAAAAAATATATGGAAATACAAATTTCAAATTTGCCTCTCGTAAGCTTCTGCTTTGGCCGTAAGGGGAAAGAACAAGTCCGGAAGAAAAGTTATACTGCGCACTGGCTTCTCCTTATAAGCTGGGTATCCACATCATAAGAAATTGCTCAAGAAAAAATTGGCATTTATTTCTTAAGTAATTTTGACGTTTGATTTTTTCTTCAAGAAATATATACAATCGTATATATTTCTTGGCAAAACCAGCGTTGCCAACCTCATTTTTCGTCAAAAATTGTAATAGATATTCTTGTGAAGTGGATACTGCCTAAAGAAAATTTGACACAAGAAAATTTCTTGACCATTTCTTAAGCGTTTTTTTATATGGAGTTTTAGCATTTCTTGTGATGTGGATACCCGGCTATAACATGGAATACATAGCTATCCCGCCATTTGAGTTTCATAATTTATTTCAGTAATTTAAATTCAAATTTCCAAAAAGATAATTTTTGAAATCGTTATTTTCATTTAGTTTGAAGTTTAAAGTCAATAAAATAGTTTTTGAGGCAGTATTTGTCTCTTTTCAATGTACAGAAGAATTGTTTTTGCGCTATTATAACTCTCACGAATTTTATGGCCGAGCTTCTCTCCCAATTCGAGGTGTGCTCCTTTTGTTTTTCCTACCATTGGACAGTTTTATGCCGGCTCCGAACGGAGTCATATAGGCATGAGGAAAGCAAACCATTTATTTGAAAAAATTCAGCAGCCTTTATATGAAAGCATTCACTGATGCCTCCTCATGATGAATTTCATCAGGGATTCATAAAGGATTCATTTCAGATTTTTACTGCTGGGTATATGTTGTATATGTTTCTTCTTCTTTTTATTTCTTTTCAAGTGCAGCCAATTTTCATTATGAGCCGGATTGTTTCAGTAAAAATTTATCTTAACCCAGACCCAGATGTAATAACTGAAATGCCCCTATAGACAATTTTACTACCACATATACACGATTTGATCAAATATTTGATCGTGGAAGGGCCCTATAAGGAGTAAGCATGATACAACTATACAGGTAGTAGCATCCCAACAGCTGATTTCACTTTTTCATTTTTAATTTCTCTTGATTGTCTAACTTTCGTTTTGTTTTTTGTTTACTTCCTGGCAAGGCAGATCTAAGGAGGTAGGCGCATAGGCGAATTCAGAAACTTTTTTTTTATTTACAAAGGTAGAGTGTAATGTCAAAATTAAAGCGAATTCACATCATGGCCAATCGGATTGGGCGAGTCCCAAACGAATTAAAATTTTTACCAAGGTGAAATATTATTTTGACATTACACTCTACCCATCACAATAGCAAAATACATGAGAAATTTCTGAATTCGCCTATGCGCCTACCTTCCTAGATCTTCGTTGCTTCCGGGTTATAAGCTCACTAATGTTCTTTTGACTTTTGAGAGGCAGCGGATGTCAATATGGCGGCTATGATACAACCTGATTAATTGTATTATGGGAGAACGTGATTTTTAGCTCGAAATCCACCTCCGATCCTTAGCTCTTTGCTCCCCTGCGCTCCGGAGCCCTCCTTGCCAGAGGAAGGAGGCAACTATTTCGCGTTTATGCTCTATCATGATCATGATCCAATAATTCTATATGGTCGTAGCGGCTAAACGAGAATAGGCGATTACCGTTGAACGGCCGTAGATAAGAATGTCAAAAACAGAAAAAACGCCAGCGAACATACAAGCGAACACACAAGCTATATCCACGAATAACACGTGCAAGAGGGCAAAATCAAAACAAAAGACGATAATTTGACAGCTTACTTTTCCAAAAACAAAATAGCCGTCCTCTGCTGCGTCCACCATTTTATTATTTCATCATGATCATGATCCAATAATTCTATATGGTCGTTGCACTGAAAAGAGAATAAGCGATTACCGTTGAACGGCCGTAGAAAAGAATGTCAAAAACAGAAAAAACGCCAGCGAACATACAAGCGAACACACAAGCTATTTCCACGAATAACACGTGCAAGAGGGCAAAATCAAAACAAAAGACGATAATTTGACAGCTTACTATTCCAAAAACAAAATAGCCGTCCTCTGCTGCGTCCACCATTTTATTATTACATCATGTGCTCTATTCACAATAGTGGTGTGAAGTTTGCACTATTCACCACGAAGCAGAATAGTAAAAAAGAGCACCGATAAGAAATTGTTCATCAAAAATGGCGTTTTCCACTTTCCAAGATTCTGCAATTGCTTTGAAGAATAATAAATTGTAGTTATTAGGCTTTCTGAATATAATTTAAACATACTTTATGGAAATTAGAAATGATTGCAATATTTAGAAGTGCTTTAAGATGAAAAAAATAAATTTGTGAGCAAACAGCATAAATTTATGTACAATATATACATGCATACACATACATATGTACGTGATCGAAAGTAGAATTAACCAATTATATATATGCACATATATATATATATATATATGTATATACATATCTACATACGGCATATTTAACGTTGTATGTAAATATGTAGTCTTTCGCCTTAAGAAAGGTACAAATACTGAGTACGATAAAAATTCCTTTTGGGATTGGGTGACATAGCTACATACCGATTTATAGTACATAAGGATAGATGTAAATCATGTGTATGTATGTACGTATCTACATTTGGAACATTGCATGTGGAGTAGCGTATATACATATGAATGTGTGTATTCTCGCCACACACCCGTCAATTTGGCTAAATAAAAAATGTTCGTGGTTGTCATCCATTATTAACTCGAGTTTCAGCGATTTCAACATTATGCAGACAGACAGCGAATCTGTAAATCACATACATACCTACATTGTATATACATACATACATACCTATTTAATTTGAATGGGAATGGATAAATAGCGCGGATTTCCATTCCATTAATGATAATAAACTTTTTTTTTTATATTATAGGGAACAACAATTTTTTTAAAAACAAAATAATACATATCGCATATAAATAATTACATATGTATATTCGTACATATGCATGAGCACGAAATCAAGAATACATATCTAAGCAACAAAATATATACTTATCTTCATATAATCAAAGACAAAAAAGGAACAATAAAAAAGCAATAGTACATAAAAATAATACAAACTAAAAAGTATGTTAAGTGGGCGCAATCTATGATAGAAAATTACAAAAACGACAGATTTGCAAATAGCAAATAGGTATACAAACTTGTGTAAGTAAAAAAATCCCGAAATTTTTGCGTTAATTACCATTTTCATGTTAAAAACTTATTAATCCTTTTGCAGATAATCGTATATAAATACATATGTACATACATATGTACATACAAAATTTATATGAATGTATTATGCAATTAGGTTCTAAAAATTACTTTTAAATTTGAGCTTAAAAATAATATAATTAAGTACTTTCATACATATGGACATGCGGATGCGCCCCTAGTGCGGTAGGGCGGGTGGAGGGAAAACGTTGGGTTTTATTATTATTATTATTATTATTATTATTATTATTATTATTATACCTATATAGGTATGTACATGTAAAAGAGAATACCAATTCCCTATAGTTCGTAAAATAGTTAATTTAATTATCAATAATGAAATGCATTCTACCTTTTCATCAAAGCACATGTACATACCTAAATCATTATTTGACCATATATTGGGCCTTATGAATAAACATCAAGCAAATTTTTCTTCAGAATACATGCAATTATTGCGCAGTTTTTGACTATACGTAAAGAAAAATAATATAGTCTGCGAAGGGAATGTGAAAATGAAGACTTTCGAAAATTTTATCGAAGGAAGCGCCGTTGGTAAAATTTTGTATATGCTTAAACTTTGTAGCAAAAGCAGCAATGACTGAAATATTATTCATATAATAAATTAACAAATGCTTATTGAATACAATGGGCCGTATTAATAAAAACCAAGCAAATGCTTTTACTCAAGATTTCGGAAATTTGACATTAATTTGTATGAACCAAATTTCAAAATTTGAGTAAAAGGTCTGAAATCTTAAGCAAAAGCAAATGCTTGGCTTTTATTAATATGACCCAATAAAAGGATTTTAAGCAATTGTTTTTGCTAATAAGCATATTCTTACTAGCAATTGGTTATTTTTATTCAATAGGCCCATTAATTTGATAATGTGGTAAACCGCCACTGGCGGGTTTGACTCAGACTCCTTTGATTGCAATTTTCTTATCAAAGACAAATTAACATGTATATACATTAGGGTGGAGTGATTTTATTTCAGAAAATGTGTATGGCATATTTGAATTCTACGATTAATTCTAAACAAAAATGCTAAAGAAAGTTTATCGCAAAAGTCACGTCTGATGTCCCGAATTTCAATAACGTTCATATTTCACTTAGGTACTTGATGCTCAATTTCGCAGATATGCTTTAATGAATTTGCATGCAGTTTTGCACTAAACCAGTTAACGACTAGGATTGAAACTTTTTAATTAATTTATGCTATGAAAATTTTCTGTTATTTGGAAAACACTATTTTTCCATGTGATCTAGTAAAAAATTCTCTTGACAAACTATATATGTGACTACGGTGGCAGTCACACACTCATTTCACAAAATTTCAATGAATTATCTTTATATTTCACAGAGATATCGCTTAAAATGGTTTTATTAGGTCACTTTATAATACTCATATATAAAAGTGGGCGTGGTCGTCAACCGATTTTGGTAACTTTTCGTCCACACATTTGGCTAAGTAAATATATCACGCGTACCAAAATTCATCGATATATCTTTAACGGTTTCTGAGTTATGGCTTATAAAACTTTCAATATTTGCCCCTTAATAATTGGGCGTGGCACCGCCCATTTTCCAAAATTTTTGTATTTTTTGTTTTATGTCCGTAGTTGGACTCCTGCCACAAAATTTCAGTGATAGCTCTTTATATTTGACAGAGATATCGCTTAAAATGTTTTTATTAGACCCCTTTATAGTTCCCATATATAAAAGTGGGCGTGGCCGTCAACCGATTTTGATAATTTTTCGCCAAAACATTTGTATAAGTAAGCAAATTACGCATACCAAATTTCATCGATATATCTTCAACGGTTTCTGAGTTATGACATATAAAACTTTCAATGTTTGACCCTTAATAAGTGGGCGTGGCACCGCCCATTTTCCAAAACTTCATAAAATTTCTTCATAAGGGCCTGAGCTCAATACGTGGGTAAAATTTTATCACTCTAGCTATATTAGTGGCTGAGATACCAAATTTCTGATTTTTTCTATATAGGAAAAGTGAGCGTGGTCATGGTCCGATTTCGCCCATTTTCAATACCAACCGTCCCAGTCTCGATACCAACTTGCATTTCAAATTTCATTAAAATATCTCAATTTTTACGCGAGTTAGAGTGCGTACGGACGGACGGACGGACGGACATGGCTCCATCGATTTCTCTTTTCACCCTGATCATTTTGATATATATAAGACCATATCTATCTCGATTATTTCATTATGTTACAACCCACCGTTATGAAATCAAAACTATTATACTCTGTGTACTAGTACAGCTGAGGATAAAAAAGGGTTGCGTTTATCCAAATTTTTAAACAGTTTATTTTATTTACAGGGCTATTCAAATTAGTTCTAAACTTTTCTTGCATGTGTTCGGTGTTATTATTATTATTATTATTATTATTATTATTATTATTATTATTATTATTATTATTATTATTATTATTATTATTATTATTATTATTATTATTATTATTATTATTATTATTATTATTATTATTATTATTATTATTATTATTATTATATAACTTTAGCTTATAACTAAATTATAAGCTAAGGGGGGAAAAAAAGCTATGGCTGCCATGGCCTTAAGCTCGTTACAATTTTAATTGTTTGTTTTTGGAATTTGTTTATGGGTGATGTATATGATTTATATAATTTATACATACATGTTTGTAATTTTTTTTTGTTAGTTTTTTTTTTACATATGTAATCTTTCATTTTAATATGTTTATTTATTAGTGTAAATCTATATATATGTATATATTTTTGTGTACATATGTATTCCTTCATTTTAATATGTGTTTCGGAGTGTTAGAAGGAATTCCGAAAAGTTCTGAACTCTTTTTTTATTAGTTAACTCCGCTTCAGATTTACTTCAGAACTAAAACGATGAATCCGCCTTAACACTTACTCAATGAGACACCCATATTAGAGTACATAATGAATTATACATATTTAGATATAAATAAGAATGTTATACATATGTACATATGTATGTATGAATAACTATAGACCAATCTCTAAGTTAACTACTTTAGCTAAGCTTTTTATACTCAGCTGTACTAGTACACAGAGTATTATAATTTTGATTTCATAACGGTGGATTGTAACATAATGAAATAATCGAGATAGATATGGACTTATATATATCAAAATGATCAGGGCGAAAAGAGAAATCGATTGAGCCATGTCCGTCCGTCCGCCCGTCCGTCCGTCCGTCCGTACGCACGATAACTCGCGTAAAAATTGAGATATTTTGATGAAATTTGAAATGCAAGTTGGTATCGAGACTGGGACGGTTGGTATTGAAAATGGGCGAAATCGGACCATGACCACGCCCACTTTTCCTATATAGAAAAAATCGGATATTTGGTATCTCAGCCACTAATATAGCTAGAGTGATAAAATTTTACCCACGTATTGAGCTCAGGCCCTTATGAAGAAATTTGATGAAGTTTTGGAAAATGGGCGGTGCCACGCCCACTTATTAAGGGTCAAACATTGAAAGTTTTATATGTCATATCTCAGAAACCGTTGAAGATATATCGATGAAATTTGGTATGCGTAATTTGCTTACTTATACAAATTTTTTGGCGAAAAATTATCAAAATCGGTTGACGGCCACGCCCACTTTTATATATGGGAACTCTAAAGGGGCCTAATAAAAGCATTTTAAGCGATATCTCTGTCAAATATAAAGATCTATCACTGAAATTTTGTGGCAGGAGTCCAACTACGGACGTAAAACAAAAAGTACAAAAATTTTGGAAAATGAGCGGTGCCACGCCCACTTATTAAGGGGCAAACATTGAAAGTTTTATATGTCATAACTCAGAAACCGTTGAAGATATATCGATGAAATTTGGTATGCGTAATTTGCTTACTTAGACAAATGTTTTGGCGAAAAATTATCAAAATCGGTTGACGGCCACGCCCACTTTTATAAATGGGAACTATAAAGGGGCCTAATAAAAGCATTTTAAGCGATATCTCTGTCAAATATAAAGATCTATCACTGAAATTTTGTGGCAGGAGTCCAACTACGGACAGGCCCTTATGAAGAAATTTGATGAAGTTTTGGAAAATGGGCGGTGCCACGCCCACTTATTAAGGGTCAAACATTGAAAGTTTTATATGTCATAACTCAGAAACCGTTGAAGATATATCGATGAAATTTGGTATGCGTAATTTGCTTACTTAGACAAATGTTTTGGCGAAAAATTATCAAAATCGGTTGACGGCCACGCCCACTTTTATATATGGGAACTATAAAGGGGTCTAATAAAAGCATTTTAAGCGATATCTCTGTCAAATATAAAGATCTATCACTGAAATTTTGTGGCAGGAGTCCAACTACGGACAGGCCCTTATGAAGAAATTTGATGAAGTTTTGGAAAATGGGCGGTGCCACGCCCACTTATTAAGGGTCAAACATTGAAAGTTTTATATGTCATAACTCAGAAACCGTTGAAGATATATCGATGAAATTTGGTATGCGTAATTTGCTTACTTATACAAATGTTTTGGCGAAAAATTATCAAAATCGGTTGACGGCCACGCCCACTTTTATATATGGGAACTCTAAAGGGGCCTAATAAAAGCATTTTAAGCGATATCTCTGTCAAATATAAAGATCTATCACTGAAATTTTGTGGCAGGAGTCCAACTACGGACGTAAAACAAAAAGTACAAAAATTTTGGAAAATGGGCGGTGCCACGCCCACTTATTAAGGGGCAAACATTGAAAGTTTTATATGTCATAACTCAGAAACCGTTGAAGATATATCGATGAAATTTGGTATGCGTAATTTGCTTACTTAGACAAATGTTTTGGCGAAAAATTATCAAAATCGGTTGACGGCCACGCCCACTTTTATATATGGGAACTATAAAGGGGCCTAATAAAAGCATTTTAAGCGATATCTCTGTCAAATATAAAGATCTATCACTGAAATTTTGTGGCAGGAGTCCAACTACGGACAGGCCCTTATGAAGAAATTTGATGAAGTTTTGGAAAATGGGCGGTGCCGCGCCCACTTATTAAGGGTCAAACATTGAAAGTTTTATATGTCATAACTCAGAAACCGTTGAAGATATATCGATGAAATTTGGTATGCGTAATTTGCTTACTTATACAAATGTTTTGGCGAAAAATTATCAAAATCGGTTGACGGCCACGCCCACTTTTATATATGGGAACTATAAAGGGGCCTAATAAAAACATTTTAAGCGATATCTCTGTCAAATATAAAGATCTATCACTGAAATTTTGTGGCAGGAGTCCAACTACGGACAGGCCCTTATGAAGAAATTTGATGAAGTTTTGGAAAATGGGCGGTGCCACGCCCACTTATTAAGGGTCAAACATTGAAAGTTTTATATGTCATAACTCAGAAACCGTTGAAGATATATCGATGAAATTTGGTATGCGTAATTTGCTTACTTATACAAATGTTTTGGCGAAAAATTATCAAAATCGGTTGACGGCCACGCCCACTTTTATATATGGGAACTATAAAGGGGCCTAATAAAAGCATTTTAAGCGATATCTCTGTCAAATATAAAGATCTATCACTGAAATTTTGTGGCAGGAGTCCAACTACGGACGTAAAACAAAAAGTACAAAAATTTTTGAAAATGGGCGGTGCCACGCCCACTTATTAACGGTCAAACATTGAAAGTTTTATATGTCATAACTCAGAAACCGTTAAAGATATATCGATGAAATTTGGTACGCGTAATATATTTACTTAGCCAAATGTGTGGACGAAAAATTACCAAAATCGGTTGACGACCACGCCCACTTTTATATATGGGTATTATAAAGTGACCTAATAAAATCATTTTTAGCGATATCTCTGTGAAATATAAAGATAATTCATTTAAATTTTGTGACATGAGTTCTACAATAGACCGGAAACAAAAAATAAAAAAAAGTTTATAAAATGGGCGTGGCACCGCCTCTTTTTATACAAAGAAATCTACGAGCCTATTACTCGACAAATATCTGAGATATTATGACGAAACTTGGTTTATGCACTTTTATAACTTGTGTTAATAGACACGCAAAAATGTATTGAAATCGGTTTATGACCACGCCTACTTTTTAACAAAGATATTTCTGGAACACCCTTTTGGAATTTGTAACGTGAAGTCTTTGTAACTAAAAGTCATAGAGGGATGCAATTTTGCACTAACAATAATATTTATATGCTTATTTGGATGATTGATACAAATTTTGAAAATGGGCGTGGCTGCGCCCTGTTTATGCAGCACTCGTTTCATATAAAATACACCCTATATCGAACAAACGCAAACAAACAATGAAAGCATACAGCTGAGTATCTAATGTTCGATTCCACTCGAACTTAGGCTTCCTTACTTGTTGAAGCTATTGTTAATAATAAGCTTTATTTTAACGTTAAACATCTAATTTGTTCCAATCAACATGGTTTTGTGGCGTCTAGATCGACGCTAACTAATCTATCTGTTTTCACTGAAGATTGTTATGCTGCATTTCCTAGTGGTTTCCAAATTGATTATATTTATACGGATTTTTCCAAAGCCTTTGATAAGATATCCTATAAAATTCTCATAGCAAAGCTAGCTTGCTTTGGTTTTCATTCCATATTTCTAGTCTGGATTAAATCTTATTTGGACAACAGAATTAGCACTGTTCGTATTGATGGTATTTCCTCTAATCCCTTTTCTGCTACCTCAGGTGTACCTCAGGGTAGTATTTTGGGACCTCTTTTCTTTATCTTATTCATCAACGATATCTCTTCATGTTTCTCCTCATCTAAATATTTGCTCTACGCTGATGACTTAAAAGTTTATTCCGAAATAAGTAGCCCTAATGACACGGCAGATCTTCAGTCGGAACTAAACAACTTATATAGGTGGTGCGTCACTAATCGACTATATCTCAATATTAGTAAATGTCATAAGGTCTCATATTACAAATTGCTGCATCCCATCATCACCTTGTATTGCATATCTAACTGTATGCTTGACACGGTCTCTGAGATTAGTTTATTCCGAAATAAGTAGCCCTAATGACGCGGCAGATCTTCAGTCGAAACTAAACAACTTATATAAGTGGTGCGTCACTAATCGACTATATCACAATATTAGTAAATGTCATAAGGTCTCATATTACAAATTGCTGCATCCCATCATCACCTTGTATTGCATATCTAACTGTATGCTTGACACGGTCTCTGAGATTAGAGATCTTGGTGTGCATTTTGATTTCAAGTTTAGCTTTGCATTGCATATTAATCATACAATTTCAAACTCGCTCGCTATGCTTGCCTTTGTTAGGAGAAACTCTTCTAACTTTGGCGACCCATACACTCGTAAATTGCTATTTTCGGCCTTTGTGCGGCCTAAACTTGAGTATGCTGCCTTCATTTGGCGCCCCTACCACGTGATTCATATAAATAGGTTGGAACGTGTACAGAAAATTTTTCTCCGATTTGCTTTATATAATTTAAATTTTTCGCATCCGATTCCGTCCTATGAATCGCGTTGCCGTTTGATTGGTCTTCCGTCTTTATGCAATAGACGAACTCTCTTAGCCATATCTTTCATTTCAGATGTAGCAACGGGTAGGATTAACTGCCCTTCTCTGCTTGAGAGGTTGCCGTTCAATATTCCAAATAGAAACCTTCGCCGGTTTGACGTATTTCGTATTAGCTTGTGCAAAACAATCTACACCGCTAATGCCCCTGTCAATAGAGCACTTTCAGAGTATAACTTTAGACTTGGATTTATGTGAATCAAAATTTGTTCTAAAAACCAAATTGAAACACTACTTTCTTTGTAGTCATCTTCCATAGTTGATCTAAATTTTATATGTTATAAGTATCTTACTAGTTATATCTGTGGCAATTTCGAGATAAATTGATTTTTATATTCGAAAGCGTTTCTTAACAAATAATAAAAGTCGATTAAAAACTATGGACGCAAAATCAGTGAGCCATCCACAATGTTACGATCAAATTTTGTAAATAAAACAAAATGTCATGAAGAAATTTGATTAATTATATACGTCTACTTTGGCTGTTATAGCAAGATTAATATACCTCTATTGTAAGTTAAGCCTAAATGTTTTTATTTATATCTTTTGACTGAATTAAGTTATAAGCATGGGGGTTTTACAGAAATATAGAGTTTTAAAAGGAGAATAACGTGGTATATATAACTCGAAAACTTACTAAGTCGACTTAAGCGATTATTGCTTGTGACCACAGATATATGTATAATAATTTTACTTCTACCTCTTACTCTTTGTCAACTAGTCTGTAAGACAATTTTGTTATAGACTTGAAATAATTCCCAGCAGTATTTGAGGTAAGGAGGTGCATATTCAGTAGAATATTCAATATGAAAAATACCCTGAATCCGAGTTGAAAATTCATTGCTGAAAAAACAACTGAACACGCAGTGAAGACATCAGGTGTACTGAAATATATGCTATGGAAGTTCTCCCTGCGTATTCAGGCCTTTTTTCCTACAGAAACTCTCCCTTCTCGATCGGCAGTTTTTAGGTAGTTGATTTTCGACGCCACCTCTATATAAAAACGAAAGGGAAAGTTCAGATTTTAGAACTACATATCTACTGAATATTCAGTAGGAAATATGTGCTGTTTTCCAGCTGATAAATACTGCTGGGTTATTTAAATAAATAAATATACATATGTACATACATGCACACAAATAATTCTTAGCTTTTACTTATGTATGTACATTTTAAATTTTTCTCGTAGGTAAACCCTGTTTGTAGATTTGAAATGAAGGAAATGGCGGATTACTTCAATATACGCAAATTTTATATTAGAATATATATTCGAACGATGAAAGACAACTGCAATACTTCAGTTTTTTAAAATTTGTGCCGCAATCCTTATTCCAGCTATAAGAAAACTACTACAAGAAAAGGTAACAAGTCATCAATGAAGAGGGGCTCCACACAATATATTTGTAAAGGCTTACCTTGCTCATAAAATGTTTTTTGTTGCTTGCGCAAAATTCTATTTTGTATTGTTACTATAAACTGTCCAAATTTAATTTGGCAAATTTCATAAGAGAGAACGGTTATACGCAGATAATATGAATAAACTAGACTATCCCCGCCGTAATGGAGCCCATAAAGTGCGAATAACAAGTAAGTGAAGTTGTATACATATTATGTAGGTACCCTGCAAAAAAGTTTTGCTTATTGTTGAAAAATCAGGTCTAGATCAGGAGTACGCTGACAGCGCTGCTTCTGCTATGCTCTCACTCTGTCTGCTCCTAACTTTCTAATACTTATCTAGGCCTTATTTCGCATGGCGGATAAGCCTTTGGAATAAGATGTGCTCTCAGATAGAGAGAGAGAGAGAGTACTCCTTATGGCCTGATGACATCAACACAGGAAAATCAGCCTTATTTTAAGCCTTACGCCCTACAAATTTTTAATTTAATTATAATTTTAAGGTCTTATTTCGTTAGCCTTTAAATCTGCTATTTTAATTCTTAAATAATGCTTAGATTTTTTGGTGGGTACATGCATACTTACATATCGCTAGCTTAGAGTGCAAACAGTGTATGCTAGAAAATCGAATACGCACGTCTGAGATATGTACTTGTGATATTTCTACCCGTTGTTATTTAGTGAAACGCAAGTAGGTCCAAAATATTTACATGAACAGAAATTTTTTTTTTTCATTTTGAAATTTTTTATTTTTTGTTTTTTGTCTCTTACAAAGTTTGAAAAAAGGACTTGCACAATTTGCACTCCAAGCTAGCGATATGTATTTGTATTACAAAATGCGATTATCAATTCATTTGTTATTTAATTATTTAATTTTCAGTTTTGTGCGCACGTAATTTGGCTCGAAAGGACTTATTTCGTAAGTAAAGCTTTCTTATAACACTACTCTACATCCAAAAAATACTCGGTAGCCGATTCCGAAAATCGATCTCATTTTTAATTGTATGGGAAGGTTTTTGAGATATCGGCAATTTACCGTAATTTGGCCAATGGCTCCGCTTAATCCTGTATATCTCTTAACGCATTTAGCTATCTTCAATTTCCTATGCATGGCTCCTTTAACATTTTTCGCTAGGTCTTATAGTTTCTGAAATATAGATGAGTCAATTTGAAAATTTTAAATTTTTTACGAAAATTTGAAGTAAAAATTGACTTTGTCAGACAAGATCTTTAAACAAAAGTTTTTACCTTTAGTTTTACTCCTTTACGTAAAGCTCCGTTCTATTGGCAAAATGGCACCAATATCTCGGGCTCTTAATGAATTCAATCATATCTCATCTTTTGTCGAGCTTGCTTTTTCTTTAGCTAAAGATATTTTCGCTAATCTTTTCAAATCGTTTATTTAATGTTACTTATATTGTTATATGCATATATACCCTGCAGGCAAAACAACTAGTTGCATACTACAATTCTACCAGTTTGAAAATGTCGGCATCTAGTTGCCCAACTATCCATTTTACTTGAAAGCAACTGGTAGTTTTAACGTGGCGATGGCCTACGAGATGGCAATTGTCTTCCCTTGCATAAGCTTCATACTAGAAAAATACCACTCAGTTTCATACCAGTATACAACAGTACTAGAAAAATACCAGTTAAGGGTATACTAGAAGAATACCAGTCAGAATAATACTAGAAAAATGGCAGTTCATCTAGGTGAAAAAATAGCATTTTAATTCATTTAATAAAGCTCACTTTAATTAGCTCAGTACTTTTTAAAGTTACATTTAGTACATATTATGTACAGTACACGCAAAGATGTATAGTAAGGTAGAATAATGGCTTCGTGTTACTGCGGCATTTGGCTGATAGAATCTCCGATTTGGATGAAACCAAATCAATTAACTAAAGTCTCTTAAACTCTTCTTGCCACCTGCTGCAAACATATATGTATGTATGTAATTGTTATTGTGTACCCTTGCACAAAAATAAATGAAAAGCCTTAAAAATATTTATTTTGTGAGAAATGGTTGTTTCTTTTTGGCATATTGGTAATAACTATTCTGACCCTTTTGTTAAATAATAGCGTAAATTTACTTCAAAATCGCCAATAAAGCTTAGTTTCTGATAGAATTGCACAAAATGCTATTTTCAGTTAATAAATAAATTGGTATATTACTAGTAGAATACCAACTAGTATAACTTTGTCCATTTCATACCAGTTGATCAACTAGTAGAAAACCAACTAGTTGAATTTTTTCTTTTACATACCAGTTGATCAACTAGTTTATTTTCATACTAGTTTAATTTTGCCTGCAGGGTACCTTTGTACATAAGTATACACATACATTTATGAATTTAGTTATGTAGGTGTGTATCATTTAATTCTTGTGCCTAGTCTGTAATTTTGTTGAAATCATAGACTAAATAAACAAAATAGAAAAGTTATAGGCGATCATGTACAGTTTTAGTGTGTGTATTATAATTTATGAGGCTTGAAAATGCTTTGAAATTCAAAATAAAAACGGTTCGTAATAAATTGAAAATTTTCAAATTGACTCATCTATGTATATTTCAGAAACTATAAGACCTAGAGCAATGCATTCGCCGGGCATAAAACTATAGGTCCATCCAATTAGTAGGAAAAATAAAAGGAGCACACCTCGAATTGGGAGAGAAGCTCGGCCATAAAACTCGTCAGAGTTATAATAGCGCCATTGTATGTAAATATAAGACCTGGAGAAAAAAGTTATAGGAGCCATGCATAGGAAATTTAATTTTCTTTCTTCAGGCGTCACTACAACGAAGAGCTCAATGCGTTAAAGAGATATACAGGATTAAGTGAAGCCATTGGCCAAATAACGATAAATTGCCGATATCTCAAAAACCTTCCCATAGATATAAAAATTAATTTTCGGAATCAGCGACCGATTTTACATATAGATAGGATAAATACAGACAATAAATTTCATTTTGTGCTCCAGTGTAATTGTTGTATAGTAACTGATTTTTCTATTACGCGACCGTGAAAAGAAGGATTCGAATTTTTGCCATTCACCAGCAGAGTTCAGTTGTGTTACCGGTAATTAATGGCAGAGTTCGAGTGTATTTCGGTAGTTACCGATGGTTACCGGTAGAGTCCGCTTGGTGCAGCCTCTGTATACCTCTGTATAAAATTACATATACGATTGGCTGATATCAAGGCAAATTCATTCATATGGTAATGGTACGTGAACAGCTGACTTCTTCTTCTCGTTTTTAGTTCACAGTGTATAGAAGAATACAGGAGAATGTCAAACAAAGAAAAATTTTACTTTGAGTTTGACATTCTGCTGGACGAAAATTTAAAGCGAATCGAGGCGAATATTGCCGAATTCGGCGTGCCATTACCAAGAATTATCTAAAGAAGGATATCGCAGTAGATAAGCTGATTGGAATTGTGTATGTATACTAAAAAGTGTGAATGTCAGATAAAACGAATTGGCAAAAATTTTACCTTGAAATTCATTTCTCTTCTCTTTCACATTGACATTTTTAAAGAAAACACACAAATAAAAACGGAAGTAATATAACCTCTATTTGGATAAACCTTGGCCATTACTATAATGAATTTGCCTTGGCTGATATTTATGCTACAAGAACATACGTTCCAAAAACATAGATTCCAAAAATTCTATGTTTCTTTTCGTTCTTTTCCAAAGCAACACTGCTGTTGCAGGTTGACAAACAGATAAGCGCTTTCAGTTCGACGTGCTTAACATAGCCAGTTGGCTTAGTTTTTGTTGTTGCTTTCCATGTTATTCGCTAATCTAGCGTTTGTTTTTTTCGAATGGGGCTAGTATTAGTATTGGTAGTAGTAGTAGTAGTGTGGACTAGTCTAGCATCTAGACTTTTTTCAGTTTTAATTTCGAAAATTGGACATGATCAGAAAGTATTTTTTGAATTCGTTTTGAAATCTTCTGAACTTCAAGTGCATCTTTCTGAACTAAAATTTAAGTTCATACTCTTTTGCATACAAGGATCTCACGAAGTTTACGTGATTATGTACTGGATATTGCCAATTACCCCTTGCTATGTATAACTATTTCGATAGGTTGTACATAACTACATAGCTTCCTTCTGAACTCCTGAGGATCTAACTAAAATTGGCAAGTCGTTTTGACTAGCCGTGGGTAATGGCGCAATTTTTTTGGCGCTGATACAATAACACCAGCGCCAACCGTGGCGCCGCGCACGGTTATGGCGCAATAACACCTTTAGCGCAATTGCCATGGAATAATCGATAAATAACACTTGTTCGCTTCTTGCTGTCCAATATCCCCGTTTTATTTCTTTTGGCGAAATTCTGCTTACATACACGCGGGCACAATAATTGTGCCACAATTAAATTTAATTTTAAAAATCATTTGCGTATATTTGTGAAAATATGCTGCCATCTCGTTTTGCTGCATCTTCATTATGGAATACGAGGGTCGGCTCCACCCTATTAAAAAGAAAGATTCCGGGTCCGGGCGCATTATATCGAAATTTCCCCTTACCATTTACCATGCGTAACAAAAATATACTATATGCTAATAAATATTTTATTTAATTTATTTTGTATTATATTTTTCTCTCCTATTCACAGATAATGTCAATTTTGTCTTCTTTCTTTGTGAAAGTAAAATAACAATACCCTTTCGTATTAGCGATGGTTCGGTATTGGCGTTAGCATACATAATTGTGACGGTGTCATATACGCTGTGCTGTTATTGGCTTTGTGGTGGTGCCATTTTACACTAGCGCTATATTGGTGCTGATGTTAGCGCACGAAATTGAGTCAGTGTTATATTGCAATAGCGCAACATTGAGTTGGCGCTACATTGAGTTGGCGCATTTTCCAAATCGGAGTTAGCGCAATAACACCAGGGTTGGCGCTAGCGCAATTGCGCGGCGCAGCGCAGTGTTACCCATGCCTAGTTTTGACACCTTGACACTATTGCCTCAGTTTACTAGTTAAGTATTAATTTTCCTGCAGGGCATATTCTTTCCACATCAACAAACCCATATACATACATATCGTCGCTTGAAGTGCAAAACCGCGTATCGACCAAATACAATACCACGTAATTGAGATTTTTGCTAAACATGAGATTTTCCCAAAAACACATTCCTGGCGTACGTTCCATCTATTCATACATTCAAAAAACGCATTTCCAAATACCGGAACAGTTTCAAAACTGCTTATCAAAAATAATGGTAATTTTCCAAAGCAATGCCGCGTATGTGTCACTGCGTTCGTGCAAGTGAAGTGAATAATACGTGTTAATGCTTAATAACTCTATGTACTAAAGTACCCTATTAGACCTTGAAATGGATTACAAGTTTATGCCAAAGCAGGATTTTTGAAAGCACCAGGAGAGGTGATAGATCCACCAAATGAGGATCACGAGAAATTCGGTCTATGTATCTATGTATTTTTACGCACATTTGATCATTTGTCGGAATCGGCTAAATCTGACCAATTGTATAAGGAAAATAAAGTTCTTCCGAAATCCGCAGAACAACCCGCATTTCATGCGACTGTACTACGGAAATCTATAACGAAAATTTTGCCTCAATATATTAAAGTTTAGAGGTCGCGGAAATGCCTCAAAGTTTCCTTCCGCTTTTACATATGTACATACGTACCTACATTAGCGATAGTATTTAATTTTTTGGAAAGTCCTTAATGAACAAGAAAGATGTTTTTTTTATCATTAAAATGGGAAAACATATTGTTTTGGCAAAAATAGGATGCAAATAGCCTTTTTCCGTAATGATTTGTTGGGTTTTAATCAGGGACTGTAACGGTTATGAGTTATATCCAAAAAGTTGATTTTTAATCATTATTTGCTGAGTTTTATTTTCTGCTCAGAAAATAAAAGTTATTTCTTGAGTTTTATTTTTCCATCACAAAATAAAAGTTATTTCTTGTTTTATTTTTCCCTCAGAAAATAAAAGTTATTTCTTGAGTTTTATTTTTCGATCAGAAAATAAAAGTTATTTTTTGAGTTTTATTTTTCGATCAGAAAATAAAAGTTATTTTTTGAGTTTTATTTTCCCTCAGAAAATAAAAGTTATTTTTTGAGTTTTATTTTTCGATCAGAAAATAAGTTATTTTTTGAGTTTTATTTTTCCATCAGAAAATAAAAGTTATTTCTTGAGTTTTATTTTTCCATCATAAGCTAAAAGTTATTTTTTGAGTTTTATTTTTCCATCACAAAATAAAAGTTATTTTTTGAGTTTTATTTTTCTATCAGAAAGTAAAAGTTATTTTCTGAGTTTTATTTTTTTGCTCAGAGAATAAAAGTTTTTCAGTTTAATTTTGGCTGCAATTGTAGATTTTGCCATATAAATAGGTAAAGTACATAAATAAATTTTTAATTTTTTTTTTATTTATAAACTTTACCTACGTGTTAATGTGGCAAAATCGACAGCTGCAGCTAAAATTAAACTGAAAAACTTTTACTCTCTGAGCAATATGATAAAACTCAAAAAATAACTTTTATTTTCTGATCGAAAAATAAAACTCAAAAAATAACTTTTATTTTCTGAGGGAAAAATAAAACTCAGAAAATAACTTTTATTTTCTGAGGGAAAAATAAAACTCAAAAAATAACTTTTATTTTCTGATGGAAAAATAAAACTCAAGAAATAACTTTTATTTTCTGATCGAAAAATAAAACTCAAAAAATAACTTTTATTTTCTGAGGGAAAAATAAAACTCAAAAAATAACTTTTATTTTCTGATCGAAAAATAAAACTCAAAAAATAACTTTTATTTTCTGATGGAAAAATAAAACTCAAGAAATAACTTTTATTTTCTGAGGGAAAAATAAAACTCAAGAAATAACTTTTATTTTCTGAGCAGAAAATAAAACTCAGAAAATAATGATTAAAAATCAATTTTTTTATAAAAATCGAAAAAATAAAAGTTAATGCACCTAGAGATAGTCTGCGTTACGGCGATTACATCTGTATACTTCTTTTGCGTTTAGAATTTCTCCTTCAGTATGATTTTTTTAGTCAAAATTTAAAAAATAACGATTATTTGCAATCCCTGGTTTTAATTGTTTTTGGAACACCTTAATGTACGATCTGGTGGTTTGCGGTACGCTGCTTCTCCCCTGTTGCTCCAGCGCTAGTTCGCGAGCTTCCGCGGGGTTCCTGCCTTCCTGCAGGTATCTGACATACCAATTTGCAGCCGGACCGTTCATACCGTGTCTGTTGGGGTCGTTCAAGGCTCCAGGCTGACCAGGCGCTGGTATTGGTAGTCGCTTACCTCTTCTCTTCCTTCTCCGCTTTGGCCTCCACCGGCCTCCTGCTCGCGTCCCTCCTGGGCGACGGATGAACCTCCCGGAGGTGACCAGCACTTGTCCTCATCATCATCCCTGGCATGCTCCTCGAAGAGGGCAGCCTCTTCAGGAGTGAGACCCGCCGGAAGTGTTAAGTCTTTGTCCATGTCCTCGGTCAGGTTTCTGTTTGCGTCAGTGTTTGTTTGTCGCTATTGCCTTTGGGTTTGTTGTACTTGTTGTAGTTGTAGTCTTTGTTCTTGTCTTTGTTGACTTCGATCGTCGTTTTGGGTCTGGGTTTGTTTTTTTGTTTTTTTTTTTATTTCGTTGTTTGTGCTCATCTTTTTCTTCCAACAACCATCTGCTCGACAAGGCGACACGGTGACGCATAACTCCCTGGATTGGGAGGGGGTAGATCTTGGTCATCGCCCTCAAAGAGGTCTGGACTTCTCTGAGGTTGCCTACAGTTATAGCCCTTACCTATTGATAGCGACTTAAGTCCCGCATCGCGGAAATATATCTACCCTTCGCGACATACATACTATGTGGGTTTCAGAGCTTTTTAATGAGATAGATGTACTCATCTTGTTCCCACCGATGTCGGATTGAAGTACCAAAACGACTAATGAAATTCGGGAAATGTTTTTTGTCGTTACAAGAATAATAAAAACATACATTCTTCCCGAAAAAACTACATTTCATTTGCCTTTAGCAATGGTTGGTATAATTAGAGGCTTTGTAATTATGTATTAATATTTTATTTCAGGTTTACCTGATCCCTTCGCCAAAGTACAAGTTGAAGGCACCGCACAAGTTTATACCACGGATATTAGCAAATCGTCCTTAGACCCCAAATGGAATGCACATTACGACCTTTTTGTGGGCAGCAACGATGCTGTTACAATTACCGTTTGGAATCAGCGAAAGATACATAAGGCTAGTGGGTTTCTTGGATGTGTACGCATACCTGCTGACTCAATACAGAGGCTGAAGGGAATGGGTTGTACGTTATATAAAACATTTATAAATATATATATATATATATATATATATATATATATATATATATATATATATATATATATATGTGTGTATTTACTTACTTTGTTTTTTACTTTTATATTGTGATTTCAGTCACACGATTAAATTTGGGAAAACTGTCGCCCGACGATGATGACATGGTTCGTGGACAGATTATAATTGCCTTGTTATCGAAGGACGGACCCTGTGGCGGCAATCCTTTGGCTGTTGTGGGACCCGGTGGCGATGTGCGTGGTCCATCGGAGGATGATTCATCCGAAGACAGTTTACCAGAGGGTTGGGAAGAGCGTCGCGCTGGCAATGGCCGCGTATATTATGTTAATCACGCCACAAAATCAACGCAATGGGATCGTCCAACTACACGTCAGCGGCAACGTTCGGTTGTGCAAAATAGTCATGGTACTAATTTGCTTCAACCGGCTGGACCAACCAGATCGACAACGTGCACAAATCTCCTTAACGGACAAAATAATTGTAGCATTGGCAGAACTTTGGGTGAACGAGCGGATGAGAGACGTCATTCCACGGAAATACTGAACTCATCATCTGGCGTGGGGAATAGCAGTATTAGTAATTGTGGCAATACAAGTGCTGCGATACAATTGGGAAAAGAGAATTGCAGTCCGAAGACTGAAGAGAAGGAACAAACAACAAGTACAGCCACGAAGAAACTTAATCAGCAGCTTCGTGGCATTAATCAGCAAAGTCCACATTGTTCTAACCTGGCTAAAGCCCCCGATGGGAACTTGGCATCTGTGACAGCTTCGGCGGCAACAGCAAACGGTACGGCGATCGCTACGGGGACGGCAGCAAATGCAAATGCATCATCGGGTAATGCGGCTAATGTAGCGGCACGGAGTGAGACCAATGGAAAGACGCCCAAATCAAGCCAAATGACGTCACATGGCACAACAAGCGTAACAACATCGCCTTTCAATGGACATGGAAACCCTTCCGAAGCAGGTGATGGATCAAAAAATCTGGCAACAGCAACTACACCACAACGTCAGCCTAACCAGAATCAGGTAATACGAATTTCTCAGATTATTTATCAACAGGCATTCTTGGGTCTATTAATATTATTGATTTTCTGTTTAGGTCAATGGCAATGGGATTGCAGACGCAACAAATACTCCTCAGTCGCATACCAATGGCTGGAGTATCGAATCAAATGAACAATTACCCCCGGCAAATGCAAATAATCCACCATCAGGTGGGAATGGAAACGCTAGTGGAAATGGTGGAAATATTTCAATTAGTGCTAGCCTTGTGCAGAGTCCAAATGCTAATTCAACCATGCAGCTATCAGCGCAGTCTAGCTCTAATAGCAATCAACGGGAAAGGGATCGTGACCGAGATCGGGATCGCGATAGAGAACGTGAAAGAGATATGCGCACGGGTTTTTCGTCTCCTGTTTCAAGTAACACAACGGCTGCTGCACCAGTATCTGTATCAGCACAACGCTCGCAGCGCCGCACTGCACGCGGAACAGACGATTCATCGCGTCGGCGCCTATCGCGAAGTTCGCGCACTGCTAATAGCAGCGGTGGTGGGAATGTTGGTGGCAGCGGCCACCGTTATGCCATGTGTAACAATAGCGGTGCCAGTTTAGCGGCACGTCCATTCATGGACCTCCCAACCGGCTATGAAATGCGAACAACACAGCAGGGTCAAGTATACTTTTTTCACGTACCAACGGGTGTGTCCACTTGGCATGATCCGCGTATACCACGCGATTTTGATACGCAACATCTTACTCTCGACGCGATTGGCCCATTACCAAGCGGTTGGGAGCAACGTAAAACTGCCTCTGGTAGAGTATATTTTGTGGATCATAACAATCGGACAACCCAATTTACTGATCCGCGCTTTAATTGCAATATATTGCAAATGATAAGACGCGGCACATTGTCGAATAGCGGCGGCAGCACTGGAGGTTCCAGCATAACGAATGCGAATGTGTCAACGGGAAATGGCAGCATCGTGCAACAGTTGTCGCCTGCGTCATCGCATCCATTGTCCGGTGGTGGTGGTGGTGCTAGTGGTGGCGGAGCTGTAACTAACAGCAACAGCAATGGGAACACTGCTGGAATTAGTGTCAACGCTAGTGCAAGCGCTAGTGGAGGAGGTTCCAGTACACCGCATCGTATTCCGAATAACACAACGGCCCCGCCTGCTGATCTGCCTCAAGGCCTTTTGGAAGGTGCTGAATTGTTGCCCAAATATCGTCGAGATTTAGTTGGTAAAATGCGCGCCTTGCGCACCGAATTACAGACACTACAACCACAGTCCGGTCACTGTCGTCTGGAAGTGTCGCGCCAAGAAATCTTTGAAGAGAGTTACAGACTGATTATGAAAATGCGGCCGAAGGATATGCGCAAACGTTTAATGGTGAAATTTAAAGGTGAAGAAGGCCTCGACTATGGCGGCGTGGCGCGCGAATGGCTACATTTACTATCACGCGAAATGCTTAATCCCCAGTATGGATTATTCCAATATTCACGTGACGACCACTACACCCTGCAAATCAATCCCGATTCAGGTAAGGTTTGGAACAATACATTTACATATGTATGTATGTATGTACATACATATGGGGTATGTTCAGAAATGCAGCATGAAACGCAAATATTTGCTACAGTGACATCACTCAATATATATATTTAATATATCGCTAGTTTATAGTGCAAAGTGGCTAAGTCCACTTTTATGGAAAATTCAATTTTTTTTTTTGGAGAACGCTAGAAAAATTAAATACGCACCACGCTAAGCAGGTCTGTCATACTTGTCATATTTCTACTCGTTTTTATTCAGTGATACGCAAATTGGCAAAGTCCAAAAAGCGAAGAAAATTGGCCAAGTCCAAAATATTTATGTACATACATATGTAGATGGCATACATTGGGCCATATTAATAAAAGCCAAGCATTTGCTTTTGCTTGAGATTTCAGACCTTTTACTCAAATTTTGAAATTTGATTCACACAAATTAAGGCCAAATTTCCGAAATCTTGAGTAAAAGCATTTGCTTTGTTTTTAATAAAAACTTTTTTATTAATACGGCCCATTGTTTTTATCATGTAGGCACTTATGTATGTATGTATACATTTGTTTTGTTTTTTTGTCTCTCCTGTAAAGTTTCCAAAAAAGGCATTTAGCCACTTTGCACTATAAGCTAGCGATATATTAGTTTATGGTGAATTTTTGAGTAAAAAGTAAAAAAAAAACAAGTAAGGAAGCCTAAGTTCGAGTGGAATCGAACATTAGATACTCAGCTGTATGCTTTCATTGTTTCTTTGCGTTTGATGGAAACACGGTTTACTTTATATAAAGCGAGTGCTGCATAAAGTGGGCGTAGCCACGCCCATTTTCTAAATTTTTATCAGTCATCCAACTAAGCATATCAATATTATTCTTTGTGCAAAATTTCATTCCTTTTTGACTTCTAGTTACAAAGATGTTACGTTACAAATTCCCAAAGGGTGTTCCAGAAATATCTTTGTTAAAAAGTAGGCGTGGTCATAAACCGATTTCAATAAATTTTTGCGTGTCTATTAACACAAGTTATAAAAGTATATAAACCAAGTTTCGTCATAATATCTCAATTATTTGTCGAGTTAAAGGCTAAGAAATCTCGTATATCCCTTTGTCCAAAAGGAGGCGGTGCCACGCCCATTTTCCAAAATTTGTCTATTTTATGTTTCCGGTCTATTGTGGAACTCATGTCACAAAATTTCAATGAATTATCTTTACATTTGACAAAGATATCGCTTAAAATGTTTTTATTAGGCCCCTTTATAACACCCATATATAAAAGAGGGCGTGGCCGTCAAACCGATTTCTCTAAAATTTTGAACATGTATTACCACAAGTAATAAAAGTGTACACACCAAGTTTCGTTATAATATCTCAATTATTTGTCGAGTTATAGGCTAAGGAATCTCGTATATTCCTGCTTCTAAAAAGAGGCGGTGCCACGCCCATTTTCCAAAATTTTTACGGTTTTTGTTTTATGTTCGTAGTAAGACTCCTGCCATAAAATTTTAATGATATATCTTTATATTTGACATAGATATCGCTTAAAATGTTTTTATTGGGCCACTTTATAACACACATATATAAAAGTGGGCGTGGCCGTCAACCGATTTTGGAAATTTTTCGTCCAAACATTTGCCTAATTAAGTATATCACGCGTACCAAATTTCATCGATATATCTTCAACGGTTTCTGAGTTATGACTCATAAAACTTTCAATGTTTGCCCCTTCATAAGTGGGCGTGGCACCGCCCATTTTCCAAAAGTTTTGTGTTTTTTATTTTATGTCCATAGTTGGACTCATGCGACAAAATTTCAATGATAGATCTTTATATTTGACAGAGATATGGCTTAAAATGTTTTTATTAGGCCACTTTATAATACACATATATAAAAGTGGGCGTGGCCGTCAACCGATTTTAACTATTTTCCGTCCAAACGTTTTCCTAAGTAAGTAAATCACGCGTACCAAATTTCATCGATATATCTTCAATGGTTTCTGAGTTATGACATATAAAACTTTCAAGGTTTGGCCCTTAATAAGTGGGCGTGGCACCGCCCATTTTCCAAAATTTCATCAAATTTCTTCCTAGGGGCCTGAGCTCAACACGTGGGTAAAATTTCATCGCTCCAGCTATATTAGTGACTGAGATACCAAATTTCCGATTTTTTCTATATAGGAAAAGTGGGCGTGGTCATGGCCCGATTTCGCCCATTTTCAATACCAACCGTCCCAGTGTCGATACCAACTTGCATTTCAAATTTCATCAAAATATCTTAATTCTTGCGCGAGTTAGAGTATTTACAGACGGACAGACGGACGGACGGACATGGCTCAATCGATTTCTCTTTTCACCCTGATCATTTTGATATATATAAGTCTATATCTATCTCGATTATTTCATTCTGTTACAATCCACCGTTATGTGATTAAAACTATAATACTCTGTGTACTAGTACAGCTGAGTATAAAAAAAATAGTTTTATACTAACTTTTCTTCCGGCATCGTAAATGCGTAAACAGCGGCAGTAGGTACAGATTTTTTTTGATGATAATGATGAGCAAGGCTTGATGCAAAATTTACATTTAAGAACGCGATACATTTGCAGTGTTGCGATATTTGTGTTTATAAACGCTCTGCCTTTACTACAAAAGTATGTTGCGCGCCAAACTGAGTTTCTGAACACAACAATGTACAAATAAAAATGCGTTGTTAGTGCAATAAAATAAAATTAAATGTTTAAATGTGCCTTTTTCAGGTGTTAATCCCGATCATTTGTCATATTTTCATTTTGTTGGCCGCATTCTTGGAATAGCGGTTTTTCATGGACATTGTTTAGATGGCGGGTTTACAACACCCTTTTATAAACAATTACTTAACAAACCGATTACCTTAAGCGATATTGAAGGTGTTGATCCCGAATTGCATCGAAGTCTAACATGGATGCTGTAAGTACATATATAAAAAGGAGCCATGAACAATAGAAATTTTATTTAAAAAATATATTATTTTTTAGCGAGAATAATATAAGCGGTATTATAGATTCCACATTTAGTGTGGAAAATAATAGCTTTGGAGCATTGGTTGTGCATGAATTGAAGCCAGCGGGCGGATCGATACCAGTTACCGAAGAAAATAAACGAGAATACGTTAAGTTGTATGTGAATTATAGATTTATGCGAGGCATCGAACAGCAATTTTTGGCATTACAAAAAGGTAAAAATTGTATACATACGTACGTACGTACATATTTACTTAATGATTGTTTTATAACTAACCATTTTAGGTTTCTGTGAACTCATCCCGAGTCAACTTTTACGCCCTTTCGATGAGCGTGAATTGGAATTGGTGATCGGCGGGATATCTAGTATTGATGTTAATGATTGGCGCATCAATACAAGACTGAAACATTGTACACCAGAAACGCCACAAGTGATTTGGTTCTGGCAGGTGATTGAAGAAGATTTATTACAATTTGTTTTTGATTATTCTTATTGTCTTTTTTTATAATATTTGTTTTATAATTTAAATCATTCGTTTAATTTTTTAATATTCTAAGGTTGTGGAATCCTATTCCTCGGAGATGCGTGCGCGACTATTGCAATTTGTAACTGGCTCATCGCGTGTACCATTGCAAGGTTTTCGTGCGCTGCAGGGCTCAACGGGTGCAGTTGGACCACGCCTATTTACCATACACTTAACAACCGATGTGCCCACACAAAACCTACCGAAAGCACATACATGCTTCAATCGCATCGATCTGCCACCTTATGAGACGTATCAATTGCTTTGCGATAAATTGACGCAGGCTGTGGAGGAAACTTGTGGATTTGCTGTAGAATAATTTCATTTTCATATAAAAAAACATATATGTACATATGTACGTGCACACACATGTAAACATAAATCGTGTTTGCTTGGTGGTTGAAGGAAAACAATGTAACACACAAATATGTACGTACGTACGGGCCGATTAATTATTGCGCCAATGCACCAATTTTGATTTGCATCAAAACAACGATACGATGCTTATATTTAGCTGTAATGATATACATACATATGTACATCACTGCTACTTTCATTTTTTATTTTTGAAATTTGTTAATTTATTAGCTTATGTTTTTATTGATTTGTTGTTGCAGTCTTTTGTTACCGTTTATGAGTACGGCAAACGGGATTGCATATGTACAAGTATATACGTACATACATACATATATACATACATACGAACAGAGACATACATACATACTTATAAATGTAAGCTTTTGTCAACATATCCATGTATGTACATACATATGTACATGCATAATTACATACATATATATTGCAGATAAAGAAACAAAAACAAAAAACAACTGTGAGGAAAACCGAGAATAATTATCAAAAAATCTAACGTTATACAAACATGCAAACAAATAAATATATATACTTTTGTAAATTTTTAAGATTTATTGTGGAAGACCATTTATTCTAGTTTTAATCGTTTAAATAAAATCGCTTTTGCGTTAATAAAAATCGATTTATATTAAGACTGTCCCTTTCCAAACCCAAGAGAAAGGAAAAATATTTGGAAAAATATACATACATACAAACATACAAACAGAGGGATTTGTTCTTTGCGTACATACCCAACAAACACTGAGGATAGATATCGATTTGAGAATGACTCGAGGACTAGCAATTTTCCCAAACCAATCTCTAACGTTAGAGAACGATTCGAGACACTGTCGAGAATCATAAGGATCTCAAACAAAATGGGACATAAATCTCAAACCGAGAAAATTATAATTCTCGAATCGAAATGTAATGTAGTTCTCTAATGAGATTCTAATGAGAATGAGCAAATACATCTTTTTCTATTCAGGTTCCAATTCCCTTTCGATTAGGGAATAGTTTGAGTTAGTAGTTATGTAATGTATTCACCAAAAATTCTCTAACGTTAGAGATTGTGTTTGCTGGGTATTTACATACATATGTACATATTTATATTGAAACTTGAAGAGACAACCATTTGTAAAATCCATCTAGCAACATGTACACATTTACATATCTATTAATGGCAAATGTCCCACAAATACAAATGCACAAAACCTGTTAAATCGTATCTTACGAAATTATCCACATCAATTTATTACAGTTGCGCTAAATATATAAAACAAAATTTAAGTGTTCAAATATACATATACGTACATATATTTACATATACATAGGTACATATATGTGTACATATGTAGATATGGACATAAAGCATGTTAAGGTTAATTCACTTGGGTTGCTCCTATGAGCATACATGCGTATAGTATATCAGAACGATTATACACATTACATAAATTGCAAAGCAAATTTTTGGTTTTCCTTTGCAGGTTATACATTGTATACAATACACAATAAATGTAAATATTAAAATGAATAAAACAATAAAGTAAATTATACATATAAGAAGCCTTTATAGAACATCTAATTCATTTGATGTCGGACGAAACTTAAGCACACACAGCTCAGCAAAATTATTTTCATTTCAATATAAAATAACGTATCTAATTGCTTGGAATTTTTTTTTTAAAATCACATTTCTGCAGCATATCGCTAGCTTAGAGTGCAAATTGTGTAAGTCCTTTTTTAAAACTTTGTAGGAGAGACAAAAAACAAAAAAATAAAAAAATTTCGAAATGAAAAAAAAAAAATTTCTGTTCATGTAAAATTTCGGACTTGCACAATTTTCTTCGTTTTTTGGACTTACACAATTTGCGTATCACAGAATAACAACGTGTAGAAATATGACAAGTATCAGAGACTTGTTTAGCGTGGTGCGTATTTGATTTTTCTAGGGTTCCACATAAAAATACACTTTTCCATAAAAATGGTCTTACACAGTTTGCACTCTAAGCTAGCGATATTTTAAATAGACAAAACTCGACCCTGATCCGATCCTTTTTTTTGTCAAATAAATAAATAAAAAATTTGCTCCATATAAAGTTTCCGCTGCTGGGAAGGTAATAGATACAAAAAAATAATTTTGAATTTAAACAACGGGTTTTAATAGAGTTTATTTACATATGTAATCGCAACTTGTAGGTAAGTTCTCATAAAACTGTGTTTTTGGAGGACAAACAGAACAAAACACAAACTCTACTATATTATAGTTATGTTATAAGTGATTGATATTTTTTCGATCTTCAATATCTAACAATTACTTGAAGATGGATATTTTTTAGATCAGCTGATAATTGTGGAATAGTGCGTAAATACGAATACGGAATACCGAATATGAATAGTAATACGAATACCGAATTGGAATTAGAATACGATTACTGATTACGAATAGGAATATCGAGTACTAATTACGCATACCGAATTCAGAATGCCTGTCGTAAGAGGCGACTAAAATAAGGGATTAGTACCTGAGCAAAACTCGTCGGCTAAGCAGGGCTTAGTACCGCTTCGAAAACCACAACAACAACTAGTACCGAGCGTGCCGGAGTTATTCGGCAAAGGACTGTTACAAAACCTTCGTGGAGCGTGTTAGTCACGGCGACAGCACGGTTTGCAGTATTTTTAATAAGGCATATATGCATACATTTTTTATCAAAACAATAGACTAAAATTCGATTTTGACATTTCGGACATTCTAAAAAATGGAAAACGGTTTTATACATAAAGTTCCATAGGTATAATCATACTTATTATACCTGTAGAATTCGTAAGGGCTGAACCAGAAATAATCAGTTGATGCAATTTCAAATTTATTATCATTTAATAATTGTTAAAATCTTTTCCCTATTCTTGTAAGGTGGTTATATTATGATTTTGGAAATATTGTAGAGGCCAACTAAAATCATTGATTGTAGCATCAAACACAAACCAAGGATTTGCTTTCAAAGTAAAACGAACTTTTCCAGTCAAATTTCCATCAAATTGTTTTGCCGATTACTCATAATCCGCATTATCACAGATAAATTCAATGACTGTTTAGTTATTAATATTCCCAAACATTCCATAGCAAATGGTAAAAAAAGATATTTAGGACACATATTTAATAACTAATAACTTTATTGAAATATAAATAAATAAAAGCGGCATATATATATGCTTTTAAGATGGCAGGCATATGTATGTATGTATGTACATGCATTTTTTAATTTAATGTATTATCAAAACAATAGACTAGAAATCGATTTCGATCACGAGTATGTACGGTTCTTAACGTTTTTTGATATTAACTGCTCTAATTATAAAATTATTAAACTTGATAAAAATCCGACAATTAGTTCCTCTATATAGATTTAGGTAGTTTATTTACAAATTGTATTGTGCCATATTCTCCAGTTATCATCCAGTCTTTATTTGCTTTCGATATGTTTTCTGCTTGTCCCTCTGATAGGCCGCAAATCAAATCTGCTTTCACTGTTCGTAAACTAAGAAGATTAGTTGGTATGAAACCCCTCAGGCATGTGGTGAAGCATTCAGTGAATTTCCATGAAAAGTCGCCTATTAATTTCCGGTAGTTAAGATCTCCTTTAAAAATAATGAGATCAGCATCTGAAAGTTTTGTATGTAAGCCAGGGTTCAGTTCGGACATTCTAAAAAATGGAAAACGGTTTTATATGTACATCAAGCTTCATACATACATATGTACGTATATTCGTACTTATTATACCTGTAGTATTCGTATGGGCTGGTCCAGAAATAATCAATTGGTGCAATTTCAAATTTATTTTCATTTAACAATTGTTGCCATCGCTTGCCATATTCTTGTAAAATGATTATATTATGATTTTGCAAATATTGTAGAGTCCAAGTAAAATCATTGATTGTAGCATCAGACACAAACCAAGGTATCGCTTTCAAATTGAAACGAACTTTTTCAGTCAAATTACTTTTTATTAAGTAATCGGCAAGCACAAAGTCCGTAAATAGCTCATAACCAGCATTATCACAGATGAACTCAATGACTGTTTTGTTGTTATCTTGCGAGTTTAGAAACTCAGTAAGCGAATTTGAATTATCAATGATTATTTTACTATCATACTGATGGATAAGATCGAATGGATTGCCATCCAGTTGAACCTCCGTACCAGATGTAATAGAGAGGTCACAGCGATTTCCCCACAAATTAAGCTAAACGTATTTCCAAATGTTATAATCGTTTTAATTAGAACTGTTTCAACTCTTTGATTTACCTTGAGTAATATTCGAAAAGAGTTAGGACAAATTTCAATGTCTTTTAAAGCATTTAATATTTCTTCAACAGGTTGAACAGATATGAGGAGTGCATTTTGTTTTTGCTTAGCAAAATAATCATACTTTGAAAGTGTTTGGGAGTTTTCGATGAAGGACGATAAGCGACGATACACATAGCATTCAGCATAGAGCCAACATGTTTTGAAAAAACTATTTTCCTCTTTGCCTAGCTTATTTATGAACTCATTCCATACATTCTTATCAGGTTCTAAAAGAAATAGCAATAACAATTACATATATATGTATATCCTTGTACATATATGTATACATATATTAGTTTCTTGTACCTCTTCCACTGAAAGGCTCTAGCTCTTTGTTGGTTTGTAATTGGTACTTTAATTTCGATATTAAGCCAATAACGTTTTTTATTTCTTCTCGAGAGTTCTGCAAATAAAATATTTTTGAAATCAAATACCATTTGCTTGTTAAGTAAATAATAGATACTAATAATTATAATTAATTATAGGCATAACTCGGTAACTTATAGATTAAATTTTTTTGTGTAGGTAGGTAAGCTTCGAATACATTTTTATTACAAGTTAATAGTAGGTACATTATTACTCATCTACTACTAACCTCACCGAACTCCAACACCAAATCATCCTTGCCTCTGGTTATGCCATCTATTATTGTCGTAAGAGTTACTGGCAGTCGCGAGCGTAAAGTATAATAGGCAAAGCTCCTGGAAAATTATATAAACAATTATAGTACATCTGTATGTATATAAATATATTTGAAAGTTAATCCAGTAAAATATTGTAAGTTTTTGTACTGTTTGTAAATTCCACGCATCCACGTGTGCGGTGGTGTATTCAAATCCAATATACCATATTTGGCATCAAACTCGGCTATAGCTGCTTTATTATCCGCGTTAGACATGCTTCATAAACTTTTTGATTTCTTTTGCGAAGTAGGCGAGTTTAAAAACAAATTTGTTGCGCTGATGCGATGAGAAGAAATTCAAGATAGACTAATGTCTCAATTCCGAATCGCAGTTTTTTAATTCGCACACTTTTTGTTTAATTATTTATAGCTTTTTGACAGTTGTCTCCAAGATATATATCTATCTACATACTTATATATATCTATACATATCTATTTATCTATATATATATTTTCGATCAGCTGTTTGTTTTACCATCGCAATGTAAATAGAGAGCGCATGAGGATGTGTTGAAAGAAGGTGAACTCGTGAGAGCGATATGGCATGCGCTACACGGCCAATATGAATCACGATATTTGTATCTATTGTGTGCTACACTTTCAATATGAATACCCCTATACAACGGTATATACCCCGCTAACAATTTTGCCAGACAATTTCTGTTTCAGACAATTCTGAAAATATTCTGAGTAAAAATTTGAGTATTTGGACAAGTCTTTCCGATTTCTTAGGTATTTCTAGGTAAAATTTTAGACGACGATACCCTGGCTAGAAAAAAACGGTTTTTTAGGGAGGTAGGGGGGGCGGAGGGGACCACAAAACTGAAGATCCCACCCTCCGGAGGCCTATGGTTCCCGAGATATACGTCGTTAAAGTTCCGATATTTCCCATACAAATTTCACTGAACACTGGCCAGGATTGCCGTTGGGTGTTGGGTTGGGTCTTGCCGTTTGGGAAAAAAAAATGGTGTAACACAAAATTTAAATAAAAATTGTCAAACACTTTTCTGCATTGGCGGCCTTCGGCCGCGCTTATTTAAAATAACCCTGGGCTACGCCACCAAAGTCCGGATATACAACCTAACCGTGGCTACCGCCACGGTGATATCCTTCTGCGTAGTACACCGCGCGATTTTTATTAAGTTTTGGTATTTTTAAGTAAAATTTGTTAAACACTTTTCTGCGTTGGCGGCCTTTGGCCGCGCTTATTTAAAATAACCCTGGGCTACGCCACCAAAGTCCGGATATACAACCTAACCGTGGCTACCGCCACGGTGATGTCCTTCTGCGTAGTACTCCGCGCGATTTGTTATTAAAAATTTTCATATTTAGGTGCCTTTTTCTTACTTACTTACCTCGATATGGCAACACAAAGAGTACTGTATAATACAACTCTACATGTAGTCAGAAACACAGAAGCACACATAACTCGTCGCGGTTAGTGAAAAAATGTAAACAAATTAATAAAAGCTAGTTTTTTATAATAAAAACGTAAAATTCTCCCGAAAATATAAATAAAATCAAAGTTTAAATGTAATTAAAAGTTATAAAAGTGAAAATTTGTATAAAAAGTATCGTTCCAAAGGCAGTTGAATAAATTTTCCCACATGAAATTTTGCTTTTGGGAAGGGTGAATTTAACAATAAATTACATGAATTGTGTAATTAAAAAATCTGTGAAAACGATTTATTTAGTTAAATTAAAGCTAGGACTTGCATTTTAGTCACATTGTAACTGATTTTCGTGGTGAAAATGCCATTATTTCGCATTTTCAAAAAGTGGATATCGACGTCGAAACTCTAGCCTATTTCTATCAGAAATGTCTGGGGAAATTAATTTTTTTTCTCATCCGACAAATCTTATA
This sequence comes from Urophora cardui, assembly GCA_960531455.1. Classification (NCBI taxonomy): domain Eukaryota; kingdom Metazoa; phylum Arthropoda; class Insecta; order Diptera; family Tephritidae; genus Urophora; species Urophora cardui. Next base: position 1,427,787 of record OY482670.1, read on the forward strand.
GATATCGGACCGATTTCGTGCAGATATGCCAAAATATTTTAAATTGTTTTTCTACAAGAAAATTTGTATTTGTCATCAGTTCAAGATTGAAGCAAAAAAATTTGTGAGCTGGAAATATATGTAAATAATAACAATTGGTGTGTAAAAAAATAAAGAAAATTGAGAATAAAATTTTACGCGTAGGTATATAGGTTTTCTCAATTTCCAGAAAATGGCACAAGAACTCAATTACTCAAACAATTTAAATCCGAACAGGATATGAACGCCGAATCATGACCAGATGATGCTGTCCTTTATCAACCCTACGAAGAATTACAAATCCTGCTACCCGAACAAGCCAGTTGCTTGGCCGTTAAAACCTATTAGAAAATGTGCGAACTCCCATTTGAAGTGCGTGTGTGTGCCAATGCTGAATTCATGTCACCCAATGGCCGCATGCAAAAATTGCCACACTTGCGTGCAGGTAATTTCAGTTTGGCCGAGTTCGAACCGATTGGGGCATTTGTCGAAAACAAGGGTGCAGCATTGGATCAATGGCGGAGCGTGTGAAAAGTATTTTAAATATAATAGATCTTAGACTAAGTACCGATGTATACATACATATATATGTATGTATATATATCTATACACATATATACATTCATATAATAAATAATTACAAATTAATTAATTTGCTACTACATGTATATGCGAATTTTAATTGAAAATTCTTGAGATATCTGTAAGATATCAATCAGATTCTTCTTCAAATAAGTCAGAAATCCTCACGATTTTTCTTCAGATATCTGTTAGATATCTATCAGATTCGTCGGAAAACAAAATAATTTCCCCCCCTTGTTCGTTCAGAAATCTGTTAGATATCTGTACGAATCGTCGGCAAAAAACAAAGAATTTCATCAGACATGTCTGTGAGAATTCCTGTCAACGTCTTCATACATTTCTCTTGAAGAAGTCGTACAGAAAACTTATTGATTTCGGAGTTTATTGCCGACAATCTGATAGAAATCTAACAGATTTCGGGTAAAATTGTTAGCTGGACGTCTATGTACACACATATAAACAATGACGACAATGATTAGATCATGCCCCTTATTTCGCCTTGGTTAAAATCTGAATTCGCTTGGGACTTGCCCATCCCTATTGGCCATGATGTGAATTCTCTTTGATTTGAATTCTCTTTTGATTGACATTACACTCTAACTTTGTAAATCAAAAAGAAGTTTCTGAATTAGCCCATGCGCCTAGCTCCTTAGATCTGCCTTGACAGGAAGTAAACAAAACGAATACTTTCCACAGAACGGAATCTCGTATATTGATAAGAAACAGCTGTGCTCAGCTGATTGAGGTAGCAGATTCTCAGTCAACACTTTTGCAAATTAACTTTCAAAGAAGCTTGTATAATTATACTAATTTAAGCGTTTATTCCATGCTTAATATAAACATGCGTCATGATACAAATATTTGAAAGTCGTTTAGTTCTTATTTTTCACCGGCATTGCTCTATTTGACATAAAATTTGTATATAAAAAAAAAATGGTTCGCTGGGTTGTTTGCAGGTCCCTTATTCCCGCGTTGTCCCATAGTGACGAGAGTACCGAGCGATATCAAACCGATATACGTGTATCAATTCTATATAGAGATTATTTGATACCCAGCTAAACATCGCATTCTCAAAGCACATTCAGACTGCATTTGAAATTACGTTGATTAGCTGAAATTACTTTCCGAAATTACGTGCGTTCAGACACGGTGTTGAGTAATTTACTTTAGTCGTGTTTCAGTTACGCTGATCCTGCGCCAAATAAAAATTTTTACTTGGTCAACTTAAATGAAAATATCATTAATAAAATACATACTCACACCAAATTAAATTTTTTATAATTTATTTAGCGCACTTGTATATCGTCGGTGATACTGCAATACGTTCCATTTCACTTTTCACTTCTTCCTAAATACACCTAAATAATCTTTTTACACTTTTGTCAATCACATAGATTTTGCTTTTATAATATATAACTTATATATAACTTATATATTATATAACTTCGCTTTTATATATACTATAAAAATGTAAAAAACACCGCGAAAAGTGAAAATATATAGTTTTTTCTCCTACCTAAAAAATATGTCACGGCGACATAGCACGTTTTGCAGTATCACCGACGATATGCGCTAAAATAAAAAAAATAAGGTTGTTCTCTCTGTGTGATTTTGGCCTGGCAAATTTGCCGAGATGACATAAGTGTGATAAATTTGCCGAGCACAACAACAAAATACACGTCTTGTCAAATTTGGAGCTTCGGCAAATTTCTCATACCCCAACCCGTGATATGTGATATCATGAGAAAAATATCACGGGAAATGCAACCATGTTATTACATTCACAATAGTCTTCTATGAGAAGTGAGTTTGAATTTATGTTTCTCGGTCTTTTTTTTAAAGTATTTTATTTTATTCAGATAAAAAATTAATTAATTCGAAATTGAAGCAAGCAAAGCAAAGCGACAACAGTCGTATAAAGATTGGAAAGAATATGACTAACATGCTAGTTCACAATAAGGTTGTTCTCTCTCTGTGATTTTGGCCTGGCAAATTTGCCGAGATGACATAAGGGCCTTTTCACATTACTCGGTACGACATCGGATCGACATTTTTTGCTCGGTATTTTCAGCGTACCGAAACGATTCCGCGTTGCTGTGTTTTTCACACTTGTGGGAATACTTTCGATGCGTAATCGGCAGAAAATAGGAAAACAAACATCGAAATTTGCAAAACAAAATTTTTAACTTTAACAAACCACTCAATAATAACAATAATGTCTTCTAGCGAAGACGAAGACATTATAACTTACTACATTTATAACCGAAAGTAGTTTTTTACTGACTTTGTTCTTCTTCTTTTATTACGCCGCAAAAATGTATGCAGTAATTCCTCAAATTTTACTGACCGGCCTTACCGCGTTGCGGTATACCGAAATCAATCCGCTCCGATTTCATGTATGCAACACTGATGTGAAAGTGCCAATTGAAATACATGTGGTCAGTAAGGTTTCGGTATACTTTCGGTAAAATCCAAAAATGTCGATCCGATTCCGCACCGAGTAATGTGAAAGCGCTCTAAGTGTGATAAATTTGCCGAGCACAACAACAAAATACACGTCTTGTCAAATTTGGAACTTCGGCAAATTTCTCATACCCCAAGCCGTGATATGTGATATCGTGAGAAAAATATCACGGGAAATGCAACCATGTTATTATATTCACAATAGTCTTCTATTAGAAGTGAGTTAAAATTTATGTTTCTAGTTCTTTTTTTTAATTATTTTATTTTATTCAGATAAAAAATTAATTAATTCGAAATTGAAGCAAGTATAAACAGTCGTATAAAGAGTGGAAAGAATATGACTAACATGCTAGTTCACAATGAACTCAGTTAGAATTTTATTTTCTTAAAGGTGCGCTCTCTCTGTGTAGCAAATTTCTCAAGATATCATGATATCTCGGCAAAAATATTAGACACGGAGAACAACCTTAATGAAGTCAGTTATAGCCCCGACACATAGCATACGTCAATCCGTCTACGTCGACGTATGTGACTGACAGCTCACGTACTTGACGGAGAGGTCGCCACATAGGAAACGTTGACGGATATACATAAATCAGCTGATTGATTCACCTTTAACTACAGAGGTGGTGGCAAAAATTTAACTCTTTAGAATATTTTGTAATTTCTCTTTTAAGTTGCCCTCTTGAAATTCAGTTTTCAGTAACTTCACATCTCCTGATAATTATTGACCATTTTGGTTTTATGGAGGAATGTTTTACAAATGAGAAAAAACTCGAAAAGCAAATTGCAAAAAAAGTAAAATTCAAGAGTAGCTAAAGGTTAACAATCAAAAGCAATGAGCTGACATAGCGACGGATTGACGTATGCCAAAAGTGGAGTGTTGGGCAACTTTGGTACGTTGCGGCGACGGATCCGTCGTACTTGTACCGATGTGCATTTAAATGCCCACAGTTTACTGAGCTGTCAGTCACATACGTCGACGTAGACGGATTGACGTATGCTATGTGACGGGCCTATTAGAATTTTATTTTCTTAAAGTTGCGCTCTCTCTGTGTGGCAAATTTCGGCATAAGTGCAGAATACGGCCCGTTAAGCTAGACAAAAAAAATTTAGTGGGCGTGGTCCGCCTCTTTTTCTGATTTCAGAGATATAATTAATCGCTCATATTAAGGGTGCTAGGGGGGGGGGGGGTAAAGATGAAATTTTCCAAATTTTAAAAAGCAAATATCTCGAAAAGTACTTAACCGATTTTAAATTAAAGCACACCATTGAAAAGGTAATTAAAAACAATTTTTTATGATATGCATATCGTCGTTGAAGATGCATTTTTGCGTAAGAGGTATTAAATTACATACCTCTTACGCAAAAATGCATCTTCAACGACGATATGTATATGCTTATAGTAAATAGTTTGTAAGAAAATTAAGAAAATAAAAAAAAAATCAATTTTTTTGTAAAAAACGTATTTTATTTAAAAAAAAATTATTATAAACATATATTTTTGTTACTGAAATCAAAAAGAGAATTCTATTACCTTTAATTTTATATATAAAATGTTATATAAATGTATATAATTAATAAGAAAATTTGTGTGAATTGTCAACCATGTATATGCTCATACTAACGGCATATGAAAAAAACGTTATATTTCGGGATCCGTACAATAAGTCGAAAAAAAATGTCGAATCTTAAAAGACCGAATTGAAAAAAGCATTATTATACCGAATACATTTTTGACCGAATTAAAAAATGTCGAGGGCCGGCTTTCCATTATTCCAGCACGTCCTGAGAAAAATGACTTATGCAGGGCGGTAGAGGGGCTCAAAAATTGTTTGTACAATTTTGCGAGTTGAAATGGCCGCAAAAGTACTGTGGACCGGGCCATAGATATTACTCTGGAAGAGAATTCTACCGGCTGAGGGTTATTTTTTATTACACGCTGAAGGGTGTACTACGCAGAAGGACATCACCGTGGCGGTAGCCACGGTTGGGGCACACGTCCGGACGGATGGCGTAGCCCAGGGTTATTTTTTATAAGCGCGGCCGAAGGCCGCCAACGCAGAAAAGTGTTCTGCGCAAAAGCACTGTGGACCGGGCCATAGATATTACTCCGGAAAGAGAATTCTACCGGCTGAGGGTTATTTTTTATAAGCGCGGCCGAAGGCCGCCTACGTTGAAGGGTGTACTACGCAGAAGGACATCACCGTGGCGGTAGCCACGGTTGGGGCACACGTCCGGACGGATGGCGTAGCCCAGGGTTATTTTTTATAAGCGCGGCCGAAGGCCGCCAACGCAGAAAAGTGTTCTGCGCAAAAGCACTGTGGACCGGGCCATAGATATTACTCCGGAAAGAGAATTCTACCGGCTGAGGGTTATTTTTTATAAGCGCGGCCGAAGGCCGCCTACTCTCAAGGGTGTACTACGCAGAAGGACATCAAATTAATTTGCGAACTCATTTTTATTCACCTTTCACGTTGGAAAAATATATAAACTTTAATTTAAATAGTACGTTTGAAATATACCGTTTTTTCCATATGCCGTTAGTATGAGCATATACGTGGTTGCCAATGCACACAAATTTTCTTATTATTTGTATATATTTATATAACATATTATACATCAAATAAAAGGTAATAGAATTCTCTCTTTGATTTCAGCAACAAAAATATATGTTTATAATAACTTTTTTTAAATAAAAATGGTTTTTTTATGAAATACATTGATTTTTTTTTTGTTTTCATAATTTTCTTACAAACTATTTACTGTAAGCTCATACATATGTATATCACAAAAAAGTGTTTTTAATTACCTTTTCAATGGTGTGCTTTAATTTAAAATCGGTTAAGTACTTTTCGAGATATTCGCTTTTTAAAATTTGGAAAATTTCATCTTTACCCCCCCCTAGCACCCTTAATATAAGCGAGCCCCAAAAAAAAATTATATCACTGAAATCAGTAGAAAGGGGCGGACCATGCCCACTTTTTGTTTTTTGTCTAGCTTACCGGGCCGTATTCTGCACTTGTTCCCAAATTTCTCAAGATATCATGAAATCTCGGCAAGAAGATTAGACACAGAGAACAACCTTAATGTTTTTGATTGAAATTGTTAAAATTTAGAGAAGAGACCGAATGTCGACGTCCAAACACGGAGACACGAAGTTGAGCAACCCGCTGCTTTTGTTCGTTTGTAGGTGAGAAGGCGACGAGGAAAGGAGGGGGGCACCAAGTCGTCGGTGCTCGGACAACACGCTTTGTGCAGCAATTCTTATCGCCAGTGACCAATCAGAGCGTTCGAAGAATGCCAGAACAAAACATAATGAACAAAAGTTGGCCAGCGACGAGTTGATGTGTTTGGACAAATGGAAGACAGAACAGCGGCACAAAAGAGAATCGTTGGATAATTTCGCGGCAGAGTTGCTGTGTTTGGACACGGACATTGCAGAGTAATTTCGTGAGTATTTTAGTCGAAATGCGCATTTCAAGGGTAATTTCGGCTGGAATTTTTGTATGGCGAAACAACGTTATTTAAGGGTATTCAACGCCGAAACAACGATATTTGCCTAAATAACCCTCAAAATCACGCCAATTAGAACATGCTTTTAAAACATCGGTAAACATCGATGTTTCAAGCCATGACATCGATGATACATCGATATTTTTTACATCCCTAGATAATTATTATATGCAAATTAATTGTCAAGTTCTTGAAGTGATTGTGCAAGTATTCTGAAAAACATTTATCAACATACCGAGATTGTTTATTTGCAAGAATTTCAGTAAATGGTAAGATTAAAATTGTAGTTTCTTCAAAATTTATTTTTTTTTTACTTGAAACGCAGAAAATTCATTAACACCAAACAAGAGTTAGTTGGTTGGATAATTGCGAAAAATCTATATTAAGGTTGTTCTCTCTCTGTGATTTTGGCCTGGCAAATTTGCCGAGTTGACATAAGTGTGATAAATTTGCCGAGCACAACAACAAAATACACGTCTTGTCAAATTTGGAGCTTCGGCAAATTTCTCATATCCCAACCCGTGATATGTGATATCATGAGAAAAATATCACGGGAAATGCAACCATAATAGCGTTTGTTGAGGGTAGGAAAGTGAATGGCAAATGCTACACTATCAATATGAATCGCGATATTTGAATCGCGATTCATATTGATGGTTTGATGAATTGCAAACTGGCGCTACACGTTCAATATGAATATTGCGATATATTTCTCGCTCTGAGATTCAAAATATTTTACTTCCGTCCTTTTCCCACTTTCACTTTCAATTCGTTTATTGCCAATATTGCGATCCAGATCACGGATTTCAAAATTTCTAAAAATACACGCATTTTGAAGGATCGCAAAATTTTCATGCTATACAGTCAATCCGTATTGTCAATATTGCGATCCCGGATCGCGGATTTCTAAATTTCTAAAAATACACGCATTTTGATGGATCGCAAAATTTTCATGCTACACAGTCAATCCATATTGTCAATATTGCGATCCGGATCGCGGATCGCAAAATTTCTAAAAATTCGCGATCCAGGATCGCGATCCATCAATACTCGATGCTACACTGTCAATATGAATCGCGATCCACGGATTTCGTCAATATATATTGATAATGTAGCATCTGCCAATGATTTGCAGGAATTTTACCACAAAAGAGCGAGAGGATCAGAGGATGTGAGCGAGACAAAAGTCTAGCTATTTGTAGGAATCCGCACACAGAATTTGTCTGGGTAATTTCCTAGAATGTGTCAAAATCTCTGAAGAAGAGGAAGAAATTGTAAACAGTATTGCCACAGCCTCAAAAAATTTCGTATCACAAATTGATACATTCATCGTTTTTTCGTATCACCGAAAAATGTTTGCAAAAAAAATAAAAATTAATAAAATATGCTGCTTTTTTGGGTTCTAACCCGTTTCACAATTTGATACCTACATGTTTTTTTTTCGTATCACCGAAAAATTTTTGAGAAAATAATTAAAATTAATAAAGTAAGCTACTTTCGCGGTTTTAACGATATCGTTTTTCTTTTTTAATAATATAAAAAATATAAAGATCATGCTTAAATTTTACGTGAAAATAAATATGAATACTTGGGTACTGTACCGAGTAATATAAAAGTTCTATAAAATGCAATGGGTCAAACGAGCTGGGTGATCTAGTTGCTAGAGCTGATTCTGGAATTGAATTGGAGTCATAGAATCAGTTCTTAAATATTTGTCGCGCTGCTCTCCTTTAAGCAGGGTAGGAAGAAACTCAGAGTATGAGTGAGTGAGTGAGGAATTTCAGCCTCACGGCATGATGATGAGTGGCCGTTTGCGTTTCTCGCTCATCTCTAAAGCAGAGTGAGGATTTTTTTTGTTTCCTCACTCATTTCGAATGAGCGATGAAGAAATGAGGCGCTCACGCTGCGTGTGAGATGAGCCGTCGTAGGATTCCTCTTCTCTTTGTGTAATGCGAGTGAGCGTGTGGGTGAGTGCGCAGAAACTCAGTAAATATTACATACATATATTAGAATGCATACATACATATATTTATGTTGCAGTGTGCAATTTAGTGACATGTTTTTCTAATAAAAAGCATGTCTGGTTGTTTTTCTGCTTTTTTTTCATATTTATGCCCGTTTTAGGCGATTGAGTAGGTATGTAAAATCCATATTTCTACCTAAACTTGGTTTTTGTTGTTTTTCATCTATGTATATGTGTAGATATGTATTTAATTCAGCAGATGCAATTACGAATATTTACATACGTATGTATGTAGGTAGGTAGTTAAAAGGAACATTATTTTTAAGAATGTGCATTCGTTGCTTGATATAATGTTTTTTGTATGATAAAATATATGTATGTATGTACCTACATATGTAGGTACTTACCTACTTGTTTAGTTTTTATTTATTATGCGACTAACGCAAAAAAACTATTTATTCGTCATTAGAATCATATTTTTTTTGCATTTGACATTAACAGTCTATTTCTCACAATTTTTTACCTTGACAACAATAAAATAAAATAATTTTGAAATAAAAAAGAAATGAAAATAGGTATGTACCTACAAGTTGTAAATTTAGCAAGCTCTATCTAACTTCCGCTTTTCAATCAAGGGAATGAAGAAGTCCTATTTGCGTACCGTATTGTTCCAAATATACTCAGTACATAGCCATCCTTCTATTTTAATTTTAATTTTCATTATTATTTTATTTTAGTAATTTATTATTCAAATTAAAAAAAAAAAATTGTTCTAGTTGAGTTTAAAATTAAATGACAATCAAATTGTTCTTTGAGGGATAGTTTATCTTTTTTCAACCTACAGTAGAATTGTTTTTGTAGTTTTACTTTCGGTAGATTTTTCAAACAATAAATACAAGAAAAATTCAGAGAAATAAAGTGGTGTCATACGGGCTTTCGTTATTCGATTTCGAACATAAAAGCGCTGCCAAAGAGTTTTCTACTACCATATTTGCCATAAAGTACATTATTTTGAACAAAAGTCAAGATTAAACAAATATTTAATCTTAAAATGCGATAGATTTTAAACGCCGTGCAGTAGATCTTCATATTTAAAAAAATGTGCTGTAGATTTACCACATATGCGTGCAGTGTGCACACTGCAGAGTAAACAAATTTGTAGCATTCATGCAGCTCCATACTGCATACTTACTACAGACGGTTGGCTGCGTCATCGCCAATCTGTGAGGCGTCGCTCATATTCCTCACTCACTCAGAGCAACTCATGAGGGCGCAGCTGAGGAGAGGCAACGCTACTAGCGTGCCTCATCTTGGCTGCTCACTCTGCTGCCACTCACGCAGAGCGCTCACGCTAATGTGTGGCCTCTGTTGTTTATGCGCTCAGAGGCCACTCATGCAGCTGCACCCTCATGAGTGAAGCATGTGTGAGTGAGGAGCCAAAATGAGGCAAATCCGAACCCTGCCTTTAAGACAAAATGCCTGCTATGGGCAGTGGTCCTACCAAAAGTTTGATAAAAATAAAATTTTTTCTAATGCCTCAGACACACATGTGGTATGAATATTATAATATCAATACTATGATTTGCATTTACTATGAAAATTTTCAATTAAACTACAATATGAGAGTGACACATATGTGGTATAGATCGCAATATTTCTACTATACTACGATGTGTGTCTCTAGCATAAGCCAAAATAAAATTTATCTACTTATCATTCATATATAATTGTGCTTAGGTGTTTTTTTGATAAATTTAAGTACTCCCTGATGAAGACAATGAAGGAGTTCCACGCAGGATTACTGTGGATGGGTACGTAGATTTTGCCCCAGAAAGAGGATTATGTGGTCTTTTCAACCAGTTATGCACCAAAATAAAGGTGTTTTAAAAATACAAATATTTATATTTCGAAAACAATCGGCCTCCGGACTATTTCGACTTCAGATATAGGATCGGAGGACGGTGCAGCGCCCCTTTTATAAACGGTTTTAGGCCCCCCTGGATCGGTAAAGGAAAGCGTGACCACGAGAAAAAAACCATAAAGGCATCAATTTGTGAGACCAAAATTTTTGAGGTTGTGGCAATACTGTTCCTAAGTGTCATTTTTGACACTAAATAGCATTTCGCACAAATGCGTTTGTTGAACTTTTCCTATTATCTTCAGTTTGACATAAAATAGCATTCTACCCAAAATCTCACCATACAGACCTCATGTTATTACATTCACAATGGTCTTCTATGAGAAGTGAGTTTGAATTTATGTTTCTAGCTCTTGTTTTTTAAGTATTTTATTGTATTCAGATAAAAAATTAATTAATTCGAAATTGAAGCAAGCAAAGCAAAGCGACAACAGTTGTATAAAGAGTGGAAAGAATATGACTTACATGCTAGTTCACAATGAAGTCAGTTAGAATTTTATTTTCTTAAAGGTGCGCTCTCTCTGTGGCAAATTTCTCAAGATATCATGATATCTCGGCAAAAATATTAGACACAGAGAACAACCTTATTGATAGATGTAGGAGGTTTCTTGCCTGTTTTGGTGGGGCGGTAACTTTACTCAATACCGCACAATTGAACATATTCATGTAGATACATATGTACTATCATATATATAAGTATTATATATATGTGTACTATTTACCTAAATACTTTATACATAATACATTCATACATATCTATATATTTTTATGGGAATTCCCATTACATTAAGGTAGAGAAAATGTATGTATGTATAATATATATATGTACATACATTGTATATACATTTTAAACTGATTTGTTGTGATTATGTAAACCAACATAGGTACTTAATACTATTTACTATGACATATTTTATATATACATAATTCTATATTTATAAAAATAATATAATATATTTTTATCGTTTTATCTCAGATGTAAAATCACCACTGCAATACTAACAAACATTTTCTACAAAGAACCAAAACCACCAAAATCAAAAAAAAAAAAAAAAAAAATCATCCATAAGTTCCAAAATGGCGATGTCAAAGGTTATACGTGTTTTGGAAAAATCCATCGCACCATCACCCCATAGCGTCCTTTTGGAGCATCGACATAAAACCGATAGTATCCTATTTGAATCACATGCCGTTGCGCTGCTCACAAACCAGGAAACCGATGTTATACGTAAACAATATACAAAACTCTGCGATGCCTATGGCTGTCTTGGTGTCCTCCAATTGAATGCTGGCGAGAGCACAGTGCTGTTTATAGTGCTTGTGACTGGATGTGTGTCGATGGGAAAAATCTGTGATGTAGAAATATTTCGAATTACTCAGACTCAATTTGTTTCCTTACAAAATGCAACACCTAATGAAGATAAAATCTCCGAATGTCGAAAACTTCTGAATTCTGGAACTTTTTATTTTGCCCACTCCAACGCAGCGCTTGCCAATTGTTTGCAAAAATTCGATATAACTTTGTGTGCACAACGACGTCAGCAAACATCAGAAAGTGACAATCGTTTCTTTTGGAATCGGATGATGCATATTCATATGCTGAGATTTGGTGTGGATTGTCAATCGTGGCTGCTGAAGGCGATGTGTGGCTCGGTCGAGGTGCGCACTGTTTATATTGGTGCTAAGCAAGCACGCGCCGCAATTATATCTAGATTAAGTTGTGAGCGAGCTGGTACCCGATTTAACGTTCGAGGTAATAATATATTTTTCCACACTAAAAACATACATACATACATATCTAGATCGTATAGCTTGGTGCAGAACATAGGCACCCAACCTTCTTTATTGATGTTTTAGTAGGTTTTGGATTTATTAAGTTGCGATTATTTCTCAATTTAAGGCACTAACGACGAGGGCCATGTTGCTAATTTCGTAGAAACTGAACAAGTCGTGTATGTAGATAATGATGTAACTAGCTATATACAGACGCGTGGTTCCGTTCCATTGTTTTGGGAGCAGCCAGGTGTTCAAGTGGGTTCGCACAAAGTGAAGCTGTCACGTGGCTTTGAAACCACAGCGGCTGCATTCGACCGCCATATGACAATGATGAAACAACGCTATGGCTACCAGGCGATAATTAATCTTTTGGGCACTTCGATGATTGGCAGCAAAGAAGGCGAGGCGATGCTGAGTAATGAATTCCAAAGGCATCACACCATGTCCACACACAAAGATGTCCCTCATATCATATTCGATTATCATCAGGAATGTCGAGGTGGAAATATTGGAGCACTTTCAAAGCTTAAAGAGCGTTTGGGGGCGTGCGGTGTTAATTATGGATTCTTCCATGCCTCCCAGAATCAAGTGCTGCGCGAGCAATTTGGTGTTATACGCACCAATTGTTTGGACTGTTTGGATCGTACGAATTGCGTACAAACTTTTTTGGGTTTGGAAATGATCAACCAACAAATTGATGCTCTAAAATTGGGCGAGAAGAAGCAAAACTTCGCCAGATTTGAAGAAATCTTTCGCCAAATGTGGATAAATAATGGCAACGAAGTAAGCAAAATCTATGCAGGCACTGGAGCCATACAAGGCGGCTCGAAACTAATGGATGGTGCTCGTTCTGCTGCGCGCACTATACAAAATAATTTGCTGGACAACTCAAAGCAGGAAGCAATCGATATTCTTTTAGTCGGCTCAACATTATCATCTGAGTTGGCCGATCGAGCGCGCATACTCTTACCATCGAATATGCTGCACGCACCAACAACCGTATTGCGTGAAATGTGCAAGCGTTACGCCGAATATGTGATGCCGCGTACGTGTCGTGTGGCTGTTGGCACATATAACGTTAATGGTGGCAAACATTTTCGCAGTATTGTCTTTAAGGACTCATTAGCCGATTGGCTATTGGATTGTCATGCTTTGGCTCGCGCAAAGGTGCTAGTCGATATTGATAATCCATCGGAGAATGCCACAACTCCGGTGGATATCTATGCGATTGGTTTTCAAGAGATTGTCGATTTGAATGCTTCGAATATTGTTGCCGCCAGCACCGATAATGCAAAGTCGTGGGCGGAGGAGCTACAAAAGACCATTTCACGTGACAATGACTTTGTTTTGCTCACTTATCAGCAATTGGTCGGTGTGTGCTTATACATATATATTCGACCAGAACATGCACCATTTATACGTGATGTAGCAGTTGATTGTGTGAAAACGGGCCTTGGTGGGACAACGGGCAATAAGGGGGCATGCGCTATACGTTTCGTTCTGCATGGAACTTCAATGTGTTTCGTTTGTGCGCATTTCGCTGCCGGTCAATCACAGGTAAACACATAACTGCATATATACTTAGTATGTATGTATATTTGTATGTTCATATGTACATGTGAAAGGATTTTTTTAATTCAATTTTGTATTTGCATTCAGGTGGCAGAACGCAATGCAGACTATGCCGAAATCACAAGAAAATTAGCTTTTCCAATGGGCCGTACACTTAAATCGCACGATTGGGTATTTTGGTGTGGCGATTTTAATTACCGCATCGATATGGATAAGGATGATTTGAAGGAAGCCCTACAAAATGGCGATATTGCCGCGGTACTCGCCAACGATCAGTTGCGCAAAGAGCAGGAAGCTGGCAATGTGTTTAGCGAATTTCTCGAAGGCGAAATTAATTTCGATCCCACATACAAATATGATTTGTTCAGTGATGAATTTGATACATCGGAAAAGCAACGCGCCCCTGCATGGACCGATCGTGTGTTGTGGCGGCGACGTAAGGCTCTAGCCGCCGAAACGGATGTGAATAGTGTTGAATGGAATCCGGGTAAACTAATACATTATGGCCGCTCCGAATTGAAGCAAAGCGATCACCGGCCAGTGATTGCAATCATTGATACAGAGATTGTTAGAATCGATACGCAACGGCGAAGAGAGGTTTTTGTTATTGCTCACATATATATCTTGTACGAATTTACATATATTTATTAAAACTTTTGTTTTGTGTTTCTTAGGTGTTTGAGCAAGTCATTAGGGATTTGGGACCACCGGATTCTACCATTGTAGTTCATGTTAAAGAACAAGCTGTCGATGAAGATGGTCCAACAATTTATGATGAAACTGTCATGTCGATTTTAATACAAGAATTATCGAAGATGGGCGAAGTGACTTTGGTGCGGTATGTAGAAGATACCATGTGGGTAACATTTCGCGATGGCGAGTCAGCATTGAATGCCAGCAAGAAACAATCCATGCACATTTGCGGTTTGGATTTGGAATTTGAACTAAAGACGGTCAATTGGCAGCCACTAGTTGATAATGAGATCGAACTATGCACCACCAACACCATTCCCTTATGCGCCAATCCACAAGAGCTGGCACAATTATTCAGTAATTCGCCTGATGTGCCACGGCGGCCCAAACAGCCACCGACTAGGCCAGCACCAGTCCGCCCGCCAATGCCCATGTCACCGAAGAATTCGCCGCGTCGCCAGCCACATGTCGGTGTTATAAGTGTCGTTCCAGAAATGTTACAATCTAAATCACCGAAACCACCCATGCCTCCACAACCCGCAATGGCAATGCCACAACCATTGCAACCGATGCAAGTATTCGCCCAATGCAACCAAAAGACGGCAAAACCACCGTCTGATGGCAATGAGAGTATTTCATCCTCGAAATCACAATCACCTACCGAGACGCAGCAAACGTCGTCTCCGTTGCACTCCTCATCATCGGCAATTTCACCTGTAGGTGGCGGCCTGGTCGATGGTTCATTGCCACCAACACCGCCGAGACAAAGCAAAAGTGGAACGCCGTTATCTACACCGACACGGCAATCCAAACAATCATCGCTCGACATGCAAGAGGGCGGCTCAACATTTTACGACGGCAGTGCTTGTAATATTTACGAGGAAATACAAGATGAAATTCCGGTACCTAGACACCCGCCACCGCCTTTTCCACCAGCGGTTAACGAAGATAATCTAACGCATTCCTCTGCAGCCACAGAAAGTCCCCGAAGGCTACCAAATCCACCGAATCAAATGGGACCGCCACCACCACTTCCAGCCCGACGAGGACCGCCACCAATTCCGAATCGTGTCGGTAATGTGCCGCCATTGCCAACACGTCCAAATAATAACAATTAATTTAGGTAATTACTACATTAACTGAATTCACATATGCATGTACATACATTCAGTATTTTAATTTCTTTCCTTCTTTCTCTAGCAGGCTTACAATTACTTACACATGCATATATGCATTGATTGTTATGGAGTGGCATATTGCATACATAATTCCAAGCAGCATTCCAGCCATGTTGAAGATGTTTAGTCTTGAGAAAGTATAAATTAATACGCATAAACATTTATAGCAAAGTGATAAATTTAATTAATTCAATTACCTAAATATGTAGTAATGAATAAGACAGAGAGATATGCTAGATATTGCTCAGCTGAATACTATAAATAATTTATATATAGTATCTATATAGCGTCGTACCATACGAAAACTAGCATACGATTTTTTGTGGCTGACGAAAAGTAACAAGTTCGACTTTTGACTGACGAAAACTATCAATTTTGTTTAAACAACAACAATTTTATTGTAAAAACAGTATATATGTAATTACTGTTACTTTTCGTCGGCCAAAAGTCAAATGTGCTACTTTTCGTACAGAATTTTTTAATTGCTAGCTTTCGTCAGAAACTTTAAATGTGCTAGTTATCGTATGTTACGACGATATATAATTTTCAAATTATGTAATACTTGGGCATTTCTTGTTTTAAGTATATAAGTTATATTTTTGCTTTATTATTTAGTATCCTAGAATCAAAATTTTCCTCATTATTTGAGTTAGTAAATAAGGCAAATACTTAAGTACTTGCCAGTTCCACAAAATATACATGCTGCATGCAGACATACATAGATACATCTACATATATAAAGCTTATATTCACACTGTTTAATGCATGCGTATTTTATAAAAACTGCAGTTGATATTAATAATATGTACATACATATGTATGTATATTTAATAAGAATGTGATGATAAAACTTAATGTGTTGCATAGTATATATGTATCTACATATGTACATATATCTAATATATACCTGTGTATTTACTTAAAGCTAATAAAATATACATACATAATGGCATACATATGTATATGTACAGTACATGGCAAAAATAAGTTTTCACTGGATATATGCCCACAGAAACACTTGTAAAATACAGTTCGAACTATTTATTTCATTGAAATTTACATCAAATTAAAGGATATTGTTTCATTAAAGTTAATACATAACTTGTTTAAATAATTAGCAAGAGATACTAGAAAGAAGGATATACAAATACAGGTATAAAATTGGTGACCCAAAATGAAGTTGTCAGGTGTTTAAAACCCACAGTGACCATAATTGCGTGCATTCATATTGGCAAGTCTGCGTGGAACAGAGTTCACCAGCTTTAAACATTCATCCTGAGTGAAATTCGACCAGTGGCGAAAGATGCAGTCTTTTAAATCGTGCAATCCTTGGGGCTTGTCTTGAGCAATACGCGTTTTTAAGCTGGCCCATGCATTCTCGATTGGGGATAGGTCGGGACTCTGCGGTGGCCACTTCATAATTTTAATACTATTATTCTGTAAATATTCTTTTACTATTTTGGCAGTGTGGATTGGCGCATTGTCCTGTTGTAGAACAAAATTTGGTCCTATCAATCATCTTCCTTCCGGTATTGCATTTTCTTGCAGTATTTTTAGATACACAGCAGCAGTTACTTTGCCCCTCTCAGGGGTTCTGTAGGTCGACGCCATACGTAAACCATACCGTGGGAGTACTTTAATCTAATCATAGATTCATCGGTCCAGAGCACTGTATGCCAAAAGCTTTCAGGTTTAAGTACGTGCTCATCATAAAATAAACGCCTCTTTTCCAGATTTATGGCGCTCATATACGGAATTTTGCGAGCGACTCTACCATGCTTTTGACTTTCATGCAAACGTCTTCGAATTGTAGATGTCGAAGGAGCAATCTTCCCTTCACTTATGATCTGTGAACGAATTTTAGGGGCGGATTTGAATGGGTCACAGTCAGAAATTTCTACAATGCGTTTGTCTACCCTCGCGCTGGTAATCTTGGGTCGGCCAGTGCTATTTTTTCGAAGAACGCGCTTGCTTTTCTCGTAAGCTGAGATGACTTTCCAGATTGAAGTTTGGGTTTTACCGAATATTTTTGAAATGTATCGTTGGGAATGGCCATTTTGGTGTAAATTAATTATAGCAGCACACTCTTGGTTAGTTAACCACTTGGAATTTGGCATATCTGTGGAGTTTTTGCAAAAATTATATTTAAAAAAGTACCCGGACTAATAAAGCAATCCCTTCAATAAAAATTACCTTTTTTTTTTGCAAAAATCAGCTCTTTAAGCTTTTAATAAATTTCTTAAAAAAGCTATTCCACTTTATAAGCAAATTTTTTGTAAAAATCGGCTTTTTTTTTGCAATGACAACTTATTTTTGCACCGTTTCTCTCTGCACGATTTCATTTAAATGTAGCTAAAATAACACATTTGTCAATAAAATCTCGATTGTTTTTGCACATGCCTACTCTGATATAAAACTGTTGAAAATATGCAAAAACAAAATGTACCTTCATAGTGTAGTGTACACTAGATTGATTTTATTTTCAGTACCTACTATGACAACTTATTTTTGCCATGTACTGTATGTATATGTACCTCTTTCCGTTAACACATTGATCAATTGGTATTATCTACATATGTACATTCATATCTTGTGTAGCAAAAAGTTCTTGATTTTCATTTCTAATTGTTTATGTACATTAATGAATAAGAAGAGCAAACATGTTGGTAAAAGCGATGGTAAGGAGCTATTTCTTATATAAACATACACATATGTATGTATGTATATACTATATACCCTGCAAAAAATGCGATTAATCCGGGACGTGTCCGGGATCAATCGCAAGGGAGCATGCGACTAATACAATTTTACATCCCTTTATATGGAGTGAATTGATCGCATTTGTTCGAGCATGTCCTATGAAGAGACTAATTGTTCAACTTGTATACCCGAACGGATACCAATGTAGATTAATCGCTTACATCCCGAACGGGTACAAATGTAGATCAATCGCTTTTATCTCGAACGGGTACAAACGTAGATCAATAGCTTTTATCCCGAACGGGTACAAATGTAGATGAATCGTTTTCATCGAAAATTGCAAGCCAAGGCTATTTTTATGAAAATGTCTAAAAATTATAAATTGTTATATATATTAAAAGAAAGTTTATTCAATTAGTTCTCTTTTTGTAGTGAATTCTTCAAAAAAAAAAAAATTTTAAGTTTTGAGAATGCATTTGTACCCGTTCGGAATGAAAGCGATTGATCTACATTTATACCCGTTCGGGAACAATTGGTCTACAATTAGTCTACATTTATACCCGTTCGGGAACAATTGGTCTACAATTAGTGTACATTTATACCCGTACGGTAACCATCGGGGACGAATTGTGGACCGATTGGTCTCGAAAGAGATCAATCCGGGACAAATCTCTTTCGGGATTAATCACACATTTTTTTGCAGGGTAGTGACATTTAAAATTCTATCTATCTATCACAGGTTTTGGGTAAAAAAAAACTAAACAGTTAAAGAAAAAACCTAGTCAAAAGCTCAGTTTTAAAGCGAACAAATTGCACACATAAGTATGCATGTAAAAAAAATTAAACAAAAAAGGAGCAAATTAAAAAAAAATGATTAAATGTATACATATATACATACATTAGGCCGTCTCGCCTTATAGGGACGCAAAAATAAAGTTCGCCGTACGCCTCCGCATATGATGTCTTTTTGGAAAACATTTCCGGAAAAGTTTTTTATTTTTTTTTTTGGACGCCGCTAGATGTCGCTAAAATTTATTTTTCTCATATCTTTGGTATTTATAGTTCGATCTCTGAGTTTAATACACCAATGGCTTTGGCTTGAAAGGACGTCTTATACTATGGAATATTATTAACCCAATGTGCGTCATTGGGGTCACTACCACCCAGTACTTATTTTATACCAGCCTAATGCAATTTTTTATGCCTGCATGTTAAACGTAGTCTAAAATCATTAATCTTTGGCAAAAGAAGTATTTCGATCGCTTCAGTAGAACCCGAAATAAAACACGTTCAACATTCCGTGGAATATAAGTTTTTCGCTTCCTTTGGTCCTTTAGGTTCATTTTACAAAGATTTCTTCTGAGGAGACCTGTACTGAAATTTTGTGGCGAATAATTTTCTAGAACATTCTAACCCTCTAGCACGTCCAATAAAGGGTTATTTTGACCCCCTTTTTTAGAAAATCAGGAAAAATAGTATTTTTAAGGTCGCTATAGGGTTAAAATGTTCTAGAAAATTATTTGGCATACAATTTTACTAGAGGTCTCCTCAGAAAATTTTTCTGTAAAATTAACCTAAAAGACCAAAGGAACTGAAAAACCTATATTCCTCGGAATGTTGAACGTGTTTTATTTCGGGTTCTGCTCAAGCGATCGAAATACTTATTTTGCAAAAGATAAATGATTTTTGACTACGTTTAACATGCAGACATAAAAAAGGTACATTAGGGTGGTATAAATTAAGTGCTGGGTGGTAGTGACCCCAATGGCGCACATAGGGTTAATAATATTCCATAGTATAAGCCACCCTTTCAATCCAAAGACATTTGTGTATTAAACTTAGAGATCGGACTATAAATACCGAAGATATGAGAAAAATAAATTTTAGCGACATCTAGCGGCGTCCAAAAAAAAATTAAAAAATTTTCCGGAAATGTTTTCCAAAAAGACATCATATGCGGGGGCGTACGGCGAACTTTAGTTTTTGCGATACGGTCTAATATACATATGTATAAATTAATAAATTGTCCAGTTGGACTGCAGTATGGTATATGCATATGTATATATGTATATATGAATATCTATAATTGCCCACTAGGCCTTTGTGTAAGGTAATGCGATGATCATTCATTCCAGGATTTGTGCTTTTGGTAGGTATACCACAGATACACCTAAAGTACATATGTTGACAGTCACGTACGAATTGAGCACAGATCATTTCTCCACTGACTGAAGTAGGAGTTAAGAAGAGTGAAACGACACAGTAAATTTATACGAATGAACAAAGTTAGGTGGTAGGCAACTGTATATTCAGCACTCACAGTTAAAAAAAGCAAACAAAAGTATCATAAAAAAAATTCGAAACCAAATGATTGTAACGGTTTCAATAAGGGCCGATTTCATAATGAAATTCTTAAAGCTCGTTTTGTTAAAGGATCCTTTTAGTTAAAGAGAAATTTAAATGTTCTTTAAAGTGGGACTGATTTCATAATAATATAATATTAAAAGGCTCCTTTAACGTCAAATAATTGTCATAAATTTAAAAATATTGAAATTTGACATTTTTTTCTGAAAATAAATAAATTTTTGATAGTGGCTTTATTTTTTTTTGTTTGAAAAAAGAAAAAGAACAAAGAATCATAATTTGGAAACCCAGTGCAGATAAAATAGGAAGCGGTCATCCAACCTCGCAAAAGAGGAAGAAGATGAATACTGCATTATAAGACTCAACAAACAAAACAACAAACAAAAGCGGTTCAAATATTTTAATAAATTTTGATATTTGATTTTGACAGACTACAGAAATTAAATTTTTTCTGGCAAAAGGAACCTTTAAATAACTTAAATTCCCGTTTTTGGGTATTTAACTTTAAAGGAACTTTTATCTTCAAAAAGACTTTATGAAATCGAACACCAAATTAAAGGCTCCTTTAGAATTTAAGGGAACTTTTAATTTGATTATGAAATCGGCCCTAAGTAACAAAACCTGTAACGAAACTAAATTAATTTTGTTCCTTGTAACAGAAACAGAAACAGAAACAGAAACAAAACTCCTTTGTAACAAAAGTCGTAACAAAACTCCGAAACGTTTCCAGCAGAAAAAAAACCTGTAACGAAACTAAATTAATTTTGTTCCTTGTAACAAAATCCGTAACAGAAACAAAATTAATTTTGTTCCTTGCAACAAAAACAAAACCAGAAACGAAATTAATTTTGTTTCTCAGTGGCAAAACTATAAAAATTATTATAATACTATTTGCCGTACATTAGGATGGACTTATTAATTTTAGGTATATAATATATATATGTATGTATACCTGTGGCATTTTGATGTGTAAACATCTTTGCTTTAGCTACGAGTAATTTCGAAAAACAGGTAAAGTTTACGCGTATCTAATGAAAAGTTTTGGGCAGGGCTTCTACAGGGAGCCCTAATCTTTATGATTCCTAGGTCGGGTCGCGAGATATGAGTCAAAACGAGGACCCGGATGATCTTGTGTGTTTCTGAGCAATATTGGTATCTAATGAAAGGTGTTGAGCGGGGCTTTCGTAAAGAGTCCTATTCTTTATGATTCCTAGGCCGGGTCTCCACATATGGGTCAAAATGAGGACCCGGATGATCCTTGAATATTTCTGAGCAATGTTGGTATCAAATGAAAGGTTAATTTTCGACATATCGTACCAGACCCGATTTGAAAATTAATTATTTTCCGACATTTTGGGTTGAAAAATAGTAAATATGTATGTATGTACATACATATATTTTTTGAAGAACGCTACCCAGCCAGCATTTTTTGAAAATTTTGATCAAAAAATATTCAAATATCATACCCCCAGATGATTAAAAACGATCAAATTTAAAAACATTTTCTATTGGAATATGAGTGAAATGTCGGGAGAAAAATGTACCCTAAATATGATTCTGCTTAAATAATCATTTATGCCGCATATTTTTAAACATCTTTTAATCATTTTTTGATCGAATTTGATATCATTGAAATATCGTACTTCATTTTTTTTGGAGTCATATTTGACTGTTTTTCACAATCATTTTTTGATCATATCTAATATTATTTCGTGATCATTATTCATTGTTTTTCATGATCATTTTTAAGTTATTTTTTAAATCATGTGTGATATAATTTTATGGTCATAATATATTCTTTTTTGGATATTTTATAAAATTATTTTTGACTACTTTTGCAATATTTTTTGATTATATTTGGTATCATTTTATGATCACAATTAATTTGATTTTTTGATAAATTTTTAAATTATTTTCTATTACTTTTTGCATTATTTTTTGATCATATTTTATAATCGTAATAAATACCTTTTTTGTTATCCTTTTTTATAAATGAAAACTCTGAACTACATATTTTATTTATATTATTTAAAATTTATAATAAAATTTATTAGAATATTAATTTATATTAATTACATAATAATTATACGTAGTTATAGAAATGGCTTAAGAAAAGAATATGCAAACATATTTTCACGGTATACTTTAGGTAAAGATGCGTCGCTTGTCAGCTCATTTCGAATGCGCTTTAGTTCTCCGATATCAGCATCACACGATTTATAGGATGGATCTCGATTGAATGCTTACCAAAATTCCTGAAGAATGCACAATAAAATAAAAGCTGGTCCTGTTCGTTTGGGTTTCTTTTGAAATTTTGCATCATTAATATCTAATTCAGTTACGGCATTATACGGTGTGAATTTGATACTGCGTTGTATAGAAGCAGGTACAAGTTCGGGTTTGACATTTTCATTTGGTTTTGAAATAACCTTGTTTAGCGACGCCCCTGCAGATAGTAAAAATACATTACATTAATTAAAATTTAAGGTCGTATTAGCAAACAGAAATAATAAAAAAAAAAATAAAAAAAAAAATAATAATAATAAGCATTTTTTGTGGATAGCGCTTCAGTATCTGCAGATATCTCTACCATTGGATTGACGGCACGTGATCTCTCAATTGGTGCTTCTGTTCGATATTTGCCTATGTATATATGTATGCTTGTATGCCAAGTCCACCGAATTGTTGCGAGAAATTATTGGTATCTGAAAAAAGAATTTAAAAAGTCAAAAACTATACATACATACATTTTCCTATGAAACTTTTCTTACCTTTTCCCTTGATGTTCAAAATTTATTTGATGGAAAACTTTTTGATATGAAAACAAATGTTGATTTTTGTATAGGAAAATTGCTGTTTTATAAAGTATTTATAATTCAACAAAAATAGTCAAGAGTGTTTCTGATATATGATTAAAAAATTATTATCATTTTTTGATCATCTAAAAGGAACACATTTGATTATTCTTTTTGTTTCATTTTATGATAAATCCATATTTATTCAACACAAATAGTCAAAAAAGATTCTTATATGTGATAACAAAATGATCATCAGTTTTTGATCACCTAAAACAAACATATTTGATTATTCATTTTGTTTCATTTTACGATAAATCAATATTTATTCAACAAAAATATTCAAAAGTGATTATGAAATGCTATTAAAAAATGATCATCAGTTTTTGATCATCTAAAAGGAACATATTTGGATATTCTTTTTGATTCATTTTATGATAAATCAATATTTATTCAACAGAAATAGTCAAAAATGATTCTGATATGTGATTAAAAAACGGTCATCAGTTTTTGCTCATCTAAAAGGAACATATATGACTATTCCTTCTGTTCAATTTTATTTTCACTCAGCATATAGTCACCAAGAGTAATAAAAAGCAATTCATTTGGACGAAAATTCAAATGTTAATCATCTCAATGCTATGTGGGAGCTACAACCTGAAAATGAAAAAAAAAACAAAAAAGTATTTTTAATATGATTTTTTATTAAAGAAAAGTGACTTCATTAGCAACAAAATAAAATAGGAACGTAAATCCAAGCGCAGAGTTGGGCAACATTTATTCGAATAACGAATATTAGATGAATAAATTTTTTTAACTTTATTTGAATTAGAGCTCCAGATTTTTTTTTGAACATTTTCGAGTAGCTCGAACAATTGTTGTTCAAATGCTCGAACAGTCGTTTGTTTGTTTATTACCCGTATGTTTGTACGGGCATTTGAACAATTCGGGCATTTTGAAGTTTGTTTTTTTTCTTTTGTTTATTATTTTTTTTCTTCTTCATATGTAGTTGTTTTTATTTTTGTTTTTTCGATACACATTTTTTTTGTTTGTAAGCTCGAATGCTCGAATGTTTGTACGGGCATTTGAACAACAAACGGGCTTCAAACAAAAACGATCAATTCGATTTGTTCGATACCCGGGTATCTAGAGCTCTAATTTGAATAATAAATAATTTCCGAATAATTTATTCATAGGGAATTTATCGAAATAAAATTTTTATTCGAATAATTATCTAAATAAAAATTTATTCGAATAATGCCCAAGTCTGTCCATGCGTACATTTTCCCGTACTGTTGGCACTTCTATGATATTAACAAGAAGGCTTGCGATTATTTGCTAATTTCTAAAAAAAAAAATCGCAAAAATTAATGACGCATTTCGTTTTCAAGCTTGCCGAAAAATTCTGAAAATCCCAAAAAATCCGAGTATGCAGTTCGTATCGTCGCACATTTAAGTTTTGGTGTAGTAATGTGAAACTCTCCAGTTTAATTAAAATGTTCACTGATTTTTGGTAATTTTATTTTTTAATAGTATTGTGTTGTAAACGTAAGTGTGCTATTCCATCGTAACGGGTGGAACAGTTTTACACAAAATTTTATCTTTGCTAAAAGATTTCTGTAAAATCAACTAACGAATTCTGCTTTTGATAGAGCGGTATGCAAATATCGCATTCAATTAATGTTACATTAAAAAGAAAACCTGCCATAATGAAATATATCTAGTATTAAAAAAATATTATGTTTTAAAATTGTAATAGGTGGAACAAAATACAGAAGCCATCTTTAAGTCAAAAAATGTATTACTCAAACTCTGCGAATTTATAGTCGTAATTCATTTTATTCACATACATACATACATATTTTCATTTGAAATGAAATATGAACATTATAATAATACAAACATAACAAATTTACTTTTTTATTTTTATTGCTATAATCCAAAACTTTAGTGTAACTAGTGTAACGGGTGGGGCATGCGTGAATTCCAATTTCTTCAGAAACTTATTGAGTATGAATTAAGGATGCTAAAGATTCAAAATCATTAGTTATATAGAAAATCGGATTTGGGGTCTAGGTTAACTTTCTCATGTAACGTTCCAAGTACAATTTTCAGTGTTGTTTCTTTGCTAATAATAGGGGAATATTCTGCACTCATTTCTTATTTTTATCCCGAAAATCCGGGGGCAGAAATTCTACTAATCCCGGGATTTCGGGCGTTACGATTTAAATTGGAATCCCCAACAACTACATACATAATATTTTATAAAGATTCTTCAAATGGTATATATGAACATGATAATATCATATTATGTAAGCTTAAAAATAATAGAACAGAAGAAAAAACTGTGAAACTTATACATTTGTTTTTGTTTAATTTATTATATTGCAACCCTTAAAGGCCAAACGCTAACATGTATGCAATATTAAACAAGATAATTGTTGTTATTAGTAAAATCCATTGAATATAAAGTGTTATAAATATTACAAATATATAGGTACATACATATGTATGTTGTAATTACCTGAATTACACAGTTCATAGGTAGATATAATCGATATAAGCGTAAGAGAAAACCTATGTATGTACATCCCATTATCAAAATACGTATGCATGTACATACATATATATATATATATATATTAATTAATATAATCCCTATGTATGTACTATTACACATGACAAATGGTTATAAATAAATACATATACATACATACATATAAACAATATTATTAATAAATATTTGCTAAAAACTAATTGTGCTAATAAGCGGGCCCAGTCAACTTTTACCAGAAGGACAGTTGCCAAAGCAAATATTTGAATCGTGTCATTGGTGTACATAGCTGTCCTTAGACAGGTAATATTTAGAGCCGGTGCGGTTTGCAAATCTGGCGCCATATCGCCTTGATGTAACTTTCTATTGAATTTTATACTACATATGTACACGGAGAAAACTATATTGATGTCACATCCATATATATTGATAATCCTGTCTGATCCATAAACTATGGATGTCGTCTCCATATAATGGGTGTCATATCCAAAAAAAATTGTAATATATACAAAAATATGGATATGACATCCATAGTTTATGGATCAGACAGAATTATCAATATATATGGATGTGACATCAATATAGCTTTCTCCGTGTATGTACATATATGTATACTTAAAAGTTGAGTTAATAAAACAAACATGCAAATCATCTGGATTCTAGAACCAGGCGGGCAAGGCTTCCAGCGGTGCATTTTTGTAATTCGGCAGCGCAGTACAGGCTCGCTGCTGACGCCAAAATTCTTGACGCTTTCTCAAAAAATCCACCGCTTCTTTGGCGTAAGTGGATATGTTCTCCGTGTTTGTGTCGGCGCGTACCAAATCGGGATGTTTAAGTAAATTCTCCAAATACTCCTTGTCTACACATAATTCACCCAAAAGTTTGCGAGCATTTCTACGTTCCATTTCGGCTTGTGATAATTTCGGTTGGCGATCACCCTTTTGTGTTTTTTTTCCATCCAGTTTATTCTTCTGTTTATTTTTAATGGGTACCGCGGCTGCTGTCGTCGTCGTTATTCTATTCGCCGAACCCTTGCCTATCGTATTCTCAATAGCCTCTTGTGCTTTTTGCACGCCCAAACGAAACGAGGCGAGTTCGGGACGGGCACGTACGCCTCGATGGAAAAACATTAGACTCTGTTCGAATTGGCCAAGGAAGTAGAGGGCTTCGGCTTTCTGGTAAATGGCGCGGATATTATTTTTATCTTCGGCGAGTGCAGTCTCGGCATCTTCCAGTGCTTTGGATGCCTCGCCTAACAATAGATAACATTTGCTACGAGAAACAAGAGCATTTATATCGGTGCCATGTAGCTCCAGTGCCTGGCAAAAGAAATAGGAAAAAAAATAAGTACATACATACATATATGTATATAGTAAGTAGTACATGTACGAGTATGTGAATGATAATCGCAAATTGGGTATGTATGTATGTATGCATGTACATACATATGTGTTCGGTGCTGGGATTTAAGGTGCGAACCTGCGTAAAGAAATGTACAGCATTTTCGGGATTTGCATTCTTTATCTCTTTCAATCCCAACGCAATTATCGAATTAATATCCGCCTCCTCTGGTATCTGCATTGCTTCGTTGCGATCTTGTTTCTGTTTCAGTTGCAAACTTTGCTTGATGTCGTAGGTGCCGGCGCTGACTGCAGCTGCGCGATCCTTGTCCGTGTAGAAATCAACGAAGTTCTCTTTCGGTTTCTTTTTCAACGCCTGCTCCTCCATTTTTTTGCGTGCGGCCCGCAATTCCGCCTCTATTCTATTGCTACGACCGTTTGTATTTACAGCTGCATTCTTTTCCGCTTCATCCGCAAATTTGACCGTTTTTCGGCCACCACCGCTCCTGCCGCCAGAGCTTCTTGCAGTGGTGAGCGCGTAAGCGCTAGACATTGATCGGCGTGGAACGTGGTGAGCCCCAGCAATGAGGCGTTGGGATGAGATGCCTCTATCTCGGTCGCGACGACGACTGTTTGTGCGTGGAGAATTCTCCAACGAATCGTCATCGGCGGTCACGCCAATTCTTATGAAACTTTGGAGCAACTCCTGCTCCTTGTCCACGGCCAAAATATTTTTCGCAACGTTCGACATTTTAGTAACTAACGGTACGGAAATGGAAGCTATTGTGTAAAAATTCACACCTTGACTTTACTATTATGTGTATGTACATATGTATGTATGTATGTGTATAACCATGAATGGAATTAGATAGATACCGCATTAGGGTGAATTTATTTATTTATTTTTGTTTACACACACCTTCTAGTCTGCTCTAAGTACTTCCGAAGATATGTAAGTCGTTGGAAATTTTATTATAAATGGTGGAAAAAGCGTGTTAAGTATGCATTTAATTTGCTTTAAATTTGTTTCCAAAAATGTTACTCATACGCCACGGCAATAAGCTCATATGTAAACCTAGCTGATATCCGTGGGTTTCATGCCACGTTTCTATAAAAATATGCAAAATAAAAGGAAAAAAAGAACTTTACATTTTTTATTTACCATTTCCAGCAGTATTACAGAAAATTCCAATGTGTGAGAAAAGCAAATTCCATGCATATTTAACACCCTTTTTCCGGCATATATTATAAAATTTCCAACAATTTATCATCGCAAGTAGTTAGAGCGGACTAAAAGGTGTGTGAATGCAAAATTTTAAGCCAAAAATTCTAATGGTTCAGGCTGTATAACGTTTTGAGTTTTATTTTATTCAAAATTATTTTTTGATAGTGGAACTTTTTTGGTCAAAGTTTTAAAAATAATAATTATTTTCCATCCTTGATTCAAAGAGCTTGAGAGTTTATTAATTTCAGATAAAGTTCTTCTTAATGGAGCATTGGAACTATAGAGAGTTCTACTGCAGCTAATATAAAATATTTCAAAAGTACGAAACGATCTAATTTGGACATTAAAGATTTGCATTTCTAAAAAAAAAATCTGAACAGATTCCAGCCGATTGATATACAATTGATAATACCGTCTCCATATAAAAGCAGCATATTCTAGCTTGGATCGAACATATGCCGAGTTTGACTTTGATTTAGAATATCCGAGCTCTGCCATCCGACATTTGAGGAAAATATAGGTTTTGAAAAAACCTCAAAAGAGAATTTCTGAAAACTATTTCGGAATATGTGTAGATATCGTCGTACCATACCAAAAGTAGCACCCGATTTTTTGTGTCTGAGGATTCGTCAGTGACGAATACTAGCATATACAATTTTTGGCTGACGAAAAGTGGCACTTTAAATTTTTCGCTCATGAAAACTAGCAATTTCGTTTTAGTTAACAACAACAATTATAATGTATAAACAATTTAAATTATTGCTAATTTTCGTCAGCCAGAAGTCGAAGGTGCTACTTTTTGTACAGAGTTTTTCAATTGCCAGTTTTCGTACGAAATTTTAAAAGTTCTATCCGAAATTTCGCTTTTTGGGTCACCCTAATGATTATGGAAAGTTGTTTGTTGTCAAGGAACTTCCATTGATAATCAATAACAAAAAAAAAACCCTAAATCACAGTGTAATGGGTTGATGTGAGTGGGATCAGTTGGCCACCCAATGTCGAATCCAACTTCCTGAAGGAAGTCTGATTGCTGGCGGTTGTTTTCCAAATACATACATACCTATGTGCATAGTATATAGCGCAAAATTCTATGATCGTCTTCGTCAGTAGTTTATGCCTATGTTTTTTCAATACCCAAAAAGAATAAAAAAGGTGGAATTTCTTTTCGGGGATCCATTCTCTTTTTTTTCAAAGAATTACGTAAACCATATCATATCTACTACATATCGTCGTTTAAAATGCAAATCCGCTTATCGACCACGTACAAACCGCGTAAGTGACATTTTTGTTACGTGGTTTGTACTTGGTCGATACACGGTTTTGGACTTTAAACGACGATATGTATAACACCACTTTCGCCATCCCTGTAGCGATAACCGGTAGGTAAATCTAAACCACCTCCATACACCAAACCCATCGGGATAACCTTCCGTTTGGATATTGTCCTCGCAAAAGCAAAATCTGTATAGTGAGTGATTACGCACAAAACAAAAACAAACAAGTGAGAGCGCGGTTGTCTTCGGCCGTACCGAAGACTTCATACCTTTCATGAACGGGTCTGATTTTGTTTAGCTTACCCATATTTTGACCTTGAAAGTTCATAGTAACATCGTTTAGGTCCATATGGGTATGAACACAGCAAAGTTTCAAGTCCTTATCCGTTTAAATGGAGAAGTTACACCCAAAAATATCCATATCTGAACAATCGGTTGCATGAAAGCTATAAATTATAATGATCCGATCTTGACAAATTACAGCGTCATTAATTAGGTCCATATTAGTAAAAATACTTCAAAGTTTCATGTCCTTATCAGTTTAAATGGACAAGTTATACCCAAAAATGTCCATATCTGAACAATCGGTTGTATGGGAGCTATATGTTATAGTCGTCCGATCTTGACAAATTTCGGAGACATTATTTAGGTCTATATGGGTACAAATACTTCAAAGTTTCATGCCCTTAGCTGTTTAAATGGAGAAGTTATACCCAAAAATGTCCATATCTGAACAATCGGTTGTATGGGAGCTATATGTTATAGTCGTCCGATCTTGACAAATTTCGGAGACATTATTTAGGTCTATATGGGTACAAATACTTCAAAGTTTCATGCCCTTAGCTGTTTAAATGGAGAAGTTATACCCAAAAATGTACATATCTGAACAATCGGTTGTAAGGGAGCTATATGTAATAGTGGTCCGATCTTGACAAATTTCGGAGACATTATTTAGGTCCATATGGGTACAAATACTTCAAAGTTTCATGCCCTTAGCTGTTTAAATGGAGAAGTTATACCCAAAAATGTACATATCTGAACAATCGGTTGTATGGGAGCTATATGTTATAGTCGTCCGATCTTGACAAATTTCGGAGAAATTATTTAGGTCTATATGGGTACAAATACTTCAAAGTTTCATGCCCTTAGCTGTTTAAATGGAGAAGTTATACCCAAAAATGTCCATATCTGAACAATCGGTTGTATGGGAGCTATATGTTATAGTCGTCCGATCTTGACAAATTTCGGAGACATTATTTAGGTCTATATGGGTACAAATACTTCAAAGTTTCATGCCCTTAGCTGTTTAAATGGAGAAGTTATACCCAAAAATGTACATATCTGAACAATCGGTTGTATGGGAGCTATATGTAATAGTGGTCCGATCTTGACAATGTTCGGAGACATTATTTAGGTCCATATTGGTACAAATACTTCAAAGTTTCATGACCTTATCAGTTTAAATGGACAAGTTATACCCAAAAATGTACATATCTGAACAATCGGTTGTATGGGAGCCATATGTTATAGTGGTCCGATTCCGCCGATTACGACAAGTAATTCAGCTTCTCCTAAAAATAAACTCACATTTCGAATTTCATGCAGATATCTCGAAAACTGAGGGACTAGTTTGCGATCAAACAGACAGACAGACAGACGGACATGGCTTAATCGACTCAGCTCATGATCCTGATCATATTGGTATATATTTTGGTAGGTCTGTCACGCCTCCTTCTGGTACTTTCACCATTCGTGTTTCGGCACAAAGTTATAATACCATTTCATTCCCATGAAAGGTATAAAAACTGTGTAGTAATTGATTGCACTAAAGACAAAAACAGTAAACCAAATTTTAAAAACAAAGTGTGGATAGTGTGACCACGGGTACTTTTTATTTTAATTTGATCCAATTCAAGGTTTATAATTCTTGATCCCATTGTACTCATATGAGTACGGAAAAATTAGCTTTTTCGAGACGCAGTCAAAAGCCAATGCGGTCATCTTTCGTAATGTAAACGCCATTTTATAATACGGCAAGATGTCGCAAATGGATTTTTCTTCTTCTCATGGTTCAATATTCGAAAAGCTCTCTGTTTGGAAAGATGTTTGTTATCGTGCCGTCAAGAAAACAAGAGAGAAAGCTTTTGGAAAGCTTTTGAAGAAGCTACCCAGCAGGAACAGACCCGGCAAAAATTATTGGACTACTTGGTACATTTCATTTGGACCACTTGGAACTTGTCACATGTAGTCAGTCAATCATTGTGCTAGTGCCATGCATAATAATAACACTACCGGACCAAATTTCATAAATTTTCATATCCTCGACATTTTATACATGAATCCTATGTTAAATTTCTGCTGAATCCAAATACATATGTATCAGATGGTTCAAAAGTAGAACATTTTTCAAGATATTTTGAAATTTCAGTTTTTGAGATAAGATTTTTACGGTATTTAATTTCGTTTTGAGATGATAAAATGCCCTTTCCAACAAAGCAAAAATATTTAACATCGACGTTTAATTGACGGAGTTATGGCGAACAAAAGATATTCTTTTATACAAATTTTCAGTTTTTTCTCGATATTCATCTTTCTTTTCTATTTTTTTTTTCGAAATATTAAGTGAGCTCTTGGTCTCACACTTTGTGTTAATGGCATATTTAGTGAACATTTGCCACTTTCCGGATTATAATCAGTA
The DNA here is from genome assembly GCA_960531455.1 of Urophora cardui. NCBI lineage: Eukaryota > Metazoa > Arthropoda > Insecta > Diptera > Tephritidae > Urophora > Urophora cardui. The sequence goes on from OY482670.1 coordinate 1,460,416, forward strand.
TAAACATTATGATGTTATAATTATGTTTATTTTTTATCATCACAATTTTGTATTTAACTTCATTATTACATATGTATATTAAAATTGTTTAAATGTTGATGTTGAATGTTTTCGTCGTTTTGGTACATTTTGTTCTTCTCGAAGAAGGAAGCAGCAAAAATGGCCCATCATTCAATGTCCTTGGTATCGCAATTCCATTTATTTCTTAGTCAAAAAGGTATTGTTGGAAAGGGTATTTCATTCTCTCAAAACGAAATTAAATAACGTAAAAATCGAGACGGTAATGGCGGAGATATTGACAGATCCTACTTTTTTCTTAGCTGAAAAACAGAAATTTCAAAATATCTCGAAAAATGTTCCAGTTTTGAATCATCTGATTTATGTACTTAATCATTTTTGGATTCAGCAGAAAATTCTACATAGGAATCATGTATCAAATATCGAGGATATTTCTTTTGTCGGATAGTGTAATAATCATAATGAATTGGGAGTCGTACTAATCTTTTGAGAGATTATTAAATTTATTTATTTTAGGTGCTCCATGAATTCATGCACTGTAGGTACTCCACGGATTAATCCACAGTAGGTACTACCCCATCAATTAATTCAATGTAGGAAATCGGCGTATGTAATCCGTGCCTAAGCCATCGCCATGCTAAATGGACCATATTAGTGATGGGCGAGTCCGAGATGTTTTATTCGATTCTCTCGATTGTTGAAACATCTCGAATGCTCTCGATGGTTTTCATTCGTATTCGAGTCAAGTCGTAAATGGCCGTCAGTCGAAACAATCGCTAAAACCTCTCGGAATCGCCAACGATTCCTCTCGTTTTCAAAGCAACCCTACAACATCTCGGACTCGCTGCAAAAAATACATAATATTTGTTGTTCCCGCTTGAATATTAAAATTGCTTTAAACAACATACAGAGTGGTACAAATCTATTGCCGTTGTTGCTACTCGTAAAATTAATTTGTTTCATAAGCGTCTCACTTCAGAAAATTGATTAATGTTTAAATAATTAATTATTATTTTTATGCACGACACTCTTTAGTTGTGATTGCAATAATGCAGCGTCTATGAATAGCATATTTTTCAATTTGGTTAATTTATTTATGTATTTGCCTCACTTCCATTAAAAATCCTACTTTCTTTATCAACAAACCTCATTCAGTTTATTTTATCAACTAAAACCTATCATCAAAACAACAGCCGGCCCGCCGACTCGAAACGATCCCAAAAACATCTCCCTTGTGTAGTCGCGATGTCATCGAAACAACCTACGACTCGTCGACTCGGAACAATCGCAAAAACATCTCGCTTGTGCAGTCGAGATGTCATCGAAACAACCTCCGACTCGCCGACTCGGAACAATCGCAAAAACATCTCGATTGTGTAGTCGAGGAGCGAGTCAACTTTTGACTCGATTGTGATTTTGCAACGATGGCGATTCTCTCGATTGTCTAAACATCTCGGACTCGCCCATCACTAGACCATATATTTATACTCAGCTGTACTAGTACACAGAGTATTATAGGGTACGTTCGCGACGGCAATCAGAACCGCAGTGTTGCAACTATCACGTTCTTCGCGTGTTTGTGGCAACACCTGCAAAAGTCAAACGTTCGTTTGACACATCAACCGTGCAGTTGCTTGAATAATCGGCAACAGAAAATTTGTGTCTGCAATTTTTGCTTTAAAAAAATGGAAATAGAAGGGTAAGTGCGATTGCTATATATTAAATGGAATATGCAATAATGTAATTTTAATAACACAAATTAATTGCAAATACTTTTAATAATGCTGTTATAGCAATATATCAGCTGAGCATCAGCAGGCAAGTGCAAAATAAGCAACGGGGTTGCTGTACTGCTGCAATTATAAATTTTCATGAACGTACCCATAGCTTTAATCACATAACGGTGGATTGTAAGAGAATGAAATAATCGAGATAGATATAGACTTATATATCAAAATGATCAGGGTGAGAAGAGAAATCGATTGAGCCATGTCCGTCCGTCCGTCCGTCTGTCCGTCCGTCTGTCCGTCTGTAAATACTCTAACTCGCGCAAAAATTAAGATATTTTGATGAAATTTGAAATGCAAGTTGGTATCGACACTGGGACGGTTGGTATTGAAAATGGGCGAAATCGGGCCATGACCACGCCTACTTTTCCTATATAGAAAAAATCGGAAATTTGGTATCTCAGTCACTAATATAGCTGGAGCGATGAAATTTTACCCACGTGTTGAGCTCAGGCCCCTAGGAAGAAATTTGATGAAATTTTGGAAAATGGGCGGTGCCACGCCCACTTATTAAGGGTCAAACATGGAAAGTCTTATATGTCATAACTCAGAAACCATTGAAGATATATCGATGAAATTTGGTATGCGTGATTTACTTAGCCAAACATTTGGACGGAAAATAGTTAAAATCGGTTGACGGACACGCCCACTTTTATATATGTGTATTATAAAGTGACCTAATAAAAACATTTTAAGCGATATCTCTGCCAAATATAAAGAATTTTCATTAAAATTTTATGGCAGGAGTCTTACTACGAACATAAAACAAAAACCGTAAAAATTTTGGAAAATGGGCGTGGCACCGCCTCTTTTTAGAAGCAGGAATATACGAGATTCCTTAGCCTATAACTCGACAAATAATTGAGATATTATAACGAAACTTGGTGTGTACACTTTTATTACTTGTGGTAATACATGTTCAAAATTTTAGAGAAATCGGTTTGACGGCCACGCCCTCTTTTATATATGGGTATTATAAAGTGGCCCAATAAAAACATTTTAAGCGATATCTTTGTCAAATGTAAAGATAATTCATTGAAATTTTGTGACATGAGTTCCACAATAGACCGGAAACATAAAATAGACAAATTTTGGAAAATGGGCGTGGCACCGCCTCCTTTTGGACAAAGGGATATACGAGATTTCTTAGCATTTAACTCGACAAATAATTGAGATATTATGGCGAAACTTGGTTTATACACTTTTATAACTTGTGTTAATAGACACGCAAAAATTTATTGAAATCGGTTATGACCACGCCTACTTTTTAACAAAGATATTTCTGGAACACCCTTTGGGAATTTGTAACGTGACATCTTTGTGACTAAAAGTCATAAAGAGATGAAATTTTTCACAAAGAATAATATTCATATGCTTAGTTGGATGACTGATAAAAATTTAGAAAATGGGTGTGGCTACGCCCACTTTATGCAGCACTCGCTTTATATAAAATACGCCGTGTTTCCATCAAACGCAAACAAACAATGAACGCATACAGCTGAGTATCTAATGTTCGATTCCACTCGAACTTAGGCTTCCTTACTTGTTTTTTTTTATATGAAATGTGGTAAATTCTAGGGTACTCGAATGATCCACAGCGAATACTCCATACACGCGTGCTGCGTAACCCAACTGGTTATATAATGCATTAAGCTATCCGTAGTTCCACAAAGTCGTATAATTTACCTGATTGTAACCAGTCAATGCTCGGCCATACTCTCGCATTTTCATATGGCTGTGGGACTGATCACACAATAGCTTAATGGTTGTCTCCATCTCCTCGAAAGTATCCACTTTGGACTTTTTGCGCGGCATTTTATCGCAAAGTTAGTAAGGACGTACCTATTATGTATTTGCCCTTCAATTATAATTATTAATATACATATGTATTTATGTATTTTTTTTTTAATTTTAATTATTACGAGTCGGAGAATTATTTTATTGAAGCATTAAGGCGACTTTATGCTTGAATCTATCGTGTGAAACTGAATGAACCTTTTTAGTTTGAAGTTAACTGCCATGACCGACGCTTAATGAAATTTATATATGTATGTACGTACATATACCTATAGTACATACATATGTATGTATTGCTGTTTGAGTAAAAAATTATATTGAGGGTAAAGAAGTTGCAAGGGAAACTTCTACGAATATTTATCGCAGCGAATGCCTCATGCTCAATAAATTGTTGTAGCCGGAATTTTCTAACTGCCCACCAGGAAATTTTTTTTGTGATATGAATTTGTCAATTTATAAATTTTAATATTGTTGTTGTTGTAGCTAACAAGACACTCCACGAAGTTTTTACAGTGTATAGGGGAAGTAACAGTCCTTTGCCGAAAGAATCCGGTAAGCTGGTTCCTTTTGACATTAAAGCATGTTTATTTAGTTTTTTTCAAACTATTTTAGTTTATAATTATGTAATTAAAACACCATTATTGCCCAGTGTATGACAAATACATACATACATATGTATGTATATCGGAATGCCTGTTGATGATTCCACATCTTTATTTAGGTTAAAATTTTGGTTATATGAGCATAAAGAGTGGGTAAAAGCTTTAGTTTTTGGTTTGGAAAATAATATACATATGTATCTCAAACTTAGCTCATGCTCTTGCTCTAAAGCCCTCAGTTATTACATTTCGATGCTTATGCATCCGGGATATATACAAAAACTTCTTACCTTTATCCAAAGGAATCAATATAATTAAATGGCAGATTCGGTGCGATAATCTTAATGCATTTCATCTGTAGGTGCAGCTAGCCAAACAACTTTCCTGCATGGTGCACATGAAATGCATATTTATGTACACATTATGTACTTAGTAAATAAGTTGAAAGGTTCCTTTCTTAAATATTGTACAAACAAACATGTTAATGCATAAATAGTTTGCGGCAGGAATTCCGAAGTGCATCAAGATATTATGGTTTGCATGCGATGGATGACAAACGGTAATAAACATTAATAAACAACCAATAACTTCAACTACCGACGTATGTATGTACATACATTTGTACATGTATGCCTGTAACTTGGACAGAAGTTACAGAATTGTCTAAATTTGTTGGTTTTAGGGCCTTTCCGCTTATTTATTATACTCAGCTGTACTAGTACACAGAGTATTATAGTTTTGATTTCCTAACGGTGGATTGTAACAGAATGAAATAATCGAGATAGATATAGACTTATATATATCAAAATGATCAGGGTGAAAAGAGAAATCGATTGAGCCATGTCCGTCCGTCCGTCCGTCTGTCCGTCCGTCCGTCTGTCCGTCTGTCCGTCTGTCCGTCTGTACGCACGATAACTCGCGCAAAAATTGAGATATTTTGATGAAATTTGGAATGCAAGTTGGTATCAAGACAGGAACGGACGGTATTGAAAATGGGCGAAATCGGACCATGACCACGCCCACCTCCCCTATATAGTAAAAATCGGAAATTTTGTATCTCAGTAACTAATAGAGCTGGAGAGATAAAATTTCACCCACGTATTGACCTCAGGCCCTTATGAAGAAATGTGGTGAAATTTTGGAAAATGGGCGGTGCCACGCCCACTTATTAAGGGGCAAACATTGAAAGTTTATGAGTCATAACACAGAAACCGTTGAAGGTATATCGATGAAATTTGGTAGGCGTGATATACTTACTTAGACAAATGTTTGGACGAAAAATTGCCAAAATCGGTTGACGACCACGCCCACTTTTATATATGGGTATTATAAAGTGGCCTAATAAAAACATTTTAAGCCATATCTCTGTCAAATATAAAGATATATCATTGAAATTTTATGGCAGGAGTCCAACTATGGACATAAAACAAAAAACACAAAAATTTTGGAAAATGGGCGTGGCACCGCCTCTTTTTAGAAACAGGAATATACGAGATTTCTTAGCCCATAACTCGACAAATAATTTATATATAATGGCGAAACTTGGTGTGTACACTTTTATTACTTGTAGTAATACATGTTCAAAATTTTAGCGAAATCGGTTGACGACCACGCCCACTTTTATATATGGGAACTATAAAGGGGCCTAATGAAAACATTTTAAGCGATATTTTTGTCAAATATAAAGATAATTCATTGAAATTGTGTGGCATGAGTTCTACAGTAGACCGGAAACAAAAAGTATAAAAATTTTGGAAAATGGGCATGGCACCGCCTCTTTTTAGACAACGGAATCTACGAGATTTCGGAGCCCATACCTCGACAACTAATTGAGATATTATGACGAAACTTGGTTTATACACTTTTATAACTTGTGTTAATAGACACGCAAAAATTTATTGAAATCGGTTTATGACCACGCCTACTTTTTAACAAAGATATTTCTGGAACACCCTTTGGAAATTTGTAACGTGACATCTTTGTAACTAGAAGTCATAAAGGAATTAAATTTTGCACAAAGAATATTCATATGCTTAGTTGGATGACTTTATGCAGCACTCGCTTATATAAAATACACCGTGTTTCCATCAAACGTAAACAACAATGAAAGCATACAGCTGAGTATCTAATGTTCGATTCCACTCGAACTTAGGCTTCCTTACTTGTTTTATTTCGCCCACAACTCAATAAATACAAATTTGCCAATTTTTGGGCTTATCCGTTTAATTAAACGAAAGTATGTCGATTTGCATTAAAAAAAGGAAAATTAATATGCATTTGGATGTGCAAATATTTGTATAAATATGTATACATACATATATATGTGTGTGTATACATATGTTGATTAAAGTTTATTGTTTGCTAAATTGGTTTAGCGCACGCGAGACAATTTGGGTCTTCTGCTAATTCAAATGATTCTTTTCATCATAATCAACCATATCTTTATATAAAGTAAGTACGTATGGTGCGTACACTGTTATAAATATTGGAATATTTTTAAACTTTGATTTGGTTTGAAAGAAATTTAAAATATTTTTTTGGGTTAAATTTTGAACCTTCGAAATTTTAAGTTTCTTATTCCTTTAAATTCAAACTTACAAAAGTTCAAATATTTCAAAGTATTTTTTGGAATAAATTTCATACGTTTTTGGTTTCAATTTTACACTTTTTCTCATTTGAACTTTTAAGGTTTAAATCTTAAACTTTCATTGGTCGTAAAATTTGGTTTCAAAAAAAAAAATTTAAATTTTTGATTTGAAATGAACAATATAAAAAGCTTATTTATAGTTATTAGACAATTTGAATGAATGACTGTGTTGCGTTGTTTGAATGGAGAAACAAACAAACACAAAATAATTATGGAAACAGATAAGATGAAGAAGAAAGAAAAGGAGAAGAAGAGGATAGGAAAAAGACACAATATGGAGAAGGATTAAGGGGATGTTGGGGGGAGAACAATATGGAAGAAAAGGAGAAAAAAGGTTAGGAAAGAAAATACAATAGGGAAAAGCATGAATAGGATTTGGGAGCGAACATTTTTTTTTTAATGTAAACCAAAAAAAGGTTTAAATTTTGAACTTTTGAAAGTCTTAAAATAAATTTTAATTTGGAATAAAATCTAAACCTTAAAAGTTTAAAAATCTTTTTAACTTTTCAAAGTTTAAATTTTAAAAATTTTTCGGTCGTGTCTTATATATCGACCAATATCGTCGTACCATACGACAACTAGCATACGTTTTTTTTGTGGCTGACGAAATGTAACAAGTTCGACTTTTGGCCGACGAAAAGTAACAAAATCGAGTTTTGGCTGACGAAAACTATCAATTTCGTTTAAACCACAACAATTTTAATGTAAAAACAGTATATAATTACTGATACTTTTTGTCAGCCAAAAGTCGAACTTGTCACTTTTCGTCAGCCAAAAGTCGATTTTGTTAATTTTCGTCGGCCAAAAGTCAAATGTTCTACTTTTCGAACAGAATTTTTTTATTGATAGTTTTCACCAGAAATTTTAAATATGCTAGTTTTCGTATGGTACGACGATATGTATGTTTTTTTATTTTTTTTTTTTACAAGAAAGAAGCATCGGTAGGTAATAATAATAGCAATAATAAATTACACAGTCCTCATCAGAAAAAGAATCCCAGTTAAAGACTAGAATACACAGCTGATCAACTGGTTTTTGAACCGAACCACGAACCGGGCCGTTTCTATTTTAACATTCAAAAACCGAACTGAAAACCATTAACAAAAAATGGTTCGGTTCGGTTCAAAGCATTTTCAAGCTTCATAAATTATAATAAGCGAATTCAGTTTTTTGGTACTCTCCCCAGGGAAGGTAATATCGCGGCCTAAAGTCAACATTTTGTTTTTCTCTCATGAATCTTTAAATTCATGCCCTAGATTCTTTCCGAAAGCGGACATTCCTTTTTAATTTAATCACACAGGAGGCGGGTTTAATACGGCTTTCAGAAACACATTCATCTATTGCTTCCATTCGTACCACCTTTGAAATGAGTTTGAAAAAATGGAATTTCTCAAATTGAGAATCAGCCCAAAATCCCATACTAAAAATGTGCTTTTTTGTTTGAGAACGCTATCAAGAGATTCCTGCCGGAATGATAACGGTGATCTGGTAACTGATGTCCAGAGTGTACTTAAGTTGTGGAGGGACCACTTTTCCTCCTTGCTAGATAACGACAACAATGAAATTGCGGAAGGAGAAGATGTTCGACCCGAATCCCCAATAGCAGATGATGGTAGGCGTGTTCCACCACCCGATCATGACGAAAAGCGAATAGCAATGTCTCGGCTTAAAAATAACAAGGCCCCGGGCGCTGATGGCTTGCCAGCCGAGCTATTCAAACATGGTGGCGAAGAGTTGATAAGGAGCATGCATCAACTCCTATGCAGAATATGGTCGGACGAACGCATGCCCGACGATTGGAACTTAAGTGTGCTCTGCCCAATCCACAAAAAAGGAGATTCCACAATACGCGCCAATTATCGTGGGATAAGCCTTCTGAATAACGCATATAAGGTCTTAGCAAGTGTATTGTGCGAAAGATTGAAGCCCACCGTCAACAAGCTGATTGGACCTTATCAGTGTGGCTTCAGACCTGGTAAATCTACCATCGACCAGATCTTCACAATACGCCAAATCCTGGAAAAAACTCATGAAAAAGGAACCGACACACACCATCTCTTTGTCGATTTTAAAGCCGCTTTTGATAGCACGAATAGGAATTGCCTATATGCCGCAATGTCTGAATTTGGTTTCCCTGCAAAACTTATACGGCTATGCCAAATGACGTTGACTAACACCACCAGCACCGTCAGAATTGGGAAGGACCTCTCCGAGCCGTTCGAGACCAAACGAGGTTTCAGACAAGGTCACTCCCTTTCGTGTGACTTCTTCAACTTGATGCTGGAAAAGATAATACGAGCTGCAGAACTTCACGTGCAGGAAGCATCTTATATCATAAGAGTGTTCAACTGCTGACGTACGCCGATCACATCGACATCATTGGCACTAACACCCACGCCGTATGTTCTGCCTTCTCCAAGCTGGATAAAGAGGCTAAGAAAATGGATTTGGCGGTAAACGAGGACAAGACGAAGTACCTCCTATCATCACACAAAGAAACAGCACGCCCTAACACGGCAAGGTTGATAGCTACAAATTCGAAACAGTTAAGGACTTCGTCTATTTGGGAACCAGCATTAACACCAAAAATAATGTCAGCACTGAAATCCAACGAAGAATCACTCTTGCCAATAAATGCTACTTTGGACTAAGTAGGCAATTGAAAAGTAAAGTCCTCCTCCAAAATCACACTCTACAGGACACTCATCGTTCCAGTCCTCATGTATGGCGCAGAAGCATGGACTATATCAAAAGCAGATGAGATGGCGCTTGGAGTATTCGAGAGGAAAGTTCTTCGGAGGATTTATGGACCTTTGCCCGTTAGCGAGGGCGAGTATCGACGGAGATGTAACGACGAGCTGTGCGAGCGGTACGCAGACATCGACATTGTTCAGCGAATAAAGATCCATCGGCTGCGCTGGGCAGGTCATGTCGTGAGAATGGACGAAGGTGCTCCAGCCAAGAAAGTATTTTTATCGAAACCCGCTGAACGCAGAAGAAAAGGGAGGCCTCCACTGCGTTGGGAAGATCAGGTGGACAGTGATGCTGACTCCCTAGGTATTCCCAAGTGGCGCCATGCTGCACGAAATAGAAATAGCTGGCGCGCTTTATTGAACTCGGCCAGAATCGTCTAGACGGTTACGTGCCAATTAAGTAAGTAAGTAATCAAGAGAAATTTGAGGTGCGTTTGATAACTAACGTTTGATATTTGAGAATAGGGTTACTTCTCAAATGAACCTCAAGCTGAAAATGAAGAAAAATGTGTATTGGCTGTTTCTATTACCATAATGATAATGCAAGTGTTGTTGCAATTTTCAACTGTGCTTTTATTTTCGAACATTTTATTATGTTTGGAATTTTATATGGTCAAAAGCTTTCGAATTAACATGAATTCATGGCATTTTCGCTATGTATGTGCATGTACATATGTGTGATAAAGTGCATTTTTTCTTTATTGATATTGATGTATGTACATATGTACATATGTATGGATGTATGTATGTATGCATGCAAGTACAACATACATAAATATTTTAATATATATTTCTTTATATATTTTTTAAATGTGCATATATATATGTATACAAAATTTTTTTTATACATAGGCATATTTATGTGTTTATTATCCCTTCGTAGATTAATTGAGCCTTGGAAAGTAGTTTTAAATTTTGTGTGCATGTACACATGTATGTATGCATGTACATATTTATGTTTTTACTAAATGTTAAGCTCCTCTAGCTTTTACAGTTAATAATTCTGGTTTTTAACTAGTCTCCAGTTTGAAATTTTCACTCTAATCGAGATCCTTAAATAATCGATGAACGCACGAAAAGAACTTATGCAGACATAGTAATACCAGATCGGCCTAGAGCAGTATTAAAATGCTAAAGTGAGCACCCTTTTTGAGCGTGAACTACTGCATTTTGTTCGAATCGAAATATTAGGGTCGTTGAAATATTTTGGTGCTTATCTTTGTCGTTCCTCTAAAAAGGCTTAGAGTTCGCTTAAACTGCTAATCCAACCCAAAGATTAATTTAAATCCACTTACATTGTTTGTTTCTGTGTTCTTATCCCAAGGCTGATCTATGTATGTACATTGCAGCATTCCGATGGTAACGAGGACATTTTTTATAGTATAATTGTAACGACTCGGGCCTTTTTCCGTTTCTGTAAAGATCTTAATTCGTTACACCATAGATAGAGAAACCCAGTTTAAATAAATAATTAACGAATACTGCCTCCAGTTGGGGATGGGCTGACAGGGCTCGATCGGGTGTGATTAGTTCAATTCAGCTCAAATCGGTCGACGTTTTAATGCATGCGTGTTGTGGCATTATCTTACATATGTATGTACATATGTGCGCGTGTATTGTATGTAAATATATGTATATGCGTACATGTATTTAAGTAACTCCATTTTTTAGTCTATTTTAGAGCTATGGGCTATTTAATTTTACGATTTTAATTTTTTTTCAGTTTCCTTTATTTTTATCTACAACTTTTCCTCTAATATTTGTAATAATTTATAATTATGTATAATATACTTATGATGTACTATGTATGTATGTATGTATGTATGTATGTATGTATGTCTTTATACTCAATAGTGGCATTAGAATTTACTAGTAAAATTATTAACCAATTTCTTATCGAATTCTCATGTATGTAGTAGATGTATGTATGTATTTACGTATGTCTATATAAGTATACAATCTAACTCATAAGATTTTGTGCGAGCTACCTTTATTTTTGTCATTTTATATAATCATATTTTTTTAGTCTATTATGTGTGCAATAAATTGTTTTTTTTTTTAAATTATTTTTTATTAAAAGTGTTACATAAATACTACAACAACATATGTATGTATGCTCATGCATATGGTCTTAAATGAAAAAGTACTAAATGCGTTTGCTTTGCTGAAATACTGAAGTTACAAAACGGTCGTCTTTTTTTAAAGTACGAAAATTTTCTCGGAAAATTAATTACAAAAAGTTATCTTACGCACTTCCTTATGTGCAATTCATCGTGTTTGTGTGCTTCTTATAAAACAATAGCAGTGCTAATATTAAATTTCTTTTTTTTAAGACTTCATTTTACTACACAAATTACTTCTTCTTCTACTTTAGCTTCATCTAGATTTTCCTACTTAAATAATATTCGGCATCATTCAATGTAATCGGTGGTGTGCAGTTTTAGATGTTGCACCTATGATCCGTACGCGTCCCATTGTACCAGTCGCTCCACCACTACTTGCGCTGCTGCCAGCGCCACCGACACTACTGCCAGCTCCGTGCATTTGCAAGTGTGCACGCAATTGCATTTGATATTGTTGTTGTTGTTGCAGCTGTTGTTGTTGTTGTTGTTGTTGCTGTTGTTGCTGTTGGAGATGAAATTGTTTTTGCTGTTGTTGCTGTAGGTGCTGGTGTTGTTGTTGTAGCTGCTGTTGTTGTTGTAGTTGGTGTTGGTGGTGCTGTTGCTGAGATGATGGCATATGATGGGGCTGCTGCTGCTGCACGGGCGCATGTTTAGTGTCGTTGCAGTCGCAGAACTGCGGCGGCGGAGCTAAAACAATGTTTTCGGCGGCAATAGGCATAATCGGCCCAACTGCCGTCCGACCGCCGGCGCCGCTGCTGTTGGGCAGCATGGCCGCATTCATCATGGCTGTGGTGGTGGTGGAATGGTGGCTAATACTGACGCCGCCACAGCCTCCGCCTCCAATTACGCCGAGCTCATGGTCGCTGTCCGCTTCGATGGGCGGCGGCAATTGCATCAGCGAAACGGCGGCAGTGCGCGTGGCACGTTGCATAGCAATGGCAGCTGCTTGTTTGCGAGTGAGCGAGTTGTGACGCTGGAATCCTTTGGCCGGTGGCGATGGACTCAAATCGCCGTCATCGTCCGAACGCTGTTCGTCGTGCTCCGATTCGTACATTGGTGAAGCAATATCAGTCGATGACTGTAATTTATTGAATTGTTGTTGTTGTTGTTGTGCTTTTACTTTTAGCATTTGTTGTAAATGTTGTTGGTGGGCCAATTGCTGTTGTTTTTGTTGTTGTTGTTGTTGTAAGTAGATTTGCTGTTGTGCGGCCAGCAATTTCTGATTCGGATGCAAATGTTGTTGGGGAATATTAGTAGTTGATTGATGAAGATTTGCTGTCATCGTTGTCGTTTGAATGGGCTGAATGGGTTGATTAGGCAATTGCTGTTGTTGTTGTTGTTGTTGCTGTGCCAGTGAGTGACGATGTTGAGCTGCTGCTGGTTGGGTCATGTGACCACTTTTGCTTGAGTGCACCTTGCCGGTACTTGGTTTTTGTTGTTGTTGTTGGATTAACAGGGTTTTAGCTTTGGAACCAGCCATTTGCTGTTGTTGTTGTTGTTGCATTATAGGAGCATGCTGTTGTTGTACCATTTGCTTGATGGTGACAGTAGCGGCTGTGGCTGTTGATGCCTTCGCCTCAAAGGCAGCGGCCGCATTCGCAACGGTTGACATTGGAATTTTCGATGCGGCTGCCACAGCAGCGCCCGAAGCCTCTGACGAAGATTCGCTGGGTTTCTTAGATGGAGTAGTCGCTACCATTGCCGGCGGTTTAGCATCCGTTTCAGTTTCAACGGCCGATGCTGATTTGTTGGTCATTGTACTATTGTCAGCCTTGTGACTTTGGTAATTAGACGAGTCGGCGGATTCCTTGTCCGCTACTTCGTTGATTTTCGGTTTTATTTCGGTCAGTTTATGGTCCGTCTTCGGTGCCAATGATTTGATCTGATTAGCATTCGCTTTTGTTTTTAGTTCATCAACAAGAGTTACATTATTGGGTTTTTTCTTAATTGTGTCTGTTGATTTGGCGGAGCTTCCCATAATTATTCTGGCAGCAACATCTTGATCACTACTCACACCTGATGAGCTTTTCTCGCCTTCCTCCTCATTTGCCACTTCATTCGCTTCATTCGCCCCGTTGACTGCTTCAACCTGTTGCCTGTTGTTGCTATTGTTATTATGTTTCTTTTGATAATCGCCAGCGACTTCAACAGGCGCCCTATCGCCTTGTCCAGCAGCTGAGCCGTCGTTGACGTTTTGCTCACAATGGTCTTTTTTAAGGAAACCATTAGGTGAGGATTTTGACTGTTTTAGATTGCTACGCACCCGCTGAATCTCATCAACCGATAGGGAGTGTGATATCGATGCTGATCCCGAACTACTGCTTCCGCTTAAATAATAAATTAAGAAATAAATATGTACATATGTAGTAATATTTAAAGAGCATTAAAAAAAAAAAAACAGCTTCTTACCTCGCTTGACTATTGCCGCTTGTCGTTTCTGGCACTTCGATAAGTGCGATCTTTTCATTTAATTTCGTATTCCGAGCAACCAAAATCGAATTTTCATCTTCACCATCCGACTCACTAAAGCTGTAATCCGGTTCTGGTATTGGCGGGGCGGGTCCAATTCCGGCATTATTAATATTATTACAGTTATTATCATTACTGTTATTTACCGAATTACCTTTGCTAAATTCAGAATTGTCATTTGATGGCGCAACAACCTTGTATAACGTTTGATTGTCCTGTTCCTGTTGTTCTTGCTGTTGTCGTTGTTGTTGCATGTCCTGACTAATGACTGTTGGCTGGGCATATTGGCTCTGACTGTTCGATATAGGCTTTGGCGTGTGGGAGGTGTTCGATGTTGTTGTTGGCTGTGCCATAGGACTACTGGGTGAATTTGAGCTTAACGGCGATTGTGGCTGCTGTGTTTGGCCATTCTGGCCCTGCCGCAGCTTCCATGCCATCACATTGCGTAGCTCCTGTGGTGACGCATAAATTTTAGCATTGGCGGAGGGATTGAAACTCGATTGTACGCCGTCAATGGCTGCTGCTGTGACGGCATCATTTTCTGCTCGTTTCTTAAGTTTCTGCTGCAGCGACAGCGTCGACTCGTATTCGGATGTGCTGCGCGTCTCCACCTTAACCACTTGCCCGACGGGCGGTGGTGGTGGTGGGTGTGTGGGCGGTGGCAGCATATTTAAACGTTGCATGGAGGCGTGCAGTGTTGCCACATCATCCTGAGAATGATGCCCTTTATGTGCTGTTGCCCATATGGACGATGCCGAACCATTCAAATGTGCATTCAAATCTGGAGTTGAGTGGAAACGCTTTAGATCACGACCACCACCACTGCCAGCACCGCCGGCGCCGATGGTTGGTATGGGGCATGGCTTTCCGCGCAAAGTGCCATTCTTGATTTTGGTTTTACGTTTCATTTCAGCAACGCTGCCATAAACAAGTGGCGCCTTCATTGGTGAATTTGTGCTGGCTGGAGGCGTTGCAGCACCGCTATCAGTACCAGACTGGAAGCGGGAGGTGGTCATCATGGTGGAATAGCGATTCGCTCTATCCATTACCTCGCCTTGTTGTCGTTGAAATAGTTCCTCCAATTCGGCTGCCGTTATGCGGCTCGATGTTGGTCTCGCTTTGATGCTCGCTGTGCGTAATTGGACTGGTGTACCCGGATGCGTCGGTGTGGGTGTGACTATCGATTCTACGGATGATGATTTGGTGTGTGGCAAATCGTCGTCCTCCTTTTCACCGCCATTCTCCAGACAAGCGACCATAGATTTTGCTCTTGCACGTCCAACACTCAATGTTGTTTTGGGATCACGGCGTGGTGGCATTGGTGCTGGCATTCGGCCACTAACGCTTCCACTTCCGTTGCCACCACCACCACCACCACCACCAGCGGCCGCGGCACTGCCGGGCCCCAATGACATTTTTCGCGGTAGAGTTGCGCATTGGCGGTGCGATGCTTGTGGTGTGTTTGGTCCACTAGACAAATTATTATTGCTGGGCAAAAATTGTGCTGTCCCTTGCATTTGATGTGGAAACTGTGGGGAAATGACTGTCATGGAGACAAGTGCGCCAGCTGAACGTATCATTTCGACGACCTTCTCATGGGAGGCTGCACGCACATCTTCGCCGCCGATGGCTAGTAGAAAGTCACCCGGGCGTAAACCGGCCATGTCCGCGACACCACCCGGATCCACATCGTCCAAATATTGCAGTGCTGGAAAGCGGTCGGTGGGCTTCAATTGCATTAATGGCGATGAAGCCTTTGCCCCGCGAAGTATGAAACCGAAGCCGCGTTTAGCTCGATGCAGCACAATAGTACGCGGCTCATTAAAACCTCTGCAAGAACAAAAAAAAATATACAGCCCTATCATGAACTTCATGTGAAAAATTTCCCTCGAAAAATATAAAGCAAAACAATAAAAATTTTTCACATTTTGTTTTTGTTTTACTTTGTAATTTTTGGGAACATTTTGTTCACATGAAGTTCACGATAAGGCTGATTGTAAATCGTTATTCAAATTAAATAGCCTAACTTACGTTTTCTTCAAGCGCGGTGCCGTGGAGCTATTATATTGCCCAATAGCCTGTGCGCCGCCTCCACTTACTTTTCCCATTACCATACCGCCGGCACTCTTAATGCTGGCTGTATCAGTGTTGCCACCATTCATCGCCGAACCAGAACCGTTACTATTCACTGACATGGATGGTGAGTGATGGGCGTGCGACGAGTTGGATATATTGGAGCGTGACAAAGTGCCAACGCAACTATTTGTCGCACTACCGCCGCCACCGCCACCTCCTAAACTAAGCTGAGGCGATCCTTGCTGATTCGATCCGCCACTGCCAATGGAGCCCACCATTGATGAGTGCTGTGGATAAGGTGATTGACAGCTGTTTGTGCCGCCAATAATTGGCAAAACCCCCGCCGCCGTCGACACATTCATAATGTTCTTCTGCCTCAGGCTGACCTCCTGCACGCAGTCTGCTGGGAAAAAGCCCGATTGATTCGAACCACGCACGTAGCCCTCCAGCAGGCCACAATCGGTGGAGCCGACCACTTCTATTACATCACCCGGCTGCAGTGAAATATGCCCGGTGGTATTGCCCGAATATGGTTCCATGCATACGACCGTGGTGCTGGGATGACCGATCGAACAAGCAGCCGAATCGGAATTTGTGCCAACACCCGATGAATCGCTTATGATGTCGCTGGTGTCGCCAAGAGATTTATCTGTTTGTGTGGGAGTGTACATAGAAGAAGCGCGTGATTAATAAAAAAAAAAACAAAACAAAAACCGAAAGAAAATCTCGATGAAATATTTTCAAAAACACTTAAGTAGGTTCCCCTTAAGTCGTTGTAACTAAAGACAAAACATGAAAAATGTTAAGAAAAAGGTTATGTATGTATGTGTGTACGTTAATATATGAAAGATTTTAAGTATGTATGTATGTATATCAACACGGTAAAGGCATGCGGACTTTGAAGCATTTACTTACTTCTTTCCTTTCCATACTTCTTTCTTTATTTTTAATTTAATGCAAAAAATGGAAAAAACTAGATGAATACAGACATCATGCATTAAGACATTCGTTTTCTAAAAAAAATGAATGAAAATAATTCATACATACATATGTACATACGTATGATAATGTGAATAATATATTTCTCTCAAAGCTAGTTAGGGTTTTTATTTTTGAATGTTTGAATTTTTTTAATACCAAGACTTCTGAGCAACAGGCGCATTTATGTTAGAGTGGCTTGTAAAGAGTTAATCTGCATTATGAAAATATTTTATGTACGTATCCATGTACACAGACGATGGATGAAATTATTTAAATTGCAATATCTACCTGCTACTTAACTTTCTAAGACAAAAACATATCGCACCCTAAATCATAAAATCAAATTTCAAACATTTTCAGGAGTGCAAAAAAAACTTTTTTACAAGCGATAATATGGCAAAAGTACGTGGCCTGGTTATTTTTCAGCAAAAAGACTGACACTGATGGAAATGATTATAATCATTTGGCCCTTGGTAGAGATACATTCTTTATACCGTCTTATGAAGGAAAACCGATTTCCAAAAATTTTGCGTTGCGTCACTTTATGATTTAGGGCGCGATATGTGCAAATTAAAGCATTCAATAAAAATTCAAAAATATACGAAATATAAAAAACAAAAAAGTTTTATTATTTCATTATAAATATGTAGGTACCTGTAACAATGCTGATGTCATCCTCGTGCGATCGATGTCCTGACGATCCTTCTGAAAGACTCGAACTTGCCGAGCTATATGGTATATGCTCGGATGGGCAGGGCGACGGTGGCCCATAATGACCACAATTACCGTTGCGTGACAAAGTGCCCATTAGGCTGCCAGCACAGCTACTGGCGCAGCTACCACTTGGCCAACCGACAGCCGAACGACGTTTTGGATTATAACGTGGCGGTCCACGAAAGGGAACTAGTATATAATGAAGTAATAATGATGGATGCGCGGTTTGGAAGGTTGCAATAATTGAATATTTTCATTCTTTACTTTTTATGTAAGTATATAGATATACTGGGACTTTTATCTAATTTCCTTTCACACTGTATTTTGTTTTGCCAAATAACATTCAAAAGCACATATACATATGTACATATGTAGTTATAAGAGAGGGGTTTTTCACACAGATTTCGTTATCAATATATTGACAATATTAAGGTCCTTATTACAGCTTTTTTGAAGTAGTGAGGGCACAGTACATATGTATGTATGTATGTATCTCAATCGGTACTTACTCATTAGCTGTTCCGTAACGTCTACATATTTAGGTATACATATATCTACGTACATACATATACATATTTATGTACATACAGTGGTGTAGCCAAGGAGGATTAGCTCAGCCTCAGACAATGAATTAGTAAGTATTTTTTTAAAGATGTTACATGAAATAACGAATAGCTACCATACAACCGATTGTTCAGATATAGACATTTTGGGGTATATCTTATCCATTTAATCCACTAGTTAGAACGTTTCTAAATAATCTCTGTGCACATATCTAGCCTCCAGAATTGACAATTGGCATTTTCGATTCGCCATCAGACAAGCGAGGTCGAATCGAACAAAAATGTTTGAACCCATAATGAGTAGTAGCCAGCGTTGCCACAGCCAAAATAAAAAATTTACCAAGAATTAAAAAAAAATTACCAAAAAATTACCATTTTCATTATGATGTTTTTGTTTTGGCCAGTCTTCGTTTTATGATTCTAAGTTTTGTTGATAAATAATAAAAATCACATCTCAAACTCTGTAACTAACTTTACACTGGCGCGTTTATAACTCTGGCGAGTTTTATGGCCGAGCTTCTCTCCCAATTCGAAATGTGATCCGTAACTTTTGTTTTTCCTACAAATTGGGTGGACCTACAGTTTTATGCCGGCTCCGAACGGCGAATGCATTTTTTGTGAGAAGCTTTTTCATGGCAGAAATACACTCGGAGGGTATGCCTTCCACTGCAGAGAGGTGACCGCTATTTAAAAAAACCCAATAATTGGGTTTTAATTAATTAGAAAATTTTTTTTTCGTGTTTGTCCGGACTGGGGTTAGAACCCGAGACCTCTGGTATAGCAGGCGAGCACTCTACCCACTACACCACAGCGGCCACTAACTAACTTACTTCAAAAGTTACACATTTTCTTCTGGAAAGCTACGGTTACAAAAGCACACAACCCCACCAACATACTGGTGACAAACGTCGACAAATTCACTCATGCTGGATGGTAGGTTTTAAAAAGAAAAAACAAAAGAAAAATTAATCCAAGCGAAATGCAAGGTGGCGGTAGAATATTGGTTATGTCATTAGCTTACCAACCGAAAAATCTGAGGTTCGAATCTCGGCGGGCGCCCAGAGAAAAAGTAGTCTGAGGAAAAGATGTGGTGATCTCCGAAATATATTTAGGCATATCATCTATCAAAAAAAAAATTATGTAAATGTTTAACACCAAAATTTTTCCCATATAATGCTGTATTAGCGCAAGGTATGGAAAAATTACCAAACCGGAAAAAATTTTACCAAATTACCAAAATCGGTTTTAGAGAAAAAAAATTACCAATTTTGGTTAAAAATAACCAAAGTGGCAACGCTGGTAGTAGCCATACTCGCTAACTGGTCGATAAAAATTTCCCTCTGCTCGCTATCATTCACATATAAATTTGACAGAGGGAAATTTATAACCAGCAGAGAAATTGTGAATCGAAAGCGGCTAATGTAAAATTTCATTTTCCCGCTATTTTACCCGTTCTTATTAACTATTATACTTACATTTACTATACGTGCTAGTATGCAATTATCTTAATCGAAAAATATGCAATATTTTTAATTTAAGTTATTCTGAGTTTAAATTACTTGAACTAGTCGTTATAACCCAAGTGGAGAAATTATGTCCCGTTCGCCATGTCCCGTTACAACTTTTTGCCAAAGCTTTTAAAAATTGAACGAATGCATATATTTTTTACGCTAAGATCATCAATGGATAGCTATGTACATTATTCTCCTTTGATCGTATTCATTAATTTTGAAATATTGAAACAAAATTCGCCGAGTTTTGCTCTTTTCTAATAGCACCTAAAAATGTCTTCCATATTTGTCCCGTTCGACACAATGCTAATATCTCAGAAACAATGCACCGATTGTAATGCTGCTCAAGTGCTCTCCAAAAATGAAGACAAGCTGAAATTTATTTAATGCTATACATCATACTCTATTGAGCTTAGAAGACGTACGAACGAAACGTTCGCCATTCTGGATTCGCCCATATGTATGGATCTCGGCCCAATTGTGAAAGCATGCACAAATGGCGCTCTCAGACAATATGTATCAAATCTTTAAGTTAGATTGGACATTTTTTCATTATCCACCAACCAAAACTCTGGCTACTCCGCTGTGTGCATATGTACATATATGTATGTAAATAGATATGCAAGTATATTGCAGCTGATACACAAAAGTACTTGAAATATTAAAAATTGAACTCAAAAGGCAAACAACTACATACTTGACATTACGCCATTTGTGGATTTTCCGAGTACATATATTTAATTGTAATATGAATAATTGGTACATATATACGTATGTATGCATGTACATTAGACCGTATCGCAAAAAATAAAGTTCGCCGTACGCCCCCCCATATGATGTCTTTTTGGAAAACATTTCCGGAAAATTTTTTAATTTTTTTTTTGGACGCCGCTAGATGTCGCTAAAATTTATTTTTCTCATATCTTCGGTATTTATAATCCGATCTCTAAGTTTAATACAGAAATGTCTTTGGCTTGAAGGGCGGCTTATACTGTAGAATATTATTAACCCTATGTGCGCCATTGGGGTCACTACCACCCAGTACTTAGTTTATACCACCCTAATGTACCTTTTTTACGTCTGCATGTTAAACGTAGTCAAAAATCATTAATCTTTTTCAAAAGAAGTATTTCGATCGCTTCCGCAGAACTCGAAATAAAACACGTTCAACATCCCGCGGAATATAGGTTTGTCGGTTCCTTTGGTCTTTTAGGTTAATTTTACAGAAAAATTTTCTGAGGAGACCCATAGTAAAATTTTATGCCAAATAATTTTCTAGAACATTTTAACCCTCTAGCGACCTTAAAAATACTATTTTTCCTGATTTTCTAAAAAAAGGGGGTCAAAATAACCCTTTATTGGCGGTGATAGAGGGTTAAAATGTTCTAGAAAATTATTCGCCACAAAATTTCAGTAGGGGTCTCCTCAGAAGAAATCTTTGTAAAATAAACCTAAAGGACCAAAGGAAGCGAAAAACATATATTCCACGGAATGTTGAACGTGGTTTATTTCGGGTTCTACTGAAGCGATCGAAATAATTCTTTTGCAAAAGATTAATGATTTTAGACTACGTTTAACATGCAGGCATAAAAAATTGCATTAGGGTGGTATAAAAAAAAATACTGGGTGGTAGTGACCCCAATGACGCACATTGGGTTAATAATATTCCATAGTATAAGGCGTCCTTTCAAGCCAAAGACATTGGTGTATTAAGCTCTGAGATTGGACAATAAATACCGCAGATATGAGAAAAAAATTTTTAGCGACATCTAGCGGCGTCCAAAAAAAAAATAAAAAACTTTTCCGGAAATGTTTTCCAAAAAGACATCATATGCGGGGGCGTACGGCGCACTTTATTTTTGCTTCCCTATAACGCGAGACGGCCTAATGTACATATGTAGGTAATATGACTGTATTTATCGTAAAAATGTGCTACAATATTTAAATTGTAAATATTTTAATAAATATCATATACATTCAAACCAATGAACATTGACGATTTGGACGAACGAACAACTAGATAATTAAACGCAAGCGGCGCACATAGGGGTATTTTATCAATCTGGGCGGCCAAAACCTCATTTCCTAAAACTGGCCCGATTTCCAAAAAATAAAATTTTTTAGTAGGCCAGGACCCTAACGCATCATTTTCAATAAAAGTTTATTCTCAAAACTCAAACGCAAAGTTTTTACAGTCAATAAAAGTTTGGTCATTTGTGTATTTCTCACGGCATTTTATAACGTTCTTAAAGTTTCAACATTTCAAATTAATATTTTTACGATTTTAAGTGAAGTTTTTTAGAATACTGTTATGGATTCTTATAATACAGGTAATCGAGTACAAAATTCATGTTTATAGAGATTTAGTTAGTTGTTAGCGTCTTCTTAATTACATTTTTAAAAAATGATGTATTAAAAAAAAAATTTTCCCAATTTTTTGTTTTCAAAAGGGTTTTTGTTTAGGTGCCCGGCATTGTCCGGCACTGACTCTTTTTTTTCTAGATAGTCTGTTCCCTGTTATTTTGAGTTCAAGAAAGATCGGTCCCGGTTTTTTCCGGTTTTAAGAAAAACAGGCGATTTTTCAAGTTGGGAAAAATGACCCCACCACACAAAAAAATTTGGATTCGACAACACCCATCTAGGAACATATAAATCGACGTGCTCCGAATCCAAAGTCCGCTTGTCCAATATACCCCCAAAATTTCGAGAAAATTGCGAAAAGCTAAAAAAGGCCCCAAATGGCACATTTCATCGACCTAACCTACTACATGTATTTCGACGTTCTGAATCCAAATCTGAGGTCGGTTTGGTCTCACTACATCACTTTTTAAAAATGTACAGCCACATTTTTTTTTATGTCAAATTGAATTGAAATCACCATGGGTAACATAATTAACATTAAAGCCAAAAAAGAGTTTTGGCCGCCCAGATTGATTAAATACCCCAATGTGCGGCGGAGGGATCAAACTAACGTACATACATACATAGAAATGGTTTTTCCAACAGATTTAATTTAAATCATTTAAGCAAAGAAAAATATACATATTTTAAATATACATACATACATACATATGTACATATTAGTGTGGAGCAATTTGTGTGGATTGAATTTTTCGAAAAATGTGTAGATCAGGGCTGCTCAACGTTCTCGTATTGAAAGTACAAAACTCAATATATCTACAAATTTTGTATATGGACTGAAAAATTTTTTTTGCTCATTTAAATTTTTTATGAATTCCAATAAAATATTATTTTAGAATTTATTTTCAAATGGTAGTATCACATACATACAATTTTTTTTTATTTTTTATATGATGTTATATTTTACAGTGCTTTCATTTTTTGAATTTTTTTCATTACACATTTGTTATTGTAAATTTCGATTTCTTACGGCAGTGCTCGAGCTGCTATACAAAGTGCCTTTGCTCTGCATATTCAATATGAATCATAGGCACATACATATAAAATTTTTTTATATCTGAGTGCTTATGGAGTGCAAAGAAAATTTTATTTTCATATTTGAGGTAAAAACAATTGTGCTTTGAGTGCCTATGAGGTGAGCAGCCCTGGTGTAAATATAGCATATTCGGATTCGGATACACCTTCGTCATAATTTTCGCTTAGAATTATACGTAGAATTGGAATATGCCATACACATTTTTCGAAATGAAATCGCTCCGCCCTAATACATATTAAATCGTCGTACCATACGAACATTAGGATACGATTTTTTGTGGCTGACGAATACAAGCACATTAAATTTTTGGCTGATGAAAACTATCAATTTCGTTTACACAACTACAATTTTAATGTAAAAACAGTATATAATTATTGCTAATTTTCGTCGGCCAAAAATTGAAAATTTTACTTTTCGTCAGCCAAAAGTGAAATGTGCTACTTTTCGTGCAGAATTTTTTAATTGCCCAAAAACAAAAAAGGGCACACCCCGAATTGGGAGAGAAGCTCGGCCATAAACTCGTCAGAGTTATAATAGCGCCATTGTATTTTATTATTATTATGTATTCGTCAGAATTTTAAATGTGCTAGTTTTCGTATCGTACGATGATATAATATATATATATATATATATATATATATTATGTACATATGTATGCATATGTATGTCTACCAGAATTACATATGTTTATGTACGTATGAACTTTGATTTCAGTCGGGATGAAATGATGAAAAATCGAAATTAATGGCGAAATAATGAAGGTATGTATTGCGATTGGGCGTAATGAATTTGAACGACTGAATTTTATAAATTAAAGAAAATACTTTTGTCAGTTTAAAGCGGAATGGCGGCTGGTAGTTAAGTCGAAAAAAGATTGAAAACACACAGATTTCAAAACAAGTAACAGCGTGAAGGAAATTAAATAAATATAAAGTAAAGTTTTCTTTAAACACATACATACAAACTAATATTTGCATGAGAAAAAACTATAAATATATAGAAATAAATTGGATTTCATTTAAAAACCGGATAGATAAATATATTTATCGAATGCAAAGAAAAAACATATGTATGTGTATGCTTGTATACATGTTTGTGACGTGCAACCATTTTTTTTTTTTTTTTTGATATATATGCTTTAAGAGCTTTGCATATTTTTGTTACTCACCAACATCGTCAGGCTTATAGTTTTGTATTATTTCGGCGAGCTCCATATTTCCAGCGATTACGGCCACCTTAATTGTGAGAGAAGAGTAATGTGAATAGAATTACACTGTGGAACAAATTCAGGTCAACAAAAGTTAACTCGGTTCTGAAAGTTGGGGGTGAAAATAGAGGCTAAATTAGAAGACCCGTATCGCGGCGTTTGCTTAGGTTAGTTCGAATTTGTTTTTAATCGACCTTTGAACTTTGCAGGCAAATGCCGATTTTCAGCATACTGTTTGTATGGTTTTTTTGCTATAACTCGTCGACTAATTGAGATTTTTTTGTTAGAGGGACAGCAAACGAAAGAAAATTAAATTTCCTATACAAGGGGTCTATAACATTTTTCTCTACCTCTTATAGTTTCTGAAATATTGATAATTCAATTTGAATTTTTTCGATTTTTTAAAGAAAAAATTGACTTTGTCAGGCAATATCTTTAAAACCAAAATTTTCACCTTCGGTTTTACTCGTTTACGTGAAGCTACATTCTATTAGCAAAAAAATAAGCTATCAACGAAGAAAATCCATGGTAAAATGGAAAAGTTATAGGCGATCATGTAAATACAGTCAAGTCGGGCAATTTTCTTTCGTTTGCTGTCACTCCAACAAAAAATCTCAATTAGTCGACGAGTTATAGCAAAAAAACCATACAAACAATATGCTGAAAATCGGCATTTGCCTGCAAAGTTCAAAGGTCGATTAAAAACAAATTCGAACTAACCTCAGCAAACGCCGCGATACGGGTCTTCTAATTTAGCCTCTATTTTCACCCCTAACTTTCAGAACCGAGTTAACTTTTGTTGACCTAAATTTGTTCCACAGTGTTATTGCATGTGCATATTCATGTACGCACAAAAAAAAAAGATGATATAAAATTGTGCAAACAATATAACAGCAATTGACAATTCGCACGGAATAAATTCTTTGTTAATTTTATAAGCGAAATTAAGAAAAAAAAGTTTGAATTAAAGCATTTTAAAATTTAAATAAAGCAAATATAATTATAATGATGTACATATGTATAGGAATTACTAAAACTTTCTAAGCACTTCTCGGCTATGTTGTTACATTTCTTGGATTCAACTGCCGCGATAATTGCTTATACATATGTACATACTGACTATGTACATTCATATATGTATTGATATATTAACATTCTTTTTTCGATTAGAAAGTTTTAGTTAGTTTTTACTTTTTATTAAAAGCAATAAATTTTAATTTAAAACGTTAAAAAGCATAGCATGTAGCATTATTATTAAGTATTAGATATTTCTTTTGGTTTTTGAAAATTACATAGTATATGTACCTGATAGGGAGTTTGATTTGCAAAGTTGAGGGCGGCACGTTGTGCACCACGAAATAGAAGCATTCTAGCACAAGCCTCTTGGTTGTTAACAGCGCATACATGCAATGGTGTATTACCGGAAGCGTTACGGCCATCCATGTCCGCACCATAAAACAATAAATGTTCCAAATGGTGTACTAGACCATGTCGACAGGCCTACCATTATTCCATAGTTATTTTTGTTTTTGTTTTCATTTTATTTATTTTTTTTTGTAATTTTTTTTTATGTATAGGTATAAAGGATACAACAATGCCATGAGTTGAAGATGTAGAATATATAATTAATAAAAAGCCAAAGAAATAAAAGTTTTATATAGTTAAGCTTGATGTTAAAAAATTTCATTGAAAAATATTAGATAATTAGTATATGTATATACATACATACATAGTTATAAATATTTAGAGAACAGAGTTTTGTTTTTTTTTTTGTTTCTTTTGTTCTTATGATTTTTTAGAGTTGTATTATTTAGCATGTATTACGAAATGCCGAAGCCCAATAGAAGAACAAACCTGAAAAATTACTAGTTGAAATACAAGTAGGATAACTACAAAATAATTAGTAAACTAACCAACACCTTTCCGAAATTGCGAATAATCGAAGAAATAAAAATAAAAGTGCGCAGGAAAATTTTATTTCAATCTTATTAAATATCCACAGTTACAAACATACATATCGCATCCTAAATCATAAAGTGACACAACTCAAAATTTTCTGAAATCGGGTTTCTTTCATAAATCGATACACAGAATATATTTCTAGCAACTGCCAAAAAATCTTTTCCATCAGAGCCTTAACTATTATACGTGACCTCTTCCCATATTATTGCTTATAAAAAAAAAAAGGTTTTTTGGCTCTCCTGAAAATTTTTGAATTTTGAGTTGTGTCACTTTATGATTTACGGTACGATATGTACATACATATATGAGTACATACTCCTATGTACGCATTTACATATGTATATATCGTTTTTATTTACTGAACCCCTTTGTATACATATATGTATGTACATATGAACATATTTTGCTTTTATCCTACACAAGGACAAGTATTTTTCTCTTCTCAGAGTTCGAGAAGTCCTTACCACCCATAATTGGCGCTTTGGAGGAGACAAAAATGCGTAGAAAAACATTTTGCATTGAATTTACAATAGCAATATGATGACTAAACTTTTGCTAAAAACTTTAAAACCTTTTTAATGATCTTTCAGACATTTTTACTGCTCTCAAAGCTCCCAAATCCATTTCACCCAATTCTGCTACGTTAACACTTCCACTGCTAATGAACACTCACCTGATGCACTTCATTCCAACCCTGACTATCTTGTATACCCATAACGGCATGATCGTGCAACAAGCTCTCCGTTATTTTAGCATCGCATTTGCGTGTTATCGATATATAGAGTGGCGTTATGCCACGCCCATCTTTGTAATTGGGCGATGCTCCCAACTCTAATAAAGTGCTGCAATGTGAATTAAACAAAAAGTGTTTATTTATTTGTATGCATGTACTCGTATGTGTGTGTATATGTATGCATGTAAATTTCGCTTACGTGACCGCCTCCAATGAGTCCTTTTCGACGGCTCTATGCAGCGCTGTGGCGCCATCTTTGGTGCGATAGTCCAGCAAAGCACCACCATTTACCAACGCTATTAGCAATTTATTTGGTTTCTTGGCCCCGGTCGCCACCGTCAACGGGGTTTCGCCACTTTCTGGGCAATGGAAATTCGGATCCAGTCCTTTGGCACACATTTTTGCTATCTTCTCAACATGTCCGGCATTTATGCATTCGAGAAATCGTCGCAAATTGGCGCGTGTATGTAATGCTTTCAATTGTCTCTCATCCAAATTCAACATTTTGTAGACACGCCTCTTGTATTTCAGCTATATATGTATGTATGAGAATGTAATTGGAAAAGCGTGGTTACATATATGTACATACATAAAATAAAATCAAATTATCGATTTTCTGCAGTCTCACCCCCTACATCGGTAACAGCACAGTCAAAGATATCGCATATAAATTTTGGTTCCGATCAAACGTGGTTAAGGGGTGTCGCACAGGGGCCAAAGTTTAGAAAACTCTATTCAAAAAATTAAATTAATTTTTTTGTATTTCTAATAACCGAAATCAATAGTCTTGCACTCAAAGATATTGAATATAAATTTTGGCCCCGATCGGAGATGGTTAAGGGGTGTCGCACAGGGGTCAAAGTTTAGAAGACTCTATGGAGACTCAAAAAAATTAAATTAAACTGACCGCTGTGCGACAACCCTTAACCGTCTCCGATTGGGACCAAAATTTGTATTTAATATCTTTGAGTGCAAGACTATTGACTTCGGGTATTAACTAGAAATAAAAAAAAATTTATTTAATTTTTTGAGTCTCCATAGTCTTCTAAATTTTGACCCCTGTGCGACACCCCTTAACCATCTCCGATCGGGACCAAAATTTATATGTGTTATCTTCGACTATGTTAGCATCGACGTAGGGGGTGAACTTGAAGAAATATGATATACAATTTAACTCCATACATTTGAGGACCACCCTAATATACATATGGGCATGTACAATCTACATTGTATATATACATACATTCGTACGTTTCATTTACTCACCTCTAAATAGCCGACCGGGCCGTTAAATGGATAATCGCCCAGTCGGCGTTCTTCATCAAGAAATTTGCCAGCCTTGCCATTTGAAGGCGGACAAAAGAGTCCGTAATTGAAACTCTCCTTTAATTCCTTGTGGAATCGAGAATAAAGAAAATAAATGTTCAATTATAAATAATTATTGTTGTCTTAAGAATACTTGACTTCAATGCGAATAAGAAATTTTATTGTGTGGGTAATACCTAAATATGTACATATCGCACCCTAAATCATAAAGTGACACAACTCGAAATTGAAATAGACTTCTCATCATAAACCGGTACACAGAACATATCTCTAGCGATTGCCAAAAAAACTTTTCAATCGGTGTCTCTTTTAACTGAAAAATAACTATTTTACGTGGCCTTTTCCCATATCATTGTCCATAAAAAATAAAAAGGTTTTTGGCTCTCCTGAAAATTTTTGAATTTTGAGCTGTGTCACTTTATGATATAGGGTGCGATATGTACTTAATAATATCCCAATAAACACAACGGATTCGCCTCGAATTCGAGACGAGTTCGCTTCTCTGTTTATATTATCGCGGCGATAGTTCGCGACAATAGATCGGCGAATCCGAATTCCCAGGCGAGTCACCCCTCATTAGCGATTCGCGCATTGTTATATTCTCGGATCGTTGGCGATTCGAGATTTAGACTCATGGCGAATACATTCTAGAAAATCTTCTTCTGCGAATCCGCCTCGAATTCGCCACGATATCATCCGAGCTTTCCAGTCGCTTTAGTAGAGTTTTAAATGGTAAATTAAAGTCCAACAGGGTATTTCTTCGTGTAAAGCAAGATTTAATAAAATTTTATAAATGCTATTGCGATAATTGATTTTTCTCGAGTCCATCTCGAACTCGATACAAGTCCGAAAAATTACATTAACCTCCGCGAATTCATCTCGAATTCGCCACAATATCATCCTCGCTTTTGTGTTTATTGGGATTATGTATGTAAGTATGAAAAACTGTATGAAGATATTATTTTTTGCCTGCATGCAAAATATTGAATATTCAACACCAACCTTAAACCAAAAGGCCACCTACAACAAACGCGCATGTATACCAACAGAAAAACATATACATACATACATATGTATGTATATAAATACGTAGGCCAGTTATGTATAGCAATGAATAATATGAAAAAATTAATCCAGTTTAGCAGATTTAAATGTACATACATACATATATATGTATGTAAATAAGCGGTTGTAGTTGTTATTGCCAAGCGAATTTGTAGTGTATTATTATTAGGTGTTGTTGTTAATGCAGCAGTGCATTTTTTCACCCAGCATTCATCATTGAACATGGTGTCGCCGTCAAGTGTCAAAATGTGCGGGAAAAACGTAATTTTTGTGTTGATTGCCATTTTTTATTTTATTAATTATAATTTTTTTTTGGTTTGCAATAAAAGCAGATTAGCAGATTGATAACGAGTGAAAAAGGAAGAAAAAGAAAGAAAAAGAAAGAAGGCAAAAATAAGTAAAATTAATTGTGTTTAAAGAAAAAGAATTGGAAAGCAATAAATCGAGCTCTAAGAATCTGTGGAGTTAAGCATCATTTATGTATGTATGCAGTGGCGGATCCACGGGGGGGGTTTTGGGGGTTCAAACCCCCCCCTTGTGGTTTATAATAGATCCCAAATAATGCCTTTATAGATTCTGCGCTCAAATTTCCCAACTTATCAAGGAAAACTCTATCATTCCAAAAGCAATGCACATAGGTAGATTTTCAAGTTTTATGCGGCCAAAAATATTTTATTGTCTTCATATATTCCAAATTGCTTGTTTAATGCAAGAGTTTTTAAATTTATTTCAAAGAGTTCTGTCGAAAATTTGACTTTCTTATTTTCGTTTAAAATTGTAGACAACTTTTCAATAAAAATCGTTTTAATCAGGATTTCTAAGCTTATGGAAAAAATCCGAAAATTCGTACAAATTTCTAAAAGTGGATTAAAAATTTCAAAGCGCGGCCAGAATTTATAGAAAATTTTGAGGAGATTTTTAAGTATACTGTTATGTAGCCAACCAACTATAGTGTCAAAAAAAATTCTCAATGTTCTGAAAAATTCCGTCGATTTTAGAAATTTTTTTCTGCAGGGTGCTTGCCTTATATGTACGTGAGACCGTTCCAATTAAAATTCGCGAAAAGCCAATAAAAATTTTCAAAAAGTTGAATGTTGCATATTATTATATTAAAATTGAATGAACTGCAAAACTGCATACTCAAAAATCTTCTAAAAAATTTAGGTTTAGAATTCTTAGCCCCTTTTTATGATAAGTATTTCCTAGACTTTTAAAAATTGGAAATACTAAAAATACTGCCTAAAAAGTTAACATTAATCGGTGATAAATATCTCGGTTTCTTTCGAGCATCACCTACATTAACCAAGATTTGCGTTAGAAATATAAACATTAAAATCAAATATAAAACACAAAAAAGATAATTATTGTGGGTACATATCAAAACCCCGGTATCTAGTGGTGAAGCGGCTTTGTGCGACGTAATTTTTTGGCGGAAAAATACTAATTGTACTAGATATCATGTCCGAGGGTTAATTTGACTGAGTCTGAGAGAGCAACAATACAAAATCAATTTTGAATACAAAAAAGAGTGAATTTTTTTTTTAAATATCCCAACTTTAAAAGCTTAAAACTATAAACTTAGAATTATTGGAAATCAAGGATATTATTGAAAAGTGTTAATAATTGCTTTAAGATGTAGGATCCATCACGATTACTTAAATGAAATGCTTTAAATAATAAATATTCACGTTGAAAATAGCACTTAAAAAATTGGTAAAAAAAAACTAAAAAATTACCTTCGACCATCTGGGAGCAAGTCCAGAGTATGAGGTTGGGAAAAAAGCGACGAATTATTGTTCCCCAGTCTATTTCCAATATGTGGGTATGTTTTTTTCTGTAATTGTAACAACTTCACAAAATTCAATTGTGGCCGCATACAACTTGAAAATCTACCTATGTGCAATGGTTGGATGGGTTTAGCTGTCCAAAGGCAAAACTCGACATTTATTTTCATTTATTTTCAGATTATATTTTATATGCACATATCCACAAGGTGAAACAGGTACAATTGAATCAGTTCATTAAAATAGTTGTCCTTGTAGGCAATAATGACATACAATTACAACTTATAGTTAAATAGAAAATACCCGAAATTTAGAGGAATTAAATCTAATACAATAAGCGCGTACTATATTGTCGATTCTGTCAAACTTTCAATCATGTTTAAATTTTCGAGGCTTTTTGAAAAATTCTTGAAGGACAAGAACTTCAATAAAGTAAAAATTCTATTAAAAATATAAATATAACCAAAAGGTACTACATACATTTATTCTTATTTATTTTGGCTTTAAATGCAAGGATAAGTGAAATTGATGATCAATTTGCCACCAATACCATACGATACTCATTCGCACGTACCAATGCAAAAATATACATACATACGTATGTATAAGCACAATCCAATCAACCACCAAAAACAAGAATTAAAACGAATACGAAGTTAAAATACTACAAGCGATTCATTCATAAACTGAAATGTTTCAACAAAGGATAAAAAAAGTTTCAACAGAGCTTTTCATCAGATCAAGGTTTTTATAAAATTCTAAAATTTGCAGCCCGGCTCATTTTCAACCATCTTTGCATCTTTGCAGTGGCGGTAGAGTATGAATAGAAATAATAACTAAATGTCAAGCAAAATAAATGTCAAAATGAATTCATTTTTCGCCGCGAAAAAACAAACGAATTCGAGCTTGCAGAATGATGGGAGGCAACTCGCAAAGTCATCATCTTTTTTTTGACTGAACGATTTCCACCTCACTCGTCCAAAATACCGAATTTTCCCTTCCTATACAATATACGTTCTTTGATTGCACGTTTGGAAATTTAGAACACGCAGTAGCGACCTCGCGGTTCAAATTATATCATATAATAACTGATACCCTTCACTAGGTGTCGCGCAGTGGTCAAGTTTATAATAAAGTAGCTTCAGAGCCATCTGAAGGCGTAACACCCGCATATGCCGGCTTTTTTAATTTACGAATTTATTAAATACATGTACGTTATACATGTTATTTAGAACTTCAATTGAAATCTCCTGCACTTTATGTGATGACATACATATTGTTAACTTGGAGGGTTTTGTGTTTGGTGTTTTTAAGGTGCGGGAAATGGCGCAACTAGTATATAGAATAATAATAGTAGGTGGTATTAGTCCATATTTTCACCAGCGTCTGCCCTTAAAAAACATCAAAAAAAGAAATTTTCAAAACCCCCCCTTGCCGAAATCCTGGATCCGCGCCTGTATGTATGTATTCATTTTGGCTGAGTACCAAATTCCGCATATTTTTCTTACTAAAAAAATCATGCAAAACATTAAAAATCAGAATAAAAACCTTCATCAAAATGTGTTAGTGCAGTTAAGGCCAGTGTTAGTAAACGAAATTCTGCTAACTTTTTTTGTTTTCAAAAAAAAAGGGGAACTGGGAATGGTAAATTTGTACTCAACTCCATTTTTAGGTTAATAGTTTTTTGTATTGTTATTTACTATAACTACGAACATGCTTACATTAGTACGAGTACATACCTTTGGCAATGAAGAGAGCACCTGTTGTTTGACATCCCAAACTAAACGATCCGATGGAAATTGCAGGCATTTATAGACGTTCAGTTCGGGCACATGCACCCGCACTAAGAGCCAACCATCACGCGGCTCTGGCGGTGGTTCATCATCAAAACCCGGCCCTGAACTAGAGTCCATGTTGGCCGGGTTTTGTTTGACTTTGGGCGTGGGGGGGTGGTAGGTCGTAATTTTGACTGCTTTTTTTTGTCACCCTCCACAAAGGAAAAATTTAACTGGTGTGACTTTTTTGTTTTAGACTTGTTTTGGTTATTCTCGTTATCGTTTTTAGTCTTTTACTTAGTTTTTATTTGTGTTTTTTTTCTTTCTGTTTATAATTCGTCTGTCCTTTTCTTATGTTAGGTTTATAAAATATTTGCTATTGTTCAAGTCATCCTTAAAGTTTGTATTTGTATTATTGTTAATAAATGCATTTCGTTGTAGCAGCAGCCTCATTTGTTTCGTTGGTGGCAAAGAACTGAAGTAGAAGAGAGAAAAACGAAATATCTAATAAATATAATAATTTAGTATGAGATTTAACGTTCCCTCTTTCTCTGTAACCAGAGTTCCTGTGTGCGAGCGAACTTAGTGGCTTAATGCTATCGCGTGTACGGTAATTTTTTTCTTGAATTAGGTACCTAGATGGGATTCAACCTTTTGGAACCATGATGAATTGTGGAACGATTTTCCGTCCTGCCTTGTCAAGTTTGAAAAAAGATGTTCGAAGATGCCGCATATTAGCCGAAACCGGGTTGACTCCAAACGGAACTTGACAAAGGGATGATGGAAAATCGTTCCACAATACATCATATTCCTAACTGTCGGAAAAGCAATAAACCAGCTGAAATGACTATATTTTAAATTCGGCATCGCTGCTTATGCTACACTTTCACGAGCTTATACATATGTATGAGTAAATTATTTTCCAGATTAGATTATATTGATTTTAGCTGATAAACTTTAAGCACCGGCAATTTGTGGTGGCTCTGAAACCGATAACGCTTGCCTTTGATGTAATATATATATTTTTTTTTGCGATAGTATACTACTAGGCTGATCTAAGAGAATGTTTCATGACGTACTTACATATATGTGTATGTATGTATGTATATACGAGTATATATACATAAATACCGCTTTCTGCTTAATATATGTCACTTCTCCGTGTTATTCAAAATTGATTTACACACGTTTGCAGACTTTTCTGAAAATTAAAGAAATTGTTATTTTTTATAATCATACATATGTTTGTTAAATGCGATAAGCACATATCGCTACCTTATAGTGCAAACTGTGTAAGTCCACTATTATAAAAAAATGTATTTTTTTATGTAGAACGCTAGAAAAATGAAATACGCACCACGCTAAGCTAGTCTGTAAAACTTGCCATATTTGTAAGTCCAAAAAGCGAAGAAAATTGTGTAAGTCCAAAATATTTACTACATGAACAGAAAATTTTTTTTTCATTTCGAAATTTTTTTATTTTTTGTTTTTTGTCTCTCCTACAAAGTTTGAAAAAACGACTTACACAATTTGCACTCTAAGCTAGCGCTATGTATACATTTTTTTGTATGAAGTACTATTCAAATCGGATTGAGATTGAAGAATGTGCATGAGAAATCAATGCAATTTAACTTTTTTTTAAGTATACATACATACATACATTATGTATACATATGTAGGTACATCTTTACAGTCCATGTTGAAGACTTTCGAATTATCTTTCTAGTCGTTTTTTTTTAATTAGAATAGTATTACAGTGAAGAGAAAATACGTATGTATGAAGCACATAGATGCATTGCACACTTTCAGCACTTTTGGATATAAAATGTATGTAATAAAATTGAGCCAAACTGAAAAAGTGACCTCGTGGTGCGATAGAAAGGAAAAAATTCTCAACGCAAATCGATGTACATACATACTAAGTATCCAGCTTTTCTATGCAACTAAACACATACATATGTATGTGTATATGCACATATATACATATGTACATTGGTATGTTTATCTAAGAAAAATTCAAAGTGAGCGCACTCCAGGTAAATTAAATTTAATGACTGATTGTAAATGAAACTACATACATTTGCTGTTAAGTCCTCATTACATTCTGAGGTGGTCAGTACACCTAATATTGGTGGTGTGGAGTCGATTTGCATTCGAATTAAGCAAGGAAAGGATTGGATTTATTTATTTGCTTGCTATATCCCGCCAGCCTGCAATATAAGCGTGTATATGGAATTAGCATCTGTGCTTAAAGATGTACACGCGCTGATGAACTCCTCTGACTCTATGCTTGTGTTAGGCGATTTTAATCTTCCGTGCATTTCTTGGAGCGTTTCAGAGGAGAATATTATTCCGAACTCATCGAGATCGGACATGAATAGCTTTTTCGATCAGATTGCCGATCTTTCCCTCAACCAGGTGAACATATTTCAGAATGCGTTCGGGAAAATCTTAGACTTAGTTTTTGTAGATGATAGCTCTAAGTATGTCCTTCACCGCTGTGACCCTCTTGTTCTACCGGAGGACTTATACCACCCTTCTCTAGAGATTACATACGAAATTGTAAACAATATTAATGGCTGCATTTCTAGTTCAGCTAACACATGTACATATTATAATTTTTCCAAGGCCAACTTTAAAAAACTTAATCATGAGTTAGCTAGTTTAACATGGCCAAAATTCAATAACGATGTCGAGCAAAACGTTTTACTTTTTAATAAAATTATTCATTGCCTATTTGAAAAACTTGTGCCTAAACGTGTTCGTGAGCACAGTGAGCCATTACAACCTTGGTTCACAAAAGAGCTTAAAACTTTAAAAAATAAGAAATCCCGATTTTTCAAATCATACAAGAAATCGGGATTGCATGCCGACTACTTAAAGTATGCTGAGCTTAGACGCCAATACTTTGTGTTAAATAAAAAATGCTATAGAGCTTATATACGTAAAATTAAGTCTAATTTTATTCGTAATCCAAAATCCTTTTACAGTTTCGTAAACTCCAAGAGAAAAGTTAATGGGTTTCCGTCTGCTATGAGATATCAAGACAACACTTCAAGTGATAGTCAAGAAATTTCCAATCTTTTTGCACAATTTTTCAAACATAATTATTCCAACATAGAAGAACTTCCATTTCGTAACTATCCATATCGATTATCTCCTAATACATCAATTTACAAACCTTATATATCTGCAGATGACGTGTTATCAGCTTTATTATCATTAAAAGAGTCATTTAGTTATGGTCCTGACCAGATACCAACATGCTTTCTAAAAAAATGTGCCATAAACCTGTTTAAACCACTAACTGCATTATTCAATAGTTCCTTAGAACAAGGCATTTTCCCCATGCTCTGGAAAGAGTCATTCATTATCCCCCTTCATAAAAGCGGGAGTAGGTCCTCCATAGAAAATTATCGAGGTATAGCAAATATTTCGGCTATTCCTAAATTATTTGAAGCAATAGTTACCAATAGATTGTCTCATTCAACGTCCTCATTAATTTGTGATTCCCAACACGGGTTCTGTAAGGGTAAATCAACGGTCACAAACCTACTGGAGTTTACCACTAGTATTTCAAATGGATTTTCTCAAAACTTGCCCACTGATGTTATATACACGGACTTCAGCAAAGCATTTGATAAAGTCAATCACACCTTGCTGATTCTTAAACTTGATCTTCTTGGCTTTCAGCCCAGCCTTTTGCAATGGATATCTTCATATCTTTTAAATAGAACACAAAGGGTGATTTTCAAAAATGCTTACTCGTCTATTATTAATGTTACTTCAGGAGTTCCTCAAGGCAGTCACCTTGGCCCGATTCTGTTTTTGCTATTTATTAACGATATAACTACTACAATTAAACACTCAAATATTTCATTGTATGCGGACGACGTAAAGCTTTTTAGATCAATCTCTTCATTTGATGATAGAACTTTGCTTCAGGAAGATTTAAATTCCTTAGTTTCTTGGTGTGACACTAACTTAATGCCACTTAACCTCAATAAATGTAAATTCATGCGCTTTTCCCGGAAAACCGTACAGCCAGCTTCTTATGCAATAAATGGCTTAGGCCTCGAACAAGTAAATGAGTTTGTGGATTTAGGTGTAATAATGGACTGCAAACTTAGTTTTAACATTCATATTAATGCTACAGCAAATAAGGCAAGAGGTGTCTTAGCGTTTGTAAAACGTTGGTCAAAGGAATTCAGCGACCCATACATAACTAAAACACTCTTTACAACTTTAGTAAGACCTATATTGGAATATGGTTCCATAGTTTGGAATCCATACTATCAGATTCACTCTGATCGCTTAGAGTCAGTCCAAAAACAGTTTTTGCTTTTTGCTTTAAGAA
The DNA here is from genome assembly GCA_960531455.1 of Urophora cardui. NCBI lineage: Eukaryota > Metazoa > Arthropoda > Insecta > Diptera > Tephritidae > Urophora > Urophora cardui. The sequence continues at coordinate 1,498,120 of OY482670.1, forward strand.
ATTTGCCTTGGGATTCTGGTTACAATCTTCCACCGTATACTAGCCGTTTAAAACTCCTTAATCTTCCGACTCTTGCAAGCCGACGAGAAATGTTAGGGGTAATATTTATCGTTAAGCTCTTGAATGGCTTAATTCTTTCTCCTTTCTTGCTAGCTGAAATAAACTTTAACATTCCTTCTCGTTCAACAAGACACTTCAACCCTATCTACTTAAAGCAGTGTAAATCAAACTTTGAATTAAATGAACCTTTCCGGGGTTTATGTAAGAGCTTTAATTCCTATTCCAGCTTTTTAGATATTTCGGACTCTCTTTTCATTATAAGGGAAAAAATACTGTCTTATCTTAACACATAGTAGCGATTATCTATTATATAAAAATAAGTCGCATTTTCATACCTGATGATTTAACTCCAGAACGGCTGGACTGAATTAAATGAAATTTTGCACGTAGTTTTCTATTGATCCCGACATGGTTTATGGCCAAAAAAAGTATAAGAATCCGGGAAGGTTTTGGAGATATTCCACAAAATGTGGACCAGGGTAACCCCATAAGGGGTTCGTACGATATGGGTATCAAATGAAAGGTGTTGACGAGTGCTTGAACATGGTGTAGTTATTGGTCTCATATAAGACCCCGTATTCGAGGTATTTCCTGAAATATGAACCAGGTGTGACCCCAAACGCGTTTTCTACAAAATGGGTATCAAATAAAAGGTGTTGGTGAGTATTTAAAAAAGAGGTGATTTTCAAGACCCTATGCGACCCGTTTTCCGAGATATCGACCAAAATGTGGACCAGGGGTGACCCTAGAAAGTCGGGAGGGATAGGATAGGCATAGGGATAGGGCTAGAGATATGGATAGGGATAGGGATAGGTATATGGATAGGGATTAGCGATTAGGGATTAGGTATTCGGGATTAGGGATTAGGGATAGGGATTAGGGATTAGGGATTAGCAATTAGGGATTAGGTATTCGGGATTAGGGATTAGGGATTAGGGATAGGGATTAGGGATTAGGGATTAGCAATTAGGGATTAGGAGTTAGGGATTAGGGATTAGGGATAGGGATAGGGTCGGGATAGGGTCGGGATAGGGATAGGGATTAGGGATAGGGATACGGCAACACGGTAATCTAGGACTTTTCCTTTAGGCTTTATAGGAATAAATTTTAGGCAGAACAACGTCTGGCGGGTCAGCTAGTCTATATATATAAAAGGAAGTGGCGTTAGTACAAACGCGTATAACTCAAGAACGCCTGCACCGATTTGGATGATTGACACCAATTTAGATTGTTCTCTGGCCAGAATAGGAGAATATCCCATAAAATTCCCGAAAAATTCAAAAAAAAAATTTATTTTCCCATACATTTTGTATATCTATATATATAAAAGGAAGTGGCGTTAGTACAAACGCGTATAACTCAAGAACGCCTGCACCGATTTGGATGATTGACACCAATTTAGATTGTTCTCTGGCCAGAATAGGAGAATATCCCATAAAATTCTCGAAAAATTTAAAAAAAAAAAATTTATTTTCCCATACATTTTGTATATCTATATATATAAAAGGAAGTGGCGTTAGTACAAACGCGTATAACTCAAGAACGCCTGCACCGTTTTGGATGATTGACACCAATTTAGATTGTTATCTGGCCAGAATATCCAATAAAATTCCCGAAAAATTAAAAAAAAAATTTATTTTCCCATACATTTTGTATATCTTATCTTATCTATATCTATATGTATAAAAGGAAGTGGCGTTAGTACAAACGCGTATAACTCAAGAACGCCTGCACCGATTTCGATGATTGACACCAATTCAGATTGTCCTCTGGCCAGAATAGGAGAATATCCAATAAAATTCCCGAAAAATGCAAAAAAAAATTATTTTCCCATACATTTTGTATATCTGTATATACAAAAGGAAGTGGCGTTAGTACAAACGCTTATAACTCAAGAACGCCTGCACCGATTTGGACGATTGACACAAATTCAGATTGTTCTCTGGCCAGAATAGGAGAATATCCAATAAAATTCCAGAAAAATGCAAAAAAAAATTATTTTCCCATACATTTTGTATATCTTCTATATATATAAAAGGAAGTGGCGTTAGTACAAACGCGTATAACTCAAGAACGCCTGCACCGATTTCGATGATTGACACCAATTCAGATTGTCCTCTGATCAGAATAGGAGAATATCCAATAAAATTCCCCAAAAATGCAAAAAAAAATTATTTTCCCATACATTTTGTATATCTTCTATATATATAAAAGGAAGTGGCGTTAGTACAAACGCGTATAACTCAAGAACGCCTGCACCGATTTGGATGATTGACACCAATTTAGATTGTTCTCTGGCCAGAATAGGAGAATATCCCATAAAATTCCCGAAAAATTCAAAAAAAAAAAATTTATTTTCCCATGCATTTTGTATATCTATATATATAAAAGGAAGTGGCGTTAGTACAAACGCGTATAACTCAAGAACGCCTGCACCGATTTGGATGATTGACACCAATTTAGATTGTTCTCTGGCCAAAATAGGAGAATATCCCATAAAATTCCCGAAAAATTAAAAAAAAAAAAATTTATTTTCCCATGCATTTTGTATATCTATATATATAAAAGGAAGTGGCGTTAGTACAAACGCGTATAACTCAAGAACGCCTGCACCGATTTGGATGATTGACACCAATTTAGATTGTTCTCTGGCCAGAATAGGAGAATATCCCATAAAATTCCCGAAAAATTCAAAAAAATAAATTTATTTTCCCATACATTTTGTATATCTATATATATAAAAGGAAGTGGCGTTAGTACAAACGCGTATAACTCAAGAACGCCTGCACCGATTTGGATGATTGACACCAATTTAGATTGTTCTCTGGCCAGAATAGGAGAATATCCCATAAAATTCCCGAAAAATTCAAAAAAATAAATTTATTTTCCCATACATTTTGTATATCTATATATATAAAAGGAAGTGGCGTTAGTACAAACGCGTATAACTCAAGAACGCCTGCACCGATTTGGATGATTGACACCAATTTAGATTGTTCTCTGGCCAGAATAGGAGAATATCCCATAAAATTCCCGAAAAATTCAAAAAAAAAATTTATTTTCCCATGCATTTTGTACTTATGGTGAGAATTATTATGATATTTTTTTGTAAAAAAAGCTCCATAATAGCTCTGTGGATTATAATAAAAATCGAACATGTGCGCGATATGGTTATTTTCTTATACATTGTTTATAAAGCGTTCTTTATGATCAAATACGTTTATGTTTGCGGTGCGTTGTGACAAGCTTTCCAGCAACGACTCTATTCTCAATTTTTAAGTATTCTCGCTAAATGGACCAAATGTGTCTCAGGCAACTGCACTCTATCACTGTTAGGAGCCTTGAGCACTTTCATTAATTCCAAAAATTGTCTATTTTGTTGCTCGAATAACACTTTCCAATTTTCAGATTCATCATTAAATGAGGCGTTGGCTTGCGCCACTTCTGATGTCGAATCTTCCATTGATATGTAGCGATGCGCCGGTGGTAACACTTTCTAAACAACCCGTAATTCAACTTTTCGACTTCTCGTTTCTAAAATCTTCAAAAAAAACTAATTTTTCATTTTCATAATTTTATTTTCAATTTATTTTATTTTCCAAGCCTGCCTTGAAAATTGTGTTTTATCAAACAAGTGTTTTCATACCAAAGTGTACCACCATTGTTTCGCTCTGGCAAAACATTACCAGACATATCATTGATTACTACGACATATATATATAAAAGGAAGTGGCGTTAGTACAAACGCGCATAACTCAAGAACGCCTGCACCGATTTCGATGATTGACACCAACTCAGATTGTCCTCTGGCCAGAATAGGAGAATATCCAATAAATTTCCCGAAAAATGCAAAAAAAAATTATTTTCCCATACATTTTGTATATCTATATACATATATAAAAGGAAGTGGCGTTAGTACAAACGCGTATAACTCAAGAACGCCTGCACCGATTTCGATGATTGACACCAATTCAGATTGTCCTCTGGCCAGAATAGGAGAATATCCAATAAAATTCTCGAAAAATTCAAAAAAAAAAAAATTAATTTTCCCATACATTTTGTACTTATGGTGAGAATTTTTATGATATTTTTTTGTAAAAAAAGCTCCATAATAGCTCTGTGGATTATAATAAAAATCGAACATGTGCGCGATATGGTTATTTTCTTATACATTGTTTATAAAGCGTTCTTGATGATCAATGACGTTTATGTTTGCGGTGCGTTGTGACAAGCTTTCCAGCAACGACTCTATTCTCAATTTTTAAGTATTCTCGCTAAATGGACCAAATGTGTCTCGCAAAAATTATCAGCTTACAAAGAAATTAAATGTAATTTCGCTCTATCAATACATCGCGAACGCCAATCTACCACGAAAAAAGTTTGTAAAAGTTAATTGCATTGCGAACGCATTGTAACATAAATGCTGGTTCATGTATTGCCAGTAGATGGCGGTGTGTGTATCAACAAATGACCACAGATTTTATGAAATTTGAAAAGATTGCCGACACTTAATTTAAATATTAAATTTTTTTGTTTTGAGCATTCAGTTAATGAATAAAAAAAGTGAATGAGTTTTTATATTGTTAAAAAATAAATAACGGATTAACAAATTATAAGTTATAGAAAGTTTGATTTCAAAGACATAATTTAACGCAGGGCAACGCCTGCGGGGTCATCTAGTTCTGTTATAATTCTCAAGACTAACTTCAATTGTACTATACTCAGCTGATGATTTTATTTCTCTGTAGCTGAGCAGTTTAAGATCTCGACGCTTAACAAACTCCTGCCACTCAACACCTCGGCATTTTATGTAAATAAAAAATATCCGTACGTCATGCGGGTGCGCCTCTCGTGCGGTCGGGCGGGATTGGAGGGCGTGGGTTATTATTATTATTATTAAAAAAGTATGTATTTGTATCAAGGATGCATCGTAACGTTAATATTATCGTTTACCGAAAAAAAGCAATCGTTTCCGTTGAAACTATTCAGGTTTTTACCGTTTCCACAATTATCAAAATAATGTATAGTCGCAAAATAACGATAATGAAATTATCGAAATAATACCATTTCGTTGATTAGCGAAAAGAAATTATCAAAATGATTTCATTTCGTTGATTAGCGTTATCATAACCAAATTTATAACGTTGAAATGCTTAGTACGCTCGTAATGCCGTCGCGAACAATCGGCCGAGTACTCGCATACATATGTACATACATATATGCATATGCACACGAACTGCTACGATTTGAGTGACAGCTGTGTATGCATTCGCCTCGTTCAGGCAATCTTTTTGTTGATTTACTTCGTTTCAACGTTACCGGTTGCATTTTGATAATTTAGTTTTGTGAATTATCGAAACGAAATGGTTTTGATAATTTAGCGTTGCGAATTAACGAAACAAAACCATTTTGATAATTTAGCATTGTGAATTAACAAAACGAAATAGAATCCGTTCGTTCGTTAAGCATCTCTGATTTGTATACATATGTACATACATATGCAATGAAAAGTGATCTTATGTAGATACATACATACATATGTACATACATCCGTAGCACATACATACATATATCTTAAGATTAGATGCATGCATCATGCGGAAAACGGTGCTGTAACGGTGAATTATTTTTCAGCTGCATGTGCAGCAAATAACACATATGAATGAAAGAACATTAGATTCGTGAGAAAAAATTTATTAAAGTAAAAAAAAATAAAAACAAAGAAAAAAAAACAAATGAAGCCAAAATAATGGCTTCTAGCTACCTACTAATACATAGTTCTTAATACTTTATCATATCATTAAAAAAATTAATTTTTGGTTTTTAATAAAACGAACAAAAAAAATTTAGTCAAACTAATTTCGCATATCAAAAAGGTTTATTCTAAGTAGATACACTGCACTCGCGAAAAATTAAACATTCGGAAATTTGAAATTTTTTTTCCATTGTTTACTTTAAAATTCGAACAACCCCAAGGATGCACAACGATGTCAACAAAAAAAATTGTTTTGCTGAATATCAAATAAAAATTATCAAAATTATCAGAACTCTTTCGTTTCGTTGATTATAAAAAAAAATTTTTATCAATATTTTTTCATTTCGTTGATTATCAAAAAAAAAATATGAAAATTATTTCGTTTCGTTGATCATAAAAACCAAAATATCAAAAAAAAAAAAAAAATTGTTTCGGACTAATGGTAGAATCGAATGAAATGTACATATTTCAAGAAATTTTCTATTCATTTAACACAGAATATTTTCTTAAATACTTTTTTAATTTTCTGAAATACAGCTGGAAAAGGTGGCCTTTTTATTAACGTTATTTTTTATATATTTTTTTTTTGTGACTAGCGAAATGAATTTTTTTTATGATAATTATAAAAACAGTATTTTTTGTTAAGCATTTAACGTTAAAATTTTTACAAGTTGAATTGAAAACAAATTTGTTTTCCGCAGGGATTGCAAATAATCGTTATTTTTTAAATTTTGACTAAAAAAAAAAACATACTGAAGGAGAAATGCTAAACGCAAAGGAAGTACACAGATGTAATCAGTGTAACGCAGACTACCTCTAGGTTCATTAACTATTATTTTTTCGATTTTTATAAAAAAATAGATTTTTAATCATTATTTTTTGAGTTTTATATTTCGCTTAGAAAATAAAAGTTATTTTTTGAGTTTTATTTTTCCCTCAGAAAATAAAAGTTAGTTTTTGAGTTTTATTTTTCGATCAGAAAATAAGTTATTTTTTGAGTTTTATTTTTAAAATAAAAGTTATTTTTTGAGTTTTATTTTTCGCGTTTTATTTTTCGATCAGAAAATAAGTTATTTTTTGAGTTTTATTTTTCCCTCAGAAAATAAAAGTTATTTTTTGAGTTTTATTTTTCGATCAGAAAATAAGTTATTTTTTGAGTTTTATTTTTCCCTGAGAAAGTAAGAGTTATTTTTTGAGTTTTATTTTTCGATCAGAAAATAAAAGTTATTTTCTGAGTTTTATCTTTTTGCTCAGAGAATAAAAGTTTCTTCAGTCTAATTTTAACTGCAGCTGTCGATTTATATGGCGAAATCTACAATTGCAGCCAAAATTAAACTGAAAAACTTTTATTCTCTGAGCAGAAAAATAAAACTCAGAAAATAACTTTTATTTTCTGATCGAAAAATAAAACTCAAAAAGTACCTTTTATTTTCTGAGCAGAAAATAAAACTTAGAAAATAATGATCCCTGGTTTTCCGCCGTGGCTACCTTACTTGCTAATTACGAAGCTTTTATTTTGGATTTTCTATATTGACTACGTGATTGTTACGTTTCCACCGCTTTTGATTGATATTTTCAGTAATGCACGGAATTTTGCGTGGCTAAGATCAAATATGTATATGTATGTACATATGTACAGAAATTAAAAATACATAGATAACCTTCGAAGACACGAACAATTCGTTAACTCGAACAGGGCTGGTTTTCATTAGTTCGAGTTTTCGCGAGTGCACTGTAGTTAACAATTTTTAAATTAGGTATTTATGCTCTGCTTGAGATTAATTTGTCAAGGTCGTAATTAAATTGCCTCGATTTGACATATTTTTTGCTTTCGTTTGCTTCTGTATATTTCTGCTAATTATATTTTTACTCACATTTTGCAAAGTTTACGGGGTCGGCTTTCCATTATTCCAGCACGCCCTGAGAAAAATGACTTATGCAGGGCGGTAGAGGGGCTCTCACAGATCTCAAAACTGAAAACCAAACTTGCCGGAGGCTTATAGTTCCCGAGATATTCCTTCTTAAAGTTGTGAAAATACTATGCAGAAGGACATCACCGTGGCGGTAGCCACGGTTGGGGCACACGTCCGGACGGATGGCGTAGCCCAGGGTTATTTTTTATAAGCGCGGCCGAAGGCCGCCAACGCAGAAAAGTTTTTTTTTGCAAAATTTTCGCTAAACTCCATGTGTGGTGAAATTTGTATGGGAACTTTAACAGCAAATATCTCGGGAACTATAGGCCTCCGGTAGGTGGGGTCTTCAGTTTTGTGATCTGGGGGCCCCCCTCTACCCTCCTAAAAAACCATTTTTTTATAGCCGTGGGGGACTCGTCTAAAATTTTACCTATCTCGGAAACCATAAGCCTCCGGCAAGTTTGGTTTTCAGATTTGGGATCTGTGAGAGCTCCTCTACACCCCTGTATAAGTCATTTTTCTCGGGGCGTGCTGGAATAATGGAAACATTTCCCAGTTTACGACTTAAATTATCTTTGCGTACTGTTGTAATTGCCCTTTTCCGGCTTGTGCGCGAAGTTTCATTAATTATACTCGTATTGCTATAAATTTTCGCTTCAAAGTTTTTTACTCAATTTGTTATGTGAATTAAATGTATATCAATATTGAGTTAGTTTTCTTGTTGGTGGTGTTGTTTTATAAAATTTATTTGAGTGCCGTTTTTTTTTTTTTATCTGTAGTATACTACATTTACATGAATGCTCTTAATGAATTAAGCATTTCCGGTATTGAGTTTTACTATATTTTCTTTGAGAAGGGCATTGCATCCATGATATACATAGATGCACGTTTATTCTGTACCGAATAATCTTTCTAAAAGAAAAAGGCGGATTATTCATAATTCGTATTTAAGTTCGTTAGCAGCAAAAGCGCACACAGCAAATGTTTTCTATGAAATTTGAATTTTCTTATTCACCCAAATTCACTTAAATAGCGTCAAGTCATGGGGAATGTAATGTAATTTGAACTAAATTTTGCTATTCAAATTATCAATTCCCACAGTAATTGCTGCTAACACACACGCACAGAAAGTACAGAAATGCAAATACATACGAGTATGTATGTGTCTATGTAATTGCAATTATTCATGAATATGCGCGTTTCACCACAGCGACATAACCAGCAATTTTCCAATAAAATCAGTGTAATTTTTAACCAACAAAAAAGGAAAAAAAACAAGCAATACAAGGGCAATTCGCAAACTTCCCTCTGCATCGTGACTGCATCAAATCCGGCACCTGCGCGCAGCGGATTATTTTATGCATGGCATGGTTTGAGGTGAATTGGAAAGTGGAAAAGTTTAGGGTGTCCCGTTCGTGTATGAAAAAAAGTTTTTTTCGAGCTACGCTATCGCAAGAGGTATCAAAAGTTGCGTAATTGAATACAGATCACAATAAAAGTAAAAAACCCGGAATTGAATTCGATCTTGAGGGCTCTACCGATATCTGAAATTTTGTTAATTTCATATATTTAGAAACCTAAACTTTAGAGCTAAAATAATAAAAATGTCATACTCAAAAGTTATTTTATTATTGAGATTAACCATATAAGTACAGAGAAACAAATTTATTGCATTTAATTAATTTAAAAAACTTAGAATTCAAATATATTTTTGTGTCCAAATTTTGGTATTTCTGCTTGAGATTGCGACTGTAATATTCCTTTGAACTACTGGGGATATTTTTGGCTTCCCTCCGCGTGTTTATACTTTTGGATTATATTTTTCAGCATTTTCCAATATTATTTCAAAGCAATTTCACATTTTGTCAATTTTCCGGCACGAAAAACACTTATTTTGGAGATTTTTTCTTTTTGCTATAAGTTGAATAGTGCAGGGGTTTCCTTGATCCATTCTGAGTCCCTGATGGCATTATAGGGTTAAAAACCTAGTATATTATAAAACTTTATTTGATATTCAGTGAATTAGTTTTTTATTATCTACAAAAATCTCCACCCTTTCGAAAAAATTTTAATTGAAGTTTGGTGTCCCTATTATATTTCACAAGCTGAAACGAACTCACTCCACAAAATCATCAGCCATTATGAAACGACGCAACAAATGGCCGATTAAATAACTCTTCCTTACTTCGGAGACATCTGAGCAAGAAATTAATGAATAAGTTTTGACCATTGTTTAGAAATTGAAGCAGCATCGATCTTTGAAATATTTCAAGGCAAGTGTCCCTATTATTTTTCATATGACTGTACTACCTAAAAAAATTAATTGAGGGGATTTTTGTTTATCTGATAAGACTTTCGTTTAAATAAATTAAATTAAATAATTTTAACATAATTCGTTTTAGTAAAGTACATTATTCATATAATTTTAATTGCGAATTCTGTAAGGCTGCCAAAGAAAAATTTGTGCACCTATTTTAGTGTCAATATGTGTAAGGTTTGCGTACGATAAAATTAGTGCACACATTTCGACTTGTAAAAATTTTCGACTTCCAAATTTAGTTTTTTTGTAACATAAGAAGGCTTTGCTAAATGTATACAAATACTCGTGTCAAATTTCGAAAGATTCAAAAACGTTTTGTGGAAAATATGAATAGTGAAATAGAAGTGCGTGAAAAAATAATTCGATTTCATAACGAAAATCCGAATTGGACATTTAAAACAATCGCTAGGAATGTAAAGGTTTCCAGAAATACAGTGTCGCGTGTTATCAAAACATATAATGAACGTCTAACTGTCGTTAGGAAAGGTGGAAGTGGTAAAAAGAAGGGTTTTAAAGATCCTAACGTCGCCAAAAAGATCATAACCCTTCTCAGGAAAAATCCCAACATATCTGGCAGAAAAGTGGATGAAAAAGTACAATGCTCCGAGGCATTCGTCAGAAAGGTTAAGAAGGAGGAAGGGCTTAAGTCCTATAAAGTTCAGAAAGTGCCGGACAGAAATTCAAAAAAGAACAGCACGGCAAAAGAGCGGGCCAAACGACTTCACTTAGATTTCCTCAAGAATTTTGATTGTTGCATCATGGACGATGAAACTTATGTGCTTGGAGACTTTTCACAACTACCAGGTGTTGATTTTTATGTCGCAGACCGTAGAGGAAATGTGCAGGAGGAGTTCAAGACCCAAAGGAAAACAAAGTTTCCAAAGAAATTTTTGGTTTGGCAAGCCATTTGTAGCTGTGGTAAAAGAAGCAGCTCTTTTGTTACAACGGGAACAATAAATACGGAATTATATATCAGGGAGTGTTTGCAAAAACGACTTTTGCCATTCATAAGACAACATGACGTATCTACCTTTTTTTGGCCTGACTTAGCTTCGTGCCACTATAGCAAATCGGCAGTTGAATGGTACGAAAAGAATCATATAGTTGTTGTGCCCAGACATGCCAATCCACCTAACTGCCCGGAGCTCAGACCCATAGAAAGATATTGGGCTCTAGTAAAAAGGATTATGAAGGGCACAAAACAAGTTGCTGAAACCACTAAAAAATTTTCCAAAAAATGGTTATGGTCAAGCAAAAAAGTTTCTGAAGATACAGTTAAAAGGCTAATGGGAGGCATATTAGAAAAAGTTAAATTGTTCATAAAAACGCACTAATTTGTAAAATATTTTTAATAATTATAAACATGAATTGAATTTATTTTAGCATCCTGTTCATTAATTTTTAATATATTATCTAATTTACAAGTTATTTCAAATATTTTGTGCACTAATTTCATCGTGCGCAAACCTTATGTATATTTGAATTTGATGGATTTTTTTTTTGCATGTTAGAAATAATAAAAAATAACATATCGTTATGAAGTTAAAGCATTTTATTTTATATGAAGTTTTGATAGTTTTTCTCTGAGATGATACTTAAAAACAATATACATATATTATTCTGTTTTTACGATCCAAATTTTCTTGAACTCGCGGGAACACTGAACGTATGAAAATCCATTTTGCGGTGACAACACTACATACTAGTACCTTCGCCCAGGGCTTGTAGTCTCTTCTAAATCTTTTCTGATTCCAGAATATTCTTAACGTTATAAAATTAAACTTTAGGCAAATAAAAACTTTATGCTTTAGTTAAAGAACCGTATTTTTTTTTTTATCGAACTGATTCTCCACGATTGAAAGGCAAATAAAATGCAGAAGCAGAAGCAGAAAAAAAACCCATTGTAGAAAATATGTGTATGTACGAGTATTTTCATTGTAGCTACATGGAATTCAGATTTTTGCACTTAAAAGTAAGTTGCATAAAAAATTAAGCGAATAGAACTTATAAGAACGAAAAGAATTACATAGTAAGCATGCAAACAATATGCGGATGTAATATATGTTGTTGTGAGTGGGCGTTCTGCATGAATGACAAAACTGCAAAACTTTGAAGATCGGTAGAGCCCTGAAGATCTAACTGTATTTAGTTTTTAAAACCTGTTTCGTAATTTGCGATCAAAGCCGCAAATTTTGAGGGGTCTTGCGTTAAGGAAATCCAAAAAAAAATATTTCGGGACACCCTACTGTACATATATGAATCCAGAACGACATTTACTGAACTGCGCGACATCTGTAGTATACAAATTACTTACTTCGCTATTGAGCCTAATAGCGACCAATAGTTAAAGTGCTGAGTGTTTACTTTTCGCTTCTACTTATGATAAAAATAGTCAATCGAATAGTAAAAATGGTGAAAGGAACGAGATGGTGTGCCGTTCTACTTCCGCTCTAGTGTTGTGCTGTCAAAACGCATATAAAAGGTGATAATTGCAGGAGACACACAAACACAAAGAAGAGGAAAGTTCGCAAATTTAACAAAGTCAACGAAACATTAAATTGGAACATATGTAAGGTAGAACTTGGCGAAGCGTACTTGCGTGGGGGGATGAGAGAGAGCGGAATATTAAAAAGTCTGAAATTAATGGACAGGGCCCTATAGGTTAAGCTATAGAGCGTACATACAGCCTGACATACAGTAAAATTAAGGGACTTTACATCCATATACATATGCACATATGTACATACCCACCAACAATTCTAAGCCTTATTTAAGAATTAAAATAGCAAATTTAAAGGCTTCCGAAATAAGGCCTGAAAATTATAAGGGTAGCAAATTTGTATGGTGTAAGGCTTAAAATAAGGCTGATTTTCCTGTATTGATTTCATCAGGCCATAAGGAGTACTCTCTCTCTCTCTATCTGAGAGCATACCTTATTCCAAAGGCTTATCCGCCATACGAAATAAGGCCTAGATAAGTATTAGAAAGTTAGGAGCAGGAGGGTGAGTGCATAACAGAAGCAGCGCTGCCAGCGTATTCCTTTTTTAGACCTGATTTGCCAACAATAAGCAAAACTTTTTTGCAGGGTATGTATGCACATAAATATGATTTGTCGTGTGAAGCTGCGATGAAGCGCCGCAATACGAGTCAGTACAGAGGAATATGCTCAAGTACATTCATGCTTACTTACATAAATACATACATATGTATGTATATGTATCGTATAAATACATAAGTACATTCAAAAATACATACTATCTGCAAGAAATAGAGGCGAAAGGGCGTTAAGGCTTTGTAAATCTCAACAACAAAAAGAAGAAAAAAATGTGTTGCAGTCGCAATAACAACAAATAATCTGCACTGCAACAAGAATAAGTAAGCAAAACAACAAGAAAAACACGGCTCACAATCATTGCTGCATACAGGTATGTAGGTACATATCAAAGCATAACAAGAAGTAATTCAAAATGCAAAATGAATAAAAAAAAAGCGCCAACGATAGCAACAACAAGTAGCAACATTAACAACAACAGCCATGCGCCGGCAAACAACAAATTTTGCACGAGTACCTAGAGCATTGAACGACACACACAAATCGAAAAAATGGCGTGGCCGAACTAAAGGCGGCGACGACAACACTAACAACAAACCAAACAGCAACGTGCATGGCAACGTGATTGACAATGGGTGAGTTTCTAAGAAAAAGCTGCTCCGCAACTGTTGAGCTTTCATTTGATACCAATATCGTCCAGAAATATTGACAAATAAATAGGCTTGATTTTTATAGCTGACCAAAAATAAATAAAAATCTGAATAACGGTTATTCAAGCCCAAAACACTTTTTTGGTTGCCATAACGGTTATTCAGGCCCAAAACGGTATTTTGGTTTTTATAATGGTTATTAAGGACCAAAAGAAGAAAGGTTATTTTCGCGTAACCTTTTCACCAAACTAGAAAAAATAACCGTTATTTTCGGTCTCTGGAAATGAAAGAAGTTCAGTGCATTTGACGGCTGCAGCAACATCCCAAGGCGTTGATGCAGGGCCACAGCGGATCCGTGGATGTTGGATAAGCAAGAGGTAGCCGACAGGGCGGGGCTGGGTGGGGTGCGCCCTCTAAAAAATAAAGGTCATTAACACCACAAGTGCATCGTGCAAAATGCAAAACCATGAACCGTGTGTTGTGTGAAAAAAGAAAAGTTCGTATTTGCGCAGAACAGAATTAAGTAGAAAATGTATGTACATATGTATGTATGTACATTAGAGTGCGTTTAATTTGTATACAATATATATTCATATATGAAAAATTAAAAGTTCATAAAAAGACTGTATCGGCCCCTCGATCGGTACTAACGTGGTCAAAGATATCACACATAAATTTTGGTCCCGATTGGTGGTGGTTAAGGCGTGGCCCATTGAGGTCAAAATTCGGAAGACTCTATTTGTTTCCCTTGGGTATAGATGCATTGATTTTGGGTATTATATAATAAAAAAAATATTTTGATTTTTTTACCCTTCATTGAGTTTTCTGAACTTTGACCTCAATCAATCTTTGACCATGTTACTACCGATTGAGGGGGCGATACAGTAAAATATCGTAAATTTCAATTTTAAAGGCTCTCTAATGTACATTGTAACAGATCCAAAGCAATGGAAATCGGACTAGAAATGTATGCGCGTTTGTTTGTAGGTCTGTATATCAAAATGTATGTATTTACTTAAGATACAAATGCAAGTAACGTTTGCACACTGTAACAAATTATTTATTTATTGCACGCATAATATTTTTTTTTATTAAACTCCTTTCAATTTTCAAAGATCCGGGGTTGATTCGAGTCAGAAGTTTGTAATCTCGAGTGCCACCATTAAGAATTACTAAATTTTTGTTTGCATAAAGTTGGGTATACATGTGTGTATGTGCTTTTAAAACTCGCACTCCAGAGTAATGAAATGCGCGGAGGTTGGATTTTGAATTGAAGACGGTGACTGCCAGACGCGCTTTTCGAGTGCCATTCATCCCGTTGAGCGCAACTACATACAGAAAAACATACATATTTCTGTAAGTGAGTAAGCCATTAAGTTGCAGTGTGGGATAGCGTTGAGGTGGACTAGGATAAGGGGTCATTGAGAGGAAGAAAGATGATGGCGGCTGAAAAGTGCATTTACGTGTGTTTACATGTTCAAGCGACATGTATGTATATTTTTTTCAAATATGAATACTTTTTATCTGTCTCCTATTGTATTTATGTACATATGTACATTTGCACATAAAATATACAAAAATGAAAGGTTCTTAAACTCTGTTCTATTCAAAATACACTTGCACGTAGGTACATTATGTATACATCTAGGTATGTACATATATGTATATATGTATGTATGTATTATTAAACATTACAAATCAATTTTGGACTTTACATAAGTTGATAAAAACTAAGCGAAAAAATATTATTAATCTACGTGAAATTTTTCCGATTTTGAGTTTTTGATGGATTGTATACCAGTATGTATTCAAAAGTGTAAAATGTGACATTAAAAATGTATCCTTCCGTATTCTGAAAAAAATACCCAGCAGTATTCGAGGTAAGGAGATGCATATTCAGATTGCGAAAGACCCTCAAACTGGGTTCAAAAATCAGTGCCTGAAAAAATAACTGAACACGCAGTGAAGAAGGTGTACTGAAATATATGCTATGGAAGTTCTCGCTGCGTATTCAGGCCTTTTTTCAGGCAGAAACCCTCCCTTCTCGTTCGGCAGTTTTTAGGTAGTTGATTTTCGACGTCACCTTTATATAAAAACGAACGGGAAAATTCAGATTTTAGAACTACATCGTTACGGAGTATTAAGTAGGAAATATGCGCGGTTTTCCAGCTGATCAATACTGCTGGGTATCATTAACTACGAATATAGATTCTAAAATCTGTATGATTTTATTTATCCACTTTCAAAAGTCTCTATCTGAAAAAAGTTACTCATACGCCTACGCGCACATTGTTGTAATTATTATGCGTTTCAGTTTCAAAACTAAAAAATATTATTTGAAAATTAGCTTAGTGTAATATTTAGAATTGAATTTGCAAAAATCTGTCATATTGCGGTTTAATTTTTTTATATCGTTAAATTCCTGATGAGCTAAGCCTTCAGGTAATAACAAAAGTATTCAAATAAAATAGAGCTTGATGCTAATTCTAATTTGTGACTTAATATGAAAAATTCACATACAACTGTTTGAAAGTGGACTACTCATCTATATACATACGTATATATAGTTTTGGCCACCTTTTACACAAGTTTCAAGTCAAGTGAAACCATTTTCAATTGAAATTAAATTTTTTTCAATTCAAGTATTAAAGTAATAGAGAAAGTTTTTGGTTGCTTGGTTTTCCGACAGGGTAGGAATATGAGGGTAGGAACCAAACTTGACAAGGGATGACGGAAAATCGTTCCACAATACATAATAGAGAAAGGTTTCAATTCAACTAAAAAAGGTTTCACTTGACTTTAAGACAGGTTTCATTTGACCTGAAAATGCTATAGCTCATTTATGTATGTATGTACTTAAACGCCATTTCAATTTTAAAAACATCAATTTATATTTATTATTTATTTAATTTTATTTTTGTTTTTGTTTTTGTTTTTTTTTTCTTAAATGGAAACATCCGCGAATAAAGGCAGAAAATATCTACATAATCTACGTTTTTTATAATTTCTTATTTGCTTCGAAAAAAGTGAACTGTGCGATTATCACAAATGGAATGATTTTTGCTGTTGTTGTTTTTTTTTTAATTCTAAATTGGTGCAAATGACAATAAAGCTTTGTAGCGATGGACACGAGAGAAACACAAATTTACAATGACAATTAAGTAAATTTGCAACTAAATAAAATCTAGTCGGTAATTTACTTAATGCATATACATACATACTTATATATATACATATATATGTAAGTATGTGTTAAGTTTACTTGTGTTTGTAAGCTTTTATTTATATTAATGTCAAAACAATTTGTAATTTTACATACATACTCGTATTATGTACAGAGTTAAACTCTGACGGATATCTTTATTCTCCCTCTTTCAATAATCGTGACAGCTCTGGTTTAGCGTAATGGGTCCAGGGGCTGACGCGAAGGCGAAGGCTAACCCATCGTTCCCACGTGAAATAGGTGCGCGTACGCAGACGAAGGGCATACATTTTTCGTCATCAAAGTGTTATGTGGCAAAACGGCAATGTACATATTCTTCGTATTTGTATTATTTTTTTTGCATATACAATTTTAGTCAAAATTTATTAACACTCGCTTATATTGCCTACACATTTTAGGGTGTTAAACAGCACTTTCATTCAATTATAAAATAATAAATTCAGTTTACTCGTATGTAAAGCCTCACTTATAAAAATGATGTATATGAAATCTCAGCAAATGAAATATGTAGTTCCGCCAGAAAAACAGTAAAGAGTGATGATTGTTGGTTGTGTAATTAATATTTATTGAATCAAACTACAAAAATGAGGGATTCTATATGGTTATTCGCTCGATAGGTAGCATATGTACATACATATGTATTAATAAAAGTAGAGTGGTCAATGATAACCCGTTGAGCCGAGGGGAGCAGACCATCGTGCCGGTCCTATTCCATCCATGCGACTGCTAGACTTATGTACATACATATGTACTACAATGTACTTTGTACATACATATCGATGTATCATTTCTGCACACACATTCTCAAGTGTTAATCCCCAGTTTAATATACTTTCCTGTTCTAAATTGTATATTGTGCCATTTTAAATGCAGCCCTGTCCCAAAATAGCGTGTCAAAACGACAATTCGTTAAAAATGTATGAATAACTATACGAATGCATATACGAGCTGGATTTAGAGGAGGGTCGCATTTTGCAAAATGTGGAGTGTTGGTTGTTGATTTAATTCACATATGTATTACATACATATCTATGCGATGGTCGGTCAATGGGCAGAAGAATTATATTAATTTAAACAAATCGTGCTTTGGGTTAATTTGTGGGTTTTGACCTGAATTTTTCGTTCACAATTTAGCTGTGACAAAATTTACGAGTATTAAATCATATAAAATTCAGTTCAAGCGATAAGCATTTATGTATGTAGATTAATCTTGCTAATTTTGGAAAGTTTGTTAAAATTTTTTTGTTTGGCGCCAAAACGTAGAATGTGAATTTACAGCTAAAGAAATTGAAAAATAAAAGTTATCCATTAAATTTAAAATGGGCGGTGCTTAACTTGTACAAAAAAACATACATACATACATACATATCGCCGTTAAAACTTCATAACCTTCCAAGTTAGACTTTCATAACCGCCTAAGCGATATTTGTGCCAAAAATTAAAATTGAAATGCTCAAGCCCAACTCTACGACTTAAGAGCACAGCCAGACTATGCAAGAAATTACTTTCAGAAAGTAAAAAAATCAAATTTTTGTTTTTTTTTCTTTAAAAAAAAATAAATACAAAAATTTGAATTTTTCACTTTCTGAAAGTCATTTCTTGCGTCGTCTGGTTGTGCCCTAAGAGTTGAAAAGGACATTAGATTGAAATATAGAGCTTTCCGAACTTCCCAAAGACCAAATTTATGGTATGGATCGATAGATCTGAGCGCCAGCGCCAATGTTGGCATAGGCGCTTATGAAAGTTTCACTTAGGTGGTTGTGAAGTTTAGACGACGATATGTATGTATGTACATTAGGGTGGTGCTTAAAAAAATGAAATTAGCGACTTTCATCGGTCTCACCGTTTTGAAAGCGGAAATTCAAAAGCCAAATACGTAAGTGCTCTTGTCAATACACACATATACGACATACATACATATGTTGATATGTTCACTTAAACGGCTATTCGGTAGTAATTTAAACAAAAACCGCTTAAGTGCAATATACTTATGTATTGTACATATACACATATGTATGTACATATGTACATACAAATATATAAGTAAGTTGTAGTACATACATATCTGTATATTACATCATCTAATGGATAGCTTTGTTTTTATTGAGCACTTTTATAGATTTCGACTTTTTTATTGTTACTTAAAGTACCAAAAAGCTTAACATAAGAAACCGAAAATCTATGTATGTATGTATGTATGTACTTCAATCAATAGCCAATGATCGATATTGCAGGTGAATTTTTCTGCTGCATAAACACTTAAAATTGATGTTGCTTGTGATGCACACATACACAATTACTTATACAATTCAATTTACAGGTGTAAAATCAATTAACGGTGGTTTGCTTTTCTCAAAATTATATTTAGATAAATTCATTTGAATTTCAGCGCTTAAGGAAATCATTAAATTCAATTTACCGTTATACTATTGTTGGACCTTGGGCACAATAGGTGTGTAAGTATATCTGTACATACATACATGTGTGTGTATTGGGCCGGGCCGATTCAATATCCTATATCGTGCACTCGAAATTAGGATTCCTCTTACTTTTCTGTGTAAAAACTCTTCTACGAAATTTGTTTAAAATTAATTTTAATGTTCCGGAATTTGATTTTTATGGACCAAGACGGATTCCAGAAAATCATAAACGTACAAAAATCTACAAAACATAACCGGGCCAATAAGCACAATAATTTCAATTAAATCAAATGCGCTGAATCCAAATATGAAGACATAGCTAATATCGTATGAGTCCTTTTCGAGATATAGCCAGATTTCCGGTTATGGAGGCTGAATGCTCAAAATCGCATATTTTCGCAATTATCCCTTGCTGTGCATATATTAATTTTTTTTTTTTTTTTGTCAGAAAAATAAGAGGTATCCTAATTTCGATGCCACGATATAGGATATTAAATCGCCCCGGCCTAGTGTGTATAGTACAAACATACATACATATCTGTGCCCGCAAATTAAAGTAGCCTAACTCGAGATAATGCGAAATTGAGTTATTGTTATAGTGTTAATCTATGGAGGAAAACCCATCGATCTGTCTTATCCCCATTTAAATTGGAGTAATATTTAAAAGGTTATTAAGATATAAAAATTATCCTAACTCAGATAGAAACATTTTGCACCAGTTGAAACAACTTATCTTCTAGCAAATTTCTTAAGTCTAGTATTGTATGAAAAATCGTTTTATTAAAACATCCTAACTAGAGTTATGAGGGTATTTCATGGACGTATTTATTTGCGTTTTCAGTTTATTAAAAAACCTAACTTGAGTTAGGAATTATAATTTTTTTTTGTCAATTTTGTTTTCATAGCCTAACTCGAAATAGGTTAATTTAAGTGATTTTTTTTTATTTTTACACAATTTATCTCGAGTTAGGTTTTTTTGTTAGAATATTTTTCTCATTTCATGCGTTATTATCTTCAGTTAGGTTTTTTTGTTGGAAGCAAGTGGATACGATAAACTGAGATAAGAGATTTTTCAAGGATATATATTATAGAAATTCAATTAATTATTATATACTGTATACATAAAACACCTTTTTTCATCAATTAAACTTTAATGTGGCCGCTGAGGTGCAGTGCGTAGAGTGCTCGTCTGCTATACCAGAGGTCTTGGGTTCTAACCCAGTCCGCACAAACACCACAAAAAATTTTTCTAATTGATTAAAACCCATACCCTCCGAGAGTATTTCTGCCATGAAAAGGCTTCTCACAAAAAAGCATTCGCCGTTGGGAGCTCGCATAAAACTATAGGTCCACACAAATTGTAGGAAAAACAATAGTTAAGAAGCACACCTCGAATTGGGAGAGAAGCTCGGCAATAAAACTCGTTAGAGTTTTAATATCGCCAGGGTATTATTATTGTTATTTTTTTTTATTTATTAATATTGGTAGTTAAGCTTAAAAGCTAGAAACTAACAGATATTTTTTATATAGCACTGACAACTCAGGCCTTCGGCTAGTTATTATTGTTATTAAACTTTAATCGTGTAGCCTTTTACAAGGTATGGATCCTGGTAACATGGAGGAAGAAGACTTTCTGAATATGGATTATAGTAGCGACGACTCAATTAAGGACTCATTTTTTAACGATAGTCAGTCAGTTGATTAGCATATGCCTTCCTACACCTTTTTGCGATCTTCTGAATATTTTTATAAACGCTTTATACACTTTTTATTTACCTGTACATGACTGTGTTTCCGGACAACCTACGTGTTATATGTGGCATGAGACCCTTGCAAATTGTGGTGGCAATGGAATAGCATCGTGCTTATTCAAACACTTAAATAGTTTACCATTTAATATTAAACATGTCGTTTTTATAGCGATTGCTGTCCTGGCCGAAACCAAAACTCTTATTAGTACTATGTTTTAAATCTTCATGCAAGGTGATACTAACATTGACAAAATTTACCACAAGTTTTTGGTTCATGGTCATACGCATATGGAGTGTGCTGTAGACATGCCTTAATTGAACGAAAAAAAAACAAACGAATATAAAGATTCATCACTGGGTTTATAAATATATGTATGTATTTTGCACATGACTCTATATGTCGATTCCATCACAATTACCAGCTATTTTCTATCAAACAGTAGTGCTACCGCGCCCCTTTTTTCGGCGGTTCCAGCTGTTATAGCTTTGAACCTCTCGCCTGGGAATCTTCATTAATCAATTCTGGATAAACCAAGCTTCTTGTGGTGATTTCTCTAGTACCATGCCTTTTTCAGTATTCGGTAAAATAAAACGCAAATTCAGTTCGGGTTGAAAACGATCCGCGGCGTAGGATTATGGATTATTTTTTTTTTATTTCATTCATTTCAAACAAAAATTAAAAGTCAAAAACTCTAAGACTTCTAATTCCACTACTTAGTTAGTTATATCCACTTAAATTATCGTTTCGGGTCGTTTTCGACTCGAACGTAGGTCTACGCTTAAAAACACTTAACTCGAGTTAAATGGAAATAAAAACCTTATTGGGAAGAATTCGACACAATAAAAGAACTTAAATCGAGTTAATTCTGCTTTTCGTAAAAATTGCATCCAATAAAAGCACTTAAGTTATAAAAGACAATTTTTTGCAATTAACCTTGCTTTAAGATTTCTGGTTCACAACTATTCCTTCTCTAACACTACAAATCCATTATTTCCCCTTTTAAAAACCCGAATTGGTCCAATGGTTTGAATTTTGACAAAAAATTGAGTTTTCTCCGTTCACCATATTTTGAGTTAGGCTACTTTAATTTGCGGGCACAGATATCGTCGCACCATACGAAAACTAACATCAGATTTTTTGTGGCTGACGAAAAGTAAAAAGTTCAACTGACGAAAACTATCAATTTCGTTTAAACAAGAACAATTTTAATGTAAAAACAGTATATAATTACTGATACTTTTCGTCAGCCAAAAGTCGATTTTATTATTTTTCGTCGGCCAAAAGTGAAATATGTAACTTTTCGTACAGAATTTTTTTATTGATAGCTTTCGCCAGAAATTTTAAATATGTTAGTTTTCGTATGGTACGACGATATGTGAAACCGTGTTGAAGTGCTCTCAATTACATTTATGTTTGATTTTATGAATTTTTAGAATATTGTTTATGAATATTTAGATACACCATTTTAAAATTATATTATCAAATGCTTTCTGTTCGTTCAAATTCATTCAACTGTTGTTGGTTGGTTAGCATAGGGAGTCTACAATGTATGTTGTACATACATATAAGTATTTGTATTGTCGTAGTTCTTTTACAGTAAATTATGGCATGTTAATATCTAAATATTACTAATTGCTCAAAGAAAAAAAAAATCAGACCAGAAAATGGACGTCGATAACAAAAATTTACTAAATGACTAAAAAATACTCGTGAATTTGTCGTGTCGGTTTGAATAGATTTATTGCTTATACTCAAGTATATACCTATGTAGATAAATATACCTGTAAATAAATACATATGTACATTAGAGTGGCCCTTATTTTCGAAAGTCGGAAATTTGCAGGTGTTACCCCCTGATATGTTTTTGTTTAATAAAAAAATAATACCCTGAAAATTTTGGCCCCATTGAACAACTCTAACCCGTGCCACAACGAGTTGAAGTTGAAAAATTGGCAACATCACTTTTAGTAAGCGCTTTTTTTGGTTATGCCGCGATAAATATATGTATGGGCGTAGGTATACCCGAAAACCTAACTGAGATGTTTACAAGTTTAAACTTGCATGAAATTAATCAAAATACTTTTAGATATTATTTTACCGTTACAATTGCTTGAGTAGCAAGAATCGTAGAAGATGTAGTATGTACGTATGTAGATGACATTAAATTTTGGTTCTTACGTATAAAGCAACATAGTATTAAAACTAAAAAATTAAACATTTCACTTTAGAATGGTGTATTAATTTAAAATTATAGTCTATATGCTTTTCTTGCAATACAAAAACTTTAAAAGGTGCAACTGGTGAAGTCAGTGTACTGAAGCACAGGCCACACATATGTTGGTAACTTTTTAGCACATGTGAAAAAAATTAGTTTTTAACAAACATAGAAAAAGTGAGTATCTGTCGGCATTGGGAAAGTTTGTGTCCGTATCATGGTCATTTTACGCGTAGTCAGCTTAACTACCGTTTGAAAATGATTCAGAAATATAATATCGAGACGGTCCAGCACTATTCTTGATAGAGTCCTTAATGTCTATTTCCCATTCATCTTCCTCGAGTCATTTTATAAGAATTTCTTTCGAGGAGGCACTTAGAATATTAAAAATTTTCCAATTTTCTACATTTGCACACCATTTTAGTTAAATTCTGATATAAAAAAAAAATAGTAAGAAAAGTCCCAAAATAAAATTTTGTCACAAAAATCACCTTCATAAGGTCCCTGGACTGTGGTATTTAGGTTCTTTTGTCTGTGGATTCCTAGTAAAATTCTATAGCGAATAACTTTCTATAACTATTTAACCCTCTAACGACCTTCGAAATAATATTTTTTGGGACTTTCTAAAAAAAGGAGTAAAAGCGACCTCAAAGTTACAGCTATTGCAATTGTTTGGGGTTTTACTATGTGGATATTGGTCTTTCATTCTGTGTGAGAATTAAGTGCTGTTGCAAAGTGTTATAGAAAAAAATACCCAAATTGTCAGCAGCAAACGCTGGCGCAGTGACATAACTCCCAAATAAAGTATCTCAAAAAAAAAAAAAAATTGAAAAAACTACAAATATTTTCATACAAAATAGAACTTATTTCGTTATGAAATAACTCACAGTGTGTTGGGACTTATTTCTTTTCCTTCTTTGGGAGTTATTTAGTTCCTTTTTTGTGGGAGTTATTTCATTGCTCCGCAAACGCTTTCAATGGACTTTGAAGAGAATTAAAGTTCTGAATTGTATTTCTTCTTTGTGTATGCATGTACGAAAATGTGCAATTACACTAATAGATGGCACTTATTTTTTAAAATTTCCCATATAAATATGTATGTACGAGTGAGTATATGAGAAATATACATTAAAAATTTCAATTTTCTCAAATTGTTTGTATACATACATATATGAGTAAATAAGGATCCATGATATTTCAGTACTTCAATATATAGAATATCAGTATCTTTTGTTTATAAATCATTTATTTGTGGAGTCTAATAAATAAAAACCTTGTAATCTACTAAAATTTAAAAATATAATAGAATTCGTTCAATATGAACGTCCACCGAACCACATAACCCTTGGTTCATTATTTCAACACATTGTGGCACGGGTTAACGTTGACCAATCGAGCCAATATTAAACAGGGAATATTTTCTTCGTACATGAAACCATTTCAGGGTAACGTCTCAAAAAACTAGAAAAAAAAATTTTCCATAGGCGTAAGGGCCACTCTAATGTACATATATTTCATTTTGAGCAAAAATTAGCGTCTGCTTCAATTCGAAGTTCAATAAACATACATACATACATAGATATGTAAATGTGATTTTTGAACTTTTCAGTAACAATAAATTTCGCTGTCTAAAGCAATTTTGTTTCCCATTCTAATTTGATAATTTTTAATTTTATTTTTCGTTTTCTTTTTCTTTTTCAGCTTTTATACGCACTTGTCAACAAATATTTGCCATAAAAGTTAGCCGCACAGAATCAAGGTTGTGTAAACATACAAAAAAAAAACAAGACAAAATTCAGTTCTTTGTATGTACACAATTTTGGAGATAAACGACTTGAAGGCTAAAAGCATGAAAATCTATGCGATTTCAAAGCTTGTGCCATTTCAAAAAAATTCCACAAAGATATACATATGTATATATGTATATAATATTATACCCAATTGCTAAGATATAGCAACATTCCTGTTCTTAATTCAAACAACCGTATACAGTTTCAGGCAAATTACTTTTGTATAATTAATAAATTATCTGCAAACAATTATCTTCATTGTCGCTTAACTTCCTTCGCTTGGCACTTTTTTATTTATTTTTTTTTTTTAATTGAATGGTCACACTGGTCGCGCTGTGAAGTTGTCAAAAATTTTTTCCTCCGTACTTTTGTGCTAAAAAAAATATATAATTGATCAATTTAACTCAATAATATTGTGAAAAAGTGTCAGAAAAAGTGTCGCAACTTAGTGTGTTATCAAATTAATATAAAACTGCTTTATTTAAACTCTAAAGCGTAAATTAAGTGTTATTGCTGAGTGATTGTGCACATTGTTGTTGCATTGATCGCACAATAGCAAAAGCTCCCACACACAAAACTCCACCACAAACCTCTTTTTCACACTAAGTGGTGAATTAGTGTGGACACAAACCATTCGTGTAAAGTTTATACATAAGTATCAGAGCTGTAAAAAGCTGCAACCAGATTGTATTACAATCATAAAAAGTTGTACATATTACAAGCGCAGCCGGGTGCAAATGAATATAGACTAAAATATTCGTTTGCACCAGCGAGATGCCCCTCAACCATACTCGTCCTAAAGTAGGAGGTTCCCAACAGCGGGATACCCAACAAGTCCAAGTCCGAGATGCCCAACAAGCCCAAGTGCAACTACAGCACCAAACCCCGAGATCCCTGGGTACACCCCAACATCTAACCCCATCCCGCCTGCCTAGTACCAACGTACCAAACGTACAACAGCAGATCGAAACCCTCCAAAGGCAACTGGAAATTCTCTATGCCCAACAACAACAAGCCCAGAAACCCCAAACTGCAGGAAACTTGACAACTGCTACCCCAACCGACGAATGGAAGATCGTCAATCCCAAACGCCAACGCGAAAGCCCAAGTAAAAATACTGCCTCTAAAAAACAGGCTAAACTTGATAATTATTACTGGCTTGGAAGCCGCAAACCAAAGGAAAATGAAAATGAAAACAGATTTGCCTCCCTTGAAGTTGAGGAAACTAACCAACCAACTGAAAAAATACCCAAGCCGCCGCCAGTATTTATAGACAAAGTTCTAAACATTCCCCCCCTAATGAGTTTACTACAAGAAGTTGCTCCAAACTCCTATGATCTAAAGCTCACAGGCAAGGATCAAGTAAAAGTACAAGCATCATCCCTGGATGCTTACAAAACCATAGTGTCACAACTGGAACAGAAGGGCACAGAGTTCCACACTTATAAAACAAAACAAGAACGTACCTTCAGAGTTGTTCTCAGAAACATGCACTCCTCAATAGACACAAAAGAAATTGTGGATTCTCTAAAAGATCTCGGTCACTCAGTCACAAACATTTGGAACATAAAACACAGAGTCACAAAAAAACCTCTCCCAATGTTTATCATTGAACTCAAACCCGCCTCCAATAACAAGGAGATATATCAAATTAAAAGTCTCTTGCACTCAAGAATTGCTTTCGAGCCCCCACACCCGAAGCGTGAAATACCGCAATGCGCCAACTGTCAGCAATATGGCCACACAAAGTCCTACTGTCGTCGAAAATCAGTATGTATAAAATGTGCTGGAAACCACCTCTCCGCTGATTGTAAGCGAAAGACAAGATCTGAAGATGTCAAATGCGCTCTATGTGAAGGTAACCATCCAGCAAATTATAAAGGCTGTATGGTATACAAAAACATCCAAAGCGCCAAATACCCAACTCTGAGGAAAAAAGCTCCTGCACAGCCCCAAGAGAAACCACAACAGCCAATTCAAACCCCAATGCAGATTGAAACCCCAATTCAAATTGACCAATACCCAGCCACATATGCTCAGGCAGCAAAGAAAGGCGTAACACCCCGCTCGAACCCTAATAATGCCATTCCAAATAGTAATGAAACCCACACCCCAACGCAAAACACTAACGAAATGCGAGAAATGATAGACTTACTGAAACAAGTCATGCAACAAATGACATCAATGATGAGCCTCCTCATCACCCTCACGACTAAAAACTGTGCATCTTCAACCCGTTGAAAATTATCATTTGGAATGCCAATGGCCTATCCAAACACTTACTTGAAGTTAAAACTTTACTTCAGACCCACGATATAGATATACTCCTCATATCTGAGACCCACTTTACTGACAAAAGCTACTTTGAAGTACCCAACTACAAGTTTTACCACACAAAACACCCGAGTAACAACGCTCATGGAGGCTCAGGTATCTTGATACGGAAAAGTATTAAACATTACAGCACGAATTCATTCCGTACAAATGCTATACAAGCCACAAATATTGTCATTGAAGACCCGAGCGGCCAGCTTACACTCTCTGCTATCTATAGCCCGCCGAGGCACTCTATCAGCACTGCAGAATATGAAAATTTCTTCAAAACTCTTGGAAATCGATTTCTAGCTGGAGGCGATTACAATGCCAAACACACGTTCTGGGGCTCTCGTCTCATTACCCCTAAAGGAAGACAACTATATAATGCTATTAGCAATCTCAGTTTAACTCCATTCTCTACTGGAACTCCCACTTATTGGCCAACAGATAAAAATAAAATACCCGACTTAATCGATTTCTGCGTGGTGAAAGGCGTGAATTCTTCAGATATAAATTGCAAATCGTGCTTTGAATTGTCTTCCGACCACTCTCCAATCCTGGTAACAATTGATAAAAATTTTACACCGGCAGCGGAACAATGCAGCCTTTACAATCGGAAGACTGATTGGGAATACTTCCGACACATCATCACGTCTAATCTTGATTTCAAATTAGCCCTGAAATCTGCTGAAGATATAGAGGCAGCAGTCGAACATTTTAACAGCTGCATCCAACAAGCTGCATGGAAATCAACTCCCACCCTCATCAGACAAAAAAGGACAAGCGTTACCCGCAACATACAAGCTAAGCTCAAAGAAAAGCGACTCGCAAGGAAAAAATGGCAACAAACCCGTCACCCCGACGACAAGAAAAGATTGAATGCTGTCACCAAAGAACTCAAAAATATCCTCAAAATTGAACACAACAGACAAGTTCAACAATACCTCAGTAATATTGATGCAACAGCTGCAACTGATTACTCCCTTTGGAAAGCTGCTGGTGGGCTAAAAAGGCCGATTTTCTACAATTCTCCAATACGAATGGAAAATAACGAATGGGCGAAAAGTGACGCAGAGAAGGCAAATGCTTTTGCACTCCACCTAAAATCAGTATTCACCCCACATGATATTGAACCCCCACTAAGCACAACAACAGAAGTGAAAAATACTCTGAGTCATCCCTATCAAATGGACCTCCCCATAAAACGATTCGCAGTATCGGAGGTAAAAACCGTAATAGCGATGCTCAACCCAAAGAAAGCTCCTGGGTACGATATTATTAATGGAAATGTACTAAAACACTTACCTTACGAAGGCATAAAATTTCTCACCCAACTTTTTAATGCAGTACTAATAACTGCATTCATACCCCCTCAATGGAAAGTCGCTCAGATGAAAATGATTCTGAAACCAGGAAAGCCCCCTGATACGGCAGCGTCTTACAGACCCATTAGTCTGCTGCCCATTGTCTCAAAAGTCTTGGAAGTTCTCTTCCTTAAAAGACTCCTACCCAAAATAGAAGAGCGTAACATTATACCTAATCACCAATTTGGCTTCAGAAGAGGACACGGAACAATTGAACAAGTACATAGACTTACCGAGAAAATCTACTCTGCCTTTGAGCAAAAAAAATACTGTACAGCTGCCTTTCTAGATATATCCCAAGCTTTTGATCGCGTATGGCACGACGGCCTGCTCTATAAAATAAAAAATACTCTCCCTACAAGCTACTTTCTATTTATACAAACTTATCTAAAAAATCGTTACTTTTTCGTCAAAGAAGGAACAGAGCAGTCTGAGCTTTACGAGAGCTTAGCAGGCGTCCCGCAAGGTAGTGTAATGGGCCCAATACTGTACCTACTTTACACATACGACCTCCCAATAACAGAAGGAGTCACTATCGGCACTTTTGCCGATGACACTGCTGTACTGGCTTCAGACCTCAACCCTAACGTCGCCTCACTCAAGCTTCAAAGAAGTTTAAATAAAATTACCCATTGGCTGAAAGACTGGCGGATAAAGTCAAATGAATCAAAATCTGTCCAAGTGACGTTTACCACTAGACGTAACACTTGCCCACCCGTAAAACTCAATGGCATTGATATACCGCAAAGTGACGTAACAAAGTACCTTGGTATGCATCTCGACAGAAAACTAACATGGAGAACCCACATATTCACCAAACGAAAAGCTCTTGGTATAAAACTGAGAAATCTTTATTGGCTCATGAATCGAAACTCCCAACTATCAATCGACAACAAACTCCTGCTCTACTCAGCTATCTTAAAACCCATCTGGACCTATGGCATACAGCTATGGGGAACCGCAGCAAACTCAAATATAGAGATTCTCCAAAGATTCCAATCGAAAACCATTAGAATGATTGTAAATGCGCCCTACTACGTCACGAACGACCAACTACATCGTGACCTAAAGATAGCTACTATCTCTCAAGAAATCAGAAAGTATGCTGCATCATACAAAATGAGAATATTAGCTCACCCCAACCCACTCGTTCTAGCCCTGACGGCAAGACCAACCAATTTCGTACGCCTCAAAAGAAAATCATTTACAGATCTTTGCTGATGCACTACAATAAATGGATGCGCTACTGAGAGCAATCCATACATGCCCACCATGTTTATTAAGTCATTATTAATTAATAATTACTTTTAACGAACCACAAAATTGTTAGATGTATTTTATTTATACAGTTGGCAAAATATATTGGATGCTAAAAAAAAAAAATGAAACCATTTCAGGGTAACGTCTCAAAAAACTAGAAAAAAAAATTTTCCATAGGCGTAAGGGCCACTCTAATGTACATATATTTCATTTTGAGCAAAAATTAGCGTCTGCTTCAATTCGAAGTTCAATAAACATACATACATACATAGATATGTAAATGTGATTTTTGAACTTTTCAGTAACAATAAATTTCGCTGTCTAAAGCAATTTTGTTTCCCATTCTAATTTGATAATTTTTATACTCAGCTGTACTAGTACACAGAGTATTATAGTTTTAATCACATAACGGTGGATTGTAACAGAATGAAATAATCGAGATAGATATAGACTTATATATATCAAAATGATCAGGGTGAAAAGAGAAATCGATTGAGCCATGTCCGTCCGTCCGTCCGTCCGTCCGTCCGTCCGTCCGTCCGTCCGTCTGTCCGTCCGTCCGTCCGTCCGTCCGTCTGTAAACACTCTAACTCGCGCAAAAATTGAGATATTTTGATGAAATTTGGAACGCAAGTTGGTATCGAGACTGGGACGGTTGGTATTGAAAATGGGCGAAATCGGACCATGACCACGCCCACTTTTCCTATATAGAAAAAATCGGAAATTTGGTATCTCAGCCACTAATATAGCTAGAGTTTTAAAATTTTACCCACGTATTGAGCTCGGGCCCTTATGAAGAAATTTGATGAAGTTTTGGAAAATGGGCGGTGCCACGCCCACTTATTAAGGGTCAAACATTGAAAGTTTTATATGTCATAACTCAGAAACCGTTGAAGATATATCGATGAAATTTGGTACGCGTAATTTGCTTACATAGACAAATGTTTTGACGAAAAATTATCAAAATCGGTTTACGGCCACGCCCACTTTTATATATGTGTATTATAAAGTGACCTAATAAAACCATTTTAAGCGATATCTCTGTCAAATATAAAGATCTATCATTGAAATTTTGTCGCATGAGTCCAACTATGGACATAAAACAAAAAACACAAAAATTTTGGAATATGGGCGGTGCCACGCCCACTTATTAAGGGGCAGACATTGAAAGTTTTATGAGTCATAACTCAGAAACCGTTGAAGATATATCGATGAAATTCGGTACGCGTAATATAATTACTTAGTCAAATGTTTTGGCGAAAAATTATCAAAATCGGTTGACGGCCACGCCCACTTTTATATATAGGAAATATAAGGGGGCCTAATAAAAACATTTTAAGCGATATCTCTGTCAAATATAAAGATCAATCACTGAGATTTTGTGGCAGGAGTCCAACTATGGACATAAAACAAAAACTACAAAAATTTTGGAAAATGGGCGGTGCCACGCCCACTTATTAAGGAGCGAATATTGAAAGTTTAATAAGCCATAACTCAGAAACCGTTAAAGATATATCGATGAAATCTGGTACGCGTGATATATTTACTTAGCCAAATGTGTGGACGAAAAATTACCAAAATCGGTTGACGACCGCGCCCACTTTTATATATGTGTATTATAAAGTGACCTAATAAAACCATTTTAAGCGATATCTATGTGAAATATAAAGATAATTCATTGAAATTTTGTGACATGAGTTTTACAATAGACCGGAAACAAAAAATAAAAAAGTTTGGAAAATGGGCGTGGCACCGCCTCTTTTTAGACAAAGGGATATATGAGATTTCTTAGCCTTTAACTCGACAAATAATTGAGATATTATGACGAAACTTGGTTTATACACTTTTATAACATGTGTTAATAGACACGCAAAAATGTATTGAAATCGGTTTATGACCACGCCTACTTTTTAACAAAGATATTTCTGGAACACCCTTTTGGAATTTGTAACGTGAAGTCTTTGTAACTAAAAGTCATAGAGGGATGAAATTTTGCACTAACAATAATATTTGTATGCTTATTTGGATGATTGATATAAATTTTGAAAATGGGCGTGGCTGCGCCCTGTTTATGCAGCACTCGTTTCATATAAAATACACCCTATATCGAACAAACGCAAACAAACAATGAAAGCATACAGCTGAGTATCTAATGTTCGATTGCACTCGAACTTAGGCTTCCTTACTTGTTAATTTTATTTTTCGTTTTCTTTTTCTTTTTCAGCTTTTATACGCACTTGTCAACAAATATTTGCCATAAAAGTTAGCCGCACAGAATCAAGGTTGTGTAAACATACAAAAAAAAAACAAGACAAAATTCAGTTCTTTGTATGTACACAATTTTGGAGATAAACGACTTGAAGGCTAAAAGCATGAAAATCTATGCGATTTCAAAGCTTGTGCCATTTCAAAAAAATTCCACAAAGATATACATATGTATATATGTATATAATATTATACCCAATTGCTAAGATATAGCAACATTTCTGTTCTTAATTCAAACAACCGTATACAGTTTCAGGCAAATTACTTTTGTAAAATTAATAAATTATCTGCAAACAAGTATCTTCATTGTCGCTTAACTTCCTTCGCTTGGCACTTTTTTATTTATTTTTTTTTTAATTGGATGGAAAGGAATTTGTGGTATGTGTGAACTGATAACAAAGAAATTCTTTTATTTTTTTATTTTCACAGTGAACAAATTATAACCCGCTTCACAAATATCTAAGTGACTCACTCCTTCGCTTAATCAAAGAAAATAAATAATTACTCAAAGAAGAAGAAGATTTCGAAGAAGTACATATGTAGCAAAAATGTACTAGTCTGTTATGAACAATTAAAAACTTTTCGAACAATTCATTTAATTGCCTCACACAAGGGAATTTCATTTGGATCTCACTCACATTAATGAGAAAAATAAAATTAGAATTTCTTTAAGTTATTGTTGCTGATGAGCCAGCCAAGCAAGGGCTTAAAGCATAACTCTTGCGTGTTGAAATAATAAAAGCAATGCAAGGAAATTGTGCAGCAAAACACATTTAGGCACTCAGTAAATAAAGAGAAATAAGTTCAATCAAATTAAAAAAAGAGCGAAGAAAAAAACAAAAGAATTAAGCAACGAACTCGAGTGTGTGTGTGCGCCTTTGAGGTCAGCAAGCGCAGTTTCGCAGAATTTCTCTTGGTTGAAAGTTGCTGAATGAATTTGAGGAATGAATGAATGAATGAATAAATGAAGGGGTGCATGGGTTAGAGGGAAATGAAAGGCAATGTATGTACATATATCAATGTGTGTGTGTGGAAGCACTTATTTAGGTATGTAGATTATTATTATTTATTTTTTTTTAAGTTGATCATGCTACCGCTACGCTGGATTGTGTCGGCGTGCTGCGACAGCTGAGACTACGAGCAAGTGAGATGTGAGATGTGTGTAGGCAAACGTGTTGCCTATTGGGGTATACATAATAAAATACAGTAGATGCTCACAAATTAGAACTCTTAGTAATTAGAATTTCCAGAAATTAGAATCAACTTTTAGAATACATTATTTTTTTGTTGCAAAATAGATATAAAAAAGGGAATCTCCAATTTATTCATATTACGCTCGGTAGTCGTTGGACACAGCAGCGCACTAACACAAAGATCGTTTACACGTTTTTCGAAATCACTCGTAGCTACACCAAAGATATTTACACATCAAAATTTGTCTGTAAAAGCTCAAAAATAGAGTTAATTATTAAAATAAAAACGCCCAAAAAACCAAATAATAATGTTTGCCCGTTGACATATTAATTTTTTCTAGTTTGTTTATTGTTTATTGCTGCCATATAACCCGATCATACGGTGGTGGGTCAGTCGGCCGGCCAGCGGAAGATTTATTTCATATTAGTTATTATGTTTTTCAGCATTTTTACTACTTTTCATTTGGTTTCCCATTTCGGCTATAAAAAAGTTATTGCACAACATGGATTTGTCGTCAAATATCAATACACACAAAATACAAAGTCTCACCAAATCAGCAGCTGAGCTTTCGGCTTGAAGCAAATCAAAGCACTCAAATGTTCACACATCAAAAGCAATCAAGATATCGAATGAATTTCCCTGCAAAAATTGTTGGACCACTTGGTACATTTGTGCCACAGTCAACTAGCTACGAACTTGTCACATGTAGCCAATCATTGGGCCAGTTGGTACATTTGCGCCACAGTCAACTAGCTACGAACTTGCCGCATGTAGCCAACCATTGGGCCAGTTCATATATACATATGTATGTATTTAGATTCGTGTTTGAAGATCGGTTTTAACGATCGTAACCGCTGCACGATGTTTATTAACAGTGTTTCCAAGAAGCATTAATCTAAATATTAAAAAAAAAAAAAAAATTGGTCTTGAGAGCTCAAGAATGAAGTAGTTATGAAAATAAAATGGACCAAAAACCAAAAGTAAAATTTAATAGGATGAGCCAGCCGATATACAAGCTCTACTAATTAGCAAAAAGCATTCCTTGTGCTAAACATAGAATTTGTACAAACCAAACAAACACTCAACCACACCAACATACAGCTGAGAAATGCCGAGAACGTCGGCAAGGTCAGTGTTGCTGGATGGTAGGTTGTAAAAAGGAAAAATCAAAAGAAAAATTAATACAAGCAAAATGCAAGGCGGCGGTAGCCTAGTGGTGATGCCATTATATTACCAACCGGAAAATCCGAGGTTCGATCTCGGCGCACGCCAAAGAATAAAAATGTTAAAAAGAAGTCTGATGAAGAGATGTGG
Organism: Urophora cardui; assembly: GCA_960531455.1. Classification (NCBI taxonomy): domain Eukaryota; kingdom Metazoa; phylum Arthropoda; class Insecta; order Diptera; family Tephritidae; genus Urophora; species Urophora cardui. The sequence continues at coordinate 1,532,983 of OY482670.1, forward strand.
TGGTCTCCGAAATGGATCTATAACTTCTACCAAAAAATAATAATTTTTCACACCAATTTTTCCTTAAAAAAAAAAAAAACATGGCTTTGAGAGCTCAAGAATGAAGTAGTTATGGAAATATTTTAAATTTTTAACTCCTTAGAGTAGTTTAAAAAGTAACTTGCCGTAGCTAGTTTAAAAAGTAACCTCTTGTAGGTGGTTTGCAAAGTAGCTACGGCAAGTTAGTTTTTTGATGCGGTCGAGCGATGGACCATGTGGTCCTGTGCTAGGACATTACAATGTTAATTGGACCAATATTTTTATATGGAATGTGGCAGGTTTTGGGCTAGTTGATTGCCACAAGCGGCTGGTTTGTACATGCATGTATGGACTAGTTCCGTTTTCTGCAGGGTTGTATGTCACACATACATATGTATGTACATATATGTTTGCATGCACATATGTGACCCACTGAATTCGTTTGAAAACTTGAACGCTTACAGTGTAATTTCCTTGCTTAAAAATTCGATGGAAATGTTTTAAATATTGATACATAAGCAAAGAAATATACATAATACAACAACGACAAGGTGCATGTGTAAATATCGTTGTACCATACGAAAACTACCTACTTAATGCTTTCAAAATTTCTTACGAAAACTGGCAATTTAAAAATTCTGTACGAAAAGTAGCAATAATTATATTTATATGGCTTTCGTCAGCAACAAACCGAAATTGCCAGTTTTCGTCAGCCAAGAAACTAAACTGCTACTTTTCTTCACACAGAAATTGAAAGCTTGGTAGGACGATATGTATGTAAAGACAAGTTCGACCAACGACATCTGGCTGCTGGCTGCTGGCATTTTACGTAATAAAACACAAATAAAAACCGAAATTGGAATTGACACATGAGTAAAAAAAAAAAAAAAAATGGAAACCAGTTTGTGCGCTTTTTTTTATGAAAATGAATACACAAAATAAGCCATATTGCAATTTCAAATATTTTTTGTACGAAAAATAAAACCATGATTAAAAATTAATAGTTTAAAGACGAAACGCTGCAATAATTAGGCATTTGAACTTCATTATTTATGACGCAAAACAAAACGAGAACAAAAACGAAAACAAAGAAAACGAACGACAAAAGTGAGCGCGGCTCATACATATTTAACCACATAATAAATAATAATAAAATTGAAAACAGATTAAAAAATTATAATATACATATGTATGTATGTACATATGTATGTATGTAAATATAAAAAATTTGTGTAATTGAATAGATGTAATTTAGACAACAAGGCCATGGTGGCTAGATATGTACATAGATATAAGTAGGTACATACTTACTATGTATATATGTACATATATACATACATATGTACAATGTACATTGTACATACTTCCACTTATTAATGCATAAATATGCACATACATATATGAATACATATTTACAAATGCCTACTTCATATGCAAGTTGCCATCAATTGCGCGACACAAATTCCATTTTCCATGAGCACAAAAACACCATTAGTTCAATTTTTTCTTTTATTAAAACTTGAAATTTTTATCGCTAAAGAAACGCTTTTGTTACTTAGAAGAAAAGAGAAGAAAACATTTCATTAGCGCAATCTGATAACGTTTTTAATTTCTCAATTTTTTTAATTGTTTTTTGTTATTGTAGTCAACAAAATGATATCTGCATGTGTACATATTTATGTACATAAGTATTTACGCAGCAAAAGTTATGACGCATTTTCAGTCTCATTTACTTTCGGTTATCAAATTCTTACTTGTGTGTGCGACGCCACCATTGTTAAACAATAATTAAAAATTAAAAAACAAATATTAAAATGGAAATATTAAAACATTTTCTGCTTGCTCTTTTGAAATTTGACTTTTTGGCTTCAGATTTTGTAAAATTTTTATTTATTTAAGTAATTTATTGTTCTTATTTTCAATATGATATAAGAAATTCATTTAATGTTTTTAGCTTTGTCGTTGTTTAAATTGGCATTGCTCTAAAGTTTATGGGAATAAATTGTACTTCAAAATATTCCATCTACTAAAATTATTTTGCTCAAGCTTGCTACATTATGAGTGCTTTCTCTTATTTCAACTCCTCAATTTATATACATAAATACATAACATTTTATTCACCTTAAAATGGCAAGCTAATTGAAAGTATGTAAAGCTATTGTTGAAATTTCTTCACACTTAATCACCCTAAGTGAATGTTAAAAAAATTGCTCGGGAGCTAAAGAGAAACCCAAAAACTGTTTTCCGGGACTTATAGAACTTTCAGGAGAACTTGACTGTTACTCGAAACTCAGATTCCGGCAGAAAAAATGGTGTGTATCAGTTGGTGATTTTGGTGCATCGAGAAAAAAATCGGTCAAACTGCCACCCAGAATGAAACAAATTTTTGCGATAAATGGCGTTCAGAATCTCGAGAAATAACAGAAGGTACCATAAAATCTGTAATGCAAGCGGTGCCAGAAAAGTAAAAATTTTTTTTTTAAATAATTATTGTGGAAAAAGCTTAAACATTTAACAAAAGTTTGAATAAAATTAGCTTTTATTTTTAAAATCGGACTACTAGATCAGGAAATATTTCATGTTTATTGATGCACCTACAATTTTTTCAAACGCAGTCCTTAAATAGTCTTTTATGTATTTTTCCCGTTTTTTTTTGTTTTTGCTGCCTTTACAACTTTTAAAGTTTATTTATCATCACACATTTTTTGGGTTTGTGCACAAGTTTGATTTTATTATTATTCTAATGCAAAAATAAGTTAACATTAATGTGACAGTTATCGTTTGAGTTGACAATGAAAAAATGTCGCAAATGTAATCATAAACATTTATGATGAAAAGTACATGTATGTACATAGTATGTACCTAAACATGTGTGTATATATGTATGTACATATGTGGCTTTGAAGCTACAGCTTTGCGTGAATATGGCTGCCAAAATGGCAAATAAGCGTAAGCATGTGAACATAATATCTAAACACAGGACTTGGATGTTTCGAGGCAAACAAAGAAATTTGCGGATCTGGCGAAAATTTCTGAATATGTATGAATGTTGTATGTATGTACATACATACATACATATATAAATATGTGTTTAAAATAGGTAATACGAGCCTTCTCAAAATACATGCAAACCTTTATTTCTTAAGAAATCACATTCACAAATGCAAATTAATGTTTACAGTTACATACACACATAATATGTACATATGTATGTACCCAGTAAAACAGTTATCAAGCTCTTCCCTTTATCATGCATTACTATGTAGCTTCTACATTCTTGAGAAGTGGCTTGGCAAGGTGTTAAACACAAGGAACCATTTACAGAACAGACTCCACCGCTAACAATTTTACCAGACACTTTCTGATTCAGACAATTTTGAAAAAATCTTTGTAGGAAGTTGACTATGTAGGTGGACATATCTTATTATTTTTTTTTTTTTACAGATTTCTATCAGAAATGTATTTTTTTCACATCCGAAAGCTTATAGATATCTGAAGGATTTCGCGCCAATATACTGTATTTATTTTATTTTTTCTTTTTACTATTTTAATGTTTGTTCAGAAATTTGTTGGATATCTCTCCGAATCGTCGGTAAAAAATACATCAACGATCCCAAGACATGTCTGCAAGAATTTCTGTTAATATTTCCATACCTTACTTTTGCAGAAGTCATACAGAAATCTTATTGATGTCGGAGTTTTTTGCCGAAAATCTGATAGATGTCTAACAGATTTCGGGTAAATTTGTTAGCTGGACGTCTATGTACACACATATAAACAATGACGGAGAAGTATCCATTTTGACGGCCCGATTACTGAAATTAGTTCTTAGAACTTTTGGAAACAATTGGAAACAATTGAAAACATTAGGGTAGGGAGAACTTGTGAGTGAAATTTCAAATACAAAAAAAATTGTTACAGTGATAATTTTGATGAAAGTGTATTGTCTTTTTTAATTAACTTTAATTCTTCACATTGTACTCTTGAGCAAAACCAAAAGAAAAAAGGAAAAAGGAAAGGAGTAAATGTACTACAGAACCATTTTAAAAAACGAAATACTCGTTTTCCATTAATCGACTTTTGCTCCACATAAAGCAATTAATCACTTCATTTGCCATTTTCATCGATCATCAAGCCAATTAGCGGCGAAATTACAGGGTGACCTAAAATTTGTTCTGACTGGCTTTTGTGCTTAGTTAGTTAGTTGGTGCCGTCATGCTGATTAGCCAAAAATACATACATATGTATTTGTATTGATTATCTGCTTTTTTTCTCAAATACTTATATGAAAACCAAATTTTATATTATTTACTTTAAGATTACAAAAAAGTTTGTTGCTTAAGTCCTTTGTTCGTGGAATATATATGTAATATAATTGCATCCGCTAATTGCCATTCATCCATTAAATTGCTAGCGTAGTTTTGATCAAATTATCATGCACATTCACCTAAATATGTACATACATACATAGTATGTACGTTCCTCTTTAGTAAAGCGGAAATTGACTCATGAAAAGCGATTTAAATACGAAAACAGTTAACTTGCGGTTAGTAATCTAGCATACACAAACACACATATATACACACATGAATACAAAAATACTTAAGTATAAGCAAGAATAAATGCATATAAAATGCATTAAGTAATTTAGTATTTCATGCATGTGAACTTCTACTAGTTATGCTGCTGTTTGTTGTTTTGATGTTAACCCTTGTACAAATACAGCTGAATAATAATAACTAGTATCGCCGGTGCTCGAAATTCGACCATGCAATTTATTTTTTCAACTTTCTATTGGTACAAAAATTATTCCTTTTCGCGGAGATAAGCAACACTTTCCAAATTCCAGTTGTACCGCAACACTGATTTGTCCTTTTGATCACGGTCTGACGCGAAATCATGGTCAAAATAAAGGCAGATCTAGGAAGGTAGGCGCGGTGGCGAATTCAGAAATTTCCCATGTATTTTGTTATTGTAATTGGTAGAGTGTAATGTTAAAATGATATTTCGCCGTGGTTAAAATCTGAATTCGCTTGGGGCTCGTCCATTCCTATTGCCCATGATGTGAATTCGCTTTGATTTTGACATTAAACTCTACCTTTGTAAATAAAAAAAAGAAGTTTTTCAATTCGCCGCCGAGCCTACCTTTTAGATATGCCTTGGTAAAAATTAAAATTACTCAGTGTGATCTCCCGCACTCTCTCTCATTTTTCGCATTAATGGAAAAGCAATAGGAGATATTTGGCCGCGTTGATTTTGATCTGAGCGTAAACTGGGCCAATGCATATAAAATAGAGAGAGCGCTTTTAAATTAAAGCGACTCTTCAACTGTGTTTATGATATTTGTAAACACGTTTACGATATCTATTTCTTTTAACTAAAAATTTTATTTATTAATTATAAACAAATTAAATAATTTATAGAAAAAAATTATATGCCTATGCCCTCACTCATACGAACACATCCATATCAATTTTATGTGGATATGAGTATGTTAAATGTGCTAAACAGCCTGTCAATTGTTTGTATGGGAAAAATGTTAAGCCTGGTTTTCATTAGGTCAAATTCACTGACGTCAAATCACTGCCCTAGATGACAATATGTCATTTTGAGCCAAATGTGTTTTCATTAGGTTTCAAAAACTGACATGAAGTCGATAGAGCAGTGTGGGTCAAAGATTGCCGTCAAATTTTGGTGTCAGTTGATTGACAGTCCGTTTTCATCTCTGATGCCAAGTGTGAGGTAAAAGCTTTTGACAGCAAGGTCAGTTTTCTCACCCGTGGTTTTCTTGTGGTGGTGCTATATCTAGGTTGCACAAAAACTTGGGAATCGTTTACTAACTCTTCCATTTTCTGAAATTAAAATACTATTAACAAAATAAATAAATAAATTTATAATACTCGCACAATCACAATCAGCTGTGCGCTCGACAAACCAGGGCCCCGGTGCAAAGGATTTTTTCGTTTGCTCCGCTCCCAAAATTTTTTGCTGCTCTTATGCCCATATGACACTACGTTTTTTTCTGGTATTCTACAAGGTTTTTTGTGTGAAGGAGATGGTCAAATACAGTTTTGCGTTGGTGCAAGCGAGCAAGCTATATTGAAAAAACCAAACAAAATACCATCTAGCGGTTAAAAACCAACGAGCCACCTTGTATTTCGGTAGGTTTTTTTCGCATTCGGCAGTTTTTTCTGACAATTGTTTCAATTTGACAACTATAAAATAAATTATATTTAAAATAAGAAATATATGGAAATACAAATTTTAAATTTGCCTCTTGTAAGTTTCTGCTTTGGCCGTAAGGGGAAAGAAGAAGTCCGGAAGAAAAAGTATACTGCGCACTGGCTTCTCTTTATAACATTAAATACACAGCTACTCTGCCATCTGAGTTTCATAACTTTTATTTCAGTAAATTAAATTCAAATTTCCAAAAAAATTAATTCTTGAAATAACTATTATTTTCATTTAGTTTGAAGTTTAATGTCAATCAAATTGTTTTTGAGGGAGTTTTTGTCTCTTTTCAACCTACAGCATAATTGTTTTTGTATTTCGACTTTCGGTGGGTTTTCCAAAAAAAAAAAAACAAGAAAAAACGTAGTGTCATATAGGCATTAGCTCCCATCCTTTCTCGCTCCCATTTTTTATATATTGGCTCCGCTTCAAATCGACAAGACTGTTTTAAATCAGATACGACAATTTTTTATGATGAAAAGAGACGCTCAACGCTTACCTGAGATAAAGGTAAACTCGATACTATTTGGCATAATCTAGGATCGCTTTAAAACCATCTTCGGTTTTAAACCTATCTTTATTCTCTATAGCAGGCCTGCTCAACGCTCCCGTATTGTAAGTACAAAGCTCAATACATCTAAAAAATCTTTATATGCATTGAAATATTTTTTGCTCATTTAAATTTTTTATGAATTCCAATAAAATATTAAGGGTCTTCATCTAAAGTGGTAAACTGCTGGTAAATGCGGTAGAGTGATAAAATATTAATTGTGATAAATTATCTGAGTGCTTATGGCATTGCAAAGAAAATCTAATTTTTATATTTTTATTCGAAGGCGTTTCTTAACAAATAAAAAAAAATCGATTAAAAACCATGGACGCAAAATCAGTGAGCCATTTACAATGTTACAATCAAATTTTGTAAATAAAACAAAATGTCATGCAGAAATTTCATTAAGTATATACATCTAATTTGGCTGTTATAGCAAGTTTAATATACCTCTATTGTAAGTTAAGCCTATATGTTTTTATTTATATCTTTTTATTGAATTAAGTTAGAAGAATGGGGTTTTTACAGAAATATAGAGTTTTAAAAGGATAATAATGTGGTATATGTACTCAAAATCTTCCTAAGTCGACTTAAGTGGTTATTGCTTGTGGCCACAGATATAGATATGTAAAGAGCTAGTGATTTTTAACTCCACTTCCAGCTTCTACCTATAATTTGAGCTCCAGCTCCGTCCGTGAAAAAGCCATAGCTCCTTAGCTCTTCGGTCCTTGACACGCTCCGTGGCCCTGCGAATCAGCTGTGAGCTTGACAAACGAAAAAAATTTGCCAACACGCTGGCAAATGAATTTTGCGTGTCAAATGTTGCCCAATGCGCTGGCAAACTACAATTTGAGTGTTTTCATATGGCTGTCATTTTATATGACAGCGAGTGGTCAAAACTGACTGCAAACGCATTTGACACAATATGCCAACCCGTTTTCATTTGTTTGACAATATTTGACGTCATATATGACCTAGTGAAAACCAGGCATTAGCCTATTAATATATAGATTTTTGTTTGTAGCAAATGAGCTTACTTCTATATTAACTAAGTCATGTATGTAGCAAGCTGGGTTCGAACGATTAAATGCTTAATTGAATTTTGAATCCGATAGCCATTCTTAATTGCAAAAAAAAAAAACTAACAAAGATTTATGACATATTGCTTAGTTAAGGTCAAAAATGTACATAAGGTAAATGTACATAATTCCGTGATACTAAGGACTTTTCTGAATTGCAGGATTTTTGGAGCTTAAACTATAGACCGCAAACTGAAAAATAAATATGTTACAAATAGATTGATGCATTGAGGCTCATTCCCAATTGCTAAAAAATTAAAATAACTATAATTACTATTTATTTTAATTAATATTTAATGTATATGCAAATGTCCCTAATTCCGTGACAAAAATTGTCTCATGTCCCTAATTCCGTGAATAAATGTACCTAATTCCGGCCTTGTAACAAAATGCAAAGAAATAATTTTTCAAATCAATATATTACATATTAGACTCAAATATTTATTTTATAATTTTTTATGAAATTGAAATTTGTGTTTATTAACAAAATAAATTTAACTAAAGAAAAAAAATTATTAAAAATTTAAATTTTTTTCTTTATAAAAATTTAGATACTTATTAAAAAAGGGCAAAATAATAATAAAATTAAATTTCATTAAAATTTATTTAATGTTAAAGAATTATATTTAGATACAAACTTAAACGAAAGACAAAGAAAGTAAAAAAAACATAAAACGTAAATGTGCGATATATGTATCACGGAATAAGGAACAGTATGAAGACCCTAATTCCGTGATAGTATCGCCAGTCACTTATAAGTTGAATATTAGCGAATGGGTTCCAAAATCTATATCACGGAATTAGGTCAAGAAGTTCTCTAGGATTTTATTTAATGGAAAAACATTTTATTACCATTGGTTCCTTTCAAAAAAGCTATTTAAAAGAAGAAAGAATTAAGTACTAAAATTTCCTAATTCCGTGATAGTCACGGAATTATGTACATGGGGAAATGAAAGAGGTCCCTAGTTCCGTGATAAAGAAAATTTACCTTTAAGAAAAAAATAACTATTGAAATAAGGTTGAAAGTTACAAAAACAAATGCCAGATGCCTATTGAATCATAAAATATAATAATATTGATAAAAATCTTAACCAGTAAAGTTTTATAGCCTTAAGAAAATACTCGATGCTCCTTAACCATTCGCTTAAGAAATTTCCTGTATTATGCTAATTTTATGACCTGCCAGTTTTAAAGTGGTTTTATTAAATCAGTAAGCTCTAAAATTACAACAAAATTATAAATTAATATACTTCGAAGTTAAAATAATATTATATAATATTTTGTTTGATTTAATATTGTACCAATTCCTTATTTTAACGAATATAAACGATTAATACGGAATAATGTACTATCACGGAATTATGTACACTTACCTTATGTATGTATATGACTACGTAAATACAAATGTACATATATATTTATATACACATGTACATATGTATACCTTTATATGGTTCGCAGAAAATCGAGCAATTACATAAAAATGTAATTATCGCTGAGTATATAGTTTCAATGCTTTTATGTACTATGGATATGTGTATGTACATACAAATGTGTACATAAATATACATATGTAAGTATATTAGACATTAGAAGAAGTTAACAAAATTGTTCTCATAACGCTACACACATACACACACACATACACATACACATACACATACACATAATAAAATTGATAAATTGAAATTGCTTAAATAAGTACTAAATACATATGTACATATGTACATAAGATTGCATATGTATTTTGCCTCTTCTTTCTTTCAAAACTTCTGCACATGCATTTCCAATTTTAATGCTATTCCTATCCTCAAGCCGCTGAGTTTTGTAGCAGTAGAAAATTGTTGTTGTTATTGCAGTTTTCATTCAACTCAAGCCTTTCCAAATCGACCTCCATATCAACAATATTAATAGAAAACGACTTGGGCTCGCGTGGAGATGACGACGCCGGGAGATGATAATGACATAGAAATTACATATGTATGTACATTTGTATATACTTGTACAAACATATGTATGTATGTATGTACATTTAATGTTATGGAAAGTAGAATTTTTTTTCTCTCACATTCACCTGTGTGCTAGCTAATTTAATGGATTTAATGGAAAAGTTCACTATTAAAAGAAAATGAGCATCGCTTTCGCGCGGGCACTCTGCCAGCTTGACGCGGTTGGCGATTGCTGATGTCGGAAAACTTGGTTAATAAAAATATATATGTACGAGTATGTACCTATACTTCATGAGTGCGAGTTTATGGTGAGAGAAGAAAACACTATACATACATATATCCTCATTCTTTAAAAAAAAATTCTTGGCGCCATTAGGCGCATTTCTGTCGTACCCAAGCATGAAAAGAATACTCGCTTATGCATCAAATTACCTTCAAAGCAACAACACCAACTCGACTATTTTTAAAATAAGTGAATATTTTAAAAATATAAATACACGCGCGCCATCTGTTGGAAAATAGCGGTGGTTGTAACCTAATCTCATTAGTAAATATGTTGCATATATTTAGGCAGCAGCTAGAAGTTACATACCCACATACATACAGGTGAAACTAATAAAAGCGTGTTAAAAATAGTCGAGTTGGTGTTGTTGCTTTGAAGGTAATTTTATGAATAGGCGAGTATTCTTTTCATGCTTGGGTACGACAGAAATGCGCCTATTGCGATAGTTGCTTTGCCGGCCTAAGTACTCTCCATTCAAACTCTAACGCTTCTTGGGCTTTCTGTCACATATTTCTTTGTCTACTCGTATCGTTTATGTGCAAACTTTAAGAATTAAATTAACTACTTTAAGGCAATTCAGCGGTTTAGTTGAGTCAATTCGAAAACACGATATTCACTATGGAGAGTGGCTTACACTACTTGCTGACGTTGCCCAACGATTTCATTTTTTATTTGTTTATTGTTTCTAACTTTTTTTGATTCAAGTCACGAAAATCGTTCTGGAAGTTGAGAATCATTCTTGAAGATTAGCCACGATGGCCGCGATTGGAATGAATATTCACACTCATACGACACACATCCATACGTGGATAAGAACATAATTTGTGGGAATGAATGTGTTTATGTTTAATGCGAATGTGAGTCGACAGTTGTAATGTGATTCGACTCTTCAATTTGACTGTGCTTCTTATTTTGTTGTTGTTGTTTTCTTGTTGTTTTTGTAAAAGATATGAGAAATGTGTTTAGGTTATCAAAGTAATCGGTTGGTCAAATGGACGCGCTATGTACATACATATGAACAGGACTAAAGGCATTACCCGACCGTGACTAATAGCATTGACAGACGGCAGCGATAATCCCGATTACCGCAACACTTAATTCGATTAAAATTTTACCCTGACAGACGGCAAGTATTGCGGATTAACCAGCTGAAGGAAGGTAGGCGCAGCGGCGAATTCAAAAACTTCTTGTTTTATTTCCAAAGGTAGGGTAATGTCAAAATCAAAACGAAATCAAATCATGGTCAATAGGAATGGGCGAGTCCCAAACGAGTTCAGATTTCAACCAAGGCGAAATATCATTTTGACATTACACTCCACCAATTACACTAACAAATTACATTCAAAATTTCTGAATTCACTTATGCGCCTACCTTCCTAGATCTGCCTTGGGTTCTTCTTTTTCTTCCCTTTCATTCACAATAGACATTTTTCACCAGGGATGTCATTACAAAATGCTCTAATCCGCTAAAATTTTGAGGACTAACTCAAGAGATATTCCGGATTACCTCCAGTTAATTCTCAAGTTAAGTCCGAATTAGCTAGATATTCCGGATTATCGCTGCCGTCTGTCAATGCTATTACAAGTGATTCTTTAAAAAATGCTTAACTAAATCAAATTGTAAGTTTTTGTGTGAACTCGTAGACAAATTAAGGGATATTATTTTTCGTTTGGAATGTGAAAAAGCGGTAGTACTTACCTACAAATAATAAAAACCCAATAAAAAACAAACCGACAAAATAAGCCCGTTGAGCAGCCAAAGGCTGTCGCCGACAAATATGTGGATATGTACGTGTGTTTGTTGGTACAGGAGATAAGTTAAGATAAAATTAAAAAAAAAAAAAACGATACAAGAAAAAACAGTTCACAGTCGCGGGCAAAATTTAAGTTGGTGTTTTTTTTCCAGAAACTTAAAAAAGTGAGTGAATTTATGTATGCAGATGTGTTATACATATGTATATGTATAAATATTAAAATAAATGTACATATGTATGTAAATTTATCGCGCTTGTGCACTGTACGCTAGAAGAAGAGAGGTAAATCTAACCAAAAAATACGGTTAAAATTGCAGTGACCAAAGAACATGGTAAATCTAACCGACTAAATATTGTTATAGATGAAAATAGTTCGCTGAGTTTAGTTTAGAGGTTATCCATACCATTTTTTGTAGTCAAATTCATGTATATTCTACAATTCGAACGATTAGTTTAACTATTTTTATGGTTAAAAGTTTCTAAATTCGTTTAACAATTTTTTGTCGATTAGATTAACCACCTGAATTGTACTTGTTGTATGTTTTCAATGTTAAATGGAAAAATAGTTTATTAACAACTTTTTTCAGTTAGATTAAGCTATCTTATTTCGCACTGTGTACCTAAAACCGCATCATTTCGTGGCTTAGAAAGAAGATATGCGCAAAACCAGGGCGCCACTAAATAATTTCTTGACGACCAGAATTTCATATTTGGTTTTGCGCTGTGACGTTCTTTAATCTTGTTGTTTTTTTTTTGCACACAGAAATTCGAAATTCGCTTTGCTCATTTTGCTTGCTTGCATTTTTTGTCGTTTTTGCTGTTCTTAACACGGATATCGCGTAAAATCGCATGCCTGGCAATTCTGCAATTCTCGCTTCCGCCATCCGTACACACACACCGTCGTTGCCTGCAACAACCAGCAGGTGCGGGTGCCGGTGCAGCCAAGTTCATGGTATGATGTTTGACAACAAGTTTTGCTGATGATGATATTAACAACACTTTTTCAAAAACGAAGAAAAAACATGAACTGAAACAATGCAAAATTATATTTTGCCGCAAATTTGTTAATTTTTATAATTTTCTAAAAATGTAGGCACAAGTTTTTTTTTTTAATGGCGTTTGCGTGATAAATGTAAAATTGGTGAAGAATGGCTAGCCAATTTTGGGTCGGTAAAGTGTGGGAAAGTCTTTCTTCTTTGTCGTTATGATTTTTGTTTTGTGTAATGAAATTCGTGATGGTAAAATGTTGGTGGATTTATATGCGCATATATCGAGCACTAACCGCAACTTTGGTGTATCCAGCAAAATTATCGATGTTGGCTTTTTTATGGAAAGCAATCTCGAAATGTTTTTCGCTTCCAGTGGTCTTCTGGTTCATTTTACAAAGATTTTTCTGAGCAGAACCCTAGTGAAATTTTATGGCGAATATTTTTTAGAATACATATTTTAACCCTCTATCGACCTTAAAAATACTAAATTTCCTAACATTGTAAAGCGGGAGTCAAAATAACCCTTTCGTGAGTGTGCTAGAGGGTTAAAATGTTCTTGAAAATTATTCGCCATAAAATTTTAGTAGAGATCTCTTCAGAAAAGATCTTTGTAAAATGAACCACAGGAAATGAAAACAATATATTCCTAGAAATGTTGAAAGTGTTTTACTTCAGGTTCTACTGAAGCGATCAAAAGATTAATGATTTTTTACGACGTTGAAATGTACATTAAAATGGTGTAAACTAAGTACCGGGTGACAGTGACCCCAATGGTGCACATATGGTTAATACGATTATATGTATATGTAGTTGGAACCTGCCTGTCAGGTCAAAGACATTGGGGTAGTAAACTTAGAGACCGGGCTATAAATATCGAAGGTATGAAAAAAAAAACTAATTTTAGCGACTTCTAACGGCGTCATTCTCGTATGAGGGGGCATACGGTGGACTTTTTTTCTTAGTCCATATAAGGCGAGACGGTCTAATGTACACACATACATATGTAAGTATGTTTATATGAAGGTGCAGGATTTTGCTTGCAGAATTTTACTTCCTTCTCATAAGCGAGTGGACGGCACTGAGGCAGAGATTTATAAAGAACTTTTATCAATTTAATACAAACAAACATAAGAGTATCTTGTAGATGGCGCTGGACTCATGATATTTAATAGTATTAGATAAAAGCCTATATTTTATTAAATTTTTTTATGCACATAATTCGCTTAATACGTGTTTATGCACCTATGTACGTATGCGTACATATGTATAAATTAGTTGCAATTTTCTTGTCACGGACGTTGGCATTTATGCGTAGGTAGGCGTTCTTTATAGAGCAAAGAACATGTCAAAAGCAACAAAAAGCAAAATGATCAAACAAACAAACATCAAAAACCTTATGTAAGTATGTATTTCATGTACATATGTATGTATGTATGCATGTATGAACATGCATATACATAGTATGTACCAGAGTTGTTAAGGAGTGCATTGTTTCCGGAATGCATTCCATGCAATTCCCATTCCTGGAATTGCGTTTTTGGAATGCGGCCCTTAATTCCTTTTTCGGAATGGTGAATTTAAATTTCAATTCCAATTCCTTTTTGCATTCCGGAACTGTAATTGCTTTTCCAATTCCTCAAATGGAATCAAAATTTTTTTTCAATTCCTTTTGTGTACTAATAAAGTTTGAAATTGTTTCTCTTGTTTTTTTTTTTTTTTTTTTTTTGAACATATAGAACCTTTCTATTGCGAAGGAATTAGAAAGGAGTGCATCCATCGGAATTCATTCATGGAATTAGAAAAAGGAATTGAAAATGAATTGGGAATGCAGCAATTAGTTTTTCGGAATTATGAATTAAAATTTAAATTTCCCATTCCGGAACTGCAAAAAAGAATTGCATTCCTCTGGGCTCAATTCCGAGGAAAAATAATTCCGAAAGGAATGCATTACTTAACAACTCTGGTATGTACCATGTGCCAGAGCTGTGAAGTAATGAATAATACTTGTTATTTGTGCTTTGTCTAAGTCGAGGTACGCCCAACACGCGACCGACATAACGCCTAATTGCGATTCCGGCATAAATGGACCACAGAAGTTGACAAACATGTAATGGGTCAATTTCGAACGCTTAAATAATGTGTTAAATTGTTACAAAAACGCTTTTTTTTTAACCAGGTCAAATACCCCTATTACACGTAATTCCTTAAAAGTTTGCGTTGACTAAATATCAATTATTTGAATTAGCTCCGCTTCTCCTGGAGAGAGTATCGAGTACTATTTTATACCGGGTAATTAGTCTTTTCAATTACTGAGTTTTGGTGATGGTGCACTTGTACTTGGTTTTTCCAGCTCTGCTATGTACATATGTGCACTTCACCTCCGGCAAAATATTGCTTTACCACATATGTTCGCAAGTATGGCTTCATGGTTTCTAGTAGAGATGAGCGAAACTGCGATTTTTCGATATCTGTGATTTCGGTGATTGCTATTTTTAAATCACTGTGATTTTAAACTGCTATTGCGATTGCATGGACTGGTATAAAATCATCAGTTACCGGTAGAGATTAATTTTGCGTTTTCTGAGCGATATAACCTGTCTTTATTTTATGTTAACAAAATGATAGCAATAACAACGTATTCCGCAGTAAAATCGCAGTTTGTAAATATTTTTCAAAGACAAATTGTAAATTCAATAATTTTTTTTCTTATATTTCTATATATGTACGTATGTGGTCTGCTCAAAAGTGTAAACAAAAAGAAATTTATAATGCTTTTGCGATTGCGATTCACATAGGTGAACTGCTTACTTGCTACATCGATAGCAGAGCCAATAAGTAGTGAACTGCTATTTTGAAAAAGTGATCGCAATTGCGATTTGTGATTTTTTATTCACAGTGAAAAAATCACCGTTTGCGATATATCGCTCATCACTAGTTTCTAGTTGTTGTTGGATTGAATTGCGTGGGTGGCAGCTTGTGTAATAAATAAATGTACATACGTACATACATACATGCGAACGAATGTACGAAGAGTTTATGATGCTGTAATTTTAACTTTTAATTAGCCTTTTAATTAGATCTCCCTATGGTCTGAATGGCTTGATAAATTAGCATTAAGATATAAATGGAAATTGCTAAATAAATAATTTAATAGCTTATTGGATTGAAAAAAAAAATAATAATATTTTAGAACTCTATAACTTAAAAGAAGAGTTGTATTCATGTCTGGGCGTGTAGGATTGCGCAGTAGAAATGATTATATGTATGTATGGTCGGGTTGATTGGTTGGACCAAAAAAATTAACAGGGCACATCGCGATTATGAAAATTTGGGTAATTTCAGCTGTTTTGCTCAAGAAACAAGATGTGGTGGTCAGTTTTAGAAATTTCAAAAAAGGCATAACTCAAAAGTTCAATTTTTAAAAATAATCGCTGTTTTTTCCACGGTATCATTTGTTTAGGAATAAAATTAATAAGCAGTCTACACGCTTAATACTAAGTTTCATTTTCATAAAAAAAATACCGCGGAAATATTTTTTATACTCAGCTGTACTAGTACACAGAGTATTATAGTTTTAATCACATAACGGTGGATTGTAACAGAATGAAATAATCAAGATAGATATAGACTTATATATATCAAAATGATCAGGGTGAAAAGAGAAATCGATTGAGCCATGTCCGTCCGTCCGTCTGTCCGTCCGTCTGTCCGTCCGTCTGTAAACACTCTAACTCGCGCAAAAATTGAGATATTTTGATGAAATTTGAAATGCAGGTTGGTATCGAGACTGGGACGGTTGGTATTGAAAATGGGCGAAATCGGACCATGACCACGCCCACTTTTCCTATATAGAAAAAATCGGAAATTTGGTATCTCAGTCACTAATATAGCTGGAGCGATGAAATTTTACCCACGTGTTGAGCTCAGGCCCCTAGGAAGAAATTTTGGAAAATGGGCGGTGCCACGCCCACTTATTAAGGTTCAAACATTGAAAGTTTTATATGTCATAACTCAGAAACTATTTAAGATATATCGATGAAATTTGGTACGCTTGATTTACTTACTTAGGCAAACGTTTGGACGGAAAATAGTTAAAATCGGTTGACGGCCACGTCCACTTTTATATATGTGTATTATAAAGTGACCTAATAAAAACATTTTAAGCCATATCTCTGTCAAATATAAAGATCTATCATTGAAATTTTGTCGCATGAGTCCAACTATGGACATAAAATAAAAAACACAAAAATTTTGGAAAATGGGCGGTGCCACGCCCACTTATTAAGGGGCAAACATTGAAAGTTTTATGAGTCATAACTCAGAAACCGTTGAAGATATATCGATAAAATTTGGTACGCGTGATATACTTAATTAGGCAAATATTTGGACGAAAAATTTCCAAAATCGGTTGACGGCCACGCCCACTTTTATATATGTGTATTATAAAGGGGCCTAATAAAAACATTTTAAGCGATGTCTTTGTCAAATATAAAGATAATTCATTGAAATTTTGTGGCATGAGTTCCACAATAGACCGGAAACAAAAAATATAAAGATTATGTAAAATGGGCGTGGCACCGCCTCTTTTTAGACAAAGGAATATACGAGATTTCTTAGCCTATAACTCGACAAATAATTGAGATATTATGACGAAACTTGGTTTATACACTTTTATAACTTGTGTTAATAGACACGCAAAAATTTATTGAAATCGGTTTATGACCACGCCTACTTTTTAACAAAGATATTTCTGGAACACCCTTTGGGAATTTGTAACGTGACATCTTTGTAACTAGAAGTTATAAAGGAATGAAATTTTGCACAAAGAATAATATTCATATGCTTAGTTTGATGACTGATAAAAATGTTGAAAATAGGCGTGCCTACG
This sequence comes from Urophora cardui, assembly GCA_960531455.1. NCBI lineage: Eukaryota > Metazoa > Arthropoda > Insecta > Diptera > Tephritidae > Urophora > Urophora cardui. The sequence continues at coordinate 1,550,724 of OY482670.1, forward strand.
CCCACTATTTATGCAGCACTCGCTTTATATAAAGTACACCGTGTTTCCATCAAACGCAAACCAACAATGAAAGCATACAGCTGAGTATCTAATGTTCGATTCCACTCGAACTTAGGCTTCCTTACTTGTTTTATTGTAACTTTGTTATTTTACATCCAATTTTTAAAATTGATGTGTCATTATTTTAGTCTTGGCATGATCTATATTTCCCTTTAATGCTCTTGTGAGCTGTAAAGTAAAAAAAAATAAAACTAAAGAAAATTGTTTTTAACCTCCAACCGGCCTTCACTAAAACGTTGTAACTTTATTTCGGTACAGAGTTAGTAAAATTGTTTTTATGACAATGAAGCCTGATATTAAGCATATCAAGCATTCCTTCATTATAGCAAGAGAGAAAGAAATATTACCCATGGCGTAGCTGCCAATTCTTTTAGGTTATGTTTTTGTGTGTGGAACATTTCCGTTTTCTAATAGTCCGAGTTGTTCCAAAGTGCCACATACCTACTTAACAAGGTGGATTGATTGTCTTTTCGAGGTAATTTTCTATGCACATATTGGTTATTGGCATTGGATTATATACATATACGAGTAGGTATATGTATTTTCGCAAATAATTGCTAATTAAAGATATATAAACAAAGCAACAACACCAATTTTACAATGCAGGAAAATCGAAATTCTTGAATATCTTGAGCTTTGCCGCTTTTTCGCTTTTTTCTTTTGTGTTTTATGACTTTTGCGATAACAAAAGAATTTCATTTTGCTAGTTTAAACAATAAATGTTATTTTATTGCGAATTTCCGCCCACAAATTCTAAGCGCATTTGAACATTGGTAAATATATACATATGTATGTAAAAAAAAAGGAAAGAAAAAATAAAACAAAAAACGCTAAATAAAAAGTTTTTAAGCCTCGCGTCTCCGTTTGTTGTTCGAATGAATCACGACAACCGAGCGCATTGAACGATGGCGGAACGTTCCAATGTTTCCCACTTTTATCGGCGACACTTTTTATCACATTCAACTTGGCCCATTTTGTTGTTTTGTGTTTCTGATTTTTTATTATTTTAAATGCTTACATTTGTATGTTCTTTTGTTGTTGCTGTTGCCGTATGCAAAAATGAAATGGTATTGCGTGCGCGGGACTAAGCTTTACATTGCGTGACCTTCACGCTTGACTGCTCAAATTAAATTGCATGCGAGGCATACATATAAAATTTATATGTATTGTAAATAACATACGTATGTACAGGGCTGTGTGCAGGAATTAGCCTTGGGGGGGGTTTTAATTTTGATTAACATTAGCATACATTTTTCGCTAAGATAAACATATTTGCTGAAACAGATATCCAGACCCATACAACATAAATTTAAATGTTCTCTAACTTTTCTGAAACTCATTATGATTCATCAAAACCTAGTTAACCAGGTCCTGAATAGTACACGGAAATAATTTTTTACTAGAATCAATGCCGAGACAATAAAAATTAGACTTGATTTTGAACTTAGAAAATAATTTCTTTATATCAAGAAAATCCAAGAAAATTGGATTTTAAATAAATAAGTAAAAATTTTCTTGCTTCAAGTAAAATTGGATTTTAAATAAATAAGAAATAATTTACTTATGGTAAGTGTTTTTTTCTTGTTTTTTGAAATAAATAATTAAGAAATTATTTTTTTGTTGCAAGTAAAACTTTTCTTATACGAGCTTAAGTAAGTAAGAAAATATTAAATATTAAATTAAATAAATATTTTCTAAAAATATTAATAACGTAAAAAATAAGGAAAATGAAAACTAATCATGAGGGATTAGAAAACCATAATTAGTCAACTAGTACTTATTTTCCTAGGACTTGTTTACTGAAATGACAACATTTCAATTAATATAAACGAAGATGCAAATAGTGAACTCCTTATACCAAATGCTTCACTAACAATCTGAGAATTGCAAAAATATTCAGAAATATGCAAAGCGGATGGCAAATGAAAAAAAATACATGTAACTTTGGAAATGCAAATTCAGCAAGAAAAATTTTACTTCGCTCAAGAAAACGTTTTGAGCCCGTGCACAATTGGCTTTGTCTGCTCCAACTTTGATAGAAAAAACCTTAAAGCAAAGCGAAGTTCCAGATGCTTGCTACAATTAACACTTTGACAATTTCCACTTCACTTCTTTGCTTTAATTTATAAACCTGATTTTTGGTAAAATATTTGGGGAATTTGCTTTTTTCTGCTTATTCGAATGTTATTTTTTACTTTTCTCTGTTCACTTCTCACGAAATTGCACGAAATCGCTAAAATAAGTGTAGATATACAAACATACACACACACACACACAAGGGGAGATGTTTGTCAAAGTGTAAAAAAGTTGAAACATGGCTAACTTTATACCTTGCTTTACTCGCTTCACCTCAATTGTGAACATGTCCCTTTGAAAAGCACATGCTGAACGAAACTGTCAAAGCAAAACTCTGAAGCAAAGCGAGGTAGAAGTCAATTGTGCACGGGCTCTTTCTTATTTATTTTACATTTTTTTTGCCGTAGTTTGCTGATATGCTCAAAGAACTTTGTTGTTCAAATTGAGCAAGAAATATTTTACTTCGCTCAAGAAAACGTTTTCTTATTTATTTTCAATTTTTTTTCGCTGTATTTTGTTGTTCCAATTCGTCGAAACACAATTTTCTTAAATTCTTCTTGATATTAGCAAAAAGATTTTCTTCTTTTAAGTAAATTTAAGAAAAGATGTTCTTATTTATTTAAACATTTTTTTTTTCAACATTTTTTTTCTATAGATTTTGTTAGTGTTCTTGAATAAGAAAATAATTGTCTCATTTTTGGAAAACTAAATTTCTTATTTCCAGTAATAATTAGGTAAATTTTTCTTATTTCCCTAAAAATTTTCTAAATTGAGTTCAAGAAAGCATTTTTCTTTATTCAAGTATACAAATTTCTTTCCGTGTACTGTTTACAGTACATGTTAATTGAAACTGCTCACTGTTTTCACAAAATTAAAATTTTTTGTTATCAGTAGAATTTTTTTAAAAATGCCAAACGAACATACTTTGTAATTTCGGAAAGCTCCAAGTGCAATTCAAAGTGCCGAACTTATGTATTGGCCAACCTTATTTTTTGCAACTTTCACCAATTTCTTCTTCTGTAAAATTATTGTAACTAATTTTGTCAAAAATTATGAGTCAAGATTCAATGCAAAATTTATAAACTGTATTTTGAAAATTTTTGCAAAATCATTGCAACTTAGATTTGGTCATGGGGGGTTTTAACCCCCAAAACGCCCCCCCCCGTGCGCACGGCCCTGCGTATGTACATACATACATATGTACTTAGTTATAAAAACAAAAGTCCGATAAGTGGACTTTTACTTGCTTTTTTTTGCACTTTTATAAAAGTAAAACTTAAAACCAGAAGCGACCAACTAAACAAGCGACAAACATCACGACTTTTGGCCTCTTCAGCAGTTTTCTTGTCATGCAGAGTTTGATTTTGTTACATGCCCTTCTTTTACTCGAACTTCTAACCCAAAAAATATCAACAACTTACAGTAGCTAAAAAGTTAAATGGAACCTGAGTCACTTTACTAGCTAAATTTTGTGTGAATGAAACGGCATTGGTTGGGCGCAGCAGAACCATATTGTACAAGTAAAAAAAAAAAACAGAAAAAATTATAACAACAATAAAATAATTTTGTTAACAGCAAGACATCTTGGCGGCTTTGAGCCTCGCTCCAAATATATGTACATTAGATGAGTTTTTTTTTGTATGGGATTCTTTAAACGTTCTCAGATCCTCCCTCCGGCACCGGAATATGAAAATAGGATGTTTTAGAGTAAGTAAACTGAAAAAAATTTCACTTTTCCAAAAACTGGATGGAGCTACACCGAAAACCGCGCAAATTCCCAGAATTTCAAGGTATGTTTAGATTTATGTCTGAAAAAAGTTAGGATTTTGCACAAGAAAAAAAATTGATACCCACCCATACGAAGAATTAACCGCTAAATCGAATGGCATATTCAGTTTTTTCGTACACTACCCAGGGAAGGTAATAACGCGGCCTAAAGTGACCATTTTCTTTTTTTTCTCATGAATCTTCAACTTCTTGCCCTATGCTCTTCCCGAAAACGGAAATTATTTTTCAACTAAGTCACACGGTAGGCTGCGTTATTTAATGCGCTTTCCATAAATGTATAGCTATTAAAAATCGAATAATATTTGGATGAGTTCATGAAGTTTAAGTGAAGTAAAGTCGGGTATAAAAGGGTAACATACCTTAAAATATCGAAATTTTTTTAAAAATTTTGCTCTTGAAGGCGGTTTTTTGGGTTATTAGTGATTGTTTTATTTGGTTGGATAACTCCACAAATGTAAAAAAAAATTCGGAAGATCGAGACCGTGGATAGCGGAAAAAACCGTGGACCCGGATGGCCCCAAAATATTATTGGGCAGGCAATATTGGTATCAAATTAAAGGTCTTAACTAGGGCTTGCATATGGAACTCATTACATGCCAATTTATTAGCCAATTTCCGATATACTGACGAATAAGTGGTCTAGGATGACTACAGAACATTTTAAAGGATATCGGCGAAATTTGAGTCTATCTTTTGACTTATATGTGTCGAAACGGTGGACACAGCAAAATGGATTGGCTTTACATTGAAGTCCTAGGTAAAATCTTTATTTTGATACCCATATTGCCCACAAATGTTTTGGCGCTATCCGGCTCCACTTTTTGTCCGTTATCTACGGTCTCGACCTTTGTATTTTTTTGCATTTGTAGAGTTATCCACCTACATAAAAAGATCACGAATAACCCAAAAACCGCCTTTAAGAGCAAAATTGTTAAAAAATTAAAAAAAACTTTAAGGTATGTTACCCTTTTATACCCGACTTTACTTCATTTAAACTTGATGAACTCATCCAAGTTTTATTCGATTTTTAATAGCTATACATTTGTGGAAAGCACATTAAATAACGCAGCCTACCGTGTGATTTAGTTGAAAAATAATTTCCGTTTTCGGGAAGAGTATAGGGAAAGAATTTGAAGATTCATGAGAAAAAAAAGAAAATGGTCACTTTAGGCCGCGTTATTACCTTCCCTGGGTAGTGTACCAAAAAACTGAATATGCCATTCGATTTAGCGGTTAATTCTTCGTATGAGTGGGTATCAATTTTTTTCCTGTGCAAAATCCTAACTTTTTTCAGACATAAATCTAAACATACCTTGAAATTCTGGGAATTTGCGTGGTTTTCGGTGTAGCTCCATCCAGTTTTTGGAAAAGTGAAATTTTTTTTCAGTTTACTTACTCTAAAACATCCCATTTTCATATTCCGGTGCCGGAGGGAATATCTAAAAAAAAACTCATCTAATGTACATATGTAAATAAAGAGACAAAAATAATTATGATTTTACTTTGTTAAAAAACAAGCCGTGTATGCTTTTGCTGTTAAATTTATTGTTAATGCTGTGGGTTTTGTATTGTTGGCGTTGTTGTTTTCGTGTTTCTTTTTTTTTTTTTTGCTTGCGGTACATTTTTCTACGCCTAGGTAACCCAGTTTCTTTGTCAATTCAATTCAATGTGCAACGGGGGCTGGCTGCTGTGCGCAGGTGAATTGAGGTTAAGTGGAATGAAAATCTCAAACGAGAGCAAATATAAAGAGATAAAACAAAAATAAAACCAAGAAAGTTAGTGACTTGTTTTTAAGAAAATTTGTACTTTGTGATTGTTTGTAGCTTTACATACATACATACATATGTATATATGTACATACATATACTGTATAACATATTTTAAGTTTGCAGAAGAAATGTTATTTTTTTTTTTGCAGAATGGCAAAATATCCTTTTTTTGAATTTAAGTTTTTCAATAAAATCTAAGATTTATGTGCGGAATTTTTTAGAAAAGTGTTGCTTTTCTTTTCTAATACATATGCATAGGTTATCCCATATCCAAAATTATGCCTCTAGCTGAGCTCCAACGGCGACATTTTTTGTAGCGAAATTTGTGCTAAAAATTTTCGCCAGGCAATTAGTCGACAGACGGCAGCACCATTAGCTCGCATTGGTTGTTGTTGTTGTAGTTGTTGCATATAAATATAACCAAAATGCTAAATACAAATTGCGAATATGCTCGACGACGCAAACGCAAATCTTATGAGCGATCATGCTGCTTAATTCGAGTTGGATATACAGAAAATGCAGCGTGAGTAATTTCATATGCATAATAAGAAACTATTTATGTACATATGTATGTATGTATGTATGTATGTATGTATGTCTGTCTGTATGTATGAGTATCATCAAGTGCTTCTTTGCTCGCCAAAAAAGAAGATGGCTGCTTTCGAAATTTAAAAAAAAAACAAGGTAAGATATTCCATTTGCATTCAAATTTATGTAAATCTACAAGTTACAGTTACACCAGCAATAAAATAGTGAAATGCACTATCATTAAAGGTTTCAAGAAAAAAGTCTATGTATATATGTAGATATGTTTGTATATTTAGCAATGCGCAGAAAAAGTTATTATTCCAAGTGATTAAGCCTATTCAAGAAATGATTGATAGACATACATACATACTAGGTACATATGTACTCTAAAATGCATACAAACATTTGTACATACCTACCTACATATTTATAATGTTAACTAGGAGCAGTTATTGCACATTGCGGCTTATTTATAAAAGCAATTGACTAGGAAATGGGTCAGGTTGAGATAGTTGTTATTTTATTTATCGATTTTTCACTTGCTTTTGTATGTATGTATGTACATATGTATATCTGATGGCACAGTGGTAGCAAAAGTTCTAGTAAAAGACACACATGCAAACATACGGAACAATGAGCCTTTACAGTAAGCGAAAACTTTCTGTATGTACATATTAATAGTGAACTGGCGTTGAAATCACAGCTATGTATTTTTAAATGGTCACAATTATAAAGGACTATGAAGGACACTTTCGCAGTTAGTAAGTGTCGTTATACATATGTACACACGGCACTGCGAACTATTGTCTGGTCGTTTTAAAGCAAATCTTAGGATTTAGACCACATTTAATTCTGGTACCTAAACGCATTCGCATTATATAGGCCAATGTATGGACCCTGGTGACCCAGAAATATCTTCGAGTATTATTAAGTAGGTAGTATCAAATTAAAGATTTCAATCAGAGCTTCGGTATAGAGTTTATTCCATTCCAATTTTCCAGTCGGTTCGCCAGATAGAGACCAAAACGTGGACTCGGATGGCCTCTAAATATTTTCGCGCAATATTGGTATAAATTTAAAGGGGCTGATCAGGGTTTCGATATATATTCCACGCTATAAGGATATCTCAATCGGTTCCCGGGATTGAAGCCGAAACAAGGATTCGAGTGGAGTTGTGTATTGGTATCAAAATATGGCGGGGTGTAATAAGGCCTTTTGAAATAAGGCCTTTAAGGCCTTATTTCGCTATCGAATGAGAAATAAAGCCTTTATTAAGAATAAGGCCTTATTTCACTTCAAATGTGAAATAAGGTTCTAAAGGTCTTATTTCACTTTGTGGCCTACGCTGAAGAGTGTACTACGCAGAAGGACATCACCGTGGCGGTAGCCACGGTTGGGGCACACGTCCGGACGGATGGCGTAGCCCAGGGTTATTTTTTATAAGCGCGGCCGAAGCCCGCCAACGCAGAAAAGTGTTCTGCGCAAAAGCCCTGTGGACTGGGCCATAGATATTACTCAGGAAAGAGAAGATAAAGAAAAAACTTTTGCGGAGAACAGCTTTTGCGTTGGGGGCCTTCGGCCGCGCTTACAAAAAATTCTCTTTCCGGAGTAATATCTATGGCCCGGTCCACAGTGCTTTTGCGCAGAACACTGTTCTGCGTTGGCGGCCTTCGGCCGCGCTTATAAAAAATAACCCTGGGCTACGCCATCCGTCCGGACGTGTGCCCCAACCGTGGCTATCGCCACGGTGATGTCCCTCTGCGTAGTACACCCTTCAGCGTAGGCCACAAAGCATTCAAATGTACATCGTCACAAGTACGACGGATCCGTCGCCGCAACGTACCAAAGTCAGTCACATACGTCGACGTAGACGGATAAGTTATCGCGTAATAAATAAAGGCGTTATTGCACATTTCAAAAAAGGCCTAATTGCGCTTTAAATGTGAAATAAGACCTTTTTTTTGAAAATGACAAAATAAAGGCTTTATTTCACTTTGGTTGCGAAATAAGGCCTTAAAGGCCTTATTTCAAAAGGCCTTATTACACCCCGCCTCAAAATATAGCGGTAATCAGGGTTCCAATATACAACTAATCTCATTTCGATACCTAAACTGATTCAAATGATATGGAACCGATATATGGACCCGGATAGCCATGGAATGTTGTTCAGAAGGAACTGGAGAGGGAGAGTAGTAGGGAGGCTGATAGGGAGTGGCATATTGTGATTTGTCGCAGCGAAGCGGGACGGGTATCTATGTACATATGTATGTATGTATATGTGCAATCCAATTCGCAAAGGAAGTTGTGCGGTTCCATTATGAGCCTCGTATGTATGTACAAAACTGATTGAGTTTATTTGTTAAGAGAGTGATAAAATAATTTACATATGTGTGTATACCAATCACTGCGAAATCTTAAGAACAATAACAAGAATAACAACAACAACAACAACAACAACAACAACAACACAAACAACAACAACAACAACAAATGATTTCGTAAGCATTCATATGGCGATTTGGATTTTTTTTATTCTAAACAACGAGAAACAACACAGATGTGCCTCAGTGAAAATGTTCGTCGTGGAAAGACACATTTGGTTTAGCATCAAGCGCTTGCCTCCCCTCCTGCGCTTTTTTACCTTACTTCTCTAGCTGCCTGGATGCCTGGATATACAGTGAAACCTCCCTTGGGCGGACACTCACCGTCGGGCAAATTTTGTCCGCCCAAGAGAGGTGTCCGCTTAAGGGAGTGGGTTCCTATTTTAGAAATTTTTTGGATTTTAAAGGATTTCTTTATTCATATTTCACTAAAAAAAAACAAGGATTCTTATGTCTTCAAAATCTCACTTAAATACATAAATATGTTCATATACATAAAGTATTAACATACATATTAAATTACAATTAGTAAGTTGCTGAGAACTAGAAATGTTGGGATATCTTTTATATTATTTAAAAAATTGTGAAATTGTCGGTTGACGTGGGGTTTTTTGCTTATTTAAAATAAAATTGTTTTGCTGATGGCTTTCAAATTTCTGCAACAATTCAAATGCAATAAGGTCTTCCGTGCAAAATCTTTTCAAATTTGAAACTGCAGTCAAGGCCAATTCGTTCGAGGAGATTGCATTACCTACTTTCAGCGGTAGTTAGTATTGGTACTATCATCTTCAATGGTTTCGACGTTTTCGTCAGTTAGAACATCTAACTGGAAATCCGTGAATGTTGTTATATCTTCCAATAAAGTCATGCGGACATTTAATTTAGTTAGTGATTCCCCTTTCATCGTAGTGCTTTTTACCTAACGAACATTCAGCGAACTTTTTTTATATTGCTATACATACTTATATTTTGTCCGCATAAGAGTAGTTCGTGTCCGCCTAACAGAGGTTTTTATGTGATTTGTTATGAAAAAAAAATCAAAGTGTCCGTTGACGAGAGGTTCGTGTCCGCTTAATAGAGGTTTTTAGTTCATTTCAATAGTAAATAACTGTCCGCGTCCGGCCAAGAGAGTGTCGGCCTAAGAGAGGGCAATTTGTTCTAAAAATTGGACCTAAACCTTGGTGCATGAAAAAATGTCCGCTCAAGGGAGGTGTCCGCCTATGAGAGGTGTCCGTTAGGGGAGGTTTCTCTGTAAATAAATTGTTTAGATTTCTGCACAAATTTAATGAAAATGGGAATAGCGAGATCTCAGAAACCAGCTGAGGCAAGTAACAGACATACAGTAAAATTGAAAATACACACATACTCACGCATACATAAATATTAGATGATGGCATTGCCATGCACTTCGTTAAGTTTGATCTGTTCAGGTGTGTTGCTTTACATAAATGCATGCACTCTTGTAACCTTACACATGCTTGTATACACATATGTACATACCCACCAAAGATTCTAAGCCTTTTTAAGAATAAAAACAGCAGATTTAAAGCCTTCCGAAATAAGGCCTGAAAATTATGAGGGTAGCAAATTTGTATGGCGTAAGGCTTCAAATAAGGCTGATTTTCCTGTGTTGATGTCATCAGGCCATAAAGAGTACTCTCTCTCTCTCTGAGAGCACACATCCGACGTGCGAAATAAGGCTCAGATAAGTATTAGAGAGTTAGGAGCAGACAGAGTGAGTGCATAACAGAACCAGCGCTGCCAGCGTACTCCTTTTTTATACCTGATTTGTCAACAATAAGCAAAACATTTTTGCGGGGTATATATATATTTATGCTTGTATGTATGTACATATGTATGTACATGCATACATATCTGTGGCAAATATTTGTTTTTCTAAATAAAACTTCAACCAAGAAAACCTGCTGCTACGGCAAAGTCATAAAAACGATAAAAAGCAAATACTTATGTACCTACCTGGAACAGTAAATGAGTAAACATATGTAATATATTGTGGAACGATCCTCCGTCATCCCTTGTCAAGTTTGGTTTGGAGACAAACCGGTTTCGGCTAATATGCGCCATCTTCAGTGTCTTTTTTCGTTCTGAGTTATTTTGTGTAAGTTCGATAGTACTTATAGTAACTGACTTCCATCGTTTGGTCACGTACTTCGTGTTCGTGTGTTCGTGCATTCGTGCGTTCGGGCGACGTGCATACGTGCGTGCGTGCGGGTCTGTGCGTTTAGGTATGTAAATCTATTTTTTGTATCCTCATTAAACAGGCAGGTAAAAGTCCGTTATTGTCCTCTTGTGTGTTGTTTTGTTTATGTCGGTTTTAGGTTTTCTGTCCTCTTTTCGGTATAATAGCTTAAGCGGTTCAAATAATGTATCTGATGCGGTGTTTATTTGTTCATTTATTATTTTACCTACGAATGTCTTCTGTTTGTATATCTCCATATTTTCTAATACGTTAAGTCGTTTTCCCTTATGTCTTAACGTATTAGAAAATATGGAGATATACGAACAGAAGACATTCGTAGGTAAAATAATAAATGAACAAATAAACACCGCATCAGATACATTATTTGAACCGCTTAAGCTATTATACCGAAAAGAGGACAGAAAACCTAAAACCGACATAAACAAAACAACACACAAGAGGACAATAACGGACTTTTACCTGCCTGTTTAATGAGGATATAAAAAATAGATTTACATACCTAAACGCACAGACTCGCACGCACGCACGTATGCACGTCGCCCGAACGCACGAATGCACGAAACACGAACACATCACACGAACACGAAGTACGTGACCAAACGATGGAAGTCAGTTACTATAAGTACTATCGAACTTACACAAAATAACTCAGAACGAAAAAAGACACTGAAGATGGCGCATATTAGCCGAAACCGGTTTGTCTCCAAACCAAACTTGACAAGGGATGACGGAGGATCGTTCCACAATATATCATATTCCTACCCTGTCGGAAAAACAAGCAACCATAAAGTATTTAAACATATGTACATACATACATACTTACATATGTACAATGTGTGTATATAAATACATGAACATCCATATCCATATATATGTATACTTAAATAAGTATGAACATGCGAACAATTCCTTGTCTACAGTTTATAAGAACAAATGACGAGATTAAACCAAAAATTAGACATATTCTTTCTGCTCTGAATGTCTCATTTTTGCTTTGAGCCGTCAATAGACTTGGGTCTGACCCCAGGAATGTGCTTTTGGGGAAATCTCATTTTTGGCAAAAATGTCACCTACGCGGTTTTGCACTTTAAACGACCATATGTAGATTAAGGTTGAGTGAAACATTTTTTTTGGAAATTCAATTTATTCCAAAGCCAGAACGGCACCTTTCTAGCCCAGTAATAAGCCTGTAAAATTTTATTGACCTACTTGCATGTTTAGAGGTGCCCCCAGCCCCACAAAGTTGAAAAAACAGCACGATTTGGTACAAATCAAAATTTCATATTTGTACCAGATCGTGCTTATTGCTTTCAACTTTGCGGGGCTGGGGGCAGTTCAAAACGTCATCCTATCGCCATAAAACTTTGTGGGGTTCATTAACTCCTATAAAGGCAACTTTTCATTGCTGGTACGTTCAAAAAAAGAACAAAAAAAAAAAAACTCCACCTTAATGTAGATACCTAGATATACATACATACATATCTATATGTTTTCATAATTTTTATGTAGCGCGTGACTAATTCCATGTACGAAACTAGTATTTGCCTACATACATACACTAACACTCTAATACTTATCTAGGCCTTATTTCGCATGGCAGATAAGCCTTTGGAATAAGGTGTGCTCTCAGAGAGATTGTACTCTTTATGGCCTGATGACATCAACACAGGAAAAACAGTCTTATTTTAAGCCTTACGCCATACAAATTTGCAACCCTTATAATTTTCAGACCTTATTTCGGTAGCCTTTAAATCTGCTGGTTTAATTCTTAAATAAGGCTTAGATTTCTTGGTGGGTACATACATACATACATGCATACGTACAGTAATTGAATAAGTATGGGCCGTATTATCAATAAAAATTAATGCTATTTTAAACAAACCTCTTTTTATTATACAGAAAGTAAAAATATATTGCGTGAATTGCGTGAAATTTCAGAACTGCATTTTATTTAAAATTATATAAATAAAGTTATACTTAGGTATACATACTATGGATGTACATTTGTATGTATGTATGTATAAGTATATAAGATTTTACGTAACTCTTGTTCAACTTTATTTAATTATAGAACTATAATTGTTTTGTTCGTGTTTAAAAAATATTGTTAGAAAACTGAAATAGGACACGGATGCAGTTTTTGACACGTACATATGTATGTACATACATGCATGCATACATTTGTACATACATATGTTCGAAAATGAAAACTTTTCCGCGTACATATGTACATACATATGTATATTTAGTCTGGTTGATATAAGAAGAATACTAAATTAATTTTTACATACGGAAGTCTTCTTATAATGTTTTTGTTTATGTTTTGCTTTACATTTCACTGCCATTTTTAAACCCCTGCAAGTGTCGCAACCAGGGTACACTCATAAGGTAGAAGCACAAAGGTTGATTTTTTTAGTAGTTTCCTCCGAGACTAACCTTAAAGTGTCAAATCTTGTTTATGTGTGCACACACATACGTACATTTGTTTACCCAATAAACATTTTAATTTGCAACTTGAGGTTCATCCGAGAACTAACCATATTCTCAAACATCAAACGTTAGTTATCAAATGAAATGGAATGGAATCAATAGATGTATGTATGTACTACATATTTGTACTCTGATGTGATTTTCTTCATTTACCCGTGCGGGCAAATTTCGCCGATGCCTTTCGACAAGTTACGTGAGTATATATATATGTATGTATATACAGCCTGTGTAGAAACAAACTACATTTTAATAAAATTTGCGTACATTCACAAAAACCCACAAGCACACAAAATAAGAGGAAAAATACAAACATCTTAGATCTTTATACACAATAATTTCCAACCATCATCACTTCAACCGTTCAGAGATCGCTCGAGTAGAACAACTAACGCTGACTGAAATTTGCAAACACACAAAATTTCTTCGTTATTTCAAATCTTTAATGTTGAAATTCGTGAAATGGTACAAAATGCGAAACAAGTTTTTCTCAAATGTTTTGTGAGTTATTCTGAAATTGATAATAATATTTGACGAGTACTTGAAAATATATTTATTTTCAAATTATATATCGACGCTTCCAAACAATACTGTACTAAGTCGACTTAGTATGTTTTCCCGTTTTTAGCGTTTTCAAGTATTTCGTGTCTAAATTTAGATGCTGTCAAATTTTGGTATCATTCGGACAATCCAATCAAAAGTGTACATATAATACAACTCGACATTTTTACAGAATAAAAACATTGAAGGCTTGCCATGAAAAACAACAAAACAAGTTTTTATTTTTTCTTATGTTTTTATACATTACAAGCGAAAATATACTTAGCGCACAATTGAAGTTTCATATCGAATTTAAACTTCGAGAGCTTCCCCTGCAAAACACAGTTTTCAGACTTAGTACAGTATTGTTGGGGTAAGTGGAAAAAAAATTCAACAACTATTTACAGCGAAGGTTGAGTGTATAGCTATTTCACGAAAAACCATTTTCGATCATCAGCACTCTTTTCGGAAGTGGATGCACCGGGGATCCACGGTGCATCCACTTCCGAAAAGAGTGCTGATGATCGAAAATGGTTTTTCGTGAAATAGCTATACACTCAACCTTCGCTGTAAATAGTTGTTGAATTTTTTTCCACTTACCCCAACAATTAAAAATTGAATTAAAAATAAAAAATTTCGTGCTAAGCTCTAAAAACTCTTTTAGTACAGTATTGTTTGGAAGTGTCGATATATGCTGATTCTCAAATTTAGAAACAATATTTTCTCAACGTTTGAGAATTTCTTTATTCAGTGCTTATTGGGAAAGATCTTACGATTCTGAACTGTCAAATTATATTGAGTGTGTGGATGTGTGTTCGCCAATTGGACAATTCACGTTTGACAGTCTAGCAACATGAGGCAACAACAAATATAATGGAAGGGTTGCATTTTTCGTAATGCTTCTACCTTCTCATTATACCATGGTCGCAACTGTTAATCCAGCTCAGGTCAGCGACTAGCTTCTGAGAGCTAGGTAAAGGTCAACGATTCGATCTAGCATTTCCAATTCTATTCTATTCGGTGGACATACAGCTTTATGCCGACTCTGAACGACATCCGCCGAGGAAGGTAAATTTTGCATGAGAAGCTTTTCTATAGCAGAAATACACTCTGAGGGTTGCCGACCGAATGCGAGGGGTTAAGCTACATTAATTCCTTAATTTCAAATAAAACCAATTTTCGATATTGTTCGGACTGGGTTTCTAACCCGCGACCTCTTGAATGAAGGACAAACTCTACTCTTCAGAAAAAATTTTGCAAAATCAATGTAATTTTTCACCTGAAAAATTTACATAGAAACTTATGTTTCATCTTTCTGAAAATGAATTGCGACTTTCTGAATATAAACTGGAAAAGGTGTATTTCGTTCAACTCGGAACATTATTATCATCACAAAATGTACCTATATTAAATCTGTGCCCGCAAATTAAAGTAGCCTAACTCGAAATAGTGCGAAATTGAGTTATTGTTATAGTGTTAATCTTTGGAGGAAAATCCATCGATCTGTCTTATCCCCATTTAAATCGGAGTAATAGTTAAAAAGTTATTAAGATATACAAATTATCCTAACTCAAATAGAAACATTTTGCATCAGTTAAAGTAACTTATCTTCACTTAAGTCTAGTATTGTATGAAAATCATTTTATTAAAACATCCTAACTAGAGTTATGTGGGCACATTTATTTGTGTTTTCTGTTTATTAAAGACACTTAACTCGAGTTAAATGGAGATAAAAACCTTGTTGGAAAGAATTCAGTTCAATAAAAAAAACTTAACTAGAGTTAATTCTGCTTTTCTTAAAAATTGTATTCAATAAAAGCACTTAAATTATAAAAGTTAATTTTTTCGCCATAAATTTTGCTTTAAGATTTCTCGTTCACAACTATTCCTTCCCTAACACTAAAATCCATTGTTTTCACTTTTAAAAATCCGAATTGGTCTAATAGTTTCTGTTTTGACAAAAAATCGATTTTTCTCCGTTCACCATATTTTGATTTAAGCTACTTTAATTTAACGGCACAGAAATATTATCTACCTTCGTATGTAATGAAATTAATTTTTTCTTTGTTTCCATCCAGTTTATAGATAATCATGTCTACATGTACTTCTTACACTGTTCTTGGTCGAGAATACATATGTATTTGTACATTACACTGGGGCGATTTGTAGGGAAGGAAAAACACCTTTATGGGCGCTTCGCTTATGTGATTCTTGGGATTGTACTGAGCAAAAAAGTCCACTAGACCATACGTCTACGGTGAAAAACGAGCTTCCACTTTTTGACTTGCCTACTGCAAATGGTAATTTATCAATATTTTCACGAAAAATTTCACAAGGCCAAAACTGCCTGAAGGAGCGTTCCAATGCTTTTACGATGTACTCTGAAAAAAATACCCGTAGTTAACTCAACAACTTTCCGCTGTTGAATCTCCGTCTTTGATTCAACAGCAAAAGTATTTGTTTTAACGGCAAAGTTTTTGATTCAACAACTTTCCATAGTTAATTCAAAGACGGGCGTTTTTGATTCAAAAACTCCCTTGCTGTTGAAAAATTTTGAAGTAAATAAAAAATAGAAAATTGTTTTTTTTTCAAACTCGTTCAATTAATTTAAATTTTCGGGAAAAATATATATATGTACATATATGCAATATATAATTACAAATAAAGGTAAGTCACAATAATGATATTATTTATATATTATTATAATATATTAAAATTATATGTACATATATATATATACGTTGAAAAATTTATTTTGTATTTTCAGATTAAATATGTTTGATTATCCCGTTTTTCCGATAGCGAGCAATCGAACGAGCCAAATCCGCAGGTAAAACTTGTCGGCGATGAAGTTATTCTTGTCGTGGGAGTTATGTACAGGTGCATTGATGCAGTTCAATGAATACGGTATCAAAAATATTGAACTGCTTGCAATGATGCACTCCCACGACATCGACGAAATATTAAATAAAAAATAACTCATCGCCGACAGGATAAAATTCCGCAAACCTACAAATGTGGCGGTCGGAAAACAATAAAGAATGTGTTATGAAATAATAAAAAAATAAGTTGAGTTTATGTGTTTGTGTAAAAAGCCCTGCAGACAGTGATAGTCATTTGATATATCATTTGAGGCGCACGATTGATGGATAATTCTGTCACACACTGCCTACAAGTTTCCATAATTTGTATATGGACGGTGTGAAAAATGTGATGAAAACCTTTGTATCCGTGTCTCTTTTCATCAATCGCGTTGTTCAAATGATGTATCAAATGACCATCACTTGTTTGGTGAAACCGGGCCTTAGTATTAATATTACTATGTAAACATATATTATATAAAAAAATAAAATAAAATAAAATAAAATAAAATAAAATAATATCTATTATATTAAAAAAAAAAATTACAATTGTTTACAATTTTTTTGATGTTAACTTAAAAGCGTAAGTATTTGCTTCAATGGTGCCCGTTTTTGCTGTTAGTTCAAAAGCAAAAATTGTTAGCTTAAATACGAAAAGTATTTAAATCAACGGTGCTCGCTTTTGGACTAAAAAATTTTGCTGTTAATTCAAAAGCAAACACTGTTAACTTAAATGTAAAAGTATTTCATTCAACAGTTTCCGTTGTTAACTTAAATACGAAAAGTATTTGAATCAAAAACGCTCGCATCTTTAAAACAACAACGGAGCGTTGTTGGGCACATTTCAACTGCGGAAAGTTGTTAATTTAACTGCAAAAGTCTTTGTATTTACAACGTTTTTTTTTTCAGAGTACTAGAGAGTTCTTGACTATTGTCTTGGCCACAATTTTTGTCTTAGTATTGGATCGAAAATCTCAATGGTTTGACCGTAGACGTATGATCTAGTGGACTTTTTTGCTCAGTACAATCCCAAGAAACAGAAACGCGAAGCGCTCCAAATCGCCCCACCCTAGTGTACATATGTACATATGTACTATATGTAATAATAAAGCTTTAAGCCTAGTACTGAGTTCACCGCCGTGAAATTTCGCCAGCAAACATGCATTTATTTTGCCGTGAAATTTTTCAAGAATTTTTTTTTGTCAAATGAGAATAAATGCCAAAACGAAAACTGAGCAAATGTAAAAAGAAAAAATTTGGAGCATCGCCTCAGAACCAACTTTCAAATTTTAATGTTAATATTCATATCTTTTGTTCAACCCCGGGCTGAGATGTGTGAATTATTACTCTGAAAAAAAAAATTGCACTTTTAATTTTTGGCTGACGAAAAGTAGAAATTTCGACTTTTGGCTGACGAAAACTAACAACAACAATGTATAAAAAATATATACTTATTGCTACTTTTCGTCAACCAAAAGTCGAGAATGCAAGTTTTGTTACTCTGAACGACATCCGCCGAGGAAGGTAAATTTTGCTTTTTTATAGCAGAAATACCCTACACTCTACTACTCTTACAGAATTTTTTAATTACCAGTTTTCGTGCGGTATGATCCCAGCAAACAATCTTGTAAGCGTTTTGCAAATCAAACTTAAAATAAGCTTACTTAATTGAAGTAATGTAAGCGTTGTAAACCAAGCTTAGAATAAGCTAGCATCATGGAGGAACAATAAAGGAGAATGCATAAGATCAGCTGACTTCTTCTTCAATCTTCATAAACACACACGAACACAAGCATTTTTTTGTTGACATATTCCACACACACACGCACCCTAGCATTTCCATAGGGGATTTTGCAAGCGACATTTGCATAATATTTGGTATAGTAAGCGTTTTGCATATGTCTTTATATTTCGCAAGGAAATTCTAGCGTTTTATAAATGTTGACGGTGTTATTTGTAGGTAGAACCCATTTTAGTTTTGATTTCTGAACAGTAAACAAGTGAAAATAGTGAAGTTTTAGTGAAATAAATAAAGTGATAAAAGTAAAGTAGAGTCAGGTAAGTGCAAAACGCGTTATTATATGTCCTAGAAAACATTTTTTGCAATCCTAATTTCAAGCTTAGAACGAGCGACGCGTTTCGATTGCAAAAGGCTTACTTTGCGATGTTTTGTAAATGTCAATGCAAGTGTTTTGCTTACATCTGAACGCTTACAAAACGCTTATTTTCATATGAAATTGTTTGCTGGGATGATATATGCATACATAAGTACGAGTATGAGTAAACATATGAATATCCTATGAAGTTATTTAAGTTACGAATGCGAATACTATAAATGCATACATAACTAGGATACTGACCTTTTTATACTTGTATAGTAGGCATGCATATACATATGTAAAATGCCTATGTAAAACAGCGCATATCCATGCAACCGATGTTGCGTATGGTGAGAGCGCGGCGCACTTTCATCGGTTCGGTTTTTTCTTGCTGTTGCCCTTTTTCACTGCCGGATTTTTGGAATATAAATGTTTATATCTTTATTAGTTTATATCTTTATTACTTCTTCCGTTTATTTCACATTTCATATTTTTATTTAACTTTGAAAATACAAATCGCTTCTGCAAAAGAGAGAAGAATCAAGCCAAGCCGTGGCATTGTAGCTATTAGAGCGAAGAATTAGTTGAAATTTCAAAAGGCGAATTTTCGGAGGCCGGAATTATTTTTTTATTTTGGATGGAAAAAAGTTCCTTTTCAAGTTTCATTCTTCTTTGCCTTTTAGCACTTTGTTCGTATCCAGTACTTTGCAAATGGGTGGGGTTTGGGGGTTCCTTTCCCAGAGATGAATTTGTACACACATGCTCATACAACACCAATACACTCATGCAAATATGTATGTATGTATGTTGGAGCACGAAAGAACTGGACCGACCGCCCATCATGGGCGGCAAACGGAACGAAGGAATGAAGGAATAAGTAAGTAAACGAAGGGAATACTGAACAGGTTTTTGGTGCGGTTTACATTCGCGAGAGAGAGAGAGAGAGTGAACTGTAGAGAGGATAGTGCCAAAGGGGGGATGTAGAGAAAAACATTAACGGAAATAGGAACGCTTTTCAGCAAGAAACTTTAGAGAAATCTCGATATAAGTATACAGGTATACTCTGCGCTCGCGAGTCTCTCTAGCAATCGGCGATTTCTTCCATACCGAGTGTTAATTTTAGCGTTTGTGATTGCTGGTGTGGGTGCTAGGACCTGCCACTGTTTATTTTTCTTCGACTTTTGTCACTGATTTTTTTTTTTTTTTAGCTTTTTCTATGTCTCCTTCTTGCTTTTGGGTATTTGCTTCTTTCCAAGCTTTGATTCTGAAACTCAAGTACTACATACTTAGGTATGCATTACATACTTAATATGTACATATACTTATATACATATCGCTAGCTTAGAGTGCAAACTGTGTAAGTCCACTTTTATGAAAAAGTGCATTTTTATGTAGAACGCTGGAAAAATCAAATACGCGCCACGCTAAACAAGTCTGTGATACTTGTCATTTTTCTACTCGTTGTTATTCAGTGATACGCAAATTGTGTAAGTCCAAAAAGCGAAGAAAATTGTGTAAGTCCAAAATATTTATATGAACAGAAAATTTTTTTTTTCATTTCGAATTTTTTTTATTTTTTGTTTTTTGTCTCTCCTACAAAGTTTTAAAAAAGGACTTACACAATTTGCACTCTAAGCTAGCGATATGTATATACATGTTTATAGCTATGAACAATTGATTATTTTTTTTTTGTATAAACTTTTAGTGATTTTAAATTTTTTTTGCGAAATTTGTTTTTTTATTCACATTATTTGCTTTTGCGGAAATTGGGCGTTTTTAATTTCACTGGAATTTCTCCTTTTCTCACTTTTATGTATAAGTATGGATATTTACATACATACATATGTATGTGGACAACTACTTTGGATTGGATTCTTTTCTTGATTTGGACGAGCGTTTTCGCGTCTTCGCCGTGTCGTTACCACAATGTTGCCCACAAGAAACTAATCTTATCTAAAAATGTTCTCTTAATTCGTGCTGCTTACCGTACGAGCTGATCGATCGGTGCTTCGTTGGTAAAGGAAAAGGAGATGCCCACGAACAACATCAACAGGAGCACACGGGCACATTTATCGCTTATATTTTATTTTTGTTTTTTTTTTACTCTTTTATTGCGGGATTACTTTTTTCAATCTTTTTTGGTTTTATTTTATATAGTGATTCGTTGGTGGGGTTTTTTTTTAGAAAAATTCTTGGTGTTTGTATCGTTTTTTGGCCAGTTGGGCTTAATGGGTTAATGTTCCCCAAAAAATTTAGATGCGGAAATGAGAATCTGAAAATTGATAAGATAGCACGAATTAGTAATAAAATCTTAATTACAAGTAATTTTTGGAAGATATGCCAATTATCCAGGAAATTCGAGCAAGAGTTTCTCTAGACATTAGATACAGCATTTCTTCGAAAATGGAAAATAGAATAATCTAACTGAAATTTTATATACATACATACATATACATATATGCTCTGTCCAGTGACTTATGTACTAGACTCTAGTAACTAGAAGACGATCTTAAGATTCGTTCCGCGAACCAGAAAGTCGACGCCCAGATTGTACATGACGAATTGGTCCAAAAGAATGTTTGCATGTATGTATGTACGAGTATGTCTAGAACAGACGTTGAGCAACCCTGCAGGGAAATCAATAACTAGTGAACAAAATTTCTAGTTCCGAATTAGCGAAAAGGTGTCAAAAGGGAACTAGATCAATTGTAGTTAGACCCTCACCAGTTCAGGAGGAGTGAATTGAGTGACCATTATAAGACACACTTTGATTTGTATGCAATTTCGAAGTGACAAAAATTCTATGAAAATTTTTCGTTCATTCAATTTCCGTCGGCTTTGTATATTTCTGCAATTCTCAGATGTTTAGTGAAGCGTTTCATATAAAGAGTTTTCTATTTGCATCTTAACTTGTATGAAATGAAATGTTCCCCTAATTATGCTTTTCCGATCCCTCAGGCTTATTTTTAATTTTTTTTATTTTATTACTTTTTAAATATTACTGTACATTTTTTAAATAAATAAATAAAAAAATATTAGTCAAAAAAAATTAAAAAAATTTATCATCCACCTTGACACCGACAGGATTCGAACCCGCGCCCCTCATATTGAGAGGCACATGCGTTAGCGAGTCGACCATCACGCCACTTGCATGAAGTGTGTCAAAGGCTGCACTTAAGCGGCAGATGTAAAGCTGTAGAATTTGCAGGTACTTGTAGCTAGTTCAGAACTATCGAAAATGTGCCAATAAACGAACTAGTGTAAACTGTAGAATTTAGTACTAGTTCGGAACTATCGAAAATGTAGTGCAGAGGGTGACAATTGACACCGCCTAGGACATCGCCGTGTTAAATTCGCCAGTTGATAACATGCAAAAGAGATTTAGCTCGCACTAGTAGTGTCGAAAAATGCACTAGAAGCGACCTAGTTCGGAACTAGAGATTTTCCCTACAGGGAACATAAGCACTGGACAACATCAAAAGCAATAACAACAACAAAGGCATTAGCAGATATCGAGTGTAACTTATTATAGTCATAATGAAATAATAAATATGTATACAGGTATTTACATTTTACATGCATAGGTGTGTGTAAACGTGTTTTTGTGTGTGCTGATGTACATATATGTATGTGTGCATGTGGTCTTTGACTTTTCTTCTTGACAAGTTGGCCCAATGGCTTTGGCCACTGTCGATCTTGGCAATTTGTGCTGCGAAGAACAGGCAACAGCGCCAGATCCACAAAGTCGCAGAACTACAATAACGCCAACAACACCAACAACTTTGATGCTCTGGTCCAGCAGAACACAGACATACATACATATGTATGTTTCATATTTGCTCGGACGCGAGCCAATATGTTTATTTTTTTTTTTCATACATATTATTCTTATTGCTGTTTTTTCTTTATTATTTTCTTTTCAATCTTTACTTCTAAGTTGCTGTAAATAACATTAAGTTGTTGTTGTTGTTTTGGCCTCAATTGTTTTTTTTTTCGATTTGCTTTTGCCTTTAATGGAATTGTAAGTTGTTGTCCGGTTGTTGGCTTTAACCATTTTGCTGTTAAGGACCTGTTGTTGTTGCTGTTACTTTTGCTGGTAGGTAGGTAATACTCGTATGCCATGTTATTTGCTGGTTGGTTAGTGGTATGTACAGCGTCGGAATCTGGCCGTCGGGGAATTTTTGTGTGCGTTGTGCTTAAAACCGGTTCTTTCATTTCTTTGCTTTTGCTAGTTGTTTGCTAGCTGCTATTCTGGTTGTTGTTGTTGCTTTCTATTGACCACTGCTTTGTCGTTACTAACAGTGATTTGCTGATTTGATTTGCAATATTTGATAATTATTTTTCAGCACAAACGAGAACTGTTTGTATGTATTTATCCATGTGTGCATGCATCTGTGTAAATTCCCTGCAAAAATTGCGACTAATCCGGGGACACCTCCGGAATCACTCGCAAAGGAGAATGCGACTACTACCTTTTATATCTCTTTATATCGGTTAAATTGTTCCCTTTTGTTTGAGCATGTCCTGTGAAGAGACTAATTGCACCCGTTTTGTGCTCGAACGTGTAGCAAATGCGACACATCCATTTCTGACCCCAAATAGAGTAGTTACAATTAGTTCGAATTGGTTATTTTGTAAATTGATAATATTTTTCTAAAACATTGTTTTCAGATATACCTCCAAAGACTTTATGCTAGAGTTCACAAGCTATCGATGGCACTATTGATGGCTGGAGACAGATTATCGATAGTATTTACATATATATAGGTACTTTCAATATGAAATATGTACCTACTACCTCTATTTTAGCAACAAATTGATTTATTTAAATAGGTCTGTTCGGTGAGTGCACTGAAAGTGTAGAACAGTGTAGGGTAGAACAACGCCTGACAGTGGTCAGAGCAGTTTAGTACAATGGCGTCTATGAACGAAAACTAATTAAAACGGCAATTTAGTGCAAACCAGCTGATTTATGTATGTAAACAATTATCAACGGTCAGATTTATAAAATATATTAAATTTACACAAATTTATAATTTTTCATCGAATAACTTGCCATATTTTTTGCTTTATTTTCACTCGTAAACTTTTCCTTAACTGCGATTTATACCTACTCCTTGAAAAAATTTGTGAGAAATTTCGTTTGGTTGTCTACCCGGAACGCATTTTCAGCAAGTGTGGCTTATTGCAGACCGGCAATCACGTTTAAAAGCAAAGAATGTGAACATGCTAATATTTTGCAATGGAAACCAATGGCTTGATTTGAAATAAAGAATCTTTTTTTATCATTTCTGTTGAAAAGCATACTATCGATAGTGAGTGGATAAACTATCGCTTACTATCGATGGTGGCGACTATCGATAGTTTGCGAACTCTACTTTATGCCCTCTACAATTAGTCTACGTATGTACTCGTTCGCGTACAATTTGGGAACAACTGTAGACCAATTATACCCAAAAGAGAGCAATTCAGGGCAAATCGTTTTAGAGACTCGTTGCAAACTTCTTTGCAGGGCTATTACATTTGTACTTTCGTAAACTTTTCTGCTCTATGCGAGCAAAAGTTAATTCACGCATGCACGGAAATATACATACATACATATGTATGTAAGCATGTACATATATGGGCCCACTAAATATCCTTTCTATTTGCTTAAACTGCTCAGTTAATTCAAGCCACTTTTTCCATTTTTTTTTCTTCTACTAGAAAACGTATCTACTATGTAGGTAGGTACATACATATCTGCATAAAAAGAAGAAATATTGCAATAATTTTTAAAATATGTACATACATACGAGTATTTACTTTAAATATCTTCGCTCTTTGCTGCTTTCATTTGAATTTTCGACTCGGCTGGTTTTGGCCCTTTTTAAAGCGAACACTTCACAGAAACTTTTCTTATCTACATACATACATATGTACATATGTACGTGTGTGTGTATGTTATCTTTTTTTGTACTACACATACACAAAAACGGAAATGCCTTCAACGTCCGGGGAAAACTAGTCGCAACGGCATCTGAAAACGAACTGAAAATGAAACAGAAAATCTGAAAAACTCAAGTCTCATCAGCTCCGTATTAAGGCAATTCAGGTATCTCGGCCAACGCCAAGTGCGAGCGCAATCGTTCCAGTTACATACATACCTACATATGTACATATGTAGATATTGGGGTTTTATATCAATGCAATGGGATAAAAGCGAAGATACCATTAGTAAAAATTTTGGAGTTGAAAAATGTTGCGAAAACTTTCGACATCAAGAGATCGTTCAGATATGACGTGAAGATGTAGATACTTCGCAAAGGAGTCGAAGATGTGAGTTTTTTTTTTAGACGGCAGCACGGATTAACGACAATATTTATGTAAGGCAAAAATGTTTGGCTTATTTTCAACAACACGTATGTAAATAAAAAACTCCAAAAGCTACATAAAAATTTTTTTCTAGATGCTTCCCTGCTGTGCTCTAAATGTATATTTTCCTTTTAACTCTTACATTAGTATTATCTTTCATCTTAAATAACTGCGTTTTAGCTGCTTATAAAATGTATATTTTATTGAAACATACCAAATATTAAGAGGAAATATAAATCTGTTATTTGCAGCTAGATGACCACTGTGCGGACTCGAAAACTTGACGTTGTCGTACCTCAAATGCATAGTGGTGAGCAGCAGAAAGTACGAGAGCGAGAGAGAAACTCGTTTTGGGGCATCGATACTGATATGAGTTGCTTAGCATAAAAATAGGGGGAATTTGAATTATGTATTTCATATGGTAAAATTTCCTAAGAGGTAGATATGTATATACATACTTATGTACATATGTTCTATGTATTATATACATACATATGTATGTATGTACATATGTATGTACATATGTACGTTAGGTCGGGCGATTTGTATGGAGGGAAATTAATCGATATCTTATCATTTCTCTAATTTTTCTGAGTAGCGAACTCTTCCACGACATTTATATAATATTAATTTTGATTTTCCGAAATTTCGTTTTTATGGACCGAGACGGATTTTTAAAAATCAATAATAGAGAAAAATTGCCAAAAAAAAATCTAACGAGGCCAATATGCATATTAAATTCAACCGAAATATGAAGGCAGAATTAAAATTGGATGAGTCGTTTTCGAGATGTAGCCTGATTTCCGGTTTGGAGGCTGAATGCTGAAAATCACATATTTTAGCAATTATCTCTAGTTGTATATATAATATGTATATCATACATTTTCTTACAAATTACTTAATAATAATAATAAACCCAACGTTTTCCCTCCACCCACCCAACCGCACGAGGGGCGCATCCGCATGACGTACGGATATTTTAAAATAAAATTTGGCCAAGGTGTTGAGTGGTAGAAGTTTATTAAACGTCGAGAACTTATACTGCTCAGCTACAGAAAACATAATTCCATCAGCTGGATATACATATGTACATAGAATAAAATATAAAACTACAAATAAAAGTAATAGACAAAAATAGAATAGTCAATTAGAGCGAGAGATTTGTTGTCACTTGTTAAGAGCGCACAACAGAATTTTTCTTATCAGATAAATAGAGTCTGATATATCGAAATGAGTAGAATAATCATTAAAAGATTTACATAAGCAACGAAGTGGTTCGTGTAATTCAAAATTAGTTCTACACTGCTTTAAAAAGATAGGTTGAAAATGTCTTGATGGTCGAATAGGAACATTTAAGTTTATTTCGGCTAGGAGAAATTGACTGCTTATGGATCCTTTCAGTAGTTTAACCAGAAATATTACACCTAATATTTCCCTGCGGCTTGATAAGGTTGGAAGATTAATAAGCTTCAAGCGACTAGTGTACGAGGGAAGATTTTTCCGTGGGTCCCAATGAAAGTTCCTTAACGCAAAAAGTAAGAACTGTACATATATTTTATTTTCCGGTATAGGAGAACTAGAATTTATTCAATTTTTTCTAGCTTAATATGGTATTTCTATAGGTATTATAGTCATCCGATATCGATAATTTTCCAAAATTTCAGAATTCTAGCTGCAAAAATTGAAGAGTTATACCCCAAAACGTAGGCGTATGCTGTCTGGAATTTGTATTTTTCTTTATTCAACTCTAAGAAAACTCAAGGTTACTCATACGCCATAGGGTACTACTGGAAGCAAAAAACAATTTTCAAGCAGCATAGGCCTACGTTTCAATCCTGCTTTCATATTTGGATTCAGCATACAATTTCGGTTGTATTTAATGTGCATATTGGTCTGGTTAATTTTTTTGGCATTTTTGTTCACAAATCCTATCTTGTTCCATAAAAACCAAATTTCAACACAAACATCAAAATTAATGGAAGAGTTTTCTACTCAGAAAAATGAGAGGAATCCGAATTTCGATGGCACAATATAATTTAGTAAATCGCCCCGGCCTAATATAGGTATTTCGCTTGTTATAGCGAAACCCCTCGATATTGGGTTTTTGATAAAAAAATATTTAAACTTTTTTGTACATTTATTTTTAGCCATTTATGTAGGTAAATACATATTATTTAGTAGATATGCATGTAGGTACCTACATATTTGATAAAATTAGGCGAGTTCCCGTGGCAGTGATCCAGATCCGGATAAGAAGTTTGCATGCAAATGCAACAAGAATTTTCTGATTCTGGTGTTTATCTGTATCAATTTCGGATCCGTATAGATTGTAATAGATTTTTTTTGATCCAGATAAATACCAGGATCATGAAATTGTTGTTGCATTTGCTTGCAAAATTTGTATCCGGATCTGGATTACTGCCACGGGAACTCACCTATTATTTATGTTACGCAAGTGTGAAAATAAAAATTATGGCGGATTTGGGGTTTTACCTGCTTCTTATCACTACATTTCACCAAAAACACACACACAAAGCTACATATGTACATATACAGATCTTACACAATTCACTGCTGAAATTTCTTGTTAAATGAGTTTTACTTTTTAAAAAATTTTTTAGATAAAAGCTCGCAATTTAATTTCTGATTTAATGCACTTAAGTTCATTGGCAATTCCTTTTCGTGTATCGCATGCCAAAAGGATTGAAAATATTAGTATTTTCTTCTTGTCTCTCCACTCGGTAGCTATGATGGAAACAAGTATTTTCACAATTTCGCTGCTTTCGTGTTTTTTTTTATTACTGGAGTTTTCTTATCGCAGGTGGGTGCTTTACCAAGTTTTACTCTCCCATTCTCCGGTGAATTGCCAATTTTGTTTGCGTATTTGTATTCCATTCTTGTTCTTTTGATTTCCCTCTAAAATGTTTCTTGGTTTCGCCGTTTTAATTCCATCTCGTTCCCATTACTTTAATCCCCAACTTCCCTTCAACTCGATTTATAAAACATTATTTTTGCTATCTCCCCTCATTCCCAACAAATGTATAGTAGCCATTGGAAGTCACATGCATACGTAGGTACATACTATGTAGTTACATGGGGAATGTTCCTGTTTATGAGAGCTTCAGAGTTTGAATGGGCGGTCATGGCTGTGGCGGTGGTTACATTCCCAGTTCACTTAAGCGAGTCTCATTTGGAATTTTTATGTTTTTAGTTATGGAATTCTTTTGATTGCGGTCTCGTTAAGTTGTTTACTGCACAGATGACCTGGTAGTTGGAGAACAGGCATACACACCATATACAAATGTACACACATATGTACATATTGATGGGCAGTACCAAGGCATTACTTCACATTTGTTATTAATAAAAAAAAACAAAGTAAAAAAATTTTTTTAAAAAAGCTTTTATTTAATATTAATATAACAATTTACTAAAAAGGAAAAAAATAATTTTTTTATATTTTTGAACAAGATTTATATTAGTCCTTAGTTCATTTGGATCTTAATTTCAATCTAAACATACATTTAACGTATTTCTTCAAAGCATTTCTGTATATGTATCAACATAAATAAAAGCGCGGGTGCTCTTTACGTAATGCATATCTTACGTAATTGGAATTTAAAGTTTTTATCGCTTCCTTCCATTTCGCCAATACGGTTTTATAACATGAATATGTAATGAGTACCCGCGCTTTTATTTATGTTGATACATATACAGAAATGCTTTGAAGAAATACGTTAAATGTATGTTTAGATTGAAATTAAGATCCAAATGAACTAAGGACTAATATAAATCTTGTTCAAAAATATAAAAAAATTATTTTTTTCCTTTTTAGTAAATTGTTATATTAATATTAAATAAAAGCTTTTTTAAAAAAATTTTTTTACTTTGTTTTATTTTTGCCTTTTTAGTTTTACAATGCATATTACATCTAATATCTGGTTTTACTATACTCTTTTGTGAATAGATTACTTCGTAATACGTGTTCAAAATAGGAACAAATCTGGTTCATAAATACTAATTTTCTAAATATCTTGACACTAGCGCCACCTAGCGGCGATTTATTTCCACGGATATATTTACTTTCTCATAGGCAATATATATACCGAATATGAACAAATTCGGTCGGTAAATACGAATTTTACAAATATCTTGACACCAGCGCCACCTAGCGGCGATTTTTTTCCTCGGATGTATTTACTTTCTCATAGGCAATATATATACCGAATATGAACAAATTCGGTCGGTAAATACGAATTTTACAAATATCTTGACACCAGCGCCACCTAGCGGCGATTTTTTTCCACAGATGTATTTACTTTCTCATAGGCAATATATATACCGAATATGAACAAATTCGGTCGGTAAATACGAATTTTACAAATATCTTGACACCAGCGCCACCTAGCGGCGATTTTTTTCCTCGGATGTATTTACTTTCTCATAGGCAATATATATACCGAATATGAATAAATTCGGTCGGTAAATACGAATTTTACAAATATCTCGACACCAGCGCCATCTATCGGATTTTTTTTTATTTCACATTGCATTGTCTTCGGGTCCTGAACTATGTTCCAAATTTCAAGTACCTAGCTCAACTAGAAGTATCTTAAATGTTCGTTGCAAAATTCCACGACATACATACAAAAAGTGAAGTTAAATAAAAGCTTGTAAAAAAAAAAAGATTTCATTCTAAATATTTTAAAAATTCTTCCAAAATCCAAGCGAAAATATGATGGAAGCGCAAAAATATTAAAAAGTCAACAATTCAATTCAATAGGAATTCAGTATCTACCCAGCAAAAATCTACGCCTTAGTTAAGAAGTATTACAGAAGATTTAAAGGCTTTTGAAATAAGGCCTGAAAATTATAAGGGTAGCAAAGTTGTATGGGCTGAGGCTTAAAGAAAGGCTGATTTTCCTGTGTTGATGTCATCAGGCCATATGGAATACTCTCTCTATCTTTCTTTGAGAGCACACCTTATTTCTAAGACTTATCCGCCAGGAAAATAAGGCATATTTAAGACCTTATTATGGCCTGATATTCATGACTTACGTGGTGTATGAATACCTTATACATGTTTTAATAATAAGGTGTTTTTTGTTTAGCTGCATAATTCACACTTTTGCGCAATTTAAGCGTTGCGGAAATTTAATAACAAAAAATATATATATTATTATACTCTTGTTAGGTATTCAGCATGAATTGTAGCAGTATTGTAGTGCTGAATATACAGCTGCCTACCACCAAACCTTGTTATGCACTTCATTCGATAAATTTTTCTGTTTCGGCTTACTCTTCTTAACTCCTACTTTAGTCAGTGAAGGAATGGTCTTGTGCTCAATTTGTAGTGTCGTTCAACATGTTCTAGGAGTACCTGCGGTATACCTAACAAAAGCAAGTATCCTGGCATGAAAAAATCGCATGACCTCAAAAATGGGCCTAGTGGGTACATACATAAATATATATGTATGTATGTACATAGGTACATACAAACAAGTCAATTGACCATAACGAACGGCAAAAAGGCAGCTGAACAGATTTTTTTTTTTGTTTTTGGTTGTGCTCTTCCTTTTGCCGAACACGTGGCGTTCGACCGACTGCAGAATTTTCTGGGGCTGGGCTGGAGCCGCTGCCGTTTTTGCTGCTGCACATTTAACGTCGTTAGTGGCACAGCTGGCCACAAAAACCACCTTAACAAAGTACGAGTAATGGCCTACTTCGTTCGACCATCCATTCCAGTCCAATTCAATCGTCGTAGCTGAATGCCCCGAAAACGAGACAAATAAACACACAAATAGTAAAGTCAAACAAATTTTAAACAAATATGTGTGCTCGTAAAATATTAGCAACACCCATAACAACAATGTCAACCGAAACAACAACCACCAAATGGCAGTTTTGTTTGCTCCATTTTTCTTCTCCTATTATTTATAAGGGAATGGAAAATGCAATTTTCATTTTTGTGTTTTTTTTTATTTCAATAAATTTTAAAAACTTTGATTGGGTTCCATGGCGTACATACATATATAAGTATTTATGAATATAATAAGTAAGACATTCGCCGTTCGAGGCCGGCATAGAAGTTCCCCATTTAGTGGAAGAAAAATAAGTGAACAAAAATAAAATAAACCGCGTAAGTCAACTTTCATAACCGCCTAATCGACACTTATGCCAGAAATTAGAATTGAATTACTGACGCCTAACCTTACGACTTCAGAGCTGAAAAGGACATAAGACGAAATATAGAGCTTGCCAAAGACCAAATTTACGTTATGGATCGATAGACACGGGCGTCAGCAACTTAAGGTTGGCAAATATCATTTTTGTCAATAGCGGTTATGAAAGTTTGACGGCGATTGTGAAGTTTAAACGAAGATATATGTATGTATGTATGTAGTATGGATGCGCTCATTTTCTGATTATAAAATAGTCTTTTGTCGGTAGAAAATAGTACCCTTTGCGCGACTATTCTTGTCGGAGTCGATTTCGGCAAGAAACAATTACATATCTAAGTGTAACTTTCGCAGAACTCAATTGCAGCTGGTTCAGTTTTCTTTTAAATTAATTAAACTTTTTTGTTCTAAACATAAATTTATAGCAACTGGCTTTTATATTTTTTTTCATTCCTTTCTTAGGTTAATTTTACACATTTCCCACTGCTTTATGAATGAAAGTGATTTTTTGTTTCAGGGTAATTTTTGTCGGACATAGGTATGTACATATGTATGTAGGTATGCATGACTTAATGTTGCTGCTGTTGTTGTTGTTGTTGCGGTATTTGGCATTTCCACATACATTCATATCGTCGTTTAAAGTGCATTTTTGCGTAAGAGGTATTTTCATTTTCGAGTAAGTGACATTTTTGCCAAAAATGAGATTTTCCAACCCTGAGTTCCTGACGCTCAGCTCTATCGATCCATACCAAAACTTTGCAATTCTAACAACAAAAACTCATAATAACAGTAAATTGCATAATCGCTTATGAAGCGTATTGTTAAAATTTGGCAGCATTACCGCGTATGATTTCAGTTCATTCATACAAGCGAAGTTATATATTATTAGATAAATAAATTAAATGGCGAATTTATATGAAAGGGAGCAAAAGTTAAATATTTTAAAGAAATAATGTCAGGTAAATATCAAGCAGGTATTATTTTAAACAAACTAAATGAAGTTGCTAATTGGTAAGCTCTGATACTACGTTTTTTTGCTACAATCTTTACAATTTTCCCAACCAAATTATGACTAAAGGTATGAAAAATTAAAAAACAAAACAAGAAAGGAAGCCTCAGTTCGAGTGGAGCCAAATATTATAAGCTTTCATTGTTTGTTTGCGTTTGCTGGAAACACGGAGCTATTTATATAAAGCCCGTGCCGCATAAAGTGGGCGCAGCCACGCCCATTTTAAAAATTCGTATCAATAATCCGACTAAACGTATAAATATTCTTGTTATTATAAAATTTCATCCCTTTATGACTTTTAGTTACAGAGATGTCACGTTACAAATTTCTGAAGGGCATTCGAGAAATATTTTTACTAAAAAGTAGGCGTGGTTATAAACTGATTTCGCTAAAATTTTGCACATATACTACCGCAAGTGGTAGAAATAAGTCCACCAATTTTCGTCATAATATCCCAATTATTTGTCGAGTTATGGGCTCCGAAATCTCGTAGATTCCTTTGTCTAATAAGAGGCGGTGCCACGCCCATTTTCCAAAATTTTTCTGTTTATGGTTTTCTATCTATCGTGGTACTTGTGCCACAAAATTTCATTGAATTATCTTTATAATTGACGAAGATATCGCTCAAAATGTTTTTATTGGGCTCCTTTGTAATACCCATATATAAAAGTGGGCGTGGTCATGGTCCGATTTCGCCCATTTTCAACCGTCCCAGTCTGGATAGGAACCTGTATACGAAATTTCATAAAAATATTTAAATCTGTGTACTATTACAGCTGTGTATAAAAATTAATGTATTACATTGCACTAAAAACATGTTTTTTGTAGGCCATGATTCTTATGCGAAAATTTATAAGACATTCAAGTCAGGTTATAAACCAGATAGAACACGGATGTTCCTAATCCAATCCACAAAAGTCACCTCAAAATTACAAAAAGTAAATATCAACATTTAAAACACTTAAAACGAGTGATGCCCTACGATTGTCATAGCTTTTATAAAAATTTACCACATTTACCTTACGACTTCTCCAGCAATGTGTAAACAAAATTACGTTTTCTTAATAAAAAATATTAATTTTAGCTTTAAATTTAATATAAGTTTAAGTTTTGTTACTTTTTTTCTTTATAACATACTAAAAAAAAAGAATTATATTAAACATTTTGCCATTTCATAACCGCATGTTTGTGATTTTTGTGCCAAATAAAAATTGCACAACCGCACATGAAAAAAAAGAGTCCTAATAATTCAATTTGTTTCTTTTTATACTCAGCTGTACTAGTACACAGAGTATTATAGTTTTAATCACATAACGGTGGATTGTAACAGAGTGAAATAATCGAGATAGATATAGACTTATATATATC
Organism: Urophora cardui; assembly: GCA_960531455.1. Classification (NCBI taxonomy): domain Eukaryota; kingdom Metazoa; phylum Arthropoda; class Insecta; order Diptera; family Tephritidae; genus Urophora; species Urophora cardui. The sequence goes on from OY482670.1 coordinate 1,584,444, forward strand.
AAAATGATCAAGGTGAAAAGAGAAATCGATTGAGCCATGTCCGTCCGTCCGTCCGTCCGTCCGTCTGTCCGTCCGTCTGTAAACACTCTAACTCGCGCAAAAATTGAGATATTTTGATGAAATTTGAAATGCAAGTTGGTATCGAGACTGGGACGGTTGGTATTGAAAATGGGCGAAATCGGACCATGACCACGCCCACTTTTCCTATATAGAAAAAATCGGAAATTTGGTATCTCAGTCACTAATATAGCTGGAGCGATGAAATTTTACCCACGTGTTGAGCTCAGGCCCCTAGGAAGAAATTTGATGAAATTTTGGAAAATGGGCGGTGCCACGCCCACTTATTAAGGTTCAAACATTGAAAGTTTTATATGTCATAACTCAGAAACTATTTAAGATATATCGATGAAATTTGGTACGCTTGATTTACTTACTTAGGCAAACGTTTGGACGGAAAATAGTTAAAATCGGTTGACGGCCACGTCCACTTTTATATATGTGTATTATAAAGGGGCCTAATAAAAACATTTTAAGCCATATCTCTGTCAAATATAAAGATCTATCATTGAAATTTTGTCGCATGAGTCCAACTATGGACATAAAATAAAAAACACAAAAATTTTGGAAAATGGGCGGTGCCACGCCCACTTATTAAGGGGCAAACATTGAAAGTTTTATGAGTCATAACTCAGAAACCGTTGAAGATATATCGATGAAATTTGGTACGCGTGATATACTTAATTAGGCAAATATTTGGACGGAAAATTTCCAAAATCGGTTGACGGCCACGCCCACTTTTATATATGTGTATTATAAAGGGGCCTAATAAAAACATTTTAAGCGATGTCTTTGTCAAATATAAAGATAATTCATTGAAATTTTGTGGCATGAGTTCCACAATAGACCGGAAACGAAAAATATAAAAATTTTGGAAAATGGGCGTGGCACCGCCTCTTTTTAGACAAGGGAATATACGAGATTTCGGAGCCCAAAACTCGACAAATAATTGAGATATTATGACGGAACTTGGTTTATACACTTTTATAACTTGTGTTAATAGCCACGCAAAAATTTATTGAAATCGGTTTATGACAACGCCTACTTTTTAACAAAGATATTTCTGGAACACCCTTTGGGAACTTGTAAAGTGACATCTTTGTAACTAGAAGTCATAAAGGAATGAAATTTTGCACAAAGAATAATATTCATATGCTTAGTTGGATGACTGATAAAAATATTGAAAATGGGCGTGGCTACGCCCACTTTATGCGGCACTCGCTTTATATAAAGTACACGGTGTTTCCATCAAACGCAAACACAATGAAAGCATACAGCTGAGTATCTAATGTTCGATTCCACTCGAACTTAGGCTTCCTTACTTGTTTTACACTAAGTTGATGTTTTGGCTAACAAACTGATCTACGTAACTATTTAAATTTAAGTTTGTACGCAGAAAGAAGTAACGGTTTTGAAATGAAACAGTTTTTTTGCTCTCCTGTAAAATTCAACCAATGTCCGCTACGCGAAAATGAAAAAACCTCTTACGCAAAAATGCACTTTAAACGACGATATGCACATTAGGCCGTCTCGCGTTATAGGGAAGCAAAAATAAAGTGTGCCGTACGCCCCCGCATATGATGTCTTTTTGGAAAACATTTCCGGAAAAGCTTTTTATTTTTTTTTTTGGACGCCGCTAGATGTCGCTAAAATTTATTTTTCTCATATCTTCGGTATTTATAGTCCAATCTCAGAGTTTAATACACCAATGTCTTTGGCTTGAAAGGACGCCTTATACTATGGAATATTATTAACCCAATGTGCGTCATTGGGGTCACTACCACCCAGTATTTATTTTATACCACCCTAATGCAATTTTTTATGCCTGCATGTTAAACGTAGTCTAAAATCATTAATCTTTTGCAAAAGAAGTATTTCGATCGCTTCAGTAGAACCCGAAATAAAAGACGTTCAACATTCCGTGGAATATAAGTTTTTCGCTTCCTTTGGTCTTTTAGATTCATTTTACAAAAATTTCTTCTTAGGAGACCCCTACTGAAATTTTATGGCGAATAATTTTCTAGAATATTTTAGCCAATAAAAGGTTATTTTGACCCCCTTTTTTTAGAAAATCAGGAAAAATAGTATTTTTAAGGTCGCTAGAGGGTTAAAATGTTCTAGAAAATTATTTGGCATAAAATTTTACTATGGGTCTCCTCAGAAAATTTTTCTGTAAAACTAACCTAAAAGACCAAAGGAACCGACAAACCTATATTCCTCGGGATGTTGAACGTGTTTTATTCGGGTTCTGCTGAAGCGATCGAAATACTTCTTTTGCAAAAGATTAATGATTTTTGACTACGTTTAACATGCAGACATAAAAAAGGTACATTAGGGTGGTATAAACTAAGTACTGGGTGGTAGTGACCCCAATGGCGCACATAGGGTTAATAATATTCTACAGTATAAGCCGCCCTTTCAAGCCAAAGACATTTCTGTATTAAACTTACAGATCGGACTATAAATACCGAAGATATGAGAAAAATAAAATTTAGCGACATCTAGCGGCGTCCAAAAAAAAAATTAAAAAATTTTCCGGAAATGTTTTCCAAAAAGACATCATATGGAGGGGCGTACGGCGAACTTTATTTTTTGCGATACGGTCTAATGCACATATTACAATACATCACGTAAGCCTGTTTCGCGCTCCTCCGTACGGCTCCAATGGGCCCCCTTCAAAGCGGGTCACTATTTAAACATACGGACATGTGACAAAGCCATGGAGACATATAAACCTACATACATATATTTGCATGTACATATGTAGGTATGTATATGTATGCGCCAGTGTTTTCTGTTTATTCCCTGTAAAAAAGTGTGCGACGAGTCTCTAAAAAGATTTGTCCGGGAGCGCTCTCTTTCGGGTACAATTAGTCTACAATTGTTCCCAATTGTACCCGAACGGGTACATATGTATACTAATTGTAGACGAATTGTACCCGAAAGGGTATCAAACGGGTACAATTAGTCGCACAAATGGATGTGTCGCATTTGCTACCTGTTCGGGTACAAAACGGGTACAATTTTGCGCTTTTGCTACCCGTTCGGGTACAAACTGGGTACAATTAGTCTCTTCATAGGACATGCTCAAACAAAAGAGAACACTTCAACCCATATAAAGAGATACAAATGGGTAGTAATCGCATGCTCCCTTGCGAGTTGTCCCGGATTTATCCCGGAGTGATCGCATTTTTTGCAGGGTTGCCTACCGAATACCCGTTTACTACTATCAGGCGTTGTGGTTTTCGTTTTTCTTTTGTTTTGTGCTGTTTCTTTTTTTGGATGCATTTTGTGTTTATCTCACTTCACTTTCACATTAAAATGGAATTTAATTAAATATTGCCTTTGCTGCTTGTGTTGTTGCTGTGGCTGACCAGTTTGCTGTCAGCCTCTTTTTTGTAGTTTTTGGCTTTTGTGTTGAGTGATAACAAACTATAATGGAGGAAGAATAATGAGGTAGAAAAAAACTGATAAGCATACATGCATGCATATACCCTGCAAAAAATGCGATTAATCCGGGACGTGTCCGTGATCAATCGCAAGGGAACATGCGACTAATACAATTTTACATCCCTTTATATGGAGTGAATTGATCGAATTTGTTCGAGCATGTCCTATGAAGAGACTAATTGTTCAACTTGTATGCCCGAACGGGTACCAATGTAGATTAATCACTTACATATCGAACGGGTACAAATGTAGATTAGTCGCTTTTATCCCCATCGTGTACAAATGTAGATCAATCGCTTTCAGCACGAACGGGTACAAATGTAGATTTTTCCAAGTTGTTAGCCAAAGCAATTTTTAATAACAATCTTTAAAAAATTTTAATGTTCATGCATATTTAAATGAAGATTATATAATATTTTACTTTTGTAAAAAAAATCTCAATAAATAAAAAAATTGTAAGTTTTGAGTATGCATTATATGAGCGTAATATAAATTTTTTCATAGGATATTTTAGGCAACATTTTGTTAAAATTATTATTCATAATTGTTATTAAAAGAAAGGGTGTTCAATTCGTTTTACCGGTTGTTCTACAATTTTTTAACTTCATTGCATATTTTTTTAAAATTTCTACATTTAAGGAATCTAGATTTGTACCCGTTCAGAATGAAAGCGATTAATCTACATTTATACCCGTTCGGTAACAATTGGTCTACAATTAGTCTACATTTATACCCGTACGGGAACAATCAAGGACTAATTGTGGACCGATTGTTTTCGAAGGAGATCAATCCGGGACAACTCTCTTTCGGGATTAATCGCACATTGTTTTGCAGGGTAGGTATATATACTTATCTAGGTAGGTACATGGTTTTAATTGTAAACATACATACTTACATACACACAAACCGTTTACCAAATTTTCAAAAATGTGAAAAATAAAAGTTTGATGGACGCATTTAGGTCGATACTAAATGAACCCGGAATTGCTAAATACGAACGTACATTTGTACTTACATACATACAAATATCTGTTACATATGTATGTATATGCATACATAGTTTATTAGAGACTAGGTACTACTTGAGCTGATTGAATATAGAATTGTAATTGTGCATATGTATGTATGTACATATGTATGTATGATTCTTTATAATCTTAACCTTTTACACAAGCACGATATCGTATTAATAACATTTTTTGAATTATGACATTGTTGAAATAAGTAGCGGAAGTACATATGTATGTACATATATAAATACTTACCGGCAGATAACTGTTCAGTATGGCGTAAAAAAGTGAAAAGTTATGCATAAGTTTGCAACGATATTATGAACTTCATACCTACATATCCAGCAAAAAATCTACGCCTTATTTCAGGTTTATTCCAGAAGATATAAAGCCCTAAGAAATAATGCCTGAAAATTCTAAGCGAACAAAAGTTGTATGGGCTAAGTCTTAAAAATAAGGCTGCTTTTCCTGTGTTGATGTCATCAGGCATTAAGGAGTAATCTCTCTCTCTCTCTGAGAGCACACCTTATTCCAAAGGCTTATCCGTCAAGCGAAATAAGGCGTAGATAAGTATTAGAAAACTAAGAGCAGACAGCGTAAGTGCATAACACAAGCAGCGCTGCCAGCGTACTCCTTTTTTAGACCTGATTTGTCAACAATAAGCAAAACTTTTTGCAGGGTGTATATGTGTGCACATAAGTAAATATGTTTTTTTTAGTTTTTACATACGCGACTACTTAACGAAAGTAAATTTTCCTGAACACGCTCACAACAGCAACAACGTCATTTTTTTTTTTTTCTTCAAAACACTTAAAAAACCAATTGTTATTTTTAATTTTATTTTTATTATATGTACATATGTATATATCCATGAATGTCCATGTGTACATGTTATTTCGTTGAGTGTCTTTACATAGACGTCTGGCTAAGCTGGCCTGAGCTGGCCTATGACGAATTCGGTGAACAGCACCACAAACCGTTGCAACGCACAGCGTCTTCCTATACTGCTGTCGAGCCAAATATGGCTAAGTTTCTAAGGGTGCGTTTATGTCGGAGCAATAGAAGAAAGAAAGAAAGATAGCGAAGAAAATTGTAAACGGGAATTCTGTACTTCTGTTTATGTCGGAGCTGCGATAAGCGCTAAGCTCACCACAGATAATAGCAAAGAAAATACCTTACGGAAATCACGTATAGTGTTTATGTCGGAGCAATAGAAGAAAGAGTGATACTAGCAACGAAAATTGTAAATGGGAGTTCTGTACTTCTGTTTATGTCGGAGCAGTGGGTGACTAAAGAAATTCACCACATTAGCGCTATTATCATAGCAGAGAAAATACCTTATGGGAAACGCGTGTAGTGTTTATGTCGGAGCAATAGAAGAAAGAGTGCAATAGAGCGACGAAAATTTTAAATGGGAGTTCTGTACTTCTGTTTATGTCGGAGCCGCGCTATATGCGCGTATCAAAGTATAAGAGCGAAGAAAATTAATTCATTGATTTTCTTTAGTCGATTAGCGCTATTCATTATGGACACAGAAACTTTCATCAGTGCAATTTTTAAAAGGCAACCTTTGTGGGATCAAAGAAATCCAAATCATCCCAATAGGCTTGTCTTGGATAAACTGTGGACGGCCGTAGCATGTGAAATGAAGTCCACACGTAAGTAAATATATACGACTTCATGCATAAAAAATAAAATAGGTTTTAAAAATTTTTAAGTGGCATTTTCATAAAATTTTTCGATTTCGAAAATTTTATAAATCTATTTTATTTTTTATGAATAAGAGGGACATTGTTTATGTGTTTTATTACTTTTTATACATAATTTTTATATAACCTTTCAAATTAAAAAAAATTAAATATATAGATAAGTATGTGTGGAGCAGAAATATATGTAAATATTTATTATGTGTAAAATAACAACGTCTCTTCTCCTTTTCGGTTACTCTAAAATTTTTATTTAAGTACCACAATACACTAAAGACAAATCTAGTACCATAGCTTCAATATACGCAGATAACAGCGCTATTCCACTCTTTGCTAGCTTAGCTCCGACATAAACACTCAATAGCGCTATATGCTTTGGTCGAACAGCGCTATTACCTCCGCTTATTGACCTCTTCGCTACTATTGCTCTTATCACTGCTCCGACATAAACACTCAATAGCGCTATTCCGATAAGCGTATATCACGCACAGCTATCTTTCTTTCTTCTATTGCTCCGACATAAACGCACCCTAAGACGTAGCGGCTGCGCAACTATTGAGCTCAACAGTTGGGTAGCAGTTGAATTAAACAGCTACATCATATATGTACCTACATACATATCATAGAAACGGCTTGAGCTCAAGTAGCGAACAAAACTTTTTATGGAAAAAATGGCGAAAAGTTGCCAACTGTTGAGCTGAGCGGAACTTCTCAACTGTGCGTTTCTAAGACAAACACTCAACAGTTGCACAACCGCTACGTCTGAGAAACTCACCCAATGAAGAAATGAAAAAAACTGCACATGCAATGGTCTGGTTGTGTTGCTGTTATTGGTGTTGTTTTTTTAGTTGGTTGGTTGTAGCACAATATGCAGATTTGTAAATGCAACATACCAACACCAACAACGAAATCATCTTCAACAACTGCAGCAATGAGTGCATGTGCTGGATGAATTTACTTAGCCCATGCTTGTTTGTGTGTACATTAGTTTATGTAAATATATTTTGAAATTTTATAAAGCATTTATTAGCGCTTAAAACTCAATTTTAAATGCATATTCTGCCTTGCCCTAGTTATAATTTATCAAATTTTTTTGCTGATATTTGGAAGTTGCAAAAAATTTCACTTTCCTCAATGAAGTAAGAGTTCTCCACAAATCACTCATTTGCCGACAAATCTTGGTAAGTTTATCTTGTTGTTTTCCAGCTGTATTTCAGAAAATTGTATTGTATTTCAATGTGTGTGTAAGATTTATTTATCGGTCAATCCGTTTAGGAGCAACTTGATGCATATCTTCAGACATATGTATGTACATTAGATGCGTTTTTTTTAGATCCTCCCTCCGGCACCGGAATATGAAAATGGGTTGTTCTAGAGTAAGTAAACTGAAAAAAAATTTCACTTTTCCAAAAACTGGATGGAGCTACACCAAAAACCGCGCAAATTCCCGGAATTTCAAGGTATGTTTAGATTTATGCACGGAAAAGTTAGGATTTTGCACAAGAAAAAAAATTGATATCTACCCAAGCAGGGCCGTAGCCAGACTTACATTTAAGGTAGGGCAGCGTTGGTTTAAGGTAGGGCGGAAGTCAGTCTTGGCACTACCACCATTGAGTGCAGTTTTATCCGTGCTTAGTGGTGAATTCGAAAGCTAGGTCAGTTTTGGCAATTGACATGCATGTGAATAGAAATATAATTAATGGAAGATAGCGACCAACCGCCATACGCAAATAAGCGAGAGATACAATTGAAGCCGAAAATATTATAATAAATTTAATGCAACAAAAAATTTAATTTTTTAATTTTTTAAATTTTTAATTTTAATTTAATTTCCTTCGATTACTCCATACCTAAGAGAGCTTCGATCTTTAAATTTGGTATGTGGGCCGACTGTAGGTATGCACGCAAGTCAAGGTGAGAAAAAAACTCTCGAAAATAATTAAACGATAACCATAGAAAATTTAGACACCTCATTTTTCAAACGAGTAAAATGTTTTAGATTAGCACACAGCCTTAGAAATCAATTCCGCGATCTTGGTGTTGTAGGCTCACAGTCAGATTAGTTTTTGTCAGAAAACTGCCGGAATGAACCATTCCTTTAACCAAACTACAAAAATTCGATGGTCTTATTTAATTATATATGTGATGCAGGGTGGATTCTCCATATCGCTAGCTTAGAGTGCAAATTGTGTAAGTCCTTTTTTCAAACTTTGTAGGAGAGACAAAAAACTAAAAAAGAAAAAAATTCAAAATGAAAAAAAATTTTTTGTTCATGTAATTATTTTGGACTTACACAATTTTCTTCGTTTTTTGGACTTACACAATTTGCGTATCACTGAATAACAACGAGTAGAAATATGGCAAGTATCACAGACTTGTTTAGCGTGGTGCGTATTTGGTTTTTCTAGCGTGCTACATATCTATACATACGCCTTTTCATAAAATTGGACTTACACAGTTTGCACTCTAAGCTAGCGATATCATACATTGCAACCGAAATAATTTTTTATCTCAAACAAAAAATTTAATTATAATAACACTGTAGGGAGGTCAAAATATCACAAATCTAAAGGAGTAATTTAAATACTACTAAGGCTTAAGAGATTATTTACTAATATTTATAGCTTTGAAGGCTATTAGTTTTATTAACTTAAAACCTTAAAATATTAGTAAATTTAAAAATTTAATGGATAAATTATACAATTTATATCTGTAGAATACGATGGCGTTTTCAGAAAGTCAAAGTTAGCTCTCGTTTTCGAGAAATTTAGGAAAGAAGTTTCAGAGCTCCGAAGGTAATTTTTTCCCGTTTATAAACTTTACTTAGGTTTTGAACCCTTTTCTCGCTTAAGGATTTTGACGGCTTTTCTTACTTAACTGGGGCATTCTAAATACAGTACCATCAATAGTTTTTCCAAACTGCCTTCGGTTTATGAGATAACGGTATTTAAAAAGTACCATCAATTTGGACTTTTTTGTTAATAACTCAGTCAGTTTATGAGCTAAATTGCCCAAAATTTGCACATGACCATATTTTACCATTACCTTAACTTTTTCTGAAAATAATTGAAATCGGGTGACTATAACATATAGTTGCCATACAACCGATTGTTCAGATGTGGACATTCTGGGGTATACTTCGCTATTTAAACAGCTAAGGACATGAAACTTTAGAGAATTTCGACCTGTATTGATCTTAATCTATTCACTGAAAATTGTCAAGATCGGGTCACTATAACATATAGCTCCAATACTACTGATTGTTCAGTGTAAGGTTACAATAGGTGTCCGATTTGTAAAAGAAAGACTCATATGAGTTATTGGGCTTGAAAAAAATGCCTATGGTGAAATTTCAACTTTGGCTGCACAAAAGTGCAATAACTGATGCAGATATGTGGAAATCGTATATGAGAAAATTTTTCACCTATTCATTTTGAATGAAAGTCTTTATGTTGCTCTTTGACGCAGAATGACTCTTTTCGGAGTTATAAAAAAATAAAAGTGCAAAACCATATATCTGAACAATCAGCTGTATGGTAGCTATATTTTATAGTGACCCGATCTTGACAATTTTCAGTGAATAGATTAAGATCAATACAGGTCGAAATTCTCTAAAGTTTCATGTCCTTAGCTGTTTAAATAGCGAAGTATACCCCAAAATGTCCACATCTGAACAATCGGTTGTATGGCAGCTATATGTTATAGTCACCCGATTTCAATTATTTTCAGGAAAAGTTAAGGTAATGCTAAAATATGGTCACGTGCAAAGTTTGGGCAATTTAACTCATAAACTGACTGAGTTATTAACAAAAAAGTCCAAATTGATGGTACTTTTTAAATACCGTTATCTCATAAACCGAAAGCAGTTTGGAAAAACTAATGATGGCACTGAATTTAGAATGCCCCAATCAAGTAAGAACAACCGTCAAAACCCTTACGCGAGAAAAGGGTTCAAAACCTAAGTAAAGTTTATAAACGGGAAAAAATTACCTTCGGAGCTCTGAAACTTATTTCCTAAATTTCTCGAAAACGAGAGCTAACTTTGACTTTCTGAAAACGCCATCGTATTCTACAGCCAAAAATTAAATTGGGGTGTCTCGGCGTTTCTCTGTGATATTTCAAAAGTTAAAAATTTACCTACAGTGTAATTGATATCACTTGTTGGCCTTTTTAAGGTAGGGCATTCTAGTTTTAAGGTAGGGCATTGCCCCACAATGCCCCCCCCTAGCTACGGGCCTGTACCCAAGGCGTGAAACACAAGGATACATATATACTAGTTTTATATATGAGCATATTGCCGTGGCGTATACGTAACATTTTTGTATGAATTTTAAAGCAAATTACATGCATAATTCAACACCTTTTTCCACCATTTATAACAAAATTTCCAACGATTTATCTTCGGAAGTAGTTAGAGCAGAGTAGGAGGTGTGTGCATGCAAAATTTTAAGCCAAAAATCCTAATGGTTCAGGCTGTATGACGTTTTGAGTTTTATTTTATGAATAATAAAATAAAAACCAGACCATAATTTTTATTCTGGAGTAAAAAAAATAAAAATTACACAAAATCATTATGCCTTGAGGGAAAAAATAAAATTCAACTATAATAATTATCTTTGGTGCAAAAAGTAAAAATCAAGAAATAATAATTATGCTTGAGTAAAAAAATTAAAATCCAAGAATAATACTTATTAGTGATCAAAAAATTAAAATTACATAATAATAATTACTTTCGATCCAAGAAATAAAACTCAGGCTGTAATTATTACTTTCGTTTTTATGGATAAAACTCTTAAAATAAAAATCGTTGCAGATAGCCGCAGATTATACAGAGATAAATATAGTGGTATATTGAAATTTATTTTGTGATAGTGGGAACATACTGATTTTTTTGGTCAAAATTTTAAAAATTATAATTATTTTCCATCGTTGATACTATAAAGTTTTCTCTGTGTAGGTTTTTTTTTATCTTGATTTGCTTCCCAATTTTTTTCTTTAGTTTTAATTATTTCTGTTAATTGCTTAACATTTCCTATTATGCGGTTCGTTTGTAAAATGAAGTAGGTATACATACATTCATATAACAGTTTCTGGCTTGTGTTTAGTAATTTCCCACATTTGAAAGTACTTTCCCTTCCTGAATTTGGGTATTAAAAAAGAGCCTCTGCTGCCAAATAACAACTCGATATAGAAACGAGCAAGAGTTTACAACTACACATATATACATACATACATACATAGGTAAGTAGTAGTATGTATTGATTTCAAAAAATCCTTTTAAGCAAAATAAGCCAATCTACTTAAAAAAATTGCTGTGCTTATTTCTTCTTACAAGGACGTATTACTTATAATATATAATACAATGGCGCTATTATAACTCTGACGAGTTTTATGGCCGAGCTTCTCTCCCAATTCGAGGTGTGCTCCTTTTTGTTTTTCCTACTAATTGGGTGGACCTACTGTTTTATGCCGGCTCCGAACGGCGAATGCATTTTTTGTGAAAAGCTTTTTTTCATGGCAGAAATACTCTCGGAGGGTATGCCGCCCACTGCCGAGAGGTGACCGCTGCTCTTAAAAAACCCAATAATTGGATTTTTACTAATTAGAAAAATTTGTTTGGCTCGGACCGTGGTTTGAACCCGAGACCTCTGGCATAGCAGGCGAGCACTCTACCCACTGCACCACAGCGGCCACGTATTACTTAGTTATGTAATATGTACTTACAAACATATGTCGTACCCTAAATCATAACAGCTTAAACAGAATCAATCGGTGGACGATTTTTCGCCTGGCGTGGCGATGATATTTGGCTGAGAATATCGCCCTGTAAAACAGAATCAAAGCGAAATTACCATATGTGTATTTTTATAATCACGATACCTCCTTAATTCTCCAATTGATCCTTCTCATCTGTCCATATTTTTTATTCTTTTTCACATCAAAATATGTTCATACACGGAGAAAACTATATGGGTGTCACATACATATACATACATACATATATGGATAATCCTGTCAAAAAAATTTGTAATATATAAAGAAATATGGATATGGCATCCATTATAAGGATGTGATATCCATAGTTTATGGATCTGACAGGATTATCCTTATATGTATGTATTAGAGATGAGCGAAACTGCGATTTTTCGATATCTGTGATTTCAGTGATTGCTATTTTAAAATCACTGCGATGTTAAACTGCTATTGCGATTGCATGGACTGTTATAAAATCCTCAGTTACCGGTAGAGATTCATTTTGCGTTTTCTGAGCGACATAACCTGTCAACATTTTATGTGGCAAAAATGATAGCAACAACAACGTATTCCGCAGTAATTTCGCTGTTGTCAACATTTTTCAAAGACAATTTTAAATTAAATAATTTTTTTTTCTTATATTTCTATATATGTATGTACATACGTATGTAGTCTGCTCAGAAGTGTAAACAAAAGGAAATTTATATTGCTTTTGCGATTCAAATAGGTGAACTGCTTACTTGCTACATCGATAGCAGTTCCAATAAGTAGTGAACTGCGATTTTGAAAAAGTGATCGCAGTTGCGATTTGCGATTTTTTATTCACAGTGAAAAAATCAGCGTTTGCGATATATCACTCATCACTAGTATGTATGCACTATATGGATGTGACATCAATATAGTTTTTTCCGTGTACATATTTATATTTTTGTTTTGTTATAATTTTTTTTAATCAAATTCCAAGTAATTTATTTCGGCGAATTTTCTCCGGGCGATTTTCGTCAGCGTTTTTATTCCGTTCATTCTCATCAAGGCAAATTCATTCATATCGTAATGGTAAGTGAACAGCTGACTTCTTCTTCTTCTCGTTTTTAACTCGCCGTGTACAGAAGAATGTCATACAAAGAAATATTTGACTTTGAGTTTGACATTCTGATGGACAAAAACTTAAAGCGAATCGAGCGAATATTGCCGAATTGGCCCTGCCATTACCATATAATGAATTTGCCTTGATCTCATATACCTACTGTCGTGTTTTTTAATTGTTGACAGAACGCTACGACCCGGCGATATTTTGCCCATAAAGTGTCCCAACTCAACTTTTTTTTTCAAATTGGTTTTTCCGTAAACTGGTCCACAAAACATACATATCGTCGTTTAAAGTGCATTTTTGCGTAAGAGGTATTTTCATTTTCGCGTAGCGGACATTGGTTGAATTTTACAGGAGAGCAAAAAAACTGTTTCATTTCAAAACCGTTACTTCTTTCTGCGTACAAACTTAAATTTAAATAGTTACGTAGATCAGTTTGTTAGCTAAAACATCAACTTAGTGTAAAAAAGAAACAATGTGCGGTTGTGCAATTTTTATTTGGCACAAAAATCACGCACAAGCGGTTAGGAAATGGCAAAATGTTCAATATAATTCTTTTTTTTTAATATTTTATAAAGAAAAAAAGTTACAAAACTTAAACTTATATTAAATTTAAAGCTAAAATTAATATTTTTAATTAAGAAAACGTAATTTTTTTACACATTGCTGGAGAAGTCGTAAGGTAAATGTGGTAAATTGTCATAAAAGCTATGACAATCGTAGGGCATCACTTGTTTTAAGTGTTTTAAATCTTGATATTTACTTTTTGTAATTTTGAGGTGACTTTTGTGGATTGGATTAGGAACATCCGTGTTCTATCTGGTTTATAACCTGACTTGAATGTCTTATAAATTTCTGCATAAGAATCATGGTCTACAAAAAACATGTTTTCATCGCAATGTAATAAATTAATTTTTATACACAGCTGTAATAGTACACAGATTTAAATATCTTTATGAAATTTAGTATACAGGTTCCTATCCAGACTGGGACGGTTGAAAATGGGCGAAATCGGACCATGACCACGCCCACTTTTATATATGGGTATTACAAAGGAGCCCAATAAAAACATTTTGAGCGATATCTTCGTCAATTATAAAGATAATTCAATGAAATTTTGTGGCACAAGTACCACGATAGATAGAAAACCATAAACAGAAAAATTTTGGAAAATAAGCGTGGCACCGCCTCTTGTTAGACAAAGGAATCTACGAGATTTCGGAGCCCATAACTCGACAAATAAATGAGATATTATGACGAAAATTGGTGGACTTATTTCTACCACTTGCGGTAGTATATGTGCAAAATTTTAGCGAAATCAGTTTATAACCACGCCTACTTTTTAGTAAAAATATTTCTCGATGCCCTTCAGAAATTTGTAACGCGACATCTCTGTAAATAAAAGACATAAAGGGATGAAATATTATAATAACAAGATTATTTATACGTTTAGTCGGGTTATTGATACGAATTTTCAAAATGGGCGTGGCTGCGCCCACTTTATGCGGTACGGGCTTTATATAAATTGCACCGTGTTTCCAGAAAACGTAAAAAAACTATGAAAGCTTACAATATTTGGCTTCACTCGAACTGAGGCTTCCTTTCTTGTTTTGTTTTTTTAATGTTTGATACCTTTAGTCATAATTTGGTTGGGAAAATTGTAAAGATTGTAGCAAAAAAACGTAGTATCAGAGCTTACCAATTAGCAACTTCATTTAATTTGTTTAAAATAATACCTGCTTGATATTTACCTGACATTATTTGTTTAAAATATTTAACTTTTGCTCCCTTTCATATAAATTCGCTATTTAATTTATTTATCTAATAACATATAACTTCGCTTGTATGAATGAACTAAAATCATACGCGGTAATGCTGCCAAATTTTAACAATACTCTTCATAAGCGATTATGAAATTTACTGTTATTATGCGTTTTTGTTGTTAGAATTGCAAAGTTTTGGTATGGATCGATAGAGCTGAGCGCCAGGAACTCAGGGTTGGAAAATCTCATTTTTGGCAAAAATGTCCCTTACTCGAAAATGAAAATACCTCTTACGCAAAAATGCACTTTAAACGACGATATGTATGTATCTCTAGCGACCGCCAAAAAGCTTTTCCATCAGTATCTTTTTTGACTGAAAAATGACCATTATTCGTCACGTTTTGGCATATGATTGCTTGTAAAGAAAAACAGTTTTCGTTCTGTTGAAAATTTTTGAATTTTGCGTTGTGTCACTTTATAATTTAGTGGGCGATATGTACCTATGTATGTATATTTGTAAATTAGAGTACGCTTTGACGGTTGACTGATAACCGCACTTTTCGCTGATGAAATGGTTGCAAAAATAACAAAAAAAAAAAAAATAATAAGTACATACATACATATGTACTATGTATGATGTAAATAAAAAGAAGCGGAAATTTTTGTTATATTTAGGTACATAGTTCTTCCTTTTCGTCTTATTCTTCTTCAGCATCTTCATATTGCGGTTCCCGCTACCAACTAACGCCGAGTTTGTGGCATTCGGTATTTGGCCAACAAATGGTGATAATGCATAGAAAAAAATTAATGAAAAAAATTAAAATATGTAGATTTTGTTTGTTCACTGCAAAAATCTGCATGCATGTTTGTTTGTTAATGCGTATGTATGTACAAATGTATGTATTGCAGCAAACGGAGCGGCACGTGCATGAGGTGAGTTCGACGCAGAGCAGCATCCGAAAAACAGCAAATACCGTTACGTTGCATGCTCGTTGCATTGAAGCATTGCTGGCGGTGCTGCTGCTGATACATACATATATGTATGTATGTATGTACATTACCACGATTTGGTTCAAATAACTGACAGCGGGCGGCTAATTTATAAATTGATCTAACTGTTATATGTACATATATACTTATGTATGTACATTGCTGGATGTTTTGCAATTGCCGACAGGTAGGTGAGTATGCAAGTAATACAGTCATTCGATGGAATTGTAGCGCAAGTGTGGAGAGTTTTGTAATTGAGGATATTACATAATATGCATCACATAGATACATACATACATATGTATGTACATATGTACATACATATTACAATATAGGTAATGATGCATTTATTACTTTGATAGAGCGCTTTTAATTATGTTAATTTGTTTAATAATAATAATACAATGGCGCTATTATAACTCTGACGAGTTTTCTGGCCGAGCTCTCCCAATTCCAGGTGTGCTCCTTTTGTTTTTCCTACTAATTGGGTGGACCTACAGTTTTATGCCGGCTCCGAACGGCGAATGCATTTTTGTGAGAAGCTTTTTCATGGCAGAAATACACTCGGAGGGTATGCCGCCCACTGACGAGAGGTGACCGCTGCTCTTAAAATATCCATTAATTGGATTTTTACTAATTAGAAAAATTTTTTTGGTGTTTGCTCGGACTGGGGTTTGAACCCGAGGCATATCAGGCGAGCACTCTATCCACTGCACCACAGTTAATCTGTTTACTCTTGAGATACTCGTATGTATGTATATTAGGCCGGCTTGCCTTATATGGAACAAAAAAAAGTACACCGTGTGCCCCCCGATATGATTTCTCTTTCGAAACCCTTTCTGGAAAAAATTTTTATTTTTTTTCGGACGCCGCTAGATGTCGCTAAAATCCATTTTTATACTCAGCTGTACTAGTACACAGAGTATTATAGTTTTAATCACATAACGGTGTATTGTAACGCCATAAAATAATCGAGATAGATATTGACTTATATACATCAAAATGATGAGGGTGAAAAAAGAAATCGATTGAGCCATGTCCGTCCGTCTGTCCGTCCGTCTGTCTGTCTGTACGCACGATAACTCGCGCAAAAATTGAAATATTTTGATGAAATTTGGAATGGAAGTTGGCATCAAGACAGGAACGGATGGTATTGAAAATGGGCGAAATCGGACCATGACCACGCCCACTTTCCCCATATAGTAAAAATCGGAAATTTGGTATCTCAGTCACTAATAGAGCTGGAGTGATAAAATTTCACTAACGTATTGAGCTCAGGCCCTTATGGAGAAATATGGTGAAATTTTGGAAAATGGGCGGTGCTACGCCCACTTATTAAGGGGCAAACATTGAAAGTTTTATGAGTCATAACTCAGAAACCGTTGAAGATATGTCGATGAAAATTGGTACGCGTGATATACTTACTTAGGCAAATGTTTGGACGAAAAATTGTCAAAATCGGTCGACGACCACGCCCACTTTTATATATGGGTATTATAAAGTGGCCTAATAAAAACATTTTAAGCGATATCTCTGTCAAATATAAAGATATATCATTGAAATTATATGGCAGGAGTCCAACTATGGACATAAAACAAAAAACACAAAAATTTTCGAAAATGGGCGTGGCACCGCCTCCTTTTAGGAGCAGGAATATACGAGATTTCTTAGCCTATAACTCGACAAATAATTGATATATTACGACGAACCTTGGTGTATATACTTTTATTACATGTAGTAATACATGTTCAAAATTTTAGCGAAATCGGTTGACGACCACGCCCAGTTTTATATATGTGTATTATAAAGTGGCCCAATAAAAGCATTTTAAGCGATATCTTTGTCAAATATAATAGATAATTCATTGAAATTTTGTGGCATGTGGTTCTAAAATAGCCCGGAAACAAAAAATAGAAAAATTTTGGAATATGGGCGTGGCTCCGCCTCTTTTTAGGTAAAGGAATCTACGAGATTTTGGAGCCCATAACTCATCAAATAATTTAGATATTATGACGAAACTTGGTTTATACACTTTTATAACTTGTGTTAATATACATGCAAAAATGTATTGATCTATGATGTATTGGTTTATGACCGCGCCTACTTTTTAACAAAGATATTTCTGGAACACCCTTTGGGAATTTGTTACGTGACATCTTTGTAACTAGAAGTCATAAAGGAATGAAATTTTGCACAAAGAATAATACTCATATGCTTATTTGGATGACTGATACAAATTTTGAAAATGGGCGTGGCTACGCCCACTTTATTCAGCACTCGCTTTATATAAAGTACACGGTGTTTCCATCAAACGCAAACAAACAATGAAACCATACAGCTGAGTATCTAATGTTCGATTCCACTCGAACTTAGGCTTCCTTACTTGTTTTTCATAACTTCGGTATTTATGGTCCGATCCCTAAGTTTGATACACCAATCTCTTTGGCTTGAGAGAAGGGTTTCCAATTAATAATGGTATTAACCCTATGTACGCCATTGGGGTCACTTCCACCCATTACTTAGTTTATACTACCTTAATGTAACTTTTTTTTTGCCGGCATGTTAAACGTCGTCGAAAAACATTAATATTTTGTAAAAGAAGTATTTCGATAGATTCAGTAGAACGCGAAATAAAATAAATTTAACATTCCGAGTAATATACGTTATTCGCTTCCTGTGGTCTTTTAGGTGCATTTTACAAAGGTTTTTTTCTGAAGAGACTCCTACTGAAATAATTTTCTAGAACATTTTAGCCCTCTAGCGACCTTAAAAATACTATTTCCTGACTATACTCTATTTGTTATTATGTTTGATTTATTTGATCGACATAATTTTCAATTAAAAAACATTTTCATTTATTCATCTCTACCAAAGTGGAAAAACGAAACGATTTGCTATGCATTTTTTATTAGTTTTATTTTTTGCCTAACTAACTTATATAGTATGCATATTAAGGCATATTTAATGATGTTAAATTAGACTTTTCACAGAAATTTGAAAACAATGGATTGCGATTCGAAATTTGCATACAATTCAACAACAATCAATTCGACTATTACTTACGATTCGTTGGGTTCCAATGTATTCCAACTTTTTTTGTTGTTGGTCGGCTTGTGGTAGGCAACAGCATTTTTAGCAACAGTTATTGAATTGCTTACAGAAATTATTGTTGGTATTTTCGCTTGCGCGGTGCAGCAAAGTGATCATCGCAGCCTAAAGAATTAAGGCGGTGTTGCGGGCGAAAAGCGAACTCATACTTTTTATGCATTTTCAGCAGTTTATTAATTTTTTTTATCACCAATATATGTATGTAGGTAGGTACATATATATGTATGTAGTACTACATACCTACATATGTATGTATATAATAATATTACATTAGCTTATTTTTTCTAAGTATCAGTTGTTGATGGTCTTCCTCGTTTGTCAGTGTGCTTCAACTGCAAAAAATGCTGGAAGCTGTTATTTTTATTATGTATTTTTTAACAGAACTAAAAAAAAATTATATACACATATATACATACATATATATGTATGTATGTATGTATATCAGTATATGAAGTATGCCTGGCAGTTGAGCTCTATATTAGAGCTGCAAAACCATCGATAGTCGGACCACTCGATAGTTTCGATAGTCGAAAAAAAAACTATCGATACTATCGATAGTTTTTTATGAATATTTCACTAAAATCAAGGCAAATTCATTCTTATGGTAATGGTACGTGAACAGCTGACTTCTTCTTCTCGTTTTTAATTCACCGTGTACAGAAGAATACATGAGAATGTCAAACAAGGAAAAATTTTACTTTGAGTTTGACATTTTGATGGACAAAAACTTGAAGCGAATCGAGGCGAATATTGCCGAATTCGCCGTGCCATTACAATAATGAATTTGCCTTGACTAAAATAAAAAGAGTGATGGTTTCGTTTACAGTTTTCTTTCCAAAAAGTCTTTAATTTTTTACGCAAAACAATAATTAAATAAAAGATCAAATGAGAATTAGATACTTCACTTACACTGAGAGAAAAATCAACCAAACGTTGGTTAATAGTACTAATTTCACACTTGTTTAATATTACAATTAAAATTGTTGATATATTAGACAGTGTTTTTGGTTATATTAACCATGATATTTGTTGATATAACAAAATGTTCGTTCAAATCTTCAACCAATTTCTTGTTACTATTAAACAATTTGTTGGTTATATTTTTATGCCAGTAGCAGCACTGATATGTATGATCTATAAGAGAGTGTTAATATGTTAACTGAATAACAAAGAAAATTCCAAATACTCACTCTCTCGCTCTCTACAATTCGGGTCCAGCCATTCAACTTCGTCAAGCACAAACGGTGTTGAAGGCGATGGTAACAACAGAGCCGAAGCCATAAAGCTTCGTAAATATTTTTACTTTTTTATACTCAGCTGTACTAGTACACAGAGTATTATAGTTTTAATCACATAACGGTGGATTGTAACACCATAAAATAATCGAGATAGATATTGACTTATATATATCAAATTGATCAGGGTGAAAAAAGAAATCGATTGAGCCATGTCCGTCCGTCTGTCCGTCTGTCTGTCTGTACGCACGATAACTCGCGCAAATATTGAAATATTTTGATGAAATTTGGAATGCAAGTTGGTATCAAGACTGGAACGGATGGTATTGAAAATGGGCGAAATCGGACCATGACCACGCCCACTTCCCCTATATAGGAAAAATCGGAAATTTTGTATCTCAGTCACTAATAGAGCTAGAGTGATAAAATTTCACCCACGTGTGGAGCTCAGGCTCTTATGAAGAAATTTGGTGAGATTTTGAAAAATGGGCGGTGCCACGCCCACTTATTAAGGGACAAACATTGAAAGTTTTATATGTCATAACTCAGAAACCGTTGAAGATATATCGATGAAATTTGGTAGGCGTGATATACTTACTTGGGAAAATGTTTGGACGAAAAATTGCCAAAATCGGTTAACGACCACGCCCACTTTTATATATGGGTATTATAAAGTGGCTTAATAAAAACATTTTAAGCGATATCTCTGTCAAATATAAAGGTATATCATTGAAATTTAATGGCAGGAGTCCAACTGCGGATATAAAACGAAAAGCACAAAAATTTTGGAAAATGGGCGTGGCACCGCCTCTTTTTAGAAGCAGGAATATACGAGATTTCTGAGCCCATAACTCGACAAGTAATTGAGATATTATGACGAAACTTGGTGTGTACATTTTTATTACTTGTGGTAATACATGTTCAAAATTTTAGCGAAATCGGTTGGCGACCACGCCCACTTTTATATATGGGAACTATAAAGGGGCCTAATAAAAATATTTTAAGCGATATCTTTGTCAAATATAAAGATAATTCATTGAAATTTTGTGGAATGAGTCCAACTATGGACAGAAAACAAAAAACACAAAAATTTTGGAAAATGGGCGGTGCCACGCCCACTTATTAAGGGGCAAACATTGAAAGTTTTATATGTCATAACTCAGAAACCGTTGAAAATATATCGATAAAATTTGGTACGCGTGATTTACTTACTTAGACAAACGTTTGGACGGAAAATAGTTAAAATCGGTTGACGACCACGCCCACTTTTATATATGGGTATTATAAAGTGACCTAATAAAAACATTTTAAGTGATATCTTTGTCAAATGTATAGATAATTCATTGAAATTTTGTGGCATGAGTTCCACAATAGACCGGAAACAAAAAATTGAAAAATTTTGGAAAATGGGCGTGGCACCGCCTCTTTTTAAACAAAGGAATATACGAGATTTCTTAGCCTATAACTCGACAAATAATTGAGATATTAAGACGAAACTTGGTTTATATACTTTTATAACTTGTGTTAATAGACATGCAGAAATTTATTCAAATCTGGTTATAACCACGCCTACTTTTTAACAAAGATATTTCTGGAAGACTATTTGGGAATTTGTAACTTGACATTTTTGTAACTAGAAGTCATAAAGGAATGAAATTTTGCACAAAGAATAATATTCATATGCTTAGTTGGATAACTGACAAAAAAATTGAAATTGTTTGAAAAATTTTGGAAAATGGGCGTGGCTACGCCTACTTTATGCGGCACTCGCTTATATAAAATACACCGTGATTCCATCAAACGCAAACAAACAATGAAAGCATACAGCTGAGTATCTAATGTTCGATTCCACTCGAACTTAGGCTTCCTTACTTGTTCAATTTAAAATTTGCACTTGATTTGAAAAAGGTTTCATTTGACTTGAAAACGCTATAGTAATAAAACTAAAAGTAGTACATTTGTTTTTTAGCATCTTTGGCGCTGACTAGTACATAAGGCACATTGTTTATACATTTCATTAATGTAAAATACCGATAATCAAAAGGCACACTGTTTAAACATTTCATTAATGTAGAATACACTCTGCTTTAAATAAATAAAAAAACAAAAAAATACGAAGGAAATTGATGAGTCATATAACCGAGTTTTTAGTCCATAAAATATCCTTTTTGTTTCACATGAAAGAAATCGCTAAAAATAACGTTTTTATCAGATATTTTTGATATTACGTTAACAATTAAACGGGCTAATTTAAAAAAAAAAAATTTTGCTGATTTTTACAAGTTTTTATAAAAAACTTAATTTGAAAATCAAAACTTTCAAAAATCGGAAAAAATTAAAAATTTTGACATTGGCCAGATTTCATTTAGCGAGGTGTGGTTCAATTACTACAAGTTATATATCGTTAGAAGCGTGGATTTTAGTCGCCACTTACGACAGACATTCCTTACCACGGGTATATTCTAAGCCCCCTAACCCGCTGGGGTATTAATTTGACCAATTTGAAATCCAACTCCTCCCTAATATTCAGTATTCTTATCTTGGGACCACTTGGGACAAAACTACAAGTATGAATAGAGCATGGAGCAACAATAAAGGAGAATGCATAACATCAGCTGACTTCTTCTTCAATCTTCATAAACACACGAACACAAGCATTTTTTTTATTGACATATGCCACAAACACACGCACCCTAGCATTTCCATAGGGGCCGAATCTGTCAAATTCTTCTACATTTCTCTTTGCATGACACTTCTGGCCCCACTATGTATGAAGGTATGTCGTCATGCGAAAACCTTTATTGTTGAATCATGGAATAGAGATAACCATCGATAGTGGAAAAAAACTATCGATAGTGACACGAAAAAAAAACTATCGATACTATCGATAGTGCCATCGATAGTTTTGCAGCTCTACTCTATATGCATAAAACAGCAATGAATAACAGAACCAAAAACAACAAAATTATCAACCCAAACGGTAAGTGCACACCAACAAATGCATACATATGTATGTATGCATGTTTGTTGGCATTTTGTTGCACCAAAGTTAATGTTGCACCGTGAAAACAGCGCAACTCCACGGTCTTCTAGACCTAGAACGCGAAGCAGCGTTGCCACTTTGGTTACTTTTTACCAAAATTGGTTACAAATTTTTCGTTTGGTTACGTGGTTACTTTCGGCCGATTTTGGTTACCTTCAACGTCCATGTATTGAGCACACCATGGTTACATTCAATTTTAGGAATACGCTTTTAATTTTTCCAAACTATAAAATATTTGTTATCCAAATTGTTTTGTTGTATTTTTTTTATCAAATTCCAAATAATTTATTGTTGGGGGTAAATGGAAAAAATTCATCAACTCGCACGTTTTATTCAATAGGGATTTAATTTAAAAAAAAACTGTTTTTGGGAAAACGCAAACAAACTTTTATAATTTCAAATAGTTTCCTTCTACGGTTAACTACAAAATCACTTTTATTTCCGCCATTTTTATCTTTTTGAGTATTTTATAAGACTAGATTCAAAGGCACGACCCAGTTATTGAAATATATGGCAAAATCCCAGAAATCGAAAATTTTGAGTTAAATCCCTATTGCATAAAACGTGCGAACTACATATTTCTAGCGAATGTTGAGTGTAACAGAGAGTGACAGAGTCTCAGTGGTCGAGCGTGTAAAAGCGTTCGCGCATTGCGGCTGAATGTATCACGGGTTCGATCCCCGTGAGGAGCTTCCACTTCCGGAAAGGGTGCTAATGATCGAAAATGGTTTTTCGTGAAATAGCTATACTCAACCTTCGCTGGAAATGGTTGTTGAAATTTTTCCATTTACCCCCAACAATAAAAAATTAAATTAAATAATTTTCGTGCTAAGCACTAAAAAGCTTTTAGGTTAGGTTAGGTTAGGTTAGGTTGAGGTGGCTGTCTCCGCAATTCATGAATGCGGGGACACACTTAGGCCGAGGTGGCCCATTGTGATACCACACGGGGGCCCTAGCTTCCTTATCCCTGTTTACAAACCTTTCCGGAAAAATTAGATTCAAAAGTATGATAAGATTAGATGCCCGTGAAGCTAAACCAGCGCGTTTGTTTCATGAAGAGCAGAAAATCTAGTGTCCTTGCATTTTCCATCTCCGCCAGGCACTCGAAAAAGTGTTTATGGAGGAAGCGGTACCTGGATAGCGACAGTGCGGGGCAGTGGCATAGATAGTGCTCAACACTCTCTATTTCCTCCACGTCCCTACAGCTGCGGCAGAAGTCGTTTTTATATAGGCCCATGCGAGAGGCGTGAGTGCCCATAAGACAATGGCCTGTTAGAAGTCCCACCAGCGGACCTATAGAGAGCCGATTCAGATGCAGCACCGATACAGACCTAGCCTCATCCAGTCTAGGCCAGATTTGCCTAGAAATCACACAAGTTGACTCCTTGGCCCATCTAGCGTTAGCCTGTTCAATGGAGCGAGATCTCAACCAATGCTTGCATGAGTTAAGCGGGGGGCCAACCCATGCCGCAGATGTGATATCCTGCAAGCTTGTGCCTTCCCTTGCCAACTCATCTGCAATGCAGTTGCCCCGAACGTTGCTATGGCCTGGAACCCAAATGACGTTCAGGTCGCACCTTTCGGCTAGTTTGTTCAAAGACTCCCTACATTTCATTGCAACTATAGATGTAGCATTGTTACTCTGTAAGGATTTTATGGCAGCTTGGCTGTCAGAGAAGATTTTGATAGAATTTATGTCTGGCAGATCTGTCAGGCGACGAGCTGCTTCCCATATGGCTATGAGCTCAGCCTGATAGACGCTGCAGTGATCAGGTAGGCGCAAACTTACTTTCAGATGAAGCTTTTCGCAGAAAAACCCACTTCCAACTCTATTGTTCAATTTAGAGCCGTCCGTGTAAATGTGCAGTGTATTAGGGTCGGGATCCCCTAAGTTCTTCCACTCGCTCCTCTCCGGGATTCTTGTGGAGAATTTGTTATCCCAACAAAAGGCTGGTATTGCATAGTCCAGCTTTAGAAAATTGGCAGGGACGTGACTAAGAATTTGAGCGTGCCCGAATCTGGTGTCCCTCCAGGGTTCGGTTGCATTGAGCCTTGCCGCGTTGCAGCTGGCAATGAGTTTCCCCTGTATATCCGTGGGGAGAAGAAATAGGATGGTTTCGAGAGCTTTAGTTGGGGTGGAGGGAAGGGCTCCGCTAATAAGCATGGAAGCCATTCGCTGCACTCTAGTTAATTTGCTTTTAAGTCCAAATAATTTATTTGACAGCAGCCAGCGACCACATTAGAAATAAATCTATTCTGGCGAATTTTCGTCGGGCGATTTTCGTCGGGCGATTTTCGTCAGCCTTTTGGCTCTGTTCATTCTCATACCTGGCCGTGTTTTTAAATGTTGACAGAACGCTACGACGGGGCGATATTTCGCTCGACGTTGGATCTGTTTATATTAATTTAGTTTGGTTACTTGTTTCTAATTTTGGTTACTTTTATTTTGTATTTTGGTAAATTTAAAATTTTTTTAGTGGCAACGCTGACGCGAAGTGCAAAGAAAAGAGAAAATAAAAGAGAGGAAAAGACGAAGAGAATGCAAGAAGGCAAAGGAAATAATTTTGCGATTTTAAGACACGCATCAAATCCATTGGGTATTCAGGATGCTTTACTGCCTCCGCAAATGCTTGCAGCAACTAACAAGCAGAGCACAGTTGAGCGAGCAGGGCAAATATGGGACCCGCGGGGGTATTACTGGGACAAGGTTGGGCAAGGCAGACATGTCAAGCTGTTGGGGAATTCTTTGGTTAAAGCGTATACGTACATAACTACTATGTATGCATGTTTGTGAGCGTGAATGCGTAGGCGCCTGCCTGCGAGTGCGTGACAACAGCCTCACCCGTACCTACGTTGTTTGGGTGAATAGCTTAATATGCCCACTTGGCATATGATCCCCGCCACCACTCGCCCCTCTTCCATGATAGCTACAATGGAAGCTATGTAGGTTTGTATGCACATATCTATGTAAATATATTGCTGCTGTTTCTGCTCCCACAATTTTTTACTCGCTCCACTTTTTCTGCTTACTGTTTCGTTAGTTCGATATGAAAGTACATGTACTTAAGCACGTAAAATGAAAAAGCAGCTCTAAGAAAAGAACAAAAAAAATAATAATAATTAAATGCTAATTTCTCCTTCTAGGCAGGTAAAATGACACGATGTGGCAAAAAAAGTATTTCATACCTTTTTCGAGGTTAACATATGTTATGGGCTTTTCAAGCATACTAATGGCGTTTTCTTTTCTACGAAAAAAGGTTGCCCTCCTATATCCCAATAATCGAATTACGTATCCTGACTTTCTATAAAATGGACGAATTTGTAGATAAGGGTGCCTTCTTACTTAGTCAGAGGTCAATATTTGGTGAAAGTACCAGACAAACTTAAAAAATGGCGAAGAAAATGAAACAGGACAACATTATTGCGAGAAAAGAAAACGCCATAAGACTGCATGCTTAGAATTTCCAATACACCCTCAACTGCAACTGCGAATTCTGCCGTAGATGCAGCAAATTTGTTCGCTGATTTCTTCTGCTCTAATTTTGATTCCGACTCTGAATCGGACTCTAGTTGCTTTTCTTCCACTAACTCATCATTAAATTTTGGATCGTTATGTGTATCTGTTACTGACGTTATCGATGGAATTCAAAAGATGAAACCTACAACTAAAGTAGATTCTGATGGCCTATCTTCAGTTTTGTTGAAAAATTGTTTGTGCCTTGCACAACCGTTGACAACTATTTTTAATAGATCTCTAGCCTCAGGTCTTTTTGTAGACGATTGGAAACTGTCATCTATTTCTCCAATTTTCAAAAGTGGTAACAAATGCGATGTTCACAATTATAGGCCCATTGCAAAACTTTCTTCTATATCAAAACTTTTTGAGATAGTTGTTAACGAAAAATTACGTTTTGTGGTTAAATGCTTAATTTCCCCTAAGCAACACGGCTTTTTTGCATGCCGCTCCACGGTTACTAATCTATCCATTTTTAGTGACTATTGCTTATCTGCTTTTCAAAGTAGTTCGCAAGTTGATACGATATACACTGACTTCTCCAAGGCTTTCGATAAAGTTTCTCATAGAATACTCTTACTGAAGCTCGAGTCTTTTGGGTTTCATTCCATCTTCTTATCATGGATCAGATGCTATTTATCCAATGGTGGTTGCTCTTGATAATGCAACATCGCGGCCATTTGTCGCATCCTCTGGAGTTCCACAAGGGAGTATCCTAGGACCCCTTTTCTTTATAATTTTCATTAATGATATTGGTTCATGCTTTTCGTTTGCGGAACACTTGCTGTATGCCGACGATCTCAAAATATTTGCAGTCATTAACAATACTAGCGACTCTATGAGAATGTAATGTGACTTGCTTAATGTCCACAAGTGGTGCAAGCTGAATCGCTTATATTTAAACATAAAAAAATGTTTTCATGTAACTTTCGCAAAATCCGTTACTACTTTGCAAACGTCATATTATATTGCTGACGTTAAACTGAAACTCGTTGATGAAATTAAAGATTTGGGAGTTATTTTCGACTCTAAGTTTTGCTTTAATAGCCACGTTATTCATGTAATATCTCGGTCTTACTCAATGCTAGCATTCATTCGTCGTAATTGTGCTGCTTTCACTAACCCATACACTCTTAAGACTTTATACTGTGCCTTTGTCAGATCGAGGTTAGAGTATGCAGCCTTCATTTGGAGGCCCTCTCAAACTGGTTTCTCTAATCGGCTAGAAAGGGTCCAAAAAGTGTTTCTTCGATTCGCTCTTAGGCCCCTAAAATTTTCCGAGCCTTTACCTCCGTATAAATCCCGTTGTATGCTGATTAACCTTACATCACTAGATGCCAGAAGAAGCTTCCTTTCGTGCTCTTTTGTTCTCAGTATTATCTCTGGAGCAATCGATTGCCCTTCTCTACTTGATAAAATTCAATATAATGTGCCCTACAGGAACTTGCGTCGTTACGAAACCTTAAAAATTGGTCTATCAAAAACCAACTATGGCGTCAATGCACCTATTTCTAGAGCATGTGCTGAGCTTAATTTGTTTTTCAGTTCGTCAGGTGTTGATTTTACATGGTCGCATTCAATGCTAATCAACCATCTCAAGACTTTTTTTTTTATTAATAAATAATGTATTAGTGTAATTTGCATATGTATATAGTCTGTAGGAATTTTTTCTTGAATTCAAAGACCAAAATAAATAAATAAATAAAATCTGGAGTTAGGGCCCAAACGTGCCTTTTTCATAGGTTAAGTCATATATTGAACTAATATCTATAGCTTTTCCTCTGGAGGTATGTATGTCTCCCAAAAAGTACTTTTTCACTGTCACAAAGTGTAATTTATTCCTTGCAAAGAAACTTACTTTCGTTGCCCTCAAAGAAGTTCGCAGACGACGAAATGTTCCAATTGCATGCAAACGTTAGAGGGTCTAGTAGAAGAAAAAGGCAACGGCTAATATTCACACCAAACGAAGTTGCAAAAGTAAGTAATTCCCAGCCATAGAAGGAAAGGGCATCAGACAGAGTATACAGAAAGATGTGCAAGCAAAGATAATAAATGTTAAATAAGTAAATGTTTACAGAAATTTGCTTCTTAAAGTAACTACGGAATTTTCAATAGGTACACCCACACATGCATACCTATGTACATATATGTATATAAACGCTTTCTAAACTAACTAAAATTACATACCAACTAAATACATACATACCAGTACCGTAATACAGTATAAAGCCTTTCATCTCAGTCGAAGTATGTTTCGTGCCAGTTTATTAGAATTACAAAAAAAGTGTAAAAGAACGCATTCTTGAGGAAGAAAGTTGCTTCATCTATGTATGTACATACATATACATATGTATTAGATGCGTTTTTTGCATGACAGTCTTTAAATCTTCTCAGATCCTCCCTCCGGCACCGGAATATGAAAAAAGGGTGTTGTAGAGTAAGTAAACTGAAAAAGAAAGTTTACTTTTCCAAAAACTCAGAGGGCTACTCCAAAAACCCCGACATTTTCAAGAATTTCAAGGTAAGTGTACATTTATGCATGAAAAAAGTTATGATTTTGCCAAGAAAAAAAATTAATATCGTATCCAGTATTTCGGTACACCCCAGAGAAGGGCATAACGTGAACATTTTGTTTTTTTTTTTTTTTTCTCACGAATCTTCATGCCCTGGAATTTTTCTGATAGGGGTTTTTTTTTTTAATTCAATTACAGGGGAGCTTTACGCAGGCATCGACATTGTTTAGCGAATAAAAATACGCGGCTGCGTTGGGCAGGTCATGTCGTGAAAGTGGATGAAGGTGCTCCGGCGCAGAAAGTATTTTTATCGAAACCCGCTAAAGGCAGAAAAAAAGCGAGACCTTGAAGGCGTTTTTTGGATTATTAGTGATAGTTTTATGGGATTGGATAACTCCACAAATGTAAAAAAATTAAATTTAAAAGCCGGGTTAATGGATAGCAAAAAAAATTGTGGACCCAGATGGCCCTAAAACATTCTTGGGTGCGGTTTTTGGACAATTTTTTTTTAGTTTGCTTGTTCTACAACACCCTATTTTTCTATTATTATTCTGGTACCGGGGGAACGATCTAAAAAAAACCCATCTAATGTACATACACATGCAATTTGTTGTATTCCGATCGCGTCACTCCCTCTATTAAGTACAGCCGCTCGACCGCTGAACAAGTTCGAACTTGTTACAATTATTTCCGTGTTCATGATGGTCGCTATACTTTCTCTAAAGAAACAATGAAAATATCCGCACATTTATTTATGATGAAGACTATTAAAATAAAATAGAGATGAGATAAAACCACAAAAGTTCCTTTTAGTTGACTTACCGATCAGATGAATGTATCCTTTTTTTATACCCGTTAGCTAACGAAAAATAGGCACCGTTCATGTGAGCTAATTCCACTTACAGTTAGCATAATGTTTCCAACTGATTTGCCATGCACGCGCTAACGCCTTAATGAACTGCCACATGGTACATATTACCGAGCCATCCATTTCCCTATATGTACTATTGTTTGGTCCTGCAATCATCCACATTAAGTGTGGTCCATCATGAGCTACTGCTTTAAGTTTTTAATCACACCCTAACACTCACTTCGTTTGCTTTTGTCACTTTCACTTCTATTCCAGCATTCATCATCATCAAAGCTGCGTTCAACTAAAAAAAGAGCTAATATTTACATTGAACAAATTTCTTCTACTTTTCTTGCCAAAAAATATAGTGAAAAACTGTTGAAATATTGGAAATGCTCTTAAGCTGGTGATGTTGCTCCATTCCACCGAAGAAAAAACAACACACACTCACACAACAACAAAAATGAATGCGCAAACGTCGTTGGTAACCGTCAGGAATGTTCCACTACGTCACATCACATGAAATAATATCGATTGGCAATACCCGCACCGTAACCCCGACTCTGTTGTGCCGGGGCGGCGAACGGAATCACGAAATCACGTGATTGCGAGGTAGTGGCAGTTTCCCACGTTCATAATTTGGGCGCAAACGGTATACGTATGTAATAAGTTTTAGTTGATACTAAGTCTGTAATAGTGGCAATATTGATAGATAGAATATTTGATAAGTTGGATTATTATTGTTTTTGTTGTTGCTGTTGCTCTTCCTTTTGCTTGAATCTTCTGAAAAAAGATGAGAGTAAATTTTATATGGGAAAGAAACACAAATTTTTATAATTATATGCAGGTATGTACATTAGGGTGGTCTTTCAAATCAAATTAGCGGCAAAAGCACACTCAAGGAGATCAGATATAAATTTTTGTCCCGATCGGAGATGGTTGAAGGGGTCGCGCACAATTCAGAAAACTCTATCGAGATTCAAAAAATTAAATATATATTTTTTATATGTATATCGTCGTACCATACGAAAACTAGCATATGATTTTTTGTGGCTGACGAAAACTATCAATTTCGTTTAAACAACAACAATTTTCATGTAAAAACAGTATATAATTACTGCTACTTTTCGTCGGCCAAAAGTCGAAATCGATAGTCTTGCACTCAAAGATATTAAATGCAAATTTTGGTCCCGAAGGGATACAGTTAAGGGATGTCGCACAGGGGTCAAAGTTAAGACCAATGTAAAGACCAAGAATTTCATAATATTTTTTTAATATCTAATGCCCAAAGTCGATAGTCCAGTACACGAGGATACCAAATATAAATTTTGGTTCCCATCGTAGATGGTTAAGGGGTATCGCACAAGAGTCACATATGGTAATATCAATTTTAACCCCTGTGCCGTCACCGATCGGGATCAAAATTTATATTTGGTATCCTTTAGTGCAGGACTATTTTTCAGTCTCCATAAAGTTTTCTGACCACTGTGCGACACCACTTAGCCGTCTCCGATCAGGACCAAAATTTATATGTGGTATCTTCGACTATATTATCATCGACCTAGGGGTTGAGGTCTCCATACATTTGGGGACCACCCTAAAGTACATACATATATATGTACAAATATATATATGCATGTACATTCATACAAACATATGTAAGGACGCTAGAAAAAAGTGTAAATCAGTGAACTTAGAGCTCATCTCCTCATTCTTCACTTGACATTTTTTTTTTAATTGAAAGCTTAAGCGGAGTTTTCGCGCGGCGTTATTTGATTCGTCCTTGCCGCTAGAACCTACATACATACATGCATATGTATGTACATAC
Organism: Urophora cardui; assembly: GCA_960531455.1. NCBI lineage: Eukaryota > Metazoa > Arthropoda > Insecta > Diptera > Tephritidae > Urophora > Urophora cardui. Next base: position 1,616,355 of record OY482670.1, read on the forward strand.
CCTGTAGGGAAAATCTCTAGTTCCGAACTAGGTCGCTTCTAGTGCATTTTTCGACACTACTAGTGCGAGCTAAATCTCTTTTGTATGTTATCAACTGGCGAATTTAACACGGCGATGTCCTAGGCGGTGTCAATTGTCACCGTCTGCACTACATTTTCGATAGTTCCGAACTAGTACTAAATTCTACAGTTTACACTAGTTCGTTTATTGGCACATTTTCGATAGTTCTGAACTAGCTACAAGTATCTACAAATTCTACAGTTTTACATCTGCCGCTTAAGTGTAGCCTTTGACACACTTCATGCAAGTGGCGCGATGGCCGACTGGCTAACGCATGTGCCTTTCAATCTGAGGGGCGCGGGTTCGAATCCTGTCTGTGTCAAGGTGGATGATAATTTTTTTTTTTAACTAATAATTTTTTTTCATTTATTTATTTAATAAAAATTTACAATAATATTTAAAAAGTAATAAAATAAAAAAATTAAAAATAATCCTGAGGGATCGGAAAAGCATAATTAGGGGAACATTTCATTTCATACAAGTTAATATGCAAATAGAAAACTCTTTATATAAAACGCTTCACTAAACATCTGAGAATTGCAGAAATATACAAAGCCGACGGAAATTGAACGAACGAAAAATTGTCATAGAATTTTTGTCACTTCGAAATTGCATACAAATCAAAGTGTGTCTTATAATGGTTACTCGATTCACTCCTCCTGAACTGGTCAGGGTCTAACTACAATTGATCTAGTTCCCTTTTGACACCTTTTCGCTAGTTCGGAACTAGAAATTTTGCTCACTAGTTATTGAGTTCCCTGCAGGGTAAATATATGGATATGCACTCACATAGTAGTTAGAACACAAACACATACAACGCACAACTAGAGGATTTAGACGCTTCAGATCATTAAGTGCTCCTCCACTCAAATGTGTCCTTGCACAAATGCTTTATATTTAATCCTGGCACAAGCTTTGCGGGTCATATTTTCAAAGGAATAAATGAAAAAAAAATGTATGAGATTGCAAATATCTTCTTGATACTCATAATAACACATATTCATTCGACTAAGCCCCAAGTATTATTTAAATGAAAGAACGTGAGTACGTACCTATTACAATATTGAATCGAGCATTACACTTTGCAGGAGACGAGGATTTTCAAGTGATTTGCATTCATCCATATATGTATGTATGTATGTATGTACATATGTAGATAACATATTTGTTGCGAATCCATACAAAACCCTTTATGCATGCAAAATGCACTATTTAAATTGAATTTAAAAGAATGTTAATTGTAGTAAATAGATGGTGTCAAGCTTGTCGCAGGCCGCGAACGTTGAAAATAATGTTAAAATATTTCTGCTTATGAATGTACAAAAAAAAAAAAATTTACGTTTCGAACAAGAAACTATCCTTTAATCCGGTCTAACATCTATTTGATTTTGCAGATAATTTCTATTTCACACATTACCAGATTGAAGCACAGATAAGGAAATAATCGCAAGTTTTAAGGACGCAAATATCAAAACATAAATTTTTATCTAACTGATTAAAACTTTTTGGCCGGAAATCGAAATTTTTACTGCTTAAAATTAAAAAATTAAAAATGCATAATGATTGTAGATTTACTTATTCTTTAAACTCCTAATTTTCGAATACAAAAAAAGAACAATATATTTAATAATTTCAGGTTAAAAAAAAACAATGAAAAGGTTTTATTTCAATTTATAGTAAATATATAAATACGTATATATGTATGCATATGGGCACCAACTGTGTAATTGCTATTCGCCAATTATCCTTGCACTTTTTAGAAGAAATTACTAATTAGCTGAAAACACGATTTAAATTATTAAAGAAAACCAACCACACACTGACACTTAAAATGCAAGACTAATTCGAATTTTTTATTTCGACTTTACACTTTTCGCCAACTTAGGAGCTTCTTTGCATAAGTAATAGCCATCCTTGTCTTCTCTAAGCGTCCGTTGTCGCTTTTTCAGTTGCATTTATTTTCAATGTCATTCCCGTTCCCGCCAAATGTTAGCGTATGTATATATGTATATATGTACATATGTGTGAGTATGTATAAAAAACACCTTTAAAAATCTATTATTTTTTTCTTATATTGCATTTGCATTAACTACAAACTTAAATGCATGCAGATATTTATGTATGTGTATATACACTGAGCGAAAAAGCAATATAAAACATATGAAAACTTGCTTAAAATGGGCAAAACGTATTTAAAAGTGATGTATGTACATATGTAATTACGAACATTTTTATTTTAAAAATTTTCATTGTAAAATTGTAAAATCAAGAAAAAACATTTTAAATTATATCAATCATAAAAGACATATCCAAGTTTGCTCATATATGATACATGGACGTATCAGACACGGTACAAAATCGCTGACGTGAATCATATCTGATTCATTGGACAGGGAACCTGTTAAATTTAAAAATGTTTTTTTTTTATTTTTTATTTTAAGTGCTACGAGATTTTGAGCCTAAAATTTTCGTTTTCCATTCATTTTCATTTTTAATTTAAATAGGTACATACATATGTTTCATTTTAAATCCAAAATACATTTTAATTTCAAAAATTATAATTTTTTAAATTAAAAATGATATGATTATCATCATTATCATAAAAAATAAAATAGGTTTAAACAATTGTATAAAGTGACATTTTCTTACAAATTTTCAATTTTAACAGCTTTCTAAATCTATTTTATTTTTTATGAATAAGGGGGTTAATTTTTGATTCGTTTTCTCTGAGTGTACATATTTACTTATCTGTACATATTTTTAATGGAATTGTAGGTATGTAGATGTGTAAGCATTTATATTGTGCATTTGTTATTTAATGTTCATATACATATGTACATATTTACTATGTTTTAATGAAGTTGGATATAAAATTACAAAGTTCTACTGAACGCCTGCATATAAGTTTTATAAGCTTCAAAAATATGCTTAAGTTGCATAAATGACCTGTTTTCTAAGCATAGCATACATATGTATGTATATATTATGTTCATACATATGCATATAAATAAATTCAAATAGAGAGACTTACACATATGTACATATACTATTTCATAATAAAGTATGTACAGCAAATAAGCAGCCCACGGGATAGCAAAGTAGGTTAAAAGTTCTTCTTATAAATTTTTAAATTTATGTAGATGCATTCGTACATACATACATATGTACATATCTATGTGCTTATTTTATGCAGAGCTAAGCGATAAGGATTACGATTACAAGATGATTACGATTACAGTAAAACAAAATGAAATTACGACTACTATAATCGTAATCATTGTTAAAAAAATTTTAATCGTAATTGTCTTCGCTAAAATTTTTTTTTTTTTTTTAGTTTTTAACCTTATTTCTTTCAGTGCTAATTATATACATTTTCCTCCCTAGACCGTTTAGTATCAGAAAGAAATTTTAATATTTATTTTAAATTTGTAATTTAAGAATACAAAAAATAGGGAGTACTGCAATAGTATGTAATTTAAAAAAATGCATAAGTTCATGAACTTACATATACATACATATGTACATATGCCCAGGATACTATATACATTACTTCCTCAATGAGTCGTACAACCATCAATGGGCCTAATGGAAAAAAGCAAGCTATATGTAGCTCAGAAATTTTTATTCGTAAAATGTGGATTTTGTATGTGAAAAAAACAAGGATGAAAAATAATTATTATTTTTAAAATTTTGGCCAAAAAAATCAGTACTATGTTCCCACTATCACAAAATAAATTTGAATATACAACTATATTTATCTCTGTATAATCTGCGGCTATCTGCAATGATTTTTATTTTAAGAGTTTTATCCATAAAAATCGAAATTAATAATTACAGCCTGAGTTTTATTTTTTCATCGAAAGTAACTATTATTATGTAATTTGAATTTTTTTGATCACTAATAAGTATTATTCTTGGATTTAAATTTTTTTACTCAAGCATAATTATTATTACTTGATTTTTATTTTTTCCCTCAAGGAATAATGATTATGTGTAATTTTTATTTTCTTTACTCAAGAATAAAAATTATGGTCTGATTTTTATTTTATTATTCATAAAATAAAACTCAAAACGTCATACAGCCTGAACCATTAGGATTTTTGGCTTAAAATTTTGCATACACACACCTTCTACTCTGCTCTAACTACTTCCGAAGATAAATCGTTGGAAATTTTGTTATAAATGGTGGAAAAAAGGTGTTGAAGTATGCATGTAATTTGCTTTAAAATTCATACAAAAATGTTACGTATACGCCACGGCAATATGCTCATATATAAAACTAGCTTATATCCTTGGGTTAAAACAAAAACAAACAAAAGCTCGGCCTAAAAATCGTTAAAATTAAGTGGCGTTTAAGAGATAAGGACAAATCTGCAACAACAAAACAGCTTACATAGGTATAAATTTAGACGTTACATCAACATCGAAATGAAAAACGTATGAATGATGGATGTAAAATAAAACTTCTGTTGATTATTCGTAAAGGTGCAAATCAGAATACAAGTAAATAAACGGGCACACGTATGCATTCGTATATAGTGCAATTTAAATATGTGTATGTATGCATGTACATATGTAAAGTGCATATACATACATACATATATATATTTATAATGCATATGAAGCGTGTGAAAATGAAAATAAAATGCCGGTGCATCAAAATCGGGGTGTCAGCGGATAATCCAGCATAAAACGCGTCCATAAATACATACATATATGCATTCGAGCGTACAAAATACGATACTTTGGGAATTTCGTTAACTGAACGAGAGGAAATCGTCAGGTTTGCTGGCAAATAATAATTTTTCGATTGTAAAGCGGAATTACGGTAGAATTTGAGCAAAATAAGGGGTATTCTGGAAAAAGCGAAAAGGTTAGAATAGCAGTTATTCCTGAAAAACAAAAAAAAAATCTGATAAGAAATTCGTCTACCTGGCAGTTGTAGGACTATGCAATTTTGTACACTTAAAAAATGAGAAGCACACTGCGCCAATATTTTTTTATTTTTTATTGGCTACATATCGCCATAGCATAAGAAAACTAGCGCCAGATTTTTTGTGGCTGGCGAAAACAAAAATTAAAAGTGCTCCTACAGAATTTTTAAATTGCCAGTTTTGGTGAGAAATTCTGAAAGTTCTACATAGTTTTCGTATGGTACGACGATATATAAGATAACTATAATTTATTTTGCAATTAAAAATTTTGTCCACGATTTACTTAATTTAGCGAATACCCCCAATCATATTATGTAATGGTTTCCTTCTGGAAACTAGCAAATTTGTATGGCAGATAAGAGATGGTAAAATGATGCGCTCGAGCTTTTTTGGAATGCGTTTCAAAAGTGTTTTGGATTTTTATAATTTTGTTTTTATTATTTCACAATTAAATTCGCTTACGTAGGCAGATATACATATATACATATGTACATACATACACTCAAAAAAAAAATTACTCAGATTATGGAAAAGTGGGAATGATTCGGCGCTAAAGACAAATTTCATTGTTTTGATGTACAATTTTCTTCAATACAAGGAATAAAACCCACATTTTAAAGAAAATTGTACATCAAAACAATGAAAATTGTCTTTAGCGCCGAATCATTCCCGCTTTTCCATAATCTGAGTAATTTTTTTTTGAGTGTACATATGTATTACTGTAAAAATGTACAGCCTTTAACAAAAGGTGTATCCGATATAATAATGATACAAATGTTATATACAAAAAAAAAAAAAAACACAAACAAACACAAAAGCCACTTTTTTAATTTCTTTTTCAATTCAATTACTCGAATTTCGTCAAATGTTTGATGCGTCGGATATGAAATTTAACGACAAAATTAATTTTGCAGTCTGGGCTTTTCAATATTATAGAAGACATTGATGAATCTACTCTGAAAAAAACCCGTAGTTAAGTCAACAGCTTTCCGCTGTTGAATCTCCGTCTTTGAATCAACAGCATTTGCTTTAACAGCAAAGTTTTTAGTCCAACAACTTTCCGTAGTTAATTCAGACAAGCGTTTCTGATTCAAAGACGAGCTTGTTGTTAAAAACAACAAAAAGAATTATGAGAATCAATCTTTTTAAATTTTGTTTTTAGAATGATTCATACAATTCATAGATGTTTTTTTCGAAAAAGGGGAAGTATAAAAACATTACTAGAATTCAATGTAATGAAAAGAAAACGATCGTCAGCAAGATATTCCAACAGTAGTTGGATCCGGAAGGACTCGAATTTATATTCAGCCGACGACTGCCACTCCGGCTTTAATCTTCAGAACACCTTCATACATACATCCATGCATACATCCATGTATATATAAATACCCTGTGCGAAAATCTTTAGTTCATAACTGGTACGCAGCTAGTGCATTTTTCGACACTAATAGTGCGAGCCCAATCTCTTTTGCATGTTAGCAACTGGCGAATTTAACATGGCGACTTCATTGGCGGTGTCAATTATCCACCGCTGCATTACCTATTCGATAGTTCTGAAATATGTAGTTAAAAATTCCAACAAATTCTACAGCTTTACATCTGCCACTTAAGTGCAGCATTTGACACGCTTAAGGCAAGTGGCGTGATGGCGCAGTGGCTAACGCGTGTGACTTTCAATCTGGCAAGGCGGATGATAATTTTTTTTAAATTTATTTTTATTTATTTACCAAAACTTAAAAAAAAAATTTAAAAAGTAATAAAATAAAAAAAAAATAAAAAATAAGCATGAGGGATCTGAAAAGCATAATTAGGGGAATATTTCATTTCATTAAGTGAAGATGCGAATTGTACATACTCTTTATACCATATGCTTCACTAACAATCTGAGAATTGCAGAAATATTTTATGCAAGACCGACGGCAAATGAACTGGTGCCTCTTTGACACCTTTTCGCTAGTTCTGAACCAGAAATTATGTTCTCTAGTTATTGATTTCCCTGCAGGGTAGCCAATGCATATAATCTTGTACGCCGCAAAGTATGCAAAACATATTTTCCTTTTTAGCAACATTTTGCATGTGCATTACCCTTTTACCAATATGTATGTGTGTACATATAAATGTATGCATGTGTAGGTACATACCCAGCAAACAGACTCGTAAGCCTAAGCTAAAGCTAAGTTGTTAAACTAGAATACGTTGGCAGCGCTGCTTGCACTCATTCTCTCTGCTCCAAATGTTTTAATACTTCATTTTAACACATCCAAAACAGAGAGAAAGGGAATTGAGTTTTTATGAGCAAAGTATGTACAATTTGTGGCGAGCGTAAAAATTGTGTATTGTCGCCTCAGTCCATTTTCAACTGACTACCTACAATGAAGTGTTAAGTGGTTAAGTGCGCGCGCTTAACTCATTCCGATATTTGCATATACATATGTACATGTACATATATATGTAAATGTATGAATAATAACGTTTCAACCCTACCCCCTATCAGAATATATTTTTTATTATTAAATTGTCGCAACGCTTAAATTGCGCAATAAATATGACTTATGCAGCTAAACAAAAAGAACTTGTTATTAAAACATTAATAAGGTATTCATACACTACGTAAGGCCTGTATATCAGGCCATAATAAGGCCCTAAATAAGCCTTATTTTCCTGGCGGTTCATGCTATCATACATACATATCTACATACTTATGTATATGTTCTGTCACGCCAGCAAAAAATCGTTTCCTCCACTTTGTGCCACTCAACCATTTCTGTTCTTTCTTTTCCTCCAAAAACCGGCCCCTACTACCCGATCAAGATGTTCTTCTCCTCTTTCTCTATTCCTATATGCGTTTCAATTTAACTTTTGTCACATTGTAGACAGTGTGAATTGGTTTCTTAAAAAATACACACATTTTTATTCTCTCATCATTCTGTAAGAAAAATGCCTCACTTCTACTGCAATGGCTTTTGTATTCGTTCTGCTTTTTCTGTAAAAACAATTATCTAAAACGTATGTACGTATATATGTATGTACATTCCAGGAGGTTTAAAGAAAAAATGCACGTACATACATATATACATACGTATACTTATGCTAAAGACCTTAAGGTAAAACTTTTCGGCCTATGAGAACAGACATATCCATATACATATGGGTATGTGGGTCCAAAACTATAGTCTAGCATCTATAGATATGCGTTAACGTTTTCAAGATTGTATGTACAAAATCCTTGTGGAAACAAAGAGATATGTACATATCGCACACTAAATCAAAAAGCGTCACAACTCAAAATTTATCGAAATCGGGTTTCTTCCATAAATTGGTACACAGAATATATCTCTAGCGGCTGCCAAAAAATCTTTTTTAACTGAGAAATAACTGTTATACGTAGCCTTTTCCCATATCATTGCATATAAAAATTAAAAATTGAAAATTTTTGAATTTTGAGTTGTAACGCTTTTTGATTTAGTGTGCGATATGTTTGTCTTCACAAGGAATGATATGGCAAAAGGCCACATCAGCCGACAAAATTTCAACAGCTCGGAGATGAGTCTATACTTTTCTTTTAACAGATTTCGACGCGCTGAATCTGAATCTGGTGACCGTCTTTTCAAATTGGTTCTAGTTTATGAGATATTTATGACAAAATGTGCAAAATAAGCGAAATTTTCTCCATACAAATAAATGAAAATTATTTGAGGCACACTTTTAGGCATTTTATTTAATGTGAAAGCGCTCTAAATCAAACTAGTAAAACCAGAGAACGTAGATAGATCTACGTTCTCTGATCAAACTAGTAAAACTGTCGCAGCGAAGCCAGCGACTGAAACATAATAAAAGCGACAACGACCGCCCCTACAAAGGCTCGTTGCTGCCACATTACAATATCCCAGCTAGCATTTGGAAGATCGTTTTCTAGAAAAAAATATAAAAAGTTTTTTTTTCAGATCTTAATTTTGTAATGTAAAATAATAAATTAAATACTTAATTATCTTATTAATATATTAATTATTATTAATAATTTAATGCTTTATGCCTCAGACACACATGTGGTAGAAATATTATAATATCAATACTATGATTTGGCTTTACTATGAAAATTTTCAATTAAACTACAATATGAGAGTGACACATATGTGGTATAGATCGTAATATTTCTACTATACTACGATGTGTGTCTCTAGCATTAGACTCTTATTTGGCATTTAGTTGTGTATAAATACTTCTGCTTTCTTGGTAAAATTTCGTTAGATTTACTGAGTTCTAAAAATGCTCATATTTTATAATGAAGTGGCAACTCGTCGTCCACTCGTCGCCGCTACCAAAATTAGAAATCGGTCTAAGTTGAAGACAACGTAATTTTGTCGGTGGACGACGTCGTCGAGAACTCTAAGTCAAAGTCAATGACGGAACGCAATCAGACTTTTAAATAATACAGCAAAGGAAATTGCATAAATGGCTAATGGTTATGCTTCACACATAGGCTTGCCCAGGCAATTTATGCTAGGTCCGCCACTGACGAATAGATATGTATACTTAGTAGATATGTCTTTTTCTTTCTGTGGACTTTTAGATTCTTTTTGCAAAGATTTTTTCTGAGTAGACCCCTAGTGAAATTTTATGGCGAATAATTTTCCGAAACATTTGAACCCTCTAACACTACACGAAAATATTATTTTAACCCAATTTTTAGAAATTCTGCAAAGATAGTATTTCTAAGGTCGCTAGAGAATTAAAATGTACCAGAAAATTCTCCGCCAAAAAATTTCACTGAGGGTCTCCACAGAAAAAAAAACCTTTGTAAAAAGAGCCCAAAAGACCACAGCAAACAAAAAACATATATTCCTCGGAATGTTAAATGTGCTTTATTTCTGTTTGTACTGATGCGATCGAAATACTCGATAAAAAGACGTATGCAAAGAAGATAGAGCATATACGGAGATTCTCCACTCTATGTACAACAGGAGCACTACGCACAACCGCCTAAGCAGCGCTAAATAAGATAATCAACCTGTACCCCGCGGACCTTGTGGCTGAAAGCGTGGCTGAAGAGACGTCTCGTAATTGCTTCCATAAGAACACATGGGTTTTAATTTTGACAGTGTCGTTGTCGTAACGTCGTGTCGTTACGCTTCGATTCTGATTTCATCCTCACACGCACACAGCAGCGCACTAACACAATTGTCGTTTACGCTTTTTCCGAAATTACTTGTAGCTAAAATAAAGATGATACACTCAAAAACTAGGAAATACATTCTGACTGGAATTTATAAACTTATTGAGCGTAGTCCAGAACAATGCTTATTCTGAATTTGATGGAGTACTTGTTATTATATTTTGTTGTTTTCGATGACTGATAATAGGATACCGAAAATCGGAACTCTTCGAAGACACATCGGGAAAATGCCTACGAAAGAGTCATAGTCCGGTTAGTCGAGAACGTAAACCCGTATACCGTGTCAGCTGATTCAACCTATTCAATGGGATTTGTATGTACACGATTATTCAACGACGCACGACGCAATTAATTTTCACAGCATTATACAACTAACTCAAAATGTCAAATTTTGTCGAATAAATTTGTGTTCATATGGCAAAAATATTGTTTAAGTAAACAGATAGCTATTTTTTATTAATTAATTTTTAAAAAGAAAGGAAATAAAACTATTACAAATGATTTTAAAATCCCAAAAAAACGTACATATATACATATGTATATAAATTAATATCAAGATAATAAAAGAAGATATTACTGAAAATTAAAGCAAAAATTGTATTTATCCACATATGGTGCCTGTATTTTCTTATAGGGCCCTTACACGATCAAATCATTTGATCAAATCGCGTGTCTGTGTAATTTGATCAAATCGTTGTCAAATAGCTCATCAAATAGCCCATCAAATTTCATTCTAGCTTTCTATTATTTACAATAGATATTTTATCACGTATTAATGCTGATATTTCTTTTAATTTGTTTATAGAATTAAATTTTGGAGCACAAAATGAGTGACACTGACGATTGCATTGCATATATTGCGTTAGCATATAATGCAACACACGTTTATTTACATTTGAAATTTGATCAAATGGTTGCAACACACGTCAAATGCTAATTTGGTACTGAAATTTGATCAAACAGCACCTTATACGCATCCACAACGCACGTCAAATAGCCATCCGATTTGATGGAAAACAAAAATTTTTGATTTCGGTCAAATCGGCATCAAACACGTACGTGTGAAAAACACATAGACAATTTTACTACCACAGATACACGATTTGATCAAATATTTGATCGTGTAAGGGCCCTATTAATTGATAACTCTTGATGGTCTTCTCGTGCAACTTTTCTACATTAAAAAGTTATAAATTGCCACAATAGATCTGAGTTTATATAACAAAATCGGGAAAAGTGTCAATTAAAGTGACGTCACATTAATATGATCCACACTTTTTCACCACCTATTTATACTAGAAAAGATATGAGTTACAGAAACTCAGTACAGATTTCCTAATTAAACACACATTTTTGTGAGAATCTTGTTGCTCCCCAATATAATTTTTTTTATGGATTTTCAATTTTGTAAATTTAATGTTCTGACTGTGTTTTTTGTTATTTTATGTTTTAGCCCTTGATAACTATCACCAAGGTGTGATGGAAATATATTGGGCAGCAACAAAATTACAAGAAAAATGTGTTTTAATTACCAACTAAGCCGTAAAAAAGTAACTAAATTAATAAAAAAAAAGTCGCCAACGACAACTTTAAAAACGATTAAATTAATATTTTCTTGTCATTTGGCAAATAATGCACAGTTATGTATTGAAGAGTAATCCGGATAACACTTCGAAGATTAGTAAAAATCTTGTTTGTTCAAAAATGACTAAATGACAACCCTGCCAAAATGTAAACAAATTATATATATATATGTAAATATGTGTGAGTAAAGCAGGTGATTGCTCCGTTGCCCTACGGGGTCAAAAATTCCTAAAAATTACATACGGGCATTTGCGTCAGCGGGCGGCCCACACGTTCTCGACTAACTGGACTATTAAGCTAATCAAACAATTGTGAGCCCTCTATTACAACCAAAAGCATATCTAATCTATTACAATCGTCGGCATCAGCTGTTCGTCTGTTTTCATTTGGCTGGATGCACATGTCAAATCAGCTATTTATTTATTTAAATTTTGATAAATTTTTTAAAAACAAAAGAGGCTTAGCTCTTCGTTTTATTTTTTATTAGAATTTACGTTGATACATATTTGTCCAGAACAAAATTCTAAAAAATAAAATATTTAATTCAATTGTAGATACAAGAAGGTAATTCACCAAAAATTACGCGATGTCCAGCTTTTTTATACCCACGTCATGGGGAAATCTAGTGGATGCAATGAAATTTCGCTCGAAGGTTTCATTAGGACCGAGCACCAGCGACAAAAAGCCGACGGTAAAAACCAAATTGAAAAAGAACATTAAGAAAACTGTACGGGACGAGGCATCTACATTAACCGCGGCCACGATTTCCAAAACTAAGTCAATAGACAAAAGAAATGACCAGAAAATGAAAGCAAAACCAAATCAAGTGCTAAATGGGCGAATAGTTAAAGAAATTTCAAATAAAAAATCGTCGTTAAAAGTGCCGATGGCTTCCACAGCCCTTTCGAGGGGTGGGGGTGGGTCAGTCACCAAATTGAAAACAAACAAGAAAAGCAGACAAAGAAATCTTCAGAAGAAACGCACAAGCGGTGGCGATGGCGTCGGAGCGGCTTTGTCTTCTGATTCTAAATCAAATACGTCCATGGCATCAGCCAAGGTCGAACTAACCACCTCACCCACTACAGACGATATAACCATTGACACAAGTGGACCGCAGGCGTTAACCGATTTTGGGGACATTGGTTTAAAAGTTTTTGAGCATTCATTGAAACAACAGCTGTTGGCTGGACGTTTTCGCTTCATAAATGAACAGCTATACACAATGGACAGCGCAGAAGCGGAAGAGATGTTCAAAACAGATGCTGATGCATTTGACGCATACCACGCTGGATATCAACAACAAGTGGAAAAATGGCCTATGAATCCATTGGATCGTATCATTAAAATGATTAGGCGCTTACCAAAGACGCTGGATATAGCGGATTTCGGTTGTGGCGAGGGTCGATTGGCCAAATCGGTGGCGAATAAAGTTTACTCAATGGATTTGCTTAGCACACGCAGCGATATAATTGCTTGTGATATGGCACGTACACCACTCAATGATCAATCGGTGGACATTGCCGTATATTGTCTATCCCTGATGGGTACGAATTTAAAGGATTATTTATTGGAAGCGAATCGTGTGTTGAGAATGTCCGGTCTTGTACTGATTGCCGAAATCCAATCCAGATTTGATGATTTGAATAAATTCATACGCGGTTTGCAAGCCTGTGGCTTCGAACTGGTCAAAAAGGATGTGAATGACAAACTGTTTTATTTCTTCCAATTTAAAAAAGTGCGCAATGTGGGCAAAGTTGCTATAATTACGCCATTCACATTGAAACCATGTCTCTATCGGAAGCGGTTAGTTCGACTTGCAATTGCTTATTCATATGTACATATTAATATTTTTATATTTCTTGCAGCTGATCCTTGCTAGCCAATTTCTAAAAACAAGCTCCGCGGACTGAATTATAACTTAGGTGTCAATAACTAATATGAAATGAAATATATATTGAATTGTATGCAGAGTACAAAAGACCCAATGAAATATTAGATGTTGCGTGTACTAATTTTCGCCTCTGCAGTGGCCGCCTACCCTCCGAGTGTATTTTTTTTTTTTTTAAATTTCAGCTGAATCTATTTGGTAGGGCACGTCCCGACTTGGGAATAAGGTTTTATACAAAGTAATATATCTATACATATATGTATCGACGGCTTAGTAAAAGACCACCCTATTTCAAAACTTGTTCCAACAATGCCCAATTTCAGAGTTCTTCAATAACGCCGATATGTAAGAAACCTATTTGTCATTCCGATACGAAGCAAAGCGAAGCTGAAGTTTGTTGTGAACGTACGCGTTTCTTTGCAATTTACACTTTGACATGAAGATGGTGCTGTTGAATGCCCATTTGACAGGTGCGAAATTATTTTGTGACACACTTAACCCATGCATTGCAAACTTAGACTAAAAAAAAATATTAACTTTATTTTGAATCGAAATTTGAAAAATTAGCGCTAAATCTGTATTTTTTCGTTGTAAGCTACATATATTTTGATGCAAGTACAATATATATGTAATTGCACCATTTAAAAAATTTATTTCATTTTAAAATTGCCAAAAATATTTCGCAAAAACTTTTCCAAACATAAGAAGTACCTGATATTCGATTGGGCGCAGGGTGTTTTGTTTTTCATTCGACATTGACAAAGCAATGGAAGGCAGCGGATGAGTGGTGGGGAGGTGCTGGGAGGAACGATTTCAACTTTTCGCTTTCGCTCATGCTGTAAGATTGGTTTTACATAGAGTGTAGTCGTTATAAATTTTTTCCGCTATTTCGTATAAATCGTTAGTTGTTGCTTAATTGTGATAATACAGATTTTTTTAAATCTTAATTTGCTGAATTCCATAATTGAATTTTTGAGCAGGAGTGAAAAATAGAAAATTAACGTTAATCTTCAGTATTTGCACCGAAAACTTGCATTGCAACAACAGTGGTTCGATTTGCAAAAAAAAATAAAAATAATTAGATATACATTATCGGATACATAATTAATAAAAGAGATGGCTGGACCATTACCATTGCTAACACAGGAACCGGCTTATCAAAAGCTGCAGCAATATTTCAATGCTCAAGGCAAAAATATCAATATGAAGGAGCTGTTTGCCAGCGATACAAATCGCTTTAAAAAGTTTAGGTAAGTACCTAGTATGTTCATGCATATGTATGTACATTGGTAAGAATGTGAGATTTCGTTGATTGATGAAAATCGTGTAGTTGCAAGGGCTAGTGATAACGTACATGCATATATATATGTACATACATAGCTACATAGGTATGTATGATTTGAATTGATATTTTTCTTTATTGTTTCTCTGTGGATAACCCACAGTACATACATATGTATATATCCATAATTCATATCCATCAATCGATTTAGTTAAAAGTAAGAACAACACCTTTAAAAGCTATTGCAAAGTGAAAGGAATATGTATAGATACAAATGTATGTACATATGTATATACATACAGTGGTGGCCTGATAATTAGAAACGATTCATACAGGTATCAAAATCGATGTACAAATTTTGTCTAAGAGCATTTTTGGGAATTATTGCCATCCTTTATGATCGCCTAGGCAATGGACATTGTTGTCGTATAAACACGTTTTCCATTGAGGTAATATTTTCTCTAAAAAATCTCTTTATATCCCGACCCATAAGTTTTTGGTTGGCCACATAATTAGAAACGCCAACATTCTCTTGGAATATTTCGCTGTTTTTTTTATTTTGTTCTCGAAGTATAGTATCCTTTGAGTATTCAACAGATATATTGTGAAGAATTAATACATAAAACCAATCTAAGTGGTCAAAGACCAGTCCACCATTAAAAAATTGAAAAGTTAAAAGTGTAGCACTATCTTATGGATAAAATGTCGATACTTCTTGTAGCATAGGGGTTTGGGTTTGGAGCAGTTAACATATACTGTAATAATAACCTATCTGCAATTTAATCAAAGAAGTGAAGAGCAAAAAATATCACTATCGCGGTAGAAAAAATCATATGTAAAGGAGGCAATTTTCGTTTTTCGTTCAAATTAGGGCCGAAATTACACGGTTTATGAGCTTTGAAATCTTGGCAAGAATCAGAAGAAGGTGCCCGTAAGAATCTACACACCGTTGGTGCATCGCACAAAAAAACTCAGATGAGTCAAAAATATGGTACTACAGAACAATAGCATTGCGCCATCGGAATGGTTGAAAAGACCACTATTATAAAAAAAATGTTCTATACCAATGAAAATCAGCTTAGTTTGGTACAATTTCACGGTGAAGTGTACTTCGGGCGATTTCCAAGCAAAATTTTATATCCCAGATGTCCTTCGAGAATTGTGAAATACAGAGATGGGTCGATTTTGGTGTAGGGAGTGTTTTTTTTTGGCCTGCCACATGTCCAGTCATAGCTGTAATGGTGATAATGGATCAAAAAGATTACAGTAGCAATTTAGTAAACCCTATCGAGCCACATTCCTTTCAGAATATGCCAACTCATTACTTTGTTCGGTATGATACGACACGGAAACCCTCCTCAAGATTAGTAAAAAAGTGGGTTATCGGTCCAAAATTTTGTATTTTTTGGTTGTTTTTCGTAAGATCCTTTTCTCGTGCCAATTTAAGGTTTGTTGGCAAATATCAGAAGAGATCCCAAGCTCTAAAATCCCTCATAAGTGATGAACTCTTCAGGTTTATTCAACAGGCGTGGCAAACCATATCAGTATGACCATGCTAAACACTAATGGATGTTATATGACGAATATTGTCCAAAGATTCTAAGAATGTGTAATAACTCTCAAAAAATTTAAGATTTTGCTAAAATTTCTCCAAAATTACCGGCGTTTCTAATTATGTGACCAAACGGAATATAGTAAACTTTGGGTTAAGTCCATTTTTTTTTAAAGATTTGCGAATACATGAAACTTTGTGTATATTAAATTCAATCACATATAATTACTTAACATCATGCAATCAAGACTTTTAATATTTTCACTCCAGTTTTGGAAATAAAGGACCAAATATGTGAGCTGTTAAGTCGTTTCTAATTATAAGGCCACCACTGTATGTATATCTTTGGCCACAAGTTATAATCGCCGAAGTCGTAAATTATGATATCGAGATAAATTGATTTTTATATTCGAATGTTTTTTTTAAATCACAAGTTGATTAAAAACTATGAATGTCAATCGATTAAATTTTGTATACCTATAAAAAAAATGTTATGAAGAAATTTCATTAACTACCTACATATGTATGTATATATGTATATAAATTTTGGCTGTTATACAAATTCAGTTATACATATGTTTTTTTTCGATTTTTTTTTATTACATATTTATTTAGCGCTATCCGCTAGCCACATTTCTGCATTTTCCGTTTTCTGATATCCTTCTTTGGTTAGAAGTTATCAAACACAGCTACATATATGCTCTCAGTAGTAGAAATGCTCTGTAAAATCAGTTATACATCTATTTTCGTATAATTGTTTTTTGATTTCAGGTTATTTTTGTGTAAAAAAATTATTTAAAAAAAGCGTATGAGACCAATTTTCAAAATAGGAGGGGCACTGGTCAATTAAATAATGCATTTCCAAGCTATCGCTAATTGCATCGGACCCTAGCGAAGAATTGTATACACATCTTTCACGATTTCTTACCCCCACTAGCAAATTTAAACAATTTGTAAAAAGAGCTATGTGCTGTAAAACGGCGCAAATGCTTCATGCGAAGTTGTTGGTCAAAAAAAGTAAAAAAAAATTGCACAAGTCTATTACATATGTGTAGTATCATTAGTTAAGAATTCAAATTAGAAAAAATATTCTCTAGGATCACCAGAAAACGGGTTTTTTGCTCTCCTGAAAAGTTGCTGAAAAACGTATAGCTCTTTTTGTTGGCGCAGCGACGATATGTACCTCTAATTTGAGTTAAGCCAAAATGTTTTTATTACTATCTTTTGATTGGAATAAGTTATAGGTATGGGTGTTTTACAGAAATATAGAGTATAACAACGTGGTATACCTATATAACTCAATTTTGTCCTAAGTCGACTTGGGCGGTTATGGCTTGTGACCACAGATATGCTCTATGTATATGCAAATAGTTTCATATGAAGCACTGATATTCCAATAGACCGCTTAAATCAAAACTCATGTAGGTATGTAATTAAAATCAGGCTTTGACTTTGACCTTATACTTAAGGTTGATCGACAAATATACATGCATACGCACATATTTGCTTACATATAATGAATATTGCATATTAAAATGCAAGTGAAAGTTAAAATAAATATGCATATACATATGTATGTATGTATCACATGATAAATTGAGAAAACATTTAAAAGTCCCTCGAAGAACGATTGTTACAATTTTTTGCCTTTTGTATTTTTTTCATACATACATAAATAATTTTTTTTTTTAATAACACGTATATTTCTATTACCTTGCCTGCATTCACATTAGCTTACGCCTCAAAACACCTAAGGATGGCGAAATATTAATTGACTATTCCAAGAATCGCATAACCGATGAAGTATGGCCATTGCTTCTGGATTTGGCAAAATCACGCAAAGTAGTTGAAGCGCGCGATGCCATGTTTGCCGGTGTGCCGATTAACATCACCGAAAATCGTGCCGTACTTCATGTCGCCTTGCGTCATCGTGGAAACGAGCCAATATTGGTTGACGGCAAGGATGTTGTGCCATTGGTACGTGCTGAGCTGACGCACATGAAGGAATTCACCAATCAGGTCATCTCGGGCGTATGGCGTGGCTGCACCGGCAAGCCAATATCCGATGTGGTTAACATTGGTATTGGCGGTTCCGATTTGGGTCCGTTGATGGTGAGCGAGGCGCTTAAACCATACTGCAAGGGACTGCATTCACATTTCGTTTCGAATATTGATGGCACACATTTGGCCGAAGTTTTGAAGCGGGTTAACTATGAGACAACATTGTTTATTGTGGCTTCGAAAACATTTACGACCCAAGAGACAATAACCAATGCAACTTCGGCAAAGACTTGGCTGCTGGAGCATGCCAAAGAGGTAAGTATGTCCATGTCATATAGTTTGTTTTTGAAACACAAATAACACAATTGTTGCCAAATTTGTTTCGCATTCAAGACCTCGGCTGTTGCTAAGCATTTTGTAGCGTTGTCCACCAACAAAGAGAAGGTTACTGAATTCGGCATCGACAGCAAGAATATGTTTGGTTTTTGGGATTGGGTTGGTGGCCGTTATTCGCTTTGGTCCGCCATTGGGTTGTCGATTTGCCTTTCAATCGGCTTTGAGAATTTCGAACAGTTGCTGGAAGGTGCTTATTTCCTAGATAATCATTTCAAAACTGCGCCTTTGGAAGAAAACGTAAGTGCATACATATTTACATGCATACATACATATGCACATATTAGGATCTTAACTAAATATAGATCCTCTTATTAACAGGCGCCGGTGATTCTTGCACTTTTGGGTATTTGGTACTCAAACTTCTTTGGTGCCGAAACGCATGCACTACTGCCATACGACCAGTATTTGCATCGCTTTGCCGCCTACTTCCAGCAGGGCGACATGGAGAGCAACGGTAAATTCGTAACGAAAACCGGTTCCAAAGTAGTGGACTATAGCACCGGCCCCATTGTTTGGGGCGAACCGGGCACCAATGGCCAACACGCTTTCTATCAACTTATCCATCAGGGCACACGATTGATTCCGTGCGATTTCATTGCACCGGCCCAAACACACAATCCCATCGCTGGCGGTGCCCATCACAAAATTTTGTTGGCCAACTTCTTGGCCCAAACGGAGGCGTTGATGCAGGGCAAAACTGCGGCAAAAGCACGCCAAGAACTGGAGAAGGCCGGTTTGTCTGGGGAGAAGTTAGAGGCTCTGCTGCCGCACAAGACATTCACTGGTAATCGTCCAACCAACTCGATTGTGGTTAAGAAGGTCACACCATTTATTTTAGGTGTTTTGATAGGTAAGTTACTGAAATGGAATGAATGTGGAGCATATTTCTTGAACTATGAATGCACTTTTGCTTTTGTTTCATTCTAGCTCTATATGAACATAAAATATTCACACAAGGCACCATTTGGGATATTAACTCGTTCGATCAATGGGGCGTTGAATTGGGCAAACAATTGGCTAAAGCAATTGAGCCGGAATTAGCTGCAGCTGGCGACGTCAATTCGCACGATTCGTCCACAAATGGTCTAATTAATTTCCTTAAGGCGAATTGGTAAATGTATTTCAATACCAACTAACTAACTAAACATGTTCCGATGCCGCACAAGCTGGAGAGGAGAGCAAAATATGGGGGGCAAAGAAAATTTTATGTACCGCTTTTATCAAGTAGCTTATATGCATTAGAATAAATGTATGTATATAAAGATAATATTATATACATGCGAGTATATACATACATATTTATGTACAACTTAGTGGTTTTGTTTAGTTGTTAGAATGCTTAAAGTACATAATTGTGAATGAAAATTAAATTTGATAAATTACATACATACATACATATATTAATTGTAAATGTGAAACTAATTTCAAAAATCTAAAACAACTAAATGCGAATTTAAATTTCATGTATGTATGTAACTACAGCTGAATTGCGAATTTATTAATGGTAGTGTACACTATTGTCAAAAGATCACTAAAATCCTCATACAGGGCTCACTCAGTTTCCTAAATAAGCTAAAAAAAAAATACTATTATCACTTCTTGTATTGAATAATAATAAATTTGATGTTAGATGTTAAAAAAAAATAAAATAGAAGTATTATTCTTTTTTTATTGTATGTATAGCTACGTATGAGCGTTGTCCAGTTTACTATGCTGCAAACAAAGGAGAGTTTTCTCGCTTCACCACACAGAGCCGGTTTTGTAGGGGAAACTTTCTGGTTTGTACAAAATTCAAATACAAACATTACGGAGTGAAAGTATTTTCTTTATTTTTCTTTTCTGCTTTTCCTTAAACATTAAGAATTTTATGTTTCCATTTCCTCGTCTTCGTCGCTCTCACTTCCACTCTTACTATCTTCTTCATCGTCATCATTATTGTCCTCCCCATCTTGTTCCATATTTTCAACATTCTCTTCAACCTCTTCATCCCACTCATCGTTCGATGCGCTCTTTTCGCATGCATCCTCTAAATCCGATTCAGCTGAATCTGTAAAAAGTTAAATTATTTTATTTTTTTTTTTTAGCAAAGGTAGCGTTTTGTTTAATTTTTTTTTTGATTACCATTATCTTCGTAGACTAGCACATTTGCATTATTCAAGCTGTCTTCGTCTGTGTTGCGTTTGATTTGATTAATTAGTAGATCTAGGCGTCCAGAAACTCTGCAGGGATAGTAATATTTGGTTTCTTTAAAATATTATGAATTTTTAGAATTTGTGTTAATACAAACTTTGTTAATTCCTTAAGACAATTCACACGATGTTCAATGATGCCAATGCAGGGACCGAATTTATCCAACAAATCGTCAGATCCCAAAGCCATAAGCTGACTGGAATGTGTTTGAACAAGAACTCTCAGCCAATCAACGGCATATTCGACGCTGAAAATGAACAATAATATCATTATTACACAAAATATTCATTACATGGGATCCTGATTATATTTGTATATTACTTCATCCGTTTTTGTTGCATAAATTGAGTCAGCTCACTGAGCAAGGGACCAACATATTGCACTGGCAATTTGTGAAGGGTCAACTGTATCGTTTTAAGGTCGTGTGTATGTAGCACAGAGCGTAATAAGCTATAAATAAGTAAAATAAAACAGATTTATCAGCGCGTTTTTTTTTTCTTTGTGTTAACGCAATCGCCGTCACTTACATATTATCTTTGCTATGTAGTGCCTGCACCAGCAGCTGTACTTTGCTTTGCGCTTGGGGTGTTCCACTTCCACCGGGGAGTGCATTCAAATTTAAATTTTGCAGGCGTGATTCCATTGGCATTTCTACGGCTTTTAATTTCTTCTTTGAAACGGTCACCGAAGATCTATAATCGACATCGGGTTCATTGATAAGTGGCGTTATGGTTTTCTGTGGCATGCCAGGTATCCCTGTCGTGCTATCCTTTTTGATTCCTTTTCCCCGCGCCAAATATAATGTCTTTGGATCGGTGCGTATAAGCACTTGTAACTTTTCAACGAAATTCGGTGTTAACCGTTCGAAAGCTATAAAGCTTTTATTTCCATAGCCAAATATTAATTCGTTGGAGCGATTGCTATGTTGCAATGACGCAGCAATAGCCGGTATTGGGGCAATAACAGTTGCACTGTCGGACGCCACTTCAATGGTTATTTTCGGTTTTACGGGTTTTTCAGGCTTCAAACTGCAGCAAGAGGAAAGAATAGTAAATAAATCCAAACAAATTTTACTGCATAACTTACCTTTCCCTTGGAATTAGGTAAACATGTATTACGCCACTTCGTGTTACACTGGCCACACGGACACTGCCCTCGTTGTCCACTTGACAGCTGAGGCAGTGTGCCACATTTTCCATGAGAAGTGTGCAAGCAGCACTTTTATTACGACCTTTCTTGCCCACCTTCCACAGACATATTATGCGTTCCATACGCGATGTACTCAATACATATTCGACACTGCCATCTAGCAGCACGGAACTCATCATGTTTATATCCGATGTATGTCCTATAAAGGTTTGTACTAAATCATGTGTTGCAGCGGAATAAACTTTGATTTGACGTCCTCCAACTACCAAATTATTTGATATAGGCAAATATATGATGCCATATGGCTTTTCCGTTCCAACTGACCACGATGAAACTTGCTTTTCCCCATTTAGAGACCACGCTATTACTTGGCAATCTTCTCCGCAGCTATAAAGGTTACCTTCAGCATCTTGAGTTAAACAAGTTATTTTTCCACTATGTCCATCACCTTTTAAAGTTCTTTCAATCTGAGAAATAATATAAGAGAAACATTTAAGTTTATATGTATGTACATACGTATTTCAAATACTACATCGCTTCTAACCTTTCCCAACGCGTAGGAATAAAGTGAAATATGTCCATTGCTCGTGCCCAAAGCTAGATAAATTGTTTCTATACTTTTGCTTGAATCGATCAGAGATTTTCGGCTTTTCTTTGACTTTTTCCACTCTGTCTGTTCCACCCTGGTTATGACTGCCTCAGCAATCACCCATGTGAGCGCCGTGCATGGTCCGGATAATTGTAGATTTGGCGTGTATTCTTGTTTAAGCTCATTAGTTTCGGTATCCCATATTCGCAAAATGCCTTGATCGTTAATTAAAGCAAATAGTTTGCCATTCGGTGAAAAACTTAACACGTGCTGTTGACCAAGCGCCATGGTGTTTACTTCAAAAATAAAGGATCTGCACAAAATAGCCCTCAAAACACATGTCAAAGAATAGAGTTGCCACTTGTTTTAAAATGTAAAGCCAGCATACATCAACTTATGTTATACTATGTTCACGTTGGAGAGTTAACTAGAGTTAATGGTTTGGAGTTAATAGATAACTTTCAAGTGTTCATGTTGCGGGGGTTATGTAACTCAGAGTTTAATTTGACATATGCTAGGTGGCTGCAATACTACATACATAGATTTGCTGCGAATCTTATGTCAAAATCACACGTAACCTTCATAGAAGATTGACATAAGCATCCCATTATCCGTCTATTGCGACCACCTAGCTGTTCAATTAATGCCAATGTTTTAAAAGTGCTACCAAATTTTGGCAAAAAACAGGGTTGCATTCCATTAACTCAAAATAAACTCCAAATGAAAGTAGAGTTAAATGGAGTTAAAGGCGATTTTATCAAAATAATTTGTATGGTTAACTCAAAGTTAAGAGTAGAGTTAAGTGGCTAACTCGCAATGGCCACTTAACTCTAATTAACTCTTCAACGTGAACATAGTATTAGAAACTTTTGCAAAAAATTACAGACTTTCTTCCACAAAGACTTCTCTAATTTGGAAAATTGTGAAATAATAAGTCTGCATGTTTCTGACTCCTCATAAATTGTAGTTTTGTGCTGCTAAAGACACCCTCTTTAACAAGTGAAACGCATTTTTTCGTTATTATAGTACCATTATGGGTAAGTGTGGGGTTAAGTGAAAAAGCCGGCAGCACTGTCTTGTGCATCTATTGCACTAGCTGTCACTTCATCGCTATTCACCACTTATTCACCTCTCCAATCTCAATAACAATCAGCATTCGCGTACAGTAGCAAACGTTCAGTGATTATAAAAAAAATTCGATATAAAGAAATAACTTATAATATTCTCTTAAAATCCAGTCATTGGAATAAAGCGCATCTGAAGGTCAAAATTTCGCAAAACCTAGATTTGCGTTTTAGTATATAAAGCAAATATACGTACATATGTATATGTGACTTTGCCCTCTTCCCTATTAGCACGCCAAATCGCTTGTTCCGAAGGCGGCTGTGCAGTGGCGCAAATTGCGAAAGATTTTCAATTGTTTATAAAAGGTCATCTGACCTTAATTCTACATAAAGTTAAATATATAGCAAAGACGCTTATTAACTGCCGATGAGTATGATGTCTACTTCATACCTCAAACTGTTTGAGGACTTCGTGCAACGCAAAGACGGCGATGGTCCACGGCAGTCGTCCGCTGAACGTAGCCAGGAAGACGACGCAGAGGTAAACATGAATGATATTGGCTAGTGTTAGGCACAATTTTAGATGAAACTGTCAGCGCTGTGCATGCATACATACATATATATGTATTATTTATGCATTTGTTTATAAAATTTAGTAAGATTATGTTGAAATTGCAGGAATCTATTACAATCGTTCATGTGGAAACTAAGTCAGGCGGTGCTGCCATATGAGCGACATATCAAAGTCTCAAAAAAAGTAGTTGAGGTATCCGGCATACGTTCATTTCGCGCAAGCCGGAGATACCTTTTTTGAATGGGCATTTGACAGTATGGTTTTTGTTGAAAGCGTTTTATAGCTTCGCACAAAAATTATTTAATTCAATTTTTTTATCGTTGGGGGGTAAGTGGTATGTATGCTTTTTCATTTGTGTAATGTTTATGAAAATGGTTCGAGATATGTAGGCTCTCAGAAGCTTGAAAAAATTACATAATCTACACAAAGAATAAAAAATAATCGTTATTTTTTAAATTTTGACTAAAAAAAACATACTGAAGAAGAAGTGCTAAACGGAAAAGAAGAACACAGATATAATCACCGTAACGCAGACTGCATTAACTTTTATATTTTCGATTTTTATAAAAAAAAAATTTTAGTTTAGTTTTAGTTTTTGCTCAGAAAATACGTTAATTTTTGAGTTTTATATTATATACTTTACCTATTTGTATGGCGAAATCAAGACAAATTCATTCATATGGTAATGGTAAGTGAACAGCTGACTTCTTCTTCTTCTCGTTTTTAACTCTCCGAGTACAGAAGAATGTCATACAAAGAAATATTTGACTTTAAGTTTGACATTCTGATGGACAAAAACTTAAAGCGAATCGAGGCGAATATTGCCGAATTCGCCCTGCCATTACCATAATGAATTTGTCTTGGGCGAAATCTACATTGCAGCCAAAATTAAACGGAAGAAACTTTTATTACTGAGGATAACTTTTTTTTTGATCGAAAAATAAAACTCAAAAAATAACTTTTATTTTTGAAGTAAAAAAAAATCAAGAAACAACTTATTTTGTGAGCAAAAAATAAAACAGAAAACATTTATTAAAAATCAACTTTTTGCATATAATTCATAACCGTTCGGTCCCTGGTGAAATCCATATTTGTCAGTATGTATGTATGTATACTATTTTAGTTTGCCCCGATGTTTCTACATTGAATAAATTTTGCGAAATGAGAAATAGCTGCCAAACATCAAAAATGGCAGTAGGAGCATACTTCTATGCGAGAAAAAGCATGCTCGTACTTTTGGCAGTTCCACACTGGATCTCGCATACCTTGCCCGGCATGCCGAATATTCCATATACGAAACACTACTTTTGCATAACAAATATGAGAATGTGGCAGCTTTGCGTGCGACGCCATATTGCGAAATAGGAAAATCAGTGATGAAAATGTGAAGATGAAAATTATGTTATATTTATAAACTAATGTAAATAAATTTTATTGAAAAGAAATTGCTGTGCGATTTTCGATCCCATACTTTCCAATAGGCATATGAGTGGTTAAATTACGGTAGTATGGTGTGTGTACATAGCGATAGCATAAATTAAACTATATGTAGCTTGCAATTGCATGTACCCTATTTTTGTTTGTTTGTATATTTATTTAAAATTAGCGTAAAAAGCTGATTTGAAAATTTAATCACCCCGATTCTAAACGAAAAATCCACAAGGATTTTTCCGCTTCTCCCTGTTCCCTTATTCTAAACACAAATTCCTTGTGGATTTTTTCGCTTCTCCCTTTCCGGCTATTCTAAATGATGTTCGAAAAAGTGAAAAGCGAATAAGGAAGAAAAGTAGGTATCATGAATGAAAATAAAAGCGAGAATTTATGCCATTATTTTGTGAGATTTTTCACAAGACAATTTTAAGTGAATGTTGAACAAAATGTGAGTGAATATAACTTTTGTTAATAAAAAATACATAATTGAATTAATTATGTACTGGTTTGCTTATTTTTATGACGGAAAGTATAAACAGCAAATAGATATTTTAGTAAGTTTATTGAAGGGGCAGCCGGATATTTCGCGGCTTGTAGGCTGTAGTATCCCTTCCGGTTGTAGTAAGGGTGCTTGTTTTGATATGGAGCGATGATACGGACATGTGTTCCATCAATACATTCAAGGACACTAGAGATGTCGTAGTTTTAAAAACCGCACTTAAAAACTTTCTTTTTCGTCGCTGTTCATAGCTTTATGAATCCAAATCGGATACAACTCATTTTCAAAAATTTCAACAACTTTTAGAACTTTGCTGAAGGTGGATTGAGCCAATCAAACGTCAGAATTTTTTCCAACTCCCGTTTGATATCCGTCTTCAAGCAAAAAAACGGAAGAATGCGCATAGTTTTATTTAGGAGAGATTGCAAATAGTTTCTTTGGCTGCTGTGTATGTGATATTAAAATGTCCAATAATTATTTGGGTTGGCTTACCAATAATGTCACACGCCCCGAGAAAAACGACTTTTACTGGGTTGTAGGGGAGGAGTAGGTTCTGAATCAGTTAAATTTAGGCGCCGGACGTACCTAGTTTTCCCGGAATTTGGTAAAGATGTTAAATTTTTACCAATAACAACCCCAATTCCTCATTTACAAAACCAGTATCACTCTTTATTTTAGTCACAACACAGTATATTACTAATATACTTAATAAATTTTACAATATTGCGTTAAAATCACTTTTATTAAAAATGTTGCTAATAGCGACTTCACAGGGTGTACTACGCAGAAGGACATCACCGTGGCGGTAGCCACGGTTAGGGCACACGTTCGGACGGATGGCGTAGCCCAGGGTTATTTTTTATATGCGCGGCCGAAGGTCGCCAACGCAGAAAATTGTTCCGTGCAAAAGTTTTTTCGTTATCTTTCGAATTTATATGGAGTTACTAAACTTTAACCATAACTTCCTCGAAAAAGAGGTACGTCCGGCGCCTAAATTTTACGGATTCAGAACACTCTTCCCCTCCCCTACCACCCGGTAGAAGTCGTTTTTTTGGGGGCGTGTGACATTATTGGAAAGTTTC
The DNA here is from genome assembly GCA_960531455.1 of Urophora cardui. Lineage (NCBI taxonomy): Eukaryota > Metazoa > Arthropoda > Insecta > Diptera > Tephritidae > Urophora > Urophora cardui. The sequence continues at coordinate 1,643,803 of OY482670.1, forward strand.
GCCAAATATTTGAACTCAGGTTTATTAATTATATAGTGTTTAATAAAGCTGCAAATTAATAAAATCAATGCAATACTCAAAAAACTTGTATTTCCTATAAAGATTCCGTCAAACAGATTCGTACCATCGCGCAATCTTCCTCTTATAGACCTCTGCTACTTTCGAAAAGCAATACCATGTATATTCACTCTCAATTTTGTTAAATTTGCAATTTTTTAACAAAAATGCAAAATTTTTGGGGAAATTTCGATACGGGCCAGGCCCCTGAATTTTCGGTTTTTTTTTTTATTTTAGGGTAGGGGGGTCATATGGATCACTAAAATGCAAACGAAATCTTGGGAAAACTTATAGTTTATTAATAATAAATTATTTTTGCGTAGTACACCCCAATGCGTTGGCGGCCTTCGGCTGCGCTTAAAAAAAATAACCCTCAGCCGACAGAATTCTCTTTCTGGAGTAAAATCTACGGACCGATCCACAGTTGTTTTGAGTAGAAAAACATTTTGCGTTTGCGGCCTTCGGCCTCGCTTCAAAAAAAATTACCCTCAGCCGGCGGTATTCCCTTTCTGGATTTATATTTCTGGAGCAGTCCACAGTATTTTTGCATAGTGGGGTTTTAAAATTTGTAAAATTAACATTCACATAACATTTCCAGAAAATTTTATTGGAAAATTCTTAGTGGTTTGAAAATAAATACGGCATTCGCATAATATCGAAGGCGACACAGGGAGGCGCATAGACAAATTCCGAAGTTACTTTTTTATTTACAAAGGTAGAGTGTAATGTAAAAATCAAAGCGAATTCACATCATGGCCCAATAGGAATGGGCCAGTCCCAAGTGAATTCAGGTTTTAACCAAGGCGAAATATCATTTTGACACCACACTACCAAATACAATAACAAAATGCATCGGAAATTTCTGAATCCGCTTATGCGCCTACATTCCTAGATCTGCCTTGCAACAAAGCTGACTTCGAAAATCCGCTCACATGTTCGAAATTCTGTTCGCCAGTTTTTCTTCTCGCTAGTGAAAGAGAATAGGAGGAAATTTTCCTGGTGAACAAAAAAATCCACAAGGGCTGAGATCCTGGCGGATATTTAGAATCGGGGTGAATATTTGAAGCTTAAACTTAAAAACAAAGTAACAAAAATGGGCACGTTGTAACGTTATATGTATGTATATAAATATGTATGTGGGCAGGTGCTTCGGTACGGCTGAGTGCATGCATTGCAACAACATCGCCAACAGAACAACAAAAAAAAATAAAGAAATCGATTGAAAGCATGGGCTTTTAAAAATGTATTGATAGTCAGCTTACTCTACTACTGTAAAGCAGAAAAATTTGAAAAATATGTATCCAAGGAAAAAGCGTCAGTTTTCCGGAGGTTTTTTTAAATAGATTTTGATAAAATAATTTTTTTTTAAATATACAGTTTTCGATGTTGTATTGAAAACACGCTATAGAGACGGAGCAAGCATAGAAATTGGAAATAAATGTGCGCATTTCCTTTTTGTTACTTTTAAAAATTTACATACATTTCGTATTAAAAATTTTGTCAATCTTTTTATACTTTAGCTTAAGTCGAATACACATGAATCGGTGAGCGGAACATGTGGCAGTAATAGTAGTGGCGGTGGAGGAACCAACAAAATGGAACATAGCTATACACGTGATAATGCGAGGATTGTGGGGGGAAGCGTTAGCACTGGATTATCACCGGCACGCACTATACTAGTGCGGCGCACGCCACAGTGCCCCTCTTGTCATACGCATCCGCTTGAGGAGCACGATTTCGATGATAGCAATCAGGTCAATGTGCCAACGTATAATGAGATCGGCGCCAAAGAATCTATGAATGAGTGTGCACGCATTGCCAAATATGTGAAGAATAACAATCCGGACGATGATGATTGGGAAGCGCGCATTAATCAGTTAGTAACTTTAACGAAATTCTTCAAAAAACTTATAATTAAAAAAAATGTATCCACATATGTATATTTCTATAGAAGCGGTTGGAGTAACATGCAAAAGAAATTGTTTAGTAAGGTTGCAAACATTCTGGACAATGATCAATTGGGGCGTCTGGCCAATGTGAATCGGCAAAACGAACCTATGCAGCGTCGAGTTATTGTCGATAAATCGGCTGCACGTATGCGCAAGGCGTTGGCTGGCGTCGCTTGGGACTCGCGCCTCACTCAATGGCTGCACAGTCTGTTAATGGACTCTTTGCCGTCAACATACATGGCTTCATATTTGGATATATTGCAAACATTAAAGACTAAACTACCCACACTAATGGATAAAATGCTATTTGGACGACCATTGATGAATATAAGCCAAGAGCTCTTAGCACCGGTAATGAAAAACAAATGGGAGCCGATCGTCAATACAAAAATTCGGAAGCTAACACATAACGCAGTAATTGTGGCGCTACCATCTGTACCGACGAGCGGTCCGGTGCCGAAACGTTTGCAAAAATGGTACCATCAATTGGCGAATATAGCACAAATTGTACAAATAACGTTGCCCGCCAATGGTGAGATTTTTTTGTATTGATTAAATAAACCCCATAATAATTTTATTTTTCATCGTAATTTCAGTAAATCATATTGCACGCCAGCCGCTAGAACAGGTTGCCGAACAAATAGTATCCTTAACGCGCGTTAAAATACAAGAGCTGCGAAATGAGAATAACCAGCGTAGCATCATACTTATTGGTTTTAATGCAGGCTCGGCGCTGGCACTGCAAGTGGCCATGTCGGAGCATGTGGCTTGTGTAGTGTGTATGGGATTCGCTTACAATACGTTCAACGGTGTACGAGGTTGTCCTGACGATCGCATATTGGACATTAAAATACCGATTTTATTTGTGATTGGACAAAATTCGGCAAAAACAAGGTATAGAAAAAAGTAAATGTATGCAAACGACTTAACTATGTTTATAAAATTACTTTAATCTTGTAGCACGGAAGAAATGGAATCGCTGCGTGAAAAGATGCAATCAGAAACCGCCATGGTGGTAGTTGGTAGCGCCGATGACGTGTTGCGCGTGCCTAAAAGCCGTAGAAGATTAGAAAACGTTACACAATCTATGGTCGATGCAATGGTTGTGGTATGTACTTGCATTTGTCCATAGGCATCTATGTACATATATATTGCAAATTGTCTTATTTATCTCTTGTGTAACAGGACGAAGTTTACGACTTTATTAAAAAGATGCTAAGCAATCCGCCAGGACCACGCATTCCTACTACTGTTACTAGTTCAATGCATACAAAACAAGGACGAAATGCAATCGGAAATGCAGCTGGCGCAAACAGCGCAGAAGGTAACAACAAGTCGGGCACTGTACAGCAGCGCAAGCGTAAGAGTGACACTATGAACGCCGATCCAGAACAAATGCCAGTGAAAACAAAATGCATTCAACCGAGTAAGTATATTGCTTTTCTATTATTTACTGTAAAATTTTAATGCACGCTTATTAAACCGTTGCACTTGTTATTGAAATCATATTCATAATTTTGCATGTACTAACAAAACTCACCATAACCCTTGAAATCCAAATCCCATCCAAATCCAAGCCAAACCAAGAAAAATCAAAGTTCCCGATCCGTTCAAAGTGAAACGAAAGGGTAACCATGCTTTTTAATATTATTAATTTCGTATTTAATTTTTTACAAAATTTCTTGTTTCTCGTCCTTCCTTAACCTTGTTTTTGGCTTCGTTTTCATTGGTTTTACAGTTGGACGTCCTAGAACACGTCCATTGCCTACAAGCACACCCACAACGGCTAAGCCAGTGGCCAATGTTGGTGATGGCAACACTGCTAAGAGTGCACAACAACAAAAACCGCAAATTTCAACAAATTCTTCAGCGATCACGAACGAAGATCTGAACATGGCGATACAATCGATATTGGGCGATGATGCAGACACTTCCTTGCTCAATTCGAGCGCCGAATCAACAGCCGGCACCCAAAAGCTTGTGACAAACTATGAAATTGTTGCACCATCAAAATCGTCTCCAATGAAGACGGCGCTAATGAATCCGCTGCAAAAGCAGTCGACCATTTCAGCTGGCGCCAAAATTAAAATGATACCATCAAATCAATTCGTTCAACTGAAGCCGCCAATGCAGTCACAATCAAAAATCTACACCATTAAGACGGCATCAATGCAGCAGAACAGTCCAGCCGCAGTTGGCAGTAGTACATCGATTGGCAGCATCGTATCAACGTCGCCAAATAGCAGCGCCGCAACCACGCATCAGCAGCAGATTTTTACATTAAAATCGCCGAATGGCCAAACGACACAATTTGTTACGGCTGCACCGCCAGGCACAGCACAACAAAAGTATACGGTGCTGAAAAATGCGAGTGGCGGCGGCGGTGCTGCAGGTGGTGGTGGTACACATTTGCAATTTGCCAACTCTACTTTGAGTGCTGTGAAAACGACAGGCACCGAAGTCCAATCATCAACATCGAATTTAGATCTTTCAAATATTATCGATATGCCAATCGTATTTGCCGACAATGATGGCAATCTCTCTGACGTGGCTGTACCTGCAGCCAACACCAAGCCGGGTAAGTTAATGGATGTATAAATGTAAGAGATGCAAATTTTACAATTCGAATCATTTTTCTACTTTTAGCCAATAATTCCGGCATTGGACAATTGATTATAAGTCAGAAAATCATTAAAGAGGCCCATTCGAATGCACCGAACACCTCCAACATTGTATCTACATCGCCCAAATCGTATATAATTAACAAGCCGATTGTTAGTCCAGTTGTAAAGCAAGCGCCACATCAAACGGCCGTTGGCAATAAGCAAAATAAGGTTGTCTTTATAAATCGTAGTACAATGAAACCATATCCGAATATCATTTCGCGTACAAATGTCGCTCAACAATTGCCAAAATATACGAAAGTTGTTGTTACCAACCCAAAAACATCTGCAACAACCCTTGTACCACGCCCATCCACGCAGCCACTGACAACGGCACAAGCAGCAAGTGGTGGTGGCGGTGGCGGTGGTGGTTCCCCAATTGTGTCATCAGTGAAAAAGGTAAACTTGCAAGCATTAAAGCCAACGGTAAGCATTGGTGCGACGCGTCAATCATCGGGCATATTAAATATTTCAACTAAATCCCTACCACAGGTGCAAATAATTGGTACGGCGGCCGGTGTGGCGACCGCAAATGCGACTACAACAGTGAGTGGCGGCACTGCGCACAACATTCGTAATCCGATTATGGTGAAAAGCGGCGGATTGAAGCAAATCACACCACAACTCAAAACTCAATTGCTCAATCGCAATTTGACCGTACGCAAAGTGGTGAATATTATACCTACCTCATCCACAAAGGTCACATCATCAGCTGCCACCGGTGGCATTACCATAGTACAGGATGGCAACAATTCGACAACATCCATCCAGACCTCACCGAAGGTGATCACTTTGAATCCCGTGAATCCTTCAAGTTCACAATCAAAAAATGACTGATTGCCGTCCGCAGGTCATCATCGTAATCGTCATAATATTACCGTTTAATTCGACTATTCTCTTGTCGTTAATCTTTTTAATTTAGCGTTAGTTTTAAAAAAATGTTTAATTTTCGCATATCCCTAATGTATTCATTCATACATTTAGATTAGTTTAACTACTTGTGTATACATACATTTATGAGCAATAAATGCCTAAATAATAATTGCTTATTTCTCTTGTATTCGCTCCTTTGGCCAATCAATCGACGGTAAGTTATGTATGTAGATACATATATTTAAAAATCAATCGATTTATGCATAAATACACAATAATAGAATGTACATATATATATGTATAAATAAAATTAAAAAAAAAAATATCGATTAGTTTACAGAACCGTTACACAAACTTTCACTTTTGTATAAACTAGAATAATCTCTGATAGACATACAGACATAAATGTCCAAATACATACAAATATATATGTACATATGTATATCTATGAATTAATATTTTTTTTGTAAAATAAATAATCGTAACCCTCGTCGAGGTTCCACTTCAGCGCAAGTGCTTCACTTCAAAATATTAACCGCTTTTATCGTTGTCAAATGGCGCCAATACACCGGGTGGTCCACCAAAAGTACCTTGATATTTACTATTGACATTACCAACTGCTTGCGGGGCAACTGCGACACGATTTGCAAAGCTAGGGCTTGTGGCAAATTTGTTGAACGGCGCTGTTGGCGATGGAGCTGCACCTGATGACGCTGTTGCTACATGCACGCTATTGGAACCATCGGCTTGCACTGCAAAGCCCAGTTTTCCAGTGCCGCCCAGTACGCCTGGTGCTCCGCCAAAGCCACCTGTGTACTTGCCAGCTCCGCCGAAATCTGCGTTTTGCTGTGATGTGCTGCTGGTGGGGAATGCAGTAAAACCACTTGGCGTCGAAACCTTATTGGAAGTGGACGTAGTGCCACTGAAACTGCTGCTCGTACTTGCAAATTGATTTACCGAACTTTGCTGGAAGCCTGTGGATATGAAAATAAAAAAAAAGTCAGAATGCAAAGCCTCGCTGGGTCTGCGAATGAGTCTTTCCCTCTACCTTTCACTTTTTCTCCTCTTCCCATTTACCTTTAATTTTCTTTCCCTTCTTCCTTTTTCCCCTATCCCTTTTCTTTCCTTTATACCTTTCTCTTACCTCTTCCTACCCTTTTTCCTCTCCTAATCTTTCTCCATATATTGCTCCCTTTCCCTCTCTCAACACTTTTTTGATTCTTTTCCCCAGTCCCTTTTCTGCCCAATTGCCTTTCCCTTTCGCTTCCTCCACCATTTCCCTTTGGGCATTACATCGAAAAGAGTTATATATATGAATGTAGAGCCCTGATCCCCTTTTTCTTATTTCATACCAACATCGCAAAAAAAAAATTCAGGGTTATCCAGGTCCACGTTTTGGGATATATCTGGAAAACGGACTTGGACATCACAATGTTGGAGCCCTGCCTTTCAATTGAAACCAATATCGCTCAGAAACATTGCGGGGTCACTCGGTTCCAGACCTGCTCAACACCTTTATTGATGGCGGCTATACAAACGTACAGATGTAAGTATTTATGTAAGTGCAATACCAACCTTTCTCGAATGTTGTTTGTTGTTGTCCAGCTGTCGTACTTGCACCAAAACCAAATTGTTTCGTTGTTGTTGGTGCTCCAAAACCATTATTATTAGTTATCACCTTACCCTCAGTGCTCTTTGTAAAGGTTGTCTTCGGCGAGCTGCCATCCGCTATTGAGACTGCTGGGAATGACGCATCGGCATCGAAACCAGACGCCGTTGTTATGGAGGTGTCGAATGGAGCTGCAAAATTTTGATTGAAATTTGGTGAGGATGGATTTTGGATTATTGTTTCATCAGCGCTTGCTGCGCTTTGCAGTTGAGGCGGAGACTGAGACTGATCGAAGGTGTTCAGGTTAAGATTGTCCGTTGGAGCAGCATTCGTATTGCTGAAATCGTTTCCGACCGCTGTCGGGGACGTGAATAGGGCTGCATCTACTTGGTTGTTGTTGTTGTTTCTAACGTCGTCGTCGTTGTTGTTGCTATTATTGGGCACTTGGGCGAATGGATTATGGATGTTGGAGGATGGTTTTTTGGTGTTTGTTGTTGTTGTTACTTTTGATGGGAAATTATTGTTATTGAAAGCGAAAGTGCTTGTGGCGGAAGCTAGTGAAGTGGGAGTGTGCCGATCAGCTGAGTTGGGTGAATGTTGGAAGGAATTAAAGGAAGTGTCAGGGGAGGAGGATGTAATGGAAACGGGAACTGGTTTCGTTGTATCAGTTGCCAACATATTTAGATATGATGGCGGCAGTAGATCGTTGAAAACATCATCCGACTTGGACTGCTCGTCAGTGTAAGTGAAGGGCACACCTGGCGCTAAATCGGCATAATCGAAATCGGCCAACCACGGCGGCAAAGTGGCCGAATCGAATGGATTCTCTTCTACTGGTGTAGCTGGTGTGGTGGTAGTAGTTGTTGTTGTTATTGTGCTGACGGTGGTGGGGCTTGCTAAGGCACCAGCAGCCCCATTGAACTTTGACAAGAACGGATTAGAGTTTGAAATTTTGAATTCTCCCCCAACCTGAGGCCCACTTGCCACGTCCGAGGAGTCGCCGGTTATGGGATCTGCGTTGGGAGTAGGCACTTTTTGTTTAAAAGAAATAATTGGGTGTTGTGGTTTGGGTGTTGTTGTCTTGGCTGCTTCGTGTGATTGTGCAATATTATTTGATGTGAAACGTCCGTCGAATGAACTTGCTGCGGTTTTTTTAGTGGTTTTGCTTGGCGCGATTGTGGGATGTGGTCGTGGCGTCGAAGTGGTAGTAGGATGATATGTGGTTCTGATTGTGGTGGACACAGGGCGCTTACTTGTAGGCGCAACTGTGGTACGAGGACGATTTGTTGTTGTTGCTGTTTTTGTTGATGACGGTGCCGATGGCGAAAGCGTTGACGTAGCAACTGATTGTACATCCGTCGGTACTGGTAGGTCGATGTTATTGAGATCCGTATATGGCTCGAGTGGCGGCAGTAGATCCCGTGCGATTGTGTCATTGGCGTATTCGTGGATGTTTTCCGGAACGCTGTATGTAACAGCTGAATCCAATTCGGGATCATCGATATCAGCCAACCAAGACGGCAGCGTATAAGAGTCACCATGCTCCAACCGATAAAAATCGTCAGGATTTAGGGGTGGTGCTGGCGTGGTGGTAGTGCTGGGGGTGCTGCGGGTGCTCGTTGTACGGGCAGTAGTTGTTGTTGTGCGACGTGTGGTTGTTGCGGCTGGACGACGTGTTGTCGTTGTCGCTCTCGTTGTAGGTCGGTGAGTTGTTGTTGTAGCCCTTGCTGTTGTAGCCTTTGTGGGTGTTGGTGGTATAGTACTCGTTGATTTGGTTGTTGTGGCAAAGGAACTCGTTGGCACTTTAGAAGCGAATCTCTTATCATCGTTGCCACCAGTCCCCTCTTTTGGTATGCTGTTGTCTGCATTGGTTGTTTGTGCATCTTGCACTACTGGCGGCAGCAAATCCCACGCAATGACCTTCAAGGACGATCCCTCATCGGCTGGCATATATTCGACGGGCCCCCCAATATCCGGGTCGTTTAGCTCCGCAATATAAGCTGGCAGGGAATTGCCGCTACTGCTTTGAGGTTCATCTGGTGACTGATTTCGTGAATTTGCACCCAATTTTACTACAATTTGAGCATTTTCCACATCAACTGTTGCAGCTGCATTGGACCCCGTACCATCAATCGAGTCGTTCGGCACGGCAACGGCAATGGGATCTATTGAGGTAGGAAGGGGATTTTGGTATTTAGCAGCTATACGATTAATAGTAGCTTGATCGGTAGGAATATTTGGATAATTAAAATTACCATTACTTAGAGGGGGGAGGAAAGTGAGAGGCCACATTCTTGTGGGGAGTAATGGAAATGGGATTTCTTCCGACTTCTCGAATGAAGTTTCTTCTATTTTTGCCATTATTTTTATTATTATTATTAGTAAACTTAGTAATGAATAATTCTTTTCCATTTTCAAATGGTTGAGAATCAAGTGTTCGTAATGAAATTGGTGCTGAAGATGATATAAATGGTGATGGCGTACTAGAAACTAGCTCTGGTGAATGTAAATCGGTTAAATTAAATAAATTATGCTGAAGCTGATTAAGATTAGTTTGGGAAAATTGTTGTTTGAAATTGAATGTTTGCTTTTGCGATGGTGCATGTGAAGGCGAAGGCAAAGGCAGAGGCAGAGGCAAAATGTCTAGCAAAACTGTTGGTGTACTTGTGGTGGTGGTGTTTTTTGTGTGTGGTAACTGTGTTTGTGGTGAATGGTTTTTTGTTGTTGTAGTTTCCATCAATTGGTGCGATGTCAGCAAACCCACGCTCCTCGCCTTGCCGAATTTTGTGTTGGGATTCAAAGATTTCTTGTACAGCAACCGTTGCCGCCGCTTTAATATCGCCACTACTGTAGTTTGTGGGCGTGATGCTAGTGGTGGAATAGACTAAGTTACTTTCATCGATTTTTGTCTGTTGCAATCGAGCCAACCTATTCAAAATTTCCGTTTCTGTGTCGGTTAAATTCGAGGCCGTGCTTTTGAACTCTTTCGGTTGTTTGTGGCTTTCGGCGCCAATGTCAAGGTCTGCAGTCTTGGTATCAATTTGACCTGAGGCACTTACTATTTCTAGTGAAACCTTTTCATTGCCTTCAAATTGATTAACATCGGTTTCTTCAACGTTCGTATTCGTATTAAATTTTATATTCAAGTTGTTTGGTGTACTAAAATTTTCGTTTGCTTTTGTTTTTGTATTTAAACTATTGTTATTATTAGTATATAACTCACCAATAAATGGTGGCAGTAAATCGTCGGCTGGCTTCTTTATTTCGGTTATGCCTGAGGCATAATTGGGTATTTCGAATTGTAAACCCTGCGCACTGATCACCTTTCGGCCATCGGGTGTTTCGATCGGTTTGAGCGACTCAATTGGATTGCCATAACTATCGATGGCCGTAGGTTGGCTATCGAGCAAGCCACTGTCACCGTTATATTCACCGTTGTTGCTGTTGTTGTTGTTCATGTTATCGCTATTGAGAGCAGCAGCAAATGCGTCGCTAAAAAGTCGCGGTTGCGATTCTAAAGGGAATGGTGTATTTGCTGATGGGGCAATAAGAGCATCTGAAAATTAAGTTTTTTTTTGTTGTTTTCGTTTTGTTGATCTATCTTTGTGTTTTATAGTATATAGAGAGCTTAAAGTCTTTGGAATATATTTATTTACATTTATTTACAATAATTAAAAGAAATTATTTAGTGTACACACAAAGTTATGGACACAACTGTATATGTGAATAATGTGCTTGGTTGTGTGTAAATAGTTATGTATATACATTTGGTTTGCTGCTTCCCGGAAGTTGAGTATATACATTTGCACAATATCTGTAAGTAGTTTTGTGTCTATTGCCGAGTTCCCGTGGCAGTGATCCAGATCGGGATAAGAAGTTTGCATGCAAATGCAACAAGAATTTTGTGATCCTGGTGTTTATCTGTATCAATTTCAGATCCGTATAGATTGTAATAGATTTTTTTGATCCATATAAATACCAGGATCACCAAATTGTTGTTGCATTTGCTTGCAAAATTTGTATCCGGATCTGGATCACTGCCACGGGAACTCGCCTTATGTGTTCATATACATTTATTTAGGTGCCTATTTATTAATGCAATTTGTATTTATGTACTAAATGCATATATGTATATATTAAGTTGGTTATATGTACGTTTAAGTCACATGATGATAAGCGAATATGTGTTTGTTAGTAAATAGGTATGTTAATGTATAAGCAATCATTAAAACGTTATTAAATTAATTAATTTTGAGTATTTAATGCACCAACGCATACTAAGTATGTACAACCACAGAATAAACAGTAGGTATACATAAATGCGTGGTAGGGAGCTAGAAAGTGTTAGAAACGTAAAAGCGTTGCATATCTCAAGGCGTTAAAGACGGATGAATATGAAAATTATAAAAAAAAAGTAGTTTAAACTAATAATAAAGTATAACTATACTTATTTTAAGCTTAAGATACGGCGAGCATATTTTATATTAGATTTATAACATACAGTTGTGCATACAAACATACATATCTACATACATACGTAGATACTTCATCAACCCGCTTTGGTATCAAAAAATTCATTATCCATACACAAACATGCATACATAAAACTCTTCCTGTAATTAACTAGTCTTTAGACAGGAAGTTTTATACGAAAAAAAACTTATAAATCTTAACATAGGTCAATGTCGACATGTACATAGGTACTCTACTGTTAAAAATATTTAAAAACAAATTAAGTTTAATTGTTATTTATTTGCATACAGGTTTGATTTGCTTCAAACAACATTTGCTAAAATTTTTCAAGACAAGCAGAGGAGAGTCAGTCAATTATCACATTAAAAAAATCACGATTTACAACCAACCGCTGTCAACACTCTAAATTATAATAAATTATTTGAAAAATAGGTACCGGCATTATGTGACAGGTACATAAATAAGCATATGTACATACATACATGTATCCATACATAAATGAAACCAACACGAATGCTTCCATGGGCTAATTTTGGATTTCACTTCTTACTTCATATGCTGCCTGTCATTTGTCGAATTGCCGTGGGTAATTTTATTTACTTACAATTTTTAAATGCTGGCATATTCTTCATTTTAAACTTTAGTACCAATTTTTTTTCCTGTCGCAGCGTCTAATTGGCTAATTGATTTAATGAGGGACCTAAATTGTCTAGCTTCGCAAATATTATACCTTCTTGTTTAAATATTTTAATGGCGCACTACAGTGTAAAACACTGAATAAAAATTTCAAAAAAAAAAACAAAAAAAATATACATACATATGTATACATACATACATACAATATTCAGCATTGAAACATAAGCACTTTATACTCAAGAATTTGGTATTAAAAATGCACAATCATTAGAATATATATTTGTAAAAAAAATATTTAGGTATGTATTTATGCACTTACATACATATGTACATTAGGGTGCATTTAATTTGTATGAAAAAGTTAAAAGTTCATAAAAAGACTGTATCGCCCTCTCAATCGGTAGTAACATGGTCGAAGATGCGACACTAAAAATGTAAGTCTTCTATGGAAATCTGAACTTTGACTCCCGTGAAACACCACTAAATCATCATCAATCGGGACCAAATTTTATATTTGTTATTCTTGGGTATAGAAGTATTGATTTCGGGTATTAGATAATTAAAAAAAATATTTTGATTTTTGCACCCTTCATAGAGTTTTCTGAACTTTGACCTCAATGCGCTACACCTTAACCGTCACCAATCGGGACTAAAATTTATGTGTGATATCTTTGACCACATTACGACCGATTGAGGGGGCGATATATTAAAATATCGTTAACTTGAATTTTAGACGCACTCTAATCTACATACATACATATTTCTTGACGTAATAAGGAAATATTTATGTATGTATGTATAAAACTCTAGATCAATGATGCCCAAACATTTCTTACGGGCGAGCAATGCCATAATTTAAAGAAAAAAAAATATGTTTCCATATATTTGTTTTTGTAGTTTTCTACAACTTCATTGACATCTGGAGAACCCAGTAAAAAAATTAGGACACAAACCAGACTGATGATCGAAATTAACTAAAATTCCTCCTTTGTATTGTATTTATATTTATGTTATGCAAACAAAGCTATCGAATATGCATTGGAATATATGTATATATTTTTAATTAATAAAATTAATATTAATATTTATAAATAAATAATTAATTAATATTGAAAAGTGGATTGATTTTAGAAAGCCTAAAAAACATCTTTAATACGAGACTTATGGACTTTGGCTACTATTACTGAAATTATTAATTAATTTTCAATGCTCTCCTCTAAATTTTTCAAAATATATAAATAAATAATTAATTAATTATTAGTGTGACAAAATTAAATACCTTTGCCTCCGAGCGTTTATTTTAAAACTTTCGTCAATGTTTTTAGTACGTATAAATGTGAAAGTGTATTTTAAAAATTAAAAATTATAAAATCAAAACACAGAAATCGGATCTCAGACAAACACCTCGAGTCAGTTTTGCAACTATCAACCACAAATGTTGAAATAGACATAGATAACATTATCGAAAATATGAACGAATCATATTAGTTTCCATATGTATGTATATACATACATATATGTTCCACATTTCATTCTTTTCATTGCTGGGTTGGACCTGCTCGAATCAAAAAAAAAAATTGTTTTTCTATTTCCATAGAAACGTTTCGGGAGTATACAAATTTTATTTTCCTATGCTCGCCTATGCTCGCATATATACACAAATTTCTTATGAAAGTGTATAGGCGAGTAGAATCCTATACTTACGAGCATTACAAAAACAAAATGTGTATGCGAGCATAGGGCTTGGGCAACTATGCTCTAGATAATGATTTTCTGAAATTTATGTATGTAGTTATTTATGTACCTACCCAGCAGTATTTGAGGTAAGGAGGTGCATATTCAATAGAATATTCATTATGAAAAATAGCCTGAAAGTAAGTTCAAAATTCATTGCTGAAAAAATAACTGAACACGCAGTGAAGACATCAGGTGTACTGAAATACATGCTATGGAAGTTCTCCCTGCGTATTCAGGCCTTTTTTCCTACAGAAACTCTCCTTCTCATTCGGCAGTTTTTAGGTAGTTGATTTTCGACGCCACCTCTATATAAAAACGAAAGGGAAAGTTCAGATATTAGAACTACATCTCTACTGAATATTCAGTAGGAAATATGTGCTGTTTTCCAGCTGATAAATACACCCAGCAGTATTTACTTACTTTTTACTCTCTAGTATAATTATGCAATACGTATGTACATATGTATGTATGTATGTAGTTGATTAAAATATTTTATTAATTTCTATGTACACCCCTTTAGTTGCTATTTGTGTTGTTTGCTGTTTGCCGCCATCAATCATCCATTAACTAATTCATGTTTCTTTTAACTTTTCTTAACTAGTTATTGACTCATGAAAATACATACATACGTTGTACATTATATTCACATTTTTATGTCTTCAGCAAACTTGTTTTACGTTAATTTAACATTAAAATGCGGTGTCAAGAATTTCTTGAAATGTCTGAATAATAAATATTTATTAAATATATACATATGTATGTATGTATGTAGGTACATATATAATACTAGTGTATATTCGTGCATTTCTTTCTTAAAAACCACACAACACTTCTTCAATTAGATAAATCTATGTACTTGTATATAATTGAATAAATTTAGTCTACAATGAGTTAAATGTATTTCTATATATGTACATACATATGTCCTTATACATATGTATGTACGCCATAACAATTAATAATAAATAAACTTTATTATATATTTTCAACTTTGCAAATCTTTTTATAAAATTATATTCATTGTGGACCACAATTTGTGATACATACTTATTTTTGTAAATACGATAATACAATAAGCCGGTTAGTTCACAATTCACGTTTGGAATTGAGTCATTTTCAAAATTCAGGTTTTTTATTTAAAAAAGTCGATTATTTTTTTAAGTGTTTTTATGCAAAGTTTTTATGATGAATAATAAACAGCCTGCAATTAATTTATATATACAAATGTAGATCATTATGAAATCCCACGCCTTAAGTTCTTAAAAAAACATTTTAATATTGCATTTGCTCATAAATCGCAATTAGAGTGGAAATTGCCAAATTGTAATTGAGTTCATCGCGCGAGTTCATCAAAAACATCAAGAGATTAGTGCCATCGCAAATGTATTTGCATTTTTTTCTTTCTCACTAATGTTTAAACATGAATAGGATAGTCGAGAGTTAATTGCCTTTTGAAATGAATATATCGAGTCTTAATTTGCGCAAACTTAAAAAGGACGCGTAACTCTACTTCAGGGCTGAAAAGGATATTAGAAGGAAATATAGAGCTTCCCAAAGACCAAATTTATGGTATGGATCGATCGAGGAGTTAAATTTTGGCAAATCTCAATTTTGGCATGACCGGTTATGAAAGTTTCAATTAGGAGGTTATGAAGTTAAACAACGATATATTAATGTGCAAATGTATAATTTGTATATGCATACAAACATGTATGTGTGTACATAAATATGTACATATGCACATAAGTTTATAAAAAATGCAATAAATATTGAAAAAATATTGTTATGTGAAAAGTTTGCCAAATTTGCGTGTTCATAAATTTTTTTTATTTCATTATTTTTTTTTTTTTTTTTTTTTGTGTTGGTGTCCGGACTACGGTTAGCCCCCGAGCCCTCCGCTATGGCAGGTGAGTACTTTACCAACTACGCCACAGCGGCCACGGCAAGCATCTTTAGGAGAGCGAAAAAATTTGTTTAACGCCTTCCACAGTAAAAGTATTTGCAATTGGAGAATAAAATTTTATAAAACTGATCTTTTAAAACCGATTCATCCTTTAATTATATGAAATTTTTACTGTTGACAGCATTTAACACGCTTTTTAGAGGAAGACTAGCTGATGCCCGCGACTTTATCTGCGGACCTTAATATCTCAATGCAGCGGGTTCGTTTTTTGTACCCGAGTTCTCCATTACATAACAAACACACGTTACAAAAATTAACAAAATCGGACCATAAATACGGATTTTCTGAATATCTCTCGACTCCACCGTCACCTAGCGGGTTAATTTTTTGTAACAGAGTTTTTGATTACATAACAAATATACGTGCCAAAAACGAATATAGCGACTCCAGCGCCACCTAGCGTTGGAAAATATAGCCTATGTCGAGGGGACTTATTCAAAGAATAAACTGTAAAAGTTTGGCAAAAATCCTTCCAGTAGTTTTTGAGTCATTTCCTCACACAAAAACCGCCTACAATTTTATATATCGTCGTACCATACGAAAACTAGAACTTTTCAAATTTCTTTTATAGGATTTCTTTGTAAAAAATTTTGAAAGTGCTAGTTTTCGTATGGTACGGCGATATACATATAGATTAGCAAAATAGATCTTATCTGCCATCTTTACACGGCTGCCACGAATTTCGTGACTTGCTTCATAATCCGCGCGTTTCTATATATACATACATACATTATTTAAAATATACTATGTACATATCGCACGTTTTATTCAATAGGGATTTAACTCAAAAAAATTTTTTTTTGGGAAAACGCAAACAAACTTTTATAATTTCAAATAGTTTCCTTCTACGGCTAACTACAAAATCACTTTTATTTCCGCCATTTTTATCTTCTTGAGTATTTTATAAGACTAGACTCAAAGGCACGACCCAGTTATTGAAATATATGGCAAAATCCCAGAAATCGAAAATTTCGAGTTAAATCCCTATTGCATAAAACGGGCGATATGTACATTAAGCCGTATCACGTTATATGGACAAAAAAAAAGTTTAGTGTGTGTCA
Source organism: Urophora cardui (assembly GCA_960531455.1). Lineage (NCBI taxonomy): Eukaryota > Metazoa > Arthropoda > Insecta > Diptera > Tephritidae > Urophora > Urophora cardui. The sequence goes on from OY482670.1 coordinate 1,660,824, forward strand.
GTTTTATTTGAACACTTATGTCGAAAAAATATTTTTGGTGTAAAAATTTTTTTTTTAGGCCCGCGTTAAAAACAGCTAAATCGCGTTTTTTGTAATAACTTCCTTATTTGATGTCGGATCTCTATGAACTTAATGTCGCAGAAAAGGTCTCGCTCAGCACTATATTTGGCCCATATAATGTTTCGACCTCAAAGGTTGTCCTGAGTTTTACCTTTAAAAATTTTGGAGTTACTATCCCTAGATTTTTTTATTTTTATCACTAATACAAAGCTCTCAAAAAACCATGAGGAATCCCCCAAAGAAATTCTAGCCTTTATTCACAAACAAAAAAGTTATAACGTTGTAAAATGAAACACTTGTTTTTTTTTATAAAAAATTACCACAGAGAAACGGCGAAACACGTCAACTTAATTTTTGGCTCCAGATTACGATGGCGTTTTTAGAAGTGCAGTGTATGCACTCCCATTTTCGAGATATTTAAGAAAACATTTTCAGTTTTCACATACAAAGCGATCCGATGTGGGGGCGTATGAGTAACTATTGTTGAGGTAATAAAAATTAAGAAAAGGGGAAAAAACTATACGTACATATATGTATATAAAATGCATATGAGAAGGAAGAGAATTCCCTGCACATAAATTCCAATTTGTTTTAAACGTTCGAAACCTGCACTGAAAAAACAACTTACCCAGATTATGGAAAAATGGGAATGTTTCGGCGCTTAAGACACATTTTCATTGTTTTGATGTACAACTTTCTTTAAATCAAGGAATAAAAACAACGTTTTGAAAGAAAATTTTATTCAAAACAATGAAAATATGTCATTAGCGGCGAATCATTCTCATTTTTCCATAATCTGAGTAATTTTTTTTTGAGTGTGAGCAAAGTAATATAAGCGACGAAGAATTCACTTTCAGAGCTCTGAAACTCTTTCATAAATATCTCTAAATTTGGAGGACATCGTCATTTTTGGTCTCGGTTATCATAGATAAGAAGATGTTTTGGGGATTAAAGTAAAGTGTGTTGTTTGCAATTGTAGGCTGAATAATTAACTGCATTTCTAGGGGCAGACGACGCATCCAGCGCAAGTATTGATAATACATTTAGACTTCCGTTGTCTCTTCTTAGGCGCGTATAATTTTACAACGAACTATAGCAGTTTTTCTAAATAACTTGGATGATTTTACGATACGCACGGATGCAGAAATCGTGAAGCCGTTGTAAGCCAGCGCGTTGTGCTTAGAGATCCCACTTGAATACTTACCAAATCTTCACTACAGCCATTATCATTCAATATAAATAACGTTGATCAGCACGAATAGTCCAATCATCAATAATTTTTGGCATATCATGTATCCAGTATTGGTAGCTGTTCCATCGCGGTACAAGATTCTCAAGTCAAGCGAGGACTTAGAATACTTTGATTTTAAAACGGTATAACTTTTTTGTTTGTGAGTAAAGGCTACAACTTTTTTAGCGGAGTCCTCATGGTTTTTTGAGAGCTTTGTATTAGTGATAAAAATAAAACAATCTAGGGATAGTAACTCCAAAATTTTTAAAGGTAAAACTCAGAACAACCTTTGAGGTCGTAACTTTATATGGGCCAAATATAGTGCTGAGCGAGACCTTTTCTGCGACATTAAGATCATAGAGATCGGACATCAAATAAGGAAGTTATTACAAAAAACGCGATTTAGCTGTTTTTAACGCGGGCCTAAAAAAAAAATTTTTACACCATAAATATTTTTTCGACGTAAGTGTTCAAATAAAACTGACACACGCAAACTTTATTTTCGTGATACGGCTTAATGTACATACATATGTATATGTAAGAAGAATAAGAAATGTTCGTTCTCTTTGAAAAGAAATTTCTTAAATTCGAAAACAGTACCCGTTTTATTTAATTTTTTAGCAATGTTAAATATTAAAAAAAAAACTATTTATGTATGTGTGTATGTACCAACTTTGGCCCTTAACAGATATACGCTTTGCTATACTTTCTGCTGAAAATTTTTTTTAATTCCACAGAAGTCACCCGGTATACTTATTTTTCTTTTTTTGTTTGTTTCTAATGCAATTCGTTAATAGTCGCTGACTTTGATGACTTCATTAGTTGAGCACAATAAGCCAGCTACATAGATCGCGTGTTTAGTTCAGTTCAAGGCAGATCTAGGAAGGTAGACCCGGTGGCGAATTCAGAAACTACTTTTTTTTATATGCAAAGGCAGGGCCGCGGAGAGGGGGGGCAGCCAGGGCAATCGCCCTTGGGCCCGGAAGGTTTTTGGGGCGCGGAAAGGCAAAGCAGTATTGACAGTACTCGAAGTGAGTTGAAATTGAGGAAAATGGACTTTGATTTAGAGTTTCCAAAGTATCGCGATTGGTAAGGTGGTGAACCAAGCTTCTCAGAAATATTTACTTTTTAATTGAAAAATTTTTGTATGTTATTTTTTTACTACACCTTTTTCAGTTTAAATTCAGAAAGTTCCAATTGATATTCAGAAAAGTACAATTGAAATTCAGAATTTCCATTTGAAATTCAGAAAGTTACAATTGAAATTCAGAATTTCCATATGAAATTCAGAAAATTTCATTTGAAATTCAGAAAATTTCATTTGAAATTCCGAAAATTACAATTGAAATTCAGAAAATTACATTTGAAATTCAGAAAATTCCATTTGAAATTCAGAAAGTTACATTTGGAGTTCAGAAAATTACAATTGAAATTCAGAAAACTGTTTTGTGCTGTGAGGAATTTCAATTGTAATTTTCTGAATTTCAAATGCAAATTTCTGAATTTCAAATGGAAATTCTGAATTTCAATTGTAACTTTCTGAATTTCAAATGGAAATTCTGAATTTCAATTGTAATTTTCTGAAATTGGAAATTCTGAATATCAATTGGAACTTTCTGAATTTAAACTGAAAAAGGTGTAGATTGATTTTATTTTTTAGGGGTCCCGTAAACGCGAACTTTCCCAGGGGCCCGGCTCGGCTCTCTGCGGGCCTGTGCAAAGGTATAGTGTAATGTCAAAATCTAAGCGAATTCACATCATGGCCAATAGGAATGGACGAGCCCCAAGCGAATTCAGATTTTAACCACGGCGAAATATCATTTTGACATTACACTCTACCAATTACAATAAAAAAATACATGGGAAATTTCTGAATTCGCCACCGGGCCTACCTTCCTAGATCTGCCTTGGTTCAGTTAGCTTTTATAAATTTGCATGCAGTTGCACAACACTTTGTTTGGACTGTATATGTATATATGTATCTTTGTACATGTATGAAGCATGAAAAATTGGAAATTAATTGCAAATGTATTATTTATGCAAGTTAATACCCTGCAGCGAAATCAACTAGTTGTAAACTAATTGACAACTAGTTGGCCATACAGCTCAACTAGTCAGTCAGCTATCTTTTGTCCATATTAGCAACTGGTATTTTTAACACGGTGATGACCTAGGAAATGGCAATTGTCAGTATCCACACCAGAGTCATACCACTTGACTGACTAGTCAGTATCCATACCAGCAGCATACCACTTGACTGACTAGTCAGTATCCACACCAGCATCATACCAATTTGCTGACTAGTCAGTGTAGATATCAGAACTATACGAGTTGACTGAATAGTTTTACATGCTACTCCAATGAAAATAAAAACTGAAAAATAAAGTTTCTAATACATTTATTTAGTTATTAGAATATGATATTTAAATTAAAGAATTCAGGCACATTAGATTGTGATCTTGCATATTAAATATTTAGGAAAATTAACATTAACATTGTGAATAAGTAACACGTTGACCATTCTAAGCTTGACATTTATATTGATGATTTTCTGACTTTATACAAACATATCATGTACTTTTTTCTATGGCTGAAGTAGTATCTAATATACAGGGCTATATTAACATCTCAAACTATGTTATATTTGTGGCATTCACCTGATTTAATGATCTAACAATTTGCAACCAACTAAATCTACAAGGGGCCTACTACGCAGGGTTCGAATACTACAACAACAATAAAGAAGTTGCTTTACTTTTACTGCATACGTGTTCATTGCAACCTCCAGAAACCCCGGATACATTCGTTTTTAATTTAAAACCCTTTTTTTTGGCAAAACTTCTTGTTTCATAACTAATCTCAATTTAGCCCCTATGAATCTAGTTGGGCAACTTCCATAATTTATCTAGTCAGTTAACTGGTAGGTTGGCTGACTAGTTTGCGCTTTCGCTGCAGGGTAAGTATGAACATATGGTACCTATGTATTAGTAGTGAAATGCCGGTAACCGGAAGTTGATGAATGGTATTCAAGTATGTAGTTAAAATATTTACAAAGACGATGGAAAATAACACACAAAAATGCTAAAAAATACCAAGTTTAGCTGGTGCTCCAAATGCGCTCGTAACAAATGAACCGCTCAACAGTGTAACGGCAATGGCACAAACGTTGAACACCCCACAACGGGCATTTGAATTCCGATGAGGGACTCGAATTCGCGCGGTTGATGACAACATATTTTTGCAAAGATTTAGTTGGTTTGGTTTCTTCTTTGCTTTCCAAATAATATACACTGCAAGTTGCTAATTTAACTTGAATTTATTAAAGCTGTTTAGCATAGAAACAAAGTTAATTTACATAGATATCTATTTATTATGCACGATAACTTACGATAACAAACAAAAAAAAATTTATAGAAAAATGTTGATTAGTTATGGGTAAAACTAAAAGTAAGTTAGTGCGCATAAATATTTTATTTATTTACTATATATGTATATATATATATTTTTTTAAGCAATTATAAGTACATATGTATATAGTTTTTAGATAACACTTTTTATTAACTTTATTTAATGTATACACAAACAGGTGCATGAATATACATATGTACATATGTATGTACATATGTACATATAGGTACATATACATTTTTCTGTAGTTATTAGCCAAACAACTATCAAATTGGCCAATTTAGCACAAACCATAATCAAATTGTAAACACCAACTCATTAAACGAAAACGCGCACATTTGATTATGATCAAATTTCTTAAAAAAAAACGAAAAAAAAATAACACACAAACGAAAAGATCAGTGCGTTAAAAAATATACATAAATACACACACACGCTTGATACTAACTATTTTGTATACAGTGTTTAAATAACTAAAGTCTCAACGAATGAAAATACGTCCGCAGCGCACGAGTTCTACAATTTTAATAAGCGCTCATTGCTTGAGCGTGGCTTGCAATAGTCCGCCACTTTCATGGCAGAGTTTGATCAGAGCTTCCAGCTTCATACAAATAATGGCTATAACAACAACAACAGCTAACCAGCTCATAACAGGTCTCCCAGAGATGACGACGCCAACGATAATAACAAAACAACAACAGACGTGTTGTTAACTTTGCAAAACAGCAGAAACGGCAACAACAACAACAGCAACAACATAAGATTTTCATCAAGAGATCATCACCAAATTGACTGCAGCAGCAGCAGCAACAGCAGAGGCAGTGGCATCGAGTTACAAAACTCAGCTCGCTCAGATGTAAATTTTGATATTGGTTTTGCTTTCTTGGGTTTTCCTTATGACTGAATATTTAATCTGACTGACTGACTGACTACATTGTACATATTAGCGATGATGCGAGGCTTGGCGAGGGTGCTGAATGTACATATGTATGTAGGTATGAATTTTTGTATAGGAGCCTCCCTGCAAAAAATGCGATCACTCCGGGATACATCCGGGACAACTCGCAAGGGAGCATGCGATTACTACCCATTTGTATCTCTTTATATGGGTTGAAGTGTTCTCTTTTGTTTGAGCATGTCCTATGAAGAGACTAATTGTACCCAGTTTGTACCCGAACGGGTAGCAAAAGCGCACAATTGTACCCGTTTTGTACCCGAACAGGTAGCAAATGCGACACATCCATTTGTGCGACTAATTGTACCCGTTTGATACCCTTTCGGGTACAATTCGTCTACAATTAGTATACATATGTACCCGTTCGGGTACAATTGGGAACAATTGTAGACTAATTGTACCCGAAAGAGAGCGCTCCCGGACAAATCTTTTTAGAGACTCGTCGCACACTTTTTTACAGGGCTATAATTACAAACATCTACACTCGTACATATATACATACATATATATGGTATAGATTGTCCCTGAAAAACCATTGGATTATATTGTTCATTTGTGGTAGCTTAGAGTGCTTTCAAAGTGAGCATTAACATAGCCCCAAAGGACCGGCTCATCGTTAGCAGAATATGGTAACAAACACCAAATGTATCGCGTTTGAATGTGCACGATTTAGTAATAAAGATACATTAAAACGTAATACAACAGTTACCAAAAGTAAAAATTAAGGATTTATTAAAAAAAAAGTAGGTATAGTGATAATATCTAATCAAAATGAATTGGCACTCACACAAAGCTTTTTGAGAGATTATCTATTAAGTTTCTTTAATTTAAGTACTCCATGAATTACTTTGGTGTAATGCGGTACCTAATCGGAGTAGGTACATACATATGTGATCCGTGCCTAGGGCATCGCCATGTTAAATGGACCATTTTTATACTCAGCTGTACTAGTACACAGAGTATTATAGTTTTGATTTCCTAACGGTGGATTGTAACAGAATGAAATAATAGAGATAGATATAGACTTATATATATCAAAATTATCAGGGTGAAAAGAGAAATCGATTGAGCCATGTCCGTCCGTCTGTCCGTCTGTCCGTCTGTGCGCACGATAACTCGCGCAAAAATTGAGATATTTTGATGAAATTTGAAATGTAAGTTGGTATCAAGACAGGAACGGATGGTATTGAAAATGGGCTAAATCGGACAATGACCACGCCCACCTCCCCTATATAGTAAAAATCGGAAATTTTGTATCTCAGTCACTAATAGAGCTAGAGTAATAAAATTTCACACACGTATTGAGCTCAGGCCCTTATGAAGTAATATGGTGAAATTTTGGAAAATGGGCGGTGCCACGCCCACTTATTAAGGGGCAAACATTGAAAGTTTTATGAGTCATAACTCAGAAACCGTTGAAGATATATCGATGAAATTTGGTAGGCGTGATATACTTACTTAGGCAAATGTTTGGACGGAAAATTGCCAAAATCGGTTGACGACCACGCCCACTTTTATATATGGGCACTATAAAGGGGCCTAATAAAAACATTTTAAGCGATATCTCTGTCAAATATAAAGATACTAGCTGACCCGGCAGACGTTGTTCTGCGAAAATTTATTCCTATGAAGCCTAAAGAAAAGTCTTTGATTACCGTATTGCTAACCATTATCTTAGAGTCCATCTTAATGACGGCGAATAATGAAAAATTGTATATTCTCTGAATTAAAGTTATAGTTATATTCGCCGCGACAAACCTACTTCCCCCGATCCCTATCTCTATCTCAATCCCTATCTCTATTTCAGTCTCAATCTCAATCTTTATCCCTATCCCCATCCCTATCCCTATCCCTATCCCTATCCCTATCCCTATCCCTATCCCTATCCCTATCCCTATCCCTATCCCTATCCCTATCCCTATCCCTATCCCTCTCCCTATCCCTATCCCTATCCCTATCCCTATCCCTATCCCTATCCCTATCCCTATCCTTATCCTTATCCTTATCCTTATCCTTATCACTATCCCTATCACTATCACTATCACTTCACTATCACTATCACTATCACTATCACTATCACTATCACTATCACTATCACTATCACTATCACTATCACTATCACTATCACTATCACTATCACTATCCCTATCCCTATCCCTATCCGTATCCCTATCCCTATCACTATCCCTATCCCTATCCCTATCCCTATCCCTATCCTTATCCTTATCCTTATCACTATCCCTATCCCTATCACTATCACTATCACTATCACTATCACTATCACTATCACTATCACTATCACTATAACTATCACTATAACTATCACTATCACTATCACTATCACTATCACTATCACTATCCCTATCCCTATCCCTATCCCTATCCCTATCAATATCCCTATCCCTATCCCTATCCCTATCCTTATCCTTATCCTTATCCTTATCCTTATCCTTATCCTTATCACTATCCCTATCACTATCACTATCACTATCACTATCACTATCACTATCACTATCACTATCACTATCACTATCACTATCACTATCACTATCACTATCCCTATCCCTATCCCTATCCGTATCCCTATCCCTATCCCTATCCCTATCCCTATCGCTATCCCTATCTCTTTCTCTATCCCTATCCCTATCCCTATCCCTATCCCTATGCCTATCCCTATCCCTATCTCTATCTCTTTCTCTATCCCTTTCCCTATGCCTATCCCTATCCCTACCCCTATCCCTATATCTACCTACCTTTACCTTAGCGGGATCGTCCATCACCATCCGGGTCCACTACTTTAGCCATCTCTGGGAAACAGCCTTAGAAATCACAATGAAAATAGCTGTATGTGGAAGCCTGCTCAACGCTTTTCAGTTGCTACAAATATCGCTCGAAAACATTCAGGGGTTATCCGGGTCCACGCTTTGACCCAAATCTTGGAACCCGGCCTAGGCATCACTATTTAAAAAGCTCTTTGCTGAAGTCCTCCTCAACAGCTTTCATTTGATACCAATATCGCTCAGAAACTTTCCAGGGTCACTCGGTCCCACGTTTTAACCCATATCTGGGAACCCGGCCTAGCTATCGCAATGAAAATAACTTTATGTTGAAGGCCTGTTCAACGCCTTTCATTTGATGCCAATATTGCTCGAAGACTTGCTGGATCGATCTGGGTCCTCATTTAGGCCTGTATTCCGGGAAGCTTCCACTTTTTAGAAATTCTATATATCCCACTATGTGCACTGAACCCACATGAATCTACTGTGAAAATTTCATAAAGAACGGTTGGTTACTTTGGGAGTTTATAAAGGAAACACATCCATAGATGCACACATACAAACAGATTTTTCCAATTTTCGGACTTTTCCGGAGGGATTTTCCAAAATTTTCTTCCGTACGAACCATCTCCTCGAGAATACGAACAACTGACAAAAAATTTTACGGAAATCGGCCCAGCCGTTCTCATCTGATGAGGTTAGTAACATTTTTTACACCATTTTTATATATATAGATTCGCCGCGACAAACCTACTTCCCCCGATCCCTATCTCTATCTCAATCCCTATCTCTATTTCAGTCTCAATCTCAATCTTTATCCCTATCCCCACCCCTATCCCTATCCCTATCCCTATCCCTATCACTATCCCTATCCCTATCCCTATCCCTATCCCTATCCCTATCCTTATCCTTATCCTTATCACTATCCCTATCCCTATCCCTATCACTATCACTATCACTATCACTATCACTATCACTATCACTATCACTATCACTATCACTATCACTATCACTATCACTATCCCTATCCCTATCCCTATCCCTATCTCTTTCTCTATCCCTATCCCTATGCCTATCCCTATCCCTATCCCTATCCCTATATCTACCTACCTTTACCTTACCGGGATCGTCCATCACCATCCGGGTCCACTACTTTAGCCATCTCTGGGAAACAGCCTTAGAAATCACAATGAAAATAGCTGTATGTGGAAGCCTGCTCAACGCTTTTCATTTGCTACAAATATCGCTCGAAAACATTCAGGGGTTATCCGGGTCCACGCTTTGACCCAAATCTTGGAACCCGACCTAGGCATCACTATTTAAAAAGCTCTTTGCTGAAGTCCTCCTCAACAGCTTTCATTTGATACCAATATCGCTCAGAAACTTTCCAGGGTCACTCGGTCCCACGTTTTAACCCATATCTGGGAACCCGGCCTAGCTATCGCAATGAAAATAACTTTATGTTGAAGGCCTGTTCAACGCCTTTCATTTGATGCCAATATTGCTCGAAGACTTGCTGGATCGATCTGGGTCCTCATTTAGGCCTGACATCCGGGAAGCTTCCACTTTTTAGAAATTCTATATACCCTACTATGTGCACTGAACCCACATGAATCTACTGTGAAAATTTCATAAAGAACGGTTGGTTACTTTGGGAGTTTATAAAGGAAACACATCCATAGATGCACACATACACACATACACACAGATTTTTCCAATTTTCGGACTTTTCCGGAGGGATTTTCCAAAATTTTCTTCCGTACGAACCATCTCCTCGAGAATACGAACAACTGACAAAAAATTTTACAGAAATCGGCCCAGCCGTTCTCATCTGATGAGGTTAGTAACATTTTTTACACCATTTTTATATATATAGATATCATTGAAATTTTATGGAAGGTGTCCAACTATGGACATAAAACAAAAAATATAAAAATTTTGGAAAATGGGCGTGGCACCGCCTCCTTTTAGAAGCAGGAAAATACGAGATTTCTGAGCCCATAACTCGACAAATAATCGATATATTATGACGAAACTCGGTGTATACACTTTCACTACTTGTAATAATACATGTTCAAAATTTTAGCGAAATCGGTTAACGACCACGCCCACTTTTATATATGGGTATCATAAAGTGGCCTAATAAAAACATTTTAAGCGAGATCTTTGTCAAATATAAAGATAATTCATTGAAATTTTGTGGCATGAGTTCCACAATAGATCGGAAACAAAAAATATAAAAATTTCGGAAAATGGGCGTGGCACCGCCTCTTTTCAGACAAAGGAATCAACGAGATTTCGGAGCCCATAACTCGACAAATAATTGAGATATTATGACGAAACTTGGTTTATACACTTTTATATCTTGTGTTAATAGACACGCAAAAATTTATTGAAATCGGTTTATGACCACGCCTACTTTTTAACAAAGATATTTCTGGAACACCCTTTGGGAATTTTTAACGTGACATCTTTGTAACTCATAAAATGATGAAATTTTGCACAAAGAATAATATTCATAAGCTTAGTTGGATGACTGATAAAAATTTAGAAAATGGGCGTGGCTACGCCCACTTTATGCAGCACTCGCTTTATATAAAGTACACCGTGTTTCCATCAAACGCAAACAAACAATGAAAGCATACAGCTGAGTACCTAATGTTCGATTCCACTCGAACTTAGGCTTCCTTACTTGTTTATATAAGAGATGTGCTAAATTCTGGAGTACGCGAATGATCCACAGCGAGTACTCTATACATTTTTGCAGGGGTTTTGTAGCGAATATGTATAAATATACATATATATATATATATATATTTATGTATATACATATGCAGCTAATGGAACGATTGTCTGATCACATTATTGATCATTCATAGTGTTGGGCGTTTTATTAGATATCTCTGCAGACTGGCTGTGGCTTAACACATTTATTGTAAACTGTTACGTTTTTTCTTACTTTTTTTTTGCATCGCCAAGTTTTTCGCTTTTTTGCATGAGTTGTTGAGTTGTTGTTATACATACATACATATGATCTTAAAAATGGGAAAACATGCATACATATTCAACGTGATCTTTTTTGTGTCAACACGAATTTATTTTTTTTTTTGTTTTGCACTTCGTGTGTTGGATTTTTTTTAATGCGGTACTTGGAAAATGATTGCATTGCAAGAAGCCCAATTTCAAATTGAAAGTCATAACTAAAATTTATTGTATTTACTTCGATATTCAACTAGTGTTTCGTTTTTAATTGTTTTTATTGTCATTATAATTATTATTGTGATCGTGCCGAATTTGGAGCGCTAAATCGCGGTGGTATCATATTCATATATGTATGTAGGTATACCTACATATGTATGTTTGTGTGAATGTATGTATGTATGAACAATTAATTTGATGCTGACTGCAAGTGACGGGCATGAAATAGTTAATTCAACGAATAAATTACACAGTGCTACAAAATCAGAAAAAAAAAAATATGCAGGGGCTCTCACATAGTTCTTTGGTTTCGTCATGGCCCATAAAACACTACCTCATTTGCGGTTTTTCCCCATCACTTCGCTTTTAAATTTTTTGAGTACAAATATAATACAACTCTGAAATTATTGAAATTACAACTTCGAGATGCTATAACTTTCTTGTTTCTTGATCGAATTCAATTTTTTTTTTTATTTGAAAGATGCTACTTTTACCTTCCAAACAAGCAAAATAGTTTGCAAATCGACCTAAAAATGACCAATTTTTGGTCTTTTATTCCAAAAAAAAAATAAAATTTTTCTAAAAATATTGGTTTTCGGCACGTTTTTATTGGATTTTGAAGTTACAAACAATGGGTTTTAAACCTTTATAACAAAATACATAAAATCAGCTTTCCAAAAAGCAAAAGTAAATTAAAATTGATTCAAAATTACGGTAGTAGTGCTTCATAAAGTGAGTAGGTCTTGTTTTTTTTTTTTTTTGTTTTTATACCTTTCATGAGAATGAAATGGTATTATAACTAGACTGCGGATCTTTATGCAAAAAATTTAAAATGATTTATTAAGAGTTATATTGATTCAAAACTATATATTCACATTCCAAAGGGAATTTTCTTGCTCTGTTTTGGATATGCAAAATATATGCAACTTATATGCAGGTTATATGCAAGTTATATGCAAATTAAAAGTACACATTTTTTTACATCAGATATGGAATTTTAAGTGATATACACAATAAGTAAAGTATAGTTGAATGCAAAAATCATATGTTCTATGCTGAATCTTTTGTTCTATGCAAATATAAAACCCATTAACACCCAAAAACAAACTGCAAATGGGAACTAATTTTTATTATAATAATTTTGAATGTAAAGAGGTAGTTTTAGTTGTAGTTAAGACCACAATATACTACAAGTGTTTTCTCCACATTTTCAATGGAAACATTGTGACGTTTATCGGTTAAGATCCGTTTATATGCTGAAAATTAACGCTCAACATCACAAGATGTAACCGGAGCATACTTAAATTCGCTCCAAAATTGACTGGGAATCTGTATTCCAGTTTCTAATATTTTGTTGTCACCTGAAAGTATTTTGGCTACTCCTAATATGACTTCAAAAGCAGGTTCTTTTTTGAAATAGCTTCAATTTTGACCAAAACTATTTGCCCACATGATCCTGACGTAGCGTCAAGTCCGTCAAAAGCTTCTGTTATTAGGGCCATTGAAGCCATTAGGGGAACTCCGCGAGACTCTAAATTGCGGATTAAAACTGCTAAACCTCAATTATTATGCAAATATGCAAGTTATATGCAAATATGCAAGTTATATGCAATATGCAAGTTATATGCAATATGCAAAATATGCAGAAATAAATATAAAAATTTAGAATATTTTGTTAATAACTTTCATTTTTCTCTTTGGAACCATATCGCTATCTCTTTTCCTTAAAAATATGCAATTGCATAAAGATCCGCAGTCTAATTATAACTTTGTGTCAAAATTTTTTTGTCGAAAGTACCAGAAGGAAGCGTGGGGGACCCCAAAATATATACCGATATGATCAGAATCACGAGCTGAGTCGATTAAGCCATGTCCGTCTGTCCGTCCGTCCGTCCGTCCGTCCGTCTGTGTGAACGCAAACTAGTCCCTCAGTTTTTGAGATATCTGAATGAAATTTGGAATACAGGTAGGTTGTTATATGCAGCTGATCATTTGTCGGAATCGGCCGAATCGGACCACTATAACATATAGACAACAACCGATTATTCAGATATACATATATGAAAATTTTGGGGTGTAATTTCTGCATAGCCTCCCCATTTAAACAGCTAAGGACATGAAACTTTGAAGTATTTGTACTCATATTGGCCTAAACAAGGCTACGAAAAATTGTCAAGATCAGACCACTATAACATATAGTTCCCCTACAACCGATTGTTCAGATATACACATTTTGGTGTATAACTCCTCCATTTTAACAGCTAACGGCGTGAAACTTTGAAGTATTTGTACCCATATTGGCCTAAACAAGGTTACCGAAAATTGTAAAGATCAGACCACTATAACATATAGTTCCCCTACAACCGATTGTTCAGATATACACATTTTGGTGTATAACTCCTCCATTTTAACAGCTAACGGCGTGAAACTTTGAAGTATTTGTACCCATATTGGCCTAAACAAGGTTACCGAAAATTGTAAAGATCGGACCACTATAACATATAGCTCCCATACAACCGATTGTTCAGATATGGACATTTTGGGGTATAACTTCTCAATTTTAACAGCTCAGACACCATTTTTTCTAATAAATCCTTCCATAAATAACCCACACAATTGAAATTATAAATTATACGTACTAAATCAGGCTATGTACATACATGCATAGGTAGCTTTTCATTTCCCCACTCATGAAAGGTATGAAGTCTTCGGTACGGACGAAGGCAGCCGCGCTTTTACTTGTTTGGATTAACTAAGGGAATATTTATAGTATTTTTTTCACCAACTACAAACGATGTACGTGGAGCCCAATCCTTTTGTTTGTAGTGTAGGCTAATTGATCGGCTGTCCCATTCGCAGAAATAGCATGGATACTTCGTATTTCCACCCTGAATACCATTTAAAATATTGAGTACCTTGAAGTCAGCTACAATTAGGCATACTGTCATATGATTCTTTAATATCGGTAGCGTAGGCCAGTGGGACTGATGGATATATGCCAGTGTTGTGTAAAAGCACAGCATTCAAACCTTAAAAATTAAATGAAACTAGAATATCGTTGGCTTCGTGAGCAAATGTGCTAAGTCCATTTATGGTAACTTTTCAGGAGAGGCAAAAAACCTCCTAACTTTTTTTGTTGTTACTATTTTAAAAATCTGAAAATGCAGTTTACTTCCTCAGATGGTCGTGCTAAAATACCAGTAATCGGCACATTTTAATATAAAGCTTGTACAAAGTTATGAGCTTCTTTAGGACTTAGCACATTTGCTTTCTATGATTTTGTTTTTTTTAGGTGGACTTAGCACATTTTCTCACAAATTATTATACTCAACTTTACGTAGTAAAATTGAAATATTTTGATGAAATTTGGTACAGAGGCTCCTAACTAGACAGGGAAGGTTGGTATTGAAAATAGGCGAAATTGGATGATAACCACGCCCACTTTCCCTATATAGTATATAGATATCGAAAACATGCAAAAAGTGATAATGGATGAAATTCCATCCATGCAATGAGCTTACGCCGTTATAAAGAAATAAATTGAAATTCTCGAAAATGGGCGGTGCCACACCCACTTATGAAAGGATAAATTGTAAAAGTTTTATAAGTGATAAATAACCCAGAAACCGTAGTATATATATAGATGAAATGTGGAAGGCGTAATTTACTTGCTAGGGCAAATGTTTGGACGAAAAATTGTCCAAATCGACCACGCCCACTTGTATATATGGGAACTATAAATGGAACTAATAAAAACATTTTAAGCGACGTCTTTGTCAAATATGAAGATAATTCATTGAAAGTTTTTGGCATGAGTCCAACTATGGACAAAAACAGAAACCATAAATATTTTTGAAAATGGGCGTGGCATCGTGAATCTAAGACATTTCGGAGCCCATAACTCGACAAATAATTGAGATATTACGGGGGAACTTGGTGTAGGTACATGTGTACTTTTATGACTTGTAGTAAAATTTTAGCAAAATCGGTTTGTAACCACGCCTACTGAAAAAAATATTGTAAAACTCCCTTTAAAAGTTTGTGACGTGGCATTATGCTGTACCCTCTCTATATAACAAAGGTGCACCGCCTTTCCATCAAATGCATACAATTATGTATAATAAAAATGTAAGAAGTACCGCAAACTAGTTTGCATATCAAATTGGTGGGAAAGCTAGCCACTCCCGCAAATTATTAACGTTTATAGTCCAAGCCATGCCTATTAAAGCAATATAGTAATAATTCTATATCATTCTACAAAATAAATTAAAAAAAAAACAATAATTTCTTATTTTCACCTGGACTTAGCACGTTGATTTTTGAAAAAAAAATTTTTTTGTGGACTTAGCACATTTGCATAACACTGCATTACACCATGAAAAACAGACATTATGGCAACTTCTTTTTGGCAGACGATGTATTTTTAGTTGTACTATCTTACTGCATTAAAATCTCAGTTTTGATAAAAATTGGACTTAGCACATTTGCTCACGAAGCCAACGATATGTAATTACATAATAAACATTTCAAGTGTACTTTTTGTTGAACCGTCGATGAATAGACGCCAATCTCTTGGGAAAAAATTTAAAGTAGGTAAACTGACCAATTCTGACAAGTAACAAAGAGCACACTCAGATCGCTCTATACTCAGTTTTGTGAAAGTTCATACCTACTTTGTATGCAAATATTAATCTATAAAAAAAAAAAAAAAACATTTTTAAAACACAAAAACAAAGGCTTACTCACTTTATGAAACACTACTACCGTAATTTTCAATCAATTTTAATTTAGTTTTGCTTTTTGAAAAGCTGATTTTATGTATTTTGTTATAAAGGTTTAAAACCCATTGTTTGTAACTTCAAAATCCAATAGAAACGTGCCGAAAACCAATATTTTTAGAAAAAATTTATTTTTTTTTTGGAATAAAAGACCAACAATTTGGTCATTTTTAGGTCGATTTGCAAACTATTTTGCTTGTTTGAAAGGTAAAAGTAGCATCTTTCAAATAAAAGAAAAAAAATTGAATTCGATCAAGAAACAAGAAAGTTATAGCATCTCGAAGTTGTAATTTCAATAATTTCAGAGTTGTATTATATTTGTACTCAAAAAATTTAAAAGCGAAGTGATGGGGAAAAACCGCAAATGAGGTAGTGTTTTATGGGCCATGACGAAACCAAAGAACTATGTGAGAGCCCCTGCATTTTTTTGGTGTAGCACAGTGTTATTAATAAGATTTTATTTATTATGAGAAATCGAGTTTACCTAACCAAAACTCAGGAATATATGTACATACATGTATGCATGTACGAAGTATGTACATAGGTTAAAGCGAATGCATTTTATTAACATATGGAATTTGGCGTTTATAAAAATTTTTCGCCATACAGACAATCGTGCAGCATCTGCCTTTTAGTAATACTTATAGGTATATATGTACATATATACTATATGTATGTACATACGTATGTAAAAATAAAAAAAAATATATAAATATATATACCTACCTAGCTTTATGCATAAATTTGCTATTGTGAAATTTTAACTATTGTTTGACTTCAAATGCACGCTTCAATATCCGGGTGAGATTATTGTGGTGGTAGATATTTTTAATTGTTTTAATTCGCGTCGAGCTGGATTATTATTTTTATTGAATTCTAATTTCTTTTTATTAAGGTTGTTCTCTGTGTCTAATATTTTTGCCGAGATATCATGATATCTTGAGAAATTTGCCACACAGAGAGAGCGCACCTTTAAGAAAATTATATTCTAACTGACTTCATTGTGAACTAGCATGTTATTCATATTCTTTCCACTCTTTATACGACTGTTGTCGCTTTGCTTTGCTTGCTTCAATTTCGAATTAATTATTTTTTTATCTGAATAAAATAAAATACTTAAAAAAGGAACTAGAAACATAAATTTAAACTCGCTTCTCATAGAAGACTATTGTGAATGTAATAACATGGTTGCATTTCCCGTGATATTTTTCTCATGATATCAAATATCACGGGTTTGGGTATGAGAAATTTGCCGAAGCTCCAAATTTGACAAGACGTGTATTTTGTTGTTGTGCTCGGCAAATTTATCACACTTATGTCATCTCGGCAAATTTGCCAGGCCAAAATCACACAGAGAGAACAACCTTATTGTTACGCTCCTCGCTCAGCCACCACACAATCTTGGAAGGCAAAATACGACAGTTCAGCGTTTTAATAATGGATCACAAAATCAAAAATTTTTTCTGTACTCCTGACGCCACTAAATATCATATCCATATGTCAAATCGGTCGCTGATTCCGAAAATCGAGTTGATTTTTAATTATATGGTAAGGTTTTTGAGATAACGGCAATTTACCGTTATTCGGCCAATCAAAACCATACATACATACATATATATGTATAATACCTATGTAATAAGTGAGTCGAAAATATCGTACATACTATATACAACATGGGCTCGTTGTTATAGGTTTTCGTACACATATTT
The DNA here is from genome assembly GCA_960531455.1 of Urophora cardui. NCBI lineage: Eukaryota > Metazoa > Arthropoda > Insecta > Diptera > Tephritidae > Urophora > Urophora cardui. The sequence goes on from OY482670.1 coordinate 1,678,940, forward strand.
TGAATACGGCGCCACCTACTGTTTTTTAAGGCTGCGATCATTCAATTACGTACCTACATACATATGTACATGCATACGTGCACACCTTTTCATCATTAGAAAGTCTTTGTATTGATCAATCATTTCTTTGAGTCACGTTTCAATTACATTTAACAAATCGGATTTCAACTGTTAGTCTGTGTAAAAAACTTAAGGCTTGTAACAGACACACATAGATAGTCCCACTGGTTGATTTTCTATATTGTTTAATATAAGAGAAATTTTATTAAAAAAAGCCATCCATAAGTAGGCTGACCATAAATATGAATCGAAAATGAGGTACAAAATTTCAAATGATATAAGTACGAACATATGTATATTTATGAAACTTGAAATCGTAAAAAATATTAGGTTTGTTTCTTATTAAACTAGCAGCTAGCTGTCAAGTGAGCAAAACGGAAAGAATTGCGCTCATAAAGAGCGAAACGAACAGTAAATCAAGAAACGGAATAATAGTAAAAATTAGCGATTAGTAATTTGAATGCTATTTTTGACTGTAAATGGTTATTTTTTCTAAAAAAAAACATTTTTCTTTATTTCTATTTCAAAAATTCAGAAAATTTCAAAAGTAATAAAATCAAAAGTATTCGTTTGTTTATTTTTTCAACAGCTGTTTCTTACTTTGGCAGCAAATAATTTCAGCTAGGAAAAATTTTACTAGCTGAAATTTGGAGCTGTCAATGGCTCTCTTCTGCTATTTTTTTGACTCAAGAAACGATTTTCCAGCCGAAACTTGGCTAACTATTCATAACTAGCTAATAATAAACGGACCTATTTATTCATCAAATAATAGGCTTACAAACATATGTAATTCACATTCTCTTCAGACTTTTTGTTTTAACAAAAATAAGCAAATTTGTAAGTTTAATTATAGGTATGTATCTACAATAAAGCAAGCATAATGCTACCATAAAAAAGAATTTGGTAACTTAGTTTAATGTCCACAAATCAATTTTAATACGATTTACCAATTTCTTTCAAATTAATTTGCCACACAACAGCCACAAAAATTACATTCCAACAAATATATAGTAAATGAGGATGGTAGTTATTATCGATAACTACTTAAATTCTGATGAGAAAAAGGGCTGCCACCTCAACCTTTTTAATATAAAACAGATTATAAACAAAAAGGGGAATATTCATAGTCAAAATAAAATATTGATTTTAACTAACTTAAAATCAGATTTTATCAAGACTATGAATATGCCCCAAAATAAATAAATGGGGGACAAATGAGGGACACTAGGAAAAAAACAGAACATTTTGAGGTTTTCCGAAAAAACAAAAATACGAGGGACGGACGTCTGAAAAACAGAACGTTCCCTCAAAAAACAGAACGGATGGTCAGCCTATCCATAAGCAGTATTTAGGTAGTTATATTATTACATTTATATGTACCTACTAGGTATATGTATGAATATTAAAAGTAGAAGTTTTAGGTGCTTTATATATACATACATACATTTCATATTGCTATGAGACTCCCGGTCAATTTCTCCTTCCCTCAGCTAATTCACATATTTTTGTGGATCTTGATCGTGTTCATATGTATTTACATATAACAAGAACTAAGAAAAAAGTATTAAGCGGATTCAAGTTCGTAGAATTTTAAGAAAAGTAAAACTTGTTCAACCAAGTCAATAAATTTTATACATAAAAACTTGCATATACGAGGGGCACTGCATAAGTTCGCGGAGTCAAGTACCTCCTGTGTACGTAAAATTTGCCGTCTTTGGGTATGAACTACTGTAAAGCTTCTTGACGTGCAAATTATTGTGCAAAATCGTATATATTTGTTTCGCCGCAATGCATATGGATGCCTCTATCACACTATATGTCACATGCCGGTCTGACAGAGTTATTTCATACACAGCATCAATATTTTTTGCGACAACGGAGGTGCATTGACAACCTACGCAAAGATCTTCATAAAACGATGGTCTTCCACGCTTGAGTTCTGAAAACCTTTTGTAAACCATAGTTTTGAATGGTGCTTTATCCCCAAATAACGAATTAAGTTTTTCCAAACATTGATGCGGTGTAAACCCGAATCGAAAATCATAAAATCGAATCACTCCTAAGTCAAGATTCGAGATTTCCAGATGTTTTTGAAACGAAACTGAGCAGGTTGAAATCGGACTGTCAACTGAATTATAGGTAAACAAGTAAGGAAGCCTAAGTTCGTGTGGAATCGAACATTAGATACTCAGCTGTATGCTTTCATTGTTTGTTTGCGTCTAATAGAATCACGGTGTATTTTATATAAAGCGAGTGCTGCATAAAGTGGGCGTAACCACGCCTATTTTCAACATTTTTATCAGTCATCCAACGAAGCATATGAATATTATTCTTTGCTCAAAATTTCATTCCTTTATGACTTCTAGTTACAAAGATGTCACGTTACAAATTCCCAAAGGGTATTCCAGAAATATCTTTGTTAAAAAGTAGGCGTGGTCACAAACCGATTTGAATAAATTTTTGCATGTCTATTAACACAAGTTATAAAAGTGTATAAACCAAGTTTCGTCATAATATCTCAATTATTTGTCGAGTTATGGGCTCCGAAATCTCGTTGATTCCTTTGTCTGAAAAGAGGCGGTGCCACGCCCATTTTCCGAAATTTTTCTATTTTTTGTTTCCGATCTACTGTAGAACTCATGCCACAAAATTTCAATGAATTATCTTTATATTTGACAAAGATATCGCTTAAAATGTTTTTATTAGGCCACTTTATGATACCCATATATAAAAGTGGGCGTGGTCGTCAACCGATGTCGCTATAATTTTGAACATGTATTACTACAAGTAGTGAAAGTGTATACACCAAGTTTCGTCATAATATGTCGATTATTTGTCGAGTTATGGGCTCAGAAATCTCGTATATTCCTGCTTCTAAAAGGAGACGGTGCCACGCCCATTTTCCAAAATTTTTGTATTTTTTGTTTTATGTCCATAGTTGGACACCTTGCATAAAATTTCAATGATATATCTTTATATTTGACAGAGATATCGCTTAAAATGTTTTTATTGGGTCACTTTATAATACCCATATATAAAAGTGGGCGTGGTCATCAACCGATTTTGGCAATTTTTCGTCCAAACATTTGCCTATGTAAGTATATCACGCCTACCAAATTTCATCGATATATCTTCAACGGTTTCTGAGTTATGACTCATAAAACTTCCAATGTTTGCCCCTTAATAAGAGGGCGTGGCACCGCCCATTTTCCAAAATTTCACCATATTTCTTCATAAGAGCCTGAGCTCAATACGTGTGTGAAATTTTATCACTCTAGCTCTATTAGTGACTGAGATACAAAATTTCCGATTTTTACTATATAGGGGAGGTGGGCGTGGTCATGGTCCGATTTCGCCCATTTTCAATACCATCCGTTCCTGTCTTGATACCAACTTACATTTCAAATTTCATCAAAATATCTCAATTTTTGCGCGAGTTATCGTGCTCACAGACGGACAGACGGACAGACGGACGGACATGGCTCAATCGATTTCTCTTTTCACCCTGATCATTTCGATATATATAAGTCTATATCTATCTCGATTATTTCATTCTGTTACAATCCACCGTTAGGAAATCAAAACTATAATACTCTGTGTACTAGTACAGCTGAGTATAAAAATGTCAGATTTTACGAATATGACAGTCACGGATCGCTGCCAATACAGGAAGTGCTTGATTTCGTGAACTTTTGCAGTCACCCTCGTACATATGTACATACATACATACTTAAGGAGTGGCTTGGGTATTTTTTGTAAAAGATTACGAACCAGTTTCTTAAAAAAGAACAACCACAGAAGATTACTAGTGTTTGCTTTTGTCTTGCAGGCTTTGTCGAAAACTTCGGCGTCTATTAGATGTAAGTACTCATGTATGTACTATTTCGCACCTTTTCGAAACAACTATGCACGTACTTATGTACATGTATGAGTATGTACACTAAGGTGGTCCAAAAAAATTAAAACCCAACAAATCATTGCGGACCAATGCTATTTTTATTCTATTATTCTTACAACAATATGTTTTCCCTTTTTAACACGCTTTTATTAGTTCCACCTGTATGTACATATGTATGTATGTATGTAAACAAGTTACGTATACGCAGTGTAGTTCACTGTATCTATGCTAGTACGCATTATGTAGCATAAGTTAACGCAAAAGCGTGTGTATTCATACACTGAATGGGGATTTTTCAGTGTGAGATGTACTTATTTAATGATAAATATTTTTTGTTCATTAAGGACTTTCCAAACAATTATGTATGTATCATTGATGAAAACGCAGAAGGAAACTTTGATGCATTTACGCGACCTCTAAACTTTAATATATGTATTAAAATTTTCGGTACAGATTTCCGTAGTACAGTCGCATGAAATGCGGATTGTTCCGCGGATTTCGGTAGAACTATATTTTCTTCATACAATTTTGGACCACCCTAATATACACATGTAGATATGCAAGTCAGTTGGAATGTCTTGTCATTTTTATATTTTTCTTTTAATATGGTTTGCCTTATTTTTTTTGTTTCTCTTTATAGAGCTTTGCTTGGTTTCACCTTGACCTTAACACACATTTTAAAGCTTAAATGACAACGCATTCGATGGAAGATGCGTGTCACTTAGCTTTGTTGTTGTTGCTTATCTCTTTATTTAGATAGATTTAAAATACAAATAAAATACTAAACACAGGCTGAAAAGGAAAAACCAAAAATTTAAAACTATACAAACAAACGAAACCCCCGTAAAATTGTTTCTTTGCTAAAAATTTCTGTACCCGCATTTAAATTCATACCGTTAAGTTATTGATGCTTATGAAGGATATCAGGAATAACAGCTTAATTAAGGTATCTACAAACGAAGGTCGATTGCAATATTTTCTGTATATACATATGTACATATATTTTCATTGGCATTAATGTATGTAAATAATTTTTAGTCTCGGTATCCGCCGCTTGTTTAATTATGAAAAATACTAAGAAAATTAATTAATGAAGAAGGACACCTTGTTGGAAAAGTGTAATTTTTGTAAAAAGAAAACAACTCACATATTATTGCGAACATGTCAGTGAGACAACAGAAATATTTGCAAACTGGCAAAATTAATTTTAAAAAAAATTGAAATCGTTCCATTTAAAAACTTTTTTTCAATTGATTTTTGTTATTAAAAAATCAAAAAATCTTCTAAACAAATTCATGAATATTTGTCATTGTTCACAAACAAATTTAATTTGTAGAACATAACCGGCAATGCTATCAATTCTTAAAAAAATAATAATAATAATAGTAATTGCACGTTTCTGGCAAATTAGGTACAAGTTGAAACTTCGATTTTCCATCTCTGCTGTCAACGGTAACGAATTTTTTTGAAGAAAAGTCGTAATTTTTTCAAATAAAAATCATAATGCCACTTTCACTATTTATTAAAAAAAAAGAAGAGTTGAAGAATAAAAATAGCCATTTGTTAGCAAAAATCGTGAATTCGGCAACGCTGTCCAGGTCCCCGGAGCGGAGCAAATGACCGAAGAGCTATGCAGCGACGAGCTAAGGCTTTTTTACGCAGCGGAGCTGAAGCTAAAAATCACATATCTCAAGTAAGCGTTAAGCGTGTCTTTTTATCATTAAAAATTATCATATCTAATTTAAGACAGTCATGTCGATTGTGATATGTGCCAAGATTCTTCCGAAAAGGCCGAAAAGTGCACAGGTACGAGTAATTTTCTCCTCGGAGCAAAAAAACTCGGAGCTAACATCTGCAGTTAGTGCGCTGCACTACGTACGCGACGCTGTTTTCAACGAAGCGCCATTTAGTCGCCATATACGCTACGAATAGTCAGGCCCGTAGCTAGGGGGGGGAGGGGGCATTGTGGGGCAATGCCCTACCTTAAAAAGGCCAACAAGTGAGATGAATTATTATAATTAAATTTTTTGTCATAGTTTGAGATAAAAAATTATTGCGGTTTAAATGTATGATATGAAGAATCCACACTGCATCACATATATAATTAAATAAGACCATCGAATTTTTGTAGTTTGGTTAAAGGAATGGTTCATTCCGGCACTTTTCTGACAAAAACTAATCTCACTGTGAGCGAACAACACCAAAAGAGCGGAATCGATTTCTAAAGCTGTGTGCTAATCTAAAACATTTTACTCGATGGAAAAATCAGGTGTCTAAATTTTCTATGGTTATCGTTTAATCATTTTCGAGAGTTTTTTTCTCACCTTGACTTGCGTGCATACCTACAGGCGACCCACATACCAAATTTAAAGATCTCCACATCTCCACATCTAAATTGGAAGCTGTACCATCTTGTTGGCTTATTCTCAATGAGTATTGCTTATGTACTGTCACAATAATTATGTGTCAACAAATAGGTATTAAAAGTACGGGGAAAATTTTCCAACAGTCTACCACGCGTTGAAAAAAAGTCATTGGGTGTTGTAGAGGACCTCCTCTTGATTCTAAATCCAAGAGTCCCGTCGACCGGAGATGTTGGTAAGTTGTAAAATTTACCAAACAAACCCCCAAAACTGCGTACGATTACCGAGGAAAGGCACTTATAAAACATGCACATTAGGGTGCTTTTAATTTGTATGAAAAATTTAAAAGTTCATAAAAAGACTGTATCGCCCCCTCAATCTGTAGTAACATGGTCAAAGATATCACACATAAATTTTGGTCCCGATTGGTGGCGGTTAAGGCGTGGCGCATTGAGGTCAAAGTTCAGAAAACTCTATGAAGGGTCAAAAAATCAAAATATTTTTTTTTAATTATCTAATACCCAAAATTAATACTTCTATACCCAAGGATAACAAATATAAATTTTGGTCCCGATTGATGACGGTTTACTGGTGTTTCAAGGGGGTCAAAGTTCAGATTACCATATGCGACACTAAAAATATAAGTCTTCTATGGCAATGTGAACATTGACCCCCTTAAAACACCACTAAACCGTCATCAATCGGAACCAAAATTTATATTTGTTATCCTTGGGTATAGAAGTATTAATTTTGGGTATAATATAATTAAAAAAAATATTTTGATTTTTTGACCCTTCATAGAGTTTTCTGAACTTTGACCTCAATGCGCCACGCCTTAACCGCCACCAATCGGGACCAAAATTTATGTGTGATATGTTTGACCATGTTACTACAGATTGAGGGGGCGATACAGTAAAATATCGTTAATTTGAATTTTAAACGCACTCTAATGCACATATGTATATATGTATGTGTGTAGAACATCTTTTTTCTTCGAAAGTCATTTTTCTCGGACCGTGGTCCCTTAATGTCAAGCCGTCCCTTTCGGTAGACAGATGGAAATCTGAGCCAATGTACGTCACTGACCTAGAGAAAAGTGATATTTATGCTGACTGATTTTGGAAGCCATGCCTCGATGCACATAGGTAGATTTTCAAGTTTTAAAATATAAATAAAATAAATATTTTATTGTCTACATCTATTCAAAATTGCTTGTTTAATGTAAAGTTTTAATAATTTGTGTTAAAAGTCGATTTTATTGAAAAATATATACAGTGACTCAAAAAAAAAATCATACGACATAGTTTTTAAATTTATTTCAAAGAATTCTGTCGAAAATTTGACTTTCTTATTTCGTTTAAAAATGTAGACAATTTTTAAATAAAAATCGTTTTAAGCAGGATTTGTAAGCTTATGGAAAAAATTCGAAAAATCGTAGAAATTTCTAAAAGTGCATTAAAAATTTCAAAGCGAGGTCAGAATTTATAGAAGATTTTGAGGAGATTTTTAAGTGTGCTGTTATGCAGCCAACCAACTTTAGTGTAAAATGTGCAATTCCCAATGCTGTAAAAATTCCGTCGATTTTAGAAATTTTTTTCTGTAGGGTGCTTGCCATATATGTATGTGAGACAGTTCCAATTAAAATTGCGAAAGGCCAATGAAAATTTTTAAAATGAATGTTGCATATTATGATATTAAAATTGAATGAGCTGCAAAACTGTATACTCAAAAATCTTCTAAAAAAATTTAGCTTCAGAATTCTTAGCCCCTTTTTATGATAAGTATTTCCTTGACTTTGAAAAATTGGAAATACTAAAAATACTGCCTAAGAAGTTAACAATAATCGCTGATAAATACCTCGGTTACTTTCGAGCATCACCTATATTAAACAAGATATGCGTTAGAAATATAAACATTAAAATCAAATATAAAACACAAAAAAGAATTTTATTGTAGGTACATACATATGTATCTAGTAGTGAAGTGCGGCTTTGTGCGACGTAATTTTTTGTCGGCAAAATATTAATTGTACTAGATATCATGTCCAAGGGTTAATGTGACTGAGTCGGACAGAGCAACATAAAAAAATCAATTTTGAACACGAAAAAGAGTGATAATTTTTTTAAATATCCCAACTTTAAAAGCTTAAAACTATAAACTTAGAATTATTGGAAATCAAGGATATTATTGAAAAGTGTTAATAATTACCTAAAGCTTTAGGATCCATCACGATTACTTAAATGAAATGCTTTAAATAATAAATATTCACGTTGAAACTAGCACTTAAAATTATGTAAAAACTAAAAAATTTACTTATTATAAATTTTAGGCCATTGAATTAAATTTGTTACGTTTCTGTTCGAGCTTTTTGGCCGGTGAAGATGAAAAGCGAAAACAAAGCTTCCTTTTTGCTCTCCTACGCGTTTCGGCGTCTTTTCCGCCTTCTTCAGGGAGACTGTTTTATTCAACAAATATATAAAAAAAACATACATATATACATTAATTTAACATATGACAATAATTAAAAACTATAAAAATTACCAAATGTTGCACAAATATAGATTAAAACATAATTTTCACTAAAATAATTTGCACTTACATTTAACAAAAATTTTTCCGAAAGTTTCACATCTATCAACACTTATACAGATATACAGACATACATAAAACATAAATCGTCTTTCTTATTGTCATTCGTATTTCCGTTTTTTCTTTGTTATCGTTGTTCGGTATACACAATTTATGTTGTCCACATCTTCTTTGTAATTCATTGCGTCATATATTCTTTCTTGGATGCGCAGACTTTCTCATGTCAGTCTTGTTTTTGTTCGTCTCTCCATGTCCAGTATCTTCGCATGATCAAAGTCCGCTTCATGTCCAGTATTTGTCATGTGTTGGGCTAATGCTGTTGTTGACTTTAGGTTTCTTACGTCTGCTTTATGTTCGCCTATTCTTGTACCTAATGCGCGTTTTGTAGTCCCTATATAAGTTTTGTTACACGGTTCGTTGTCTTTCCCTTTGCATTTTATCTCATAGACTACATTGTGTTGTTGCTCTTTGTTGATATTGTCTTTCATTTTGCTAAAAATATTGTTGAGTGTATATTGTGGTTTATGTGCAAAAATTAGTTCGTCATTTCTAATGCAACTTCGTAAAGTTTTATTGTCTGTTAGGCCGTGAATGTATGTGACCCCCCTAAATGTCTTCTTTTTGTTGTTGTCTGTTATTGGCGTATTCTCTTTGTTTGTTTTTCGCCTGCATTTTGTTGTTGCTAACCATCTATTTATCGTTTTGATTGGGTATGCGCATGATTCAACAATAAAGGTTTACGCATGACGACATACCTTCATACATAGTGGGGCGATAAGTGTCATGCAAAGAGGAATGTAGAAGAATTTGACAGATACGGCCCCTATGGAAATGCTAGGGTGCGTGTGTGTGTGGCATATGTCAACAAAAAAAAAATGCTTGTGTTCGTGTGTTTATGAAGATTGAAGAAGAAGTCAGCTGATCTTATGCATTCTCCTTTATAGTTCCTCCATGGGTATGCGTTTTTTTGTAAAATGTTTCTTATCATAGTGTCATTATTTTTGTGAGCGCCTGGTCGCTCAACGCGTAGATTTTGTTTATAAGGTTCACAGCCGTATTCTTTTCTGAGTCCAGGGGTGGTTAGAATGAAAGTTTATTATCCTTGAGGATGATATTGGTTTGGCATACCAGCTAGTCAAAAGTCTTTTTTCCTTTCTGTGTATTTCAATGTCTAGGAAGGGTAGTTTTTTGTCCTTTTCCAATTCAGTCGTGAACTGGATTTTCTTATGTTGTTTATTCAGTACCGTCAGTATTTCTTCCACGTCCTTCTGTTTTACAATAGCGAATATATCATCTACATATTTCGTTATGTATTTGATATATATGTCATTCGATTTCAGTTCGGCTAATGCGTCGTCGAGTATTTGGTCCAGAACAATATCGGCCACGGTTGGCGATAAGGGGTTACCCATCGGCATACCGTGGACTTGTTGGTAGTAGACACCGTCAAATAAAAAATAATTATTATCCCTTAAGCAAAATTCTATGGTGTCCAAAATTGTTTTCTTGTCAAGTTAATGGTATTTTTAAGGGATGTCCATTTTTGCATTATAGTGCGAATCGCTAAATATACTGGTATATTTGTGAATAATGATACGACGTCAAATGATATAAGAATTTCATCTTCTTCAATAGTCAAGTCTTGTAGTTTATCCTTAAGTTGTAGGGAATTTTTAATATTGTAGTCATTAGAAATTAATTGTTTTAGTGATTGTCCTATGAATTTAGAGAGTTCTAAACAGGGTAGATTAATTGAGGAAGATATAGGTCGTAAAGGTGTGTTCATTTTGTGGATTTTGGGAAGACCATATAGTCTGGGAGCTGTTGCTGCAGTACATGTCAGTTTGTGTTTTAGTTTAATGTCAATGTTCCCTTGTTTGTGTATTTCATTGACCAGTGCATTGTTTTTTCTTTTTTTTTTTTTTTTTTTTTTTTTTTTTTTAATAATTTTTGTGTTGGGTCCAACCGTATGGTTTTGTACGTATCTTTGTCACCAAGTAGTTCCCTCATCTTTTCGTTGTATTCATTTTTATACATAAGTACTGTTTTATTCCCCTTGTCTGCACTCGTGATCATGACTTACTTTAGATATGCTAAGTTTCGACCATCTGGGAGCAAGTGCAGAGTATGGGGTCGGGAAAAAAGCGATGAATTATTGTTCCCCAGTCTATTTCCAATATGTGGGTATGTTTTTTTTCTGCAATTGTAACAACTTTACAAAATTCAATTTTGGCCGCATAAAAGTTGAAAATCTACCTATGTGCGATGTAAGACTAACGGCCTTATTCCGGTGTGGTAACATAATTTACTTTACTGGTGAAATAAAGAATCTGGTACTTTAAACACTCTTTTCGTATTCTGGCAGCAGAAAATTAAGTTACCACCTCAATACGTGGTAACAATTTGTTACCATTTCAGCCCGATTCCATTCCGTTCGTATGGAAATGCTTTGACAGCGTTACCATTTGTGCCAGAATACCAATTGAAAAGATGGTAACAATTTTCAGCAACATAAATTACCAGTAAAGTAATTTTCCGGTAACGCTCGGAATAGCAGTGTAATTGTGATACATTATTTACTTCCGCACTACCTTAAACCAACGCTGCCCTACCTTAAATTTAAGTCTAGCTACGGCCCTGCGAATAGTTATTATCATACAAAAAATAAGAAAGGAAGAGCAGCAACCAGTGAACGTATGCATGTATGTGATGGTTTCTCCTTACAAAACGTTCTAAAATATAACACTTCCATGAGCGAATTCACAATTTTCATTCCGCCAAAGACGTCACCACGTTGAAGTGATGTCCATATGTACCCAAACGGCCTACAAGTACACATATATTTTTTCTGTGGTTGGTTTCATCCCGTGTAAACACGACGTAATTATATTCTTTTAGTCCCGTGTAATCTGTCCCAGTGACTATTACTTCCCTACGGCTTGAATCGATAAGTACTTATCGATATAATGACGCATAATCGGTTGGTAATAGAAGAAGAAGCATCAACAGCCAGACATTTTTCAGTGCGTGAAGAAAAAAGTTGAATTTTTCAAGTGGTCCTTGTCTGAAAATATTTGGTAAGTTATTAAATATATAAAATATGCAAATTTTTTCAAAAATTTATGTATGTTCGAATAATTTTTAACTTGTTTTGCAAGTTAGGCAATCGTAATCCTGCGTTTATGTATGATATGAACACACTTGCATGCATACATAGGTATGCATGTATCTATTGCAATTGCATATTTATCCATAAAATGTGCTATTCTCTTATCCACTTCTAACAATAAAGAAAACATAGGTATAATGCTGTCTTTTTAAGTGCATTTTTAGTGTTTTATACATATTTTTATATTTTGAGTTATTTGTTGAAGTGTGGCGTCCAAATGCTTGATTCTAAAATTTCGTTCTCAAAGTGAGGTTATGTCGTACGCGCTTTCGCTGGCAGCGTTAAGAAGAGCCTGATTTCATAATTTAATACCATACTGTATCTGTGCTCGTGGTTGAAATTACATTTACTGTCCTAGGTAATGGCCGATTCTGACGATGAATATGATCGTAAGCGCCGTGATAAATTCCGTGGCGAACGCAGTTCAGGAGATAGCTACCGTTCGGAGCGTCGGGATGATCGACGTGGCGGTGGTGGTACAGGCAGTAGTAGTCGTGACGACTGGGCGGAGCGGTAAGCATATGTTATGCACAAAACCAATGCATATGATATACAATTTTTTATATTGATAATTCTTGATTAATCTCTGATTATTTAAAAAGCAATCCTTTTCGTGGTGGCGCCGGAAGCGGAGGTAGTGGCAGACCCAGGCCGGATTATCGAGATTATCGTCCTGGTGGCGGCCGTGAGCGATATAGTTCTCCTGGACGTGAAATGCCACCGGCAAAACGCATGCGCTCAGATTGGAATGATGATGTGCGTGGTAATCCACGTTTTGGAGGCATGTCTTAACAATTTTTTGTTTTTTTATTTATTTTTTTGCATATATGTATGTATGTATATATTTATGCTTGTTTTTATATCATGAATATAGGCTATGACCCGTATCTCATGCACGCTTGGAACGAACATTACGCTGCCCATAGCTATCATCCCAGTTATGCTGGCGCCCATGGACATGTTGCATCCCACGCACCACGTGAAACAACAACTAACAGCGATTTACCAACCCAACCGGCAATGCTTACATTGAAACAGTTTCTAGATACACAAGACGATGGTATTTCAGACTCGGAGGTGCTACAAAAATATAGCGAGTACAAAATCGAATTCAAGCGCCAGCAGTTGAATGAGTTCTTTGTGGCACATAAGGACGAAGAATGGTAAGTCAAAAGAAAATAACGTAAAAGAAAATTAACATGTCAAGTCCTGGCACCTCTGGGAACAGTAGCCATACTACAAAAAAAAAAAAAAAGAAAAACAAAAATGCATGTTTGAAGGATTTGTTAACTTTCTTTTACCATTCACACTTTTTTTTGGTTTTGAGTAAATTTACTATAATAAATTGTACTCTTTAAAAATATACATACCTACATACATATAAAGTTTTGTATAATCAAGTTTTTCTCTACAGCCATTTGCGTATGGGGAGCTATACGTTACTTGAGATTTGCTGTTGAACTGTATGTATGTGCATAAATATTATGCAGTTGGTTGCAGCAGCAGCTCAATTTTAGCGAAAAGGCTACACACGCACACGCTACTATTTACTACTACTATCTACATTCTCGCGTTTTCGTGTCGCTCGTATATATATTCAGAAATATATAACGAGATTTTTTCGCTTTCGATTTTCGTAAATTTTGCACTGGGCGAGCAATGCTCTAGTGTGTTGAATTTTGATCGCGTTTTAATTCTTAAATCCGCTTTTAAATTCAAACGAATAAACACATACATATATGATACGAAAATAAATTTTGACGAAGAGGTAAGATTTGGGTATAATTCATTATTAAATATAAAAAGATATAAAAAACATTTTTAGCTTTCAACTAAGTTTAGGGTGCATCAAAGGGAGTATTTCAAAATTTTTAGCTTAAGGTTTAATTCACTCGCGCCGTATGTAACACCTACAGCTAAACGTGGAAAAACAAATTCATATATCCAGTAATTTTCTTCCTTTTCTTAGCGAGACCATATTTAAAAGTTTATGTATTACCTGTTTGTGTACGTTTAAGTTATCCGTTGTACTATTAACTAAAATATGTACTCATCTCTTCATTCTTATATTAGGTTCAAAAACAAATACCATCCAGTGGATGGCGTGAAACGAAGGGAAGAACAACTTGGCTTTCTAAAGGTAATTTATTTTTTCAGTCTTAATTATTGCATACGAAACCTTGGCCAGTCGAATTATTTATATTATTTGTTTTCTTTAAAATTAGCGACGTCTTGAGGTTTTCAATGAAGTCCTGGATAATGGTCAAATAAAAGCAGTAACAGTTGATACCTCACAAAATGATCCTTTGCTGCGTTTGCTCGATACAGTTGTAATTAAATTGGAAGGTGGCACCGATGATGATTTGAAAATATTAGACGAAAAGCCCAGAGAATATACATTTCCAGAACGTACATTTGATAAGAAATCAATGCAAGACGATGACGTAATTATAACGGCAATATGCAAGAAGGAAAAAATGGACGATGAACCGAAAGTGGTATCGCCACGGCCAAACCGTCGTGCCGCCCGTTCAGACGATGAAGAGAATTGGGATGCTGATGACGGTGGTGCTAACGAAAAGAAGATTTCCAAGAAAAGCGACGATAAGGATTCATCGGATGACAGTGAAGATGAGGATAAAGGCAAAGCAAAGAAGTCGTTGAAACGTAAACGTGTCAGTTCTGAATCATCGTCTTCCTCATCATCCGATTCAGACACTAGCAGTTCTAGCTCCAGTGACGAAGACGAGGACGATGAAAAAGTAAAAGGCAAATATGATTTGGGCCGTATTAAACAAGAGAAAGACAAGGAGAAGGAAGCGGAAGCCGCCGTACTCAAACAAAACCAAGTGGATGTGGGCAAAGCAATAGAAGCTGAACTAGATGTTGATGCCGAGGATCAGACGAATGGCGAGGAAAAGAAAGCTGCGGAGGAGGAAGCGTCACAGAATGGTTTGAGTCCAAGGACACCACTCGAGGCTGAGGCTGACGATATTGCTGAAAAAGACAACGGCGACGCAAGTGCGACTGAGAAAGCTGATGAAGCACCAGCAGTTGATGTAAGTGAGAAAGCTGTACTCGACCAAAGCAAAGATTCGACAAGCGAAGATGTTTCAAAAAAAGAGGATAAGCAGGAAGGCAAAGTTGAGAACAAAGTAATAGAAAAAGATGAAGATGAAAAGGCGGAGGAGCGGAAGAGTGGCGACAAAGCAGAGAGCACAAAAGAAAAAGTGGTCGACGACGAGCCAGAAACCATAGATTTGGTGAATATGAAGGACGTGCCAAAGCCACGTGCACTACATCGCACGTCCTCGATATTCTTGCGCAATTTGGCGCCATCCATAACCAAGGCCGAGATCGAGACACTATGCAAACGTTTCGATGGCTATTTGCGTGTAGCGATAGCCGATCCGTTAGTCGATCGGCGTTGGTATCGACGCGGCTGGGTAACATTCCAACGCGACGTAAATATCAAAGAGATTTGCTGGAATTTGAACAATACACGTTTGCGTGACTGCGAGATGGGGGCGATTGTTAATCGCGATTTAAGCCGACGCGTGCGCCCGGTGAACGGCATGACGGCGCACAAGACAATCGTGCGCGCTGACATTAAGCTGTGCGCCAAAATCGCCATGAATTTGGATGAGAAATTCAAGCTTTGGGTAAATATGGATGGCAACACATAAAACAAATCTTTTATTTGTATTTTTTTTATTTGTTCACCTAATTTTCCTTTTCTCTTGCGCAGGATAAAACCGCTGCTGATAATGCAAAAGCAGCTGCTGAAGGCGCCAAAGACAATGGCGAAAGTGGATCCACGTACGGCTTCAAATCGAATAATCCAGTGCTACAAAATATAACCGATTATCTGATCGAAGAAGCATCGGCCGAAGAGGATGAATTGCTGGGTATTTCCGGTGAAAACAAAGATTCCGAAGGGGAGGCAATCGAAAGAGATGAGCAGCTGATCTCCGTACTAGACAGCCTGATTTTATATCTGCGTATTGTACATTCAGTCGACTTTTACAATCATTGCGAATACCCGTACGAAGATGAAATGCCCAACCGTTGCGGTATAATACATGCGCGCGGACCGCCACCATCCAAAGTGACACAAAACGATATACAAGAATATATCAAAAATTTCGAGAGTAAAATGCAAACATTCTTAACCAAAACGACCACTGTCGATGATGAGGAGCTCAAAACTTTGGGCAGCAAGGATGCCGAGGCCGAAGTGGAGAAGTTCGTGCAGGCCAATACACAAGAGTTGGCGAAAGACAAATGGCTATGTCCGTTGTCGGGCAAGAAATTCAAAGGCCCCGAATTCATACGCAAACACATATTCAATAAGCACACCGAAAAGGTTGACGAGGTGCGCAAAGAGGTTGAGTACTTCAATAATTATTTGCGTGATCCGAAACGGCCACAGCTGCCCGAACATGCGACCGCCACCAAGCGCACCACTTCGGAGTCTGCCAGTTTAGGGTAAGTTGCAGCACACACACACACACACACACACACACACACACACACGCATGCACTTACTATCCTTTATATAAAATTTTTAACTTATTGTATTTATGTATGCTTTACAGTTATCGGCCACCACTTTATCCGGCAGCATTTATACCACCATATGCCGCTTATGCGCCACCAATGATGTTGCCTGGTCGTGGGGGACGCGGATTCGGACCCGCCCGCAGGTAGTTTCCAAATCAAAGATTTATCTAAACATTTATTATTTAGTAAAGTGATTTAATTTTAATGTTCATATGTATGTAACAGCTAATTTAACTTTTGCTATATGTACATATGTACCATTTATCACTTATATACTCTAACTATCATTGGTAAATTTTTTGTTGTTTTTTGCTTTTGGTATATATGTGCGACTGTATTGTGAACTTTGTGTTTGTTATGTACAAACTACTTGCAGAGAACCAACGGAACAACAACGTCGTATTATTGGTTACCATGATCTGGATGCGCCTGCAAATTTCGATATGTTCGAATAAATTGCACTTGATAGATATACATACGTCCTAGCAGTTCTACTCTTCTACCATCTATGTAGAAAAACTAAACAAACAAAAAAAAAAAAAAAACAAAAACAAAAAACATGAACACAACACGTTCTAGGCGTACAGTTTGTTAAATTTAATAGAGAACAAAAATAAAAAATTCATAAGATTTGAATAAAAATGGAAATGTGATTCAACGAATTCCAACCAACCTCGGATTTTATATACAGACTTATTTTCAAGCAGCCAAAAAACCTCTTCATTAGTCATAGAATTGAAAAAAAAAGGTTTAAAAGGCACTTCTCTTTACACTTTTGTATTTATTTTTGGTGTTTTTTCTAACGCTTGATTGTTAATATTAGCTTTGACGATTTTATTAGTTTCTTTTCCTCACAAATTATGGAATAAGTAATTTAAAAAATACGATTATGTATATGTACATATATATACATAAATATATGTAGAAAACAATCATGAAAAAATTGAAAATAAACATTTTTTGAAATAATAAAAAATAAACGGTTTTATATGCTTATATGCTTACAGACCCGCTAATAAATTTCGTCCATTAACCACATACAGGGACTTGGATGCCCCTCAAGAACCAGTTGATTTATTTGATTAATGCTGCATTCGAAACTAATTAATTTTAAAACTGTTTGTTGTAATACATTTAAAAAAATTTAAATAAGACTTTGCCTTTATAAACAAAGTAAATGTAAACAGATAATTATATACATACATACATACTTATGGCACAATAAATACATATGTAATTATTATTTAATTAGTTTTGCAAAATAATAAACGTATAATTTTATGTTTTTTTTTTTTTTAGTAACATTAACAAGAAATTAATCAAAGCAAATGCAAATATGAGCAAATATGTTTAGTTGGCTAAAAGTACATGTAAATGAATTGAATATGTAAATATGTACATATGTATGTACGTATGTACGTATGTCAGCGTCAATCAACTATTGTTCTTGATTATTGTATCCAATTCGTTGAGCGCTTTCAGCACGGCATCGCTCAATTTGCTGCCGGCCACATTATCCAACTCCTTTTCCAATATTTTGGCCGCTTTCAGCAGCTTTTCACGCGCCACGCTGAATTGCGCCAATGATTTTGCCGTTCTGATGGCATCATCCGCTTCAATGGCATCCCCGGCGTGCTGGCCATTGCTTGGTGGGTGGGTGTTCGCCGCCAGCAGACGTTTGCCCCGCTCCACCAGCACCGTTTGCATTTCATACAAGATTATGCCAACATAAATGGACAGGCGTATTATGTGCGGATCTAGTTTTTCGCAAATCTCATGCAATTCCTGGCACATTTGCAGTTTCCGCGTTAGCAGCGCTTCCCCCAAATTCTTCAGCAAATAGCCGCTTTCGGTGCCGTACAACTGAATGAGCGTGTGCTTCAAATTGAATAAATGAAAGTGATTTGGATGCAGGAATTTCGATAATTTCTCGATCAATGCCTCCAACTGCTTTATTGTGGGTTTGCGCGACAAGAGGCCCTCCACTTCGTCGGTCATTTGGCTTAGAATGTAGCGCACCTGTAAAGGTACCACATATACATAAGTATGCATGCACATGTATGTGTGTATATACTCACTTCTTCACCACTGATCGTAATCGGGCACTTGTTGCATGTCCAATCGCTCTTCATGTCCAGCGGATCCTTTGGCAATTGTATGCCGTCACAGGTTTCGCCCTCATCGCCCATACACAACATGGCACTGAATTGTGTACCGAATTCGGTGGGATCACGACACCGTTCACATTTGCATAGAAAATGCTTCGTCATGGCCAAGTGCTCCTGACGCATTTGCGTGCCCCACAGCATATTCGAATACATAATGATTAAATGTTCGTCGCATTCGATTTCACGTCCCGCAATAACCGAAATTTTGAAGCCATTACGCTGATCGAAACGGAAGTAACAGTTGGGCGCGCAGGCGTGCTCCATCATGCAGGCGGTGTAATAGACGCCGCTGAGCTCAATGCCCGTTGGTAAATTGATGCACATGTAATTGGTCTCGATGATGCCGCAAATGCGATGCAACACTGCCGTATCATATTCCTGCAGATATTTCTCCTTTTGCTTTTGTTCGACGCACTTTAGACGCTGCAGAAAGTTCCGTTGCAGGTAGGAGACGATGCGTTTTTCGGCATCGCTGTGTACAACAACAAGAGAGAATAATCTATTTATTAGATATTGGAGCACCAAAAACAACACAATTGGCCTTACTTGTGTAACTCGGAGCCCAAACGCTCTTCCTCGTGGCTCTGCATGTCCATCAGTTCCAACCACTTTTTGGGATTTTGTCGTTGCAATAACAAACATTTGAGCACAACTAAAGCGTCCGAACGATAGTAGTCGATGAGGGAGTGCGGCTCGGAAGACGCTGGACCCGGTCCCAACATGAGTATGGTGCACTCGAGTGCATGCAGATTGGGATTATCCAAGCCACCGCAATTGGGTGAGCATATTGGCCAACGGCATCTGCAATCGGGTATAGTTTTGATAGAATATTAAAAGTATGGCATCACTTTCGCACATTCTCTATTAGCAAGCTTAATTTAACGGTAACAAAAATAGAACAAGAGGAAGAATTTTTCAATTTATGCGTCTTACTTTGGACAATGATAAACACCCATGCGACACGGTGTAAAACAGCCCACACATGGCATAACTGGCACTTGCTCCTCCCGCTCGTTCAGGTACCACTTTGGCCCGACCACGATGGGCATTTCGGTGAAAATTACGCCACCCGCCTTAATGGGACGCGTCGCCTTTAGATAACGTCCCAAATTTTTGTCTTTGGCTATACGAAATGGACGACATTCGGTTTTGTGTTGCTTCCAGTGTTGCTTCTGATGGTCGGCGCCGCAGTATTTGACCAGCTTGCATGCGGAGCAGAAAAGCTGCGCCGGTATGCGACAGACGGCACATGAGGCAGTGGTGGTGGGTGGTGGTGAAACCGATTCGGGTGGTGAGGGGGGCATTTTTGAGTACTTTTTTCTTTTGTTTTACAAATTATTTACTTTTCTATCAAATACTTGTGTGCTTTATATCACCTTTCTATAAATTTTGTATTTATTTTTGGTTGCATTAAATTTTATAAAGCACGATTCTTGTATAATTTTCCATTAACACAATAAATTTGCTTCATACATACCTACATACATACATATGTGCATACGCATATAATATATATCATATACAGATGTACATATGTATGTTGGTATTTTTATTTTTAGATCCCGAATATGTACATATCTATGTATGTATGTATCTATAACCCCACTCCGACACTTTCCATGCAGTTATGTGAGCTGACAAAAATCTTAAGAATTTGTATAAAGATTCTTTGTACAATTGATAAACACATACATACATATGTAATACGTATGCGCCACAGAAATCAACTTCGCGGTATTACAACGAACGTGTCGCATGTGCTCCAGTAGACGATCCTCCCTCGACTAAGCGATGTGAGCATTCGCAGGTGCGTTAGACGAAATATTTTCAACGCCACATTCACGGCCCTCTCCCCTGAGGAAATGCCGCGACCAGCAACGCTAAACTGCGAGTGTTTAAAGTTTAAATAAACGAAAAATGAAATCTCTTAGATTGAACTAAATTCTCTTGCGGGGAAAGCTTTTAAAATGGGAGACAGTACCTACAATGAATAATTTCTTAACAATTAAACCTTTTATTTAACTAACATTTTCAAATACTTAACATAAATAAGATATTCATCAATTACTACTCAATTGGATTCGTTGGTTTAACAAATTCGGATGCTTCGTAATCACTTCCCGTTGATCTCGCAAATTTTTCATCACCCCACGCAAATTCCAGCCATGCCGGAGCAGTGCATTCTCAGCACTAAAATGTCCATGCCGAATGCAACGAATCGCCGTACAATGTGCCACCGTACGCAACTCAATACCCATTTCATGCACCAAAGTGGCCAAATAATCCTCATACTCGTTTATCGCATGCACTTCCAAAATGAAATACGGACATTTGAATTCAATCAATTTGATGCCGTATATTATTGGCAGGGTATTGTTTGCAGGGCGTACCAGACCTTTACAGGCAATATCGTAAGCAGCTTGCGATTGTAGATCCACACCGCAGAGTTCGTACATTTTGCGCTGGTGTGATGCTTGCATGGAAGCGACCAGCGAGCTGAAGCGTTCCGGATGAATATTGGTATAATCGGAGCGTACTGTTATGCGTGAATCGGAAAAATGTGTTTCTGTGGCGATGCCCAAACGACCGGTGACATGATAGGCTCGTACTGGGCGATTGCGTTGAATTTTTTGTGATTGGCCAATACCCTTGTTGATGCCCATTACTGCCGAAGGGGGGAAAGTGAAAGATTAGAAACGAAGTAATACTTATCAATAAAAACAACAGCAAATACTTATGTATGTATCTACACTTATTAAATGCTAAAACTTACACAGTACACCGCTTGTATGTATTCCCAATCCGGCTACGAATGCACATCGTATATCTGCTTCTTGATAACGTGGTCCGGTGGCCAGCACATGATCGGCCAAATCGATTGCCTCCATTTTGCGCAGAATTGGATTTGCGGCACCGCCCGGCTCGAGGAGCGGCATTTCGAGTTTGCGAGGCTCTCGAACTTGCAATTCATTCAAATCTATACAAGTAAATAAGAATGTACATACATATGTACATATGTCACCTAATTTTTATGGAATGTGTTTTGGTTTTACCTTTTGTAATATTATGGAGTATCGCATTTTTCACATGTGCCACTTTCATTCCGGCCGGCTTGTAGATGTTCAGAATTCCATTTAAATGTCTGAACACAGTTGGCGCATCGTAAACTTTAGCTAGTGCCATATTTCTTTCATTAATTTACATTTCCCACTTACATTTATATTATGATTTTTCTAAATAAAATCCCTAAGCATTTGTTTTGGATTTTGTAACTTTTATCAGCTGATAATCCGGGACGAATCCGCGATTAATCGCAAGGGGGCTTGCGCGTAATACAATGGTTACGTTCAGAAGTCGCAACGG
This sequence comes from Urophora cardui, assembly GCA_960531455.1. Taxonomy (NCBI): domain Eukaryota; kingdom Metazoa; phylum Arthropoda; class Insecta; order Diptera; family Tephritidae; genus Urophora; species Urophora cardui. Next base: position 1,701,113 of record OY482670.1, read on the forward strand.
TGGAGCACATCTGTTGTGTAGATATCACTAATCGGAAAGTGATATAATTTGCGCCTTCTGAACGAGCTGATACACTAAGAGCGCTTTCACATTAGGCAATCTGCACACGGAGCGTACTGCTTTAGACGCGTATTAGATACTACAGACGAAAGCTGTACGCTTTGATGTCGCGCACGTATATTTCAATTGAGGGCTGCACACGAGTCGTCAGCTTCATGCATTCGTCAAAGTATGCTGGCTATATGTCTCTTGGCGTAAAGCAGTGCTGGTAGCTAGGCGTACTACGCTTAGAAAAGAGGAAGAAGAAGATGTTTGTTTACATTTTTCCACTTGGTGGAATTTATGAAAGCAGTAAAATTTGTGTAAAAAATCGGAAAAAATGAGTGTATAATTAAAGAAAATGGAAGATTCCGTAAAATTTTGTATCTTTTCTATTTAAAGCTTCGAAATTTAAAGCAAATACCGTATTATTAATTTGTTTGTTTGTTTTGTGCAGCGAAGTTTCATGTCGCTGCGTGTGCAGATCTTGAGGCGTAGAGAAATCGACGCTACATGAAATGTCTCGTACGCGTCTATGACGATACGCCTCGTGTGCAGAGTGCCTTACTCGGTGCGGTATCGGATCGACATTTTTTTACCGAAGTTTTTACCGAAAGTATACCGAAACCTTACTGACCACATGTATTTGGCACTTTCACATTAGTGTTGCATACATGAAATCGGAGCGGATTAATTTCGGTATACCGCAACGCGGTAAGACCGGTCAGTAAAATTTGAGGAATTACTGCATACATTTTTGCGGCGTGATAAAAGAAGAAGAACAAAGTCAGTAAAAAACTCGTTTCGCTAATAAATGTAGCAAGTTATAATGTCTTCGTCTTCGCTAGAAGACATTATTATTATTGAGTGATTTGTTGAAGTTAAAAATTTTGTTTTGCAAATTTCGATGTTTGTTTTCCTATTTTCTGCCGATTACGCACCGAAAGTATTCCCACAAGTGTGAAAAACACAGCAACGCGGAATCGTTTCGATAAGCTGAAAATACCGAGCAAAAAATGTCGATCCGATGTCGTACCGAGTAATGTGAAAAGGCCCTAAATAAACAAATTATTATTTTTATTATCCCCAACGTAATCGCCAATATAGGGTCTATACACTGTGCGTCTGACTCGCGAGTCATCTGTGTACGTGTTGACTCGCCGTCATTAAATTTGACAGGCGAGTCACAGCAAAATATCAAACTAATTTTGATTTTCTTGAGTCATGCCAGAGTCATGCACATTTTCACCATTACACCTAAACTGACTCTTGAATCAGACGCATCGTGTATAGACCCTATAAAAAATTAATGATGGAAAAAGTCTCCAAACTCACAACATGTTGTGTTGATCAGAAATACTCAACGTTGCGTTCAGAAGATAAAACACAACAGTTGCGCAACTGTTGCGCCACAGTTGCGCCTTCTGAACGCAACCAATTTTACATCTATTAAAGCCTATTCAGATTGCATTTGAAATTACGTTGATTAGCCGAAATTACTTTCCGAAATCACGCGCGTTCACACACGTTCTTGAGTAATTTCATTTAGTCGTGTTTCAGTTACGCTGTGCCTGCGCCAAATAAAAATTTTTACATAGTCAACTTAAATGAAAATATCATTAATAAAATACATTGCAGAGTAATTTCGTGAGTATTTTCGCCGAAATGCGGATTTCAAGGGCTATTAGCCCCGACACATAGCATTCGTCAATCCGTCTACGTCGACATATGTAACTGACATTTACTTACTTGACGGAGAGGTCGCCACATAGGAAACGTTGGCGGATATACATAAATCAGCTGTTTGATTAACCTTTAACAACAGAGGTGGTGGCAAAAATTTAACTCTTTAGAATAATTTGTAATTTCTCTTTTAAGTTGCCCTCTTGAAATTCAGTTTTCAGTAACTTCACATCTCCTAATAATTATTGACCATTTTGGTTTTATGGAGGAATGTTTTACAAATGAGAAAAAACTCGAAAAGCAAATTGCAAAAAAAGTGAAATTCAACAGTAGCTAAAGGTTAAGAATCAAAACCAATCAGCTGACATAACGACGGATTGACGTATGCCAAAAGTTGACTGTTGGGCAACTTTGGTACGTTACGGCGACGTATCCGTCGTACTTGTGACGATTTACATTTAAATGCCCACAGTTTACTGAGCTGTCAGTCACATACGTCGACGTAGACGGATTGACGTATGCTATGTGACCGGCCTATATTTCGGCTGGCATTTTTGTATGGCGAAACAACGTAATCAACGCCGAAACAACGATTTTTGCCTAAATAACCCTTAAATCACGCCAATCTGAATAGGCTTTTATGGAGTAAATTTATCGCATTTGTTCGAGCATGTCCTTTGAAGAGGCTAATTGTTCAATATATATGCGAGAATGGGTACAAATGTAGTTTAATCACTAATATATCACTATTCGGTACAAATTTCTTTCGGGATTAATCGCACATTTTTTGCAGGGTTGTTATAAAAAATCCAAAGGAAGTAAATACTTTTTAGTCAAAAATAAAACAGATCGGTGAGCTTTTAAAATGGTAAAACAATAAATAAAAGAAAAATTTACAATGTGAAAAATAATAATTTAATGAATTATTAGGAGTACTATCACATTGCAACCATGCTCGCATTGTATTGGATGCAACCCTGTGCATCCTTAGGGATGGCAAAAAAATGATATAACCGATTAACCGCTCGAAAGCGTTCGATTATTAATCGCAAATAATTGTGGGGAACTAACCGATTATAACCGTTTTTCGATTACAATTATTCCTTAAAAAAAATATATAATAAACGAAAAAAAAGTCGTCAATTATTAGGAAAAATCGTCAAAATGACGATAAAATCGCCTATTCGGGAACTGGAGGGAACATTTATTGCGGTTTTTTGGATATACTCACAAAACTGTAGGTAAACGAATTCGGACTCGGATGAAAAGGCGGAAATTCTCAACTTCGATTCTTTCCTTTCGATTATTTTCGACTTGAGAGGAAAAAGGTTAATCGAAAAAATAATCAAAAGGAAAAAACCGATATATTTTAACCGTTAACCGAAAGAAATTAACCGATTATAATCGTTTCTCCGGTTATTGTTGCCATCTCTATGCATCCTATATTTGACATTTCACGAAACAGCTGTACACGTTCTGTTTTAGTGATGGGCGAGTCCGAGATGTTTAGACAATCGAGAGAATCGCCATCGTTGCAAAATCACAATCGAGTCAAAAGTTAACTCGCTCCTCGACTACACAATCGAGATGTTTTTGCGATTGTTCCGAGTCGGCGAGTCGGAGGTTGTTTCGATGACATCTCGACTACACAAGCGAGATGTTTTTGCGATTGTTCCGAGTCGGCGAGTCGGAGTTGTTTCGATGACATCTCGACTACACAAGCGAGATGTTTTTGCGATTGTTCCGAGTCGGCGGGCCGGCTGTTGTTTTGATGATATGTTTTAGTTGATAAAATAAATTGAATGAGGTTTGTTGATAAAGAAAGTAGGATTTATAATGGAAGTGAGGCAAATACATAAATAAATTAACCAAATTGAAAAATATGCTATACATAGACGCTGCATTATTGCAATCACAACTAAACAGTGTCGTGCATAATAATAATTAATTATTTAAACATTAATAAATTTTCTGAAGTGAGACGCTTATGAAACAAATGAATTTTACGAGCAACAACGGAAATAGATTTGTACCACTCTGTGTGTTTTGTAAAGCAATTTTAATATTCAAGCGGCAACAACAATTATTATGTATTTTTTGCAGCGAGTCCGAGATGTTGTAGGGTTGCTTTGAAAACGAGAGGAATCGTTGGCGAGTCCGAGATGTTTTAGCGATTGTTTCGACTGACGGCCATTTACGACTTGACTCGAATACGAATGAAAACCATCGAGAGCATTCGAGATGTTTCAACAATCGAGAGAATCGAATAAAACATCTCGGACTCGCCCATCACTATTCTGTTTATGCACGTGCGAGTAGTGATGGGCGAGTCCGAGATGTTTAGACAATCGAGAGAATCGCCATCGTTGCAAAATCACAATCGAGTCAAAAGTTGACTCGCTGCTCGACTACACAATCGAGATGTTTTTGCGATTGTTCCGAGTCAGCGAGTCGGTGGTTGTTTCGATGACATCTCGACTACACAACCGAGATGTTTTTGCGATTGTTCCGATTCGGCGAGTCGGAGGTTGTTTCGATGACATCTCGACTACACAAGCGAGATGTTTTTGCGAATGTTCCGAGTCGGCGGGCCGGCTGTTGTTTTGATGATTTGTTTTAGTTGATAAAATAAACTGAATGAGGGTTGTTGATGAAGAAAGTAGGATTGTTAATGGAAGTGAGGCAAATACATAAATAAATGAACCAAATTGAAAAATATGCTATAATGCAGCGTCTATATTTTTGCAATCACAATTAGAGAGTGTCGTGCATAATAAATACAATTAATTATTTAAACATTAATAAATTTTTTGAAGTGAGACGCTTACGAAACAAATTAATTTTACGAGCAGCAATAACGGCAATAGATTTGTACCACTACTCTGTATGCTTTTTTAAGCAATTTTGATATTCAAGCGGGCAACAAAAATGTTATATATTTTTTGCAGCGAGTCCGAAATGTAGGGTTGCTTTGAAAACGAGAGGAATCATTGGCGAGTCCGAGATGTTTTAGCGATTGTTTCGACTAACGGCCATTTACGACTTGACTCGAATACGAATGAAAACCATCGAGAGCATTCGAGATGTTTCAACAATCGAGAGAATCGAATAAAACATCTCGGACGCGCCCATCACTACGTGCGAGTTTTGTTTTTTATGCGGTGTATGAAGTTTTTACTAATTTTGAAAGGGAGAAGTCTCAAAACACGTTCTGAATAATGAAATGGACTAGTGCAAATTTGAAAAATCCCAATTATAGTGAACATCATGAACTTTACGTTGGCACAAGTACTGGCTCATTCAAAAGTATGTATTGATGTCTCAACCTGCAAGTATTCAGTACAATTAAAACTTTCTTAAAATATTTTCCCCCAGGATTAGTGCCGTCGGTAGAGGAGAATCCCTTTGCGCAACGCAATTTATACGATTTAAAACAACTTGAAAATGGTGATCGCGTTACAGCACTTGCATTTGGAATTGACTCCACTGAGATCCTCATTGGACGAGCTAAACAAAATGCGCAACTGCATTCACTGCAAACCGACAAAGTGGAGCGCTCGTATGAACTTAAATATGCTTCCGTAGTTGGGTTCGCATGCTTTGGCGATTATTTAGCGGCGGGTTTCTCAAATGGCCAAATACAACGAGTGTCCATTGCTGAAAACAGCGCTGGAGAGAGCGCAGAACTTTTGGTTAGCAGTGGCGATGATATGTCGCATCTGCGCCAATGTCCCACTGATCGCCATTTAGTCGCAACCGGCGGCAAAGGTCGACATAATAACTTGAAGATATTCGATATGGCTGCGGGAGGCAAACAACTGTTTACATCGAAAAATTTGCCAAATGATTATCTGCAGATGGAAGTGCCGGTATGGGATAGCGATGTGGGCTTCATCGATTCACCGCATACATTTGCCACCTGTTCGCGCTACGGCTACGTTCGTTTGTATGATACACGTAAGCAGCGGCGTCCAGTGCAATGCTACGCTACCGAGGATCAGATGAGCTTTGCTACCTTGGTTGCGCATGGAAATTATATATATACAGGCACTACAATGGGTGCAATGAAGGTAAGCGGAGAAGCTTATTTAATTCAATGCTTACCCGCCTACAAATGTTAATTTGTTTTTTTTTCGATCTCAGGCATTCGATGTCAGACGCATGAAAACGTTTGTGCACACATACAAAGGCTTTACTGGGTCCATTAGCGATGTTACATTAGATAGTACCGGCAAGTACTTGGCTTCCGCATCACTCGATCGTTACGTACGCGTGCATCATGTAGACTCCACTGTACTTCTATATCAATGCTATGTAAAATCCAAGGCTACACGCGTTTTAATACGCGAATCAGCGGAAAATCCAAATTCTAGCACAGCTAGTTTGTCAGAGGAGCAGGAGGTGGTTGAGAGAGAAAATGCGAAGAAAGGAAACGAGACTGTGCCTGAAGATAAGGAATATGAAGATTTGTTTGAGAATATGCAAACAATTTGGTAAATTAGCATATAAATACTATTTTCCATTGCGCCATTTATATTATTAATCTATGCTATTTGTTTATTGTAACATTACAGTGAAAAGGAGGATTTAGAGGATAGCGACGATGATACAGCAGCAGCCGAGGAAACTGGAAAGCCCACAAAAACTGGAACTAAGCGAAAAGCTGATCAAAAACTTGCGAAAAATAAAAAGAAAAAATAGTAAACTTAATTGTTGTATTGCTTTAATTAGGCTTTAATTTTGAGTACATACAGTCATACATATTACCTACTTGCTGCTATTGCTTACCTCTCCAGATTGCAGTAGCACCGAACGAGCTTTGAAATTTATGTATAAACGATAGGTGCAATAATAAACAAATTCTATTATAGATACCATACTGGTGCCCAAACATAAGTTGAACACACCACCCAAATCCGCTAAATAGAGTGAGAGAAGGAAATAAACAAGGTCTTAGTAAATAATATAAGGCCGTAATTATTTTTACTCACATAATAAACCAATCCATGACATGACGACCACCTTTCGTATCGCTGGCACTGTCTGTTTGGTTAAATAGGCGCGTACTATAAATAAGTCATCCCCACTCATATCATCTTTGCTATAAATATTTAGATATGTATGTATGTAATAAAAAAATTTCTTATTATAAAAACTTGTCACTCTTACTAATATGAGCTGACCGAATAGTTGTGCAGATTGAGATCTGTTTTGTATGCCAAAGTTGAGTATGTGACGTCATAGCAGTTCGGCAGGCAGTTTTCGCATTTAACGCTTTTGAATTCATCTACATATGCGAATTACTAAATTGTATTAAGTTTGAAATGCGACAAGGCTTGTTTTTTTTGTACCCTGCAAAAAATGCGATTAATCCGGGATATGCCCGGGATCAATCGCAACCCTGCAACAAATGCGATTAATCCGGGACGTGTCCGGGATCAATCGCAAGGGAGCATGCGACTAATACAATTTTACATCCCTTTATATGGAGTGAATTGATCGCATTTGTTCGAGCATGTCCTATGAAGAGACTAATTGTTCAACTTGTATACCCGAACGGGTACCAATGTAGATTAATCACTAACATACCGAACGGGTACAAATGTAGATCAATCGCTTTCATCCCGAACGGGTACGAATGTAGATTTTTCCTTAAAAATTGTAAATGTTCATGCATATTTAAATAAAGATTATATAATGTTATACTTTTGTAAAAAAATCTCAATAAATAAATTAAAAAAATTGTAAGTTTTAAGTAGGCATTATATGAGCGTAATGTAAAGGATTTTTTCATAGGATATTTTAGGCAACATTTTGTTAAAATTGATATTAAAAAAGGGTGTTCAATTCGTTTTACCGGTTCTACAATTTTTTAAATACATTGCATATTTTTGTAAAATGTCTACATTTAAGGAATCTAGATTTGTACCCGTTCGGAATGAAAGCGATTAAACTACATTTATACCCATTCGGGATGAAAGCGATTAATCTACATTTATACCCGTTAGGGAACAATTGGTCTACAATTAGTCTACATTTATACCCGTTCGGGAACAATTGGTCTACAATTAGTCTACATTTATACCCGTGCGGGAATAATCGGGGACTAATTGTGGACCGATTGTTCTCGAAAGAGATCAATCGAGGACAAATCTCTTTCGGGATTGATCGCACATTTTTTTGCAGGGAAGGGAGCATGCGACTAATACAATTTTACATCCCTTTATATGGAGTGAATTGATCGCATTTGTTCGAGCATGTCCTATGAAGAGACTAATTGTTCAACTTGTATACCCGAACGGGTACCAATGTAGATTAATCACAAACATACCGAACGGGTACAAATGTATATCAATCGCTTACATCCCGAACGGGTACAAATGTAGATCAATCGCTTTCATCCCGAACGGGTACAAATGTAGATCAATCGCTTTCATCCCGAACGGGTACAAATGTAGATCAATCGCTTTCATCCTGAACGGGTACAAATGTAGATCAATCGCTTCCAGCACGAACGGGTACAAATGTAGATTTTTCCAAGTTGTTCGCCAAGGCGATTTTTAATAAAAATCTTTAAAAAATTGTATTGTTCATGCATATTTAAATAAGGATTATATGTATAATGTTTTACTTTTGTAAAAAGATCTCATTAAATAAATAAAAAAAAAAATTGTAAGTTTTGAGTATGCATTATATGAGCGTAATGTAAAGGATTTTTTCATAGGATATTTTAGGCAACATTTTAAAATTATTATTAATCATTGTTATTAAAAGAAACTGTGTTCAATTCGTTTCACCGGTTGTTCTACAATTTTTTAAATACATTGCATATTTTTGTAAAATTTCTACGTTATTAGTCCACATTTATACCCGTTCGGGATGAAAGCGATTAATCTACATTTATACCCATTAGGGAACAATTGGTCTACAATTAGTCTACATTTATACCCATTAGGGAACAATTGGTCTACAATTAGTCTACATTTATACCCATTAGGGAACAATTGGTCTACAATTAGTCTACATTTATACCCGTTCGGGAACAATCGGGGACTACTTGTGGCCCGATTGTTCTCGAAAGAGATCTATCCGGGACAAACTCTTTCGGGATTAATCGCACATTTTTTGCAGGGTAATTACACATGTATATATGTATGCATGTACTTTAGGATGGTCCCCAAATGTATGGAGATAAACTTTATAGCATACTACCAAATACCCGTCCCGCTTTGCAGCGACGAAAAAAGTTTTTATGTTATAATGGGTCTTTCCCTCTACATTTCTCTTTCCGTAAACATTTACCTTTACCTTACCGGGACCGTCCATCACCATCCAGACCCACTACGTGAGCCATCTCTGGGAAACAGCTTTAGAAATCACTATGAAAATAGCTGTATGTTGAAGCCCTGCTCAACGTCTTTCATTTGCTACCAATATCGCTCGAAAACATTCAGGCTTTGGATCATATCTTGGAACCCGCCCTAAGCTTCACTATTTAAAGAGCTCTTTGTTTAAGTCCTCCTCAAAAGCTTTCATTTGATACCAATATTGCTCGATCTGGGTCCACATTTAGGCCTGTATTCCGGGAAGCTCCAACTTTTTGGAAATTCTATATACCCTATTATGTGCGTTAACACCAATTGAATCTACTGTGATTGGTTGATTACTTTGGGAGTCTATAAAGGACACAGATAATAATATAATACAATGGCGCTATTATAACTCTGACGAGTTTTATGACCGAGCTTCTCTCCCAATTCGATGTGTGCTCCTTTTGTTTTTTCCTATTAATTGGGTGGACCTACAGTTTTATGCCGGCTCCGAACGGCGAATGCATTTTTTGTGAGAAGCTTTTTCATGGCAGAAATACACTCGGAAGGTATGCCGCCCACTGCCGAGAGGTGACCGCTGCTCTTAAAAAAACCCAATAATTGGATTTTTACTAATTAGAAAAATTTGTTGGTGTTTTTCTCGGACCGTGGTTTGAACCCGAGACCTCTGGCATAGCAGGCGAGCACTCTACACCACAGCGGACACAAGACACACATACACACCGATTTTTCCAATTTTCGGACTTTTCCAGAGGGATTTTCCAAAATAAAAACCTTCTCCTCGAAAATACGAACAACTAACAAAAAACCTTACCGAAATCGGCCAACCGTTCTCATTTTATGAAGTACTATAAATTTTTTACACCATTTTTATATATATACTAGATTTCCTCAACCTAACCCCCTAGGTAGATGCTAATATAGTCGAAGATACCTCATACCTATGTATAAATTTTTGTCCCATTCGGAAACGGTTACGGAGTGTGGCACAGGGACCAAAGTTCAGAAAACTATGGAGACTCAAAAATTCAAGATTAATTTTTTTTATATCTAAAGCCCAAAGTCGATTGTCCTGTACTCCAAAATACCAAACGAAAAGTTTGGTCCCAATCGGGACACCCCTTAACCATCTCCGATCGTGACCAAAATTTATATGTATGTGATATCCTTGAGCGTGTTGTTACCGATGTAGGGGATGAGACCGTAGCAATTCGCTAATTTGATTTTTTAAGAACCACCCTAATGTACGTATGTACATACCATAATGCTTCGAGTAGCACACGCTGTCCTTCAATTTACATTCGCGATATTCGGATTTGGCATTCGGCATGTGATAGGGCACACAATGGCATGTCTTCATGATCGCTTCGGTTTGGCACGCGAGTGAACAGGCCGCCTGACGATAATTATGCAACTCGAGATCATCGGATGTGAGACAATCTCGTTTGTGTCTCGACAATTCCAGCACTTCGGTGGCAGAGCTTTGTACGGTGGGTGAGATTTCGACGAAACTTTCGGATTTCGAAGTGATTGTGACTGAGGATGTGGCATCCGTAACATAGTCCATGGGATGGTGCACTAAAACAATTAAACCCGTCGAGAGATTGCGTTCGGCGCCCTCCGTACCCACCACAGTTAGACCGCCATAGTAACCGAAAATGTTGGCCGAAAACGGTACATACGAAAGATTCTTGGGATTGTAGTTGAAGGAGCAGCACGGACCCAAAAACGATGTGGTCGCAATGAAGGAGAGATATTCATCGTGCTGACGACACGGAAACTCATTAATGCCCCAATAGCAATGCTTAACAAAGTCATCACAACTACCGCTCACATTCCGAGCCGCCTCATAGATGCTGATGTTATTGACGTGGAGCACCTCGTCGGCTAATTGAAACATTTCCCCGGCTGGTGCTTTCCAGTTTTGATCGGTAAAAGCGCTGATATACTCCAAGCCAGCGGCGACATCTTGCGCATTCATATCGTATGGTATATTTCTGTAAATGAAATTAAAAAACAGAATTGACAAGGAAATGCCCTGTGGAATTATTACACTCAAAAAAAAAAATTACTCAGATTATGGAAAAATGGGAATGATTCGGCGCTAAAGACATATTTCCATATTTTGATGTACAATTTTCTTTAAAACGTGGTTTTTATTCCTTGATTTGAAGAAAATCGTACATCAAAATATGGAAATATGTCTTTAGCGCCGAATCATTCCCACTTTTCCATAATCTGAGTAAGTTGTTTTTTCAGTGTAGAAATGCGGACACGACAATGGACTCTTTTGGCTCATTGTGGTACACAACAACATGAATTTGGCACAGTTTTTCTTTCGAATTCAACTTACAATTTTTTTACATAGCGCTGTACTCGTTCGCGATTGACCAATTTGGGACTGCATATGGTGATGCCGGGAAAGGCTACATCGGTTATAGCCAAATCGGTGGATATCGTATTTAAAATAGGGTAAGAATAGAATTTCAGCCACAATTGCATGGATAAAAAAACGCCGAGCAGCAAAAGACTGGTGAGAACAATTGACCAAAGCCATCTGCGCATAAGGGTATACATATATATGTATGTGCATAAAAATAATAGATATATCGAAATATCGAAATAGCAAAATAGCAAAAAAAAAAAAAAGCATTTACAAACCTGGATATTCCACTTGTTCGATTTCGTCGCAACAACCACATGCCACTCACTTTGGTCGTTTGTGTGTATTCCCAAAACGAGTCGGCTATGGCTAAACGTAGGCGTTGGCTCACGTCCTGACGATAATCCGCATTCAATAATTTAGCATGGAAACGTTGCGGTTTGCTGGCTATCTCCCGTCGATTACTTTTGGCTTTACCAGCTTTTTTCTTTATCCAAGCGCTGAGAATCATTTTGAGTTGAGGCGCCACTGGATTGCGGATGGCGATCTGAGTTCCTTTTCTTTGGCTTATATACCATCATACGCCTTCTAATGCCTTAATGGTTAATTATTGACTATAAGTGACTAAGTACTTACTGTGTTAATTATAGGTCATATGACACAAATTAAAAAAGTTTATTCTTAAAAGGTCATGAGTATACATATGTACATGCATACATACTTACATATGTAGATATGTATGCATGTGGATGTGAGTTTTTAACACCATTGTTTTAGCTTTTCGTATTGTAATGGCTAATGCAGGTCTTAAGGGTAATTGCAAGTCCTCTAAGTTTGCTTATGGCATTGTTGCGGAGGTCTTATGCAAAATATACATATGTAGATATACAAAACAAATGAAGTCCTGGACCCAAAAAACTTTAATACATACACCACAACTTTCCAAAATAATAACCTTATTTAATCAGAATTATAAAGGAAATCCCTTTGGAGATTTTAATATAGAATAGGTATGTAAGAAATGTAAACAAATATCGAATAAAAATGACACACCTTAATCTGCATATGCATCACATGCATATGTTTGTATGAATATTTATGTATGCTTAAATCTTAAGTGCCATTTGTTAAACTCTTATTCGGTTCAATTTTATTACCATTGCATGCTTAATACGTTAACGAGCTATACAGGATTAAGTGGAGCCATTGGCCGAATAACGGTAAATTGACGATATCTCCCAAAATCAAAATCAGGCAAAATCGTTCATTTTCATATTTTTTTCATATTGATTAACTGCGACTTCTGTTTTTTTTTTAAAGCGGAATCAAAATCAAAATTAACAGAAATGAAACTTGTGTCAGTTTTTTAAACACTGCTCCTAACTCTCTAATACTTATGTTGGCCTTATTTCGTATGGCGGATAAGCCTTTCGAATAAGGTGTGCTCTCAGAGGGAGAGAGAGCACTCCTTATGGCCTGATGACATCAACATAGTAAAATCAGCCTTATTTTAAGCCTTAGGTACGCCATGCAAATTTGCTACCCTTATAATTTTCAGGCCTTATTCCGTAAGCCTTTAAATCTGCTGTTTTAATTCTCAAATAAGGCTTAGATTTTTTGGTGGGAAAGTACATATACTACTAGGGTCAGCTTTACCTTTTGTTGGTACTTAAGTGCATACATATGTACATTTACAAATATATGTACATGTGTGTATGTGTGTTCTCTGAAACCATTTGCATTAACAAGACGAAGTGTTTTCCACGTTGAATGCTCCTAAACACTTAAGCGTATTTATTCGATGGAATTGCTGATATTTGTTTGTTCATCATTTGTGCATATGTCCTTATACCTTGATTAAACATTAATTTTAATAAGCGAAGTAATGATGTACAAGGGCACGAAAAAGTGTAATAACACATACATGTACTACATATACCAATATCTATATGTAGTAAGGACATACATACATAAGTATATAACACGTGGATAGCATATTCCTTGGCGCTGTCCACCTCAGTTTTTCAATATTTTATTGTCTTTGTCATTGTCGTCAGTATGTTCCCCTCAGCTGTAAATGCAATTACCTACTTGCATATACACACAACATAGCATAAGAGAATTCCTGTGCGAATGTAATCAATGTCACTTCGAAATCCTATACTTCATTTATCCACATTCGGTTTGCCACGCTTAATTCTCAATTTTCTTATAATTGGCCGAGTTACTCCTACTCACACATACTACATACGTATACACCTTACAAATTTAATTAGTAAATCAAATATCCAATACACATATTACTTGGTATGAAGAAATGTAATAAGGAATTTCTTAATAAATACATACATACATACATAGTTGAAATGTTTACGAAAATGAAATACCAAAAGTTTTAAGAAAAAAAAAATGCGAGATGGAATAGGAAATTTTTAATACAAAGTAATCAGATTTATAAATTCCAGCAGTTTTATTGATGCCTATGAACTTGGTATGACACTGTCTTGTATTTATAATCATGATTATAATCAGTCCCACTTCGTAGGTACAACCCACTAATTCAGTCTCATTTAAATTTTTGCCCACCGCTGGGCTAGATACTGAGTGAGCGCTGGGCTCGGTGGTTTGGTGGCGAATTTAACCTTTGAATATACCTACATACCTATAGCTACCAAGGCCGTATTTAGGGGGGGGTTTGGGTGTTTGAACCCCCCACGAAATTCTGGTAGATAAATTTTACTTCTGTCATATTCAAAGATATATGTTGAAAACACTAGTTTACAAATAATTAATTTGAGAAAATACCAAGAATTTCAGGCATAGGGGAGGGCTGGCATGAACCTGCTGAGGTCAAAGCCATTTTTTATAGTTAGGATTTTGAGATAACGGTAATTTTGGGTTTTTGATGTGTAAACATCTTTGCTGTAGCTACGAGTAATTTCGAAAAACGGGTAAAGTTTACGCGTAAACCGTAAATGACCTTTGTGTTAGTGCACTGCTGTGTCCGTGTGAATCGCTTGGCATTGTCAGTGGTAGGTAGGTAGATAGACATGTACTTACAAATGCTTGCATGCATAGCCGTGCAAATGCAAATATCAACAACAACAGCAATGAAGCGAAGTGAAGTTGTTGTTGTTTTCTGCAACAATGCGACAAACGGGCAAAATAAAAAGGACCAACCTGTTTGAACATGTATGCAAATGTATGGATATGCATACCTACATCTACCTATCTAATTTCTGAGCAATATTGGTATCAAATGAAAGGTTTTGAGCAGGACTTCGATATGAAGCTCTTTTAATTGTGACCTCTAGGCCCAGTCTCCAGATATGGGTCAAAACGAGGACCCGAATGATCCTTGAATGTTTCTGAGCAATATTTGTATCAAATGTAAGATCTTGAGCAGACCTTCTACAGTGAGCTCTATTCTTCATGGTTCCTAGGTCGGGTCCGGAGATATGGGTCAATACGAGGACCCGGGTGATCTCGCATGTTTCTGAGCAATATTGTTATCAAACGGAAGGTTCTGAGCATGGATTCTACACGGATCTCTACTCTTTATGATTACTATGTCGGGTCCCGAGATATGGGGCAATACGAGGACCTGGATGATCCTTGAATGTTTCTGAGCAATGTTGGTATCAAATGAAAGGTGTTGAGCAGGACTTCTACACGGGGCTCTACTCTTTATGATTCCTAGGCCGGGTCTCCAGATATGGGTCACACGTGGACTCGGATGATCTTGCATGTTTCTGAGCAATACACAACAAGACAAAATAAAAAATTTAAAGTGAAAAATCAAAAACCAAAAAAAAACAAAAACAACAAAATAGTAGCAGTCACAATGACAACAAAAAATTACAAAAACGATAGTCGCCTTTTAATCCATAGAAAACCAGGAAAAAAGGAATAAGGAAAAGGGAATAAATATCCGATTTCAAAACTGTTTACACATCAATGTTCATGAATACTCGTTACTCACGCTTTAATTTTTTTTTGGTTACAACTTCCATGAAAAATTCTTTTGGCTGAAGTTACAAATACCCGCAAACCGTATATACTCCGCTCGAAAGATAATTTAAGTACTCTTCTAACGACATACCACTTATAAATTAAATTATGTTACCACTCCGGAATAAGGCAGTCAGTCAATTCTCGCACATTTTCTAAAATTTTAGCATATTTCCTTATATCTTCATAAAGTCATTGCATGGCTTTAAAATTCATTACTTGGGTTATATTAGTGTCTGAATTATAGATTTTGTGTGTTTTTCGAAAGATCCCATATATGGGATGTGTGAGTTGTTATAGTCCGATTTCACCTATTTTCAATACTAACTTTTCAAAGTCAACATTTTATTGATTTTTTGCGATTATTGAAAAAATTTAGTTTTTATTGGGGTTTTTATAAGAAGTTTTAAAAATCAGGAAAGTTTTATTCTTTTCAAAAATTATTCTGGTTTATTGCAAACATTTTAAGCGTAATATTAAAAAGATTCGATGAATATTTTATTTTGGCGATTTTTTCCAAGTTAAACAAAAAGGATGTTTTATGGCCCAACTATATGAAAACGACTTCACAGATCAAAGGACATTAGAGGGAAATATATAGCTTCCCAAGCAGTGTTTGCCAGCATAACACCAACAGTCTCAAAAAATAAGCTGTTGCTGTTCTGCGAAAGTTATCATAATTTTTTTAGAATTTTTGAATTTCGATTTCCTTTGAAAATATCTGTAGTCGAAGCACAGAACAGTCGAATATATTTGTTTGTTTATTTGTGCTGTTGCTTTACTGTGTAATTTCACAGATCAGTCGTCAGCAAAGCACATATAAACATAATTTTAGTTTAAGTGCGGCTTTTTAAAATTGGTTTTTTTTGTACATTACAATTTCGATTGTGTTCCCATAAATTAAAAAAAAAAAAAACAATAACATCAGTGCTGTAAAAACTCGAAATTATGTTTGCCCTTTTCTGTGCTGTACAAATTTCAACAATACAGCAACAGTCGACTATAATTTTTTGAAACTTAAGGCTGCGCAGTTGCAGTACAGTAGAACTTTTTATTTTTTATACTTCTGCTGCGCTGTTTATTTTTTAATTTTCAAATGAAAATGAAATTCAATGGAAATGAAAAAAAAAGTTGAAAATAATTTCAAACTCTGCTCAAGAATTATCTAAAGAAGGATATCGCAGTAGATAAGCTGATTGGAATTGTGTATGTATACTAAAAAGTGTGATTGTCAGACAAAACGAATTGGCAAAAATTTTACCTTGAAATTCATTTCTCTTCTCTTTCACATTGACATTTTTAAAGAAAACACACACATAAAAACGGAAGTAATATAACCTCTATTTGGATAAACCTTGACTCTGCTCAAAAGACTAAAATAATCACATATCTATCAATTTTAAAAATCGGAAGTCAAATAACAAAGCTGCATAAACAAAAAAACAATTTAGAGTCCAACATAAGCTAAAAATCTTGGGGCGACTTTTACAGCTGAAAACAGCTGGGTAATCTAACCGAGTTTTTCGTCCATAAAATATTATTTTTTCACTTGGATAAAATCACCAAAAATAAAGTATTCATCGTTTTTGCAATAGAAAAGTCTAATTTTTAAATGAATAAAAGTTTCCTGATTTTTAAAACTTCTTATGAAAACTCTAATTTGAAAATCAAAGGTTTTGTAAAAAAATTTTTTTTATAAATAGCACTTTAGAAACAAGAATTTTTTTTTTATTATTTTTATTTAGTGCACGAAATAGGTTATATATTTTTCTCAAAAAAAAAAAAAAAAAAAAAAATCACAACGATAAAACCCCCCACAAAAAAAATTCCTGGCTACGGCCCTGATAGCTACATATGTACCATATGCACCCTGCAAAAAAGGTTTGCTTATTGTTGACAAATCAGGTCTAAAAACGGAGTACGCTGGCAGCGCTGCTTCTGTTATGCACTTACTCTGTCTGCTCATAACTCTCTAATACTTATCTAGGCCTTATTTCGCATGGCGGATAAGCCTTTGGAATAAGGTGTGCCCTCAGAGAGATTGTACTCCTTATGGCCTGATGACAACAACAAAGGAAAATCAGCCTTATTTTAAGCTTTACGCCATACAAATTTGCTACCCTTATAACTTTCAGGCCTTATTTCGAAAGCCTTTAATTATGCTGTTTTAATTCTTAAATAAAGCTTAGATTTTTTGTGGGAAATTATTTATTTATTTATGTATGTATGTATGTGGGTACTTTCCCCGCTAACAATTTTACCAGACAAATTCTGATTCAGACAGTTCTGAAAAAATTCTGTGTACAAATTTGACTATGTGGACATATCTTATAGATTTTTTACAGATTTCTATCAGAAATATCTAGGGAATTTAATTTTTCCCCTTCAGACATATCTCATAGCAGACATGCCAAAATATTTTATTTTCGTGTGTGAAAATTTCGATTAAGAATATATAAAAAAATATAAAAATTCATAGAAATCACCGAATAATAATTACAACAAAACCAGTGGATATGTCGCGTCAGGTTTACAGACAACGGATCAATCGAGGCGAAATAGTGATTAACGACTCTGTTTGAGACCGGCGGAAGGGTGTTAAATATAATTAGTTAATTAATTAAATATCGCCGTTTCAACTTCATAACCGCATAAGTGAAACTTTCATAATCGCATAACCGACATATGGTCCAAAAATGAAAATATAATTTCTGACGCCCACCTCTATGACTTCAGAGCTAAAAAGAGCATTAGAGGAAATATATACCTTCCCGGGCTTCCCAAAAACCAAATTTATGGTATGGACCGATAGAGCTGGGCGCCAAGAGTTAAAGTTTGGCAAATCTCAATTTTGGCGTAGGCGGTAATGAAGTTTAAACGACGATATACTTATTTAGATCATTTTTAATATAATAAATACTACCATGATGCGTTTTAACACAAATCCTATCATATTTGTTCATTGAAATCTTCAACTATTTTTATGCAATAAATAATTAATTGCAAATGAGACCGAATTTTAGCTGAGTTTTATTTATAAATCTGTTAGGTATCTATTATATTCGTCGGAAAATATATCAGAATTCTGCACGATTTTCTTCAGATATCTGTAAGACATCCATCAGATTCGTCGGCAAATATTGCAGGATTCTGCACGATTTCCTTCAGATATCTGTAAGATATCCATCAGATTCGTCGGAAAACATAAGAATTTCCCCCCATTGTTCGTTCATAAATCTGTTAGATATCTGTACGAATTGTCGGTAAAAAAGAAAGAATTTCCCAAGACATGTCTGTAAGAATTCCTGTCAACGTCTTCATACATTCTTGAAGAAGTCGTACAGAAATCTTATTGATTTCGGAGTTTTTTGCCGAAAATCTGATAGAAATCTAACAGATTTCGGGTAAAATTGTTAGCTGGGGTTAACACGCCTTGATGGCTTCACTTGTATGTAAGGATTGCATACTTTTAGGAGAAAGCATGTGTATGCATGTGATAGAAGTTACTCAGTGTGAGATGTCTGGCAATTGAAATTTAATTTTTCAGGTCGATTTGGAAATCAAATTTCTCCTATCAAAAAAATTCAGCACAATAGCGTTTCACAGGCAATGCACAGCCAGCAGATACTGCATGCATAAATGGAGCCAATAACAAAAAATACATAAAAATTCTCACAACAAGCAAACATTTCATTCTAAGCCACTATCCAAAAAAAGAAAAGCGGTGTAAAATGCAAATGGTGGGCAGGTGCGCCGGCTGAAACGATTTATCAATTGAACCGCACACATGTATATACATACATACATATGTACGAGTATGAGAAAAGAATCGAGTCGAACTGAATGAAAAGGAAACAGTTCACTGCATTAAAAAAAGAAAACAAAAAAATTTAAACAAAATGAAGAAGTGGGCTTTCGTTGGAATTCTTGCGTATTTTTGATTGCGTTCAGATTTACTACACTAAGAGAAAAAGCAAGCTAAATTTAAGTATAGCGGGCTTGAATCAAGCCGGAAACGTTATGAAAGTCTGTTAAGCTTGAAAATGCCAAAATCAAGAATATATTCTTATTTTTAGAACGGCATTTTTGAGAAGAAAAAGCTTATATTAAGAACTTTCAGGTTTGAATAAATTTATTTTAAGCATTGCTGATGATTGATTTGAGAAAGTACATTCTAATTTTCTGAATGTTCAACTTTATTTTAAGAATACCTATACTTGCTTTCCTTTTTTTCGAAATTCAAAATTCGAAATCATTTAACCCATCTAACAAAAATAAGAAAGAACATTTTTTTATTTCTTTGCATTGTATTTTGATATTTTTTTTAATGGATTAGTTATATGTACATGTATATGGAGATGCAATTCTTATTATCACTATATATAATTCAGTCTTTACATACATATTTATAAATAAGAAATATCTACATACATATACATATCTTATACCGAACTCATTTTAGAAAAGTGTATACATTTTTCCGTAATCTTTTTAACGATTAAAAAGCCCATTCAATACTTCCACTACCAACACACATTTTCACCACCCAATTTGAGTGGTAGTATCCCTATACCAAACTATTTTGAACCGTTTCTTACCAACACCGATGGTCTGGAATCCAACAATTTTGGCCACGATTTAAAAAAGTCAACGGCTTCCAAATTATACAAGTTTAGTTGAAAGAGTTTTTAGTGCTTAGCACGAAATTTTTTTATTTTTAATTCAATTTTTAATTGTTGGGGTAAGTGGAAAAAAATTCAACAACTATTTACAGCGAAGGTTGAGTGTATAGCTATTTCACGAAAAACCATTTTCGATCATCAGCACTCTTTTCGGAAGTGGATGCACCGGGGATTGAACCCGAGTCCATTCCAACTTCAGCCGCAATGACCCAACGGATAAACACACTCGGCCATTGAGACTCTGTGCAAGCTGTTGGATTTTCCCCACTTTTGCCTTTTTCATTTTCAACATTAACGTTAGTGTGTATATGCTTTTGCATATATTCTCCACAAACGTGCTGAATTTTTGTTGTAGGCAGTTCGCAATGAACATTGTTGTTGGTATTTATTTTATGTATATACCAAACAACGTTAACAATTTTACTTGAAAGAGTTTTTAGTGCTTAGCACGAAATTTTTTTATTTTTAATTCAATTTTTAATTGTTGGGGTAAGTGGAAAAAAATTCAACAACTATTTACAGCGAAGGTTGAGTGTATAGCTATTTCACGAAAAACCATTTTCGATCATCAGCACTCTTTTCGGAAGTGGATGCACCGGGGATTGAACCCGAGTCCATTCCAACTTCAGCCGCAATGACCCAACGGATAAACACACTCGGCCATTGAGACTCTGTGCAAGCTGTTGGATTTTCCCCACTTTTGCCTTTTTCATTTTCAACATTAACGTTAGTGTGTATATGCTTTTGCATATATTCTCCACAAACGTGCTGAATTTTTGTTGTAGGCAGTTCGCAATGAACATTGTTGTTGGTATTTATTTTATGTATATACCAAACAACGTTAACAATTTTACTTGAAAGAGTTTTTAGTGCTTAGCACGAAATTTTTTTATTTTTAATTCAATTTTTAATTGTTGGGGTAAGTGGAAAAAAATTCAACAACTATTTACAGCGAAGGTTGAGTGTATAGCTATTTCACGAAAAACCATTTTCGATCATCAGCACTCTTTTCGGAAGTGGATGCACCGGGGATTGAACCCGAGTCCATTCCAACTTCAGCCGCAATGACCCAACGGATAAACACACTCGGCCATTGAGACTCTGTGCAAGCTGTTGGATTTTCCCCACTTTTGCCTTTTTCATTTTCAACATTAACGTTAGTGTGTATATGCTTTTGCATATATTCTCCACAAACGTGCTGAATTTTTGTTGTAGGCAGTTCGCAATGAACATTGTTGTTGGTATTTATTTTATGTATATACCAAACAACGTTAACAATTTTACTTGAAAGAGTTTTTAGTGCTTAGCACGAAATTTTTTTATTTTTAATTCAATTTTTAATTGTTGGGGTAAGTGGAAAAAAATTCAATAACAAGTTTAGTTTTCGCATCTCATATGTACATTCCCACTTTACTTGTTTGACCACTGCTCCACATTTGATATAATCCTTCATCTATTTCAAACTAGTAAAAGCCATATTAAAACATAAGCTAAATTCTCATCAACGCGATAACTCTTACCTTTCCAAGCAAACATGTCCAAGAGAGGCTCCATTCACAATCCCAGTGGGGAATAGCTAAATTGCTTTTTTTGTTTTATTAATCTTTTTCACACAAAAATCAACAACTATTGAAAATTATATATTTTCTGGTAAACATTTGGCTCTGGTGGTCTTAAATTAGGAATTTCATTCTTAAACCAAGATTTTTTCAGTTTTTTATCTTGTTTTAAGAATACTATTCTTGATTCAAAATTGGGGAAAGTTAAATTTCATTTATTTTTCATTAATTTCTGTAATTCTTAATTCAAGTACGACACAGCTTGTTTTTAGCCCGCAACTTTTCTTTGAGTGTAGGCGAAGACTCAATAACAGCTACATAGGCTGCAACGGCTGACAAAGTGATAATTTTTGTTGCTTAATCAGTCCATTTACTGCATTACATATTGACTTATTAAAAAAAAAAAAAAAATTATTTTGAGTATCGCATTTTAATCACGATAGAAATGCTGTTCTATATCCCATTGCAGCAGAAGCAATACATTTTTCACAATTCCCCCGAAAACCAGAAACGATAGCCGTTTATTCAAATGAATCATGCCCAGTATGCTTATTTTCAATTTGTGCATCCGCAGTTGTTGTGCAAATGTGTTACACTGTAAGAAATTCAATGAAAAAAATAAAATAAAATAAAATTATTTAAAATTCATCATCGTCTTCATGATACATATGTAATTATGATTATAAAATTATTTAAAATTATACACACCGCCTTTTCCAACGAATCATCCACTTGGCGCAGCTCTTGAAATCGCTTAAGCACTAAGACCGTTTCGCTGGATGCCTCAATCACACGCTCACACAACGCATCCAAGAGGTACGAATCGGTGAGAATGAAGATAAATGCGATAAAGGTGAGTGCGTGATCGAATGTGCTGAGATCGGCCATTAGCTCATTGCTGTCATATTTGAAGCCCATATAACCGATTGCTATGTTATTCAACACTTTGTGAATTAGCACGGCAATGATTTGCAGACGATAGCAATTTGTGAAATGCTCCGCCAATTTGATGAGCTGCCAATGAGCACGCGCCATCTTCCCGATCTCAGCCGCTAGATGACGCTGTATGCGCATGCGGCGCATGTGGTGGTGGTGATGATGGTCAGTAGTGACCAGCAACGGCGGCGACATCCACACACGTTCTCTTTTAACATCCAACGCTAAAAGTAAATGGAAAATGCGTTGCAAATTTGCATTCAACCAACAAAATCGCTCCCACACATACCACATGGCGAGAAAGTAATGGAGGATCGTATGGAGCAGCACGCTATTTATGAGTGTTGTGTGAATGCAAAATAGTATCAAATTCAAATCGATCGCTGGCGTAACGAATAGAGTCATGTATGCCGTGGAGACGGTTTGTATGAATACGCTCAAATATTTAAACCACAATAAATTATTGCTATGCATTTTGTCGCAGCGCTCTTTCACCAGCGCCGGCACACTCGCACTCACCTCGAAGTACGTCCGTTCCAATTGCATCATTTGCGTTAAGATTTCGTTTAAGGCGCGTTCGCGTTGCCAACGTGAAATCGTAATGAGTGCGGTCAAGGTGAATTGTTGCATTTGATTGACCCAATTGACGGCTTGCATTAATGGATTTTGGCTGAGAAAAGTCCAATACCGCATTGAGTAAGTGTATGATAACGGTAAAGCGGCAACCGTCAGCACATTCAAGACGGTCGCATAGATTTGCAAGAGTCGCGAACGCCGAACGCGACAGTGCCCAAAATCGTAACTAACCGAAAGCACACCGATGGCCAATGCGTAATAATGAAAATATGAATAAACGCGCTTCAGATTGTCGGCGGGCATTGCGACGGCTCCGGTTGTTCATACATAGGTATGCGTTTGTGGGGGTTGTATCGGTATCGGTATCGGTATCGCAGCAAATGGCGGTAAGTACGTGTTTACTGTTCGGGTGTTGATATTCGACTGTTGCCGTTTGATGAAGCCAATTAATAAATTAGAAATACTTTGTTATGTAGGTGCTTAGGTGACTGATTAACGTAGATGATAACTTTTGAATTATTTAAAGAATTAGTATGAGTTATTCATTAAGAGAGTATATAAACTATAAAAGGTAGCTACTTATTGAATGGAAATATAAATGTATATTAAGGTGGAGTGAAAACATATGGAGATTTTTTTGTTCTTTTTTTGAACGTACCAGCAATGAAAAGTTGTCTTTATACGAGTTAATGAAACCCACAAAATTTTATGGCGATAGGATGACATTTTGAACTGCCCCCAGCCCCGCAAAGTTGAAAGCAATAAGCACGATCTGGTACAAATATGAAATTTTGAAAATTATAAAATCAAAAAACGAAGTATGAGGATTGATAAAGATGGCTAAGCTGAGTATTAAAGTGAATGTTTCTTTTTTGAAAACAACAACAACAAAAGTTATTTAAGGTCAAAATTTATATTATGCATTTTTTAAATTGCAATTACTTAAAAACTACTGAACCGATTTCGAATATTTTTATACCATTCGATAGGTTGATTCCCTTTAATTGGATATACATTTTATATATGAAAAGTAAGGGGGGGGAGGTAAAAGGGGGAAGGGGCGTATTATGGCACCCACATAAAATGTACATCAAATTAAAGGTAATCAAAATACCTATCGAATGATATAAAAATATTGCAAATCGGTTCAGTAGGTTTTAAGTAATTGCAATTTAAAACTGCATCATATAAGTTTTGAACTTTAATAAATTTTGTTGTTGTTGTTTCCAAACAAAAAAAAATCACTTTAATACTCAGCTCAGTCATCTTTATCAATCCTCATACTTCCTTTTTCGATTTTATAATTTTAGAAATTTCACATTTGTACCAAATCGTGCTGTTTTTTCAATTTTGTGGGGCTGGGCGCACCTCTAAACATGCGAGTAGGTCTATAAAATTTTGCAGGCTTATTACTGGGCTAGAAAGGTGCCTTTCTGGCTTTGGAACAAATTGAATTTCCAAAAAAAAAATTTCACTCCACCTTAATGTATATGTATTTATCTATGCATCTATATACATATGTAGGTTAATCAGTTTGTAGAAAAAAGTATACCTACATACGTGTATAAAATGTGGCAAAATGAGTCTCGCTAAATGCCACTTTGGACTCTTGACGTCAAAATGTTAACATTTCCATTCCGTTTTAACTATGATCTTTCTTCAACGAAGACACTAAAGTCTAACGATCTTTGCATTGCGAATTGGTTTTGGTCCCAAATATAAACCAGATGTTTCCTGCGATAATAAATACAAATCTCTTCATCCATCAAACTACACACAACCGCACACACCCTTGCGCACAGTCCACAAACTCGTGCGTCCAAAGTTTGCACCTGATTGAATTGATGCAACGCAACGTCTGATGATTGATGTGCCGTAATTCGAGATTGATATTCCCGCTCCACACCAGCGCCACACATACCACGTACATAAATAAGTGGCCACAGCACACTAAAGGCGACATCGGAGTACTTAGCATGATGGTGACTGTGGTGTTGGCTGTCTGCGAATGCTTCACAATTTTACTGGAAAGTTAACGATGTTGCTGAGATTGCTGCTGTGCGTTGCAAGAACTCGACCTCGTATTCGAAATTGATGTAAATATGCACACAATACTCGCATACAGATGACGTGCAGCGATATCATTTATAACCAGAAGACCGTATAAATTGTGCCGACGACACTGTCAGAAGTCCATGGCAGCAAGCAACTGACCACATACATTTTCAGGTTGAGTGAATGAAGATGTTTTATTGAGCTGTGCTGGCACATTCGTGGTGATGACATTAAGCGCAGAATTTCCAAATCCAGAAAGTATTATACCTTCCCAGAAAGTATTTCTATCGACATCCGGCGGTGGCAGCGGGGAATGAGGAAGACCTCCACTTCGTTGGAAAGAGCAGGTAGAGAATGATTTGGCCTTTCTTGGTGTCTCTGATGGACGCCAGTTATCGCGAAGCAGAAATGACTGGCACGCTTTATTGAACTCATTCAGACAAGTGCGAATAGAGAAAAAGAAGTAGAGTTTAGTCTGATGACTGGAATAGTTTACTGCCTCTATTGCTTAAATTGCTTAAATACGTCTATGTTTATGTATGTACTTATGTTTATTTACCATTGATTTTTTTTTACCTTTAAAAAGTAATCCCTTTGAATCAATCACAAATCGCTCTAATGCGTAGCACGATTAAAATGGCGCGCTGTTGTTATAAAGAAATGGGCCACAGTTAAGTGCGGGAAAAATGTGCGCGCTAATTTCTCGTCAATAAAATAAAGGTAACGAACGGTGTTGCTAATGCTATATAAATAAATAAATGAGTAAAGTCGATAAACAAACACCTACACGCGCATATTTGCATATGTATTTGGCCATTGTTCGCCCGTCACTTTCTACCACTTTCCGGTTGCCGTGCATTTTCTCGCATCGTCATTTGCATTTGTTTGCTTTAATCTCCTGGACTCGTTTTGTGGTGTTTTATTGTTGTGTGAATTATAAGTTTCGATTGTTGTTGTTGTTGTTGTTGAGTATTTGCACATTTGGCTGTTTTAAATATTCTAGAAAAATATTTATTTACAATTATACCATAAAAGTATAAATACATATGTTTGTATACTAACTGGAATGGAAAGCGATCTGTTACTAAATATCAATCAAATTAATTCTATTAGATGTATTTAACATATCTGTGGCCACAAGCAATAACCGCTTAAGTCGACTTAGGAAGATTTCGAGATATATATACCAAGTTATTCTCCTTGTAAAACTCTATATTTCTGTAAAATCCCCATGCTTATAACTTAATTCAATAAAAAGATATAAATAAAAATATTTATGCTTAACTTACAATAGAGGTATATTAAACTTGCTATAACAGCCAAAGTAGGCGTATATACTTAATCAGAGCTGGGCGATAAGGATTACGATTACAAGATGATTACGATTACAGTAATCGTAATCTTAGAAATTTTGAAATTACGATTACTGTAATCGTAATCGTCGTTACAAAAATAAGGATTACTGTAATCGTAATCGTCAAAAACTTGAAATTACAATTACTGTAATCGTAATCGTCGTTACAAAAATTACAATTACTGTAATCGTAATCGTAAGAAACTTGAAATTACGATTACTGTTCTCGTTTTCTGGGATTACAATGTGTAAAAAACAGTGATATACTTACCCAACATCGTATTTCAAGAAATAATAATAATTTTGACATACATATGTGTTTATTTCTCACACATTAAGTAAACAATTAAAACACACATTAAGTAAACAAATAAAAACATTAAAGCTTTCTGGAGAATTTAAATTCAATAATATTCAATATTAGCTTTAAGCAGAACTAATTTTTCAAAAGAAAGATCGGAAAGTGCATAGCGTCGAGGACTGTTTATAATGCCCGCCAACGAAAATAGCCTTTCCACAGGTGCTGACGATGTAAGCGGGGTGTTGAATCTTAAAGATACTTTCTTTATCAGAGGATATATTTTAAAACAGCCATGGCTACTATCAGCATCGTTCAAATATTTAAAAAAATGCTTCTTCTATAACGTTTGAGCCGCCACCAGGAAGCACTTCAGGTAAATCAGGATTTTCTAAAGGTAATATAATATAATACAATGGCGCTATTATAACTCTGACGAGTTTTATGGCCGAGCTTCTGTCCCAATTCGAGGTGTGCTCCTTTTTGTTTTTCCTACTAATTGGGTGGACCTACAGTTTTATGCCGGCTCCGAACGGCGAATGCATTTTTTGTGAGAAGCTATTTCATGGCAGAAATACACTCGGAGGGTATGCCGCCCACTACCGAGAGGTGGCCGCTACTCTTGAAAACCCCAATAATTGGATTTTTACTAATTAGAAAAATTGTTTTGGTGTTTTTCTCGGACCGTGGTTTGAACCCGAGACCTCTGGCATAGCAGGCGAGCACTCTACCCACTGCACCACAGCGGCCACAGCGGTATATTGAGTTTTAAATAAAATATATATTAAGTTCTTATATAGATATGTAGTTAGGTATTTACCGTCGAAGTCAAAAAAATCTTGATCTAATATTGGCTTTTCATAGTTGTGGTCATTTACATCTTCAAAAGTTGCAGTGGAGTTTTATTACTTTTTAATTTTGTTATGAGATAATCCTAATTTGTTTAGTAATCTAGCAATTGTAATAATGTCTATACATGCAAAATCCACATTTTACGAAGGAAATCAGTGTGAGCTACAGCTCGATTTTTATGCATGAGGCCATTGTCTCCAGCCCACTAAAAGCTGCTATCTCAACCGCAAATATTTCAAAATGTACATAATATGTGTTTTCTTTCTAAGTTTAAGATTATAGTTGTTGTAATTTAAATCTTATTAACGACCTCACCCCACACACTGTGCATTTCCTATAATGTAATTTATTTGAGATGGCATTCAATACTAAACAGAATTTTAAAGAATGCTTTGCTTTTTCTTACATTACGATTTAATTATTTAGTAGTACAAATAAGGTAATATTTTGTTACGCATACATGTATGAATTCACTTTGTAAGAAAAATGAATGAATAAATCAAATCAAATCAATTGCAAGCTTTACATAATTATATGTAGTTGTTAGCACTTCTTTCAGAGCCAAGCATATTTTCCTCCCTACACCGTTTAGTATCTAAAAGCAATTTTAATAATTTTTTACATGTAATTCTTAAATTTTGTAATTTAAGATTACATAAAATAAGAATTACTGTAATCGTGATCGTAAAAAACTTGAAATTACGATTAATGTAATCGTAATCCTATGTGTAATCGATTGCACATGTAATCCTTATCGCCCAGCTCTGTACTTAATCAAATTTCGGCATGACATTTTCTTTTATTTACAAAATTTCATCGTAACATTGTGGATGGCTCACTGACTTTGCGTCCATAGTTTTTCATCGACTTTTATGATTTGTTAAAAAACGCCTTCGAATATAAAAATCAATTTATCTCGAAATCATATTTTTCGACTTAAGCGATTATTGCAAATTGCCACAGATATATACATATTTATTTTCATAGACACATAGATATATAAGTGCTACTAGCTGATGCCCGCGACTTTGTCTGCGGAACTTACTTCGTTTAAATAACAATATATTGAAGATTACAAATGAAAGTAGCATAAAATGAAGTTCTGCATTCTTTTAAATTAATTATGTATTTACAAAATCATTATATTTTAGCTATGGAAAACGACAAACATTGTTTTTAAAGAAATATTGTCATTTCAACGGAGTAATTTCATTTAATTTTTTCTCATTGTTACTTATGTATGTATGTATGTATGTATGTATTTACCCTTAAGAACGACCACTGCTAAACAATCAAGGCTGACATGCAATAATTGAAATTTATTTATAGCAAAGCAATAAAAATTCCTGAATGAAAAAAAAAAGAAATTGTAAAATTTATTTCAAAATAATTTACTTCATAAATGTATTAAATATAATCAAGAAAAAACAAACGCCTTAATGTGCTTACGTTAATGCTTAGGTATTTGATGGAAGCAATTACTCATACGCCATGGCCTACGCTTTCCTTTTTTTCTTGGCTTTAATTAAAAATAAATATTTTTAAGTAAACCATATATACAGACATAATTATAAATATTCACTTAAAGTTAGCTTAATGCACACCTTTTTTATGTAAAATACATTGAATGCACGTACATATGTTTGTATGTTTGTATGCATGCAAGTATTTATTATTGAGTTGTACATCATGATATCGGTATTTTCCTTCCTTGTGCATTGCCTGCGCATATTTGTACTTGCATATACATACATACATATGTACATGTGAATTTGTATGTACATACGTATTTAAAATTCTCTTCCAGTTAATTTCAATATTCATTTGACTTCCCCGTTTTTATAGACACCATAAAAGTTTTTGACATCTCCATCGATACGTAAATGTCTGTCTGTTACAGTCTGTTGCATAGCTTGTGCTTTTAACTAATAAAGCAAAAAAAGTGTCGCGCAGAAACTTAGTAAACAACAAACAACATGCCACCAAAGCGACACAGACAGCATAGCAGCTCAGCTGGGCTATGAAAATAACACACTTAGGTAAATTATAAAATGAAGCGTCGATGGAAAGATAATTACGTTAAAACGACAATAACAGTGGTTAATACTTAAAGGGAAAAACACTGCGTTGAAGAGGAAGAGCGTTTTCTAAATGCTCTGTAGCAAGTGTAAGCCAAAAGAGTGAACAGAACTATTTTCTAGTCAGAATTTTAAAATATACCCAATAAACACAACGGATTCGCCTCGAATTCGCGTCGGATTCGCCTTCTCTGATTATATTATCGCGGCAATAGTTCGCGGCGATAGATCGGCGAATCCGAATTCGTAGGCATGTCACCTATCACTAGCGATTCGAGAATTTGTTCATTCTCGGATCGTTGGCGATTCGAATTTTTTATCATTAGCGATTCGAGAATTTTTAATTTATCTGATCGTTGGCGATTCGAAAATTTGTTCATTAGAGATTCGAGATTTTTTTATAAATGGCGTTTCGAAAAATTTAAAGTTCAGAGTTTGGTTTACTGGCAATGGGTTAAATCTGTATAAAATAATACAGAGCACTTAAACAGCTTAAAAAAAAAATAGAAAAAAATGATATCGCGAAAATTGATTTTCTCGAACTTGCCGCGAACTCGAGGCGAGTGCGATAAATTACATTCGCGAAAATCTGCTTTCGCGAACTCGCCTCGAATTCGCCGCGATATCATCCTCGCGTCTGTGTTTATTGGGTAATTTCCCTTATTAATGTTAGTATTATTATTTATAACACTGAATTAAAAAACCTAAAATCGAAAATTAAAATTGAATTCATAAATTTGCTGCTCTGTTGCCCACTGTGCATAACGAGCGTCATCGGTTAACAAGACTTCCAGGAAATGGTTCATGGCTTGTTCTGTTGGAAAATGAGTACATATTTATGTATGTATGTATTGTGTTTAGGCCTATCAAATAGCAACGGCGACGGTATTATTATACTCAGCTGTACTAGTACACAGAGTATTATAGTTTTGATTTCCTAACGGTGGATTGTAACAGAATGAAATAATCGAGATAGATATAGACTTATATATATCAAAACGATCAGGGTGAAAAGAGAAATCGATTGAGCCATGTCCGTCCGTCTGTCCGTCTGTCCGTCTGTGAGCACGATAACTCGCGCAAAAATTGAGATATTTTGATGAAATTTGAAATATAAGTTGGTATCAAGACAGGAACGGATGGCATTTAAAATGGGCGAAATCGGACCATGACCACGCCCACCTCCCCTATATAGTAAAAATCGGAAATTTTGTATCTCAGTCACTAATATCAAGACAAATCAAGACATTTTCAACCTATCTTTTTAAAGCAGTGTAGAACTAATTTTGAATTACACGAACCACTTCGTTGCTTATGTAAATCTTTTAATGATTATTCTACTCATTTCGATATATCAGACTCTATTTATCTGATAAGAAAAAGTCTGTTGTGCGCTCTTAACAAGTGACAACAAATCTCTCGCTCTAATTGACTATTCTATTTTTGTCTATTACTTTTATTTGTAGTTTTATATTTTATTCTATGTACATATGTATATCCAGCTGATGGAATTATATTTTCTGTAGCTGAGCAGTATAAGTTCTCGACGTTTAATAAACTTCTACCACTCAACACCTTGGCCAAATTTTATTTTAAAATATCCGTACGTCATGCGGATGCGCCCCTCGTGCGGTTGGGTGGGTGGAGGGAAATCGTTGGGTTTATTATTAAAAAAAAAAAAAAAAAAAAAAAAAATAGAGCTAGAGTGATAAAATTTCACCCACGTGTGGAGCTCCGGCCCTTATGAAGAAATATGGTGAGATTTTGAAAAATGGGCGGTGCCACGCCCACTTATTAAGGGCCAAACATTGAAAGTTTTATATGTCATAACTCAGAAACTGTTGAAGATATATCGATGAAATTTGGTAGGCGTGATATACTTACTTAGGCAAATGTTTGGACGAAAAATTGCCAAAATCGGTTGACGACCACGCCCACTTTTATATATGGGTATTATAAAGTGACCTAATAAAAACATTTTAAGCGATATCTCTGTCAAATATAAAGATATATCATTAAAATTTTATGGAAGGTGTCCAAATATGGACATAAAACAAAAAATACAAAAATTTTGGAAAATGGGCGTGGCACCGCCTCCTTTTAGAAGCAGGAATATACGAGATTTCTGAGCCCATAACTCGACAAATAATCGATATATTATGACGAAACTTGGTGTATACACTTTTATTACTTGTGGTAATACATGTTCAAAATTTTAGCGAAATCGGTTGACGACCACGCCCACTTTTATATATGCGTATCATAAAGTGGCCTAGTAAAAACATTTTAAGCGATATCTTTGTCAAATATAAAGATAATTCATTGAAATTTTGTGGCATGAGTTCTACAATAGATCGGAAACAAAAATTAGAAAAATTTCGGAAAATGGGCGTGGCACCGCCTCTTTTCAGACAAAGAAATCAACGAGATTTCGGAGCCCATAACTCGACAAATAATTGAGATATTATGAAGAAACTTGGTTTATACACTTTTATAACTTGTGTTAATAGACACGCAAAAATTTATTGAAATCGGTTTATGACCACGCCTACATTTTAACAAAGATATTTCTGGAACACCCTTTGGGAATTTGTAACGTGACATCTTTGTAACTCATAAAGGGATGAAATTTTGCACAAAGAATAATATTCATAAGCTTAGTTGGATGACTGACAAAAATTTAGAAAATGGGCGCGGCTACGCCCACTTTATGCAGCACTCGCTTTATATAAAGTACACCGTGTTTCCATCAAACGCAAACAAACAATTAAAGCATACAGCTGAGTATCTAATGTTCGATTCCACTCGAACTTAGGCTTCCTTACTTGTTTTTTCATGGCTGTTGTCTCTTTATTGAGTTTTATGCTATTTAATTAAAATTTATGGAATGGCGACGACATTAAAGACGTTTTGCTCAGAAAAAGTCACTGTTTGGGTTGAGTTGAATGTATTCACATATTTATTTATAGTCTAAGCAATAGACATGCTCATACATGCAAACATACACGAATAATATTGTGCATGCATTGGTGGTTGTTGTGGTTTTTGAATTTTACCTACATATGTACATATACATATGTATGTAAATACATAGTACCAATATATAAATATTAAGTAAGTCACGTGCGGTCATGGATGTTCTCTGCAATTAACTTTGATGGCGATAATGAATGTGAAGTGTGGGCGTAATTGTACTGTTTACCGCTTATATTTTTCTTTTTGCCTTATATTTTATTTTAATATGTTATTAATATATTTCATGTACATATTTTAGAATAATATGTACACACGTATGTATGTTTTAGTTAAGAAATGCCTTGGGTTCTATTAGACAACAATGGCAAAAAACAAATGTGACTAAATTGAATTTCAGCTTAACTTTCCGAGATTAATTAATTGAGCGATGTGCAATAGGATTATGCGAAAAAAAAGAAAAGGAAATAATAAAACATACATGTATGTAACTGCCAGCATCTATGTTGATTCTCCTGCCTCTTCTAAAAGAAAAGGTGACACAAAAACTCATAACACATAGAGAGACAGCGGCAGAGACAAATGCAGAAACAGCGGTAAAAGTAGAGGCTGGTGTGCAAAAGCAAAAAATTAAATTAAAAACAGAGATTTGAGTCATGAAATTAATTAAAAATTGAGAATAGGATATTAAGTTAAGAAAACGTTGCTTCAGACAAGTTGTGGAAAATTTTGTGACAAAGTCAAGCCAAAGGAGTATCATTAAAATTTTGCCGTCGGCACTTCAACGTAAATTCGTTTATATATGTACATAATCAAATTCATTTGTACATATATACATACATATCGTCAGCCTGCTGCCAGAAACACGAATGTGAAAATTTTTTTAAGTGCGATGTCTGCTCTTTATCGGGTATATATTGACATAATAACAATTAATCTATATATATAAAAGGAAGTGGCGTTAGTACAAACGCGTATAACTCAAGAACGCCTGCACCGATTTGGATGATTGAGACAAATTCAGATTGTTCTTTGGCCAGAATAGGAGAATATCCAATAAAATTCCCGAAAAATACCAAAAAAAATATTTTCCCATACATTTTGAGATAGGGATAGGAATGGGGGATAGGGATAGAGATAGAGAAAGAGATAGAGACAGAGATAGAGATAGAGATAGAGATAGAGATAGAGACAGAGATAGAGATAGATATAGGGATAGGGGAAATTAGGTTTGTCGCCGCGAATATATGTATATCTCTTTTGTTCAGAGAATTGACAGTTTTATAACTTTATACACTCAAAAAAAAAATTACTCAGATTATGGAAAAATGGGAATGATTCGGCGCTAAAGACATATTTCCATTTTTTGATGTACAATTTTCTTTAAAACGTGGTTTTTATTCCTTGATTTGAAGAAAATCGTACATCAAAATATGGAAATATGTCTTTAGCGCCGAATCATTCCCACTTTTCCATAATCTGAGTAAGTAGTTTTTTCAGTGTAGGAATAAATTTTAGGCAGAACAACGTCTGCCGGGCCAGCTAGTATTTGTATAAATACTTATGTACATAAACCTACATATTATGTATGTATGTTTACACAAGCAATTATACAAATATTAATTGTTATTACATCAATATATACCCGATAAAGAGCAGACATCGCACTTAAAAAAAAATTTCACATTCGTTTTTCTGGCAGAAGACCGACGATATGTACATAAATACATGCATAATAATTAATATCAAAAAAAATACCTAAGACTTATGCCTCAGACACACATGTGGTATGAATATTATAATATCAATACTATGATTTGGCTTTACTATGAAAATTTTCAATTAAACTACAATATGAGAGTGACACATATGTGGTATAGATCCCAATATTTCTAGCATACTACGATGTGTGTTCCTAGCATTAGTTACATACATATAAGTATGTTCATGGAGAATTTATTAGACATATGTATGTTTGTACTTATGTATGTATGCTTGATATTATTTTTTGTTAAATTCTGTGTCATAAAATGATGAAGTCAAACCTCAAATTGTGCTATGTATGTATGTGTGTATATGTCGTCGTTAATCCTGCGAAAATTCTGAGTACCTACTCCATTCACCCCCCTACATATGGTCCAACCTACTCCAGGATCTATGACATTCCATACAAAAAATATGGTCCAATTAACATGGCGATGTCATAGGATTGTATCACATACTCCAGTTCCGCAAAACATCTAGCGGGCTTAAAAATGCTATTTTTTTGAGCTTGTAAAAAAAGTGGTAAAAACAGCCATTTATTGGCGGTGCTAGAGGGTTAAAATATTTCAAAAATTATTCGCCATAAAAGTTCAGTAGGGATTTCAGAAAAAATCGTTGTAAAACGAACCTAAAGGATCAAAGGAACCGAAAAACCTATATTCCTCGGAAAGTTGAACGTATTTTATTTTGGGTTCTAGAGAAGCGATCAAAATACTTCTTTTGCGTAAGATTAATGATTTTTAACTACGTTTAACATACAGGCATAAAAGAGGTACATTAGGGTGGTATAAACTAAGTAATGGGTGGTAGTGGCCCCAATGGCGAATATAGGGTTAATAAGGTTATATAGTAAGAACCGTCCTCTTTAAGCCAAAGACATTGGTATACATATTAAACTTACAGATCGGACTACAAATATCGAAGATATGTAAAACATGTATTTGGGCGACATCTAGCGGCGTACAAAAAAAAATAAAAATTAAATATTTTTCCGGAAATGTTTTCCAAAAAGACATCATATGGGGGCACGTACCGTGGGCCTTTTTGTGGTCCTATAAGGCGAGGCGGCAGATATATGACACGGCCCTTTGGGGATATGTTAATGATCACTTTGTAAGCACTCCGACCTACCACAAATTGACCATATAACCGAAGGGTTGTTGCGGGGTAGATTCAGCCTCTTGAAGCTATATATAGTCATGTACGTACATATGTGGATATACATACATACAATAAAAACAACAAGAGCTGCGCTTCTTACATGGCTTTATGATTAATTAGATTTGTATTCATATCGACAACTCAGACTAAACAATGCTGTTTGGCATGCTTAAATGTCATAAAATTCAGAAAGAAACATGAATAAATGTACAAACATATACATATATGTATGCCTATATGAACATGAATGTACTCGTACATACACATATGCATAAATACTCTAATGACTTAAGTTTGTCGTCTTTGTGTAGGCTTGTATTTTGCTTTGCTATTGCCTTTTTGGCCAACAAATAACACTAACGGAAAAGAGCTAAATCGAGGGCAGGCAGTATATATGTATAAGGGAAGATGAAGGAAGGAACAATGATAACGCACAAAACAGAACAAGACATGGCTGTGGATGCGGAAAACTGCATGCAGATATGAAGAGTTCAACCATAAGCCAAGGCCAAACACTTAACAATTTTTGAAAAAAAAAAAAAACAAATGCAATGAACACAGCAGCGGCCAATGGGCAGCGGAACAATAGCAGTGACTAAATGAAAAATTTGCTACTCAGTTTGTCTGTTTCACTTTACCGCATCAGATATTTATCTACTCGTAGTTATTTGACCAAAACACAATTCAGCACAAGTGCTTTTGGTTGCTTGTTATTTGGAAATTTATAAGCCACAAGCATTTGACAATTGTTTATGCGATTTCAGGATTCACAAAAGAGGACAGATTAAAAATTTGTATTAAATTGAGCAGAAGGCTACACATAAATATGGAAAAGTTGGTTGAGTTCGTTTGGTTGCTGGAGCATTATTTGCAAAAAATACTTAATCCCCAATCCGTTGGCGTTGGAATTCATTTGGCGTTTCTAGCACGTCGTCGGCCTCCATTGTATGGACCAGGATGCATATATGTACGTGTTATAGCGTTTGTGATAAGTGCGTCGAATACACAGTCAGTTTCTGATGCTAAAAATCTTGTGGGGACGATTTTTCAATTCCACCAAGAGGGCGCTCTAATTCACCAAAATTAATAAATTTAAATTTACATATGTACATATATCTTCGTAGATTTAAGTTATTCGAAGGGCTATAAATATTTATTTACCGATTTAACATTAATTATGAAATGTTAGTTAACTAAAAATCGCACAACAGCTATGCTCTGTTATTTATAATCTCTAAAGAACCACCTTGGCGTATGAGTAATATTTACTGCATCCAAGCTGACGCATGTAATACCAACCAAATAACATTCATATGTACATACGTACGTTTATAACATACTGACTTTAATGTGTTGTTACAAACTTATCTACATATATGTAAATATGTATATATAAGTAAATATAACAGCAGCAACAACAATAACAATAATAGCAGTAGCAGTAGCAGCATTATAGAAAATATATTTATTTAATGGCATAAACATGGCGCAAAAACTCAATTAAGTACATACATAATTATAAACTACCGCATAAAGCAAAACACTCACATATACAATGAATACATGTCTAGGTGTGTATTTCGTGCACAATTTTACAAGTGAATTTTAAAGTGGATTGATCCAAAAGCGGATTACCAACACGTTGACCTACCTGCACATGCATAAACATGCATACATCTGTTTGTTTGCTGCGCATTAATGTTGCTGTTATCGCCTGCACGGCTGACCGACCCCAGAGGCCAACAAAATAACATATACACACACATGTGCATCCAAGTACATAATATGCACATATGTATTGTTGCAACAAAAGGAATACAAAATGGCGGCGCCAACAAAAATGCATGTTTTGTGACTTTTGCTCAAAATTCGTCAGCGGCATACCAGACAGTTGGCAGTGCGAAGAGCGGGCGGAGGAATGACGCATATTGCGGATTAATGCTTATTCGTTGTTGTTTGCAGGTATAAACATATCATTTACTACATATGTACATATGTACATACATACATATTTTTTGTAGCGCTTGCTGTGATAAACAAGCGATTAAATGTGTCAATAAAATATGTACTTATACATACATGTACATTAGGCATATAACAAATTTTGACGAAAAATTTGGCATACCACCACGTGGTGGCAAATATTGTACAAGTAATGAATATCACTTTTTTAGGTGATTTCGGTTCAAAAACGTTCCGCGCAAAAATGGATTTCAGATTATTGTTTAATTTTTTTTAATATTTTTATTTTTATATTTTTGTCCATTGTTATATGAAATAAGTTTTAAGTTTAAAGTATGTGATGATTTACACAATGGTAAAATGTCTTCCACAATTTTAATTGCACGCTCTGAAGAAAAATGTGTACACTGTACAAAACTTTTTTTGTTTTTTTCAAAAGTTCTGATAAAAAAGTAATTTCGTTTTGCGCGGAAACTTTTTTGCAATTTCGCAAAAAAAATATAATGGGGTTCATACTTTTTTATGCTCTATTCGACTATGGTATACCGTTTTTCGTATTTGCAAAAATTGTAAAAAGTTATATGCCTAATGTACATATGTATGAATGTATTTACAAATGTAGGTAAATACATATGTATATGGCTCCTCCGGTGGCAATTTTGAAGTGCGATAAACTTTTTGAAGGCATACAATGCACTTTGAATTTATTGTTTTCAGGATTTTTCTTTATTTTGATTTTACCTTTTTACGTTAATTGAATGTTTCAAACTTTGCAAATTTTTCTTTTTGATAACTGAATTGTAATAAGGTGAAATGCATTGAAACACAACATACTCATATTACAACGATAATGTCATATTCATTTTACTAGCCGGACCCGTGCGCATCTTGCGCAAAAAATAACAAAACATATGTGGCGCCAGTCGGTATGGTTTGTGCTGTCACGCCCATTTTAAAAAACTTATTATTTATTTGGTTTAGTGCAACTTATGGAACTTTCAATGAATTACCTATATGTTTGGCAAAGATATCGCATAAAATGTTTTTATTATATAGGCATTTTAAAATTCAGCTTTACTATTCGCTTTTTTACTATGAAAGCAAGGAAATATGACTATGAAACAACTTGATCTGAATATAAACGTATTATTTCAACGGTTCAAGTATGAAAGATATTCAACTTGAATATGAAAAACTTTGAGTTGACTAATCCAACTGGACAAGTATTAACACCCGTCATTATAAAATTTGTAATAGTCATCTTAAAGTTGAAACATATTTATTTTAACTACTGTTGATGCTTCAACTTGAATATGGTTCATAGTAAACTTAAATATTTAGGACAGTAAAAGAAATTTACGCTGTGTAGATTTTCGTTCCTTGGTTATGGTTTATACATTGTTCGAGCTATATTGCATGATTGAGCAACTCAAATATAACTCATTTTCCACAAGGGAAATGAGTTGGCTTATTTAAAGCCATTTTTCGTACCCCAGAGGTTGGCACTCTCGCCGAACCTTAGAGCTACAGCGCTCCCCCCACGTGAATACATACAATATGAAAATTTTTTAAAACAACTATGTTGTAACTTTAACTTGACTATAAAAATATTCAATTTGAATATGCTGCATGTTTCAACATATTTAGGACAACTATTTTTCATAGGTTTTTTTACTATGACAACACTTCAAGTCGAGTATGGTTAATTTTCATTTTAACTACTTAATATTTATTATGATGGTATGAAGTGCAACGTAGTCAGAATCACTATTTTCATCCTAGGCGCAAAACCATTGGTAAAAATAGTCAAATCAAGGTGTAAATAGTCAGATTTACGTGCGGTTTTTGCTGAGTGTAGGCATGTGCATTATATTTTTATATATTTTACATATATTTTTATATATACATATGTGGTCCCTGCCGACTTAGGTAATTTTTTTTTTTCCACATGTTTGCCTTGGCAAGCAAATCATTGGCCGAAGCTTAATCGATTTATCTGCTACAGTTTCTGAGTTTTGACTTATAAGTCTTTGAAAATTTGCCCTTCTAGGTCCATTTTTTTAAATTTCAGCATATTTCCTCATTGCATGGATGAAATTCCATCACTCGGGCTTTATTAGTGACTTAGTTATCATGTTTTAAGTGTTTTTCGAAATACATACATTTTCAACCCCAACCTTCCTATTAGAATCTGTGTACCAAATTTCATTAAAAAATTTCTATTTTTGCGCCAGTTAGATTATGTACGGCCGGCCGTTCAATCAATTTTTTTTTTCATCCTGATCGTTTTGATTTATGTAAGTCCATATCTATTTCAATTAGTTTATGATCTTACGTACAACCGTTATTTGATCAAAAGTATAAATACATATACATATATTGTACTACGTACAACTTGAGCGACATCTACATTTGAAATTTGTATTTAACTCTGCACTCTTGTTAGAATAAAATAATTCTGAAGGCATAGTTTTAGGCGCAAATATTTTAGTTTAAATTTAAAATTTATTTTTGCAAAATACTATTAAAAAAAGTACCAGGCTCAATAAAACACCGTTTAACATGCATAGCTAATTTATACCTTTAAAACGATGCCTTACCTATTAATTTTGGTAAATTATGTGAGCAGAAAAAGGGATTTCAAGAAAACACCAATTAGAAATAATATATATGATGATTTACGCACATACGTACATATATATATATTTATATACATACAACTTTGACACATTCCTCCGCTGGATTTACACATGTATGTATATATGTAATTTCGAATTTTGAATATTAATGCACAGGGTGCTCTGGACTGGAGGCGGCAGGGTCATAATTTTGAAGTTGCTAATAATTTAGCTTGATTGTTGTAGCCAGACAAATTATTACTTTTTATTTTTAAGAAAAATTGAAAAAAAAAAAAATTTTTTTTGGTAGAAGTTATACATCCATTTCGGAGATCACCACAACTCCTCATGAGCCTTTTTTTTACTAGGCGGCCTTACCCAGAATCGAACTCGTGTAGTTGGATTGGTAGTCTAAAGCAGACACCGGCAAAAGTGTCCCGCAAGGGCAAATGAGAAGCATCACACACATTTTCACCAATGTAGTGCAAATCGGTCTGCTCTCACCAACACAAACTCTCTCATAAATTTGCCGTATTCTGATCTAAAGTCATCACCACTAGGCTGCCAGCGCTGTGGATTGCAAAATCCTTCCGTATTCTGAAAAAAATATAATATATAATACAATGGCGCTATTATAACTCTGACGAGTTTTATGGCCGAGCTTCTCTCCCAATTCGAGGTGTGCTCCTTTTTGTTTTTCCTACTAATTCTGAAAAAAAGCATTAAATAAAAAATCCTCTTTCAAAACTCTCTATTTAAAATAGGTCACTCATACGCCCTGGCACCCACTGTTGCCGCCTCATATAAGGCGCGCTGAAAATTCTAAAACCATTTTATTTCCACCAGAATCTTCTTGATCTATACTATAAGAGTAAATTTAAGCGTCTTAATCCATTAATGTCCATGTTTTAATCCACTGATGACTTTTTGTTTTGAAGAAGTACTATAATATTTTTTCTTTTTCTTAATTGGCGTGTAACCGTTCCTTATGTGCTAAGATTTCAGGTATTAACAAAAAATATTCAAATAAAATAGAACTTCAGGCCGTATTGCTTTTTTCTAATCTGTAGCTTAATAAGAAAAATTCACATAGCCACGTTTGAAAGTGGATTATTCATATGTATGTATGTATGCACAGTTAGTTTTGGCACGGCAAATTCCTGAGGAGGTATACGAACCTTTTTTCCATACTACTGCACATCTGAAAAACGAAAGTTTTACTGTTTAGAATTTGGGAATAACGCGACGAAGTCAAAGCGATGGAAATGTGCCAATGATTCTCGATCTTGTAGCCTAAATTCCTTTTCTTGGAGTAACATACAGCATGAGACGTTCACTCATGCCTAAAAAAAAGGAATGCTATTCCAACTCAAGTTGATTGAGGCCAGCACAGAAGTAGACGAAACCTTAAAAACTGTCAAAAAAAAGGTAAGTACTCAAGCATTTTAAGTTTAAAACCTCAAAACAAATGTAACAGAATGAAAGTTACACATGTATGTATGTACCAGAGCTGTAAACTGATTCAATCATTTGCGATTCGAAATCAGTGAATTTGTTTGGTAATGATTCAATTTTTTCATTCTTGTTTCCGAATGCGGTATTGAAAATTTTAACTCAGCACTCATCCAAACGAGACATACATTCAGCATTCAATATTTCCAATCATTGAATTTAACTCAAATGCTCATTCAGTTGATTCAAATCATTAAGTGAATGGATTCCCCATTCAGTTCCAATCATTCAGTACAAATTGTTTGAAACAACCCTCGTTGCTACAGTAACGAGCAGTTGTTTATTGTTTGATAGGCAAGAGGGGATTTCAAAACAAAGGGGTGGGGACGAAAATTTGAGCGAGCTGTGCCTGTATTAGTGAGCACAAATTGTTTGAAACAACCCTCGTTGCTACAGTAATGATCAGTTGTTTATTGTTTGATTGGCAAGAGGGGATCTCAAAACAAAGGGGTGGGGACGAAAATTTGAGCGAGTTGTGCCTGTATTAGTGAGCACAATGAGGGAAAAATTATTCATTAATTGACAATTGAAATTTTTTTGTTGCTCACAAAATTTTCCATTAACCCTATGCGGTCTAATATTCGCTTCGCTCCCTACTATTTATCAAAAAAGCTTTAAAGACATAAAAGTAGGTAACATATCGCACCCTAAATCAAAAAGTGATACAACTCAAAATTCAAAAATTTTCAGGAGAGCCAAAAACTGT
The DNA here is from genome assembly GCA_960531455.1 of Urophora cardui. Taxonomy (NCBI): domain Eukaryota; kingdom Metazoa; phylum Arthropoda; class Insecta; order Diptera; family Tephritidae; genus Urophora; species Urophora cardui. The sequence continues at coordinate 1,743,646 of OY482670.1, forward strand.
TTCTTTTTTATAGGCAATGCTATGGGGAAAGGCCACGTAAAATAGTTATTTTTCAGTTGAAAAAGACTCTGATAAAAATGATTTTTTGGCAGTCGCTAGATATATATTCTGTGTACCGATTTATGCAAAAACACCATTTCGAAAAATTTTGAGTTGTATCACTTTTTGATTTAGGGTGCGATATGTAAGTGTAGATAAATTCAAACAAATCTTCCATTTTCGACTAGATGTTTTACTAATGAATTAATTTTTTTATCATAGTATAGATCTTTCCAACTCGCTGTACATATTATAGAAACATGTCCAGAACCTCACATAAGAAAGTTATGGTTAAAGTCAATAGGCTGTTTAAAATGCTAGAAATGGATACAATGGATGTGAATCTAGAATCATTAAAACCTTAAGTTGTGATGGGAATCACTTGATTTGAATAGACTTTTGAATGTAGGAAAAAACCAAATCGAACGACCTTCGCGACCTACAAACCGCACACACGTAAATGTTCGGGACCCCTTCTTCGTTTTTTGCTTCGTTGAACTAATTCACACTAAACTTTATTTTAGATATAAATAATAAAATTTTAATGGGTTAATTTTCTGTATCTCACGAATTATTACCAGGGATGCCAACTTTCAGTTTCAATTTAAGATTTTTTTCGGTGGATTTTGTTTAAATTTAATTAAAAATAATTTCACGCTTAAATTGCTTATAAAATATTTAAGAAAATAAATTCTATGAAGCAGTAAAATGATCCATAAACTTCTTAATATTATAAATGGTTTAATAGCTAATTTATGTCTCTGGCCCCTGAAAATATTCAAAGATTTGGCGTTGAAATTATTTTTATTTTCTTCTGCTCTCCTCATTTAGTTAGTTATTTTATTTATTAATTTTACACAAAACCAATTCAGCTGCCAAACATGTTAATTACTCATTTATCCTATTTTTCATATCTTAAGAATATTCTGATATCGCTAGGGAACTTACATATAAAATTTTGTTGAGATATCTCAACTTACGGTACCGACAGACGATTTCATATTTCGTCGTACCATAGGAAAACTAGCACATTTAAAATTTCTGACGAAAGCTGACAATTAAAAAATTGTGTACGAAAAGTAGCACATTTGACTTCGGCTGACGAAAAGTAGGACTTTAAATTTTTGGCGTGTGGTACGACGATTTATTCTGAGCATTTTGATTTGTACATACATATATGTATTCTAATTCGCATATACCCTTGCAATGCACTGCCAGGAGATCAAATTTAGTATATTTTTCACATTTATAATCAACAATAGTAAAACTAAAAAAAATACCCAAAATTGATATCTGCAATCAGTAGCTGCGGCAACTCTTACTCAGAAGTTTTTACATTTCAAAAAACCACCCCATTTTACTATTTAAATTTTAAAAACTCTCAGTTTTGCCAAAATGAAGTGCACTGTGTGCGATATCAAACAAATTTTGTAGTCCAGAATTTTATTATGCTTCTATTGTAATTTAATTTCATATCACTTTAAAATAAGAAGTTGGAGGAGAAAATAAAATATCAACAAAACTTATGCACATACATATTATCGTATGATTAACACAGGAAAGAAACTAACAACAAATTTCGAAGGCAGGCAATGGCTCAGCGGTTAAAGCTGTAGTAATTGTACTGCAAAGGTCGCAAGTAGAGGGATCTAAGGTGAAACAGCTGTAGTTACATCCATGCTTAATAATTGGTTGCTAGTTTCTAAAAAATAAAAAATATAACATGGGCCTGTGCTCGTTAAATAAATAAATAATCAAAATTCATTTGGTTGATACCGATAGCTTTACGACTACCGTTACTATTACCGAATCACTAATTAAATACATACATATATTGTTTCCAATAAGGTTGGTTGATCAGCTGTTACTGGTACTGTTAACGCATCACTAATTTAAGCTTTATGCCGAGCTCCTCTCCCAACTCGAGGTGTGCCCCTTAACTTTTGTTTTTCCTAACAATTAGGTGGACCTACAGTTTTATGCCGGCTCTGAACGGCGAATGAATTTTTTGTGAGAAGCTTTTGATGGCAGAAATACACTCGGAGAATATGACGCGCACTGCCGAGAGGTGACCGCTGCTCTTAAAAAACCCAATAATTGCGCTTTAATCAATTAGAAATTTTTTTTGGTATTTGTCCGTACTGGTGTTTGAACTCGAGACCTCTCGTATAGCAGGCAGGCATTCTACCCACTGTACCACAGCGGTCACTTGGTGTTATACAAAATGTGCATTAATTACAAAAAAATAAAATTTGTTAATTTTACTGAAAAATTAAGCTGAGGAATCTACTTTCTGATACCAATGTTGGAGATATTATGCGAATAGCTGTAGCAAAGAAAATATCTCCTAATAAAGAGGAGCTAAAGAAAGAAAGGTAACGAAAATGACATTTTTAATGTTTATTTCCTGTCATGTTATTTCATTATTCTTTGAATTTCGTTAATATACATATAAAATGTATCTATTAATATCAGTTCATTCCAGATATGAATTAACAAAATATTTTTATTTTCAAATAAAAAATTTTTAAATTATATTAACAATATTTTATTGATTTTGTCACACTGTGCTCATTCTTATATCCATGACACAAATATGTACTACTAAGCACGTACGTATTCGGGGGTTTTCTGGGGGTTCTATCCCCCTCAGAAATTTAGGGATTTCCACATTAATTTTTATTACTACTGAAAATTGAATGTGGTGCCTTATTATGCCCCGATTTCTGTACGTTTTTTACGAAGAAGTTTTTTCCATAATTTTGTTTTATTTTTAATTTTATAAGGAATTTTTCCTTGTATATTTACAAATGTAAATTTTTCTTCGATATTTAAATTTTCAACTGTGATTTTTAGTACATATTTACTTATATTCAGTCATCGTTCAAACATTTACATATGTATGCATTCAAATATGGGCGATTGCAGGATTCCTAAAAATTAACATAACTGTTTTTTTATTCACAGGGACGATATGTATAAATATGGTGAACATAAATATTCGAAAAAAATCAAGGCCCCCCCCTGAAATATTTTTTTGGTGGCCTTATTTGGTTTTTGAAAGTTTGACTATAAAAATTTTTTTTGGTGAAGCAAACATATAATCTTTAAATACCCACCTGTGGGATTCCATTGCAAGGGAAAACTACAACATATCGACAGCTGAGAATAATGATCGCCCTATTTCAAAAATTGTTTCAAAAATGCCCTATTCCAAAAATTGTTTGAATAACGTCCTATTTCAGATTTTTCTTCAAAAAATTTCATATATATTTCTGTGAAATAGGGCGCTTTTGAATAATTGCCTGAAATAGGACGTTATTGAAACAAATTCTGAAATAGGGCGTTTTTGAAGGCAAATCTGAAATAGGGCAGTATTCAAGCAATTTTTGGAATAGGGCATTTTTGAAAAAATTTTTGAAATAGGGCGATCTTATTCTCAGCCGTCGATATATTCGTTTGAATAATGAAAAAACATATAATATATGGCTCCTCTATACATGTTGTTTCATTATTCACGCGACGATATATGGAGAAATATCTAGCTAAGATATTCACGTATACAGTATATTGACCAATATTTGAGGATGGTAAATATTTTAATCGATTTTAATATCTTAAATGATTTCTCTTAAATTTTACAACTCCCTTTAGCATGCCGGTAAGTATATTTTCGTTTTCTCAATTTTTTTCTCCACTTATTGGATAGATAAATTTATGAAGTTATCTGCAATTTAATCTTTCGCTCGCATATTGTCTTTTAGTTATGGTTTCATTTTTTGTTCAAATCGAAATAAAAAGTTAGAAAAATTAACAATAGCTACCTCCAATATTACCCAGTATAATACATATACATATGTATGTACATATTTATGTACGCTGTGAATAACTCAGCTAGACATTTCTCCATACATGTATTTAAGTATGTAGTCCTTCCTTGTTATTAAATTCCACAGGCGGGTATCTAATATCTCCTTATTCCTGACCTTGAGTGTCCTAAATTCCGCTCTAAAAAAATAAAAAATATTTTTTAAACTTCAAAAGAAATAGCCAATGGCGTGCAGGCTGAGATACAAAAGGAATGCCCATTTTTTTAGAAATAATACTCCATTTTCTATGGTATTCCCCAAAAATCTCCCCTATCATACGAAATATCTGGATTTTCATTTTCTAAAAAATAAATTCATTTATGTAACTAATGCAACATTTGAAATATGTTTATACATAGTAAACAAATAAAATCACAATAGACAAAATTCAATGACAAAATGTATCTACAATTTTTTCATATATTTTTCTTCAGGAAGAAAATTTTACCCACCGTAAGTTTCTCCAACTAATTTGTGAAATATTCATTTTATGTCGTACTATCAAGGTCCGGTTGTACTTGCATAGCATAGCAAAGCAGGACAGAGCATAACATATAGCCATAGAGCTGATTATACTTCGCATAGCCGTGCAACTATGGTTCAATAATAAAGATTTTCGCATCCCGACATTCGTGCATACATACATACACACTCCATGTAAATTGTTTGTGTATTCTGTAGTGCTTCTGCCAAAATCATAGTTCGCCTTTGTAGAAATCAGGGAGCCAACCAGTTATGACTTTTATGATAAAAGTTACGATCAAAAAGTTATTTTTTGACTTTAAATTTTTTCGGCAGACTATAACTGTTAAAAGTTGACTTTTATTTTTTCAGTCAAATAAAACAGTTAAAATGTGACTTTTATTTTTTCCGGCAAAAATAAAAGGCAATTTGAAATTACAAAGAGACCGTTAGCCCAACTAGGGTAAATTTGGTATCAGTGGACTCGTCGTAAGTCCTAGATTCCAACGACATATAATACATGAATATACATACAATTATATACATATATTATGACCAAAGATATAATTTATGTTATTGTATGATGAAAATATCAAGCACTTCTTAGAAAAAAACTGCCAAAAATCAAAACGATTTCCTAGAAACCTAAAGGTTACACTTTGTTAGGCTAGAATTATTTGGTCTATAAGACTGTATACTCAGAAGTTTTCTAAAAAATAAAAAAAGTTATACAATTATATACATATGACTAGGGAAGCTAAAAATATGCCCGAAAAATAACTGAAATATGCTCGTAAATTGACATAAGTTTGTCATAAGCACCATTATTAAAATAAGAAAAGTAGAAAAAAGGCAAAAATCAGCTGTTTAGTAAGTTAACCTGTATAAATTAGCCTTGCGTGGAACCCTTCGCACACTCACATATTCGTGTTGCCAAATGTCAAATCGCAAAGCACATAACACAGAAATCAAATTTCGTATGACAGTTCTTGTGCTCTGCTATGCAAATATAACCGGACCTTCAATCATAAATACCACATTTGCTATAAATTTGGCAAGCTTATACAATAACATATTTTTTTTTTTATTCCGAAGTTCAAACATTACTACAGGTTTGAAAGCAAAATTAATTTAAATTGTTATATACACGCTTTAACCAATTTCAAACAAATATCCACACGTAAAAATCTATCCCTAAATGTTTCCGAAAATCCCTTAAAATTTGGTGGAGTCTCCATATATGGCAACCTAGAGTAAAGCTCTGCCCCAGCAGTATTTATCAGCTGGAAAACAGCACATATTTCCTACTGAATATTCAGTAGAGATGTAGTTCTAAAATCTGAACTTTCCCATTCGTTTTTATATAGAGGTGGCGTCGAAAATCAACTACCTAAAAACTGCCGAACGAGAAGGGAGAGTTTCTGTAGGAAAAAAGGCCTGAATACGCAGGGAGAACTTCCATAGCATATATTTCAGTACACCTGATGTCTTCACTGCGTGTTCAGTTGTTTTTTCAGCAATGAATTTTCAACTCGGATTCAGGGTATTTTTCATATTGAATATTCTACTGAATATGCACCTCCTTACCTCAAATACTGCTGGGGCCATGCTCTCTTATTTACAAACACATATGCAAAAGAAACATATAAGTACACGACTGTTTCTTACCCCTCGGTTCAAATTTTGTTCCCCTAACCTCTATAACTTGGCTTGGCCCCTCTGCTATTGAATTAAAAAAACTGATTCAATTCATCCCATTCACATTCACATTCCCTACTGAATGGTTTCCTCGCATTCAAAATCACACTCATTGAATTTTTTATTGGAAATTTACAATCCTTTTGAAAACCGATTTCAATATTTAGAATCAGACAGTCACTTTTTTGAAAAGAATTATGAATGAATGAAATCGACATTGATTCAATCAGTTTACAGCTCTGGTATGTACATACATATCAACATGCGTATGCAGAGACACGCACAAAACTGCTTATTGTTATTGGCTAAGTTTGCAAATGTGATAATACATCAGTTGGGAAGATGCAAAAAACCCAAAAAATATTTATTAACTCATATATACATTTTAATAGCGTGACTTGAAATTTAAACACACTCATACACACACACAAACGACAGCGCATGCATGAAGAGCAAGCAAATAATGGATAAGAAGACGGAGGAAGAGGAAGCGACGAGGGGAAGGAATACGGCAAACCTTCGTCACAATTCAGTAACAATTTTCACTCGCAAATACATATACAGAAAACACACGCATATGTATGAATGTATGTACAAATGTATGTCTGTCTGTTTATACCCTGTAGGAAAAATCTCTAGTTCCGAACTAGGTCGCTTCTAGTGCATTTTTCGACACTACTAGTGCGAGCTAAATCTCTTTTGCATGTTATCAACTGGCGAATTTAACACGGCGATGTCCTAGGCGGTGTCAATTGTCACCCTCTGCACTACATTTTCGATAGTTCCGAACTAGTACTAAATTCTACAGTTTACACTAGTTCGATTATTGGCACAATTTCGATAGTTCTGAACTAGCTACAAGTACCTACAAATTCTACAGTTTTACATCTGTCGCTTGAGTGCAGCCTTTGACACACTTCATGCAAGTGGCGCGATGGCCGGCTGGCTAACACATGTGCCTTTCAATCTAAGGGGCTCGGGTTCGAATCCTGTCGGTGTCAAGGTGGATGATAATTTTTTTTTTTTAATTTTTTTTTTTAACTAATATTTTTTTATTTATTTATTTAATAAAAATTTACAATAATATTTAAAAAGTTATAAAATAAAAAAAATTAAAAATAAGCCTGAGGGATCGGAGAAGCATAATTAGGGGAACATTTCATTTCATACAAGTTAAGATGCAAATAGAAAACTCTTTATATAAAACGCTTCACTACACATCTGAGAATTGCAGAAATATACAAAACCGACGGAAATTGAACGAACGAAAAATTTTCATAGAATTTTTGTCACTTCGAAATTGCATACAAATCAAAGTGTGTCTTATAATGGTCACTCAATTCACTCCTCCTGAACTGGTGAGAGTCTAACTACAATTGATTTAGTTCCCTTTTGACACCTTTTCGCTAGTTCGGAACTAGAAATTTTGCTCACTAGTTATTGAGTTCCCTGCAGGGTAAATAATGATGGAAATAGCAAGAGTTGAACGGCAGGCCATTACTCTAGCTTTATGCTGCTTAACATGTACATATAAATGGACCTACGTAAATATGTACCTACGTATGTATGTATGTATGTAGATATTCATAGAAATATGTATCGTAGAGTATAAGCACTCAGCAGATACGCGTAGCTTTGACGCTTTGATGCTTCAATATAAAATGTGTGCATTTATGTATGTAGTATATTTAAGTTAACCACTTTTGTGCTGCTCGGTGGCGGTTCTCTCTTGAATTTATATGCTTTAAGAATAATAAATATGCAGGTGAGTGTGTACAAACCCCGCACCTACATAGATAGATAACTTAGATAAAGTTGACGTTGATGCTTGTTGACAGAGATTTTCTAAATTTGCAATGAACATTAATGGTTATACGGCCATTGTTTTGGCTTGCGTGACTTGCATGAGAAAACAATTTTTTAAAGACATAATTAGATAATGACGAAATTTTGCTTAAATTAAAAAAAAAAATATGTATAATAAAAGTAATTAGATCACAGAGGAACTAGTTACAGACACGGACATGGATTAATCGACTCATCTCGGCTTTAAATTTGGTGGGCCTATTACGCCGCCTTCTACTATAATTATTTGCTAGAGTCGTATTTTGTACTAAAGCACCATTTTATGTACATGAAATGTACGAAAATTCTTAGGAATTCAGAAATTCTACTTAGTTTCAGTTTCTAGACTTGAGTTGGTGGGTAAGTTGCTCTTGGCTCTAAAATATGCCTCGAATAAAAATAAACGAAATTTAGTGTAGGTGCTGCTTGTGTGTTTATATTGGCTCTACAAGGAAAGGAGGCTAATGTTTCCTCGCCACGCAGTCAAGACAAAAGTTTCTTAATATTTTGGGACTTTAATGTATTTTAAACAACAACGCGTTAGTAGGTATTACCGCAAACACTAAAAGCGTTAGTTTATGGGCAAATTTGGAAATTTATGTACATTCTTAACGTGTACACGTGCCACAAATTTTAATTTGCTTTTTAGTGGCGGCTAAGAAACTTTTTGAAATTGTACATAAAATTTTATAGAACAAAATTAAAACAAATGCCACATATGTATGTACATACCTTTAGATTATAGTAAAGTGTACAAAGAGGTAAAAGTTTGAAAGAAGGAAAGGTGGAAAGAATATTTCATGAAATTACATTTATTACAGTTATTAAGTATCCCAATAAAATGGTGTTAGAAAATGTTAAATGAATGCGGTAAATAATGCAATTAGTAATGCCTTATACGGCTCAAATGAACCATAAAAACCAATCAACTTGACAAAATAGCATTTTTCCATCTTTTCTCTTTAATTGCAAACCGCAAAAATTAAAATCCAATTACAGCGCGCAATAAAAGCGCTCAATAATGATTTTCGGTTTATATTTAGTATAAAATACAGACTTGTATTGACACAAACATTTAATATCGGCCTGCTAATTATGTACATATGTATGTATGTATTTATGTGTATTACATATACACATACAAAATATACAGAAATGCCATGGCGTATGAGCACAGCTTTTTTTGTTGTCTGCTTGTCTGCTTATGGCAATGCGACACGAATTAACAAAAAACATGCATAAAAAAATAAAATAAACTACAAAACAAAGTAAATTCGATCAGTCAGCAATTTAGTATAATTTAAGTATAAAGCCAATTTCCATTAATTTTCTGTTTATTAATTGTTGTTGTGTTACTTTTGCACGTGCTGTTGGCGACAAATCTATTTACTTGAATGATGATGCTAAAGCGATAATCGAACCAGATGTTTGCAAAATCTGTAAAATAAAAAGTTGAAAAGCATTGCAAATGAACATTAATAGTACACACTTATGGACGCATACATATACATATGTATGGATGTATGTATGTATGTATGTATGTACTTACCGATGTGAATGTGGCCAGCGACGGTGAAAAGAATGGCACCGAAAAGCTAATGGGGCGTTGCGAGCGAATAATTATCATCAAAATATAACGACGCAATTTCGGATTGCAAACATACCAATCACAACCGAAAGCAACTGTGGCCAAATGAACGCTCTGCAAATACGGTAAAGGAAAGCGGTTTAATTTTATATGTATTGGTATTGAAAGTGAGCGGCGAAATGTTAAAAAAAGGCCATTTCCATGGCTACAGCTTCAACAGTCAATTACACCTATTCATGATGAGACAAAATTTCTGATTTATTGATAGTACGAGTGTGTGCGTGCCTTTATATGTACATACATATATAGATATAGATACTTACACTCTCCGATACCATATTGCCGCCGTAACAGTAAATGAATAGCTGACCCAATGCCGTTATTGTATAGGTAATATAGATGACAACGCCAAAGCCACTGAACTGAAAATGCGACGTCAATTAATTGAGCTTAATTTATTAAAAGCGTTATCTAATCTGGCAAAAATACCCCACTAAGAGCGCTTTCACATTACTCGGTGTGGTATCGGATCGACATATTTGGTTTTTACCGAAAGTATACCGAAACCTTACTGACCACATGTATTTCAATTGGCACTTTCACATTAGTGTTGCATACATGAAATCGGAGCGGATTAATTTCGGTATACCGCAACGCGGTAAGACCGGTCAGTAAAATTTGAGGAACTACTGCATACATTTTTGCGGCGTAAGAAAAGAAGAAGAACAAAGTCAGTAAAAAACTCGTTTCGGTTATAAATGTAGCAAGTTATAATGTCTTCGTCTTCGCTAGAAGACATTATTGTTATTATTGAGTGATTTGTTGAAGCTAAAAATTTTGTTTTGCAAATTTCGATGTTTGTTTTCCTATTTTCTGCCGATTACGCACCGAAAGTATTCCCACAAGTGTGAAAAACACAGCAACGCGGAATCGTTTCGGTAAGCTGAAAATACCGAGCAAAAAATGTCGATCCGATGTCGTACCGAGTAATGTGAAAAGGCCTTAAAGCAGCATTTTTTTCGGGCTGTCAAATTTATTTTTTCTTCTGTTCCCGACTACAGGGCAACATTTTCTGCTATTAACACAATTAAAGGGTATGCATTATTTTCTTTTTTTATTAATAACGCAACATTTTCGATCAGAATAGAAAACGCTATAAGTGACTACATAAATGTCTAAATATCGTACACACACACATGCAAACATGGAAAATACAAAAAAAAAAATTAGACATGCAAAGACATGCTGCCTACCGTCATCAGATCAAATATACTAATGCCAATCACCATGCCCGCCGAAACGAAATGCGCCAATGTTATAATGCTGTAGCGTTTGCCGAAATGGCGCGTCAATTCGATAACGTCATTGTGGCGATTAATGAAGCGCGCCAACCGCCATTCCAAGAGCATGGTCTCCTCGGCGCTTAGTGTTAGTTGGTCTGCAAAAAAAAATAAAACAAAAAAAATTGGTGGAGAGTGATTTTCTTTTTCTTTTCTATTTTTGTTTAGCTATTTTTGGCAGCGGTGTGTAGGCAACAATTAATACGAAAATATGGACAAATAAAAGTCGAATAGCGGATAGACTAGTGAATATTATGCACACCAATGCGCTTTTTTTAAATTCATACGTACATATAAGTATATAATGAGTCATTATTAATGACTCACAAAAAATCTGAAAAAATAAACTCTCACCAAAATGTAGTATCGATTTCAAATCCTCCTGCAGCAACTTCAGCAACACTGAAATATTGGAACAAAATTCAAAGTAGAAAGCATCACAGCCGCCAAACATGAAGATCGTTATGTAACCGGTGTAAGCTGTGAACAAATATGTGAATGGAAAATATGGCGAATGCAAAGCGAAGGGTGGCATGCTGGAAGGTACAGCAGCAAAATGACAAGAAGGAAATAAAATTAATCTTCTGCTGTGTGTTTAAAAACCAAGGATGCACCGCAACGTTAATATAAACGATAACCGAAATGTTAAAGCCGTTTCTGTTGAAACGACTCAGTTTTTTAACGTTATAAAAATTATCAAAATAATTTCTGTTTCGTTATCAACGTCAACGAAACTCAAGCGTTAACGCTGAAACGTTGAAAAGTTGAGCGCTTTATATTACTGAGAGAATTTTCACTCCAACGAACCATCAAAGCGCTCTATGTTTATCATTGAGAGCATTCCCAACTAGCACAAATAGTCGTTGAAACGTAGCTACGACCAATGTTTTTACTTTAAAGTGTTGTGGCACTAGCCATAGGCACGTAATAGGAACGGTCTTATTACGTGTTTACGCCCAAAATGGGGAATGATTTTCCGGTAACCACAACGTTCCAGAGACGTCGCCGCAACGTGTTCGGCAACGTTCCATTGTCGTTTTGGATACGTAGTGGCCACGTGACAGCATGGTTAGTACCACTTTCAGGGAACTTCACATATATTCTTCTCTTTTTAACTTATGGTTTGCTGCATCTTTCAGCTTATTTGCTTATTTTATATTTGTTTCATTTTATATTCAGATACACGTATGTAAAACTTGTCCATTCTTTAATTTGGAAACTAAAATGGCAACATAATAAATTCGTATTAATAATGATAATGAAAGGAATAGTTTTGCGACAATTTGCATGAAAAAACTAAGGCGAATGAAAATCTATTGTGAAATATGGTGAGATAGGTTTAAATTTTTCACGCGCCATTCGAATTTTCATTTTTATGAAAATTTTTATTTTATTGACATCCACCAGAATGCAAAAAAATCGCATACCTAGATGCCAAAACACTGTTTAGTGGTTCTTTGGTACTTGAAAATAAATATTATTTATTAGCCTAGTAATTCCGGTGCATAAATTATAATAACATCGCATTTTTCAATTTATTAATTTAGTGACTGTGTCATATTTACAAACAAATATGGCGTATTTTATAACAAATAACTTTGCTGTCACATTAACCAAAAAGCACGACCTCAAAGTTGCTAAAACTTGACGATAGTGACGACTACTGGAAATATGTAACTTCAAAGTTATATTTTCCATAAAGTAACAGATGCCACTATAATGTCACTTTAAAGTTGTGGAAAAGTTATAACTACCTAATTGGAACTTGCTTAAATCAACCCTGTACTTATTTTTTTGGTACACGGTTGCCACAAACCTTGCAAAAATATTACTATAATCCAGAATAAAATATCCAAAATTTACCGAGAGGTTCAAAATGCAGTTATTGATTTAAAAACCAATACACATAGCATTGTAAATTTATTGTTGTACTTTTGATTTTGTTCAATCAGCAATAATTATGCTTAAAATTTAAGCAATAAAATTATCTCTTGTATATGTAGGTGAGCACACTTTTTCGCCCATACTTTTTTATTAATTTTAAGGCCAAATCTGGAAATTTATAAAAATACGAGTTTTTTTCCAAAATACTTGTACGTCTTTTGATACTTAAACAATTTAAAAAAGATTCTACGAAAATTGGTTAAGTTTGTGACCAGAGTTGTAATTATTATAAGAGAAAAAATAAAAATCAAAAAATAATAATTATTAAAAGAAACATATTTTAAAAGTATTTCCATAATAGTTATTTCTGAGATATTTTTTTTAAGTCGTTTTGTAATTACACTGCTCTACAGCCAAAAAATACTCTGAACGCGACCATCCTATTTATATGTAAAATCGGTCGCTGATTCCGAAAATCGGGTTCATTTTTAATTCTATGGGAAGGTTTTTTAGATATCGGCAATTTACCGTTATTTGGCTAATTGCTCCACTTAATCCTTTATACCTCTTTAACGCAGTAAGCTATCTTCCTTGGAGTGACACCAAACGAAAGAAAATTAATTTATTAATTTCCTTTTCATGGCTGCTATAACATTTTTCCCTAACTCTTATAGTTTCTGAAATATTAACGATTCAATTTGAATTTTTTCGATTTTTTACGATTTTTTGAAGAAAAAATTGACTTTGTCAGGCAATATCTTTAAAACCAATGTTTTCACCTTCGGTTTTACTCCTTTACGTGAAGCTCCATTCTATTGGGAAAAAGATAAGCTATCAACGAAGAAAATCCATGGTAAAATGGAAAAGTTATAGGCGATCAAGTAAATACAGCCAGGTCGCGCAATGCCTCTGCACGGGTATATTCTATGCATGTTATACCCGTAAATGCGCTGTTACCTACTGCGCTGCCAATGTGCTGCTACTGCAGATGTGTAGGTATTGGTATAATATGCATAGAATATACCCGTGCAGAGGCATTGCGCGACCTGGCTGTATTTACTTGATCGCCTATAACTTTTCCATTTTACCATGGATTTTCTTCGTTGATAGCTTACCTTTTTCCCAATAGAATGGAGCTTCACGTAAAGGAGTAAAACCGAAGGTGAAAACATTGGTTTTAAAGATATTGCCTGACAAAGTCAATTTTTTCTTCAAAAAATCGTAAAAAATCGAAAAAATTCAAATTGAATCGTTAATATTTCAGAGACTATAAGAGTTAGGGAAAAATGTTATAGCAGCCATGAAAAGGAAATTTAATTTTCTTTCGTATGGTGTCACTCCAAAGAAGATAGCTGCGTTAAAGAGGTATACAGGATTAAGTGGAGCAATTGGCCAAATAACGGTAAATTGCCGATATCTCAAAAACCTTCCCATAGAATTAAAAATGAACCCGATTTTCGGAATCAGCGACCGATTTTACATATAGGTAGGATAGTCACGTTGAAAGTACAGACAAAAAATTTCATTTTGTGATCCAGTATTATTATAAATGAGAAATTTTGTTTTATATCTTCAAAGCCTTTTATATTGAGACAAATTTGAACAAAGTCTTTGAGTAATTATTATCCGTAACAAATTGTTTTTTAAGTCTTCAAAGACTTTTTCATTCAGACGAATTTCAAAAATATCTTTAAGTAATTATTTTGAGTAACAAATTTATTTTTTATATCTTCGATAAGAATCTTTCATACAATTTCAAATTGGAAATTTGCTTGAATTTTGAAGTACTTATATAAAAGTTATTTTTATTTTATACTTATATGAAAGTTATTGAAAATTTTCTGAGACTTTTTTGAACTTTGTCTCAATGAAAAAGTCTTTGAAGATATAAAAAACAATTTGTTACTGATAATTATTACGCAAAGACTTTTTTCAAATTTGTCTCAATATAAAATTCTTTGAAGACTTAAAAAATATATATTTGAAATAACTATTATGGAAAGATTTTTAAAATATAAGTTTCTGAATAATAATTATAGAAGATTTCTATCATTTTCATCAGGAAAGAAATATTATCAAAAAACTTTTATGATCCTGAAGAAAATTTGTAAGACTTTTTTATAATTTAAAAATGAAATAATAATTATTCTACATCTCTGTTTGTAACTATATCCCTCTCAAACGTCAAATTGATAGGATCACATAACTACCATATAAAAATTTATAGAAAATTCGGGACTAAATTGTACCGTAGAAGTATAATTTTCATAAAATTTTTGTATAAATGGATATCAAAAATAACAAACAAAAAAAATTGAGCATATCGTTATTCTCTTGAAAAAGCGGGTTTTATGTTTTACTGTAAATAAACAAGAACTTTGACGTGGAAGGTAAATTAGTATACTTAGCAGGAGTTAAAAAATAACAGTTATTATTAAGAATGGGCGCAAGAGCGAAGCCCGGATTAAATAAAAAAATAGTATATAAATAAACCTTCACAAAATTTTTCTTTACAAAAAAAATATGCAGAAAAAGCTTTTCCATTGAATATTATGTTAACATTCTTGTTTCCAACGCACACTGGGGCCGAGCGTGCTCAAAATTCAGTTTTTAAATAATGAGTTTTTCAAAAAAATAAAAACGCAGTATTGTTCCCTATAAAATTCTACACTTCTGGCCCAATCTTCAGCTTTCTATCGTTTTTCAGTTGGGAGTTATCCATACACAAACATGGCAAATTTTCCAAAAAATTATTTTTTTTCTAAGTGAGAAATTTTAATGTGTATTTGAAATAGTTGGTGTAAGAGAAGGATATAAAATTTTATTATTCTGCTTTTTCCATAACATTAAGTGAAGCTTATATAATCGATGGGTGTTTTTGTTTTGGAACTAGATGTTTTAAAAAATTAATTTTTAGTACAAAACTAAACGTACCTCTTCTATTTAAATATTTTTTTTCAAAATGGATTTTTTTTAATTTGCGCAAAAAAGTAGCAAAAGTAAAAATGCAACAGTAAAATATGGTCCTTTGTGACAAAGAATCCGAGTTCAGAACCAAAAGCAAAGTGCGCATTTTAAAAAAAAGTGAATTTAAAAATTGCATTCCAATTTTAGTTAACAAAAAAATACCTATATCTGGTTGAATTTGATTCTGTTCTATCTTAAATTTAGTTGATCCATTATTTACTGGTTACTTTAATTACAAATTGTGGTTAAGTTTACTTGTCAAGCCAGGTTTCTTTAATTTAGACTTGTAAGTTGGATTATAATATGAGTTCTTTGAAGCACAAGTTGTGTTACTCCAATTTTGTTTTTTTTTTTATGTTAGCCACGAAAATGTGTGGGGAAATACGTGTTCTGCTTAAAACGCTAACGGTAAAACTCCTAATTCCCATATAAACATACTTGTGACAACAGAAAACTTTTAATATCTCGAAGCAAAAAATTGGAGAAAACCATTTTTGTATACATACATATGTACCTGCATCTACATAATTCATCAATGGGTTAATAAATAGCCGCTAATGGGTTAATATAATACACATTGGCTATTTTTGTAGAGACATACTAATATAATAATAATATAACACAATGGCGCTATTATAACTCTGACGAGTTTTATGGCCGAGCTTCTGTCCCAATTCGAGGTGTGCTCCTTTTGTTTTTCCTACCTATTGGGTGGACATACAGTTTTATGCCGGCTCCGAACGGTGAATGCATTTTTTGTGAGAAGCTTTTTCATTGCAGAAATACACTCGGAGGGTATGCCGCCCACTGCCGCGAGGTGACCGCTGCTCTTAAAAATCCAATAATTGGATTTTTACTAATTAGAAAAATTTGTTTGTTGTTTGCTCGGACTGGGGTTTGATCCCGAGACCTCTGGCATAGCAGGCGAGCACTCTACCTACCGCACCACAGCGGCCACCATACCACAGACGTACTAATTGTGATTTAAATAATTTGTGTACAGATCTTAATAAAAACTGGTCACCAATGGGTTAATTCATGACCGTTAATGGGTTAAGATTCCAAAGATTACTGCTTTTAGTGTAGATACAACAAATATTATTTAAATATTTTGATCTTAGAATTAAGTGAAAAAATTTGGTTAAAAATGGGTTAATGCGTGGTCGTTAAGGGGTTAAAATTCTTGGGATTTACTATTTTAGTATCGATATACCGATTCTGATTCAAGAAAATTAAACTCGAAACTAAAATAAAAAACATAGGTCACCAACGGGTTAACTCATGACCGTCAATGGGTTAAGATGCTATAGGATAACTGCTTTAGTGCAGATAAAGCGATTCTGATGTAAAAAAGTTGATTTCAGAATTTTGAGCGTCCTCATATATATAAGTGGCCCCAGTGTGCAACGGCGAAAAAATACCTATTTTGGATGTTAATTGCAGTGTGGCAACTGCGATTAAACAGACGGCATTACTAGACCAATTTAGTTTGTAATACTCGGCACTAGATAGAATTTTTTACTTCATGGTGAGCTAGAGAACATGCACTTTGTAGTAGCCATTGCAATTACGTCGTGATCTATAGGTAATGGATACATTATTATGACCACTGAATATTACCTACAAGTTCCGTGACATTAAGCGGGCAATTAACGTCCCAAAAACGTCAGCGAAACTATTACTGTTGCTATACAGTAGCTGGCATTTTAAAGTTGCATTTAAGTAACATGAATTTGTCGCCGCTACCATTATTTGCCATGTATAAGTTTTAAAAACTTCGAGGTACTTTTACTAGTAACCACGACGTTTCTACTACCGGTAATGTCACTAAAAATCCACTTAACTTTAAAGTACCAATTATAGGTAGAAATTACCACGGAGCGACTGGGAATTTGTCAAACAAAGTTAATTTCTCACCGAAGTCGTACATTTAGTGAATGCTCCGTAATTGCTACACACCTAAGGTTCCCGTATCCGTCATTGTTACTTAGGTGCTAGTTGGGTTGTTGCTCTACGCTACTACTAAGCACATTCAACTTTTTATGAGAACCGAAAAAACGCTCATTTCAATGATAATTTCAACGTTAATTTTCGATTCAACGAAACCGATATCCTTTTTGTTGATTTTGTTTCGTTTAAAACGTTTTGATAGTTTGTTGAGCATCCTTGTTAAAAACAAATTAAATATAATTTTTGGATGAGAAAGAAAACTAATTCTTATTTATTATTATAATCTACATACATACATATGTATACATAAATATGCATAATGAAAAGCGCAGCTTACTCACGTCATGTTGAACGGCAATTTCCACATTGGCTCTCGGCCCTGCAAGTACAGCAATAATGTCACCACCAATGGCTTCAGACTGTATAAAGTGCAAGTCATAAAACCCATGACGAAGGGTATGAAATTTAAACGAGCTGCTGTAACGGCGTGTCCGCGTATTATTAGTTGCTTCTTAGGATTGCCATACACTGCGAAGGCATGTGAGAGACAGAGAGAGAAAGAGAGTGGTAGTGATAGCGTCGGCGAGAGACAAAAAAATATATGCAAATTTAATTTATTCATTATTAATTAGGCAAATTCCATAGGGACGAGTGTGACCACGATGCTCAATTCATTATTCATTCAATTCAACCAAATCCAAATGCCTTTAAAGTTAATCAACATATTACTTACATATCGTCGGTCTCCTGCCAGAAACACGAATGTGAAATTTTTTCTAAGTGCGATGTCTGCTCTTTATCGGGTATATATTGATATAATAACAATTAATATTTGTATATGTGCTTATGTACGTACAGGTATATATTATGTATGTATGTTTACACAAGAATTTATACCAATATTAATTGTTGTTACATCAATATATGTATACCCGATAAAGAGCAGACATCGTACTTAGAAAAAATTTCACATTCGTGTTTCTGGCAGTAGACCGACGATATTAACTATGTTTTTAGCCACATTTTTAACCACCTTGTTAACAAAACAAAGCAAAGTTTGTCGCTTAGGGGGCTTAGGATATACTTGAAATAAGGAATGCTTGACGTAAGCGGCGACTAAATTCCACCTGCCTAGAAGGTTGGTAATGGTAAAAAAGTCGGTGCCACAGCAGTTGGGCTAGTGTCAGAAGAGACTAGTACCCACTCATACCGGACTCATCCGGAAAAGGACAATTGTTACAATTGTTTTTAACTACACATTAAGCACTTTACTAGAAAACAAAACACACATTGAATATTATCGAAAACTAAACGCCGCAAAAATGAGTATAAAAGAGATAAATCATCACACGAAGAAAACTCACTACTTTTTAACAGCTGGACATATTAAGGCTTACATAGCTGATACTTTGGCTGCATCGATAAATAATTGAATTTTCTCTCCAGCTTTTTATTTAATTATGTATCTAGGTATGTTCTTAGCAAAATACTCGTAGTATTTTCAGCGTCTCACCATCACGTTCGAACATCATACCCTCCATGCGCCTCAGCATATACGCCAAATCGTGACGATAATAATAGATCAGCGCCATCTTGAGGAGCGTCACCGCCGAAGTGCCAGCCGGGCAGAGCGTGTCCAAGCCCAACTCCAAATCGGAGCGCAACACTGTGCAGCCGGCATGGAGTTCGGTGAAAACGCCAATTGTTAAAATTATGAAATGCATACACGCGCCGACATTACGCCGCTCCAGTTGGCAAATTTTCAACGGCCAAAAGCCCATCGAGCCCAAACAGAGTCGCGGCACGCAAAAGTAATAGTCGCGCAGTGGAAATTTGCGCGATAGAAATTTGAATTGCATGTTGAAATTCAGAAAATTTTAATTATCTCATTTTTTTCTTCTTCTTTTAAATATAATGTAATATTTAATAAATATTTAATTTATTTTGAATATTGTTTATAATTTTCAACTCGAAATGCGCGATTTAAAAATATTTAATTACCACAAATTCAACAAATTATAGTTCAATTCAAGAGCTCCAAAGCTGAAGGTGCGGCTTTTATAATGGAAATTTTCATAGAAAATGCCGTCGATTTTTATTTGGATTTGTTTTTGTGTAGGCAGTTGTGTATGTGTGTGTGTGTGCCCATGTGAAGCGTTGAATTGATATTAAAAATTATGATGAATGACTTAATTGCGCAATTATGGGGTTGTTATAAAGTTTTCCAAAGTTTTCTGCGGCATTATTTTTTTGTTGGTTTTGTTTTTGTTTCTGTTTTTTCATTGCAAACTTACCCATTTAAACAATTTTATGGCTACACTCGTGTGGTTAATCGTGCATACTTACGCACATATATAGATGTAAATTGAGTGGCTGGCGGTGGAGCGCAGGAAGGGTGATGGAGAAAAGTTTTTCACTGCACAATAACAATAATTGCTCGTTGTAGAATATTTTATAGACAAAAATACACACAAGCATACAGCAGGCGGAGAAGTAGAAGAAGCAGAGAAAATTACATCAATTGGGCATCCATATTTAAGTCAATTGAAATACATACATACATACATAATTACATTTTAGTAACGCTGCTATGCGTGCTTGGGTAGGTATGTGTGTGTGGGTGTTGCAAAAAAGCATCCTTTTGAACGGTTTGAGTTTGTTGCAACTTTTTCAAAGGGTTTTAAAAGGGGGCGAATATGAAGGGCAAAGGTCAAACAACAAATTCAGTATGCAAAAAGCAAATCGTTTTTTTTTGCTTTGGTTTAATTTTCAAGGTTATACGATCGAAGTGCATACATAGATATGAGTGTATGTAGAATGAAACCCCCTAACTTTTAGCTGACACTTTTTTTCTTTCTAAATGTTCACAACGGTGCCGATTTAAGCGGAATTAAGACGCCGCTGCAGGGCAGTAGATGTCCGAAAAATTTGAGTACAAAAATTGACATATGTATGTATTTGTTATGCGGTCTAAAGATATTTTTGAAAATAAACTCTTTCTCCTCCAGCAGCTGCTCTACTCAACGAAAACACAGCAACAAGTGCTAATTGCTCTTTCATCAGCAATACAAAATACGTTTTTCTGCACAAAAGCTTTGGTTGGCTGAATGTTCCGAGAACCATACATACATACATATGTATGTCGAGTCAATGTCGAGGTATTTATGTATGTTTTTGTTTTTATGCTTTGCTTCTTTTTTCTACCCTATTTTGTGGTGGAAAATGCTGCTGCTTATGTTACAAATTTTTCGACGTTTTACAAATTATGAAGGACAAAGAAATAAAAAAGAGACTTACATACATATACATATGTACATTAGTTGCGTTTTTTTTGATCTAACATACCCCTCCGGCCACAGAATATGAAAATAGGATGTTGTAGGATAACTAAGCTGATTTTTATTTTTTTTTAGAAAGAAAACTGAGTGGGCTACTCCAAAAACAGCGATTTTTTTTAAAATTCCATGATAGGTATAGATTCCTATATGAAAAAAACCACATAATTAAAAATAAAAAAACAAAAGATATATATTCTCATGTAAAATTAACGGCTTAATCGAATGGTGTACTCAGTTTTTTAGTGCGAGCCATAGGGAAGGTACCAAGATCGCCTAAAGTTGAATTTTATTTTTTCTAGTCACGGATTTTCAAGTTTGGACCCTGGCATTTTCAAGATAGCTTAAATTTCTTTTTAATCAAAATATACAGGAATCTGCGCAAATTAATGCAGTTTTCAGAAAAGTTTATTTCATCGAAATCGAGCTTTTTTTTATCCAAGCTACTTTGGTTTAAATGAAACATTCCAAAATCACTTTCATATTAAACATTTTGTTTTTACATATAAATATAAATTTACTTTTGTGTCTCAGACTAAAGAACGTTATTCAAGTTGTCCGGCAACATGTTCCTCTGAGCGAATTCAGTTCGTTGGCTTACATTATTTTTTCTCAGATACGGAGCTTTTCTGGGATTTTTTCCACTTAGTCCTACTTCTCGAGGTCTGTTGCGAATTGTTCTACTCAAAACAGGATCATTTAAACCCTCCTTGATATCATTAGATGGCGATTTACGCATGACAATGACCCCAAACATGCCTCCAGAATCGAAAACTCATGGTTTGAACGTAAGAAAGCTGCTGTTTTGGAGTAGCCCTCACAGACGTCGTACCTCAGGCCTATAGGGAACATTAAAGAAGACGACGGCGGATCAAAAATGGAAAAATAAGCAAGAGTTATGAAAAAAAAAAAAATTAAAGAAGCTTGGTACTTAATACCGGTTGCAAATTGCGCTGATTTGGTCAACCCTATGCCACGAAGATGTAAGGAAGTTATAAAAATGAAGGAGCTTCAATTAAAATTTAGTTTAAATCTAACTGCAGCAGTAATATTGTAGATTATTTAAAAAAACAATCGAATTTAAAGTTTGTCCCTATTATTTTTTCCAATTTAAATTATACATTTCATTATTTTTGTTTATAAAAATTAAATTATTATACAAAAACCACCCCAGAGTCATTGAAGCATGTCCTCTCCGTGTAACTATCAATATATAGTAATTATTGTTTGGTCATAAAATGAAATAAATGGAGAATTGTAAAATA
Organism: Urophora cardui; assembly: GCA_960531455.1. Lineage (NCBI taxonomy): Eukaryota > Metazoa > Arthropoda > Insecta > Diptera > Tephritidae > Urophora > Urophora cardui. The sequence continues at coordinate 1,765,888 of OY482670.1, forward strand.
TCTCTCGTGTCCCTATTATTTTTTCCACACTGTATGTAAATAATAAATTTTCGAATTTTGTACTTGCAACAATAAAAAATGTTGTTCTTTAGGCGATCTTGGTACCTTCCCTATGGCTCGCACTAAAAAACTGAGTACACCATTCGATTAAGCCGTTAATTTTACATGAGAATATATATCTTTTGTTTTTTTGATTTATAATTATGTGGTTTTTTTCATATATGAATCTAAACCTATCATGGAATTTAAAAAAAAATCGCTTTTTTGGAGTAGCCCACTCAGTTTTCTTTCTAAAAAAAAATAAAAATCAGCTTAGTTATCCTACAACATCCTATTTTCATATTCTGTGGCCGGAGGAAAGATCTGAGAAACTTTTCCGAAAAAAAAACGCATCTAATGTACATACATATGTATGTACATATGCACATATGTATGCAAATTGTTAACATATGTACCTACATTTATAAAAGTTATTTTATTTACACGTTTCTTTCTCATTTGCTTTTTTTGTCTTTTTCTGTAGTTACGCTCGGATAAAAGGATTATGTCTTATTTACATATGTATCTACATATATGTATAAATAATTCATGAGCAGACAAGAAATAAAAATTTAAAGAAAAAGGCAAATAGTCATATTGCAAAAAAAAGAATAAAAAGAAAAACAAAAACAAAAGGAGAAAATTAGTACAATAAATCAAATACAACTGATTTGCATGATAATGGATGGCTTGCTTTTCCCTCTATTTCTGTTCTTTTATTTTGTCTTTTTTTTTGTTTGAAAATATTACCCAATTAGCCACATGTGACGCTGCCGAATTTGAATAATTTTTGACTTTTGTATAAGGACACATGCGAAATGATTAACACAAAAATACCAAAAATAAATGGGTCATCCTGCGGCTGTGGAATTGTAGATAATGTATGTATATCTATGTAAATTGTAAATAAAAAAATATCTACATATGTATGCATAAATGTAGATATGTATACCCTGTAGGAAGTGCATCTAACTTAAAACTGATTTTAACTGATTACAAAGACACTAGTGGTCACTTTTAATTGTATATTTTCTTTGAAAAAGGCTAACTACTTTTGTTTGGGAATGGCGATAAAAAAGTCAGTACTGTGTACTTCTGCATTACTTGGAAGGTAATTATAAACTAACTCTTTTTGGGTGAAAATTAATTGATCCCAAAATATAACATCATTCATTTTTAGAAAATTATAAAAAATACAAGGGAAATGGTTGCAGGTGTAGTTATTACATACCCAGATGTTTACATTCATAGAATTCTCAAAAATTTCGATATTCTTCCATGGCTTCGCTTCCCAAATCCAAAATGAGGAAGTTTCACAGCAAAATTTTATCAGTTTAACACCCTCATTCTGTATTGCGAAACGAACTTTCGTTTCGTGTCAGAGACGAATCGTTCGCCTGTTTGTATTATGTATTACGAACGAACAAGAAGACGAAAACGGCTGCCAAAACGTAAGAAATTTACATTCTCTATTTCGAAAAATCGACAAAACGACGAAAAGAAATGTCAAATTCAAACGAAAACTATTTTGTTATCGTTGATGAATTTGAAATGGAAGAACGTTTGGTTAGGCATACCCCTGCAGTAAATGTATTTCACTGCTGAATGATCGTTGATGATTCTTTGTTGAATATTCATCAGACGGTCACCACTGAGCACAGTTTTAATATTTCAAGCTCTTTCCTCTCACATTTTCGAAAAAATTGGTAGTTAAAGAAAAACAAATTGCTTTCGTTTTGTTGAGCACGTCAGAAAAAATAAAAAAAAAAACAAATTTATTTGTCGATAGCGAATTTTCAACTCCGGAGCAAGCGTAATTTAGCAGCGAGTAGCACTGTCCAATCAACGTCGACGACCCGCGCAATTCAAGCCAAAAAGACAAAAGTCTAACAAGAATCAATAACGTGGAAAATGCAACAAAAACCAGACCATAACCTGTGGCAAAATCCCTATTTAAGACACCCTCAACTGAAGAATCGGACGATTTCCAAGGTAGTAAACTAGTGATAACTAAGCTGTTAACGTAAGCACACTCATACCAACAACAGCAACAACAAAACGAGTACCCAGATAGAAACTAAAATCAAAACCACTGAGGATGGGGATGATTATTTCTTGTCCAACCAGGCTATCAAATGAGGCTATGAAATCAAATGTGTTACTAAAATTAGTTACTGTAATATACATCATGTAATATACATATATGTATATATGTACATCTTTAAACTTGCAAATTACAAAAAAAAAACAATAAAAAAAGACAAAAATAAAAAAAAAATATATTTTATTTTGGTTTACTGCGGATATTTCATCAACCATTCATAAAAGAATCAGCAAGCCCTCTTCCATTAGAAGTCATTAAGTAATCATCACACATTCAGCAGTGAACGTTCCTGTTTTCGAAATCTCTTTCTCAAATTCGAAAAGAAGCTCTCCCAATTTTTTTTTTGTTTACTGCACACCGTTCATCAGTAGTTCATACAGAAGTCAGCGCTGAACAGTCATGCAGTGCTCCTCAATAAAATCACTGAGGAAGGCAGACCATTTATATGAAAAATTCATCAGTCTTTATATGAAAGTATTCACTGATGCCTCCTCAGTATGAGGAGAATTTCATCAGTGATTCATAAAGGATTCACTTCGGATTTTTACTGCAGGGTACGTTCACCACCAAAAATACCACCAACAAAAGTACTGTAAACAACCACTCCATCCACAGCAGGCCCTATAACAACAACAACACTTCCTACGACTACTCCATCTACAATAGAGCCACCTGCATCACTCATTACACCATCCCCACCAAAAGTCGCACAACCAACACCACTACACCGACAAGACCATCGCTGCGACGAAAGCGCAGCTTCCATAATATGATTGCTAGGCCAGCCGAAGCTGCAAACAAAAACAAACCAAAGCTACCAACAACTTAACATCAGCAGCTATTGCCGAATGTTTGCGCGAGATCACACCGTCGACGCAAGCATTATCACCGTTGAAAAGGTAATCGCTACAATATGTATGAATTCATCTTCGAATAATGAGAAAATACCGTCTGCAGTGTGGATATAATTAAACGACGATGGATGACAAATTGGGAACGTGCCGCTGAACGGAACGACGGCCGTGCATCAGCAATAGCTTAGCGATGTGTGAAAATTGTGGTATGCAAAAATCACCGGCAAGCGAAGCCTGTCTACCCTCACGTGCTTCATAATGTTTTGCACCTCATTTTTTTCATTTTCAGTTATTTTAAAATTTTTAAACAAACTATTGGGAAAATAAACAAATGAAATAATACATACATATGTATGTATGTATGTAAATATATTGACAGAGACAAGAAAACAAAGAAGACTAGTGTTTCCAGATTGTCGGAAAAATGCTTAAAAAATATAAAAACTTTGAAAAAAAAAGTAGTTTTTTTATAAATCTTAAATTATTTTCATATGGTAAATTGCTATTTGACAAATGCTTTCGTCTCACATTTTGTCATAACGTAAGCAACGCAAGAATTGACGAACAGCATAGAGAATGCCAACGCTAGACGAAATCGTCTCGAGACGATTCGTTCGTCTGAGCTTCCGTTCGCAATACAGAATGAGGGTGTAAATATTTTTGAATAAGAATATTTTCATCAGGCATTTGAAAGCTTTTGTCAATTTGTTTTTGGATATCCCTGCATGCCAAAGCAACCAACTAAAAATGGGTTTCTTGCTGTTTGATATAAATTGATTATTTTTTTCAATTGTCTCAAAATAGTTAAAAATCAACTAATTTTTGGAATCGATTTTTTTTCTTCCTGTGGGGTATATAAATAATTTTCTTTTTCTGCTTTATTGTGTAAGATCTCTCTATAACTATAAAAGTAACTAAGGGCCTTATTTTGCAAAACGCAACGCGACGCAACGAGTCACCCAGAGTCACTTATTGTCGTGTTCGTATTTTGTATCTCTTTAGGTGACTGAAAGTGACTGTAAGTGACTCGAAGTGAATGTGTTACGTTTTTTGGTGAGTATGTTACATTTTTGGTATTTTATAAAACGCAAAGTGACGAAAACGGTCACTTCAACTGTCAAAAGAGTCACTTCCCTTTGTTCGAGTGAGCATACGATATAGTTTAATTTGCAACGGCTAAAATTAGCCAATTTAAAAAAAAAACGGGTATCAATCGACGCGTTTCAATCTCGCGAACCCGAATATGATGCTGAACTAATTTTTTCCTTGATTTAAATAAAACATTTATTAATAAAAACGTTTTAACTTTTGCTTCCCGCACACACAAGAACACACAAATGCATCTTATTTCTTAACATTGCATAACACGTACATATATTTATATTAACTATATTACACACACATTTTTTTAATACATATGTTGCATATAAATAATATATTTTATTAAAAAAAACGAACTAAACAAAACACGTATGTATGTATTTACACACAATGTCAACAAATATTTTTTTTTTATTTTTGTTGACTTCCCATTAAACACTGAAAAAGAAATTCTCAAACGTTTGAGAAAATATTGTTTCTAAATTTGAGAATCAGCAGATATATAATTTGAAAATAAACATCGCCCGTTTTATGCAATAGGGATTTAACTCGAAATTTTCGATTTCTGGGATTTTGCCATATATTTCAATAACTGGGTAGTGCCTTTGAGTCTAGTCTTATAAAATACTCAAAATGATAAAAATGGCGGAAATAAAAGTGATTTTGCAGTTAGCCGTAGAAGGAAACTATTTGAAATTATAAAACTTTATTTGCGTTTTCCCAAAAAAAATTTTTTTGAGTTAAATCCCTATTGCATAAAACGTGCGATATTTTCAAGTGTTCATCAAACATTGTTTCTCAATTTTAGAATAACTTACATTTGAAAAAAGACTTGTTTCGCATTTTGTACCATTTCACGAATTTCATCATGTCGAGGTTTCAAGGAACGAAGAAATTTTGTATGTTTGCATGTATGTTGTATGTTTCAATCAGACACGGTAGGCAGGAAGCGACGATAGGTTGCATGAAAATGTCGAGAAAAAAGGAAAGTGGGGTTGTGTTATGTGATGTTTATAGATGGAACATCCGTTGAAATTAAAATCCGAGCTGCTCCTTTTTCAAGGATATCCACATTTTTTGTTTTTTTTGAAAGGATCAAATATTGAGAAAATCGAAAATTCGCCACCGTCCAAATTTTTCCGATTTCAATACATTATTTGGTCGCTAAGGGATACAAAAAAAGGTATTAAAAAGAAAAATGGACACCTGTAGTGGAAAAATCCAATGTGAACAGGACCTAAAGGATAACCACTGAAATATAAAATAACACAAAAAGTACCCACTTTAATTTGCGTATAACTCCTAACATGTTAACTCTACGTGAAAATTCCTTATAATATGTTTCATTCAGAATAAATAAAGGAATATTTCTTTGATATACAATTTTGATGTACCTGCAGTGGTTAATGCACTTTGGTCCATCTAAAGTGAAAATTTCAAAAAAAGTACGTTTTTTTTATGGTGCTATTTTAAGTTCAAATATTTTTCTAGTTTATGTAAATATTTTAATCTAATGATCCAATTCTCATTCTTACATATCTATACGTTAATATTAAAAAGAATTGGAGCTGAAATACGCGCTAGCTGTGCACGGTGGGCGGTAAGCAACAATAGGTTGCATGAAAATATCGAAAAAACGATCGCCGGCTAAACACTTACGTAAACTGATATTCTAATATACTTCATAAACACACAGCAAGCGTGAATAAAATCTCCAACATTTTTTTTAAACGAAAATTAGTACCAGCACACAGCTAGGCACATATTCGTTGGGCCATCGTTTTTACGATATTCCCATGCAACCTATTGTTGCTTCCCGCCCACCGTGCACAGCTAGCGCGTATCTCAGCTCTAACTCTTTTTTAGTATTAACGTAGAGATGTGTAGGAATGAGAGTTGGATCATTAGATTAAAATATTTACATAAACTAGAAAAATATTTGAACTTAAAATAGCACCATAAAAAAACGTACTTTTTTTGAAATTTTCACTTTAGATGCACAAAAGTACATTAAGCACTGCAGGTACATCAAAATTGTATATTAAAGAAATATTTCTTTATTTATTCTGAATGAAACATATAATAAGAAATTTTCACGTAGAATTAACATTTTAGGAGTTATACGCAAATTAAAGTGGGTACTTTTTGTGTTATTTTATATTTCAGTGGTTATCCTTTAGGTCCTGTTCACATTGGATTTTTCCACTACAGGTGTCCTGTTTTCTTTTTAATACCTTTTTTTGTATCCCTTAGCGACCAAATAATGTATTGAAATCGGAAAAATTTGGACGGTGGCGAATATTCGATTTCCTCAATATTTGATCCTTTCAAAAAAAACAAAAAATGTGGATATCCTTGAAAAAGGAGCAGCTCGGATTTTAATTTCAACGGATGTTTCATCTATAAACATCACATAACACAACCCCACTTTCCTTTTTTCTCGACATTTTCATGCAACCTATCGTCGCTTCCTGCCTACCGTGCAGAGTTCGTTGTTTTACGTGAGCAGTCGGTTGAAATGATGGTTGAAAATGATTGTGTATAATAATGATTCTGTATTTCTTACTCTTATTTTATTTGTTTGTTGCTTTTTGTGAAGTTACAAAAACTTTATTAAAAACATAGTTTTTTTCTCATATGTGTGTATGCATATTAAAAAAGATATTAATATACACATGTGACTGTACAAAAGGCACCGCCGAAATTTACCCGCACGGGTAAATGAAAAATATCATATCAAAGTACAAATATGTAATACATATGTACATACATACATACATCTATTTATTCCATTCCATTTCTGCGCTTATAACACAAACTCTCTAACTATCCCTCAATTTTTCTGTACTATAGACTCTAGAGTCTAGAGTACAAATATGTAATACATACATACATCTATTGATTGCATTCCATTTCGTACCAACTTTGAAATTGATTTGAGAAAATGAAATTTATCAAATTGAGAATCAGTCAAAAATCCCATACTAAAAATGTGCCCTTTTGTTTGAGAAGGCTATCAAGAGAAATTTTAGGCGCATTTGATAACTAACGCTTGATATTTGACAATAGGGTTACTTCTCAAATGAACCTCAAATTGAAAATGAAGAAAAATGTTTATTGGGTTAGCAGCTGCCAACTTTCCAGGGTTAACCACTCAATAAACAGTTCAATTAAGAAAAAAACACACTAAAAATTACTAAGGAAATGAAGAAAACCAGAAAAGTGGTAAATAGGCTACGTAAAGCGTTTGACAATCGTCGTGACTACGCAACGGAGCGAACGAGAAAACGTAAAAGCTTATAAAATACCAACTTTTAGGTGAAGGTGAAAGTGAGTGAACGTGAGTGACTGCGACGCAACGAGTCACGGCGTTTTGTAAAATAAGGGCATAAAAAAATTTTCTCACAAAAATCTGCCTACTGCGGTACAGTGGTGCCAGATTGAGGGAAATTTCCCGTTTTGGGGGATATTTCACTGCAAAATTTTTAAAGAGGGAAAAAAGGGACATTTTGTTGTCGTCCATATAAAAAAAGGGATTTATTGGTTGCAGAACTGTTTACATACCTACATATATATAATTTATAATATAACTTAAAATAAGCACATCTCACACTGAAAAACTCCCATCCAGTTTATGAATCGCTTTCGCGTTAACTAATATATAATACAATGGCGCTATTATAACTCTGACGAGTTTTATGGCCGAGCTTCTCTCCCAATTCGAGGTGTGCTCCTTTTTGTTTTTCCTACTAATTGGGTGGACCTACAGTTTTATGCCGGCTCCGAACGGCGAATGCATTTTTTGTGAGAAGCTTTTTCATGGCAGAAATACTCTCGGAGGGTATGCCGCCCACTGCCGAGAGGTGACCGCTGCTCTTAAAAAACCCAATAATTGGATTTTTACTAATTAGAAAAATTTGTTTGGCTCGGACCGTGGTTTGAACCCGAGACCTCTGGCATAGCAGGCGAGCACTCTACCCACTGCACCACAGCGGCCACGCGTTAACTTATGCAATGCAAAAAGGAGTCGGTTACATACATATGTACATGCGTACAAGTAAACATACAGTGAACTACACTGCGTATACGTAACTTGTTTACATAAACACATACATACAAGCATACAGGTGAAACTAATAAAAGCGTGTTAATAATCGCCACTCTTAGGTAATTTATTTTTCATTGTGCACATTCGTAATGTATTGTTAATAATCAAAAGAATTTTTTTCGCCTGGCCTGAAGATAAGCGTAAAAAAGCAGAAACTATTTATGAAGAATTGGAAATAACTCAAAGCAAGGCTTATTTTAGATTTTTTAAGTACGTTATTAACTTCTTCAATGAATTTAACGCATTGTTCCAAAGCCGAAATGTACTTATACACAGACTAGGGCAAGAAGCTAAGACACTTGTGTTGAAAATTACAAGAAATTTCTTAAAACCCAACTTTTTTACAGTTCCGTGGGAATTACAGCTAAAAGTTTTGGAACTTCGAACTCCATATTTACTTGACGTGCATAACGTTTAAGTTGGTTATGAATGCGAAGATATTTTGTCAAATTTAAATTTGGAGGAAAATATTGTATTCAAAAAAAAAAAAAAAATGTTTGCGCTTTTATGAAGCTACTACTTTTCAGATAATATCACGTTTTCTATTTGACGTTGTTTTCGAAGAATTTCAGTTTTTAGATTCCGATATTGTTTTTGATTTCTCTAAAAACAATCGTTTAAATAGTATAACTAAAGTAAGAGTTGCCTTTCAATCCAAAAATATCAATTGCTTCAACTTTAAAACCAACAAAAATCATATCCACTTGCACAATGCAAATAATTTGTATAACTGATACTTTTAGCTATTAAAAAAACTGTATTTGCTTGTTATATATTCTTATATTGCTGAAATAAATGCTTTAAATTCGGTGGGAATTTCGTGGGATTTTTTTATTTAAAATGTGGGAAATTAGGGATTTTTTTACAATTTTTGTGGGAATTTTAGCGGAGATTATCTGGCATCACTGCTGCGGTAGCTTTCATTCAGCAGTGGTCCTATCCAATTTATAAGAAAAAAAAAAACACCGTCTAAAATTCACTGAAGTTAAACTGGCGCCAGTAGAATATTATTTACTTAATTCGAAAGTTAAAAGTCCGTTTAGCTGCGTGAAAATGATAATTATATTGAGTGCAAAAGAAGAAAATTACAAAAAAATAAGAAGAAGAAAAAAATGAAAAAGAACAAACATAAAATAATTTAACGCATCTGGTTTCATTTGCCACAACGCAAATGTACTTTTGGAAATGTATTACACATCAGGAACATAAGCGCACGTGTGTGTGTGTGTGTTCATATATGCCAACATTTGTTATTATTACGTTTGCCGTTACGACTTGGCACATTTGATTAAGGTGATGGACAAATGGAATTAAATTTATGCGCGCCAACAAAAAACTGGCATGCAAATTGAAGTGAGCAGGTGTGCAAAAGAGCAAAAGTGAAAAGGCAAAGAAGAAAGCAGAAAACGCAATAAAACAACGTAGTAAAAAACTAAAAAAAAATGAATGAATGTAAACAGGTGAAATATTTGAAAAAGAAAAAAAAAAATATAATAATAAATATTTATACGAGTATATCTGCGCGGCAGGCAGCTTTCCTGCTTTGCATTGCCAACGAAACAAACATGTCTAGCAAACGCTGGCGAAAAAGCAAGTTGTAGTACATGTGCGCTGGTTACACAGCTTGTTATACATATGTATCTACGTGAATCTTCAAACCAAAAGCAAAAACATAAAAAAAATTAAAGCGTGAATAACGGGTATTCATGAATATTGATGTGTAAACTGTTTCGAAATCGGATATTTATTCCCTTTTCCTTATTCCTTTTTTCCTGGTTTTCTATGGATTAAAAGGCGACTATCGTTTTTGTAATTTTTTGTTGTCATTGTGACTGCTACTATTTTGTTGTTCTTGTTTGTTTTGGTTTTTGGCTTTTGACTTTTGATTTTTTATGTTGTTTTGTTTTGTATTGCTCAGAAACATGCAAGATCATCCGAGTCCACGTATGACCCATATCTGGAGACCCGGCCTAGGGGTCACAATGAAAAGAGCTTCATATCGAAGTCCTGCTCAAAACCTTTCATTTGATACCAATATTGCTCAGAAACATTCAAGGATCATCCGGGTCCTTCTTTTGACCCATATCTTGAGACCCGGTCTAGGGTTCACAATGAAAAGAGTTTCATATCGAAGTCCTGCTCAAAACCTTTCATTCGATACCAATATTGCTCAGAAACATTCAAGGATCATCCGGGTCCTCCTTTTGACCCATATCTGGAGACCCGGCCTAGGGGTCACAATGAAAAAGCTTCATATCGAAGTCCTGCTCAAAACCTTTCATTTGATACCAATATTGCATTGAAAATTAGATAGGTAGATGTAGGTGTGCATATCCATACATTTGCATACATGTTCAAACAGTTGGTCCTTTTTATTTTGCCTATTTGTCGCATTGTTGTAGAAAACATCAACAACAACAACTTCACTTCGCTTCGTTGCTGTTGTTGTTGATATTTGCATTTGCACGGCTATGCATGCAAGCATTTGTAAATACATGTCTATCTACCACTGACAATGCCAAGCGATTCACACGGACACAGCAGTGCACTAACACAAAGGTCATTTACGTTTACGCGTAAACTTTACCTGTTTTTCGAAATTACTCGTAGCTACAGCAAAGATGTTTACACATCAAAAACGCTATTAATTCCACAGCATGATTTTTAAAAATGCAAATTCTTGGCGAAGCAAATCTCAAAACTCAAAACTGAACACATTAAATATTCAATGCTCTAAAGTTGCAAAGCTTTTAATACGCGCTGGAAGCAATACGATGATGATGATGCTGATGATGAATAACGTCAACAAATTTTACTTTCCTTCGAGGCGCGGCAAAATATTTTTCTATGAATGAGTTTCTGCCACTTTTACTCGTTCATAAACAAAAAGCGTACGTGTGTGTATCTGCGATTGTTTATATGTATACGTATGTGTTTGAAAAGCAGCACTTGCCAAATAAATTACAATCCACCATGTGCTTTTGAGCTGAATGTTAACGTTCCACATACGCCGCGTCGGTCCACAATTCATTGGCCAGCATTGCTTATCTGCTTGACTGTTTTGTTGTGAATTGCTTGTACTGTTGTTCTTGTTGTTGTTATTGTTACATTTACCTTTGATGAAACTGAATATTTGTGTATTACATATGTATGTATGTATGTATGTAAGCGCCGACAAAGTTGCTTTGGCTGTATGTTCGTAGACTTTCCGCCGCTAAATTTTAGTTAGTCCTTCGCACAGATTCGTGGCAAACGGACGCGCAAATGTAATTGCGGCTAAGTGAGCGTGAAAGCTATAGATTAACACATAAGGAATTTAAATTTAATTTTAAATAAAAAAAATTGAAAATTTAAGGCAAAAAAAAAGAAGAAAACAAAAAAAATTGTGTAAAAACTTTTTACTAAAAAGGGAAAAAATTAAAAAAAAAAAAGTTAAAATGAATTTGAAAATCTACACAAGAAAAACAATAAAATAATAAAAATGCGTTGAAATGTGAAACGAGAAAGTTAATTAATTAGCATTAAACCACGTCAACATATAATTTATGAAAGTTTTTAGTGAAAAGTGTGCAAAACAAAGTACAAACAGTGACATGACCGCAGTTAGATAGAAAAACAGAATGCATAGAAAAGAATACCATTAAGTTGAACTCAATAAAAAAAAAAAAAATACAAAAAAAAAAAACAAAAGTAATTTTACTGAAAGTGTTGTGGTAAGTTTTTGTTTCAAATTTCAAATTTCAAATCGATGCAAAAAATTTCAATTCCAAAAAAAAAAACCATGAAAAGGTAATTTTTAGCGAAATTATTGTTATTATTTTTTTTTTTTTTTTCAAATTAATTTTAAATCAATGCAAAAAATTTCAATTCCAATAAAACCATGAAAAGGTAATTTTTAGTGAAATTATTGTTATTATTTTTTTTTTCAAATTAATTTTAAATCAATGCAAAAAATTTCAATTCCAAAAAAAAAACCATGAAAAAGTAATTTTTAGTGAAATTATTATTATTTTTTTTTCAATTAATTTCAAAGCGATGGAAAAAATTTCAATTCCAGAAAAACCATGAAAAAGTAATTTTTAGTGAAATTATTATTATTTTTTTTAAATTAATTTCAAATAGATGCAAAAAATTTCAATTCCAAAAAAAAAAACCATGAAAAAGTAATTTTTAGTGATATTATTGTTATTATTTTTATTCTTAAATTAATTTCAAAAATATACCAATTTTTTTGAATAGAAAAGCAATTAAAAATAAAATTTCTTCCAAGAAATTTTCAAATGTTTGCTTTGGCCTAGACACCTTGCATGTGCTCGCCTACTAAGCATGAGATACCGTTTTGGAATTTTCTAAACAACTTATTAAGAACCTAGTTATTTAGGTTAAAACAAGCGGCCACCTCCGCAGCAGTGGGTGGCAAGACCTCCGGCTGTATTTCCGCTATGAAGAAGCTTTTCGCATAAAGAAATGCATTCGTTGGTGGGAGTCCGCCAAAAAAGGAGGTTTAACTGATTCATTGGAAAAGAACGAAGCACGCACAGTGATTTGAGCGAAAAGCACGGCCTAATATGCGTTAGAGTTACAAACATACGTATAACCGCGCCCTTGTATTACTTACTAGCTGCTTTTTCTTTGAAAATCCGTTGTTACCCAAAATTTAGAGTGCCAAATTAGGTAAACAGTTTTTCAGTGCGCACTCCTTTTCCCGTGAAATGATAACAAACAGAAACAACAACGCTTATGCGAAAACTGAAACCAAAAAGGCAATATTTAAGCTTAATACGAATCGTGTCTCGAGCTGCGCACCAAAAAACTAGAACCAAGTCCGAAATATGTAGTCAAGTGGGCAGTATTTTCATATTTTTCTATTCATTGAAGCGCAAGGCAAATCTTTGGAATTAGGTTCAGTGAAGAATTTTAAGCGGAAGTTGCCCATACATATGTATGTATATCAGGCGCGGATCCAGGATTTCGGCAAGGGGGGGGGGTTTTGAAAATTTCTTTTTTTGGAAGATGTTTTTTAAGGGAAGACGCTGCACATAGGTAAATTTTACGAATTTATGCGGCCAAAATTGAAATTTTTAAAATTGGTGCAAATACAAAATCCAAAATCGCTCTACGTTTATAATAGACCGGGCGATAATAAACCGGTTTTCTCGGCTTTTATAGACAACGGGAGTGCTTCAGGTAAATATCATTATTTATTGAAGAAATCGTCAACCTAGCATAATAAAAGACCCACCAATTTGAAGCTTTTAAGCATATTGGCCTTTCTTGAAAAAATATTGTTAATTTTTTAATTCAAAAGCATTTTAGTTATATTATCGCCTCCGATTGATTACCCGTCAATTTCTATACGGAAAAATGCAAAGGCAGAAATTATCAACAATGGATTAAAAATTGGCCTATTTGGAAAATTACCTGCTTTCGTATTTTTAGTATTTCCGATTTTTCAAAGTCAAGGAAATACTTATCATAAAAAGGGGCTAAGAATCCTAAAGCTACATTTTTTAGAAGAGTTTTGAGTATGCAATTTTGCAGCTCATTCAATTTTAATATAACAATATGCAACATTCAACTTTTTGAAAATTTTCATTGGCTTTTCGAAAATTTTAATTGGAACGGTCTCACCCTACACCCTACAGAAAAAAACTTCTAAAATTGACGGAATTTTTCACAGCATTGAGAATTTCACTTTTTACACTAAAATTGGTTGGCTACATAACATTATACTTAGAAATCTCCTCAAAATCTTCTATAAATTATGGCCTTGCTTTGAAATTTTTAATCCACTTTCAGAAATTTCTACGATTTTTCAGATTTTTTCCATAAGCTCAGAAATCCTACTTAAAACGATTTTTATTGAAAAATTTTCTATATTTTTAAACTAAAATAAGAAAGTAAAATTTTCGACAGAACTCTTTGAAATAAATTTAAAAACTTTGGCGTATGATTTTTTTTTGAGTCACTGTATATATTTTTCAATAAAATCGACTTTTAACTCAAATTATTAAAATTTTACATTAAACAAGCAATTTGGAATAGATGTAGACAATAAAATATTTTTGGCCGCATAAAACATGAAAATCTACCTATGTGCGCTGGTGAAAATATGGACTAATACCACCTACTATTATTATTCTATATACTAGTTGCGCCATTTCCCGCACCTTAAAAACACCAAACTCAAAACCCTCCAAATTAACAATATTTTTTCTCATCACATAAAGTGCAGGAGATTTCAATTCGTATAACGTATGTATGTATATTTTTGCATTGGTACGTGCGAATGAGTATCTTATGGTATTGGTGGGAAATTGATCATCAATTTCACTTACCCTTCCATTTAAAGCCAAAATAAATAAGAATATATGTATGTAGTACTTTTTGGTTATATTTATATTTTTAATAGAACTTTTACTTTATTGAAGTTCTTGTGTTTATATAGGTACTCAAATTTTTAAAAGATTAATTTAAACAAGAATTGCGAAATGCCTCTGAAAAAGGCAGTTTCTCCAACGATTCAGACATTCCTGACCAAATTAATTCTGTACAATCCCGATAAAAATAGGGATAAGAAACAAAAGAAAATAAATTTGCGATTTGGCAATTTGCGAATAGCATTTGACAAATTTGATTTTATGCACGTGCGTCCAAAGGTACCTACATGAACATTTTTCGCATGTAGGTACATATTTTGGTTGTTATGTGGTCCAACCATTGCTTTTGGAATGATAGAGTTTTCCTTGATCAGTGTGGGAAATTTGGGCGCAGAATCAGGCATTAATTTGGGATCTTTGATAAACCACAAGGGGGGGGGTTTGAACCCCCAAAACCCCCCCGTGGATCCGCCACTGATGTATATGCACATACATACTTAGGGGATTCACAACCTATCATATTACGTCATATCGTCATAAGTCATAATATTTTGTTGTTGCATTCTAGACTGTAAGTGTACTAAATAAATACAACTCTGCACGATATGTTTTTGGGTCGTGGTATTGGATCATCTGTTTTTGTTTACTTCCCTGCAGAAAACGGAACTAGTCCATACATGCATGTACAAACCAGCCGCTTGTGGCAATCAACTAGCCCAAAACCTGCCACATTCCATATAAAAATATTGGTCCAATTAACATTGCAATGTCCTAGCACAGGACCACATGGTCCATCGCTCGATCGAATCAAACTAGTTTAAAAACTAACTTGCCGTAGCTACTTTGCAAACCACCTACAAGAGGTTACTTTTTAAACTAGCTACGACAAGTTACTTTTTAAACTACTCTAAGGAGTTAAAAATGTAAAATATTTCCATAACTACTTCATTTTTTGAGCTCTCAAGACTATTTTTTTTTAAAGGAAAAATTGGTGTGAAAAATTAATATTTTTTGGTGATTGGCTACATGCGGCAAGTTCGTAGCTAGTTGACTGTGGCGCAAATGTACCATATACGGGAACTGGCCCAATGATTGTCTACATGTGACAAGTTCGTAGCTAGTTGAATGTGGCACATATGTACCAAGTAGTCCAACAATTTTTACAGGGTTCTTCACAGGGCTTCGGAAAGGTTTTTTATAACTATTTCCGTACAATTTTTAATATGACATATGACTTTATAACACTTTGTGAATCCTCTAACTATGTATATGTATGTGCATGCTCGCATTAGGGTGATTTCATTTGTCAGCGTTTAGTGTATTTCATTCCAAGTACAGGATTTGGCCATTCTAAATTTCGCACAAGAATTCTAGTATTTCTCATAAAAAACTTCAGTTTGAATTGCATTTTTCGGTATTAAAAATATCTTTTTTTTTTTTTTTTGGAAGATACCCAATTCATGACTTTTACCACAAAAGAGCGCTTAGTTTTATGAAATTCCTTCGCTTGCTGACCAACACTTTTTGATTTTTATAGATGGAACAAATAATTAATAAACTTAGCCCCAAGCCATTTATACATATATACATACATATGTATGTATGAGTAATTGAAGTTTGTAAGGGGCAAAGCTGGTATTTTATTTCGAATCCTTTCTTCAAAGCCTAGAGAAAATGGGAAAATGTGGAAAGCAACCAAAAACTCTACACCCGTGTATGAAAACATGAACATTCACACACTAACATGTAACATGCAACATGCAGAAACTTGAACAGCATTTAATTTGCGAGCGAATGTTTGCATTTGTCAGCATTCAGCGGGAGGGTGTTGGCTTACACATATATTTATACCTTTTATGAATATGAAATGGTATTATAACTTTGTGGCAAAATACGTTGGTCGAAAGTACCAGAAGTAGTAGAGTTAGACCCATCAAAATATATACCGATATGATCAAAATCATGAGCTTAGTCGATTAAGCCTGTCCGTCTGTCTGTTTGAACGCAAACTAGTCCCTCAGTTTTTGAGATATCTGCTTGGAATTCGGTATGTGGGTGTCTCTTTATGATAGGCTGATCATTTGTCGGAATCGGCCGAAGCGCACCACTACAACATATAGCTCCCCTACAACCGATTGTTCACATATACATATGTAGGCATTTGGGGAATAACTTCTCCATTTAAATAGCAAAGATGATTGCACTATTTTCTTTTCATAAACATTAGCATAACTAACCCACACAATTGGAAGTATAAATTAAAGAAAATCGGACCATGCCAGGTTTCATTTCCGCATTCAGGAAAGGTATAAAATCTTCGGTACGGCCGCTCTTACTTGTTTAGTTTTGTGTTTGTGTAAAAGAAAAAAAAAGAAAATTATTCTTATTTTTTGTTTGCTTTTCTATGATCTTGAATTAGTAATGCGTTTGAAACTTTCATTTGCAGATCAGCTGCAGGACTCTCTTCTGTTAGAAGTTTTAAAATTTTACGTAAAAATATATGTATGCACATTAGAGTGTGTTTTATTTGTACGATGAAAAATTGAGGTCAAGGTTCAGTAAACTCAAAATATTTTTGTTAATTATCTAATACCCAAAATCACTACTTCTATGGCCGAGTATAACAAATATAAATTTTGTTGCCGATTAATGACGGTTTAGTGGTATTTCACGGGGATCAAATTTCAGATCACCATATGCGACACTAAAAATGTAAGTCTTCACTGGCAATCTGAACTTTAAACCTCTTGAAACACCACTATGTAATGGAAAGTGAGAACGAAACAAGTAGCACCGAAACTTTCTCCATATCTTTCATAATTGGTGAAGTTAGACCCCAAAATACACATTTACATACATATGTATGTATGTATATATGTACATATGTATGGATATCTCATCCTTTTGAAATTTTTTGCAAAATGAGTTATTTTTAGCGAAAATAGTCAGGAATAAACCTGGGGATGGTTAGAGCTGTTAGTTTAAAAAAATTCCCATTTTGGGATTTTTTGTAATACACATTATTTTCAAGTAAAATAAGTAAAATAGTTAAGAATAATCTCTAAATGGGTGATAGCTTCCATTTTATTTAAGTTTTAGAATTTCCCTTAAAGAAATTTTTCGTAAAACGCATTATTTTCAGGTGTAATAGTCAGGAATACACCTTGGATGGCCAGAGCTTCCATTATGTATATACATATATAGGTACATTCATACATATATCCATTTCGTATGTCCGCGAATACGTGCTTCACATATTTTCAATTCCAATTGATACTCCAGCGACACCGGAAATCCATCAATTTACTCTTAAACAAATTTTTCACTATCCAAGTGTAAAACGAATAAAATGCGGCATAAAAAAATCAACGCAGCGCGAAAATAAAATATTTCTGCTTTCCGCTCTTGTGTGTTTTTTTAAACGGTTTTATTTAGCTCACCCCGTTTTTTTATTATTTATTCTTTATTCTTGGGTCAAATTTAGTAATTCAAATTTCACCCTCTTCCTGTCAACCGATTAATCTGAAATTTTGCACGCATGTATAACCCCGATGACAATGCAATATTATGAAAAAAAAATTCCGATAGGTGGCGCGTGGGTCGCTATATTTACAAAAATCGCATTTATGGTCCTATTTGGCTGAAATTCGGAACATGTATTACTACCTTGAAAAGAAATATTTTCTTAAAAAAAAAATTCCGCTAGGTGGCGCGTGGGTCGCTATATTTACAAAAATCGCATTTATGGTCCGATTTGGCTGAAATTCGGAACATGTATTACTACCTTGAAAAGAAATATTTTCTTTAAAAAAAAATTCCGCTAGGTGGCGCGTGGGTCGCTATATTTACAAAAATCGCATTTATGGTCCGATTTGGCTGAAATTCGGAACATGTATTACTACCTTGAAAAGAAATATTTTCTTAAAAAAAAATTCCGCTAGGTGGCGCGTGGGTCGCTATATTTACAAAAATCGCATTTATGGTCCGATTTGGCTGAAATTCGGAACATGTATTACTACCTTGAAAAGAAATATTTTCTTAAAAAAAAAATTCCGCTAGGTGGCGCGTGGGTCGCTATATTTACAAAAATCGCATTTATGGTCCGATTTGGCTGAAATTCGGAACATGTATTACTACCTTGAAAGGAAATATTTTCCTAAAAAAAACTTCCGATAGGTGGCGCGTGGGTCGCTATAGAGGCGTTGGACTGCAATAAACTAACGGGCAAGAAACCTTGCAATAATGAAGCACTAAATGAATTAAACAGAATGCGAAATAAAAACTAAAAACTAGAAAATAAAAATAGGTAAAAAAACTTTTTAAGTTAAACGGTTTTATGTTATACATACATTGCAATGTTTAAGATAAATGTACTAAAAACCAAAAAATAATAAAATAGATACAGTCGTGGGAATTATAAACATTTGCATAGACTAGACTAAAATAAAACCGGGGGGCACGTCAATTGTCTACAAATTATCGACTTAATGTGCGATAGAAGAATCGTTTAATTCGTCGTTAGGCAGTTGGCCCGCAGACGGTGAGGAAAATACTTACTATTTTCTTGCTCATGGAAATTCCAATAGTTATACACTCCATGTTAATAAAAGAGATGTTTCAACTAGTTTATCGTTGGACATTCACACGAGGAATCGTTTCACTGCTCGTAGTTTGTCTTTAATCGACAAAACATATGATAAAAGTACTACTCGCTCACCACTATGAAACCCTAAAACTCGCTTATAATCGAGCTTGCTAGCTTTTTTCCACATTCTAGCCCTACTTATCACACGTCCATCGTTGTCGGTTGAACAACTGCCTAATTATAGTGTAACATTACAAAACAAACATTTTAATCAACGATTGTAGACAATTGACGTGCCCCACGGTTTTATTTTAGTCTAGTCTATGCAAATGTTTATAATTCCCACGACTGTATCTATTTTATTATTTTTTGGTTTTTAGTACATTTATCTTAAACATTGCAATGTATGTATAACATAAAACCGTTTAACTTAAAAAGTTTTTTTACCTATTTTTATTTTTGTTTCTTTTTTGATTAAATAAAAATGAAAGTTTTCCTTGTGCACGCACGCACACAAACACACTTGCAACAACAACAATAAATATATTTAGTTATTGGGCAGCCAGTTCGCGAGCACGAGTTGCCAGATTTTATTTGTTTTTGCTGGCTTATTGTCTGTTTACAAACAGGGCACAAAGAATTTTCTAAAAAGTTTCCAACTTTAATTGCATTTTCGTTATTTTTCTAGTGGAAAGAATGTTAACGCAGTCGCTAAAAGCTATGAAGTATGTGTATGTACTTTGTGTGTGCATTATTTATTAGCTTTGTCTTTTTGGCGAAAATAATTTAATAAGTTATTAGTTTGTTTTGTGAACTTTTTGATTTATTAATTATAAGAATAAAAAAAAAAAAACAAATTAAAATTACATTTTCAGCAAAAAAGGGGACAAAGTGGCATAGCAACGTCCTATTTCATTCTTCGTTTTTAACAAACTGAAAGCTCGCTCATGCGTTAAATTAAATTTACGATACTTACATACATACATATGTGTGTATCTAATTGGGTATTTCTGTCAAAATCCGATTAGCTAAATGCCGTTAATAAGCTTAATATTCAGTCGATAATAAATTAAGTTTTAAAAGCGTATTCAGCCATGTTAAATGTTTTCTTGTTTTTTTCTTTATCACAAATTGCTCTCCGCTTTTTCATGTCTCTGTAGATACAATGCTTTTTTCGCTACAATTCATACATATACTTAATCAGACAAGACAGACTTAATGTTGATGAAAACAGATTACAGAGTTTTTGAGTAACTATTTGCTCTTTCTCCTCCACACTTTCTTTCACTTACACAGGTATGTACATATATAATATGTATGTATAAAAGAATTATGAAATCACAAAGAGGCAATCAATATGACAGCTTATAGCATAAAACAAAAATTCTCTTGCATAAGAATTATGCCATTATTAAAGGCTGACGAAATAAGGCATGACAATTCTAAGCGAATAAAAGTTGTATAGGCAAAGGCTTAAAATAAGGCTGATTTTCCTGTGTTGATGTCGTTAGGCCGCAAGGACTACTCACTCCCTCTGAGAGGAGACCTTATTCCAAAGGCTTATCCACCATGGAAAGAAGGCTTAGTTATATCCTGATAATCAGGTCTTCCGCGGTACTTAAATAACAGCAAGCAGTGCTGCCAGCGTATTCCTGTTTTATATAGCTTACACAGAGCCAAAAAGTTCACCTATAATCAAAGAGACTGCCATCTAAAAAAGCTATTTGGCCAAGGAGAGCGAGAGGAGATAAAATTGAAGAAATTTTTGCTAGAAAATCTTCTAGATTTTAGCTTGAATTTCTTCTTAAATTTATTGAAAAGGATACCGTCTGAAAACGAGGAGATAACTTCTTATTTATTAATTTTTTATGTCATTTTGTCAAAAAAATTAAATTGTTAGAAGAAATCTGCTTGTTTTTATGAGAAAATTTTTATAAAGCAAATGAATAAGGACATCCTCTAATTTTTACTAGAACCTTTTTGAATTTATTAAAAAGGAAAACTTTTTATTTTTAAAAGAGCCCTTATTAATTAAAATTTTGCTATAAACGTCTTAACGTACGTACATGTATGGATATACTCGTACATACTAGAAATATGCATAACAGTTATTGCATCAGCCACTTTTTATGTATGTTGTCACCTACCCTTTTCTACAAACAACACAATGCCACGGGTTAATACCAAAACGGGTAAAACAACAACACTAGGTGACAATAACTAAAACGAATGCACCGACTCACTCAGTGGAGACGGGGTGGGTACATATAATAAATCAAACACAAACTAAGACCAACCAAAAATAAAATACCAATATTTTTTTCAAAATACCCAAACTGTGACAAACAAATGTTTTATGGGTGCACCCGAGGTGAGGTCCAACCGGAAGGTTACGAACCCACTCGCACAGTTCCTGAGCTGCCAGGAACAACTTTAACCCGCCGCCAAATGACTGGGCTCTGGGTGCGGGACGCTAAAAGGATGGGAAAGGGATACAGGGGGGCGAAACAAAGAAGCGACAAATGGCACAACTACAACACAAAGTATACTTAACTAAGCCGGAGTGTGTTCCGGCTTAAGGATCCCTGCGATGTCCACCACCAGGATTGGGTCACGATCCACTTCAACCTCCGTTCCCAAAACCACCAACAGATAAACTCACTCTTCCTCCTAACTTCTCTTTATATTATCTCAAAACTTTACACTTTTTCCAACTCTTGACTCTAATCTCTCCACTTTTCCACCACTCTATTCTATAAAAATGAAATTTTCTAATTTTTTTTTTTTTTACACAAAAAAAACACCGCTTTTACAATTATTTTGAACTCGCACGCACAGAAAAAGATCTTTTCGTCTTCGCATACAAACGTATTCTGACGCGCACCCGCGAGCCAGGCCGAAGGCTGCGCGCCAGCATATACCTTTTTTGTATATACCATCAGGCTGTATGTATGGGTAACCACCCGGTCGCACCGAACCGCTAACCTGTGCGGTCATCACCGATGCCCCGACCAATGATATACAACCACACACACATAAATTGCCTTCATCTAGCGGATGCCTTAATGCACCGCAAAAGGGACGAAAGCGATGACACCCCTTTCTGCGCCTTCCGCACTCATTGTTTTCCTTTATTTACATCCTACATATTTACATATATGTATAACAATTTGGTGGGGAACTCCGCTAAAAGGCAAAAGCTCGCAACACACTCCGCCAGTACTGCCCATCATGGCAATATCAATTAACTTCATTTGTCGCCGCTAGGGTGCGCTCCCCGTTGGGAACAAAGGATAAAAGGTAAAAAGGTAAATAAACAAAACAAATGAAAATTTGCTCTGCCAGTGCATACATACATAGTGGGAGTAGCAAAAGGAAAAATATTTTGTCGCGATCAGACCGCGACAATGTGTGCAATAACATGTTCAAGAAATTAAAAGGAGAACTTTTTATTTTTAAAAGAGCTCTTATGTGTTTCCTCCGTTCGTCAATTTCACTACGCCTTTGCACATTTCTACAATTCTCTAACGATTAGTGAAGCATTTGGTATAAAGAGTTTATTATGTCCATCTGCACTTATATGAAATGAAATGTTGCCCTTTGTCTGAATAAGTCCTAGGAAAATACTAGTTGACTAATTATGTTTTCCGATGAAAATCAAGATTCTCTTCTTAATAATATAAAACAGGGTTTCTTCTTAATTTTACAGGTTATCTGCTAAATTTATGTGAAAAGGTTTCCATATTTATTCTAGGAGTCATCTTCTTAATTTTATATAAGAGGTTTTCATCTTAGTTTTCTAGGTTATCCATTAAATTTTACTGAAAATGATTACATCTAAAATCCACGGGTTATCTTCTTAATAATATTGAAAAGGTTTTCATATTAGTTTTACAGATTATCTACTTAGTTTTATTAAAATGAGATATCCATTCATAATAAGACAGGCATCTTATTGGAGAGAAAGCGTAGAGAAATCCGCTAAACTTTGTTCTGTTTTACAGGGCATTTTAGGTGGTCTTTTGGCTCTGTGTAGGCTTCAGCTATAAGCCTAGCCTTTTTGCTGGGCGCATACCAAGTATTTACACATGTTACATATTTGGCACAAAAACGTCAGTTGTGCGTTTGATTTGGGTATTTTTGGTATACTAAGGAGCACAATAGCGGCTAATGTACGGCCGTACAAGACTTCTCAAATTACGGCTAAATGTTAATGTAAATATGTATGTGCATACTAAGGCATACACATTTACGTATTACAAAGAAACAAAAAAGAAAAATATATATGTACATTAAACAAAAGCATGTACTGCCATGTGTGTATCTGTACGCTCCACTAAAGTTTGCTTAGACAGATTTTTTTGTTTTTCCTTTTTTTATACAAAATCATATACTTAGGTAATTCCAATATTTCTGCCTTTTGGACTTAAAAAAAAAATGAAAAATCATCTTTCACTCAGCTCTTGCGACGCGCGCCAATTTAAATATAAATTCATGTACATACATGTTGATATATGTTTATATACATCTTTTGTTGCTGATTTAAATACACTATTTGTAGTCAATCTGTTTTGCTATTTATATTCAACCAAACTCCGCTGAAAGTGGAGCAACCAAGAGTGTTGTGATAATAATAATAATACAATGGCGCTATTATAACTCTGACGAGTTTTATGGCCGAGCTTCTCTCCCAATTCGAGGTGTGCTCCTTTTTGTTTTTCCTACTAATTGGGTGGACCTACAGTTTTATGCCGGCTCCGAACGGCGGATGCATTTTTGTGAGAAGCTTTTTCATGGCAGAAATACACTCGGAGGGTATGTCGCCCACTGCCGAGAGGTGACCGCTGCTCTTAAAAAATCCAATAATTGGATTTTTACTAATTAGAAAAATTTTTTGGTGTTTTTCTCGGACCGTGGTTTGAACCCGAGACCTCTGGCATAGCAGGCGAGCACTCTACCCACTGCACCACAGCGGCCACGTAGAGTGTTGTGAACTACTATAAAAAAAGAAGAAGTCCTTATGGCAATGACTGTGTTAACAGATATACAACAATACCTATGTACATAGATAAATTTAAATAACTACATATATGTATTAGACCTCTTCACAATACCATTTGCCTCTTCTGTATTTGCGAATAATCTATGCATTGTACAATTAGTCACAGCACAATTTCAATGCAGCTACGAATAAAACTCATACTTTTCATTTGGAATACAATTACTATTTCTATTTGTTATGTTGGAGCGATTAGTGTACACTATTCGCCACGGTCGAGTAAAACATAATAATAACCATGTTATGAAGTATTCGCAAAACCTTGTTGCTTCTTTGGTTTGTTTTACGTATGGGAGGTGCAATGCGCCATTTTTCGATAAATCTTTTTCTTTTGGGTGAACATGGTATTGATATCGTATACCTGCATAGTGATTTCTATGTACATGCCATGAACGCTTTTAGAGATATTTAGCCTTAAAAATTAAGAACGCATGGAATGTGCCACGCCCCCTTTTCCCAAAACTACTATTTTTTTCATAAGCATGCTATTGATATCGTTAATCTCCTGATCAATTTTCAGGTCCCAACCTTAAACGCTTTTATAGATATTCAGATTGAAAAATTAAGTTTGTATGGGAGGTG
The DNA here is from genome assembly GCA_960531455.1 of Urophora cardui. Classification (NCBI taxonomy): domain Eukaryota; kingdom Metazoa; phylum Arthropoda; class Insecta; order Diptera; family Tephritidae; genus Urophora; species Urophora cardui. The sequence goes on from OY482670.1 coordinate 1,790,700, forward strand.
CCACGCCCCCACTTTTATGCGTGGAAGTAGTTTTAATATCATTTAGCTCTATAGCAATTTTCAGGATCCTGCCATTTATTCTTTCTGAAATATTCGGCTTCCAACGCTAAGTATGTATGGGAGGTGTCACGCCCCCCCCCCCCCTTTTCATATAACTCCTATTATTTTGCGTTAATATAGAATTCTTATCGCTTATCTCCACACCAATTTCCAAGTCCCTACCTTAAATAGTTTTAGAGATATTCAGCATGAAAAATTAAGTTTGTATGGGAGTTGCCACGCCCTCTTTTCTGATAACCCCTACTTTTCTGCGTGAGAAGGGTTTTGACATCACCTACCTCTATACCAATTTTCAGCTCCCTACCTTGAACTCTTTTAGAGATAATCAGCTTTAAAAATTAAGGTTGTATGGGAGGTGCCACGCTCCCCTAATATTTTTTAATTTTTTCTTCGACTAAACCTTCGCGGGGTAACAACAAACAAACCCCCCTAAAGAAGTATTTCATTTGGTTCAGTCGTTTTCAAGTTTTAGCGTTACAATTAAACACCAAATCATTTTTATATATCTGCGGCAATTTGCAATAATCGCTTAAGTCGAAAAATATGATTTCGAGATAAATTGATTTTTATTTTCGAAGGCGTTTCTTAACAAATCATAAAAGTCGATTGAATACTATGGACGCAAAATCAGTGAGCCATCCACAATGTTACGAACAAATTTTGTAAATAAAACAAAATGTCATGCAGAAATTTGATTAACTATATACGCCTACTTTGGCTGTTATAGCATGTTTAATTTACCTCTATTGTAAGTTAAGCCTAAATGTTTTTATTTATGTATATCTTTTGATTGAATTAAGTTATACGCATGGGGGTTTTACAGAAATATAGTGTTTTAAAATGAGAATAACGTGGTATATATAACTCGAAATCTTCCTAAGTCGACTTAAGCGGTTATTGCTTGTGGCCACAGATATATAGATTTGTCATATTCAATCCTTCACTCTCTGCACTTTTAAAATCTCGTCACTGTCTGTTTATTCAAGAATTTATGGAGCATCAAACTTTCAATTTCTCTTTAGCGTTTCAAGTGCTTAAATCTTGTGATCTTCAAATATGATGGTCTAGATCAGGGATGGGCGCCGCAAGGCACATAAACGCAGCAGAGGGGCGATCATGCGCTTTCTTGGGCACTGCATAATTTCCGGGGAAAGGGGAGCTAAGGCGATATCGAAGTTGATGTAAACTCCGCCTTAAGTGATGTTCATCGCACAGCGCGTACTAGTGATGGGCGAGTCCGAGATGTTTTATTCGATTCTCTCGATTGTTGAAACATCTCGAATGCTCTCGATGGTTTTCATTCGTATTCGAGTCAAGTCGTAAATGGCCGTCAGTCGAAACAATCGCTAAAACATCTCGGACTCGCCAACGATTCCTCTCGTTTTCAAAGCAACTCTACAGCATCTCGGACTCGCTGCAAAAAATACATAATAATTGTTGTTGCCGCTTGAATATTAAAATTGCTTTACAAAACATACAGAGTGGTACAAATGTATTGCCGTTGTTGCTACTCGTAAAATTCATTTGTTTCATAAGCGTCTCACTTCAGAAAATTTATTAATGTTTAAATAATTAATTATTATTATTATGCACGACACTCTTTAGTTGTGATTGCAATAATGCAGCGTCTATGTATAGCATATTTTTCAATTTGGTTAATTTATTTATGTATTTGCCTCACTTCCATTAAAAATCCTACTTTCTTTATCAACAAACCTCATTCAGTTTAATTTATCAACTAAAACATATCATCAAAACAACAGCCGGCCCGCCGAATCGGAACAATCGCAAAAACATCTCGCTTGTGTAGTCGAGATGTCATCGAAACAACCTACGACTCGCCGACTCGGAACAATCGCAAAAACATCTCGCTTGTGTAGTCGAGGAGCGAGTCAACTTTTGACTCGATTGTGATTTTGCAACGATGGCGATTCTCTCGATTGTCTAAACATCTCGGACTCGCCCATCACTAGCGCGTACGGAAATACTAAAAATCAACCCACATTGTTTTACATATATAGAGAGAGGAATTCACCAATTAAATGTGCAGTGTTGCCGTTAAAAATTTTTCAAAAAGTGGCCGAGAAAAGGAAAAAAAGTGTCTCCCAAATTTTTTTTAGCTAGAAATTCATTTTTATATATTTTTGTGGTTTATTTAATGCTTAAAGCAATTTGCAAGCGGTTTGTACCCTTTACCTTAAATAGTGAAAGTTTTGAAAATAATCTTTCTGCTGATGCACTGCTATGTGGCAGCGTTAATATATTTGCAACAAATTCGCAACAAGTTCTCATTTAAGTTGTTTTTCATTTCCCCAGGTTGTTCGGTTTGTTAAAACAATTTTCTTGCATTCTAAAAATTTTTACTCCCAAATAACTCTTTCAGGGTTTTCCTTCGCAGCGGAGAATTGGTAATGAAAAGTGAAAAGGTAACAAAGAGGCTTTTTTATGTGAATTTTATATTAGCTATTGGCCAGTTTTTAATTAAGAAAAATTGAAAAAAATTTTTTGGTAGAAGTTATGGATCCATTTCGGAGACCACCACATCCCCTCATCAGACTTCTTCCGGCGGCCTCAACCGAGGATCGGACTTAAGTCGTTTTGATTGGTAATCCAATGGCATCCCATTGAGCTACCACCGCCGTCAGCTTTGTTTCGCTTAATTCTCAATTTTCCTTTTATTACAATCTACATACCAGCAACAGTAGCAGAAAACGGCCATGTAAAAACAAACGTAAAAAAGCTTTTTTTATATTTAAGAAAAAAAATAAAAAATATTTATTACATTATAGGTTTGAAAGTAAAAAAGGACCAAAAGTGGCCCAAATTTTTAAAAAGGTTCAAATATTGCATATTTTCAAAAAGTTGGGTTCCGGTGGCCTGGCTCTTAAAAAAGGTTCAAATTGCCACTTTAGTGGCCCCAGCGGCAATGCTGTACAAGTGTACATAGAGCTGCAAAACTGTCGATAGACGGCTATTCGATATATTCGATAGTTTAACGAGAAACCATCGATATTATCGATACTATCCTTTTATTATTCATTTATTTTGATAAAAATCTTATAAAATGTCTACGTGGTTCTTATAGGCAGTTGAATTCAAATCTCTATATATTAATACGCTAACATGAATTTTGTCCGCGACCTTTCGGCGATTCCTTTGAGCCGATTTTAAAAGTAGATCCATTTTGATTTTCATTAAAATCGATTGGAAAATACGTGCTTGAACTACAAATGGGTTTTGAATCAAATAAAAATAAATTTTAATAAAAAATATTGTAACATGCGTATGCAATTGGCAACGCCAACGCATCGCGTAACGCGCCGATATTGTGGGGCATCGTGTAAATGCGCCCACCTTGTGGGTCAGCGGGTAAACGCGCCCACTTGTTGCGTCATGGGGTAAACGCGCCCACCTGGTTGACAGGTGTAGCGAACTTGGCCTCCATTTTTATACATTCATTCTTTTGGCAACTTGAAGGCGAGCAGCAGCGAAAAATATTTCTTCATTAAAAGTGAAGAAAGTTTATAGTTAATAAATAAGTAGATAGAAAAAGTGGAAATAAAGTGTAAAACAAAAAATTAAAAAACGTTGAAGACTTTTTTATTAAAACGAATACATATACATAAACTGAGGAAAAAAGTGGAAAGGTTAGAGTGGTATTACAGGCGCATACCGGCAACCAACAAAGGTTGCACACCTTCATATATATTTTCGCATACCGGCAACCAACAAAGGTTGCACATGGCGACCGTGACCGGTGCCCAAAAGCCGGTCAAAATGGCATATTCCCGAAGGAAGCCACCTGGGAGTGCCCAAAAATTTATGGAAAATTAAAAGAGCACATGCTCAAAACGAATAATTAAACAAAAAAAATGGAAAAAATTTAACAAAAAAAATATTATCAAAAACATCAAAAATCTACAAAAAAAAAAATTATAAAAAACATCAAAAATCTACAAAAAAATTACAAAAAGCATCAAAAATCTACAAAAAAAAAATTATAAAAAGCAAAAAAAAATCTTACAAAAAAATTAATAAAACCCAAAAATCGAAAAAAGTAATGAATTTTCAGTTGCGGTAATTCGGCAAATTGATACAAGTACATACATATGTAGTACATATACCTTTTGATACTCGGTAAAAGCAAGCCAAATACATATGTACATTGCTATCAAAAGCGTACTTTCGAGAAAGCTGTACCTTCTGGAACATACATAGAGGTACATATATGCAAAACTAAATATACCGAAAATACATATAATGTCCAAAGTCCCGCTACGCGAAACCGACGCCAACATCGCCATCTTAAATTTTTAGCAAGCCTTGAACAAAGCATATCAGGTGAGGTAGCAACAGCAGTCGCTGCAAAATAACGTTACATCTGGCAGCAGCATTATTAGCAGCAAAAATCGCGAATTCATTGGCAGCAACAACAACAGAAAACGTAACAGGCATTCTTTGCGGCAGCAGTAGTAGAATAAATGGGTATATTTAGTATATATATGTATATAGGTACGCTAGTACATAACATATGAATTCGATTAGTAGGTACAGTGTTTTTCTTGTTTTCAATTTGCATGCATATGTATGTACATTTGCATTTACATATTACAATAACCGAACATTAAATTATATTTAAATTTTTTTTAACTATCAAAGAAAGTTGAATTCAAATTAAAGCAAAATCATTTTAAATACATGTTAAACATGCAAAACTCACATTTGCCAATTCAACGTTAAATTTACATATATTACAACGTTTTTCAAAAACATCATAACTGATACATACAATTAAGTATGCAAAACTAAGTAATATGAACTTATACATTTTACATATATGTATTTAAGTATTTACTTTTGCCATTTAAATTAAAAATTTCTTTGTAATTATATTTACCTACATACATAAATTAATCACGGTGTGACCGACTCAATCATATATGTACAAGTACATATATATGAATTTAATAATTTTTCTTCGGCGTAACGTATAATCGTTAACAACTTTTCAATCAGACAAAACTATTTTTGCAATCAAATTCCATAAACATATATATATTCATCAACATTTTTTAGAACACATCTAACAACAAATTTCAAAATTAAATTTTTCTCAATTAAATCGCAAAACTGAATATTACAAGTCTTTGGCATTACATGTGAATTGGTTGGGTACCTTAACACTGCATTTATTTCAGATATTTATATGATGATTATTTAAAACAGCTTAACTACCATTGGATTACACATTTTTATTTGCATGTCGCATGTGGAGGTGCATATGCATACACACGACCTCGATGAACAGTCATAACATAAAATTTTTGGAGATTTAAATTAAAACAAAAAAAAAAAAAAAAAATTTTCAAAAGTGCGTGTACGTATATGCATATAAATACATACAGTTCCCCTTAATAGTGATCACATCCCTGCAGTAAATTTGTTTCACTGCTGAAGGATCAGTGATGATTCTTTGTTGAATATTCATCACTGTCGTCATAATTCAGTATATTTTTATTTGTTTTTGTTTTTTTTTCTGAGGAAAGCAAACCATTTATATGAAAAATTCATCAGTCTTTATATGAAAGTATTCACTGATGCCTCCTCGTCATAGGTGAATTGCATCAGTGATTCATTAAGGATTCATTGCGGATTTTTACTGCAGGGATAACGTTTGCCGTATGTGTACATACATACATATATGTATATAAATACATACAGTGGCACATTAGGGTGGATCAAATAAAAATGCGTCGTATGCGTACATGCATATGCATATAGATACATGCAGCTTTAAGAAAATTTAATACACATTTTTCATAATTATATAAATCTTTTTGCTTGTGCAACGGTGCGGCCGTCACGTTAAAATAAAAAATTACTTTTTTGCTTGTGCAACGGTGCGGCCGTCACGTTAAAATATAACTTTTTTGTTTGTGCCACGGTGCGGCCGTCACGTAAAACAATTACATTTTTTTTGATGAAAGCGGTGCGTCCGTGATATATATATAACAACTTTGTCAATATACAGGATTTTTCAATTTCTAATAAAATAGCATACATGGCCAGTACAATATATTTAACTCTTTGAAATTAAATTGGAACAAACATATTTTACAGGATTTTCTAAATTTTACAGGATTTTTCACAGTTTTAAAGGCTTGGACTTAATCATTTAGTTTACATACATAAATTTTTCATTACAATTCAACATTTTCGGCGAATCATTCAATATTTCAACAACAATAGCAGCAAATATCAATTCAACTTCAACATTTTGGCAAATCATACAAATAGTCAACATTTTCAGGAATTCTCAATAGATGTGGTGAACTAGAAACGGCTTACAAATTTTTTTACAATTATCGTGTTACGTGCTTTTGAAGATTTGACTGGTGCTTTTGTCAATTACGACTTGTGCTTTTCTTAACATTATCGTGTTATAACAGACTTTGTCGAAGTTTTTAAACAAAATCAAGAGAATTTTCTAAAAGTTACTAAACGCATATTACAAAATCGTAAATTAACAACAAACGAATTAAAGCTTAAAGAATATAAAGAATATTTAATAAATACCTTTAATGCTATTGTGACACACGTTAAGAAAAGTAAAGTTGAAAATCTTTCAGAAGTACTATCGAGAATCGCACGTAACAAGGAGAAATTAAAAGAGTGTTTCGAAAAATTAGACATCAAATTAGAAATTTCGTCAGATCCTCTGGCGCTCATAGAAGATTTCAATTTAGAGAATTCTGAATCTGAAGACGATTTTAAAGATTCAATAGCTTTTTCAGACGATTTACTAAAAGCCACTAGCTCACCCAACAATTTAGAGAACATTTCATCGAATTTTTCAGAACCATTTAATAACTTTTCCAATATGGCTACAGTCGAACAAAAGAAGTCTTTTATCAGTTATTGCGCCACGATTATAAGAGAAAATTACGCTGGCGATCCATTAGCGTTAGATTCCTTCCTAGACAAAATTGATTTAATAGAAGGTCTAGCAGAAGCAAACCTTGAGACAACTCTTATATCTTTTGTCAAATCGAAACTTGAAGGAAAAGCAAGGGAAGCAATTCCGACTAATGTGACATCAATACAGGAGATCAAAGACGCTCTTAGAATTCGTATTAAACCGGACAATTCAAAGGTAGTTGCAGGAAAAATAGCTTCACTCAGAGTTTCCAATAATAACTTAACAGATTTTGCCAAACGTGTAGAAGAACTAGCCGATGCTTTAGAACGATCTCTAATAATTGAAGGCATGTCGAAGGCTAAAGCGCATGAAATGGCAGTAGAGCAATCAGTAAATGTTTGCAGATTAAATACGCGCTCTGACTTAGTTAAAGCAATTCTGGCATCGACTTCCTTCACTGATGCAAAAGACGTAGTAGCAAAGATGATTGTAGAACAGAATAATCAGGCGACAGAAAGACAGGTTTTAGCTTTTCGTTCAAGGTTTCCCAATCAAAATAATTTTCGTCAAAATAGTGGAAATAGTTACTACAATAATCCCAACAGATACAACAACAACTTCAATAGGTACAATAACAACAATAACTTCAATAGGTTCAACAATAACAACAATTTTAATAGGAACAATAATAATAGCAACAGGTATAACAACAACAATCAAAATAGACAAAGTAATAATTTTCGACAAAATAGCGACAATCGAGGTAATGCAAATTCGCGTAACAATAACAATAGCCGTAATAGTAACAACAACAGCAGTAATAGTAACAATAGCAACAACAATAGAGGTAGCAATGCAAATGTGCGCGCTTTAAACTACGATGCCCCTCAGGAGCGAACACTGGGGGAGAGCGATCTAAGCAATTAAACGGTTCTTCTAAAATAAAAGGCATCTATTGTTTAAATTTAAATTATTCAGATTTCATAGAATTACAAATAAACCAGTCTAGTAAACTTTTTTCCTTTTTAGTAGATACACAAGCCGACATTTCTTTAGTAAAAATATCCAGCATTGATAGCAATTTCCCTTTAAATACAAATGACATTATTAATATTACCGGTGTTACCGCTAATACTGTTTCTACTCTGGGTAAAATTGATGCAAATTTAAATTTTTCTAATTTTTCCGTAACACATACCTTACATGTAGTAGATGAAGACTTTAACATTCCATCTGATGGCATATTGGGCAAGGATTTTCTAAAACTTAACAAGTGCGTTATTAATTATGAAACAAACGTTATTTCCTTTTGGATAGGCAATGAAAAAGTTGTGATACCTATTATTCATGGGCCGGAAGGCAACAGTTGTATCATACCCCCAAGATGTGAAATTTTTAGAATTTTTGATTTAGGAAAATCATCCCAGCCACTTTTCGTGGATTCGCAAGAAATTGCAAAGGGTGTGTTTACGACGAAATGTATTGTTAATCCGGATAACCCAGTAGTAAAAGTGATAAACACGACAGATAAGGTAATTCATTTAAAGAAAAATAGCTTGCATACAGAAAAAATTTCAAATTATAATGTTTATTCAATAAATAAAACCAATATAGACGAAAATAGAATACAAAAATTAACCTCAATTTTAAAAAATCAAATTCCCGAATATTCCCAAAATAACTTGCTAGATCTTTGCATAAAATATGGCGACATTTTTGCGCTTGATACCGATAAAATGACTTTAAACAATTTTTATGAGCAGAAATTAAGAGTAACCGACAATAACCCAGTATACATTAAAAACTATAGACTACCGTATTCTCAGCGTGAAGAAATAAACCGTCAAGTAAACAAATTGTTAGATAACGATCTGATTGAACCTAGCTATTCGAACTATAATAGTCCACTGATTTTAGTCCCAAAGAAAGCTACAAATGGTCAAAAAGCGTATCGCATGTGTGTAGATTTTCGAGGAGTCAATAAAAAACTTATAGCTGATAAATTCCCGCTCGCAAGAGTCGACGACATTTTGGATAATTTAGGAAGAGCGAAATATTTTTCAACGCTCGATCTTTTTTCCGGTTTTCACCAGATTCCATTACACACCGATTCTAGGGACATAACATCTTTCAGTACTGATCGCGGAGCATTTCGATGGAAGGTTTTACCTTTTGGCTTAAACATAGCACCAAACTCTTTTTCCCGTATGATGTCAATAGCTTTTTCAGGCATTTCACCAAATCAGGCATTCATGTATGTTGACGATGTTATCGTCATCGGTTGTAGTGAGACACACCATCTTAAAAATCTAGAAAAAGTTTTTGAAACTTGTCGCAAATTTAATTTAAAACTTAACCCCAATAAATGCAATTTTCTCCGTTCTGAGGTAACATTTCTAGGTCATAAATGCACGTCTAAGGGTTTGCTGCCAGACGACTCCAAAATAGACGCAATAAAGAAGTATAGGAAACCGACTGACAAAGACGCGGTTAGGCGTTTTGTAGCATTTGCAAATTATTACAGGCGTTTTATAAAGAACTTTGCGTCGCTTGCAGCACCTCTAAATAGACTAAGCCGTAAAAATGTTAATTTTGTTTGGGATGATAGTTGTGAATTAGCTTTTGAAAAACTTAGGTCCGCCCTAATGTCTCCTCAACTTTTGCAATATCCTGACTTTACAAAGGAATTTATAATTACTGTAGATGCTTCTAAAAGCGGATGCGGTGCTATATTAAGTCAAAACCATGATAATAATGATTTACCAATTTGTTATGCATCTAAATCTTTTAATAATGCAGAACAGAAAAAACCAGTAATCGAGTTAGAGTTGTTAGCTATACATTTCGCAATAAAACAGTTTAGACCTTATGTGTACGGTACACATTTTACAGTAAAATCAGACCATAGACCATTAGTATATCTCTTCAACATGAAAGATCCTTCGTCAAAGTTAGCGAGAATAAGATTGGAACTTTCAGAATATAATTTCACAATTGAATATATTAAAGGTAAATCAAACGTAGGAGCAGATGCACTTTCACGTATTACGATGAACGAACTAAAAGACGTGACAAAAAGCATTCTTGCTGTACAAACACGTTCAAAGACAAAACAGTTGCAACAACCACAAATACCAACAACGTCATCTTCTGTAGATAACGATATAAAGTTACAAGTCTATGATAGATTTGCGCATGATTTTTCAAAAAAGATTCCGCGCGTAAAAACACAAATTAAATATGATAATAATGATAAAATTTTAAGTTTACAAGTTTGTACACATTTAAAACACAAGAAAATCGAACTTTTTAATGTTACGAATGTTAACGAAATAACGAATCTCGATACGTTACTTTCGAAGCTGGAATTAGCAGCTAGCAATCGTGGTATTAAACAAGTTGAATGGCCAAAAAACGATACATTTTTTAAACATTTTTCTATTTCAAAATTTAAAGACCATGGCAATAAAATTTTAAAAACATTACAGATTGTGTTAATCGATCCTGTTGAAGTCGTAATCGACGACGAAAAGAAACAAAAACTTTTACAAATTTATCATAACGACCCGATTAGTGGAGGACATTGTGGTGCAAAGAAATTGTACGCGAAAATTCGTACCAAATATTTTTGGAAAAATATGACACGCGATACATCAAAATTTGTTAAAAATTGCCCACAGTGTTTAGTAAATAAAGTTAAACCAAAAACGAAAGAAAATCTTGTCTTAACACCAACACCTTGCAAACCATTTGAAGAAGTCATAATAGATACAATAGGACCCTTGCCAGAATCTAAATTTGGTAACAAGTTCGCTGTTACTATTATTTGTGATCTGACAAAATACTTAGTTTCTGTAGCTATCCCAGATAAAAGTGCTAAAACAGTAGCCTCAGCCATTTTTGAAAGTTTTATACTTGTGTATGGCACTATGAAAACGATCAGAACTGACTTAGGTACAGAATACAAAAACGAAATTTTTGCAGAACTTACTAATCTTTTAAAAATAAAGCATAATTTTTCAACAGCACATCACCACGAGACTGTAGGTACAATAGAAAGAAATCATAGGGTATTCAACGAATACATCCGTTCTTATATAAATGAAACTATTACGGATTGGGACACTTATATGAAGTATTTTACTTTTTGGTACAATACCACACCTAATACTGTTTTTGACAACAAATTTACTCCATTTGAACTTGTATTTGGAAAAAAAGCAATTTTGCCAAATGAAGTAAAGAAGTCAGAAATAGATCCATTATACAATGCAGAGAATTATGCTAAAGAAGCAAAATTCCGCATGCAAAAATCGCATAATATAGCCAAAGAACTTATTTCCAAACATAAACTTGCTAATAAAAACAAATACGATAAAAATTCCCGGCCATTAGAAATCAAAGAGAGTGACCTTGTATTAATTCAAAAAGAGCCAAGACTCAAACATGAAAATATATATGAAGGTCCTCACGAAGTAAAAGCAGTAGACGGCGTGAACGTCACTGTATTTAACAAAGAGAAAAATAAATTAAAAACGGTTCATAAAAACCGTGTACGAAAAGTACACGAATGAAAGAAAAATACACATATATTGAGACAGTCACAAAGTTACAAATTAATTACTCATGAATTATACAAACATATAAAATACCAAAATTATAAGTTATTGCTAAATAAAATTATATATCCAAATGTAAAAATTAGATTTTTAAGAAATTACAAAATAACCAAAAATAACCTAAGAAACTTGAAATAAATATGTGTAAAACATTATGCATGTATGTACATGGTAGAATGTATTTTTGAATTCCAAAAAAAAAAAATTCAAGCATGTTAAATTCCTATTATTAATATAGTTATATATATATGTATATACAAACAAACAAAAACCTAACAATAATTAAAATAATAAACCTAAGCTTAAAATAAGCAAATCAAAATTTATATTTTAATTAGTTATATATTCGTATTAAGTTAATGTAAGTATACCACAGAAGCTGCAGCGCCGAGACATCAAATTTCAATATTTAAATTCATTTCACTAACTTTTGTTTCACAAATATTTGCTCCACAATATTAAACATATGCATTTTTTTTCGAACTAAAGTAAATTTTGTAATATTTAATTAAATTGCTCTGTTTGAACGCAATGAGGGGAGGAATGGTCACCCTAACCAATGTTCGTTCAAGCAGACCAATTTGATTATTCAGCAGTCAAAAAGATTGAAATTGACAAATTGACCACTTTGCCGACTTCAATCTTTTTCATTAAGAAGGATGGTGTAACATGCGTATGCAATTGGCAACGCCAACGCATCGCGTAACGCGCCGATATTGTGGGGCATCGTGTAAATGCGCCCACCTTGTGGGTCAGCGGGTAAACGCGCCCACTTGTTGCGTCATGGGGTAAACGCGCCCACCTGGTTGACAGGTGTAGCGAACTTGGCCTCCATTTTTATACATTCATTCTTTTGGCAACTTGAAGGCGAGCAGCAGCGAAAAATATTTCTTCATTAAAAGTGAAGAAAGTTTATAGTTAATAAATAAGTAGATAGAAAAAGTGGAAATAAAGTGTAAAACAAAAAATTAAAAAACGTTGAAGACTTTTTTATTAAAACGAATACATATACATAAACTGAGGAAAAAAGTGGAAAGGTTAGAGTGGTATTACAGGCGCATACCGGCAACCAACAAAGGTTGCACACCTTCATATATATTTTCGCATACCGGCAACCAACAAAGGTTGCACAATATCATAAAGTTAAAAATATTTTTGCATTATGGAACTACTAGAAAACTGTCGATTTTCGACAGTAGCGGGAACTCCTAGTTTAATTAAAAGAACAAAAAATTATAGAAGTAAAAGGAGCATTCCATGGGAAATGGTAAATTTGTCCCGTACAAAAATTACCAGTTCCAGTTTTTCAAATGCAAGCTTCTCCTTTTGCTTCGAAATTAGCCACACAATATTGATGTACCAGAAACTTTGTTTGATAACCTTTTGGTTTGTCTGTAAATTGTAAACATTTATACCATTTGTCCCGTACAAACCATGTAAAAACTACATTACAGCATTTTTAATTCTTTTAGAATAACCTTATTTCTAATATTTTTTCTGTTTGAATAAACCTTAATATTAGTGCTACCACATCTACTTTTTTATTTTTTTTTAATACAATTAATTTTCCAAAAATTGCTCCTGGTTCGCACAAACCAAGGATCATGGTAGACCAGCCCTGTCCCGTACAAACACACAACGTTTTTAAGATTTTTCACACATACACGAATATTTCAAAAGCAAGTTTCTGCTTTTAATAAGAGTTTTATCAGACAGTAATAATGCACCAGATATTTTGTTGGTTAACAATTTCGTGTGCCTTTAATTCAAATCGAAAACTGTAAAAATTCGTACAATTTGTCCCGTACAAACCATGGAATGCTCCAAAAAGAACAGTGCATATTATAATAACAATAAAATAATATCGTAGCATCAGTAGCGATATAAAATATCGATAGTGTGGACAACATTACCACGAATCGATATATTGATAGTACAATCGCTAATTTTCAGTGTCTTTCTCGCTCTCTTGCTTTCGAACTCCGATTTACTTCATTAGTGTCATAATTTAAAAAACCCAATTTATGTCTACTTCGCTATATATGGAAGTAAGCTACTGTACTAAAGCGACAATATTTTTTAAATAAAGTCCTTAATTTTGATTTATCACCATAAAATTTCATAACAAATAAGTAACACTGATTCTCACTACAAAGTATCGATTCAGAAAATTGTGTTGTGTCGTTATTGAAGCAAGTGAGGTTTGTGCTTTTGGCATGTACATTAAGATGGAGTGAAAACATATGGAGCTTTTTTTTGTTTTTTTTTTTGAACGTACCAATGAAAAGTTGCCTTTATACGAGTTAATGAACCCCACAAAATTTTATGGCGATAGGATGACATTTTGAACTGCCCCCAGCCCCGCAAAATTGAAAGCAATAAGCACGATCTGGTATAAATATGAAATTTTGAAAATTATAAAAGCAAAAAACGATGTATGAGGATTGATAAACATGGCTAAGCTGAGTATTAAAGTGAATTTTTTTTTGGAAACAACAACAACAAAAGTTATTAAAGGTCAAAGTTTATATTATTCATTTTTTAAATTGCAATTATTTAAAAACTACTGAACCGATTTCGAATATTTTTATACCATTCGATAGGTATTTTGATTCCCTTTAATTTCATATACATTTTCCAGTGCGTTCCATAACACCGCCCAGCGGGGGTCAACCCCCTTTTACCCCCCTTACTTTTCATATATAAAATTTATACCAAATTAAAGGGAAAATACATGCGAGTGGGTCAATAAAATTTTACAGGCTTATTTCTGGGCTAGAAAGGTGCCGTTCTGGCTTTGGACCAAATTGAATTTCCAAAAAAAAAAAAAAATTCGCTCCACCTTAATGTACATATGTATGTATATATACATATGCTCTCTTGTTCTCAGTACCGAATATGCATTAGCGCGATCAATATTGGTTGCCACTATCCTGAAAAAAATGTTGATAATAATTCCCAACATAATAATCAAAAAATTACAAATAGACTAATAAATTATCGCCTTCATAATTCGAATGCTAAAAGAAACTTAAAAGAAGTACACCTGCTTGGGTTTACAAAAAAAAATTATCTGAAACGTAAATTACATCTATGAATGAATTTTGTTTGTAGTTCGTTTGGTTTTTCTTTGGTCAAAGCTTTGGTAGAAATTTAAAAAAAAAAAGACATTTTTAACATTAACAAATTAAGTATACCTTAGAATAATTTTATCGCATTGGAAAAGAAAAATACTAAAATCATTTGATAGTTACCAAATTACCAACCGCAAAAAAAATACCTATTTTGGAATTAATTATCAAGTGTGGCAACCATATGCTCAGTTTGAGCTCGTCCTTCTCCCCACCAGGTGGTACATTTACCTATTTCACCATCCCAATGCAATGAGCCGACGCTACCCGTATGGGTAAAATACCCATATGGGCTCAATCGCCCATGGCTGGTCTAGATATCAACGAAATTGGCGGCAATGCGCTTCATTAAATCAGCCCCATTGCTGCAAATAATCTAATATCTTCTGCGTAATCTTCAGAATCAGAGAAATGCTTCATTCACTGTGGTACATTGTTGCTGTTGTTGTTGTTGTTGTTGTTGTTGTAATAAAACGAATATATGTATGTACATAGATATTATTCAACTGTTAATGAATTTGCACGTTATTATTCCCACAATCCAATCCAAATTCAATTCAAAGCCCCTTTTTTCGTTTGGAATTTCGCGTATTTCCTATAGTAAACTCACGCACACAATTTTCTAAGTTGACATGGCGAAAGAAAATCTGCCATTTATGTTACTCATACGCACTGGCGTGTGTGTGTGGGCACAGCAAAGTTGTTTGTGGTATTTAATCAAACGAAAATATGCAGAATGTTGATTGCTGCTGCCGTGATTTACATACACTTCTTATGTTTTGCTGCATTGTTTGGCGACGGCGTTGCTGGAGTTGAGAGTTTGCTCTTTACGTCTTTTGTCTTACACTTTCATTGCGAAAAGCAGCAGAAAATTTGTCGAAAAGACACGATAAAACTTAGCCAAGTGGAAAATTGCGAAAAATTCATGAATGGAAATTACTTTGTCAGTCAGTTGAGTTTTGTGGATTTGCGTGCCATACATAAGTACGGGGGGAACAAGTGAGAAAAGGGAAATTAAATAAATGGACCCCACGCTGAGCGGCCGTAATATGTGTCAGAGTAACAAAAAAAAAAAAGAAAGAAAAAATTTAATAGAACACACACACGCGCCCGTGGCTACATTGTGAATACACCGAATGTATGAAATCAGTTTTCCGTTGTTTTGTTATTGTTGTATTTCCACGAAAATAATCAACGTATTTCGTTAAATTATGTGAGTAGATCGAAGAATGAATGATATTTCTTTTCTTATGTTGCTGTGATCTGCCACCACATGAGCTCCAATATTAAAATTGTTGCAGAAGATACCCAGAAAAAACTCTATTGCAGAAGATATAAGGGCTTACGAAATAATGCCTGAAAATTCTAAGCGAACAAAAGTTGTTTGGGCAAAGGCTTAAAGTAACGCTGATGTCATCAGGTTGTAGGGACTAGGGTAAAGTGGGGTCCTTTTGACTTTGGGGCACCGTTGACTTTGCCATTTTCCGTGTAAGAACGTTATAAAAACTTCTCAAAAATAGAATTGAATGCAGCCTTATACAATAACACATGTGTATACCTAATTTGGCAGCTCTGCTTAGCGAGGTAGCACATGATTCGATGATTTTCCGTTAGCTGATGTAATTTTTGTATAATGCCACGTAAGCGTTTTCACAAGTAAAACAAACATTTTTGATGTGTAAACATCTTTGCTGTAGCTACGAGTAATTTCGAAAAACAGGTAAAGTTTACGCGTAAACCGTAAATGACCTTTGTGTTAGTGCGCTGCTATGTCCGTGTGAATCGCTTGGCATTGTCAGTGGTAGGTAGGTAGATAGACATGTACTTACAAATGCTTGCATGCATAGCCGTGCAAATGCAAATATCAACAACAACAGCAACGAAGCGAAGTGAAGTTGTTGTTGTTTTCTGCAACAATGCGACAAATAGGCAAAATAAAAAGGACCAACCTGTTTGAATATGTATGCATACCTACATCTACCTATCTAATTTTCTGAGCAATATTGATATCAAATGAAAGGCTTTGGGCAGGGATTCTACAGAGAGCCCAATTCTTTATAATTCCTAGGTCCTGTCCCGAGATATGGGTCAAAACGAGGACCCGGATGATCCTTGAATATTTCTGAGCAATATTGGTATCAAATGAAAGGTGCTCAGCAGGGCTTTCACATAGAGCTCTATTCATTATGAGTCCTAGGTCGGGTCCCCAAATATGGTTTAAAATGTGGCCCCGGATTAACCCGGAATGTTTCTGAGCAATATTGGTATCAAATGAAAGGTGTTGAGAAGGACTTCTACACGGAGCTCTACTCTTTATGATTCCTAGGCCGGGTATCCAGATATGGGTCAAACGTGAACTCGGATGATCTTGCATGTTTCTGAGAAATACAAAACAAAACAAAATAAAAAATCAAAAGTCAAAAGTCAAAAACAAAGACCAAAACAAACAAAAACAACAAAATAGTAGTAGTCATAATGACAACAAAAAATTACAAAAACGATAGTCGCCTTTTAATCCATAGAAAACCAGGAAAAAAAGGAATAAGGAAAAGGGAATAAATATCCGATTTCGAAACTGTTTACACATCAATATTCATGAATACCCGTTATTCACGCTTTTATTTTTTGTTAAAAGAGTGTTCTTAACTGGGTCTTCGAAGCTTAAATATTGACAATAAATCTTAATTATTCAATGTTTTGAAAAAAAAAAAAAAAAAATTGTGATGATTATTTTGGATAAAGTCATTTGGGGTACATTTGACTTTCCAGTTTGGGGTTTGACGAATTTCAAATAAAATAATATGACCAATTAAAGGTTTATGTGCCTCTACAACCCTGTTAAACCTGCCAAAACAAACCCATCTAGAACATCTTGATTCCGTATAAAATATTAATTCGATATAAACTTTCAAATATCCATTGGGTTATTCACAAGCTCTTTTAAAGTAGTATAACGTTATAAAGTGGTATAGGTTTACAACAATTGTATCAGCAGGGTTAGTTTTTCCCATAAAAATTAGAATAACATCAATACAGCAACGCAGCCTATGTTTATTGAGTTTCCTATTCGATTTTATTTTTATTTTTTTTGACTTTTTTCAAGTTTTTTATCATATATATTTTTATAATATTACCTTTTTCACTTTTTCTTGGTATTTTTTATATTAAAATTTTAGTAAGCATCTGACAACAAAATACAATACAACATACCTACCACAGGTGTTGTGTTCTAATACACATTTAATTTACAGCGTACAACATTAAAAGAGCTAGTGAATTTACCATATATTTTTCGCTTATTATTATAATATTATTATACTGTTTAAATAAAAACTTTAATTTTGTTTTATGACATAATGCCTCGTTTTTTAAAGTTAAAAATTAATAAAATTTAGTTTACATTGTGATGGTCACATGCGCCCCTATTCAAGTCACAGGTACCCCTATCAGGGGGCACATTTGACAAAATGGCTTTTTTTTTAAAAAAGTATCTGAAAAAGGTATTTACGTGCTTTTTTATAACTCATTAGCTACTCAAATATTGACATAAATAATGAATAGTTATTGTCAATTGTTAAAACCTTATAGCGTTTTCGATTCTGAACAAAAATGCTGCATTATTACAAGGCAACATTATCAACATGCGCCCTGTGCCCTAAAAAAATTTTGCACTTTTCATGTGATGTATGAAACAAAAATAATGCAACCCCTTGTTCATATTAAAGGCAGAAAATGCTGCCCTGTGGTCGGGGAGAGTGCGACATTTTTTTCAATAGAACAATCAACCCTGAAAAAATTTGTGGAATCTATGTGGAATAGAACAAAAAAATTGACAGCCCGATAAAAGTGCAGAATAAGTGCGACATTTTGGCCAGAATCGAAAACGCCATTAGTTTTCCCCAAAAATGTCTGAGATATGAAACTTCAAAAAAAAAGGTGTCAAAGGCACCCCACCTTACCCTACTTACTCCCTCTTTCTGAGAGGAAACCTTTTCCCTCTTTATTTGAAATATGAGCGCATAACAAAAAAAATTAGGTATTAAGGCGTTTGGAGCAGAGCAAGTGAGCGCATAACAGCAAGCAGCGCTGCCAGCGTTTTCTAGTTTGAAGAGCTTGGGCCTCAGCTGTGAGCCTAACCTTTTTGCTGGGTATGTAAGTCGTACGGTTAAATACATATATAAACCACAAGCGGAGTAGTATTATACTAAGTAAAATTCGATCAATTTCGAGCTAAGCCAAGTCAAGCTTATCTTCTTTGCTATTAAAAATTTAAAAGAAAAAATAAAAAAAAAAGTTAGAATTTATAATGAAGTCCAAAAATAACGCAAAACTAGCTTAAAATACGGAAAAAATTTCGAATTAGAAAACTTTTGGCTTTCACGTTAAGCACACAAATGAAAATGGTAGAAGAGGAGCAAAGTGCTGAATTCGGCTTTGATTTTGTTCGGCAAGCAATAAGAAAATTCACATTTCATTTCATAAACGTTTTTAATCAACTCAAGTCGTGGCATAATTCAAAATACTCTTTATGAGAAAAACAGTCTTGCTTAAGCGGCAGTCAACACAAATGAATGATTTATTTGTATAACGAAATATGTGTGTAGGTGTGTATATCAGTGTTGGCCAATGTGTAAAAAAAATTAAATTTCACTTAAATACAAATTTAATTTAATGAATTTTAAAAAAATATTAGCATCAATAAAAATGGCAACAGTGTCATCCGTTAAGTTTTTTTTGCTTTAATTGCGAAAGCAATCATTTAAATTTTATTTATGTATAGATATATATGTATGTACATATGTATGTATATGTAAATGCCAACAGCACACCAGTGCGTACGAGTGATACAAATCAATTATTCTGCTGTTTTCATAATTTTATTTACATAAGAGTTACACTTTTTTTAAATATTTATTTTTCGCATCCGAATTGTAGCATTAAAGTTATTTCGTCGAAAAACAAAAATTGTCAATATAATTTAAATAACAACAGCAACAATTTGACTAACTAAATACATACTTTTCAACCTGAAAGTCGCAGTCCGAAGCTGGCTATATAAGCGTATAGTTTTATATACCCATTAGCATCAACGGCGCAGCATGTACTATATACAGCATTTAGCATTCAAAATACATAGAAATAGTCATGTATACATATATAGCAGTTTTTAGCAGAATCAACGCATGGAGATATAGCCATGATTTTATACTTTCAGTTGCCATATCTCCGATCGAAAGTGGGCGTAGGTGTCCAAAAGGCCTTGCAAAAAGCCAATTTACTTATTTCCAAAGGAATGAGTTTATCGCCATTCGCATAAGCAAGCTTCACAGTTAGTTAAATGTACTACAAATTTCCTTTGTGAAAATAGGCTTAAAACAAATGCGAGCATCTTCCATTATGTACGCTACATACATACATAAAATTAAATAAGTACTGTGCATATGCTGATTAATGGAAAGTGATAAGCGTAAAGCCACTAGGAAATGTAGCCATGCGAGTCTCTTCCATTACATATGCTGCCAACAAACATTAAGGTGGTCCAAAAGAAAAGATATTAAAAGCCAACAAATCATTGTAGAACAAGGCTATTTTTATACTAGTATTCCATATGTGTTCCCCCTTTTTCAATGTTAAACATTATTTATAGGTCGCTCAGCTCAATATATGTATATATATATGTATATATGATGAATGAAATTATAAATATTAACTTTTCAAATCGATTTATTGTAGAATATCTGTTAAAATTCACTTTCTTTGTTATTAAAGAACCCTTCATAATAACTAAGGACACAGCCAGGCGACGACTGGTTGTGCCACAATACTTGAATGCTCACTTTTCTAATTTTCACCAACGAAATGTAATTGGAAATTTGAAAATTGAGTCATCTGTTTTACAGGCAGTGTTAGCACCAGTTGGGAAAATTACCATATGTGCGGAATTTAGTCGAAAAAATACGATCGTGGGGAAAAGTAGAGATTTTTATATATTAGTTTGCAAAAGCTTAGGAAAAATTAGTACTTTTTTTCTTGCTCATTACGGACCTTCCAAAAAATTATATACATATGTATGCCTCATAAGTAATGTAAAAGGAGAGGGAAATCTTGGGGCCTATAAACTTTAATATACATAATTACATATATTTGGTTTTGTCAGGTGGGGGAAACTTTATTATCTGCATAAAATTTTGGACCATCTTAACATATACACATACATACACATGTACATACATACATAGGTAAGCTTAAATATATACTGTGCATATGCAATGCTGATTAATGGAAAGCTGTGTAAAGCTGCTAGGAAATGTAAAGTCAATAAATGCCACTTACTTAGTACTACTAATGTACATATTTATAAGTAAGTAAAAGCGTAAGTATTGAGGCATATCATACATACTTGTATGTATTAGGGTGACCACAAAACATATGGGATTTGCAAAAGTATTGAATTTTTTCGCTCCCCGCGCATTTTTTAATAGCTTGACAATAGAAAATAAGATCTGCATAAAAATCTGACCACCTGTAGTGGGAAATAGCCACGCGCATTTGACCTAAAGGTCAAAAATTTACCTAAAAATTATGCATGGCTTTAGAGACCAATATCTCTTTAAACAATGATATAATGTGATAATCATTTTTATACAAAACTAGCTGACCCGCCAGACGTTGTTCTGCCTAAAATTTATTCCTATAAAGCCTAAAGGAAAAGTCCTAGATTACCGTGTTGCCGTATTCTTATCCCTAATCCCTAATCCCTATCCCTATCCTTATATCTATCCTTATACCTATCCCTATTCCTATTCCTATCGCTAACCCTATCCCTATCCTTATACCTATCCTTATACCTATCCCTATTCCTATTCCTATCGCTAACCCTATCCCTATTCCTATTCCTATTGCTATTCCTATTCCTATTCCTATTCCTATCCCTATCCCTATCCCTATCCCTATCCCTATCCCTATCCCTATCCCTATCCCTATCCCTATCCCTATCCCTATCCCTATCCCTATCCCTATCCCTATCCCTATCCCTAATCCCTAATCCCTTATCCTTAATCCCTGATCCCTGATCCCTGATCCCTGATCCCTAATCTCTAATCTCTAATCCCTAATCCCTAATCCCTAATCCCAAATCCTTAATCGCTAATCCCTATCCATATACCTATCCCTATCCCTACCACTATCCCTATCCCTATCCCTATCCCTATCCCTATCCCTATCCCTATCCCTATCCCTATCCCTATCCCTATCCCTATCCCTATTCCGATCCCTATCCCTATCCCTATCTCTGTCCCTATCCCTATCACTATCCCTATCCCTATCCCTATCCCTATTCCAATCCCTATCCCTATCTCTGTCCCTATCCCTATCCCTATCACTATCCCTATCCCTATCCCTATTCCAATCCCTATCCATATCTCTAGCCCTATCCCTATGCCTATTCTATCCCTCCAGACTTTCTAGGGTACCCCTAGTCCACATTTTGGTCGATATCTCGGAAAGCGGGTCGCATAGGGTCTTGAAAATCACCTCTTTTTTAAATACTCACCAACACCTTTTATTTGATACCCATTTTGTAGAAAACCCGTTTGGGGTCACACCTGGTTCATATTTCAGGAAATTCCTCGAATACGGGGTCTTATATGGGACCAATAACTACACCTGTTCAAGCACTCGTCAACAACTTTCATTTGATACCCATATCGTACGAACCCGTTATAGGGTTACCCTGGTCCACATTTTGTGGAATATCTCCAAAACCTTCCCGGATTCGTATACTTTTTTTGGCCATAAACCATGTCGGGCTCAATCGAAAACTACGTGCAAAATTTCATTTAATTCAGTCCAGCCGTTCTGGAGTTAAATCATCAGGGAGGAAAATGCGACTTATTTTTATATAATAGATGAAACTGGGAACATATTCTCCATATGATATTTATACCTACCGTTATCCTTTCAGGACATATTGAGTTCTTAAAGTGAAATTTAGACTTTTTTGTTTGTTTTTTTTTTATATTATTTTTTTTTATGATGTGTAAAACTACTTTAAATAACCTATTAAATGATGTATAGTTTATACAATTCTCTAGTTTTTAAATATTTATTTTTGGCTTTTTTATTATTACATTATTTCTCCGAAAAACATTGTTTAAATAGATATTGGTCTCTAAAGCCATGCATAATTTTTAGGTCAATTTTTGAACTTTAGGTCAAATGCGCGTGGCTATTTCCCACTACAGATGGTCAGATTTTTATGCAGATCTTATTTTCTATTGTCAAGCTATCAGAAAATGCGCGGGGAGCAAAAAAAATCAGCACTTTTGCATTTGTGGTCAGTCTAATATGTATGTATATGAACATGTGTACATATACATATATCATCATATAGACAAACTACATATTGTTATCATGTAATGCCGCCTGCTTAACTAGGCTGTTGTGCTCCGCCTCTGGGGATATTTTGTACTTTGCTGGTTGTCTTTTGCTTTGATTAGTTTAACATTAAATAAATGATTTGCTTCAAAAAGCATAAATGAAATAAAATGAAAATGTAGATATTTCGTTTCATTTGCTTTTGTTGGCTTAAGATTTTGTTGTTGTTGTTATTGTAAGCACGACGTCCGTTCAAGTGTGTCAATGAAGTAGAACTATTACTTGCAAATGGGCGAAGGATGCTATTTAATGCGAGCTTTTAGCAACTGGAAGCCAATTCAAATTTAATAACAAGAAATGATAAAAATAGCAAAACTTAAGCTGAATTTATCTTACAATAACAATTTGAAATGAAATCTCTACAACAAACAAGTGATGCGAATAAAGTAAACTGAAGTGAAAATGAAAACGAAATCAGAATTTATTTTTGACATACGAAAATAATGCGAAATGTTTGAATAATTGCTGCCTCTTTTTGCATTGATTTCATCGGCCGCAGACAATTTGTTTTGTTTATTAAATTCTAAATGAAAAATCATTTTAATAATAGTAGAGATTCTTTTGTAAAAAATAGCCGCTTTCGATTCACAATTTCTCTGCTGGTTATAAATTTCCTTCTGTCAAATTTATATGTGAATGATAGCGAGCAGAGGGAAATTTTTATCGACCAGTTAGCGAGTATGGCTACTACTCATTATGGATTCAAACATTTTTGTTCGATCCGACCTCGCTTGTGTGATGGCGAATCGAAAACGACAAATATTTATTATTCCTTTTGAATTCCTTTTGGTTAGCAGAGTAGGGTTTCAACGATACCACCGAGTACAAGTAAATATTCGATACTTTTGTTACGAAACCGAGTACTTTTTACTCGATGCTTTTTCTCTCCGATATTTCGCCGATACCAATAAGTATCGATACTTTGGGGGCATCGCCAAGCACTTCAAATTTAACATTCCTATTGGCAAGAAAAACAAACTCTTTAACGAAATAAAAAAAAAGAATCGCAAGACTTCAGAGGTGTGGTCTTATTTTGATGACATAAATGTCGTGTTAGCTTCATGCAAACGGTGCTCAAAAGTGGTGAAGCATTGTGGAAATTAAATATATAAAGTAAAATAATTTATTAAAATGTTTCTTTTTATAGCCTTGTTCTGGCGCGTTTACATAATTTACCGGTAAAAAAAATTAGGAACGTTAAACACCATTTTCGTATTATTGCAACAGGAAAATTAAGCTAGAATTTACCATTTACATGTCTATTGAGATAGTACCTTAATTTTCCCGTTAGAATAATACGAAAATTGTGTTCAAAGCTCCTGATTTTTAGCGGTAAATTAAGTAACCGCTCCAGAATAAGGCTGTTTAACGATTTTCAATACCAAGTACGTATCGATGCTTTTCATCCGATACATACTCGAGTACCGATACTTTGTGGCGATACTAAAAGCGAGTACAAGTATCGATACCTTAATAGTATCGTTGGAACCCTATAGCACAGCAAGAGAGCTTTCAATTATTCCAATATTCTGATTGGCTTGTGCGTTAGTGCATGGCGTATGAGCAGAAAATTTGTATGTGGTTAAACTAAAAATGAGTGAAAGGGATACGCTTTCATTTTCATATTTGCAAAATGTGCAACTTTAAAACATTTGCACAAAAGTGAAAAGTGGCAAAGTAAAAACTTTTGTTTAACCGCATTTGCAACATATTTACACGTGCAGACATATATGTATGTATGTATGTGCATGCGCATGGGATTGGTTGAGTATACGTCAGTTAAATTGGTTTTAAATATGTGCCATATAAATACATATGTATGTAAATTTACCATTATATTTTCGTAAAAAATTCACCTTCTTTTCGCCATTAAAAGCAAATTTGTATCATTTTACGTCCAAATCGCATATACAAAAGCATACACACATACATACATAGATATATGTACAAACATATGTACAATAGCGTGCTCGCCAAATGTATGGAAAACAATTTTGAATCATATTTCCTCAACCTCACCCTCTAAGTCAGGGCTGCTCAACGCTCTCGTATTGAAAGTACAAAACTCAATACATCTACAAATTTTGTATATGCACTGAAAAATTTTTTTGCTCATTTAAATTTTTTTTATGAATTCCAATAAAATATTATTTTAGAATTTATTTTCAAATGGTAGTATCACATAAATAAAAATTTTTTATATTTTTTATATGAAAATTTTTTGAATACAAATTTTTTACGGTGCATTCATTTTTTGAATTTTTTTTTCATTACACATTTGTTATTGTAAATTTCGATTTCTTACGGCAGTGCTCGAGCTCCTATACCATAGATGCTCATGCCTATGCCCTTGAATCACATTTGTTTTTATTTTTCCCCCCAGACATAGGCACAGATACAAATTCGCCCTTTGAATATGAAAATAAAATTTTCTTCCCCTGCCATATGCCCTCAGGTATAAAAAATTTTAAATGAATGTGATTGAGTTTCTTGTGGAAAGTGCGAAGCTACGTTATCCACTCATAAGAAATGAAATTTTAAAATACTTGTCCATGTTCGGAAGCACTTATATTTGCAAAAAAGCCTTTTCTAGCCTTAGGTTAATCAAAACAAACCAAAGAAAGCTTTTATCACAAAAGAATTTGGAAGCAATTCTGCAATTATCCACCTCTGATTTGACAATAAATATTGACAATTTATTAAACAGCCTTGAATAAACTTATCACTTATTATTATTATGTAATATGTAGATACATTTTTTTATATGTACGAGTTCATATCTTAATTTAATTTAAATAAAATATGTTGAAGATATTGTACATATGTATGTATGTATTTATGTTGTATGTAAAATTTTCCAATCATACAATAAAAATTTACTTGTAGTTTGTAACTTTTTTTTAAATCTAACACAAATTTTTTCTGAGTGCACTAATAAATTTTTGTAGATATATTGGAGTTTCCCCATTCAATACGAGAGCGTTGAGCACCCTTGTCCTATACTATGGTGGAATAAACAGGTGACGTAAATAGAAGAGTGCGACGCTATTCTCAAATAGTAAGCTCTTTGAAACGGTAGGGTTGCATTTCCAGAGGGAAAAGGGGGAAAAATGTAGGGCTAAATTGGCCGGATCCGGTCCAAAAAGAGGAGTAAATTATTTATATATTTGTCTTATTGTTGAAGGTAAAATACTATATTTTATATTATATATATTATTTACAATTCTTAAGAAGCTTTTATTCATTCTTGAGAAACAAAAAATTGGTGGATATGAATATAAAAATTAAAACAAAACGCCTTCAAAGTTCAAACGACGATATATTTCACATTTAACCAAATATATGTATTGAGTTCAATATCTGGTAAAAGTTATAATCATTAGTATCAGGTTTCGTTTTTCCGAATTCGGTACAAATTACTGAAAAAATATAAAACCCAGCGAGTTTCGTATGAAAAAGGCAAACATAAAGCGACAATATAATTCATACTCAACTGGATATATTGAACTCAATATCTTATAATCGTTAGTATCAGCGTGTATTGTTTGGGCATTCAATATATCTATCCAATCTCAACGGATATGGTGATCCGGGTATTACAATTTTCGGAGTTGTTCCTCTGTAAAAATATTTTTGACACCTTTCAATATTGTCTCGTATCGTGCCCTTTTGGTTTTTAGATAGTTATTTTCGCTTTCTAGAAGTTTTATTTGCAACTTTAATCTTGCTATTTGAAGAAGCATTGCATCCTTGGAAACATATTCCTTGCTAGAGCGAAAACCGTTTCCAAACAAGTTTTTAAATAATAATACATATGGAGAGTAATATGTAATGTTTGTGTTGCATGGTCTCGCTTTTCACAAATACCACAGTTTTCGAAATCCCAAGATAAGGGACACCACAGGCATCGACACTGTTTCCTTTGTCAGCAAGCGTCGTTTTGCTGGGTTATGGGCATTCGACAAAATGCAGCACGCACACTTTTGAATTTAGTGTAGGCATCACACCGCTGCTTTCCCTAGCAGAATTATATCTGCGTCTGTTGGTCTGTGGGAGGGCCAAACATTCTGAAACTCGCCGCCGTTCAAGGTTTTCTACAACGGGCGTAGCTTGTTTTTGGCATTTTTGAAATGATGGCGCGAAAATTTAAATTTTAACGATTTTTTTCTTCTTAAATAATAAAATTGTCAAAGGAAATAAAAATGTTACAAAACAACTATTGTTTTAAATTTTTTCCAAAAGTCGCTCCTTCATACACCTAAAATACACATAAAAACAACACTTTTTTGGGATCAACTGGGGGCAACATTGGAATTTCATTTTCAAAGAGCCGAATAACAGGAGGAAGAGAAAAACAGAATGAAATAGCTGCCTACTTACGTCACCTTGTTATTACACCATGGTCCTATACAAAGTGCCTTTGCTCTGCACATTCAATATGAATCATAGGCACATACATATAAAATTTTTTTTATATCTGAGTGCTTATGGGAGTGCAAAGAAAATTTTATTTTCATATTTGAAGTGAAAATATGTATCTGTGCCTATGATTCGGAACAAAACAAAAACAATTGTGCTTTGAGTGCCTATGAGGTGAGCAGCCCTGCTCTAAGTCAATGCTAATCTGGTCGAAGATTCTACGTGAACATTTTTGTTCCCAACGGAGACCGTTAAGAGGTGTCGCATAGAGTTATAATCTGAACTTTGACCCCTGTACTACACCCCTTAACCGTCGCTGATTGAAGAAAATCGCTAACTTGATCTCGGGGACCAGCCTAATGTACATGTGAAACGTTAGCATCGACTGTGATTTTCGGCAACTCTTACTTACGGAAATGCTAATAACAACAACGGAAACCGTTTTGTTCGGCTAAGTGACATTTGTGTGCTTTGAAAGCTGTTTTTCGGGCTTCTTATAGACATGCATATAGATATACATACATAGATACATTCAAGCGGTGGAGAGTTGAAAGTTCCTTGAATGAATTAAGGGCAAAGGAAACGCTTTAATTTGTGTCAGAACAAATGTAAGTTTGTACATAAAGCAATTCATGCATGGGAGTAGGTATCTTAAAATACTTAAATGTAAATGTAAAACTAAACAAAGTTCGCTGCTAATGAAGCAGGGCAAAAACAAACACAAAAAGAAAACCGCTGCGCTGATATTGCCTTTCCGAATGCCACTAAAAGAGTTTAAGTAAAAAAAATTGAATTATAAAAAATAGAAAACAAAAGCCAGGAGTTACATATAACAGCAATTTACGCATATGTACTTAATTTTTTTCTTTTTTCCTACGAGTACGAAGCAGCAAAAGCCCTGTGTCTAACCCGAACTAAACCTCTTATAGTTATGTACATATGTGTATGTCAACGCGTATGTATTTATTTTATACGCATATATGTATAAATATATTCCCAGTTGGAAAGGTGGTCGTGCGGACGCATGAAAAGATGTAGGAAAAATTTGCATAATTTTTTCATCTAAACTCTATGTTGTGCCATCTTATAGGAAATCGGATACACTCTAGAATGCAACCCAATGTAAGCGAAGAGGTAAGCTATCGGCTCTCAGCTATAACATTGAATCTAGCAACAAAAACAATTATGAGAATCAGGTTTTCTTTAGTTTTGCTTTTTATAATGACGACAACAATTCACAGATTCTTTTTTCGAAAAATTAAGGACCAATATAATGTTGAATGTCCCACTAAATGATCGCGTTAGATGAAGCAGTGAAGGGGAAGATGGTGCGACAATGAGAGAAGCTGAGGATAACAAGCTGGAGTGAAGTTACATATTTCTAGTTGGAAACCCGATGAAGGGGATGAAGAGAAAAATGCAAAAAAAATATTTTTTATTTTTAAGTGAGAAAATAAACCGACACTGAGATCACGGCAAGAGCGACTCTCATACAAACATTCCTTTTTGCCTTACCTTGGCAGGGAAAAGTGGATACATGACTTTCCTAGGACAACGCAATGAAAAAAAATTAAAGCGTGAATAACGGGTATTCATGAATATTGATGTGTAAACTGTTTCGAAATCGGATATTTATTCCCTTTTCCTTATTCCTTTTTTCCTGGTTTTCTATGGATTAAAAGGCGACTATCGTTTTTGTAATTTTTTGTTGTCAATATGACTGCTACTATTTTGTCGTTTTTGTTTGTTTTGGTTTTTGACTTTTGATTTTTTATGTTGTTTTGTTTTGTATTGCTCAGAAACATGCAAGATCATCCGAGTCCACGTATGACCCATATCTGGAGACCCGGCCTAGGGTTCACAATGAAAAGAGTTTCATATCGAAGTCCTGCTCAAAACCTTTCATTTGATACCAATAATGCTCAGAAATATTCAAGGATCATCCGGGTCCTCCTTTTGACCCATATCTGGAGACCCGGCCTAGGGGTCACAATGAAAAGAGCTTCATATCGAAGTCCGGCTCAAAACCTTTCTTTTGATACCAATATTGCATAGAAAATTAGATAGGTAGATGTAGGTGTGCATATCCATACATTTGCATACATGTTCAAACAGGTTGGTCCTTTTTATTTTGCCTATTTGTCGCATTGTTGCAGAAAACAACAACAACAACAACTTCACTTCGCTTCGTTGCTGTTGTTGTTGTTATTTGTATTTGCACGGCTATGCATGCAAGCATTTGTAAGTACATGTCTATCTACCTACCTACCACTGACAATGCCAAGCGATTCACACGGACATAGCAGCGCACTAACACAAAGGTCATTTACGGTTTACGCGTAAACTTTACCTGTTTTTCGAAATCACTCGTAGCTACAGCAAAGATGTTTACACATCAAAAATCATGCATTCTGGAACGTATACTCGTAGATGCTATGGCCTTTATGTATATCCATTTATAGATGACCATACATTACCTTTTCCAACTGGAACTCCTTTTGTTGTTATAGTTGTTGATATTATCGCCATCCTTCAACTTTAATTACACTAAAACATGAAATGTGTGCTGCATGTGGTTTGTAGTTTGTAGTTATAAATTTGCCGCTTGTAAAGCGCGGGCGGAGGACGACACTGCCTATGAGTGATAGTTTTTCCCCGGAAACGTGTAGCTGTGCCGTGTTTTTGTGTGGTTGTAGCTTGTATTTTGCATGCTTAGCCCACTGGCTGTGTGTGTCCCTTTACAAGCAAGCAAGCAAATAGATAAAATAAAAGTAATGGCTTTAAATCTTGTTGGTTAGCAAAAAAATAGTCGTTTGGGTTAAGCTGCAGCACTTCATATTTTGTTACTCATATTAATTATTATTTTTTAATTGCGTTGCCAACATAATTTATTGCTATCGTGTATATTTATGCATATAGATATGTACATTAGAGCGTATCACGGTGTAGGGAGGAAAAAAAAAGTTGAAAATGTTCCCCCCAGTTTGAACACTTACCTTATGAGGTTTTCAAAAAAAAAATTTTTAATTATTTTGTCACCCTGTAAAAACAGCGAAATTTCTTTTTTTCTATAATTTCTATATTTTACGTTCGATTTTCAAAAGTGATACATTTTTAGAAAGGCATTCACCAAGGCAATATTTCATCCATAGAAACTTTTAGTCCATCATGCCAAGTTCAGATCTTATTCTATTTTTACTAAAACCAACACCCTGTATTTGAAAAAAAAATTGTTTCCTGAAAACTAAGAGCTGCTCTAGCTTACGCCAGGTTAAGATATTTCACAAAATTGTGTTTAATGAACACTTTTCTTGCTCTATCTTTTGTTTCACGAGGATGCTCAAAACAAAACTAGAGTACCTAATCTAAATCACAAATTTCTGCTCTAGCTTTTTTTGTGGAGTAAGTTAGAGCAGAGAAGCAATTGTCAGTCAAGAAAAAATTAATTTTTGAAAAGTTCAAAAAAACTAGCTTGCAAGAAAAACCACGTTTGGCATGCGTGCATTTGTGCATTTGCATTAATTTTGAGGATTAACAAAAAAAAATAAATGGAAACTATAAAGATTCAAGTGTTTCATGGCATTTCTGCTCTGAGTTGCTCTAAGTTGCTCTATTTCTATTTTGACAGCTGCCCTACTCTGCTCTGCTCTAACCTGCTCTGAACTTTTTTTGTTCATTAAACAGAGCTAATATTAATAAATAATAATCTTTTTTACTCATATAATGATGTCAAAACTATATTCAAGGCTATATTTACTTTATTCAAAAAAAATTTTTTAATACAGGGTGTTGCTTTTAAATAAATTTTAATAAAAGCTAAAGTTGGTGTCGCAGGTTAATGGCTTATATGGACGAAATATGACACGGGTTAAAACCTTTACAACAATATAATGCCCGTTGAAATCAAAGACCAAATAGAAAAGTTATAAGCAAAAAACGAATTTCGCTGTTTTTACAGGGTGCCGAAAAAATTTTTTTTTCCATTTTTGAAATCTCCAACAAGTAAACATTGGAACCAGGGGGGAACATTTTAAACTTTTTTTGGTGAGACGCTCTAATGTACATGCCCATATGTGCTGAAAGCCAAAGCAAATAGCGCAAGAATGACTTTTTTTGAAGGTTAATCAAAAATTTTTTTGAAAATAATGGGCCGCATGATACAAACAATCAAGGTAGTTCCATTTCACTTTGACATTGTCATTTTTGATTATAATATGGATTATTGACGTCTCATTTTAAGTCAAAAATATAGAATAGCGTTGCCCAATCAAAAGTTTTTGGCTGAGGATATATTTGAACAAAATATTGGGTATTTTAAATGAAATGGTGTTTTACACATATGCTAATCAACAAAACAAATGAGCCGATGTAATGAGCTTTTCAAAGAAAATAAAAAAATAAGTTATTCATAAAAAACAAAATAGATTTATGCAGTTATTAAAGTCGAAAAATGGTATCAAACCGTCCTTTATACAATATTTGAAAACTGTTCGATTTTTTATGAATAAGGTAAGAGTTCTTGATTTTCTTTATATGTATTATTTATTGCGTACGTATAAATATATATATCCATATTTGGTTTCAATGTTTTATACAAGAATATTTCCACATTTAAAAAAAAATATTTATTAAAAAAATTGTAGTAGCAGTTGTAAATTGAATGTAAATTTAGTTTAAATTTTTATGTTGCAATTTTCTTTAGTTTTTACTTACGTTACTAAATTTATTTTCCTTTATTTTATTATTTACCTAATTCTGAAATAGATTCTTCGCAAAAAAATCTTTTTAGTACCTTTTCATCTAAATTAAATTTTGTATTTACTAATAAATTTTGCATATACGCATGCCATCGACCGCACTTGTTTTTTCGGTTGCAAGTTCATAAGTCGTGCCAATATTCCTAATTTCTAAACCACTGAAATTTTTCAATGAAATTCACAGGAGGTGTAGTGGGAATGTAGTACCTATGTACTATATTCCACAAACTTGCCGCAACTTATTTTAAGAATAAATCTTATTTTTTATATAATTATTTTTGATCTGATGTTATGAAGAATTTAACACGTAAATGTGCGTATTTATATATATATACATATATCAATATTTAAATTTAAAAAATTCGTTTTGTTGCAATCGATACCATGATTACCATGGAAATAAAAAATAACATAAATGGAGGATTTTTAGCACTGAATATGGCAGCACGAAATGTCATAATCCATATAATTGTCAGGTGGTTAATATGGCGACAAAAATTTAACGTTTACACTACCTTCTTTCTTGTATCATGATGGGCCGTAATAATAAAAACCAAACAAATGCTTTTACTCCAGATTTCAGAAATTTGACATTAATTTGTCTGCACCAAATTTCTAAATTTGAATAAAAGGTCTGAAATCTTAAGCAAAAGCAAATGCTTGGCTTTTATTAATATGACCAAATGTGTGATTTTATAAAAAATCCAGTCCATACACCAGCAATTCAAAACACCGAAACCGACTGCCCATAGCTACTAATAACAAATCTTTTGCCCGCAGAATCCATAAAAAATTCTTTAAACCCTAAACACAATTTAAGTGTACTCGTAAGTGTAGCAATAAAACAAGCATCGAAACAGTCAAACTGAAAACAAAAGAATATAAAAAAATATCTTTCTACTTATTTAGTTTTATGGCTGTCTGTGAGCTATTAAATAACTTTCTCTCTTTCTTCAATTTAAGTGCTGCCATCAAAAATGTGCGCTAACCGCCATCACCGAGGTATGTAAGACAGAGCATAGCAAATGGCAAATGGATCGATGGCGAACAAAAAACAGCAGGCAACAACAATAAATAAAGCAATCCAACTTTTTGTTAAGCCAATAAAACGGCAAAGCGAAAATCAGCAAGAAGACAGCAAGACGATAACCAATAAGAGAAGCAAAAACAATAAAACCAACAACAACAACTATCAAGCAACAAACATTAATTGAATGTTCGGTCAGCGTGACAGTGAGTCAGTCACTCGTTGAAAGCGTACATCAAGATTGACAAGTGACAAGTGTTGAGTGGCAAGTAACTGCGCTAACCAAAACACACTCCATTATCAGTATCGTCATCCGCATCATCACCATCATGTTGGTCTCACAGCCCACAGCTCCAATTACCCAAATCGATGCCAATGTTTCTCCATACAACACATCATCCAACTACACTTCCACCTCCACCTCCACCTCGACATCCACATTCACAGCCACAACTATGAATCCATCACGCACATATTTAGTCGATATGGCCACACAAATGCTGGCGGCTGCCCTCAGCAACTTAGCTTCGGCTAGCCCCATCTACGTCGATAGTACGCGCAACAAAAGTGCTGCCGAGCAAAGTATTTGGCGGCTGGCGAATGTTGGCGGTAGCGGCGGTGGCGGTGGTTTTGCTGGTGGTGGTGGTGGTGGTGGTGGTGTGGATAATCACAATACGTTGATTGGAGGTGCTGAGAGCAACAACAACGACGCCGACGATGATCCAGCCTCGGATTATGTGCCGCCCGGCCAACGGCCAGAGACATACATCATAACGGTGCTATTCGCGCTCATTTTTATTGTTGGTGTTTTAGGTAATGGCACTTTAGTGATAATATTTTTTCGTCATCGTTCGATGCGCAACATTCCAAACACGTAAGTTGGTTATTTACTTGCTTAGATCTTTATGTATATAAATACGTACATCAGTGTCGAGAATGAAGAAGTGCTTCGTTTTTTTTGTTGCTTGTGGCGGTTTGTGTGTTGTTTGCAGCCTTTTTTTTGTTTCGAATGAGCTCGTAAACAGCAAAAGTCAAACGGGTACTTTGGTGGGTGGTTTGTGTGGCTGGCGTGTTGGTGCATGAATGTGCATGTTTGAATGTATTCTTTTTTTATTGTTTACACATTTCCATTTCCGTTTAGTGTTGTCAAAACAAGTTTTTCTCATCCATCACTTTATCATATTATAAAAAACAAGAAATAAAAAAACGAAATAAAGAAGGGAACTAACACTCATGAACGACTGTCCGGGTTAATGCTTAAACATTTATTTTGCCGATTTATATAATATTAACTTTTTTAAACGGTAATCGTTAAGCTTTAGCATGGCTCTCCTCTGCCCTCCCCCGCCCCTTTGCCAATTTCGTGCTAAAGTAAAAAAAAGTATCTGAATGAAACTGCGCACGGATATTGAGTACTTTTAATTAAAAGTGTATTTGTAACAATTAGTTGCTCATACGCCACGTAGTTCTTTTTTGGCTCGCTATTTAATTAAGTGCGCCTTGGTCAACTGCAAAAAAAAAAAAAAATAGGCAACTTTTATGAAACCGCGGCAAAGCCGAAAGTAAATTGAACTTGATATACATTTTTGGTTTATTGCTGTCAGTCAAATAGATACAAACTACATACAGATATACATACATATGCACATTAGACCGTATCGCAAAATAAAAGTTCGCCGTAGTGACTTTAAAAATAATATGTTTCCTGACTTTATAAAGCGGGGGTCAAAATAACCCTTTCGTAGAGGTGCTAGATGGTTAAAATATTCTAGAAAATTATTCGCCATAAAATTTTAATTTTCAGAAAAAATCTCTGTAAAATGGTGCTAAAATAACAGTGGAAGCGAAAAACTTACATATGAGGCATTCCACATGAAAAGATAGGTCGACCTCTCCGATTTCCTTCAAATTCAGAATACATGTAGTATTTGACATCTAGAATTGTGTGTCAAAAAAAATTTGTTTGAAATTTTCAATATTCTGGATTTTATTGACATTTGAAAAATTTTGACAGCTTTTTTTTGAGTAAAATATCTTTTAAACTATTAATTTTAGAAAAAAATCTTATACTACAAAAAGTTTTTAAAATTATTGAAATTTATAAAAAAAATAAAATTTTTTCAAAATTTTTAAAAATACTATGATTTAAAACAAAAATAATTTTTTTTTTTCAGTGTATAGTCATGAAGGATAGCACCGATTTTCTTTAAAAAAATCTCAAATAAAATTCAATGTGTCCTTAAACTACCCTCCAAATTTGAAAGAGGGGTTTTTTTTTTGTTTTCGAGAAAAAAATTTTGAAAATTTTATGTTGATTAAATCTATGATTTTTACACACTGTAAGTTTGTGATAGAACAACTGTTGGACTCTATAACATTCCGAAATGGCATTAATATTATGAAAGAATAGTTTTTTCTTTTAAATTAGATTATAAATCATATACTGAAATTTAGGTTGCTTTTTCTCTGAGTGTATGTATATTAAGGCGGTACAAACTAAGTACTGGATTGAAGTGGCCAAAATGGCGCCCTTAGGGTTAATGCGATTATAGAGTAGAAGCCCTCCTCTCAAGCCAAAGACATTGGTGTATTAAACCTAGGGATCTGGCCATAAATACCAAAGATATGAAAATATGAATTTTAGCGACATCTAGCGGCGTCCAAGCAAGGTTTTTTACGGAAATCTTTTCCAACAAGACATCATAAGGCGTGGACGTTTTTTCGTCACTATCAAGTGAGACGGCCTAATGTACATATCGCCAGCTGTGCTTCTGCTTTTTCTAACGCCATCCAACTTTTATATCAACCTGCGTATGAGTGTGTGTGTCTGTGTGTGTTTGTGACTTAATATAAACATCATTTCGCTCAAAATTAAATCTTTCATTTTTCATTTTCTCGAAAGTGGGCATTAAAAGCTTTGCCAAGTGCGCATTACTTCACAAAAAAAAAACTCATCAATCAACTGAATTAATTGTGTTGTGTTGGCTGAAAGGTGCAACAGATCAAAATAAAAAATGAAAAATTAAGCAATTCAGAGCTTTGCATAACTGAAACGAAGCAAGCTACAGCGTTTGAATCTTTCAATTGCTCTTCATACATACATAGATACATACATACATACATACATACATCAAGCATATGAATGAGCCAGTGGGCCGGTTGGGTTTGGCGACTGGCAATTGGCAGTTGGTGGTTGACTCTATAAGCAAATACCATCACTTGACTCCTTCAGCAGAGACACCGCCATAACTGCCTGCCATAACTGTTTTTGTTCGGTTCTTGATTTAATTTTCGCACATTTTTGTTTGCCTTTGTTTTCTCTTTTCTTGTTTTCATTTGACTTTGATGTGCTTGCATACCTGGCGCCTGTCATTTATCTATTCGCATCACACACACACACACACACACACACACACACACACACACACACACACACACACACACTCATGCACAGTTTTGTGGCATTGCCAAGCTGGTCTCATGGCAAAATGCCTTCCTGGCAATATTTCGCCAAAGGCTGTTTAGCAGTTTCATTTGCTTTTGTGGTTTGAATGAACCGCTGCCGGTCGTTTATCCTGCCTGCCTGCCAATACCAAAACACCGATGCTACATTGTCCTAGTATTTTCGCTGAAAATAGAGATTTAATTTTCAATATGAGCTTAAAGTGTTTATACATGCATGACAGGCGTAAGCAGATCGGTGTTTGCGCGTGTGGTTGCGGCAGCTGGAGAAACTGGGGCTGCTTTGGAAGCGATAAGTTGTTATGAGACAAGTTCTTTATTTGTTTCTTACTTGTTTAAGCTTTGTTTGGCTTTAGGTCACGTATATATGTATATGTGTGTATGTGTGAACGTGTGTGTAGATGGGTTTTGTGTGCATGTGTGTGCCAGCTTTTCGTAGAAATATTTGGTTGATTGGAATTTTCAATTTTACGGCTTGACTGCTTAAACGCTTGGTTGGGCGGAAATCGTGGTGGCGTGGCGGGGGCGTATGAGTGATATTTTTCTAAAAATTTGTATACAAGTACTTGTGATAGATACATATATGTACATATGCATGTACAAAGGTATTTACATATGTAGACATGCACGTGTGCATATGTAGTTGCATAGTATGTGCATGTGTATAGCACATTAATGTATATGTATTAGGCATGGGACTATTCGAATAAAAATTATTCAAATAAAAAATTCTTTTATTCGAAAGGTATTCGAAATTCGAATAATAATTATTCGAATAATTTATTCGTATATTCGAATAATTATTCGAATACTACTATTCGAATAGTATTATTCGAATAATATTATTCGAATAGCATTATTCGAATAGTATTATTCGAATAGTGTGATAAATATATATACATATGTACACACGTGCTCGCTGTTTGTGCATAGACATGTAGATACGTGTTTTTATGTTATTATAAATATGTGGATACATACATACGTGTGAAGGGAAGTGGTAGTTTTTTGTTATTGTGTGTATGTATGTATGCATGTACATATGTATGCTTTTGCTTTTGGAAGTATAAACATATGTATGCACGTACGCTGGCTAGCTACTAAATTTGGAAGTGCGGTTTATATGAGTGTACAATGTACATACATATATGTACGTAGTGTCCCAGAAATTTGGGAATTCTCGTTAGTAGGTAGATCTTCCTTTATGATTGTAGGTACATACATACATATAAGTGAAGGAATTTCATAAAGCGTGGCAAAAAAAGCAAACACAATATACCTACCTACCTAATATGTATTTATCTTAATATGGATAGGTACCTACCTATATATTTAAAATTGTATTTAAATAAAGACAAAGGACAAGGGATCTCGCCATATATTGTTGAATCTGTGTAAGAATGAGGAAAAAATTAAATCAAGGTATAGGTATTTCTCAAGATATATTAGAGAAACTTGAAACTTTAGAGTATTTGTACCCATATGGACCTAAATAATGTCACCAAAATTTGTCAGGATCGGACCGCTAAAACATATAGCTGCCATACAACCGATAGTTCAGATATAGCTTTTTTGGGGTATAGCTTCTAAATTTAATCTACTAGAACGTTTCTAAATAATCTTTATCCACATAGATTTCCGAATTGACAGTGGAATTTAATAAATATTTAGCAATATAGAATTTCATTTTTCCGCGATTTTACGCGTTCCCCTTAGCTATTGTACTTATGTTCACTATTTGTGCTAGTGTACAATTATCTTCATCGAAAAAATAGAAAATTTTGTCAATTTAAGTTATTCTAAGTTTAAATTACTTGAACTAATCGTTATGACCACGAATGCGAAATTTTGTCGCGTTCGCCATGTCACGTTACAGATTTTTTCCTAAGGTTATAAAAACCAAACTAGTGCATATATTTTCACGATAAAACCATCAGTAGAGAGCTACATTATTCTACTTTGATCTCTAAACGTTACTTCTTAAATGATGGACCAAAATTAGCAGAATTTTGAACTTTTCTGATAGCATCTAGGTACAAATTTGATTTTCGTTCGCCATCACTCTTTAAATGCTAATACCTCAGAAGCCTTAAACCGATACTACTTCTTATTTTCATCGATTATAGTGCTGCTCAAGTGCTTTCAAAAGACGAAAATCAGAGGAAAAATATTCACGCTATGCATACTTCGTTGAGCTTTAAAGATGTGCGAACGTCACGTTCGACATTCTGGAACTGCCCCTATACTGTTGTAAGCCGTTAATTTTTTTAATAATGGTTATATTAAATGAGTTTAATAGCATTAAGGTTTTTTTGCATACATATTTACATACATACAGTGGATCTCAGAAGTATTTTGCATAATTCCTGTCCTAAGAAAACTTTAAAAATTCCGTTTTTCTTCGAATTCTTTCCAAAATTTTTTAATATGGTATTATAGCCCAAAACGAATGCCTCTACCCTAACCACAATTAAGATAAATAATAGGTAGGTACTTAGGTATGTAGGTACATAGTGTTTGCTTTTTTTGTCACTCTTTATGGAATTCCTTGCACCTACAAACATAAAGAAAGTTCTACCTAGTAACGAGAATTCCCAAATTATGCATATAAATATGTACACTCGTACAAACCAGCGTGCACTTCCAAATTTACAAACTAGGCGCTACAAAAACCAAAAGCATACATATGTACGTACAATAACAAAAAAAAATCCACTTCCCTTCACACGTGCATACATATGTCTCCACATACACATTTATAATAACATACAAATACATATGTACATATACCTACATGTCTATGCACAAAAAGCGAGCACGTGTGTACATATACTATGTATGTATATATGTATAACACTATTCGAAAAATACTATTCGAATAATACTATTCGAATAACTACTATTCGAATAATTACTATTCGAATAATACTATTCGAATAATACTATTCGAATAGTACTATTCGAATTTTTTCCCACGAATAATATTATTCGTTTATTCGAATAACATT
Source organism: Urophora cardui (assembly GCA_960531455.1). Classification (NCBI taxonomy): domain Eukaryota; kingdom Metazoa; phylum Arthropoda; class Insecta; order Diptera; family Tephritidae; genus Urophora; species Urophora cardui. The sequence goes on from OY482670.1 coordinate 1,830,538, forward strand.
TATTCGAATATTATTCGAAAAAAGTCCCACTACTAATATGTATGTATGTATATGTATAAGCTGCCCAAAAAATACAAAATTAAATTGGCAACGTAAGCAAGCAAATATTTACGAGCATCTTCAACCAAGATACATACATACACATATTCAATTTGCATACAGAGTGCTCAGCCATCTTACAGCACATTTATGTATTTGCTTACTTGAGCAGTTACAGTTTGCCAAAATACATCAAATTTTTATGTTTTATGCCCTTTGCACACTTTCGTTTCTTTGCACGTGTGTGTGACTTTGGGTATACATATATGTTTTGCTGTTTAAATAAATATTTTATTTGCCACGCCAATTTAACAATTTATACCCGAATAAATATTTTGATAAGCTATCGTCCACTTTGCTATTTCTTACCCCTTGCCTTACCTGCGGCCCATCGTATCATCATCTCCTTCATTGCTCCCGTGCGCACAGTTACATTCTATCGCTAGCCTTGGCCGATCTGCTGGTCATAATCATTTGTGTGCCATTGGCTTGCATTGTCTATACGCAGGAGAGTTGGACGTTTGGCGCTGAGATGTGCCGCATCAGCGAGTGCTTCAAAGACATTTCCTTCGGCGTTTCGGTATTCACGTTGACAGCCTTGTCTGGGGAGCGTTATTGTGCGATAGTGAATCCGTTGCGCAAATTGCAGGTAAGCGTTTGCATACATAAATACTAACAAACATACACACATATGCATACATTTTACTTAAGATCTTTGTAATGAAATAACTCATATATGTATATGTATGTATATTTTATTTTTAAGTTCAATTTTTAATGCGAATATTCTTATCTTTAATTTTTGGCTCATTAATTTGGCTTGGCGCAGACAAAACCTTTAACCGTTTTCACCGCTACTGTGATTTGGCTGGCCGCCATTTTGTTAGCGATGCCATCTTTCGTCGTCTCCGATATACAGGAGATACATTTGTCGCCGAACAAAAGCAACAATAACTTAACAATTATCGTCTGTTCGCCATTCGGACGCAATCGCCCAAATTTGGAATCATATTCGAGGTAAGCTGCTTATGTGTATACTTACATATGTAGGTATGTTTGTAGGTATGTTTGTGTGTTTTGTAGTTGAACTTGGCAGCGGCGTTTGCTTCTTTGTTTGTTGTTGTTACTGTAAACTTGTTTTGCTTTATGCTGAAAAATGTTATTTTTTGTTGTATGTCCTCTTTATTGCTGTGCCCTTGAATTACAGATCATATTTCCTTTGTGGCAAAGCAAATAAAGTTTATCTTTATTTATTTAAAACAACTTAACAAAAACAAAAGTAAAGTTTAGGCCAAAAATGATGCACAAAAACAATTCACTTAACAACGGCTTTGTTTAGGCTTTCATTCACATTTGCCCACCCGTTAAGCGTCTTACATTTCATACGGCCAGTTACAGTTTTAGTCGAAGATGGGATCCTTTTTATCAGTTTGACGCACATACATGCGCATTTGCATACATTTATTTCAATGACATGTGTTTCTGTTGTTGCTTTGTTATTTGCTGAAACCGCACCATTTTTGAAAAAATTGTTTTTGTTATTTTATTTGGGTTTGAGTGAAGAAATCTTTTCGCCACTTTTGGTGTCTTGGCGTGTGTGTGTTATTCCATCAAAATAAATGAAAAATGTCACACAAAAACGCTGATCGTGTACAAAGGGAAGGGACCAGGAAAAACAATTGGTTATTTATGTCGTTCATATGTAAAGATATTCCAGCATACAAATTACCCAAAGCAAAAAAAATTTAAAATACAAGAGAAAATCGCTGTAAGAGGGTAAAATAGCATTTCCACAACTGCGTATTTGCCGTTTTTTAAATCTCACATGAGCAAATAAATTGCCTTGAAAATATATGTATGTACACACCTACACTCAGAGAAAAGATGCGGGCTAAAATCAAGCTATGTCGTACTTGTTTTAAGAACTACTGAAATTAAGGAAAAATATATAAAATTTAAGTTTCTCCAATCTTGAAACCAGAATTGCATTCTTGAAGCAAGATAAAAATCTTTTTTAAGAATAACATTCTCGATTTAAGAATGAAATTCTTAATTTAAGAATACTAGCGTCAACTGTTCTCTGAAAAGATACATACATACATACATATGTACATAATTTTCAATTGTTGTTGCTTTTTTTATTCAAACGAAAAATTTTTGTAACAGAAAAAAAAAATTTACATACAATTTACGAAATGAAATACAAAACTCAATTTACACTGCTTTGAAGAGGCGCTAATGGCAGTTGCGGGGACTCCAACGCCATCATCTCATAAGAGGATTTGCAGTTTTGCGGCGTGAACTTTTGTGTGCATGACTCCAATGGTCATGGCAGCTTGAATCGTGCACCAGACAATGAAATCTTGGAAGTATGTATCAATGGTTTATCTATCTTTTATTACTGTGCCTGTTGCCATCTTCTGAAATCCCTTAAGGTTCACAATCGGCATAAGAACTATAGGGCATAGAGCCATTGTCGGCCACTTTCCATCAAGAAGGAACGCAAACAATAATTGCTCATTCCATTATGGTTTTCATTGGCATGGAACAGGCCTACGTGTCATGCGCATTGGGCATCAATTATAATATTATCTTAAGACCTGTTTTGCATAAATATGTACATATTTCTAGTTTTATAATATTCGAAGTGCGCGGAATATACATATATATATTTTAAGTATATGTATGTAAAAAGTGAATTGTATGTTATATATATAATGTATGTATATATGTATACACGTATGTACATTTCTGAAAATAAATCAAAATAAAATACAATTCAGTGAAATAACCATTTTTATTTTTTTGTATTTTGTGAGGTGGGTTAAATTATTTCGAATTGTGAATTTCGAAAAAATCGCAAAATCAAGAACAAATATTCTTCAAACAAAGTTGAACATTCTTTAAACAAGACTTTACATTCTCAAATCAATCATGGGCAATGCTGAAAATAAGTTTATAAAAGCTTGTTATTCTCAAAAAATATGATCCTAAAAATAAGAATATATTCTTGATTTTAACATTTTCGAGCTTAACATACTTTCATAACGTTTTCGGCTTGATTCAAGCCCGCTATACAGAAATTTAGATTGCTTTTTCTCTTAGTGTAAAGCTTGTTTCACTGGAACTAACTGGTACTACGCGTGTATGCAAATTTCTTTTAGCTTTAAAAGAAATGAAAATAGAGAAGAGAAAAGAAAAAAAAAATAGAGAAAAGAAAAGAACAAAAATTGTTATCAGTGAAGCCTTAAATCCATGCCAAAATTGTTATTTATTTTTTGTTTGTTTCGGTAGACCTTTCCTTTCCGCCGCTGTGTTATAACACAGAAATCATTACCCTTTTTGGGTAAGACGCACATTCACGTGACATTTACATACATATGTACATATGTATTTATTCACATACATACACCCAAAAGCATGTAACTAGGCCATAATAGGGCAAGTGATTTTATATTATTTCAACACATTCACACAATTGTTTGTTATTGAGTACGTTCAGAAGGCGCAACCGTGGCGCAACAGTTGCGCAACTCTTGTGTTTTATCTTCTGAACGCAACGTTGAGTATTTCTGATCAACACAACATGTTGTGATTTTGGAGACTTTTTTCCATCATAAATTTTTTACGCTCACTTTAGACAACATGTTGAACTTACGATTTTGACATATATACAAAAATATAAATAGTGTTTATGAATTTTGGAATGTAATAAAAATGTTTCAAAGCCGCGAAATTATTGGCAATTACGTTGGGGATAATTAAAATAATAATTTGTTTATTTAATGGATCAGCTCGTTCAGAAGGCGCAAATTGTATCACTTTCCGATTACTGATATCTACACAACAGTTGTGCTCCACCGTTGCGCCTTCTGAACGTACCCATTGTCTTTTTTTTCATCCACAGTTGATTTTACAATTTTTATGTCATATTAAATTTCCACTTTTCGACATCAAAATTACACTGACACACACATATATGTATACGCCGCCGCATACCAACACACAATGCGTGCGACGGAAATGAAATGAAAGGAAAAGTGAAAATGAAAGAAATAAAAGTGTAAATAATAATAAAGCAAATGCCATTTGATGTACGAGTATTATGCTCTGGGGAAAGTCTGCAAGTCACAAATGTTTTGAATGTTTTCAATGAATAAATTTATTTGCAGCGGCATTCGATTTGCTGCTGTTCGTTGATTGATTTCCAGGCGAGCAAATGCGGCAGAGATTCAATTGCATTCTTTGTAAGATTTGTTGAGAAGGTAATAAATTCAAATGGAATTCTCGTAGCTCGAACATTGAGCTGAATTTTAAAGATCTGAATGGTTTTATAGCCTTAAAGCTGATAGAATTTTGATTTGCTTAAACTAATGAGTACGTACGTATTTGTGTGAATCAAAAAGGTTGTGCTTAATTTGACTCTAACGTGCTTTTTCCACAATTCAAGGCAAGTTTCTTAATTTCTTCAATGAATTTAGCGCACCTACAGTTGAATTCCTGCTACGACTGTGTTTGACCAAATCTCATATTCGCAAATTCAAGCACAATGTTCGTGGTGAAGAAAAGTCACTTCATAAAAACTTTTTCTTTTGCTATGCACTCCACGCAGTATGCCACATGATATACATATGTAATAAATAGGCCCATAAACATGTATAATGTCATGCAATGAAGCAATTTGTACGCCACGCACGTCTCACACATTCCTCTGAGGCCCTAAGCACAGCATCATTTAAAGGATACTAATTCTTCACGTGTTACGTAGAAGTCCATTTTTAATTTAAACTTCTTCGTCGCTGGTGAGGCACACACTTTTATTTGTTCATGTTCTTCGTTTTTGTCTTGTTTTTGTCTCTCATCTTATAAGTATTTTTAGAAAATTTCTATGCAACGCACATTCTCCGCACATTCCCGCAAGCATTCCTGTTATTAATGGCTCTCGTTTTTCTCCTGTTGCTTCTATGCCCACACCTACACACACCCACAATTCCACACACACACACACTTATGTAGGTATACGGTGATCGCAAAAGCCTGCGTCTACTATCTGTTTCCGTTAACCGTTATCGGTGTGCTTTACGTCTTGATGGCGAAACGTTTACACACGAGCGCACGCGAAATGCCGGGTGAGGCACTGGGCATGCAAAGTCGGTCGCAGGCGCGTGCCCGTCGTCACGTGGCGCGCATGGTGGTCGCTTTTGTTGTGGGTAAGTGCTATAGATATGGATATATATATATATGTATAGATATATAAGTAGATATGTAGTATAACTGTAAATAAGTCCACATGCAAACATGCAAGTGTGTGCCTACATTGCAACAAAAAAAATATTACGACACGCAGTCAGAGGATTTAATATTGGAGATAATAATGAAACAAGCCGGCAGTAAAGTATTAAATAGAGAAACTTGAGGAACTTCCTGCAGCATGTAAAACTCATACATACATATATGTATGTCTGTATATGTGTGTGTTTGCTTAGTTTAATTTATTTACTTATAAGCCTGCCTCCCATATTTAGATTGGAAAGTCGACTAGGCGAATATAAACAAAACTTTTGCTTATCCTTATAATACATGCCCTGCAAAAAAATGTGCGATTAATACCGAAAGATATTTGTCCCGGATTGATCTCTTTCGAGAACAATCGGTCCACAATTAGTCCCCGATTGTTCCCGAACGGGTATAAATGTAGACTAATTGTAGACCAATTGTTCCCTAACGGGTATAAATGTAGATTAATCGCTTTCATCCCGAACGGGTATAAATGTAGATTAATCGCTTTCATTCTGAACGGGTACAAATTTAGATTCCTTAAATGTAGAAATTTTACAAAAATATGCAATGTATTTAAAAAATTGTAGAACAACCGGTAAAACGAATTGAACACCCTTTCTTTTAATAACAATGATGAATAATAATTTTAACAAAATGTTGCCTAAAATATTCTATGAAAAATTCCTTTACATTACGCTCATATAATGCATACTAAAAACTTACAATTTTTTTTATTTATTTATTGAGATTTTTTTTTTTCAAAAGTAAAACATTATATAATCTTTATTTATATATGCATGAACATTTACATACAATTTTTTAAAGATTGTTATTAAAAATTGCCTTGGCGAACAACTTGGAAAAATCTACATTTGTACCCGTTCGTGCTGGAAGCGATTGATCTACATTTGTATCCGTTGGGGATGAAAGCGATTGATCTACATTTGTACCCGTTCGGTATGTTAGTGATTAATCTACATTGGTACCCGTTCGGGTATGCAAGTTGAACAATTAGTCTCTTCATAGGACATGCTCGAACAAATGCGATCAATTCACTCCATATAAAGGGATGTAAAGTTGTATTAGTCGCATGCTCCCTTCCGATTGATCCCGGACACGTCCCGGATTAATCGCATTTTTTGCAGGGTGCGTACATATGTATGTTCGTACATACATACATGTAATATACATGCCGACAAATGCATGTGTGGGCTTGTGATTGACTCGAGCATTGACTGTGTGAAAAAGTGATTTTAGATTGCGAAGTAGAAAAGTGTGTATACACACATGCTTTATGATTTATTGCCAAAGTGGCTGGTAGTACGAGTATATACATACACACATACTTATCTACATACAATAATAAAATAATTCTTTGCTTTTTTCATGTTACAAAAAAGATTTTTCTTTTCCGATTTTTTTTAGTTAGAGAAAAGAGAAATTCTTTTAAATAAACTTAAATAGGCTTTCATGTCTGATATTTCACAGTCTAGTATTTGTTAAGTAACACATAATTCAGCAAAGTTTAACACTTTTTACAGAAAACATTCTCTGAGTCCTCATAATTTGGAATTCGATATGAGTCCGAAATACATATGTGTGAAATATGAGCCCAGGAATTTTTTTGATGATCTTTTTTTGTATTTCATAGATTCTGTTTCGAAAAAACGGAAGTATAAAAGTATCACTAATTGAATGTCCCACTTTATGATGGCATTTGATTCAATTTCAGGTTGATGTCAGTTTCGAACCCGTAGGAGAATACCAAATAGACAATACTATAAAGCCAGCAGTGAAGAAGGACTGGAAAAGGGGAGAACAAGCGGGGGTGAAGCTGAATTTGGAAAGAATTGGGTTAGGGGAGGGAAACTGCAAAAAAAATATTTTTTAGTTTTGTTAATCATGGAAGGAAAAAAAAAACACTCATAAATATGAGTCCAATAGGAGTCTTTTATGACTCTTATTCATGTTCTTGTAATGTATGAAATGAGGCTCATATCGGGCGACCACTTCACGAACAAAAAACATACATTTCGGACTCCAAAATGAGCTTATAGTGAGTGCGAACGCTTCGGTTAGAATTCCTTTCGGACGCTTTTATAACTCCGAATATTTGCTGAGTAAATGCAATTGAAAAATCATATAAATAAGTAACTTTATATTTTCAAAGGACTTTTGCCACAAGAAAAAAACCAAAAAAAAACTTTTTGTTTTCTTTTTTGCTTAACGCTTTACCGTTTTGTCAAACTCAGCACCTCTAAGCCTCTAAAAAAAAGAGCCAAAACCTAAGAATAATTAATGCAATAATTTATTCTTCGTTTGCAACGAGAGTCACAATTGCTAAACTAAATGCTTATTAGCGAAGCATAAAATATGCGAAAATTATTTTCTTTTCATGTGAATATACATACATGTGTACGAGTGTGTGTGCATCTCACTCTACCAGCTGCGTGTTGTGGAACTCTGCGTACCAAATTAATTAAATGTACCGATTATATCCATGAATAAGCAAAGGAATTTTTCCATTTAATTTTTTTATATACATATGTATGCATCTATGTATGGTTGTATGTATATGCATCTGTGTAACATAATTATTAAAACTGACAGGCACATTCTAACTAAATCAATTAACCACACAATATTCATACTTGTTTATGTGTACACATGTGTGTATACTCAATATAACCCACTAGGCCTATTTGTAAGGTGATGCGAGGATACTTGCTTTTGTAAGATATACCGCAGGTACTCCTACAGTACAAATTGAGCACAGATCATTTCTTCATTGACTAAAGTAGTAGTAAAGAAGAGTAAACCGAAAGAGAAAAATTTACACGTATGAAGTACGTAACAAAGTTAGATGGCAGGCAGCTGTATATTCAGCACAACAATACTACTACCACTCATGCTGAATACCTAACAAGATTATAATAACGAGCATATGAAAAAATACTTGTGGTTTGGAATGAAAGCCCGAAGCTTTCGCTTCATTGCTTTTTTTTATACTCAGCTGTACTAGTACACAGAGTATTATAGTTTTAATTACATAATGGTGGATTGTAACAGAATGAAATAATCGAGATAGATATAGACTTATATATATCAAAATGATCATGGTGAAAAGAGAAATCGATTGAGCCATGTCCGTCCGTCCGTCTGTAAACACTCTAACTCGCGCAAACATCGAGATATTTAGATGAAATTTGGAATGCAAGTTGGTATCGGGACTGGGACGGTTGGTATTGAAAATGGGCGAAATCGGACCATGACCACGCCCACTTTTCCTATACAGAAAAAATCGGAAATTTGGTATCTCAGCCACATGTTGAGCTAAGGCCCCTATGAAGAAATTTGATGAAATTGTGGAAAACGGGCGGTGCCACGCCCACTTATTAAGGGTCAAACATGGAAAGTTTTATATGTCATAACTCAGAAACCATTGAAGATATATCGATGAAATTTGGTATGCGTGATTTACTTACTTAGGCAAACATTTGGATGGAAAATTGTTAAAATCGGTTGACGGCCACGCCCACTTTTATATATGTGTATTATAAAGTGACCTAATAAAAACATTTTAAGCATATCTCTGTCAAATATAAAGATATATCACTGAAATTTTGTCGAATGAGTTCAACTATGGACATAAAACAGAAAACACAAAAATTTTGTAAAACGGGCGGTGCCACGCCCATTTATTAAGGGGCAAACATTGAAAGTTTTATGAGTCATAACTCAGAAACCGTTGAAGATATATAGATGAAATTTGGTATGCGTGATATACTTACTTAGGCAAATGTTTGGACTAAAAACTGCCAACATCGGTTGACGACCACGCCCACTTTTATATATGTGTATTACAAAGTGACCTAATAAAAACATTTTAAGCGATATCTTTGTCAAATATAAAGATAATTCATTGAAATTTTGTGGTATGATTTCTACAATAGACCGGAAACAAGAAATAGAAAAATTTTGGAAAATGGGCGTGGCACCGCCTCCTTTTAGACAAAGGAATCTACGAGATTTCGGAGCCCATAACTCGACAAATAATTGAGATATTATGACGAAACTTGGTTTATACACTTTTATAACTTGTGTTAATAGACGCGCAAAAATTTATTGAAATCGGTTTATGACCACACCTACTTTTTAACAAAGATATTTCTGGAACACCCTTTGGGAATTTGTAACGTGACATCTTTGTAACTAGATGTGATAAAGGAATGAAATTTTGCACAAAGAATAATATTCATATGCTTAGTTGGATGACTGATAAAAATTTTGAAAATGGGCGTGGCTAAGCCTACTTTATGCACCACTCGCTTTATATAAAGTTAGGTGCAGTGAAATAACGCCCGTGGAATTAACGCCCGCGGGCGATTTTTAATTCCAATCTTTCGTTTTTTTTTCAAAATAAACAAAGCTTCAGTAAATTTCCATAATCACTTATTAGTAACAATTTTAAAGGTCTGTAAGTAAGTAAATATTTAAATACTCAATCAAAATAAACAAGACTTCACTACCCACCAAAAAACTCGATGACCGTGGAATTAAGAGGGTAATCCAGAAAAACCCTGGCAATCGCTTCCACATTCGTTGACGTAATGCCTGACATTAGCATGGGCTTGTCATTGGAGGGAAGGACTTGCCCACTGCATTACCGCCGAACGAATAAATCACGCAATACCGCAAGCATTCTAGTGAATCAAATAAAGAAGACCTTACAGGGAAGCAGAGAAAGAAGGCGAAAAATGTAAGGCATGATGGAAATTTCCACTGGTATTTATTCCAGTTCATTTTTCGCGCTCCATTCTACTTTGCATTACGTGGAATGGTTAATGGAAGCTCATTCCACTCTGCATTACTGTCAATGCGTGAAATAAGTGATGAACTCGCCAGATGTTCCATGGCAAGGCCTTCTTTCATGCCTGACAGGTAATAGCTATGACCAGATTTTTGCTGGGTACATACATATTGGCACTGTCAGACCACAATCTAAACAAATACTCTTGGTGCATTCCATGGTTTGTACGGGACAAATTGTACGAATTTGTATAGATTTCGATTTGAATTAAACACACACCAAAATGTTAACCAACAGAATATCTGGTGCATTTTTACTGTTTGATAATAATAATAATAATAATACAATGGCGCTATTATAACTCTGACGAGTTTTATGGCCGAGCTTCTCTCCCAATTCGAGGTGTGCTCCTTTTTGTTTTTTCCTACTAATTGGGTGGACCTACAGTTTTATGCCGGCTCCGAACGGCGAATGCATTTTTTGTGAGAAGCTTTTTCATGGCAGAAATACTCTCGGAGGTTATGCCGCCCACTGCCGAGAGGTGACCGCTGCTATTAAAAAACCCAATAATTGGATTTTTACTAATTAGAAAAATTTGTTTGGCTCGGACCGTGGTTTGAACCCGAGACCTCTGGCATAGCAGGCGAGCACTCTACCCACTGCACCACAGCGGCCACAATACTCTTATTAAAAGCAGAAACCTGCTTTGGAAATATTCGTGTATGTATGAAAAATCTTAAAAAAGTTATGTGTTTGTAAGGGACAGGGCTGGTATACCATGATCCTTGGTTTATGCGAACCAGGAGCAATTTTTGGCAAATTAATTGTATTAGAAAAAACTAAAAAAAAGTAAATGTGGTAGCAATAATATCACGGTTTATTCAAACAGCAAAAATGTTAGAAATAAGGTAATACCAAAATAATTAAAAAAGCTGTAATGTAGTTTTTTGCATGGTTTGTACGGGACAAATGGTATAAATGTTTACAATTTACAGAAAAACCAAAAGGTTATCAAACAAACTTTCTGTTACATCAATATTGTCTGGCCAATTTCTAAACAAAAGCAGAAGCTTGCATTTGAAAAACTGGTATGTGTGAGAAATCGAAATGTTTGTACGGGACAAATTTACCATTTCCCATGGAATGCTCCTCTTATAGAGTTTTCAACAATTTGACGACAAACCGGGCACAAAATATTTGTATTGCCATTTACAATTGCAATCGCGCGATTTTTTATTCCAATTTTTCCCCTGCGGCGCTTTTTCCAATAATAACACACCATATTTGAAAAAAAAAAAAACAAAAATTGTAATTAAAAAACGCGCGATTTTTTATTCAAAATTTTCGCCTGCGGCGCTTTTTCCATAATAATACACCATATTTAAAAAACCCGGCCATATTTAAAATAAAGCCCATAGATAAAACGAAATAACGAACGCGGGAATTATTTTTTTTTTTTCAAGAAAGGAAAAAACGCCCGCGGGCGTTATTTCACTGCACCTACACCGTATTTCCATCAAACGCAAACAAACAATGAAAGCATACAGCTGAGTATCTAATGTTCGATGCCACTCGAACTTAGGCTTCCTTACTTGTTACTATACAAAGTCATTCATGCGAACGCGGCCATCGCCATGCGATAGTCATGGAAGTTGTTATCTTCCCTAAAGTACCCTTGGGCCTACTGGGATATGAATAAAAACAATGCAAATAAATTAAACTTTCATTCTAAGCACACTAATTAAATCTTTGTTTATTTCGTTTTTTCTGCTTATAGTATTCTTTGTTTGTTTCTTTCCATATCATTTATTCGAGTTGTGGTTCCATTTAAACCCTACGGCCAAAGAGGACTTCGATGATTTCTGGCATGCCATACGCATTATTGGTTTTTGTGCAAGGTAAGTGTAAAAAGGATTGAATCGTAATATGTGTATAAGCGAGTTTATATGTGCCCCAAGAAAGATATAGAGAGGGATAGAGAATACAACGACAACTTTTTCCTTGATGCACAAATTAAAAAATTCCCAAGCACGCGCAAAAATATCTATATGTAGGTACATAGCTATTCCCCATCGAAAACAAAGTGTTACCACTTCGCTCAATTTAGTTAATAAGAAACTGTGATTGGAAATATGTATGTTGTACAAATTACATGCGACTTTTATTGTAGTTTTTATTGCCACTTTTAGTCACAATTTCTTAACCTTAGACTACCTACTTCGTGTTTGTGCACACTCACATACATACATACTTACACATATACCCAGCAAAAATCTGGTCATCGCTATTACCTGTCAGGCATGATAGAAGGCCTTGCCATGGAACATCTGGCGAGTTCATCACTTCTTTCACGCATTGCCAGTAATGCAGAGTGGAATGAGCCTCCATTACCCATTCCACGTAATGCAAAGTAGAATGGAGCGCGAAAAATGAACTGGAATAAATACCAGTGGAAATTTTCATCATGCCTTACATTTTTCGCCTTCTTTCTCTGCTTCCCTGTAAGGTCTTCTTTATTTGATTCACTAGAATGCTTGCGGTATTGCGTGATTTATTCGTTCGGCGGTAATGCAGTGGGCAAGTCCTTCCCTCCAATGACAAGCCCATGCTAATGTCAGGCATTCTGTCAACGAATGTGGAAGCGATTGTCAGGGTTTTTCTGGATTACCCTCTTAATTCCACGGTCATCGAGTTTTTTGGTGGGTACATATGTATGCAAGTAGAAAGCACTTGCACATTTGACCCGGTGGCATCGTCAAACAATGCAATAAAAGCGAAGAGTAAAATCTTACAGTTAGTTATACCAATGCCCTGACAAAGCATTAAGCTAAGTGCATGACTAAAAAACAAGATGGAACACACCAAGTTGTGCGCTCAGACACGTTCGTGGTTCGGTTATTTCACTTGTCTCCAGTTTCGTGCAGGCTGTATTAAAGCAACATTAGTGAGCAGATGGAATGGATTATCTAAGTACATGCGGAGATTTAAGTATTGTGTTGCTGATGGTAGTGATGTTGGTTTTGTTATTGTTGTTTTACTACGACTTTTGCTCGCTTTCGTTTTGCGAACTCACTTCAGCACACTTCACCTCACTGCCATTCACTACACGCAGATGTAGTGGCGAGCCAACATTGCTTACGTGCAATTGAATTTAATTATTTTTTCTGGCTTTTGTGCTCATTTTCAGTGAGATAATGTGCCATTCATTGAATACTAACCGAAAGTTTATATATGTATGTATTAGATGACTGCAGTCAAATCAACTAGTTGTCAACTAATTTGTAACTAGTTGGTCGTACAATTCAACTGGTCAGCCATCTATCTTTTTTCCATATAGGCAACTGGTTTTTTGACACGGCGACGGTATAGGAAGAGTAAATTTTCAAACTACAGGGTAGCAATCCTACCCTGTCGGAAAAGCAAACAACAAAAAAGAAATGTTGACTGACTAGTCAGTATTCACATCAGAGTCATACCACTTTACTTACCGGTAAATGTTTTCATCAAAGTCATAAAAGTCTCCGATGTTGGTAGGGTGACCCAACACATTTTTCCATAAGCTGCAATAATGTACTATGTATACGGAATGTTTGATAAAACAGCTGAGTATTGCTGGCTAAACAGAGTCGAACAAGCAAAAAAATTACAGAGTATAATTCGGTTGAACTGTCAGTCTCTGCATCAGCATCATACCACTTTGCTGACTAGCCAGTCAATTTACGAAAGTATTCTAATTAATTAACTAGAATGTCTGCTGACTAGTTTCAGCTTTGACTAGTTTGAGCTTTGATATGTGTTATAGCAATTAAATTTAGTGCTTATTAAACCATTCCATTTCCATTTGTTTTGAATTTGGTTGGTCTTTGTATAGCTTACATGTCAGGTAAGCCAGCTCTACGGCTTTACATCACGTTTTGCAAGCATTTTCTTTAAAGAACATGTTTACTTATGTTTATAAAATATGCATCTCAGAGAGTTTAAAAACATATGGAATATATGAATGCAGCAAGTTCAGTTGTTTAATCAGTTTGCATCGCTTTTCAATACTTGGAATTACCTACCTGCGCTTTAGCCACTAATCTTTTATAAACTACTTAGTTCTAGGAGTTGTACGAATGTGTTTGGTGTAACTCTTTTGACTTGCGCAATAATTTCCTAGCGATGTGACATTTGCTTCTCAAGTACTTTCTAGCCCTTTCAGCGCAGTTGCTCTCGCTTAGAATGCAAACAGTGATGGTGGTTAAAATAGATATTAAGTATGTATTGATATGTATTTATGCATTTTACATCAACAAAAAGACTTACAAAAAATTGTATTGGGCACTTGTTAATTTAATTACTAAAATTTGATATGCTTCTTCAAGCCAATAATTTCCAACTAATAAAATTGTGCCTTTTGTTCTTCCTATCTTCTTTCTCGTTTTTCCCACCTTTCTCCTCCTCAATCTTTTGCTCCGACGGCCATCACTCCGCATAAACAATCGCAAATCGTACAACTGCGTCGCCGTCGCCGTCGCCATGCACAGTTTCTTGCATTCGTGCGTCAATCCAGTGACATTGTATTGTGTCTCAGGCGTTTTCCGACAGCATTTCAATCGCTATTTGTGTTGTTTGTGTATTAGGCGGCAGCCACATCTGCGTCAACATTCGATAGCGACAGGCGTGATGGACACGAGCATTATGTCGATGCGACGCTCCACGTTAAGCAACTACAAACGCGGTTCTTTACATATTGGCAACAACACAAATAACACATATTATCGCAGTGGTGGCGGCGTAAATGGTGGTTGTGATGGAGTTGGCGGCATCGGTGGTGGCAGTTGTCGTTCCAGTACAAGCGCTGGTGGCTGCCATCGGCAAACATCACTACAAATGCACCACAGTGTGGTCAAACAAATGAGCAGCGAAGCTGGCAGCATCGGCGTTGGCGCTGGCATTGGCGGTGACAAAAGGTGAGACACAGTTGTTGCGGCGTTGCTGCATACCGATGAATTTCTCTGAAGTGTCAATGGGGAATTTAATTGAACAAAAGATAAGCACGGAAAAGTAAAAAAAATGTAAAAATAAAAATGCAAAGCACTTAACGGCACCGAGCGCAAAAATCAGAATGTGAATGTATGTAAATATTTAGCTGAGAGCGCTGCTGGCTCACTTAGAAATTGTAATTTCACTCATTTAGTGTTTGTTTTTGTTGCTATTTATTGTCACGCGCGCTGTGCTGGGTCCAATAATAGTTAATTTTTCAAGTGTTTTAACTATGGTCAAGTAAATGCCGCTGCAGTTGTCTTTTAAGGCGTATTTACGATTCTGTGTGAATGTATGTGAATATTTAATGTATACGATTCGTTTGTTATATAGAAAAAATAAGCAAAACGAGACAAAAAAGCCAAAGCATACAAAGAGGCTGTAATGTAGTTGCTTAAATGACCATTTATGTATGTACATAATTAAACTAGTTAATGTACAAATAAATGAATAAAGTTAAGCCAACAAAAGACCGCAATTTAAGTGAAATAGTTACACTGCAGTGCAATAAATATGCAATATGAGGTGCTCATTTTATAGCGTTCTCTGTCGTTCTAAAAACAATTTAAGTAGCCCAAATAAAAAAGAAAATTCAATTTTCATAAAAGTACAGGGGATTGCATATATATTGCGCCGCGTTGTTTAAGAAAGAAAACAAGTTGCAAGTAATTAAAGAAAAAGTATGAAAATGAAGCAAAAAAATAAAAAAATAAATAAAAAGTAAATATAAAAACACATATTCTCACAAAAAAAAAACCTAAATGTACACACAATGCGATATACATAAATATCGAGCCCTAACCGCAATTTTAGTGTAAACAACAAAAATGAAATTTTGCTGTTGAAGGTTTTTTGTTTTTATTGATTTGGATTTTGATTTATCGTTGTAAGCGTACTTTATGCGTATATGATATTTTGCGACATAAACAAAATGATGCAAAGTTATAAAATTATCGATCATTGTCAAAAAACTTCAAGCGATAGTTTTGTTGATTATACCACAATTGAGGTTAAGGCCGCATATACATACATATGTACATACATACATACATATCGTCGTTTAAAGCGCACTTTCGAGTAAGAAACATTTGCATTTTCGCATAGCGGGCGGTGGTTGAATTTTACAGGAGAGCATAAAAACTATTTCATTTCAAAACCGTTACTTATTTCTGCGTACAAACTTAAATTTAAATAGTTACGTAGATCACTTTGTTAGCTAAAACATCTTAGTGTAAAAAAAGGAAACAAAAATGTCCCTTACGCGAAAATGCACTTTAAACTACGATATGTATGTTTATATATGTACAGATGTGTTTTTAAAATATTTAAGCACACATTTTCAAAAAACTAGCACCTTTCTGTGTTGTATGCACATTAATTGTAAATACAAAATACAAAAAAAAAAATCAAGCAAAATTTAGAATTAAGTAATTACCTAATATTGAATATCGCTAACTTAGAGTGCAAACTGTGTAAGTCCATTTTTATGAAAAAGTGTTTTAAGTGTAGAAAGCTAGAAAAATCAAATACGCACCACGCTAAACAAGTCTGTGATACTTGTCATAATTCTACTCGTTGTTATTCAGTGATACGCAAATTGTGTAAGTCCAAAAAGCGAAGAAAATTGTGTAAGTCCAAAATATTTACATGAACAGAAAATTTTTTTTCATTTTGAAATTTTTTTATTTTTTGTTTTTTGTCTCTCCTACAAAGTTTGAAAAAAGGACTTACACAATTTGCACTCTTAGCTAGCGATATGTATTACAAAAAATTTTGTAGTGTACAAATCTTACGTACGATATTTGTAAATATATTGTTCTTTTATTGAAGAAAAATGAATTGTTGTATAATCTTAAATAAATGTCTGTATGTATAATTATTACATAAATGGTGTGATTTCTGTCACAAACTATATATACATATATGTACATATATGTATGTATTTATAATGTCTTAAGAATGAACATTTTTTTCGTATTTTAAATAACACAAAAAAATAAATGTGTTCTACAGAAAACTAAATTACCGTGAGATAGACACACACACACACACATACACAAAACATATGTATTGTAAGTGAATTCATAATAAAAGAAAAGCGAAATTTCGTGGTTCCTTGCCCACTTGTACTTGTGCACGTGTTGCTCTTGCTGAATGTTACGTATACGCCCGGTTGGGCACGGCACTCAGCGCATGGCATTTTTGATGATGCTTAAAATGCGTTTATCGTGTATTAAGGCACAACAAAAGCATTTGTAAGTAGATTGAATGGTATGATGTTTGACAAGTATTTATTTTTGAACTTGTGAATTTGGTGTGCCAGAGTTTTTTGGGCATACAAAAAAGCCATTTTGCACATGATTTTTGAAATTATTTAAAAAAAAAAAAGTTTGTGTGTGGGCTTTTTGGTTAAGTGGAATCATTCATTCAAATTGCGTTTTTTTCACAAGTTTTTGCTCTTTTTTTTTCCAATTAAATAATAACATTTATTGCCATAAAATGAATTACAGGTACGCTTTGGATGGTTTGGAGCGTTATTAGTTTGCTGGAACGTTGGCGGGCGAATATCGGTTGATAAGCTTTATTTGTTCTACATGGACTTTCTACGGCAACAATGGAATGGAATACTACGAATACAGGCATACATACATATGTAAATTTAAGCTTATATTCTTAGCCAAGAATTATCTGAAGAAGGAATCGCAGTAGATAAGCTGATTGGAATTGTGTAAATTTTACCTTGAAATTCATTTTTCTTTTCTTTCACATTGACATTTTTAAAGAAAACACACACATAAAAAGGGAAGTAATATAACCTCTATTTGGATAAACCTTGTTCTTAGCAGTTTGTTTTGTGAAGCTTTGTGTATTTTTATATACAAAAAAAAAAACGAAATAAAAAATATTAAAAACTAATAGAAAATGAAGGCGTAAACTTTTGACAAATCAATACTATGGCTTAGGCATAGGGAAACTCACCAGCTTGAAATCGTTTTCTTATACCAAAATTTAAGGGCCTAAAAAAAGAGTATGTTTGTATGTGTGTATATATTTTGACAAATATTAATAGCTTTAAGCACCTCATCAACTGATTAACGAAGCGTATTTTAAGACAAACTAAAACAAACTTTCATACGCACCCACGTTCGCGCACCCGTACCAAATAAATGTGAAACTTTTGATTGAAATTGTTTGTTTATCTTGAAGGCGCAACTGCGCTGCCGCGTGAAAGACTTTCAATCAACAAGCACTAATTGCGAAAAGCCGCCAACAAAATGATTGAGTCAAAAAACTTATTAGCATCTAAATAATTGTTGTTAAGCAACAAAATTGGGGATTAGTAAGCTGCTACAACAACAAAAGCAGCCGAAATTGATACATATAGAAGGAAATTGAACATCTGCTCAGTTAAAATTCCTTAAACATTTCATTTTCAATTATCTCAATACTACAAGCTCTGTTAATAATTAGTGAAGCAAATGGAAAAATGAGCGAGTTGAATGTAACAAAATTTATTTTAGCAGACATGCGCATAACTACATACATATCGTCGTATCATACGAAAACTAGCATACGATTTTTTATGGCTGACGAAAAGTAACAAATTCGACTTTTGGCTGACGAAAACTATCAATTTCGTTTAAACAACAATAATTTTAATGTAAAAACAGTATATAATTAGATACTGCTACTTTTCGTCGGCCAAAAATGAAATGTCTTACTTTTCGTCGGCCAAAAGTCTGCTAAATGTGCTACTGATACCTTTCGCCAGAAATTTTAAATGTGCTAGTTTTCGTATGGTACGACGATACATACATTAGGATGGTCCCCAAATGTATGGAGACAAATTGTATATCATATTTCATGAATCTCACCCCCTAGTTCGATGCTGATATAGTCGAAGATACCACATATACATTTTTCTCACGCTCGGAGACGGCTAAGACACGCCTTAGTCACACTGGTCAAAATAAACAAAGATAATTAGGTTTCGTTAAAATAATGCAATAATACACATATATATATATATAAATTCATGGACACATATGCACTTAAATAACTTTCATTTAAGTCTTTAATTTTTCTTTGCTTAATTGATTTACCAATGTTGTACTAAACTTTCAATTCAGCCTTCAAATGTTTTCGTTAAGCCCTTACTAAATTGCTCTGCCTTCTTTACTTGTTTTATTTTATTTGCTTTATTTGGTTTTTTGTTTTTGTTTCCCTTTTGTTATCGCTTTTGTAATTGTTTAATTTGTTTCATTTGCCGGCAGCATGAGGATTAAAGCTTTCATTCCAGGTGAGCCAGAAGGGCAAAGGGAATTTGCACAATATCTGTTGTTGTTTGTAGGTTAAGCTCTTTGCTCTGTTGACGCTTTGCCAACACACATACATACTTATAAAACAAGTGTTCGCAAGCACGCATGCATGTACATACATATCACACCGTAAAACATAAAGTGACACAACTCAAAATTGAAAAAAATTCAAGGGGGCCTAACAACTTTTTTTCTCTACAAGCAATCGTGTGGCAAAAGGTCAAATTTTTCACTCAAAAGAGATGCTGATGGAATAGATTTTTCGGCAATCGCTGGAGATATCTTCCGTGCGCCGGTTTATGGAAAAATCACCAATTCCAAAAATTGTTGAGTTGTGCCACTTTACGATTTATTATGCGTTATGTAACTACATCTAAAGAGAACAGTTGTAATGAATTGTAAACGCGTTTGCGTGTGAAATGCTGATTTGTGGGTACTTGTGACGAATTACACAAAGGCCTTACTTTGGTTGGCTTCGGTTGGTGGAGTTTGCGGGGCAATTGAAAAAAATACCGAACCGTGTGCTTTGTACTAATTTGTCATTGATGACTAGCTCTGCGCGCTACATTTTTCGTGGATGTAAATTTTGTGTATGTTTTTTTTTTGGTTCTTCGTATTCTAATGAAAGATTCATGGTTTCTAGCGAATAAGCTTGTATATAATTCGTTAAGTGATTTCTGTTAGTAAAATAGTTTTTTCGAGGCTAAATTGTTGATATTCCTTGATATTCTTTGCTAGGAAGAAGTGGAGTTTCTTATACTTAGGCATCAAAAAAGTGAACAATTTATCCAGAAAAATCCTCTTTATTTTGTAGGTACATATTTAAGTATGTACTTATCATTTAAACATTCCCTCTATGGCATTTTAGTTTAGTTAATCTTAATCGTTTGCATGCGTGAGTGCATACAAATTTCAAATGAAGGTGTGTCTTAATCTAAATTTGCCATTTCCATCTAACAAAGCTGCAAATGAATTACTGGCCTGCGCTAAATTACTTACCAAATTATTTAAAGTTCTATTAGTTAAGGTTTGTGTGTGGAAAATTGTGAACAAGAAATGCGTGTATACATAACGACTACTGATTGGAAGGATGAATGCCTGAGTTCAACACTTGCTTCAAGAACCACAGGCTTGGACAAGTTTTAATACATACATTGCGATATGATATAAATCATAAAGTGACACAACTCAATATTCAAAAATTTTCAGTAGAGAAAAAAAAACTTTTTCTTTTTTATAGGCAATGATATGGGAAACGCCATTTATAATAATTATTTTTCAGTTAAAAAGGACTCTGATTGAAAAGATTTTTTGACAGTCGAGTTATATTCTGTGTACCGATTTATGAAAAAAACCCGATTTCGAAAAAATTTGAGTTGTGTCACTATATGATTTAGGGTGCGATATGTATGTATGCATTTCTCTGAATTGGCACGCTTTTGAATCAAGTTTAGAAACGCTCAATTTTTATACTCATTTATGACTCTTTTAAGACTCCGAATGTTTACTGGGATACGAGTGTAATAGTTATTTGGTAGCTGGATTTTACATAGAAATTGAATTTGTTCAAAATGATATATGTATATACATACGTACGCAAAATTACAAAATTAACTAATGATGTTTAACCTTTATATATACATACATACATACATAAATACAAAGTACATACATAACTGTATTTGCAAATCGCCTTTAACAAATTTATAAATTTAATTTCAATGGCATGCAATTTTAGCATAAATTCCATTGCAAGCAAGTGAAACTTAATAATACGAGAAACATAGATACATACAGACATAAATAAATGCAAATGAATGTTCCTTATGTGTAGGCAAAAGTGTATGAGTAACAACTTTTCTGAGATAAAATTGAAATTAAGCCGAACAAAAACAAAAGGCTTTTGTATAAATGTGCAGAAAATGAAAATATTTTTTAAAGAGGATAAGGGTCTAAAATGACACATGAAACTTTTATGTAGCAGTGCGTTTCATTACACCTTTTCTTGAATGAACAGCTCTCATATGCTTTCATTATTTTGTACTGTCAATTACTGTCAGTTTTGTTTACAAAGTTTTATTGCGCAAACAAGTTTCATGTGCTTAACTGTTTAACTGTAGAAGTTTTAAACCAGAGCCGGGCATTAGCGGCTCAGCTCTTGCTTCTGATCATATCGATTTACATACATGTACTCGTACATATGTATATATATTGGATGTATATAAACTTTACTTCTGTTGCTTACAACAGTCCTGTTAAAGTACCGTATCGTGTTCCAGAATGTTATAAAACTTGCATGCAACATTAGTCCTCTTATCGCACACACCTTCTCTTTGTTTTCTTTAACTACGATTTTTGCACACACACAAACACAAAAGTTCATACGGATTGCATTGCGTTACAAAAGATTGAAAAACAAAAAACCTTACGCAATAAATAAATAATAGAAAGTGCCAAAAAGGAAAATTGTAAACTAATTCAAAAACATTCCTCACTTCGTCTCTTTCTCACCCTCCCTTCCCTTGCTGCTGCAGTTTATAAGCATTTTTTCAGAAATCAAAGAGCTAAACTTTGCTACTTCTAATGCACATAAGCTTGTTTGTTAGTTTAGCCGCGCACAATCTCACAGTACAATATTTCGCTTAGTTTTGCAATAAACTAAAGTAATAATAAACTAAAGATATACACGGGGGGGGGGGAGTTGTTTCAGTTGCTTCCTGCCTGCCATAAAATGAAAGGATTAACTTTTGTATTTTGTGGGGATAAAAGAATTTATATATACCATATCAATTTTAAAAACAATCGAATGTGTTGGAAGGCGATTTCGTTAAGAAGGCAATTGCATTTAATATGTTAGCTCTTTCCTCCTCACACCTCCTAATCCAAAAGGTTTTTCTTTCACAGCCCTACACTCAGCAAAAAACGCACGTAAATCTTACCTCTGGGGTACGAAAAATGGCTTTAAATAAGCCAACTCATTTCCCTTGTGGAAAATGAGTTATATTTGAGTTGCTCAATCATGCAATATAGCTCGAACAATGTATAAACCATCTAAGAATTACGGAAATTTGAAAAGCCGCATTCAAATGAAGGAACGAAAATCTACACAGCGTAAATTTCTTTTACTGTGCTAAATATTTAAGTTTACTATGAACCATATTCAAGTTGAAGCATCAACAGTAGTTAAAATAAATATGTTTCAACTTGAAGATGACTATCACAAATTTTATAATGACAGGTGTTAATACTTGTCCAGTTGGATTAGTATTTACTAGTCAACTCAAAGTTTTTCATATTCAAGTTGAATATCTTTCATACTTGAACGGTTGAAATAATACGTTTATATTCAGATCAAGTTGTTTCATAGTCATATTTCCTTGCTTTCATAGTAAAAAAAGCGAATAGTAAAGCTGAATATTTTCATAGTTATTTTTACGATGCGGTTTTCTCTGAGTGTACAGCATTTTCAGCTAAAACAAAAATTTTCTTAATTATGTGAATAGTGTATTTTACTAAAGTAATTTCATTTCATTTATTTAAGACAAAATTTTATCAGATTGGCAAAAATCCGCTGGCCAAAATCTATTATATAAAAATAAGTCGCGTTTTCCTTCCTCATGATATAACTCCAGAACGGCTGGACTGAATTAAATGAAATTTTGCACGTAGTTTTCGATTGTCCCTGACATGATTTATGGCAAAAAAAAAGTATAAGAATCCGGGAAGCTTTTGGAGATATTCAACAAAATGTGGACTAGGGTAACCCTATAACGGGTTCGTACGATATGGGTATCAAATTGAAGGTTTTGACGAGTGCTTGAACATGGTGTAGTTATTGGTCCCATATAAACCCCGTATTCAAGGTATTTCCAAAATAAGAACCAGTTTTGACCCTAGACGGGTTTTCTACAAAATGGGTATCAAATAAAAGGTGTTGGTGAGTATTTAAAAAACAGGTGATTTTCAAGACCCTATGCGACCCCTTTTCCGAGAAATCGACCAAAATGTGGACCAGGGGTGACCCTAGAAAGTGTGGAGGGATAGGATAGGCATAGGGATAGGGCTAGGGATTTGGGTAGGGATATAATGGTGAGCAACACGGTAATCTAGGACTTTTCCTTTAGGCTTTATAGGAATAAATTTTAGGCAGAACAACGTCGCGCGGGTCAGCTAGTAATAGGTATATAATAGGAGTATAGCCCGTTTTTTTTAAATTAAAAGAAAGTGTTCAGGTAAAACTTTTTTAATTCAGTTTTATTAGCCAGTATACCTGCCATTGTTTTGTAGAACTTTGGGTACCCCATTGATTACACTGCTCTACAGCCAAAAAATATTCTGAACGCGACCATCCTATTTATATGTAAAATCGGTCGCTGATTCCGAAAATCGGGCTCATTTTTAATTCTATGGGAAGGTTTTTGAGATATCGGCAATTTACCGTTATTTGGCCAATGGCTCCACTTAATCCTGTATACCTCTTTAACGCAGTGAGCTATCTTCCTTGGAGTGACACCCAACGAAAGAAAATTAAATTTCCTTTTCATCCCTGCTACAACATTTTTCTGTAACTCTTATAGTTTCTGAAATATTGACGATTCAATTTGAATTTTTTCGATTTTTTACGATTTTTTGAAGAAAAAATTGACTTTGTCAGGCAATATCTTTTAAACCAATGTCTTCACCTTCGGTTTTACTCCTTTACGTGAAGCTCCATTCTATTGGGAAAAAGATAAGCTATCAACGAAGAAAATCCATGGTAAAATAGAAAAGTTATAGGCGATCAAGTAAATACATCCAAGTCGCGCAATGCCTCTGCACGGGTATATTCTATGCATGTTATACCGATACCTACACATCTGCAGTAGCAGCACATTGGCAGCGCAGTAGATAAAAGCCCATTTACGGGTATAACATGCATAGAATATACCCATGCAGAGGCATTGCGCGAGTTGGATGTATTTACTTGATCGCCTATAACTTTTCCATTTTACCATGGATTTTCTTCGTTGATAGCTTATATTTTTCCCAATAGAATGGAGCTTCATGTAAAGGAGTAAAACCGAAGGTGAAGACATTGGTTTAAAAGATATTACCTGACAAATTCAATTTTTTCTTCAAAAAATCGTAAAAAATCGAAAAAATTCAAATTGAATCGTCAATATTTCAGAAACTATAAGAGTTACAGAAAAATCTTATAGCAGCGATGAAAAGGAAATTTAATTTTCTTTCGTTGAGTGTCACTCCAAGGAAGATAGCTCACTGCGTTAAAAAGGTATACAGGATTAAGTGGAGCCAGTGGCCAAATAACGGTAAATTGCCGATATCTCAAAAACCTTCCCATAGAATTAAAAATGAGCCCGATTTTCGGAATCAGCGACCGATTTTACATATAGATAGGATGGTCACGTCCAAAGTACAGACAAAAAATTTCATTTTGTGATCCAGTGTTATGGAAGTAATTAATTAGTGGCGGGGGTCTAATGGAGTTGTACGTAGGAGTAGTTCGTGAAATTTCTGTCACAATAGTGGCATGCTGTCAATCTTCTCTGAAGATCACTACGCAAGTTTTCAATTGGTATGGGATCAGGAAATTGTCTTGGCCATTCCATGTGGGTGCCATTTGGAAGTGTGATTTGGATAGATTTCTTGTTGATAAGATATTCTATCTCTTATTTTTTCTTACGCATATGTTAGCATAACATTCCACAAAATATCCATGTACCTGTTAGAGGCCATTGTATCCCTAATTATAAAAAAAAGCAAGCACGTGAGCACATACAGATGCACGTGCATACATAACAAAACAAAAAAAAAAAACAAAGCAAATAAAAAACACAAACCAAGCAGCAGCCAGTGGCTTAAGCAATAAAAAGGTAATAAAAATAACCAATAAATAAAAGAGAGAAAATAACAATTTAGTTTATTTCATTTTTGCGCGCATCTGGCAGCTGCCAAAAATAAATTTTCTAATTCAAAACCCTTAAAATAGCATTTTATTATGATAAAGGAATGGCATATTACATGAGCAGGCATACGTAAGTGTATGTGTGTGTGTGTGTGTGTGTGTGTGTTTATGTGCTCTCTGTGGCTGTACGGTTGAATTGTTGCATGACTGTGAATTATTCGTTTGGCTGCGTTGTTTATTGTTGCCAAATTTTACGCGGCATCCACTCCATTGGCCTTTATTTCATTTCATTCCACTTGCTCGCTTTATTATTTATTCGTTTTCGTGCAAAAAAAAAAAAAAACGAAAAAAACAAACGTAAACAACAAAGTCGCTTAAAGCATTTGCAATTTTGCATACTACAAGCCACAATTCAATAAAGCGAATATGCGAAATGCATTACGCGTTGCTGCGCTGAAGTGCTAATTAAATTTGCAAAAATAGCACACAAAAAAAAAATGAAAATAAAAATAAAAATAAAAATACATAAATACGCTCAATTGCACAACACTTTCCATACTTACATTCATATTTACATATGTATGTATGGCAGTATGTTCGTATCCATAACTGGTTGGCAGCGATGCTAATTGATGAATTTGTCCGCCCACGCGCCACGCGCTCCGCGTCATAAACAAAAACATGAGCGAGCATTGCGGTTGCGTAGCAAATATCAAATGATAAATAAATTGCAGCATTAAAATGTGCACTCAAAAAAAAATATTTCTCTCGATCAAAGACATAATTTTCCTTATTTTGAACACCTGTCCCAATACAAAATTTTCTTTGTTTTGTGTAAATTTTCTCAAAAATGTGGAAGAAACATAAAAAAACATTCAAACAAATTCGTTGCCATGGGAATTTGTATGGGAATTTAATTTCTCAAAATTAAAGAAATCAAGTCTTCAAAACAAGGAAAGTTGGGAATGGAATGGCGCTTAAAGAATTTTTCATTATTTTAATGTATGAATTTTTTCAAAACAAGTATATGAAACCATGGTAACGCATGTAACAACAATATTTTATAAACCTTTTAACATGTTTTAAGGAAAATTTACTCAAAACAAAGAAAGTAGTGTTCAAAATAGGTAAACAATTTCTTTGACCCCTCCATATATTTTTTTTCTCTCAGTGTGGCTCATTAGTAAAAATTTCACGAGAAGGCAATTAGAACATTTGACTTACGGCTGGGCGGTGGGAGTAATTTGAAGTCGAGAAATAGATACATACACTGAAAAAACAACTTACTCAGATTATGGAAAAGTGGGAATGATTCGGCGCTAAAGACATATTTCCATATTTTGATGTACGATTTTCTTCAAATCAAGGAATAAAAACCACGTTTTAAAGAAAATTGTACATCAAAATATGGAAATATGTCTTTAGCGCCGAATCATTCCCATTTTTCCATAATCTGAGTAATTTTTTTTTGAGTGTACGTATGTATATTACGTTGCCTTTTATGCCATAAAAAAAGGCGTCATACAACAATCTCAGCTGTCCTAGAAACACCAAGGGGGACAAAGTCATTGCCCAACAATCGCTTATACATATGTACATACATACGTATGTATGTATATGCATAACAGCCCTTCATAAATGCCTGAGTGAAACTTTCATAACAGCCTAACTCTGACGTCCAGCTCTACGACTTAAGAGCTGACAAGGAAATTAGAAGGAAATATAGAGCTTCCCGAGACCAAAGTTAGTGCTATGGATCGATGGAACTGGGCGCCAGGAATTCGAGTTATTATTGTTGGCAAAAGTAAAAATAAATTCACATATGCGTTTATGAAGGTTTCACTTAGGCCGCTATGAAGTTAAGAGGACTATATGTATGTATGTATGTTCGGAATATACCTTTCTGTTTAGACCTAAATCAAGTAGGTCGATTCTGTAACTATTTTAACGACAGGTAGCACCAGTTACTTTCGCCTAAGGCCATTTTTATCGCCTTTCCTTTTCGATAAGTTTTAACCACACGCAAAGTGCTTACAAATGATGAACTGTTTTCGCTAACACTTTTATTGTGGTTAGTTATTGCGAATTGATTTGGTGGTGCTTAAAAGCGTGTTAATATAGCTACGACAATTAATAACAATTTATAACAGAAATGCCCATAATAAATGGATGCTTGCTGAGGGAATTGATGACCAGCAGCAATTCTGTAAATTAATAAAAATTATCCAAATACTTATGTACCTTTTAATAAAATTTATGCGTATTGTTTTTTGTCTTATTCCTCGGCCAGAGACACGAGTTAGTGATTTTTAGCTCCAGCTCCAGCTCCACTCTGGGAAAAAAGCCTTAGCTCCTTAGTTCTTTGCTCGTTTGGTCCGCTCCGCTCCGGGGTCCTGATTTGCACCAAATTTCATTTATTGCATTTCTTAATATTCATTGTTCTAGATAATATGCGACTATTCTATCGAGAATACAGAATGAATAAAGAAAATAAAGAAAAACGCCCATAGTTAATCACTTTCTGTAATTGAGTACATCATACATAAGAACAAGTCAAGTCTCATTGACACGCAAACAATTGTCCCGATGCAAAAAAGAATATTAATGTTATCTATTCTTACTAACCATACATACGTAATTCCAGAACAGAAAACCATCCTTTGAAATGCAATGAATTAATTACCTAACAATTATGCTTAATTAAAGCTAATTAAATTGTGTGCAAATGGAATTGCTACTCTCAATCAAAGAGTAGCAAACATGCTTCTTTGTGCTTAGCGTCATTCACAGAAGAATTTTGTTTGCCTTTCTTAAACAACTTTTATTGGAATAATATACATACATATGTATGTACATATGTATGTAAATATTTAAGAATTTGCTGCCAAATATTTTAGTAGAATAAAGCATATACATATTTGCTTTTTCTTCTGCAGGCCTGAAATTGGCAGTGATTTTTGCTGTAAAATATTTACATAAATAGAGCTGCAGTTGTGTTATTAAAAATTTTTGTAAATAATTTCGGTTATTAAATACTTTTGTAAATAATTTCGATTGCATTTTAAACTTTACCGCAATTCAATAAACTAAAATATTCTTGCAGAGCACGAGCACTGTGGTGAGCTGGACATGCATTTAATGCACATTTTATTTGTGTCAAATGATTTTACTTCTTTGAATTCCAGTAAAAAGCTTCACAAACAAGTTACTCCATGTGTACAAAAATATTTGCCTTTACGCAGAATTTTAGCAACATTAAAGCTTTTATGCGCTACCATCAATACACAAGCGCATTTATGTACTTGCCACATCATACATACAAATATTATATATGTACTAGGGATTCCAATCCCGGGATCCCGGGATCCCGCCCTTTCTGACACCCCGAAAATCCCGGGATAGCTAGAATTTTATCCCGGGATTTTCGGGATAAGATAAAGAGAGAATATTCCGCTATTATAGCAAAGAAAAGTTATATTTTATATAATTTTTATTGGTCTCAGTCTGTATACTAACAGCATTTCCTATTCTGAATGAAAATGTTGCATTATTACATTGCAGCATTATCAACATGTGTCCTGTGTCCTATTAAAGTGTTGCATTTTTCATGTGATGAATGAAACAAAAATAATGCACCCTTTTACTTGTGCTAAGAGCAGAAAATGTTGCCCGTAGTCGGGCCAGTTTTATATTTTGTCAATAGAACAAGCGTCCCTAAAAAAGTGTTGAGTCTGTGTGGAAGAGAACAAAAAAATGTGACAGCCGGAAGAAAGTGCGACATTTTTGCTAGAATAAAAAAGTCCATTGGCAAAATTCATTTGATAATTTCTATTTCCTGATTTTTTGTCATTTATTTCTCAAATGTTTTTTGGAATTTTCCCACATGGAAAGTAAACAATGGAAGAAAATGGAAACAAAATTTTAATTAGACTTGATAGTCTTACAACACTCTACTAAAATTAAATACGCAGCTGCATACTCGGAATTCATATCAAAATTTTGCCTCCGATATTTATCTATTCAGAAGCTGCATTAATTTTCTGAACTTTTGGGCAAGCTGGGAAATATTCGCTTAAACAAAGTGCGCCGTTAAATTCTAAAAAAATTTTTATTGTAAATTATCAAATGATTGCAAGCCTTTTTATTAATATCCTAAAAGTACCAACTGCAAAGGCAAATGTTTTGTTCACCAAATGTATGTAATTTTCGTTGTTGGTTGTGCTTTTTAAAGTAACTCTTAGGTATTATTAAATAATACGAATGATTTTACATTCCTATTTTATTTTGTTACTAATGAAATAATAAAAATGGCAATAAAAATCTATTTTTTCTTTGCATTTTAAAGTTGTAGCGTTTCTCTAAAAATGTATTTACTTTTTTCAACCCCAAATGTGGGAAAATAATACTGGTCGAAAAATTTTTGTAACAGAAATAAAATTCTACGTTTCAAAAGGATTTCGGTGTAGTTTTTGAGATATTCATGTCCAAAGAGGCGAAAAACGCAGTTTGTGGCCATATTCACTCCTCAATATTTTTAAAATTACTCACTTTCATTAAAAACTGATTACATCTATTCGAAGCACGATCATTTCTTTTGAAGACAACGTAGATATCTGAATAAGATACCCGAAAAAGCAAAGCGCTGTTTTCAAGAGAAATGATCGTTCTTTCAATAGCTTCATCTTTTAATGAAAGTAAGTAATTTAATAGATTGAGCACTGCTCATGAGCAGTGAATATAGCAAGAAATCGCATTTTTCGCCTCTTTGGACATGAATATCTCAAAACCTACATATATTACCGAAAATCCAACTTCAGATTCAGAATCAGCGCTCCGAAATCCTTTAGAAAAGTAGAATTTTATTTGAGTTAGAAAATTTTTTGGAAATTTTGTCGGCCTGTGTAATTAAAGTCCAAATCCCGGGATAAATCCCGGGATCCCGGGATTATAAAATAAAATCTCGAAAATCCCGGGATCGTAAAAATCGGAAAAATTGGAATCCCTAATATGTACATACAAATATCTATGCTTTTATGCAAGCACATCTAAGCATTTAAGCGCGAGCTAACAATTTCTGGGAATGATGCTTACTTATGTATCTGCTTTCGAGCGCAGTCATAAACAGAAAATGTCTCAAGTATATTAGTACATATGTACATAAGTGAGCTGATGTGTTTTATGCTGCTGTTGCTGCTGCTACTGGTTGTCTAACAATGGCAATAAATAATAATTTAAATTTGTAAATGAGCATTTCAATTTTACTTTATTTATCGGCACTTATAAATAGTAAGCAGCTGTTGCAGTAAGTTGCTCTCCTTATTATGATGAATTATTTCGTGACTGTCATTACATAAATCAGTTTATCACAAAATGCTATACGTTCATCCTTTCTTCTTTTGTATTAAACATAGTAATAACTACACTAACCGAAGGTTCAACAGTTCGTATGAGTAGCATTTGTATTAAGACTACACTTCCTCCATCATATATGTACGTATGCATGCACAAAAACTAGCCGAATACATTAACAGATCGAACTAAGAACCTTGAAAGTTTTCCAATCATTTAAAAAAAGGCAAGTGCTTCAATTTGCTTTTGCTTACTCTTACCTTTGCGTACATTGATTTTTGCTTCAAACAAAACAAAACAACAAAACTACAATACATACATGTTTAAGCTTTGATGGGAGAGGGGAAGGCGAGTTGCTTTTTTGGAGGGAATTGGATTGGGTTTGGCTACGGGGAGATGTAGCATCTTTTGTTGGGTAGTGTGGGGGTGGCTACGGGGAGGTGTAGCATCTTTTATGCGAGTGTGTACATATGTACGTGTGTATGTACATATGTGCATATATTGGATGTATATATGCACATACATACCATATTTACAACCCTTGTATGTATTCAGGTGGGGAGGAGCGTGATTGCGGCTCCAAGGTTGGGCGAGAGTGCCAACCTCTTTTTCGTTGTGAAAAATCCCGAGTACGATTTGCTTCTTCATGCTATATAGCTCGAACAATGCATAAGACGGCTGAGAATTACCGCAGTTTTTCACAGCCGCATGCAAATGCACGAACGAAAGATATACAGCATAAGTTGCATAAACATACTCGCCCCCCTAGACGGCTTAATCGTCTAGTAGTTATCCCATGAGGAGCCGGTGATCCGGCTCGAAGGACCATGTTTAAGCTTTGATGGGAGAGGGGAAGGCGAGTTGCTTTTTTGGAGGGAATTGGATTGGGTTTGGCTACGGGGAGATGTAGCATCTTTTGTTGGGTAGTGTGGGGGTGGCTACGGGGAGGTGTAGCATCTTTTATGCGAGTGTGTACATATGTACGTGTGTATGTACATATGTGCATATATTGGATGTATATATGCACATACATACCATATTTACAACCCTTGTATGTATTCAGGTGGGGAGGAGCGTGATTGCGGCTCCAAGGTTGGGCGAGAGTGCCAACCTCTTTTTCGTTGTGAAAAATCCCGAGTACGATTTGCTTCTTCATGCTATATAGCTCGAACAATGCATAAGACGGCTGAGAATTACCGCAGTTTTTCACAGCCGCATGCAAATGCACGAACGAAAGATATACAGCATAAGTTGCATAAACAATACATATGTTTCAGCTTAAATCGAATGCTTCAAGAACGTTTTTTGCGCTGTTCGAGATTTTCGATTTATTAACCTTTAGCTGTAAATTTATAACAAGATTTATTAGCAAGAAA
The DNA here is from genome assembly GCA_960531455.1 of Urophora cardui. Classification (NCBI taxonomy): domain Eukaryota; kingdom Metazoa; phylum Arthropoda; class Insecta; order Diptera; family Tephritidae; genus Urophora; species Urophora cardui. Next base: position 1,862,641 of record OY482670.1, read on the forward strand.
AAACTCCAACTGGCACTTCAACGCAAACAAACTCAGCTTACTGCATTTTTTTTTAATAAAACATTAAGCTTATTATTTTACAGTTCAGATATATGTACATACATGTAGTTAGTATACATATATGTATGTGTGTGTGTAGAAGAAAAATTACAAATAAGCACCAAAACGTTTACCTTCGAAATATGAGTAGCAAAACAAAAGAAGACATTCAAAGGAAAAATGCATTACATGCTTTGGGTCATGAAGCCGAAGAGGGGAGGGCGTAGAAAATTGTTTTCAAGGTGTTTGCTATCACTTTCTTTCACCGGCGGTTGCAGAGCAAGCAAACTTTATAATCTAAAGTTCAGAAGAGTAATCGGCAAAATTATAGGAGGCAATGTGTGGGAGAGTGCAGAGCGATTTTTGGTTGAAATGTGCGTGATGCTCCTTATTTACTCAAAATACCGAGGTCTGGTTTAGATGCTTCAAAATGTTCGATTTCCCACAAGAGCAAGAGCAGAAAATAGCATTGCTACGAATGGGGTGAAATGAAACACAAACACACAATAAATGCGCTTTTTTAAAGACACGTTAATAGAGCTTGACAGCACCATTTACTTAGTTGCAAGTGAACCAAAAATAAAACAAAAATAAAACCTTGAGTTATGCACTTATGCACCAACCAAGTCAGTTATGCCACCTTCGTATTTATTACTTTTTTTTTGTTCAAAATAAATAACACAATCCGATGCGTTTGAATTTTCAGCATCTTTGTGTGTGTATTTGCCTGCAACATGCATAAACATCTTGTTAAATCTGCTGCTAAGTCTGTTACTAAGCTTTATATATCGCTTTACATACATTTGAGTACATAAAAATAAAATATTGCAAGAATTGCTTTTGATAACAAACACTTAACGTTCATACGCTTACTAAACTGCTGAAATGCATTCGCCCCAGTTGAACATGAACTGGCTTGCCTTAAATTGTGCAATAATTTTGGCTTCGGTCTGTCAGCGATGCAGTTGATGAGGAATTATTTGACAGGCAGCTCTCGACGTTTCAAGGTTAACTTAAATTTATCTGCGCTGCTCCCAATAGTTATTGTCTGGCAACCCCCAGAGGTCTATGTTGGTGCGATTGTTATTTAGCCTGTTTTTAAATTACCTCTTGTCTTTATGTCACCGATGAAGCGATGCATCTCAATCAGTTTCTAACTCCAATTAAGGTCTGGGTCTCTCAGCGTAGTCTCTGCCTCAATGTTAACAAGCCAAAAGAAAAGAAAAAGGAAGGAATTTGTTTGGAGTTCGACCTCGAAAATAATTTCTTGGTGTTCGTATTTGGTCTAAAAATAATTGATATGTACCAGTATGTACATATATATGTATATAAACATATATAGATGTGCTATTTACAACTAAGTTTACTACCCATTTTCTGTTCTCTTCTTTCTTATTTATTTTCTTTTCTTTTCTTTTCTTTTCTTTTCTTTTCTTTTCTTTTCTTTTCTTTTCTTTTCTTTTCTTTTCTTTTCTTTTCTTTTCTTTTCTTTTCTTTTCTTTTCTTTTCTTTTCTTTTCTTTTCTTTTCTTTTCTTTTCTTTTCAAATACTGAATTTTATTTTTGCCAATTTAGCCTCACTTATTGGGTGATATTAATAAAAGCCAAGCATTTGCTTTTGCTTAAAATTTCAGACCTTTTACTCAAATTTTGAAATTTGGTTCATACAAATTAATGTCAAATTTATAAAATCTTGAGTAAAAACATTTGCATGGTTTTTATTAATATGGCCCATTATCATCACCTGGCAACACTGATCAAAGCAGACAGATTGCAAACATATTGACCACTGTGGCTCTTCTGTAAACTGCGTGTTTTTCTCAAACTGCTGCTCAGTTTATCAGCTTAAGTTTTTTTCTTGCGCTTCGATTGTTTGCTTTCGCAGAATTTTTGTGTTTTGTGTAATCTTATTAAGTTGGCCTTTTTTAAATGTTTTTTTTTTCTTCAAATGAGGCAGAATATGTATTTGTAAATATCTTTCATTTTTTATCAAATTACCTGCCACTGTCCCATCTTGTTTCTACAGCAAAACCTTTGCACTTCCGGCGCGCCGTGTTGCCGCCAATTCCAAGTCATCGAAGTAGAAACGTCGCAATCAAACATTTTTTTTGCATGTAAACATGTTTGTACCCGAATGAATTGTGGATTTGGATTGCATTTTGTATGCGCAGGCGCTATTTCCACACACACACGCACACAAGTGCAATAGCGAGCGTTTAATGTTCATACGCGATTTCATATAAGGAGGGGCCAGTCGTCGCTTTGGCGTTTCATTCATAAATCGTTGGCTTCTTGTGCTGCTTCTTCTTCTGCTGATGCTTTTGCCGCCGCAGCAAGTTCAAATGGCATACATACGCACGTGATGATTATGATTATTGTTTGCGTGTTTCAACGTAGAAAGTTCAAATTGTTTTCGTTATGGCCTTTCCACAGTCGTCAAGTGCTCAATGCTTTGATAGCGAGCCTTTTTTCCAAAAACTTTTCAACTTTTCCTTTCATTGAGCACTCAACTTCGCTTTTGATAACTTTAATTTGATCTTTTGTTATTACTATTATTATTAATACATTATTTACTCTTATTGGAATGTTTGTTTTGTCGAAATTTTGTTGAACTTCTTTTGTGGTGTAAATCAGGGACTGTAACGGTTATGAGTTATATCCAAAAAGTTGATTTTAAATCATTATTTGCTGAGTTTTATTTCCATTATTAATGTTGCAAAATCGACAGCTGCAGCTAAAATTAAACTGAAGAAACTTTTATTCTCTGAGCAAAAAGATAAAACTCAAAAAATAACTTTTATTTTCTGATCGAAAAATAAAACTCAAAAAATAACTTTTATTTTCTGATCGAAAAATAAAACTCAAAAAATAACTTTTATTTTCTGAGGGAAAAATAAAATTCAAAAAATAACTTTTATTTTCTGATCGAAAAATAAAACTCAAAAAAAAACTTTTATTTTCTGATGGAAAAATAAAACTCAAGGAATAACTTTTCTTTTCTGAGGGAAAAATAAAACTCAATAAATAACTTTTATTTTCTGATGGAAAAATAAAACTCAAGAAATAACTTTTATTTTCTGAGCAGAAAATAAAACTCAGAAAATAATGATTAAAAATCTATTTTTTTATAAAAATCGAAAAAATAAAAGTTAATGCACCTAAAGATAGTCTGCGTTACGGTGATTACATCTGTGTACTTCTTTTGCGTTTAGCATTTCTCCTTCAGTATGATTTTTTTAGTCAAAATTTAAAAAATAACGATTATTTGCAATCCCTGGTGTAAATTAATGAAATGAGATTTAATAGATCGTTGGTGGTACTGCAGTATTTTTTTCTAACTTTTCACGATATTTGTTACATTCTTATAGTATATACTTATAAAAGAAACGTTATATATAAAAGTAAAATTTATGCGATTTGCAAAAGAGTCAAAGGAGTTATTTAAGTACATACAAATGTATTGTATGCATGTATGTTTGTTTGTAAGTACCATCAATTAATAAATCCCTTCCACTTTCGAAATACCTTCTGCCTTTCTGTTCTCGTTTTAACCGCTCAGCTCCATTCCAATATTTATTATTAACCTCACGCCATAACGTTTTTGTCGGTTTTGGCTTTTGACATTTGGCTTTGAAAATTATCCAAATCGTCATTTCGGTCGCATTAATTACACAAAATTTCCCTCACGATTAAACGAGCCGCCAAGCAATGAAACATTTTTAACTTTTTGATCTGCGTAGTGGGGGCTAAACTTGTCAACGGAAAGCAAAGAAAATTTCGAGGAAAAGAAATTTTGGTGCAAAAAAAATGTTCGGGGCAACTTAATTTATGTATGTATGTATTTAAAATTTGTCATTAATTTTAAAAGAAAAATTTATAAAGTTAAACGAACGCACTGGCGAAAATTTGTAGCGCTGACATGCACACACACATACAGCGCAGGACTAAACCTGAATGTTAATGTACATAATTTAAAGTACATGTACGTACTACATACATATCGTCATACCATACGAAAACTAGCACTTTTAAAATATCTTTCATACATTTCATTCGAATGCGAATTAGGTAAGTTATGTAGAGACGGGTCTCATGGTGTAAAAAATACAGGTATGTGCATTGTCATTTTGACGCTGTCTTTTTGATTAAAAAGCAGATTTTTGAAGTTTGATCTTATGTCAGTTTTGGAGTACAGCGATGCCAGACTTTTATTTTTTGAATGCGTAGATTTTTGTTTGAAAGTTTGGGTGTTTCAGGAATCAAAGGACAGAAAGAGAAAGGGCACTAGTGAGCAGATTTATGAAATGGATTATAACCCAGCAAACACAGTCTCTAACGTTAGAAATTTTGTCGAGATTACCTTAGATAACTAGTGTAATTCTCTATATATTCTCAAATCGATAACTAGAATTGAAAACTACACTAGAATTCGATTTGCGAGTGATTAGAGAAGGAGCCAAATCTCAAGTATTTGCAAATTCTGATTAAAATCTCACTAGAAAACTACATTAGAATTCGATTCGAGAATTATAATTTTCTCGATTTGAGAATTAAGTCCCCTTTTGTTTGAGAACGCTATGATTCACTACTGCACTTTATGCGACGATATGGAGTTATAATAGATCAATCTCCAAAACCTCCCCAAACTATATACCAGAGTGATTACAAAGCCTATATTAAAAGTGATCGTTACTACTAAACTAAATTAAAAACTCACCGAGAATACCGGAAAGGGGCTACTTTGTAGTACGGCCAAACTGATATTCCGCGAAGTAAAAATCCGAAATGAATCTTTTATGAATCACTGATGAAATTCATCTATGACTGAGGAGGCATCAGTGAGTACTTTCAAATAAAGACTGCTGAATTTTTCATATAAATGGTTTGCTTTTTTCAAAAAAAAAAAAAAATAATAATAATAAAAAAAAGGATTTTTATCATTGAGTATGGCAGCACGAAATGTCATAATCTGCTTAATTGTCAGGTGGTTAATATGGCGACGAAAACTTGACGTTTGTTTTACCTGGTATACTTATACCATGGACGGGTCTTTAGTCGCGATGAGTTAAGTGTCCTGCGATGCGCTTAGCGACGGCGCCTTCAATGAAAAACGAACTTAAGCACCAAAGGAAAAGAAAAAAAGAATTAGAAAAGAAAAAAAAGTGATACAAAATTATAGAAAGTAAAAGAAGAAAAACTCAATAAAAAAGTAGACAAAAATGAAGAAAAAGCGATGAAATAAGCACTAAAAATATAAATCCATCTTTCGACTCGAAGTTGTGTCGTGCCATTCGACAGTTACGAGCGCGTTTTATAACACAATTCAAATGGTTTTTGTCGGTTTGTTTTGCAGCAGCCAGAGCTTTGGCCTATACAAAAAAAAATGTAATAAAAAAAGAAACAAATTGCTTTTTTGTTCGTCATTAGTATTATTTGCGGCTTTTTCGGAGAATTTGTTATTCTTCTCAATACTTTAAATAATCTCCGCATCAGTTTCAGATAATTTAAACTTTTTATTGAGTTTAATTTTTTTCGCATAAAAAATATGTACATACATAAGTTGTGAGAAGTACATACAAGCAAAAGGCAAATTAATGAAAAACAAATAAAAAAACAAATAAATCAAGAATTTTGGCCGATTTTAGTGCATGTTGTACATACAATTTACGTTTTTTCCGTTTCGCGTTTTACGTTTTGCGTTTTACGCCATTCGCTTGCGCTAACAAATGCAGCGCTTTGAGAAACTTTAAATCACTAAAACTGCGTCACACTAAATTAATTTTCTCGCTTTTAGTTATTTGTTCAATTCAAGAAAGTAATTGCTTTTTGTTTTTTTTTTTTGTTCTTTTGCTATATTTTTCACTTTGCTTGTCTGCTTGCGATTGCGAGTTTTCCCAAATAAATTATTCCTCTTTCGCTTTTCCCTGATTTTTACGGCTTTGCGATTGCATAAGAATTGCTTAACGAGCGACTTAAAGTTTAAGACTTCCATAAAATCAATGAAAATACAAAAAAAGCAAATGAAATGTAAACCAAACTTAGTTTTTGCATTTTGTGGCGCGTTTAATAAAAACGAAAACGAAAATGTTAATGAGAGAGAAATGCTTTATTGCGCACTTGTTGTTGTTAGCGCTGCCATGAAAGTGAGCACAAAAACAAGTAAGGAAGCCTAAGTTCGAGTGGAATCGAACATTATATACTCAGCTGTATGCTTTCATTGTTTGTTTGCGTTTGATGGAAACACGGATTATTTTATATAAAGCGAGTGCCGCATAAAATGGGCGTAGCCACGCCCATTTTCAACATTTTTATCAGTCATCCAACTAAGCATATGAATATTATTCTTTGTGCAAAATTTCATTCCTTTATGACTTCTAGTTACAAAGATATCACGTTACAAATTCCCAAAGGGTGTTCCAGAAATATCTTTGTTAAAAAGTAGGCGTGGTCATAAACCGATTTCAATAAATTTTTGCGTGTCTATTAGCACAAGTTATAAAAGTGTATAACCCAAGTTTCGTCTTAATGTCTCAATTATTTGTCGAGTTATGGGCTCCGAAATTTCGTATATTCCTTTGTCTAAAAAGAGGCGGTGCCACGCCTATTTTCCAAAATTTTTGTGTTTTTCGTTTTATGTCCGCGGTTGGACTCCTGGTATAAAATTTCAATGATATATATAATAATACAATGGCGCTATTATAACTCTGACGAGTTTTATGGCCGAGCTTCTCTCCCAATTCGAGGTGTGCTCCTTTTTGTTTTTCCTACTAATTGGGTGGACCTACAGTTGTATGCCGGCTCCGAACGGCGAATGCATTTTTTGTGAGAAGCTTTTTCATGGCAGAAATACACTCGGAAGGTATGCCGCCCACTGCCGAGAGGTGACCGCTGCTCTTAAAAAACCCAATAATTGGATTTTTTACTAATTAGAAAAACTGTTTTTGGTGTTTTGCTCGGACCGTGGTTTGAACCCGAGACCTCTGGCATAGCAGGCGAGCACTCTACCCACTGCACCACAGCGGCCACATAAAATTTCAATCGATATCGCTTAAAATGTTTTTATTAGGCCACTTTATAATACACATATATAAAAGTGGGCGTGGCCGTCAACCGATTTTGGAAATTTTTCGTCCAAACATTTGCCTAAGTAAGTATATCACGCGTACCAAATTTGATCGATATATCTTTAAGGGTTTCTGAGTTATGACTCATAAAACTTTCAATGTTTGCCCCTTAATAAGTGGGCGTGGCACCGCCCATTTTCCAAAATTTTTGTGTTTTTTGTTTTATGTCCATAGTTGGACTCATGCGATAAAATTTAAATGATATATCTTCATATTTGACAGAGATATCGCTTAAAATGTTTTTATTAGGTCACTTTATTATATACATATATAAAAGTGGGCGTGGCCGTCAACCGATTTTAACTATTTTCCGTCCAAACGTTTGCCTAGGTAAGTACATCACGCGTACCAAATTTGATCGATATATCTTCAATGGTTTCTGAGTTATGACATATAAAACTTTCAAGGTTTGACCCTTAATAAGTGGGCGTGGCACTGCCCATTTTCCAAAATTTCATCAAATTTCTTCCTAGGGGCCTGAGCTCAACACGTGGGTAAAATTTCATCGCTCCAGCTATATTAGTGACTGAGATACCAAATTTCCGATTTTTTCTATATAGGAAAAGTGGGCGTGGTCATGGTCCGATTTCGCCCATTTTCAATACCAACCGTCCCAGTCTCGATACCAACTTGCAATTCAAATTTCATCGAAATATCTCAATTTTTGCACGAGTGATCGTGCGTACAGACAGACAGACGGACAGACGGACGGACATGGCTCAATCGATTTCTTTTTTCACCCTGATCAATTTGATATATATAAGTCAATATCTATCTCGATTATTTTATGGTGTTACAATCCACCGTTATGTGATTAAAACTATAATACTCTGTGTACTAGTACAGCTGAGTATAATAATCAAAATTTGGTTTTGATTTAATTCCATAAAAGTATAGAATTTATTCCAATTTTGGATTGATCTTATACCATTTCAACTATTTTTCATACCAGAAATATTCTCAAAATAATGAAAATTTGGTTTTGATTTAATTCCAAGAAAGTATTAATTTGATACCAAGAATAATTTCTGTCTCTCAATATTCTCTTCTTTTTTTTAAACCAGAATGGTTTTAATTTTATGCTTTTTGGCATTGTTATATATAAATACCAAAATGGAATTAAAATTAAACTAAAATTTTTACTGTGCAGCAATTGCCGCTCGCATGCAAATTTCCAAAAAACAATATTTGAAGAATTCGAAAATAGAAGTCAACATATATGTGAGGCCTCAGCGCCAAAACGGCCTAAGCCCAAAAAATGGTTCTGAGAAAAACAAAGTTAAAAGAAAATACGTTTTTAAAACATTTTCACTTATTTTTTATTAATCGTAAATAAAGATTAGTTGTAATATTTGTTTAAGGTTAATCGCTAGGTGTTAATTAAATTATATTAAGACTATTTTGAACGGTTAATACAATAATTAAAGTGGGTTAGGCCATTTTGGCTCCATTAATTAAAACATACAAAATTTCTTCACATAAATAATAAAAATAATTTTTAGCGTTTTAAATAATAAAAATTAATAATAATTGTTATTCGTGTTCTTTCTGAATATCTTCGTCTTCGGCTCTCGAACTTATTTTTAAATTATTATACAAATCATGCTTTATGGGAGGTATGAACTCTTTGAGTTCCTGTAAATCCTTACACTTTGCAGCGTCGATGAATCTTCCTCCAGGATAAAGCGGTTCCAATTCCAGTCTACGAACTTGCAGGAGTTCCTCTTTGAAATATCAACTTCTTGAAATAAACATCTATGTAATTTGAATATTGGTATTGAATTATAAATGACTTCACATTTTGGAATCGAAGCCACTGAATCTTAAGCCATTCAACTTTTGAAGTCTTGTTTGCGGAGATTTTTATGTTTGTCACTAGTTTCTCGATTAAGGATATGCTTTTAATAGCATATGCCGTCATCTTCACCCAGTGGAATGGTTCAACATGGCTAACTTGGTTTATTTTTCGAATATACTCTTGATTGAAACGTAACATGCGTTTTTGGCCTAACCAACACATATTTTTTATTTCTAGGATTCGATTTGGCCTAAGCGGCTTATGGCATCCACATTTCTTTGAAGTTTGCATAGAGGAAAAACAGTTTTCAGCAGGTAGTATAACTTAGTGTTATACTATGCAATAGGGAGTTTTTGTAGTATTTATTTCAAAAGGTTCCGGTTGGATCAGCGTAGTCAGTTTGATTTTTTTTAAATGAGGGTTAGGCCGTTTTGGCGCTGAGCGCCTCATGTATATACGACCAAATTTTATTAAAAGTATTTGTGTAACTTAAGTGTAGGTATAAGTGTATGTGGTAGACATTTATTTGAGGAGGAATGTAATATGAATTTGATTAGTGCATATTATCACGAATTATCTAAGCCTTATTCCCATGGCGGATTTTTTTTGTTTGCTTACAATTTTCAGGCATTATTTCGTTAACCCTTATATCTTCTGGAATAAAGCTCAAATAAGGCGCAGATTTGTTGGTATGCATATATGTATGTATGTATGGATGTGTGTATGTATTGCAGTCAAGGTTCATGCTGCCTTCGTGTGTCGTCTGAAGCGTTGCAGGGTCAATACATACATATGTACACACGAACGTAATTCAACACCACTACCATCTACATATCTACTCGTGTTTGCATCAGCTTGACTTGAATTTGGAGGCTGGTTGTATGAAGATATTCAAATATGTAAACATGTCTGCACGTGCTGAAGTAACGCAATTTTTGTAGTGTGAAAACAATCTGCATAGGCACATATGTACATGTACTCGTATTTATGTACATTAGAGTGGTCCGTAAAAAATCAAATTAACATTTTCTTCCGGCTCATTCCTTAGAACGGTAACAGCACAGTCAAAGAGATCATATGGAGATGGTTAAACGGTGTCGCACGGGGGTCAAAGTTCAGACAAAAGTAAAGTAGGGGGTGAGGTTCACGAAATATGATATAGATACAATTTGTCTCCATGCACCAGGACCACCCTAATGTACATGAGTATTTTAAACTGAAATATATATATTTCTATAGCACGTACTTATACAGCCAGCTGTGTGTATGGGAATCTGCGTTTTAGCTATCACAGCGCTCTATTTGCACTCCATTCATTCTCAATCAATGTGCATACAAACATGCAAACATGAACAAACATACAAACATAGATAGACATGTTAGCAGCGTATTCAATTTTGCTTGTTGTCAACACATTTCACTCTTCTTCTTGATTGGCGCTTAACCGTCTAGACGATTCTGGCCGAGTCCAACAGAGCGCGCCAATTGCTTCTGTTTCGTGCAGCATGGCGCCACTTGGGAACACCTAGGGAGGCAGCATCGCTGTCCACCTGATTTTCCCAACGCAGTGGAGGTCTCCCTTTTCTTTTGCGTTCAGCGGGTTTCGATAGAAATGCTTTCTTGGCCGGAGCGCCTTCGTCCATTCTCACGACATGACCTGCCCAACGCAGCCGCTGGATCTTTATTCGCTGAACAATGTCGATGTCTGTGTAAAGCTCGTACAGCTCATCGTTAAATCTCCGTCGATACTCGCCCACGCCAACGCGCAAAGGTCCATAAATCTTACGAAGAACTTTTCTCTCGAATACTCCAAGTGCCATCTCATCTGATTTTGAAATTGTCCATGCTTCTGCGCCGTACATGAGGACTGGAACGATGAGCGTCCTGTAGAGTGTGATTTTTGTTTGTCGAGAGAGGACTTTACTTTTCAGTTGCCTACTTAGTCCGAAGTAGCATTTATTGGCAAGCGTGATTCTTCGTTGGATCTCCGTGCTGACATCATTCTTGGTGTTAATGCTGGTTCCCAGATAGACGAAGTCCTTAACAGTTTCGAATTTGTAGCTATCAACATTGACGTGGCTGCCAAGGCGTGCTGTTTCTTTGTGTGTTGACAGGAGGTACTTCGTCTTGTCCTCGTTGACCGCCAAACCCATTTTCTTAGCCTCTTTATCCAGCTTGGAGAAGGCAGAACATACGGCGCGCGTGTTAGTGCCAATGATGTCGATGTCATCGGCGTACGCCAGCAGTTGCACACTCTAGCCATACATAATGTAAATATGTACTAAGATAGTATGTCTAACAGAGCTGGGCGATAAGGATTACGATTACAAGATGATTACGATTACAGTAATCGTAATCTTAGAAATTTTGAAATTACGATTACTTTAATTGTAATCTACGTTACAAAAATTACGATTACTGTAATCGTAATCGTAAAAAACTTGAAATTACAATTACTGTAATCGTAATCGTCGTTACAAAAATTACGATTACTGTAATCGTAATCGTAAGAAACTTGAAATTGCGATTACTGTAATCGTAATCGTCGTTACAAAAATTACGATTACTGTAATCGTAATCGTAAGAAACTTGAAATTACGATTACTGTTCTCGTTTTCAGTGATATACTTACCCAACATCGTTTTCCAAGAAATAATAATAATTTTTACATACATCCATACATATGTGTTTATTTCTCACACATTAAGTAAACAATTAAAACTGGGATGTGTATTAAGAAGAGAGAAAATTCGCGGAAATAATAAAGATACAAAATTAAGACTGCTGTTTGGATAATTTACATTCAATAATATTCAATATTAGCCTTAAGCAGAACTAATTTTTCAAAAGAAACATCGGAGAGTGCATGGCGTCGAGGACTGTTTATAATGCCCGCCAACGAAAATAGCCTTTCCACAGGTGCTGACGATGTAAGCGGGGTGCTGAATCTTAAAGATGCTTTCTTTATCAGAGGATATCTTTTAAAACATCCATGGCTACTATCAGCATCGTTCAAATATTTAAAAAATTCTTCTCCTATAATATTTGAGCCACTACCAGGGAGCACTTCAGGTAAATCAGTGTTTTCTAAAGGTATATTGAATTTTAAATAAAATATATATTAAGTTGTTATATAGATATGTAGTTAGGTATTTACCGCCGAAGTCAAAAAAATCTTCATCTAATATTGGCTTTTCATAGTTATGGTCATTTACATCATCAAAAGTTGCAGTGGAGTTTTATTACTTTTTAATTTTGTTATGAGATAAACCTAAGTAATTTGTTTAGTAAAATCTAGCAATTGTAATACATATTTTTTATACATGCAAAATCGACATTTTACGAAGAAAATTAGTGTGAGCTACACCTCGATTTTTATGCATGAGGCCATTGTCTCCAGCCCACTAAAAGCTGCTATCTCAACCGAAAATATTTCAAAATGTATATAATATGTGTGAAATTGCAAGCTTTACATAATTATTTGTAGTTTTTAGCACTTCTTTCAGAGCCAAGCACATTTTCCTCCCTACACCTTTAAGTATCAAAAAGCAATTTTAATATTTTTTTACATGTAATTCTTAAATTTTGTAATTTAAGATTACAGAAAATAAGGATTACTGTAATCGTAATCGTCAAAAACTTGAAATTACAATTACTGTAATCGTAATCGTCGTTACAAAAATTACGATTACTGTAATCGTAATCGTCAAAAACTTGAAATTACGATTAATGTAATCGTAATCCTATGTGTAATCGATTGCACATGTAATCCTTATCGCCCAGCTCTGATGTCTAAGAATATCTTCGTAAGAGCGCCATGGCGTATGAGTAACCGCAACCGAATCATGGCAAGATGAGTAGCAAATTTAAGCAAGCAAACCTTGATTTTAAACTTTGAGCATTTCACGAGCAAATCTACATGCAAACATATGTGAATAGCTGCACTATTTTTAGCTTTATTTCTTTAATGCAAACAGTTAACAAAAACAACAAAATTTATTGTTGGAGGAAGTGGAAGTAAATAAATTTTAAATTTAGTTTGTAAATGGGCAAATCCGTAGAAAGGTACACCGTGACGAAAAAATTAAATTTTAAGTATCAAGGGGTATTTCTCATCATATCGAGCCCTAACCGCTATAAAGGTGTATCCAACCAAAAGTAAATTTTATAGGGGAAGGTTTTCCTTAATACTCTCTGCATACAGTATGTATGCAGCCTTGAAATTTATATAGTCTCTAACTTCGAAACAGCACATTGACTATGAAATTTTGGGAGTTGATGCGTTTGATAATAAATTAATGATTTCCATAAAAAAGCTAAAATCGATAATTTTGTTGGATACACTCTAATCGCGGTTAGGGCTCGATATATTAGAGAAATTCGGTATGTGGGCATCTTTTTATGACAAGATGATAATTTGTTGTAATCGGCCGAATCGGACAACAGTTCATATAAGTAGCTGCCATACAGTCGATTGTTTAGATAAAGTCTTTTTGGGGTATAGCTTCTCCTTCTCGTTATTTATCAACTTTGTAATATAGGGTCAAAATTCGCAGACTGTTGCTCTTTAATAATAGCACCTAAAAATAACTTCCATATTTGTCCCGTTCGTTAATACTCGTATCTCAGAAATGTCAAATCGCTAGTACTTCTTATTTGCAACGATTGTAATGCTACTTAAGTGCTCGCAAAAAAAAAAAACAAGAAGAAGAATATCTAATGCTATGCATTCATTCATTGAGTTTTGAAGGCGTACGAACATCACCTTCGCCATTCTGGAATCGCCCAAATAAAATAAATAATGTAATGCAATGATAACGAGTGAGCGATTCGCATGACCGCGCATAATTCAATTATTGGCTTTGTTCAAACTTTATTAAAGTTACAGTTGAGTTTCATAACTTTCATGAAATCAAGTGCCAAGTGAACCCTTTTACGTTGCCAAGTTTTGTAACTTAGTGACGCTTTTGTCTTTTGTCTTCTGCGTTGTGAAGTTGTGACCATTTCCTTTGGTTACGTTTTTGATTTGCACGACGACGCAAAAATGAAAAGTTATATTAAAAATTTAGCTTTGTTTGGTTGCAAGTAGTGTGCTGTTATCACAAAAAAAAAAAAAAAAATAAAACAAAAATCAAGAAGCCTAAGAAGGCAATTTTTTGGGTTTTTTTTCTAAAAAGGTTTCTTAGCAACCATTTTTTATACATATGTATTTTTGTTTACAAACTTTTGTTTGTGTAATTGAGTACTTACGCTAATGCAGATATATGAACACAAATAGCTACCGAACCATTTAATGCGTTTAACTATTGTTTATTAAATTTGCTGGACTCTTATAATTTACTTCGAGCTTTTCATCTTCTCTTTGGCTTGACTTGACACAGAACCCAAGATTCGGTTTAAATTTTTACTTTGAGTGCTGTTCAATTGTTCAATTGTGCACATATGAAATATGAAATATCAAATTTTGCAGTAATAAAAATCACTGAAGCGCATTTGGCTGGAAAATGCCTTACTGTGAAACAAAATAAAACAATCTGAAAGCTTTCGTTGCTGAGCAGGCAATAATGGCAAGCAAATTAAGAGCAAAAGTCAGAGTTTTTGCCAGCCAAAGAGAAGATAGACTTTCGTATATGCTTGTCTCCGTTTTTATGCATACAAACATACATACATATATATTTACACAATATCTGTACATATATTTATAAGTAAATACAACATGTAACTAAACAAATTCATCATCTTTATGGTTGGCCAAGCATAATTTAATGAAAAGCGCCAACTACATTAAATCATGTATGCACAGTGGCCGCTGTGGTGCAGTGGGTAGAGTGCTCGCCTGCTATGCCAGAGGTCTCGGGTTCAAACCACGGACCGAGCCAAACAAATTTTTCTAATTAGTAAAAATCCAATTATTGGGTTTTTTAAGAGCAGCGGTCACCTCTCGGCAGTGGGCGGCATACCCTCCGAGAGTATTTCTGTCATGAAAAAGCTTCTCACTAAAAATGCATTCGCCGTTCGGAGCCGGCATAAAACTGTAGGTCCACCCAATTAGTAGGAAAAAACAAAAAGGAGCACACCTCGATTTGGGAGAGAAGCTCGGCCATAAAACTCGTCAGAGTTATAATAGCGCCATTGTATTATATTATATTATATTATATGTTTTTTTTTGCTTTGTGTGCTTTTAAGTAATTTAATATTTCGCATAACCAAACTTTTTCTCCTTCAAATCCTACTTGAGCGCCATAAATTTGCCAAAAACCATATATCCTTCGTGTATCAAGTGGAAAAATGAATGCAAATTTTGTGAGAATCGACTAAAATTGTGTGTTTCCAGCAGAAAGAGCATCGCCGAAACTTTTATCAAAATTTATCATAATTTTTTTTTTTTTGAAACTTCTGCGCCTATGGCAGTGCTTTACATTGTTGTCACCAGTGCGTATACGTAACCTTCACAGCGCATCACAGATTTTCTCAAATTTAATTGAATTTACGCATGAATTTAACTAAAATGGCCTTAAATATGAACATTTAATGTTTTTAATCATAAATTAACCTCATACAAAATGGCTGTTAGTTGGCTCAAAATTTCTAATTAAAAACTGTACCTTTTATGTACTTTCTAATACAAATCAGTCAGCAATGCCAGCATTGTACAAATTATGTATATTATGGCTATGTTCAGAAACTCAGTTTGAAGCGCAACCTGATTTTGTAGTACAAGCAGAGCGTTCATAAACGTAAATATTGCATGAAGCGTCGCTCATCACAATCATCAAAAAAATAATTACTGCCGATGTTGCGTTTCATGCTGCGTTTCTGAACATACCCTACACTTAAGTTATTATAAGCATTTAAATTAAGTTAGGACGGCTATTTAACATAATTTTCTTTTCTTTTGTAAGTAATTCATTGGAAATTTCCACTTATTAACCTAAGAAATAAATAGTTTGGCACGTTTCAAAAGCAGTTCAGCAACAAAAGAGCCTGAACCAAAATGACCTAAAAATATACAGCTGCGTATGTATGTGTGTGCTTTTGTGTGTGTGTGTGTGTGTGTGCATTTACAAATATTTGTCTATTGGCCATCTGCTGCTCAGGCACAAATAATTGCCTTAAATTTAGGCGGTCAGCCGCTTCATTATATTTATATTTACATCTAGATTTACAGCGTTTGATGCGCCCACTGAATGTGTGTGTGTGTGTGTGTTTGTGTGCCTGTGAACGTAAATAAGCAGCATTTCACAGTTGTCTTAACACCAAAATCTAGTACTTTGTTGTGATTTATTGCAATTGATTTAGCCGCATGACTCGGCTACGTTGGATAATCTCTAATAGATTGTGAGAAAAATGAACATATTCCTTCCCTAACATTCGCATTGCTTGTTAATGTCACGAGGCGCTAACTTAAGACGTTAAATGAAATAAACAAAGACTGAGACAGTCCAAAGTTATACACAAGCATACATACGCATGTACATAAATACATACTACATACCTACATAAAAATACATAATAATAATAATAATAGTAATAATGACCCAACAAACACACATTAACTGTCAAAAATGTTACAGCAAATTTACTGTCAGCTGGCGTTCTTCTCTTCCAATTTTGTATATATGTATGTATGAAGCTCACCTTTGGTGTAAATTTATTTAATGTATGTACTTAATATTAATATTCTGGTAATCATATAGTAAATGTGTTTTCGCTCTCCTTTTGCCCCGGCATATTATTAGATATGCATTCATATAAATACGAGTATGTATGTATGTGTGTATGTTCGTATAATGGAATCAATTTATGTTGGCCTAACCAGCTATGGCCATGATATATACATATGTACATACATATGTATTTGGGATCGTGCTACAATTTAAATCACTTTTTGGGTGTTGGTAATTTTATTTAGTGTGTTGCAAGTATTTATTTGGGTCGTAGTTAAAATACATACTAACATATACGTACATATATATACTACATAGAGTGTCATCTACAGCCGAAACTCAAAATTTGCTGTAGGTGTTTTCTTTGAACTAAGCTGTGACTTTAATTATTTTTATATTATACGTTGCTATTATTGTTGTTTCTAATTTTACTTCTATTCCTGCTCTTACTTAATTTTTTTTTTCTGTCCTTTCTTTCTTTTCTTTCCTTTCGTTTTTCTCTATTTTTTTACTTTTCTGCCTCCTAGAAGCATGCACACACTTTTTTGAAAAGCATGCAGCAACAACAACTGTACAGCAATTTTACAACGGCGATTGTGGAGGCATTTTCCGAACAATTTTAATGAAAATTGACACAAGGCTTGATTAGAGGAATACCTTTCAAACGCTCGCAATAAGATTTCCATCACTTTCCATTGGCATGCCTAGGGCTTGTGAGCAACATTTCCGTGCATTCCATCATGTTCCAACATGTTCAATAAATCCACTAATCACATCTCCCGATTTGCTGACGGGCAGTCGAACAAACTTCAAACGTGTGCGCATATATTACCCACCCCGTTTATGCCAAAACGCAGTTCAATGATTTCAATAACGAAACTCCTACATATTTATTTCTACTTTTATGCCGTTTTGCTGTTAAATTTCTATGTGAAAATCGTTAAATTTCTATGTGAAAATCTACACGCATTTTTGTTTCAAATTTCTGTGGCTTTTTTGTGTCAGCATCTTTTTATTGAGCTTATCAGTAGCTGAAAGCAAGTCGCCGGAAGCGACTCTCACTCCGAACATTTCACGGCGAAGCAGCTAAACACAAAAATGTGTGTGACAGAATTTTCGCATATTAGGTTGCGAAGCTAAACAATCATTATACATAATTAATGAAAAATTTACTTCAAAGCAAATGTTAATAAGCTCTTGCGCGTCCAAATAAAATTTATTTATTTAGCATTTTATTTTCATTGGAAATTTAATTTTAGGTTTATCTTATTGATGTGTAAACAAAAAAAAAAAACAAAAAAAAAAAACAATAATAAAACAAAAAAAAAATGAGAAAAACAGAAACCAAAAAAAAAAAATCAAAAACAACAACAAAATAGTAGCAGTGACATAAAACATATAACAACAAAAAATTATAAAAAACTATATAATCGCATTTTAGACCCAAGAAAGATTTCGGAATTGTTTACACATCAATGTTCATGAGTACCTACACGCTTTCATTATCTTATTTATTTATTTAACGAGCACAGGCCCCGGTTATTTTTTATTTTTTTTATTATTTTTTATTACAGTTTTCTTGTTTTTGAATATTAGCTGAAATTCATAAATAAATACAACCTTTTATTTTTAGCCTATCAGTTTCATGCTTTTAATCAACGTAATACCTACAATATTGAATTTCATATTTTTGTCTAAGTACGCCTCTGCCATTAATTTTTCCGGTGATTGTTCAGACGCGACAAGGCACAATGGACAGTTAATGACAGCTATTTATACATGTAGATATCTAGATATGTTTATAAATAGGCTCCATTACCTTTCAAATATGATTTATCGAATAAATACATATGTATACATATGTATACTTATTTCCAGACAAGCGGATGTTACGAACATTAAAAGACTATAAATCACTTGTAAGCATATACAAATGGTGGGTATCTCGAGTTGCTGAGCACAAGAAAATGGAAATGTTTGAAACAACAGAAAGTTAGTTAAAATAAAATTTAATTAGCAGATAAAATAATATAAAATAAAATATTTAATTCTGTATATTTTCGCGCCAAATACCTATAAATTTGTGTAAGGCCGGGTATATGTGTGTTGGTAAGATGAGTATTTACATACATACATATGTAAGGGGCAACGCTATAGGTTTAAGGCTATTGCTGGTGAGTACTTGAGGTGGTATATACATATGTACATACATATATTTATTTTTTCAAATATTTGAACAAATTTAATCAAAGTCAATTAAACCCATGTCTACTACACATTCTATTTCTTAAATGAAAATATAATAATATCCCTAATTAAGCACTCAAGGTTCGATTCATTATCGATTCATCACTGCCTTCATTCGCTAAGTTACAAAATTGGAAAAAATTCAAATCAATGAAGTATACAATTTTTAAA
This sequence comes from Urophora cardui, assembly GCA_960531455.1. Lineage (NCBI taxonomy): Eukaryota > Metazoa > Arthropoda > Insecta > Diptera > Tephritidae > Urophora > Urophora cardui. The sequence goes on from OY482670.1 coordinate 1,881,686, forward strand.
AGAAAATAAGGTATGTAGCTAATTAGTAAGTAAATTAGAGTAAGAAGGTAAAACTTGCACATTTCAGAGGAATTGATTGATTAAAAAGCGCGCTGAAAACCGATGAGCAAGGACATTGCAGATTTTCGCTAATGAAATGCTGAACACAGCAAATGCGCAGTATTGAATGGCACTGAGTTCGACAAAGCAAGTAATTTTTTACTTTAACTTGGCTTTTCCACATTTTAAAGCGCACTTTTCCATCTTTTTTTTTGTAATTCACACATTCAACAGCAGCGAAGACGAAGGCAAAGGCGGTAGAATTTAATTAAGTCGTGTGTGTGTAATAATGTGGCGTCTTATTAAGTGAACATGTGTGTGTACATATATCTATGTATGTATTTACATTTTAATATTTAATGCATATTTATTGTTTTTACTTGCTTTTCATGCTATACATAATTAAGTATGTGCTGCATATGTATGTATTTTTCGCATTTGTCATATCTTTTTATTTACTTGTGCACATATACATACATGCATATATATAGATATATCTATGTACATATCTACATATACATATGGGCTAATCCTGAAAAAGTCAACCAAGAGCATGAAATTGAAAATGGTCCGAACTTTTTTTTTTTGGTATTTATTAGTAAAGATAATACATGTAGTATATGTTAGAAAAACATAATCATTTTCTATTCGTTCTTAAACTCAGGCTGAGAAAAATCGGCAAAAAAATAATATTCACTAAAGCCTTTTTATTAGCAAAGTATCATGTTTTTCTTCGCGGGTTTAGTTTATTGGAAAGAGAGTTATATTATTGTTACACGCTTCAATCATTCTACTTAGAACGTAATTTAATTTAAGAGTATAAAATTTGCGAAGCTAGTAAGAATATAGGAGTTTTTTTACTTTAGAATTTTTCTTATCCTTTTGTCGCGTGCGTTACCAAAAAACTATATAAATAGTTATTAAACCTAGGAAACCACTTGAAATAAAAAAAAATTCAGTGACAAAGTAAGCTTGTGTACCTTTTTCTAAAAATAAAATCAGTGTTGTCCGAAAGCTGAATTCTACAACTTTATGTGTGTTTTAAATTTGTCGCGTGCGTTACCGTAAGTACAAAAATTCAATCTTATATATATAAAAATGAATCACTATTTCCTTGGTCATCGCATCACACCTGAACGGATGGAACGATTTCGATAATTCTTTTTTTGTTGTGTTTAGTATTGTCTGGATAAGGTTCTATCGGAAAATAATTTCAAGAAAGTTAAAAGGGCGTGGCACCTCCCATACAAACAAAACGTTTCATACTGTATACGTATTTCTGAAAATATTCTTTGTAAGGCTTCGAACTTGGGATGATTTACTAACGTGATGCCAAGCTCACAAATAGAGATGAGCGTTATTACAAAAGGGGCGTGGCACCTCCCATATACCCCAAATTTTTTATACTCAATATCTCCGGAAGTGTTCATGGTTGGACACTGGGAATTTGGTACATAGATAAACAATATCAATACCATACTTACGAAAGAAAATTGGAGCTATTGGAAAAGGGGGCGTGGCATCTCCGATACAAACTTAGTTTTCATGCTGAATATCTCTGCAAGTGTTCATGGTAGGACCCTGAAAATTTGTAGGGACATAAACAATATCAAATGGGAGCTATTGCAAAAGGGGGCGTGGCATCTCCGATACAAACTTAATCTCCCTAAGTTATCGAAAAGTGTTCCAAACATTATCGGAATTAAAAGTTTGCATTGGTTTTCATACATCGATAGCGACTTTATTGAAGTTGCTTGAACAGCTTATTCGCCGAAGAAAAAATTAAAGTAAAACGTACCTAGTATTAAGTTATTTTTTACTTAGTCTATCAAAATACTTTAACTGTACTTTTTTATTCATTCTTTGCTAAAAATTAATTAAAAATGAGAATTAAAAAAAAATTGTCTTATATTTTTTTCTTTGTGAAATTCTGTTACTGTCGCGTGAGTACTACTATTATAGTTCATAAACAAAATTAGAGAAATATTTTTAAAATTTCGTAAATCTACGAACCTAAGGTATTCTTCGAACTTCATTTCCTCATTTTACGTAAATATGTTATCGTGCAAAATTCGCTAAATTTTCCATTCGTCCAGACGCATTAAAAAAAAAACTTCTATTTTTTGTCGCGTGCGTTACCGCTATATATTTGCGTTTATATCAGAACTTAACTGTTTCTCCAGCTTAATTTTTTTCGTGAATGTAGTACTCTGGTAGTGCTTTGCATTGAATAAAATAAACATGTAATCCTCTCGTTGTTTCCATCCTTTAGCATTGATTATATGCGTACGAATGTCGCGCGCGTTACCCAGGATTAGCCCATATGTGTTCCATGGCAACCATCGGTGGGTAAAACAAAACACTCGCTAAAGTTTCTAGTTTTTATGAATAGAGCAGTGCAGATTTTACCGATATGTGAGAGCTCTCTCTATTTGTCTCTATACATACATAGTTATCCGTTAATTAATGCATACCTTTCGGCGGAGTATTTCAGGCAACAGCGCTGCGCGAAATTTTAATTAGTAAAATGGCGGTCAAACGCCAAAGCCAAGGATAAAATTCTTTATAATTAACTGCCGGAATTCCGTACGTACTCGTATACCGAAAAAAGTGATACATAATACGTATTCACATTGTTAAAGCGCAAAAAAATGTGTTTGCACCCACTCATGCTTTACTTGATGTGCTCACACCAATCAATACAAACAGAAGTTTGAAAAGTCTCAGATGCATTTGTGTTTTTCAATCTGCTGCCAAATTTAGCTAGACAAATATTGTCTGGAAAGCACAAAAACAGAAACAAAAACAAAAAAAAAACAAAACAAAACAAGAACAAGAACAAGAACACACAAAAAAATATAATAAAATAAGTAAATAAATTCTCAAAACTTTTTTCGCTTTTCCTCCAGGGTAAGCAAGCAAGTTTGTTTGTTTGTTTAGCACGCGAGTACACTGCCTATATGTTATGTATGTAGTAGATGTAAGTCAAATATTTACAAGTAAACAAAAGAGTTTTCGCCCTATTATGCTTACATAATAAACAAAGGATATTTAATGGACAATACGGCTGAATTAATGAGCAGTGAAATAGTAGGGGAGGCATTCGTACATACACACATACATACGTATATCTATATCATATATCCATTGTTGTGAATGAATAACTCAATTCATATTGGCAAACGAGCATATACATACATACATATGTACATACCAGAGATGCTTAACGAACAAACGGATTCTATTTCGTTTTGTTAATTCACAATGCTAAATTATCAAAATGGTTTTGTTTCGTTAATTCGCAACGCTAAATTATCAAAACCATTTCGTTTCGATAACTAACAAAACTAAATTATCCAAAATGCAACCGGTAACGTTGAAACGAAGTAAATCAACAAAAAGATTGCCTGCACGAAGCGCAGCTGTCGCTCAAATCGTAGCAGTTCGTGTGCATATGCATATATGTATGTATGCGAGTACTCGGCCGATTGTTCGCGACGGCATTGCGAGCGCACTAAGCATTTCAACGTTATAAATTTGGTTATGATAACGCTAATCAACGAAATGAAATTATTTTGATAATTTCTTTTCGCTAATCAACGAAATGATATTATTTCGATAATTTCATTATCGTTATTTTGCGACCATAAATTATTTTGATAATTGCGTAAACGGTAAAAACCTGAATAGTTTCAACGGAAACGATTGCTTTTTTTCGGTAAACGATAATATTAACGTTACGATGCATCCTTGGTACATACATATGTATGTACATAAAATGCCACTTTATTTCAGGCAAAATTAATTAACATTGACATTGTCATAAGAGTGTGAGCTGAAATAAGCTTATCTTCATTAAAACGCAGCGCATTTCGTTTAAAATTGTTTTTTTATTTTTTTATTTATTTTTTTGTTACGGCTTATTTAGCCTAGATCGAGAATACAATTCATCATAGTATATACTTTTTTTATCGAATTCACTTCGTACAGCTGGTAAATGAAAATCGTACCTTTTTCTTGTTTCATAGGTGTGAACCTCATTGTTGTAAGTCAGACGATCATTTAAATAAGTCGGCAGATTTCCTAGCTTTATATTATGTATAAATTTAAGGGTGAAGTATTTTATCATTTGCTTAACGCTGAGCCAGTTCAAAGTATCCAGTAGCTCCTGAATTGGAGTGTCATATTTCTTCTTCGTTATGAATCGCATTACTTTGTTCTGCTTTTTCTGAAGTTTTGATATCTGCGAATCTGCTAGCATAAATAAAACAGTGGGGCAGTACGTAAGGTGTGGCATGACAATCGATTTATAAACTATTGTTTTATAGTATTTGCTGATATGCTTGCATGCTCTGAACATAAATCCAATTTTTAGATAATTTCCCTTCTATATACTTTAGATGCTCATCGAAGTTTAGCTCATCATCTATTATAACCCCTAAATATTTATATTTATTTATTCTCTCTATAGGTGTATTCGATATTTCCAATGAAACGTTACTAACATCAGTTGTTTTTTTCCTCATTATCATCCACTTTGTTTTTTCTATATTAATTTTAAGTTTGTTGCGGCATAGCCACTTATAAAGCGACTCTAAGTCTTCTTGCACTTTTGATATCGCTTCGTCTAGAGATGAGCTGCTTACTGTCAACAATGCATCATCCGCAAATAGCCTTATTTTACAATGCTCAAGACAACTTTTTATATCATTTATATATATGATAAACAGAAGAGCTGCTAAGACTGATCCTTGAGGTAGGCCTATTTCGACGTTTATTTCTGGTGATAATGCATTCCCTATTATTGTTCTCTGTTTCCTTTCGCTAAGGTAGCTCTTAAACCATTTCAATGCCAGTTCTCCTACTCCAATATTACCCAACTTTATCAATAGGATGTCCCTGTCTACAGTCTCAAAGGCTCTTTTCAGATCCAGAAAAACTGCTATTGTTAATAGTTTTTTAGACTTGCTCTCCTTCCACTCTGCTATTACTAGGTTAAGTGCTGTTTCACAAGAGTGTCGTGATCTAAACCCCGATTGCTCACCTATTATAATATCGTGTTTGATAACATACTCATTTAGTTGTTCTTTAGCGATCATTTCGATCATTTTTTCATCGCTAGGGAGTGTATTTATTGGTCGTATCTCTTCTGGTTTATCTGTTCCTTTGACTTTTTGTACAGGTACTATGGTCGACGTTTTCCAATATTGTGGAAATATGCCATTACTGAAGCTTTCATTAACTATACACGTATAAGTGTATCCCAGATACTCCATGCTGTCTTTCCATACGCCTTCCGTTAGGAGCTTTTTTCCACCATACTTATTCTTTAATGTCGCGACTATTGGCATAAGTTCTTCAACGCTAGTTGATCTAAATTCGAATAGATCCCTGTTTATAACGATTTCATTTACCAGGGGCGGAAAGTTTTCTATGCTATTACGAATGGTTATTATACTATCAACAAAAAACTGGTTAAGTTTAAATGCAATTTCATTTTCATCTTCAATGCAAATGCCATTTATTATTATTCGTTTTATTTGGGACTTTTCGTTGTTCATGTTTGTGGCATCTTTGAGACACTTCCACATTAATTTTTGATTGTGACTATTTATTATATTATTTTCCATAAATCTTTTCTTTTTGATTTTAACCATTTTCTTGTAATGGCGCTTTATATTGTTGTAGTCCTGCCATACATTAGTTATTTTTGCCCTCTTAAGAAATTCATATTTCATTTTATTTAACTCTGTTAGTTCACGATCGTACCATTTATTCATAAGCTTAATTTGAACCTCTTTTTCGTAAGTTAACGTTTCCATTATTCTGCTAAGTGCATTCTTTAATATTTTAACTTTTTGTTCAATATTACAATGGCTAGTATCTTCAAAATTGTAGGCCCTGAGTTGTTGTAGCAAGTTTTCTTTGGAATAGTTATCCCAACAAATCCTACTTTCATATACCCTCATTTTGTGTTTTTTCCTGACTAGCAAATTGAATAGGATCGTTTCGTGGTCAGATATTTTATGTTTTTCTAAGTTTGATATACCTATTTCAGTGCTGTTGCTGAATAACAAGTCTATTTTCGTTTTAGTTGATTCTGTTATTCTTGTGTCGAAGTTTACTAGCTGGTGCATTGAAAGGGATGCAAAAATATTAATTAGTTGTTTCGAGTACGTAGATTGTGTATTTACATTTATGTTGAAATCGCCTATGACAATATTGTTTTCGCTCTCATTAAAGCATTCCTCCATCACCTCACTAATATGTCTCATAAATTCAGCATCGCTTGTATTGGGTGAATGATATATTGCATATATTGTTGGTTGAAACATGTGAAAAAAGAGAAAATGCGCCTCTGCCAACCACATACATATAAATTGACGCTGGAATGCAGCAAGAAGTTAATAAGTATGCCAATGGCATAGCCGTAGCGAGGGTGAGGCAACCGAGGCAATTGCCTCGGGCGCCAATAGAGTAGGGGCGCTGAATTTCGGTAATATTAAACAAAATTTCGCAGAAGTATTTTGAAAAAATATAATGAAAAAATAGGCGTTAGTTTGTCAGGAACCCGCAAGGTTCTCACTTGATCATCAGATTTGTAAAATTTTTTCAAAAGTAATATGTATATGGGCGCCCTTTATTTTTAATGTAGTGAAATTGAATCAATATTTAAATTAGAATGCTTATGATAGTCGATTAATTCATACATTTATTTGAAAGTTGCGATTACCGATAAAGCGCGCTCATGCGTGCATTTGCGTTGGAACTGCTTTCAGAATTTTTTCGACGATCCCTGTAACAATCGCTACGTGTGAACGTAGCTTTAGCAAACTGAACTCGTTAAGAATTATTTGAGATCAACAATGGGCCAAGAAAGATTAGCCGTGTTTTTATTTAAGCGCATATACATCTGCGCTTAAATTTTGTATGGACAACTAAGCGTGGATAGAGATATGCGCTTTGAAATCCATACAAAATTTAAGCGCAGATGTATATGCGCTTAAAAAAACAGGGCTATTATCGAACTTGGCTATTTTATCGATAGAAAACGAAATTGCAAGTAAGATTGATTTCGACGATATTATTCTATTCTATTAAGTCAAGAAAAATTCACTTGTAAATTTTAGAAGAACGTTTTTTTAACACAGTATTGTATGGTGAATACTACAAAAAATTTGCCATTTATTCTTATATAGTACAAGTTTTGTTGTCCTGCTTTTGAACAGGGGATGGGGGAATAACAAGCTTGCATCGGGCGCCAAAAAAGCTCGCTACGGCACTGGCCAATGGCAAAATAATTTCCATTAATTGCGATGGTGCGATAAGTAAGTGTATATAATTATGCACGTGTAAGTACCCTGCAGGCAAAATTAAACTAGTATGAAAATAAACTAGTTGATCAACTGGTATGTAAAGGAAAATATTCAACTAGTTGGTTTTCTACTAGTTCATCAACTGGTAGGAAACGGACAAAGTTACACTAGTTAGCTATCTCCTAGTTGATCAACCGCTTTTAAAAAGACAAAATCATACTAGTTGGTATTCTACTAGTAATATACCAATTTATTTATTAACTGAATACACTTTGTGCAATTCTATCACAAACTAAGCTTTATTGGCGATTTTGAAGTAAATTTACGCTATTATTTAACAAAAGGGTCAGAATAGTTATTACCAATTTGCCAAAAAGAAACGACCATTTCTCACAAAATAAATAGTTTTAAGGCTTTTCATTTATTTTTGTGCAAGGGTACACATATATGTTTGCAGCAGGTGGCAAGAAGAGTTTAAGAGAGTTTAGTTAATTGATTTGGTTTCATCCAAATTGGCGACTCTATTATCCAACTGCCGCAGTAACACGAAGCCATTATTCTACCTTACTATACATCTTTGCGTGTACTGTATGTAATATGCACTAAAAAGTACTGAGCTAATTAAAGTGAGCTTTATTAAATGAACTAAAATGCTGTTTTTTCACCTAGATTAACTGGCATTTTTCTAGTATTATTCTGACTGGTATTCTTCTAGTATACCCTTAACTGGTATTTTTCTAGTATGAAGCTGATGTGTTGTCTACTGGTATGAAACTGAGTGGAATTTTTCTAGTATGAAGCTTATGCAAGGGAAGACAATTGCCATCTCGTAGGCCATCGCCACGTTAAAACTACCAGTTGCTTTCAAGTAAAATGGATAGTTGGGCAACTAGATGCCGACATTTTCAAACTGGTAGAATTGTAGTATGCAACTAGTTGTTTTGCCTGCAGGGTACTTATCTGTGTGTGTGTGTGTTTGTATGTCAACCGTTAATTGAATAAATGAGATGATTAACACTTACCAGAGATTGCTGTTTGAGTAAACCAGTGGAATAGGATTGATGGGTTTGGAAGTAAGCACAACTGCTTATTGGCGGAGTAGAAAATTGAGTTGCAAAAACAAGCTAATTGAGTACCAGAGTGGTAGCCATGCTCTTGCATCATCAGTGAGGTCTCGATAGCCTCTAAAAATAGCAGATAGAAGGCGAACGATTATAAAAATATTTTTTTCTAGCGCATTTAAGTGCTAGAGATTGAGGATGGTGTGTAATGTCACGGAACGGCAAATATTTCGACGGAAAGTCGCTGCTGGCAGCTAATAAATGAAGTCAGCCAAACTGCGTTAGTTGAAACCAAGATTACTTATGTAAATATAATAATAAGGGTTTCTCAAAATCATATCTTCTTAGCCACAGCACAAAATTCACCACAATTTATGCAATTCCTTTGATTCCATAGAACTAAGTACATATGTGTCATTAATTAATCTACCGTCGTGAACTATGGTACTCAGAATACGAACATACATACATATATTGGTGGGCAGTGTGCCAAACTCGGATATATTTCAATATTGGCAAAAGGATTATTGTCATCGGCTTTAGAAGTTTCATTTATGAGCCACATCTTGATTACGATGGAAGGAAATACGCGCAAATATGTGTAAACCAAACCAAACCAAACCAAAGCAAACCAAACCAAACCAAACCGAAAATCTGTTATTGCGGCGTTAAATGGAATTTTGTTGAGCATTTCCCTCGCCACGCAACATCTTTTTAAGAGGAAAACATGAGGTTGAGATTTCAAAAGCAATACGACTCTGCCCGTAATGATTTTGCCGGTGCTAAGAAATGTGTATTACTCTTTCCAATTTGTTTCGCTTCAGACTCTGCACTATACGGTATACGGTAGGCGGCGAATTGGTTTTGCTGCTGTATAAGTAGTGTTCTGTTCTGTTCCCAGTTGGAAAGTGCGTAATGCATTACCTTTTTCAAGTACGAATTCATCAAGGAATGACAATATACGAAAACATGCATTCCTATGTAAACGAAGAGGTAATTTCTCTGAACATTATTTGAAATAACTCAAATGTATTTTTGTCGCATGAAGGTGACAGTTTAAAAAAATAATATAAAAAAATTAAATTGATGAAAAATATGTACATATGTAAATGCATATTCTGAAAATGTATCCCAAACGCCATTGGCGATGATCAATAAGAAAAGACAAGAAATAATTGTTGTCCAAACATTAGATTGAGCGACGAGAGTCGTATATATGTATAGGAACTTAAGTGTATAATATTTCATTGAAGTTAGGTAAGATATCTTTTCTTATACGAAGAGGTAATGGACAAGGTAACGTATCATTTTATATACGAATGGGTAATGCACTTTCGTAGGACATTTGCTTGTTAAGAATCATGCATGTTGTAATGTATACATAAATGCTGGTAGAGATAGATTACTTTGTGCATTACCAAACATTACCCTTTCCAACTGGGTCCAAGAGTACTGTTGCTCAGCATGCACAGAAGTGTACTGTACATACATGGAAATATATGCAGACACATGCACGTGCACGTCTAAGTTACGGGGGATTTATTTACGGACTGCAAGTTTAGCTCGTTTGATAATGCCGTGCATTGGATTAGGAATTAACAGGGACGTAACGGTTATAAGAGAAATGGGGTAAAAGTCATATTTAACCATTATCATGAGGAAAAAAAATTTTTTGGTCCTTAATGCCCGAATCGCAATTAGGCGTTCGGTCGGTCGCGCTTCTGACAAGTGAGTAGAAATGTATGGAAATTTATGGAGCACATCGCATTGTGACCTCAAGCGTTTGATCGTAAAATTTTTGTAATATCGTATGTTCATTGCAACCCTGTACAACGCCTGAGTTGAACATTTCTCTACTAAGTCGGGCGTTTGACATTAAGTAAATTAAAATTATTATTTTTTCGATGAAAAATTATGAAATTTGTGGAAAAATTCAACAAAATATATTAGTGGCAGTGAACATGTTTACAATCCAACATCTAATATCGAATGTCAGTGTGAAGCGGCTTTGAGGTACGATCAACGCGCGACCGACCTAACGTCAAATTGCGATTCCAGCATAATAACCATTATAAAAACCAAAAAACCGTTTTGTGCCTGAATAACCGTTATGGCAACCAAAAAAGTGTTTTGGGCTTGAATAACCGTTATGGCGACCAAAAAACTGTTTTGGGCCTGAATAACCGTTATTCAGATTTTAATTTTTTTTTGGTCAGCTATCAATATTTCTGGACGATATTGGTATCAAATTAAAGGCGTTGAGCAGGGATTGTAGCTCTGATTACCTCTTTTCATTTGATACCAATATTGCTTAAAACATTCCAGGGCATCCGGGTTCACTTTTCACCCATAACTGGGAACCCGACCTACGAATCTTAACAAATACACCTCTATGTAAAAGCCCTGCTCAACACCTTTCAGTTGATACCAATATCGTTCAGAAATATTGACAAATAAAGAGGATTGATTTTTATAGCTGACCAAAAAAAAAATTAAAATCTGAATAACGGTTATTCAGGCCCAAAACAGTTTTTGTTCGCCATAACGGTTATTCAAGCCCAAAACACTTTTTTGGTTGCCATAACGGTTATTCAGGCCCAAAACGGTTTTTTGGTTTTTATAATGGTTATTAAGGACCAAAACAAGATAAAGGTTATTTTCACGTAACCTTTTCACCACAGTAGAAAAAATTACCGTTATTTTCGGTCCCTGGGAATTAATGTTGACATTGCTTTTTGTTTACGTCCATTTGCTTAATGCAACAATGCACACATACATACATACATCCGTACTTAAGTGCATAGATGCCCTGTAGGGAAAATCTCTAGTTCAGAACTAGGCCGCCTCTACATCATTTCCAGCTGTATGTGAGAAAATTCCAAGTATACTTCCAGAAAATTCCAAATGTATTTCAGAAATTTTCCATTGTATTTCACTTGGAGATTTCTGAAAAACATTGGGAATTTTCTGAAATACAGCTGGATATTGGCGACCCCGGTTCAATTCCTGACGCTGTCCATATTTTCGGAAGAACTATTAATCTAGTATTTTCCTATAACTTGCTCAAGCAAAGGGCAACAATTCATTTAATACAAGTAAAGATGCAAACAGAATATTCTTTACACAAAATGCTTCACTAACCATCTGGGAATTGCAGAGAGATACAAAGCCGACGGCAATTGAACGAAAGAAAAATTTTCATAGAATTTTAGTCACTTCGATGTTGCATACAAATAATATTGTGTATTATAATGGTCCCTCAATTCACTCCTTCTGAACTGGTGAAGGTCTAACTGCAATCGAGCTAGTTCCTTTTCGCTAGTTTGGAACTAAAAATTTTGCTCACTAGTCATTGAGTTCCCTACCGGGTATTAAGTAAGTGGCATTTGAACATGTTATAGCGTTTTCTACGTAAACTCAACTTGAAGTTGCAGGCAAGGCATTGTCTAGTTGCATAGTACAAGCTCATTAAATACGTACTCGAATTCAAGAGAATTTGTTTGTTTCGAATCTGAAAAAACAATAACTTTTTTAATTCGAAAATTCCGTATAAAAATTAATCATGTTTTTTTTTTTCAAAATAACTTCCACTTATTTATTAGTGAGGTATTGCCAACTAAAATTATTCGAAACGAAAAAGATTAAGAAATTTATTCAACACCACACTTTGATGTTCCCCCTCCACGCGACGCTCTTGCTCGAATTGCACCAAAATGAGAATGTGCCGCAAGGAGAATTCACAAACAGCTAAGAAAGCATGCAAATTCAACGGAAACATGCCGGAGATGATTATCTCAGGATTTTCATATTTCAAACGCAATGCGAATTTCTCGCACTGAAAGAGAAGAATTATCCGAAAAGTAGTAAAAAACTTGCAAACACCTGGAAACATATACCTAGCATATGCATATGTGCGTACCTGTTGCTCGAAATCTGCGGCCGCGCCGCTCAGTCGCAGTCGCACCTCTACGAATTCGCCCAGCAAATGCGCGGTTTCGCCGCGTGTGCGCGCCATTTTTTCGTTAATCCAATACAACAAATATCAATCAGTGAACCATACGCATACGTTGAGTGTGCTTATGACCGACGAGGTTGCACCGAATCTCTATTCAACGAATTTATTACTTCTTTTAATTAGCATGAGCAGAAAATAACCATACGAAATATTATTCATTAGCTGCGTTGGTATCATATCATATATATTATTTCTAATTGGTGTTTTATAAATATCCCTTTTTCTGCTCACATAATTTACCAAAATTAATAAGTAAGGCATCGTTTTAAAGGTATTAATTAGCTATACATGCGAAACGGTGTTTTATTGGGCGTGGTACTTTTTTTCTAATAGTATTTTGTAAAAATAAAATGTTTTAAACTAAAAGATTTGCGCCTAAAACTATGCCTTCAGAATTATTTTATTCTAACAAGAATGCAGTGTTAAATACAAATTTCAAATGAAGATGTCGCTCCAGATGAATAGTCGTGTATATTTTAAAACACTTTTATAAGCTTCATCTGTATGTTTGTATGTAAACATCACATTATTTTAGGCGAACACGTGTGTATTCATACTTACGCTGAATGGGGGTTTTTCATCATGGGATGTGCTTATTTATACACAGCTGTACGTAGTACAATGTATGTATATGTATTTATACTTTTGACCAAATGGTTGTACGTAAGACCATAAAATAATTGAGATAGATATGGACTTACATAAATCAGAACGATCAGGAAAAATTTGATTGAACAGCCGGCCGTACATAATCTAACTGGCGCAAAAATAGAAATATTTTAATGAAATTTGGTACACAGATTCTAATGGGAACAGAGAAGGTTGGGGTTGAAAATAAGGCATATGCATGTATGTATTTCGAAAAACACGTAAAACATGATATTTAAGTCACCAATAAAACCCGAGTGATGGAATTTCATCCATGCAATGACCTTATGCCGTTATGAGGAAATATGCGGAAATTTAAAAAAATCGGCTAAGAGGGGCAAATTTTCAATAATAAAAACATTTTATGCGATATTTTTGTCAAACATATAGGTAGTTCATTGAAAGTTCCATAAGTTCCACCAAACCAAATAAATAATAAGTTTTTTAAAATGGGCGTGAAAGCACAAACCATACCGACTGGCGCCACGTATGTTTTGTTATTTTTTGCGCAAGATGCGCACGGGTCCAGCTAGTATATATATTATTTCTAAATGGTTTTTTTTGCAAATATCCCTTTTACTGCTAACATACTTTACCAAAATTAATAAGTAAGGCATCGTTTTAAAGATATAAATTAGCTATGCATGTGAAACGGTGTTTTATTGGGCGTGGTACTTTTTTTAATAGTATTTTGCAAAAATAAAATGTTTAAATTTAAACTAAAAGATTTGCGCCTAAAACTATGCCTTCAGAATTATTTTATTCTAACAAGAGTGCAGAGCTAAATACAAATTTTAAATGTAAATGTCGCTCCAGTTGAACAGTCGTGTATATTTTAAAACACTTTTATAAGCTTCAGCTGTATGTTTGTATGTAAACATCACATTATTTTATTGATTAAACGGCTGGCCGTACATAATCTAAATGGCGCAAAAATAGAAATATTTTAATGAAATTTGGTACACAGATTCTAATGAGAACAGAGAAGGTTGGGGTTGAAAATAAGGCATATGTATGTATTTCGAAAAACATGTAAAACATGATAATTAAGTCACTAATAAAGCCCGAGTGATGGAATTTCATCCATGCAATGACCTTATGCCGTTAGGAGGAAACATGCTGAAATTAAAAAAAATGGGTCAAGAGGGGCAAATTTTCAAAGATTTGTAAGTCAAAACTCAGGAACTGTAGCAGATAAATGGATTAAGCTTCGGCCACTGATTTGCTTGCCAAGGCAAACGTGTGGAAAAAAATTACCCATGTCGGCAGGGACCACATATATGTACATAATAATATATGTAAAATATATAAAAATATAATGCACATACCTACATATATGTATAGGTATAATAAAAACATTGTATGCGATATCTTTGTCAAACATATAGGTAATTCATTGAAAGTTCCATAAGTTCCACCAAACCAAATAAATAAGTTTTTTAAAATGGGCGTGAGAGCACAAACCATACCGCCTGGCGCCACGTATGTTTTGTTATTTTTTGCGCAAGATGCGCACGGGTCCGGCTAGTACCTATTAATATTTGTATGTTAAAGTGTACATTTAGGCGTCGCATCAATGCACACAACTTCGTATGCGTCTGAGTGATGGCGAATATTTCCGTGTTGGCAAAATCAGCAATCGAACTGCCGCCGCTTGTATCCGCTGGCTCCGCGTGGTGGTGCGCTCCTCTTAGTTGTCGCAGCAAAAGCGCCATTTTCGTGTTTATCGTCGCAAAGCGTTTACTCAACAACCACAATAAACAAAAATAAGCGAAACATAAATTGGAAATGTAACCATAATATATGGCGATCACTGCGGTATTCCAATGGAATTGCGACGAAAATACTACAGAACCGTAGAAGGGCGCCATTGCCTGCAGCGAGAATACGAACACCTTAAAAAAGAATAAATAATCGGAGCGTCGCTCTGTCGCACTATCAGCCGAGCTGATTTTATTGAAATAAACGTTATCCAAATGGAAAATTGCTTTTCCCATGTCCATGTAGAGCGTTTCGTGGCTGCGACGCAACAAAATCGAAGCAAACACCGCACCAAATGTGACAAACATATTTATGCTATCGATAAATATCGATAAACTTGGATAGTTGCTGTTGTAGTAGAGAGCGATTTCCTTCCGATAAACGAACGGCATTAACACCAAAGTCAGCAAATTCACGCACAGCGCATAAACGATGAGCCAACGTGGACGGTCGACGCGTTGCTGCACGTAATTCACACGTAAACTGGTGAGGCCCAACAAAATGGCAGCAAAATTCATGTAACGTACGATACGTTGACGTAGTTTTGTACGCGTTGACAGTTGCATGCTTGTACTATGTACCTATATACGTTGACTACTGCGATACCGTCGAATGACTACTGCGATACCGTCGAATGAATAAGGGATCTTCTTCAGAGTAAATACGATGAGTTAAGTGAAATATGTACTATATGTGTGTATGTATGCCTTTATGTAGCTACACATGTGTGTAGTATTTCAACGGTTTATCGATTTTGATTACGGAATGATATCGCTGACATATGTACATATGTATAAAAGTAGTGGGTATACACACATTGACACTGACAGTGACATTTGACATATTTTACTTTATTATTGATTGATGGAGTTAGAAAGGTTGGCGCGAATACGAACACGAACACGAATACGAATATGAATACGAATACGAAAATGAATACGAATATGGATGCGAATACGAATATGAATACGAGTAAGATTACGAATACAAATAAGTATACAGATACGAACACGAATACGTGTCCAAATATAATACGAATACAAATACGAATACGAATACAGATACGAATACGAATACGAATATGAATACGAATACAAATACGAATACGAATACGAATACGAATACGAATATATATGATTACGAATAGGATTAGGAATACGAATACGAATACGAATACGAATACGAATACGAATAAGAATAAGATTACGAATACGAATACGAGTCCAAATATAATACGAATACAAATACGAATACGAATACTGATACGAATACGAATACGAATACGAATAAGAATAAGAATAAGATTACGAATACAGATACGAATACGAATACGAGTCCAAATATAATATGAATACGAATGCGAATACGAATACGAATACGAATACGAATACGAATATGAATATGAATATGAATATGAATATGAATATGAATATGAATATGAATATGAATATGAATATGAATATGAATATGAATACGAATTCGAATACGAACACGAATACGAATACCAACATGAATACGAATACGAATACGAACTGGAATATGTGTGTGATGGCGAACTGCGTTCCTTTAATATCGAATCAAATAAAGGAAATTAATTAAAATAAGTGCTTGCCAGCGCTCTTGGTTTCGTGCCGTGCCATGCACATAATTTATTTATTTTAATCATTCATATACTTACTTGCACTAATTTATGTCCAATAAAAACTAAAAAGCGCATTTTAAGTTAACTAGCTGGACCCGTGCGCATCTTGCGCAAAAAATGATAAAACATACGTGGCGCCAGTCGATATAGTTTGTGCTGTCACGCCCATTTTAAAAAAACTTATATTTATTTGGTTTTATGTCTACAGTGGAACTTATGGAACTTTCAATGAATTACTTATATGTTTGACAAACATATCGCAAAAAATATATATAAGTAGTTATGTGTATTAAATTTGTTTATATATTTTACATATATTTTTATGTACATATATGTATGTGGTCTCTGCCGACTTGGGTAATTTTTTTCCACACGTTTGCCTTGGCAAGCAAATCAGTGGTCCAAGCTTAATCGATTCATCTGCTACAGTTCCTGAGTTTTTACTTATAAATCTTTGAAAATTTGCCCCAATTTTTCAAAATTTCAGCATGTTTCCTCATAACGGCATAACGTCATTTCATCACTCGGGCTTTAATAGTGACTGAATTATCATGTTTTACGTGTTTTTCGAAATACATCCATATGCCTTATTTTCAACCCCAACTTTCTCTGTTCCCATTAGAATCTGTGTGCCCAATGTCATTTAAATATTTCTATTTTTGCGCAAGTTAGAGTGTGTACGGCCGGACGGACGGACATGGTTCAATCATTTTTTTCATCCTGATCGTTTTGATATATATATGTAAGTCCATATCTATCTCAATTATTTTATGGTCTTACGTACAACCGTTATGTGATCAAAAGTATGCATATATATACATACATATATTGTATGTACTACGTACAGCATATCCTATACTATACCCATTCAGCGTAGGCATGAATACACACGTGTTGGCCTAAAATAATATAATGTTTACATACAAACATACAGCTGAAACTTATAAAAGTGTTTTAAAATATACACGACTGTTAAAATGGAGCGACGTCTGCATTTGAGATTTGAGTTGATAGAATAAAATAATTCTGAAGGCATATTTTTAGGCGCAAATCTTTTAGTTTAAATTTAAACATTTTATTTTTGCAAAATACTATTTAAAAAAAGTACCACGCCCAATAAAACACCGTTTCGCATGCATAGCTAATTAATACCTTTAAAACGATGCCTTACTTATTAATTTTGGTAAATTATGTGAGCAGAAAAAGGGATATTTATAAAACACCAATTAAAAATAATATATATATGATATTTGTATAACGATGACCGCTGTTGAATGGTTAACCCGCCAGAGAGTGCCAGAGGCGCTAGACTCGTTAACTGACCTCATTCAGCAATACAAAAAAAAAAAAACACATAAACCTGCGTAATAGACATACAAACATATGTACACGCAGGAAAAGTGGCAGAGAAGTTCGAATGTGCAAATGCACTTTATTTTTAATATTTTCGTTTTTCGGTTAACACTTTGTATTTTTTCGGTTTCATTCTTCCGCTGCCTGCCAGCCGCCCATTATAATATCGAATTGTATCAATATGAGTACGTGCATAATCGTGTTTCGCAAAGTGGCAAATGTATTCGCGTGACACAAATCGTACATACCGTAAATATTGATGCTAAATTTGGCCAATGCGGCATTCAAAGCGAAATCGGCGCACTGCAAATGAAAATATGTAAAACCATTTGTCACATGTGCGAAGAATGCACCAATCCATTTAATAATATTTTCCTTCTTGTTTACTCTTTTCACTCACCAAACGTTCGAACTCAACATTTGCTTGCTGCCCAACTGCGCCGCGCCGCTCTTGTCGCTTAAGAATTTCGCTTGTCATGTCATGTCGGGCGACCAACATTCCACAGGAATGATTTATTAAAAACATATCGAGCAATCTGCCGATGAAGAGTAGCAAGGAGAGCAGCAAGAACGGGTATTTGGTTGACCAATTTGGCAAATTTATAAAACCCATATAAAAAGTGGTGGTGTTGGAGAGGAAGAGTATCAGCAACAGCGCCGTTATGTGTGTGCTATATAAGTTATTTAAATGTACAACAAGCGCGCGCAAACCTTCATGTACATGCAAAACCGCGCGCATTTCCGTTAACCACCAGCACGCGGTGGCAGTTTCAGTTTCAGTTTCGGTTGCATCCGCAGCCACAGCCACCGCACCACAAGGCAAGTGCTGGAGTTGGCGTTGCAGATGGGCATTTAGCATGTCGTAACGCCTGCAGATATGCAACACCAGCACAAAATAACTAAACACCGTCGACTGTAAGTAATTCCAAAAGATTAAAAAATACACATTCAACAAATAATCCATCGCGGACAATGGACGTTTCTCCATTATGGTCGCACAGCCCAAGACGATGCCGGCATTGTGAAAGATGAGCGTGAATAGTTTAGCATAAAACATGCGCGCAAAATTGGCGCCGCACGCCATCAACTCGTTCTCATTCTCATACGCACTCTCATTCTCCTTTTCCTTCTCATGCCATTTCTCGAGATAGCTTTGCTCCAAACGCCACAATCTCTCCACAATTCGACGAAATTCGCGTTCATGGCGTCGCCGCGTGCTAAATGTGTAGACAATGAACGACGTCTGCAATTGGACAATTAAGCGACTCATTATGGGCAGCAGCGGTTTCTCCAGAAATTCATCCAAAAGATGTATACCCTTTATGTAATAAACTGGCGCGAATAACAAGAGCAAAGCGTTCATTAAAAAACTATAAAAGCGCAGCCAAAGTGGTGAGTTGAGGCATTTGGTTTGAAAATTGTAGCGCTGCGCTGAGAAGCCGGTGGCCAAGGCTGAAATATACCACAGACGCAAAGCGATTTGACTGGTTTTTGTCATGGGTTTTGCTGGCTGTTGGTTGTTGGTTGCTTGTTTGGTTGCTCGATTGCCTGATTGTTGTTGTTGCTTATATGCAGCAAAGCGCACTAAAGCGTAAATGAACAAAAATTTGCAAAGCAGAACAGTTGTAGGTTGACTTAAATGTCAATCAATTGTGTGGATACATCTTTGATAAGCCACAACAATCAATTTGTCATTTACTTGATAGATACGAGTACTTTAAATTATGCAAATTAATTTGCTTGCGCTTTTTCATCATCATCATATTTATCTGCAATCGAATTTTAATTAGGTAAGCGTTTGCAAAAAAAAAAGTGTTGCAGACTGATGAAGCAGCCGACCGATAACAAAGTAAATAGCACAATAAATAAAACAAGAGATTTCTTGTACAAAAATTTTGTCGGAAGTGACTCCCATTGAAATTTTATGGCGAAAAATTTTTTACAACATTTTAACCCTTTAGCAACCCCTAAAAGCAATTTTTTCGACTCCGCGCAAACTGGTTCAAAAGGAACACTACGTGAGGCAATTAGAGCGTTAAAATATTCTACAAACTCAATCCTCGTTTGATTTCTCTCCGGTATGTATTTTAACCCTTTCTTCATGTATATTAAAACACTTGGACAAAAAGTAATAAATTTTAAATGGCCATTGCATGTATGTTAGTTGAAGTTTTCTATTTACAAAGCTTCATTATTTTACTTTACGACACTGCGGTTCAGGTCGACTAACAGCTAAGCGCTTTCAGCTCAACTCGCTTAACTTAGCTAGCTAGCTTAATTTTTGCGGTTGCTTTTCATGTTATTCGTTAAGCTAGCTAGTGTTTGTTTCCAAAATGCTTGCAAGAAAAAGCGACTTAGCATTACCTTTTCTCTTGCTTTTCAGCAGCATCATCATGGTCGTCATCATCATGGTCATCATCATGGTCATCATCATCGTCATCACCACCATCAATTGAAGCTTCTATTCGAATTCAATATAATATGAAATTGCATTAATGTGAGGCTATTGTAGGCCACCTCTTGCATAAAAAGCATAAACGTTTGTTTGTTAATGGAAATGAGATTGCACAAATCCAAATCGAAGTCATTGTTGTGCGCACGCAATAAGAACTTGTCTGTCTGAAAAAGGAAAAAGGAGAAAGGAGAAAGAAAACGGAACAAAATTAAATCAAAATTTTCCATTTACCTACACATCAACTCAACACCGCCCAACTGAGCACTTACCGCCCGCTTGACTGTACGATTCCCCGAATCAATTTCACTTGTCCGACGCAATTTATACATACATTCATAGTACGTTTGCACCGTCAAATCGCACATGAAAAATATCAAATACATGTCAATGGTCAACGTCAAGAAATACACCAGCCCCATTATAAGCAAATACGTTTTCGCCTTGTGATCGAAAACGAAAATGGCGCCGAAATATAACTGTAGCGTGAGCAAAGCCAGCCGCTCAGCGAATATCGCCAATATTGGCCAGCGATAATTCCGATTCAGCACACGCGCCAGCTCAGCCAACTGCCAATGCACAACAAACATGCGTAGCACATCCCTGACCACCACCCGCATTCGCCACGGTTGACGCTGCCGCAACGAGTCGCGCACTTGCGCCATTAAATAGTCAATTTGGTATTCCACGTATTTTAAGCTATGACAAATGCTCCACAAAAACCAAAAGTAATTGAATGAAGTGAACGAGAGTATGGCGGACGTTTGCAGCGACATCAACCAAATGAAATATGTCCAGTAGGTGACTGCGAGCGTTTCGCTTAGTGCATTAAACAGCACAACGGTTATCAATTGGAAAATAACAAAAGTATATTTTGTATAAAACAAAGGACGCATTGTGCGTTCGATGCGGCCAACCGCGGGCATTGGCCGCATAAATTCACGATACAAACGCTGATACTTGTGCAGCACTTCGAAGTTCGTGCGATCGATTTTGCCGCGATTCAATATCGTATATAAAATAGCAAACGAGCGTACGATGTGTGTGAAAACATTTATATAGACCATGAGACGATTCCATTGTATTGCCTCTGTACGTTCGATGGCATCCCAGAATAGCGCGGGTAAACACAGCACCGTCACAATATTCACCACAAAAGCCAAGGTGATGTAAAAACGCGTCTGTTGCCAGGTGTGCGCTTTCAAATTGTATTTGTATGCGGTCATGCCCAGCAAAATGCCGGTGGAGTTGAGCACTTTTAGAAAATGGCGTGGCACCATAATCCGTGTAATGAAGCGAAGTGAGGCGAAATGAAAGGCCGACAATGCACGTTCAACGATGCAAGCGCTGTACTGAAAGAACGCAACAAACGAAATGTCAGAGCATGTTGGAGTCCAAGGCGTGCAAAACAGCAAGCGCATGACAATTACATGCATATGTACATACATATAAATATACTATTCTATAACTAAGTATTAGATGGTTTCGAAATGCTAATTATACTAATGACACTTTCATTAGTTAAGTGAGTGGCGTGATGCGAACGAGTGATAAGATTTTAAATAGTTATGAAATTGACATTTGCATAAAGGGCACTGCCGGCGAGGCGAATTATGTATTTGGTTATATGAAGAAATAAAGATAATTCAGTTCGCTTAACCTGTGACAGAGATTAGGGGTTTTTGTCTGGGGGCGGAATAATTGCCACACAGAATGAAAGACCGTATAAGACCTTTTTCGTTTCGTTTCATTTGGTAAAATTGTTTTTATTGGCATTTTAAATTAGCGAAATATTGTCTGAGTAATTTTGATAATGAAATGGCAATAGGTTTAATTTTGTACAAACTTTAACCCTCTAACACCTCCAGGAAGTGTTCGTTTTGACCACTTTTTAAATATACCAAAAAAATGGCATTTCGAAGGTCGCTAGAGGGTTAAAATGTTCCAGAAAATTATTTGTAATGAAATTTCACTAGAGGACTTCTCAGACAAAAATTTTGTACATAGAATCTGAAAGGCCACAGACAGTAAAAAAATATATTATCGCTTAAATTTCATAACCACCTATGACAAAATTTAGATTTGCCAAACTTTAACTCCTGTTTAGAACGAACTGAAAACCGTCACCCTGTCAAACCGTCACCCTGTATTATATAGCAGCAACCAAGTGTTTTTCAACTTTAAATATTTCTATTTATTATATTTAGAGCTCGGAAAAATAGGTGAAATCAAGCGCCTCAAAATATGCTATGGCGGGATTACAATTTAAATAAAAAGGGGTAGAATATTGGTATGGTGGGTGAAGATTTTATTAGAAAAGTTCTTAATCATGTTACACAAATTTGCAGTCTAAATAAACATACAGTGATGTGTGATGAAGTAAAGCCAGAATAGAAAGTGATTTTATTCGTAAAATATATTTATTTTTGTGTTCTTAAGTTTTTTATATAAAAAAATCTATAACAGAGACCAAATAAATTAAAGTTAAAAAGTTTGTGCAAAATTCTGGAAAATTCGCCAATTTTTCAGCAAAATTTTTAACTTTTTGAATAGAAATTTTATATTATTTTCTAGTAGTAGTTTTTTCCGACTCGTAAATTCGCATGAAAAAAAAAATGCAGAGGACAGCTAGAAAAAAATTCTCAAATAACAGGTATTAGTATTTTTTTTATAGTAAAATTCAACGAGCTAAAAAAAAATATGCAAATGTTTAAAGTCAGACCACTACAAATTAAAAAGCTGTATTATATTTTCCATTTCCTAATATGCACTTGCCTCAATTTCATTCAAAATATATTTGGTTTGAAACTGTAATTGTTTTTCCTCCATGTGCGAAGATTTTGTCTCAAATTTAAGCTAGTCACTACAAATTTTTAATTGTTTTCTTTATTCTTTTTAATTATATATTTATTTATTATTTATTAATTATACTTTATTTATTATTATTCTTTATTATTATATTTATTTATTGTAGCTTTCTTTGCAATTTTTCACGTGCAACCAATAAAAAACCTAATTTAATTTTCTGGCCTAGTAAGCAAAAAATCCAATTGCATCCACGGGGGGCTTAGACCCGAATTCACCCCACCTTTAAACTTGCGACTGGATGTGCTCAGAAACATCACATAGGATAATTTTAGGCGTTTGATTTTCACCTATTATCCGAGCTCTAATTATATTATTTTTACGTAATTTAAAAACAAAATTTGAGTAGAAAAAAAATAAAAAAAAAAAAACCAATAAAAAAACACAAACAAGCACTTTGCTTTTAAACACTCTGTTTCTTAACTATTTATGCGCCTGAAAGTATGCCCAACTGTATGCTCTAAGTGAATTCAATATTCGCATTCAATAACATATGAAATTGTATTATGGTGAGACTATTTATAGCAATATATTCCACGAACAGCATACACGTTTTTTTATTTATGACAACCAGATCGCATAAACTTGGACACAAGCCATTTTGGCATATGCGAAACCAGAAATTTTCCAACTGCAAATATACACAAATTAATCAAAGAAACACAAAGAAAACAATATATCGACGTCTGAGTAAAGGGTCACCCTATTGCAAAACTTGTTTCAAAAACGCCTTAATTAAGAATTTTTTACACCCTTTTAAGCAAAAAATAAAAAAGTTTGAATTTTTCACTTTCTGAAAGTACTTTCTTGCTTCGTCTGGCTGCACCCTAATGCTCTATTTCAGAAAACTATGTATGAAATTTTCCCTGCAGTGGGTTATTTTCGCCATGCAATTTTGAAATCTAGCGTTATTGAAGAAAATTCTGAATTATGGCGTTTTTGAAATAAGTTTTGAAAGATGTAGTATGATATTTTACTCATGCGCCGATTTAACAATCTTTTTCGTTTTTTTTTTCACCTCACTTACAGTTCGCTTTAAATCGCCATGTTGCAAATCGCCCATAACGATTGTTCGGCGCAATTCGTATGCGCAATCATAATACGACTTAACCGTTAGATCGCACACCAACAACAGCATATAAAAATCGCATATGACAGCGAAAAGTTGCAAACTGCTAAACACATAAATGTGCGTTTGTGACGGGCGATCGAACAGGAAAATGGCGGCGTAGTAGATCAGCAGTATGAGCACGGCTATGCGTTCGGCGAATGCCATCAATATGCTGAAGCGATAGCCGTTATTCAGCACACGCGCCAACTGCGCCAAATGCCAATGCACCTCGAACATGCGCTGCACATCCGCCACCAACAGCGGCAAACGCCACCGCTGGCGCTGTTGCAGCGCATCGCGCACTTGCCGCATCAATATTTCCAAGTGCAATTGCACGTATTTGAAACAATAACTAATACACCATAAATGCCAGAAATAATTGAACGAAGTGTAAAAGATAATGGCGTAGGTTTGCACAGCCATCAACAGCGTAAAACACGTAAGCGAAGTCCATGGCAGTGTTTGGTTTAGAAAAAGATCCAGCAGCGTCATGCAAATCAAAAATGAATTTACGCAAACTTTCTCATAAAAAATGAAATTCATGTGGCGTTCGATTTTCGCTACACGCGGCAACAACTGGAAATAGGTGCGCTCCAGCTGCTCAAACATTTCGTGCACCTCGCAAGTGGCTTTGTCGATTTTGGCGCGACTCAAAACGATCCAGAATGTGACGAGCGTGCGTGTCGTATACGTAACATAATTCGTGTACATCATCATTTGATTCCATTTGATGACCGCAATGCGTTCAATTCCATCCCAATAGATTAAAGGCCAGCACAGCAACGTCACAGCATTGAGGATGAGCGCCAAGACTTGTAGGAAGCGCGTCCGCTTGAATTTGCCTGTTTGGCGGTTGTATTTGTGCGTTGTCATGCCCAGCAAAATGGCGGCGTAATTGCTGAAGCGCAAATATGTGTCACGACGCAGCATAAGTAGTCGCTTGCTTGCTGATTCTTATTGTTGTTGTGAAGACGAAATGCGCTTGTTTTATGCTATTTTATTTTTGTTGTGTTTAAAATAGCAACGTTTTTTTTTTTTGTGTTTGGTATTGCCTGTCGGCATGAAATTACTCTGGCGAGTGACAATGAACTAATGAAGTAGAAGGAAAATGAAAAGCGCCCATTAGGCGCTTGTTTGGGCTACAAAGCACATTCGAAAATGATAATCTAACGCTAATGAGTTGGTTTTTTTTGATGTGTAAACATCTTTGCTGTAGCTACGAGTAATTTCGAAAAACAGGTAAAGTTTACGCGTAACACGTAAATGCGTAAACGAGTAAACATGTAAATGCGTAAACCGTAAATTACCTTGGCATTGTCAGCGGTAGGTAGGTAACTAGGCATGTATTTACAAATGCTTGCATGCAAAGTCGTGCAAATGCAAATATCAGCAACAACAGCAACGAAGCGAAGCGAAGTTGTTGTTGTTGTTGTTTTCTGCAACAATGCGACAAATAGGCAAAATAAAAAGGGCCAACCTGTTTGAACATGTATGCAAATGTATGGATATGCATACCTACATCTACCTCTCTAATGTTCTGAGCAATATTGGTATCAAAAGAGAGGTTTTGAGCAGGACTTCGATATGAAGCTCTTTTCATTGTGACTCCTAGGCCGGTTCTCCAGATATGGGTCAAAACGAGGACCCGGATGATCCTGGAATGTTTCTGAGCAAAATTGGTATCAAATGAAAGGTTCTGAGCAGGGATTCTATACGGAGCTCTACTCTTTATGATTCCTATGTCGGGTCCCGAGATATGGGGAAATACGTGGACCTGGATGATCCTTGAATGTTTCTGAGCAATATTGGTATCAAATGAAAGGTGTTGAGCAGGAATACTACATGGATGTCTATTCTTTATGATGTCTAGGTCGGGTCCCGAGATATGGGCCAGAATGAGGACCGCATGATCCTTGAATGTTTCTGAGCAATATTGGTATCAAATAAAAGGTGTTGAGCAGGGCTTTCACATAGAGCTCTATTCATTTTATGAGTCCTAGGTCGGGTCCCCAAATATAGGTCAAAATGTGACCCCGGATTAACCCGGAATGTTTCTGAGCAATATTGGTATCAAATGAAAAGTGTTGAGCAGGACTTCTACACGGAGTTCTACTCTTTATGATTCCTAGGCCGGGTCTCCAGATATGGGTCAAACGTGGACTCTGATGATCTTGCATGTTTCTGAGTAATACAAAACAAAAGAAAATAAAAAATCAAAATTTAAAAACCAAAAACCAAAACAAACAAAAACAACAAAATAGTAGCAGTCACAATGACAACAAAAAATTACAAAAACGATAGTCGCCTTTTAATCCATAGAAAACCAGGAAAAAACGAAATAAGGAAAAGGGAATAAATATCCGATTTCGAAACTGTTTACACATCAATGTTCATGAATACTCGTTATTCACGCTTTAATTTTTTTTCTTTTTGGTTAACGAGCGCATGATTGGATTACAGAGATCTTAAGTACCGATGATATTTGATTTTATTATGATTTTAGTGGGTTTACGTGCGTAGGTATGTTCACTCAATATTTTCTGCAGCCGCAAAAGAGCGAGAGCTTTAGATTTTCCTACAGAAAAAGCAGCAGTCGGATTTATGGACTTCTTACATGCATATGTCAATAGAGGATAGAGGATATATCAATAGAGGATACAACATTTTATAGATTTTTTATTGATAAAATAAGTCGTATTCGCCTCTCAGAGTGTCTGATATATGATTCCGAAAAACAAAAAATTAACTTATCAATTGTATTTAACAATTTTAAAACCACTACATAAATGTACTTAAGCACTCCGGAGATAATAAGAATGTACTCCGAATTTACTCCGAATTTTTTTTCGAAACTTTAAGTAAACAAAATTAGTTAAAATAAATCAGATTTGCATGTGTCGCCTTTCGGAGTTCCCGTTATGTGATTCTGAAGACAAAAATATGCGGCACATACATTTTTAAAACGACTCCAGAAGTAATCTGGGTACCTCCAAAGTAATCCGTAAGTACTCCGAAAAAACATTACAGTACGAAAACGAAAATATGCGTCGTACAACATTTTTAAAACGACTCAGGCATTATTTAGAGTACTCCGAAAGTAATGTAAATGCACTCTGAATTTAATCCGAAAGTACTCCGAAAATACCTCTTAGAGGGAAAACAAAAATATGTGGCATCTAATAGCCCTAAAACCAATCCCGAAATAACCTGAGTACACCGAAAGTTATCCGAAAGTACTCCGAAAATATGTACCTCTTAGTGGGAAAACAAAGATATGCGGCAGCTAATAGCCCTAAAACCACTCCGGAAGTAATATGAATACTCCGAAAGGAAAGTAGTCTGAATACACTCCGACTGTATTCCGAACTCACTCCGAAAATTATCCACGCCATAAATGTTTCTAAACATTCCGACAGTAATCCGAAAGTATTCCGAAAATACGCCTTAGCCGGAAAACAAAGATATGCGGCAGCTAATACCACTAAAACCACTCCAGAAGTAATCTGAATACTCCGAAAGTAATGTAAATGCACTCCGAAGAAACTCGGAAAGCTATCCACTCAACATATGTTTCTTAAAAATCCCAAAGTAATCCGAATGTAATCCGAAAGTACTCCGAAAACACTTTTCACCACGAAGAAATTTGATAAATTTTTATTTTAAGCATTTTATTAACAAGTGTCCTCTTAAACCGTAGTACAAAATTGTGTTGCTTTGAAAATATATCAAGCATTAATATTAAGTTCCGTTTGTAAGCTATTGAATTACTTAATGAAATAAAGTAAAAGAAAATCTCTAAAAATAGGTCATTACATTGTCCATACAACCCACACATTGGCTCAACGCATGCGGCCACTTACACACCCAACCAACGTACCCTTCACAATTCGCCGTACTCGAAGAAACGATTGACCTCTTCCAACACCACGCTCGTGCGATACGACTTGTCAAAATCGAATTGCACCAACAAAAGTACTTGACGCAATTGGTAAGACCATAACGCCAAAGCAGTTGCACGGTTCACATTGAACATGCCAGCGATGCTGATGTCCATTTTTTCTTGCTTCAATTGCAAGGCAAAAGACTCGCACTGCAAGAAAGAAATAAATTAAATTAACTTCATAAACATAACACAAGCACATTAATATTTGCACGCGCAGACTTTTAGGCTTTAATTGACGCATTTGTACACTTACATACCTGCCGCTCAAATGTCACATCCATCAGCGGCAACACCTGAAAGCAGCGCATTATTTGGCCTGTCTTCTGGTAGGCGCATGTCGTCGCGTACGCGGCCCAATAAAGCAAATTAATATCGATGAAGACAATGGCGCTGCCCAGTAGCGACGCCAACAATGACCACACGCTGTATTTGTGCTCAGCATTCTGCGCTATATTCTGCAAGGTCAACACCCACGCATAGCCGTACGAGATGTTGCCAATGAGAAATGTCAGCAGCACAGCAATCACCTGCCACTTGAAAGCGGCATTCAAACGCAATAACATCGCACTGAATCGCGCATAAACGCCGGCGATTTCGCGCAGCTCCTCGGCCGCCAATGCGCTGAGCTGGCGCAACGTGCCGCTGTCATTATCCTGCACCGGCGGCGCCAACACACCGTCCGCATTGCGATGCAATTTCTGCAAGCTGCGCAGCAACTCCTTCAAACGCGCGTTTATGCGCCAAACACGCATTCGCAGCTGCCAGCTGAGCAGGAAGAAGACGAAGATGACGGCGTGCAGCATGAACTCGGTGAAACTGGTGTAGACCGCCAAGCCGATCCAATAGCCATCCACTTGGCCGGTGGCCTGCCGCAGCACATTGTGTACGGGCACGTACAATTCCAACGTGAATATGATCATTTTAACCAGCAAAATCATGTCGGCGCTGTTTTCGATTTTTGCATTTTTCGGCAATTTGCTAAAGTATGACAAATCCAAATCGAATATTTGTTGCGTGAGCTCTCTGAAGACGGCCTCGCGACGCCAACGCGTGGCTGCCGTAAATACGATGGCAATATATTTAATAAACATATTTAGCAAATCGGTGAAGGCGAGCAATTTGTGTTTGTATTTCGACGTTATATAATTAACGGTCAATGTGTGAGCGTAAGGCAGCAGCGCAACGGTCAAAATGCTCAAAATCGTATCGTAATAGGCAATGAATTTTGATTCGTACATCATTTGTTTGCGATAATCGATGCGTATGGCGAACAGGCCGGTGGACAGACCCACAACATTCAACGAATGCAACCAAGTCAGCGAGATTTCTTTCATTGCCATTTTTTCGAAAAACGAGACTTACAGTTTTTTACACAAAAGCAAACGGTCTTTATGCTTGTCCCTCTTTTAAGAAATTGCTTGCCGCTTTAGTCACAAATGCGCCTCGAACTGCAGCTGGCGAATACTTGTTTGCTGGTTCGTTTAGTTTCAGCGCCGCAATCTGCAATCGCAAACCATTCCCAATTGGCATCCGCTAACAACACGGTTAAACGGTTTCAAACGCACGCCTATTTTACTTACGTAACTATTTGCAGAATGAAATTGGCCTTTGGGCTTTGGAACGAATCGCACTCGAGTGCACCCGCAGCGACAACAAAAAAAAAAAAACGTTCAGCATTCAACAATACGGCTTGCCAGAGCCAAGCACATGTTACAAAAAGTTCATTTCCAATTAGACATGCATTTGAGCAAAAGCAGTGATAATGAATAAATAATTCTGTATGCAACATGCAACACAGTAAATCGCATGTCCTTATTCAATCAGCTGACATACAATCCTATGTATTTACATATGTATGTGCGCCTTTGGGCTTTCCAAAATAAAAATCCAATCTCATTGGCAGCCAAAGTTCAGATTATTAATAAATTACTAATTGTTTGTACATACGAGTGTCACTGTGACACCCAAATCATAAAGCTGCCCAATTAAATTTTTTGTTTGTGTATTTTCTTGAGCGTTCCCTCCAGAATTTCCCTCTTCATTTCCCCATTATTATAAAGGATAGGTCATCTGCGTAGACGGTGACATTTGCCCCGTCTCTCTGTAGCAGTATTTTGTTAACGAGCAATTTCCACAGCAGGGATGAGAGTAGGTACTCCTCCTTGGCGAGTGGTTCTTCGGTTCGTCTTTCTTGAGATGATCGACGGGCTCCATTCAGCCATCACCGTTCGACAACTCAAGTAGTTATCGTTTCAGTGCTGAATAATTGGTTCTATCGATTCGAGCCCCTCCAGCAAAGCCTCCGTGGAGACGTTGTTGAAGGCACCCTGCCGAAAAAGACCCCCATCGCGTATTCCCCATAACTAAGAGCCATTTAAATGTGTAGCACAACGTTTCAAGATCGAACCACTATAACATATAGCTCCCATACAACCGCTTGTTCAGATGTGGACATGTTGGAGTATAACTTCACCATTTAAATAGCTAAGACACCTCTTTTCGAATAAATCTTTCCATAAATAATCCACAGAATTGAAATTGAACTAAATAAGGCTATGTACATATCGACGCTTCCAAACAATACTGTACTAAGTCGACTTACTACATTTTCCCGTTTTTTGGCGTTTTCAAGTAGAGCGTGCCTGAATTTAGATGCGTCTAATTTTGGTATCAATCGGACAATCCAATCAAAAGTTATAAACAAAAGTATAACTATAATGCAACTCGAGATTTTTACAGAATAAAAACTTTGAGAGCTTGCCATGAAAAACCAAGTAGCAAATTTTTATTTCTTCTTACGGTTTTATATATGTAAAGCGTACCCTGACTTTGATATTGTCGAGTTTTGGTGTTGATCGTTCCATCCAAACACAAGTTACAGGTGAAAATATACTTAGCATACAATCGAAGTTTCATATCGAGTTTAAACTCTGAGAGCTTCTCTTGCAAAACACAGTTCTCAGACTTAGTACAGTTTTGTTTGGAAGCGTCGATATACATATAGATAACTTTTCATTTCCCCATTCATGAAAGGTATGAAGTCTTCGGTACGGCCGAAGACAGCCGCGCTCATACTTGTATTATTTGTTGCTTAACGCATTATTAACTGCTTGCCCAGTTGTACTACAGCTACGGACTACATAGCTTACTACATCAGCTGATGACTGATTTTGTGGCAACGCTCGAAAATGTGAACACAATGGTGTAGCTCAGTGTATCTCATATATGTCATCTTTTTTATATTTTTGTACAGGGGATTCCTTAAATTCCATAAAAACTCTTTATGTTTTACAAGTTCAATTCATTTTTCCGTTTTTTCGTCCTTCATTTCGAATTTCCGTCATTAAAAAATTGAGCTGTCACACTGTAGCGCGCTACAAAGTTAAAGTTAACTCTACTTCTACTACAGCCACAACTACACGCTACAGACACAGCTACACATTATGGGCATTGCAATGCAATTGTACTGTTTTAACTTTTGACAGCTCTTACTACGTACTACAGTCACACCATTCTGGGCAAGCAGTTAACAGCAAACGCAAAGGGCTTTTTCGATTAGAGTGCAGTGTTTACTTGATAGGTTTCAAAAGCTTTATGAAAGTTTGCTCTCTTACTTACATACATATGTATGTAGCTGTACTGCAAAAACTTTTCATTCGCAGCCAGTTACAGCTGTAACGATTGACGTTTTACAGAGCTTAAAGCTGTTGGCTGTTGAACCTGAAAGTATGCAGGCAAATGGAAATATTCAAATTCTGGATTACATCGTATGGGAAATAAAAGGGAAAAGAAAGAAGAAAGGATAATGGAGTGGAAGGGAAAAGGAAAATTAAACGGGATGGAAAACGATAGAAAAGGAAACGAAAACGAAAAGGTAGTGGAAGATGGAGTAAGAGAGGTAGATAGAGATAGAGATAGAGATAGATATAGAGATAGAGATAGATATAGAGATAGAGATAGAGATAGAGATAGAGATAGAGATAGAGATAGAGATGGAGATAGAGATAGAGATAGAGATAGAGATAGAGATAGAGATAGAGATAGAGATAGAGATAGAGATAGAGATAGAGATAGAGATAGAGATAGAGATAGAGATAGAGATAGAGATAGAGATAGAGATAGAGATAGAGATAGAGATAGAGATATAGATAGAGATAGAGATAGAGATAGAGATAGAGATAGAGATAGAGATAGAGATAGAGATAGAGATAGAGATAGAGATAGAGATAGAGATAGAGATAGAGATAGAGATAGAGATAGAGATAGAGATAGAGATAGAGATAGAGATAGAGATAGAGATAGAGATAGAGATAGAGATAGAGATAGAGATAGAGATAGAGATAGAGATAGAGATAGAGATAGAGATAGAGATAGAGATAGAGACAGAGATAGAGATAGAGGTAGAGGGAGAAACTCACTGTGACGTAAAACTATGTTTCGTCACTGTAAAGCGGGCGGGTATTTGATAGTTTATTATAAAGTCGAAATTGGCTTAGACGAAGGTCAATGATACGGGCGTAATGCTCAGTTATTTAGCTAATGCAAAAGGGCTTGCCAAAATTTGAATATGTACCTATCTGTATGTACGTGTAATTTGCCAAAAAAAGTAAATGCAAGTAAAAACGGTGACAGGTAACAAGGTCAACGGAAAGAATGTCAATTGACCTTATTTCCCACCTGGTTGGGAAATAAGGGCAATTGACATTATTGCGTTTTTGGAAAACGCAATAAGGTCAACGAAAATTTGGAAATAAAATAATTGACCTTATTTCCCAATCCAAATGGAAATAATGTCAACTATGCTTAAAACTTGTTCATTCATGAAAATATTTTTGCTGAGTTCTTCTGCAAACCCGTTATGACTGACGAAAATCTTATTGCGGATTGAGATGCAAGTATGTCAGACGCAAGCGGGGAGGAAGACAATAATAAAGTCATCCATTTCAGCCAGACAAATGCCATTTTAAATTGTATCCTCTGTACCGAAACCCCTCGCGATACGGTATTATTTCCATGCAGCCATTTTAAGCTTTGTGCCGAATGCTATTCAAAAATTGCGCAAAATGCCGCTCGTGTAAAGTACCCTGTTCTCTGCCCCTACTGCAGACAAGTTGTTGCCAATACAGCAAAAATATTTCAATAAATTATATAATAATGTAAAGTATGTTAAATATCTAGTTATACAAAAATTTAAATAAAACTTTATATAAAAACTATGTCTACTTGCCTTATCCTGCGGCATGGCAAAAAAGTAGGAAAATGGAAATTTGCAATTAAAAATAGCGCGATTTTTTATTCCAAATTTTCACCTGCGGTGCATTTCTTTTCCCATAAAAAGCAGTTTAGGAAAATGAAAATTTGGAATTAAAAATCGCGCGATTTTCCATTCCAAATTTTCGCCTGCGGCGCATTTCTTTTCTCATAAAAAGCAGTTTAGGAATGAAAATTTGGAATTAAAATTCGCGCGATTTTTTATTCAAAATTTTCGCCTACGGCGCTTAACTTTTCTAATAACAGCAGCGACGCGAACCGACACGGACCGATGCAAAGCTAAATGCTCGAAAACGTAATAAAGTCAATTTACTTTATTGCGTTTTCCAAAAACGCAATAATGTCAATTGACCTTATTTCCCAACCGGGTGAGAAATAAGGTCAATTGACCTTATTTCCATTGACCTTGTTACCTGTCACCGTAAAAACCATACTTCCAAATAAATATGCATAACTGCATGTGTACACTTGCTTAGATGCTCAGATCACAAATAACTGGTCTCTCAAATAAAAGGCATGTGGCATGTGGCACGCGGCTGCCTTGCGGTATGCCTCGCAATAATTTCATTAATTTCTAACCAATGGAATGCTCTGTAATGCGCCCAATCGCGTGGCTAAAACAAATTGCCGAGATTTTCTTCTTGCTTCTTTACTTTGCTCTAAATATTTTTTAGCTCGTTATTTGTTGTTGTTGTTGTTGCTCCTTTCGTTAGTCGAGAAAAGTGGGTTCGGCCAACGGATGCACATTTTGCAAATTCGTGCACTCTGTGTACCTAAGTAGCATATTTATTTATTTATTGGTTATGTGGCTGGGCGTTGTCAAAGGAAAGGCGCAGCATATAATTGTTGCTGTAAATTAGTTCAATTGAATCGAACGGGCAAGACCGAAAATGGACAGTGGCAGTGGCGGCAGAAGGAGCAGGAGTAGAGGAGATGCAAGTGATTGTCGATGCACTTTGGTTTATCAAGGTGAGAAAATTATGTCAAAGGTGTGAAAGGTATTAAAAAATAATTAGAATATGTGAAAATGGAAATCAAATAAGAATTCGCCCTAAAAATACTATTAAATATATCCTTGCTTTGTTGACTGTGGCAAGAAACTGCTCCCATCCCCTCATATAATCATACCCAGCAAAAATCTGGTCATCGCTATTACCTGTCAGGCATGACAGAAGGCCTTGCCATGGAACATCTGGCGAGTTCATCACTTCTTTCACGCATTGCCAGTAATGCAGAGTGGAATGAGCCTCCATTACCCATTCCACGTAATGCAAAGTAGAATGGAGCGCGAAAAATGAACTGGAATAAATACCAGTGGAAATTTCCATCCTGCCTTACATTTTTCGCCTTCTTTCTCTGCTTCCCTGTAAGGTCTTCTTTATTTGATTCACTAGAATGCTTGCGGTATTGCGTGATTTATTCGTTCGGCGGTAATGCAGTGGGCAAGTCCTTCCCTCCAATGACAAGCCCATGCTAATGTCAGGCATTATGTCAATGAATGTGGAAGCGATTGTCAGGGTTTTTCTGGATTACCCTCTTAATTCCACGGTCATCGAGTTTTTTGGTGGGTAATTTCGGGCATTGTACAAACACACACACACACCCACATATATGTTCACATTTACATAAATCTCCAGCTGCGTCCAACAGAGTCATCTGTGCTTTATTTGTTGTGTTGACAAAGCCTTGACCTGCTTTCATTAGCGCCGAGTATTGTTGTTTTATTTTGACGCCTTCAAGTATGCAACAACAACGAATAATCAAAACCCCTCTCCCAAAGTTTTGAAACCGAAAATCCGCATTTGTCACACAATGAATAATCGCAAGAATAATGAGTCGGTGAATAAAAGTGCTGATGACGTTGACCGTTACTTTGTTATTGTTTTTGTTAGTGTTACTGTTAAGTGGTGTTTTTTTAGGTTAAGTGATGTTTATGTACATATGTATGTTTAATGAGCGAACAACTAACCAGTAGGAAAAAGTATACAAATAAAACAGTTTAACAATATAAAAGTATAACAATATATGTTAGGTTATGTTACGTTGGTTTAGGTTACGTTACATTACATTGGCTGAGATCCAGCGATCACTCACATAGACCCACAAATGGTCCTTAGTGTTGCCTAGAGCGCATTTGAGACGTTAAATTCATTTTGGAATATAAATCTTCGCAAGTTCTAATAATTTTTGTATTTCCGATCCATAATGCCCTCTAGGGACAAGAAGGTTGCAGAACCAAGGCAACTAAATCGGAGTCTGCCAAAAGCTGCACATTGACAGAGAAGATACGTATACCAGAGTGCCGGCAGCACCTCTGACTCTGCGCCAGTCCCATTTTGAACAAATGAGATGGTGTGAGACTGTGCTCTGTTGGTATGCCAACCGCCAGTGTGCAGTCTGCTCTAGGAAGTGTTAGTAAGCAGTTTGGGGTTTTTTGACCGAAGCAGGATTTCGGCGATCTTACAGCAGCTTTGCGTATCAGTGCCTGATATTTCAGATGTTTAGCTATTCAGAGAAGTTATACGGTTTTCCACATTCACTTACGCTAGTGGTGCGCCGGCTGTGGCTAACATGACCGCCCTCTCATTTCCCTCGATTCCCTGGTATCCAAGTACCCAGAAGATAGTAATGCGTCTATTCGTACAGAGTTCCTGTAATTTGGCCCGAAAATGTTTAAGCTTCACACTTGCATGTGCATTTTCCTACTGACCACACAATTATTTCATTTTCTAGGCTTTCTAAATATTTTCGTAGGCATAGCTAACAAAGCAAATTTCCAGCTGGCAGCCAACTCAAGCTCAACGCATCGATCGTTCACGGTTGTGGGAATGAATGAATGAAATCAGCGCTGGTAGGGCATGGCGGACGGGCGGAACGGAGCTACCATCAACGGGAAGCACCGCAAATGTAACGCGTGTCAGCGGTGTTGATTGTCGTCAAAAGTCAGAAAGTGCGAGTCAGCGACGGAAGGAAGTGTTTTAAAAGAGAATAAGTGCATAAACTTAAGACACACGCACACACTCACACCCCATTCAAATTAACATTCGTGCTTTGAAAGTATGCAAACAATGAATTGCCATTGTTGTTGTTGTTGTTTTTCCCTATTTCATTTTAAAACTTTACTCTCCAAAAAAATGTATGGTCTGTAAAAAGTTTGCAAAATTGTTCATTGATTTATGCATTTTCATGAATATCCAGAAAAGTTTATTGAACTATGCAATGTTTGCCGAGTCTTGCTTTTATACACTTCAGCGTGAGGCTAAGGAGCCGAACCCAAGTTTTCAAATGACACACCTGCGGTTGTTGGACACATAAAAACATTAATACCATGTCTCCACATAACGTGTTTCGCTCTTTTTTCTGCATTTTCTCTCTCAATCTTGTTTCGACACGGAAACCAGTGCCGAAACTCGCCAATTTCCATACAAATTTCTGAGAGCGAGTGAAGATTAAAACACTGTTTCATTCCGAATCATCTTGCCAACCTCGATGATATCGATGTCGTCTCTAATTTTGTATCGAAAATCTATCGAAATCTCACACAGACCAAAACAAAGACGCAAAAATAAGCAAACATACAAACATTTAAGAAGTACAAGAAAGAGAAATGTCAAACTGAATCACGATTAGCCACGTGGAGACGGGTTATTGAGCGAGATGTTTTGCTACATGTTTCTCTGGTGAATCAAATTATGTGGAGACGGGCTTTAAAGTCGAACATATTTATTTGAAGTATTTCGCTTGTGTAAAATTTCGGGTACCGAATCCATTAGCTTTGATGTATGATCAAGCCAATATGCCACTGCCGCGACAGATATCACCGAGAATTATAATGCTAAGAATTAAAAAAAAAAAGATCTAGTGATGCTAACATTTATATATACATATCCATGTACTTGCTTAGAGTAACTACTAATCGGTTTTTAAGCATCCGCCTGTGACTGACACTGCGCTGAATGCCAACACTCAAAATAATATTTCGTAAATATTACGAAATCTTTCGTACATATTACGAAATTCTTTCGTAAAATTGAGCAACGAATGGTTTCGTAAATAGTACGAAAACTATTTCGTACTATTTACGAAATACTTTCGTATATTTACGAAGGCTTTCGTACTATTTACGAAATACTTTCGTAGTATTTACGAAAGGTTTCGTACTATTTACGAAAGACTTTCGTAGTATTTACGAAATACTTTCGTAGTATTTACGAAATACTTTCGTAGTATTTACGAAATACTTTCGTAGTATTTACAAAGGCTTTTGTACTATTTACGAAATACTTTCGTACTTTTGAGCAACGAAAGATTTCGTAAATATTACGAAACCGCTTTCGTACATTTACGAAGGCTCTTAGAGCTGTCAAATTGTTGTACAATTGACCAAATTATTTTTTAGCTTAAAGTTAAAAATACCTTAATTATTACATACATATATTTATGTATATATGATGTATATTTCAACGAAATTTGAAAACTTTTTCAAAATATGTATATCAATAAAAAAATGCTAAGAGAAAGATGTTTTATATATGCATAAGAAATAAGTTTAGATAATTTCATTTTGGTTTTAAATATCTACTGAAATTAATTTATTCAATTCATTTAAAAGTTTTTTATTTATTTTAATATTTTACATTTATATTAATATTAATTTTAGTAACTAATAAAATAAGAGGTACTTATTGCCTATACGTGTTCTTACAAACATAGGAAACTTTGGAAATCGCAATTTGCAAATGTGGACATCGTTCCGATCCACTTAAACAGATATCCCTGTGAAAAAGTAAGAAAAACAAGTAAGGAAGCCTAAGTTCGAGTGGAATCGAACATTAGATACTCAGCTGTATGCTTTCATTGTTTGTTTGCGTTTGATGGAAACACGGTGTATTTTATATAAAGCGAGTGCTGCATAAAGTGGGCGTAGCCACGCCCATTTTCAACATTTTTATCAGTCGATCAACTAAGCATATGAATATCATTCTTTGTGCAAAATTTCATTCCTTTTTGACTTCTAGTTACAAAGACTTCACGTTACAAATTCCAAAAGGGTGTTCCAGGAATATCTTTGTTAAAAAGTAGGCGTGGTCATAAACCGATTTCAATAAATTTTTGCGTGTATATTACCACAAGTTATAAAACGTATAAACAAAGTTTCGTCATAATATCTCAATTATTTTTGGAGTTATAGGCTAAGAAATCTCGTATATTCCTGCTTCTAAAAGAAGGCGGTGCCACGTCCATTTTCCAAAATTTTTACGGTTTTTGTCTTATGTTCATAGTTAGACTCCTGCCATAAAAGTTTAATGATATATCTTTATATTTGACAGAGATATCGCTTAAAATGTTTTTATTAGGTCACTTTATAAGACCCATATATAAAAGTGGGCGTGGTCGTCAACCGGTTTTGGAAATTTTTCGTTCAAACATTTTCCTAAGTAAGTATATCACGCGTACTAAATTTCATTGATATATCTTCAATGGTTTCTGAGTTATGACTCATAAAGCTTTCAATATTTGCCCCTTAATAAGTGGGCGTGGCACCGCCCATTTTCCAAAATTTTTTTGTTTTTTGTTTTATGTCCATAGTTGGACTCATGCCACAAAATTTCAGTGATAGATCTTTATATTTTACAGAGATATCGCTTAAAATGTTTTTATTAGGTCACTTTATAAGACCCATATATAAAAGTGGGCGTGGCCGTCAACCGATTTTAACAATTTTTCGTCCAAACATTTACCTTAGTAAGTATATCACGCGTACCAAATTTCATCGATATATCTTCAATGGTTTCTGAGTTATGGCTTATAAAACCCTCAATGTTTGACCCTTAATAAGTGGGCGTGGCAACGCCCATTTTCTAAAATTTCACCAAATTTCTTCATAGGGGCCTGAGCTCAACACGTGGGTAAAATTTCATCGCTCTAGCTATATTAGTGGCTGAGATACCAAATTTCCGATTTTTTCTATATAGGAAAAGTGGGCGTGGTCATGGTCCGATTTCGCCCATTTTCAATACCAACCGTCCCAGTCTCGATACCAACTTGCATTTCAAATTTCATAAAAATATATCAATTTTTGCGCGAGTTAGAGTGTTTACAGACGGACGGACAGACGGACAGACGGACGGACGGACAGACGGACGGACGGACAGACGGACGGACGGACGGACGGACGGACGGACATAGCTCAATCGATTTCTCTTTTCACCCTGATCATTTTGATATATATAAGTCTATATCTATCTCGATTATTTCATTCTGTTACAATCCACCGTTATGTGATTAAAACTATAATACTCTGTGTACTAGTACAGCTGAGTATAAAAAGAAATAGAAAAAGGAAAAGAAAAAGAAAAAAAAAAGAAAATGAAAAAACAAAGAAAAATAAAAATTAAAAATTAAGACTAATATTAAGACTAAGATAAAGATAAAGATAAATATAAAGATAAAGATAAAGATAAAGATAAAGATAAAGATAAAGATAAAGATAAAGATAAAGATAAAGATAAAGATAAAGATAAAGATAAAGATAAAGATAAAGATAAAGATAAAGATAAAGATAAAGATAAAGATAAAGATAAAGATAAAGATAAAGATAAAGATAAAGATAAAGATAAAGATAAAGATAAAGATAAAGATAAAGATAAAGATAAAGGGAAACTACTTAAACCTTAAAATTCAAGCAGCTACACTCGGTGAAAAAAAATTTTATTTTTATAATGCACGTTTTAAACCAGATCGTTTTTATTTTAAAAATGAAAATTTGTAAATTAAAAATGAAACTTTTGAAATAAAAATGTATTTTGGATTAAATAGAATAATTTTTAAATTGAAAATTAAAATGAAGGGAATAAAAGCGCAAGTTTCAGGTTCAAAATCTCATAGGGCTTGAATTAAAAATAAACATTTTTAAATTAAAATGTTTTTTCTTGATTTTACAATTTTACAATGAACCTTTCTAAAATAAAAATGGTCGTATCTACATCACTTTTAAATACGTTTTTTTCAAATTTTAAGCCCATTTTCATATGTTTTTAAAATTTTTTCTCTGAGTGTAGAAATATCTCTTTATATTATTTTATTGAGTATTTATTTAGGAAAATACATAAGACCGAAAAAAGGAAAAAGTAAATGCAACTACTGTACTCACCTTTAAGTTTAATTAAGTTGGAAAATATCACAGTTTATTTTGTAAATCAATATTGTCTTTTTATATACAATGCATTATTCTTTTACGCACTTACTACTTAAAATAATTTTTGATATTATTGCACCGACTCAACACTTTACAATGAAAGAAGACTTGTACAGTAAAATATTATTGTACGAAAGTATTTCGTATATATTACGAAAGTATTTCGTAAATCGTTTAAACCTTTGATAGTGTTACGAAAGTATTTCGTATATATTACGAAAGTATTTCGTAAATCTTTTAATCCTTTGATAATGTTACGAAAACTTTCGTACAATATACGAAATTATTCGTAAAGATAATTTTAAGAAAATTTACGAAAGTGTTTCGTAATATTTACGAAATATTTCGTAATATATACGAAAAAAATATTAGAAAATGGTTTACGAAAGCCCTTTCGTAATATTTACGAAAGATTCGTAAAATTAGATTTTGTTGAGAAAAATGCTTTCGTAATATATACGAAACTTTCGTACATATTACGAATCTCTAGACTACGAAAGTCTTTCGTAGTTATTTTACGAAATTTTATTTTTAGTGAAGGAATCGTTTTCCCTACACTTTTTAGGCTCGATTTTATTTTATCAAAAAATATATTTTAGCAGCAAGAGAAGTACATTTGTATGCACGTATTGTATGTACTATGTATTTATGTGTGTTGCATGTCATGGTATAAAAAATACAGGTATGTGCATTGTCATTTTGACGCTGTCTTTTTGATTAAAAAGCAGATTTTTGAAGTTTGATCTTATGTCAGTTTTGGAGTATAACGATGCCAGACTTTTATTTTTTGAATGTGTAGATTTTTGTTTGAAAGTTTGGGTATTTCAGGAATCAAAGGACAGAAAGAGAAAATACTTAGAAAGGGCACTAGTGAGCAGATTTATGGAACTTCCGGTAGCTCGTCTTCGCTCACTCCACAAATCTTCATCCACTCTCCGCGAATAAAGGGTATCGTCGGAAATTGGAAAAATTTTATATCACCGCCTTTGCAGCCATATTTGGTATTATTGAATTAAAACAGTTTTTACTGTCTCCTTTAAAATTTGGGTGGTAGCGGATACGCGGTATTGCACTTTATGCGACGATATGGAGTTATAATAGATCAATCTCCAAAACCTCCCCAAACTATATACCAGAGTGATCACAAAGCCTAAATTAAAAGTGATCCTAACTACTAAACTAAATTAAAAACTCACCGAGAATACCGGAAATCGGCTACTTTGTAGTACGGCCAAACTGATATTCCGCGAAGTAAAAATCCGAAATGAATCTTTTATGAATCACTGATGAAATTCATCTATGACTGAGGAGGCATCAGTGACTACTTTCAAATAAAGACTGCTGAATTTTTCATATAAATGGTTTTCTTTTTTCAAAAAAAAAAAATAATAATAATAATAAAAATTGTACTCAGAAGAATCATCAATGATCATTCAGCAGTGAAACAAATTTACTGCAGGATGTGTAATTTTTTCAAATTGAAAAAATGTCTTTCAATTCAAATTGAAAAAATTCGTTACTATGAATACCATGGTTACAATTTATTTTTAAAACAAAGCAGTGAAAAATGCCATTAATGGAGGATTTTTATCATTGATTATGGCAGCACGAAATGTCATAATCTGCTTAATTGTTAGGTGGTTAATATGGCGAAGAAAACTTGACGTTTGTTTTACCTGGTATACTTATACCATGGTTGCATGTGTGTAAAAGTGTTTTGTTATTGCATCTGGCGTCGTTGTTTTCTCAGTTCTGTAGTTGTCATTGTGTTATTTTTAATTTGGTTTTGTTGTTGTTGTTGTTGTTGACCAGCAATATTTTCATGTTTCAAGGCGAATTTATGTCAACCGGAAGTAGGTTTACTGACCCACGTTTTCTTTCTATTCACACACAAACACACACCAATGGTGACGACGATAGCCGAAAGGCTGAAAAGCTGACGGGTCGGACACAACACGGACCCTGCCAATTTAACAGCGCAGCACAGCACAGCACAGCTGTAGGCCAAACATAATCATACATGCATAGCGAAAGGCTAACAAACCAACACACACACACACACCAAAACAAAAATTGGTGCTTGGAGAAAGTGGCTAACACACACACATATGTACCCTGTAGGGAAAATCTCTGGTTCCGAACTAGATCGCTTCTAGTGCATTTTTCGACACTACTAGTGCGAGCTAAATCTCTTTTGCATGTTATCAACTGGCAAATTTAACACGGCGATGTCCTAGGCGGTGTCAATTGTCACCCTCTGCACTACATTTTCGACAGTTCCGAACTAGTACTAAATTCTACAGTTTACACTAGTTCGATTATTGGCACAATTTCGATAGTTCTGAACTAGCTGCAAGTACCTACAAATTCTACAGTTTTACATCTGCCGCTTAAGTGCAGCATTTGACACACTTCATGCAAGTGGCGCGATGGCCGACTGGCTAACGCATGTGCCTTTCAATCTGAGGGTCGCGGGTTCGAATCCTGTCGGTGTCAAGGTGGATGATAATTTTTTTTCAATCTTTTTTTTAACTAATA
This sequence comes from Urophora cardui, assembly GCA_960531455.1. NCBI lineage: Eukaryota > Metazoa > Arthropoda > Insecta > Diptera > Tephritidae > Urophora > Urophora cardui. The sequence continues at coordinate 1,924,899 of OY482670.1, forward strand.
TTTTTTTTATTTATTTATTTAATAAAAATTTACAATAATATTTAAAAAGTAATAAAATAAAAAAAAAAAATTTAAAAATAAGCCTGAGGCATCGGAAAAGCATAATTAGGGGAACATTTCATTTCATAAGAGATGCAAATAGAAAACTCTTTATATAAAACGCTTCACTAAACATCTGAGAATTGCAGAAACATACAAAGCCGACGGAAATTGAACGAACGAAAAATTTTCATAGAATTTTTGTCACTTCGAAATTGCATACAAATCAAAGTGTGTCTTATAATGGTCACTCAATTCACTCCTCCTGAACTGGTGAGAGTCTAACTACAATTGATCTAGTTCTTTTTTGACACCTTTTCGCTAGTTCGGAACTAGAAATTTTGCTCACTAGTTATTGAGTTCCCTGCAGGGTATGTTCATAAACGCATACATACAAAGCGCTAGAAGTTCCCAGCAGGGCTTTCTCTTACATGTAATGGGTAAAATCATCGAGAAATCTTGATTCATCGCTTACACTTTCGAATACGGATTGTATTACTTTAACATAGGCATGTCATTGGCGGTATTGTCTTACAATATGGTAGACAGTAATGCATTATAAAGTCGCTACTAATATTGAGAAAAGTAAGCTGTTACAAGTAATAAGTTCTTTCACTGGTATAAGTAATTGCATATATCACACAATCCGGTATAGTAATCTATAATGCATTATAATGAAAACTGGCAAAATAAACGAGAATGAGGGTAAATTTCTTTACAAAATTGCTAGTTACAAAAATTTAAATCAATGCAGGCTTTGCAAAATATATCGGCAGTGTTCCAATTCTTTTCGCTTATTTTATGCAATACCGGTAAGCGAAAAAAATAATTTTAAAACTATGAGTTAGCAATTTGTGCCGAAAACAAATAGCAAACAGAATGAATAAAGAATCAAAACATTCTTTGCAAAATGTGTGTAAAAAAAAACACTATTTGAATAATAATTATTACACTATGTATTTGCACAGCTATTGGCTTATTTAAAAAATTTTCAACGATGAAATAACGCGACTAACCACGACAGTTTTATAATGAAAACTGGCAAAATAAACGAGAATGAGGGTAAATTGCTTTGCAAAACTGCTATTTACTCGTAGAAAAATTAAAATCAAAGCAAAGCGTTTGCAAAAAAATAACGGCAGTACTCCAAACCTTTTCGATTATTTTCTGCATTACCAGTAAGCGAAAAAATAATAATTTTAAAACTTTCGCATTACAAGTAATGAGCAAAGTAAGCGAAGGACTGTTTCTTAGCTATTTGTAATGCGTTATTTCATTGAATACAATTTCAAGCCATTACCAAAATATGGAAAAACCCTGCTGGGTTAGAGTGAGCCGCAGACATGTGGCAAAAAGTGAAAGAAGCCGACACGAACAATGCTTGACTCCATGTGTGTTTTGTGTTTGTGTTTGCGTGTGTGTGTGTTATTCGGGAACGGGCAGGAAAATTTCGCTAAATATTAAGAATTGAACCAAAAAGAAAAATAAAATCAAAATGCAAAGCAAAAAAAAATTGAATTGGACAACACAAGAAATGTGAAGTGAAGTGCTTTTCAGTTTCTTAGCGAACGGCAAATGCAGCGGATCGATGATGCAGAGCAAAGAAAAGCGCCGCGCGCATTGAATTTGGGGTACGTGTGGGCAGAGGGAAAAGTGTGCTTTGAAGTGGAAAAGTATATTGCACTTAAATGAAGAAATTGCAAAAATATATAGAATTATAATTAACACATATTTTAGCGGACAACCAAGTGCTATTTGAAAAGTAGTAAAAAAAATTAATAAAAAGCGAAAACTTATGCAAATAAAAAGAAAAGATTTTTCTTAAAAAGTTTAAATCTGCATAGACAAATATTTGCATATGAACGCATATGTACTTATACACATATGTACGTACTTATATGCATATCATTAAGTTAAAGATGGCTAAAAGATGGCACGAAAAATATCCTGCCAAAGCTGCCTGTTCCCAATTTCGGCAATTACACAATTATTAATTCCTGCAATATTCGATATTTGACACACAAAACGAAAACCGAAAACTAAAAAAAAGTACGAAAAATGGTAAAAGATTCCTGGAATCGCTAAGAAGTTGCATTTTTTAATCCTTTTTTGCGCCGCTCGTATACTCATTAAGTCGGTCACTTACTCGAAATGTGAAAATTTTAACGTCAAGTTTGCATGTATGTACTTATGTACATATGTATGTACATCAGTACCCTGCAAAAAATGCGATTAATCCGGGACGTGTCCGGGATCAATCGCAAGGGAGCATGCGGCTAATACAATTTTACATCCCTTTATATGGAGTGAATTGATCGCATTTGCTCGAGCATGTCCTATGAAGAGACTAATTGTTCAACTTGTATACCCGAACGGGTACCAATGTAGATTAATCGCTTTCATCCCGAACGGGTACAAATGTAGATCAATCGCTTTCATCCCCAACGGGTACAAATGTAGATCAATCGCTTTCAGCACGAACAGGTACAAATGTAGATTTTTCCAAGTTGTTAGCCAAGGCAATTTTTAATAACAATCTTTAAAAAATTGGAAGTGTTCATACATATTTAAATAAAGGTTATATAATGTTTTACTCTTGTAAAAAAATCTCAATAAATAAATAAAATAATTGTAAGTTTTGAGTATGCATTATATGAGCGTAATGTAAAGGATTTTTTCATAGGATATTTTAGGCAACATTTTAAAATTATTATTAATCATTGTTATTAAAAGAAAGAGTGTTCAATTCGTTTTACCGGTTGTTCTACAATTTTTTAAATACATTGCATATTTTTGTAAAATTTCTACATTTAAGGAATCTAGATTTTTACAGGTTCGGAATGAAAGTGATTAATCTACATTTATACCCGTTCGGGATGAAAGCGATTAATCTACATTTATACCCGTTCGGAAACAATTGGTCTACAATTAGTCTACATTTATACCCGTACGGGAACAATCGGGGACTAATTGTGGACCGATTGTTCTCGAAAGAGATCAATCCGGGACAAATCTCTTTCGGGATTAATCGCACATTTTTTTGCAGGGTAAATATTGTGCACTGTGTATGTATTGTTAAAGAAGTTATTTAACAAAAGGAAAATCCCACTGAAAAGGCTAAGTAAGTGCATTTGCAGTCAGCGTTGTCCACACGCCAGTGAATAGATGAACTGAAAGCCTAAGAGGAGCTTGGATGACGCAAAGTGATGAAAGCAAAAGTTGAACGTTTAATGAAATTTGATAGAAATTTATAAAAAAGAAATTTGTATTCATTCGCAATGAGATTTGATCTTCTAAATTTTTGCTAGTTACAATTTCAAATTTACTTATAGTTTAAACCAGACCCGTTAAATAATGATTTTTTGATTATTTCTTCAAGTATCTATTTAATGCTTGATTATCAATTGTTTTCAAATTTTAATGATTATTTTACAATTACCGTTAAAAACAACCAAAAACAATTATATTTAATTACGATTATTAAAAATAATCAAATTTTAATTGATTATAAATAATAATCATAATTATTTGCGATTATTAAAATAATAAAAATTTCTGTGGCAATTTGCAATAATCGCTTAAGTCTTAAAAAATGATTCCGAGATAAATTGATTTTTATATTCGAAGGCGTTTCCTAACAAATCATAAAAATCGTTTAAAAACTATGGACGCAAAATCAGTGATGTTACGATCAAATTTTGTAAATAAAACAAAATGTCATGAAGAAATTTCATTAAGTATATACGCCTACTTTGGCTGTTATAGCAAGTTTAATATACCTCTATTGTAAGTTAAGCCTAAATGTTTTTATTTATATCTTTTTATTGAATGAAGTTATAAGCATGTGGGTTTTACAGAAATATAGAGTTTTACAAGGACAATAACTTGGTATATATATCTCGAAATCTTCCTAAGTCGACTTAAGCGGTTATTGCTTGGGACCACAGATTTGTTGGTCAGCTTATTATATAAAATTTTTTATTTTGAAATAATAATTTTTTTTTTATTTCTGAATATTTATAATAATCGTAAATAATTATGATTATTAATTGTAATCAATTAAAATTTGTTTTTTTCTGCAAAAGAATTTAAAAAATAATTACCAAGTAAAAATACATATTCAATTCAAAAAAATTGCAATCGGAATTTATCAAGTCTGGTTCTTTTTGGCGTTGGGTTGACATACATATATTTTTTTTAGTTTTAGTTTTTGTGTATAAAAAAAGAATGCAACAAGGAATATTTGGCGAGCACACTGCTAGAGTGACAATCTTAAGGAGCACAGCTCAAATCATCAGCGTTTCACTCGCCTCCCTCCGTTATTATTTTTTCACTTTCTTTAACTCCAAACTCGCAATTAAACTTTTCAATGGACAACCCTGCATTTTTCTTTCCTTGCACATGTGTTACAAACACTCGTACATTACACACTTACACACATGAAAAAGTTTCTGGTTGACTCACCTCTGCTGCCATTCTGAATGACTGACCCACTCGCAGGCACTCGCACACACGCACACGGTGCACGGCGGGTGATCGACTAGACACCAGTATTTACATACATACATACATATATCGCGTTTAGACCACTTTCAACAAATGCAACACCGCAAGCCAACACCGCCCCCTTTCCACCTCTTCGCTCTTTGCCTTCTCAGAGCTGTGAAATTGGTTAGTGTTATACATTAACTACCGTTATATGTATTCCCCCTCACACTTTTTCCCCACATTTCATCGCACTCCGGCCGCTGACCGTTGGTGTTGCTCCTTTGGCTTGTGGTTTGTCCTCGCTCTCGACATTCGTACAGGGCCGGCCAGTTTGTGTGCGGCTAGCCGTTGGAAATTTAGAATTAGAAATGCTAATAGCTGTAGTTAGCTACATATAAAGCACATACAAATGTTAATGTATACATATGTACATATATGGAGATGTGTATGTATTTTGCAGTTGAATGGCTGATAGGCCATGTTTTGGGCACTCGGTCGTTTGCTTGTATTGGCCTACTGCCTGCCTTTGTTGTAGGTATTGGTCATTAACCAAGGATCTTCCATACTCGAACACGTTTGTACTCGTATGTATTGAGGCAGCAGGACATTTTTCTTTTCGTCTTCTTCTGCTATTTCGCTTCCATGTAACGAGGTAAGGCAAGAGATTTTGCAGTAGTATTTCTTCTTCTTCTTCTTCTTCTTTTTATTCTTCTTCTACTTCTACTTCTTCTTCTCTTCTTCTTCCTCTTCTTCTTCATCCTCTCATTCTTTCAGTTTGTTTTCTTTATTTTTTTCCTCTTCCTGTTTATTTCTTCGTTTCAATTTTTTGCTGTAATTTTGCATTCGCCGCCAAAGCCCAGTCAAACGGTTGTTGGTTTTAGAGCGCCTTTTGTTTTTTTTTTCCTTTTTGTGTTTAGTTCATTCGCTTTTCTGTATTTGCATTGTCGGCTTAATTTGCATTGAATTTGCATTTTCATTAGATTTTGCTTGCTTGCTGTTGGTTTTTGTAGTTTTCTGTGCAATGTAAGCATTTTATTGCTTTGACCCCTTGACTGGCCAAAGCCAAGGGAATTCAATCACCTTTGTGTTGTGAGATAACTTGATTTACATACATTTGTTATTGCCTTTGTCTCTTTCGGTTTCTTTCGGCGGTTTTTTGCTTTCTTCAATATAAAATAAGCAGTCTGTGTATATTTAAGCTCTCGCTGGCTATTGGATGGATCTACGCTTTCAAGACCACCGCGAACGCCATCTCCTAATGTAGCTCCATTTTTGTGAGTAGCCTTTTCATTGCACAAAAAAGACTCTCGGAGGGCTTGCCGACGTCTACAGAAGAGCGTGTGTCAATGTTGCCGACTACTCAAGGCTCGAAGAAATCTATTTTTGCTTCTATGGTCATTGTAGACACATTGCAGCTGCTATTGAAAGGCGAAGCTACTTTCAATCGAGTGCTCTCCTCTTCGCTATCCTACCCTCGAACATTTAGAGGCTCATTAATTCCGTTGGTCAAACAAGGAATTACTAAAACAGAGGACGGAGTATTTTTAAACTCTGAACAACTCTGGCAACACGTTTTAAGCCAATGTCTTTATTCAAGCTAAACGAATTCCGATGCATTTTCTAATAACCTCCTCAACCTCTACCTCATGCTCACACTGATTATGCTCTTTCTGTACTAGGCCAACACACAAAATTTGTTTATAGTAAAAAAATCATAAAGATGAGCACATGTGTGTGGAAAATGCATAACACTGTCATACAATTGTAAGATTGTTGTCTGGGGCGGAATAATTCCCACACAGAACGAAAGACCACTATCCATATAGCGAACCCCCATTCTACTACGTAGAATACTTTAACCCTCTAACACCCCCACGAAGACGTCATTTTGACCCCTTTTTTATAAAGTTAAAAAAAAATAGTATTTTGAAGGTCGCTAGAGGTTTAAAATGTTCCAAAATATTATTCACCAGCAACTTTCACCAGGGGTCCCCACCTACAAAATCTTTGGAACAAATAAAGAATACCAACCGGTGAGCTAAAAAAAAAAAAACAAAAGTGGGCGTGGTCCGCCTTTTTGGCCTGATTTCAGTGATCTACTTCTTTTTTGGCGCAAACGATTTTTGAGGGAGCTAGAGGGGGATGAAGTTTAAAAAACCCTTTTTTTTTTAAAGCCGATATCTTCCAAAATATTCACTAAATTTTTAAAATTAAGGCATCGTTGGAAAGCTTACTTAAATGCCTTTCACATGATACATAAATATTTCCCCAAATTCCACATAAATTTTGTAAAAAAGCAAAAACTTTAATTTTTATACTTTGGAATAAGCGGAAAAATACAATTAGCTCATACAGCGATGGTAGATGTGATAGCTATTTCGAAGAATAACCACTTTCTTCATCATCATAATTGGATTTTTCCGCTTATTCCAAAGTATAAAAATTAAAATTAAAAATAATAATTTCGTGCTAGACACTAACATACCCAATAACAAAAAACTTTAATTTTGGTAATTTTTTTTTGTTTTTTCTTTTTTTTTTCTTGAAATGACCTTACTAACACTATACAAAGTTATTTACATTAAAAAGAACGTTAAATTACCTTTCGTTTGATATATAATTTGTTACGAAAATTTTGTTAAAAACGTGCAAAACAATTCTTGTTAGTTATGTATAATATCAAGAAAGCATCTATAGCGCGGACAACAGTACTTTTATACAGAACCCCGAATAGCGTTGGCGGCCTTCTGCCGCGCTTTAAAAAAATAACCCTCAGCCGGCAGAATTCTACTTCCGCAATAGCATATATGGGGAAACTTTCCAATAATGTCACACGCCCTCAAAAAAACGACTTCTACCGGGGGTAGGGGAGGGGAAGGGTGTTCTGAATCCGTAAAATTTAGGCGCCGGACGTACCTCGTTTTCGAGGAATTTATGGTTAAAGTTTAGTAACTCTCCATATAAATACGATAGATAAAGAAAAAAATTTTGCGGAGAACAGATTTTGCGTTGGGGCCTTCGGCCGCGCTTATAAAAAAATAACCCTCAGCCGCCAGAATTCTCTTTCCGGAGTAATATCTATGGCCCGGTCCACAGTGCTTTTGCGCAGAACACTTTTCTGCGTTGGCGGCCTTCGGCCGCGCTTATAAAAAATAACCCTGGGCTACGCCATCCGTCCGGACATGTGCTCTAACCGTGGCTACCGCCACGGTGATGTCCTTCTGCGTAGTACACCCTTCGTGTGTCAGAAAAGCCTACTGTACAACTTTTTTCATGGTTCTCTGTATACCTAAAACTACTAAAACATCTTTTCATTTCACGATAGCTAATTATATAGAAGTCTTGCTATAGAGAATAGTATATGCAATGAAAGATATTTTTATGCTCTTTTAAATGAATATAATTTTTAATATACTTAATAACACAAAAAAAAAATCACAGTTTTTTTTCCCTAAAAAAAATACCAAAATTTGAGTTTTTTGTTTTTTTTACAAAATTTGTAAGGAATTTACAAAAATTTTGATACGTCATATGAAAGGCCTTTAAATAAGCTTTCCAACGATACCTTAATTTTAAAAATTGAGTGAATATTTTGGAAGATATAGGCTTTTTAAAAAAAAGTTTTTTTAACTTCATCCCCCTCTAACTCCCTAAAAAATCGTTTGCGCCAAAAAAGAAGTATATCACTGAACTCAGGGAAAAAGAGGCGGAACACGCCCACTTTTTGTTTTTTTTTTTGTAGCTCGCCGGACGGTACCGTTTACTTATGCCAAATCTTTGTACAAGGAACCTTCCTCAATAGTTGGCGAAACAATCCATTCAAAGCAAACTATCGAAAACTTACAGGACCTCAGAAGAATGCAAAGTGAAAAGCAAACAAATATCGCGTGCGAAAAAAGTCAAACAGTTGAAGTGTTGCCGAATATTGTTACGTCAAACAACACAGCAACAACAACAGCAAAGTAACGACAACAACAGGTTATTTTATGACGTGCGTGTGAAAGAAAATACGCCCAAAGCAGGAAAAACAAAACAAAGCTAAAGAAAATATATGAAAAAGAAAGTAAAGCAGGCAAGGAAAGCATTTTCTTTGCACACAAAAATGAAAGGGAAAAGAGAAAAAAATTGATTGCACTTCAACACTGCAAGCGCTATTAAACAATGTTAATATGTAAATAGTTAATAATAAAAACAGGGAGAGCGAGAGAATGAGAATTTGCTCAGCACTGCATTTATGTGTGGGTGTGCATGTTTTGTGGTTGTGTGTTTTCCCGTTCAAGTGCGCAGAAATATTTCAATCAAAAAACACTTTTGCGGCATTTCGCTCAAATACGAAAATAATAACAGCAACAAAATTACTTCACGCCTGGCATTTGCGGCAAGGGAAAATGGCAAAATGAAAATGCCAAGAAAGGGCGGTGTGAAGGTGAAAGAAGTGAGGCGTGAGTAAAATACTCAAAGGAGTCACAAAGACACCAAACAACCAAACAACCAATGCAAAGTGACTTTCATTTCTTTTCAAAACAAGTTACGTGTTACGCTCCAGCAAACTTCGCGCGTCTACTTGTTATTGTTGCTTGAAACTTCTTTCATTCTTTGGCAAAAGTTCGCTGCCAGCAAGTACTTACATACATACATACATACATGTACACGCATACAAAAGTGCAGCCAAGTATTCCGCTAAGTGCCGTTGGGCCACAGCCGCAGCCGCACACTTAGTCAGCCAGTCTGCCAGTCAGCCTGCTTGCTGTCTGCTTAGTGTTAGTCACTTAGAGGCAAAGTCAGTTGTTAGTTGATCGTTTGGTTGTTGGTTTGATTTGTTTGGTGCCGCGGAAAATTCATAAATGTTTTCCTTTTTTGGGCATGCTGATTTTGTTGTTGTTGTAGTAAATGCAGTTGACTTGATTTTGCAATAAAAAAAGTTTTTCTTCTACTGCTATTTTTGTTCCTTCTTGTTTTTTCTTTTTTTGCGCCGAGATTATAAAAAAAAAGAATTGTTGCGTGCAAAAAATACTTTCAAGTGATATTCGAAAAATCAAAATTAAATTAAGCTCGTAAATTTTTTATGTTTCACTTAATGTGTAACTATGTATGTATTCTTAGTAGCAATTGAAGTAAAGAAGTGCACTTGAGTGAAATATGCCCATCAAAATCAATTAGGTGATTCACAACCTGTCATATTGCGTCATATCGTCATAAGTCATAATATTTTGTAGTTGCATTCTAGGCTATATGTGTACTAAATAAATACAACTCTGTACGATATGTTTTAGGGTCATCGTATTTGATCAGCTGTTTTCGTTTACTTCTTCACAGGGCTTCGGAAAAGTCTTTTATAACTATTTCCGTACAATATTTTAATATGACATATGACTTTATGACACTTCGTGAATCACCTAAATTTATTAAAGTGATTTCCTTTTGGCAACGTTATGTGGGCGAAGTGATTTGGGTGAATGTGAAGCAGTGCTTGGCTTTAGTGCCAGTTATGAAAATACAATTTTTAAATCAATAACTGATCACATTAGATACTATTTAGCATTTGAAAATAATGCAGGAGTCGGAAAATTCTTTGAAATGAAAAAAGGGTCTTAAATATATAGATACTTACATATGTATATACATATGTATGTATATAAAAATCCTCCATAAACAAAGAGTAAAACCTGCCACTTTTATACAAAATTTGCCAACTAAAATTTAAATGTCCTTTTCTTTAAAAATATTTACTACACACTATATACACTTCAGGGAAATCAGCAAGGAGAGGGAAAAATGCCTGCTTCACAACTAGAGAAAAGCTGTCAAAGAGGCACTGGCTCAATTGCAGTTAGATTTTCACTATGTACTTCAGAAGGCGTCAATTGAGTGACTATTACGAGCCAAAAATTGTCTTGGATGAAATTTCCAGGTGACAAAAGCTTTATACATAAATTTCCTTTCCTTGATTTTCAGTCGGTTTTGCAGATTACTGCAATTCTCAGAGCGTTAATGAAGTATGTATATAATATGAATCGCTGTCACGAGACTCCAAATCAGACGCGTTAGCCACTGTGCCACTATTTGAAATGTAGTACAGCCGAGGACATTGCAATTGTCACTGTTTATGAGACCGATAAGTTAAGATCCCCAGTTGCTAACATGCAAAAGCGATTTGACTAGCATTAGTAGTGGAGAAAGCAGCACTTGAAGCGAACTAAAATATGACTCCTGGATTTTGGTCTCTGGCACCGACATAAACGACATGTGCTCACATATTTACAGATATTCCTCTGATCTCTTCTTTTTTTTCACATCCCGATCTTTAGAATTACAAACTTCGAAGTCCTCCGTGGCCTTATTTACGACATGGATGAAGGAGGTAGGACTGGAGCTAGGCATACGGATAGGCAATATACCCATCCCTGCTGCAAAAAACTGGACTTCCCTCCTCTCCCCAGCACATCTGGAGCCATCTATTCGACCTTTCTCCAGAGGTTGAAAAATATATAAAACAACCGTTAGACCCAACGGCTTACAGGCAGGCCCCAAAGGAGATACACACCGACACCATCACCACCTTCGTTTCAGTCCGTCCGTCATATATAATATTGAAATACCAAGCAGACCCCATAGCAGAAGAGGAATTGGAGCTGCTGAGGGGAACCCCTTGCGCAACTACGCTCAGGCTATGGCAGCCGCCACAACTCATATACTGCCAGAATAGACCCCGACATACATACCAAACGTATTCCCGGCATGTGGAGAGATTCCGCATGACAAACAGAATCTCTTCACATACCCACTTACACCAACTCACTTAACTGCCCCTGTCCCTCTGGACTAGCCCAAAAAACGTTGACTCATTCCTGGGCCTCCCGTTAAGCGAGCCTGACGACGATCTGTGAGCCAAACGTGCCGTCTAAGCACTGCTTAGTACTGCTATAATAACAACAACAACAACAACAACAACAACCACTAGAACAAGAATTCGAGATTTTGTACAAAGATTATGTACATACATATGTACATACGTACATACATACAAACCTTCAGACAAACATATACACTCAGAGAAAAGTTGCGGACTAAAAACAAGCTGTGTCGTACTTGAATTAAGAATTACAGAAATTAATGTTAAATAAATAAATTTAAGTTTCCCCAATTTTGAATCGAGAATGGTATTCTTGAAACAAGATAAGAAACTGAAAAAATCTTGGTTGAAGAATGAAATTCCTAACTTAAGACCACCAGAGCCAAATGTTTACCAGAAAATATATAATTTTCAATAGTTGTTGATTTTTGTATGAAAAAAATTAATAAAAAAAAAATTTAGCTATTCCCCCGCTGGGATTGTGAACGGAGCTTCTCGTGAAATTGTTTGCTTGGAAAAGGAACAGGTAAGAGTTATCGCGTTTATGAGAATTTAGCTAATGTTTTAATATGGCTTTTAATAGTTTGAAATAGATGAAGAATTACATCAAATGTGGAGGGTGGTCAAACAAGTAAAGTGAGCATGTACATATGAGCTGCGAGAGCAAAACTTGAATAATTTGGAAGCCGTTGACTTTTTAAATCGTGGCCAAAGTTGTTGGATTCCAGACCATCGGTGTTGGTAAGAAACGGTTCGAAATGGTTTGGTATAGGGATACTACTACTCAAATTGGGTGGTGAAACTCTGTGTTGGTAGTGGAAGTATTGACTGGGTTTTTTAATCGTTAAAAAGATTATGGAAAAATGTATACACTTTTCTAAAATGAGTTCGGTATAAGTTATGTATATGTATGTAGATCTTTCTTATTTGTAGGTATGTATGTAAATACAGAATTATATATTGCATCTCCATATACATATATGTACATATGACTCATCCATTAAAAAAATATTAAAATACAATGCAAGGAATTAAAAAAAATATGTTCTTTCTTATTTTTGTTAGGTGGGTTAAATGATTTCGAATTTTGAATTTCGAAAAAGTGGAAAGCAAGTATAAGTATTCTTAAAACAAAGTTGAACATTCTGAAAATTAGAATGTACTTTCTCAAATCAATCATGAGCAATATTTAAAATAAATTTATTCAAGTTTGTTTCAAACCGGAAAGTTCTTAATATAAGCTTTTTCTTCTCAAAAATGCCGTTCTAAAAATAAGAATATATTCTTGATTTTAGCATTTTCAAGCTTAACAGACTTTCATAACGTTTTCGGCTTGATTCAAGCCCACTATACTTAAATTTAGCTTGCTTTTTCTCTGAGTGTATACATATGTATGTATGTATGTAACCACGCAAATTTATTATCGCTAGTCCTTTTTTTGGAATCGTTTCCATATGTGACAGCACAAGGTGCAAGGCAAATAACCAACAACAATAACCAGGACAACAACAACAACAACAACAAAAATAAGAAACTTTTATTTTATTTTTAACACGCTTTTATTAGCTTCACCTGTATGTATGTATGTATGTATGTATGTATGTATGTATGTAACTTCATCCCATCCTAAAAGTTGCAAACGTTTATAACTCAATTATTATTTTTTTGAAACATTCACTTTACTTTTATTGTGTTTTCTCCTCTATTATTTCTATTCACCTCCGGATTCGAAACGTGACACCAACATGGGATTCAACCCAATAGGGACATTCAACATTATATTCCACGCTTCATTGAGGCTTTTATGTTACCTCTCTTCAAAATAGCCTCTATGAATTTCATGCAATTCACTCCCGTATGCAATCCAATAACAGAGAACGTAGATGAACAGAGAAGTTGCAACTACGAATAATCGTGGAAGCCAGAAACCCAACAAAATTCTGTTTGTGCATCTGGTGAATAAAAAATTGTAATTCAACACAGCTGGCTGTTAAAATAACAGAAGTAGAGCGAGTTCGTCTGTAAAAAGGAATGTTATATTAAATTTCTGCACATCTGCTGATATGGCTCATTATTCCTCCCATACACCAATTCCATCGATGCACTAATTTCCCAAAACCGCTGGTGTTTTAACTATTTTCTTATCGAATTTGAATTATAAATAAATTAAAAATTAAAAAAAATCAATTAAAATTAATTTCAATTTGACTTTACTGGGACTCGAACCTGCGCATCAATGCATTTTCTGTATTAAAAACCATACAACAATGCACCAGTTTGCTACAAGCGATGAGTATTTTTACAATTTCCACATCGATTTTTTAATTATGTATTTTAAAATTTTCGAAATTTTGAAAATGTAAAAACATTTTGTTGTCCATTTCATTTTGTTGATGGCCAACCCATCAACCTCGTTGATGAGCAACAATCAACCATCTCTATACCTATGCCAATGAAATTTAATTGTCACCCTCTCTGAACAAATAGATGATGCATCAATACATATGTACATACATATGTACATTTATTGAGCAATAATAAATTGGTGGCTGCATCAAAACCCTCACCATTCATATTGGTGTATCGGGGCACAGCAGCTGCTAGACTCTGATGACTGATCAACGAAAATCCTACTGTCCCCCAAACATATCAAAAAACAACAATAACAATATTGTTGTGTACACAAAAGCATCTATTGAATTATAATTTTTTAATACAGAAAGATATGCACATAGAGGCGCAGGTTCGAGTCCCAGAAAAGTCAAATTGAAACTAATTTAAATTGATTTTTTTTAATTCTTAAATTTATTTATAATTGAAATTCGATAAGAAAATTTTAAAATTACTTTGCTGTTTTAGGAATTTGGTGCATTGGTGAAATCGGTGTATGTGAATAAAACTAAGAATATCAGCAGATGTGCACAAATGTAAAGTAACATTCCATTCTACAGCGCGCTGCTAATTTTTTCAACTTTTCTCTCAAATCTGTAATTCACCATCACTCAACTCTGGTAACGTTAACAGTATGCAATAAGCAAAAGCAGAAAAAATGCAAAGACACAACTAATTGCTGGAAGTAAAATGAAATCCCCCAAATCGCGTTGCTTTGCTTAACTACACAAGCAAACACGGCTCAGCTGAAAACTGAAGGGAATGAATCGTGTTCTCGTTTTTTACTCGGCTGGCCGAGTTTGCTAATTTACTTTTCGTTAGCAAAAGCAAAGCAAAAGCAAATGCAGCAAAAGTAGCTAAGCAATTTCAAACCCTGGTTCAAATTCTATTTATAGCACTTATAGCACGGTTGGCGAACTTGGTAATTACCAAAATAGGTTATTTTTTCGCTGTTGGTTTCTTGGTAACTTTCACATCTGTCATTTTTATTTTCAAGAAGTTGTTTACTATTTTTGGTATACAAGAAAAATATGGAAGTGATTATAGGACAATGAGAATATTTTGGAGCGCTTACTGTTCATTGTGAATATGCACAGGCAAATAAAGAAGAGCATATCTCCGATTAAAAACTGAAATAGTTTTGCTTCGATACACATAGTACATATTAGTTGATATTTTTTCGTTTAGGCTTCATTTTTGGGCTCTCATGACCAATGTTTTTTTTATAAGGAAAAAATGTATGTGAAAAATTAATATTTTTGGTATAAGTTATAAATACATATGTATATAGATCTATTTCGGAGATCACCACATCCCTTTATCAGACTTCTTTTTACTTATATTCTTGCGTCCGCATAAAACATCCTTTAATGAAAAATTTCACTAAAAAGTTAAAAATAAATAATAGCTTAAAAAACTAAAAAACACGCTTTAATCTTAAAAATCGTACTAAAAATTGAGAAATAATTTAATTAGAAACAAAATGATGAACGAAAATATAAGTATTTAAGGAAAAGCGTGGGTGTGCTCAATAATATTTGAACATGAAAATATTCGATTGGTACAACTAGTACAAAAATATACATACCTAGTTGCGAAATTAAAGAGTACGTTATATGAAATCTCAAAAAAGTCAAAATAAAAATATTAGTTAAAAACAGCGATCTTAAATATTTTTTGACATACTGAGCACCACCCGACGCTTTTCCTTAAATACTTATATTTTCGTTCATCATTTTGTTTCTAATTAAATTATTTCTCAATTTTTAGTACGATTTTTAAGATTAAAGCGTGTTTTTTAGTTTTTTAAGCTATTATTTATTATTATTGCAATTGCAATTTCATACCGCAAAATTTTACACTTCAACTCCAGCATTCTATTTTAACACTCTAAAGGACAAAGGACAATTTCTTTGACACATCTTGTATTCTGTTTTATTTTGCTTTGCTAATCTTTTTTGCGGGCTTGTAAAGTTTAAAATTTATTTGACAGCAAATAAAATACAATGAAAAAAACGCAACAAAAATTAATTTGCATTTAATGTAGGCAAAAACAGAAAAACAACAAAGAAGAACATTTTGTGAGTGATTTATTGCCTGAAAATCGACAAAAGTTGTAAAAAGCACTAAACACCGGCTTATTGCGCCGTCATGCGCTTTTTGGTCATAACTTTGTTCACAATAACTCGTTGCACAATGAGGAAGTTGATTCTAAAATCTAGATATATGTTTAAACAAGAGTTGACAAATTCCTTGCCGTTTCACCAATTTTATCTGATCATATGCTAATAAAATAATATTAAACAAAAGTTCCAGAGCAAACCCAATTTGGCGGCACACTTCATGGGAATTGCCCTACAGTACCTGGGCCACTATCCATTCATCGCTTCAAGTGCAATGCTCCAAGTGCCTTCTTGTGTGTGTTTCAATGGAAATTTTATGTCACCATTGCCATTTCTCCCTTCAATGTAAGCGCTTATTCTGAACATTCCATTCAGGTGTAATTGCCTCCACCGCCTTCTCCTTTTCTTTTTCTTTGGTTATTATTCTATTTGCACTTCAACACCTGCGACACAATTCGGTTGCATGTATTCTTCTTTGTTTTGTTACGCGTTGTCGGTGTTTCTCGGTAATGAACAACAATTTAGTTAATCTGCCATTAAGGACACCACTGGTTGTGATTTGATGTTTTCAGTTGCAAAATGCAAAAGTCAGCCAGTCACAAAAACAAAAACAACGACACACACATGCACACGAATGTCAACAGCAAACGCATAAATGTTCTGACCCAGATTTTCTGCAGGTTTTGTAATATTTCTTATCTTAAACGCAATCAATGGAGAACACCGACACTGAAACCGATACCCGGAACACCACCACCACCCGCCACGGCTTGTGAACAAAACACACAAAGAAATGAAAGAAATATGTATATATAAGAAAAGTGTGTCATAAAATAAGGGAAAGCGTACAAATAAACAAAGCGGCTTTGTGAGAATGCCAAGTGTGTGTAAGTGTGTATGACAGTGTAGGACGACGCGAAAAATCAAAGAATATACATAATAAAACAACAAAAATGTAATCAAATACAACAACAAATCAAATCTATATTTAGCTGGCGCGAATTTCGGTCAAATTGTATGTTACGCAGCTTTTAACGGTTATTATAAACGGTAATCACCAGCTGTGTTAGACAGCGCCAAAAGCTTGAGCGCCTAAATGTAGGTTAGCGAGTTCTTATTTTTATTTATTTGTTTTTTTTTTTACCTTTTATCAAAGCACTTTGAGTAAAAAAGCTTTCAAAAAATGGAACACATTATCAATATGTATGTACATTAATAAGGAAGCGAATATTAAAAACAACAGATTCGTAAAGGAATACCATAAGTAGAGCTCGGGAAAATAGGTGAAATCAAGCGCCTCAAAATATGCTCCTTTTTTTAAATTTTGTTTGTTTTCAGTGGCGGGATTACAATTTAAATATAAAGGGGTGCCATTTTGGTATGGTGGGTGAAGATTTTATAAGAAAAGTTCTTAATCATGTTACACAAATTTGCAGTTTAAATAAACATACAGTGGTGTGTGATGAAATAAAGCCAGAATAGAAAGTTTTTTTTTATTTGTAAAATATATTTATTTATGTGTTTTTAATTATTTTAATTTGTTATATAAAAAAACCTATAACAGAAATCAAATATATTAAAGTTAAAAAGTTTGTGCAAAATTCTGGAAAATTCGCCAATATTTCAGCAAAATTTGTAACTTTTTGAGTAGAAATTTTATATTATTTTCTAGTAAGTACCCAATTTTTTTCGACTTCTAAATTCGCATGAAAAAATGCAGAGGACAATTAGAAAAACATTCTCAAATAACAGGTATTAGTATATTTTATAGTAAAATTCATTTGCTAATATGCACTTGCCTCATTTTCATTCAAAATATATTTGGTTTGAAACTGTAATTGTTTTTCCTTTACGTGCGAAGATTTTGTCTAAAATTTAAGCGAGTCACTACAAATTTTTAATTTTTTCTTTATTCTTTATAATTATATATTTATTTATTATACTTTATTTATTATTATATATATTATTACTAATTGGTGTTTTATAAATATCCCTTTTTCTGCTCACATAATTTACCAAAATTAATAAGTAAGGCATCGTTTTAAAGGTATTAATTAGCTATGCATGCGAAACGGTGTTTTATTGGGCGTGGTACTTTTTTTAAATAGTATTTTGCAAAAATAACAGTTTAAATTTAAACTAAAAGATTTGCGCCTAAAACTATGCCTTCAGAATTATTTTATTCTATCAATTCAAATCTCAAATGCAGATGTTGCTCCATTTTAACAGTCGTGTATATTTTAAAACACTTTTATAAGCTTCAGCTGTATGTTTGTATGTAAATATTATATTATTTTAGGCGAAAACGTGTGTATTCATTCCTACGCTAAATATGGGCTTTTCAGTATAGGATATGCTGTACGTAGTACATACAATATATGTATGTATATGTATTTATACTTTTGATCACATAACGGTTGTACGTAAGACCATAAAATAATTGAGATAGATGTGGACTTACATATATGTATATATCAAAACGATCAGGATGAAAAAAATGATTGAACCATGTCCGTCCGTCCGGCCGTACACACTAACTTGCGCAAAAATAGAAATATTTAAATGAAATTGGGTACACAGATTCTAATGGGAACAGAAAAAGTTGGGGTTGAAAATAAGGCATATGGATGTATTTCGAAAAACACGTAAAACATGATAATTCAGTCACTAATAAAGCCCGAGTGATGAAATGACGTTATGCCGTTATGAGGACACATGCTGAAATTTTGAAAATTGGGCCAAGAGCGCCGGATTTATAAGTAAAAACTCAGGAACTGTAGGTATAATAAAAACATTTTATGCGATATGTTTGTCAAACATATAAGTAATTTATTGAAAGTTCCGTAAGTTCCACTGTAGACATAAAACCAAATAAATATAAGTTTTTTTAAAATGAGCGTGACAGCACAAACTATATCGACTGGCGCCATGTATGTTTTATTATTTTTTGCGCAAGATGCGCACGGGTCCAGCTAGTTCCTTATTATTACATTTATTTATTGTAGCTTTCTTTGCAATTTTCCACGTGCAATCCATAAAGAACCTTAATAATTTATACTTGAAAGAGTTTTACAGCGAAGGTTGAGTGTATAGCTATTTCACGAAAATAATTTAATTAATAATAATTAATAATTTATTTTTCTGGAATTCTAGTAAGCAAAAAATCCAATTGCATTCACGGGGGGCTTAGACCCGAATGTAGCCCACCCTTAAACTTGCCACTGGATATGCTCACAAACATTACATAGCATAATTTTAGGCCTCTGATTTTCACCTATTATCCGAGCTCTAACCATAAGAAACTATAATCATTGTATAGTTTTAGGCAACGCACGTGAATTCGTTATAAATACATACATGCATATGTGTCGTATCATTTACCGCTAGGAAATGACAAAGTGAAACAACCGCTCGCCTTGATCCACTTCACTTGTGTCACTCACGTACATCGCTATCCGCCTTTTTAGGCATACTTAAATTTCCAAATTCACATGAGAGTTTAACGGAAAATATGTGTTCTAATTATTTTTCCATTTTTCATCTAAAATACACATATGAATATCATTCAGCGTTTTTTAATTTCTTGTGCCTATTTGCTATTAACATAATTCCGGCTTCCTGCTTTGTTTTGCTTTTAATATTCGAAAAATGTTTTATAATCAACACACATACATAAATTTATATTCATTAAAATGACCCGGAATAATATCTGAAGATTTAACCCTTGCTAGGTCATTTGGGGTGGGAATAACTGTTGGAGTTAGTGTTTATTAGCGGCAGTGGCCATTGGAGTATAGAACTTCAAAAGTCCAAATTACCTCCATGCAGAAATTGGATGGTTAGAGATTTAAAAGTATCTACAAGTCAAATACTGTGAAAGCTGTCAGCTAAGACAGCAGAATCCAGTATAAGCGAGCAGCGAAGTGCCCAAAGAAACATTCCTTTAATTATTCAATTCAATTTTTTTTTGATAATTGCCGATAATCTTGGCAATTTCCATGTTATGCTCATATGCCCAAAAATACATATGTACATACAATCAGACAGACGTAAATAAATTTAATGCTCTCTTTCACAGAATTAATGATTGTAGAAAATGCCAAGCAAAATATTTAACTTAAAGTATAAATATGTGTAATACTTATATACTTCATAAATGTTTGTGTGTATATATGCTTGCACATTGTGCATATCTAATCGATTCTACAACGAAGCGTGAACAAATTAAATATCTGCAACAATACACCGTAAAGCACGTGCAACATGCAAGAATGCAACATATAAATTAGTGAATGTATCTCCATATATAGGTATATATACATGTATGTTTGTATGTACATATGTATATGTATGCATGTACATATGTAAGTCCATATGGCTGGAAAGCAATAATTACGCCGCGCGAAGAAAAACAGTGAAGCAGCCAATTGTCGGTGCAACTCTGGCGGATTTCCATCGCCGCTGAATATGACGGTGCAATTGTGGGGAGATGAACCTGCTTTTGAAAATCTACCGTTTTTTTTATTATTTTCACTATTTGCGCATACATACCATGTACATTTTCAGCTTTTATTAACGCATATTTTACATTTTTATTTCAATTCGCAGTTGACGCAAGTTAAGCAGAAACTCTTCCAAAAACTCTTCCAAAAGGTCTTGCCACATATCACAATCTTTAGCTGCCAGCGTGTTTGAATGCAAAACAAACGAATAAGAAATCCTAAATTAAAAAAGAAGAAAAAACGTTAAATCGCATTATAAAACCAGCAAACTCAACAAACAAACCAAAGAAATCAAAAGCGCTGTTGCGTTTACAAGCAGCCCTTAAATATGCAACAAATCTGCCTACGTTAAGGAAGAAGAAAGTAAAAGGAAAAACAAAATAAACAACGAAGTTCATTTGTTTGGCCGGCAGCGCGCGAACATAATGCAAGTTTGAAGCGAAAAAGAAACGAGCGAACAAACATCGAACATCGAACAATCGCCGCACACCCATGCCTTTGCGCTTCTACCAGCTTTATACATACATAGTTATAAAAGGATATGCATACAGGTGAGGGGAAATATGACGATTCTGTTAAATTTCTTCTAGCTGAAATTCTCCTTCTCAAGCCTTTTCCCTTTTTCTCATTTGCAGCTTAATGGCGCCAACTCATCGTGGAAATTCCTGCTGGCCAACGAAAAACTAAAAACACAAACAAAAAGCATTGATTTCATACGTTTACTCTTAAACTTCTTGTGCTTTACATACCGCCATACAGCCATCACATTCATTCGATGTTAATATGAACCATATACCACCAACTTCACCGCCATCCTTAGCCGCAACTCCGCCACACCATCACCACCGTTTCGCTGCTGCTTACCCTCCCCGTCCCGCATCCACAACCAATTCCTCCTCTGCCACCTCTCATACCCAAAGCACCGCGCCTGCCGTCATTCCGCTGGACTACAACTATCAGACCATGTCGCCTTCCTCGTTATCACAATTTCGCAGTGATCGCTCCTCAACGGCAGCGACCACAGCCAACACAAGTACCGCCAATCCCTATCATTTGCATTCACATTTGCGCCAGAGCCAGAGTAGTGCTGATCGCCCCTCTGCGGGTGATGACACTCGCTCCTCGGTCGATGTTGAGCTGGATAATCAGTACAGCAGTCTTTTTGGTGATCCCGTACTGCCACCTCCACCGTCTGACTTCCTCACCTCCTCGCCATTTGACCCTGTGAGTCTCTTCCGTGCCAGCCCGCTTGAAATTAGCTCCGGCTCGGATGAGGGTGGTATTGTTGGTCGACCCGGTCAAACTCGTCTCTTTTCGAACGTGCCTTTCCGTTCGGTTTTCAGCAGACGTACTTCGGATGCGAGCTCTCAGCCTGAGCGTCACTTCGACGTACTGCCAACACCAATGCCACGTCTACAACCGCCAGACATTCAAATACTGCCCAACTCAAGTGGTGGCTCCAGTTCCGAGACTCACATGTCGCCCAATTATGCCCTACTCACACCAAATGCTACAGCGCGACGTGCATCAACGGCTTATGATAAAGCCGAACCCACTGATGTTAGCGAAATTATTGAATCGTTGGAAATAAGAGACTTGCAGGGTGTACGAGATTATTCCGAAGCAAAGCGACGTGTCTCCAGTTTCAGTGAGGACTTGAAATCGAACGTTGACTCTCTTAGGTGAGCACTTTTGTACACACAAACCTTTTTATATATCCTAGTACTGAATTAGATTTATCTCTATCTCTCTGGATCTCTCTATCTTTCTGTAGCAACACTCAAGAGGCTATAGCCGATGACATCCGTGTGAGTGAAGCCGCCCGTCCGCTGCCTCATCAATACTCAAACGACTCGTACGCGAGTGAGGAATGGTTTCGTCCAGCACAACAGCACTATCCTGAATTTAGTAGAATACCAAGACTGCGTCCAAGTTCGAAGCATATTATGTCGATTAAGCGCGATGAGATGCCGATGCATCATTCGCCAGTCGCTGCCATGATCAATGATTCTAATGAGTCCAACAGCGGTGGGGAAGAGCGACTTGCGGGAGGCCTAAACAATTTAGATGATGATGCAGCGAGTATGCCACCTGCCAGGCCACCAGATCCATCTCCGTTGCTTTTGCGTGAAATTGAAAATGATTTGCGTCTCCTCCCTACACACGATTACGTGCAGCAAGAGCAAAATGAAAGATCAATGGAGAGCATAGATCAGCAGAGTTTTCCCACACCACCACCCCCGGCAGCACCCCCACCCCCGGAGTTCTCAACAAGCGCTGCCGTAGAGGGTCAAAGCGCCATAAAACGTGAAATTTCGCCTGTGATATTGCGTGATTCAATAGCCACTGGAGGCGATTTTAGGTAATGGTAGTCTACTCTTTTTTTTATATCTTAAAACTTAAACAATCTCTCTAAGAATGCCTTACCCTTCTAGAGTGGATCAAACGCGCCTTCACAAGAAGACTTCATTTACAATTATCGCCGATAAATCACCACACTCATCCCGCGCACAGAGTCCATCTTCGCACATGGCGCACCAAAAACGTTCGCCTTCGAAAATCTCTGGACCAGCGATTAGCTCCACAGCGAAGCCTGTTGCCAAACCGCGTCAATATCTGCAACGAAGATCGCTTTCAACCACACAACTTAAGCTGCCACGGTTGCAACAAGAGTCTCCCACCGCCGACGATTCGCCACGCCCTTCGGTCCAATTCAATATGACCGGCCGGCATACGCCCAACATGATGACCCAACGTGGCATATTACAGCATCGCGAATCGTTGTCCTCATCCCAAGACATGGCGGCACCACAATCGCCATCGGTGGCGCTAATGTCGCGATCGCGGCTGCGGCGCCCTTCAACGTTGCCCACACTTGCCAAACAAGCGGATAAGCCAAAAATGAAAAGCTACGAAGCTCTGCCTTTCATCACGACTCCATATCGCACTGCTATACCGCGTTTTAATCGTTCCGCAACAGATTTGCACCGAGAGCCCGCTGTATTTCCGCCTGGTGCCCTGCCCCGGCCGATAAAACCCAATCCGAATCCAACGCGAAAGCAAAAGGGTTTGCTACGTATCCTCAATGGCGACACCTCCCATATACCGCTGCGTTCGAACTGGGGCAGCATGGATGATCTGACGCTTGGCAGGCATCTGAGGCCATCGCGGTTGGCGCCAATTGGCGGCCTATCGAATCGTCGTCGCTCCAGCTCTACCTCTCCGGAACGTCGCAGTTCAACGCAAACCGCCTCAGACCGGCGTAGTTCGAATTTGAGTTCTGTAACCACGTCCGATTTTAGTTTCCGTCGTCCCTCAACGGTGGCACAGCCAACTCGTAAGCCAGCCATTCCGGCAGCAAGTCCCAACATGAAACGACGACAATCCTTGGCACCAATACCGGGCTTAAGTGGCGGGCGGGTATCGCGGGCGAAAATCGCTAAACCGACAACACTTTCGCCGATCCTGGGTACGCCGAACAAGGACAGCAGCACTCCTCAAAGTCCCGCACAAAATGGCGTAGGCTCAATAGCGCTTTCTGAGACGGCTTCGGATGCTCCATCGCGACGTGATTCGCTTTCGAAAATACCAGTTCGTGCCACACACTCTCGACCGGGCTCACGTTCTTCCTCGCCGCTCAAAGAGTTTACCAATAAACTGCCGCTTTTCGATCCAAGCTCACGCGTTACATCAAGTCGTACTGCGCCTCGCACAACCACCAGGACTGACCACACACAGACAGCATCATGCACCAATTCCCGGCCGGGGTCTCGTTCTACCTCGCGTGCATCCACCCAACCGATGTCACGGGCAGCTTCACGTTCGAGTACGCGTCCAAATTCCCGCATGGAAATGGCAAAGGAAATGGCGAACTCACGCTCCAATTCGAGAATGAGCACTCGATCGACCACTTCAATAGCTGGCAAGACTTCGGGCTCACCGCAACCAATGCAACGTCGAGAAACTATTTCTGTTAGTCCTGTGTTGGACAGAAAATCTCGTGCGCGTCGGCAATCGCTGAGTCCACCAAATAAGAAGCGCGGGGGTAGCCGTGGTCGGGGAAAGAAACCACGAGATCGTTCTGAGTCGCGGCATAGTTCGCAATCTCGTATACCCCTAAGATCTGGTAGTTTAACTAAAGTTAAGCGTTCATCATCAAAGCCCAGTGCAGTGAAGGGTTCTCGCTCTCGTTCGCCAGCATCAAAATCAAAATATGCCAAAGGCCAGGCTCGAAGATCACCGACGCGAACTCCAGGAAGTCAACGGAAGAAAGAAATAAGTGCCAAAAAAGCAAAGAATTCGGTGCAGAAACCCGAGTCGAGTGTAAAGCGCACACCATCGTCGGTGAGCAAACCGGCAGCGGCTGCACAGAAACAGCCGAGCAATTTGCAAACGTCGGGTGGTACGAACCTCAGGCTGGAGGCTTCCAACCTACAAAAGAAAGATTTTCCGATGACGGACGGGACGAGTAAAGCAGCAAGAAAGCAAGGCGCCGCAGCAGCTAAGAATGCGAAAAATGAGGGAACTAGAAGTTCAGCGGCGGCTGTGGCTCTAGCAGCGGGTGGTCTAAAGGGTCAGGCAACCACTAAGAGTCTGCGAAAAGCCACAACGAAAACGCCCAAACCAACAGCCAAAGTGAAAAGCGACGGAAAAACTGTCGATGCAGGGAAACAAACAGGAAAAAAGGACGTTAATTCAATGGTGGGAGGAACGGGACCGGCAGCTGACAATAAAGACATGGGCCAAGAAGCGGCTGGCAATAGTGTGGTCGGTGCAGAGGTAACCAAAGCAGCGGCAACACCATCGGCCGTCGCCACAGGCTTTGAGGCAACTCCCACCCGCGCTGCGAGGGCTGCGGCAAACATCAGCTCGGGCAGTACGGCAAGCAGCAGTTCCACAACCGCGCTAAAACGAAATGCGTCCAATGCTTCTTTGAAGCGAATGGCGTCGCGAATGAGTTTGCTTAGCATGAAACGATCCGATAGCAATCTGAGCAGCAGGAAATCGAAAGTGCCAGCGGTAGCTGAGGAGATGAGCGGAGTGATCGGAGCGAATGGTAAGTAGATAAGAATGGCATCTGAAGTCTTATTAAATTGCTTGAATATTCAAAACAATTCGCAGGTAAACCAGCGCCACTAAAGAAGACTAACAGTCGCGCGCAGCTGCAGTCGTCGGAAGAGGCGATGACTGTAACAAATGCGACGATCAAGGAAGATCTCACCGACCTCAAAACCCTCGAGGCTGACATGGGCCTCTTTTCGGACGGCGCTGGCTCACCCACATCGAGTGTAGCGACAGTGGTGGAGAATAAAGTTGGTGGTGGCGGTGGCAATAAAGCTGTGCCAACTGCTGGTGTCGGTGGAGAGTCGGTCTCCCGTACGGGCACAAGCGAGGGTGCCACTGGCGCACCGCGAAAGTCACCGTTTCCGCCAACACAGCCCGTCGAGGCGGATGTATCGGTATTGAATGTGCAAGGCAACAGGGCCATTGTCGCAGCTGCCGCGGCGGCTGCGGCGGCTGCAGCCACAACTGCCGGTACGATGGCATTGCCGCATCCGACGGGCGTGGCGGAGGAGGAAGGAGCAACTATTGAACGGGTTAGTGAACACAGTGCTATTACAGTTATGCAAGAAGATGTTGAAAGTGACGATGCAAATTTCCAGAACTACGCTTACGATGGCGATGGCGCAGCGGACAAGATGACAGCGCCCGCGGCAGATGGGATGGTAAGTGGAGGTGGTGGCGCACACGCAGGGCCAAATGCAAGCGGGAAGAATGGACCAAAGACGATTGGCGGCAGTGATGATATTAGAAGACGTTCGCCCGATGGACAAGGTGGCTCGGCGGCGGCGAGTGGGTAAGTGCAGGTTCATGTGTGTGCGTGTGTGTGTGTGCGCGCGATGCGTGCTATGGCGACAGCGTTTGCTGCTTGTCAACGGAACCCTGCAGGGAACTCAATAACTAGTGAGCAAAATTTCTAGTTCCGAACTAGCGAAAAGGTGTCAAAACGAACTAGATCAATTGTAGTTAGACCCTCACCAGTTCAGAAGGATTGAATTGAGTGACCATTATAAGACACACTTTGATTTGTATGCAATTTCGAAGTGACAAAAATTCTATCGTTCAATTTCCGTCGGCTTTGTATATTTATGCAATTCTCAGATGTTTAGTGAAGCGTTTCATATAAAGAGTTTTCTATTTGCATCTTAACTTGTATGAAATGAAATGTTTCCCTAATTATGCTTTTCCGATCCCTCAGGCTTATTTTTAATTTTTTTATTTTATTACTTTTTAAATATTACTGTAAATTTTATTAAATAAATAAATAAAAAATTATTAGTAAAAAAAAAAAAAATTAAAAAAAAATTATCATCCACCTTGACACCGACAGGATTCGAACCCGCGCCCCTCAGATTGAAAGGCACATGCGTTAGCCAGTCGGCCATCGCGCCACTTGCATGAAGTGTGTCAAAGTCTGCACTTAAGCGGCAGATGTAAAGCTGTAGAATTTGTAGGTACTTGTAGCTAGTTCAGAACTATCGAAATGGTGCCAATAAACGAACTAGTGTAAAGTGTAGAATTTAGTACTAGTTCGGAACTATCGAAAATGTAGTGCAGAGAGTGACAATTGACACCGCCTAGGACATCGCCGTGTTAAATTCGCCAGTTGATAACATGCAAAAGAGATTTAGTTCGCACTAGTAGTGTCGAAAAATGCACTAGAAGCGACCTAGTTCGGAACTAGAGATTTTCCCTACAGGGAAATTTCCACGCATTTAATTTGATTTAGTTATTAAATTTATACAAATTTAAGACATGTAAAGCACGTAAATGGCGATGCGATGCCACGTGTGTGCAATTCGGGAAATAAAATGTTTGTGTGTGTGAGATTGTGTGAGTGAAATTTTGCTGACGCGTGCAATTTACTCTACACAGTGAAATTGTTGACATGTTGATTCATGTTAATCGGTGTGATGGCATTTTCCAACATTTTCGTTCATAAATTAGCGATTTTTGTTGTTGTTGTTGTTGTTTTCAATTAGCGCTCTCATGTGTGACCCATATTATTTTTGAATATAAAATGTGTGCTTCGTCAGTTTAGCGGGGGGCATTTTAGCGTACAGGCAATTTTAGCTTTTTAGGCACAAATATTTACATGGAATTTAAGAAAAAAAGTAATAAATATGTATAAATACATATTTATGTAGGTATAATATCGCTAGCTTAGAGTGCAAATTGTGTAAGTCCTTTTTTCAAACTTTGTAGGAGAGACAAAAAACAAAAAATAAAAAAATTTTGAAATGAAAAAGAAAAAAATTCTGTTCATGTAAAATTTTGGACTTACACAATTTTCTTCGTTTTTTGGACACACAATTTGCGTATCACTGAATAACAACGAGTAGAAATATGACAAGTATCACAGACTTGTTTAGCGTGATGCGTATTTGATTTTTCTAGCGTTCTACATAAAAATACACTTTTTCATAAAAATGGACTTACACAGTTTGCACTCTAGGCTAGCGATATGTAATAAATATTGTTCAGTTGCCGTGATGAAATTCCCCATGAAATACCTAACTTCTTTGTTTTCAGCTCTTAACGCTTTTCGTGAGTTTAACGGAAAAGTATATGCTTATATAGTTATTAGCGTAAATGCATAAGCACATACATACATAATTGTATACAAATAAATACATACATATATGTATGTACATATGCACATTTGCAACACACATCTTATTGCATTTGAGCTGCTCTCGTGCGAGTTCTATTCGCATGTATTTACCCTGTAGGGAAAATCTCTAGTTCGGAACTAGGTCGCCTCTAGTGCATTTTTCGACACTACTAGTGCGAGCTAAATCTCTTTTGCATGTTATCAACTGGCGAATTTAACACGGCGATGTCCTAGGCGGTGTCAATTGTCACTCTCTGCACTTCATTTTCGATAGTTCCGAACTAGTACTAAATTCTACAGTTTTCACTAGTTCGTTTATTGGCACAATTTCGATAGTTCTGAACTAGCTTCAAGTACCTAAAAATTCTACAGTTTTACATCTGCCGCTTAAGTGCAGCATTTGACACACTTCATGCAAGTGGCGCGATGGCCAACCAGGGATGTGATAAGTGGGCTTTTCCTACCAAAAATGGTCGGTCTTTTTCCTGTTGGTCGGATGGTCGGATGATTTGAATTTTGGTAGGTTTTTACCTTCCTTCAAGTAACATCACTGATTTGCCAGATTTTGCCACAACACTGTTGAAAGAACGTTTGAAAGTTCATGTATTCATGCCTCTTTCTCACAGCAACAGTTTGCTTGAATACTTTTTGTGTTTCTCTTCGGCAGAGTTTTGTGTAAAGTGGATAAAAGAACCCCGCAGTAAATATCCGAAGTGAAAACCTCATGAATCACTGATGAAATTCCCCACTTAGTGAGGAGGCATCGATGACAAGTTTCATATAAAGACTGCTGAATTTTTCATATAAATGGTTTGAGTTCATCAATGATTTTATTGAGGAGCACTGCATGACTGTTCAGCGCTGACTTCTACATGAACTACTGATGAACGGTGTGCAGTAAACAAAAAAAAAATGAGAGAGCTCTCCTTCGAAATTGAAAAAGAGATTTCGAAAATAGGAATATTCACTGTTGAATGTGTGATGATTACTTAATGATTTCTAATGGAAGAGGGCTTGCTGATTCTTTAATGAATGGTTGATGAAATATCCTTGCAAACCAAAATAAAATAAATATAAAATTTTTTATTTTTCTTCTTTTTATTTTTTTTTTTTCTTAATTTACAAATGTAAATACATACATACACATTTATACACATTTATATTACATAAAACATAACCAGAAACCGGTGGCATATGCGGAGGCGGTAGCAGAAGACAACGTAGTGAAGATATTAGCAAGAGTGGTAGCGGTAATACTGGTGCACACAGACCCATTGTTTTGCCTGACCGAATTCAGCAGCACCGACCAAATTACGCCCTTGCAATGATGGTGGCAGAGATTTCGCTTGCATGTTAAGTCATTTCTGTGACAATGCCTTTCAAAGAGGCGAACGATCGATCATTTGGATCGCGCTTTGCTAATGCTCCTTCTGTGCCAATAACTTCATCAGGGGTACCATTCGAGCTTTGATGCGATTTTTCTCATTTTTATTTGAAAGTTTTCCACGCTTCTCCTGACCACCATTAACATCCTCAATTTAATTCAATAAAAAATATCAAACTGGCCCAAACTCACAAAAAATATCAAATTTTTTTACTCAAAATTCAAACAACACGTGTAGTTCTATTTTTTCGAAATTGTGAGAGAAAAGAGCTATAAAATATTGAAAATGTGCTCAGTCTGTGCCCGTCTGATGAATATTCAAGAAAGAATCACCAGTGATCATTCAGCAGTGAAATATATTTACTGCAGGGAAGGTAAACGCATACACATGAAACCCCTTTCTTCATTTTTTAGTTTGATGAAAAAGCACTATGCACTAAAAAAGATCTTAGATTCAATTTCGATATTTAATTAAAGTTCTGATCTCATTTGTACACCTACTTGGAGACCTGTTAAACCATAGTCGTAACTATTTTAAAATGTTAACATAAATTACATACACAAATTAATGTACATACATATGCACAAATGCATTCGTACCTTATTATTTTAAGCTAAAACATGTGAAAATACTTGAAGAGTGATATGTATGTATAAGTTCCTATATATGTACCAGTTAAATGAATAAATAAAAATACATAAATTTTCAAAAACCAGCTTAAATGACGAATTTTGTGAAAAAAAATTTTGGTCGGCTAAAAGCTATTTTGGTAGGTTTTTGAGACGAATTTGGTCGGAAAAAAAATTTCAAAGTGGCAACCCTGTGGCCAACTGGCTAACGCATGTGCCTTTCAATCTGAGGGGTGCGGGTTCGAATCCTGTCGGTGTCAAGGTAGATGATAATTTTTTTTTTATTTTTTTTTTTAATAAAATTTTTTTTGTTTATTTAATAAAAATTTACAATAATATTTAAAAAGTAATAAAATAAAAAAAAATTAAAAATAAGCCTGAGGGATCGGAAAAGCATAATTAGGGGAACATTTCATTTCATACAAGTTAAGATGCAAATAGAAAACTCTTTATATGAAACGCTTCACTAAACATCTGAGAATTGCAGAAATATACAAGGCCTACGGCAATTGAACGAACGAAAAATTTTCATAGAATTTTTGTCACTTCGAAATTGCATACAAATCAAAGAGTGTCTTATAATGGTCACTCAATTCACTCCTCCTGAACTGGTGAGAGTCTAACTACAATTGATCTAGTTCCCTTTTGACACCTTTTCGCTAGTTCGGAGCTAGAAATTTTGCTCACTAGTTATTGAGTTCCCTGCAGGGTATGTATGTATGTACACGTACAAGTTAGCTGCACCAGTGTGGCGTGACGCTTTAAAAATCGCGCGCGTTGCTTTCTGTCGCTCAGCGCTATTTTGTTGCACGCTTGACTTATTACAAATGTAATAAATAACAAGTTACTTGCATTTTTAATTAAATCGCTGCATTTGTAATTTTCATGATTAACTTGCATGCGTACCTACATACATATATGAAAATAAATAAATATACATGGGCACATACATAAGTATAATTTACTTCTGAATTAACTTCCATTGTTTGGGAGGCAGCCGGAGGGAAGTAGAAGCTTGTAAACATATGTATTTCGCATTTGAAATAGTTTGCGGCATGTATTTTCTCTTTAAGAATATGCTGTACTCAATAAAAATAACTTAAATGCATCTTTTTTTCAATTCTTTATTTGAATTTTCAAATGTCCATGCACCTTTGCTTAAAATGCCAATAACCGCCAACATTTCTAGAAATTGAAACAGCTGCAAGTTCTCGCTGAGTAGGTAGCAGCGTTTCAAAAGTGCCAACACAAGCCAGATTCTTGATTAAGAAATTTTACTTACATTTTTCTTACTTTTTTCTCTGCTTGTTCATGGCCAGGCCAAGACCTTACACCACCACGATTTCTAATAATACATTTACTAATCGGCTTCATACTTGTGTGTACCTAGGTATGTATGTATAATATATTTACTCGTACATACCCGAGTACATATGCATATATATATCTATGTATGTACGTTAAATAAGTTTTCATATTGAAGACTATTTCCCGCTAGTTACCTTGACATCTGCAATAACAATAAAAAAAAAACCTCAAACGTCAAACATTTAGTGGTCGGTTATCCGTGACCATCAGTGTCTTCTATGACACCTTCGTTCATTCATTCATTCATTCAATCAGAAGCCAAGTCAAAGGTAAAAATTTACACAGTAGGGGTATTCGCTATCCCTAGCAAGATAGCAAGATAGCACGGATTGCAAATATCCTAGACCAAAATATGCTACACATCGAGAGCATCCCATTGCACAGTCGTAGGAAATTTTAAGAAGCAGCTTTTCTTTTTAGCTAAAGGGACGCGTTCATCACTCACTTTTTAATAAATAAATCATTTTATTTTA
Organism: Urophora cardui; assembly: GCA_960531455.1. Taxonomy (NCBI): domain Eukaryota; kingdom Metazoa; phylum Arthropoda; class Insecta; order Diptera; family Tephritidae; genus Urophora; species Urophora cardui. Next base: position 1,956,825 of record OY482670.1, read on the forward strand.
GTAAATTTAATAAATACACATAAAAACTAGCATTTTAAGCAAAATTCGAATGCTCAAATTGAAATTAGCAATTGTCAAATGTCAGCTGACGCAGGGTCGCAATTAATTTCCTACACTTCATAGCAAATAAATATACATAGGTTTTGGTGTAGCATATTTTTGAGGTCTAGCATATTTCTGTGCGCCTGTATTTTGTTGTTGTGCGTTGTAAAACTTTGCAATCCGTGCAATCCGTGCTACGTGCTAGGGTTATGCTATGGATAGCGAATTCCCCTAGTATAAAAAAATTTACACATATGTATATACATAAGTATATAGGTACATACATACATAAATATGTACATATATACTCTGTTTTTTGCTTTGCTTGGCAATTTGCAGGAAACTCGAAATCGTTTAAAATTTTCATAAATAACTCATAAAATGCTATCTATGTATGTACATACATATGTACATATGTACGTATGTTTATATTAGTTATGTTCGGCACGCTGATAATTTGTACAATTTGTACAAATTTTCCTGAAATTTTGTCGAATCCTGTTCGGCACTCCACAAACTTTGCAAGCTGAGAGCGGATTTTGAGATTTCATTTGGAGAGAAAGTTACAAGTTTTTACGGAGTCTTTTGGACTCAGTAAAGATTTGCTGTGGTGCAGTGGATAGAGTGCTCGCCTGCTATGTCAGAGGTCTCGGGTTCAAACCACGGTCCGAGAAAAACACCAACAAATTTTTCTAATTAGTAAAAATCCAATTATTGGGTTTTTTTAAGAGCAGCGGTCACCTCTCGGCAGTGGGCGGCATACCCTCCGAGAGTATTTCTGCCATGAAAAAGCTTCTCACAAAAAATGCATTCGCCGTTCGGAGCCGGCATAAAACTGTAGGTCCACCCAATTAGTAGGAAAAAAAAAGGAGCACACCTCGAATTCGGAAAGAATCTCTGCCATAAAACTCGTCAGAGTTATAATAGCGCCATTGTATTATATTATTATAAAGATTTGCAAGTTGAAAACCGCTGATTTTGACAAAGAATTTTCAGTCTGGAAAACAATTTTAAATTTTTGTAAAACTTCATTATTTTTTAAATATTTGTAGGAAATTTCGATAGAATGCACCAACCCCGGAATTTTGGGATTATTTGGATGGTAGGGTGGTTCATATAGATCACTAAAGTGGAAACCAAATCTTGTTGAAACTTATAGTTTATAAATAATACAGTATTTTAGCGTAGACCATTCTTGTGCATTGGCGGCCTTCGGCCGCGCATTAGCAAAATAACCCTCAGCCATGGAGCGGCCCAGCGTAGTCCGGAATGTTAAAAATAGTAAAATTAACATCCACAGAACACTTCCTAAAAGCAATGTTGAAAAATTCTTAGTTCTTTGGAATATATACGGCAGGCGCATTATACCGAAGCCGACCCAATATGTTTTAAACTACATATATGTTACATAACATGTGTTTTCTTGCAAATGTTGACAAAATCATGTTCGGCGAAAACTTTGTGTGTTTCAGCTTTAGAGACAATTCTATCTTTGCTTATGTTGCTTGCGAATTTTTGTGCCGAACAGACTTATACCATGTCTCCACATAACGTGTTTCGCTCTTTTTTTCTGCATTTTCTCTCAATCTTGTTTCGACACGGAAACCAGTGCCGAAACTCGCCAATTTCCATACAAATTTCTGAGAGCGAGTGAAGATTGAAACACTGTTTCATTCCGAATCATCTTGCCAACCTCGATGATATCGATGTCTTCTCTAATTTTGTATCGAAAATCTATCGAAATCTCACACAGACCAAAACAAAGACGCAAAAATAAGCAAACATACAAACATTTAAGAAGAACAAGAAAGAGAAATGTCAAACTGAATCACGATTAGCCACGTGGAGACGGGTTATTGAGCGAGATGTTTTGCTACATGTTTCTCTGGTGAATCAAGTTATGTGGAGACGGGCTTTTATTGTAACATGAAAAGAGATTTACTTTCCCCTCCTTCTATTCACCATCCTTCTGCGAGCTGTAATATGCATATGTACATAATATATACCTATATATAGATACCATTATAAGCAAATGGTAGGCTAGATCATGCATGCATGTAAGAAGGTGCATATCATCGCTTAAACTTCATAACCGCCTAAGTGAAACTTCCATAACCGCCTATGTCAAAATTGAGATTTGCGAAACTTTAAATCCTGGCGCCCAGCTCTATCGATCCATACCATAAATTTGGTATTTGGTGAGCTCTCGCATAATCCCAAGAGAAACATTGAAAATATCGAATATTCGTTTAGACTAAACCTGTCTAGCACACGCACATGATATACCTAACACTAACATTTTAAGCTGCCAACTGATTTTCCGAACAAAGTACCTATTAATGAAAGACAACATTTATTTATCACAAAGAGACCCCCTGCCCATTAAATCATTTCAGTTTATAAACATTTCCTATTGTTGAGTTCAAGCACACTGCTCGAATTTTGCGCAGCACTGTTCTGCAAAAACTTCCTTCCACTCAGTCTTTCGTAGAATTCATTAACTCGTTATTTGCCGCTTATAACAAACATTAAAACTTTCATCAGGATTAAATGTGTAGTTGTTGTGGTGTTTGTTGGTGAGTGAGCAAGTGAGCAAAGTATGTATGTATGTTTGTATGTTTACACGCTCTCATTTAAATATTTTCATTCATTTACTTATAACTGCAGCTCAAAGAAGTCGTGTACAATTCTACATGCATACAAAAGTTTATAACCCAGCAAACCTTTTAATTCAATGCTCGTATTACTTAAGTCCGATACATACTTTATGTGTAAGAAAAAAGTTCGCCCTCTTCTTTTTTACATATGTCTCGAAATTTTCTGGTGCGATCTTAAATTGTCATGCGACGATGTTTTCACGTGTTCGATTCTGATATAGACGACTGACAACTCTTAAAACCAATGTCATTTATAACTGCCGCAAAACCCGAGTTCAGCAAAAAATAAACGAATTAGCCAAAATTTCCCTTTTCCGGCACGGTCTCATATACAAACATACATATATGTACATATCTACATCTTGAGCAATAGGCTCATTGCAATTGTATATGTGGCAGCTGAGCAAAAATGGCTGGGGTAGCCACTCGCTCATAACGCGTCAATAGTTGGCATGTAAATACATAAGTCAGTTGCCAATATAATGTACATATGTATGTATGTATAACTGAGAAGACGATAAGCATAAGGCATCACTAGCGCGCAATTTAACGGGCCATTTAACTCTCCTACCCCCGCCTGCCAACGTCTTTAGCAACACACACAGCCGCGACATGCAAATTTTATAGCGTGAATTAAAAAGAACAAGCTTCATAACTACCAAGTCCACTTAAATGGTGGTACGCTGCTTGCTTTATTTCCCTCCCCCCCCCCGCACCACTGCACCACCAAATACTGACTGACCGAAATGTGTCAGAAGGCGTGTGTGTGCGTGCGTGTGTATATACACCACCAAGTAGGATATCCGTTTTGCGGCATGCCATTTCGTCCTTCGTGTTTATTCAACGGCAAACAATGCATATATGGAAGTAATAAAAAAAGCAATAACAACAACAATAACAATACTATCAGCAATACAGATTATACTCGCATGCAAATAAATAAATGTTTGTATGTCAAAACTTTTGCTTCCTAGAAAGTAACTAAAAATTAGGTGAACGCCAAGCAGCCAGAAGTTGATGACGAATGAGTCCGCGCGTCGACGAGTTGGCGTGATGGGGTGAATCGACGAGGGCTGAGTGGATCGAAGAAGTCTGTGCATGCAAAACACAACGAATGCGAATTTGAATTGGAAATTTTTACGTGGAGCTACGACGACAACGACGCTCCACTGGCTCAGACGGTCGCGCTCACAAATCAGTTTGGAGTGGACATTTGTGGTAGGCGCGCGGCACATTCAAAAACCAAAAGGCACAAGGCGAACATCAGTTTAATAAGAGGCAAATGGCAATAGAATCCTACGTTAGTCAAAGCGATCAGGTCGTACACGTTTTCGATTGGCCGCGGGGACTCAAACCACAAGCAGACATTGCCAGTATCAGCGCCAGCACCAGCGCCTGCCTCTTAGTAAAATCTCTGTGCAACATCGCGTCGCATGTAATTGCTCTGATTCTTTGAATTCCATTCAAATATTCTTTTCCAAAAAGATTCCAAAACACAAAAATTTTATCAACTTATAAACTTGTGACGCTTTTTGTTCCAATGCAGAAACACGCAAAAAAGCTCGATCCAAAAAAAAAACAGCATAAAACTAATTAAATTAAATTCGTGTTTATGAAAGTGTTCTTTTTTTTCCTTAATTTAACTTAATTATATGTACTCGTGCCCAGTGAATTTGTGAATAGAATTTCTTGGAAAAATGCCATTACATTGGTGACTTTCGTTTTTGCTGAGCAAAAAAAAAATTAAGTAATCAAAGTAAAAGTGAACATTTCGTAAACAAAAAAAAGAAAACTCCGAACCGATTAACAACGTACTAGTGATCGCGCGATGATTCAGAAAAAGGGAAAACGTAAAAACTCAGCGATTTACAGCATTGATTTGCCGCAGGATTTTGCCGACGTTGAGAAGTACTTTTTCAGGTATTTTTTTATGTCAGAGTTTAAAATTTCAATATTCTTTTTCAGCGGCTAGAATTTTTATTTTTTTTTTTGAAGTGGAAAATGAGTGTCTACATAATAACAATCAAATAGTTTAAATGTTATTTAAAAAAAAAATCAAATAATGGCTTCTTTTTGAGTATTAACGCTTGTCGAGACCAGCGCATGTACCCCGAGGTCTGTTATATAATCCGCAAGCACCTTACCATTATGTTTTACCATTATTATGAAAAAAATTTTAATTAAAGAAAAAAATTGAGGTTGCTTTTAGAATCTTTTAATATTCTGTTAATTTTGCACATCTAATTTAAAAAAATAATTATAATTTTTCACCTCACTTTATTGAACAGGCTAATGAAATTTCTTCTGGGAGTTCTAACAGGTCACTCTCTCATAAGCATTCACGCCTCACGTGTCGGCCACTAAAACAACGAGTTTCAAGAACGTGGAGGAATTTGAGATTGTTGAGCATTACCTAAACTTTCCTACACTGTCGATTGCCTTCCACACATAGAGAAAACCTATTGTAAAATCACGTTAAAATCGCACATAACCCAACTTAAAACTTAGGAATAATTTACTTACTAAGTTTTTTCGTCATTTTAACGAAAATAACTTAGTAAAAGCTTGTCAAAGTTTCCACTTAGGTAATTTTGACAAAGTCTTGTTTAATTTTCCCAAGTTGGCTTAGGCAAATTTTTAACCAAAATACTTAGCCAGCTTATTACTTATCTGTAATTTGCGTATTATTCAACAAAATGCCTTTGGCTGAGTGAACAAGTATCCTTGTTATTTTAACTGCCATACACGGTAGGCAGGAAGCGACGATAGGTTGCATGAAAATGTCGAGAAAAAAGGAAAGTGGGGTTGTGTTATGTGATCTTTATAGATGAAACATCCGTTGAAATTAAAATCCGAGCTGCTCCTTTTTCAAGGATATCCACATTTTTTGTTTTTTTTGAAAGGATCAAATATTGAGGAAATCGAAAATTCGCCACCGTCCAAATTTTTCCGATTTCAATACATTATTTGGTCGCTAAGGGATACAAAAAAAGGTATTAAAAAGATAAAAGGACACCTGTAGTGGAAAAATCCAATGTGAACAGGACCTAAAGGATAACCACTGAAATATAAAATAACACAAAAAGTACCCACTTTAATTTGCGTATAACTCCTAAAATGTTAACTCTACGTGAAAATTCCTTATTATATGTTTCATTCAGAATAAATAAAGAAATATTTCTTTAATATACAATTTTGATGTACCTGCAGTGGTTAATGTACTTTTGTGCAACTAAAGTGAAAATTTCAAAAAAAGTACGTTTTTTTTATGGTGCTATTTTAAGTTAAAATATTTTTCTAGTTTATGTAAATATTTTAATCTAATGATCCAACTCTCATTCCTACATATCTATACGTTAATACTAAAAAAGAGTTAGAGCTGAGATACGCGCTAGCTGTGCACGGTGGGCGGGAAGCAACAATAGGTTGCATGGGAATATCGTAAAAACGATGGCCCAACGAATATGTGCCTAGCTGTGTGCTGGTACTAATTTTCGTTAAAAAAAAATGTTGGAAGTTTTATTCACGCTTGCTGTGTGTTTATGAAATATATTAGAATATCATTTTACGTAAGTTTTTAGCCGGCGATCGTTTTTTCCATATTTTCATGCAACCTATTGTTGCTTACCGCCCACCGTGCACAGCTAGCGCGTATTTCAGCTCTAATTCTTTTTAATATTAACGTATAGATATGTAAGAATTAGAATTGGATCATTAGATTAAAATATTTACATAAACTAGAAAAATATTTGAACTTAAAATAGCACCATAAAAAAAAGTACTTTTTTTTGAAATTTTCACTTTAGATGGACCAAAGTGCATTAACCACTACAGGTACATCAAAATTGCATATCAAAGAAATATTCCTTTATTTATTCTGAATGAAACATATAATAAGGAATTTTCACGTAGAGTTAACATTTTAGGAGTTATACGCAAATTAAAGTGGGTACTTTTTGTGTTATTTTATATTTCAGTGGTTATCCTTTAGGTCCTGTTCACATTGGATTTTTCCACTACAGGTGTCCTTTTATCTTTTTAATACCTTTTTTTGTATCCCTTAGCGACCAAATAATGTATTGAAATCGGAAAAATTTGGACGGTGGCGAATTTTCGATTTCCTCAATATTTGATCCTTTCAAAAAAAACAAAAAATGTGGATATCCTTGAAAAAGGAGCAGCTCGGATTTTAATTTCAACGGATGTTTCATCTATAAACATCACATAACACAACCCCACTTTCCTTTTTTCTCGACATTTTCATGCAACCTATCGTCGCTTCCTGCCTACCGTGCATAACTTAGGTAATATCTTACCAAGAAACTTTGGTAACTTGAAAAAGCACTTTCGGGAAAAACTTAGCTTTTTTCAGCTATAATTTTTATACCAGAACTTAAGGAACAAAAATAATGTGTAGCAGAGATGTATAACACACATTATTTTCGAACTTAAGTTGTGGTATAAAAAGTATGTTGAAATTGATATGTTTCAGTTCACCGCTTTCATGTTTGTGCGTAGAACGTCTTTATGCGTTGGCGGCTTTCCGAAAAACTTACATTTTCAGAGATCTTGGAACAAATCAAAATTTGCCAGAGGTATTGGTTGTTAAATCTGTAAAATTAAAAAAAAAAAAAAACACCAAAACTGCGCACTATTATCGGGCAAAGGCACGTATAAAAACGAAGTGTTCAAAAAATAACCCTCAGCCGGCAGAATTCTCTCTTTTTGATAATATCTACCCTTCCAACCTTAACAAAATACTGTAGATCGCTTCAAAAATATAAATAAAGGGAATTCTGCCGTCTTAAGTTTTTTTTTTTTAAGCGCAACCAAAAATAATGAACAATTTTTTTTTTTGTACCCTTACACTTTTACTCATTCGCAATACATTCTTTATTGAAGACAAAACACTTAATGACGAAGCGACCTCCTCGCAGCTCTTTGTTAGATTACAAAAGTGTCTTAGGTGAAAGTTCAAGCTACCTAAGTTAACTTAGTAAAAACAAATAAGAACTTTGTGAAGTTAAATAAGTGGCTCTTAAAAATTACCTAAGTACTGTGCTGCTAACATAAATTACCCAAGAACACTTTGTTGAATTACACAATGTCATGTCTAACAGGTATTGCCCAAGAAAACTTTGATACATTTCCCAAGCTTTGTTTCTTCCGATCGTATGTAAGTTTCCCAAACACTTTCTTGATTTTCACATAGTTTTCAAAGTTCATATAAAAAAAAATACCAAAGCTAAATTAGTCAAAACAACTCCTTTTTTGGTAGCCAAAGTGCTTGGGTAATAAATCAACTAAGCTTTGTTTTCCAAGGCCGGGTAAAGTAAGTACTTTGGTAAGTTGTACAAGTTTCTTGGGCCCCATACAATTTTTTTGAACTAAGTCAACTTTGTTGGATTTATTATAGTTTTTTCTCTGTGTGTAACCCATACATGCTACGTGTGGTTTCCTTAAATGAGCGATTTGCGAGTCATTTTTGTTGTATTTGCAGTAAACCAACAAATTCACTGCCAACCACCGCAGTCGGTCACATTTAAGTATCGCACTAAAAATCAAATGAATATTAAACACAAAGTAACATGTCCCCTTTGGTCGTATCCCAGCAAACATTCTTGGATTCCTCATGTTTTGGAGTCCAATGTGAGTCCGAAGTAGAAGTATGTGTACAATATCAGCCTTGAATTTTTCGAATCCAATATTAGTCCGAAATATGAGCTTTGGAACATTTTTTTAAATATTTTGTTTGTGTTTTTTAATGATAATTGTAACTTTCGAAAAACGGCAATTACCTATAAAATTATCACTAAAGTCCAATATAAAATTTAATGTTTCACTATATGATGGCGTTGGATTGAATTTCGGGTTGAGTTTAGGTTCGAATTCGGAGGAGGACACAAATGGAAAATACTACGAGTATAAAGCAAGCAGTGAAGTTAAATAAGGTTCCACAATAAGAGAAGAGAGCAAGCAGGGTTGAATTGAGAGAGGATGAAGAGAACTGTGTCAGGGGAAGGAAAATGCAAAAAAAAAAATATTTTTTTGATTTTAGCAATAGCAGTATTTTATGAGTGTTACTCAAGCTCATATGATGCATGAAATTAGGCTCATATCGGACGACCACCTTAAGAACAGAAATACATACATTTCGAACTCCAAAATGAGCTCATAATAAGTATGAACGCTCCGGTTTAGGATTCCTTTCTGACTCGTTTATGACTCCGAATGTTTGCTGGGATGTTTGCTTGTATATATGTATGTTTATATGAGTATGTGTTTATGTTTGTATGCATGCATGCGCACGTTTATGAACATGATTATGCCTGTTAAAGTCGCATTACGACACAAACGCCAAGCCGTTAAGTATACCGTTATTGACCTTGTCAATATTTGCTTTTTAAACCAACACAAAACCGAATTAAGTTTTTTCGCAGGTTCGCATGTCTGCCTGCACAAAAACAACAACAACAAATGGAATAGCAAAAGAACATTTTTAATTTTTGGGCTTAGTTTTTCGGTAAGCGCACGGCGTGTTTGCTGCAAATTGCGTTTGGTCGTTGGCCCAGACGGTGGTGGTCACACACAAAAAATCACTTGGCGGTTGGCAGTTTTCTCTTTGGGCTTTTTCGGTTTAGTCGAACGCTTGGAAAATGTAGGTACAAATGTGAAGTGTTTGAGGCGAAATAATATTTGTAGTGGCAAGTGAGAAAGCGTACATATTTATTGTGGTTTGTGGTTCGTTTTATTTGAGTCAATTGCTGACATCATTGGCACCAACTTCAAGGTAATTGAAAGACCGTTCAACCAACCCAACCACCAATTTTGGCCTTCAACCGTTGGTCGGGTCGTGGTACGCACCGCCTAATGCGAGTCGATGATGAATAATTTGAATATTCGTTTGAATTATTTTGAAAAATTGTTGCTGATTTGTTTTTGGTTTTTTTTTTTTTTACTTTGTGTGTGTGTGTGCATGTATTGTTGTAAGCGCCAAAATATTCAAGTGGCGATGGTTGGCCAATTGTGGTGCTTTTCACAACAATAAGTGGGACGAGGAAGAAGGCATGGTTTCACTGCCAAATATCGAAGTTTAAATGCCAGAAGTGGTGACTAAGTACAGAAATTCTCTCACTTACATAAATCGATTATCTTTAAGGAACTATTCTTGCCACAGTCCTCGAAATACGATATTTGCTTGGAAAAAACCGAACGATGTCAGTCTCAGTAAAAAAACAATATGATAATTTTAAGTAGGTATTATCTCGTTTTTTTAGAAAAAATGTTCATAATTGTACCCATACTCGTATTAAACACCCAAGGGGAAATTGTAGCATTTTTTCTTAACTTAAACAATTGTAACGTGAAAGCCTTGAATATTTGGTAAAGCATTTTTTAATCAATTATAAAATAGGATGTTGCTCATACGCCCTGTAACACCCACGCAAAGTGAACATTCACGTGCAAATATCAGCATACATGTTTATGCATTTCTGTTTGTACATATGTACATATGTGCATTAGCAAATAGATTTAAGAGCTTCCTTAGTACAAAACAATTCTTAGGTGTTGAAGCAGCAAACGGAAGAAAAACAAAAAACATTCAAATTTCAAAAAAAAAAAAGAAAAACCGGAAAGGTGTAAAAGCGAAGGCAAAGTGTCGCTTTTTGAGGTCGAAAAACAAAAAAATTCTATTAAAATTTATTTGTTAACTTTATTGACTGTTTTTGTTGTTTGTTGTTTTTCCTTAAGAAACTGTTAAAAAAATAATAATTTATATAAGCATTTATGTATATATAAACGGTAACTCCAATTTAACAACTGTTGTGTCCAAAAAAGCAAGAAATTTACCTTGCTGACGTTGTTCTCCTCCAATGCCCGTGTGCCACTAAGATGTTAACTACGGCTTTGTCTTTGGTTTTTGTGGCGCGCGATTTTTTGGAACGGTTCTAAAGAAATTTCGTGACAATTCAACTATGCACACACGCCTCACATATGTTTATATGTACATTTTTGCAATAATTTGAACAAAATTAAAAAGAAAAAAACTTTCGCTTTTTTATTGCCATTTTTTTTTTGCTTGAACAAGGTAAATCTTTTAGCAAGAACTTAAGGACTTACTAAGTGCATATGCGACTCTTGCTTTTGCTTTTGGCTTTTTTTCTTGCTATGCATAAGGTCACTACAAATGGACATTGAAAATGGACACTTTATTGAAGGATATGTCAGCCGCTGAACGAGAAAAAAGGCAAAGCGGAAAGGAAATGGGGCATTCATTATATGGAATTTTATGAGCGACTCCAGCCGATTCAACCAATCAACTTGGCCATCACATTGACTACACGAGACTATTTACTTACTCTACGGCGACATTTGCAATTATATTTACTATGTACATAGGAATATATGTACATATGTACGAGTATAGTATACATAAGTGTGAATAAATTTCACATGCATGACCCTAATTTGCATGTCCTTACTTGCATACATATGTATGTACATATGTATGTACATACATATTGCACAATCTCAAAACGAAGCCACATTTATTTCTTCAACTAAACTAAACGAGCTCGTCGAAAGCATTTTGCACTTTATGAGTCTTTCTTGCCATCCGCGCCTCCGCTCTTGCGCGCCTTTCAGCACTTTTATGTGGCCAAACCCTTTTTGTGTGAGTCAAGTCAAGTCGGTTATGCAGACAAGTGAAATGCCTATCTCTTACGCCGATTGGCAGCAACGGAAGTCGTCCATTACCCGCACCTGTCGCGATAATCATTTATGGGCCCGTCAAGTTTTTCTGTTTCTTGTTTTTGTTTTGATTTTCTGCGCCAAATGCACTGCGGAACGCCTTGATTTATTTACATACTTAATTGTTTTTTGTTTGTTTGTTTTCCTCGCGTGAAGCGTAAATGCACATTTGAGTACAACAAAAAACGCAGAAGAAGTCACACGGAATATGAGAATATGGCAGTTATAAAGTAAATTTGCTTGAACGTGATTCCAAAGTATTTTCCCGTTAACTCATTTCCATTAAATGTACTCCCCTTTCCTAATATAAACAAAACAGCTTTCACATTCACATTTCTTTTTATTTTTCATTTCACACAAACCCCAGAAACGGCAGCCGTGAATTCCTCAAAGCCGCCGACGAGGACTATTACGACGATTCCACGCCACCCGCTGGCGGTTGTTGCCGTTGCTGCGCCAAATTCTGTTTGCCATGTCGTCGTTTCCGTTGCACGCGCTGCTGCCGACGCAAAGGCAGCAACAACAAAAAGGAGCGGAGCGGCGATGAGGAGAGCGAGGAACCGGTGCTCTCGGTAACCAGTACCGCCTCTACAACCAATCTCGAAGTCATCGATGAGGTGCCCGCCAACCGCAAAAGCGAAAAGACGAGTTGTTGGCAAAAGTTGAATTGTTGTCGCGGTTGTCGCAAAAAGCCAAAGGACGGTGCGGCGGAAGAGCACACCAAAATTACGGCGACAGCGGAGGCGGCGGCGGCGGCAGCCAATGCCATGCCGTCAACTCCAACCAAGCAGCAGGGCATATGCGGTCTTTGCATGAGCAAATTGTTTTGTTGTCGGCGCGTCAATAAAGTCGATCCCACAACGGGCGATGAGACGGAATTGAAGAAATGTTGTTATTGTATACCGTGCCGCCGTGGCAAGAAATCGGCGGCCGGACATGGCGCTACAGTTGGTTCGACAGCCTCACGGGCCGGTTCCGTGGCTTGGCAGGATTTGGAAACTGGCGGCATTGCTGCCACGGATGCATCGGTGTTGGAGGGCACTAACTCGCCGCTGGAAATGCAGCCAACACAGTGAGTTTGCCCTAGATCTCGTTTTGTCTCTCGCTCACTCCGCATACACCTTTTAATATCTTTTGCGTCTACTTTCAGGGGCTGCTGCGGCCGCTTTTGGGGTAAGCTGCTCTGTTGTCGGCGCAAAAAAGTGCTGAGGCCGAGCGAAAGTCGACGCGCAAGCATTCGGGCGCCACCACCACCAAGTGAGGTAAGTTTTGCTATACGCGCGCGAGTGATTTGTTGATTTAGATTTTACCATTTAGGACACACGCCGTAGGCTACACGTAGACTTGGTGGAATATAATTCGAAAATGAAGGGCGCCATACCAGTGTTGCCACTCTCTTTGGCTTGGTTTTGCGCCATCTGCAATACCGTTTGCCCGGGATTAGGTAAGTTTGTTTAAAGTTTGCCTTCACTACTTCGTATCACTGTCTTTTTTCTCTGCTTCCCTCTCCTCCCACCCACCACAGGCACTCTCTTCTCTGGCATTTTCTGCCTTTGCGTCGGCATTCCGCGTTTCTCGCAATACGACAGCGCCAAAGCGCGTTTCGGCTCCTTCATCATCAACATCATCGTTGCGGTGGCCCAAATGTTTTGTGTGCTCTTCTGTTTTGTCGGTTGGGGTTGGTCCATTTGGTGGGGCACCATCATGTTGAAATGTGCAAGTGCGTATTGGTCTTGGTCGCCTTCTGCTGCGCTGCTGCTTCTTCTTTAATTATATTCACTTTACGCATTTTTGACTTGCTTTTTCTTTTGCAGGAAAATTAAGTAAAATCAAGAAAATTGAACGCTTGGAAATGGAAGAGGAACGCCGTCAAGCTGCGGCAGCGGCGACTGCGGCGCGTACAGCGGCCAATGCAACAACGGAGAGTACAACTTGAATGCGGCGAATTGGAGGTTAAAGTGGGTGTGAATAGTGAAAATTGTTAATAGAAATAGAATGACAGGAATCGGAATTGAGGGGAGCGACTCTACATTACTAAAAACGGTTATGGAAACTTCCAATTAAAACTTCCAAAATGGATACTAAATATTAAACTTCCCAATGAAATAAAGTAACTTCCAGTTAAAAGAAAAAAAAAAGTTTCCTAAGCAGTGCTTAAAAATATATAGATAAATATGAGTTGTTGCGGGCCAAGCGCAAGAGGAAGAATAAGTTGCAGAATGTAAAATTTAGTGCCTTAGTTATTACAAAAACAAAGTTGTATCAGAACTTGGCATGACTCTAAGACTCACAACAAAAGAGAGTTTGAAAACGTTAAAAGTCGGATTAAAATAATCTTAAAATATTTAATTTAATAATTTATAGTAAAAAAGTATAGATAAATCATAGAAAATTTTACAAAATAGCAAATAATGCAAAAAGCAAAAAAAAAAAACAAGCAAAAGTCAGAACTAAATCAAGCGAGTTTTGTTAAAATACGAAGCATTTTGAATATTCTAAAAATTAATAAACTATGAGTGCCTTCTTTTAAGCAAAAAAATAAAGGAATTGACAAATGAAATTTCTCTCTCATAATTATCTATATAAAAAGTATGTAACATACCTACATACAAAACATAAACATATATATAAATAAGTAGTCATAATTTAACTAATACGAAGAATATAATTAACTTTTAAAATATATATAAATAAATTTTATGGAAAATTTTTAACGGTAATTATTTTAACAAAAATTTTAGTATATAAAGAAAATCAATTATATATGTATAACTAAAGACGTATTATAATATACGAGTATATAGCTACCCCTACTCAGATAAATTTATCGATTTTCCAATTGCGATGAAAAAAAAAAACAAAAAAAAACAAATTTATTCTCTTTTTTACATGTATGTATGTAAATAATAGAAAATATTTAATTTCTAAATTTTTGTATAATTTGCATTAAGACCAAACGAGATCGAATAAATTATAAAGAAAAAAAATTAATAGATAGCTACTTGATTACTAGGGTGGTTCAAGCAGAGAAAAAAAAGAGATAAAAAAGGAAAGTAGAAAAAAATAAATAAAATAAAATAAAAAAATAAAATAAAAAAATAGAAAAGGAGGAAGAATGGTCAAAGCCAAAAGGCCAAAAACCACCACCAGATAAATGAGATTTAACATTGTCAAATATTTATTAATTGATCTCCTTTAGAGCCTGCCTGTAGGCCGTTCTTTTCTAAGTCGATTTCTTCTATTTAACATGAGTTGTCCAGAAAAGGTGCTGCCGCAGTTTTGGGGCATTCAAAGTCCATCAGTTGCAAATGATGTATTCTCTTAAAGCTCGTTGCGATATCTCCAACATCTGACTTTGGGCACCGATTGCGTCTTTGTATGTTTCGTTTGGCCATAGTTTTCCAGCAAAGGTAAGTATCAATGTATGTATGCCCAGAGTGAGCTATGTGAGCTGCAGACACCTAAGCAATGAATTCATAGCAAATAATCACGCAATTGTTCGGTATTCATTTCATTCATATTTATTTTTATTAATATATTTATGTATATGTATTATATATATCTTTGTCGATTATTTTACAATTATATAAGCCGCTTTCGATTCACAATTTCTCTGCTGGCTATAAATTTCCCTCTGTCAAATTTATATGTGAATGATTGCGAGCAGAGGGAAATTTTTATCGACCAGTTAGCGAGTATGGCTACTACTCATTATGGGTTCAAACATTTTTGTTCGATCCGACCTCGCTTGTCTGATGGCGAATCGAAAACGCCAATAATTTTTTTATTATGTATGAATGTTTTTATTTTATGTTCATCAATTAATAATCTTGCTTAAGAGTAAAACGTTATTTAATTTTTTGTTTTTTTTTTTTTTTCAATGTGGTAAAGTACCAGAGCTGTAAAAAGCTGCAATCAGATTGTATTGCAATCATTAAAAGTGTATATGATTGTAAGCAGCTTTGATTGTAAATCATATTGCTAGTAAATTTTTTGATTGTAGAAATAAAAATTTCAAAAATTTATAAGTATGTTATTGCAATCGACCTTCACCATCAATCATTTTGATTTCAGAAATTAGAATTGCAATAATTTACGAAAGTTTCATTGCAATCAACTTTGACCGTAAGTCATTTTAATTGTAAAAATTACAATTACAATTACAATAATTTAAAAAAATTTCATTGCAATACACTTTTCTCGTAAATCATTTCATTACAATAATTTACAAAATTTTTCATTGCAATGAACTTCAAACGTAAATCATTTTCATTGTAAAAATTACAATAGCAATAATTGTATTGTAATAAATTTTCATCGTAAATCAAATTTGATTGAAAAATGGTTGATTGCAAGGCTTGCAATAGCAATCATTTTCCTCATAACTTTATACGCATGCATTGAGACTGATGAAAGGCAAGCGCCTGGGTAATGCGAGTAATACCCGGCACTTATATCACACGCGTAGCCGCGTAATAACCCATGTCCTGGGTACATACATATGTACGTAGTTATGTACATATTGGATGCTGCCGGGCACACGGTACTGGCAATATTTGCGGTCTTCAATATGTACATATAAAGACTGGATGATAACATGATGAGAAAGAGGATGAGGGTGTGGATGGGGATAAGGATATATGTACATCTGTATATTTATTTTTGTACCATTTGCTTTTTCATTTACTCCCGGATATCTCATTACTGTCATACATATGTATGTATGGTTGTTTAACATAAATATATATATACTTATCCCCATCCTCATGTTCAAATTTATCCTTATACCCATCCGCACCCTCAACCTCTTTCTCATCATCTTATCATCTAGACTTTATACAAATTGACGACTGCAAATATTACCAGTACCGTGTGCCAATATGCAGATTAGGGTACATAGCATATTTTCTCAACCTCACCCCCTAGGTCGATGCTAATATAGTCTAAGATACCACATATGTATAAATTTTTGTCCCGATCGAAAACCGTTAAGGGGTGTTGCACAGGTGCCAAACTCCAGAAAACTCTATCGAGGCTCAAAAATTTAAGTTTAGTTTTTTGTATATCTAATGCGCAAATCGATTGTCCTGTACTCAAAAATACTAAATTCAAATTTTGGTCCCGATCGGTGGTGGTTAAGGGTTGTCGCAGAGGGGTCAAAGTTCAGACTACCATATAAAGACCAAAAAATTTAATTAATTTTTTTTATCTAATGGCCAAAGTCGATAGTCTTGTACTCAAGGATACCAAATATAAATTTTGGTCCTGATCGGAGTGGGTTAAAGGTGTCGCCCGGGGTCCCATATGGTTATCTAAACTTTTACCCCTTTGCGACACCCCTTAACCGTCTCCGATCGGGACCAAAATTTATTTATGGTATCTTTGATCATGCTGTTAACGATGTAGGGGGTGAGATCGAAGAAAATCGCTAATCTGATTTTAAGGACACCCTAATGTACATACATACATATGTACCCGGGAAATGGGTTATTACGCGCAAACCGTGTTATATGAATGCCCGGTATTGCTCGAATTACCCAAGCGCTTGCCTTTCATCAGTCTCAATGCATGCGTATAAAGTTATGAGGAAAATGATTGCTATTGCAAGCCTTGCAATCAAACATTTTTCAATCAAATTTGATTTACGATGAAAATTTACTACAATACAATTATTGCTATTGTAATTTTTACAATGAAAATGATTTATGAGAAATCTTTATTGCAATGAAATTTTTGTAAATGATTGTATTGAAAATTTGTACAATCAAAAAATTTCAATAAATTTTATTGCAATGAACTTGATCCCCTAAGATTTCAATAAACGTTTATTGCAATAAATGGAAGGTAAATTATTGCTGATTGTAGGTATTTTACAATCAAAAATTTTATATAAATGTTTATTGCAATCTATGGAACACAAATTATTTCAAATTGCAATTTTTACAATAAAAAAACTGCAATAAATTTTCATTGCAATAAAATTGGAAGAACAATCAATGATTGCTGGGACGAATGATTGCAGCTTTTTACAGCTCTGTAAAGTACATACATAATATATATTATAAAGTTATAGATTTTTAGTTTATCAGAAAATCAAAGTTAGATGTACATACATATGTATTATAATGTAAATACATAAATCTATAGTTGCTTGATTTTTTATTTATTAATACATATACAAAGAACTACACAAAGTAAAAAAAATTTGGAAACAAGCAGAACTAAAACTAAAATAGACAATAGACACCATTTCCTTTTGGTAAACAATTCAATTCAATGCTTAATTAAGTATAATAAAAATAATTTTAAACTAAATTTTTAGCAATTAAACATAAAACTAAATAAATTTATTATTTTTTTTTCTTCAGTTTATTTAGCTTTATTTTAACAATATATATATGTATGTTTTTTTTTTTGTTTTTTAAGTAGGTACAGTTTACAGTTAGGATCACACTAGTCAAATTATAAACTAATTTTTATGTTAAATGGTACTTTTCTGCAACCCAAAAAAAAAAAAAAATACATACATAATTTACAACTTAAATAAAATAGAAAGGAAAAAAATTTACAAGCATCAGCTTAGCATAAAAACTTATATAAAGTTCTACAGATTTATTACGCAACTAAAGCAATTGAATTCATATAAAGCTAATTTATAACCCGTCTCCACGTGGCTAATTGTGATTCAGTTTGACATTTCTCTTTCTTGTTCTTCTTAAATGTTTGTATGTGCTTATTTTTGCGTCTTTGTTTTGGTATGTGTGAGATTTCGATAGATTTTCGATACAAAATTAGAGACGACATCGATATCATCGAGGTTGGCAAGATGATTCAGAATGAAACAGTGTTTTAATCTTCACTCGCTCTCAGAAATTTGTATGGAAATTGGCGAGTTTCGGCACTGGTTTCCGTGTCGAAACAAGATTGAGAGAGAAAATGCAGAAAAAAAGAGCGAAACACGTTATGTGGAGACATGGTATTAAGTTGTTTGCACGTCTTAAGTTGTTTGAGCGTGCGAACGAAGGTTGCAATTACATACATACATGGAAATTAAGACATTTTTTATTTTACATAGAAAAAAAGTTAATAAAAAAAATAAAAGAAAAAATAAAAAAAAAAATTAAGAAAAAAATGTAAACAAAAAAAATAAAAATTAAAAAAAAAAATGAATAAAAAAAGTCAACTGTAAATAAAAAAAAACTCAACTGCGCGTTAAAGAGTGTCGTTCAATTGTTTTTTAATGTCAAGCGTGTGTGCTACAGCGGCGCATGGCACTTTAAAAGTACGTACATAAAATGCTTGTCAAAGAAACAACAAAAATGTGCAAATTAAGAATATTTTTACGTTATAATTTCTTCAATTTTTCTTTTTTTCTTGTACGCTTTAAAGTTTTATTTTTTTTTTTATTTTTTATTTTTAAATTTTACGTTTTAGTTTTAGTGCTTGCTTACAAAACTAACGGACGTTTTTTGAAATTTTTCTTAAGTTTGACTCAGATTTTAGTTTAGTACCTACTTTTCTTTAAAAAATTTAAACGCCAAACGCTTTTCAATGCAAAAAAAAAAAGAAATTGTGCTTTAAAATTTCTTAAATGAGTATATAAATTTGGGTCTTTGTTTGTTTTTGCTGAATGCTTACAGATTTTTATAACACGAGAGACGATTTCAAGCAAAAGGAAAATAGTTATTAAGCTGAGGCATACATATCATTTTTGTTGTATGTATGTTAGTAATTCACACATAAATTTTTCTTTGTTACTTTTAAAGCATTCTTTTTGTTTGCTTTCAACTGTCGCTGCTGCAGTAGTAGAAAATGCATATACACCAATTACATACATACATAAAGACGTACAGTTGTATCTATAAATTAGAGCATATAATAGTTAGGTATATATGTATTATACAAGCATATATGTAGATGAGAGCAAACTAACTAATGAACGTTTTTGCTTGCTTCATTTCGCTGTAATATTACGCTGTAAATAATTTCGCTTGTTTGTTGTTTATGCTCGCTCTGGTTTTTAGCTTCGACTTTGTCATATTTGCTTTTGTTGTTGTTACAAAAGAACACGAATAAATTGCAGTTTTTGTTCGTTTGAAACTTCTTTTGTTTGTCACACAACTCTTACATACATATTGTAAATGTACGCATAAATGTTAGCTTTCATTCTGCGCCGCCTTGCACTGTTGGTCATGCTTTTTACTGCAGCACACACTTGTCCTTATCACCGCTAATGTCCACTTGTTCCAATTCGCGTGCAATCTCATGATCATCCTCGATACTACGAAAGGAAATATATCAAAATTTTAGAATGATTCGGCACTTTCTCTTAAACATATATGTACATAATAGGTCCGTTCGGCGGCTGCAAATTGCAGCAATTTGCAAGCAGGGAAAAATATGTTGTGCTCTCCCGAAGAGAGAAACTTATGCAAATTTACTGGCATTTCAACGAACAGAAATTTGTCAAAATTTGCAGAAAATCAGCTGTTTGTCTTCACTCACAA
Source organism: Urophora cardui (assembly GCA_960531455.1). NCBI lineage: Eukaryota > Metazoa > Arthropoda > Insecta > Diptera > Tephritidae > Urophora > Urophora cardui. The sequence continues at coordinate 1,976,782 of OY482670.1, forward strand.
GTGCATAACAAAATAAAAATTTGACGAAATGCAATCGAAGGGGAAACTAGATGTGCATTGTTCTCCGGGGACATTCCCAAAAATTTCAAAACAGTAAGCAATGGTGGTATGCATATACATACATATGTGTGTATAATTTTACATATGTACAACAACATATGACAAGTTAAAACGGTCGGACATATCCCGGAAGCTGCATGCTTCGTGACCAGCGAACCATAAAAATAATAAATAAGTTTTTTCGGGTAGTCTTTTGAAAGGGTCGAGATTACAATAGGGCTCGCTTCGGATGATTTTGTCACTTAATTCTTTGAAAAGTCTTTTTGAAATACGAAAATGAGTTCGGAACTCTCTTTCCGTATAAGCCGTTTGCTCGACGTATTGCTTTATGGAAATTCACATAAAACCAAAGCAAATTCCAGGAGTTCCTTGTTTTTATTTCTAAGTCTAACCAAAGTTTCATTTTCAATCTCTTAGAAGTATAAATTGTCTTTTATTACTCAAAACTATTTATTTAAGTGGACCGGCTTTCCATTAAGAAACCACACCCCGAGAAAAATCACTTCCTCAGAGGGGTAGAGGGACTCCTACAGATCTCAAAATCAAAAGTTGCCGGAGGCTTATAGTTTACGAGATATTTGTAGTTAAAGTTGGATGGGTTCATAGATATTACCCCAGAAAGATAACTCTGCCGGCTGATTGTTATTTTTTAAAGCGCGACCCAAGGCCGCCACGCAAAAAGATGTTCTACACAAAAGCATTGTGGATCACTGTATACATATACATATATAACTCCAGAAAGGGATTTCTGCCGGCTGAGGTTTATATTTTTAAAGCACGGCCGAATGCCGCCAACGCAAAAAGGTTTTCCTCGGTAATAGTGCGCAGTTTTGGTGTTTTGTTTGGTGGATTTTACAACTTTACCAACAAATATCTCATAAACTATAAGTCTCCGGCAAGTTTTTATTTCTGTTCTGACATCTGTGAAAGTCATTTTTTTCGGGGCGTGCATCATTAATGGACAATTTTTCCATTTAAGTAGTATATGTATCTCCTATTTGCGATTCAACAACGCAGAATCCCGAGAGTGCAGACGATGATCCCACTGCGGTGTCATTAACAGGTTTCCTTTTAGCTGGTACCTTATTAACAAATTAAAACATTTAAATAAACTTTATAAATTAAAATAATATAATTTTCTCACTTCATTTTCTATTGAATCACATATATTCCCGATTTTCTTAGTTTTTTGACTTGAAATCACTTTCGACTTTTTTTTAAATTGCAACCATATGATCGCAAATCATATGTTTTTTCAGTCTACTGAACTTTGCAACGACAAATTTCGTCAGTAAAACTTTGCAGCTTTCTCCGTCAATGAACTGTCAAAATTGCGCTCTCTTCTGCAAATTTTGACTGAGTTTATGCCTCAAAAAACGCGAATTTGCAGTTTTTTCTGCAATTTGCAGCAATTTGCTGCCGGCGAACGGTCCTAATATATATATTATGTATGTATGTTTGTACTCACGCAATTTCCTGACTGTGTAAATGTTGCACCAATTGATCACGTTTATCCACAATAGCCACCAGCTCCTCCAGCAACAGTCGCTCCTTTTCGCGTTGTGCTTCGGTCTTGCGCCAATCCTCCACGGATTGAGCGGCGCGCAGCTCTTGATTTAAAAGCGTATATTTACGCTCCAAATCGCTTTCTTGCTCACTAAGAAGCGTTGAAGAGACGCGAAGTGGGGAAAAAGAAAATAAATGAAAAATTAGCAAAATATGTAAGAAAAAAAAAGCAAGAAATATGATTTTGCTTAGTGCGAGTTCAAGCCGAGATCAAATCAAATCAGTGAAATACTCTGCTATTGCTTTTCCATTAAAGCGAAAAATGAGAGAGAGAGCAGGAGAGCACACTCACCCTCTCGATTTTAAGCGGGCAACCCATCAGTCAAAGAGTAAAAATCGAAAAATTCGAGAAAAAGTGTATTTGACCAATTTGATTTTGATCTCGGCGTTAACTCGCCGTTAGAAATTTTTCAGTTGACTTACAGTATATTCAGTTGCATTTGGCGACGCAGCAGCGCATTCTTTTTGTTGACGAGCGTAAACCATTGGGAGAGTAATTGTTCCTCCGTCTCATCGGTTTCTACATGCGAGAGAAAGTTGAGTCAAATATATAAGTATGAGAGTATTGAGACGAAGCTTTTAAAAGCTAAAAATTAAAGCTTAAATGTATTATGTGAGTAAACATTTTTATATACAATAAAATTTAAAAAAGAATTAGTTTTTCTATGATTTCTCCATCTAAATACATACATATGTTATACGATTTAGAAAGAGAGACAACAAATTCAAATAAATCAGTAAATAGACAACAGCGTTGATTTCTCACAAAATCTGTTACCGCGTGGTGAGTATAGTATTTGTGTGGCCTTAAGTTATTTTATTGATTAGAACGACTTTATTAACAGCTAAATACTTAAGTTTACAAAATGAGTCAGTGGCACAAAGAACTAAATAATTCGATTCGCTCAAAATGTGTTAATTACAGCAACAACGAAAGTAGGCGATACGATTAGCGGCAGCAGCAGCAAATTCAATGTACAGCGCTTACACTTGATTAAGCCTAAGCTAAGCATTTAGCGTTAAAAAAAAGAAAAACCATAAGGCATGAGCGATGATTAGTGAACGGTGAACGGTTAAAAGGCAAGTAAGTAATCTATCAAAGGAGCAAGGAAACGTTAAGGCAGCAGCGGCAAGGCGAATAGCTAATTACACAAAAAAAAAAAAAAAAAAACGACGGCGAAGCGTATACAAAACGTTGCGCGCATGCGTTGTTACTTCTTTTGGTTTTTGGTGTTGTTGTTTTGTTTTGCTGCAACTACAGGCCAGGCATATTCAAATTGCAAATTGTGTTTGATAACATTAAAAATGCTTCGCTTTACACTCCTCACCCATTTCACCACTTTCACCTTCAACGCGTCGGCAATGCCGCTGGCAACAACTACGCGAACGTGCGCGTCTACACGACGACAGCGGCACCGGCTCCTCGGTGCGGCAGCGCATTTGCCGCAATTCATCTACGTCATTTTCGTCGCCTGCGCCTGCGCCATGCACATGCACCGTCGTTGGCAAATTATCACAGGAGGAATGATTCGAGGAAGCGGCCGTTGAGTTAGTGGTCGAGGAGAATATGAAATTGAATGGCGCAAAAGCATTCGCGAAATTTTTACTACTTATAAACCTATTGCTGTAGCAGTTCTCTGGCCGCTGTTGTTGTTGTTGTCTGTGATTAGCATCGACAATGCACGATTGTGAGCGCGGCCGCTGTGCGTTGTGCGGCGTGTGTGCAAGCGGACGGCGGCGCGTTGTCTGTTGTTGGCTGGCGTTTGGCGCCACCACCGGCGAACGGTGACGATGTTGACGCCGTCGTCGTGTGCGCCGTTGCCGCGGACGGCGCAGTACGACTTGCGCTTGCTCGTCGCCGCCATCGCCATCAATAGTAAGCTGCGCTGTCGTGCGCTGCACAATCGCCGCCGCCGTCTGCTTCTTCTTTTCAGCCGCATCCGCATCATCAGCATCATCATCCTCATCGGACAAGGACGACGTGGGCGTCACAGAGCCCGATGATGTGCACGGCGATGTGTCGTCGTCGCCAGAAGGCGGCACGGAAAAATGCCCATCACTATCCATGTCTAGCAATTTAATACGTATACTATCACTACCACCACCACCAATACTATTGCGTAACAATCTGAGAAAGGTATTAGAACGTGAACGATTATTACTTGGATTGCCGCCCATGACTGCGCGCAGTTTCTTCTCCAAACTGCTGGCCTTCTGATCGATGGCCTCCTGCTCGCGTTCCAGCGCCTCCAGTTCCGATTCGATGTAGGAGAGTTTATCGCCCTGCTGTGTGAGAGACAGAGAGAGTGTGAAAGGGGAGAGAAAAGAGCATAAATTCAGCTATCAAATCGCTTTTGTTAGGTACGCGTGCCCACACTCACCTTCTTGTCGTTCTTTGGTGAGATGCGCTCCATTACAGCATTGAAGGACTGCAGCGGACTACCGCCACCAATCACCCCGCCGCTGCCAGCACTACTGTTGTAGCGTTCGCTGCTTAATCTATGACTAGGACTACTCATCACTTTACTGCTATTTATATTATGCGTCCCCGTTGTCGCGTCCGCATCGCGCGGCGGCGTGATTTTCTTTGTGGGCGAGTTGCTGCCGCTCAACAAAGCGCTGCTCGGCGGTATGCCGTAATCATCGATGCCGATGCCGCCATTGTGTATGGGTGATATGGTGCGCTCGGGTGAGAAAATCATGCGCTTCAGTTTGGTGGGCGTGGTCGGACTGTCGAGGCTACCACCGCCACTGCTGCCACCATTGATAGACTTTGTACGCGTCTCGAGTATCAGGCGACGCGCTTGCTCGCGCAAACGTTGCTGACGCTCCTCCTGCCGAGAAAATAAAAAAAATGGCAAAATTAAAATGTGTTTTAGAGCTGCAAGTTTGCATTGCTTGAAAGTAAATGCGTCAAATTAGCATGGGTGTTAGACCAATTGGCCAGAATTGGCTGCTGCAAATGAATGCGCCGCGTGCGCCGAATTACTTACGTCCTTCTCGTTACGCTCAACGCCATTTGCAGTCGCGATTTTCAGCTTTTCAATCATTAGCTTCGCCTTTTCGCTCATTTCCTTGTGACGTGATAAAATGCGCTGTGTGATTTGTTATGTGTTTGTTGTTGTTGTTGTTTTGGTGATTTTGTACATATGAGAGCGGATTGAATGAATGTTCAAACGAAAACGATAAGCCGAAAACGAAAGCAAAAAAAAAAAAAATTGGCAAAACATGATTTAGAGGTAAGAAAAGAGGAAGAAGACTACAAATAAACTAAGCTAAATGAGCTTATACATACATAATAAATTATAACAAAAAGAGAACCTAGCTTATAACACAACTAAAGAAATAATGTATGTTTACAAATTAAGGCATACGCTTCAAATACAAAATAATTTGAATATGAACGTGTGATGAGTAGGTAAGCCTTGCTTTAAAGGTGCGCAATTCAGCGTAATTAAAATATTTTGAAAGAGATAAAAAAAACAGTGAAAAATTCACCGCAAGCACTCACATTGGCCGCGCTCGCCTCCAGCGCTGTGGGCGACTGTGGCGGCGCCGTCGTGTTCGTCGTTTGCTTTTCGCCGCCAACACCTGGCGCTGCATACGCTTTATTATGCGTTTCTTCGTCCTGCCCATCCTCAGCACCCCCCACAATCCCTCCGCTATTCTCCTTATCCTCGCCCAGCGGCGTTGGCGTCGTGCCCTGATTGCCGCTACCCACCTGTCCCTGGCCATGCTGCGCTGCATTGATCGTGTTCTTGTCCTTTGTGGGCGATAGCACTTTGCCCAAGATATTCTTCGAACCGCTGAGTATTAGATTTCGCACGTCCTTTTTCGTCGTGGGTGAAGAAGATTGTGCGTTGGCGATGGTTGATGAATTGTTGCGCGTTTCAATGCCGAAAATGTCATCGTCCAGGGAGTTCTGATGCAGCAGCTGCGCCTTCAGGTGGCTCAAATTAAGTAGATTTTGCGATAAGTTGTCCGATTTGTAATTGCCAATGACATAACTCGACTCATCGGATGTTGGTCCTGGCGGAAAGAGGGCAAACAAATTTCACATAAAGGAAGTAAATCAAAAGTAGCTTAATTCTGCTTACCAATTTGTTCTATGTGCAATTGCTTGCCCGTGAAGTGTGCGCGCAGCTGATGCAAATACGTCATCACGGCCAATTTATCCGGTACCGCCAGCAAACTCATGTCGCGCGGCTCAATGACGCGCGGTATGCCCAGCGATTCGGCGACATCGAAAGCTGTGCGGCAATTGCCAACAACATCGTGTGCGGACAGCTTCGACATGTCACTGCAAAACAAAGTGGACGAGAGGGAGAAAGAGAGAAGAGAAAAATTGAAGATAAGATAGTAAAAAAAATTACGTTGTCTCAAGCTTTTTTTTGTTCTAGAACTCAATTATTAAACTCACATCAAATCCGGCTCAAAATGGTGTATGATCGCGCAGAAGGCCATGCCATTGCGCCAACTGGTCGTCAAATTGGTCACCTTCACATTCGGATACTCCTTGGTCACCTCTTTGCACCACTCAAGCAGATCCTGTCCGGGCGTATTCTCTTTTAGGACGATCTTCTCGACCGGCTTCGTTGTGTTGGCGGAACCATTTACTTGCAGATTATTGCTCTTGCTACTCAAATTGTTGTTGTTGTTGCTGTTGTTGTTAAGCGTATTGACGCTGTTTTTGCTATTGTTATTGCTGTTGCTGTTGTTCTCCACCTCATAGCTCTTCTTCAAGTTGAGCGGCTGCAGCTCGGCGCGTTTTATGTCGTTGCGCGCCGGTTTGGGTGGCGCCACATTTCCGCCGCTGCCGGCACTCAACGTTTGACTCTTTGGCTCATCACTGGCGGTAGCAGCAGCAGTTGCCTTGTCGCTGAGCGCGGTGCTGCCAGTTGTTTCATTTGTTGTTGTAGCGGGTGCGGTCGTTGACATTGCCAGCAGCGAGCTGAGCGTTGTTGACTTGCTGTTGCTCATTGTTGCTGGTTTTTGTTCGGTTTTGGCATCGCCAGCGGCAGCGGCAGCCTTTTCTACGTCGGCCGTATTCGCTTTATTTGCTGCACCATTTTGTTGTTGCGTGCGCTGCTTCTCGCTGTCGTTGCTCGGCGTGCTTTCTTTGGCGTTTTGCTGAAAGTTAAGCGCCCGACGCGCCGCCGCACCGCCACTTTCGCGCGTTTCCTCCACTGTTTGCTGCTTATCCGGCGTGGCAGTGGCAGCAATTGGTGTTGATGTAAACATTTTGCTCTTCACTGTAGCCGGCAGTGCGCCTATGGTGGCCTCTAACGATTCGGTTAGCGTGGAGCTGGCAGGCGATGCGGGCGCAGCAGGCAGTGAGGACTTTGGAACTTTTTGTTGTTGTTTCTCTGCTTGTGGTTGCGCAGCGCTGGGTGTTTTCAGCAGCTCCTCTTCATTGTAGTCGTCATAGCCGCCAAATTGTTTCTCTGATTCGAATTCAAAATTCAAACGATTATGCTCAGCCAATGGAGTTGGATCTTCGGACAGGGAAGGAACTACGCATACATACAACATAACACAAAACGAACGAACATATGGGTATATATAGACATGAGTAAGTAACGGTTGGATAACGCTTAACGGTAAAGGTTAGCGTATTTTAGTTTACGATGAACGAGTAGGTGTTATTTATTTGTTATTGTATGCGTGTGTGTGTGTGTGTGACAAATATATTACATACAAATGACATTAATAAAATATTAAAAAAAAAGGAAAATAATTATTTATACAGCAACAACAGTTAAAATGTTAATTAATTAGTTATTCATATACAAACATACATATATAAAATTTTGTTTACGATTTTTTTTTTTTTTTTTTTTTTTTTAATTTTTTGAATATGTTACATTTAGTTTGAAGAGAGCGAGAGTGAGCGAAAAAGAGAGAGAGATGGACGAGAACAAAGGTTTTGTGCATGAATAATTTTGAAAATATTTATGTATACACTTTGGACTTCTTAAAAAAATTTATGCTAAAAACAACAAAATAAAGCTTGCAATCAAATTTCATCCCAATTATTTTTTTTATTTAATTTACACATTTTTTAACATTCTAAAGACCGACTAAAGTTGTGATACAGAAAAATTTAGAGTGTTCAATTTATAAAAAAAACAAGGATACCCTAATGTTAGTTACTAAATCAAAATTGGGAAACAACTGAGCAATCGTACCCTGCATAGAATGAGACCAGGTAATATGCTAGTACAGGACCAGGTTACGTTGTTATCATTACTAGTTAACGAAATCTACCAAATATATGAAAAATATGGTTAAATTAACATTGCGATGCCGTTGGGCATGACCGCCCGTGCTTCATCGCTGCATATCATGTAACCAAGTCTATAACCAAGTTCAGCATAACATGTAACCAAAGTGTGTAACCACATCAAAGAGTGTATATGGAAAGAGGCTGCAGTTTGAAAAAATTCACACTAGATGTCACATTTCGCGCGAGATGGGACCCGCGAAGTGTGACATCTAGTGTGAAGTTTCGCTGACTGCACCCTCATCCATATATGCTCTTTGTCAAACTTCACACTAGATGTCACACTTCGCGGGTCCCATCTCGCGCGAAATGTGACATCTAGTGTGAATTTTTTCAAACTGCAGCCTCTTATCCATATACACTCTTTGACCACATCCCTTCAGACCTACTTTAAAGCCCTGTGCCATTAGACCACCTGGTCCTCATATGTTTGCAGGGTAGCTTGTTTGAAAATCTGACAAATACTATGCCTTTTTTTGCAAATGACGTCCTCTGTTACGGTAATGGATGGTGTGTATTTTATTTATACAAATTATGTAGGTACTTTAAACAAATTCATATCTACAAGTGTCTATTATACAACTTGAACTGAGCGGCTGCTTTTTATTTTGATAATAAAATCTAAGGGATCAAACTACTTTACTTCGATTATTAATATTTAAATTAATTACAAGTACTACGAAAACTAAACTGAACTGATTGCAAACAAATTAAAACTTGTTAGTAACAAAACAAACAAAATAATTCCAAATACTTCCGCTAAATACAAAAAAAGGTATAATAAAAAAAGAATATTATTCAATACGCACCACTCAATGGCGTCGGCAGATCCATGCAACCGTTCAAACTAGTCGTCATCTGCTCCAGTTGTTGCGTGAAATCAAATAAATGATCCGAAATATCGCCCGAACTCTCCAGATCGGGTATATCCTCTAAGTCGTCCAACGGAGCAACATCACAATTATTATTGACAGACATCAGAGAAACGACGCTTTGCATATCTTCATCGCTGCCAAAAGGAAGAAGAAGCAGAAGTTGAGGTGAGTGATATCATATGAGAGGGAAAGTGTTTTAAGCTTTCAAATAAACAATTTGAATTTGAATTTACAAACGTAAATTCTTACATGTACCAGTTTTTTCCAGGTGGTGCAAGTGGGTCAGCCTTGAAAACCCGAAAATTCAAACGCAGGTGTCATTTTATGATTTACCATTTTCATATATATATATATAAACACGTATACTCACAGACTTCCCAGCAAACATTCGGAGGCATAAACGAGTCAGAAAGAAATCCTAAACCAGAGCGTTGATACTCATTATGAGCCCATTTTGGAGTCCGAAATGTATGTATTTCTGTTCTTAAGATGGTCGCCCGATATGAGCCTAATTTCATACATCATATGAGCCTGAATAAGAGTTATAAAGGACTCCTATTGGACTCATATTTATGACTCTTTTTTCCTTCTTTTATGACTAGTAAAACCCAAAATATTTTTTTTTTGCATTTTCCTTCCCTTAATCCAGTTCTCTTCACCCTCTCTCCATTTACCACGGCTTGTTCTCTTCTCTCATCGTGGAACCTTCTTCAACTTCACTGATTATTTTACAGTGTGTCTATTCTGTATTCTCCTCGGGATTCGAGCTTGAAATTAACCTGAAACTCAATCCAACATTGTATTGAAGTTGGGTGTTGCTTTCTTCGAAAAAGCATCTATGAATTACAATTATCATTTTAAAAAACAAAAAATTCAAAAAAAAAATAATAATCCTAGGCTCATATTTCACACATACATACACACATATTTCGTATTCATGCCGGACTCCAAAATGTGAGGGTTTCAAGAATGTTTGCAGGGTTGTGCTTGATACTTAATCTTATAACATACATGTAATGACATGTGTTTATATACTCACGTCGCTTTCCCCTCGCGCAGAAACACACAGCTGAGCGTCAACTCCAATTTCGCGGCGGTAATTTTGCGCGAGGTTGGCTTTAAGGTGAGCGTAAAACTTTGCTGCGTCGATTCGATACTCGCGTATTTACGCATATTTATGCTCGCCGAAGCTAAAACGCGTTTCTTGCCAAGCGGTGTTATCTGCAAAGAAGGAAGAAAAGCAGAGAAAGAAACAATAAAAATAAAAATAAATAAACGCAGTTGAATAAATTGAGTTTATGAGCTAATATGTATTTATTCCGCCACAGTCGAAAATTTGATACTTAATGGATAAGTTGTTGTTGTTGCCGCTATTTCTGGGCACGTGCCGATGCTTTAATGCTCAATAAAATTGAAATTTATGCATGCAACGTGAGCAAAAATACTTACATACAGACATAAAACTCCTCATATTCCAAATTCACAATTCACACGTTGCTTGTCATCAGTCAATATCGTTTGCATACATAAAAGAGCAAAGAATGGCCGCACAGTGAAGCAAGATGCGTATAATTTTGGGTGAAGAAAAAATTTGAAATGAAATGCATGACCACTTGCTAGGAAAAGCGTATCTATCAAAAATCAAAATTAAGAGGTCGTAGCTTTTAATTTTTGGCGCAACTAGCCCATAATTGCCTTGGATTTGCTCAAAGTCAGAAACAGGTTTGATGAACAGTTCAGCATCAATCGATTGTCTTAAAATATGCAATGATTTGCGAAAGCGTTTCTAAAGTATACAGCAGAACAAAAGTTTGTGTCGCCATCTCTCTCAGTTTACTAATTGAGCACAAATTAACTCACATTATTGCGAATTTAGACGCTTCACCTTTTCTATACACAATCTTTGATACATATGTATGTAAATATTTGCCATTTTGTACCAAAAAAAGTGAGACAGTGTGTCACGCTTTCTAAATTGGCAGAAAAGGCTTTGGCGACGCCGTCACGTCGCAGACGGTTTCCTCACATCAACGACGACGCCAAACGATCGACTTTCGGCAACAAAATAAAAATGCTGAATTTCGTTTTTATTTACACTTACTTACTTAATTTTTGGGTTTGTACGTGACTTTTTCAAGTGGCATAAAAATAAATTTTGTACTGAATTTTTGCGATATGAAAGAGATGTCTTAGAAAGAAAAATATAAGATTTACTTGCGTTAGATGAGCGAAAATCGCCAAACGTCCAACGCGTATAACAACCTTTGTGCCCTTTTGGTCCAAGGAAAGCCCAAGAAACTCGGAACGACAAATTCACATATGTACATATCCATCCTTACACGTTCGTGCATGTGTATGTATAAAACGAGTCATCGAAATTAGCCTTGAAGCAATAGAAATACCGCACAAGCAGGCATTGTGCGATGAAAGTGCTCCGCCGACAAGTTGATAGCCTTACAAAAACAACCAGAAAATCAAAAAAAAAAAAAAACAATACACAAAAAAAAATCGAAAGCACTTGAAGAAAGGCAAAACCAGCAACAACAATTGCCACATGGCCAATAGCAATAGCAATAAAAAAAAACGACACAATTTTGGTCAATCATATGTACTTTCTAGCTAAAAACATTTTCAAGCGGCGCTATTCTTTTTTACCACTGCACTGCTAAGGCCAAGCAAATATTTGGGCACGAAAGAGCAAAAAAAAAGCAATATAATACCCAACAATAAAAATAATAACGGCGGTAATAATCTGAAATTGAAAAAAAAAAAAATAATAATGAAATACCAACCCCCAGCTGAGTTACGCCTTTGCCGTGTAGACGCGCGGACGAACAACGAATCAATTTCAATTATTAGGCACTACTAGTATTGGCATTAGTTTTCTTCTTTGTCCGTGTGTATGCAGTGCATTGCAGTTACAGGGACTAGGCCAACGAAACATGCAAACGAAATGTCCTTGATTTTGAATCCAAGTGCAATTGATTTGGAATTTGATGTTTCGAGTGCTGACACGAGAGTATGTTGACAATGATTGTATTTACAAGCATATGTACATATGTATGTATGTATGAGAAGTAAGGTCATCGGAGATACATATGTACATCGAATATATGTACATATTTAACGATTTCAAGAAATATATTTATACTCAGTTATATACAGGAGCAAAGCGGTAGGGGGAAAACAAATGCTCTCAGCCTAAAACCACACTAACAAATTTTAATTTACAAATCCAAAATTGTGTAAAAATATATTTTATTACTTTAACCCACTAACAACACGAATCCACTAGGGCACAGGGGGGGCACCTCCATACAAACGCGGCCAAAAATAGTAATAATTAAGCTAGAATCTTGAAACTCGGAACTTAAGCTTTTTTGGTTGAAATTAGTAAACTGTGAAAATTTGAACAAAATCCACCCAAAAATACGCCCACCTCCCATATAACGGTATTTTTGAAATTTCAGCATTTTCCTATTATAGCTAAAATGCTCCATTTTGATTAGTGTATACAATTTTGAAATATAAATCAAATGCGGTAATCATTTTGGAAAAGGGGTAAAGCACTTCACCGTTTTTAAATTAAAAATATATGCACTTTTAAGTATGTTATAAGCATTTATCATAAAACTTTCATACAAAAAAATCGCATTTCAAAAAAATTTTATACCAGAAATGAAATTACACTTTTCTAAAGGATTTCAGTGTGCTAAACCTGAATCTGGAGTCAGATTTTACAAATTGTTTCTAGTTTCTGAGATATTCATGCCCAAATAGGCAAAAAACACGTTTTTGGCTCTATTCCCTGCTTAATATCTTTTATGTAATTACTTTCCACTCAAATTCGTATTAACCAGTTGAAAGCACAATCATTAAGCTGGAGTTATAGGTACTTAACGTAGCATGAACAAACTCACTCAAAATTTCTGTTCAATGGGGTTTGAGTACATTTGATTACTCACACTTAGCGTAACATAGAAGTCAGATCAATTTAGATTTTTACGGAGCGCGCATAAAGCGGCCCGTTTCTCAACTTGTTCCATGCTATGTTAAGTATCTATAACCCCAGCTTTACCCTTGAAAACAGCGTTTAGTTTCTTCGAATATCTTAATTAGAATTGGAAATATCGATATTTAAGTTTCACCATTTTGACAAATATTCCCCATACAAAAAAATTTAAACTTTTTGAAGCATACTTCTGGGCATTTTGTATGGGAAAAATGTACCAAAACTCAAAAAACACCTTCCATAAATATGTTCATAAAACAAAATGGAGCAAACGAATTTTTACAATTTTTTCGCCAGTTTATAAAAGACATTCAGGAGCATCAAATATTAAAAAAATTGAGGAGGTAATAGTTTTGTTTTTTTTTTTTTAATTTCATTTTAAAATTTTACAATTTTTACAATTTTTTTTTTTTATATTCTAAAATAAAAAAGCTGCCAAAGATAATAATTAACGCTGATAAAAAAAAAATTACCTCATAATTTTAAAGTATGGATCATTTGCTGAAAGACGATAGAGAAATATTCGATTAGTCGCCTAAATATAAACGTTTTTCATAATGTCAAAAGTAACATAATTAATGCATTTACAAAAACGCAGTTTTAGGCAGATGGGAAAAAAATTATAAAAGAAAATGGAGCAAGTGGATTTTTAAAATGAAAATGCAGTTTGATTAAGAATATATTATTTCAAAGCATAAAAAAAATTGAGGAGGTAATATTTTTTGTTTTTTTTATTTTTTTATTCAAAGTCGAGGAAAATTTTTTTATCATCGACATTTTTTGTGAATATTTGAAAATTCATATAAATTCAACAGTGAAAGCTATTTACAACTAAGTTATTTTTTCTGAAAGAGAAAATCATTATCTATGTAACGATGTATCATTCGTGTATGTAGGTTAACAGTTAAATGAGAAAGAGCGTTTTGTATGAGGTGTGTTCATAGAGAAATAAAAGGACCTATTTTTTTCTCAACTTTGGGCACCCTGTACGGCTAAACGAAAAGAGACTCAAAAATTTTTATATGAGCTTTTTTATTACAATTTGATGTATCTGTCGATCTCTATTTAAAAAAATGGTTTTACTCATACTTTAATTTTGAATTTATTTTTGGCCGCAATCACCCATTGTGTAGGGGTTCTCTTATACGAATTTCATTTATTGGGAGCAGCCTAAAAGTATGCAACAGTATTAAAAATATGTTAAACCATATAATCTTTTACAAAAGTGACTTTAAGCCCTTACTGATTTCTTTTTCAATCACAAAAAATGTACTCACGAGCCATTCGCATATATTCAATTAACTGCAAGTACCCCAAAAGTATGCAATGTTTTCCAAAATGTTGTACAGTGTACCTTAGGGTGTCCCCAAATGTATGGAGACAAATTTTACATCAAGGATACCAAATATAAATTTTGGTCCTGATTACAGACCGAAGAAACGCGCTAATTTGACTTTAAGGACCATCCTAGTGTATCTACTCAAAAAACGATTAATGTGAAATTACCTTCACTTTTGTTATCCAACATTGCCTGTTTCTATCTTCTAGTTTTGTGTTAGCAAGTCAAGCGTGTTAGTATTAAAGAAATTTGCATTTTTTTTTTCGTTTTGAATGGCGAATATTTTAAAACAGAAAAAATATGTATGTAAAACAAGTTATCTAATACAGAAATTAATTGGAAGACGCTTTTAAATTACTGGATTTGCATAAGAATTTAAGTATAAATAAACATCATTTTTGAGACAATTACTTAAATTTAAAAATAGCCACTTTTTTCTGGCCTCAGTGGAGCAGCTGATCAGAGAACTTCGGCTCATGTTAATCTTTCGGTTAAATAATGGAAAAATACAACAACATACTGTGCATGCTCAAGTCCTTCAAACCACCCACAAAAGCAGTGCTTTTCTCCTATTAAGTATGGTTTCCATTATGTTTTGAACCAAATTGAGTTCAAATAAGAAAGAACTGGGAGTAGCGAACAGCAAATGACCGACGACCTGCTGTCGTTGTATATTTCGTAATAATGCGGTTAGTGACTTATAATTTTAAGAAAATCTCCTTGACATAAATGTGTCCAATATACATAAATGTGTGTAAGAATGTACATCCATATGTAAGTATGGATATTTAATACCACGAAGTATGTATGTATGGATATTAGATATACTTGAGAAAAAGGAAATAAGTACTTGTACATAATACATACATATTTATGAAGTGGATATTCATGCAAGCATGCAAGCTTATTACTTCAGCTTTAGTATTTCTAATACTTTTCTTCGCTTTGCTTGTGGTTCCAATTACTTAGAAATAATTAAGTACATACTTAAATGTGTGGGATACATACATTCATATGTGCGAAATCTAATTAAAAGTAACTGATTGTGAATATTTTTAGTTTACATCGCCAACTTCATCTCAAAAGTGGTTCATCATGCCATAGAAAGCACACAAACACACTGATTAAAGTAAACAAGTTGAGGGGAGGAAATGTTACCAATGACTAAAATACTGCTTAGCGAAATTTAGTACTAGTGGATTTCGAAATGGGCGCCCGCCAGCAGGCATATAAAAAATAAATTGCTGTACCATTTCAGTAACAAATAATTTAATTTATTTTATTTTCTTTAATTTAATTAAATTTTTTTAATTTAATTTTTTAACTTAATTTATTTTATTTTCATTAATTTAATTTAATTTAATTTTTTAATTTTTTTATTTCATTCCATTTTATTTTGTTTTGTTTTATTTTTTTTATTTTTTTATTATTTTATTGTTTTTATTGTATTTTTTTATTTTATTAATTTTTTAATTTTATTTTTTAATTTTTTTTTTTTTTTTTCATTTAAATTTTTTTGATTCTATTTTATTTTATTTCATTTTATTTTATTTTATTATTTTATTTTATTTTCTCACTCAGAAAAGTGGGGGTTATCAGAAAAGGGGGCGTGGCACCTCCCATACAACCTTAATTTTGAAAGCTGATTATCTCTAAAACAGTTCAAGGTAGGGAGCTGAAAATTGGTATAGAGATAAATGATATCAAAACCATTCCCACGCATATAAGTGGGGGTTATCGGAAAAAGAGGCGTGGCACCTCCCATACAACCTTAATTTTTAAAGCTGATTATCTCTAAAACAGTTCAAGGTAGAGAACTGCAAAATTTGGTATAGAGCTAGGTGATATCAAAACCCTTCTCACTCAGAAAAGTGGGGGTTATCAGAAAAGGGGGCGTGGCACCTCCCATACAACCTTAATTTTGAAAGCTGATTATCTCTAAAACAGTTCAAGGTAGGGAGCTGAAAATTGGTATAGAGATAAATGATATCAAAACCATTCCCACGCATATAAGTGGGGGTTATCGGAAAAAGAGGCGTGGCACCTCCCATACAAACTTAATTTTTCATGCTGAATGTCTCTAAAATTGTTTACGCTAGGGGCTTGGAAATTGGTGTGGAGATAAACGATAACAATTCCATATTAACGCAAAATAATAGGAGTTATACGAAAAGGGGGCGTGGCACTTCCCAACAACACTTAATTTTTTAAGCTGAATATCTTTAAAAGGATTTAAGTCAGGGACCTGGAAATTGGTACAGAGCTATATGATATCAAAACAATTTTTGCGCATAAAAGTGTAGGTTATCGGAAAAGGGGGCGTGGCACCTCCCATACAAACTTAATTTTTCAAGCTGAATATCTATAAAAGCGTTTAAGGTTGGGACCTGAAAATTGATCAGGAGATTAACGATATCAATAGCATGCTTATGAAAAAACAGTAGTTTTGGGAAAAGGGGGCGTGGTACCTCCCATGCGTTCTTAATTTTTAAGGCTAAATATCCTTAAAAGCGTTCATGGCATGTACATAGAAATCACTATGCAGATATACGATATCAATACCATGTTCACCCAAAAAAAAAAAGATTTATCGAAAAATGGGGCATTGCACCTCCCATACGTACTAAACTTTTGAGGCTGAATATATCTAAAAGGGTTGGAGGAGGGGCCTGAAAACCATTATGGAGGTATACTATATCAATCCTCAGTGAAAATAAATATCCGGAACAGAAAACTAAAAATGTTGTGTATCGTGCAGCCTTAAACTGAATACTAAAATTATATATTTTTGAAGTTGTATACACAATGAAGTAGTGAAAAATCGTTAATTTTCTATTAAAAATAATACCGGTGTAATAACAATTTTTGAAATGAAATTAATAAAAAAATCTGTTTTGGGCAGAACGAAGTTTGCCGGGTCAGCTAGTTTTATATATTTTCCTTTAATTTATTTTGTTTTTTTTTTTATTTTACTTTATTTCATTTTATTTTATTTTATTTTATTTTATTTTATTTTACTTTGTTTAATTTTTTTTATGTCATTTCATTTTAATTTATTTTATTTTCTTTTCTTTTAATTTATTTTATGTATTTTATTTTATTTAATTTAATTTTTTTTTTTTTTAATTTTATTTTTTTCTTTATTTTACTTTATTTTATTTTTTTATTCTAAATTCATTGACAGTTATTTTTTCAACAATTGTTCATTTTCGCCAATTTTTATACATATGTACATACATATGTACGTACATACACGCATAGATATTAGTTAAGCCGATTTTTTTGTTTTCAGTTTCACCATGCAACTAAGCTAAGTCACAAGTTAGTCAGCTTTTGTCGTGACTAAAACGAAACTAAGGGCCAGTTTCACCATCTCCGATTAAGCATTTAACCAGAGTTTTTTTTCCAGTTAGGAAATTTATTTGACAGCTCGCCATACAATTTACGTCAAACTAACCAGCGATTAAATTAACCGGAGATGGTGAAACCGGCCCTAAGAATTTGAGTCGCTTTAGCAAATTCAACAAAAATGAGCAAATACACCAACCATAATATAATATAATACAATGGCGCTATTATAACTCTGACGAGTTTTATGGCCGAGCTTCTCTCCCAATTTGAGGTGTGCTCCTTTTTGTTTTTCCTACTAATTGGGTGGACCTACAGTTTTGTGCCGGCTCCGAACGGCGAATGCATTTTTTGTGAGAAGCTTTTTCATGGCAGAAATACTCTCGGAGGGTATGCCGTCCACTGCCGAGAGATGACCGCTGCTCTTAAAAAACCCAATAATTGGATTTTTACTAATTAGAAAAATTTTTGGTGTTTTGCTCGGACCGTGGTTTGAACCCGAGACCTCTGGCATAGCAGGCGAGCACTCTACCCACTGCACCACAGCGGCCACCTGTACCACCAACCATAACAACCAAAAAAACCAGTATTTGGCAAAAAAGCTGGCAGGGTTGCTGGTTGCATAACTATTTTCCTAGACTATTTGGTGAAATCGAAAAGTAAGGTAGCCCAGATTAGTTTTAGCTTTTGTCACGTTGGTGAAACCGGGCTTAAGCCTTTTTAAATAGATACTCACATCTTCAATAACAAACGTCCAGTCCTTATCCTCCAATTCGTGCGTGCGCGGATCTTTGAACAGAGTCACCGAAATTGAATGATTATCCGGCACCGGCCAGGATATGTGACCGACCAGCGGATTAACCATATCCGGCTCCCAGGGCAAAGGCGTCGAGACGACACGGCGCGAGCGACGCGTCCAAACGACGGAGAGATTAGAGGGGCGCCTGAAAGCAGAGGAAGAAGAAAAGAAATGTGAAATCCTTGTGATTTACATATTTTTAAATAAAAGTATACTAGCCGGACCCGTGCGCATCTTGCGCAAAAAATAACAAAACATACGTGGCGCCAGTCGGTATGGTTTGTGCTGTCACACCCATTTTAAAAAACTTATTATTTATTTGGTTTGGTGGATCTTATGGAACTTTCAATGAATTACCTAGATATATGTTTGACAAAGATATCGCATAAAATGTTTTTATAATTCCTATATAGGTATGTGCAATATATTTTTATATATTTTATATATATTTTTATGTGCGTATATGTGGTTCTTGCCGACTTGGGTACCTAATATTTTTCCACACGTTTGCCTTGGCTTAATCGATTTATCTGCTACAGTTCCTGACTTTTGACTTATAAATCTTTGAAAATTTGCTCCTCTTGGCCCATTTTTCAAAATTTCAGCACGTTTCCTCATAACTGCATAACGTCATTTCATCACTCGGGCTTTATTAGTGACTGAATTATCATGTTTTACGTGTTTTTCGAAATACATACATATGCCTTATTTTCAACCCCAACTTTCTCTGTTCCCATTAGAATCTGTGTACCACATTTCATTAAAATATTTCTATTTTTGCGCAAGTTAGAGTGTGTACGGCCGTACGGACGGACATGGTTCAATCATTTTTTTCATCCTGATCGTTTTGATATACTCGTATATATTAAGGTGGAGTGAAAATTTTTTTTTGGAAATTAAATTTGTTCCAAAGCCAGAACGGTACCTTTCTAGCCCAGTAATAAGCCTTTAAAATTTTATTGACCTACTCGCATGTTTAGAGGTGCCCCCAGCCCCACAAAGTTGAAAAAATAGCACGATCTGGTACAAATGTGAAATTCCTAAAATTATAAAATCAAAAAACGAAGTATGAGGATTGATAAAGATGGCTAAGCTGAGTATTAAAATGAATTTTTTTTATTTGGAAACAACAACAACAAAAGTTTTTAAAGGTCAAAGTTTATATTGTGCATTTTTTAAATTGCAATTACTTAAATACTACTGAACCGATTTCGAATATTTTTATACCATTCGATAGGTATTTTTAATCCATTTAGTTTGATATACATTTTATGTGGGTTCCATAACACTCCCCGCTGCGGGGGTAAACCCCCCTTTTACCCCCCTTACTTTTCATATAAAGTACCACGCCCAATAAAACACCGTTTCGCATGCATAGCTAATTAATACCTTTAAAACGATGCCTTACTTATTAATTTATGTTAATTATGTGAGCAGAAAAAGGGATATTTATAAAACACCAATTAGAAATAATATATATGATATGTAGATGAATAAGTAACTAATATACAGTTCAGAGATACATTAATGGCAATAAACTTACTACATATTTGCCAAATGGCAAGCAAACAGTTGCAGTCAAATACTTAGTAAGTAACTCATTTGTTAAGTCGAACATTTTTATACCTTTCATGAGAATGAAATGGTATTATAACTTAGTGCCAAAAAATTTTTGTCGAAAGTACCAGAAGGAAGCGTGGGGGACCCACCAAAATATATACCGATATGATCAGAATCACGAGCTGAGTCGATTAAGCCATGTCCGTCTGTCCGTCCGTCTGTGTGAACGCAAACTAGTCCCTCAGTTTTTGAGATATCTGAATGAAATTCGGGATACAGGTATGCTGTTATGTGCAATTGATCATTTGTCGGAGTTGGCCGAATCGGAGCACTATAACATATAGAAAACAACCGATTATTCAGATATACATGAAAATTTTGGGATGTAATTTCTGCATAACTTCCCCATTTAAACAGCTAAGGACATGAAACTTTGAAGTTAACGTACCCATGTTGGCCCAAATAAGCGTACCGAAAATTGTCAAGATCGGACCACTATAACATATAGTTCCACAACATCCGATTATTCAGATATAGACATTTTGGTGTATAACTCCTCCATTTTAACAGCTAACGGCGTGAAATTTTAAAGTATTTGTACCCATATGGGCCCAAACGGGATTACTGAAAATTGTTAAGATCGGACTGCTATAACATATAGCTCCCCTACAACCGATTGTTCAGATACGGACATTTTGGTGTATAACTCCTCCATTTTAACAGCTACCGGCGTGAAATTTTAAAGTATTTGTACCCATATGGACCCAAATATGGTTACCGAAAATTGTCAAGATCGGACCACTATAACATATAGCTCCCATACAACCGATTATTCAGATATGGACATTTTGGTGTATAACTCCTCCATTTAAATAGCCCAGGCACCATTTTTTCTAATAAATCCTTCCATAAATTACCCACAGAATTGAAATTATAAATTATACTAAATTAGGCTATGTACATACATAGGTAACTTTTCATTTCCCCATTCATGAAAGGTATGAAGTCTTCGGTACGGCCGAAGACAGCCGCGCTTTTACTTGTTTAAATTATTTTATGTGCGTTTAGCCACTTTTTCATATACAAATATTTGTTTTAGAATTTTCTTTTTGCATGTTAGAGAAAATATAGGCATGGAAAGGTAAAGTAGAGTTGCGTGGCATGGCGTGGCGTGCCGTGGCGCGTTATAAAATGATGCGAGCAAAGCAAAAGTCGACGCTCAAATTATCAAAAGGCAAGTAGAAGTAGACGAATACTTAAGTAAATGGAGGACATATGTACATCAATTTGCATAACGTTAATAAATAATAGCTTAAAAAAACTAAAAAACACGCTTTAATCTTAAAAATTGTACTAAAAATTGAGAAATAATTTAATTAGAAACAAAATGATGAACGAAAATATAAGAATTTAAGGAAAAGCGTGGGGTGCTCAGTATGTCAAAAAATATTTAAAATCGGTGTTTTTTTACTAATAATTTTATTTTGACTTTTTTGAGATTTCATATATCGTACTCTTTAATTTCGCAACTGGGTATATTTTTGTACTAGTTGTACGAATCGAATATTTTCATGTTCAAATATTATTGAGCACCCCCACGCTTTTCCTTAAATACTTATATTTTCGTTCATCATTTTGTTTCTAATTAAATTATTTCTCAATTTTTAGTACAATTTTTAAGATTAAAGCGTGTTTTTTAGTTTTTTTAAGCTATTATTTATTTTTAACTTTTTAGTGAAATTTTTCATTAAAGGACGTTTTATGCGGACGCAAGAATAAAAGTAAAAAGAAGTCTGATGAAGGGATGTGGTGATCTCCGAAATAGATCTACATACATACATATGTATTTATAACTTCTACCAAAAATCCCAATATGCAGTGAAGTAAACTAGCTTATTATGCAATATTTTCCAAACCCTTTTATTCAAGGTTTTCCAAACTAGCTTCCCAAACGTTTTGTTATATTTTACAATCAGAAAGTGAAGAGAAGTTGAGGTGAAGCATTTGAAAAGAACAAAAAAAAAGAAACCTGATTGAATAAATTCGAATTTAGACAATAAAGCTCCGAATACGTTTGTAGCGTAATGGTGAGGTATGCTGCCTACGGACCAAGGAGCTCAGGTTCGAGTCCCGAGTGGCGCATTTTTTTTATTTTTTTTTTTATTTTTATTTTTTATTTTTTTATTTTTAGAGAAATTTTTTTCACCTCACGTTTACAAAACATTGTATAACAAGTAAGGAAGCCTAAGTTCGAGTGGAATCGAACATTAGATACTCAGCTGTATGCTTTCATTGTTCGTTTGCGTTTGTTCGATATAGGGTGTATTTTATATGAAACGAGTGCTGCATAAACAGGGCGCAGCCACGCCCATTTTCAAAATTTGTATCAATCATCCAAATAAGCATATAAATATTGTTGTTAGTGCAAAATTGCATCCCTCTATGACTTTTAGTTACAAAGACTTCACGTTACAAATTCCAAAAGGGTGTTCCAGAAATATCTTTGTTAAAAAGTAGGCGTGGTCATAAACCGATTTCAATACATTTTTGCGTGTCTATTAACACAAGTTATAAAAGTGCATAAACCAAGTTTCGTCATAATATCTCAGTTATTTGTCGAATAATAGGCTCGTAGATATCTTTGTATAAAAAGAGGCGGTGCCACGCCCATTTTACATAATCTTTATATTTTTTGTTTCCGGTCTATTGTGGAACTCATGCCACAAAATTTCAATGAATTATCTTTATATTTGACAGAGATATCGCTTAAAATGTTTTTATTAGGCCACTTTATAATACACATATATAAAAGTGGGCGTGGTCGTCAACCGATTTCGCTAAAATTTTGAACATGCATTATTACAAGTAATAAAAGTGTACACACCAAGTTTCGTCATTATATATCAATTATTTGTCGAGTTATGGGCTCGTAGATTTCTTTGTATAAAAAGAGGCGGTGCCACGCCCATTTTATAAACTTTTTTTATTTTTTGTTTCCGGTCTATTGTAGAACTCATGTCACAAAATTTCAATGAATTATCTTTATATTTCACAGAGATATCGCTTAAAATGATTTTATTAGGTCACTTTATAATACCCATATATAAAAGTGGGCGTGGTCGTCAACCGATTTTGGTAATTTTTCGTCCACACATTTGGCTAAGTAAATATATCTCGCGTACCAAATTTCATCGATATATCTTTAACGGTTTCTGAGTTATGGCATATAAAACTTTCAATATTTGCCCCTTAATAAGTGGGCGTGGCACCGCCCATTTTCAAAAATTTTTGTATTTTTTGTTTTACGTCCGTAGTTGGACTTCTGCCACAAAATTTCAGTGATAGATCTTTATATTTGACAGAGATATCGCTTAAAATGGTTTTATTAGGTCACTTTATAATACCCATATATAAAAGTGGGCGTGGCCGTCAACCGATTTTGATAATTTTTCGCCAAAACATTTGTCTAAGTAAGCAAATTACGCATTATTCATCGATATATCTTCAACGGTTTCTGAGTTATGACATATAAAACTTTCAATGTTTGACCCTTAATAAGTGGGCGTGGCACCGCCCATTTTCCAAAACTACATCAAATTTCTTCATAAGGGCCTGAGCTCAATACGTGGGTAAAATTTTATCACTCTAGCTATATTAGTGGCTGAGATACCAAATTTCCGATTTTTTCTATATAGGAAAAGTGGGCGTGGTCATGGTCCGATTTCGCCCGTTTTCAATACCAACCGTCCCAGTCTCGATACCAACTTGCATTTCAAATTTCATCAAAATATCTCAATTTTTACGCGAGTTATCGTGCGTACGGACGGACGGACGGACGGACATGGCTCAATCGATTTCTCTTTTCACCCTGATCATTTTGATATATATAAGTCCATATCTATCTCGATTATTTCATTATGTTACAATCCACCGTTATGAAATCAAAATTATAATACTCTGTGTACTAGTACAGCTGAGTATAAAAATGTAATTAGGGTTCCTTTTCGTTGATTCAGCACTTACTATTAAATGAATTACAAACAAAACCAGTTCTTGCTTTGCATACATATGTATGTACATGCGATTGTTTTTATTGCAAACACAACAACGACAAACAGAAAGCTTGTTACACAAAACACAAAACCAGTTCTTGCTCTGCATACGTATGTATGTATGTACATTGTACATGCGGTTGATTTCATTGCAAATACAACAAACCCAAAACAGAAAGCTTCAAGCTTTATTTTTGAGTGAATTTATGCATTGAGTTTATCGCCATCGCTATGAGCGATCGCTGGCTGTTGTGCGTTAGTTCGCTCGCTATTTGAGTGGTTATACGTTTTTCTTTGAACATTTGTTTGTGATTTGAGAAGAATGTATTTTTGAGCGTTCGTGAGTGAGTTTTTCCGTACCCTGCAAGCTTGTTACTTATTGGCTTGTATACGGGAGTGAATTGAAATTCATAGAGGCTATTTTGAAGAAAGGTAACATAAAAGCCGCAATGTAGCATAAAATATAATTTTGAATGTCCACTATATGATGCCGTTGGGCTGTTGATGTCATGTTGCGAATCCGGAGGAGAATAGAAATAATAGAGAGAACACAAAAAAGTGAATGTTTGAAAGATATAATAATTTAGTTAAATGTTGCAACTTTTAGGATGGGATGAAGTTACATACATACATACATACATATATACATACATATATACATACATACATACATACATACAGGTGAAGCTAATAAAAGCGTGTTAAAAAGTAAATATTCGAAGGCAAAAATCATAAGCAGGAACAAAAAAAAAAGAAAAAATAGGCAAATGCTTTCGCCAAAAAAGGCCGCCGCGCTAAAAATGCGTCTCTGCTGCAACTCTCGTCCTCAATAGTCGTCCCATTGCTGCTGCTGCTGCTGGCTTCTGCTTCTGCCAAGTGAAAGTAAAATGAATGCCACCAATTCTGCCTTGAGTACTCAGCGTCTGCTGTCTTAAAGTAAACAGCTCAAGGATGCTGCCTGCCAGCCTGCTTGCCGCAGTGCGTTGTGTCGTCGCAGAGCAGGAGGAGATCATCATCGCCAGCATCATCACCATCATTACGGAAACTGGGTCAATTGGCTGAGTTTTCATTTGTTTTTCATTTTCATTTTTGTTCTGTGTGCACATGTTGAGTATTTTGTATGTGCATTGTGTGTATGTAAGCATGTTTATTCGTGTACATATGTAGGTACCTAGTTCCCCATTGAATTTTCGCAACTCTTTTATGGCGTATTTTCCTTTACGATTTTCCATTTTTTAGCACACAAATGCCATTTAGGGGCCTCTTCACATGTGCAGCGTTTTACGGCAAAATATGCCTTTTAAATAAAAATGTTGTCATTTGTTTGTTCTTGCTTAGTTTTATGTATACCTATTTTGCTGGTTTGTTTACACAAAGTCAATAGCAATTTGCGAGAAAAAAAATGCGCCGACAAAAATCGGAAAGTGAAAAGCTTGATGAAATATGTTGAAGGCTTTAGCTGCGCATAGACACAAGTGAGCATTAGATCGTAGCACTTTATTAGCAAAAAAAAAACAAGAAAATATCTTCAAATCCAAAGCAACCAACAACAATGTATGGTGGAACGAATTTCCATCATCCCTTATCAAGTTTGATTTGATTATAAACCGGTTTCGGGTATGTGCCATCTTCAGTGTCTCAGAACCAAATAAGATACTGAGGATGGCACATACTCGAAACCGGTTTATAATCAAATCAAACTTGACAAGTGATGACGGAAATTCGTTTCACCATACATCGCAATCCTACCCTGTCGGAAAAGCAAACAACAAACAACACTTTTAATCTTAAGCTCAGCGGCTCTATGTAGGTAACTCATTGCAAGGTTGCAGATCTTTGTATAGGAAAAATGTCATGAGCTCTTCTTGGCATACAATATACACTCTAAAGTCATATAAACATTCACACATTCATCGCTCGGCTTATGAGCACCGAAATGCATCACGGGCCGTAAATTAAAATTGCACGCTGTCGGCTGCGTTGCCTTTTTTCCCGTTTTTTCTCGCTTTTTGTTGCTTTTGTAAATGCAACCGAAGCAGCAGCACAGTTGCCTTGTGTTTGCCTTGTGCTTTTAATGTTTACGAATTTCATAAAATATTCAAAAACTGTCAGCGTAATTGGCAGAGTTGAAAAATGTTGTGGTGAGGTGAAGCGAGAAAGGGTGGACTGAGGCCACCGAATGATGATGATGTACAAAGCGATGATTTTATAAAATAAGTTATGATAGCGATGATGGATTGGTTAATTTGCGAGCCAAAGCAGTAACTTGGACGAGTAAGATCGAGTAAATCACGAAAAACGCAGCCAAGGTGATCGACTGTCATGGTGGGAATAGTTAAAATTATGGAAAGAAAGTGTTCCTAATATTTGAGTTAAATTCCAATAACGAGCATAGTACTACAATCCAAGCAAAACTCTCAAAAAATGATTCACCAAGAAACTTGTGTGCAATTTTAAAGACATTGAACTAAATTTGCATATCGACAGAAATTCTATATAAAGTGCAGGGACAGAAGACAAAAAGACAGTTCATATGACCAGAAAATGACTCATACAAAAATAGTGTTCTTGAAATTAAATTACGGACAGACAAGGCGAGACCAGGCGAGGCGGGACGTGGGGAGGCGAGATGAGGAGAGGCGTCATAAGATGAGGCGAGGCGTCAGTCCGCCAACAGCGCGGTCAAATTGACAGGGTCAGCGCGAGGAAATTCATGTGCAGCCAACAAAGGCATCGGCCAACACGTTATTGGCGGCCAAAAAGAAAACAGAAAGAATTACAATTAAAAATAAATTAAAATAAAAAATAGAACAAAATAAAACAGATATAAGATTAGATATAAGAACCGTCAGCACGTATGTATGTACATTAGATAGGGTTGGTCCCCATACGAAAAAAAAAAGTTGTAAAAGTCCGCCCCTAAATTTGAAGCTTATGTTGAGAGGGTTAAGGTACATAAAAAAAAATTTTTTTTTGATCCCGCGAAATACCGCCGAAATCGTTTTTTTATTGTAACTTTGTTATTTTTCATCCGATTTTTAAAATTGATACGTCATTATTTTCGTATTTTGCAGCTCTACACTTCCTTCTAATGCTCTTTTGAGCTCTGAAGTCATTTTCACATAGTTGGGTCAGCTAACTTATTTGTATGTCCATGAATTATCCTCTTTGTTTTGCCAAATGAAAGTGCTTCAAAATTCATGACAATGTTGCCTTTAAAGGGTTTTACTAAATTAATAAACAAAGAAGTTACGTCACTACGAATATTTAACGTAGCTATTATTTAATTTATGTTTTTAAGCAATTCAATATATGTAAAGTTGTAAAAGTCCGAGCCTAAATTTGAAGCTTATATTGAGAGGATTAAGGGACGAAAAAAAAATTTTTTTCTTATCCCGCGAAATTCCGCCGAAATGGTTTTTTTCTTGTAACTTTGTTATTTATCATCCGATTTTTAAAATTGATACGTCATTATTTTCGTATTTCGAAGCTCTATATTTTCTTCTAATGTCCTTTTGCACTCTGAAGTCAAATAACAATGTTACAATAAAAAAAACTATTTCGGCGGTATTTCGCGGGATCAGAAAAAAAAAATAAAAATTTTTTCTTTAATCCTCTCAATATAAGCTTCAAATTTAGGGTCGGACTTTTACAACTTTACATATACTGAATTGCATAAAAAAATTAGTTAAATAATATCTACGTTAAATAACTTCTTTGTAACGTAACTTCTTTGTTTATTAATTTAGTAAAACCGTTTCAAGGCAACATTATCATGAATTTTGAAGCACTTTCATTTGGCAATACAAAGAGGATAATTCATGGACATACAAATAATTTAGCTGACCCAACTATGTGAAAACAACTGCAGAGCTCAAAGGACATTAGAATGAAGTGTAGAGCTTCAAAATACGAAACTAATGACGTATCAATTTTAAAAATCGGATGATTAATAACAAAGTTACAAGAAAAAAACAATTTCGGCGGTATTTCGCGGGGTCAAAAAAAAATTTTTTTTTGTGTCCCTTAACCCTCTCAACATAAGCTTCAAATTTAGGGGCGGACTTTTACAACATTTTTTTGACCCTATCTAATGTACATTAGGCATATAACTTTTTACAATTTTTGCAAATACGAAAAACGGCATACCATAGTTGAATAGAACATAAAAAAGTATGAACCCCATTATTTTTTTTTTGCGAAATTGCAAAAAAGTTTCCGCGCAAAACGAAATTACTTTTTTATCAGAACTGCTGAAAAAAACAAAAAAAGGTTTGTACATCTGCGCAGAGCGTGCAATTAAAATTGTGCAAGACATTTTACCATAGTGTAAATCATCACATACTTTAAACTTAAAACTTATTTCATATAACAATTGACAAAAATGTAAAAAGAAAAATATAAAAAAAAATCTGTCTTTTTTTAGAAATCCATTTTTGCGCGGAACGTTTTTGAACCGAAATCACCTAAAAAAAGTGATATTCATTACTTGTACAATATTTGCCACCACGTGGTGGTATGCCAAATTTTTCGTCAACATTTGTTATATGCCTAATGTACATAATATGTATATAGTACACCTACAAAACTATAGTCAAGTGCATTGTAGGATTGGCGCTAAGCCAAGGAAAATTCAAGAAGACAATAAAAATAAATGAATTTTTAGCTGGATGGCCTCATTCGAGGATAAGGCAGTGCCTAATTGAACAAAATGAAATGAAAAAGTTGACTGAAGGTAAACGGCACTAATACTCGTATTACTAATCAACTAAGTATTTACATATATTAGTGCTTTTCGTTTCTTGTCGGTCGTGAAAATAACACTCAACTTGCTGCTGAACACTAATTTTAGTTTGATATATAAGCACTCCACGTTAGAGAGCCTCGGACGGATTCGAATTTTTGCCACCAGCAGAGTTCGATGGTGTTCAGCTAGTTGCCGGTAGAGTCCGCTGTTGTACGAGTAGCATCTGTATAAAATAATACGATTGGTTGATGTTTATGCTACCAGATCTATTACTTGGTTCTTGTTGTTGCTTTTCATATTATTCGCTAATTTAGCTAGTGTTTTTTTAAACTTGCGTGCAAAAGAAGGTGGCTATTCTAATGAGTAGTTACCGACTAAATAAAAGTTTGTTAAACTATAAAAAAAATTGAACTAAAAGCCTCAGCTGAATTGTATTACAGAACGCAAAATGATTTTCAAACTTTTCCAATTTCATATACACTTTATTTCACAGCTTAAGCGCCTGTAAGTATGCAATTTCCATTGCCATAAATTTTCATTAACAAACCTTAAAGTAAAATTTTCATTTCGAGCGAAATTTTCATTTCGACCAATTCACAGCCATTTTTTACTTTCAGCACACGTCACTTGCAGTTGAAGCAGCTATTCACAAAAAACATATGCCAGACGGATGATAAGTAAGTATTTTCGCCTTATAATGGCATAGACGGTTTACGTTACAAAAAAGACAGTTATGTACCTATAGAAAAATAACGACAATGAATAAAAAAAGAAAAAAAAAAGGTTTAAAGAAAAATCTGCATTGGTGTCAGCAAAATATGTTTGTATCTGAGTTAGCATGTGGGTGAGTATATTAAATTTTATTGCAAATTGCGACGGCAAATATCAACGGATTATCACACAAATCAGTGCTTTGAACTTATCGCCGCCGGGACTGCCACTGCAGCTGATATTGCTACTGTTACTGGTTGTCTATATTAGCTACTGTTAGATATTTTCATTTTATTTACATACATATGTGCTTCATTCCGCCAAAATGCGTACTCGCTTATCACTTAACCACACGGATTGGCACGCCAGGCGGCAGGCAGCTCTGATAGATGGATGGACTGCTGCTGGTTGATTGCCAGAAGTAATTTCAGAAAATATTTACATATGTACAGCTGCGGTCAAAATCTTAGTAGTGCACCCACCGTAGATAAAAAATCTAAAAAAATTTGGATTTTTTATACTAAATGTTTATTTTGGATTTTATTACAATAAACTACTACTAATAACAGATACATCATGCAGAAGAACTTAGTAAGTTAATTATTTGTACGGTTTTAAAATAACATTTTATACCTTGCCCTCAAAATATCAACGGTCAAAATCTTAGTAGTGCGATTTTCTTCAATAAAAATATAGTTGAACTATTTATTCAAAAGATTTTAATTGTGGATTAATAATAAAACTATAATAAAGTGTTTAGTACATCGTAGCGTATCCTTTATTAGATATAACAGGAGCACAACGCCGATGCATCGAGTTTACGAGTGTTTCCCATTGTTCGCTAGGAATTGCTTTCCATGCCCGCTCTTCCGTTTCCCAAAGTTGATTGTTATTTGTGGGATTGCACTGGGCTACTCTCTGCTTTACGTCGCACCATAAATTTTAAATTGAATTGAGGTCTGGAGACTGTACAGGCCCTTCCATGACTTCAACCCTATTTCTTTCAAACCATTGTTTCACTGATTTGCTCGTGTGTTTGGATCATTATCTTGCTGGAAGACCCAAAGCAGCGCCATTTCATCCCGGGCATATGGCAGCATAACCCCCTCCATGATTCCAACATACACTGTGTGATCCATGATCTCCTTAATACAATATATTGGCCCAACTCCATAGAACGAAAAGCAATGCAAATCATAATACTTAATCTTCCATGTAAACTATGGACGGATGAATCTAAAATCGTGTTGTGTGGGACCAGAGGGGCGAGCCAATATGTAAGACGGCCTATTAACTCGGTATAACCCAAAACACACTAATAAGACAATTAAACAAGTCTTATGATTTGCATTGCTTTTCGTTCTATGGAGTTGGGCCAATATATTGTATTAAGGAGATCATGGATCACACAGTGTATGTTGGAATCATGGAGGGGGTTATGCTGCCATATGCCCGGGATGAAATGGCGCTGCTTTGGGTCTTCCAGCAAGATAATGATCCAAAGCACACGAGCAAATCAGTAAAACAATGGTTTGAAAGAAATAGGGTTGAGGTCATGGAAGGGCCTGCACAGTCTCCAGACCGCAATTCAATTTAAAATTTATGGTGCGACGTAAAGCAGAGAGTAGCCCAGTGCAATCCCACAAATAACAATCAACTTTGGGAAACGGAAGAGCGGGCATGGAAAGCAATTCCTAGCGAACAATGGGAAACACTCGTAAACTCGATGCATCGGCGTTGTGCTCCTGTTATATCTAATAAAGGATACGCTACGATGTACTAAACACTTTATTATAGTTTTATTATTAATCCACAATTAAAATCTTTTGAATAAATAGTTAGTTCAACTATATTTTTATTGAAGAAAATCGCACTACTAAGATTTTGACCGTTGATATTTTGAGGGCAAGGTATAAAATGTTATTTTAAAACCGTACAAATAATTAACTTACTAAGTTCTTCTGCATGATGTATCTGTTATTAGTAGTAGTTTATTGTAATAAAATCCAAAATAAACATTTAGTATACAAAATCCAAATTTGTTTAGATTTTTTATCTACGGTGGGTGCACTACTAAGATTTTGACCGCAACTGTATATGAATAACAACATAAAATATATGTACATATACATAATATAATAGCAAATAAGCAGCAAAGAGTAAAAAACTAAAAGTTAGTGATAACGCGGAAAAACAACTGCCAGTCAAGCTCGTACCAACAACACCAACGCAACAATCGATGTCGAGGCAACGGAATCAGCGCCACAAACAGCGCCAGCTGGAGCAGCAGCAGTCCACAACATTCCGCTTCATTTGCGGAAATTTTTTACTTCTACTTTGATATTATACTTTATTTTTTACTCCTCTTCTTTTGTGTATTGTTATTAAGATTGCTGATTGCAACCGCATTCTCTTAACGTTGGTCGTATCTACTGCACCGTCCATCATTCGCTTCCACCAGCGAGCCGGCACTGGCGCCATTGATGTCACTTTCTACTGTGACATGCCAATAATCACACTTTAGTCTACTCTGCAGTCGGCGTTTAAGTTTTTTGAGTTATCAAGCATGTTGTTCTATGGAGGAAATGTAACACTTGGAGGAAATCTCTCAGGCTTGAGAATTCTTAGTGAAGCACTACACTCATCTGGAAAATTTACTTTTTTAAGAGACGCGCTCGACAGAATCTGCTAAATGTGTGTCAGGATAAAAGAAAATCAAGGCCAGCGTGGCGATAGTGGTTACAGTGTTTTCAGTGTTAAGGAACATATCGTAAGCTAATGACTTTAGAAATGAAAAAAGGAAAAAAATCTTGAGATTCGTACCGCTGGACCCCGAACTCCTAAATTAATTAATGAGATATGTATTTAGTTAATTGGAAATTCATGGAGTGATGGGTCCAGCTATACGGACCTTTGGCGTCCCTAATGATGGCTTTCGATGGAGCAAACTGTGTACAGCAGTTAACGATGAATATTTTCCAAGTGAGAAGACAACATATTGGCACAAAATTCCATTCTCTGCTACATAAACTTACCACAACAACAAATAAAAAATACAGAAATAAACAAAGCAATGAAATGAACTTTAGGCGCAAAAAAAAAATACTTAGACAGTTCGATGACCCAAATTTTTCATATTAACTATTCATATTGTTTTTTTTTAATGGGCGGCCTGGATATACATAAAGTGACACAACTCAAAATTTTTCGAAATCGATGTTTTTTCATAAACGGGTACACAAAACATATCTCTAGCGATTGCCAATAAAAAAACCTTTCATTAACTGTTTTTTTGACCGAAAAATATGCATTATACTTACGTGGCCTTTTGCCATACGATTGCTTGTAAAAAAAAAAGTTGTTTGTTTCTCCTGAAAATTTTTGAATTTTGAGTTGTGTCACTTTATGATTTAGGGTGCGATATGCAGTATATGTGTGAGGGCAAATGCAAATACATATGTATGTAAATATTTTTCTACAAAAAATCAAATATACTATCAAAGGGAGCAAAAACAAAACCAAAGCTGTCTAAGCGCTAATTAATTCTGTTGAACTAATTCGCATTGATTTATTTTGCTTTTATTAACAAGTATTATTTTTACTCACTTATCATCTATTTTCTTTTTGCGTTTATAATGATTTCGCGAACGCACATCAGGAAATTTAATTTATAATAGAAAGCTTACTTCCTTTGTTTCTAATGGAAAATTAACACTTTCAAAGCGTTATCTTATCTCTAAGTAATTAATAGAATTTACTTATCCTATCCTTTGATTTTAGTGCAGTAGCTTCGTTTAGCATGGTTTTTGTGTACAAGTCAGACCACCGACAAATCAGTAGAAAGCTTTTCGTCGCCCCGGAAGAAGAAAGACGCATGTGAGTAATTTGTCGACGAAAAAAGACGCATTAAAAATATGTCCGGGAAAAAAGACGCTTTACAAAACATGTCGACGAAGATAGACGCATTATAAAATATTTCGACGAAGAAAGATGCATTAGCATTATTAACTGCGAAGAAAGACGCATTATAAAATATTTCGACGAAGAAAGACGCATTAGCATTAATATTGACAAAGAAAAATAAAAAATCGAATACGTCTTTCTTTCCTAAAAAATATTTAAATGCGTCTTTCTTTATAGTAAAAAAAAATAAAGCGTCTTTCTTTATAGTAAAAAAAATAAAGCGTCTTTCTTCGTTATCAAAAAAAAAATAAAGTCTTTCTTTCGAAAAATATTTTTAATGCGTATTTCTTTGAAAGAAAAAAGTTTGCGTCTTTCTTCCTCAACAAAACAGTTTGCGTCTTTTTTCTTCTATAGCGACGTTTTGTTTTGGAGTTTATTTCATCTAATTATTTTTATACAGACAATTTTATTTGAAAATAACATTTATCTTCTATTTTTTTTACCACCATTGTATAATCAATCGATTGCATCATCATCGCTCACATCATCAACCGACGACAACTTCAGAAGCCATTAAACTTAACAAGCAACAAGAACAACAGCAACACTCAATTGTGCCTCCAGCATCGCACAGTGTTGGGCTTCATCATTTGGCTACATTGATTTGCTCAAATAAATTTGCGAAAACCACATGCACAAACATCCAAAAGCAGTGCCTTCCACGCGTTATAATTGAGCTATGACTTTCTGGGTATTATTATTTTTTTATTGTTGACGAGACGAACGACAGCCAAAGCTTTTTATTATTATTCTTTTTTTGTTATTGTGTCTGTTCGGCGCAGTTTGTGTTCAAAGACTTCTTTCTGGCTGGTTCACTTCAATTGCGCATTGATTTCCAAAAAAAAAAAACGGTATTAATGTTATAAATAAAATTAAAAAAAATGTTTGTATAGTGAATGTTGATTTGGAGGATTGGAGAGTTCAGAGAACGCGTTGATGGCTGCTGATGGATGTGACATTTACTGATCTGAGTCCCTTCAGAATAAATGAAACAACACACTGATTTTTACAAAGAAACTTTTACACGAAAGTGTTTACTTTAATGTAGTACTCATATAAACATAATGTACGTCAGCATTTGAAAGGGAAAAAGTACATACTCAAGCAGATACAAAGTACTTTACACAGAGAAAATACTTAGCTACTGAGCACTTGAACACGTTTTTTAATTTCAAAGACTCAGCCGTCTTCAAATGTGTTACTTACAGGACTTACCAGGACTTGCGTGCCTTTTACATATGTATGTATGAACATATTCATGTTTATGGTGATTTCCAGGTTCAGTTGAATGTTTGGCTGGATTTCACATTCCAATTGGAAATCACTTTCATACATTAAAATTAGCTCACGTCACGAGAATGACCTCACCCTAAGTAAATTGCCACTCAATGTGTCATGACATGCAGCGCTACTTCACCTGTCCCTAAGCCAATTAATTTTTGAGTACGTACTTACTTAATAACGGTGGGTCTTCATTAACTTACTCAATGACAAGTGGCAGCCGAAACATACATACATACATATACATAAGTATCTATATATTAATAGGCTAACATTTTTTCCATACAAACAATTGCCAGGCTGTTTAGCACATTTAACATACTCATATCCACATAAAATTGATATGGATGTGTTCGTATGGGTCAGGAGCAGTGCATAGGCATATAATTTTTTTCATAAATTATTTAATTTGTTTATAATTAATAAATAAAGTTTTTAGTTAAGAGAAAGAGATATCGTAAAAGTGTTTACAAATATCGTAAACACAGTTGAAGAGTTGCTTTAATTTCAAAGCACTCTCTCTCTCTCTCTTCCTTTTTGTTTATTTATGAACATTGGGATCGCATTCAAAAAATGGAATCTACTCAAATCTCAGTGCTATGAGTGATTTGTAGATGGATAGCACTCAAAAATTGCATTAAAGGCGGATTCATCGTTCGAGTTCAGAACTTTTTTGCCATGTGGTTGTTGTTGTGTTTTCGGAGTGTGAGAGGAATTCCGAAAAGTTCTGAACTATTTTTATTAGTTAACTCAAATCCAACTTTAGTTCTGAACTCGAACGATGAATCCGCCTTAAGCTGGCCACAGACGACGAACATGATCGTCAACATGCGCGAGCACATGTTTGTCGCCTTTGGCCACTAACGTGCGAACATCTCATTTGTAAATGCGTACTTCAAGTGGGAAGATGGCAATGAATGCGCGGATGATGCTCTTGCTATGAGTTAGATTTGCATATATATTTATGATTATGTTTTGTTTTTTATAATTACACGATTTCTATAAACGCCAGAGCGCTAGAGCGCAAGAAAACTAAAAAGCTCCAAGAAGTAGGCCGTGCGATATTCCATACTATAGAGAAAAGGGAGCAACCAATTACAATAAAAAATACATGGAAAATTAAAACCTCCATTTTATTCCATATATTAGGTGTTTTTATTTTTTTTTTTTTTTTGTCATTTCAATTTTTGTTTTAATTTCGCTTTATTTACTGTTAGGCCTTTTTCTATTTTCATTTATTTATTATTTTATTTTAGGCCTTTTTCTATTTTCATTTATTTATTATTTTATTTCTCTTATTTATTATCTTATATTTTTTAATGTAATATTTTTCCTTTTTATTTCAATTTTACTTAATTCGTATTTATTATACTTTATTACTTTATTTTTATTTGTACTATTTTTGATTTACTTCGTTTTTGCTTCGTTGGCAAATGTGCCCATTATCTATATATTAATAGGCTAACATTTTTCCCATACAAACAATTGCCAGGCTGTTTTGCACATTTAACATACTCATATCCACATAAAATTGATATGGATGAGTTCGTATGAGTCAGGAGCAGTGCATAGGCATATAATTTTTTCTATAAATTATTTAATTTCTTTATAATTAATAAATAAAGTTTTTAGTTTTGTACCATTTTTGATTTACTTCGTTTTTGCTTCGTTGCCAAATGTGCCCACTATCTATATATTAATAGGCTAAAATTTTTCCCATACAAACAATTGCCAGGCTGTTTTGCACATTTAACATACTCATATCCACATAAAATTGATATGGATGTGTTCGTATGAGTGAGGAGCAGTGCATAGGCATATAATTTTTTCTATAAATTATTTAATTTCTTTATAATTAATAAATAAAGTTTTTAGTTTGTACCATTTTTGATTTACTTCGTTTTTGCTTCGTTGCCAAATGTGCCCACTATCTATATATTATCTATATATTAATAGGCTAACATTTTTCCCAGTGCAGAGCAGTGCATAGGCATATAATTTTTTCAATAAATTATTTAATTTCTTTATAATTAATAAATAAAGTTTTTAGTTTTGTACCATTTTTGATTTACTTCGTTTTTGCTTCGTTGCCAAATGTGCCCACTATCTATATATTAATAGGGTAACATTTTTCCCATACAAACAATTGCCAGGCTGTTTTGCACATTTAACATACTCATATCCACATAAAATTGATATGGATGTGTTCATATGAGTGAGGAGCAGTGCATAGGCATATAATTTTTTCTATAAATTATTTAATTTCTTTATAATTAATAAATAAAGTTTTTAGTTTTGTACCATTTTTGATTTACTTCGTTTTTGCTTCGTTGGCAAATGTGCCCACTATCTATATATTAATAGGCTAAAATTTTTCCCATACAAACAATTGCCAGGCTGTTTTGCACATTTAACATACTCATATCCACATAAAGTTGATATGGATGTGTTCGTATGAGTCAGGAGCAGTGCATAGACATATAATTTTTTCTATAAATTATTTAATTTCTTTATAATTAATAAATAAAATTTTTAGTTAAGATAAATAGATATCGTAAAAGTGTTTACAAATATCGTAAACACAGTTGAAGAGTCGCTTTAATTTAAAAGCGCTCACCACCGGGCCTACCTTCCT
The DNA here is from genome assembly GCA_960531455.1 of Urophora cardui. Classification (NCBI taxonomy): domain Eukaryota; kingdom Metazoa; phylum Arthropoda; class Insecta; order Diptera; family Tephritidae; genus Urophora; species Urophora cardui. Next base: position 2,014,013 of record OY482670.1, read on the forward strand.
AGATCTGCCTTGATTTTGACCATGATTTCGCGTCGGACCGTGATCAAAAGAGCAAATCAGTGTTGCGGTACAACTGGAATTTGGAAAGTGTTGCTTATCTCCGCGAAAAGGAATAATTTTTGTACCAATACAAAGTTGAAAAAATAAATTGCATGGTCGAATTTCGACCACCGGCGATACTAGTATGTATAACTTATCTACATATGTACATACGTATGTATGTATGTAGCTAGCTTTATGAAGTAAGGCAGCCTATTAGAATAGTATTCCCATTTTGCTTGTCAAAGTTTTTCATTAAATTGACACTTTGACACAAATCTAATTTTTTTTTTTTACAAAGCCAGAATAAAACTTTAGTGAATGTACTGAGTAGATGGTTGAATATTTATAAATTGAGTTTATAATGGGAATTGTCAGCTGGGGCTTTGAATAGAGTTGCGTAGTTTATGTGAGACATGATAGAGCACCTGCATAAGTTAATACTTCAAGGTTTAATAGAATTTTAATGGTGATGGTGTGATCTTTCTTATGGTAAATTTATGTTGATATTGCTCTGTGCGGAGCAGCAGATTTTAGATTGTGGGAACCTTTGAAAAATTTAATTTACCTTAGCTGACTGCTAAAAACATGCCCCAACAAATCAAAGTATCTTGCTTTCCATATTTAAATCACTGCTACTTACTGATTTTCCACTACATTCTCACAGTGCTAACAAGAGATAAGGGCACCTTGCGCTGCCATTGTACAATTGTTGTTGTGCGTACCTATTTAACTATTCCAGTCAGTTAGTTCAGCCAAAAACATAATTCAAAATCATCATTAAACGGCTTAGTTCGGTAATTTAGTGACAGGCATGCATAAGTATCTATTTAAATAGCACCTAGCCATAACTTATAGCTGTGAACCCGAAAACCGTAATGCTCATCCGTATTACATTCAGTGATACAACACACACGAGTACACTCTTAGAAATTTTCGTGTAATTTTGCATACAAAAAGGTAGGTTACTTTTTTCCTACCTTATTATGCGCAAAATCGCACACTGAAAAATTCAACAGATAAGCTGTTTAAATTTAAACAATAAAAGTGTAAAGCCTACACAAACAAACTTTAAATCTAAACACCAATCGAGTAATAAATTGTAATTTCGCATATAAGTTAAACAAAATTACAAATTCATTATGTAATTTTACCCCACTCAACTGTAATTTTGCGCGCGAGATTTGAAATTACAATTTCTGTATGCAATTTTAATCCAAAATGCGTGTAAAATCGCATAATATGCTCACTTTTGATGAAAAGTGCGTAAAATTTCGTTTAGAACTGTAAATTACACACTTATAGTGTAAATCTACGAAAAAACTAAAAATTACATATATTTTGGTAGCATATTTACACACAGTTTTTAGAGTGTATTTTGGCGACGCGTTAAGTGTGGATCGCACTTTATCTCATCTATATATATAAAAATGGTGTAAAAAATGTTACTAACCTCATCAGATGAGAACGGCTGGGCCGATTTCTGTAAAACTTTTTGTCAATTGTTCGTATTCTCGAGGAGATAGTTCGTACGGAAGAAAATTTTGGAAAATCCCTCCGGAAAAGTCCGAAAATTGGAAAAATCGGTGTGTATGTGCGTATGTGTGCATCTGTGGATGTGTGTCCTCTATAAATTCCCAAAGTAACCAACCGTTCTTTATGAAATTTTCACAGTAGATTCATGTGGTGTTAGTGCACATAGTAGGGTATATAGAATTTCGAAAAATTGGGAGCTTCCCGGAATACAGGCCTAAATGAGGACCCAGATCGATCCACCAAGCCTTCGAGCAATATTGGTATCAAATGAAAGGTGTTTAACAGGCCTTCAACATAAAGTTATTTTTATTGCGATACCTAGGCCGGGTTCCCAGATATGGGTTAAAACGTGGGACCGAGTGACCCTGGAAAGTTTCTGAGCGATATTGGTATCAAATGAAAGCTGTTGAGGAGGACTTCAGCAAAGAGCTTTTTAAATAGTGATGCCTAGGCCGGGTTCCAAAATTTGGGTCAAAGCGTGGACCCGGATAACCCCTGAATGTTTTCGAGCGATATTGGTAGAAAATGAAAAGCGTTGAGCAGGCTTCCACATACAGCTATTTTCATTGTGATTTCTAAGGCTGTTTCCCAGAGATGGCTAAAGTAGTGGGCCCGGATGGTGATGGACGGTCCCGGTAAGGTAAAGGTAGGTAGCTATAGGGATAGGGGTAGGGATAGGGATAGGGATTGGGATAGGGATAGGGATAGGGATAGAGATAGGGATAGGGATAGGGATAGGGATAGGGATAGGGATAGGGATAGGGATAGGGATAGGGATAGGGATAGGGATAGGGATAGGGATAGGGATAGGGATAGGGATAGGGATAGGGATAGGGATAGGGATAGGGATAGGGATAGGGATAGGGATAGGGATAGGGATGGGCATAGGGATAGGGATAGGGATAGGGATAGGTATAGGTATAGGTATAGGTATAGGTATAGGTATAGGTATAGGTATAGGTATAGGTATAGGTATAGGGATAGGGATAGGGATTGAGATAGTGATAGGGATCGGGGGAAGTAGGTTTGTCGCGGCGAATATAACTATAACTTTTATTCAGAGAATAGACAATTTTTTGTTATTCGCAGTCATTAAGATGGACTCTAAGATAATAGTTAGCAATACTGTAATCAAAGACTTTTCTTTAGGCTTCATAGGAATAAGTTTTAGCAGAACAACGTCTGCCGGGTCAGCTAGTTGAATATAATTCATATGCGACCGATGACTTTTGTCACCCCATAATAAAAAAATATGGGCACACATAAATTATGTAGAAACATTGAAAGTCAAGGCATATATCGCCCGTTTTATGCAATAGGGATTTAACTCGAAATTTTCGATTTCTGGGATTTTGCCATATATTTCAATAACTGGGTAGTGCCTTTGAGTCTAGTCTTATAAAATACTCAAAAAGATAAAAATGGCGGAAATAAAAGTTATTTTGTAGTTAGCCGTAGAAGGAAACTATTTGAAATTATAAAACTTTATTTGCGTTTTCCCAAAAAAAATTTTTTTTGAGTTAAATCCCTATTGCATAAAACGTGCGATATACTTATGTACTTATGTAAGGTGAACATAAATATGTAGGCATATTTTGGTGTTTCTTTTTTTTTTGTTTTGTTTTCGTATCTTGGTTGGCTGACCACAGATATGAAGCATTGAAAGTCTATAAAAAATAAAACAAACGAAAATCCAAGCATACATACATATTATGTATATGATACACTAATATATAAGTAAAATGTGTATTATAAATCAAATTCCATGTCGTAGGCAGCTCATAAAAATATGATAACAAAAGCAATTTCAATAGACAAAAGCTATGGAAGCCTTAATTAAGTTGTGGGAGGGATCCAGCCACTTAAGATACGGATCATAGAGAAATTTCTTGGATTAACCAAATTTATTTTTGGTAACTTAGTACTATACTACATATATGTATGTAGGTACTATTAATAATAATACAATGGCGCCATTATAACTCTGACGAGTTTTATGGACGAGCTTCTCTCCCAATTCGAGGCGTGCTCCTTTTTGTTTTTCCTACTAATTTTAGGTACTAGAGCCTACGATTTCTCGAGTTCGAGCGAGACGGGATTTTTCGCGAGATTCTCGAATCTCGAAAATTTCGAAAGGTCTGCGAGCTTCTCGACATTCAACTTAATATAATATATAATATAATAAAATGGCGCTTTTATAACTCTGACGTGTTTTATGGCCGAGCTTCTCTCCCAATTGGAGCTGTGCTACAGTTTTATGCCGGCTCCGAACGGCGAATGCATTTTTTGTGAGAAGCTTTCTCATGGCAGAAAGTCAATTAAAAAGTTACCAAAAAAGACATCAGCCTCTAATTCGTATGTGTGACAACATTACAGTTTGGAAAATACAAAACGGGTGGCAGGTTTTAGAGAAATCGGAATTTGTTCAAAATTACGCAACCCTAAAAGTCGCCCTCAAGTCGCTATATGTATTACCGAAACTTGGTATATCAGCACATAACATTATACATGTGCCCATCAATATCTACTACGTACACCATAACCTTTTCCTAAGCTGAAAAATACAATTTAGAAGGCTTTAGAGCAATTTAAGTCTGTTTAAAATGACACAACCGACAACATTCGTTCCATTTCGCACCACAGAGCTAAATCAATCGTTCACCTTATGCTTTTGTGAAAATGCCATTGTTATTTGAAGCAGATAAATGTGCATACACAAATGTAAAATATAAAATGTGCCATCATCACCCCGCCCCGCTCAAAACAAAGCCGTTAAATACACAAATTCATGAGTCAGCCCAACCCGGCTAGCTTTCGCAACCCCCAAAAAATGTTTTGCTGTTCGCCCATTTCCGTTTCCGTCGTCAGCACCTGCAACGGCGAAAGAAATAATGCCAATTTTTGTGTGTGTTTGTTGTCGGTGGTGCTATTAGATATACACACATATCGTTTTTATTGGCAATGAATTTCACAGTTTTCGGGGGTATTGCTTAGTTCAATCTCCTCCAACCGCTTTTATGGATTTTCGTTATAAATTCAACGGCGAAGCAGTTACTGACGTCGTTTTCAGGTATTCACTTACTTATTTAAGTCGAAAAAGCAAAAACACTCCCCGAGGTGTTGTGCATTGGGTGGCTCTTCGACCTCTTCGTGCCTCTCTCTGGCCCTTTGTGTATGAAATTCGCGTAATGGAAAGGGCAGGTTTGGTGGGGTTTCATCAACCACACTTTGCCATACAAAATAAAGCTGTTGTCAGACAGTAAAAAAAGAAAGAAAAAAAAACAATAAAAAAAAACAAACAAGAAAATGCAATTTCGCTAATGCCAATTTAATGATAGTCGCCTTGCGCCAGCAAAAGGTCATAAAGCGATAAAATTAAAGGGGAAATAGTTACAAAATGTTAAAGTGGGAATGCTTTAGTGGTGATTTTTTCAGCGTTTAACGTTGTAGTGTAAATTTGCTAAGTAGGTAGATACCTATGGAAGTTATTGTTTGTTTGGTCTTTGAACATTCGTTAAATTGTATAAGTTCTGTATCTACTCAATGTACCTACGCCAATCTATCTTTCCATCTTTTTTTCTCTTTCCATAGCAATTAATTTCCTAGATGAGCTAAACAATTACTCAAAGTTTGCTTTATTTACCTTTTTTATTGATTTTGTTTGCTCTTGTTAACCCATACCGGTGCCAATTTGCGTAAGCAATCTTTGTATGAGTGTATTTGATCTGTCGATAGAAATTTTGGGGTTTGTGTTTGTTCTAATAGAGCCCACTAAAACCCACTGAGCTAGTAAACTGTGTGCTCTCACTCTGATTTAAATCTGGGCCGTTTTTGTATGTTTTTTATGTGCACATAAATTTTCTTTAATGATGACAAACGTTCTTAATTACGAACACATATAAATATACACTCAGGGAAAAAAAATATAAAAACATATGAAAACGGGCAAAACGTATTTAAAAGTGATGTAAATACCAACATTTTTATTTTAAAAATGTTCATTGTAAAATTTCTAAATCAAGAAAAAACATTTTAAATTTAAAAATGTTTATTTTTATTTTAAGCACTATGAGAAAAAAAATAAGCTGCAGTGTTCTCTATATAATTTTCTCTTCCGGATTCGAAATTGTGTCCAACGGCATTCTCTTCGTCTTCTCTCAATCCGAGTCCCAACTACAAAAATATAGCCTCCGCTTGTTCTCCTCTTCTTTTCTACTTCGCCTTAACTGTTTGCTATATTTATTTCTTATTCTCCTTTCTCTTTTTTTTATTTTATATTCTCCTCCGGATTCGAACCATGACATCAACCTGAAATTCAATCCAACGCCATCACATAGTGGAACATTAAACATTATATTGAATTGTAGTAACCTATTTATACTTCCCTTTTCCTAAAAAAGAATCCATGAATTATATGAATCATTGTAAAAACAAAATTTAAAAAATCGATTCTCATTATTGTTTTTGTTGGATTTCTCACAAAAAAATATTTTCTCACAAAAAAATTTTGAACAAAGAGCGAGTTTTTGAATCAACATTCATTTTCATTTTTAATTTAAGTATGTTTCTTTTTAAATCACAAATGCATTTCTACTTCAAAAATTTTCATTGTTAAAATAAAAATGGTTTGGTTTAAAACGAGCATTATGAAAACAAAAATTTTATTTTAAATTTTTTATTTTAAAATGCTATTTTTCCCTGAGTTTATATGTATGTCTACATATGTAAATCCATATGTTTATCAACCCTAAGAGCAATGGAGTATTTACGAAATAAATACCGACTTAATTACCACCAACTTAAACGGGAAATGAGTCATATTTTAATCACTGTAGCATGGCAACGATGCATGAAGTCAGAAGATAGATGATATGTATGTACACATGTAATCGGCCGACTGAAGTTCCAATTGAATAAACAAAAGCATTTTTGCTAAACATGAAAGGGAATGCCCATACATCATGCATATATACATTGTACATACACATTTGTTATGCTGCAAGCTGTTCCAACGCGAGATAAGAACTTCGATAGTGAGTAGAGGACTACGTTTTGGAACAGAGCGATTTGCTGATATGTAGTTAAATATTTGCAGTGGAAAAAATAAAGGGTTAGATATTGCTGCAATGGTATGTACTTACATACATACATATGTGGTCTCCCAGAAAATGAAAACCAACTCGGCAAAAATGGTGCAGCCGCAGTGATTTCCAATTTTTGTTTTAGCTTGTTATGAATGCAGTAACTTCCGATAAAACTTGTTCAACCATGAAACTGTGTTTTCTGGTTGCGTGTTCCAGCACAGTAAAAAGGGCAGCTGTGAGCACTGAATTCTTCTAACTCACCCTTAAAAATCTCTCACTAAAAATATCCAGAAAAATCACTTCAATTTTCTGATTTAAAAGTTCAACAATTTCGAAATTCAACGCAAATCGCCTGGATTTCATATCAGTTTGTATCTTTTCAAATACGCACGTTACTTATCACTTAAAGATAACTACAAATTTACTAAGTACTCTGTTAATTACAAATTTTTATTGTATTTAATTTTTTAGCATCGTTTGTATTTTATTGATTTTTCTTACGCTCGAATAAGCATTTGCCTTGTTGTCCCCAGCGTAAATTTAATGAGTACAACTCACGCTACGCCACTTTATGACACACCCACCGGCGAGCCAAAAGCAAAGTGGCGAGCAGAAGCAACGAGTAAACCGTAAAAAAACGCGAGGAAGCCGGCTGTTGAAGCCGCAACTAAAGAAGCGAGTAGCGCAAGAGACGAGAGGTGTGAGGAATGAAGGTTGTTGGGAGTTGGAGTGGCATGCCGTGGAGGGTTTCGTGTAAATGATATTGTGAATAAATAAACTAGAACAGTGAGTATTATTATTTGTGACAAAAAATCATTGATTTAGTGGCGTGAGTTTTATTATTTATATTGTTAATGCGCACATTTGGGTACAATGACAAAAATTGGGTTGAAATGACAAACATTTAGTATGTATGGATGTAAACATAAGCCCGCTACTGTTAATGACAAAACGCTCCAAACCTGTCTCGACAAGCATTGAACATGTAATGCTTCAAAATAATTGAGTTGACAAGTTATTAATTTGTATGGAAGGGGGGATAATGGAGACTTGGCATGTACATAAAAGAATTATTAGAACGTGTGACTAAAATTAGGGAACATGAATATGGAGGAAAGACTGCGGGAAATCGGTCTAGCTACGTACATATGTACATAAAAACATAAATATGTTGGATCTCGTCAACGTTTTTGTAACAACGAAAACACTCCGGGAAGTTTTCAGTCCAAAAAGAAAAGAGCGCAGAAGACAACCGGAACACATTAGCCAACAGTAAATTAATTAGCCACTAGCAAAATAATGTTTGTTTTGATTTAAGTATTTTCAAAACAATTAAATGATTCATTCCATTACATTTGTAACAAAAACAACACACAGAGCAACTCTTCTTCTTTCCACGCAGTCACAAGCCACGGACACTGAATCAGCAGCAGCAGGCGAGGCAGGGCGTGTGAGGCGATTGTAGATTCGATCGTTCGTTATATGTAGAAACTCACAAGTGCAAGTGAACTTTTAACCGCATTTCAAGTGTCTTCTGCATTAAGTCTTCTAGTAAATGCTTAGTGTCTAGCGCAAGCCAAAACATTACATACTTACTTATGGCGTTTTCGATTCTGGCATAAAATGTTACCCTTTAATATCTCAATTATCAAACTACGTAATCAGTCTTCGTTTTAAATGGCTGGTTTTGTAGATAATTATGCCCTCTGACTTAGCTAGAGGTCAATATTCGCTGAAATTACCACACAAGCTTATAGGATGGCTAAGAAAATCAAGCAGGGCAACATATTTTCCAGAAACGAAAACGGCATTAGTTTATAGTGCTACAAGCACATTCCCTCTGTAGAAGCAGGAAATCCACAGCGCAGGCAGGCAAAAGGTGCAGAGGAAAGCAAAAGCCGGAAAAAAACAGACAAAACTAAACAAAACAGTGGCGTTAATGTGCAACATCTGGAAGTATCAGAAATTGAATTAATTAAATCGCCACAGGCAAACCCAGACGCAACGCAGCCCACCAACAAAAACAACAACAGCGAAAAGGGAAATCACAACCAGCTCATCCAGCCATGCATCCATCAATTTACACACGCCTGCCGGCCCATCTATTTTCGTACGTTTTGTCTGTTGGTCTGCCCGCTAAACGCTGCCCGTACCCGGTCAGTAGCGGCGCGAGCTGCTGTGGGTCATGCCGAACTCAGACGGTGTGCATACACAGACTTGTGCTTGTTTGTATTTGCCGACAATGGATGTGATTCGTTCGCGCTTTTTGCGTTTTCTGTGTGCAACGTGTACGCGACGAGGCGGGGCGGAGGGTTGATGGCAAAATCATTTCGCTTGTTTCAGGTTAACCGGGAAGTGAAAAATTTGATTTCGTGCATGTCCATTGTATGTTCTAATTCAATTCTAAGTCAGCTGATGGTGATACAATTGATGTTGTTATGTTTGGCTGCTGGAATTTCTTTCGCGGCTTTGTTTGCTGTGGAGTTAAATACTTAAGTAGTCACTAGTTGCTGCTTTTGATCAAAGTTGGCCAAGCAATCTGACTAATGGAGCCATGCGGCAACAACGTCATGAACTTTACAACAATAAGCAAGAAGAATTACAACAAGAGTTGCTTAATAGGAAAGAATGCTGAGGGAATATAAAAGGATGTTACCATATAGAGCCAAAAGAGCCATTGGCTGGCCCTCCTTGCTTTTGATGGTTTGACAGAAATAGTTAGTTAGAATGGATTGCCTATTCTATCAACAAGAAAAATACTTTTCAATACCAAGTGAATGTGCATTAGATGAGTTTTTTTTTGTATGTGATTCTTTAAACCTTCTCAGATCCTCCCTCCGGCACCGGAATATGAAAATAGGATATTTTAGAGTAAGTAAACTGAAAAAAAAATTTAACTTTTCCAAAAACTGGATGGAGCTACACCGAAAACCGCGAAAATTCCCAGAATTTCAAGGTATGTTTAGATTTATGTCTGAAAAAAGTTAGGATTTTGCACAAGAAAAAAAATGATACCCACCCATACGAAGAATTAACCGCTAAATCGAATGGCATATTCAGTTTTTTGGTACACTACCCAGGGATGGTGATAACGCGGCCTAAAGTGACCATTTTCTTTTTTTTCTCATGAATCTTCAACTTCTTGCCCTATACTCTTCCCGAAAGCGAACATTATTTTTTAACTAAATCACACGGTAGGCTGCGTTATTTAATGCGCTTTCCTGAAATGTATAGCTGTTAAAAATCGAATAATATTTGGATGAGTTCATCAAGTTTAAGTGAAGTAAAGTCGGGTATAAAAGGGTAACATACCTTAAAATTTCTCAATTTTTTTTTAAATTTTGCTCTTGAAGACGGGTTTTTGGGTTATTAGTGATTGTTTTATTTTGTTGGATAACTCCACAAATGTAAAAAAAAAATTTGGAAGATCGAGACCGTGGACAGCGGAAAAAACCGTGGACCCGGATGGCGCCAAAATATTATTGGGCAATATTGGTATCAAATTAAAGGTCTTAACTAGGGCTTGCATATGGAACTTATTACATGCAAATTTCTTAGCCAATTTCCGATATACTGGCGAATAAGTGGTCCAGGATGACTACAGAATATTTTAAAGGATATCGGCGACATTTGAGTCTAATTTTTGACTTATATGTGTCGAAACGGTGGACACAGCAAAATGGATTGGCTTTACATTGAAGTCCTAGGTAAAATCTTTATTGATACCCATATTGCCCACAAATGTTTTGGCACCATCCGGCTCAACTCTTTGTCCGTTATCCGCGGTCTCGGCCTTTCTATTTTTTTTGCATTTGTGGAGTTATCCATCCACATAAAACTATCACTAAAATCCCAAAAAACCGCCTTCAAGAGCAAAATTGTTAAAAAATTTAAGAAATTTTAAGATATGTTACCCTTTTATACCCGACTTTACTTCATTTAAACTTGATGAACTCATCCAAATTTTATTCGATTTTTAATAGCCATACATTTCTGGAAAGCGCATTAAATAACGCAGCCTACCGTGTGATTTAGTTAAAAAATAGTTTCCGATTTTGGGAAGAGTATAGGGCAAGAAGTTGAAGATTCATGAGAAAAAAAAGAAAATGATCACTTTAGACCGCGATATTACCTTCCCTGGGTAGTGTACCAAAAAATGGAATATAAATCGAATTTAGCGGTTAATTCTACGTATGGATGGATATACATTTTTTTCTCGTGCAAAATCCTAACTTTTTTCATACATAAATCTAAACATACCTTGAAATTCTGGGAATTTGCGCGGTTTTCGGTGTAGCTCCATCCAGTTTTTGGAAAAGTTAAATTTTTTTTTTCAGTTTACTTACTCTAAAACATCCTATTTTCATATTCCGGTGCCGGAGGCAATATCTAAAAAAAAACTCATCTAATGTGCATATGTAGGCCCTTCGCATCCCGCCCAATAATAAACAAATTTTTCGGAAAAAGACAAAGCCTGTTACTTATTTAACACTTGCATACTTCACATACACAATCCGATCTGCCGCACTTTATACTTATTCTCCGCGCACGCTCTGATTTTGACAGAGCTCATCAACCTTCGTTCAGAGACGATCCTCCTTTGAAAAGCGGACTCTCGCCCAGTGTTGCCGTCTCTGTACGAAACAGCAAGAAATATTTTTCAGTGCAGTCGGTTCTATGAGCCTGATCCCAATATTACTTAAGATCTTCTCATTTCCTTTCATAGGAGCTTCTATGCATGTACATATCTTAATGGGCGCTCTCTGGTCATATGAAAAAAAGAGAACTATTACGAAAAGGAAACGGCAATAAATAAGTTTCGAAGAGAAAGCGAACAAAAATTTAATTGATTAAATTATCGTAACAATTTGAACAATGTTATTTATATGTATAAATATATAAATGCCATAAGCGGACTAAGTATTTGCAACAACAATTCTTAGATAACATTATGTATTTATCTATTAGCACGTAAAACATACATAAACTGCTAAAGAAGAGTAAATAAAGTGACACAAAACGAATGAGAAGCGATAGGTGATTTTTGAATAAAATCAAAAATCAAATAAGGACAAAAATAAGGAAATATTAAAACACAAAAAGAAAAAACAAAAATAAAATAGAAATAGAAATAACCAAACAAAAAAACAACAAAAAGGAGCGCTGAGGTGAGCAAGTAAAGCGTAAGCGCTGAGAAACAGGTGTTTTTTATTTAATTTTTTGTTTGTTTCTTTTTTTTTCACTGAACTACTCGTAGATCGCATGACATCAGTGTTAATAGCTAACACATATGGCGGGCAAAATATTTCAAAACAAATAAAGGCACAATTTCTATTTATTAGTTTTCCAACGACACAATTTAAGTAATGAATTAAATGAATATGCGAGCGAGTAAATATTAATAAAATTATTAATAAAACAAATAATCAAAGTAAAGCATAAAAATGCTTATTCATTTATTGCTTGATTGACTGATGTGCGCAGCAACATTTTCCGTTTGACATTTATTGTTAGATGAGCGATTTTAGCGGCAATGAGCAAGAAATATGTACTTGAGTACCAACATACCTACTACATACATACATAAGTACATACATATTTCCTGATTGATTACAAAAGTGGGCATTCATTTATTAAGTACATTTTTTTCCTCAATTGTTTTTCTGAACTATTTTTAGATTATTTTTAAAAATTTCGCTTATAAGTAATGTGTGCTTTGTTTATGTTTTCATTATTTAAACGCAAGAAATATTTGCGATTTGTGAAGGTGAAGGCCAAATATGTATATATGTACATACATATGTATGTGGATATGTAAGTATGTATGCATATGTCGATGAGTATGTAGTAGGGATTCCAATTTTTCCGATTTTTACGATCCCGGGATTTTCGAGATTTTTTTTATAATCCCGGAATCCCGGGATTTATCCCGGGATTTGGACTTTAATTACAGAGGCCGACAAAATTTCCAAAATAATTTCTAACTCAAATAAAATTCTACTTTTCTAAAGGACTTCGATGCGCTGGTTCTGAATCTGAAGTCGGATTTTCGGTAATACGTGTAGGTTTTGAGATATTCATGTCCAAAGAGACGAAAAATGCGATTTTTTGCTATATTCACTGCTCAATATTCAGTATTCAGCTGCGTGTTTAATTTTAGTACAGTGTTGTAAGACTATCAAGTCTAATTAAAATTTTGTTTCCATTTTCTTCCATTATTTACTTTCCATGTGGGAAAATTCCAAAAAACATTTGAGAAATAAATGACCAAAAATCAGGAAATAGAAATTATCAAATGAATTTTGGCACAAGCTAAAAGCTTTAAAAATACGTAACGTACGTTTCCTTACAACGCGTACTTCAACACAAAAAAATTTAATTATTAAAAAAAATCAAAAATTTTAATCCTTACTTTGACTAATGGACTTTTTTATTCTAGCAAAAATGTCGCACTTTCTTCCGGCTGTCACATTTTCTTGCTCTCTTCCACACAGACTCAACACTTTTTTTAGGGATGTTTGGTCTATTGACAAAATATAAAACTGGCCCGACTACGGGCAACATTTTCTGCTTTTAGCACTAGTAAAAGGTTGCATTATTTTTGTTTCATTCATTACATGAAAATGCAACACTTTAATAGGGCACAGGACACATGTTGATAATGCTGCAATGTAATAATGCAACATTTTCATTCAGAATAGGAAATGCTATTAGTATACAGATCTGAGACCAATAAAAATTATATAAAATATAACTTTTCTTTGCTATAATAGCGGAATATTCTCTCTTTATCTTATCCCGAAAATCCCGGGATAAAATTCTAGCTATCCCGGGATTTTCGGGGTGTCTAAAAGGGCGGGATCCCGGGATCCCGGGATTGGAATCCCTAGTATGTAGGTACTTAACTGCACACCTATTTCCCATTTAAGTAAAAAAGCAATTAAATTTGTAATAAGAAAATTCAGAAATAAAATGAACGGAAAAATGTGTAAGTAAGTATGTATATACATAAGTACCTACTTGTAATAAGGAGAAGCGCCAACGCAATAAAAATACATACAGATATGTACATACATACATATGTATGTACATACCCAGCCAGCAAAATCATCGTAAACGAGCTCGTGAACTGATCTTTTCTCGAAGAAAACTCTAATAAAATATCGTTTACGAAATCCGTTTACGATTCGCCTACGAATACTGTTTCGCTTTAAAATGTTCAGTGCTTACGAGTGTCGTAAATGTATCGAAAAAGCACTCGTATATGAATCTTTTTACGTCCGTTTTTTTATCGTAAATGTAGAAATTTTACAAACATGTATACTTACTTTTAAAATATTGAGTTTGAAATTTTTCGTTTTCTTTTTTTTTGACATGATAGAAAAGTTTCTTTTGTTATTGTTTCTGATTCGAGAATAGCTCGTAAATCGCAATGTTCGTAAAATGTACGGTACTTTGCTGGCTGGGTAGGTATCTATTTAATAATTCAGTCTCAACAATTTTCCGAACACTGGGTATGTTTGTATTTGCTTTTAGCATTGCTGCGGCGCAATATTTTTTACGTTTCGCTTTCTTTGTCATTGAAAATGCCGTCTTGTGTGGCACATTTTCAAATTTGCAAAAAAAAAAAATTTGACAGATGAAACACAGCAGACATAACCTTAAACGTTATTATTCCACGATGATAGCCACCAAACCACATGCAAAATTTATTGGTAGCTGCAGTCATTTAGTTATCCCATTCAACGGAAACGGGTATCAAACTCACACTAATTTATGGGTATGGAATACCCTGTGAATTGATGTTTTTATTTTTATTCTCGATATAATGACAGCAACAACAATTGTACATAATAAACAGTGCGTATAAGATTAATGTTGGACGAAACAAAGCAGAGGTGCAGATCCAGTGACTCTCTTGACTCTTTGTGAATTTAACTACGTTACTTTGCGTTGTTGTAGCATATATATATACATATGGGACATTCCAGCCAAAAGAGGAAAACGACATAAAATTTAAAATGCTGCTAATCATTGCTATTTATTCAGTTACCTGTAACTAAATGTGTATATTTTCCTAATCTGGTAACAGAAATATAGAAAAATATGTAAAAACCCAAAATTTTTGTGCATAGAACTTAGACTCAACTATTTTGCGGAAAAAGTTTGGTCATGTTTGCATTGCTATATTAGCTATATTTTCATTTGTAAAAAAAATTGCATGTCATTCAAGTAAAGCAGAGAAAAATTTAAATAATTGCATCACAAAAAATTAAAAAAGGATATGTGATTTTTGCGTATATCTTCATATAATTGATTCATATGGGGTGTCCCAGGAGTCACACGAAAAGGCATACAAATTGGTCTGGTAACCTCAGGTATGACCCTATGAAACCAGATATTTATGAAAGTAAGGACTAAAAGGCTGTTCACCGTCTAAATACATTTTTTAAGTTAATAGGGTCATACTGTGGTTTCTAGACTATTTTGAAATATGTCCCAGGAGTCACACGATTCTGAACTCTAATGTATTAGGGCAAACCTGTACTTAAAATAGAAGATTCTGAAACGAAATTTTGAAATGTTTTTAGTTTTTATTATATAGTTTAAAATAATTGTTTCTAGAGATGTTGAATTCGACTTGTTTTAAATAAATATCACTGCTCTACAGCCAAAAATACTCTAAACGCGACCATCCTATCTATATGTAAAATCGGTCGCTGATTGCGAAAATAGGGTTCATTTTTAATTCTATGGGAAGGTTTTTGAGATATCGGCAATTTACCGTTATTTGGCCAATGGTTCCACTTAATCCTGTATATATCTTTAACGCAGTAAGCTATCTTCCTTGTGGTAACACCAAACGAAAGAAAATATCATGCGCGACTTGGCTGTATTTACTTGATCGCCTATAACTTTTCCATTTTGCCATGGATTTTCTTCGTTTATAGTTTATTTTTTTGCTAATGGAATGGAGCTTCACGTAAAGGTAAAAACATTGGTTTTAAAGATATTGCCTGACAAAATCAATTTTTTCTAAAAAAAATCGTAAAAAATCGAAGAAAATTCAAATTGAATCGTCAAAATTTCAGAAACTATAAGAGATAGAGAAAAATGTTATGGGAGCCACGAAAAGTAAATTTAATTTTCTTTCGTTCGGTCCCACCTCAAGGAAGATAGCTCACTGCGTTAAAGAGATATACAGGATTAAGCGGAGCCATTGGCCAAATAGCGGTAAATTGCCGATATCTCAAAAACATTCCCATAGAATTAAAAATGAACCCGATTTTCGGAATCAGCGACCGATTTTACATATAGATAGGATAGTCGCGTCCAAAGTACAGACAAAAAATTTCATTTTGTGATCCAGTGTATTTAATCAGAACTTTGAAGTAAATATAAGTATTATTTTGCATTCACTTTATTTTTTTCACTTAATTGGCTTGGTTTCAATTCTGCTGGGAGAGATTTATGAATAACTTGGTCAAAAAGGGCTAAAAAAATAATAAAACTGATTTCAATAATCTAGTATATTACATATTTCGCACTTGTCCCAGGAGTCACAAAAACTTGTCCCAGGAGTCACAATTTTAAATATTCAAAATAGTTAATTGAATTTGAATATATAAATCATTTTTATAGAATATGGTACTATGCAGTATGTTTTTTCGACCATATATACATTGTAAGTAAAAGTTGAATAGTTGAACTAAAAATTGTTTTCGTGCTCATAAAGGTGCAACAAAGGGATTTTTCGGTGTCCCAGGAGTCACACTCATTTACTGAGTAGTTACAAAGCTATTTGTTATTATTTAGCCAATTCTTTTAATGCATTTGTTGTATTGGATATTTATCCATGTCGATAAATATATTTCATAGCAATTTAAGTCCCGATGTCAGTTTTATAATTCAAAGTTGATTAAGCTCTGGAGTCAAATGTCCCAGGAGTCACGATGGAATGTCCCATATATATATTTCAGTATTCATACTGCATTTTTTTCGAATAATTTTTTGTCAATCCGGGAAAGTTATTGTTGTAAAAATTAGGTACCTTCAATGTTGTTGTTGAGTGACTCCGTTATTCGATTTGGGCCTGCACCCTTGAAACAAAGCGCAGCAGAGTCATGCAAGATCATTTGTTACGAATGTGGTGAAGTAACAACAAACAGCGAAAAATCGATAAAAAAAAAGCTGGTGAAGCAGTCGCAAAACAATGAAGCGGCAACGCTCCAATAGCTCCCTCCATCTGGTTTACGTTTGTTATGTTATGTTCAGACACAACCTTAATTGAAAATTAAGAGCCTTCATTCAATTTTCAAGCCCAATGATTCTCAATTTACCATACAAAAATTTACTAAGTTAATGCTTCATTAGAAATTAATGAGTTCCTAATGAAGAACAATTCTGCATGCAACCCTGTTAGAAGCGTTGTTTCATAAGCAAAATTAAATGTCATGTTCAGAGAAATGTCATTAGCGTCAGGGTCCACAAAACAGGTTGTTTCGTCAGATCAGCTGAATTCTTGTTCTTCTTCATCACCTATCAAACTTTTTTTTATTTCTGCTTATTCTATACATGCATTCGTGTTTACGATTGGTAAAAGTTGTGAGCTGAAAGTCAAGTTATTTCGTCCTCCTTGCAGTTTTGACATTTAGGTCACCAGAGCTTGATATTCAGCTCACGGCGTGTATGTGTGTATGTATCTTGAGCCGACCTGTTAAATGGGCCAAGTAAATTAAATATGTCTGAACACCAAATCTAGAGATTTTCAATCAAGCTCAATTGACTTAATTAATTTTTATGTCTGAACATGATATTAGTATGCATTTGTTTTTTTATTCTTATTATTAAATATTTTTTTCTTCATTCATCGCGTTGCGCATGCGCTTTTGAAGTGTGGCGCAAAAGCAACGAAGGCAAATTCGAAAACAAAAAACTGACTTGGGGGACCCGAAACAAAATGCACACTTTGTAGGTACCTACAACAACACGGAATACTTAATTGAAGCAGAAAGAACACCTATGTACCTATCGCCGTTTAAGCTTCATAAACGCCTAACCGACATTTGTGCCAAAAAATCCAATTGAATGCCTGACTCCCAGCTCTACGAATTCAGAGCTGAAAAGGACATTCGAAGGGAATATAGAGCTTCCCAACTACCAAATTTATTGTATGGATCGATAGAGCTGAGCGCCAGGAGTTAAAGTTTAGCAAATCTCAATTCTGGCATAGGGCGTTATGAAAGTTTCACTTAGGCAGTTATGAAGTTTAAACGACGATATGTATTTACTGCGTTTTTATAGCATGGTAACAATAATAACTACAATGAACAAAGCACAAAAGGCAAAGCAGTCAACCAGTCAAGGGTGGCATGGAAAAAGAATAAATTGCGAAAAAAAATGAATGAATTTGCAAATGATTTGTACGTCAATAAAAGTGCGCAAGGCAAGCGTACGAGAAAACGAATAGCTAAGAATGAGTAAGTAGTGCGGACGGAAAATAAAAATAAATAACATATATCGTCGATGCATTTGCAAAACCGCCCATCGACCACTTGCAAAACCGTCTATTTGACATTTGTGGCGAAAATAAGATTTGCAAGCCCTGAACTGCAGACATCGATGAAAACACATACAAATCGTAAAAACATTGGGCCATAGTCATAGTCGTTCACTAAAATCGGTTTTAGTTAAAATCGGTGTTAAATTTAGAACGACGTTTAAAATAGTGGTGTGTCATAGATGAGTTAGAAAGACGTTTTTGCTAAAATTAACCGAAACAGGGTTACCCCTAAAAAATAATCCTAAAAAATAATAAGAATCGCTCTGTTTTTTTTTAAGAAATTTCGAGGGTTTAAAAAGTTCACCCTGTGTTAACCTTTAAATTCACAAAGAAAATAAATAAGCGTATCATCCTTCGACATTTTGGTTTTCGCAAATTTTATTTCTTATTTTGAGTTAAATTTTGAGATAAAAGTACACATTTCATATAAATCGAAATAAACTTGTGATTTTAGGGAACAAAAAGAACTCATGAACCAAACTGGAGCTCAAGAGAAAAAGCTTGTCTGTGGGAAAGCATTTAGTGCCGCCTAACCTATGTATGTCACTCTGATGAATATTTCGACCAAAAATCGTAATTTAGTCAAAACTTCCAAGCCGGGTGAGATTGGAAGTCCCCTATTACTGACAGGCTCCTCAGTATCTATAAAATATTCCACTGTAGCCTTATCAAAGCAATAAAATTTCTCTTCCTCCATTTGGAACGGATCCCATCGGCTTCTATATACCTTTGCTCTCCGTCCCGGGATAGCGCCGTCATAATACTTAGCAAAATCTTGAAAAGTTCTGCTATTTCCAAACATATTTATTAAAATGTCTTCTTTTTACGTTTTATTTACTTATTTTTTATTGAATTCACGTACTCTTTCTATTTTTATACTTTTTCACGACGAATTTCTAGCTTAGAACAATTAGATTTTAAAAAGACGTTCACCTCATTTTAAGGTTAAAACCAGGGCTGCACATTAACGTTATTTTTTTATCAATAACCGAAAAAATATTTTGTTTTCAATTCAACTTTGAAAAATTTTAACGTTAAGTGCTGAACAAAAAAATACTGTTTTGATAATTATCAAAAAAAAAAAATATGAAAAGAAATTTCGTTTTGTTGATTATCAAAAAACAAATATTGAAAAAATTTTGTTTCGGTAGCCAACAAAAAAAATTATCAAAAAAAATAACGTTAATAAAAATTCAAAGTAAAATGAAGCCGTAAGCCCGAAACAAATTTTAATTATTATTTTGTTTTTGATAATCAACGAAACAAAATAATTTTGATAATTTTTTTTTGATAATCAACGAAACGAAATAATTTCAATAATTTTTATTTGATATTCAACAAATAAAAATTTTTTTGTTAATTTTTATTTGATATTCAACAAAACAAAATATTTTTGTTGATATCGTTGTGCAGCCTTGGTTAAAACGTTGTTTTAGTGATAAAACTGTTTTTAAGTCGACTATGACAGAGATAAAATGACGTTTATGCTAACATCATTCTAAGTGTGGTAAAACACTGTTTTAAGTCGACTATGACTACGGCCCATTATTTCAGTAACAAATTTTTAAAATAACGGTTAGTGAAATGCCAACTATCCCACCATCTCTATGGTAAAGCAAGCACACCTTTCCGCTCTCCCATAAAATTTGGGTTTTGTTAAATGGGCGGTTTAGCAATGGCATCGACGATGTGCGAAATTTAACAGTTTAGCATAAAAACGCACACACACTCTCCTCCACTTTTGCACATGCATTCGTTCATAATTAAGCTCGTAATGAGGTCGGCACAGCGAACAACAACAAACAAAGCCTCGATGATGACGCCGGCGGCGATACACGTACGTCTACGCCAGCAGACGCCACAGAGTTAATTTTGAACGAATTTACATGGTGAGAAATGGGTCGTGGGCATTCCGACAATACGTCAAAACTCTTGTATGAATGTATGGTGACGGATCCCTGGAATGTGTCTTTGGGGAAATTTCATTTTTGGCAAAAATGTCACGCGGTATTTTAGGTACTTGCTCGATATGGGGTGTTTAAACTTTAAACGACGATATGTAAGTAATTATCTGCACAATGTTAACATAAAATCAGCTGTTTGCTTGTTGTGGTATCTTTTTAGTAAACTACTACGAATTCATCTCCCTTCGAGCTTATCTTGTTAAATTTTTCTATTTTGAACAAGTTTGGCAATTTTTTAAGTAAAAAATTTATTTCAAAATGTTACGATTTTTTAGTAGTCAGTGGCTAAGATATTTTTTCTCTGTGTATTTACTGTACTTATACAGTATGGTGATATTTCTTTATGCTAATTTTGATTAAGTACGTGGTAAGTATCTATTTTTAATTTACGCTCGAAAAAATTTACATATTCAATAACTTCCGGTCCTTTCACCTTACAGAATGTGGTCTTACGTTAGTGATGGGCGAGTCCGAGATGTTTAGACAATCGAGAGAATCGCCATCGTTGCAAAATCACAATCGAGTCAAAAATTGACTCGCTACTCGACTATACAATCGAGATGTTTTTGCGATTGTTCCGAGTCAGCGAGTCGGAGGTTGTTTCGATGACATCTCGACTACACAACCGAGATGTTTTTGCGATTGTTCCGAGTCGGCGAGTCGGAGGTTGTTTCGATGACATCTCGACTACACAAGCGAGATGTTTTTGCGACTGTTCCGAGTCGGCGGGTCGGCTGTTGTTTTGATGATTTGTTTT
The DNA here is from genome assembly GCA_960531455.1 of Urophora cardui. Lineage (NCBI taxonomy): Eukaryota > Metazoa > Arthropoda > Insecta > Diptera > Tephritidae > Urophora > Urophora cardui. Next base: position 2,034,956 of record OY482670.1, read on the forward strand.
AGTTGATAAAATAAACTGAATGAGTGTTGTTGATGAAGAAAGTAGGATTGTTAATGGAAGTGAGGCAAATACATATGTAAATAAATGAACCAAATTGAAAAATATGCTATATATAGACGCTGCATTTTTGCAATCACAATTAAAGAGTGTCGTGCTTAATAAATACAATTAATTATTTAAACATTAATACATTAATAAATTTTCTGAAGTGAGACGCTTACGAAACAAATTAATTTTACGAGCAGTGACAACGGCAATAGATTTGTACCACTGTATACTTTTTTAAGCAATTTTGATATTCAAGCGGCAACAACAAATGTTATGCATTTTTTGCAGCGAGTCCGAAATGTAGGGTTGCTTTGAAAACGAGAGGAATCATTGGCGAGTCCGAGATGCTTTAGCGATTGTTTCGACTGACGGCAATTTACGACTTGACTCGAATACGAATGAAAACCATCGAGACCATTCGAGATGTTTCAACAATCGAGAGAATCGAATAAAACATCTCGGACTCGCCCATCACTATCTTACGTACATATGGGTCGTACATGTCACATATTTTGTTCGTTGCCCTTTTCTGTCACACTGCGTTCTTATAGCCACATCAATATCTATTGTTGTTTTTTTTACTTTATGCTTAATTGTAGTGTATAAATATGTAAATAAATAAATGAGCTACTCAAATTTGGTTTGCGGCTTGCGGCATTTGTGACATAAATAAATATGCAAGTATGTGGAAATCAGTAACAAAATTGTTGTTGTTACTCTAATACCATGTTTACATATAACGAGATTTTCAGTAAATCTCGATTCGCCAATCTACCCGTTTACATATAACATGAAATCTGGATTTGCTGGGAGAGCGATTGTCAACTGTCAATTTTCCTTACCTGCATGACCCAATAATAATATGGTCGTAGCAGTCAAAAGAGAATAGGCAACTACCGTTCGATGGCTGTTTTCACGAATGTAAAAAACAGATATTTTGTTTTTATTTAACTTGAAAAACGCTAGCAAACACACAAGCTTTTGCACGATTAACACGTTAAAGAAAGTATAATTAACAAGTAAGGAAGCCTAAGTTCGAGTGGAATCGAACATTAGATACTCAGCTGTTTGCTTTCATTGTTTGTTTGCGTTTGATGGAAACACGGTGTAGGTACTTTATATAAATCGAGTGCTGAATAAAGTGGGCAGTCATCCAACTAAGCTTATGAATATTATTCTTTGTGCAAAATTTCATCTCTTTATGAGTTACAAAGATGTCACGTTACAAATTCCCAAATTGTGTTCCAGAAATATCTTTGTTAAAAAGTAGGCGTGGTCATAAACAGATTTCAATAAATTTTTGCGTGTCTATTAACACAAGTTATAAAAGTGTATAAACCAAGTTTCGTCATAATATCTCAATTATTTGTCGAGTTATGGGCTCCGAAATCTCGTTGATTCCTTTGTCTGAAAAGAGGCGGTGCCACGCCATTTTCCGAAATTTTTCTATTTTTTGTTTCCGATCTATTGTAGAACTCATGCCACAAAATTTCAATGAATTATCTTTATATTTGACAGAGATATCGCTTAAAATGTTTTTATTAGGTCACTTTATAAGAGCCATATATAAAAGTGGGCGTGGCCCTCAACCGATTTCGGAAATTTTTCGTCCAAACATTTGACTAAGTAAGTATATCACGCGTACCAAATTTCATCGATATATCTTCAACGGTTTCTGAGTTATGACATATAAAACTTGCAAGGTTTGACCCTTAATAAGTGGGCGTGGCACCGCCCATTTTCCAAAATGTCATCAAATTTCTTCCTAGGGGCCTGAGCTCAACACGTGGATAAAATTTCATCGCTCCAGCTGTATTAGTGACTGAGATACCAAATTTCCGATTTTTTCTATATAGGAAAAGTGGGCGTGGTCATGGTCCGATTTCGCCCATTTTCAATACCAACCGTCCCAGTCTCGATACCAACCTGCATTTCAAATTTCATCAAAATATCTCAATTTTTGCGCGAGTTAGAGTGTTTACAGACGGACGGACAGACGGACGGACGGACAGACGGACGGACGGACGGACGGACGGACGGACGGACGGACGGACGGACATGGCTCAATCGATTTCTCTTTTCACCCTGATCATTTTGATATATATAAGTCTATATCTATCTCGATTATTTCACTCTGTTACAATCCACCGTTATGTGATTAAAACTATAATACTCTGTGTACTAGTACAGCTGAGTATAAAAAAAAAAGACGATCATTTCATAACCTATAAAACAGAAAGAAGAAGAGCGACTTGCTATTGCGATACGATTCTTGTTGGGCCATACTCACTGGCGTCCATTTTGTTTACTTTTCATTTTGACGTGTCTCCCAAATTCGCCAAAAAAATATCGATAACACGAAGAACACAGGGTTGCATTGAGTAAACTATCGTGATAATCTCGAGATTCATTTTAAATCGCGAATTTTTGGTAGCGGATTTTTGTATGGCAAACCTCGAATTTCAATCGAAGATTTTGTGTCAACCTCGAAAAAAGTAGATAATCTCGTATATGTAAATGGCCTATAAGCCAAGTCTAAAGTTAAATCGTTTATGTATTTATTTACAAAAGTATGGCAAATTTATGTCTGAAAATTAAGATAGATAGATATGCATACATACATACTTAAATTCAATTTTCGGATATAGTGAGTAGTATTCTTAATCTTATGAGTTCATTCTACGATCAAACTATAAGACCAACGTCAACTTGGGTGTTTTACATACATACATATGCATGTATAAAGTTTCCAATAATAAATAAGTATGAAGAGGAAACCACTGATAAACTTTTGCATACATATGTACATACATTAATGACAAGGACACAATAAACATAAACAGGAAGTTAAATGCTGATAAAAAGTACTCACCATTTCGCTGTCGTCTCCAGGCGCAGCTCGTGATACGATGAAGTGAATTGAAATTTCGCTGCACGTTTATTGACGCGCTGCAAACGCTTCCAAACGCTGCCCATAACGCTGGCAGCTGCCGCGGTGGATGTCTGCAAGTGCTGCAGTGCACCAACTGTTGCTTTATCGATTTAAGCGAAGAAAATCCAAAAAGAAAAAAACTCAAAACAGCACAACAGCAAATGAAACAAAAGGCGCTGAGTTGAGTTGAGTTGTGGGCAAGTAATTGGCTGATGTACAAATCAAGTTGACCGGAGCGTTGCCGGTTTTTGCAGTGTCGATTTACTTATTGTTAACACTTTTTGGTTTGGGTTGGTGTTTTGTTATTTGGTTAAGCTATACCAAGGCAATGTTGGTATTTTGTTAGATTATTATTTTTTTTAAGATTTTGTTTTAGTTTTGGGAACCTTTCGCCTTGCTTCTTTTACATAAAGCTGGAATAAAAATAATGCATTACATTTTTTATTTATGTATGTACATATGTATATTGTATGGCATTTTATCACTGCCGGAATTTAGCGTTTTTTTTTGCGTTGATACTAAACTCAACTCCGTGGTATGCATCGCCCTCCAAAACTAGGCATAAAGAAAGGTTTCAACGTGATAACCACTAAATATGTTCATTTATATTTAAATACATATTTATGTATGTATGTAAGTATGCATGTAGATATCGTTTAAAGTGGTGATTTAATCAAGTACTTAGTTACTGACGCTAAAACAAAAGCAAAGACAACAACACCAAATGCGATTTTCTTCAATGCTTTCAGTTCAGGTAGCCTGTAGTAGGTGTGGAAAACTATCGCCGATACTATCGATATATCGATAGTCTGTTCCACTCGATAGTATTTTCGATAGTTTTCGACTATCGATGATACTATCGTCACTGAACGAAGTACTAAACTTGCAGTGATTGATGTTTATTTCGTGTATACCGACTATTAGTATTTAATAAAATCAGGTGTTGGTAACCCTGAAATGTAGTTGTGCGGTTGGTAGCACTTTTTTCCGAAAAAGAAGCGCGAAGTGTTCACATGTAAAAGTGTTAATCTGCAATACAAAAGTTAATTTAATCGTTTAATAGTCGTCATTTAATAGTCTTTTTCAAAAATGGATGATGGTCCTTCCGCAAAAAAGTGCAAACTCTCCGCTGTGTGGAATCACTTCACGAAAAGCTCACAAAGCAAGCCAAAGGCGGTGTGTTGTTACTGCAAAAAATGCTTTAAGTCCAGTGGTAATACGAGCAACCTGTGGGACCACTTAACTCGTTGCGGATTTTACCAAGCTTCAAAACACCGACAGTGGCTGCATTGCAAACAAAGCAGCGGTACTTGGAACAGCTCAACTGTGACCAAAACACGGATCCCCTTATGTTTTGGAAAGTATGTTTGTTTGATGTACATATATATATATATATATATATAATTGAATATGTTTTGTATTAATTTTTCAGGTCAATAATAATATGCAGTTTGATTCACTCCCATCATTTGCAAAGAAATATTTATGTATACCAGCATCGTCTGTGGAGTCAGAAAGAATCTTCAGCAAGGCCGGTTTGGTTGTTAGTGAGCGCCGAACAAGGCTAAAGACGAAAACTGTAGACGTCCTGATCTTTCTAAACAAAAATATTGAAATGCCTTAGAGCGACATGACTAAAATCACACAATTTCATTTCATATTTTCAGTATTCTTTGTTTAACATACCAAATTATTACAATAAAACACAACTTAGTTCAACAAATGTTATTATTATGAATTAAAATGTCTCGATAGTATCGATATATCGATAGTACCAGTCGATACTATCGACACCTATCGATAGTCAGGACTATCGATAGTTTTCCACCCCTAGCCTGTAGTGTTTTGTAGAAATAGAACGAGATTTGCTGATACATCGGCATTTTCTTCAGAAGAAACAAGAGGCATGCAATTCTTTTCTAATCCATGATCTTAAGAACATTTGCTTTGCCGCTGATTCTCGTCGTTGTCTTTTTGCTCATGTAGTTTTTGTTAATTTTGTCGTCATGCGGTTTTCTGGCAATCTTTTGTCGGTCCACTTATATGTACCTATGTACATATGTATGCATGTATATTTCTGGAGCAATTTTGTATATTACTTATGTAGATACTTGTTCCTATAAAATTCTGGAACATACATATGTATGTACTTTGTTTCACGCCTGTACCGATTAGTTTGTAGCCTTTCGTGTTAATAGCTATTGTTTTCGTCCACAGCGCTTATTGTTGTTGTATAGTTAATAGTTTCAGCAAAAAATTATTAAGTACCTACAATGCTATAAATAAGAAGTGAGTTCGCATGTCGGGATTAGAATTTGGTTTAATTTCATCTTTTAAATGTTTTCGTTATTTGTTTCATATATATTTTCCTTTTTGAGCTCCAGGCCACAAATTAAATTAAAAACAATTTTTAATTTTAATTTTTATTTTTAATTGTCAATATTTCGATCTCAGCCTGAGATCATCATCTGGACTGGAAAAACAAACACAATGATTACATTTATATACATATGTATATGTATTGATCAAACCTGTTAAATAATGATTATTAATCGTAATGATTACCGGCTTGATTGATTATTTTTTCAACTGTCCATTTAATGATTGATTACCCATTGTTTTCAAATTTTAATGATTATTTTGCAATTACCATTAAAAAAAATCAAAAAAAATCATAAAAAATCAAAAAAAAAAGAAAAATAATCATAAAAAATCAAAAATAATCAAAAATAATCAAAAAAAATTATTTTGATTGTTTTTGATTATTTTTGATTATTTATGATTTTTTTTGATTTTTTTTGATTTTTTATGATTTTTATTTGATTTTTTTTGATTTTTTTTAATTTTTATCAATATGGTTTAAAGAAATATGCACATTTGTACGTATGCAGGTATGTATATAGCCTTTTAAGGCAGACTCCCGACGGTAGCTTGATGGTAGTACCGGGGGGTTCGCTTCGATGAGCGTAGGTGGTGTAGTGCAGTTAAAGTCCCACACTAACAGGATAAAGGCTCTATATGCTTCCTCCTCGTATATTTGTGCAGAGAGGCATACACATTTATACATATCTTACATGCTTGGAATTATTGTTAATTTGTCATTGACCGTACATGGTACGATGCACGTTTATATCTAATTATTTATCTTTATGAAAAATTGTTTAAAGTGGCCAAATCAAACATTTTAGTGTAACATTCGCTGTTGTACTAACTCATAAATTGGGCTTTAATACAGAATTTCTCGTAGTTAGGTATACAATGAAAATCAACTAATATTGCGCTGTCTTCGACTGTATCGAGACTTTATGACATTCATGAATGAGGAAAAGAAGCGATACATAGTCTCATTTTCATTAATTTATACAGTGAATTATGTGTGTTATTTATGGAGATGTTATAGTCCAAAATGTCTATATCTGAACAATCCGTTGTATGGGACCTATATGTTATAGTGGTCCAATTTCTCTTAAGAAGTCACCCAAGTACCAAATTTCAAGTAGATATCTCAAAAAAATGAGGGATTAGTTTGCGTTTATACAAACGACGCAGCTCATGATCCTCATCATAGCGGTTATATTTTGGTGGATCTGTCATGCCTCCTTCTGCATTTTCCGTGAGTTTGTCTGTATATTTTATTGCCAAATTTAAAATAATTCTGGTCCAGGGTTATTTTCAGCGTATTTACGATCTCTGTTGCAATGTCTTTGTTCGTTTTCTCTGTCAGTATTTTAGTTAGAGCTTTTAGTATTTCTGTCTTTGGTATCGAGGGGTATAGATCCTTCACGTAAAGTGATACCTGTTTTGAGTCCTTGGGTACGTTCAGAATTCTTAGTTTGTTGACTAGTTCCGATGTGTTTTTGATTGCTAGTAGCATATTTAGATGTTTTGAAAGTCTATATCCTGGTGCCGATTTAAGGTGTTCCTGTTTTGTGGATTTTAGGTAGTGAGATCAGTGATGGGGCAGATGGATTCATTGCTGTGAGAGTGTAGGCTACTTTGCTGTCTCTTATTTTTTTCGCTTGTTTTATTGCACGCTTTATTGCCATTTGGTATTCTTCCGTTGGGTCTTTTCTCATCACTCCGCAGCCCATTTCTTTGATTAGTTGACCTGTTTTTGCGGTGTATTCCTCTTCCTCCATTAGCACAGTTGTATTTCCTTTGTCTGTTTCACACTTCATCAATTTTTTCAAAAAAGGAAAAATTCTTAATTTCATATAAGTTGTATTTATTGTTCATCATACGCCATACCGTTTCAGCCCTAGTTATTGCCCTATTGTATTCTTCTAAAAGGCAGAAATATTATGTACTTACGTTCCGACATTGTTCCTCAAATAGGATTATTTGGGAATTTGTATTCGTCTTCGCATGCCTACTACATAATAAAGCAGTAGACGATTTGCTATGTTGCAAATAGATTTACGTAAAGATAATCTCTGTCATAATCAGAATTCTTTATTCGCTCTTCCCTGTCCTTATACTGAACATAAAAATGAATCTTCCCAAGGTGTAGGAAGGGTTTGTATCCGTATCTAGTACGAAAAACTTCGAACGAGCCAAGGTCTATACAAATTTTGTACTTCTAAATTTGTCGACATTTTAATTAGTGCAGTTGTCGCTGTAGAATACACAATGACTTGGATACACCTGTCCCCATATTTACTGCAGGGTTACGTACTTTAATATGCGTTCACATACATTTGTACAAACAAACTTTATGCCTCTCTGACCAAACATACATGCCTACCTGAATACTTATGTGCATGCGTATCCAAATTTCTTTACAACAATATTGAAAAAAATCAAACAAAATAAAAAAAAATCATAAACAATCAAAAAAAATCAAAAATAATCATAAAAAATCAAAAATAATCAAAAACAATCAAAAAAAATTATTTTGATTATTTTTGATTATTTTTGATTTTTTATGATTATTTTTGATTTTTTTTGATTTTTTTTGATTTTTTTTTGATTTTTTTTAATGGTAATCATTAAAATTACTTTTTTTCAGCAAAAGAATTAAAATAATGATTACCAATTAAAAAACAAAACAATTTAATTGATTACTAATCCTAATCGGAATTTAACAGGTCTGGTATTGATACATATCGCACCCTAAATCATAAAGGTCCCCACAAACAGAAGCGATACGATACAGCCCACATATGCAAATCGTATCGCGTTCTACACGACTTTTACTGTGTGGGCTGTATCGTATCGCTCCTGTTTGTGGGGACCTTAAAGGGGCACAACTCACAATTTTTCGAAATCGAGTTTTTTTCATAAACGGGTATACGGAACATATCTCTGGAGATTGCCAAAAAAAACTTTTGAATAACTGTCTCTTTCGACCGAAAAATAACCATTATACTTGGCCCTTTGCCATACGATTGCTTGTAATGAAAAAAAGTTTTTTGGCTCTCCTGAAAATTTTTGAATTTTGAGTTGTGCCCCTTTATGATTTAGGGTGCGATATGCTTAAATATAAACATAAACAGAGAAGCGAAACTTACACAAATCCCTTGTTTTAATCGACTGACTAGAAAATCAACAAAAAATATGGAACAGGTAACATTGGAAAAAATGAACAATGTAAACAAAATTTTTGGAGACATACATATATAAGAAACATGAAAATGTAAACAATTGAAAATATACCGTAATGGTAAACAAAAATATACAGGAACAACAATACATTGGAATAAGACGAACAGTAAGACATAAATATATACACATATGGACACTGAAATAGGTGTAAAAGTTTTTCTTTCACAGCCTTACAGCATTCGCAATTAAAACGAAGTTTTGCTTAGTTATATGAATAATGTACGTTACTAAGACGAATTATGTTAAAATTATTTAATTTCATTTATTTAAAGGAAAGTTATATCGGATAAACAAAAATCTCCTGGACACTGAAATAGGTGTGCAGGACTTTTTTTTTCAAAATCTCAAAAATAATTCAGTTAAAACTGCTTTATTCAATTGGTTTTTATTAGATAGTATATCTGTCATTGTTTTGTATAACTTTGGCTAATCTATTGGTTATGGATGTAGTTAATTTGTGGCAGTTTTCTAATGGAGTAGTAGTAGGAGTAGTTCCCGCGCTTTCTGCCAAAATGGAGCTTTCTTTGGAAATGAAAAGGCTGTCAATCATCTCTGAATATCACTACGCAAGGTCTAAATTGGTTTTGGATCAGGCAATTCGCTTAGCCATTCCATACAGGTGACATTTGCATCGTGGAAAAATTCAAACCCCAATCACCCAAACGTGCTTTGGGTCGTTTTCTTGTTGAAAATTCCTTTTATGTGACATGTTTCCTTGGCAATATGACAGCTTAAGAATCTGCTAAATATCCCTGTACTTTATAACGTACAATGTCTCCTTTCGCGAAAATAACAGACCAACACTTTTCTAAGTTGCACATCCTTAAACCATCATGTTTCCACCCCAAACTATATAGTCCATTTAATGCATCACAGATGGAATTCTTTGTTATAATATTTGTGGACGTGATTCCAGAAGTTCATTATGTCGCCCAAACGGCAAAGGATTTGCACCATTATACATCTAAAAGACGATTAGGCAAGTGGGTGGAAACATAATGTGCCACTTGGTAAAGTCTTGGTCTGTTATTTTCGCTAAAGGACACATTGGCCATTATAAAGTACATTGTATTGCATTGTTATAATTGTTGTCTAATGACCAAATTTCTATATACATGAGCGCAATTGTCAGTGTCGGACTTAAAGTTCATTCTCTTTGTACTAGGGGTGTTCAAAATGTGTAGCATTTCAAGCGTGTATCGCTTATGATAGTGTTTTTCATTGTCTAAAATTGCTACATTGTCAAAATCTGGATAATGTCCCGTACTGCCGCAATGGTATGACAAGGCTGTCTTGTTGTCCGAAGAATTATTCCTTAGTTTTATATTGGACTTATGAGCGGAAATCCTTGTCTTTAATTTGGATTTTGTTGTCCCCACATATACCTTTTCGCATACGTGGGACCCGTCACCACTGCATGGAATTTCATACACAACGTTGGATTTCTCATATTTCGGGATTTTGTCCTTAGTATTGCTGTATAAGAGTTTTAAGGAATTGTTGTATGTAAATGCGATATTATAATTTTCTTTGTATATACTGGACCTTTTTATTCTTTCCGATATCCCCGGGACATATGTCATTGCTTTATATATCTTTGGTTCTTTATTTGATCTCTCTAATTTATTTCCAACGTAGAAGAGGTTTATCATTTTATTTGTCAAGTAGGAAGGAAAATCGTTGTTTGTCAGAATTTTCTTAATTAAAGGGATATTTTTCTTGTGGTATATTTTGTCACTTATGGAGAGTACTCTAAGTAGTTATAAAATTTTTTTGGCAGTTATTTGTTTCAGTAAGAAAACTGGCACGCACGCATGTTCTGGCAGCTACAGAAACCGTCAAAATAATATATACAAAGGACAAAAGAGTAAAGAGCTTCAAAATGACCAACTCCACTAATTCGAAAGATTTTTTTCTTCAATCTTTCGCCTACTTTTTTAAGGAGCTGCATAGAGGTATGTATATGTATATGAATTTTCTTTAGGAGGAAAATGTAAGATATGTATGTATGTCTGTAAGTATGTATTTTGCACAACGTTGTTCTTCTGTCCGTGAGAACTGTGTTGATATTAAATAAATCACCCCAGCGAGTTAGGGGGCTTAGAATATAAGAGTGGTAAGGAATGCCTGCCGTAAGAGGCGACTAAAATCCACCGGCCTAGAATGTCGATAATGGCCAAAAAATTATTCGCACGACAGTCGGGCTAGTGTCAGAAGAGAGAAGTATCCGAGCGTACCGGATTTATCAGGCAAAAGACTGTCACTTTCCCTACACTACAAATAACCTTCGGGGTGTCTTTGTTGCTACAACAACAACAACAACAAAAACAACAATAAATCACCGCATACTTTTTTTATGACCATCACTATATTTAAATATGTACGGATATGTATATATCGACGCTTCCAAACAATACTGTACTAAGTCTGAAAACTGTGTGTTTGCTGGAGAAGCTCTCAAGTTTAAATTCGATATGAAACTTCAGTTGTATGCTAAGTATATATTCGCATGTAACTTCTACTTGGATTGAGAGGTCAATACCAAAACTCGATACCATTTAAGTTAGGGTACGCTTTATGTAAAAGCATAAGAAAATATAGAAACTTGCTAGGTACGTTGTTTTTCATGGCAAGCTTTAAATTTTTTTGTTCTGTAAAAATCTCGAGTTGTAATATACATATGTACACTATTGCTTATAACTTTTGATTAGATTGTCCGTTGTATACCAAAACTTTACAGCATCCAAATTAAGACACGCTCTACTTAAAAACACCAAAAACGGGAAAACGTATTAAGTCGACTTAGTACAGTATTGTTTGGAAGCGTCGATATGTATGTATACGATTGTGTGTCTGCCACTGTTGAAATCAATCATTCTCGAGTTACTTATTTATAGATGCGCTAAAGCGAGATTGTCAGAAATTATAAATGTGCAATAGGTATGTATGTATGTATGTATACATAAGTATGTATGTATGTATGTACATTAGGGCGGAGTGAAATGGGGCTTTTTTGAAATCATTATTGCTCTACCTGCAGAAAGTTGCCTTTCTAGTACAGAAGTAAGACTGCAAAATATTATTGACCTAGTCCTTTATTTGGAGGTGCCCCAATTCATTAAAGAATGGATAAAATGCTCCAGATGCATAAAATTAATTTGCTAATTTCTCCTAAAACTATACGTAATTTTCCGGTGAAAAATCTTTAAATCAGTAGCTTTGTTCAATAACTCAAAATTTTTAATTGCTTTTACAAATAGTTGCGAATTTTATGTTCAATAACCCAAAAAATTTGCAAAAGAGAGCCAAATTGGGAGAGTAAGTCTTAGAGAGAGTTGAAAATAGTTGCAAGTAAAATTTTCACTTGCAACTACTTGCAGCTTTAAAAAAATAGAAGCGTCAAAAACATATGATCACAAAAACTCAATTGGAAATATGCAAACATTTTAATCGCAAATTTCTAATTGCTTACTAAATAAATTAGCGTAAAAAGGAATCTTGACGATGTTGTGGAATATCCAAAGTAGATTTTCGTCTTCCTAATTCATTTATTTACATTCATTTTCAATTTCAAAGATTTCAATTACAACCTAACCTAAAAATCAAATTGTGAAAACAGCGCATCAGCTGTTTACTTGCAAATGTTTACGACTTTGTGTTCAATAACTTTGGTTGATAATTTTCTCTTTTTCTCGTTTTTACTCCTAATTTGTCACTGACGCTCTTCTTGCAAGTAAAGTTGTTGAACAAAGCTAGTGTCTCCAAGCTTATACAAAAATTCTGAAAATTCGAGAAAATTTTTTTGAAATTTTGGAAATTTCCTCGAATTTTCAGAATTTTTGTATAAGCTTGGAGACAGTGACTTAAACGTTTTTCTTCGGAAAATTACCTATAGTTTTAGGAGAAATTAGCAAATTAATTTTATCTAGCAAATTAATTTTATGCATCTGGAGCATTTTGTCCATTCTTTAATGGAATTGGGGCACCTCCAAATAAAGGACTAGGCCAATAATATTTTGCAGTCTTACTTCTGTACTAGAAAGTCAACTTTCTGCAGGTAGAGCAATAATGATTTAAAAAAAAGCCGCAATTCACTCCGCCCTAATGTACATACATACATACATAAGTACTTATAAAGTGTAAACCCAATACACACATAATGAAGCAAATTACAGCGGTTTTGCCTTTAGAACTCCACGCTAAAAAATTTAAATTTTATTTTGCTCTATTTATTTATTTTTATACTCAGCTGTACTAGTACACAGAGTATTATAGTTTTAATCACATAACGGTGGATTGTAACAGAATGAAATAATAGAGATAGTTATAGACTTATATATATCAATATGATCAGGGTGAAAAGAAAATCGATTGAGCCATGTCCGTCCGTCCGTCTGTCCGTCTGTACGCACGATAACTCGCGCAAAAATTGAGATATTTTGATGAAATTTGAAATGTAAGTTGGTATCAAGACAGGAACGGATGGTATTGAAAATGGGCGAAATCGGACCATGACCACGCCCACCTCCCCTATATAGTAAAAATCGGAAATTTTGTATCTCAGTCACTAATAGAGCTAGAGTGATAAAATTTCACACACGTATTGAGCTCAGGCCCTTATGAAGAAATATGGTGAAATTTTGGAAAATGGGCGGTGCCACGCCCACTTATTAAGGGGCAAACATTGAAAGTTTTATGAGTCATAACTCAGAAACCGTTGAAGATATATCGATGAAATTCCGTACACGTGATATACTTACTTAGGCAAATGTTTGGACGAAAAATTTCCAAAATCGGTTGACGGCCACGCCCACTTTTATATATGTGTATTATAAAGTGGCCTAATAAAAACATTTTAAGCGATATCTCTGTCAAATATAAAGATATGTCATTGAAATTTTATAGCAGAAGTCCAACTGCGGACATAAAATGAAAAACACAAAAATTTTTGAAAATGGGCGTGGCACCGCCTCTTTTTAGACAAAGGAATATACGAGATTTCTTAGCCTATAACTCGATAAATAATTGAGATATTATAACGAAACTTGGTTTGTACACTTTTATAACTTGTGTTAATAGACACGCAAAAATTTATTGAAATCGGTTATGACCACGCCTACTTTTTAACAAAGATATTTCTGGAACACCCTTTGGGAATTTGTAACGTGACATCTTTGTAACTAGAAGTCAAAAAGGAATGAAATTTTGCACAAAGAATAATATTCATATGCTTAGTTGGATGACTGATAAAAATATTGAGAATGGGCGTGGCTACGCCCACTTTATGCGGCACTCGCTTTATATAAAATACGCCGTGTTTCCATCAAGCGCAAACAACCAATGAGTGTATACAGCTGAGTATCTAATGTTCGATTCCACTCGAACTTAGGCTTCCTTTCTTGTTTTTTTTTTTTTGTTTTTGTTGCTTTCTAACGATTGAAAAGAGAAAACGCAATTTAAATGTTTTCATGTGGAATTCTAGGTAAGTAACGCAATTTCAATAAGACCAGTCAATACGGAATTATTTAGGCAGAGAATTATCGTGGCAGATTGTTTCATTGATAACCTGTTGAACTGATTTGCAATGTCAAGCTAAACATATGTATAATATATAGTATATTATGTAGATATGTACGTATTTCATACATATTTTCGCACATATGTACATATATTTACTAAGCACCGATTACATGTTATTTTAAAGTTTCTGAATGAATGCGTTTACTGTCATGTCGCAGTCACATTTTTTTGCTGTTATAACGCCACAGTAGCTCCTCCCAAATAAGCAACACTTCTAGGGTTTGAGTTTTATTCTCCTTCCCGCAATTTTGACTCGATGTTTTTGACATTCGATGAACAAAATCGAAGTTCTTGCGGTCCTGCTTTTATCTGTTATGCTGTTTCCTAGTGTCCCTATTTTTGTATAAATATCCTACATATGTATGTATGTATGTACATGTAATCGCTGTCTCCAACCGGCATTCCACTTCGCCGGAGTTTTTAATAATATGCGGTCCGTCAAGCATCGGCAAATGGGCGATCTGTGGGTAGTTTAAACTTTCATAGTGCAACTCAACCCAAAACGCTCAGTTGCAAGGTGATGTACATACATACATACATATGTATTTACAAAAAGTAAAGGGAAGCAACTACGTGAGTTTATAGAGCGTAAGCGTTGCACGCAATTTCTGCCTACTTAAAGACATGCATACATACAACATACATACATACCTACCTGAAATACAGTACATAGGAACATTTGTACCTACATTCCAAAGAATTGCAATGCAACGCATTCAAACAAACTCAAGTATGAGCTATTCATCTTGGATATTTGCTATATTGGAATTTCATATAACGCCTCCGTGAAAATTCTGATGTACATACTTATGCGTGTAGGTACCTATCCTATCCTTCAAAGGAATTAATTAAAATTTTCGTTATGCTTGAAGCGAATATGAAAGGTATGCGTTCCTTAAGCCGAAGAGTGCAAAATACCGCTGAACTTATGAGAATGGAAAGCCTCGCAAACATCCTTGAAGTATGTTTCTGTTGCAGGCAGGGATTGCAAATAAATAATTTTCAAATTTTGTCTCAAAAAATTATGCTGAAAGTGAAATGGTAAATGCAAAAGATGTACACAAAAAGGCGCACAGATATAAGTAATAACTGTAACAGAGACTACCACTAGGTGCATTAATATTTATTTTTTTTTTTTCAATTTATGTATGTATATAAAAAAAAAATATTTTTATATATTTATTTTTCCGCTTAGAAATAAAAATTTAATTAATACAATGCCGAAATGTACAATTGAAGTAATGATGAAGTTTTTTTGTTTTTAATTGGCTAGCAAGATATTTTTAATGCATAAGTATTGGGTAAGTGGAAAATTAACTGAAAACTATAAACAGCGACTCTGCGGTATATATGTATGTATGTATGTACATAGCTATTTCGAAAAGTGCTTAAATTCAGGGACCCAACCAGTTATGACTTTTATGATAAAAGTTACGATCAAAAAGTTATTTTTTGACTTTAATTTTTTTCGGCAGACTATAACTGTTAAAAGTTAACTTTTATTTTTTCAGTCAAATAATAACAGTTAAAATGTGACTTATTTTTTCCGGCAAAAATAAAAGGCAATTTGAAATTACAAAGAGACCGTTAGCCAAACTAGGGTAAATTTGGTATCAATGGACTCGTCGTAAGTCCTAGATTCCAACGACATATAATACATGTATATATATACAATTATATATGTACATATATTATGACCAAATATGTAATCTATGTTATTGTATGGTGAAAATATCAAGCACTTATAAAAAACTGCCAAAAATCAAACCGATTTCCTAGAAAGCTGAAAGTTACACTTTGTTAAGCTAAAATTATTTGGTCTATAAGACTGTATACTCAGAAGTTTTCTAAAAACTAAAAAAAAAAATTTTTCGAGTTAAACTCTCAAAAAGAGCGAAGAATAAAAGGCAATTCGAAACTACAAAGAGACCGTAAGCCCAACTAGAGTAAATTTGGTATCAATGGACTCGCCGTAAGCCCTGGATTCCAACGACATATAATGTATGTACAGTCTGTCAATTAGTTCTTTGAACAATGAAAACAGTTCAGAATATTGTTTTCATACTGGTATTTGGTCAACTAAGATAACTTTTTAATATTAAACTAAATATGTTTACAGCATTTAGGGCCCAAAAAATCCAAAACTTAAAGCATTGACCAAACAGAAAAAAAAACAAAAGTTCAAAAAATTAGAAAAGACACATTGTAAATTAATTTTTTGGAATTTTTTCACATGTGACAGAAACTGAAAAAAAGCAGACCTGATCGTTGAAATTTTGGTATGATGGCCACTAGCCTCAACCACACATTGTACACGAAGGGTCATGGAATGAATCAGGCCCTTCAGCCCATGAATTTCGCGTAGTTTATGCCATTTTTCCTGAATGGCATTAATTACAGCCTTTTTCGCTAGTAGACCCTCGTTTTCTGTCTTGTTATTTCAAGAAAGGCCAAAAATCTTTGACTGGGCTTAAGCTGGGACTTTGGGCAGGTGTATCCATTGCTTTGGTGCAATTATGCAGTATCCAAGTCCTGCACAGCAACGATTTGTTATTAGGATCGTTGTTCAGGTACAGCTTGTACTTTAATTTATTGGCGTTTTTTGGTTAAAAAATGCAAATTTTTATTGCGATCTTCGACTACTCGTCAAGCTAAAACTACTTCATCATTGGTTGTTCTCGAAATTTTTCCGTGTCCATAGAGATGCATCGTGCGTATTTTTGTTTCATCGCGAAAAAGAACATCAACACAGCTCTGCTACAGAAGAATATTAGACCAAATTGTCTGCAATAATGTGGAGTTGTTTATCCTCCAAGGGTGTTGGCGGACTGCGGATTTTTAATGACCTGATGATGAAGTAGTTTTAGCTTGACGAGTAGTCGAAGATCGCAATAAAAATTTGCATTTTTTAACCAAAAAACGCCAATAAATTAAAGTACAAGCTGTACCTGAACAACGATCCTAAAAACATTCGAAATCGGTTTAGTAGTTTTTAAGTAATTGCAATTTAAAAAATGGCCGCTGTGGTGCAGTGGGTAGAGTGCTCGCCTGCTACGCCAGAGGTCCCGGGTTCAAACCACGGTCCGAGCAAAACACCAAACCAATTTTTCTAATTAGTAAAAATCCAATTATTGGGTTTTTAAGAGCAGCGGTCACCTCTCGGCAGTGGGCGGCATACCCTCCGAGAGTATTTCTGCCATGAAAAAGCTTCTCACAAAAAATGCATTCGCCGTTCGGAGCCGGCATAAAACTGTAGGTCCACCCAATTAGTAGGAAAAACAAAAAGGAGCACACCTCGAATTGGGAGAGAAGCTCGGCCATAAAACTCGTCAGAGTTATAATAGCGCCATTGTATTATATTATTATTATTAATTTAAAAAATGCATAATGTAAACTTTGACCTTTAATAACTTTTGTTGTTGTCGTTTCAAAAAGAAAATAAATTCAGTTTAATACTCAGCTTAGCCATCTTTATCAATAATCATACTTCGTTTTTTGATTTTATAATTTCGAAAATTTCATATTTGTACCAGATGTTGTTGTTGTTGTAGCCACCAAGACACTCCCCGAAGGTTTTGGGGAGTGTAGGGGATGTGACAGTCCTTTGCCGGATAAATCCGTGCTTATTGCTTTCAACTTTGCGGGGCTGGTGGCAGTTCAAAACGTCGTCCTATCGCCATGAAATTTTGTGGGGTTCATTAACTCGTATAAAGGCAACTTTTCATTGCTGGTACGTTCAGAAAAAGAACAAAAAAAAAAAATCTCCATATGTTTTCACTCCACCTTACTGTACATACATACATTATATGTCGTTGGAATCCAGGGCTTACGGCGAGTCCATTGATACCAAATTTACTCTAGTTGGGCTTACGGTCTCTTTGTAGTTTCGAATTGCCTTTTATTTTTGTCGTAAATCACTGTTTTTGAGAGTTTAACTCGAAAAAAAAAATTTTACTTTATTTTTTGATTTTTTAGCAAACTTCTGAGTATACAGTCTTATAGACCAAATAATTCTAGCCGAAGAAAGTGTAACTTTTAGCTTTCTAGGAAATCGTTTTGATTTTTGGCAGTTTTTTTCTAAGAAGTGCTTGATATTTTCATCATACAATAACATAGATTACATCTTTGGTCATAATATATGTATATAATTGTATATGTATATATACATGTATTATATGTCGTTGGAATCTAGGACTTACGACGAGTCCATTATTACCAAATTTACCCTAGTTTGGCTAACGGTCTCTTTGTAATTTTAAATTGCCTTTTATTTTTGCCGGAAAAAATAAAAGTCACATTTTAACTGTTATTATTTGACTGAAAAAATAAAAGTCAACTTTTAACAGTTAATATCGGACTTTTTCCGAAAAAGTTAGAAAAATAAAAATCATGTCTGATTCTTGGAGAGGAGGTCAAGAGGACTTCAGAAGTATCAAAATTTTTTGTCTACGGCGATATTTTGATTCTGACTTTTTTGTCTAAAAATATTTCGATAACAGTTATTATGGGTCCCTGCTTAAATTAAATTTTTTTTAATACAGCTCATAACCGTTACGGTCCCTGATTACAGGTGATGGAGTGGCGGTTACTTGTGGCGTATCTTCGCCTGTCGTCTCGGACGACTACACCATCATCTGTCTGCGATACCGCCGTATTTTTTCTATTTTTGCAAAATTATAGAAGATACTCGTTATTGTTGCACGCTTATTCTCTCATTCATTGTGGTTACAAAACCCATGCGAACCCCATCCCAAGCAAAATTTACTACGTTCCTCATACTCCGTCAGAATCGTAAAATCTTCTTCTTGCTCACGTTAGCGAGTTTGTACTTTGTTGTCTGTCGCCGCCGTTGTTGTTGTTTCTTCAATTTGCTTTTGCTTTTGTTTTTACTTCGCGAGGTGTTTGTATTGTTTTTTAGCGACCTTTAGAAGTCATTTATTACGTTCCTCTTTCCACTGGATTTGTTTTTTTATTGATATATCCACACATACATACTAGAGATGAGAGAAACTGCGATTTTTCGATATCTGTGATTTCGGTGATTGATATTTTTAAATCACTGCGATTTTAAACTGCTATTGCGATTGCATGGACTGCTATAAAATCATCAGTTACCGGTAGAGATTAATTTTGCGTTTTCTGAGCGATATAACCTGTCTTCATTTTATGGTTACAAAATGATAGCAATAACAACGTATTTCGCTGTAATTTCGCTGTTTGTAAACATTTTTCAAAGATAAATTGTAAATTCAATAATTTTTTTTTCTTATATTTCTATATACGTATGTGGTCTGCTCAAAAGTATAAACAAAAAGAAATTTATAATGCTTTTGCGATTGCGATTCACATAGGTGAACTGCTTACTTGGTACATCGATAGCAGTTCCCAATAAGTAGTGAACTGCTATTTTGAAAAAGTGATCGCAATTGCGATTTTTTATTCACAGTGAAAAAATCACCGTTTGAGATATATCGCTCATCACTAATACATACAAATGTAAATACAAATTTATTTTTATTGCCAATTTTGCACTAGATTTTTCAATTTTGCACTAGATTTTTCAATTTTGCAATGAAAAACAAGCGCTTTTCTTAGTTCGAGGTGTTTTTTCCACGATGACGAATTTACGAGCTCCGCATGAATTGAATGGTGGCCTCAGCGCCAGCCAGATAACCATGACGTCACTTTGCCGAACAAAATCTATGTAAATATGTATATTATTTAACATGGAGAGCTTAGAATTCATCGTCATTAGCTCTAGAACTTGCGATATTCCAATTGCAAGGCTGGAGGTCACTGCAAGTCTGGCACTCGGAATATTTCATCCAGACAAAAGCCTTACATTTTACGAACTCACCGTCAATTTGGACGATGGATGTTTATGAATGGGCACACACTAACAGCACAACACTCTATAGCAGCAGCAAAACAGCGTTAATTACTTAAGCAAAATTTAATTTTCTATTAAAATTTTACACTTTTATGTATCTTTTTTCAGGAATTCATGGAAGAAACATTTCCCAGCACCTTTTTAGAATTTTTGCTTTTGCCAGAAACACCACATATTGCCTTTGCGCAATCAAAGCAAATAGTAAAAGAAAACAGTGATGGTTTCCAATTTGCACAAACAACCCTGCCTCGCAGAGCATAAGAGCGAGTGAGTCAACTATAGATGTGGCGACGTTGTCGTCGGCGTCGATATTCACAACCGTGCACAACCAAAGAAACAAATGTTTATTATTCACCCTCAACACATTCGTCACGCTAGAAACACTACGTAACCGTCAAACCGTTTCAATGCGTTGCTCAAATTGTACTGAATTTAGTTTGTCAGCTGGCAATTGGCAGTTCGTGGCTGTCGTAAATGTCAAAATTGTCAAGTTGTGCGCAGAGCGATAAATTTATAATTTTTACATTTCGATATATTTAATACATACATAACATTTTAATGGGTGTCCGAAATTGTGTACTTTTATAAACTTTAAACAGAACCAATCGTTAGGCGATTATTTGCCTGGTGTGGCGATGTTATAGCGGTAATTCCTCTCATTTTCATTCTGTTTAAAACTTGACGCTTTGTACATTCTTTTATTAACAACAGAACCTTGAATCAGAAATACCAGTTGTCGAATAATAAATTCATAGCCACTAGACGCCTGCATTTGGGGAAAATACAGATAAGCGATGGGCTAGCCTAAAATATACATCGCCGGG
This sequence comes from Urophora cardui, assembly GCA_960531455.1. NCBI lineage: Eukaryota > Metazoa > Arthropoda > Insecta > Diptera > Tephritidae > Urophora > Urophora cardui. The sequence goes on from OY482670.1 coordinate 2,055,834, forward strand.
TTATAGCCGAATCCAGTAAACCGCCCTCGAATCTTAGAGCGCTTTCACATTACTCGGTGCGGTATCGGATCGACATTTTTGGTTTTTGCCGAAAGTATACCGAAACCTTACCGACCACATTTATTTCAATTGGCACTTTCACATTAGTGTTGCATACATGTTTCACATTACTCGGTACGACATCGGATCGACATTTTTTGCTCGGTATTTTCAGCTTACCGAAACGATTCCGCGTTGCTGTGTTTTTCACACTTGTGGGAATACTTTCGGTGCGTAATCGGCAGAAAATAGGAAAACAAACATCGAAATTTGCAAAACAAAATTTTTAACTTCAACAAATCACTCAATAATAACAATAATGTCTTCTAGCGAAGACGAAGACATTATAACTTGCTACATTTATAGCCGAAACGAGTTTTATACTGACTTTGTTCTTCTTCTTTTATTACGCCGCAAAAATGTCTGCAGTAATTCCTCAAATTTTACTGACCGGTCTTACCGCGTTGCGGTATACCGAAATTAATCCGCTCCGATTTCATGTATGCAACACTAATGTGAAAGTGCCAATTGAAATACATGTGGTCGGTAAGGTTTCGGTATACTTTCGGTAAAAACCAAAAATGTCGATCCGATACCGCACCGAGTAATGTGAAAGCATTCTTATAAATACGCCAAGCACTGTATGTTGTTCACTAAACAATCGATACCTATAATCGATATAATGGACACTGCACATTTCAATGCAGTTGGAAAAATTGGGGTTCAGTGTTGGAAAGCGCAGAAAGATTTTGCACGCACAGGGTGCACCTGTGAAAAAAATGCAAAGCTAACGCCGAGTACACACTTGGAAATCTTATTACTTGGGATTAGGGACACGATATCGAATCAAAAGCATCGATCTGGTACTCATTTAAAATATCGGTTAAAAAGAATCGCGAACCCGATAGTATCGAAACTAAGCTACTCGATACTCAAAGTATCGGTATCGAAAGCGGTAATTTTCTAGAAGGTGCAACCTTAAAATTTCCTCTAAAATACTTAAAAGAGGTACCAATCGACGCGTTCTGAACTCTATATTATGAATTAGAACAATATCAATATACCACAGTTTAGCAGTAATATAAGGTCATCCTCGTCGCTTTCGATGATTTCCTAAAATAACAACAAAATACAACTATTGAAAACAAATATTTAAAGCTTTTATTTAATGTTTTTTAAGAACTTATCAATTTCTCATGTTTACAAAATGGTTTATTTTGTTTACGTTTTTGATGATCTTCTTCGTTTCACTTGGTATTCACGGTGGATAATAAACGTCAAAATTTCTCGCCTACTACTATTTTTCACTCAAGAAATAAAGCTAAAAATTTCTTGAGCTGTTTCTTGAGAGGTCGATACCAGCCTTTAAGGCCAAATATTTTTCTTATATTTGATAAATAGATATCCGATAGATATTAAATTACTTGAATTAACCACCTTTTTTTTAAACTAATTACCTCACATATGTATTATTGTACAAATGTTCTCACAAGCATTTCCCGTGGTACACCACCGGGAGGACATCTTAATAAATATCTCAGTATTTGATTAAAACATAGCCGGAATTGATTCTGAATCAATATTCACATAAAATGGATAGTAAATTACTCGAATTAAACCACTTTTTTAAATTAATTAATTCACATATGTATTATTGTACAAATTTTTTCGCAAGCATTTGCATTGGTACACACTCGTGGGGACATCTTAATAAATGCCTCAATATTTGACTAATACATATATATATATTAATACTAATTATATTTACTTACATATTTATTTATATTTATTAAGAAAATTTATATTAAGAAAATTTACTTTTGCATTTTTGCACATTCCTTTTTGTGCTTTTCGTAAATATCAACGTTTCAAACAGCTGAGGTGAGCAGAGTTTCAGCTTTTTGTCATTTTCAATAAATACTAAAAGTCAGCTGTTTTATGTCGTGAAAAATAAGTTAGCGAATCCTACTGTTGTCACTGCAAACGTCATTGTTGTTAAGCTAACAACTCGATTTGCGTTGTCGTCTAATGTTACTGAATCCAGCTACTGGCCACTAGACGCCTGCACTTGGGGAAAATACAAAGAAACGTAAGCTGATCGGCTAGCCTAAAATATACATCGCCGGGTTCTAGCCGAATCCAGTAAACCGCCCTCGAATCTTACCAGAAAATCATTCCCCGACATACCAAACGTACAATGTGTCCAGAGCCGTAACATGTACTTTCGACGATTATATTCAAATCAAGGTTTCAAATAATGCAAATGAAAAGAATCAGCTGTTTCTACCGCACCCTCTCTATAAATACGCCAAGCACTGTATGTTGTTCACCAAGCAATCGATACCTATAATCGATTTAATGGACACTCTGCACATCTCAATGCAGTTGGAAAAATTCGGGTTCAGTGTTGGAAAGCGCAGAAAGATTTTCCACGCACAGGGTGCAGGTGTGAAAAAAAATGCAAAGCTAACGCCGAGTACACACTTGGAAATCTTATTACTTAGTATATTGCAAACCAATACGAATTTGTATTGTAAAAATTTATTTAAAATGAAATCTCATACAAAAAAGTAAAGCATGGGTAAGTTCTGACAAATTTGTTCATGAAGCCACTGCTACACATGCCACGCCAACGATACTTACTGTGTTCATCTTTGGAAATGCGTAACCCATGTATTACAAACCACAATTTTATATTTTTTATAATTGTACTTATTTTTTTCTTAATTCATTTATCTTATTTTTGCTTAAATATCGTGCTGCGCAACCACCAACTGCCTTTTTGTTTGACATTTCAATTAAAATTATGAACTGCTTACTTTGAGCTCTTCACACTTCAGTTTAAACTTTTTTAAAGTGTTCCGTTTGTTTATTAATTTTATACATACATACATGGATATATGTATGTACTTGCTTGTTTTTTTTTTTTTTAATTTTAATTAAACGAACTATGGTAGGTAGCTTTTACGCTCTTTTTGATTAAATCTGTATACTTTAGTGCCTAATGTTTCATAGAAATCACTCCGCCGCTTTTCTAAAACACACTCGTACTCGTTAACTTAAATGCTAGCTTATTAACTTACCTTAACCCTTATTACATGCCTATCAAAAAAAAGCAAAAAAGGAAACTTTTATTTCTGACTTTTATTTAGTACCTTTTTTCTGCGCTTTTCACATACAAATTTCAAATTCGTACACTACACTGTCCACTATCTTTTCAGTGCAACTACTGACTCTAGCTATCAAAAAAGTACTTACATATTTAAAAAAAAAAAATAATCTTTATAAATTTATCACTAATTTAATTCTTTCTTCATGCATTAATCCTCCACATTAACACTTTAAACTCGCTTTCGGCAATGATCTTCGGCTACCGCTCCTGTAAAAGTTTCTACTTCATAGTAAATTGTGTTTTAGTTACTTGTAGTAAGTCCAATTCGCTTTTAATTCCAAATTTCTACTGTCATATTTAAGACTTTTTGTTATACATAACAAATTTTAAACAATTTATCAAATTTTTATCTGTTTTTCTGCTTTTTCGTATGCTTTTGGAAAATTCTTTTAATTTCTTTTCTTTTGTTCATGTGTGAAGGTGTGAAAGGTTGGGAGTGAGTGTTGTCTTTTTTTTTTGTTTAATTAGTTTAACCAGCTGAATTTTATTAAATTTTCCTCTGTTGTTTTGACTTGCAAATATTTTATTTTCCTTTATTCTTTGTGTATTCTCAATGGAATTGGTATGTGTGTGTGTGTTTAAATATATGTATAATAAAAATATATGTATTTCTTGTCTAGCTTAACATTCACATTTATCAACTTACTTAATTTTTATTGTTCTAAAATTCAATGCACTAGTTTTATTTATTAATAAACAACATGTTTGGGGTGAGTGTTCATCATTAGTTTTGACTGTTTAATGTGTGTTTTCTTTTTTAATTTTAAATTTTTATTTCTTAAGCCTTTTCTTTTGATTTTGTTTTGTTTCGTAACATCGTGCGTCTATTTTTTTTTTTTTTTTTATTTTTTTTTTAATTTTCTGCTATGAATGTGCATGGAAAATCGGGGCGATGGGCTTAATAATTTCTTCAAAGGTGAATACATGTTTCTTGTGTGGTTTTAATGGTGCTTCTTAAAGTTTTTGGTTTTAGCTCAAAAACACTTAACAGCTTTTATGTTTTAGTTATTATATTTTATTTGTTTGTAAATTGTAGTGATGGGCGAGTCCGAGATGTTTAGACAATCGAGAGAATCGCCATCGTTGCAAAATCACAATCGAGTCAAAAGTTGACTCGCTCCTCGACTACACAATCGAGATGTTTTTGCGATTGTTCCGAGTCGGCGAGTCGGAGGTTGTTTCGATGACATCTCGACTACACAAGCGAGATGTTTTTGCGATTGTTCCGAGTCGGCGAGTCGTAGGTTGTTTCGATGACATCTCGACTACACAAGCGAGATGTTTTTGCGATTGTTCCGAGTCGGCGGGCCGGCTGTTGTTTTGATGATATGTTTTAGTTGATAAAATAAACTGAATGAGGTTTGTTGATAAAGAAAGTAGGATTTTTAATGGAAGTGAGGCAAATACATAAATAGATTAACCAAATTGAAAAATATGCTATACATAGACGCTGCATTATTGCAATCACAACTAAACAGTGTCGTGCATAATAATAATAATTAATTATTTAAACATTAATAAATTTTCTGAAGTGAGACGCTTATGAGACAAATGAATTTTACGAGTAGCAACAACGGCAATAGATTTGTACCACTCTGTATGTTTTGTAAAGCAATTTTAATATTCAAGCGGCACCAACAATTATTATGTATTTTTTCCAGCGAGTCCGAGATGTTGTAGGGTTGCTTTGAAAACGAGAGGAATCGTTGGCGAGTCCGAGATGTTTTAGCGATTGTTTCGACTGACGGCCATTTACGACTTGACTCGAATACGAATGAAAACCATCGAGAGCATTCGAGATGTTTCAACAATCGAGAGAATCGAATAAAACATCTCGGACTCGCCCATCACTAGTAAATTGTGTTTGTGGTGCCTTATGTGCATCAATAAATAATTCTATATTTAGTATACATAGTACGTTCTGGAAATTCTTTAGTTTTATTTTATTTTACTTTTTCTTAATTTTCCTCTTACTAATGATCTTTACTGAACAATTTTTTCTAACACTAATTTTTCTAAATCTAAGTTTCGCACGTTTTTCGTTTCTCTTTTTTTTTTTTGTAATTTCCATAATAAACTCCATCACTTTTTGTTTTGTTTGATTTTAATGCTTTGCTTTAGTACCTCCCTTGTTTCTAATACGTTGGTTTTAAATACCGTGAAAATTTTAAATATATGTAGTATCTTACATCATCGAGCTTATGCATGCACAACTTTTTTTTATATACATGCATACATATTTACATAATCTTATATATTAGAGACTAATTTAATTCATACAAATTAATACATGTTTAAACGTAAGTAAATTTTTTTTTTTTTTTTACAAATTACAAACTAACCATTTTTAACATATAGATATACATACATATGTACATATTAGAAAGACTTGCGGCGTGTCCTAAACACGCTAATACAAAATTAATGCTCCGACTCCAGCTTGGCCGCCGCCTTGCAATCAACGGCGTTCTTAATAAAATGCTTAGCTCGAGTGACATGCCGACATTCATTTCATTTTATTTGCACATACACATTTTTCTGCGATTCATACAGTCACACCGTATTTATACGTAACTACTTAATATACACATATATTTGCTGCTTTAATTTCTATTAGATTTTAATACATTTTTTTTTTGCTTCATTTGTTTTACATAGTTTCGTTTTATTAGCTTTACAACTAACATTATTGTTAATTAATTAATTAATTAATGATTAGTTGGTTAATTAATAGCTGGCCTCATGGCCGGCTAGAATGTACAAATCATGGCCCTCCTCACTGCCCAGCGAACCGGTGCGCAGCAATTGACTCTCCAAAGCGACAACTCTACAAAATGACAAAGCGAATGGTGTTATAATATTATAAATAAATACGAATAACAACAAAAACAAACGCAATTACTTATCACAGCCGAGTAGTCGGTATGTACGACTCATATCTTTGATTTCCTGCGTTATTTCGCCATTGCGCAACGACTTGCCCTGCATGCCGTGCTTATGGAATGCCAAAACGCTGTCCGGCAGACAAACTATTTGGCGTAGATAAAGAAAAAAAGATGAAGATTAAACATGAATTATTTGCTTCTAGTTCAGCACCTCCTCCTCGCCTCCTCCACTCACCAATGCTATCCACATTGAAATCGAAGTTGAGCTGCGACACCATTTTCTTGTGCTGCTTGGGATTGCCCTGCAACGTGACGACTTGTATGACATGCCCGTAACACACCAATATCGCATCCTTTTCAATCTGATGCACCTTCACCACTTTCAGCAGATCACGACGCGGCACCATGGTGGCAGTGGCATCAAAGTCCAAATCATCGGAATGGAACCAGCTGGCGCCTGGAAAGCAAGCAAATAATAACCGTTAGCTTAGCACATAGTAAAACTTAGATTAGACAGAGAGTATTATAAAATCGTCTCTCCCTTTATCTCTCTCTCTTTTTCTTCCACTGCCTCTCACTCTCACTCCCACTCCCACTCACTATTCATATTGATCAGCTCCAGCTTGAGGCAACCGTTCAACGCTTTACGCACGCCCGTGCACACAATCGGATACTCCAGCTCGGGTGTGATGATCATTTCGAAGATGGGCGTGTGGCCGTTCAGCACACAGCCATGCCCGCCGCCCAAAATGCTGGTCGCCGGCCATTCGCATTGCTTGAGCAACATGAACTTGTTCAGCGGATCGTACCATTGCATGAGGAATATGCCGCTGGGCGTGGCGCCGCACAAGTACTTATAACCGTTGTAGGGGTTGCGGGTGACACAGCACTGGGTGCAGCCTTTGGTGTCGGGAACTTTGGTGGTGAGCGCAAATTTGCGCGGTACCAGTCTTTCGGGTATTTTATTCATGTGCAGCGAGAAGCGATGCGTTTGCTTGGAATGCAGTGCGATTAGATCGTGGCGATACAACTGACAGGATTTGCCTAAGCAGCGATAAAAGGAATGGAAAGGTAAGTAAAATAAACTTGAAAATTCCATTGATGCAGCTAACCCACCGGACAAACTCATCAGCACATCCTTAATCACATACAGCCAAGTGGTGCGTCGCGGAAAGAGCTGATCGATCACGGCATCGTGCAGCTCGTTCATGTTCAAATTGAAAATGCCCTCGTCGGCGCCGATCAGCAAATGTTGATCACGCGTCTCCGGGTGGATCCACGAGGCGGTGCAATGCACGCGCAATGGACAACCATTGAAGATTTTGGAGAAGCAAGCGCCCATGTGGACTTTGGGCGTTGGCGGCAGACCGTTGGAAATGGGACGTGGCGGGGTGTGACGGCGACGATGCGAACGCTTGGGCGGCACGGGTGGTGTGTTGTTGAGCAGATCGGGTTGCTGCGCTTCCTTCTCTACTGTAAATGGAGACAAAAAGAGATAGAAAAAACAAAGAGCACAAAATTAGAAAAGTATAAGTGAGCTTTTTATTGTTGCACAGTGTAACACCTACTTTCATCCTCCTGTGCGCCGCCATCGCTCAGACTGCGCGTACGCGACGACTTGCCCATATCGTTGAGCAGGCCAATCAGCTGGTCCATTGAGCTGTGTCGACGTGGTGAGTCCTCCAAGCCGCCATTCTGTGTAAGAAAAAGCAAAAAAAAATTATAAAAAAAAGATTAAAAAATTAGCTCATAATTTAAGTTCAAGCGCACAGACCTGATTACCGCCGCCGCGCGTCTCTGCCGACGTCGGCGTACATTCGCCAGACGCCGAAGCAGAAGTTGAAGCTGCCGCCGCCGCTGTCGCCGAGGGCCCATTGTTGGCCGTTGATGGCGTCGCCGCCGCCACCGCAGCATCGGTTGTTGTTGTGTTGTTGCTATTTAAATAATAATTGTTGGCGCTATTATTACGCGGCAGCAAATTTGTGTATAAATGTGAGGTGGAAGCAGAGGAGTGCAAGAGCACCTCGCGTGCAAAAGCGCTTGTGGATGAGGTGGGCGATGATGAGGAAGCATTAGCACCAACACCAACGCCAACGTTGCCACCAGCAATACCAAAACCACCGCCACCAACACCAACACCAACACCATTACTTCCATTTTTATCGGCACCCAACACACCACCAACGCCAACATTAGTGCTACCCACCACAGCAGCAACACCGCCACTGCCACCTTCACCACCATCACCGCCAACGCTATCGCAACCGAAATCGTCCAAGGCGTCGTAGAAGGACGATTCAAATGATGACGTACGTTCTGACGATGCTTTGCCGTTTGAATTTGTTGTTGTTGTTGATGATGGCGTGTAATAGGCCGCCAGACCGATGGCGCTGGTCGAGCGCGCATTCAAATTGCCGCCACCGCCGCTGCTGACGGCATTGTGGCCGCCGTGCATGTACTGGTGATGCCGGTGATGGTGATGATGATGGCGATAATGTGACTGCTGCTGCTGCTGTTGTTGTTGTTGTCGCTGCTGTTGCTGACTGGTGACGCCAACATTATTGCCCACAGCATCAACCGAAGTGGTGCGCAAATTCGAGTAGCCCAGCGCCATGCCCAAATAGGCGGACATCGAGGAGCCCAAACCGCCGCCACCGCCTGCACTAGCCCCTCCGCCGCCATTCACCGTCGACGATGCGGCTGTAGATGTTGCTGCGTTTGCGTTTGTTGTCGCGGAGGAGCTGCTCTGACCGCTGCTGCTGAGGACCGATTCGTCGGGTGCAGATGGCGCTGGCGCGTCTGGAGCATTACTACCGTTACCATTGCCATTGCCGCCATTATGTGTGCAGTGACATTCGGTGCTGAGCAAGTCTTTGTTATCGATTAATGGCAGCGTGGCTCTGTAAGGATGTGTGCGGTCAGCGATCGGCGCAAAGCGTTCAGAGACAAAGTGACAAGTGAAATGGTTGGTGAAGGAGAGCGATGCGACGTTTACGTGTGCGTTTGCGTGTGCGCCGCAACAGGAGCGCGACGAAAGGGGGTGTGTGATAAATTGATAAATGGAAAAGAGAGAAGAAAGAGAGAAAAAAATGCGACAAATGAGCGACGATGAAGCACCGATACATTTGTATGAGCGATGTCTTATGGTTAATTGGGTTGCGTATGCGCCTAAAAGTAGGCAACTTTTCTTTTTTTTTAAGGCTGTTTTAATTTTGTCTATATTTTTTGTCTGTAAACGCTTTTTAAGTGATTAAGGATTAGACTAAAAGCCCGTCTCCACATAACTTGTTTCACCAAAGAAAAATGTAGCAAAACATCTCGCTAAATAACCCGTCTCCACGTGACTGATCGTTATTCAGTTTAACATTTCTCTTTCTTGCTCTTCTTAAACGTTTGTATGTTTGCTTATTTTTGCGTTTTTGTTTTGGTCTGTGTGAGATTTCGATAGATTTTCGATACAAAATTAGAGAAGACATCGATATCATCGAGGTTGGTAAGATGATTCAGAATGCAACAGTGTTTCAATCTTCACTCGCTCACAGAAATTTTGTATGGAAATTGGCGAGTTTCGGCACTGGTTTCCGTGTCGAAACAAGATTGAGAGAGAAAATGGAGAAAAAAAGAGCGAAACACGTTATGTGGAGACATGGTATTAATTGAATGTAATGAGGCGTATGAATGCCATATGCATGTAAGTGTGTCTGTGTGTAAATTTGACACACACACAATTTTTTTTGTTTATTTTTGTTGTCGAGTTAGAAGTTTTAATGAAATTATAACGCACTTAAAAAAATAAATAATTTAATTAAGAGTTCATTATATCACAATAATGAGCGGAAATTATATACATAAGTATGTAGTATGTATTAGTGATGATGTCATCTAATTTTTGTTGTTATTGTTTTAATTATTATTTTTGCTTTGTTTTTTTTTTGGTCTGATTTAGCCATGGCAACTACAGATAATTTTAATTGGATTATTATTAAACGTAAAATGGCCAGTTAGATAATACATAACTAATACGTAATTAAATTAGGCTTAAATGCAGGCATGTACAAACGTGTTTATACACGTTCACACAACAACAAAAAATGAGCGGTTAGTTGAATATGTGAGTTGAACTGTATATTTAATGGTAGACGTGAATGTTAAAAAGAGAAACAAACAAACACATTGATGAACACAGCAAAAGAAAGGGATAGATAGAGCGGGGGGCAGGAAAGAGACAGTTAGCGTGGATAGAGCGAGTGAGCCAGAGGACGGACATGCGATGGCTTTCCAACAGATAAATATGCAGGCGATGACTGGTGTTGTTGTTGTTGTTTTTGCTGTTGTTGTTGGTAGTTGCTATTTTTGTTGGTAGAGTGGCTGTGTGGGTGGTGGTGGAGTTGGTGATTTTGATTGTGTTGTTGTTGGTTCGCGTTGCGGTTTTTGCTTTGCTATTTTACTAGTTTTGCTACTAGCTGATGTTTAAATTTTTTATGCACAGTGGCTCTCAGAAGTATTTTGCATAATTCATTTATTAAGAAATTGTTAGAAATTCGTCTTTTTTTCGAATTCTTTTGCAAATTTTTTAATATGGTACTATAGCGGAATCTTCATACTACAAAAACACATTCATCAAAAACACAAAATGCATTTCATCTTTTTTATAAAATTAAAGAAACGAAAAAAGTCATACATTTTTGCTCACAAAAGTATTTTGCATATTGGGAATTTTGGTGAATAAATGCATCTACAACCTGTATAATATTTTTTATGATATCCATTGTTTTTCGTAATGGCTTCCAAGAGTCTAGGGATGGGCTCTGCTAATTTTTGGCAAAATTCCGGAAGTTTTTTGTCCCATTCCTCGGCCAAAACCGCATTTAGATATTTTTTTTGGGGAAATCTTCGATTTTCTCACATGATCTTCAAGATAGGATCAAAAATTTTGAATGGTTCTTATATCGGAGCTTTGAACACAAACTTGGAAGTGGTTTTTATTCGAAAATGTTCAGATTTTAACATCATGAGTGATATTTTTCGGAAAAAAGTTGCTAATACAAAGAAGAACGTCGCTAGAAGAACGTGAAATATTGAGAGAAAATCAACTAAACCCACACACATAAGCTCCTAAAATAAACAGAAAACTAAAACCAATACTCAATAATCTAGTATCGGACGAGGCAGTACACAGAGTACCGAGAAAACCCATGTTCACCGCCAAGTACTGCGCAACCAACTCTCTATCTCAAAGAAAGTGTCTTATTTTCCCCAACAAACACAAAATAAAAAAAAAATTTTACATTTCTAAAATCATAATTTTAAGTGCCGAAAGAAAATATAATATTTTTGAGTCGTATTTTATGGCGGAAGCCCAATTAAGAGCTGAAAATCAAAAATATTAAAGCGATTGTTAAGCACTGTAGGAGTTTGTGATCAATCGAGGCTCAGGGAGTTCATATATCACCTCAGTGAGTTGTAAAACTTATTTTAGTGGATAGTACGATGGACGAGCATTCCAAATTTTCCATTTTCAGGGATAAACCTAAGTTCTAGTTGGGAAAAAATGGGTATGATATACAATGGGTTTTTAATTCAACAAGATAATAATCAGAAAAATACCGCCAATGATGTTAAAATGTGAACACTTTCGAATAAAAAACACATCCAAACTCTTTTTCAAAGCTCTGATATAAGAACCAATCAAAATTGTTAGTCCTGTCTTGAAGAAAATCGAAGATTTCCCCAAAAAATAACCCAAATGTGGGTTTGACCGGGGAATGGGACAAAATACCTCCGAAAATTTTGCGAAAAATTACCTGAGCCCATCCCTAGACTCTTGGAAGCCATTTCGAAAAAGAACGGATATCATAAAAAATATTAAACAGGTTGTAGATGCATTCATTCACCAAAATTACCAATATGCAAAATACTTTTGTGAGCAAAAATGTATGACTTTTTTCGTTTCTTTAATTTTATAAAAAAGATGAAATGCATTTTGGTTTTTTAATGAATGTGTTTTTGTTGTATGAAGATTCAGCTATAATTCCATATTAAAAAAAATTTCCAAAACAATTCGAAAAAAGGCGAATTTCTAACGTTTTCTTAATAAATGAATTATGCAAAATACTTCTGAGAGCCACTGTATGTACATATATTGTATAATATGTAGATATAAAATTATTAAAAATTAAACTTTAAGCCTTAAAATATGCACAAGAAACAAACGATTTTTCACAAGCAATAAATTTTGCACAACTCATTTTCGCTTTAATGTCGCATAATCCTAAAAGTATGCTACAGTTATATAAGCTTTGATTCATTTTAATCCAATACATGTAAGTCCATTAATCCTAAAAGTGTGCTTTGTAAGCAAAGCTACAAAAATCCACCAAGTAAATAAATTTCTAACGAAATATTTTTATATGTTCGAGTGCAAAAATTAGCAAATAATTCGTGATTTATAAAATTTAAACGCTTAACCTCTGACTGGAAAAATAAATTGTATAGCTATTTGTTGCTTCTTTTAGTCATAAAATTGATTCATTTTTTATGGAATATTTGAAAATGCTTTTAGCTTACTTTATTGATACAATTTGTTGATAAAGCAGATATCTTTTTGTCTTGCACGTATTAAATTGTATTAAAATAATAGTAACCCAATAAACACAACGGATTCGCCTCGAATTCGAGACGAGTTCGCTTCTCTGCTTATATTATCGCGGCGATACTGCGAGACGATAGATCGACGAATCCGTATTCCCCGGCAGATCACCCCTCATTAGCGATTCGCGCATTTTTATATTCAAAATAGATACGATTACGAAAAATGACATTCACCTCCGCGAATTCATCTCGAATTCGCCATTCGCCACGATATCATCTCCGCTTTCGTGTTTATCGGGAAATAAAAGTTGTATGTATGTATGTGCATATGTAAGTATGTTGTCTCAGTTCGATTAAACGAAGAAAATTGGAAAAGTTTTTGACATGCAAATTTTTGAGGCAGACAACAGTGACAGTCAAACTTAAGATAGGGACTTCCCTGCAAAAATTGTTGGACCACTTGGTACATTTGTGCCACAGTCAACTAGCTACGAACTTGTCACATGTAGCCAATTATTGGGCCAGTTGGTACATTTGCGCCACAGTCAACTAGCTACGAACTTGCCGCATGTAGCCAACCATTGGGCCAGTTCATATATATGTATGTATCTAGATTCGTGTTTGAAGATCGGTTTTAACGATCATAACCGCTGCACGATGTTTATTAACAGTGTTTCCAAGAAGCATTAATCTAAATATTAAAAAAAAATTAATTGGTCTTGAGAGCTCAAGAATGAAGTAGTTATGAAAATAAAATCGACCAAAAACCAAAAGTAAAATTTAATAGGATGAGCCAGCCGATATACATACAAGCTCTACTAATTAGCAAAAAGCATTGCTTGTGCTAAACATAGAATTTGTACAAACCAAACAAACACTCAACCACTCTAACATACAGGTGACAAATGCCGAGAACGTCGGCAAGGTAAGTGTTGCTGGATGGTAGGTTGTGAAAAGGAAAAATCAAAAGAAAAATTAATACAAGCAAAATGCAAGGCGGCGGTAGCCTAGTGGTGATGCCATTAGATTACCAACCGGAAAATCCGACGTTCGATCTCGGCGGACGCCAAAGAATAAAAATGTTAAACAGAAGTCTGATGAAGAGACGTGGTGGTCTCCGAAATGGATCTATAACTTCTACCAAAAAATAATAATTTTTCACACCAATTTTTCCTTAAAAAAAAAAAATTGGCTTTGAGAGCTCCTTAGAGTAGTTTAAAAAGTAACTTGCCGTAGCTAGTTTAAAAAGTAACCTCTTGTAGGTGGTTTGCAAAGTAGCTACGGCAAGTTAGTTTTTAAACTAGTTTGATGCGGTCGAGCGATGGACCATGTGGTCCTGTGCTAGGACATTGCAATGTTAATTGGACCAATATTTTTATATGGAATGTGGCAGGTTTTGGGCTAGTTGATTGCCACAAGCGGCTGGTTTGTACATGCATGTATGGGCTAGTTCCGTTTTCTGCAGGGTTACTTATATACATACATACATACACACATTTTAAGTATGATAAGCAATTTGTGAGACAGTTATATTTACTATATTATGCTATAAATACATAAATAAAAATTCATGCACACATAAAGCACAATAATAACACCAACATGCATGAACATAAATATGTATTAGAGAGACCCCTGCAAAAATCATTGGATTATATGCTCCATTTGTGGTAGGTTGGAGTACTTTCAAAGTGACCACTAACATAGCCCAAACGACCGATTCATGTATCTGCATCGGTTCGTAGTTAGCCGAACATAACAAAATCCAAATTTTTATCGCGACGACGACGATATGTGTATACATACATAACTACATACATACATATGTTTGACTGCATACACGTCATTCGTCGTCGTCGCCATACACATTCGGTTTTTGTTGTTATGTTCGGCTGTTAGGTACTCCATATGTAGGTACTCCATGGATTAATTTGATTGTTATGCGGGACTGGAGTATATGCTCCATTGCAATGACATGCAATGTTAAATGGACCATATTTTTTGTATGAAATGTGGCAAGTTATGGAGTAATCGGTTGGTCCATAGCGAGCACTCCATGGATTAGCGATTGGAGTACTCGGAATTTTTGCAGGGACGCGCAGGCAAATACACGCACAAACATGCTGCAAACAAATAAAGCAGCCTTGAGAACAAAAAAAACTGTGGAGAGTACAAAAAATGCATTTTAAAATATTTTATTTATTAAAAACATTCGCTATCTCCTTGATTTTGCGTGGGAAATCAGCTTTGGCTTTAATCTCTTAAGCCGCTTTGGGTACTAGAGGCATGCGAAGGTGGGTCTTTACGGCTACACCCTAATAGGGGTATTAATACGTTACGAGTTCGAAATCCATTTCAATAGGTACTCTCCATGAACATTCGAGAATTGAAGTTGGCTATAAATTCGCCCTCAGTTCGATACACCCACCTACATATATACATATTGACTATCGAAAGACATTTCCATATGTTTATTGGTTCACATTGAAGAAAATGATGGATATGTACACATACATATACCCTAAGGATATTGTACTGAAAAAAATATTTTTATGATCGCAAAAATGAGTAAATCAAACCAAGTAAGAAAATTTTACTATTTTCCATAAAAGTAAAAAACTTTGCCAATTCTCTGATTATCTTTTATGGCAGATGATATGCAAAATATATTCATGTATGTATGTATGTATGTACCTATGGATCTCTTAGCATTTATATACATAAATATTTGCATATTGCTGTGGTCATATCATAAACGTATACAAATTTAATGTATTGAAAATGATGAGGGAACACGCTCGAGTGCGCAATGCGCTTTAAAAATTGAAGAGCAAAACGACAGCAAGAACAAGAAAAAGATAACTCTGCAAATTTATATAAAAACTGTGAATGTACATTTGCTTCGATTTCTTGGTTATTGTGGCATTCCACTAGGGGAAAAAGCTTGCAAACTAATGAAAATCTGCAAGTTTGTGCGTGTTTTGTTTTGCTTTATTTTGCTTAGGTAAAGAGGGGCGATTTTTATATACATGGTACATACTTACATATGTTATAAAAAAGTAGTAATAAAAAAGATAAAAAGTTCATGTATTTATTCACAAATTTACATAAAAAACGGCGAGTGACGTGCGAAGGGTGAGAGAAATTTGGAGATTTTAAAAGATTTACTTACGAACTCTTATTATAAAATGAAAATGATTTTAAGTAACAAATGGTGATGCTTACGTACATATGTATGTATTTGTGTAAGTGTGCGCAGTGGATTTGCATATGAATTTATGTGGTGTGGGGCGAGTGCGATCTTAAACATACATACGTATATATTTTATTATAATCAAACTTGAGTGCTTATGAACTTAAGAAATGTAGGGATTTGTTGAGAAAAAATGCGGTAGATAAGTAGTAAGAGCGGCTAACTTTGCTTTTCGTTTTAAATTGAAAGTTGAGCAAACAACAAAAAAAAAACAAAAAAAGAGAAAATTGCTTAATAAAATAGATTTATGTGGGGGTTTTGGGTTATAACATGCGTATTATAGATAAAAAAAAATTGTTACTATAATCTTCTCTGGTTTTCGGTGGTATAGGTATTTTGTTGTTGTAGTTTTTTTGTTTTTTTGTGAGTAGTTACCTTAGCTTTAGCTCCTCATCAATATACTGTAAGAGGCTCCTACAATAAAAACACAAACAAAATGCAAATGGAAAAACGAAAAAAAAAACATAAAACACAGTTAAAAAAGATATGTAAATACACAAACACATAGGCAAATGGTGAGTATATATGTATATGTATGTATACAAGTTGCATAATACATACAACAATAACAATCAAAAATCAAATATATTAAGTGCTAAGTTTTGTATTAAAAATTTATAAAAAAGTTACAAAAAATGCATAATTTTAGTAGTAGATATACAAATATATGTACATATATATATATATACATACATAAATTTATAAATATTTAGTTCAAGCAAAAATTAATTGGAAGAAGAAAAAGAGAACAGAGTAAATTTTTTTTTTTACAAAAATGCTAAACGTGGCTTTTTAGCGCTAGATAGACAAGCGAAAGAGGGAATTCAAAAAGTTTTAAGAACTAATCAAAAATTTGCAATAATAAGGCGAAAAATATTTTTCCCTAAAATCAAAAAAAAAAAAAACCCAAATTAAATAAATTAAAAAAAAATAATAATTTCTTTCTCCAAATTGGCGAGATATTTTTTCTTAAAATAAAAAAAAAAAAAAAGAATTTAAATTAATAAAATAAATTTAATTCAACGAATCGGCGTTAAATATTTTCACTTAAAATAAAAAAAAATTAAATTAAGAATAAAAAAAATATAAAAAAAAATTGTTTCCCCCACCGAATCGGCGAAAAATATTTTTTCTTAAAATCAAAAAAAAAATTTATTAATAAAATAAATTTCTTTCATCGATTCGGCAAAAAATGTTTTCTAATATAAAAAAAAATTATAAAAAAAATATTAAAAAAAAACAAAATTAATGGAAAAATAAAAAAAAAATTTGTTTTACATGGCCGTTTAATTCTAATAATTACTTTAAAAAATTTATTTCTTTCACTGTATCGGCAATAAAATATAAAAAAAAAAATTAATAGAAAAAATAAATGTTTTTACCAAATCGCCGGAAAATATTTTCTCTTAAAACGAAAAAGAGTTTAAATTAATAATAAAAAAATTGAAAATAAAATTATTTCGTCGAATCGTTGAAAAAGGTTTTCTCTTAAAATCAAAAAAGGAAAAATATTAAAATTAACTTAATTCAATTTTTGTGCTATACGCACTAATTAACATAATAATGAAAATCAAATGATATATTTTTTTTAATTGGTAAAACACTAATCTTAATAAATATTTATTATTTGAAACTGTTGAGACAAAAGCCATGAGCATAGAAAAGAACAATACAATAGAAAAAGAAAAGCACAGAAAAAGAATTTTCATGCAATTTTTTTTCTGCCAGGGCAAGAATTTGCTCACAATTTAGAAATATTTTTCTTTTTTTCCATGCCAATCAAAAAAGAAAGAAAAATTTAATCTGGAAACACACGTTGTACAAACAATCAGAATGCGCGAACAAGATATAACAGTGAAAAAAAAAATATAAATAAATAAAAAAGGGACAGAAAAGGAAAACTTACAAAGAATTCCAAGAATTGTAAGAAATATTGAATTTCTATGTAAAATATAGAACGCGGCGCTCAACAGAAGGCAGACAAAAACAAATAAAAGTTTACATATGCATGTATGAATGTGTATTTTTCCACAATTTTCTTGTTTTCCTCCCACTCGTGTGGCAACCCACATTACTGACCAGCGTTGCGTGATTCGAATCAATTTTGATTTAAAATCAACTTTCAAATAAAGAATCAACTTGATTCGTGATTCAAACTATTTTCAAATCAAAGATAATTTTTATTTGTGATTCATTTCTCAAAAGAATCAAAAATACCCTCTGATTGGTGATTCAAACTGTTTTCAAATCAAAGATAAATTTGATTTGTGATTCTTTTCTCAAAAGAATCAAAAATACCCTTTGATTCGTGATTCAAACCATTTTCAAATCAAAGATAAATTTGATTTGTGATTCATTTCTCAAAAGAATCAAAAATCTTTTTTGATTCTTGATTCAAAAAATATCTTTGATTCGAATCAAATTTTTGATTCGAATCAAAAATTTTATTCGAATCAAAAATTTTATTCGAATCAAAAATTTGATTCGAATCAAAAATTTTATTCGAATCAATAATTTGATTCGAATCAAAAATTTATTTAGAATCAAAAATATTCAAGTACATTCTCGGTAACTTAAAACACAAAAATGTATAAAATGCACCAAAAGTGCAACAACAGCCAAATTGTATGCTGACGCCAAATATGTACATATGTATGTACATATATACATATTTCTGATTGTCATATTTACGTTTGTGATACGCCGTACGTACATACATACATACATACATACATATGTATGTATGTGCATAGGCACTTGGGTGCATACCCTGCAAAAATCATTGGATTATATGATCCATTTGTGGTAAGTTGGAGTACTTTCAAAGTGACCACTAACATAGCCCAAACGACCGATTCATGTATCTGCATCGGTTCGTAGTTAGCCGAACATAACAAAAACCAAATTTTTATCGCGACGAAGACGATATGTGTATCCATACATAGCTACATACATACATATGTTTGAATGTATACACGTCATTCGTCGTCGTCGCGATAAACATTTGGTTTTTGTTGTTATGTTCGGCTAACTGTTAGGTACTCCATCAATTAATCCAATGTAGGTACTCCATGGATTAATGTGATTGTTATGCGGGACTGGAGTATATACTCCATTGCAATGACATGCAATGTTAAATGGACCATATTTTTTGTATGAAATGTGGCAAGTTATGGAGTAATCGGTTGGTCCATAGCGAGCACTCCATGGATTAGCGAATGGAGTACTCGGAATTTTTGCAGGGTATGCATACATACATATGTATTATATGTACATATGCCCTGCAAAATTCATTGGATTATATGCTCCATTTGTGGTAAGTTGGAGTACTTTCAAAGTGACCACTAACATAGCCCAAGCGACCGATTCGTGTATCTGCATCGGTTCGTAGTTAGCCGAACATATATATGTACATATCTACATAGAAGTAAGAATTAGACTAGATATACATGTATTATAGTAAATAAGTAGTGTGTACATAAGAAATTTTGTGTATAGGTAAATAAGAATCAATTTTACCAATAAATTCCCTGATTGAATTGCTGTTCGTAAAGCAATACAACAAACCACTTTCGTTTAATTTGAACGGGTTTAAAATATACATATGTATGTATGTACCTATAGTGAATCCTAAATATATTTCAAATAAAAGATACTTTTAGTACGAGATCATTTTGGGTAAATGCATTATTATTATTTATTTTTAAATTCTGTTATTTTGTTCTTTTATTGGGTTCATTCAATGTATGTAAAATATATAAATTATAAGTACATAAGTAAGTACATATGTGTGGATATGTATAAGAGAAATTTACATATGTATGTATATACATTTACATATTAAGGGGTAAGTACATATGTACATACATCATACATAAGTATGTATGTATGTGTTAGATTACATCTGTATTTTATATGGAAATGAAGTCAGGAGGTAAGTGTTGGTCCCCATGCGAAAAATAAAGTTATAAAAGTCCGCCCCTAAATTTTAAGCTAATGTTGAGAGGGTTAAGGAACAAAAAATTTTTTTTTTGATTCCGCGAAATGTCGCCAATTTTTTTTTTTTATTGTAGCTTTGTTATTTGACATCCGATTTTTAAAATTGATACGTCATTATTTTGGTATTTTGAAGCTCTATATTTCCTTCGAATGTCCTTTTGAACTCTGAAGATGTTTTCTCATAGTTGGGTGTCAAATAACAATGTTACAATAAAAAAAAAAAAACAATTTTGGCGGCATTTCGCGGAATCAAAAAAAAAATTGTTTGTTCCTTAACGATGCGCGCACTACAGATACACTTTCAACATTAAACCATGGTTCGGATCAGTGTTGCCGCAGCCTCAAAAAATTTGGTATCAAAAATTGATACTTTTATGGTTTTTTTCGTATCACTGAAAATTTTTAGGAAAAAAAAACTTAAATTAATCAAAAAAGCTGTTTTTGATACGGCAATTTTTTTTTTTTCGTATCACTGAAAAATTTTTGGAAAAAATTAAATTAATAAAATAAGCTGCTTTCGTGTTTTACGTGACATCGTTTTTTTTTATTACATTTACCAATATAAAATATAAAGATAATGAATAGTTAGGTATCATTTTAGATTTTCGAATTCAATTTAATTCAAGAAAATCATAAAGGCTATTAAAATAATGGTTAACATAAAACATAACGCTCTTTGCTCATGCCTGCCATGGGCAGTGATGCCTACTATACAGTTTGATAAATGTTGCCCATTTTTGGTATTTTCAAGACTTTCACAATACATATTTTTCGCGGCAAACACAGCTTGTTACAATTTTTAGAAAATCTTAAAAATGAAAAAGAATAGGTTAATATTCTTTGATTTTGATTAAATCGTATCAAAATTATTTGATGCTGATTAAAAAGGTATCAAATTTGTTCTACGTCAAAATAAAAAGTATCTACGTATCTTGGGCTTAAAAAAGTATCACATTTAATACGATTGTATCAAAACGGCATCACTGGTTCGGATATTCTCATTTAAGATTACTCATTTTCATTCATTTGTGAGAATTTTCACGAATATTTCTTCGTTCTTTTATCACGAGAGAGAAATGCAAGAAAATATGCTCCTCTCTCGCAAGAAGCGATCAAACAAAAAAATCCAGTTATTCCACTTGTGCGCGAAAAATAACAAAACAATATTTCTCCTTCCTTCCTTCCTTAATTGGCACGTAACCGTCTAGACGATTCTGGCGGAATACAGTAGAGTGCGGCAATTGTTTCTGTTTCGTGCAGCATGGCGCCACTCACATGTGAGACAAACTGATCGCGAAAACTAACAAAGCATTCGCGAAAACAGTTTATCACGAACATTTTTCAGCTACGTTGTAGGGAAGGATATGCATACATACAAGCAGATTTTCGCAGTTGCCTTAGCCAGCCATTTGCGCGTACATATGTATGTATATTCCCACCAAAAAATCTAAGCCTTTTTAAGAATTAAAACCGCAGATTTTAAGGCTTCCGAAATCAGGCCTGAAAATTATAAAGGTAGCAAATTTGTATGGCGTAAGGCTTAAAATAAGGCTGATTTTCCTGTGTTGATATCATCACGCCATAAGGAGTAGTCTCTCTCTGAGAGCACACCTTATTCCTAATGCTTATCCGCCATGCGAAATAAGGCCTAGATAATAAATAATGCCATGTTAAATGGACCATATTTTTTATATGATATGTGGCAGGTTGAGGAGTACTCGGTTGGTCCATAGCGAGTACTCTATACACGCGTGCATGGAGTACTCGGCTTTTTTGCAGGGATTCTTTTGTATGCATACACCCAACCATAATTCATTCATCCTTTCATTCATTTATTCGTTATATGTATATATGTATGTAAGTATATACATACATATGTATGCGCAAGTGCTTGGCTAAAGCAACTGTGAAAATCTGCTTGCATTTCCTCCCATACAACGCAGACGTTTGTTGAAATTTTAGATTTTTTGCATTTCAACTCGCGGGGGTGGTGGGATCACGTAGTAAAGTATTTTTTATATGAAATAAAGTTTTGATTCAAAATAATTTTTTGATTCGAATCAAAAATTTGATTCGAATCAAAAATTTTATTCGAATCAAAAATTTGATTCGAATCAAAAATTTTATTCGAATCAAAAATTTTATTCGAATCAAAAATTTTATTCGAATCAAAAATTTGATTCGAATCAAAAATTTATTAAGAATCTTGATTCGAAATCAAGTTTGAATCAAGAATCAAAAAAGATTTTTGATTCTTTTGAGAAATGAATCACAAATCAATTTTATCTTTGATTTGAAAATAGTTTGAATCACGAATCAAAGGGTATTTCTGATTCTTTTGTGAAACGAATCACAAATAAAATTTATCTTTGATTTGAAAATAGTTTGAATCACGAATCAAAGGGTATTTCTGATTCTTTTTTGAAAGGAATCACAAATAAAAATTATCTTTGATTTGAAAATATTTTAAATCAAGAATCAGAAAATATTTTTGATTAGTGATTCAGTCAAATCAAAATCACGCAACCCTGTTACTGACAAATGCTGCAGCTTTGATTGAACAAAAGTGGGTGTATATGTGTCTGTGTGGGAAATCAAAAGGGATACTTTGTATGCAAATATCTAAAAATATGTTTTGCGGAAATTCAATAATGTTTGGCAAAAAAAAGAAACTAAAACCAAAATTGTTTGTGTACAAGTGAGTGTAAAAGATGCCGTAGGCTTCCTGGATGCCTTTGAATTAATTTGCTTTATTAAAATTTGTCTTAAATTAAAGATGCTTAAATTAATATTTGCTATGCATGTAGTGTGTATGTGTGTGTGTTGCACGTGCATGCCAATTATTTGTACACAAAAACTGCTTGAGCATTTCAATTTAATTTCGCCTTTTTGCTTGAATTGAATTGAACAAGACAAGATTTATTTATTTTCGCGTTTGAATGAATTTGCTTGAATTTCTGCTTGTTTGGAGTGTATAACATATGTATGTATAACATATGTATGTATAACATACATTGTACACACATAAAGCGCAACAACTGTATTTATATTCTGCTCGCGGCAACAAGTCAACACACGCTTTTCAAACAAAATCAGAGATAATTAAGTCAAAATAAATAAAAATATTAAGTAATTTTCCGTTTGCAGTCACTCAATGGCGAGCAATTTCATTTAAAATTTAAAAAATATGCCAATGTTTATGTAAGAATAATGTTTTAAAGCAAAAATCAACAATTTATTATATGCTCAACTGTAATTTCGCCATGGCCATTAACAAAACTGCGGAAAATTAAAAAAAAATATTAATATTTTTTGCTCGGTTATAAAAGCACAAAATTTAAATTGAATGCTGCAACTATGTGCCATAAAATATTCACATTTATTAAATTCAATGCATATAAATTAAGTTTTACGTAATTTAAAAGAAGTAAAAAAATTAACATTTTCAATTTTGCATAACAACTAAAATTGACTGCTGCTTTTTATGGAATTTACGAGGTGGAAAAAATGTATGTATTTGCATGTATACACCCAGTTGAACTTGAAGAGAGATCTCCCCAAGGGAGGAATAGAAGAGTACTCCTTTTGACATCCTTTTGGAGGAATAGAAGAGATTTCTACACTTCACTACTCCCATTTACTCCCTGTGGAGCAATATGGGAGATCTCTCCAAACTAAAAATAAAAGATAACTCATTCTGTCATCCTTTTGGAGCAATAGAGAAGATTTCTCCAATATGTACTCCAATCTGGCTTTGTTTTCAGCAGGCGAAATTTGTTTGTTATATTTTTTCATTCGATTAGAAATTTATTCATTTGAAAATGTTTATATGATTGGGCTTTAAAAGAAATATTTCGTCAATAATTTGTCTACATATCCAGTTTGGATTAGTTGCGTCAAGCATTGGGCCAATTAATCAATGTGTTACTTTGACGAACAGTTAACTTTGCGTGATAAAAGTGGTATTTTGGGTCGATTCGGCTATGAAGGATACGGTAAAGACAGCAGCAGCAGGAACAAAAGCAACGCTTCATTGTCTAAATTATTTATATATGTATATACATATTTACCTTCCTTTAAATTGTAATTTATCAATGAAATAAAAAATAAAATTAAAACAATTATTTTGGCCATAAATGGATTTCATCGCTTTCATTACTCGCTCAGGAGGTTTCAAATTTGTACTCCTACATTGCTCCCTTGGGAGGAACGGGGAATGTTTAACAATTACTCCCTCATTGCTCTTTCGGGAGGTTATTAGAGGACTCTCCAAACTCCGCCAATGCTCGATTATGAGGTATATGGGAGTATTAGCAAAAACTCCCTCATTGCTGTTTTGGGAGGAGAAAGGGAGTTTTATCTATTACTCCCTTCCTAGGACATACAATATTAAAAGCGAGTACAGAAATTTGTATGAAAATACATAGAGGTAATAGGGAGTAATGGGGAGTAATCCAGTACTCGCAAGGGGTACTCCGGGATTAATAAAACGATGATCCCCAGTCCTACTGGGCATACATATGTATGTATGTATTTGAGATTCGTTGAAAAATATTATGTATGTATTTTTGGAATAGAAATAGAAAAATAGAAAAAAAAAATAAATTTATAAAAGTTAAAAAAGTATTGAATTCCATATTAAATGAGCTTTTACTAATAGGATTTTATTGCACGCACGAATGCAATAACTCAGTTCATTTTGTAGGTACGCTGACAAATTTTGGGCCGAACTTATTTTATAATTTACTTTACTTAGCTATGCCTTGGCCGATATCATATTGTTGTTGTTACTTTTAGTACATGAGCTTTACGAACACTTGAGCTTGAATCAGCACACACAAAGAAACAAAACAGAAAACGAAAAAAGGGGCTTTTGCTGGCAGCAGAAATAAATTTGCCAAACCGAAAATGTAAATTTTGGCTGCGAGGCAGAGGCGCTGGCAGAAGCGAAGTGCCGCGAAGTGCGAAATAAATGTACTTTCACCCTTTTTTCGGTTGTTAGTTCTGTTTATTTTTCTACATATTTATTTTTATTATTTTTCGTGTTTGTTTTTTATTTATTTTAAATTTTAACAGCAACAGTTTTTTTAATTAAAGCATGAGCTTTTTCAGCAAAAGTTTTGTGGGCGAATGCTGCTGAACTTTCCTCGCAAATTTCCGGCCTCTTTTATAGCATACTTATAGGCGTTAGTTTTGGTTTTTATAATAAAAAAATGAGAATCAAACGGAAATCAATTAATTTTCGGTGAAAAAATCAATCAAAATAAACAGAAAAACCCAGAAAACATGCAGGCGGGCACAACAAAAACTAACGAAAAGCGAAAACTTTTAAAATAAATAAAATGGACATTAATTATAAAAAGTTTTTTTTTAGTATGTAACTGTGTGTGTGTTTGTGCCAACCTTAAAGACATGTTCACAATTAAAGTGCCAGTAAGTTTTTGACGACGCACTTTCACTAAGGAACTAAAAATAAAAATAATCAAAAAAAAAAGAAGAGAGAGACAAAAGGAGATATTTTATAAAAACAAAATTTAAACAAAAAATATATTTATAATTTTATTAAATTTTAATTAAATTGAGGTTGGAAAAAATATGTTGCTAAAAAGTTATTACAAAATGAAATGAAAACAAAACTCAGCGAAAATGTTTCAAAATTGGGGCTAAATTGTAAAATAAGTAAAAAAGTGAAAGTTAATGCATTTTATATGAAGCGTATTTTGATGGAAGATTATGTGTGTGTGTGTACATACTTGCATGTATTTTTAGGTGCAATTGTATATCAAATAAAATGCTGCGAAGTACGAGTGCATGTTCGCATGTGCATGCATGTTGTGACATGTTCATGGTGTGAGCAATGAATTTTCGGTCGCTTTTTTGCATTTCCAGAGCAGGATGTTGCTTGCAAATATACATATGTATAGCATATGCATATACATACATAAGTACATACAAACATGTAAGTTTGCATTTGCAGGTACATAAATGTACATATTTGCCTTTATGTGCCTTTTAAGAGCGCTCTGTTATCGAGCGATCAACTCAATCAACTCAAGGGAGCATAAAAAGCAGAAAAAAGAAGCAAAAAGCTACAAAAAGCTACAAAAATTCAGCTAAAGCGAAGCAAAAAAGGAAAAAAAAAAAATGAGAAAGCAATGTTGTTATAGCACTTGTGTTGCATTTGTTCTTTGTTGTTATTGTTATGGCACACAGTTGCATGTATGTACTTTGTTGTATGTATAAAGCAATTAAATAGACAGATAGGAAATTGAAGCATACATTCAGGCGTATTACAGCATAACAGCCACATTAAGCAAATGGGCAATAAATAAATACATAAGAGTAAGAAACAAGTAAAAGCAAGTATGTAAAAGCGATTTTTGTTTCGTTTTGCTTAAATAGTCAATTGATAGATAGATACATATATATGTATGTATGTAAAAAGCTAATTTATATTTATATTAATATACATACATTCATATATATTTATTTGTATAGTTTTGTATAGACTTAGGCAGTAAATATGTATGTTAGCAAATAAACGGAAATACTTAATACGTACATGTCGCTGGGCAAAGTTTCGGGACTAGATGAGCGATCATTCCACTGTGAATTCGTTGTCATGCCTGCAAGTAAAAATTCTCATTTTATTTGTAACGATATTTGACAAAACCGAAGCGATACATGTATGTACATAGACTAGCGCTTTTTGTAGAATAATTTTATTTTATTTTATCATTTCTCCTTTACGAAGAAGTAGTTTTATCAGAGAAGTTTAATGAAAGGTTAGGTTAAGACCGAGAAAGAAAAAATAATACTGGACGGTACATCGTCGAAACTGGTTTATAACCAAATCAAACTTGATGTAGGAAGATGACGCAAATTCGTTTCACAATACATTAAGTTAAGTTATGTTAAATCAAGTGAAGTCAAGCCCAGTTCGAAGTCTCAGTCCCAGTCCAAGTTCAAGTCTAAGGCAAAGTCCAAGTCCAAGTCCAGGTCGAGGTTCAGGTCCAGGTCCAGGTTCAGGTCCAAGTCCAAGTCCAAGTTCAAGTCAAAGTCCAAATCTAAGTCCACGTCCAAGTCCACGTCCAAGTCCAAGTCCAAGTCCAAGTCCAAGTCCAAGTCCAAGTCCAAGTCCAAGTCCAAGTCCAAGTCCAAGTCCAAGTCCAAGTCCAAGTCCAAATCCAAGTCCAAGTCCAAGTCCAAGTCCACGTCAAGTCAAGTCAACTCAAGTCAAGTCAAGTCAAGTTAAGTTAATCTTTAAATTTAAGATTTAATTTTACATTTGAACATAAGTTGCGCTTTCTTAATAGACCAAAACATAATTTTCCCCTCTTTCTTTTAAGGCATTCGTGACAGCTGTCTTCTGTTGTGGGTTTCATATGAAATTTATATGCAAATATGTATTTATGCCTTCGTCTCTTTGTAAACACTTTAATATGCTACGGCAAGCAATTGAGGTTACACGCAAATATACATACATATGTACATATAAACGCATACCAGTCTTGCGGCAAAACACTTACCTGTTTTCAAAGTGTGATTTTGCGGTGAAATACCATTTGGCCTTGATGTCATTTTACTTGCTATTCGTTGTGGAACGCTGGCGACTGTCTATTATGACAGGTTTTTGTTTTTGTTGTTATTTTTTATCCATGTAAATATCGTTGTTGTTGTTTTGTGGTTAGAGATAATTATGAGCCAAATTATGTTTTCCCGTTCGAGGGCAGTCAGGCAGGCAGGCGCGCAGGCCGCATTGAAGAAGCCATAATAAAATTCATGAAGCGCAGCGCATGTCGGGTGTGAAAGTGAAAAGGACGCACAAAAAAAAAAAAAAAGAAGAAAAAGAAAAAAAAAGAAGAAGCAAAGCAGAAAAGTTAAAAATTTAATTTTAAGGTATAAAAGTATTTCGCTTTTCACTCTACTTAATACGAATATCTCTTTTAAATGGCATTTAACCTTATACCAGCCACGCAAAGTATGTATCTAATATGAAATCTGGCCGGCGGAGGGTTAGTGTGAGTGTGTCGATACAATTCATATGAATTTCAACCAAAATAACGCGCATATCGCGGTTTGCCATTAAGCTTACCAAACGCGACGAACGACAGGCGCGGCTTAACAGCAAATGTTACTCATACGCTACGGTGACCGGCAGAACAAAGCGGCTGTAGCCGCACTGATCTAAGCTAAGCGTTGGGCTAGCGTGTTGGATTTTAAAAAATTCAATTTTAATCTTCTTGTGGGCGTATTTAAAAAGTTTGTGTAAAATAAATAAATCTGTATGTGCATATGTACGAATGTTCTCAGCGTGTGTGTGTGATATTTTGGTTGAATTTTTAAATCTAAAATCTAAAAAATATTTAATAATAATACATATAATACAATGGCGCTATTATAACTCTGACGAGTTTTATGGCCGAGCTGCTCTCCCAATTCGAGGTGTGCTCCTTTTTTGTTTTTCCTACTAATTGGGTGGACCTACAGTTTTATGCCGGCTCCGAACGGCGAATGCATTTTTTGTGAGAAGCATTTTCATGGCAGAAATACTCTCGGAGGGTATGCCGCCCACTGCCGAGAGGTGACCGCTGCTCTTAAAAAACCCAATAATTGGATTTTTACTAATTAGAAAAATTCTTTTTGGTGTTTTGCTCGGACCGTGGTTTGAACCCGAGACCTCTGGCATAGCAGGCGAGCACTCTACCCACTGCACCACAGCGGCCACAATATTTACTTAACAAAATCTAAAAAATATTTACTTAACAATCAATAAATTTAATTGAGCGCAAAAAACGACAAGCGAGAATAAATTCCACGCGCCTTTGTTAGTGTGTGTATGTGTGTGAGGAATCAAAAATCAAGCAAAATCCTTTAATATTTAAAATATGAAGCAAAAAGGCAAAGCTTACAAAAACCTATCACGCACACAAAGGACCATTTAGCAAACATTGTACGTATGTAGATGAGGGTATAGAAATTGGCGCCAAATTGACGCCGTCTGGTGATTTGCCGCCGAAAAGTGTCGCACACCCAAAACACACACAGACACATTCACGTACACAGCCGCAGAGTGGCCGGGAATTTTGCTTTCAAAGCTCGCAAACGCCAACTAGAATTACACATTTTACAATTTGAAATGGTTTTGAAAACATTCACGTACATTCATGTATGTTTGCGTGTCTCTTTGTTTACTTTTATGCCATAGAGGAAAATATAACAAAGAAACAACAAAAAAGAAAGGGCGTATGTATCGATTTGCCGGAAAATCAAAGCACACCATTCTTTTTCGAAAGGTATCTTGTTGCTCAATCCACGCCTAGGCTTTCACACAGCACAAAACCATTCAAACAAGTCTTTGCAAGTACGTACGTACACACGCGTGTTGGCTATTCCCACAAGAACATGGCGCTTAGTGCGTTTGAATGCTCCAAAAAAAAAAAAGGAAACCTAACACACATTCACTCCTTTCAGCCAAAAATCACTAACAACACCAAAAGACAACCAATAAATGGCAACAAAAACAACAAAAGACAAGCATTTGTAATGCCAGTCACATAAGTTCGATTGTGTCGTAAATTATGGTCCGTCCCATCGCCCAAAAGCGTGTGGTTGGATGACGAGCGAGCACACACACATAAGCAAAGACTTGGGATTAATTTGTATCAAAAACTCGGCCATGTGTTAGCTAACCCAGCGAGCGAAAAAGGAAATTTCAGGGAAATTTATTTTTAGCTCCCATCATAAGAAATCTATATTTACGCAAGTTTTTAATTTTTTCAAAATTTTCTCACAAGGGGATTATTGGGGAACTTTTTCGGAAATAATTATTCCTGTTTCTGCAAATTAATATACATAGATGCTTTGCAAGATTTTAACTTTCTTTTCAAAATTTCCTCAGAAAGAAATTTTTGTGGACGGTTTGGGATATTTAAGTTTAGTTCCAATTTAATAAAAACAAATCCTTTAGCGATGTAGGAAATTTCAGGGAATTTTTCGGGAAATTCTTTTTTAACTCTTATCATAAGAAATCCATATTTACGCAAGTTTTTAATTTTTTTTTAAATTTCCCAAAAGGTAATTTTTTGTGAAATTTATGGGAAATTATTATTCAAGTTTCTGCAAGTTAATATACATGCTTCTGCAAATTTTTACTTTATTTTCAAAATTCCCATTAGGGAAATTTCTGTAAATGTTTTGAGAACTTTAAATTTAGCTCCAACATAATAAAAATACATGATTCTGCAAGATTTCTATTTTCTTTTAAAAATTTCCTACGAGGGAAATTTGTGTAAACATTTTGGGAAATTGTTCGTTGTTTAAAAAAGAAACAGAGAGGGCATATTGTCTGCGTCTGAAGTGATATGACCATCATTGGAATGCTATTAGAGAGATTCTTGTATACGCAAGCCACGCAAAACAAAAGTACACACAAAAGGTACAGAAACACATGTTCACGCGACACACACATACATGAGCCCCTCTAGAAATGCTTAGTTGACACTTTCGCAATATTTTGTCGCCACTTTGTTGTTTTTTTTTTTTTTGTTCTTCTATTCTTGTTGGTTTCTGTTTGTTTTCACATCATACTCACCTCTTCCTCCCCGTCTAAGTAATAATAGAATTGCTGATTTGGACTCAAGAATTTCTGTAGCAACTCTTTGGCCACACGCACCGACATCTCGCCCTGCACAAACGGATGCTTCAGCAGACACTCGGCGGTGGGGCGTTTCTTCGGATTCTTCGTTAGCGCCGTCTTGACAAAATTGTGAAAGGTGGGACTCCATTTCTCTTTGTTGCTTAATGTGGGCGGCTTGAAGCCGCTTTTTGACATAAGGAACAGCGCACGCATCGGATGTAGATCGAACATTGGCGGTTGGAGTTCAGCAAGTTCTGGAAAGAAAGCAAGAAAAAAGAAAAAGAGAATTAGCAAGAAGTATTTGGAAGCAGATGAAGATAAAGAAGCAGCAGAAATCATTAATTTAATTGAATAATGAGCGCAACGAACTGAAAACAAACTTTTGTGAATGTGTGTTATGTGTCGCAGTAGACTTGGGTTGACATGTTTGTGGTTGCATTAAAAATTGTTTAAGCATTACTTGCCCCCCAAAAGAATAAACATTCAAAATTTCTTGCCACCGCCGCACATTGGGGTATTTAATCAATCTGGGCGGCCAAAACTCTTTTTTGGCTTTAAATTGTTAATTATGTTACCCACGGTGATTTCAATTCGATTTAACATAGAAAATAATGTGGCTTTACATTTTTAAAAAGTGATGTAGTGAGACCAAACCGACCTCAGATTGGGATTCAGAACGTCGAAATACATGTTAGTAGGTTAGGTCGATGAAATGTGCCATTTGGGGCTTTTTTAGCTTTTCGCAATTTTCTCGAAGTTTTGGGGGTATATTGGACAAGCGGACTTTGGATTCGGAGCACGTCGATTTATATATTCCTAGATGGGTGTTCTCGAATCCACAAACAACTAATTTTTTTTTGTGTGGTGGGGTCATTTTTCCCAACGTGAAAAATCGCCTGTTTTTCTTAAAACCGGAAAAAACCGGAACCGATCTTTCTTGAACTCAAAATAACAGGGAACAGACTATCTAGAAAAAAAAAGAGTCAGTGCCGGACAATGCCGGGCACCTAAACAAAAACCCTTTTGAAAACAAAAAATTGGGAAATTTTTTTTTAATACATCACTTTTTAAAAACGTAATTAAGAAGACGCTAACAACTAACTAAATCTCAATAAACATGAATTTTGTACTCGATTACCTGTATTATAAGAATCCATACCAGTATTCTAAAAAACTTCACTTAAAACCGTAAAAATATTAATTGGGAATGTTGAAACTTTAAGAACTTTATAAAATGCCGCGAGAAATATACGAATGACCAAACATTCACTGACTGTAAAAACTTTGTGTTTGAGTTTTGAGAATAAACTTTTATTGAAAATGATGCGTTAGGGTCTACTAAAAAATTTTATTTTTTGGAAATCGGGCCAGTTTTAGGAAATGAGGTTTTGGCCGCCCAGATTGATAAAATATCCATATGTGCGCCGAAGGTGACAATGCGAACCGCAATGGACATGGAATTTAAGTTGAATTAATTAGAGTGCATAGAAAATGGCAAACAACAAACCGAAACTATTTGAGCGCATAGGATTTGTGTAAAATTAATGCTGAGGCTGTGCCAAACAACCAGCCAAGGCAAGGATCAAAAGACAGGCACCGACATACCGACCTGAATATCAAATGGAATGGTCTGGGGGCTGATTAAATGCGTGAACACGCAAATGCCACAAATTCGGTGAATACAAAATGCTTACGCACACACACACATAAAATCCAATTCATTAAAGTTAATGTAATTACTTAGTTTGTGTTTGATAGAAATACACGCAGAAAAGTAGTCGAGAGCAGACACCGAGCGAATTGAATTGAACATAATTTTTGAGAAGATACAATACTGCAACTGTATGTGACAGCGTAGATGCCTAACTCGTTTCAGAAAAACATTTTAGAAAATCGAAGTCTGACACGTTCTATGTGCATATCTTATGGGGAATAGGGCTCCGTCGGTGACTGGTTGTGCTATTAGGTAGGCTAGCTTATGGGCTCTCATAAGCTGCGTGAGTCCGTAGTGTTACCAGAAAAGTTCGCGAGCATGAACACATTTACATTAAACGCCTGGATGCAGACTGAGGAACAACCCTGTCCCGTTGGTAAATATCAAGCGTTTCTTTAGCCACATTTTGGATACCAATTCGTGATCACTGAATACGATTTCTCCTAGTACCCGAAGCCTTAGCCTGAAAAAAAAGCATGAAAGGAGCAGAGAATATGCTCTAGCGTGACTCTAAAAGACAGTGTCCTGTGAGGACCCGATTTACATAAAATTTTGTACATCCTATAGCCCTGGGATGGTTTCCACGCCTTATCGACCTGGTCCATCATATATATGTATATGTAAAATACATATATGCTTAATTTCGCTGAGCAGCATCGGAACGTCCATGGAGGGTTATGCTCCGAGACCTGCACCCTTCTTTGCCAGCTCATCGGTGTCTAACCCCTGTGCTCTGAGATCCAGTATAAATATCTGCATATTACCCTTAAGGCTTCCTTGCAGTCGTTCCCTGGGCTACATAAACGCACACTGAGACATTTTCCACAAGTTCTTATAAAAATTTAATTACTAATTTTTAAATTTTGGTAACACTTTTCAAGTTAGATGTTCTGCGCTGGGCATCCGGCTAACGTTTACTTTGTTTTAAAGCAAGACGATGCTTCTTATTGATTATTGAATATTTTTCTACGTGTAAAACAAAACAAACCCCGTATTTACTGGTAAATGTGTGCGTGAGTGACTGATTGAGTGAATGCCCTGCAAAAAATGCGATCACTCCGGGATACATCCGGGACAACTCGCAAGGGAGCATGCGATTACTACCCATTTGTATCTCTTTATATGGGTTGAAGTGTTCTCTTTTGTTTGAGCATGTCCTATGAAGAGACTAATTGTACCCAGTTTGTACCCGAACGGGTAGCAAAAGCGCACAATTGTACCCGCTTTGTACCCGAACAGGTAGCAAATGCGACACATCCATTTGTGCGACTAATTGTACCCGTTTGATACCCTTTCGGGTACAATTCGTCTACAATTAGTATACATATGTACCCGTTCGGGTACAATTGGGAACAATTGTAGACTAATTGTACCCGAAAGAGAGCGCTCCCGGACAAATCTTTTTAGAGACTCGTCGCACACTTTTTTACAGGGTGTGTGAGTGCGTGTGTGGGCGGCAAGTCGTTTGTGGATTTATTTCAAATGCTTTATGGAGGACGACTGACCTCAATTCAAGTGCAATAACTTAAGTATGCACACATTAAATAAACAAAAACAACAAACAAACAAGCCAAGCAAACAATACACATGTAAGTAAGTATGTACGAGTATATCCCTTCTGCAGCCAGGAAGGCAAACAATTTATGTGCACGACAATTGTTTCAACGCCCACTAATCAAATACTAAATTTGTTTGTTATTGTTATTGTTAGGTATATGAGTACATATCGTTACCTTAATTCACAAAGGCCCTAATTGACACTTTTTTCGAAACTGCGTTTTTCGCAGATTGTAGTAGGATATATTAAAATACACCTTCCCTCAAAATTTGATAGCGATAGTTACAAAAGTAACGAAGTTATAAGACTTATTAAAAAGTCCTATCTGCATATGCTGAAAATCTATAAATTAAAAGGCCCTAACTACATTTGCTACAATATGCAGTAGTACAAGGTGAAAGTGTTTGGCAGGCTTTGAGTTATAAATTTTGGACTCCATGCATCTTAGATGGTTGTTTTTACCAAAATCGTAACACTGTGTTATCAAATGCTTTGCTAAACTTTTGTATGGAAAATAATGTAACTATAGAACATAAATATTTAGTAAAAGGACAAACACAAATGGAATGCGAGGCTACACATTCTCTTATTGAAAGAAAAATTTCTAAAAAACAAATACACTTAACATCTCAGCTTGTACAACTTATCCGCGAGGCTCGAAAAAATCCTAGTTCACTTCAAGTTCACCACCTTGAGCATAGCTTTTTTTTTTTGAATTTTGAAAATATTCCGAAAATGTACTCAACGAATCGACCTGGTATGTAATATGTATATTCCTAGTGCGTTAAACATATCTAAAATTATATTATGGTGTTTCCTTTTCAGGAAGAATGTCAGGAGACTCCACAGTCAACATGCTTCGTGCCTTAGGATATGATACTTTGGGACAAATATTTTATAAAATTGATATAACATCTGAGTACCAGCCTCTACCTCAGAGAGCCAGCAAAAATTTTGAAATAGTAAAGCCCAGCTTATTATTGATTATGTAATAAAAAAAAAGAAATGGGAAAATCTATAGGATCTAAAAATATCATTACCTAAAGATTGCCATTCTTTTTATGAAAAATTGCCCTTTAAAAATTAATGAAATTTTCCTATATTATGTATGTATGTATGTGTAATTTTACGATATATGATGTACATATATATTTACAGTCTGAAATGTTATTTATAATGCGCTTTGAAGTTATTGGAATCAATTGCAGCTAAAAATTTGAATAAATATTCAAACCACAAAAAGTTTTTTTTTCTAAATTCGTAGTGTAAATCTATCTGACACAAAATTGCCAAAATCCAATCTATCTAAAAATTTTCTTCAAGATCTACTTCAGGGCCTTGTTTGTGCAGAAACTGCATTTTTACAAACTCACAAAAGTCTTTTATTTTCATTTTAACACGTTTTTTGGCTCTCCTGTAAAAAAATTATTTTGTCAGTTAGGGCCTTTGTGAATTAAGGTAACGATATGTATTTTGTTACAGAATTGCTGTACATGGAATTATTTATTTGCAATCGCATTTGTCAAATACATACATACATACATATGTATATATATATACATCTTTTTAGTGCATTTCATTTAACCTACCGATTGCTGTAATGCCCACCGCCCATATATCACATAATTGATTGTAGCCACCTTTTCGTTCAACGGCGGCCACTTCGGGCGCCATCCAATATGGTGTGCCTGTGAAAAGAGTAGAGAGGGAGGGAGAGAAAAAAGAGACAAAATTAATGTAAAAATCTGTGCACGCAAATAAATTTTTATTAAATAAATTATGCTTGGAAAATATGCAGCTCACAATTTATGCAAAAACAAAAACAGAAAAACAAAACTCATAGACTTAACATAATTAAAACTATTTAATTGAGAGTTCACACTTTACAAATTTATACATATGTTGTAGCTTCTGGTGGCTCGTTCATCCCACCCTCCGCCACTCTCCGGCTCATTAACATTTTCGTTGAACAGTCTGCATTTAATAAAATTTTTGTGTTGCACAACAAAATTTGCAACAAAGTTGCAATTTTTTAGTGGATGGCTGCGTAAATTATTGCTTTGGGGCAGAGCAGAGCAGCAGAGCAAATGTCAAATATGTAAATGCAGAGTATGAACAACAACAACAACAACAACAGTATCAAAACAATCGAAGCAAATGCCAGAAGCAGCAGCGCTGGGGTTAACAGTTGTAGCTGTAGGAGCAAGTGCAATGGCAAATTTTGGGCGGAGCAGCTGGGGCGTATGAGTGATGATGGTTTGCGGATGTGAGCAGAGCAAAGAGTCAACGAGACTATCAAATTTGGATTTGGTCATAAGGGAACTAAATAGGGTAGTTTGTAACCATATGGAGTGGTGAATAATAGTATTAAAAAATAAAAGAAATATAAAAAATTAAAAAAAAAAAACAAATAAAGAAAATAAAAATTAAAAAAAAAAATTTTAAACAAAATTAAAAAATTAAAAAAAATTTAAAAAAAAATTGAAAAACAAATTTGGAAATTAAAAATTATTATATAAATATATAATATATATTAAAAAAATTAGCAAATATACAAAAAGTTGACTAAAAATATAAAAAATCAAATTACAAAAAAAAAAAAAATAAATAAAAAATAAACAAACTAAAAATATAAAAAACAAATTAAAAAAAAAATAAAAAACAAAAAAAAATGTAAAGAAAATTAGTTTTATTTAAATCAGAAATTTCAGTTAAACGAAGATGGAAAATAGATATACATAGGTACATATATATATCTATTTTATTACTAGCTGACCCGGCAGACGTTGTTCTGCTAAAATTTATTCCCATGAAGCCTAAAGAAAAGTCTTTGATTACCGTACTGCTCACCATTATCTTGGAGGGTGCCGTGATTTAATCCCAAGTGGCATAACCCCAATTTTAAAATTTGGGATTATGTCACTCACCATGGTGTGGGAGTGACATAATCCCAAATAAAAGGGAGCCAGAATACCAAATCACTCGAGTAGGTACTAGTGCGAAGCAAAATCGCGATTTTTGCTTCCAAATTTTTATTTTTTTATAGACAAATGTACATATTTATATACCTATCGATCTCTTAAAATCGCGCGATTATTTCTTCAAAATTTTCATCTTCTTATAGACATATATACAGTGTACACAAATATTTATATACCTATTGTTTTATTGAAAAAAGTCTGTATACATATATGTAAATATATTTAATTTTAATGTAATTTTTTAGTTTTAATGTAATTTTTTGAGAACATGTGTATTTAAGTATTTCATCTTATACATATACTCAATGAATTATTATATAACAACATTAACTTTATTGTCAGCTTTAATTTTTTTGCTTAATGTAATAAAATCTAAGAAAGACTACTGAAATGTTTTTTTGGGCTTGAAAATGACATTATCCCAATTGGGATTATGTCACTACGCCTAGGGGGAGTGACATAATCCCAAATAAAAAATTTGGGATTATGCCCCTTGGGATTATGTCAGGGTACCATCTTGGAGTCCATCTTAATGACTGCGAATAATAAAAAAAAATTTCTATTCTCTGAATGAAAGTTATATATGTAGTTATATTCGCCGCGACAAACTTACTACCCCCAATCCCTATCTGAATCTCAAACTCAATCTCTATCTCTATCTCTATCTCTATCTCTATCTCTATCTCTATCTCTATCTCTATCTCTATCTCTATCTCTATCTCTATCTCTATCTCTATCCCTATCCCTACTCCTAACCTTATCTATCGTATTTTGCCTGAGAACTTTCTATTTTTCCATTTGAAAAGCCATTAAGGAATAATTTCAAACAAAATTTCATGCAAAAACTCAATTTTCGATTTTTCCAAACTTTTCTTCCGCAAGAAACTTTTCCTCGAGCTCGAGAATACGAACAACTGACAAACAATTTTCCAGAAATCGGGCCAGCCGTTCTCATTTTATGAAATACTATACATTTTTTACACCATTTTTATATATATGGATAGAAGAATATATTAAACATTTTTTTTTAACAATTTACTCTTTCAAGTACAACAGCATTCAAGCCTCACTGCCTTTAGGCACCTCAGAAGTATGCAACATTTAGACGTGCTCTTGCCTGTCTGCATTTCAGCTGCGTTACGACTTGTACATCTTACATACACACATACTACATACAGTAGCATGAAATGAAATTTAGGTTCTACATGCAATGTTTAATTAAATTAAGTAGTTAATCAACAACAGAGAAATTACTCGAATGTGTGAAATTCGTGTGCAGGCATGCATACGTATGCTTGAAATAACAGAATTTGTAGCATAAAATACAGCAAAATACATATGTACATACATTGTATGCAGATATATTTATGAAATGTCAATAAATGAAGCTGAGCTGGCTTCTTTAAGAAATATTTTCCTTTCTATATAAATATGTGCATATTTTGTTTGGCTAAACTAGTTTATCTGCAAGAATTAAAAGAATTTAAAGAGTTTGTGAAATAAAATATTAAAACGAATTAATAAATAAACACCAGCAGTAACAAGAGTAGAAGAATGAACTAAAGCTGAAACAGGAGTAGGAGCAACCATAGCCGCAGGTAATCAAGAAGAAAATGGAATTTGTGCTCTTTTAGTTATTGATGCTAATATAATAAAAAATATAATAATTATTATTTCAAAATCATTTTTTATAAATTCTAAATAAAAAATATAATTTCAACTACCATGATTTAATATTCAAGCTGGCGAGCACAGATGCAATTTGAAAATATGCTAATCACTTCATTCTTCTTTATCATATGATAATTCAATATTATCGGTGAATTAAAGCCTTTGAGCCAGACGGTGTAGCTTGTAAGATGAAAGAAGTATTTCCTAAATCTTTTGAATAAACAGTTTCGTTGCTTTTTAGTTAAATTTTATAATGAATTTA
Organism: Urophora cardui; assembly: GCA_960531455.1. Classification (NCBI taxonomy): domain Eukaryota; kingdom Metazoa; phylum Arthropoda; class Insecta; order Diptera; family Tephritidae; genus Urophora; species Urophora cardui. The sequence continues at coordinate 2,094,598 of OY482670.1, forward strand.
TTTATTTATGCGTTTATCTCAAGGCAACCCCGATAGGTACTTCGCATGTGAGCATAATACACGAGCTTGGTTTTCTAATGCTCCACCATGCAATGCCATTAAAAATGCGAAGGAAAAGTTTGGCGGGAAACAGAGAATACATTCAATTCAAATCGCTTATAAAAATTCATAAGCCATATTATTACATACACACAAAGAAATTCACGTACATAATATGCATGGATGTATGTGTGTAAGTACATGATCAACATTGCACTAGCATGCTGAGCATCAATAAAAATCCACATCACTCATACGCAGTGTGGCACCGCTTTTGTGTAGCACTTGAATAAGCAAAAACCAAACACAGGCTGAGAGCAGTGAATTGTTGTTGTTGTGGTTATTGGGGAATATAAAGCTTAATGCAGTAAAGAATGAGTGAATAAAAAAAAATTAAAGCGTGAATAACGAGTATTCATGAACATTGATGTGTAAACAGTTTCGAAATCGGATATTTATTCCCTTTTCCTTATTCCTTTTTTTCCTGGTTTTCTATGGATTAAAATGCGACTATAGTTTTTGTAATTTTTGTTGTCATTGTGACTGCTACTATTTTGTTGTTTTTGTTTGTTTTGGTTTTTGGTTTTTAAATTTTGATTTTTTATTTTCTTTTGTTTTGTATTACTCAGAAACATGCAAGATCATCAGAGTCCACGTTTGACCCATATCTGGAGACCCGGCCTAGGAATCATAAAGAGTAGAGCTCCGTATAGAATACCTGCTCAGAACCTTTCATTTCATACCAATTTTGCTCAGAAACATTCAAGGATCATCCGGGTCCTCGTTTGACCCATATCTGGAGACCCGGCCTAGGGGTCACAATTAAAAGAGCTTCATATCGAAGTCCTGCTTAAAACCTTTCATCTGATACCAATATTGTTCAGAGACATTCAAGGATCATCACGGTCCTCGTTTTGGCCCATATCGCGGAACCCGAACTAGGACTCATAAAGAGTAGAGCTCCCTGTAGAATCCCTGCTCAGAACCTTTCATTTCATACCAATTTTGCTCAGAAACATTCAAGGATCATCCGGGTCCTCGTTTTCACCCATATCTGGAGAACCGGCCTAGGAGTCACAATTAAAAGAGCTTCATATCGAAGTCCTGCTCAAAACCTTTCATTTGATACCAATATTGCTCAGATGCATATCCATACATGTTCAAACAGGTTGGCCCTTTTTATTTTGCCTATTTGTCGCATTGTTGCAGAAAACATCAACAACAACAACTTCGCTTCGCTTCGTTGCTGTTGTTGCTGATATTTGCATTTGCACGACTATGCATGCAAGCATTTGTAAGTACATGCCTAGCTACCTACCTACCACTGACAATGCCAAGGTCATTTACGGTTTACGCATTTACATGTTTACTCGTTTACGCATTTACATGTTTACGCGTAAACTTTACCTGTTTTTCGAAATTACTCGTAGCTACAGCAAAGATGTTTACACATCAAAAAGAATGAATAGAAGAATGAAAGAAAGGAAAGAAAGCAACAACATAAATGTCATAGCAAGATTGGCGATTTATATGACAGACTCGACACGGCATGACAGGACACGTTCAGCGCGCGCTTCAGCAGCTTCCGTGTTGTGTGATGAGAACTGAAGCGGTAAATCCGCCGCCGTCAAAAACGAGCACACGCAAATAAAACGTGAACTTTTGAGTCGCACACACAAATACCAAATATGCACTCAGAAAAAAAATCATCAACACGATTCATGTAAAATTAGCACGATCGATCTTTACACATAGAACAGCAACAATGTTTTCAAATTACACGATGTTTGAAACATGATTTTGGATTTGTAACTGTCATGAACCAAATTTTATTGTTGATACAACATGAAGAAATTTTAAAATATACAACATGATTCAAATATAAAATTTTATTCCTAAATGTCATTTGGAATTTGGTTTATTTCACATGATGATAGTGTCAATATAAACTAAAAAAAATGTTAGAAAAATGACGTCCCAATTTTAGTGTTAATACAACATGAAAGCAAATGTTAAAACAACAAGAACACAATTAACAATAAAAGTTGGTTGATATAACACGAAACCATTTTGAAACATAAATGTCATTTGGAATTTTGGTTTATTCAACACGAGATAGTGCCAATATAATCTAAAAAGTGTTAAAAAGAACGTCAAAACTAGTTTGAAACATACACAATTTTTTCAACGTTTGAAGTTCTGCTGTTCGTGCAAAACACAAACTAATATTATTTTTTTTTTTTTAACAAAAAGAAAGTCTTGTGCCGTTGCAATGATGGGAGTTTAGCATCATTGGCAGTGCGTGATAATGGTTTTTAGTTCGCAGGTAAGTTAAAAGTGGGTTGCATTTTTGTTTATAAAAGTTTTTAATGTTCAATATTTTCTTTTTCCTCTTCATAGTTTGCAATTTTTACCACGAAGAGATGTTTAGCGAATGGATTCTTTCACGCAGCATGCGGTGCACATACCTTTGCATTAGCGGCCAAACATTACTCGGTACCAGTGATAATAAGTACTATCCCCCATGTATAAACTATTTGTATAAGGACGCTTTCAATTTGGTCGGTTGTGCGGGTGATGTACTCGAATATGCTTTATTGATCTGATGATTATATATTTTATGTCTTATATGTTTTTTTTATTAAAAAAAATAAATTGTAAAATCAACAAGACTTTCTAGTTAATTTAACAATAAATTTAAGGTAAAATCAAAAAGATGTTATTGGTTATTCAACAGGACCATTTCGTGTTAATTTAACCAGCTTAAATTGTAACATTAACTAGTTAAAATTGTAAAATCAACAGGAAGACTCAATACTTTTTAGTGTTAATTCTACAGTTGTCATCCTGTTAAACTAACACTTAACAGTCGTGTTAAATTTACACGATTACATGATGGCATACATTAAGCATCGTGTTGAAAAATTTGATTTTTGGTTGATTTCACACTATTTTTTTTTCTGAGTGTGCGATTTCGAATGCTGAATTCGTGAGGTATGAGGAATTAGACAAGAAGAAGAACAAGCAAGCAAAATAGAAGAAAAATTGCACAAAATTAAAAAAATGCAAGATACGCTACCGAGTGTGCCTAGAACTAAGGTGACGAGATGTCAATAAAAATAAAACCATAGACATAGAAAAACATGCCCCTCGAGCTGTCAGGCCGCGTCGGTCGTGTCCGTGCAGGCACGCGGACAAACTACAACAAAGCCAACAACAAGCACATGAACAACAAGTGCATGAGCTTACACAGCGAAGGGAAGAAAATCATAAAGCGAGAAAAAAGTGAATAGAGAGACTATTTTTTATTTTTTTTTGTATAACTGAGTGGCATTGTATTGCATTTGAAAAGAAGTTGTTGTTGTTGTTGCTGGTTGCTGCATGAATGCTTGAATGATGAATTGCGAGCGTCGTATGAAGAAATTTAATGAAAATAGCCGCAAGTAAATGGCGCAGCTGCAGTAAATGCGGTTTTAGCCGGCCAACAGTGCACAATGAGAGATATACATATATACATACAACACAACCACACACACACATTTCAGCCGATTTGGAATTGTTAGGCGATTTAAAGTTTAGAAAGTGCGACACACTAGCCCAAAGCCTTAGATTGTATGATATTAGTGCATGTGTTGGCCATTGAAAAGAAGGACGAAAAGTAGAAGGAAAAAATTTAAAAGTAATCCGCTTAGATGCGCTTTCAGGAGACATACAGACAGTACGCACCACTTAGCCCAATACAGTGCTTGCTTAGTTGATAGATTTGCTAAATGTCTGCCTTTGTTTCCTCTTCTTCATGCTTCTACTTGCTTACTTTCGTATGAAATGCAGTCGTTGAAGGGAATATATGTATGTATGTTTAATATAAAGGCGGTAAAGCGCTAAAGCACTGCTAAACAGATGTGCGCACGTATCTGAAAGGAGTTCTTGCTTCAGTGCCGATTAGATAAATATAAAAAATATCTTACTTAGCGGAAATACTTAACGGAAATCATTTGCTAAAAACTCATTGGAATACCAAAAACACCACTTTCGTCTTTGCAAAATTTTCGATAAATTTGTATGCACCAAAAAACTTTTATTTAAATTTTCTTTATCTTTCACTTTAACAACGACACACTAAAATGATGCTCAATAACACTTAACGACTTGAAAGTAAATAAATATCAAGTATATACACATGCATACATATGTATATATTTTATCAGTAAAGCATCATTAAAATTTAAGTGGCTGCTGGGTTTTGTGGCATGCCACACGTCTGTTGCTGTACGCTCGCTGATAACACAGATTTTATAGTCTTGTCGTAAAACTTAACTTAAGCAAGGACAACAAGTGAAAAAAGACAGCAAAAAAAAACAAAAACAAAAGCAAAAAAAAGAATTCAAAAAAGCTGATTAAGAATTTAAAAGCATCACGTAATGACAGACAAGGTTGTTGCTGTTGCTGCTGCATGTGTGTGCGCGTGTTTGAGTGTGTAGGTACAATAGAAGTGTGGCGTGCTTGCCTGCATCATCCATCGTCCACCATTTGAGCACAAAAAGAAACATGAAAATTACTTTAAAACATGCACACGCACGTACAACCAACAGCTTACAATGTCACCAGGCAGGCAGGCAGGCAGGTAGCTAAGTAAATGTTATTGTACTGGTACTCTTGCTCACACGCTCGCACGCTCAATAAACAAACAACTTCACCTCATAATGTACATAATGAATGTTACGTATACGCAGTGGTGTACTACATACGAGTGGGCGTCAGGGATGCCACTAAGAAAATTTTTTTCCTACCAAAAACCTACCAAAATGGTTTCGAGCCTACCAATTTTTTTATTTTTTTTTTTTGAATATGAGATTTAACCATATTCAACAAATTCATTTAGGGTAATTGTGTCAGTAACCGACCACCCTGCAGTAATAGGACACTTTTTTTTACCGCTTAAATTGAAAAAAAAAACTATATCTATATTTTTTTTTATTTTGAAAACTTAAGTATTAAATTTAATATTATTTGTACAAATTTCAATTAATCTTAGAATGACTGATAAAAATGTGAAGGAAAAGAGGAGGAAGCAGCAGGTTCCAGATAAACAAAAACTTGAAACTCAATGAAAACGTTTCTATGTTAGTTGAATGAAGGCAAAACCTACCAAAATTCAAATCGTCCTACCAACCTACCAAAAGAAATAAAACCTACCAGTTTTGGTAGGAAAAGCCCAAAAGTGGCATCCCTGGTGGGCGTGCATGTACAAGCAAGCAAGCAAGCAATTGACGCTCTTTACTCTAACATGTCTGCGCGTGTTGCGCGTTGTTTAAAAATTATGCAGTTTTTTCTTGCTCTTCTTCTTCTTCTTCGTTGTAAACAGTGCTTAAGGGCAGCATTGAAAGGTTACTTCGCTGCTAATGCATAAGTTGTGGTGTTGTTGCTGGCCTTACATTGCAGCTTATGCTTACATATAAGTATGTACATTTATGTAGCTCAGCGATAGCTCAACAGTGTTCTGTTTACAAAAAAAGATTTATTGAGACGAGTATGTACATATGTATATGAGCGTATTAAAGTAGATATATTTGCAAATGTGTACAAACTAGTGATGGGCGAGTCCGAGATGTTTTATTCGATTCTCTCGATTGTTGAAACATCTCGAATGCTCTCGATGGTTTTCATTCGTATTCGAGTCAAGTCGTAAATGGCCGTCAGTCGAAACAATCGCTAAAACATCTCAGACTCGCCAATGTTTCCTCTCGTTTTCAAAGCAACCCTACATTTCGGACTCGCTGCAAAAATTCATAACATTTGTTGTTGCCGCTTGAATATCAAAATTGCTTAAAAAAAGTATACAGTGGTACAAATCTATTGCCGTTGTTACTGCTCGTAAAATTAATTTGTTTCGTAAGCGTCTCACTTAAGAAAATTTATTAATGTATTAATGTTTAAATAATTAATTGTATTTATTAAGCACGACACTCTTTAATTGTGATTGCAAAAATGCAGCGTCTATATATAGCATATTTTTCAATTTGGTTCATTTATTTACATATGTATTTGCCTCACTTCCATTAACAATCCTACTTTCTTCATCAACAACACTCATTCAGTTTATTTTATCAACTAAAACAAATCATCAAAACAACAGCCGGCCCGCCGACTCCGAACAGTCGCAAAAACATCTCGCTTGTGTAGTCGAGATGTCATCGAAACAATCTCCGACTCGCCGACTCGGAACAATCGCAAAAACATCTCGGTTGTGTAATCGAGATGTCATCGAAACAACCTCCGACTCGCTGACTCGGAACAATCGCAAAAACATCTCGATTGTGTAATCGAGGAGCGAGTCAACTTTTGACTCGATTGTGAATTTGCAACGATGGCGATTCTCTCGATTGTGTAAACATCTCGGACTCGCCCATCACTAGTACAAACGTTTAGTGTCATTAACAAGTCAACAACAACAACAAAATTGGACAAGAACAGCAAAAGGAGAGCCTGAAAATCAAAGTCATCAACGTCAAAAGTCAGCAGACGAGCAGCGATGAGAGATGAAATGAGATATGAGATGCCAGTAAATATGTTTATACAGCACACGGAGTATAAACAAGGCAGAGCAGTCAGGTAAGTATATGTGGAATGGTAATAAAAACAAACAAAAACCAAACAACAACAAACAAGCAAAACAAAACAAAAGCGTTTAAGCAGCAGCCCACACCATTAACACCTAACAAAAGAAGAGTGTTGTTGTTATTTTTATTATTATTGTACGTTAAATAGGCGCAACTGTTGTTGCTGTTATTATTATTATGCGTTAAATAGGTGCAAAATGGAAACTGCCGCTCAAGAAGAGTCGTCGTCGGCGGCCTCGTCTTTATGTAGTTGAAGGTTGTGCGAATGTTGTTGACTGACGGCGCAGATAAAATGGCTGAGAGTTCTGAGAGTTGCGTATTTTTATATTGGAAAAAAGGAAACAAAAAAAAATGAGAAAGCCGGCGACATTGTTTACTGTTTGAGAAAGGGCGACACATTTTTGAGTTGGAAAATTTCCTGTAAACAAAAGTCTAGTACAAGCGAAAACTGAGCTGAATGCTGCCAAACAAGCTAAGGGGCGGGAAACAGTTTTCTTTCTTTTTTTTTGTGAAGTTGACTAGAATTGGGTACCTACCTACAATTTTGAGCTGAAAACTAGACAAAATGCACTTAGCACAGTTGTATTGGCATTGAAATTATCACACACACAAATGCATTTAAAATTGCATACAAACAACAAAATTTTCCTGCTGGGTCTCAGCTATGCAGCAAATCATTTACGACTTCTACTGCTTAACTGATTTTAATCTGTAAGTGCGCTCGAGTGCCAGAAAAGTTACAGACAGTGAACTAGCCAAAGTAGATAGCAGACAGATACGAGTGAGTGCATATGTTGTTGTTGTTGACAGCGCAGCAATTCAGCAAAACAGGTTAGGATTCGCCTACCTTTTAAGCCAAGCAAACACAAGCAAGAAAATACAAGCAAGACAAGACTTGCAAACGCCAGGCATTTGGTATGTATGTATGTATGTATGGACGTGTTCATGGATATGTGTTTGTGTTGCATACATACATAAAAGTTGGCCATATCTTTTCCATTAAGTATGGTGTCAATATAACTACAGCAATAAGCAAAAGCTATTTCCGTACGTACGTAACGTGCATATAACAACAACAACAACAACAACAACAACACAAACAAGCAGCAACAGCAGAGTGGCGTGCAATGATAAAGTACATATAATGAAGAAATTCAGTCTGTATTCGAATAGTGAGGTTTTCTTTGATTATCCCTTTAAAATGCGTTTGCAGCAAGAGCAGCTAGTAGTGCTTATAGAAAGGCATTAAGATTTTGCTGGCAAGTAATTGATTTGAAATGAATGAAAAAAAAAAAAAAACTATAATACTCTGTATAGCTACAAAGTAAAAAATGATAGTTTATTTCTAATATCATTTGGTACTTAATTTAATCATTCTTGGAGTTAAATATGAATTTTAATACCAAAAATTCTTATTTTAAAACTATGAGAAGCTTTACAATTTTATTTAATCCAGAATAGTTTAAAATAAAGTCTGGAAAAGTATTAAAATTCTCTCTTTCTCACTTTTGGTTTGAAATCAAAACCGAAAAAATATTAGAAAAAATATGTAAATACAAAATGTTTTTTAAAGTGAAATAGGTACGATGGAGAAATTAATTTTAGTAAAACAAATTACCCGCAAAGCGAATTTTACAAGCCTGATGGAACAATTGTATCAAGTAAGTAATACAGGAGATTAAGTGAATATTTTGAGGGTAAATTTTGTTTTGTTTATTTTTTTTTAGTCTTGAGGCAGCTGATGGTCTATCTTGATACCACAATATCCCTGCAAGCCGCGAGGGTGCCGAAATTTTTCTAGCAAAGGCCAGTCGCTGTTGCAGTTTTTATACTGACAGTGGTACAGTTCGACAAGGGAGCAGCCCATCCTATTATCGAGGAATAAAAATAACAAAGACTATGTTATAATTCCTATCTTTGTAATATTACATATAGTATAGTATTAAATAAAATGAGCATTTATATATATTTTTGGTTTTGATTTAATTTCAAAAAAGTATAGAATTTATTCCAATTTTCAGATAGATCTTATACCATTTCAACTATTTTTAATACCAACAATATTCTAAAAATAATTCAAATTTGGTTTTGATTTAATTCCAAAAAAATATTGATTTCACACCAAGAATAATTTCTGTCTCTCATATTCTCTTCTTTTTTTAAACCAGAATGGTTTTAATTTTATACTTTTTGGCATTGTTATATATAAATACCAAAATGGTATTAAAATTAAACTAAAATTTTTACTGTGTACTACGTACAGCTGAGTATAAAAATATGTTTTAAATCGCTTTTATTTTGCTTTGAATGCTTTTTCTTCGTTCAAGACGCAAATATGCCTTCAATTTCCTCAACAAATCTTTACATTAATATAGAAATGCAGCAGAAGTAGCAAAAATTGTTATAAGTTTCTTCGCCTACAACTACATCTATATGTTTAATTGACTTTATGTCGAGTCCACCCATTCACGCATAGCACATTATATTTCAATTGAATACGCATTTATATTAAAAGTCTATCGCACATTGCAAACTGCCTCCTCTAGCGCTTGAGGTGGCTTTTTGTTCGCTCATGTTGCCCTCCTTTCTTCAGCGCCCATCAAACTAGCCGCTAATGGCAATTTACACTGACTGTGTGCGTTCAGTTCAAATGATTTAATGACAAGACCGCGTAAGAGGCGCTTACACATTTCCCGACCATTAAGTCAACTACACACAGACGCGCTAATGCACGCATAGACATGCTTATTCCGTGTTACATATACGGTAAAGTAGGTATAATTACACGTACTACTTTGCGTTGGGCTGAGGACATCAAATGCTAAAAATATCTAAAATATCTTTCACTTCTCTCTTCACACACCTCTTACAAACTACTGATTGAGCTGCTCATGCCACGCAGGCTGCTGTCGGCTGCTTTTGGTTGCCTTTGGTTGTTATTGTTGCTTGTTGTTTTTTGCTGTTGCTATGTTGTCAGGCAGGCAGGTGCTTTGACGGTTTTGATCGCTTGGATTACATACATACATACATTGAATGTATACATTTATTTGCGGTGTTGTTGTACTTGTTGTAGCTGTTGTTGTTGTTTTGTTTTACACACAAACACGACATCATCATGCGAATGTGTCGTTTGCTGCATTTCAGAATTGCGTATATACCGACTGACATTTTGACTAAACATACACATGCAACATCAGCCCACATTTACCCACACTCACACACACACTCAAACGCATACAGTTGAACAGCACATCATTTGAAATATTAGAATTTTGACATTCCACTGTCACACAACGTCTGTTACAAATACAATTGTGTGTAGGTCTGTAAGTGCAACTTTGTGTGTGTTCGTGTTTTAACATGCTTTGACATATCATGCGTGGAATATTCAATTTTAATTTGACATTCTAGCCGCCGGTCAAACGTGTCTGGACAAAAAATTTAAATTTAATCGCAATGAAAAAAGGTCGCAATTTCATGCAGATTTTCTGCTTAAATGTACGTGCGTTTAAAAGGTAAATGAAAATATAGCAAAAGCTGCAGCAAAATAAAATCACTTTATTAAATGAAAATGAAAATTTGAATTTCCCTTTCTGCAAGAGGAATTAAACATCTAATATTTTGCATATTTATATTGCTTAAGACTGCTTTAAGTACATAGGTGATTAATTTACTTGTTTTCTTCTTCAGCGTTACTTAGTTACAAAAAGTCGTGTGTGTGACATGGCGTATGAGTAACATCATTTGTAGGCAGCCAAAGCTGCGTAGATCAAAAAAAAATAAATGCTGCAGACATCCAGTCGAATGAATTTTTGCGTAGGCATAAAGCTGAACAAAGTTAAATGCATTTGTCAAAATGTGGTACAGACAAAGAAAAAAAAAACAGAAAGAGGAAAAAACCATAAGTAAAACGGATAATGGAAAAAACCCAATTTAAATTTTCGCAGCACTCAAGTATTTCTTTTTTTTTGTTGTGACTTAAAATTTTCCATCTTCATTACGCTTTGCACTTTTGAATTGTGTCTCTTTATTATAATTATGATATATTGAGCATTTTTAAATGTTGCTCTTAAATTTCTTTTTCAATCTACTGAGCTCTTGCAAAAGGTTTAGACAACCAACAAACAGGTGCGTACAAAAATTACAACAAAAAAAAAACAAAAAAAAAAAACAAAACAGAACAAAAAAAGTTTTGCTTCGCCTGCTTTTTATGCAGCCAAATTCTGATTATTTGTAACCAAGTCAAAGCATTTTCCATTTCATTTAAATGAAATAAGCGTTCTGCCCGCTGCTTTAGCCCCAACTTTAATTGCAACTTTAGCCGCGTTTGGTTTTTTTACAAGCTTTTATTTAACTTCACTTTTTGTATGTATGTATGTATGTATGTATGGGTGTATGTATGTCGTGGAATTTTGCAACGAACATTTAAGATACTTCTAGTTGAGCTAGGTACTTGAAATTTGGAACATAGTTCAGGACCCGAAGACAATGCAATGTGAAATAAAAAAAAATCCGATAGATGGCGCTGGTGTCGAGATATTTGTAAAATTCGTATTTACCGACCGAATTTGTTCATATTCGGTATATATATTGCCTATGTGAAAGTAAATACATCTGTGGAAAAAATCGCCGCTAGGTGGTGCTGGTGTCAAGATATTTAGAAAATTAGTATTTATGAATCAATTTTGTTCCTATTTTGAACACGTAGTACGAAGTAATCTATTCACAAAAGAGTATAGTAAACCGCTTAAAAGACTCCACAGGAATTAGATAATAAAAAAACTGGCTGAGCAGAAACCATCAAAATGTTAAACATAGTGCACTTCATATTAAAAACTGTTGCACTATATTGATAGTGGGAGTGTTGACAAATATTAGATGTAATATGCATTGTAAAACTAAAAAGGCAAAAATAAAACAAAGTAAAAAAAATTTTTTAAAAAGCTTTTATTTAATATTAATATAAAAATTTACTAAAAAGGAAAAAAAATAATTTTTTTATATTTTTGAACAAGATTTATATTAGTCCTTAGTTCATTTGGATCTTAATTTCAATCTAAGCATACATTTAACGTATTTCTTCAAAGCATTTCTGTATATGTATCAACATAAATAAAAGCGCGGGTACTTATTAGATATTCATGTTATAAAACAATATTGGTGAAATGGAAGGAAGCGATAAAAACTTTAAATTCCAATTACGTGAGATATGCATTACGGAAAGAGGACCCGCGCTTTTATTTATGTTGATACATATACAGAAATGCTGTGAAGGAATACGTTAAATGTATGCTTAGATTGAAATTAAGATCCAAATGAACTAAGGACTAATATAAATCTTGTTCAAAAATATAAAAAAATTATTTTTTTCCTTTTTAGTAAATTTTTATATTAATATTAAATAAAAGCTTTTTAAAAAATTTTTTTTACTTTGTTTTATTTATTTTGTTTTTTGAATATAATTCCGACCATAATTTGACAATAATAAATTTTTAGCGCTAAACCGAAACGACACTTCATTTAATAGACAGCGCGATAATTAAATGAGAGAGAGAGCGCAACGCGCAAAGTGGCAACGGCTGCAGCTGCGGTCGGTTGAGTGGCTTTCAATGTCCTCCACTGGCACGAGGGTTGAGTGGTTCACACAAGCACAAACTTGCTTATACACACACATACATATACATCATGTTCTACACAAACAAGCAAACAGTATTTGCTTAAGCCGGCTTTAATTTTCACTTTTCATTGGACACTTGAATGAATTGCCACTTTAAATGGTGCAGAAGCGTGATAAGCAGACCAACACAGACCGGCACAGCACAGCACACACAGAGCCAAAATACCACCTAAAATGCCCTATAAATTAGAACAAAGTTTAGCGGATTTCTCTATGCTTTCTCTCCAATAAGATGCCCGTCTTATTATTACTGGATATTTCATTTTAATAAAACTAAGTAGATAATCTGTAAAACTAATATGAAAACCTTTTCAATATAATTAAGAAGATGACCCGTGGATTTTAGATGAAATCATTTTAAGTAAAATTTAAGAGATAACCTATAAAACTAAGGTGAAAACCTATTAAATAAAATTTAGAAGATGACTCCTAGAATAAATATGGAAACCTTTTCACATAAATTTAGCAGATAACCTGTAAAATTAAGAAGAAACCCTGTTTAATATTATTAAGAAGAGAATCTTGATTTTCATCGGAAAACATAATTAGTCAACTAGTATTTTCCTAGGACTTATTCAGACAAAGGGCAACATTTCATTTCATATAAGTGCAGATGGACATAATAAACTCTTTATACCAAGTGCTTCATTAATCGTTTGAGAATTGTAGAAATGTGCAAAGCCGTAGTGAAATTGACGAACGGAGGAAATACATAAGAGCTCTTTTAAAAATAAAAAGTTCTCCCTTTTAATTTCTTGAACATGTAATTGCACGCATAAAACGTGGCTGATGCAATAACTGTTATGCATACTTCTAGTATGTACGAGTATATATATGTACATATGTATGTATGTACGTATGTTAAGACGTTTAAAACAAAATTTGAATTAATAAGGGCTCTTTTAAAAATAAAAAGTTTTCCTTTTTAATAAATTCAAAAAGGTTCAAGTAAAAATTAGAGAATGTCCTTATTGATTTGCTTTATAAAAATTTTCTCCTAAAAACAAGCAGATTTCTTCTAACAATTTAATTTTTTTTACAAAATTACATAAAAAATTAATAAACAAGAAGTTATCTCCTCGTTTTCAGACGATATCCTTTTAAATAAATTTAAGAATAAATTCAAGCTAAAATCCAGAAGAATTTCTAGCAAAAATTTCTTCAATTTTGTCCCCTCTCCCTCTCCTCGTCCAAATAGCTTTTTTAGGTGGCAGTCTCTTTGATTGTAGGTGAACTTTTTGGCTCTGTGCAGCATTTATACTTAACGTCAATCAAAGAGCGTGAAATTAAATAAATAAAAATGGCAAAGTCAGCAAGCTAAACTTGCAAGCAAAAAAAGATTAGAAAAATGCAGCAGCAGTGCCAAGCAAACGCTGTGGGGGTGACTAATGCCGAAGCACCTAATTGAAGCAACCAACCGGGGCTAGAAGTTGAACCGAGTTGAGTTAAACTGAGCTGCGCTGATCCAAAGTGAACTGGCACGTAGAAATGAATGAACTAAAAAGAAAGCGAAAGGCGTTGTGCAAGCTGAGGCAAAGACAAGGACATTTATCCTTGCACACACACAGCCAAGCAGCCTTTTAAGCTTTGCGCTGCTGCCACTGCGAGCTTGTGGTTCATAAAAGAAAAAAACAGCAAAAGAATAAAAAAGAAAATGTTCGCTTTAAAAATTAATTAATTTAATGAAGTGCCACAGCAAATTCCACTGTCCATTGTACACGCTGAGCCACACTCGGCAGCCGGCATTATTCAGCGCTTGATTGCTGTGCGCTATGCTGAACTGCAGCACACTCGCACACACACACATACAGTTTTGCTGGACGTTCTTCAATTCAAAGTTGGCTGAAATGTATTTATTTCTTCTATTTCTTGTATTTTCACGACAAACTGATTAAATCGTAATTGAATCAATAATGTCGTGTATTTGTTTTTTTTTTATTTGCAATGAACGCGCGTGCCGGCAATTTTAAGCTCCATATTTGTTTTCAACTCAATATAATTATATCGCAAATATATGTATGTCTGCGGTTTCATACGATATCCGCTGAAATAACTAACGCTGCTGTCGTTATGTGCACAAATCTTGAATTTAAATTTGAGTGTGGATGAGTTTTTTTATTTCACGAATCGAACTGATTAAAAAGTTGCTTTTCACCTAAAATATGTATATGTACTCTAACAACGTTGCGTGTGCGAGTACACATTCAAATATCAGCTTGCAGTTGAGTAATTTGTGCATTAGTTGAGACATAAACCCGCCCTGTTAGCCAAAAAATAGTCGACGCCACTAAATATGCCATATACATTACTGGGTTCCGTTACAATGGTTCATATTCCTATACCCATTTAGTTTAGTTTAGATTACAGTGGTTGCTAGTTAGTTCCCACATGGCACACTTAGCCCCCGAAGGTCCCATTGTGATACCACGCGGATCCGCAGATCGCCCTACTCGTGCCATGGTGTGGACACCACAAATCTTAGAATTTTGTTGAATTCCAATGCCACTAAATCTCCTAGATACCTAAATTGGTAGGCTCCCAAATGCTACAGTCGCCTCCTTCCTAGTGCTGGGCAATTGCACAGTAGGTGTTTTACGGTTTCGAGCTCCGCTCCGTGCCTGCAGGCTCTACAGTAATCGTATTGTGAAGCATTTATCCTCTCTACATAATTCTCCAAGGATTATATGGTTTGTTAATAGTCCAGTCATTAGTGCTAGCCCGAACCTGCCAACTGCTGGTAGACTCTTGGTCCTTCTGGCGTTCCAGTTAGGCCAAAAGAGTATGGTTGCAAGTACCCACAAAATTCCGCCTGTCATTTGCTTATTTGAGGTAGAACTTCTTCAATATGCGTTTGCTGGTAGCGAGCGGCATACCTGAACCCTTCCATAAAATTGAAAGTGGAGCGGATGTGCACCCGCTAGCAATTTGTCTGATATCTCGTTTAGCGGTATGTTACAGTGTCCAGACACCATACAAATATTTGAGTGTGCAGACACCCATCTAAATTAGAGATCTGCGGCAATTTTCCACGGTTCTGGATTTATATGCGACAGCCCCAAGCGCTTTCAGTTTAGCTTGGTTGTCTCTGATGTCAACGTCTTTACGTTCGCTTTTCCTTGTTTTCAAGGACTCAACTGCCTGCTGTATCGTATCGCCGCTACCTCCGCCTGGAAGACGCTGCAGTTATCAGGTCGGCTAAATAGAAAAATCATTTAAGTGGAAACTAATCAGGAATGGAACTTTTGACGCAGAATGTTTTTTTTTTTTTAATCTGGCCAAAAGACATTTTTGGTAGGTGGTGTTTTCGTGAAAAAAAAAAAGAAATTAATATCTGCATGTGAAAGAAGCAGAAAAAATATGAAGCTTTTAATCCGAAAGAAAAAAAGGTACAAAAATATTATCTACCTATCTCTACCTATCAATGAAATTAAGGATTTAGGTGTTATTTTTGATACCAAACTCTCATATAATGCACACATCGATTTTGTTATCTCAAAAGCTTATGCTATGCTTGGCTTCGTCCGAAGAAACAGTGCTGAGTTTACTGATCCATATACGTTGAAACTGTTGTTTACGTCGTTTGTACGCTCCCACTTGGAATATGCTGCATTCATCTGGCGTCCGTATCATCAATACAAAATTGATAGGCTTGAGCGTGTTCAAAAGGTTTTTATCAAACATGCTTTACGCTCACTTTGTTTCTCGGACCCTACCCCGCCCTATACTTCACGCTCATTACTAATTGGTCTTAAGACGCTGGAGCAAAGAAGGATAGTCCTTTCATTGACCTTTGTGTTTAGCATTGTTCAAGGAACTATTGACTGTCCCTTCCTCCTACAGCGTATTAATTTTAACATCCCACGAAAAGCCCTTAGATTTACACCTACTTTTTATTTAGCTAATTATCGGACTAACTTTGCGCGTAATGCTCCCCTTAGCAGAGCATTGAGTGAACTTAACAATGTCCTTAATTCTGTCGAGCTCGATTTTTCGCTGTCGAAATTTTCTTTTTTGAGAATATTAAACTCTCTCATAAATTAAGTATTTAGATTATTTTTTCTTTCTTTTTCTCTTTTTCCATAGTCTGTAAGAATTATTGTTCATAGACTAAATAAATAAATAAAAAATAAATAAATAAATAAACATGCCTTGACATGTTGATATGGTCAAACTAAATTGGCGAAAAATATGTGATTTTTTTACATGCAAACTCAAGCGCTTCGGGCAGAACATTTCATTTTTTGAAGTCTTGTAAACATGACAACATCAACAACAACATCAACAACAACGGAAAGTGAGTGTACAAAAACCAAAAAAAATAGTGATGCCTTTCGACGGAAAGTGTATCAAGGCATGTCTAACGACATTTGAGAGGAAATGAAACTGATGCAATGCAACAAAAAAAAAAAACAAAAATAAAGGGAAAGCAACAACAAGAATAACAACAACACATGAGCCATCAAAAAATGACTCCAGCGCATGCAACTAAAGGAAAATCTAGAAGGGCAAAGGAAGTTGTGCGAAAAAGTGGCTATGGTTTTTTTCATGCTCTTGTGCTTGTGCTTGTTCTTCTTCTTCTTTTTTTCCACTTGTTTTGTTACATTGTACGCGTGTAGACAAGCAGCAACGCAACGCAAATAATTGGTTTTTGAAAAAGACGAAGTTGAAAAAAATCAAAATAAAAGGTAAACTGCAAATTTCTACGCAGCAAAAGAAAAAAAACACACAAGAAATGTGGCATGTGACATCCGCACATACGCACCCACATGCTTTCTTTACGTGCTCCTCCCATTCTGTCTCCAACCACTCTCTGCCTACCTTCCTCTGGTTCTTCTACCTCTGCTTCTCCTTCTCCTGCTACCCCTTACTACGTCAATGACTTGGTTACTTGCAAAATATTTGCAACTCTAGAAATTCCTAAATGCCACATCCTCAATTGGTCAAGTTCTCTCTTCTGCATCTCTGCTTTTCTGCTACTTTTGTGGTGGCTTTTTTCTATGTTGGTTTTCGACTTTTTGTTGTTGTTGCTGCTGCACAGCATTTGTTCCACATTCCTTTCATTGTTTTGACTATTTTTCGCTTCGTTACTATTTACTTGTTTTTTTTTTTCTTTCCAAGTAGTTGTTGTTGACCGGTCAAAGCGCATGTTTTGTTGTGACAGAATGTAGCTCCCTCCTACGCTCTCTGCCAGCTCTTCTTCTGCCTTCCGCGTGCCTTAAATATTTTAGAGACGCCGAGCAATATGTGTCAGCCTAAGGGGGCTGTGATGGGGGTGGGGGTGGTGGATGCTCCCTCATTTGTTGTCACAGAAACTTTAAACAAGCTTAGACCATTTTCAAGTTTCAAGGCTTGTTTTTAGTTCAACATCCGCTTACCTATTAGTTGCCTGCCTCTCTGTCATTGTGTGTTTCATTTGTTGCTTATTTTTTCTATTTTTTTAGTGTCTTTCATTTATTCTTTCCTGGAAAATTGGGACGATAGTAAGCGCTCGTGGCTTACTTTCATGCTTATTCTATCAAGAAATGTTTGTTGTTTGTTTGTTTATATAGAACTTTGAAATCTTTTCATTAGTAAACCCATTTTCCTTTAGCTTGTTTTTTTTTTTGAGTCTTCTTCTTTATTTTCGTTCGCAAATAGTTTTTTGAATTTGTAAGTATGTAGACAAAAGCCGAACTAACCACGTCGCCAAAACTTTCAAGATTTGTTTTGGTTTTGGTTGGGCTACAAATGCGCCCCCTCAACAGCTGCTCCTCCAAAAATGCGCCCAAATCTCTCCCATCCTCTTTGCCCCCCTCGCATGACAAATGTGACGCTTTAAAGCAAACTAGCTAAGTTGTTGTGTGGCTTATATGTATTCGCTACTCGCTGCTCGTTACTCGCTTGCTGTTAAACACAAATGTATTATTGTTGGGTTTCTTATGCTTTCCTATTATATTTACTTCCTACTACTTTCATGTCTTCTTCATCCTTCCGTTCAAATTAATTAGGTTTCTATACACTTTTCACGCACACCCACGCACACACACACACATTACAATTTCGATTAAGCTAATTGCTTCCCGAATGAAATTTCATGTTATGTCATGAAAATCTTCCGCGCTGAGTTTGTATGCAAATAATAAAATTGCTTTATTAGACAAAAGCAAAATTAAATTTCATCAAAGTCATGTTAACTTGCAAAAATGCCAAAAAGAGTTTAAGTTGTAATGTTTATTATGCGACGCGGAGCATAATTGCCTTGATTTCGCTTTTATTTTAGTAAAGTAAAGAGAACAACCGTCTTGTGCTAAAAAGGTATTTTATTATCTATACGAAAGTAGGAGGAGGGGTCTATGCAACCAAACGCGGATAAAAATATCACTTCGCCTGTGTTCCAGGCAGAGGTAGCAGCGACACAGGAGGCAGTTGAATCCTTAAAAGCAAAGGAAACCATTAGTAAAGACGTTTACATATTCTCGAACAGCCAAGCTGCACTGAAAGCGCTGGTTTCTGTCTCATGTAAATCCATAACAGTGGAAAATTGATGTAAATCTCTAAATGAGATGGCTGAGCAGTTTCTCATACACTTCGCATGACACCTCGTATGTATGGCTGGACACTGTAATATACCGGGAAATAAGTTGGCACACGAACTTGGTAGAGAGGGCACATCCGTTCCACGTCGAGCAAGAGTGGAGGCAAGCTCTTACTGAAGGAGTTCTACTTCCAACAGTGAACTCTTGCAACCATATAAAACTTTTGTGGCCAGGATGGAGCGCCAGATGGACTAAAAGTCTTTTTAAATTTCGATATAATATATATCGATCTATTTTTTGCAATTTGCCCATCCCTAGCATGAAGTGTTCTCCCCCGCTGGCTTACCTACGGAAACAGTCTCGATCTGTCACGCATCACTTGCTTATATGCGCACTTCAATAATCTCAGTGAGAATTGCAGTGCTTTCTGCTATTGACGAATGAACAGATGGAACGGAATGCTCGACACTGATAAGTGATGCACTGTTGTTGGTAGACAACGGAGTGTCAGGGGTTATTTTGTAGTATGCTTTTAGGGGTATTTGATGGTATGTAACAGTGGCGGCTATATTATTGTAACGCTACGTTATATAGATATACTTTTTATGCCCACCTTAGATCAAATACAAGTCGCTGAAGTTTTTTCTAGTATGTTCCAAAATTTTTTCAAATTACTATTTTTTCATATTATTATTTTTTTTTGTGCCTTCCACTTACCAATAAAGCTTTTCCGTTTATTTATGGTGGCGGTAATTTGCGCCGACACACCAAAATCCGCCAACTTAACATCGCCCTGTTCGGTTAGCAAAATATTGGCGCCCTTAATGTCACGATGCATTTTGCCCATCGTATGCAGGTACTCGAGTCCTTTCAATGTTTCACGGCACATATAGGCGATTTGTTGTTCCGCTAGCGGGCCCGTTACTTGGTAGATGTCTTGCAGACTGCCACCCCCACAATATTCCATACAAATCCATAATTTGTCGCGTCGCAAATACGAACCATAATAAGTGATGATATTTTTGTGGCGACAATCGCGCATCATAATAATTTCCTGTTGAATGATTTGTATGTCATCGGTGGGCTCCAGTTTGATCACTTTGATGGCGGCCAATTCATTGCTCTGTAAGCGTTTCGCCTGTAAAAAAAGGAGGAAAAATGTAGAGGGAAAGTGAGAAAATTGAAAAATGAGTATTGACAAAGTAGTTATTGGCAAATGTGTGTGTGTGTGTAATGGTGTGCCACTCGATGGTTGATCGATATGCCAAAGATAATGTATGCAAATTGCTTTTTTATTATTATTCAAATGATTTTCAAACAACGCAAAGTGGCAATTGATGTCGAACAAAAAAAAACACGCTGCCTGCGAACAATAGCAAAGTTAGCAAAAGCAGAAGAAGAAGAAGAAGAAGAAACGTATAAAGAACAAGAAAAGGTAAATTTATTGAAATTTAAACTTACTTGCACACTCACTCGCTTTTACTTGCTTGGCTGATTGCTTTATTGCCACAGAGTTGCATTTTGCCATGCCATGCCGTGTAAGTAAGCGCAGCCGAGCTGAAATGAAATGGCGCTGGCTGACGGATGGGCGTGCGCCACCAATAAATTTGCAATTCCTTTTTCACTTTCAACTGGCGCAAATAATGGGTTTGCCAGAGTGAGCCAAGGTGGGGCAAAATGAGCTGAGTTGGAGGCAAATAAGTTGGGACGGGGGCGCTGAACTGAGTTTTGAAATCGGCTAAAAAAAATTTCATTTTAATTTTATGATTTTATCACCACCGCAGCAGAACTAAAACACTATCGCAAGCACTTACTTACAAAAACACATCAAAGGGCAAATTGACTATAAAAAAAACTTTTTTACGCTTGCGTTACTTGTAATTCCATACAAAATGATCGGGGGAAAGCGAGAAGTGAATGGGCAGAACTTCCAGCTGAACAACACTTGAGAAACTGAAATAAAATTAAAAAAAATTTGCGAAATCGGCATGTAAACACGGCCTATTAAACTAAAATTTACGAAGTAGGCGGGGCAGCGCCACTCCCCATTTAATACACACAAATTATAATATAAATCAATCTCATTTAGGAGAAACATTCTAGCATCTCTTCCAAATTGTATGTCCTTAGTCCTGCGTGAAATTCCCCTAAAGACGTGCTTCTTCTTCTTCTTTTGATTGTTACTTCGACTTTTGCTCCTGCAGCTCCAGTTTGCGCTTGCTTCTTTCTGCTGCTGCCATTTTACATTACAAGCAAATATTTGAATTTTCAATAAATTTCACTGCTGCATTTGTTGCTTCTTTTTTTACTTCCATTGTTGTTGTTATTGCTGGCTCAACCTCCACTTTATTTGTTCGCTGCCAATGCAAACGTGTTCCAGGCGGAGGTACATGAGCGAACGCGCTTCGAGGATGACAAAGCGAAAGCTGAATTGAAAATCATTTAGCAGCGAGTAACGAGAGGGTGAATGAGAGAGAGGGAGAGAGAGAAAGAGGATGTGGTATTGGAATAGGGAAGAATGAATTGCTAAAAGCGACCCAACGCACAGAACGGTTTAGTTGATTGGCTTTTTTGCTATTGGAAATATTTGATATTTAAATATATCTATTAAATACCCATTCAGTTGGCTCTTTTGAGTGAGATATCGACGCGACCTTTTTAATATGTCTGTAGTATTGATATGCTTTGGTGATGGTGCATGGTAAGAGTGCTTGGCTGAGCAGAACGACGGAGAAAGCATGAAGTGGCCGGATAGATAGATGGACAGACCAACTAAAGAATAAAATTATAATAAATGAATGAATAAATGATAAGTAAAATGCTTGAATAAATGTTTTGTAAGAATTTGAAAAGGCGAGTCAGTTAAGTTAATGTTTTTGTTCGCTAATTGAGAGTAGTGAGGCGGAAAGTGAAAAAAAACATCGCTCTCACCCGTTTTAAAGTTTTTCGAATGCCCCTAAACGTATGCACTGAAAATTCTGAATTTAAAAGAATCAACATTTTGGGTATTGATTTTTGATCTCAAGCAGAATTAATTGGCTCTATACCAGACATAGGCAGGCAATAGCACTTTTGTGCGGAATCGATTCACACATACATGCGAACCAATGTAGGGGAAATCGCTCTGCGCAATATCACACACATTTTAACCAATGTAAATCAAATGGCTCTGCGCTCTCCTACACAATCTCTCTCAAGATTTTGCCGGGGTCTGCCCTACAGCATAGACCGGCAAAAGTGGCTCCCGCGGGCGTCACACGCCAATATAACGCAAATCGGTCTAGGCCAGTGATGCACACCGCCGACTGCGCTACTTACACAAGCGCAACATATTTTTGCATTAGTGTGCGCGTATAAGCAGATGTCGCATACATATTGCTCAGAAAAAAGAAAAAAATTCTCTGCGCGATCGATGTACACAGCATGAAATTCAAGCGCAGACTAGGCATGGGTAACACTGCGCTGCGCGGCGCAATTGCGCTGACACCAACCCTGGTGTTATTGCGCTAACTCCGATTTGGGAAATGCGCCAACTCAATATAGCGCCAACTCAATGTAGCGCCAACTCAATGATGCGCTATTGCAATATAACACTGACTCAATTTCGTGCGCTAACACCAGCTCCAATATAGCGCTAGTGTAAAATGGCGCAACCACAACGCCAATAACAGCATCATAGTATATGTATACGTATGACAACGTCACAATTATGTGTGCTTGATAGTGATCCAAGTGACTCTAATTTCCAGCATATTTTCACATATATACGGAATATTTTTCCAAATGATTATGAAAATTAAAATTAATTGTGCCCTCGTATATGTAAGCAGAATTGCGCCAAAAGAAATAAAACGGGGATGGTAAACAGTAACAAGCGAAAAAATGTTATTTATCGATTATTCGATGACAATTGCGCTAAAGGTGTTATTGCGCCAGTAACGTGAGTTGGCGCCACGGTTGGCGCTGGCGTTATTGTATCAGCGCCAAAAAAATTGCGCCATTACCCATGGCTAGCGCAGACTAATTGGTTGTAGGCGACGCAATTGCTTGCTAGCAGCACACACACGACTAGTATGTGTAGCCGAGCAGCTCCGCTTTGCTCCGTATTGCTCTTTCGTTCAACACTGGTCTAGGCTCACCAGCACAAACTCCCTCAGATTTTTGGCGCATTGTGCTGCTCTATGGCAAGGCCCAGCACTCACGTGAGTCAACGAGCGTAACACACATTGCCTTACGCTCTTTGATTCAGTCGTTGTTTGGACAACGAGGAAGCAACACAAGCAATGGCCGCTCTATAACACAGACAAAATTATGAGATAGATTGTGTGAGAGAGCGATTTGCGCTAAAATATGTGTGATGTTTCTCATTTTCTCACATGAGCCAAGGAAAACTCATTGCGCATTGAGAAAAAAGATCTTTGGCGTCTGCCCTCTAACCTAACTTTGGAATTCTGTGTTGCGAGGTCTTTTGGATTTCCGTCCTTTGTTTGTAGAAAATCTTCTGATTAAGCCAACTAACTGCTGCATTAATTTGTAACTCATTCAAAATCAAAAGTCCATTCGAATTCACGCACTTAAGTAATACATTATTAAGGCACTTAAGGCAGCATAAAACTTAAGTTGAAGTGATTGGGAATTGACGAGGAATATATTGACTATACAAATGAGCCATAAAAGGAAAACCGCATGAAACCAGTAATCGATGCTTAAGTACAACACAAACGAAATTGAGGCAATTCAAAATTGTAGTTTCAACAATAATAACGAGCAGATCAACTTACGCAAGTACTTAACTTAAGAGCGAGATTTAAGAAAAACTTTGCAAACTAAAGCAAACCGAGAAGAAAGATGCAATAAACAACAAATGCTGTTGCCTTTCTTGCATTTGTTTACTTGTATCTTTTACTGAGATTGCGTTAGGGACTGCGAAGCGACGGAGGACAACGCTTTGCAAAAGTAAGCTTTTTAGCAGGACACAACATTCGTGCTCACATGCGTCTCAAGATACCTTTCTAAGGAGAAGAATGGGAATGCAGCGGAACGATTGCAAAAATAGATAACACAAAGCGTAGTAATGGACTTGAGAAGAGTAAGTAAAGCTACAGGGACAATGGACGGTGGACAAGAGAAGCTGGACGGCGCGCAAATTTTGTGCGGTTACCAAAGTTATGCAGCAAAAGTATGCGCTCTGGCAGATGAAATGCTCGCTTGGTCGCTTAGTTGGGTGGGTTAGAATAAGAATAAGAAACGACGGCAATACGAGCTGCACACTTACATATGTATTTGTCACATTTCCAGGTCAGTGGATATTTCAATTTGCATTTTGCTTGAATTTTTCATTAAATGCTCTACACACACAATTCACGACTCGAATTCACAAACGAATGAATTTAAAAAAAAAAAACCAAAATGCTTTGCGGACCCGACGACCAAAATGCGGATTTTAGGAAAATCAAAATAAATTTTATTTCCTTTCGTTACGCTTTCGTTGTTGCTGTTGTTGTTGTTACTGTAATGCATGGATATGTAAAGCGTGCAATGCTGAATATTTCAAATCAAATAAAATGCCACAAATAAATCCTTTTTTTGCTTTTTTACTATTTTTAATCAAATTCTTGTTTTCTTTACTTTTTGGCCTTTTCGTCAATGCCTTCTTTTGCATACTCGATTTCTCTGGCAAACAACAATCATTTGGAGATGCATTTGAATTATTTGCGTGGCTTTTAGGGGGTTAAAGCAGAACAGAAACGACGGCAGAAGAGGGGCGGTGAGGTATGCGGTGGAGGAGCGAGAACGAAATACGTGCGAAATTTATGCTGAAATGCGGACGACTGGCTATAAAATTTTAAATTCTAGGTGCAACTCACATTTTCGTTTTTTTTTTTTTTTTCTTTTTTGTATATTCTTTTTTAATGTATTTTTGTTCTTTTTTTTGTCAATAAAATTTCGAGTTTAAGTGTCAGCAATTCGCGTGATTCCTGACTTTACATACATACATATAAACAAGCGAAACGAAAAGGTTTTTTTTTTTTAAATTAATTTTTCCACTTTTACTTAAAAGTTTAGTATTTAAGCACTGAGTAAGAACGTGTTTGTTTAAAGCACCCTATGTTGATAGCAAAAAAAAAACTATAGAAATTACTTTAAACATACATAAAATGTTATTAAAAGGTATGCATGTTGGTCAAAAGGATAATCGCAATACAAAATTGCGCAATAAACCAACACCTTTGTACACAAAAGCAAGCAATTTAAATTGAACTGGAATTTTAGTTTACAAAAGCGAAATTTGCATACTTGCATAATAATAATGAAATGATAATGACACAGAAGAACATGAAACATATTCAAATTGCATTGAAAAGTGGAAACAACAGGCAGAAAACATACACAAGGAACGGTGTTAATAAACAGCAGAGGTAAGCAAAAATGGAACCAGCTATAATTAGGAGGATAAAGTGTGTACATTTGTGAAACCGATTAAGCTTAGAACAACATGCAACATACTCAATACCAGCCAACCACTCCACCCTCTCTACCCACAACAAATTTGTTTACATAGAATTATTGCGCCCAATACACACCTTAGCACATTTGCTCATGCCCAGCAAAAAGGTTGCGCTGATGGCTAGGCTGCTAAACTGGAATACACTAACAGCGCTGCTTGTTCTTTAGCACTCATTCTCTCTGCTTTATCAAATAGAGAGAGAGGAAATACATTTTTATAAGCAAACATGTGCAAAGAGAGTAAAATCTGTGGCGCGAGTGTAAAAATTGCGTATTGTCGAAGGAAGGATTGCGGCTTCAGTTGATTTTCAACTGACACGCAATCCCTGATTATGAGGCATTATCTAAGCCTCATTCCCATGGCGGATAATCCTTGAAAATAAGGTGTGCTCTCAGAGAGAGAGAGGGAGAGTAGTGCTTACAGCCTGATGACATCAACACAAGAAAATCAGACTTATTTTAAGCCTTTGCCCATACAACTTTTGTTCGCTTAGAAATAAGGCGTAGGTTTTTTGCTGGGAGCATATGCACAAACACACCAGCCATCGATTGAGCATGTTCGATTTTGCGATCAACAGCAAATATTCGTACGTTCCTTCGGCTGGCCGGCCCGTTGGTCCGTAATTACACGCTTAGTAAATACATACGTTTATGTACAGATAAAATCGTGTTTGCGCATGAAAGGATAACTAGAACTAGAGTGAACATATGTACATATGTATGTACAAACTTAGTTGAGTGTTAGCTTATTAAACTAAAATCTCTCCCCCCACCAATCAGCAGCACTCTCTCCCTCTCTGCGGCACTGGCTTCTTGTGCCCAAGCGGCGCGCTTTTACAGTTGATGTGCATGAGTGAACGTTAATATTGGGTTCGTATCTGCCTGCTGACCAGCCGCCACTAAACACCACTCCTGCCCTCTTTTGTCAATGCAACCATGCATTATTGGAGCAGCAAAATTACACGCTCAATTGGATCACAACGTCAACGTCAACGTCACCGTCTGCCAATCTGCAAATCTGCCAATCGACCGGCGCTGATTCGGTATTGTCTGTTGGCTGATTTGCCGTGCATGTGCATTTGGCAGCAGAAGGACGAAAAAAGGGTGAATAGCAGCGAACTTGGTAATCAATAGACACATATTAGGGCGCCCAGCATTAAACATATGGCACATGCAACTCCGGAAAAATGCACGAATGCACGCAAATGTCCGTGCTTGGGGAGTATCGGTATCGTGTCGCTAAACGATTTGCTTGTAAGCGAGGCAAAGTGAAAGGGGCAAAACTTTTAGCTTAAAGCAAAAAGGGGAATGACTCGAAAAAAATATTTAAAATGGCATGTTTTAGATTTTAGTAGATAAAAAGAGTATTTTAGTTCAATAAACTATTTTCTAAACAAGCAGTACCAAATAAAAAAAATACATTTATGTATCTGCCATGAATGACAAAATCCCGTGCGAAGACCGAATGCAATTTGTTGGAGCACTTTTCCACTTTATCCGCTTAAATCATTTCCTCCGTTTGTAATCTTTATCCGTTGCACTTTCCTCATGTACTTTTACGGATTTTTCTTTGTTTTGTGCTTAATTTTTATTTTCATGTTCATTGCTTTCTCTTTTTTTTTTCATTTTAACTTCGCTTCATTTGCTTTATTATCCGCAATAATCGTAAGAAGCAATCGCAACACAAGTGAGTACATGTGGCATCATGCCAATGTACATTAAGGTGGAGTGAAACTTTTTTTTTGGAAATTCAATTTGTTCCAAAGCCAGAACGGAAGCTTTCTAGCCCAGTAATAAGCCTGTAAAATTTTATTGACCTACTCGCATGTTTAGAGGTGCCCCCAGCCCCACAAAGTTGAAAAAATAGCACGATCTGCTACAAATATGAAACTTTGAAAATTATAAAATAAAAAAACGAAGTATGGGGATTGATAAGGATGGTTAAGCTGAGTATTAAAGTGAATTTATTTTTTTTGGAAACAACAACAACAAAAGTTATTAAAGGTCAAAGTTTATATTGTGCATTTTTAAATTGCAATTACTTAAAAACTACTTAACCGATTTCGAATATTTTTATACCATTCGATAGGTATGTTGATTCCCTTTAATTTGATATACTTTTTATGTGGGTTCCATAACACCGCCCTGCGGGGGTCAACCCCCCTTTTACCCCCCTTACTTTTCATATATAAAATGTATATCAAATTAAAAGGAATCAAAATACCTATCGAATGGTATAAAAATATTCGAAATCGGTTCAGTATTTTTTGAGTAATTGCAATTTAAAAAATGCATAATATAAACTTTGACCTTTAATAACTTTCGTTGCTGTTGTTTCCAAAAAAAAAAATTCACTTTAATACTCAGCTTAGCCATCTTTATCAATCCTCATACTTAGTTTTTTGATTTTATAATTTTAAAAATTTCATATTTGTACCAGATCGTGCTTATTGCTTTCAACTTTGCGGGGCTGGGGGCAGTTCAAAACGTCATCCTATCGCGATAAAATTTTGTGGGGTTCATTAACTCGTATAAAGGCAACTTTTCATTGCTGGTACGTTCAAAAAAAGAACAAACAAAAAATCTCCATATGATTTCACTCCACCTTAATGTACATATGTGCAAAAATATGTTTGATGGACTGAGCGGTAAAGAGCAAGAGGACAGTTGGGGTTGTTGAGGTAGTCATTCAGTGGCGGATTCTCGGTAGACTTTGTCGAATGCAGCAGAAGCAGCACAGAAATCCTTACCACTCACATGAGACTTGCCACATATCTATGTTTGAATGTACATATACATACATATACATACTTATATACATATTTTATAGTATGCAATTTGTCTGCTGCTCACCGTTGCGGCTTTGCTTGCGCTCCTGTCAATATTGTTCCTTGTTTATGTACACATAAATATGTACATTGAGTAGTGAATTTATGTTCGTGCATAAACCGAACCAACTCCCAATTTGGCTTAGTCTGATCTGAATCCATCTCAGTCCTTCCTTCATCGCTTTCATCTCCATCTGCTTATGCATTTCAATTCCGTAATTTTGTATTGCTGTCTTTCAGTTAAGCGCTCATGAATACACGATACATTTCAGTTTTCTTTTGAATCTTTTTTGTATTTCATTATTTGAAGAATAAGAAGTGTGTGTTACTTATTTTTCTTTGCTTTGCTTTTGAATTCCGTTTGGGGCAGCAGCTGGCTCGGCTCAAGTAAGAATATTAACTTTCTTTGCCGTCATAATTATTTTTCTTTTCAAGGCAGCACATGCACCTGTGAAAAAACACTGTCCTTCATAGGTACTATAATTAAAATTTAAGAACTTTAAAGCCTTGAAGATAATGCTTTTTAGTAAAAAGTGCTTTAAAGCTGTATTGGAAAGAAACACATTTTTTACGCCTACATGCAATGAGTATAACGCTGATCTAAGTGTTTCGACTAAACTTATTTTTTTCTAAGTAGAAAGAGCATAGAAAGTAGTATCGTTCCAATTTTAGTATATGTTCTGCCGAAGCGGAGAGGTGGTGGACCCCAATTTGTATCTGCAGTGACAGCCAGGCTGCACTGAAGGCGTTGGAAACTGCACGAACCTCTTCAAAAACTTTTCATGAATGTAAGTTGAAGCTTGACTCCATAGCAAAATGGAATAAACTTCAACTTATGTTGGTACCCGGACACTGCGGTGTTCAATGTAACGAACTGGCCGATGAATTGGCAAATTGCTCATCGGCGGAATACCCAGCTGGACCGCAGCCAATCATAGGACAAATAATAGCAGGCACTGTGAACTACATCAGGCGTTCAATGAGAGAAACTCACGGGAGACACTGAAATTCTACAGATTCCCGTCAAATTATAAAGTGCGTTCTGAAATAGCCTAACATGTAGGTAGAAAACTTTTTCCTCAAGCAGAGAATCAGGGAGCTTTTGGCTCTTCTGGGGGTGATTATAGGACAAATTCCAAGGGACAGCCTCACTGAGAGTTCATATGCCTATCTTGTCTGGAGCAGGACGACGACGACGGCACAGAGTATTTTCTTTACATCTGTTCGGCCTTCGGTAGACTAAGATTGCACAATCTCAGGTCGGATGTATTAAAAATGGCGGGTGCAGTTTTTCAACAGCTCGACAAACTTCTCAGATTTATTAAAGAATCTGGTAAGTTTGCAGAGGAAGTCTGATTCCACTATCCCGCCTTTTCCCTACATCCTGATCCTTTCTAAAGGCTTCGGAAAAACATAGTTTTTCCCGGCCTACAACAATTCCAATACATTCCGAGCATCGATAGCCTAAGTGCGAGACTTCAACCCGCTTACACTTAACCTATTACCGGCTCAGACAATGCTTCCACGAAACCTCCGAACAAGGTATTACTTTATATGAGTGAGGATTAGACAGTTAAGTCCACAGAATTTAACAACGAACGAACTGACACCTACGTTGGTCTATTAATCGCAGTTCTCTGCACTTTTCACATTTCCTGCACAGGAAAGCTGAAGGTGTCGCCTAATGTGGTAGCAACATTGGAAAGCCTCATCGAAAGGTCTATGAACTTACATATAGACTCTCTAACTCTAGTATGCTGAGCTCGGCATGCAAGATCAAGCATACCGTGAAGACGGGCCGTTAGGGATCATGTGACAGGCTATGTTGTGTTATACGAGTATAAATCGCACACTACTCGTGCTTGGGTGCCAATCGGCGCCATGTTTATCTTTCTCTCATTTACATTTCCATCCCTCATTTTATCCTTCAGCGCCTCTCAATCTTACCATTATCGCTACCTAAAAATATTTTTATATAATCTTCTATTTTAATGAATCCTTTCTTGTTTTGCTGTTTTTTTTTTGTACACCACCTGCTTGCGGCAGATATTTAACGATGATAAAGTGTTCGCCTTAATGGTCACCTATTCTGAGCTGCTGGCTGCCCATTCGAGATCGACCTTTTTGGACGTTTTCTGCTTATTATAAAAGATACTCTCCCATGGCATTCATGCCAGCCTGTGTCCACTGCAATGTGTTTGTGTATGTGTGTCATTCCCTTAAAAGGATTGCGTTTTGTATTGTGTTGCCAACAGCGCAGTTTTGCTAGATTTGCACATTTTTGTTGAACAGATAAATTGCCAAACTAGTTAGTATAAATATTGCACAATTTTTCAATCAAAAAGGAAATAAAATAAGATACATAACTCAAAAAGCAAATCACAAAAACTATTTTGTCCAATTTGGTTTGTTTGGTCATATCCTCTTTGTATGTTTGTATGTACATTCACATGTACTTATGTACGTTGCATGCAACCCTAGAGCCACAAGCGCATTTATGCAATCATTCACAAATATCCTTGCGCACAATAAAGTGCACACGCGCACGGGGTGGGGCGAACAAAGTAAGTGCAAAAGTGCAAAAATAAAAGCGGAAGTACTTGCACAATGCGAAAATATTTTGCAATTTATTGTTTGGCTCACAATAAATTTGCCAACAGCAAAAATAACCGACCACAGTGAATAAAGGCCAGCCGAGGCTAGGCAAGGCGGGTGGCAGTGAGTGGGTGTGGGTGTGAGAGTACATAAGTAAGTGCTAGTCTGCTTTTCAAGTGTGCACACAAGTGCATTACTCTAATGGTACATTTTCGGAAAATATGTCACTTATTTCATTTAGTTTTTTTTGGTGTTTGTGTCGCACACAGAAAGTTCTCATACGAGTCGATACAACTTAAAAATGCTGATTGTTAAAAATTGTCCGGTGGAGTCTCTTCAGCCTTTAAGTGCAAATTGAGATCGAAAGTTGATACTTCTGGGGACTGTGATTATGACGCTCTCAATATCATCTCCTGGCAGAGAGTATCTCAGTATCATCTGCGTATATGAAGTGAGATACTTTTCGTAAACTGTCCAGTAATCAGTGAGTCGCTAATTAGACAGCCAGAACATTGTGTTGCAGGGTCACAGCATCAACAATTTTCCTTTCTACACTATCGATTATCGATTTTTCTGCAGCTCTACTCACCTTCGCTGCGCATCTTTTTTTCTTGAACATCTTCACTAATGTTTGCATCATATTTCTTCTGCTTTCATTGTGTTTATTTTATTAACTTTATTTACTTTATCATTTAAGATCATATTTATTTGTTTTTCCACCTTCCTTCCTTCTTTTATGTTGTCGTCGTCGTCGTCGCTGAAATAAAACTCACTTTGTATTCTAAATGAATACCGTATTGACATTGACCCAGAATCAGAGCCAGAGTCAGAGCGGCGGTGTGTTACAGATTCGTCACGTTCGAGCGTGTTCTGACTTTCGTCTCGCGCGCCCTTTCGCCTTTGCCTTGTTTTTCATGCTCATACACGCGCATTTTCACACAATCTGTTACAAATTTTTGTCATGATACAACAACAAGAAATTAACAAAAACAAAATAAAAGCGCTGGCAATAAAAGTCAATTGCAGCCGATTCTATGCGTACAGTTTTAGTGCCACCTTTTTGACATTTATCGCCATTTTTGTCGCTCCCAAAGCGTCACTTGAGCGTGGCACATACAACCGACGCGTTTTAATGGAAAAATGAAAATAAAAAGTGTGGAAATATTTGTGTTTTAATATTTATATAATAATAATATTTATTTTTATTAAATTATTGAGCTGAATTCTATGTCGATGTCTATCTATAGTATCACAGTTTTGACCTTAACCATCATGAGTGAGCATATCCTTCTCGGGTTCTCATAGAACCATTCAAACTCTAGCATTAGTCTGGCTCTGTTTTCTCTCATACAGTAGCCCGCCATTTTGACGATTGAGAAAAATTTGTGCCTCTATGTTTGTATAAAAAAGGCTTTTGTTTCTTCTTAGGACCCAGAAAACCGGCATTCCTAGAGAAGGAAGGGAAAAATGTCACATCTTGCTAATTTCAACTAATCTCAAATAAGAAGTGGAATACAATTTAATACAACCCAGCCAACCACTTTCGGAGCCCTCCTAGGTAGTAGGGAAAAAGGACTACCAAAATAATCTCACGATGGAGTAAATGGTAGTCCGAAAAAGCTCCGAAGCGGAGCGCTTACGAAGAACAAACTTTTTTACTCGGTTTGTATTTCAAAATTCTGTCAGTGATAAAGGTTTTTATCTTCTCATTACTTTTTGGTTGCTTGCTTTTCCGACAGGGTAGGCATATGATGTATTGTGGAACGATTTTCCGTCATCCCTTGTCAAGTTTGGTTTGGAGACAAGCCGGTTTCGGCTAATATGGACCATCTTCAGTGTCTGTTTTTGTTCAGTGGACAAAAATTAAAACCAAAGAGGTACAAAACTTAAAAGCAAATTTAGCGGTCCGCACGGAGTCTTTGCGGATTATCTGTGTGAGTGCCTTGGCACCCCGTAAACGCTGTTTTAATGAGTCGCAAAATAGCACTTTTTCAATATATTTAAAAAAGGAACTTTTCTCCATCGGACATGCTCCTTCAGGAGGCTCTTCGGAGCCTCCCTAAGAGGGTGAACGCTCAGCAAAGGGAGTCCCAACGGAGCACTCTGCGGACGCCTCTGGTTGGTTGGTAATCACAATAAAACATAATTAAAATATGATTTTTGTATCTCGCATTGTTTTATTGTTGTAGCCTTGACTCTTTTTGTGCCAAGATGAACTTCACCAATTGCACTCATATTGCTTTCTGGTTGAGATGCATTTATTAATTGATGCCGCTGGTGGCTTTAATTAATTTATTATAATACATTAAATTCTCTTTTTAGACTACACGGAAAAAGAAACGAACAAATTATAGCAATTAATTCATTGTTTAATTAAAAGTTTTTAATATGAATGTATGTATGTTGCATTATTAAACTGTCAAAACATGCACACACAAAAGCAAAAGCAACAACACGTGCTTACATTTCTTGCATTTATGTAATCGAACCAAATAAAAAAAAATTAAAAAGTCTATACCCATATACAGTGGCGGACAAAAGTCTACATACACCCCCTATTTTTGCTATATCACGGAACCGACAGCATTAAAAGAAAAAGTAAAAATGCAGTTTTATTTTAAACCTTTTCTTAACTACAATAAATAAAAGAAAACTCTATTTTAATAAGAAATTAAAAAAATACTGGCGAAATTCACAAAATCAGTGCTGACAAAAGTGTACATACAGTACAAAACAAAGCTTTTCTCAGAGAGAAAACTTATCTTAATTCTCTACTTGATTATTATTTAGTATTTAGTAGGTCCTCCCTTTGCATTAATAACTGCTTGAAGTCGTCGTGGCATTGAGGCTACTAAATTTGTCAACTCCAAAGAGGTTATACTGTTCCAAGCCTCTGTTATTCGATCTTTGAGTACTGCTGCGCTAGAAATCTGGTGTTTTCTAATTTTTCGGTCCAAAATTTCCCACACATGCTCTATTATATTTAAATCTGGACTTTGTGGTGGTGTGTGTAATTGCCTTGGCGCATAATATAGTAACCAGTTATCTTGTTGGAAGATCCAACCAGCACCAAGATCCAAATCATCCACCGAAGGCTTCAAATTTTCTTCCAACAATGATTTATATTTATAACGATCCATAATACCTTCGATATATGCTAATTTTCCAACTCCAGATGCCGCAACTGCTCCCCAAACCATTACGCTGCCGCCACCATGTTTGACGGTTGATACCAAATTTTTATGATTCATTTCAGTATTTGCTTTCCTCCAAACTTTTGTCCTCCCATCACTTCCAAATATATTGAAGTTCGACTCATCTGTGAACAAAACCTTTTGCCAAAAATCCATTCCCTTTTCCTTATGTTTATTAGAAAATTCTAAGCGAAGTTTTCGATTTTTTTCACTAATAAGACGTTTTTTGCGTGGTGTTCTACTACGAAAACCGTTGTAGTTCAGATATCTTCCTATTGTGCGTGCATGTACATACTTTTGTGTCATGTTTTCTAAGTGTTCGACCAATTTCGGAGCAGTGACTTTTGGATTTATGTTCACTTCTTTGAGTATAACGCTTACATCTCTGCGGGATAGCTTCTTCGGTCCGCCAGAACGCGGTTTATTTTCGGTACAACCATTACTTTTGTGGTTTCTAACTATCGTTTGTACTGTTGCGCGGCTCAACTTTGCTATTTCACCATATGATTTGTTTTCCGATTTGTGTTTTATAACTTGATTTCTGACATCAACTGAAATTTCTTTTCGCGGAGCCATTGTTAATAGTATAACGTGCAAACCAAAACTGATTGATATAACTGAATAGTTGCAAATATAACAAAATCGATCGAAGAAACAAATAAAGGTATTTTACCGTTATCACAACGCAGCGTAGAAGTGTGCACGACAGTAACCTCATGCTGTATGTACACTTTTGTCAGCATTGATTTTGTGAAATTCGCCAATATTTTTTTTATTTCTTATTAAAAAAGAGTTTCATTTTGTTTATTGTAGTTAAGAAAAGGTGTGAAATAAAACTGCATTTTTGCTTTTTCTTTTAATGATGTTGGTTCCGTGATATAGCAAAAATAGGGGGTGTATGTAGACTTATGTCCGCCACTGTATGTATATGTGATTATTTGTGTGTGTGTGTGTCTTTATTATGAAACTTTTCAATTAAAAAATTTTATGAAATTAACGCGAGCGCAATAAAAAATGCGAAATGCGTCGCATTGAAATAAATTTGAGAGAAATTGCAATGAAAGTGGAAAACAGCACAAACAGAAGGATCTTAATTATACAAAAAGCGCTATAAAATATGTACCTACATATTTACGTATGTATGTAAGTGAGCAGCCGGAACGGAATGGCAAATCAAAACAGCTGTTGCCGCGATATAAATGATTCTTATAAGCGAGTGTTTTAGCATTAGTTGCATGTGAATGCATATGTACATATGCAGTTTAAACTTCATATGTGTAAGTATGTATGACCTCATATGTGGCAGCTCCTGAAATTGATGTGCAAAAGTACTCCTTCAACTTAAGTTTAAAGCGCAAAGATTTCTAAATTGAAACACGCTGTGCTTGCATGTTCGCTTGCTTGAAGGAGCGCTTAGCATCTGCGATGCAAGCAAGTGTGAGCATGTCAGAGCACGCTGATTCGAAATACACTAAACCTTAGACAAAGAAAAAAAGCGTGCGTCTTAAAGTTGCACCAAAATGAAAAGCAGCGAAGCGCGGCCTTAAAATAAGTCAGAAGTAGAAATAAAGTTGAAATCCACATGCCAATCATAAAATATGAGATTTTCTTACACTCAAGCAAAATATGTGCTCAAGTACACTTTAAATTTAAACTTCACAAAGTGTATGTGTATTTTTGAGAAAAGTTGCTGCGTTTCAAGTATTGAAATGTTTTTTTACACATTGCAAGCTTAATCGGATTTATGGACCTTTGCGCGTTGGCGTGGGCGAGTATCGACGGAGATTTAACGATGAGCTGTACGAGCTTTACACAGACATCGACATTGTTCAGCGAATAAAGATCCAGCGGCTGCGTTGGGCAGGTCATGTCGTGAGAATGGACGAAGGCGCTCCGGCCAAGAAAGCATTTCTATCGAAACCCGCTGAACGCAAATGAAAAGGGAGACCTCCACTGCGTTGGGAAAATCAGGTGGACAGCGATGCTGCCTCCCTAGGTGTTCCCAAGTGGCGCCATGCTGCACGAAACAGAAGCAATTGGCGCGCTCTGTTGGACTCGGCCAGAATCGTCTAGACGGTTAAGCGCCAATCAAGAAGAAGAAGAAGCTTAAATCGGGAATCGACATATGTATGTGGTAAGAAGCAGCAGCAAGAGAAATTGAAGAAGCAGCAGCAGCAACAGCAGCAGAAATAGTGATGGAAGCTCCATGGCAAAAGCTGTTTGCAAGTATACATTTCAAACGAAGAGGAAAAAAAACAAATATAAAAGCAAGACAGTCGCACACATTATTTACACTTTTTTATATGACTTTTGTCAGAATTACGAGTGTCACTTTGGCGCGGCATTTCGGTTGTGCGCTCTAGAAAAATGTGTGTGGAATGAGTCATTATTAAGTAAAAGGCAAGCTTGTTGCAAACAGCCAAGTTAACGGTTGATGTTGGCAGAAATTGAATCACATAACTACATACAATCATACATACATATGTACTAAATGAGTACCTACTCAGACACTGCACAGAAATTTTTAGTTGAACTTTGTGTGTTGGCCTTAAAGTGTTAAATTTGAATGACTGGCTACTTACAGATCACACGCATAGTATGAGGATTTAGTACACAAGAAGTTTTTTTTCATTTTTCTATTTTATTTTATTTTATTTTATTTTGTTTTATTTTATTTTATTTTACTTTATTTTTTTATTTTATTTTATTTTATTTTATTTTATTTTATTTTATTTTGTTTTATCTTATTTTATTTTATTTTACTTTATATTTTTTTTATTTTTTTTTATTTTATTTTAATTTATTTTATTTTATTTTGTTTTATCTTATTTTATTTTATTTTATTTTATTTTATTTTACTTTATATTTTTTTAATTTAATTTAATTTTATTTTATTTTATTTTATTTTATTTTATTTTATACCGCTTTGAAGGCTCTTAAATATTGATGTTTTCTTTAAAACTAAATAATAGCTTCAAGTTAGTAGTCTAACTTAGGGGGCTGTAATAATGTAGTCTACTTTCGGGCGCTATTAATGATGTTAATGCTTAAAAGAAGAGCATCTGCAATAGATATTTCAGCACGTTAAGAGCTTTAGGAAGTCGACTGGAGTTACAATAAAAATTTGACTTTCAGTTTAGACAGCTTGTCATTAAAAAATGAAACATTTTCTTCTTTTTTTACGCTACTGTACATTTGCAGCACATTAGCAGTGAAATAAAAGCAATTTCACATAGACACACATATACATACATATTTGTCCAGCGCAGCCGGCTTGGCTGCTGATTCAAAGTGCATTTAGAACAATTAATCATTCTTTGATCACATAAACTTGCTGATACATTGATTTTCATGTTGTTGTTGTTGTTTTTCATTTGTTTATTTGTGCAAACGATGAAATGTCACGTTTCATTTATTTCCCCATAACGACATGTTGTTTTTGGTTTTTTTTTTATTTATTCTTTTTTCTAGTTTATTGAAGTCATAACATTCATCAAAGTTTGTTATTTTATAGCAAACGAAACTTTTTATAGAAAAGTATTGCGATACAGTAAAAATTTCATTATTTTCAAGCTTAAGTCATTACATCTGTTACAAGTAATTCTACTTTATAAGAAATTTTATACTAAACGGTTGAGAATTATAGCGCTTTGCGAAGGAATTACATGTGTACATACACATAGTCTTAAAACTTCATAACCGTCTATGTCAAAATAGAGATTTGCCAAACTTTAAGCTCTAACGCCCAGCTCGATCCATCCATACCATAAATTTGGTCTTTGGGAAGCTCTATATTTCTCTCTAATGTATTATCAGCTCCGAAGTCGTAGAGTTGGGGGTCAGAAATTTAATTTTTATTTTTGGCACAAATGTCGATTAGGCGATTATGAAGTTTAACCCACGATATGTATGTCGTTGTTAGATTAATTTCAACGTGAGTGCTTAAGCGCCGCACAGTGCTTCGTCCCATAGACAAAATTAAGATAAAATAAATTGCGTAATTTATTCAAGTAA
This sequence comes from Urophora cardui, assembly GCA_960531455.1. Taxonomy (NCBI): domain Eukaryota; kingdom Metazoa; phylum Arthropoda; class Insecta; order Diptera; family Tephritidae; genus Urophora; species Urophora cardui. Next base: position 2,132,587 of record OY482670.1, read on the forward strand.
TATATATTTTTGTGAAGCTAACATATCACCTGGAATAAATATATAAGTAGAATTTAAAATCTCATGCTTTTGTTGCCAACAGAGGTCGCTAAAATCAGTACAATTTTGAGGCAAAACTGTTTTAAGGTAATACGATTTTTAGTGTGTTACAAAAAAAATTGCCAAAAATTCATTTTAAATCGTATTACTCTGAAACTTGCCACATTTGCTTACCATTATATGCCCTAATAGCTGAAATAACTTTTGATAAATGATTTATTTCAGAAAGGTGACTAGTTCCATCGAAACATTTGCGACTGTTTTATTGGAGTTCAAAAAATTACTAAAGTTTGATAGAGTCAAACAAAAAAATAAAAAAGAACGACTATTTTTTTATTAGCGAATTTGGTTAACTTTGAAGTGTTCTAGTAGAATCTGTAAAAAAATTGCATTGTTTTTTGCCGGAAATGTAGAAATTGTACGATTTTGTAAGGCCATATTTTTAAAATTTTTAAAAATTCTGCACAACCTTATATATATGGTATGGAAAAAATTTAGCAAAATTAATGTATGTAGTTACTTTTTCTCTCATGCTATAGGAAATTAGCCTAATTATGCTAAAACATACAGTTTTTATTAATATGTGACAAATACTTACAAAAAACATACATGTAATACTAACTTTTTTAGGTGAGACACATAAAATTTTACAAAATTTGACAAAATTTAAAAAAAAACAAGAAAAAACGACTTTTTTTTTATTTTAATTTGCGATTCTATGCTAGGAGGTCTTGCTACCAAAAAAGAAAATGTTTCAAAAATTATGCCGGAAATCACTAATTTAGTACTTTATTTAACATCCCAAAAATTTTATTTTTACATCGAAAAATTTTATAATAAAAAAGTATTTCTGTGTTAACTCTAATAATATTGCGCTTTTAAAAGTTACAATTTGATATGTGCCAAAATCATATTGATATTCTGCAATAAAATAATGCATTAAACTATAACAACGAACATATTTTCTGAACAAATTTAAGAGTAATTTTCTTTAGAACCATTTTTTGCAATAACTAACGGGAGTAGTCCATCCTTGATTCTAAAAGGATAAATATATATGTTATAGTTCGTTTTTAATGTATTGTGATTACATGTTAATCCAAAAATTACTTTTTGTAAAAAAGGATATATGGGAGGTAGTCATGTCCTTGCACTGAAAAGGACGAAACTTCTCACCTAGTTTAAAAACAAAATTCTACAAACATACACTAAAATTCATTTCATTCTGTTTGAAATTGAAGTTGAAATCACAATTTTAAAATTAAGGATATATGGGAGGTACTTATATCCTTTCACATAAAAGAACGAAAGTTATAACCTAGTTTAAAAGCATAATTCTATAAAGATATGCCAAATTTGATGTCATTCTGTTTGAAATTGAAGTTGAAATCACAACTTTAAAATCAAGGATATATGGGAGGTAGTCATGTCCTTGCATCGATTTGGCCAAAACTTCGTTTTTTTCTTATCTCTATTATTTTATGCCTGTACACAAAATTTCATCGTTCTGCGATTACTCCCCTAATTTTGCCGATTCACTATATTGAGACGAAGCACTGTGCGCCGCCTCCTTGAAAACATGGCAGAGAATAACCCAATTAAATAGTTTGATTGCGATTACTTGGAAAAAAAGTAGAAATGTGCGCCTCATCGTCAACTAGCAACAATAAGCACGAGTCCACATTCGAATTCCATATTTCATTGCTACTTAAAGCATTTTTCAGCTGATGGAGCAGCAAATACCAGGGATTGCAAATAATCGTTATTTTTTAACTTTTGACTAAAAAAATCATACTGAAGGAGAAATGCTAAACGCAAAAGAAGTACACAGATGTAATCACCGCAACGCAGACTATCTCTAGGTGCATTAACTTTTATTTTTTCGATTTTTATAAAAAAATTGATTTTTAATCATTATTTTCTGAGTTTTATTTTCTGCTCAGAAAATAAAAGTTATTTCTTGAGTTTTATTTTTCCCTTGAAAAATAAAAGTTATTTCTTGAGTTTTATTTTTCCATCAGAAAATAAAAGTTATTTCTTGAGTTTTATTTTTCCCTCAGAAAATAAAAGTTATTTTTTGAGTTTTATTTTTCGATCAGAAAATAAAAGTTATTTTTTGAGTTTTATTTATCGATCAGAAAATAAAAGTTATTTTCTGAGTTTTATTTTTCCCTCAGAAAATAATAGTTATTTTTTGAGTTTTATTTATCGATCAGAAAATAAAAGTTATTTTCTGAGTTTTATTTTTCCCTCAGAAAATAAAAGTTATTTTTTGAGTTTTATTTTTCGATCAGAAAATAAAAGTTATTTTTTGAGTTTCATCTTTTTGCTCAGAGAATAAAAGTTTCTTCAGTTTAATTTTAGCTGCAGCTGTCGATTTTGCCACATTAAAACGTAGGTAAAGTTTATAAATAAAAAAAATTAAAAATTTATTTAATTACTTTACCTATTTATATGGCAACATCTAAAATTGCAGCCAAAATTAAACTGAAAAACTTTTATTCTCTGAGCAAAAAAATAAAACTCAAAAAATAACTTTTATTTTCTAATCGAAAAATAAAACTCAAACAAAAACTTTTATTTTCTGATGGAAAAATAAAACTCAAGAAATAACTTTTATTTTCTGAGGGAAAAATAAAACTCAAGAAATAACTTTTATTTTCTGATGGAAAAACAAAACTCAAGAAATAACTTTTATTTTGTGAGCAGAAAATAAAACTCAGCAAATAATGATTAAAAATCAACTTTTTGGATATAACTTATAACCGTTACAGTCCCTGGCAAATACACGTAACCAAAACGATTACATACATGCTAGTGGTCGGAAACTATCGATGGTTTCTGAACATCGTTTACACTATCGATGGTTTTCGACTATCGTTTGAACTATCGATAGTTTATTGAAAATTTCAAATGTGACCACTAGGCACCAAACAAACGGTAGCTATTCCATGCAGGGTTTGAATTGCTGACTAGCAAGTAGTCAAAGCAACATAAATACGACTATGCATTCTAGTCGCATGGTCGTTTAAAATGTGATTACCCAAAAACATTAAAATTACACTACAATATGGTTATCAAACTAAAGGGGATGGCCCCAGGTTTCGTTTGGACTTCGATATATTTCGATAAATTTATCGATAACTGTGATTGCCCAAAAAGATTAATATTACCCTACAATATGGGTATCAAACGAAAGGGGATGGCCCCAGGTTTCATTTTGACTAAGATATATTTCGATAAATTTATCGATAACTGAATTATCGGTCAAAATGTGATTGCCCAAAAACATTAATATTACCCTACAATATGGGTATCAAACGATATTAGATTTTTAATAGCTGGAAAGCGCACTATATAACGCAGCCTACAGTGTGATTAGTAAAAAGGCAAAAGGTGGTTACAGTGTGAGCGTAGCCGTAGACTCTCCCAAATCACCCGAAACTATCGTCAACTATCGATATACTATCGATGGTTTGCAAAAAACTTTCGTACACTATCGATGGTGCTGACTATCGATAGTTTCCGACCTCTAATACATGCATTCAAGTTTACACATTCAATATGCTTACTCAAGTATGGAAATGAACATATGACGAAAGCTCATGTCGCATTTTGAATGTCAATGCAGGCAAAGCTGAGAACGTGGCGAAGGCAGCAGCAGCGACAGCGACGGCGGCAACGGCGGCGGCAAATGATAGAAGGCAGAGAAGCGTAAAAAGCATAAATGAATTTGCTCAAGGCACACATTCTGATATGCAAACGTACATATGTATGTAAAGTACATTGTATGTAATTGCAAATAGCGCCTCCTCAAATGCCGAAACACACGTGCATACATATTTACACCAATTATACACACTTGATGATGACAATTACCTACATACATACATACATACATACTACGTTCAGAGGCGAGTAGGTGGACGTACATACGTGGTTGGAGAACTTTTTATTGGAAAAACTGACAGAAAGTACCAGCAGCGGCAAATGAAGTGTGAAAATATTTTGCAAATTTTTACTGCTTGTATGTCCAAATAATGAGCCTATTTCTATGCGCATACGCACATGTGTATGTACATACATAAGTAAGAAATAAAATAAAAATATTCTCGGTCTCTGCCGCAATTAAATCATTACGGCACAGAAAATCAAATTAGTTTCAACGCGCCGCAACCAGCGAGTAATTTGTCCAGTACTCAAAGTAAATGCTGAAGCCCTCGTAAATTAAAATTATGGGTTTATTGCCGCCATTCCGTGAAGCAAACACACGCACACAAAGTTTTGGCGCAGACAGAAAAACTGACATGCAATTTGCCAGGCAGTGCAGCACAGGGAAGGCACAAGCGGCGTTGAAAGTAAGTAATAGCACTGACAGACGGCAGCGATAATCCCGATTACCGCAACACTTAATTCGATTAAAATTTTACCCTGACAGACGGCAAGTATTGCGGATTAACAAAACAGCTGAAGGAAGGTAGGCGCAACGACGAATTCAAAAACTTCTTGTTTTATTTCCAAAGGTAGGGTAATGTCAAAATCAAAACGAAATCACATCATGGTCAATAGGAATGGGCGAGTCCCAAACGAATTCAGATTTCAACCAAGGCGAAATATCATTTTGACATTACAATCTACCAATTACAATAACAAATAACATTCGAAATTTCTGAATTCACTTATGCGCCTACCTTCCTAGATCTGCCTTGGGTTCTTCTTTTTCTTCCCTTTCATTCACAACAGACATTTTTCACCAGGGATGTCATTACAAAATGCTCTAATCCGCTAAAATTTTGAGGACTAACTCAAGAGATATTCCGGATTGCCTCCACTTAATTCTCAAGTTAAGTCCGAATTAGCTAGATATTTCGGATTATCGCTGCCGTCTGTAAATGCTATAAGGCGTGGTAGGTATGCAGCGCTGGCCTTTGGTGGTGGCGCTTCAAGCGAATCAGCAGCAAATCTTTACTGGGTGAAGAAGACAACTCATGTGGTAAACATTTTTGTCGGCATTGGCAAATAAAGAGCTAATAGCTTGTACTAAGCGCCCTGCGAACGCTGTGCAGCACTGACATTCGATTGTGCGCGATGATATTCAACATACTTTGTGCCATTTTTGCATTGTGTTCATTTAATAAAAGCGTTTGCAGAATTTCGTTCGCAATTTCAGTTAATGAGCATACTTATTACGCGGCTAAAGCTCTTCAAATATGCGCCCCCCGCGCTCGCGCTCTCTATCCCCCTCTAATATGCATGTATTTGCAGGCAGTCACATTTTCAAGTATTCCATTTAAATCGACTGAATCGTGATTTTCACACAAAATTGCTACGCGACAGGTACCTAAAGTCATTTTGTTATTAAGTATTGTCTTTAGTAGCATGTGCTGCAATTGTTGTTGTAGAAAATAAATGTAATGATTGGTTATTATGAGGCTTTTAACTGCTGCACATCTGGCACCACTTTTGGGTTTAATGAGGCTTGCAGTTGAGCTTTAACACGAAAGGGAAAGGAGATGAGAACAAAGCAGCGCTGCGAGTAGAACAAGTTGGTCTTGGTTTCCCTACCAACGCATTCCATTTTGAGCGATAGCCGGCAAATAATTCATTACCAGTCCTTGGGGTCTTTTACCTCAACTGCCACACTGGCTCTTCACGTCTGTTGTGCGTCCAATAATGTGCTACGGAATTCTGGTATAGTGGACCCCACTTGATAAAAAGACGTATGCTGTACAGATATTCTCCAGTCTATGTACAACAAGGGCACTACGCACAACCCCCGCAGCAGCGCTAAATAAGTTACTCGACCTGTACTCCGCTGAGCTTGTGGCTAAAAGCGTAGCTGAAAAGAAGGCGTTAAGGCTTACAGTAATCGCCAAAATTTTGACAACGACCTTTTGGAAACAGCCAACATACGGGGGCCAAACGGTAGTTCAGACTGCGTTACTCCCCAAACCGGCCTCAACAGCGGACCACGGGTAATAATAGAACAGAGCGGATGGACTAACCAATCGTCATACGTTCAACCTTTTTTACAGACGAATCAAAGATGGACGCAAGAGTGGGAGCTGCAGAGTTTTCCCCAGAGCTTGGGATACCACAATCCTTTGTACTGCCGGACTACTGCAGTATCTTTCTGGCTGATGTTTACGCTATCTCAAACTCTCGTATCAATATTTTCATCGACAGCCAAGCGGCAATCAAAGCGACCACGGCAGCGACCACTACCTCTAAGTCGGTAAATCAGTGCAGGGCCAAGTTACAGGAACACTCTGTGCGGATAGACGCGTTACTATCTACTGGATACCCGGACACCAGAGAATCGACCTAGCCTAGTCCTAGAAACGCTTGGAAACACGATCGCTGTATTTGTGTTTCAAAGTGACTACATATTTGCAGAATTTTCATTGAGTTCCCTGCACTTTATTCAAGTCATAAAATATTTAAACGTTACATGAAAACCGACAAAGCATAAATTAAAAAGAAGCAAAAAAAAGCGTTTAAGTCGCACAAAAAATGTCAACAAACTTTAAACACGCAATGTTTAGTGTACTTGGAAAACAGAACTACACGCCGCACCCCGCACACCCACACGAAACACACACAAAAATCCAAGCAGAAATGTCTGTGTTGTTTTAAAAATTTAATATGACAATATTGCGCACGTACCTACGTAACGTAAGAAAAACGCAATAAAAATGCCACTAAGCCAAAATGCAGCAATCAAAGAAGAACAAGGAGAATATGCCAGTAGTTTGAGTATTTGTACTTACAGAAATATGCAACTATGACAGTTATGTCTTGCTTGCTTTTTTCATATACATACATACATACATATATATATATGTATGTACTTTGTAAATAGTAAATGAAAGACAAATTTGACACAACAGAAGAAGTAGAAAAAGCTAGTGGGGAAGCAGCGAGTGGAACGTAACGCGACACGTTGAAATGCGCAGCTGCTGCAGTCGGTTGTTGGGTTGAAAAAAAAAAGAAGACGACACAGCAACTGCAATGTATCGCCAAATGAGAATACAACTGCGGCAATGGAAATAAAGGGTAAAAGCAATCAAGTCAATAAGAGTAACAGAGGATCATTAAAAAATTATGGTTACTGCGAAAAATGCAGCTGAGAAACAGCAACGATTTGAACTTGGATATATTTTCCAGCAGAAATTTAAAAAGAAAAAGCCGCAAAGGAAATGCTGTGTTAGGGTAAGCAAACCAGAAAGGTGCTTTAAAGAAGAAATACAAAAAAAAAAACAATAACCAACCAAAAAGCCACTTTAATTAATTACGCTTGCCAAACGCTGCTTAAGTCTTTAATTTTGTAATAATAATAAAGACGCGGAAGCAAAAAAAGGTAACTAAGTAAAAACCAATTAAGTACGCAAAAAAGTAAAATTAATAACACTTCAGACATAATAATAAACAATGAATGAACAACTGACAAAACCTTGGCATAATGAACAAAGAAGACCCAACGACGAAGGACGGTGCTCATTCCTGCCAAACAACACTGATTTACCTTCATTACATACAAGGATGCATGAGGAACATTCGCGCTCAGCTTAGCGACGCGGCGGCGGGTTCACCCAATTACGAGTACTTTCCTCATCAGCATAAGCACTTAGAGCAGCTTTTGTGTTAAATTATTATAATGCCAACTAACTGACGAAAGGTACGTTACGTACGTACTTGGGTTACTTGGCCAAGTAAACAACAAAAATATTACGTAAGTCACACGTCAGTGGGTGAGTGAGTAAACAAGCGAGCGAGAGAGAGAGAAAGAAGAAAACATTTTATGACAAAAGCTGAAAGCGAGCGAACGAGGTGAATTGTATGTTAATGAAGAAGAAGAAGAAGAAGAAGAAGAAGAAGAAGAAGAAAAAGAAGAAGAAGAAGATAAAGAGGAAGAAAAAAGAGTGAAAATAATAAAACAATCAGTGAAAAATATTACTTAATTTCTACGTCCAGCTGCCATTCAAGCGTAACATTAACAACACAAACAACTACAAAAACGTCTCTCGCACAAGAACAACAACAGCAATAAAGTCAAAAGGCTGAATGAAGCATTTTCCTACAAAAAAAAGAAACAAACTATGTTTGAGAAGAAGAAAACGAAGACGAGGAAGAAGCAGAAGTAAGGTAACTAAGCTGAAGGTGCACAAGAAGCATGCGAAGAAGGTAGAAAGCAAAAGCCCTCAAGAAAAACAAATTAGTTAAGGAAATGCATAATAAAACATTGCCGCGGAAAACAAATGAACTTTTGCCACAACCAAAGAGAAGTAACACACAACAACAACAAGAAGAAGAGCAACAACAAGCACAAGAAAATTGTGATGAACGTAACAGACGGACGCACGAGGGCACGAGAGCACGAGAGGTTGATGGCACAACCAAAGCCAGCCACGTCCACCAAAGCCAACCACAATCACAGAAAGCTGTAATAGGAAATGAAAAGGGTGAATGTGTCAGAAGCAGCAGAAGAAAAAGAAGAAGAAGAAAAGGCAAAGGTGAAGGAAATTTAAAGTAACGGTAACGTAAGAAGACTGTGATTGGCTAACACACGGGGTAACTGGCCAAGCTGACGGTCTGTGGAAAAAAACGCCGGCGGCGGAGGAAGCGCAGAGCAAAATAAAAAAAAAATGTGTTAGAACTTTTTCTGCATTGAATTGTTCAACGCGCAGAAAAAGTTGGCCAAGAAAAATAAGCAAAAGAAATTGAAATTCTTGCAAGTTCTGGCGCACAATAACAACAAACATAAACAAAACACACAGAAAGTTTGCAACAAAGCAACAACGAAAACGGAAAATAGAAAAGTTTCAAAGACAAATGACCACCATTCACGTGAAATGAAGTGCAACGCCAACCCCCCTAACCTACAACAACAACCCCTAGTAAAGTGAAAAGCAAAAGGCAGAAGAAAAACTCCTCAAAAAAAGGTGATTGCACCTGTAAATATGCGAAACTTAAACGCACCCATTTACTGCACAAAACAAGAAAGTTTTGTCTTGCGTTTTTGTTTCTTGTTGTTGTACGCACTACTCTACTTCTGCGCTGCCCGCTGCCCGCTGCCCCGCCGCACACTGGGTGATAGCGGCCAAAAATAAAATCGAAATTAAAGTATTAGCAAATCAAATTTTTTTCAAAGTGATTGACAGATATAACAATTTGTAAAAAAAGCTTATATAAATTTTTTTGAGTCTCGTTTTGTTTAGCCGTACAGGGTGTTAAAAACTGAGCAAAAAATAGGTCCTTTTATTTCTCAACAATTACACCTTATACAAAATGCTGTAACTCATTCAATTATTAACGTATGTAATCGAGTGATACATCATTACATAGATATTGATTTGGCCTTTTAGAAACAATAAGCCTTTTGTAACCAGCGGTAACTCTTAGATTTATATGAACTTTCAAATATTGACAAAAAAAAGTCGTAAAAAAAAAATTTTGCTCAACTTTAAACAAAAAAATAAAAAAAATAAAAAATATGACCTCCCCAATTTTTTCATATGTTTTGAAATGATATATTTTTAATCAAACTGCATTTTAATTCTTGAAATCCACCTGCGCTTTTCGCTTAAATAATCTTTTTCCCATTTGACTAAAAGTGCCTTTTTCAAAACGCAATAATTAGGCTACTTTTGACATTATGAAAAATCTTATTCTTAGGCGACTAATCGAATAGTTTGTTCACCGTGTTGTAGGCAATGGTTCACACTTTCAAATTATGAAAGAATTTTTTTTATCAGCGTTATCATTATTTTTTTGCAGCCTTTTTCTTTTCGAACAGAAAAAAAATTGTGTAAAAATTGGAAAATTTCAACATGAAATAAAAAAAAAATACAAAATATGACCTCTCCAAATTTTTAATATTTGGTGCTAGTGAACGTGCTTTATAAACAGGTGAAGAAATCTTAAAAATTCGTTTGCGCTTTTTTGTTTTATGAACTTTTTTATGGAGTGAGTTTTTCTAAGTTTTCATACATTTTTCCCATACAAAATCCCCAAAAGTATGCTTCAAAAAGTATTAATAATTTTGTATGGGGAAAATTTGCCAAGTTAATGAAACTTAAACAACAATTTCTCCAATTCTAATAAAGATATCTGAAAAATTTAAACGCCATATTCAGGGGGATGGTTTATGCTTTCTAACGGTGTATTTGATTTTGAATAAAAAAATACTACATACAAGATATTAAGCAGGGAATATAGTCAAAAACGTGTTTTTTTGCCTAATTGGACATGAATATCTCAAAAACTAGAACCAATTTGAAAATTCTGACTTCAGATTCAGATTCAGCACACTGAAATCCTTTAGAAAAGTATAGTTTCATTTGTGGTATAAAAATTTTTTTAAATGTGATTTTTTTGAAGGAAAATTTTATGATGAATGCTTATAAAATGCTCAAAAGTGCATATATTTTTAATTTGAAAACCATGAAATACTTTGCGCTTTTTCCAAAATGATTACTGTATATTATTTATATTTAAAAAATGTGTGCTCTTATTAAAATTGAGCATTTTAGCTATAATAGTTAACAAAATATTGAAATTTCAAAAATACCGTTATATGGGAGGGGGGTGTATTTGTGGGCCGATTTTGTTCAAATTTTCACAGTTTACTATCTTCAATCAAGAAAGCTTAAGTTCCGAGTTTAAAGTTTCTAGCTCAATTATTACTATTTTTGGCCGCGTTTGTATGGAGGTGCCCCCACTGTGCGCCGCCACTCTCCTTCATTCATTTCAATTTGTTCTGCTGTCAGCGTGTAAAGTGAGTGCTCTTTAATTTCTGCCGCTCATATTGTTGTCATAAGACACGAATGAAGAACAACGGACAGACCCACCGACTGACACTCCGTCCTCCGTACTCATTATGCCTCATGCATTTTTTATTGAGTAAGACGAGCGTTCAGTTGGGTTCTTGCAGTTTCAGCGGCTTCCTACAACTCAAGTGGCTCGTTCCAAACGCGAACGTGCACGTCAAAAACTCACTGGCGACGGCAAATGAAGTCAAAGCGAGCTCTGGCTGATTGACGGACTGCCGCACTGACTGGCTCGCTGGGTAATGACTTGGCTCGCTGTCAATGTTACTACTGTTACTACAACTCTGCTGGCTCATTTACTGTTTGTTTGCATGGCAATTGTTTATGTCAGCGTAAAGTTATCGTTCTCATTTGCTCTCAGGTCGTCTATTTTATTTCATTGCATTTTATTTTTTGTTCGCTTCTTTGTTATTTGTGCCTTGCTTGGCTTGTTGAGGCATCAAGAATCAAGTAACGAGTCAGTCAGTCAGGCAGTTGGGCATTTAATCAGTGACTTGTCTACTCAACCGAAAACCATTCGCTGGGCCATTGCTGCTCCACTGCTCTACTGTGAGTGATGAAAATGTTTGTTCGAGGATACGCAGGACTCCTTTTTCCTTTTACCAACTTTAAAAGTGTTTGCTTCGCTTATTCAGCTTCACCAGCGTCAGCTTAATTAATTTATCGTCGCTTTTTTTTACTTCTACTTCACTTCTCCTATAACCTGACTGACGGTGCGAGAGGTGGAAGCTGGAAACAAGCGACGAAGACGTGCCTGAACTGTGCTAAATTTAATTAATTGCATATTTTGTTAATTAGAAATTGTCACAGCACTCACTCGCTCATCTGTCACTTTAGCGGAGTTTTCGGTATTTTAATTTTCCCACGCAACTGATTGAATGAAATGGAAAATTCTACCCTTTTTCATGATTTTGAAGGTGGTTGCCTTTTTTGGAGCCAGGTGTGTCCTACTTATTCCGCAAAGAGGGAAAACAAGTATTATTTCCTGGAAGTGCAAAGCGTGGGTTTGAATGCCAACAACGTTTACGTAAGACACAGTAAACACAGCCGCAAAAGAGACACTAGAATGAGTTAAACTAAGTCAGCGAAGCTACTGAATGCACGCCCCTGCCTTTGGAAGAATTTTAATGAAATTCAGTGAATAAAATAAATAAAATGCAAGAGCGGGCTATCAGAGGAATACTATTTCCTTCTGTCCCCAAATGACAAGCTGGTAGGCCGAGCATTCTTTGGTAGACGATGCGCTGTCCCACAAGAGATCAATGGAGTGTCATCCGCGGCTTTATTGGATAGGATTTACACGTGGTGAGTCCCGAGCCCGATGCACAACCCACACTGCAGGAGCCGTGAAATCAGCCGAACGCAGAAGAAAAGGGAGACTTGCACTGCGTTGGGAAGATCAGGTGGACAGTGATGCTGATTGCCTAGGTATTCCCATGTGGCGCCATGCTGCACGAAACAGAAACAGCTGGCACACTTTATTGGACTCGGCCAGAATCGTCTAGACGGTTACGTGCCAATTAGAAAGGAAGTAAGGATCAATGGAATGATGCAGAATCAAGTTCCTGTAAAATTACGAGGTGCTTTCTGAAAAACCCTCCTAACAGAGAAGTAGTAAGCTTCCTCCTCAAGCAGAGAAGCAGGGAGCTTCAGACCCTTGCGTGGTTGATTACAGCATACAATCCATGGGGACAGCACATGACCAACATAGACATAATCGAGATCCCTTTATGCCTATGCTGTCTAAATTAGGACGACGACGGCACAGAGCATTTTCTTTGCAGCTTTCAGCTTTCGCTAGACTAAGGTTGGGTCAAATGTGCTGAGAATGGCAGATGTACATTTGTAGAGGAATTCTGATTTCAATATCCCGCCTTTTCCCGTACATCCTGAGCCTTTGTAAATGACTCAAGTACAATGGGCAAATATGCATGTGTGCTTTGGGAGGATATAGTTTCCCCGGCCAACCACAATTCCATTCCAAGCAAAATCGCTCGCAGCTAAAAGCGGGAAAATACAATGCGAAACGTCAATTGTATGTCATTTCATTAATTAAGACAGCAAATGCCAGTGGCGCCAACAAAATTCGTTGAAAGCTCAAAAAGACAACGAAAAATGTCAAAATGAATGAGCGAGTGAACCAAAAACCAAAAACAGTTTCACAGTTACAACCAAAAACGCACAGACCATCAGTTAAGAGCAGATAATCAGCATTTCGTCAGTATTTCTATCATATCCATCACTTAAAGGATACTGCTTAACATTCATTTGGCATATTAAACGCTGATAAATAAACAAAGAGGATAAGTAAAAGCAAGGAAGTGTAAAGGAGACGTGCTGTGCGTTGTGTGATTGGCGGGCGAAGGTAGCCGAGAGATCAGCAGCACTTCCCCGCCGCCTTTTGTGTCTGTGTGGTTGGCTGAATTTGTTAACAACTTGACGTTAAGTTAAGCAAAAGAAATCTACAAATGACCTCGGGGCATTAACAGAAGAGAGAAAGGCGAACAAAGCAAACAAATACAGGAAGAAATGGCGCGGCGAGGATACGTCAGTGCGCTGTTGACAGGGAGAATAAATGGCCGCCTTTTTTGGGCAAGACGCTCAAAAAAGCGAAGAAAAACTACAAAAAAAGCTTACAGACGAAAACACAAGTTAAAAGTTAAAGTCAAACAACATTAAGCAAACAATTTCAAATCATTAATGGGCATGGCTGGGTCTGCGCCAACTCAAAAAAAAAAGTTTATTATGTATGCATGGACGTGCGGCGCGCGGGTAGACCGACCGTTAAGTGAATAGGTAATGCAAGTAAGCAAATGAAAATTTAAATATTAAATTTACTTTAGGAAGGTCAACAGATTTTTAAATCAAGCGAAAAATGAGGATTTAGGCAGACGAGTTTAGGCAAAGCGGCCGAAAAATGGTAAATGGTAATGTACAGTGGCGAGCAACAAAAAAAAAAAATAAAATGAGCGCAAAGTTGTGGACAGACAGCAAAAACCAGCAGACGAGCGAAAGTGTAATTTGCAAGCTTTAATTTAGTAAATTGTATTAAATTAATGCACTGTGTACATATGTATGTATGTGGAAGTGTATGTTTATGTGTGTGTGTGTGCAGCTGCATTTGTGGCAACGCCGACGAGATGACCGCTTAAGTGCATGGATGATTTTTTTAATTAAGCCACTCAAGGCAACAAGCAAATGTGCAAAGACACACACGCACACACACAACGTTGCTTAAAAATATAAAAATGCAAATAAAAACAAACAAATGAGCAAGCCAAACAAAACTAAAAACAACCACAATAACAAAACGAGAATATTCACCCTTATTACGGTTGTCGTCGTCGACACTCACTCGACGCTGTCGGCGACGACCTATCAAAATCGGTATTACGTATGGTAAAGTCGATAACTTGTGACAACTATCGAAACATATTTGGTATCAGCTAAGTCGACGTCGACGGTCACTCGTTGCCATTTTCGTCGACGCGGTGTTTAATGGTGACATGAAGAAAATTTAGTATGTATGCATTTTTGTTTTTAAAATTTTATTACGGGAGTGTTAAAATTAGTAGAACTAACATCCGCAGAATATTTCCTATTTCTATATTTCCTAGTTTTATTGAAAAATTCCCACTAGTTTAAAAATAAATTCGGTGAGCGCACATACCGAAGCCGACCCAAAGGTTTTCAATGGGGTAAGATACCAACTAATTTTTTACAACATTGAGAACCAATCACCATTAAATTGAATGCCTTGGCACCTCCTTTAAGAAAGATTGAGGAGAAAACTAATTTATTAAATATTTATGTACATGCATACATATGTATATATGTATTTCAACTAAAATATTTTTTTTTTTATTTATTAATTACTCGAGCACTTCATTGCTATGTTCATCGCTAAAACTTGATGAATCATATGCAAAATACATTTATTATAAAGAAATAAATTATCTAAATAGCACAGATTAAAAATACGGAAAAAAATGCGCACAGATTCTAAATAAAATCAAACAGCTAGTGCAGAAATTATAGTGATGGTACTTTCGTCATTCGGTTTACCGATAAACAGTCGACGTCGTCTCAATACGCTTAGCTTAGCACATATGAAAAATCGTATCGCGTCATGCACAATTGCATATGTGGACTGTATCGTATCGCGTCTGTTTGTGGGGACCTTAATACCGATTTTGCGTCGATGTGACGACGACGTCGAGACGACGTGATGTCGACTGAAAAGTGACAACGACGTCGACGACGACAACCGTAATAAGGGTGATTAATTAATTTTACAAATAAAAATTGAAATTGCAGCAAAAGCGCCGAAGTAACATGCAAATTATAAATTGAAGGCAATGGGTTAAGGCAACAGACGAAGAGGAAAAGAGGGAGAGAGAGAGAGTGAGAGAGGAAAGCATGACTGTCTAGTTGGCTGATTGTGGTTGTTGTTTTTATTTGCCGTTTATTTGTTGTTGTATGACAAATGAAAAAATTGTTGGAAGCATTTTAAGTGAAATTCATCTGTTTGTAAGCTATTTTTAGACGAAATTCTTCCCCCAAACACGTCCATATTTCGCTGTAGTTGTGATAGTTGGAGCGCAACAGAGCAGAGCAGAACAACAAAAACAAAAACAACTGAGCGGCAGCGGCATAAAGGCGAATGCGAATAACGGCATAACGGAATGCAATGCAAGGCAAATGCACAGCAAACGGAGAAGGAAGCCGAAGAGTGTAGTGAAAATGTAAGCAGAAATGCATACAAAACAAGAAAATATGAAGAGGGAAAGAAATTTTAAATGCAAAATTGCAAAAATAGCGCACGGGAGCAAAAGTTTGCTAAAATTCTAAAAGCAGCGCGCCCACCGACCAAACAAAAAAAAAGGAGAGGGGAAAAGATGCACGCTTACTATACATATCTTATATTGCACTAACGCACAAACAGATATAGAGTAAAACAAAAATAACGTAATAGAAGCAGCAGCAAAGTAGAAGAATAAGCTGTAAAGAGCAAAAGAATGCGAGAATATTTGCAGCAAATGAAAATCTATGGATTGAAATATTTACGCTACGAGCGAGGGCGAGCAGCTTTTGTAGGGAAAATGGGAAAATTAAGATATTTTACTACAATTTTTGTTTTTGCAAATTATTTTAACCATGAACAATGAAATTTGTTACGAAATGTTGTTGAGCGATTGAAAGCATGAATTGATTGAGAACAAATACGAAAATTTATGCGTAAGTGTGTTTGTATGGCGAAGGAAAACAATTATTTTCTTCCACATTCAATGGCAGTGAAAATCGTACAACGTGATTGTATAAAATATAAACGAAAAAAAAATAAAATAAAAAATTAAAATTAAAATAAAAACAAAAAAAAAAAATAATAAAAAATAAACTCAAAAAAAGAAAGAAACAAAAGGAAAAAAATAAATGTTAATTTTTCTAGATATTAATTTGGTTTGCGACTTTTGAGAAAAGGCTCTACAATGTTTTGTGTAAGTAGTAAATTTTACTTAGGAATATTTATGTATATTCGCCGAGACTTAAGCGGCCTTCGTGGTTCCATATCTTACGGAAAGGGACAGGCCATAGCTTCTCAAAAGATGGAGAAGCTGAGAGGAAAGCTCCCATTATCTCGGCTTCCCAAGGATGATATGACTACGCACATACAATTTGAGAAACACAAAATTGAGCTTGGAGATAAATCATCCCGGGGAAATTCCGGAATGGATATACTGCTGGAGAATAGCAAGATAGTCTGATGGCAGGGAACTGGCTTTTATGGTGCGCGAGCCAGTGTCTTTGTCCCCTGGGGTGCTCTCTTAGCATTTTTCAGGTCGAATTATTCGCCATCAGTCAGTGTGTTGAGCTAAACATACGAAAACGATACTGTGCCGAGAACATTACTATATTGAGTGATGGCCAAGCGGCACTCAAGCCAATAGCCTGGTGTGAGATTAACTCCGCGCTAGTTCCAGAGTTCATAAATAATCCAAACGATCTTGGCGATAGGAACTCAATACATCTGGCATGGGTTCCTGAAGATAGAGGAGTAACAGGTAATGAGATAGCGGAAGGCCTCGCTAGAGAGGCAGCAGCTGAGAAACCAATTTGAACTGAGCCCTTTCTAAATAGGGACTACATACATATAATAAGAGGTGAACTCAGGCTGAAGAAACATTGGTTGAGAGAACAGCATTGGCATCAAACAGCCAGTATGCGACAGGCGAAGCTTCTATCGGGAGCTACACCCAAGGGCGCTTCAAGTCGAGAATAGAGCTCCCGAAAAGCAAGATGAGAATAGTCAACGGTATTGTAACATATCACTGCAGACTCAAAAGCCGTTTGCACAAACTTGGCATTTCCTCTAGTAGTGCATGCCGGTTCTGTGACGTGGAAGATGAGCCTCCTCGAATGCACTGAAATATCTTAATAGAGGCAGAGAACACTCGGTTTGTATCAGTTGGAGTGCAATCACATACCAAACCTAAGACCGAGGTCAATTCTTGAGTTCTTGAATGAGATTGGATTTGGGGAGGTGATGTGATGAGGTGGATAGATCCTAAGGTTGCAGCGCAAGATAGCCTCCTATTACACTGGATCACAAAATGAAATTTTTTGTCTGTACTTTGGACGTGACTATCCTATCTATATGTAAAATCGGTCGCTGATTCCGAAAATCGGGTTCATTTTTAATTCTATGGGAAGGTTTTTGAGATATCGGCAATTTACCGTTATTTGGCCAATGGGTACACTTAATCCAGTATAGCTCTTTAACACAGTGAGTTATCTTCTTTGGGGTGACACCATACGAAAGAAAATTAAATTTCTTTTTCGCGGCTCCTATAACATTTTTCTCTAACTCTTATAGTTTCTGAAATATTGACGATTAAATTTTAATTTTTTCGATTTTTTACGATTTTTTGAAGAAAAAATTGACTTTGTCAGACAATATCTTTAAAACCAATGTCTTCACCTTCGGTTTTAATCTTTTACGTGAAGCTCCATTCCATTAGCAAAAAAATAAGCTATCAACGAAGAAAATCCATGGTAAAATGGAAAAGTTATAGGCGATCAAGTAAATACAGCCAAGTCGCACAATGCCTCTACACGGGTATATTTTATGCATGTTATACCCGTAAATGGGCTTGTATCTACCGCGCTGCCAATGTGCTGCTACTGCAGATGTGTAGGTATTGGTACAATATGCATAGAATGTACGCGTGCAGAGGCATTGCGCGACCTGGCTGTATTTACTTGATCGCCTATAACTTTTCCATTTTACAATGGATTTTCATCGTTGATAGCTTATTTTTTTGATAATAGAATGGAGCTTCATGAAAAGGAGTAAAACCGAAGGTAAAAATATTGGTTTTAAAGATATTGCCTGACAAAGTCAATTTTTTCTTCAAAAAATCGTAAAAAATCGAAAAAATTAAAATTTAATCGTCAATATTTCAGAAACTATAAGAGTTAGAGAAAAATGTTATAGGAGCCGTGAAAAGGAAATTTAATTTTATTTCGTTTGGTGTCACCCTAAGGAATATAACTCACTGTGTTAAAGAGATATACAGGATTAAGTGGACACATTGGCCAAATAACGGTAAATTGCCGATATCTCAAAAACCTTCCCATAGAATTAAAAATGAACCCGATTTTCGGAATCAGCGACCGATTTTACATATAGAAAGGATGGTTGCGTTCAGAGTATTTTTTGGCTGTAGAGCAGTGTTATTATTTATGTACGTACCTATCTATCCTATGGAAGAGCCACAGTAACGGGCAGATCCCCACGGCTAAAGCGCTAAAAATAAGTGCTAAAAGTTTTGTAAGCTGAAGTGAAGTGTCTGCAGGAAACTCGAAAAAATATATTTTTTTAAGTTAAACAAATTGTAACAATTTCGTGTTCACTTAAAATTGTGGTCTTTCATTTAAAATTTTGTTTTTATTTTGTTGTCGACCTTTTTTATGCACTTACATTATTTTTGGTGTGAACAATTACACTGCAAATAAAAAGTATTTCTTTAGTACTTTTAAACGTTGATTTCAACACGAAAAGAAGCATGAAAAAAATTACAAAAAAATTGTTTTTTCTTCAATGCTGAAATATTTAACACAATTTGCTACATTTAAAATACAAAAAAAAAAGAAAACAGTTAAATTTTTAAATGCTCGCAAATTGAATAAACCTGCAACAACACCAAAAGCAGCAACAAGAAAAAACACAAAAATGTGTAATTGGTCGAATTGCCCAGGAATTTAAATGAAAATAAAAGCTGAACAAAAATATAATAATTAAGCGCTAGAGTAGTAAAATGGCACAACAAAACAAAGCACAAGCACTAAAGCAATTCGCGGGACAATAAAAACAAAAATGAAATGAGAGAAAAATACGAAAAACAATAAAAATACAGAAAACAAAAGCCAAAATTCAAACAAAACCACACGCGCTCTCTTGCCACGCAATGCAATTGCAATGTTCTATTTTAGAGTTTAATGCGTGAATTTACGGCGCGGCGCTGCTGCGCTGCCTCCCGGGCGAATATGTGCCACAACGGCGGTGCGGTAGGCAGGCGATAGGCAGCAAGCAGCGCGAACAAAGGCAGCAGCAGTCAACGGGAGCGGGACGAGGGGCACTGCAACTGTAGACTGCGGCTTTTGCGGATTCGGCTGCGTAATGACACTTGTGCACGTACAAATAGATCAGCTGCTGTTGCCGGCAGCGAGCGCAGAAATTAACAGCCACAAATTTGCGGCAACTAATCGAAAAATCAGCGCACGCGTGTGTTCACAGCGACAGACAGTCAGACAGTCGAACAGGCAGACAAATGATGCCAACGACCGACGGACCGACCGATCGACACCGAACGACAAGTGGTCCACAATTTATGTGCCCCACACGCACGTCTCTGCTGCTCAGCGCTGATGAAATGCTGCTCGAGTTGGTGCTGCGGCGTGGCTGTCGTTTTGCTTAAGCTGCCGCTTTTAGCGCTCAGCCCCAGCCAACAAATTTTATGTTTTGCATTTTTTTTATTTTTGTTGTTTTATGCAGCTATTTATGCTATTTAATGGCAATGCAGCAGCACAGGCAGCTGGTTGTTGAGCTCATTTCGTTTTAATTTTCGTTGGCGTTTTCGTTTTCGTTGTCGCATTTTGCATTTTGCATATGTTTTATGTTGTTATTGCTTTTTGTTTTATTTTTGTTTTTGTTTTAATATGCGAATGAGTATTATTTTTAAAAACAGTGCAATTCCGCTTTTCATTTGTACATCATTTGCACATTTTCCCTTTTGCTTTAGCGCCTTTTGCATTGCTATAGAAATTCCATTGCCTGCGCCAGCCAAGTCAGCCACGTCAGCCAAGTTGCATGCCACCGAGTCGAGTTGAGTTGTTTGTTTATTTGTTAAATAATTCGCATAATAATAAAACTAGTAAATATGCGCACAAATACATATCTACATTTGTAGTGTGTAATAGAGAGGGTTTCCATGTTGTTTTTCTGCGCAATATTTACCAGCAATGAATATGAAATTGAAACTTTGTAATCAATTTCCGATTGCCTGCGCCGCACTGCCGCACAGCCTCACAGCTTTTTCACATTACATTCCCCAGCGTACCAACTCTCGCCACGCCTCGCCTCGCTTTCTCTCTCTCCAACACACAAAGCAATTGTTGTTGATTTAATGTTGGAATTGCAATTCTCCAGCGATTTTATAGTTCATCATCAGCAGCGGAAGCGGGAGTTGGATTAGTTTGCGAATTTGTGAAAAGGTTTTAGGAAACATTAATACAATGAAGATAAAACGTTGAGGTGAATAGCAAGAAATTGGCGGAAGCTTTGAGGATTTAATAGTGGCATCAGGTGTTAATGGAGTTCAGAGAAAGGCAGAAAACATTGAATTTAATGTTTAAGTAAAAGCAGGTGTATTGTGTGTGAGCATTAAGAGATCAGAGCCCAACTTAATGTAGTGGATGATCCAACAACGCAAAATGCACGCAACCTCTGACTCAGCTCATAACAAACATCAAGGCAACACGTACGATGAGCACATCACCATATTGAGTGATAGCCGAACGTCACCCTCATGTGAGATTAGCTCCGCACTAGCTCCAGAGTGCATAAGTAATCTAAACGACCTTGCCACTAGGAACTCAATACTGCTGGCATGGGTTATTGGACATAGAGGAGTAACAGGTAATGAGATAGCGGAAAGCCTCGCCGGAGAGGCAGCAGCTGAGAAACCAATTGGACCTGAGCCGTTTTTGAGATAAGAGGAGAGCTCAGGAGGAATATCGTTTGAGGGAACAATCAGTCGGTATGCGACAAGCGAAGCTTTTACTCGAGGGCTATAACAAAAAGCGCTTCAAGGCGTTAATAGCCCTCCTGAAAAGAAAGATGAGAATAGTGACCGGTAGTGGACGAGATGGCTACGCAGGCTTCTTTAACACCGACTGGACACTGCAATATACTAGACCATGATGAGATAGCAAACGAACTTACAAGCGGGGGCACATCCGATCCACTTTCGTCAGCTTGGAATGGTTTAAAAATTACGCTCGCCACACGCGTACTCTTAAGAAAGTTTTCCTCGCAGATGCGGTTGCTAATTGGAGTTGCCTTAGTACTTGCAATCATTCAAGATTCGTACGGCCAGATTGGGACGAGATACACACGTACTAAAGGGCTACTTCTGCTAGGAAGAAAGGACCTCTCAATTGTTGACGGCCTGATTACTGGTCCCATTACTATTGGTAGACATGCTGAAAGACTAGGCGTTCCTTTTAATGACATCTGTAGGAGCTGCAGATGTGAGGAGGAGCCTGAAACTGTAAAAAATTAACTCTGTGAATTTGCCGCACTATGCTTTAAGGGGCTGAAGTTACTGGGGTGCCTCCACTTTTCTGATCTCGGTGACTATGGAGCCTATAAAAATGCTAAGATTCGCTCAATACACTTTTTGGTTCGAGTAGGAGGTTAGATCCGCGTGGTATGACAATGGGACATTTTCGGCCTAAGTTTGTTGGCGATTGCACCAATAGCGACTATTACCTAATCTAACCTAATATACAACCAACTTTTTCTCACGCTACGTATGTGGAAAAAAACAACAAAACAATAAAAAAAAAAATACCTCAAACATTTATTCATGCAAATACTTAACCAACTTACGACCGCAAGTCTCGCAAAAAGCTGACGTAAATTCTTTAATAAATATTCAAATATGCACACGTACGACCTTCGATAAGCCGATGCATATACATAAATCGCAGCGAAACGTTTAGTGGAGTGCAGGATTATTTACGTAACTCCTTTAAATTTATTGTGTCCACCAAAAACAATAACAACAACACATGTAATATGCGACATAAACAACCATCCAGCATATGGAGAACGGAGATGCCTTAATGTATGGCAATTCAAAAGCCTCCGCCGCTTGTGGGTTATCGTTGCTCGGAAGTGGAATCCGCAAGCATAAATGACCATACGCAAGTGCCATGCCATCTTACCGCATTCCAAAGATAAGCGGACGACGAACGAACGTGTGCTCTGCTCCACAATCACATGTGCACTCACTCCTGACGCACTCGCTCACGCATTCCCGCATGCACTCCATCACTCCTCCACTTTCCTTCTGCATTCCTTCTGTTCTTCATACGTGTGTTTGTGTGTGGTTTTCATATGTGTGTGTGTGTGTTTGTGAATAATTAACGACACCCGATAGGCTTTCGCTTCACACAAATTCTCAATTGGAATTGATTGTGTGCGACGGCTTGTGCGACTTGCGAGTTACAGCACGTTTGCTCCAGATCCATACTTGCGATATGTTTCCAGCAATTTTTCTTCTCATTTGCTTCTCCACTTAAACACGTGTGTCTTTCTACTTCTACTTCCATTTTCACTTTCCTTTTTCCTTTTAAAGCAGCTTTGCCAGCGCTTTAATTTATCGAGCATCGAGAAGAGGCATTTGAAGGCGAAAAGGTTAGCATTTCCTTTCACACCCAATCGGCCACCTCTGCTCGGCCCACTACTCCTCTTTAATTCAAAGCTGCTCTTATTTCCTTTATCGTCCCACTGACTTTTGTTCATTCCCCCCCCCCCCCCCCCCCCCCCCCCCCAAAAGCGTTCTTGCCACTTAAAGCTAAAAGCGCTGCGGTGACAAAGTTTTCCTACGTCCAACTTTTTTGTCTGTCCATCGACTCCTTCCACGCACGGACGTGAGCTCGGTCAGTGTGTCAGTGTTACAGTAACCGCTCATATAGACGTGTGCCGTTTTTTCTTTCTTTCTTCTTCAGCACTCACTCATACATTTTTTGCAGTCGATTCGTTAAATGTTACTTAAGGCGTGTAGGATACAAAAAATTGGCTGAGACACGTACAAGGTTTTCATTTCCTCAGAGGATGTGCCTGCCCGTGCGCGAGCATATATTTTTCACTCTTGTTTTTGCTGTTGTACTGCAATTGATTAGATTTATTTTGTTATTCACACAAGTCTAAAGCACATGTTGGTTTTATTACATTTGTATGTATATTTTATTTCACTCTTTCTTATGTTTTTGTCCCTCATAGGGAATTTAGTATATAAAACTATGTATGAAGGAATGTTCGTATTAAGAGATCCTTGCTTCCTTCCTTCCTTCCTTCCTTTAAATTTTGTTAAGTGTATCAAGGCTGTTGAGTTAAAAGAGGAGCATAATTTTATATGTATGTACGTGATTTGTCATTGACACCGCTTGAAGCCTTACAGAAAGATAATTCGCTTTTTTTACACACACACAGCCAAATACACTGATAAACATGCCTTTTTCTCTATGCGCTCACGTACTCCGTTGGCGCAAATTTTTGGTTTTGCCGCTTTCATTCATTTTTTGGCTTAATGAGATTAAGTGGCTTTGCTACAAAGCAGCCCGACAGTTTCGTGGCAAAAGTGTAATTTTTCATTACTATCGCTCTCGCTCTCTCTGTCTGTTATGCCTCTATCTCTCTTTCACTATATCTAGCTCGCCTACTGCCACTTGAACTTTGACCTCAGTCACGCACTTGAATGTTGCGAACTTTATGACGCTGACGAATTGCAGCTGTGGCGCTGTGAAAACAAACGGTCACAGATAGCAAAACAACAACAAATTTTTGTTGTCCTTGTTTTTGTTGCTGTTGCCTTTCAGACATTTGTTTTTAATTTATATTATTTATGTTTTAACTTATTATTCTTATTTCAGCTGGTATTATTTAATGCTTTACTATTATGAAGGCCATTTGGCGTCATTGAAGGCCAAGCGAATGAAGTGTGAAAGATTATTGCGACAGCAGGTGGAGTCAAATTTTTTTTATCATAGAAGAAGTCCCCCCCTCCTGGAGGAGCGGGGAACTTAGGCATCTAAGAACAATAGTAAGAAGAACCTTCAATGAGTGCTACAAGGCCAAAATATGGAATACATATAAGGAGGTAATAAGGAAAGCCAAGGCCGAGTCCTGGAAACCCTTCTCTCCTCAATAAAAAAAAAACAGCAAAAGAATCCTCTAGACTGAGTAAAATTCTGTCTAACGATCACATTACCCCCCACTCCATAAGAGGCGAGGATGGTGACAACCTCAGAGGAAGATTCCCTAGAAACTCTCTTAAATACACACTTCCCTGACAGCGAAAGGATTCTTACAAATACAATTCAGGCAGCACACTCAGCAACACCTGAGGGGTTGCCAGAATCGATAATTGACAGGGATAAAATCACATTCGCAATCAATAGTTTTTGCGCCATACAAATCACATGGCTTATATGGAATCTATCCCATAATGTTTCAAAAACTGGGAGATTCGTAGACATTCTGGCTGAAAAGCGTCTATAAAGTGAATGTAGCTATGGCCCATACTTCACTAAGCTGGAGAATAGTGAAAGTTATCTTCCTACCCAATGCAGAGTAAAGATCCCATGTAAACACCAAAGACTACAGGCCGATAAGCCGTACCTTCTTTCTTCTCAAGGTCAAGAAAGGCTTGGTGTAGAAATCGACCGCGAATCCCACACTCAAAAAAAAAATTACTCAGATTATGGAAAAATGGGAATGATTCGGCGCTAAAGACATATTTCCATATTTTGATGTACAATTTTCTTTAAAACGTGGTTTTTATTCCTTGATTTGAAGAAAATCGTACATAAAAATATGGAAATATGTCTTTAGCGCCAAATCATTCCCACTTTTCCATAATCTGAGTAAGTTGTTTTTTCAGTGCAGTTTTAGCGGAAAAAATTGTTAAAAAATGAACCTTGGAGTCACTTTTCAAAGCAAATAAAAAAACGAAAATTGTTGAGAATTTCACTTACATAAGTCTGTGTGCTCTTTATGTGAACGCCACTGTACGCGTATGTGCATACATATTTGTGCTTAAGCGTGTCGTCTTGCCATTTGTTCGGCAATAAAAAAACGGACTTCGATTGGCAACAAAACTATGCCCCACACCAATCAAACAAAAATGTAAAAATAACGAACAACAATGTCGACGTCCAAACACGGAGACACGAAGTTGAGCAACCCGCTGCTTTTGTTCGTTTGTGGGTGAGAAGGCGACGAGGAAAGGAGGGGGGCACCAAGTCGACGGTGCTCGGACAACACGCTTTGTGCAGCAATTCTTATCGCCAGTGACCAATCAGAGCGTTCGAAGAATGCCAGAACAAAACATAATGAACAAAAGTTGGCCAGCGACGAGTTGATGTGTTTGGACAAATGGAAGACAGAACAGCGGCACAAAAGAGAATCGTTGGATAATTTCGCGGCAGAGTTGCTGTGTTTGGACACGGACAATCAGAGCGTTCGAAGAATGCCAGAACAAAACATAATGAACAAAAGTTGGCCAGCGACGAGTTGATGTGTTTGGACAAATGGAAGACAGAACAGCGGCACAAAAGAGAATCGTTGGATAATTTCGCGGCAGAGTTGCTGTGTTTGGACACGGACAATGCAGATAAGCGATAATAAAAGAAAACAAAAAAAAAAAGAAATGAGCTCGAAATGAGTCATTTTGTACGTCGTAAAATTGAACTTCGAGCAAGTCGGCAAATCCAATGTGCACATGATCGCAAAGAATGCAATAAAAACAATTGAAAATGAAAGAAAAAATTGAAAAAAACATGATAGTACAAATAAATGTTTGAGCATGAAAATTAAGCATGCATTAACATGCACATTTGTACACAAGTACATACATATGCATGTATGTATATGGCAGCTAGAAGTAATTTGATATGAATGAAAAAATAAATAAATTGTCATGCCACTTGATTGGGGTACGAAAAAAAGAAAGTGCATATGACATACATACATATGTACGTAAAACAAACATTATTTGCTAAAAAAAGTAGAGAAAGATTAAATAAAAATGATAAAAACTTATATGTATCAGTCCATCAGCTTAAGTGAGCAAACCTTTTTTTGCATATTTGCTTAATAAATATAAA
Source organism: Urophora cardui (assembly GCA_960531455.1). Lineage (NCBI taxonomy): Eukaryota > Metazoa > Arthropoda > Insecta > Diptera > Tephritidae > Urophora > Urophora cardui. The sequence goes on from OY482670.1 coordinate 2,158,911, forward strand.
ATACATACATACATATGTACATTTGCACACTTACACCTTGAAGCTTCCCTGCAGGGAATTCAATAACTACTTAGTGACCTAGTTCTAGTTCCGAACTACCGAAAATGTATGAAAAAGAAACTAGCTCAATTTTAATTAGACGCTCACCAGTTTAGAAGTAGTGAATTGAGTGACCATTAAAACACACGCTTTGATCTGTATGCGATTTTGAAGTGAAAACAATTCTATGAAACATTTTTCGTTCGTTCAACTTGCGTCCACTTGTATGAAATAAAAGGTTGTCCTTTGCTGGAGCAAGTCTCAGGAAAATACTAGTTGATTAGTTTTTCCGTTCCACGGGAATATTTTTATTATTTGTTTAATTTTTAAATATGTTTTAAATTTTTATTCAATAAAAAAAAAAACAATTTAAAAAATAAAAAAATTAAATTATTGTCAGCGGCAGGAATCGAACCGTGGTCGCTCGTTTCCCAGTCAGACGCGTTTGCCACTGTGCTATCGTGCCACTTGCATTAAGCTGCACATACTAAGTGAGAAATATGAAACTGTAGAATTTGTAGTAACTGACAGTTAGTTCGGAACTATGGAAAAATTAGTGCAGTGACTGACATCGCCGCACCGTGTAAAAGAGATTTAGCTCGTACTAGTAGTTGCGAAAAATGCACTAGAAGGGAACTATTTCTGAACTAGAGATTTTTCCCACAGGGTTTGCTTGCACATACATACATACATACAAATAAACGTAAGCAAATAAAAAGCCACTTGAGGAAATGACGCTTGAAAAATAGCACTCAAAAGCCATTTCGCATTACATGCGAGTATTAGAATACAAACATACTTACATACATACATACATACATATCTAAATAGAAATGCGAGATTTATATAAGGGACATTCCATCGTGACTCCTGGGACATTTGACTAGAGAGCTTAGTCAACTTTGAATTATAAAACTGACATCGGGACTTAAATTGCTATGAAATATATTTATCGACATGGATAAATATCCAATACAACAAATGCATTAAAAGAATTGGCTAAATAATAACAAATAGCTTTGTAACTACTCAGTAAATGAGTGTGACTCCTGGGACACCGAAAAATCCCTTTGTTGCACCTTTATGAGCACGAATACGAATTTTAGTTAAACTATTCAACTTTCACCTACAATTTGTATATGGTCGAAAAAACACACTGCATAGTACCATATTCTATAAAAATATTTTATATATTCAATTAACTATTTTCAAATATTTAAACTTGTGACTCCTGGGACAAGTGCGAAATATGTAATATACTAGATTATTGAAATCAGGTTTATTATTAGCCGTTTTCGATTCACAATTTCTCTGCTCGCTATAAATTTCTATCTGTCAAATTTATATGAGAATGATAGCGAGCAGAGGGAAATTTTTATCGACCAGTTAGCGAGTATGGCTACTAATCATTATGGGTTCAAACATTTTTGTTCGATCCGACCTCGCTTGTGTGATGGCGAATCGAAAACGACAATTGTTTTAGCCCTTTTTGACCAAGTTATTCATAAATTTCTCCCAGCAGAATTGAAACCAAGCCAATTAAATAAAAAAGAAATAAAGTGAATGCAAAATAATATTTATATTTACTTCAAAGTTCTGATTAAATATTTATTTAAAACAAGTCTAATTCAACATCTCTCGAAACAATTATTTAAATTAGAGTTCAGACTCGTGTGACTCCTGGGACACATTTAAAAATAGTCTAGAGACCACAGTATGACCCTATTAACTTAAAAAATGTATTTAGACGGTGAACAGCCTCTTAATCCTTACTTCCATAAATATCTGGTTTCGTAGGGTCATACCTTAAGTTACCAGACCAATTTTTATGCCTTTTCGTGTGACTCCTGGGACACCCCATATGAATCAATTTTATGAAGATATACACAAAAATCACATACCTTTTTTTAATTTTTTGTTATCCAATGATTTAAATTTTTCCTCGCTTTACTTGAATGACTTGCAAATTTTTTCTTACAAATGAAAATATAGCTAATATAGCAATGCAAACATGACCAAACTTTTTCCGCAAAATAGTTAGGTGTGAAGTCAAAGTTCTATGGAAAAAATTTTGCGTTTTTACATATTTTTCTATATTTCTGTTACCAGATTAGGAAAATATACACATTTAGTTACAGGTAACTGAATAAATAGGAATAATTAGTAGCATTTTAAATTTTATGTCGTTTTCCTCTTTTGGCTGGAATGTCCCATAAGTATGTAGGGCACTTGGAAGGCACTGCATGACTTATTGAGACTGAATACCGAATAAGCACAATAAGATTAAACAGAGTTAAAAATTGATACGAATCAAATCAAGTGTATGTTAATGTGTGTAAATTGCATGAATAAGTGCAGTAGCTGTCAAACCGGAGAAAGATTTTATTTAAATTTCACTCAAGTTTCTTAGCAGTTTTCCTCATTTTTGACAACACTTTTTCCTGAAACGTGGTAGACTTCTGCCACACAACTTATACCACAAAATCTCCATTTTTTCAATCTCAAGTTCCGCTGTTTGGAGTTTCAAAGTTCGTAATTAAATTTTTCAAAATCATTGCCCTCAAGGCATTCCAATTTCATATCGTGTTTCCATGCTAAAAAAATTTATTTATCAACGCTTTGCACTCAAATGCGCGTTCAGTGTTTTGTGTGTTTGCTGCTCGTTGACGCGAAAAATCCCCTTATGCGAGGAGAACATGGCGTTTATGACAAATTATTCCAAAGAAAACATTCATAATTCATGTACATATGTACTATGTACATATCGTCGCTCCCAACGAAGACTAGCACGGTTCGTTGTTCGCGTGGAAGACTAGCATGCTTCAGTTCTCTGCGTGGAAGACTAGCATACTTCAGTTCTCTGCGTGGAAGACTAGCATACTTCAGTTCTCTGCGTGGAAGACTAGCATGCTTCACTTGTTTGGGTGGAAACTAACATACTTCTGTTTGTTAGAAATAAGCTTAGGGGTTAAGCACATAAGGAGGATTGTCCGAGGAGTGAAAGATATTTTATAAGTAAGTGCAAGAACAATAATTCATACTGCAATAAAACTTTAAACAGGAACCTTCAGCCAAACTATATGAAAAGTATCGTTAGTTATTACTCGGAACTCTATATTTATATATCGTCGCTCTCAACGAAGACTAGCACGGTTCTATTTTTTAAAAACATTGTGCACACTTTTTGTGTAGTACCAAAGCACTAGTCATATCTACATATATATAAATATAGAGTTCCGAGCAATAACTAATGCGGTGTTTTATTTGATGCGAAATCCAGGTTTTATTTGCACAACATATGCACATACTTAAAAGTAGGCCTAGTACAAGTCTAGGAATATTTGAAACTCATATACTTTTCATATAGTTTGGTTCCTGTTTAAAGTTTTATTTCAGTATGAATTATTGTTCTTGCACTTACTTATAAAATATCTTTCACTCCTCGGACAATCCTCCTTATGTGCTTAACCCCTAAGCTTATTTCTAACAAACAGAAGTATGTTAGTTTCCACCCAAACAAGTGAAGCATGCTAGTCTTCCACGCGAACAACGAAGTGTGCTAGTCTTCCACGCAGAGAACTGAAGTATGCTAGTCTTCCACGCAGAGAACTGAAGTATGCTAGTCTTCCACGCGAACAACGAAGTGTGCTAGTCTTCCACGCAGAGAACTGAAGTATGCTAGTCTTCCACGCGACCAACGAAGTGTGTTAGTCTTCCATGCGAACAATGAACCGTGCTAGTCTTCGTTGGGAGCGACGATATGTACTATGTCTGAATGCCAAGCGATGGTTTTCGTTTTACTTTTATTTATTTTCTTTTAAGAAAACTAGACAAGCGCGTAAGACGATTGGCAGACAAGCATCTGAGAAAATATTTAAGCTTTAAAAGTACACATCGGGTATGAGTGGAAATGTCACCAAAAGGATTGAGTTGGATATCGCTTATCATGGTGTAATAATTACAGGTGACGTAAATAGAAGAGAGCGCCACTATTCTCAAATAGTAAGCTCTTTGAAACGGTAGGGTTGCATTTCCATAGGGAAAAGGGGAAAAAAATGTAGGGCTAAATTGGCCGGATCCGGTCCAAAAGGGGCAGTAAATCTATATATATAAAAATGGTGTAAAAAATGTTACTAACCTCATCAGATGAGAACGGCTGGGCCGATTTCTGTAAAATTTTTTGTCAGTTGTTCGTATTCTCGAGGAGATGGTTCGTACGGAAGAAAATTTTGGAAAATCTCTCCGGAAAAGTCCGAAAATTGGAGAAATCGGTGTGTATGTGCGTATGTGTGCATCTGTGAATGTGTGTCCTCTATAAATTCCCAAAGTAACCAACCGTTCTTTATGAAATTTTCACAGTAGATTCATGTGGTGTTAGTGCACATAGTAGGGTATATAGAATTTCGAAAAAAAGGAAGCTTCTCGGAATACAGGCCTAAATGAAGACCCAGATCGATCCAGCAAGTCTTCGACCAATATTGGTATCAAATGAAAGGTGTTGAACAGGCCTTCAACATAAAGTTATTTTCATTGCGATACCTAGGCCGGGTTCCCAGATATGGGTTAAAACGTGGGACCGAGTGACCCTGGAAAGTTTCTGAGCAATATTGGTAGCAAATGAAAAGCGTTGAGCAGGCTTCCACATACAGCTATTGTCATTGTGATTTCTAAGGCTGTTTCCCAGAGATGGCTAAAGTAGTGGGCCCGGATGGTGATCGACGGTCCCAGTAAGGTAAAGGTAGGTAGCTATAGGGATAGGGGTAGGGATAGGGCTAGATATAGGGATAAGGATAAGGATAGGGATGGGGATAGGGATAGGGATAGGGATAGGGATACGGATAGGGATAGGGATGGGGATAGGGATAGGGATAGGGATAGAGATAGAGATAGAGATAGAGATAGAGATAGAGATAGAGATAGAGATAGAGATAGAGATAGAGATATAGATAGAGATAGAGATAGAGATATAGATAGAGATAGAGATAGATATAGGGATAGGGATAGGGAAAGGGTAGGGATAGAGATAGAGATAGGGATAAGGATAAGGATAGGGATGGGGATAGGGGTGGGGATAGGGATAGGGATGGTGATAGGGATAAAGATTGAGATTGAGATTAAGATTGAGACCGAAATAGAGATAGGGATTGAGATAGAGATAGGGATCGGGGGAAGTAGGTTTGTCGCGGCGAATATAAATATAACTTTTATTCAGAGAATAGACAATTTTTTGTTATCATTATGTAGTCATTAAGATGGACTTTAAGATAATGGTTAGCAATACGGTAAACAAAGACTTTTCTTTAGGCTTCATGGGAATAAATTTTAGCAGAACAACGTCTGCCGGGTCAGCTAGTTATTTATATATTTGCCTTATTGTTAAAAGTAAAATACTATATTTATATTATATTATTTACAATTCTTAAGATCGCTTATTTAAAGATTGTAAAAAAATGCAAAATTGTAAAAAGTTTTTCAATAAATTTCTTAAGCAAAATTTTGTCAACGAATCCAAAAAAAAAAACAAAAAATAAAGAAAAATATGTATGTATTTTATGATCTCATAAAACATAACCAAAAAAAGCTCCAAACAACCGCTCGACAGACAGCTCAGCGAAATTGCAAATCCAGGCGAATAAAAAGAGTAGAAAACTTATATAAATTTATAGATAGAGTGAAAAGTGGATGGCTGACGGATAGAGAGGGGCAGAAGAGGAGCAAATCGGGACAGCTGCCCTATGACACATATTCTCATACCACATATAGTTAATAAACATTTTTGGAGATAAGCAGGAAAACCACAAAAAAAATTTATGTAAACAAAAAATATGCGCACAAACTTGAAAGCGCTAAAGGCTTTTTCGCACAAGTCAAAGACAAGAGACAAGAGAAAGAAGGGGATAGTCAAAAAGTTTCACATATGCCACACCAAAAACAAAAAAAAAACTATGCTCAAGTGAAGTATAACAAAAAATCGAGAAAACATATGCAAAGCAGGACAATACATAAATTTAAATGAAAAATTGCCCACGCCACCACCGCCGGCAAATGCGGTGTAGTCGCCTTTTAGGCGCTTTGCCAAAGCAAGGAAGGCTACAGGCAAACCGGCAGCAAACGTAGCAGCAGCGCTGCAGAAACGTGAATGAGCATGTCTGCTTGCTTTTGGTGGCTCACACGTGAACTCGGCGATAACTTTAGCTCGTTTTTTTTCTAACCAAAAATTGTTTGCGGTTTTGCGTTCGTTGAACGACTTTCTCTTCTCTCTGCATTCTACGTAAACGCCGATCCGCTTTTCCAGCCAAATTCCATATTTGCTTATGTAATAAAAATTCAATTTTATAAAAGTTTTGCAAATTACTTCTATAAATTATTGCCGGCAATGATAGAGAACAAAAAAGTATGCTAAATGTGGGGCGAAGAAGAAGAAAAGGAAGTTAAGAAAATAAAGTAAGAGCACGAAGTAATAATAGAGGGAGCATTAAGGGTCGAAAGAGGTCTACAAAACAAAAAAGTTTCTTAAAAAAAGCAAAATCAAAACGCAAACTTTCTTGTAAACTCGTAACCATCATCAGAAGCAGCAGCAGCAGCAACAAGAGCGGCAGCAAAGCATTTCTTTGCCACTGCGAAGGTTGCAAAAACACTCAAAAACTCCTGCCAGAGTGCGAAACGTAACCTTTGCCCTCTTCATCTTCATCTTCATCTTCTTCAGCAACTTGCCAGCTGCGCAGTTCGCTTGGCTTGCCTTTCAAGGCATCGAAGTCGCTTTCTTTTTTTCGCTGCCCCACTTTGTGCACATTTTCCTCCGCCTAAAAACGAACCTAAAAGCTTGGCATTCCAAAACAGCTCGCCAAATAAATGTTTTGCAGCAAACTTGAATGTGCAAAAGCAAGTGCAAGCACAAGTAAATATGTGTGTGTGTGTGTGTGTGCTTGCACAAGGCTGAAGGACGGAGGACGAAGGACGCAGGAGAGAACTGAAAATCTATTGCTTAGACGACGACCAGCATCCGCCTTTTAAGTGCGGTGTATGTGTGTGTGTGTGTGTTGGCTGTTGGCATGGCTGCCATTGCCAGGCAAATTAAATGCTTATTTTTGACTTCAAGCGTGTGTGTGCATGTTTGTGCGTGTTTATGCGGGTCTGCGCGCGCGCTGGCGCATGTCTCAATTGGCTCATCATAAAGATATGTGTAAGCACAGACAGATTAGTGTGTTAAACGAGCAGCATATGAGCTGAGTTTAGTTCAGTTTGAGTGCCGACGCGTGACACGCAGGGGAATTGAATGAATGAGAGAAAGAAAGAAAGAATGAGTTGAATGAGTTGAATGAGCTTATAAATGAACAGGCGGATTTCAATAAATATATATATATACATACATACATAGGTATATGGGTAAAAAAATATGTGAGCTACATACACGCACACATAATATTAAAGTAATCTGATTTTATCTTGCGTTTTTTCGCTCGTACGCTCCCTCGCCCACGAAAAAGTTAACGGGATTTATTTGAATGAATGCAAAAATGAATGTTAAAAAAAAAAGCTGGAAAACGCTTTTCAACGTCAATGGAATTTATTACGATGCTTAGCGGCCTTAAAGGTACTATATAAAGGTAGCGGGCGATACGGGGCACGGCGAGTGAGTTTTATATAAAAATGCTCATTCGACAAGGTAACGCGTTTTGAGCGCATATTTTTACGGTAGATCTTAAGTTTGAGCATTTAATCCAATCACTAAGCCTAAAAGTATGCTACATTTTTGATTAACTACTTTAATGCTTAAAACACAAACCGCAATTTAGCAAAATTTAATAATTTCAGCCATTTTGTATTATGTTTATGTGCTTAAATACGCTAATTAAAGAGCTTTTCTCAGCGTAAACACCGTATTGAAGTAGCCATTTTTCGCAAGAAAGGAAAGAAGAGAAGATTATAGCTAATAATGTTGTGCGTACTTCCTTCTGCGCTTCTTTTGCGTGCATCCTTAATCTGGAAAAGCCGTTGCGCCGCGCTGCTTTGCTAACGAGCACTTTTCACGCCATAAAGTTAACAATTAATTATCATAAAAATGTATGCCTCAACGAAGAAGAAGAAGCTTTACGGATTGTGAAGCCGACGGAGCAAAGGAAAAAGAAGGAAAGCAAAAAGCAAATAATCCTACAGATAGGCCGAAGAATACGCAGAAGGATAAAGAAAATTAATTTAACCAACACAAATGGACTGACTACGACCACTTGGCTCAAGAGCGCCACAGAAATCAAGTTACACTCGTGCATACCCAAAGGAAATGCTTAGGTACGAGTACAAACATACATATTTGCGCATTCAAGCTTAGCATTATGGAAAAAAACTTTTGAATTATTTAACTTGAAGTTGGAAAGAAAAAATGCTGCAGACAAAAAGAAAAAAGGAATGAAAAAAATGTTGAAGGAAGAAGAAATGCTGCAAAACAATGAAAATATGAACGTAATAAACAAAATTGAAGAAGTTCTGCTGCTGAGGAAGCGAAGGCAACAAATTTGTTGTTTGTTAGTATAATTTTGTTGAACACAAACAATGTACTCATAATAAAAACCGTTAGAAAATTATGCAGGAAAAACTCGCCCTCACGCGCGTTCGCAATGCACAAACGAAATTGTGGAGAACACCGGAGCGGGCAAACACTGAAACTGAATATGAAATAATGCGATTCCACATAAAAATGCTGAATTGTGGCAGCACTTAAAATTTGTTTATGCCCGTAAACTGAATTTAATTGGAGTGTAGGGCGCATTGCATGGAGATGGAGTGCATGTAAAGTGCGCGTTGCCGCAGCGAGCGCTAGACGGAGGAGACGAAGAGGAGCACAACTACATACATAAGTAGGTAAAAGCAAGGTAAGAAGGACGAGCTCAAAAAAGGGTCAAAAGGGACCGAAGAACATTAGAAAAACGATAACAAGTTGTAGGGGAAGTGTGACTAAAGAAAATACATTGGAAAAGCAATAAAAAAATTAAAAACCTTAAATCAGAAAAAAACACAGCTCGCGACCCCTACACGTGTAACTCGATTGTATACTTAATAGTTGCATAAATAGTGAATATGAAACACCAGCTGGCGAAAAAAATGATAACGATAAACCTAAGTCGCTTAAACAACGCCAGCCGCGGCAAGGAGCATGGCAACTTCATCGATAGGCGCGCGGCGGCGCTGCAATTACTTGAAATGCGCTTCAATAATTTCAACTCCAGCTAACGAATACGCACAGGAGCGCGCTCAACGACTCATGCCGTATTTGCAATGACAACCGAAATGAAAAAAAAAAAAATTAATTATTCCAGCAACATTTTTCATGGTTTTGATTTTAAGCTTTTATTTTGAGCAACAAGCTAAGATATAAAGTAAGCAGAGAGTGAACAACAGCGTTGCACAGGATAACGTGCGCACCAACCAACCAACGTACAGTTTACAAGCACACCGGAACTATGCACCATTTAAATCCCTGCACTTTCTTCTGCGCGTCTGCTGAGGCTTGAGTGCAGTGAGCGGTTAAGGGAGCGCTTAAGCATTGCAAGCAGAGCAGTTTTGCACATACTGTAGGCACGCGCGCCAGTTGGTGAGCATTTTTTGTCAAAACACATTAAGTCGTGGTCTGTGATACAAGAAAAGCGCTGCTACTTAAACATGAGCTGTGGAATTTGGTAAAAAAAAGCTCTGCTTTGAATCGAGTCTGGCTGATGCCTTTGCGTTTTAGAGCAAGGCTGCGGGCAGAAGTCGAATAACGGAGTCACTCAACAACAACATTACAATTTTGACAACAACGACTTTCTCGGAATGATGCTACGCATTGAATTTCGATCGACTGTACCGTTTGTTAATTACTTCAATAAATTACTTTGTTTTTAGTTGCGCCGTGGCGGTGACAGCGCTCAATTCCTCTGTAGTTAAGAGTCACACGGAGTAACAGTAAAGTTGTTGGAAGTCACAGAGTCAAGAGAGTCACTGGCAGCGATGCAGGGCTGCTTTAGAGCTTACCGCGTGCCCATTTGCCGACCACTGATTTAGCTGGATTTTCTCATTTTATTTAAACGCAAAAATTAGCACAAATTCACCACAAACACACACACACACGTCCTTCTTTAGTCCATAATCGGATGTTGCATGTTTTAGCTTAATAATCAAGGCATAGCTCTGGCGCTCTCCCCCTCTCTCTTCCTCTTACTCTAACTTTCTCACTCCCTCAGCTGCTGCAGTCAGTCTCGTATGTGGTGTGCATGCGGTGAGACGTGTGTGCTGTGGTTTAACATAGATTCAGTCGCTTTGTGACGCTCCACCTGCTTGTCTTCTATGCCAAGCCAACTAATCATAATGCAAATGCGAATGCGAATAACAACAGCAAAAAAATGTTAAATGAGTGGAAACAAAAAAACGAAAATGGTAACAAAATGTGAGGAGCGTGAGTCACGGTTTCAAAGCGGCAATAGTGGTGGTGGGTGTGGTGGGTGGCGAATAAGCACAAAATACTGAAAGAAATGGCGCAAATGATGTACAATGTGGCAAGGAAAATAACAGTAAATACATACATATGTACATATGTACAAGCAATGTTCTAATTATTAAAAACTAGCTGGCCCGGCAGACGTTGTTCTGCCTAAAATTTATTCCTATAAAGCTATAAAACTGCCAATTCTCTGAACAAAAGAGATATACATATATTCGCCGCGACAAACCTAATTTCTCCTATCCCGATCTCTATCCCGATCTCTATCTCTATATCTATCTCTATATCTATCTCTATCTCTATCTCTATCTCTATATCTATATCTATCTCTATCTCTATTTCTATCTCTATCCCTATCTCAAAATGTATTTTTGAATTTTTCGGGAATTTTATTGGATATTCTCCTATTCTGGCCAGAGAACAATCAGAATTGGTGTCAATCATCCAAATCGGTGCAGGCGTTCTTGAGTTATACGCGTTTGTACTAACGCCACTTCCTTTTATATATCGTCGCCCGGATAAATTAGTGTCGTATGTGAATTTTGGGCCGAATTGAGTTAATAATACAGTTATACTAAACTAATCAAGATCTTTCGAATGACGTTATCCGTTTTTTGCTATCTCCTTTAGTTTAAGAGATATTGAGCAGAATTTTTTCGTTTGTGCAAGGTCGCTAGCGATTTCGTCTAATTTCCAATGTGCTTTTAATTTCTGTCAATTATTTAATTTATTTACTTTTATGAGAAATCAAATACAATATTTAACTAATTTTAAGAATCTTTAATTTAGTTAAAATTGGGAACACATTTTGTCGTACGTCATACAAATTTCCTGCAAAAATGTTGCTAAAGGTAACATACGACAAAATTTTACTGAAGAAAATCCTTTATAAATTCCAAAATAATAAACAATATATAACAAAATTAAAATAATTTAAGAATTTTGTGGCCTAGTAGTGTTCTGCCAGACTTTGGAGAAAAACTAATCAGAAGTTTTGGAGAAATACAATTCCAGACTTCAAACCTGTTTTCCCAAAAGTCTTCAAATGCAACATACGACATTAATTTATCCGGGCGACGATATATTTTAAAAATAGTTTGTTTGCAAATTAAGGACTTCGGGGCGCTAGAAAAATGCTATGCAATCGTGCAGATTTTAATAAACATGTTAATGCCTGACAACCAGAGGGGAAAATACTTAATAAGTGGAATGACAGATTTTTGTTTTGCATAATGCACCCCTCGACTTGAACGTGTAAAAGCTTTTAGTTGTCTGTCGTCACTATTTATTTACAGCTGCTTTTAATCAGATTAAATGGGGTATTTTCAAGAGAAGAGAGAAAATTGCATGCATAAAATGCGCGGGTGTAGCGGAATGAGCGGCGTGAATAAGAATTTACTACTTTTCAAAGAACTGCCTGGCTAGCCTTTAATGACCTCGCATAGCCTTAGTGAGTCCGCAGTGTTACCAGAAAAGTTCTCGGACTGTACCTACTCAGACTGAATAGCAACATCGTCCCTTTGGCAAATACCAAGAGTTTCTTTACTCCCATTCGAGAACGCTTAATACGACTTCCTCTATTAGGCGAAGCCTTAGCTTGAAAAAGCAGGACAGCAGCACAGAACAAGCTCTACGAGCTCGTCATGCAATCCGCATCTCCTACATTTTACTTTGACCAACTACTTCGTTCCATTGTGACCGCATTTGTGCTAAATGACAGTGTCCTGTGGGGATTCCGATGATAAGTCTACACTCATTCCTTTTCAGGGAAAGATGTTAATTCTATTACTCCACCTCCTTTCTTTGAACACTGTCTTAGGTCGTGAGGCGACCAATGAACAAGTGCAAACTAGTAGCGCATAATGATATATTCTGCTTGCACAGCAACTACGTCACTTGAGTGCAGCGGCCAATGCTATTGGTTATTCTTTTAAGAGTGCAAGCATTCAATGGGTGTCAATAAGGATCTAGTTTCAATGTTAACGTTTGCCTAATACTTTATGCGTTAGACCAGTGGTTTATGCTGTTGAGCCATTTTTTGGCGTGACTCACTAAAATGTATTTGTGTTGCTGAATTTTACCTTGGCAATATCATTTGTAAATTGCAGTAGTTATAAGTTGATAGTTACCTGAAATGAGAAGAAAATATGTATAAGATTAAAAACGTGTCGCCTAAAAGTATGCTTAAATATTTGCTTACAGTACCCCCTAAAGTATGCAACATTTCATATATCGTCATTTAAACTTTCATAACTGCCTGTCAAAATTGAGATTTACCAAACATTCAACTTCTGGTAGTCAGCTCTATCGATACATACCATAAATATGGTCTTTATGAAGCTCGAGAAGTTCTAAGTATATTTTCTTCTAATGTCCTTTTAAGCGCTGAAGTCGTAGAGTTGGGCATCAGGAATTCAATTTTAATTTTTGGCACAAATGTCCGTTAGGCGGTTATGAAGGTCTCACTTATGCGGTTATGAAGTTTAAACAGCGATAATAAAAGTATAATAATTCTTAAACAAATAAGATAATAGTTTGAAAAAAGCTGGAAAACCCCTAAATACTTTGAAAAGCGTATACACTGCGTATACGTAATTTGTTTACATACAAATATGCAGGTGAAACTAATTAAAGGGCGTTAAAAACAGCATATCGGTCAGTTTAGAGCGTTATATCATATAACCATTAATAACCTAACTTTCGACACGGCTGAAACGGTATTTCTTAATTTAAAAACATCTGGCAGAGAAATTGTTTCATTCATGAACCGAAAAAAGTCTGCGGCAGAGCCAGGACCAGTGTTAAATCTGCTACTCTCCAAAGCAAATTAAGTATGCCATGATTTATGTATTTAAGCTGAAGAGGAATAATAAATACTTAATTGATAATCGCAGACATTTCATTTCGAAGAGGAAATCAGCTGTCTGTATTTACTCGTACGTATGCCGAAACGTGCGCAAGCCGCCAACAAAGCACAAACAAGAAGCAGCCAAAACGCAAACAAGTCAAAGACAAAACCACCAGAGTTTTGAGTAAACAATAAGTAAGTAATAAACTCAAACAAATGATATTTACAATTAACACTTTGGCTGGCTCTGATGGCTGTCCACACCGCAAAAAATCAACAAAGAAAAAGATTGCGAGGCAAAAAAAAAGACAAATAAATAAAAACGTCATGTGGCTGAGGCGACGGAGAGAGGATAAGTCGAAAGTGATTGCCAGTGTGGGCGCGAAATGGCTAGCAAAAGGTGTCTGCTAGGGAAAGAGGGTAATGGCCGCGAGAGAAATTAACGTTAATGAACGTAATGCCGGGACCAACGGCACAAAATAAAGCGCAAAACGCACGAGGAAACGCTTGCGGCAGAAGAATTTCGCAAAAAATGAAGAGGCACAGAATTGAAATGAAAAAACCGGTGAACGCTGTGTAAACAAGAAATTTCTGCTGATGGGCAAACAAGCACAATAATTTTCGCCGCCAGTGTGCGATGGACCCACGATTACGTTGAAGCGCAACACACAGCAACGCTGCAGTGTGCGAGAAAAAAATAAAAAAGCAAAAACAAAAAGTGATATTGAAAAATGTGCAAAACAAAAAGTGATGCCTCGCATTTCATGTGCTTGCCTGAAATTTATTAAAAAGCTGCAATACACAGGCATGCACAGTCATGTATGTACAATAGGCCGTCTCGCCTTATAATAATAATATAATAATATAATACAATGGCGCTATTATAACTCTGACGAGTTTTATGGCCGAGCTTCTCTCCCAATTCGAGGTGTGCTCCTTTTTTGTTTTTCCTACTAATTGGGTGGACCTACAGTTTTATGCCGGCTCCGAACGGCGAATGCATTTTTTTTTTGTGAGAAGCTTTTTCATGGCAGAAATACACTCGGAGGGTATGCCGCCCACTGCCGAGAGGTGACCGCTGCTCTTAAAAAACCCAATAATTGGATTTTTACTAATTAGAAAAATTGTTTTGGTGTTTGGCTCGGACCGTGGTTTGAACCCGAGACCTGTCGCCTTATATGGACCAAAAAAGTTCACCGTACGCCCCTTGATATGATATCTTTTTGCAAAACATTTTATAGCAAATACTTTACTAGAATATTTTAACTCTCCTTAAAAATATAAATATGTACTAATTTTTCCTGACTCTCTGAAAAAGGGGTCCAAATAGCCCTTTCGTGGGGGTGATAGAGGGTTAAAATGTTCAGTAAATTATTCGCCATAAAATTTCAGTAGGGGTCTCCTCAGAAAAAATCTTTGTAAAATGAACCTAAAAGACCATAGGAAGCGAAAAACCTATATTCCTCGGAATGTTAAATTTGTTTTATTTCGGGTTCTATTGAACCGATCGAAATACAAAAGATTAATGATTTTTGGCGACGTTTAACACGCAGGCATAAAAAAGGCACATTAAGCTGGTATAATATAAGTGCTGGGTGGAAGTGACCCCAATGGCACATATAGGGTTAATACGATTATATACCAAAAACCGTCCACTCAAGCCAAAGACATTGGTGTATCAAACTTAGAGAGCGTACCATAAATACCGAAGATATGAAAAATTTAATGTATTTAGACGACATCTAGCGGCGTCCAAAAAGTGTTTACGGAAATGTTTTCTAAAAAGACCTCAAATGGGGGGTGTACTTAAGACATTTTTTAGTGATACGGTCTAATGTAAAAGTACATAAGCACCAAACACAGAGGCACACTCATCGCCATATAAAAACTCAGCCTAGGCGAGTAAATATCGAATGAGTGAACAGCTGAATATTGGAAACTCCATTAAGAGGTTGCCGAGCCGTTTTAACTGCCAGAAGGGACTTCATAAGCACACAACAACACATGCACACACACACACATATGCATGCATATGTATGCATATTATTCACTCTTAGGCTATACAATATTGGCTGTTATTGATATTTTACGAGACGGATGTTTGTACTAAAAAGGAAAAATACACACAATAAAATTTCAATCAAAATCGAGTTTAAATGACAAACCTTTAAAATATTAAAAGAAAACAAGGGAAAACTTGAAAAAGGGAAGAAATAAAACAAAGGGAAACCCAAAAAATGGGGCAAAAAATGTGCTGAATAAGCAAGCGATATATTTTTTGCGATAGTAAATGACAGCAGTGGACTTGGGCAAAGGGGGGAAATGGGAAAAGGGGAAAAAATGGGAAAAGGGGAAAAAAGTGGGAAAATGCGAAAATGGTATTGCTCCCTGTAGGCAGGCAAACTAGCGGTGTGTTGATGGTGGTCTGAGCAGGACAGCTGTCCTCAGCTACGAAAAAAAAAACTCAAGCCTTTTAAGTATTTATTTTTTCGGAGGCCATCGATAAACGTAGGGGTTTACTTTGTTAACTATAAATTCTTGTGCATGTTTAATCTGCATATGGACATATGTATCTGTGTATGTGTGCGTGCGTTTGTGTGTGTGTATGGTAATAAATAAAGTTGCAACGCATTCCACAAATTGCTAAAGGCGCTTGGTTGGCATGAGATCAATGATTGTATGTACACAGTTTTGGGGTAACGAAAAATGCGGGTAAATATGCTTTATGGGAGAAGCTTTGTAGGTACCCACGTGCATATTTACACGAATATGTATGTACGTGCAGCACTGATTCAATAAAAGCTTATATTCACTTCAATTGTTTCCCATAAGGAAAAACAGCTACATACATATACTAGAGACACACATCGTAGTATAGTAGAAATATTGCGATCTATACCACATATCGTCGCTCCCAACGAAGACTAGCACGGTTCGTTGTTCGCATGGAAGACTAACACACTTCGTTGTTCGCGTGGAAGACTAGCATGCTTCAGTTCTCTGCGTGGAAGACTAGCATGCTTCAGTTCTCTGCGTGGAAGACTAACATGCTTCACTTGTTTGGGTGGAAACTAACATACTTCTGTTTGTTAGAAATAAGCTTAGGGGTTAAAAACCGGAGGAGGATGGTCCGAGGAGTGAAAGATATTTTATAAGTAAGTGCAAGAACAATAATTCATACTGCAATAAAACTTTAAACAGGAACCTTCAGCCAAACTATATGAAAAGTATATGAGTTTCAAATATTCCTAGACTTGTACTAGGCCTACCTTTAAGTATGTGCATAGGTTGTGCAAATAAAACCTAACTTTTGCATCAAATAAAACACCGAGTTCGTTATTACTCGGACTCTATATTTATATATGTATATGTAGATATGACTAGTGCTGAGGTACTACACAAAAAGTGTGCACAGTGTGTATCTTTGTATTTCTAAAATGATTTTAAAAAAATAGAACCGTGATAGTCTTCGCTGGGAGCGACGATATATAAATATAGAGTTCCGTGTAATAACTAACTCGGAATTTTTTTTATTTGCACAACCTATGCACATACTTAAAAGTAGGCCTAGTACAAGTCTAGGAATATTTGAAACTCATATACTTTTCATATAGTTTGGCTGAAGGTTCCTGTTTAAAGTTTTATTGCAGTATGAATTATTGTTCTTGCACTTACTTATCAAATATCTTTCACTCCTCGGACCATCCTCCCCTAAGCTTATTTCTAACAAACAGAAGTATGTTAGTTTCCACCCAAACAAGTGAAGCATGTTAGTCTTCCACGCAGAGAACTGAAGCATGCTAGTCTTCCACGCGAACAACGAAGTGTGCTAGTCTTCCACGCTAACTGAACCGGGCTAGTCTTCGTTGGGAGCGACGATATGTGTCACTCTCATATTGTAGTTTAATTGAAAATTTTCATAGTAAAGCCAAATCATAGTATTGATATTATAATATGCATACCACATGTGTGTCTGAGGCAATAGTCCAACCTTAAGAGGCCGCTCATGCTGAACACCATGTGGTATGAGTAACATTTTAGCAATTGATGAAGGATTTTTTTTTAATATTTGGTGTTGTTGTTTTTTCTCTTACTTCCAAGCCATCAATTCAAAAGCATCGAATGTGTGAGTAGTTGTGGTTATGATTGTTGCACAATTTCTTACCGCCCACAAACCAGCACCAAAAGCTTACTCTGAAAAAAATACCCGTAGTTAAACCAACAACTTTCGGCTGTTGAATCTCCGTCTTTGATTCAACAGCAAAAGTATTTGTTTTTACAGCAAAGTTTTTGATCCAACAATTTATTCAAAAACGGGCGTTGTTGTTTCAAAAACTTGCTTGCTTTTAAAAAATTTTTTGTGAGAAAATATTTTTTTGTGAGAAAACCAACAAAAACAAGTAAGGAAGCCTAAGTTCGAGTGCAATCGAACATTAGATACTCAGCTGTATGCTTTCATTGTTTGTTTGCGTTTGTTCGATATAGGGTGTATTTTATATGAAACGAGTGCTGCATAAACAGGGCGCAGCCACGCCCATTTTCAAAATTTATATCAATCATCCAAATAAGCATACAAATATTATTGTTAGTGCAAAATTTCATCCCTCTATGACTTTTAGTTACAAAGACTTCACGTTACAAATTCCAAAAGGGTGTTCCAGAAATATCTTTGTTAAAAAGTAGGCGTGGTCATAAACCGATTTCAATACATTTTTGCGTGTCTATTAACACATGTTATAAAAGTGTATAAACCAAGTTTCGTCATAATATCTCAATTATTTGTCGAGTTAAAGGCTAAGAAATCTCATATATCCCTTTGTCTAAAAAGAGGCGGTGCCACGCCCATTTTCCAAACTTTTTTATTTTTTGTTTCCGGTCTATTGTAAAACTCATGTCACAAAATTTCAATGAATTATCTTTATATTTCACATAGATATCGCTTAAAATGGTTTTATTAGGTCACTTTATAATACACATATATAAAAGTGGGCGCGGTCGTCAACCGATTTTGGTAATTTTTCGTCCACACATTTGGCTAAGTAAATATATCACGCGTACCAGATTTCATCGATATATCTTTAACGGTTTCTGAGTTATGGCTTATTAAACTTTCAATATTCGCTCCTTAATAAGTGGGCGTGGCACCGCCCATTTTCCAAAATTTTTGTAGTTTTTGTTTTATGTCCATAGTTGGACTCCTGCCACAAAATCTCAGTGATTGATCTTTATATTTGACAGAGATATCGCTTAAAATGTTTTTATTAGGCCCCCTTATATTTCCTATATATAAAAGTGGGCGTGGCCGTCAACCGATTTTGATAATTTTTCGCCAAAACATTTGACTAAGTAATTATATTACGCGTACCGAATTTCATCGATATATCTTCAACGGTTTCTGAGTTATGACTCATAAAACTTTCAATGTCTGCCCCTTAATAAGTGGGCGTGGCACCGCCCATATTCCAAAATTTTTGTGTTTTTTGTTTTATGTCCATAGTTGGACTCATGCGACAAAATTTCAATGATAGATCTTTATATTTGACAGAGATATCGCTTAAAATGGTTTTATTAGGTCACTTTATAATACACATATATAAAAGTGGGCGTGGCCGTAAACCGATTTTGATAATTTTTCGTCAAAACATTTGTCTATGTAAGCAAATTACGCGTACCAAATTTCATCGATATATCTTCAACGGTTTCTGAGTTATGACATATAAAACTTTCAATGTTTGACCCTTAATAAGTGGGCGTGGCACCGCCCATTTTCCAAAACTTCATCAAATTTCTTCATAAGGGCCCGAGCTCAATACGTGGGTAAAATTTTAAAACTCTAGCTATATTAGTGGCTGAGATACCAAATTTCCGATTTTTTCTATATAGGAAAAGTGGGCGTGGTCATGGTCCGATTTCGCCCATTTTCAATACCAACCGTCCCAGTCTCGATACCAACTTGCGTTCCAAATTTCATCAAAATATCTCAATTTTTGCGCGAGTTAGAGTGTTTACAGACGGACGGACGGACGGACGGACGGACAGACGGACGGACGGACGGACGGACGGACGGACGGACGGACGGACGGACATGGCTCAATCGATTTCTCTTTTCACCCTGATCATTTTGATATATATAAGTCTATATCTATCTCGATTATTTCATTCTGTTACAATCCACCGTTATGTGATTAAAACTATAATACTCTGTGTACTAGTACAGCTGAGTATAAAAACAAGTAAGGAAGCCTAAGTTCGAGTGGAATCGAACATTAGATACTCAGCTGTATGCTTTCATTGTTTGTTTGCGTTTGATGGAAACACGGTGTATTTTATATGAATCGAGTGCCGCATAAAGTGGGCGCAGCCACGCCCATTTTCAAAATTTCTATCAGCCATCCAACTAAGCATATGAATATTATTCTTTGTACAAAATTTTATTCCTTTATGACTTCTAGTTACAAAGATGCCACGTTACAAATTCCCAAAGGGTGTTCCAGAAATATCTTTGTTAAAAAGTAGGCGTGGTCATAAACCGATTTCAATAAATTTTTGCGTGTCTATTAAGACAAGTTATAAAAGTGTATAAACCAAGTTTCGTCATTACATATAAATTATTTGTCGAGTTATGGGCTCAGAAATCTCGTATATCCCTTTGTCCAAAAGGAGGCGGTGCCACGCCCATTTTCCAAAATTTTTCTATTCTATGTTTCCGGTCTATTGTGGAACTCATGCCACAAAATTTCAATGAATTATCTTTATATTTGACAAAGATATCGCTTAAAATGTTTTTATTAGGCCACTTTATGATACCCATATATAAAAGTGGGCGTGGTCGTCAACCGATTTGGCTAAAATTTTCAACATGTATTACCACAAGTAATAAAAGTGTACACACCAAGTTTCATCATTATATATCAATTATTTGTCGAGTTATGGGCTCAGAAATCTCGTATATTCCAGCTTCTAAAAAGAGGCGGTGCCACGCCCATTTTCCAAAATTTTTGTGATTTTTGTTTTATGTCCGTAGTTAGACTCCTGCCATAAAATTTTAATGATATATCTTTATATTTGACAGAAATATCGCTTAAAATGTTTTTATTAGGCCCCTTTATAGTTCCCATATATAAAAGTGGGCGTGGCCGTCAACCGATTTTCACAATTTTCCGTCAAAACATTTGTCTAAATAAGTACATCAGGCATACCAAATTTCATCGCTATATCGTCAACGGTTTCTGAGTTATGACATATAAAACTTTCAATGTTTGACCCTTAATAAGTGGGCGTGGCACCGCCCATTTTCCAAAATTTCATCAAATTTCTTCCTAGGGGCGTGAGTTCAACACGTGGGTAAAATTTCATCGCTCCATCTATATTAGTGACTGAGATACCAAATTTCCGATTTTTTCTATATAGGAAAAGTGGGCGTGGTCATGGTCCGATTTCGCCCATTTTCAATACCAACCGTCCCAGTTTCGATACCAACTTGCATTTCAAATTTCATCAAAATATCTCAATTTTTGCGCGAGTTAGAGTATTTACAGACGGACAGACGGACAGACGGACGGACAGACGGACAGACGGACGGACAGACGGACGGACGGACATGGCTCAATCGATTTCTCTTTTCACCCTGATCATTTTGATATATATAAGTCTATATCTGTCTCGATTATTTCATTCTGTTACAATCCACCGTTATGTGATTAAAACTATAATACTCTGTGTACTAGTACAGCTGAGTATAATAATGATGGAGAGAAGATGAAGAGAAAAATCCAAAAAAAAAGTTTATTTTTAGCAACAATTTTCTCACCGTTGTTGATTTAAAGCAGTGTCGGCCAATGCAATAGTATGTAGCTTTCACTTGTGTGCGTACAATACGCTGTTGCCGAACCAAGCTATTCATAGATATACGAGCAGTTTACTGGCTCTTTCGTTTTTTCTGAAGCTGGCAGAAGAGTATACGTGTGAGTATACCTGTTTGACGTCGCAGCAGCTAGCCTATGCCCCGGGCATAGGAAAAATGCATTTTGGCCGACACTGATTTAAAGGCAAAAGTATTTGACCCAACAGTTTCCGTTGTAAACAAAACTAATGAGAACAAATTTTTTTAAATTTTGTTTTTACAATGATTCAAATAATTCATGGATTCCTTTTTAGGAAATGGAAGTATAAATAGGTTACTACAATTCAATATAATGTTGAATGTTCCATGATGATTGTTCTATGTGATGATTGGATAGAATTTCAGGTTGATGTCATGGTTTGAATCCGGAGGAGAATATAAAATAAAGAAGAAAAATCAGAATAAGAAATAAAGATAGCAACCAGTGAATGATAAGAAGGAGAGAAGAATAGGAGAACAAGCGGAGGCTACATATTTGCAGTTGGGACCCGGGCGGAGAGAAGATGAAGAGTAAAATACAAACAAAAATTTATTTTTAGGTGAAAATTTTTGACTTAAATCAACAACGCTCGCACCTTTGAAACAACAACGGAGCGTTGTTGGACACATTTCAACTGCGGAAAGTAGTAGATTTACAACGTTTTTTTTTTCAGAGTACGGACATGCAAAAATGTATTGATACATTCACACACATATATGTACATAAATATTTATTCATATTATGTCAATATACATATGTGTTTACACTAAAAAGTTGTTCAACTCCAAACTTTTGCTCCAGCTCAACGTTTCTAAGTGGCAATGACCGCACCACCGCAAACACAAACGGAAATCAACAGCCTGCATCAATGGACGAGAGAAGCTGCCAGACCATGCCCAAACATGTATTTAAATATGTACATGAATCAAAGGCAAATACAATATGTGCACTCGCTCTACTGAGTCACCACAAATGTATGCATGCAAAGAGCCACCAACATGTATGACAAAAGCGACAACAACAAAAGCAAATATGCAAAGGAGCAAAGAAACAAAGCAGCTGAGTTACTTGAGGGATCCAAAGCTCTAATCAGAGCGGCGGCGCGTTCGTGCAAGAGAGTTTAGTGGTGCAACTGTCAGTAAAACAAAGTGTCTCGTTTAATTACATTTTGCACCACATCATAACACCACTTTTCTGCTGTCGGCGCACATTTGTGCAGGAAGGAACATGTATAAACACAAATATAAATACATATGTAAATATGTATGTGTGCAGCAACTAAAACTTTAAAGTCAGAGCAACAACAATAGCAATAAAACAATGAAATAGTAGGGATAGTTGCTTGACATCCGCCAGCACCAGCACCAGCACCAGCGCCGTCGCCGTTGCCAGACAACAAAGGAAGTTGAAGAAGAACAACAACAAGAAAAAGGCACAGACAGACAGTTTGTTTAGACGGACAAACAGACAGACAAACAGACAGACAGACAAACGGAAGACCGAGTCAATGCAAACGGTCTTTAGCTGGCGGGTGCAATAAACAACGAGAGATTATGCTAAGCAGCAACAACAACAACAACAACAACAATAACAGCAACAACAACAACAACAACAACAACAGCAGCAGCAGCAACAACACCGCCAAATCATTTTTTGTCTTTTAGTTTTTTGTTTGCTTTTAATTTTATTTTGCTGCCGAGTGTCGAGAGTTCATCATCCTTGCACTGCCAGCGCTGCTTTGCTGTGCTGACTAACGTCGTTGGCACTTTGCTGTTGTGATTTTCCACTTGCTGCACACGCCTCATTTTATTTTTATGGGTTTTTTTATTTTTGCAAGTTTTGCACATTTTCCAATGCCGTGCAAAAAAAAAAACGAGAAAATCCAAGAATATTTGCGGGAAACAAACAAAATTTAAATGAAAAAATTCCGTGAACTCAACTGAACGTAAAGCGGCTGAGCAGAGCAGAGACAGAGGCAGCGACAGCGGACGAGCAAACGCGTTAGCCGAAACAAAGCACTAACAAACAAACAATCAAACAGACAGACAAAAACGCATCTGCAGCGCTCTGGGCAGCTGGGCGGTCTGTGTGGCTGGGCGGCCGGGCGATTTAATGGCGGCGGTTGGGTGGTGAGTTGACGGTTTGGCTGGTCGTGTTTTTTAGTGCTGACGATTCCCACTATGCATTTTAATTATCAACATGAACGTGCTCGAACGCGTTGCAAAAATACGTAGAGGCGGCAGAAGAAGAGGGAGAAGCGCAGTGATAAATTAGACAGAGATGGGCGAGCGTGAATTCCTTGGCTGTTTGTTTAATTAATTAGAATTTTTTATGGTAATTGCAGCGCAGAAATTTTTCAGCAGGTCTTAAAAAATGTGCATGAATTAATGATTGAATTTATTGATGTTTGCGCCAAATAAATTTTGTTGTAAAAATTCAAATTGCAACCAAACTCAAGCGCTCTTAATTAAAGCTATTTTGTTTTTTTTTTTCAACATCTTTTTCTTTAGATTGCAAAAAGCTTTTAAATAAAGTAAAAGAAATACTGTCAAAAAATTTAATGCCATCCATATTTAACGCCTAAATGTATGCTATGCAAACAGCTTTTAATGAAGCACCCACACAAATTGTCTCGTTACTCATACGCCCAGTGGCACACACAGAAAATGATTTACTTTATATCAGTGATGCACACCGCCGACTGCGCTACTTACCCAAGCGCAACATATTTTTGCATTAGTGTGCGCGTATAAGCAGATGTCGCATACCTATTGCTCAGAAAAAAGAAAAAAATTCTTTGCGCGATCGATGTACACAACATGAAATTCAAGCGCAGACTAATTGGTTGTAGGCAGCGTTGCCACTTTGGTTACTTTTTACCAAAATTGGTTACAATTTTTTCGTTTGGTTACGTGGTTACTTTCGGCCGATTTTGGTTACCATCAAGGTCCATGAATTGAGTGAGTACACCATGGTGGTGCGTATTTGATTTTTCCAACGTTCTACATAAAAATACACTTTTTTTTATGAAAATGGACTTACACAGTTTGCACTCTAAGCTAGCGATATGCATATATTTGTCGTTTTCGATTCGCCATCACACAAGCGAGGTCGGATCGAACAAAAATGTTTGAACCCATAATGAGTAGTAGCCATACTCGCTAACTGGTCGATAAAAATTTCCCTCTGCTCGCTAGCATTCACATATAAATTTGACAGAAGGAAATTTATAGCCAGCAGAGAAATTGTGAATCGAAAGCGGCTATTATTAATTTTGGTTACCTGTTTCTAGTTTTGGTTACTTTTATATTGTATTTTGGTAAATTTAAAATTTTTTAAGTGGCAACGCTGGTTGTAGGCGTCGCAATTGCTTGCTAGCAGCACACACACGACTCGTATGTGTAGCCGAGCAGCTCCGTTTTGCTCCGTATTGCTCTTTCGTTCAACACTGCTTTATATGCACAGATCGACATTTAAAACGAGATTTACACACAGCATGTGAAAGGAGGCACTGGATACGCTCCATGAACTACTTAGATAATAAACTTTATAATGATTTCCCAGAAATTAACAAACTGGGCGGACACAGCAGAGGCAGAGAAATTTACAGGCAAGGATATGCTTTACTTCTGTGTTTGCTTTTCACGTGTGTGCTGATTAATGATTTGCATTGAATTGTTAGAGCTGAAATAGTAGAACGCATACTTATGTATAAGAAAGCAAAAAAAGAGAGAAAATCTATTAAATAAATCAAATTAGTGGCAGGAAGCGTACAAAGTTGCCGCATTTGACGCGCTTCTTCTTCTTTAGAGCAGCTGAGTGCAACAAAAGTCCTACTTAAAATTGAAAAAGCGACTTGCTCATATATATGCTTAGTTTTGTAATGGATAAATGACCAACAAAGCAAAACAAATTAACGCAAAGCAAAAAATTGCGAAGTTATGCAGCTTTACTTGAATTAGAAAGTAAACTTAATTTAAACGCATGCCAAGGAAATTATTTATGGAGAAGCGATAACGCAAAAGGCCATACAAATCAGGAGAAATTTAAAGTGGCAGGTGAGGGCAAGTAATACAAGTGAACAATAAAGACATGCACTTTCTATAGCACAGCAACCCAGACCCCGTCCCATAGATAACAATCACATCCCAACACAGCCAGAGAAAGAGAACAGTTCAAGGAACCTTCGAAAGAGATTAATCGAAAATCAATGTCTGTCAATTGAAAAGTAACAAATAAATCAAAATCCAAATCAACAACTTGCCATGAAGCGTAGCTTGGAAAAGCATTACGAATACCAGAACATTAATTTTCCGGCATAAGTACGAAGCATTAAAAGATACACAAGTAAAAACGCAAAATAGCGTAGGTTTAAATGACATAACAATGAAATCAAGGAAAGCGAAAATGCATTAAAATGTGACAAGAGGGGTGTGAGAGTAACATAAAAGTGACGTTAAATCATTAACTAACGTAAAAAGCAATAAAACAGCAAGCGAATAGTAAGCCAAGCCAATCGATAGCGTAAAGCGTGCTGAAGGTCTGCCGTAAAAGCTTTAAGTCTTTAAGTACCAGTCAAGAGGGCGCTGAGTGCGATGACACAAAAGGTCAGCACAGAATAAAACAGCGACCAAAATCATAAATGGAAGAGCATAAAGGCTGTTTTGAGAGCAAAGAAAAATATGCTTAATTCAAAAAACATAAATAATAAAGATACAGATACAAGTTAAGTAAATCGAGGGCAGACTTCTGAAAAAAAAACAATAAAAGTATGCGTGCCAAAGTAAAAAATGATTATTGAGCACAGCAAGTCAACGGCACATGGCGTAACAAACGAAGCGAAGGAGGAACAGAGCCAATTTGAGCTGCTAATTGCAACATGCAATCAATAAAACTACACAACAACAACAACAAATAAACAAAAGATGTGAGAGCAGTACTGGGGGGCAGAAAAATGGCTGAAGCCGAGTCAAGCAGAGCAGAGCAAGGCAAAGTAGTAGTAAAAAGCAAAATTTCAAATTAGCAGAAGAAAGAACAAGCAAAAATAAAAAAGTAGCACAACAAAAGCGAAAAAATCACAGAGACAGACAAAAGAAGACCCCTTAGACGCGATACTGATGGTGATTTGTAGGCTGGCACGAAAGCGGCACAGATTTCGAAAAAAACAAAATTGGGGTAAAGGAAAAGTATTTTTTAGAAAGAGGGTGTAAGGTGGAATGCATGTGCATGTAAGTATTAGAAAAACGATAGCTTAATGCATGAGTAAACAAAGCATGAAAAGCGAAAAGAGGTAAGATGCAGCAGAAAGCGAAAGGGAAAGGAGAACTAGAGAAGTATAATAGAAGACACAAACAAACAACAAAAAAAGGGGGTAAAATTAGGTCGTAATAAGCATGAAAAAGTCATTAAATGTAATGGCAGCAGACAAAAATAAAAAAAATTACAAAAAACATCAAACAAAAAAACAGAGAATAAGAAAAAAAAGTGAGTTAAAAAGCAAAATTCTGCGAAACATTTGTTTTTGTTATGATTTATGGCTGAGCAGCAAGAGGATCATGTTTTCAGATCACAATGTATGTATGTAAGTATGGCACAGCTGCAGCTGCAACTGCAATTGGAATCAAGGTAATAATAATAGAAGAGAAAGAAGAAAAGAAGAAATTAAGAACGAAATCAAGGCGACAAATCAACTTTGGAATTACGAGTAGCTTTGAGTTGGCAATGCTGTTTGTTTTTTTTTTTTTTTTGGAACTATGACTCACTGGTTAATGTTTCTGGGAATTCCAAATTAATATCGTTGCAAAATTGCAAACTTCCTTGAAAACGGTAAGTAAGTAAACATTGAATGCATTTTAGGTGACAATTGAAAAGCACTTGCTTACTATTTTGAAATACGCTTTTTCATTACCATTTCTGAATTTGGGCATTCAGTTTGTCAGAAACATAAACACAAATCGATAATCTTGCATTTACACACAATTTCAATTAAAATCCCATATGCATTGCATATCAATTTTTGTAAAATTACAAAACTAAAATGCATGAAAAAATTATACGAACGCAAATTCAACTGCCAAGCTGCAGACATTCTGTTTTAGTCGGCAACTGAATTTCCTAGCAATTTCCTGATAAAAACGAAGGCAGCTCTACCTAAATGAAAATTTATGTATGTATGTATGTATTGCTTTGAACAAAACGTGCACAGGTGCGCTGGCAGACAAACAAGAAGACTATTAAATTTTAATCGCTCAGAATGAGGGGACAAAAATGGAAATAAACTTTTTTGCTCTACTACAAACGAAAGCTGTGAAGAAATATTTGAGGAGAGGGAAGAGACTTTTCGAATGGGCAGAAGCTTAAGCTAAAGCGGGTTTGTTAGCGCCAAGAGCAAGTCAAACAGACATTGCTAGAAATCATCAAGTATTTTGTAAGAATTAGTATGTAGAAAAATAGATACACATTTAAGAAATACGACTGAAAGTGTATTAATATAAAAGCCGATTTGAAATTGATTTATAATTGAGTAAAAAATCATATTAAGCGCTTAAGCAAGGGCGATAACTCATAGCAGACAGATAAAGGCGTGAAACGGTGAGAAGGATTGAAATTTGCATACACTTGTAATTAAAAGAGGAGCATGCAGAGAGCATCAAAGGTCACTGCATGCAAGTAAAAACATGTTTTTTCTTTTGTAAGTTTTCCCCATATTGCAATCAAAACGAAAACTAAAGGTAAAAAAAAACAAAAAAATTTACCTATTTGAATTGAGACATGTGTACCTATGTATGTGTGTAAGTAGAAGGCCAATTCTGTCAAACCGCACACAGCACACATACACAACGGTCAAATGCACATGAAGCTGTGGCACAGCGACCGGAGCTAAAAGAAAGAAAGGTCGCCGCGGACCGACTGCCTAACGCAACTAGTGCAAACTGCATGAGTAGTAGTACGAGTACTTGGCCGTGACCCACTTTAATGGATGTGGATGTGGCTGCGCTGGTGTGATGGTTATGATTGTTGGCATGTTGAGTTGAGTTGAGTCGAATGTTCTCCAAAGTTAAAAGCGAGTGGGTGGTTGGCTGGTTGGAGCTGGGCGTTAATTTAGCCAACAGCATGGGTGAGCATGTTTCCGAAATTGCATATTTTGCGGACTTATTTGTTGTACTAATTTGCGAATGCAATCATAAACATACATACAAGCAATAGTACTACACTCAGAGAAAAAGCAACCTAAATTTCAGTATAGCGGGCTTGAATCAAGCCGAAAACGTTATGAAAGTCTGTTAAGCTTGAAAATGCTAAAATCAAGAATATATTCTTAATTTTAGAACGGCATTTTTGAGAAGAAAAAGCTTATATTAAGAACTTTCCGGTTTGAAACAAATTTGAATAAATTTATTTTAAGCATTGCTCATGATTGATTTGAGAAAGTGCGTTCTTATTTTCAGAATATTCAACTTTGTTTTAAGAATGCTTATACTTGCTTTCCACTTTTTCGAAATTCAAATCTCGAAATCATTTAACCCACCTAAAAAAAATTGGAGAGAACATTTTTTTATTTCTTTGCATTGTATTTTATTATTTTTTTAATGGATGAGTCATATATACATGTAAGGAGATGCAATCCTTATTATCACTACATATACATATATAATTCAGTCTTTACATACATACTTATAAATAAGAAAAATCTACATACATATACATATCTTATACCGAACTCATTTTAGAAAAGTGTATACATTTTTCCGTAATCTTTTAAAAAAAAAAACCCAGTCAATACTTCCACTACCAACACAGATTTTCACCACCCAATTTGAGTGGTAATATCCCTATACAAAACAATTTTGAACCGTTTCTTACCAACACCGATTGTCTGGAATCCAACAATTTTGGCCACGATTTAAAAAAGTCAACGGCTTCCAAAGTATTCAAGTTTTGCTTTCGCGGTTCATACATACATGCCCACTTTACTTGTTTGGCCACTCCTCCACATTGGATGCAATTATTCATCTATATCAAATTATTAAAAGCCATATTAAAACATAAGCAAAATTCTCATCTGCGCGATAACTCTTACCTCTTCCTTTTTCCTAGCAAATGATTTCACGCGAAGCTCCATTCACAATCCCAGCGGGGGAATAGCTATTTTTTTTTGTTTTATTAATCTCTTTCACACAAATATCAACAACTATTGAAAATTATATATTTTCTGGTAAACATTTGGCTCTGGTGCTCTTAAATTAGGAATTTCATTCTTAAACCAAGATTTTTTCAGTTTTTATCTTGTTTCAAGAATGCTATTCTTGATTCAAAATTGGGGAAACTTAAATTTCATTTATTTTTTATAAATTTCTGTAATTCTTAATTCAAGTACACAGTTGTTTTTAGCCCGCAACTTTTCTCTGAGTGTAAGAGCATTCATTAAAACATACATACATACTACATACAATGTATGAAAGCACGGTGACAAATACAAAAGCAAGTAATAGGCAACCACCAAAAAACTCGATGACCGTGGATATAAGAGGGTAATCCAGAAAAACCCTGGCAATCGCTTCCACATTCGTTGACATAATGCCTGACATTAGCATGGGCTTGTCATTGGAGGGAAGGACTTGCCCACTGCATTACCGCCGAACGAATAAATCATGCAATACCGCAAGGATTCTAGTGAATCAAATAAAGAATGCCTTACAGGGAAGCAGAGAAAGAAGGCGAAAAGTGTAAGGCATGATGGAAATTTCCACTGGTATTTATTCCAGTTCATTTTTCGCGCTCCATTCTACTTTGCATTACGTGGAATGGGTAATGGAAGCTCATTCCACTCTGCATTACGGGCAATGCGTTAAAGAGGTGAATAACTCGCCAGATGTTCCAAGGCAAGGCCTTCTATCATGCCTGACAGGTAATAGCGATGACCAGATTTTTGCTGGGCATAAAAGTCAACAGTTCAACGGCGACGAAAAAGACGGCAGAGGTGTACGGAGTAAGAAATATGGTGGAATGAGAAGTAGGTGGAAGGTAGATTGCTGTATCAATCAATTGACTATTGCATTCTTAGGGCCGTTTACTCAACCTCTGATTAACGCTAACCGGAGGACAAAGGTCCGGTTAAGCTATGGACTGCATTATCGACCACATGTTAAATACATGGTTGGATGGAGTCGATAATGATGTTTAACCGAACTTTAACCGTGGTTAGCGTTAATCAGAGGTTGAGTAAACGGCCCTTATTCTTCTATCTGCTTTGTTCTATCTCTCTTTATGTACACTCGCCAACATTTGTTTGGTTTGTAAGTCAACTTGTCAACAAATTATTGATGTATTGATGCCATATATGTATACTGACGTGACGTAGCAAAGCACTGCTTCAGTCGACTTTGCCGTTGGTTGTTTTTCTTCTGAATTTTAGCTCGTGGTTGCCAGCTGCGTAGCCGTTATGCGCAATTATGAATGCAAGTAAATAATTTTTATTTGCGAAAATGTCCACAATGTATGATGACGTGCACGAATTAGAGTTCGTTATTGTCAAAAACTCTAATTCCGAATACGATTGTAGCATAATGGTGAGGTATGCTGCCTACGGACCAGGGAGCGTAGGTTCGAGTCCCGAGTAGCGCATTTTTTGTTTGGGAGAAATTTTTAACCTCACGTTTACAAAACATTGTATAAAAATGTTTATTAAGAAATTCTTTCCAAACGTGAAATGCAATTATAGAATTAGGGTTCCTTTTCGTTGATTCAGCAATTACTATTAAATGAATTACAAGTTTTATATTAAAGATTTTCGAAACGTTTTGCTTACTGAAGTAAGTTTATTGTAAACTTATAACAAATGTATTTTGCATATTGGGATATTTATTATATTTTCATATACATACGTATGAATATGATTTTTACAGAAACATTGGTGTCTAATACTTTTGGGCAAGGCTGTATATTTATATTTATCATTTGAGTGTGAGTTGTATTTACGTACAATTATTTTAAATAACAAAGGTGGAAAATTATCATTAGCCTAAAATCATCATTAGCAAACAAAAAACCCCTCAGTTCGGTGCCATTACAGGGAAGTGGCAACTCACGTTTCTAGCGACCAAACGCCATGCATCAACACTACGACAAAATGAGACTGTATTTGTGTGGGCATCTATGATGTACATGTATAAACATGTATTGAAACACTAAGCAACACAGCAGGTGTGAAACAGCAAAAAGAACAGCAACAA
This sequence comes from Urophora cardui, assembly GCA_960531455.1. NCBI lineage: Eukaryota > Metazoa > Arthropoda > Insecta > Diptera > Tephritidae > Urophora > Urophora cardui. The sequence continues at coordinate 2,190,387 of OY482670.1, forward strand.
CCAGTCAATCAGTCATTTCCCCGCAACACGCTCATTATAACTGACAGCCCACCACCACACGTAATCATATGAAACGGATTCCCTTATACAACACATGTATGTACATGCTCATTTGTGGGCAACATGTCCTTTATGACTTTCCGCACAGTCGTCGCCACCGCTTTATTGCCCCAATTAGAGTTCATTACTACCTTTTACAAGTGAATGGACAGAGTTTGTGTCGTGTCAATAGGCAGCAACCCAATGACGTCCAATCAACGCTCGCTCTATCGATCAAAGCGCCATTATACAGATTTGCTATCCATCGATTAGCGCGCCAACAATATACGCTTTATGAAAAATATCTAAATTTCGTGGCAAGAATTTTTCGCAGATAAAAGCTGAAACATTTTAATAAACTACAAGACAAGACAAAGCAAGACGTTACAGTTTGAGAAGTAGTTAAACGCTGAATGCGATGCTACAACAAAAACGAAGCTTGCCTTGTGAACAATGTCGATTGTTCTTACACTCAAAAAAAAATTTCTCTCGATCAAAGACATAATTTTCCTTATTTTGAACACGCGTCCCAATACAAAATTTTCTTTGTTTTGTGTAAATTTTCTCAAAAAATGTGGAAAAAACATAAAAAAACATTCAAACAAATTCGTTGCCATGGGGATTTGTATGGGAATTTAATTTCTCAAAATTAAAGAAATCAAGTCTTCAAAACAAGGAAAGTTGGGAATGGAATGGCGCTTAAAGAATTTTTCATTATTTTAATGTATGAATTTTTTCAAAACAAGTATATGAAACCATGGTAACGCATGTAACAACAGTATTTTATAAACCTTTTAACATGTTTTAAGGAAAATTTACTCAAAACAAAGAAAGTAGTGTTCAAAATAGGTAAACAATTTCTTTGACCCCTCCATATATTTTTTTTCTCTCAGTGTAAACATAAACATATTTTATATACAAATTTACTCAATTTTATGTATATAAACACAACCAGAAAATATTTGTTCAAAAACACAACAAAACGGCAGTAATATTTGATCACAAAGTAAATTGCCATAATAATAATGGCAATAAAAACCGTAATTGTGAATGAGAACGTGGACGTGAAGCATAAAATGGGACTGCCTACATGCCATAGCTCATAACTGACAGCAAAATATTTGTATTTTTTATTTTTATTCCTCTTTTCTTTTCAATTTTTTATTAGTTTGAATTTTGGGTCGTTGGCACATGCACATGAACCCGCCCATGTACACATTACATACAAATGCCATTGGGTAGAGTGTCACCGGGTTTTGTTGTGAAAGCACGTAGATACTTGAATGAAACTAGCTTGGAAAACGTTGCACGGTAAGGCAGGCAGACACCAGGTGGCAAGGCAAAAAGGTACATTCATAAATGAAGCACTTAAGGTATGATGTACGTGAACTCGAAGAAAAGTGAACTAAGAAAAGCGAAATAATAAAAGGGAAACATGTTTTCAAACAATTGCTGGCAATAAATTTTGGCATATGTACATAAGTTATGCTTTCATTTTAGAGAGCAGCAAGAATATAAACCGATGCACACACGGAGCACAATTAGCCGTAGTTGGGTGTGCGTACGACATACACAAAACTTCAAATCACATTCACATTTTGTGCTGCTGACCTTACCAGCTGGCCCAAGGTCGAAATGGCGACGACGGTCTACGTGTAGTAACTTGTTTCGTTTGCTCTTTTTAAGAGACTAAACACGGACGCAAAGAAACACAAAAGAAAACAAGCGAGAAACAACAAAGTATCAAATAACGAAATGTGTTTCCTCAATTAGCCAAAAAGGTTAAAAGCAGCTTGCGTAAGAAGGGAAATGTGTGTGCAGGTACATGTCAAGTAAAAGCTTGACACAAATTAATGCCGATTTTGAGGCGACTTTTTTTCTAGAAAATCGAATATGCATTCGCTACAAGGTAGATAAATTACATTTTTCTAGCAAAGGGTTTGACAGAAAGTTAAAATGATTAAATTTCAAACGATTTTTAGTACAAAACTTAAGTGGTTAGGTTTTTTTTGCGAAATATAACAGTTGAGTGGCTTTTGTGGACTAAAATGAAAAAGTGGTAATTTTAAAGGGAACGTTTACGTGCGTGATATCTACAATCGATAGCTGCTAGTATGGCAAGAGCGCAATAAATCCAAGAATAGCAGAGTGCTTTCACAAATAGCTCAACTTCTGAAGCGACATCCAGGTTCATTTTGATAATTTCGGATAAGCGGAAAAATCCAAGCAACTCAAACAGCGATGGTGGAAGTGATAGCTGTTTCCAACAAACCCAATTATTCATCATCAGACTTCTTTATGGTAATTAATACGATTCGAACCTACCATCCAACAATGAGTAGTCTAATATTAACGAAACTCTAAACACTAAGACTATTGATGATCCTACTGAATTAATTCTTTGTAACCTTCCATTATGTGCGAGTTGTCTTAAACTCATTCAGATTCACCCAAAGCTTCTCTCGTTCAAAAAGAATGCCTTTGTAAACTCATTTATACATATTTAGATTTTCAAATGATATCTCCAACGACTCTTTCCCTTTGGGTAAAATTACGCTCTCTTGCAGATATTGTGTGAAGTTTTGCTTGCTGGTAACAGTGTTTTGTTTTTATGAAGTCATGATAATAACTTAAATATGCCTTTTTGTAATAAAATGTTGGCCGCAAGCCAAATTCAACTTAATATTCCACTTCTGAATTTTAAAGAAGGCAATATTCCACTACCAAATTTTAAAGAATTTGTAAACCAATGTGTGCACATAGATGGCAATCTGAAAATAAACAATAAAAATGTGTAAAGTACAATCTCATACATACAAAGTTAGCAATGAAAATGAACTCACAACGGCAAACATTTTTCGTGCTTACACAAACACACCCACCTTTTAATTGCTTTAATTGCTATTGGCATTGCGCACTTCCTTCAATATATGTACTTTTAGCTCCATCATAAACAACCATAAATGATTTTTCGTTGCTCTGCTCCGGCTTATATACCGAACTAGGTAACAGTCATTGAATTCGAGAATCAAATTAGTATTCACTAAACAGAGCTGTAAAAAGCTGCAATCAGATTGTATTGCAATCATAAAAAGTCTATATTATTGTAAGCAGCTTTGATTGTAAATCATATTGCTAGTAAATTTTTTGATTGTAAAAATAAAAATTTCAAAAATTTCGAAGTATTTTATTGCAATCGACTTTCACCATGAATCATTTTGATTTCAGAAATTAGAATTCCAATAATTTACAAAAGTTTCATTGCAATCAACTTTCACCGTAAATCATTTTAATTGTAAAAATTACAATTACAATAATTTAAAAATTTTCATTGCAATACACTTTTCTCGTAAATCATTTCATGACAATAATTTACAAAATTTTTCATTGCAATGAACTTCAAACGTAAATCATTTTCATTGTAAAAATTTCAATAGCAATAATTGTATTGTAATAAATTTTCATCGTAAATCAAATTTGATTGAAAAATGTTTGATTGCAAGGCTTGCAATAGCAATCATTTTCCTCACAACTTTATACGCATGCATTGGGACTGATGAAAGGCAAGTGCCTGGGTAATGCGAGTAATACCCGGCACTTATATCACACGCGTAGCCGCGTAATAACCCTTGTCCTGGGTACATATGTATGTATGTAGTTATGTACATATTGGATGCTGCCGGGCACACGGTACTGGCAATAATTGCAGTCTTCAATATGTACATATAAAGTCTAGATGATAAGATGATGAGAAATAGGATGAGGGTGCGGATGTGGATAAGGATATACATATGTATATTTATTTTTGTACTATTTGCTTTTTCATTTACTCCCGGATATCTCATTACTGTCATACATATTTGGTTGTTTAACATCAGAGCTGGGCGATAAGGATTACGATTACATGAGGATTACGATTACAGTAATTGTAATCTTAGAAATTTTGAAATTACGATTACTGTAATCGTAATCGTCGTTACAAAAATAAGGATTACTGAAATCGTAATCGTCAAAAACTTGAAATTACGATTACTGTAATCGTAATCGTCGTTACAAAAATAAGAATTACTGTAATCGTAATCGTAAGAAACTTGAAATTACGATTACTATTACACAGTCCAACAAATTTACAAAAAATTTTCTCAACACGAACAAACGCTATTAATTATGAAAGAGGATGTCTCCCAGACCAACTTTGCCGAACAGAGTACTAGTCCAGAGGGTCTGAGTTTTTTTTAGAGGGGGTTAAAATTTTATGGTTTTAGCTGGAGGTGCAGTTACTTTATCAAAAATATCTTATAAAAAATGACCTCAAATTAAGTTTTTGAGCTCGGACTTCTTCTACAGAATTTAATAAGGAATTTCTTTGCGGTAGACTTTAACCCTCTAACGCCCATACAAATGGCAGTTTTTAACCCTTGTTTGGAAACACATGTAGAAAATATCAATTAACAATGCAGATAGAGGGTTAAAATGTTCTAGAAAATTATTCGCCATAAAATTTCACTAGGGGTCCCCTCAGACAAAATCTTTGTACAAATAACGCGAAAGACCACAGGAATAATAATCACAAATTACTCCTTGAAATATGCAACAAATTTTATATGTGTACACATTATATGAATTTTTTTGTTCTTTGGATCATCTCTCCGGCACCGGAATATGAAAATAAGGTGTCGTAGAATAAGTTAATTAAAAAAAATTCAATTTTACAAAAACCTAGTGGGACTACTCCAAAAACCGCGCTATTTTCAGTAATTTCAAGGCAAGTTTAGATTTATGTATGAAAAAGTTATGATTTTGCACAAGAATAAAAAATTGATACCTACCTATACGTAGAGACAACCGCTAAAGTGAATAGCTATTCAGTTTTTAGTGCACTTCCCTGGGAAGGTAATATCGCGGCCTAAATAGAACATTTTGTTTTTTTCTTACGAATATTCCACTTCATGCGCTATATTCTTTCTGACAGCGGACATTTTTTCATCTGAATCACACAGGATGCTGCTTAATTTAATGCGGTTTTCAAAAACTCATTCTGGTTAAAAATATATTAATACTTGGATGAGCTTATCAAGTTTAAGTGAAGTAAAATATACCCTAAGACTCTAAGAGGGCTGACATGGCCTAAAATTTAAAAAAAAAATGTTAACAATTTTTGCTGTTGAAGGCGGTTTTATGATGGTGTACCACTCCACAAATGTAAAAAAAGGTAGAAAGGTCGAGACCGTGGATAGCGGAAAAAATGTGGACCCGGATGGCCGCAAGCAATATTAGCATCAAATTAAAGGCATTAACTAGGGTTTGAATATCACCCCCACTGGGGAGTGTACTAAAAAACTAAGTACGCCATTCACTTTAGCGGTTAACTCTACGTATAGCTAGACATCAAATTTTTTTCTTGTGCAAAATCATAACTTTTTCATACACAAATCTAAACTTGCCTTGAAATTCTTGAAAATCGCGCGGTTTTTGTAGTAGCCCCATTCAGTTTTTGCAAAATTGATTTTTTTTAATTAACTTACTCTACGACACCTTATAATGTGTACACATATAAAATTTGTTGCATATTTCAAGGAGTAATTTGTGATTATTATATCCTGTGGTCTTTTGCGTTATTTGTACAAAGATTTTGTCTGAGGGGACCCCTAGTGAAATTTTATGGCGAATAATTTTCTAGAACATTTTAACCCTCTATCTGCATTGTTAATTGATATTTTCTACATGTGTTTCCAAACAAGGGTTAAAAACTGCCATTTGTATGGGCGTTAGAGGGTTAAAGTCTACCGCAAAGAAATTCCTTATTAAATTCTGTAGAAGAAGTCCGAGCTCAAAAACTTCATTTGAGGTCATTTTTTATAAGATATTTTCGATAAAGTAATTGCACCTCCAGCTAAAACCATAAAATTTTAACCCCCTCTAAAAAAAACTCAGACCCTCTGGACTAGTACTCTGTTCGGCAAAGTTGGTCTGGGAGACATCCTCTTTCATAATTAATAGTGTTTGTTCGTGTTGAGAAATCACTGTTGGACAGTGTTATCGTTGTTTGGGAGTACAATGTGCACAAAGCAGTGATATACTTACCCAACATCGTTTTCCAATAAATAATAATAACACTGCTCTACAGCCAAAAAATACTCTGAACGCGACCATGCTATTTATATGTAAAATCGGTCGCTGATTCCGAAAATCGGGTTCATTTTTAATTCTATGGGAAGGTTTTTGAGATATCGGCAATTTACTGTTATTTGGCCAATGGCTCCACTTAATCCTGTATACCTCTTTAACGCAGTGGGCTATCTTCCTTGGAGTGACACCACATACAGGGTATGCATAGAATATACCCGTGCAGAGGCATTGCGTGACTTGGCTGTATTTACCTGATCGCCTATAACTTTTCCATTTTACCATGGATTTTCTTCGTTGATAGCTTATCTTTTTCCCAATAGAATGGAGCTTCACGTAAAGGAGTAAAACCGAAGGTAAAAATATTGGTTTTAAAGATATTGCCTGACAAAGTCAATTTTTTCTTCCAAAATTCGTAAAAAATCGAATCGAATTGAAATTGAATCGTCAATATTTCAGAAACTATAAGAGGTAGAGAAAAATGTTATAGCAGCGATGAAAAGGAAATTTCGTTTGGTGTTACTCCAAGGAAGATAGCTCACTGCGTTAAAGAGGTATACAGGATTAAGTGGAGCCACTGGCCAAATAACGGTAAATTGCCGATATCTCAAAAACCTTCCCATAGAATTAAAAATGAACCCGATTTTCGGAACCAGCGACCGATTTTACATATAGATAGGATAGTCAGGTCCAAAGTACACACAAAAAATTTCATTTTGTGATCCAGTGTAATTTTTACATATATATGTATGTGTTTTTCCACACATTAATTAAACAATTAAAACTGGGATATGTATAAAGCAGAGAGAAAATTAGCGCAAATAATAACGATACAAAATTAAGACTGCTGTTTGCATTATTTACATTCAATAATATTTTTTTATGAGCAAAATGTGCCAAAACAGCTAAAAAAGGTTTATTAAGGGGTTTTTCCTAATTTTTTCCTCCTTCACCTTCACATTCATCATTATCTTTATTTTCATCTTCCTCATCAACATCTTCTTCCCTTTTCTTCCAAAGGAGTCTAAGGAGTCGTGAAAAGCGGCTAAAAACGTCGCCCTTACAATAGTCAGCCTAGTGCAGAAAGAACAAGTACCCTAGCGTGACGGAGTAACGACCGGAAAAGGGCGGGGAGTGCTTTGATTTGCTTCAACAACAACAAAAAATGTCCAAGAAATCACTTAAAATGTTGATGAAATGGGTTCATATTTATTTATGAATGTAATAAAATCGAAAGTACAATATTCGATTAATCGGAATGGAACGATTAACCGAATAATCTAAAGTGAGCAGTTAATCGATTAGTCGGCAGCTTTCGACTAATCGAAAATCGCTAACCGAATAATTGAAGTCGACTTCAGTCATAGTCGAATAAATCGGTTAATCGATTAGTCGATTTCCCCGAGCCCTAATATGTATACATATACTTATCCCCATCCTCATGCTCAATTTTATCCATACATCTTTATCCTTATACCCATCCGCACCCTCAACATCTTTCTCATCATCTTATCATCTAGACTATACAAATTGACGACTGCAAATATTACCAGTACCGTGTGCCAATATGCACATTAGGGTACATAGCATATTTTCTCAACCTCACCCCCTAGGTCGATGCTAATATAGTCTAAGATACCACATATACATTTTTGTCCCGATCGAAAACCATTAAGGGGTGTCGCACAGGTGCCAAACTCCAGAAAACTCTAGAAGCTCAAAAATTTAAGTTTAGTTTTTTGCATATCTAATGCACAAATCGATTGTCCTGTACTCAAAAATACTAAATTCAAATTTTGGTCCCGATCGGAGGTGGTTAAGGGTTGTCGCAGAGGGGTCAAAGTTCAGACTACCATATAAAGACCAAAAAATTTAATTAATTTTTTGATCTAATGGCCAAAGTCGATAGTCTTGTACTCAAGGATACCAAATATAAATTTTGGTCCTGATCGGAGAGTGTTAAAGGGTGTCGCCCGGGGTCACATATGGTTATCTAAACTTTTATCCCTTTGCGACACCCCTTAACCGTCTCCGATCGGGACCAAAATTTATTTATGGTATCTTTGATCATGCTGTTAACGATGTAGGGGTGAGATCGAAGAAAATCGCTAATCTGATTTTAAGGACACCCTAATGTACATATGTACATACATATGTACCCGGGAAATGGGTTATTACGCGCAAACCGTGTTATATGAATGCCGGGTATTGCTCGAATTACCCAAGCGCTTGCCTTTCATCAGTCCCAATATATTCGTATAAAGTTATGAGGAAAATGATTGCTATTGCAAGCCTTGCAATCAAACATTTTTCAATCAATATGATTTACGATGAAAATTTATTACAATACAATTATTGCTATTGTAATTTTTACAATGAAAATGATTTATGAGAAATGTTTATTGCAATGAAATTTTTGTAAATTATTGTATTGAAAATTTGTACAGTCAAAAAATTTCAATAAATTTTATTGCAATGAACTTGATCCCCAAAAATTTCAATAAACATTTATTGCAATAAATGGAAGGTAAATTATTGCTGATTGTAATTATTTTACACTCATAAATTGTATATAAATGTTTATTGCAATCTATGGAACACAAATTATTTCACATTGCAATTTTTACAATCAAAAAACTGCAATAAATTTTCATTGCAATAAAACTGGTAGAACAATCAATGATTGCTGGGACGAATGATTGCAGCTTTTTACAGCTTTGTCACTAAATCATTGCAAAGATTTTTGAGCGTTATTAAAACTGTACGAGCATGAAGGTTAGATTTAGCTTTAGCTAGGCGCCTTAAAATCTGTAAGCTTAAGCAATTCCAAATTTGCATGCAAATAAATTTAACCAACAACCACCAGGTGAAGTCGAAGAGAGAGCAGCAGCATATTGCTTTATAATAAACACAAGTCATTTTTGCTTGTGCTAAGATATATATAAGTGTTTTTTACATAAATATTTACATATTACACACGCTGCAAAGAAATTCCATAGGGAATTCCTACATTCTTGCATAAGCCAAGATTTTAATACACTGTCTGCCACACTGCCTGCTGTATGTATGTAGATAAATAAAACGCACGCACATTTTCCTATATTCACGATTTAATTTTCTTTTCGCTTTTCATGAACATTTATTGTGTCAAGAGTGGGCGAATGAAATATGGCGCAAAATTGCTTTGGTTGTCACCTTCTCTCTTACTCGTGATTCTATTAGAATACGTTGCGCTTACACTTGTCACTTATCCCAGCCACTACTTACCTCCCTCCTATACTTACGACTTTTATTGGCGTAAGCGAGCTTTTTGTGAGAAGCTTGTTCTCTTATTCGCCTTTTCTAGATTTTCATTCCGCAACAACAAATGTACATATCGCCGTCTAAACTTGATAACCGCCAAAGTGAGGCTTTCATAACCGCCTAACCGAGATTTCTGGCAAAAATTAAAGTTGAATTTCTGACGCCCAACATTAGGAGAATATTTAGGAGTTTTATGGCCGAGCTTCTCTGCCAATTCGAGGTGTGCTCCTTTTTGTTTTTGCTACTAATTGGGTGGACCTACAGTTTTATGCCGGCGAATGTATTTTTTGTGAGAAGCTTTTTCATGGCAGAAATACCCTCGGAGGGTATGCCGCCCACTGCCGAGAGGTGACCGCTGCTCTTAAAAAACCCAATAATTGGATTTTTACTAATTAGAAGAAATGTTTTGGTGTTTTGTTCGGACCGTGGTTTGAACCCGAGACCTCTGGCATAGCAGGCGAGCACTCTACCCACTAACCGATAGCATTTATTTTTTTTTCTCTTAATTTTTTAGTTACTTAATTGCTTGCTATCGCTGATGTCGCTGCCCCCTACATAGCTGTAGTTGCCTTGACTCTACTAGCTTTATGTATTTCACATCAAAATCACTGAAATGTCACGCAAAAATGTTTGAAATGTAATTAGCAACACTTCAGCAGCAAGCGCAGCCCCTCTTTGATTTCGCAACCCTCGCAGCACACACACGCAGCCATGAGTGTAAGAAAAAATTCTTCATTTAATGCTTTGCTGCATTAAACACCAACGTCGCGCTCATTGCCGCTGCGCCGCGTCTTTTGCTAGTTGTGGTTGTTGCTACTCTTCCCCTTCCTTTCAGCTCAAGAGCACAGCACGGAAAACGGCAATGGCACCATAAAATTCTTTGAGTTTTTTTGCTGAGCAAAATAAAACGATAAAACGCCCTCGAACCGAACATGAATGAACGTAAACTTTCAGTGAAACGTTTTATGTGCCTGCGCTTTTATTGCTCACAAACATATATGTTTTGCTATTGCAGAAGTATTGTTGTTATTGGCTTTTGTTGAAATTTTGTACGATTTGTTGCCAATTTGAAAACGCTTAAGTTTGATACCGACGCCGACGATGAGGTCGCGCACATACGATGCCTGTAACGCTGTCAGTTTTGCCGGCTTTCGAGTTGCCGAGTCGTTCGGTTACACTTCTTGCGCACTTAAGCGAGCTTACAATGCAATTTGCTAGCAGACGATATTCAAAACTAAAAAGGCCAACATTAGGTTTGCATGCTTATCACTAATTGAAACGGGGAGCGAAGGCGGCAGACCAACTAAGAACAAAGGCCACAGTTTAATTGAGAAATTTACCAAATTGTTTGTACATTAAAATGGCGGCGGCAGCGTTGAGGTTATGAGCTCCTCTGCATTATTCGATTTTATTGCAACTATCGCTTTTGCAAAGCAACTTATTTCGGTTTTGGCTGTCTCCTCCGTCCCAGAAAGACTGCAGCTGCGACACAATGTATTGTGGTCCAAACCCAATCGCGCCGCGTGCGTCCCTTAATACCGTCCCTTAAATACCGCAATCTGGCATGGAAATGCCTCTTCTGTCCATCTTTAGGATGGCTGAGGATCGCATCACATTATATGAAAGCCACAGACTTCTGCAGGCCCTGCAAGTCTGTAACCGCTTCCATCTAGTTTTTGCCTCTCCGAACTAGTGCGGAGAGATACGACCGTTGAGGAAGGAACCCGCGCACCTCTGCTATATCAAGAGCCGAGTCCCATCTGGCCAGCTCATCAACCATTTCGTTGCCCTGGATATCGTGGTGCGCCGGCACCCAGATCAGGGACACGCTATGTCGACTTGCCAAGCCCATGACCAACTCCCCGCACAGTCCGACCAGGCTTGATGACATCCATGCAGACCCAGAGCCCTGAGAGCCGCCTTACTATCGGAAAAAACTCCTATCCTGTTTGCGGCAGCGGCACTTGCCGTTGCAAGCAAAGCCTTGCAGGCCTCCTGTCATAGTTTATCTGCTAACTCTACGGACTTATCTAGCCATCACTGGCCAGCGAGTCCAACCTAATCTAACCTACATTTGAGTTAAATTCTGAGCATTTTCGACGATGTTTGCCATGAAATCGTCTCTGCGACCTAACTGCGACCCTTGCACTTGCTATAGATAGTATGAAGGAAAGAAATATTGGAATTCGAGAGAAATGTGGTTCATATAAAAATGTACCATATGTACATACATGCTTATACACACAACAATATTTTATTATTCCGTAGCACATTTAAATATTAATTGGCTAAAATCAATGCTCCTCCACAAGCTTTAATAATTCAGTAAAAACTCAGTAGAGCAAAGAAAAACCGATTTCCATAATAAGACTATTCTAAACATTTGGCCAACAAATAACTCACATTCACACCTAAACACATGTGGAGCGCCAGGGCGTATACGTTATTCGCCATTATGGTGCAATATTCTCTCCCATCATAAATACAATAACTTATGGTATCGAATATTTTATGATTTTATGTGCTTGTTTGCTTGTTTATTACATTTTCATTATGATTTTATTACGCATTGTTTTTGCAGGAACAACCGACAATAAATAATAAATTCAGAAAATTTTACTAATTAAGCACGAACGAATAGTGTGGAGATGGAGAGACGAATAAGAAAGGAAGGCAGCAAAAGCGAAAAGCGGAAAAGCAAGCGAAGCTGAGTGAAGCAAAGAAACATAAGCAATAACAAAAGCAATAGCAGTTGTAAGTAAACAACAATACAATTACCAATGCACTCAACATTTTATATATCCATTTATAAATAAGCCTAATTTATATTTATTTTTTATGGTTGCCATATTTTATTTATTTATGTGGCCAATAACTTGATATTTTACACTTCAAATGTTCGTATTAATTGAAGCCATAATATATGTATACATAAATAGATATGTATGTACATACTTCAAGGATGTGCTCTACTCAACAAAAACAAGGGAAGCAAGGCAAATTGAGGCAAATGGGGAAAAGCAAGAAAACAGGAAAAGCATTTTATGTTATCCCGAAAAAAAACACCGTTAGCTATACAAAAACAAGAAGAAAAAATAAGCAATTAGTAAGCAAGAACAGCAGCAGTGCCAAGTTTCACAACGGGCTGGGAAGACTCGCTCGCCGGTTTAACCAAGAAACAAACAGAAAAACACAAAACTGCCAATAAACAATGCACATTTATTAAGAGAATATGCGAAAAGAAAAGTTTATAAACAAAAACAACAGCAACAGCAAAAACAAAAACAACAACAGCAAAAACAGGAACAATATATTTATAGTAAACGCGAACACTTTAATTCCATTATGTTGAGGGCATAAATAAGTAAGTTTCATTTGTTTTTGTTTTTGCTTTTATTTTGAAGCCACAAACAATTACCATACATTTGTTGTTTTTGTTGACAATGGCGATAAGCAAAAAAAAAAAAACAATACAAAAAACTTTTCATTACCACTACACATTTAAATGCGCTTTTATATGTAAATTAATGGAATTACGAACATGATGTATGCCACTATCACGAACACCGTCGGCGGTACCGAAATGACGTTTTCGACAAATCGGCATTATGACAACCGACGGCGTGCCGAATCTTTCGAAGTTCGGTAAATCGGCATTATGAACACCGAATGAACGAACATTTATTTTGACAGTTTTTCGTGCCGAAATTTGCCGCAAGTATTTGGTTGCGGCGTTATTAACAAAATATCAAAAATTACAATAAAAGTTTAAGTAAATTATGTAAATGCATGTATGAAGTTGTAATAAGTGTTAGTGAGTGTGAATATATGTAAATACATTAATCAACCGGTCGCGAGAAGCCACAAACATGGCGTGGGTCCATTGCATTTTCCACCGCGATTGAATTGCTGTTATATGCAAAGAAAAACTTCAAAGAAAAAATTGTGAAATGATAAGAAGCATGATTTACGTGCGTATGTAGGTTTTGGAAATTAAAATATATTTTCACCCAAGAATAATAATGCATTTTCTGAAGTTGATAATTATTGTTTGACTACTATAAAGAAGCAACTAACGAATTATGAATGTGTATTACCAACAATTTACCATTTTAGTAAAAATGTTCGTCTCAATAAAGACGCGTTCAAATAAATATTGCAAGTGGTGGAAGGTCGGCTTCAGTATAATGCGCCCGCCGTATTTATTTTCAAAACTCTAAGAATGTTTCAATGAATCCTTCAGGAAAAGTTCTGTGAATGATAATTTTACTAGTTATAACACTCCCGACTACGCAAAATTACTGTAAATCTCTCCAGATCTAACTCCAGAAAGGGAGTTCTGTCGGCTGATGGTTACTTTTCAAAGCGCGGCAGCCTTCGCAATGCATAAGGGTGCTCTACGCCAAAATACTGTGTTATTAATGAACTATAAGTTTCCGCAAGATTTCGTTTGCATTTTAGTGATCTATCAGAAACGAAAATTCCATTGTTATTGAAATTTTCCTCTGTTTTTGTATACAATTTGCTTTTATGTATGTAGTTCAAAATAATTCTATGAAAAACAGAAAAAAGGACAAGGTAAAGATTTCTTTCACGCAAAATTAAGACTATTATTTTTATTTTCAGCCTGTAATTAAATTTACGCTTGTTTACTTAAAGTAAAAGGATTGCTATGATCTCTCAAAAACTTTCTTTCGTTCAGAGAAATCCTTTGCTCCTCTTCCTCTACTAATAAAGCTGCTATCGCAATAGAATCCATTATTTTATTATTTAAATAAATTGTTTTTAGTAAAATAAAGTAAAAATGTTTCTAGTTTTATCAAAAAGATAAGAAACCTGAGAAAAACCCGCTCAATTTCGCATCAGCACTTGGTAACGCTGATTCGAACATAGTTCATATAGTTGGCAACACTTAACTTCGAACCGACGGGGTAGCTGATACGATTTTCGAGGAGTTCGGCACCGTGGCTTTCGGCGTTTCGGTAGTTCGTTCGGTGTTCGTGATACTGGCAGTAATGATATTTCCAACGTTCGTTCCTCCAACTGCGAAAAGCGCCCACGTGGGAGTAAAGGGGAAAAGGGGCGCGCGATTAAAATTTTTGTCGAAATGCCGCTTTAATTGAAATGCAAAAAGACGAAAAAAAACTCAAAAATTGTTGTTGTTGTGTGAAAATGCATTAAAAACTATAATTTGAGAGCAACACTACATTTTTTGTATGTGGTACAAATAAAAGTTAAGCTTAACAAAAGTTGAGTTGTTGAGAGGTATATAAATCGGCTGGTTGGGTGTTGTGCGAATGGAATAACGCCACAGAAGTAAGAAGTGCACTAAGGAGGGGCCATTAGTCACGGATTAGCCAATACACAAAGCTAGACGCAGGCACATTCAGGTGCTTGGGGAGGAGCAATGAACTATTCTTACTAAATGATTTATTTAATTGAAAGTGAGAACGAAACAAGTACGACCACAACTGTTTTTGCCTAGACCAAGACTTCATATCTTTCATAAATGAACCTTAAATTATGATATATTGTGGAACGATCCTCCGTCATCCCTTGTCAAGTTTGGTTTGGAGACAAACCGGTTTCGGCTAATATGCGCCATCTTCAGTGTCTTTTTTCGTTTCGAGAACCGGTTTGTCTCCAAACCAAACTTGACAAGGGATGACGGAGGATCGTTCCACAATATATCATATTCCTACCCTGTCGGAAAAACAAGCAACCATAAACCTTAAATTGTCTTTTAATTGGTGAAATTAGATCCGAAAATTCATATCTATGTACATATATATAAAAATCTTTTAAACTTTTCAAAGTTTAAATTTTAATAATTTTTCGGTCGTGTCCTATATATCGGTACCCCGAAATAAGTCCCAAATGAAATAAGTCCCAATGAAATAACTCCCAATGAAATAAGTCCCAATAAAAATGAAATAACTCCCAACTTTTAGAAATGAAATAACTCCCAAAGAAGGAAATGAAATAAGTCCCAATATTTGAGGCTTATTTCATAATGAGGCCCCATATCCCAAAAAATATGAAATAACTCCCAAATGAAATAAGTAAGTCCCAGAAATATGAAATAACTCCCAAATGAAATAAATTCCAAGAAATATGAAATATCTCCCAAAAAGTACTACGCAGAAGGACATCTATCGCGCGATTTTTATTTCCAAATTTTGGTTTTTTTAAATATGGTGTTTTATTGGAAAAGGCGCCGCAGGCGAAAAATTGAAATAAAAAATCGCGCGATTTTTAATTCCAATTTTTGGTTTTTTTTAAATATGGTGTTTGTTTTATTGGAAAAGGCGCCGCAGGCGCAAAATTGAAATAAAAAATCGCGCGATTTTTAATTCCAATTTTTCGTTTTTTTTTTTAATATGGGGTTTGGCCCGCGGGCGTTATTTCACTGCACCGAACACTTTTCTGCGTTGGCGGCCTTCGGCCGCGCTTATAAAAAATAACCCTGGGCTACGCCATCCGTCCGGACGTGTACCCTAACCGTGGCTACCGCCACGGTGATGTCCTTATGCGTGGTACACCCTTCAGCGGCGGCGATAAAAATGTAAGTCTACAAATTTCGGCCTTTTTCGGTCATTTTCCTCATTTCGACAGTTTTTAATTCGGTCAAAAATGTATAATAAGGCTTTTTTCAATTCGGTCTTTTAAGATTCGACATTTTTTTCGATTTATCGTACGGATCCCGGCTTTCGGTTACTTTATAACGTTACAAAAACGTCGAAGCTTGTTAAATTGCAATTTTAAGAGAAATGAAATAACTCCCAAGAAATATGAAATAACTCCCAATGCATTTTTAAGAGAAACGAAATAAGTCCCAACAAATATGAAATAACTCCCAAAGCTGGAAAATAATGAAATAACTCCCAACGGAATTTCGTTGGGAGTTATTTCATTTGGGAGTTATTTCATTATGAAATAAGTCCCAACAAAATATTATGAAATAAGTCCCAATGCATTGGGAGTTATTTCATTATGAAATAAGTCCCAATTTGTATGAAAAATATTTGGGAGTTATTTCATTTTTTTTTTGGGACTTATTTCATTTGGGACTTATTTCGGGGTACCCTATATATCGACCATACGTGGATAATACTGAGTAGTAATTGGACTATTACGTACTTAAATACTTTATATTTTGATCTTGAAGTAATGAGTCCGTACCAAGTACTTTCAGAACATTCAAGTACTAGTACAAAGAATTGAAAAAGAATTGAATTTTTAGCAAATACTTCAAAGTAATTGAAAAGAATTGAATGTACATTCATTTGTACATACATTCATTTGCTAAAAATTCAATTCTTTTTCAATTCTTTGTACTTGTACTTGTACTAGTACTTGAATATTCTGAAAGTACTTGTACTTGTACTAGTACAGTTCTTTTAAAATGTACTTGTCACAACTCGTACTGTTACTTGATATTACCCAGGTCTGATATCGACCAAAAAAGTTTAAAATTTATACCAAAATTTATTTGAGTGAATAAACCTGGGGATGGTTAGAGCTTAAAAAATTTCCCTTTTTTATATTTTTTGTAATACACATTATTTTCAAAATAGTCAAGAATAATCGCTAATTGGGTCATAGCTTCAATTTTATTTAGCTTAAAAAATTTCCCTCAAAGGGAATTTTTGTAATACGAATTATTTTACGGTACAATAGTCAAGAATAAACCTGGGGATAGTTAGAGCTTCCATTGCTGTTAGCTTAAAAAATTTCCCTTTTTGGCATTTTTTGTAATACACATTATTTTCAAAATAGTCAAGAAGAATCGCTAATTGTATCATAACTTCAATTTTATTTAGCTTAAAAAATTTCTCTCAAAGGAATTTTTCGTAATACGAATTATTTTCAGGTATAATATTCAAGAATAAGCCTTGGGATGGTTAGAGCTCCCTTTGCTGTTAGTTTAAACAATTTCCCTTTTTGGGATTTTTTGTAATACATACATACTATTTTCAAATAATAATAATGATTTCTAAGCTTCAATTTTAGTTAGTTTAAAAAATTTCCCTCAAAGGGATTTTTTTTTAATTGTGTATTTGTTCGGAAATGTTTCAAATATTAATTTTAAATATCTTTTGTTTTAAAAAAAGGTGTGGGAAAAAGAATTTTAGCGGCTCTGTCACTTCACTTTTTCGTTTTTACAAAAATCCAGTTTAGGCACGAATTATAATACCATTTCGTGTTCATGAAAGGTATAAAAATATACTGTAGATAGCACAACGCCGAAACCGGTTTGTATCCAAGCCAAATTTGACATGTGAAGACCAAAAATTGTTCCACAATACAACATGGAAAACGCGTGTTAACTGCTCTGGGTTCCGAGTTATGATGACCTTTTTATAGGCTAAATACAGCACTTAAAGCAAAAAAACAAGAAAAGCAAAGCTAGCGCTTCAGCCCTTCAAAGCTTAGCATACATGTAGATATGTATATATGTATATGAACATGTCGATTTGATCTTCCATTTGAATTAACGTTTATGCCACTATTGACGCCCAACATCATTACCACTCATCAAAGCTTTGTCGCCTGGCAAACAACGGTTGCGCCCCACAATTGTCGATTTCGACATTTAAAACTAAATTCGAGCGACTCGCAAAAGTTTAAGTGGCGCCATGAGTTTATCAAATTATCTATGTAAATAACCGACAGACTAATAAACAAACAAACAAACAAATGAAGCAAAAAGTAAAAGCATTTTTCGCTATAGAAAAACAAGCTGAAAATTAAAAACAACAAAAAAAAAGAATTTGACCGCAAATTTTGAAAGTTTCTTTGTCGAACAGTGAATGTTAGTAAATTTCAATTATAAGCTTGCCATTTTTCCCATTAGGCAAGTGCCATTTGCTGTAAGCATTGCTTAAAAACTTTAATTGTGGCATAAGGCACAAGGCGCCGGGCTGATGCTATGTAAATTCTAACAAGCCGGCAGCATTTGGCACGCATTAGGGCCAATAAAAAGGAGAACAGCAAGCGTTTTTTGGCACGAGGAGTGAGTTGAAAGGAAGGAAGAAGAGGGGAGAATGAGAGGGAAAAGAGCATGTTTTATACAAGTAATATAAGTGGATTAATTCATAATTTTGTATACGCCAAATCAGCCGGCAACGCCGAAGTAGCGGAAGTCAAACGCCTACAGTCGAGAAAAAAACAAGTAAAGGGAAGAGTAAAATTTTGAAATGGCGATAAAAGCGTAAGTACTTAAAAGTAAGTAAGTAAAAGCAGAAAGTGCCTATGAAAGCTTTCGTGTGTGTGTGTGTGTCTGAGAAAGCTTTAGCAGCAAATTAGATAACTTCGCATTGCTTTCTTTAAAATAAATACTAAGTACTTACTAAAGTTTATACATGAAACTACTTACATACAGGGACCGTAACGATTATCATTTTTATAAAAAAAATCATTTTTAATCGTTATAATTTGATTTTTATTTTTTCGATGAAATTTGATCGATATTTTATGATTTTTATTTTTTTGATCAAAAATAATTGGTATTACTGGATTTAAATTTTTCCGATGAAACTTGATCGATATTTTATGATTTTTATTTTTCGATCAAAAATAATTTTTATCATTGGATTTAAATTTTTCCGATCATAATAAACTCTAAAAACTTGTTCTTTTTTGCAAATTTTGTTCTCAAATAGAACTGCGCCAATGTTGGCACAATCGTCAACTTCAAGCCATCAAATATAGGATTCACTAACGTTTGAAAAAGTTTACTATGATCGGAGAAAAAATTAAAAAATATTGATTAAAGTTGATCGGAAAAATTTAAATCCAATTATAACAATTATTTTTGATCGAAAAAATAAAAATCATAAAATATCGATCAAGTTTCAAAGGAAAAATTTAAATCCAATAATAAAAATTATTTTTGATCGAAAAAATAAAAATCGTAAATAATGGTTATTTAAAAATTTAAAAAATAAAAATCTTTAGAATAAGATGAGCTCATATTTGGATAGAATGTGCTAAAATCATTGTATCGGCATACTTGCATTTTATTGTTAACGAAGTTTTCATAATGATTTTTTCATCCGAAGAAATGAAAATAACGATTAAAATCGGTCCCTGCTTACATACACTAAGTATGAGCAACAAAAACACAACACAAACAGCACATGCGAGCCTCTGTGCACAACAGAAGTAATTTGTAGCACCAACAGCAACAACAACAGCAAAAGTTACATACACTCGTAACTGCCGGCTGATTCCTGATTGTCAGCTCTGGCAACCAAAGCCAACGCGAAAGCCGTGCCAAGCCAACAACACGAAAAAACTAAAAAAGAAAAACTTATGTAATTTCCGTTTTTGGCAACGGACGTAGCGACAGCCGTTCGCAAGGAGTTTTCGAGCGCGCACGGACGAACGGAAGGATGTGTAAGGATAGATAGTCTTTGCTCCGCGCGGTGTGCAAAGGGTTAAGCGCGCAGCAAAGTAACTCAACTAACTTGCACAATTGCCCTTTTTAATATTAAATAATAATATTTCCCCACACCACCGCAACCGAAAAGGACGAAAAGTTGCATATGAAAATGTCAGTTAACGAATGCGATGCGCATGTTTGAGATGCAAGTATTTGCCTGTCTTTATGCAAGTCAAGTCAAGCCTTTTTGCCGCCGCCAATAACAAAGCGAACAAGACGAAGCAACAGCGGATGCGGCGCTAAACAAGAAATATGCAAAAAATCCTGCTTGACGTGATTGTCTGCTGCAAGCGCCAGCCATCAACCGTTACCAATGACGGGCTTTTTGTGCTTTTCGTAGAAAATTTACTTACTTAAGTATTTACTTTGACAGTTTTGGCTGCTGGATGATAACTTACTTAATAGGGAAAGTTCTTAACACGGATTCTATGGTGAAGGGCAGGTTTTGGTTTTGGTGAAGGTGATGTTTTATTCTTACAAAGTGTAAGTTTCAAGTTTTAAAGGCGTTGCCTTGATTTCTGACAATTTTTTTGTCTGAAACAAGCCATCCGATCTTAAAAATACTATTTTCTTTAATTCCTATAAAAAGGTGTCAAAATAACGCTTTAGAGGATTAAAATATTCTAGAGAATTATTCGCCATAAAATCTCAGTGGGGGTCTTCTCAGAAAAAAAATTTTTTTTAAATGAGCCTAGGAGGCCATAGGAGACGAAAAACATATAATCCTCGGAATGTTGAACGTGTTTTATTTTGGGTTCTACTGAAGCGATCGAAATACTTCTTTTGCAAAAGATTAATAATTTTTCACTACGTTTAACATGCGGGCATATAAAAGGTACGTTAGGGTGGTATAAACTAAATACTGGGTGGTAGTGAGCCCAATGGCGCACGTAGGGTTAATAAGATTATATAGTATGAACCAAACCTGTTAAATAATGATTATTAATCGTAATGATTACCGGCTTGATTGATTATTTTTTCAACTGTCCATTTAATGATTGATTACCCATTGTTTTCAAATTTTAATGATTATTTTGCAATTACCATTAAAAAAAATCAAAAAAAATCATAAAAAATCAAAAAAAAGAAAAATAATCATAAAAAATCAAAAATAATCAAAAATAATCAAAAAAAATTATTTTGATTGTTTTTGATTATTTTTGATTATTTATGATTTTTTTTGATTTTTTATGATTTTTTTTTGATTTTTTTTGATTTTTTTTAATTTTTATCAATATGGTTTAAAGAAATATGCACATTTGTACGTATGCAGGTATGTATATAGCCTTTTAAGGCAGACTCCCGACGGTAGCTTGAAGGTAGTACCGGGGGGTTCGCTACGATGAGCGTAGGTGGTGTAGTGCGGTTAAAGTCCCACACTAACAGGATAAAGGCTCTATATGCTTCCTCCTCGTATATTTGTGCAGAGAGGCATACACATTTATACATATCTTACATGCTTGGAATTATTGTTAATTTGTCATTGACCGTACATGGTACGATGCACGTTTATATCTAATTATTTATCTTTATGAAAAATTGTTTAAAGTGGCCAAATCAAACATTTTAGTGTAACATTCGCTGTTGTACTAACTCATAAATTGGGCTTTAATACAGAATTTCTCGTAGTTAGGTATACAATGAAAAGCAACTAATATTGCGCTGTCTTCGACTGTATCGAGACTTTATGACATTCATGAATGAGGAAAAGAAGCGATACATAGTCTCATTTTCATTAATTTATACAGTGAATTATGTGTGTTATTTATGGAGAGGTTATAGTCCAAAATGTCTATATCTGAACAATCCGTTGTATGGGACCTATATGTTATAGTGGTCCAATTTCTCTTAAGAAGTCACCCAAGTACCAAATTTCAAGTAGATATCTCAAAAAAATGAGGGATTAGTTTGCGTTTATACAAACGACTCAGCTCATGATCCTCATCATAGCGGTTATATTTTGGTGGATCTGTCATGCCTCCTTCTGCATTTTCCGTGAGTTTGTCTGTATATTTTATTGCCAAATTTGAAATAATTCTGGTCCAGGGTTATTTTCAGCGTATTTACGATCTCTGTTGCAATGTCTTTGTTCGTTTTCTCTGTCAGTATTTTAGTTAGAGCTTTTAGTATTTCTGTCTTTGGTATCGAGGGGTATAGATCCTTCACGTAAAGTGATACCTGTTTTGAGTCCTTGGGTACGTTCAGAATTCTTAGTTTGTTGACTAGTTCCGATGTGTTTTTGATTGCTAGTAGCATATTTAGATGTTTTGAAAGTCTATATCCTGGTGCCGATTTAAGGTGTTCCTGTTTTGTGGATTTTAGGTAGTGAGATCAGTGATGGGGCAGATGGATTCATTGCTGTGAGAGTGTAGGCTACTTTGCTGTCTCTTATATTTTTCGCTTGTTTTATTGCACGCTTTATTGCCATTTGGTATTCTTCCGTTGGGTCTTTTCTCATCACTCCGCAGCCCATTTCTTTGATTAGTTGACCTGTTTTTGCGGTGTATTCCTCTTCCTCCATTAGCACAGTTGTATTTTCTTTGTCTGTTTCACACTTCATCAATTTTTTCAAAAAAGGAAAAATTCTTAATTTCATATAAGTTGTATTTATTGTTCATCATACGCCATACCGTTTCAGCCCTAGTTATTGCCCTATTGTATTCTTCTAAAAGGCAGAAATATTATGTACTTACGTTCCGACATTGTTCCTCAAATAGGATTATTTGGGAATTTGTATTCGTCTTCGCATGCCTACTACATAATAAAGCAGTAGACGATTTGCTATGTTGCAAATAGATTTACGTAAAGATAATCTCTGTCATAATCAGAATTCTTTATTCGCTCTTCCCTGTCCTTATACTGAACATAAAAATGAATCTTCCCAAGGTGTAGGAAGGGTTTGTATCCGTATCTAGTACGAAAAACTTCGAACGAGCCAAGGTCTATACAAATTTTGTACTTCTAAATTTGTCGACATTTTAATTAGTGCAGTTGTCGCTGTAGAATACACAATGACTTGGATACACCTGTCCCCATATTTACTGCAGGGTTACGTACTTTAATATGCGTTCACATACATTTGTACAAACAAACTTTATGCCTCTCTGACCAAACATACATGCCTACCTGAATACTTATGTGCATGCGTATCCAAATTTCTTTACAACAATATTGAAAAAAATCAAACAAAATAAAAAAAAAATAAAAAAAAAATCATAAAAAATCAAAAAAAATCAAAAATAATCATAAAAAATCAAAAATAATCAAAAACAATCAAAAAAAATTATTTTGATTATTTTTGATTATTTTTGATTTTTTATGATTATTTTTGATTTTTTTTGATTTTTTTTGATTTTTTTTTGATTTTTTTTAATGGTAATCATTAAAATTACTTTTTTTCAGCAAAAGAATTAAAATAATGATTACCAATTAAAAAACAAAACAATTTAATTGATTACTAATCCTAATCGGAATTTAACAGGTCTGGTATGAACCGTCCTTTGAAGCCAAAGACATTGGTGTATTAAACTTAGAGAGCGGACTATATATATAGCGCCATCTAGCGGTGTCCAAAAAAAAATTTAAAAAAATTTACGGAAATATTTTCCGAAAAGACATCATATGTATGGTGGATTTTTTTTGTCCCTATAAGGCGAAACGGCCTAATATACATACATACTTACATACATACATATGTATGTATCTTACTTGCTTAGATGACACGATGATGGGCGAATGGCGCAAATGGTAAATAGAAAATTGCATAATTGTCCGTGTCCAAACACAGCAACTCTGCCGCGAAATTATCCAACGATTTTCTTTTGTGCCGCTGTTCTGTCTTCCATTTGTCCAAACACATCAACTCGTCGCTGGCCAACTTTTGTTCATTATGTTTTGTTCTGGCATTCTTCGAACGCTCTGATTGGTCACTGGCGATAAGAATTGCTGCACAAAGCGTGTTGTCCGAGCACCGACGACTTGGTGCCCCCCTCCTTTCCTCGTCGCCTTCTCACCAACAAACGAACAAAAGCAGCGGGTTGCTCAACTTCGTGTCTCCGTGTTTGGACGTCGACATTGAAGAATTTGTTGTTCGGGGAATTTGTTTATTTGTTTGCTGTTTTTTGTGCACTTTTTCCGCTTCTTCCGCTTCTTTCAAACAACAACCGTCT
Organism: Urophora cardui; assembly: GCA_960531455.1. NCBI lineage: Eukaryota > Metazoa > Arthropoda > Insecta > Diptera > Tephritidae > Urophora > Urophora cardui. The sequence continues at coordinate 2,214,471 of OY482670.1, forward strand.
TTGCACTTAATCTTTTTTGTTGTTGTTGCTTGTGCATCTGGCGCATTGCCACAACATGGAATAAGTTGAGTTGACACTTGACTGGATATTTTTTTTTGATTTTTTTTTTTTTTTGCTTTAGCACGAAATTGCAAACCAACGAAGAGAGACAATGAAAAGCGAATTGGCTAAATCTGTTGTGGGTTGAAAAGGCGTTGAAATACATACATACATACATATGTACATACATATTATGTTGGTAAGTACTCGTAACTAGAATAAAAATGAAAATGGAAAAATGACAAGGCTGGTGTCAGCTGCAGGGTTGCCACTTTGAAATTTATTTTCCGACCAAATTCGTCTCAAAAACCTACCAAAATAGCTTTCAGCCGACCAACATTTTTTTTCACAAAATTTGTCATATAAGCTGGTTTTTGAAAATTTATGTATTTTTATATATTCATTTAACTGGTATATATGTATATAGGAACTTATACATACATATCACTCTTCAAGTATTTTCACATGTTTTAGCTTAAAATAATAATATACGAATGCGTTTATACATATGTATGTACATTAATTTGTGTATGTAATCTATGGCGCTCTGCACACGAGCATGATTTAAGGGTAATTTAGGCAAAAATCGTGTTTTCGGCAAGGGCGAGGGCGAAAACACGATTTTTGCCTAAATCACCCTTAAATCATGCTCGTGTGCAGAGTGCTTATGTTAACCTTTTAAAATAGTTACGACTATGGTTTAACAGGTAGGTCCAAGTAGGTATACAAATGAGATCAGAACTTTAATTAAATATCAAAATTGAATCTAAGATCTTTTTTGTGCATAGTGCTTATTTCTAATTTGTTTCTGAGTTTGGTTTTATTAAAGAAAGTGTAGAAAATCTGGGCCCCGGTGCAGCAGAGCTGTGTGGAAGCGTAAGCAGATTAAAAATAAATTTTGTGAGCCCGCCAAAGCAATTTTCATTAAGCGCATTTTTCATCAAACTAAAAAATGAAGAAAGGGTTTTCATGCGTATGCGTTCACCTTCTTTTATCCACTTTACGCAAAACTCTGCCGAAGAGAAACACAAAAAGTATTCAAGCAAACTGTTGCTGCGAGAAAGAGACATGAATACATGAACTTTCAAACGTTCTTTCAACAGTGTTGTGACAAAATCTAGCAAATCAGTGATGTTACTTGAAGGAAGGTAAAAACCTACCAAAATTCAAATCGTGCGACCATCCGACCAACAGGAAAAAACCCGACCAGTTTTGGCAGTAAAAGCCCACTTATCACATCCCTGGTCAGCTGGTGTGTGTGATGGGCAGCAGCACAATTGCATGGGTGGCAAATAAAAAGAAAAAGAAGAATATAAAAAAATGTGATACCTACAATGACACTCGGTTTTTTGCGCTTTGATTTTGTTGCTGTTTTTGTTTTTTTTTTTGCTGATGAACTTTTTTACTTGCTTACGTTTGCGTTTTTTTTTGTTTTTCCACACCATTTTTTGCTGTCTTCTGTTGCTGTGCTGTGATTTCGTTATTTTTCGCATTGTAAGTGCATTTCTTATACAAAAACAAACAACAACAACAACAACAACAACAACAACAACAAGAAAAGCAGAAACAAGAGTCGAGAGAACGTGTGTGGCGCTGATGTATGAAGCGCTTTTTTGATGTTTATTTTTCATTTTTTTATGTTGTTGCCTTTTTTTACGGCGCGTACATATTTCAAATGCCACCTTTTCTAAACAAATGCCTGCATGTTTCTGCATGGCGCTACATGCACGCTGCTACAATGAAATATTGATTTCCACAAAAGCAATACAATGTTGACGGACGGCGAGCAACGAATTGCGGCGTGTGCCTGCGCCTCCTTTGCCTATGCCGATGAGCGAGAAAATTTGTCGAAGAGGAAAAAATTACTTCTACATATTTCAATGAATTCAAAAAACAAAAGGAAGAAAATGTTTGCAATTAAAATGGAAATGCACAAAAAGGCAGAAAAAAACAAAAAATAAATAGAGCTGGGAAAGAGCAAAGCAAAACAGCAATAAAATGTGCAAAATGCATGCAGGCGTGCGGAAGGGCAGTTCGGGCCGGCCCGGCTGGCATACCTACAGAAATAATTCAAACAGCAAAAGCAAATACATAAATGCAAACAAATTTTTGAAAATTTGCAGAAAAAATGCGTTTCGGTTTGGCGGAAAGTGAAGAGATGTTTATTTTTGTTTTTGTTGTTGAAGAAAATGCACAACTCAAAAATGTGGAAAAATAACACACAAACTTCAACTTTTTCGCAGTTGCGAAAATAAATTAAAAGTGAATTTAAAGAAAATGTATGCCATTCCAACACTTTTTTCATACAACAATTAAAGCGAACTAACTGAATTAAGTGCGCAAGTCGTGTGTGTGTTTTTCTGGCAAGCAGGTTTTTAATTGCTGGCAGTCAAAGGGTTAGTTTTGCTAACAGTTCAACAAACTTTTTATTACAGTTGCTGACAATTGCCGCCTCAACAGATGCACCCACACATGCACACACAACATAATAAATTGCAGTAAAAAATAGTAATCAAACACAACAACAATAAAAAACTTAAAATTATGAAACAAAAAACAACAACAAAACCAATGACAACGAAGTTAAGCGCTAAAACAAAGACGTCGTCGGAACGGAGCAGCGGGTGCAACAACAAAAAGTTGCAATTTACAGTCAAACAGACAGCAGCAGCAACAGCTCGTTGAGGAAGTGGATAAGGCAGAAAGGAGAGGGAGGAGTCTGAGTCTGAGTCTGAGTTCAGACAGAGGCAAAAGCGCATTGCACAGACGACGATTTCAATGCTTCACAAAATCAAGCAAAGCGAAAACTGAAAGCGGAGCGAACGGTGCGGCAAGTCTGGGGCGGCGAAGGCAGGCGGGAAAATAGCACATTTATACAGTTGCAGTTCTATTTTACAGACAAGCACTCAAACAACAGCAACAACAACAGCAGCAACAGCAGCAATAAACAAGCAAGGCCAAACAAATCAAGTCAGCGGCAAAAGTCAAGTCGTAGACAAAAAGTGCGATAACAGCAACAATTCTGCGCCGGTTCTGAGGAGGCAAGTGAAGTTGAAAAAGCGAAAAATTGAATACCTACATAGTCATTTTTTTTTTGTTTTTCAACTTTTATGTAAATAGGTACACATGAGTAGTGCACTCTCAAAAGTGGCTATGTGAATTTTTCATATTAAGCTACAAATAAGAAAAACCCACCACGGCCCCAAGCTCTATTTAATTTGAATATTTCTTATTATTAACTGAAAGCTTAGCCCATAAGGAATTAAGGGCAATGAAAAAATAAAACCACAATATAACAGATTTTTTCAAATTCAATGTTAAATATTTCACATAGCTAGTTTTGAAATTAGAACGCATAACAATTCGGTTCTTACAAAACCTCCCTCCTCCTCTCTCTTAGCGCAGAAAAACGCTCGGAACCGGCGCAAAAGAGAGACCTCCACTACGTTGGGAAGATCCGGTATTTCCAATTGCTGCCAGGCATCACGAAACATGAGTGAATCGGGCGCTTTAAAAATCGTCTAGACGGTTACGGTTACCAATTGAGAACAAGAAAAGTAATAAAATACTTATTCAAAACAATGAATCATCAGTGGGTTAAGACATGGACATCAATGGGTTAAGACCCTTAAAATTTACTCTTATAATATAGAAATGGTGGAAATAAAATCGTTTTAGAGCGCTCCTTATATGAGGCGACACTAATGTGTGCCAGGGCGTATGAGTAACCTATTTTAGATAGTGACCTTTGAAAGTGTATTTTGTATTTAATGCTGTTTTCAGAATACGGAATGGTTTTGCAATAAATTTTTAATGGAAATTGCACACCTTTAAATACTGGGACACAATCCATCACAAACTCAATATCGAAATAAAAAATCACATAGACACTTTTGAAAGTGGACTACCTAAGTACTTACTCATATGTACATATATTTGTTGCTTTGCGTGAATGTGCTTGTGCATATGTATATAAATTTATGTCTTTATATGTGTACTGTTCAGAAATACATACATATTATGTTAATGTTATTTATGATCGCGCGCTGGCAAAATAGCAAAAAAAAAATTAGCGATGAGAAAAAAAACTATGAAAATAATGATGTCATCAAGACTTGTGCGTATTTGTTGTTATTTTAGACGCAAGCAATGCTAAATAATGGATGACTTTGAGCGCAAGAAAAAGTTGAAAACATTTGTGTATAAGCACTCCACTCCCCAGCAATCCCCACTGCTGAATAAAACACAACCATTAAATACTCGGAAAATAGTAAAGTTAAAAGTATTGCACATAAAAGTTTAGCAAAATTCCAAAACTAAATAAATAAGTATGTATATGTATGTATGTAAATAAGTGGCTGATAATGCAGCCATACAAAGAACATTAGCCAAAAAGCAAAAACCAAAATGTAAGCAAAGTGAATTAATCGAATTTCAGGCAAAAAGTTATAGATAATTAGTTGAAAAGTTGTGTAATTTAATTTCAAGCGAACAAACGAACGAAAAGCAGCAACGAAAGTGGAAAGCACACACACAAATACAAAAACACTAATAAATGAAAGCATATGTGCTTCATCATACAAAGGGTAGGAGTGCCCTGCAGGGAACTCAATCACTAGTGAGTAAAATTTCTAGTTCCGAACTAGCGATAAGGTGTCTAAAAGGAACTAGCTCAATTGCACTTAGACCTTCGCCAGTTCAGAAGGAGTGAGTTGAGTGACCATTATAAGACACAATTTAATTTGTATGCAATTTTGAAGTGACAAAAATGCTTTGAACATTTTTTGTTCGTTCAATTGCTGCCGGCTTTGTATATTTCTGCAATTCTAGGACAGTTAGTGAAGTATTTTATATGGTTTACTAGTTTTTCCATTCCCCAGGAATATTTTTCTGATTTGTTTAGTTTTTAAATTTTTTTATATTTTTATTCAAAAAAAAAGAAAAAATAATGACAGCGACAGGAATCGAACCGTGGTCGGTCGCACTTAACTGGCAGATTTAAAATTGTAGAATTTGTAGGAACTTGCAGCTAGTTCAGAACTATCAAAATTGTGCCAATAAACCAACTAGTGCAAACTATAGATTTTAATACTAGCCATGGGTAATGGCGCAATTTTTTTGGCGCTGATACAATAACACCAGCGCCAACCGTGGCGCCGCGCACGGTTCTGGCGCAATAACACCTTTAGCGCAATTGCCATGGAATAATCGATAAATAACACTTGTTCGCTTCTTACTGTCTACTATACCCGTTTTATTTCTTTTGGCGCAATTCTGCTAACATACACGCGGGCACAATAATTGTGCCACAATTAAATTTAATTTTAAAAATTATTTGCGTATATTTGTGAAAATATGCTGGCAGCTCGTAACAAAAAAATACTATATGCTAATAAATATTTTATTTAATTTATTTTGTATTATATTTTTCTCTCCTATTCACAGATAATGTAAATTTTGTCTTCTTTCTTTGTGAAAGTAAAATATCAATACCCTTTCGTATTAGCGATGGTTCGGTATTGGCGTTAGCATACATAATTGTGACGGTGTCATATACGCTGTGCTGTTATTGGCTTTGTGGTGGTGCCATTTTCCACTAGCGCTATATTGGTGCTGGTGTTAGCGCACGAAATTGAGTCAGTGTTATCTATATTGCAATAGCGCATCATTGAGTTGGCGCTATACGGAGTTAGCGCAATAACACCAGGGTTGGCGCCAGCGCAATTGCGCGGCGCAGCGCAGTGTTACCCATGCCTATTTAATACTAGTTCGGAACTATCCAAAACGTAGTGCAGAGGCTGACAATTGACACCGCCTAGGACATCGCCGTGTTAAATTCGTCGATTGTAAAAGAGATTTAGCTCGCACTAGACGTTGCGAAAAATGCACTAAAAGCGAACTATTTATGAACTAGAGGGTTTCCCTACACGGTAACTAGAAGTATACAAGTATCTACATAAGTATGTACATAGTAAGTTTAATTAATTTATTTGGGATGCGAGCTGAGCTGAGCTGCCAGCACCGAACATGAGTGCTCCTGTGCAATTGCATATTGACAACTGGCTCATGCACAAATATGCGCATAGAAAGCCATCCGTATGCACACAAAAAAAATTGGACACATTTGCATGAAGCTTGTGCGGTTGGGCGGACGGTTGAATGTACATACATATATGATTCCAATTGCTCTGGTGACACTTGAAAATTCTAGAGAAAAACTACTTGACAGAAAATTAGAATATTTCTGTGTGCGTGCAAGCCTATTTTGCTGCTGCATAAATTAAATAAACGAACAAAATTGTTGATGAAAAGTGGCTGAGCGGACGGACTTTGAGTATTTGCTTAAGTGTGATTTAAAAGTTGATAAGTGCGGTGCAAAAATATTTCGCAAATGCAGTGAAATGTCTGCAAAGAGTAAAATCATGTAGGACATACATACATATTTACATGTTTGTTTCTGTTGTTATTACAAAAGCTTCTAATTGTTTTTGGGGCAAATGTAATAATTATACACTCCTTTATACAAACCCACAAGCAATAAAACATGCACAAATTACATTAAAAAGTCGTTTTGAAAAACGTTTATTTGAAGCGCAATAATTTTGCAGTGAAACACATTGACAATTGACTTTTATCTTGAAAGCCGTTCAGGGCGTGTCTTTTTAAATGTAAGTATCTTCTTTTGGTCCAACAAAGTATCTACTCGGCCAACACTTGGCTCATGCTATGCCATTATGCACTGCTGTGGCCAAAAACAACAACAACGTAGCATTCAAGGTCGTCACACAAGTTAGGCTCAGCAGGCAGGCAAGCAAACAAAGTAAAAGATAAATGGAAATCATGAATGAGCGACTGAATGAATGAATGGCGTGGCGTGGCGTGGCGTGGAGGATGAGCATGAACAAATATAAACACATAAAATAAAAAGGAATAGGAATAAATAAAAGACCGAAAGGTCGATCAGCCCAGAGTTTGATAGTCTACGAGTCTGTTACTTTGTCTGTGCTGTTGTTGTTATCGCTAAGACGTCTGCAGCGCTTTCGCAGTTGCGTTTTCTTTATCTCCGCTGGCAATGGATGTTAGGAGCAGCACTTCAAAAGAATCCACCTCCTTCATTCCCCGTTCTTTGGCTATTTACAAGTACAAACAAGTAAGGAAGCCTAAGTTCGAGTGCAATCGAACATTAGATACTCAGCTGTATGCTTTCATTGTTTGTTTGCGTTTGTTCGATATAGGGTGTATTTTATATGAAACGAGTGCTGCATAAACAGGGCGCAGCCACGCCCATTTTCAAAATTTATATCAATCATCCAAATAAGCATACAAATATTATTGTTAGTGCAAAATTTCATCCCTCTATGACTTTTAGTTACAAAGACTTCACGTTACAAATTCCAAAAGGGTGTTCCAGAAATATCTTTGTTAAAAAGTAGGCGTGGTCATAAACCGATTTCAATACATTTTTGCGTGTCTATTAACACATGTTATAAAAGTGTATAAACCAAGTTTCGTCATAATATCTCAATTATTTGTCGAGTTAAAGGCTAAGAAATCTCATATATCCCTTTGTCTAAAAAGAGGCGGTGCCACGCCCATTTTCCAAACTTTTTTATTTTTTGTTTCCGGTCTATTGTAAAACTCATGTCACAAAATTTCAATGAATTATCTTTATATTTCACATAGATATCGCTTAAAATGGTTTTATTAGGTCACTTTATAATACACATATATAAAAGTGGGCGCGGTCGTCAACCGATTTTGGTAATTTTTCGTCCACACATTTGGCTAAGTAAATATATCACGCATACCAGATTTCATCGATATATCTTTAACGGTTTCTGAGTTATGGCTTATTAAACTTTCAATATTCGCTCCTTAATAAGTGGGCGTGGCACCGCCCATTTTCCAAAATTTTTGTAGTTTTTGTTTTATGTCCATAGTTGGACTCCTGCCACAAAATCTCAGTGATTGATCTTTATATTTGACAGAGATATCGCTTAAAATGTTTTTATTAGGCCCCCTTATATTTCCTATATATAAAAGTGGGCGTGGCCGTCAACCGATTTTGATAATTTTTCGCCAAAACATTTGACTAAGTAATTATATTACGCGTACCGAATTTCATCGATATATCTTCAACGGTTTCTGAGTTATGACTCATAAAACTTTCAATGTCTGCCCCTTAATAAGTGGGCGTGGCACCGCCCATATTCCAAAATTTTTGTGTTTTTTGTTTTATGTCCATAGTTGGACTCATGCGACAAAATTTCAATGATAGATCTTTATATTTGACAGAGATATCGCTTAAAATGGTTTTATTAGGTCACTTTATAATACACATATATAAAAGTGGGCGTGGCCGTAAACCGATTTTGATAATTTTTCGTCAAAACATTTGTCTATGTAAGCAAATTACGCGTACCAAATTTCATCGATATATCTTCAACGGTTTCTGAGTTATGACATATAAAACTTTCAATGTTTGACCCTTAATAAGTGGGCGTGGCACCGCCCATTTTCCAAAACTTCATCAAATTTCTTCATAAGGGCCCGAGCTCAATACGTGGGTAAAATTTTAAAACTCTAGCTATATTAGTGGCTGAGATACCAAATTTCCGATTTTTTCTATATAGGAAAAGTGGGCGTGGTCATGGTCCGATTTCGCCCATTTTCAATACCAACCGTCCCAGTCTCGATACCAACTTGCGTTCCAAATTTCATCAAAATATCTCAATTTTTGCGCGAGTTAGAGTGTTTACAGACGGACGGACGGACGGACGGACGGACGGACGGACGGACGGACGGACGGACATGGCTCAATCGATTTCTCTTTTCACCCTGATCATTTTGATATATATAAGTCTATATCTATCTCGATTATTTCATTCTGTTACAATCCACCGTTATGTGATTAAAACTATAATACTCTGTGTACTAGTACAGCTGAGTATAAAAATTTATAATAAAAGAAACACTGCGACAAAAGAAAAACGGAAGCCCCCATAGCAAAAAAGTCAACAACAAAATGTTATATACCATACAAAATAGCAAGAAATAATATCGGCGGCGGAATAAGTGTTGTAAAACTCATTTAGATACAAATTTTTATGCAAAGCTCTATCGCTCTTACTAAAAGCGTATTTCCTACATTGAGGCGCAATGGATCGGGAAGCAGAGTAAATAGTTTTTTGGATATTCACTGTTGTCATAGGCTTAGGTTATAAAAAGGTTTACTGAGTTTTTTTTTCCTTTCGAAAGATATTTGTCTTTGGAAAGACATTTGCCAGAATAGACTGGTTCAAATACATGTATGTGTATGTATTTGTCTAAATGCCGCCCAAACGCCTAAAAGTATGCTACACATATCAATCATCAGCTACAGATGTTTCGCAATTTGTACTTACAAGCTTTTGTGAGCTTTTGCAACATAAAAATCATAATCTAAAATTTGATTGCAGGATTTTATTACGTTATTTTTTATTTTTTATTATATTTATTATATTTTTTCATTATTTTTTGTTATACATGTTTTGCTTTTTTATTTCATTTTTTTTATATTTTTTATATTCTTATTTGTATTATTTTTATACTCAGCTGTACTAGTACACAGAGTATTATAGTTTTAATCACATAACGGTGGATTGTAACAGAATGAAATAATCGAGATAGATATAGACTTATATATATCAAAATGATCAGTGTGAAAAGAGAAATCGATTGAGCCATGTCCGTCCGTCCGTCCGTCTGTCCGTCCGTCCGTCTGTAAACACTCTAACTCGCGCAAAAATTGAGATATTTTGATGAAATTTGAAATGCAAGTTGGTATCGACACTGGGACGGTTGGTATTGAAAATGGGCGAAATCGGACCATGACCACGCCCACTTTTCCTATATAGAAAAAATCGGAAATTTGGTATCTCAGCCACTAATATAGCTAGAGTGATGAAATTTTACCCACGTGTTGAGCTCAGGCCCCTAAGAAGAAATTTGATGGAATTTTGGAAATTGGGCGGTGCCACGCCCACTTATTAAGGAGCAAATATTGAAAGCTTTATGAGTCATAACTCAGAAACTGTTGAAGATATATCGATGAAATTTGGTACGCGTCATATACTTACTTAGGCAAATGTTTGGACGAAAAATTGTTAAAATCGGTTGACGGCCACGCCCACTTTTATATATGGGTATTATAAAGTGACCTAATAAAAACATTTTAAGCGATATCTCTGTCAAATATAAAGATATATCATTGCAATTTTATGCCAGGAGGCCACCTGCGGACATACAACGAAAAACACAAAAATTTTGGAAAATGGGCGTGGCACCGCCTCTTTTTAGAAGCTGGAATATACGAGATTTCTGAGCCCATAGCTCGACAAATAATTGATATATAATGACGAAACTTGGTGTGTACACTTTTATTACTTGTGGTAATACATGTTGAAAATTTTAGCGAAATCGGTTGACGACCACGCCCACTTTTATATATGGGTATTATAAAGTGGCCTAATAAAAACATTTTAAGCGATATCTTTGTCAAATATAAAGATAATTCATTGAAATTTTGTGGCAAGAGTTCCACAATAGACCGGAAACAAAAAATATACAAATTTTGGAAAATGGGCGTGGCACCGCCTCTTTTTAGACAAAGGAATATACGAGATTTCTTAGCCTATAACTCGACAAATAATTGAGATATTATGACGAAACTTGGTTTATACACTTTTATAACTTGTGTGTTAATAGACACGCAAAAATTTATTGAAATCGGTTTATGACCACGCCTACTTTTTAACAAAGATATTTCTGGAACACCCTTTGGGAATTTGTAACGTGACATCTTTGTAACTAGAAGTCATAAAGGAATGAAATTTTGCACAAAGAATAATATTCATATGCTTAGTTGGATGACTGATAAAAATTTTGAAAATGGGCGTGGCTACGCCCACTTTATGCAAAACTCGCTTTATATAAAATCTATCAAACGCAAACAAACAATGAAAACATACAGCTGAGTATCCAATGTTCGATTCCACTCGAACTTAGGCTTCCTTACTTGTTTTATACTAAATTATTTTCATTTTTTTCTTTTTTTTATTTTTTTTATTTAATTTCTTTTATTATTTTTTTGTTTTGTTCTATTTTTTTTTTAGTTTTGTTTTTCTCTTATTTTCTTTTCTCTTATTTTCTTTTCTTTTCTTTTCTTTTCTTTTCTTTTATTTTCTTTTCTTTTCTTTCCTTTTCTTTTCTTTTCTTTTCTTTTCTTTTCTTACCTTTCCTTTCATTTCATTTCCTTTTCTGTTCTTTTCTTTTCTTTTCTTTTCTTTTCTTTTCTTTTCTTATCTTATCTTTTTTATTTTTCTTAGTTTCATCCTCTTTTATTTTTTTTTTTATTTTTTTTATTATCTTATTTTATCTTTATTATTTTTTTTTTGTGGCGAAGAAAATACCAAACACTTCAGAAAAAAAATCCAAAAATCGACGAATTTTTTTTAAAGCATGAAAGTTGTACTTTGTTCGACTTAAATTTCGTTTCCTTCTCACTTTGAGTATACCTTCTAAATCGATTTCAAGTCTTTTCGTTGTCGAATTCTATAAATAATTTTATAAAGTTTAGCAAAATATTAGAAAAAGGTAGTAAAGTGAGAAGCTCCAAAGCTAAAACCTGTCTTAACATTTTGCTATCAATTCTTTTCTATCAGCTCTGCCATCATTAAATAAAACCATAATGATTCTTTAGTGTTTTATTACCAATTTTTTCTGTTGGCTCATCAACGAGCATATGAAATATGAATAAAGAAAGAAAAAAAAAATGTATGACTCTTGTCTATAAGCTTTTACTTCCCGCTTGTTGCAGACACTCTTTCTATTTCTACGACAAGCCAGCAACAAGCAGCGCTTCTAGCACCACAAAAACAACGCGCAAATCAACGCAAATTACTTAATTTATTATCTTGGCATTGTGTTCGCATATTCGCACGCATTCAGAACGTGTTTTGTGCGTTAAATTGGCTTTTTAGCTGACTTTGGCTGCCTTTCTTCAGCTTCAGCTTCTGTTTAGTTTCTTAGCCGCTTTTATTTGGCGCTTTTTATTCTTTTCTCTTCTTTCTTTTCCAGTTATTGGCCACGCTTTTATTGTTTGCGCTTAACTTTTGTCCATTGTCCATTTCTTTGCTAAGTATTCTTTTCTCTTCATTCTGCTTTTTTCCTGCAAGTAAGTATTTGTTGGATTTTATATCTTCTTTTATTCTCAAATGTCTGTCGTTGATTTTGTTGCCTTTGTTGTTAGCTTTCTTTTATGTGTATGCACATTCTACGCTTTTTGTTGTTTTTGGCTTGTTCGTATTGTGTTCTATTGACCGGCTGGCTGGCTGGCCACTAGTTTTGTGTTTTATTTTTGAAATTACTTAATTTTCCGTTTGTGGCATTTTGTTTCACACATCGCACAAATTTTCAGTTCGCACTTCATTTCAATGGCTGTTGTTTTTGTATTCTGTTTAGTCATTATTGTTTTATTGTTATTGGCACATATATCATATATATATACATAAATATATCTGCAAATAAGTAAGTACCTACTAACTTAAAATTAACGTCGTGTGTTCTTCTTCGCGCTTCCTCGGAACCCCTTACTTACCAATGCGCATTTTGTGGGGCGCAAAACTTCTCTATTTGCATATTTGCTCTGCATATTTTTTTCCTTTTCTTCTATGCAAATTTCAGTTCATTCTACTTCTCGGCTTGTTCTCATTTGCTTATTAATTTCAGCTTCTTTGACAAATTAATTAAATTTCCTTCTGCTGTTGCTTTGCTTTGCACTTGATTTAAAAATCTTTGCTGTCCTTTTTTCAAACTTCGCGGCACATAATTTTTTCGTTGGCTGTCATATCCTGTCACACTCACACACACCCACATCCTTTTCAGCTATCACTTTGCATTTGCCTTTTCGCCAATTCAAACTTATGAGATTCAAGTTGAAATAAAAAGAAAATCAATTTAAATCCCAAAAAAGTTGGGTTGTCAGTTTAAATTTCACTTTCGGTTTTGGTTGCAACAAACAATTGTTGTAATGAAACTTTTCTCTGTGGGAAAACAAGCATTTTACGCAACTCAAACATTTTCGCATTTGCATTTTTCCAGCTTCAACTTGTTCAAACATGTGAAAGGACGGCTAACTTTACATACTAACATACATATGTACATACATACACACAAAACGAGTTAGTGCAAGCATATAAAGTAGCGTCGACTGCTGGCGGCAGAGGATTTTTGTTGGCATGAAGGTCGCAACGGCAGAGAAAATAATTTTTTTTTTTGATGGGAAACGATGGAAAACAACAATAGCCGATAACAAAGCGACTTTGGAGTAAAGAATAGCTCGAACTAAGGAAACAGCATACCGAAGAAAGTAAACAAAAGAAACCACACCATTCAAAGGAACTACAAACGGAAAAGAGCAAAATAGAAAACTAGAAGAGAACAGAACAGTACAACAAAACAAGCTTTTTGCCAAACAAAGAACCAGCGAAACGAAAAACCTTGGGGCAGCAAGCAACAGATGAAGCATGGAACAATGAGCCCGAAGGATTGTATTGGCGATGAATCGGCCATCGACTAAGAATTCAATTGTTTGCGCTGCTGTGCTAAATAGAAAAGAGGACACCAAGTGAAAGAGAGGATTTTAAAGCAAAAAATAAAAATAAAAAAATAAAAAATAAAAAAAAATAAAAAAGGAGTATAGAAAATGAAATGAGTAGCAAAAATTAAGAAATTCTCCACTACTTTTTGCCTTTAAAAGGAAATTTATAGAAAAAATGAACCCCGAAAGTTCACATAACCCAACCACTCGCCTTTGTGTGTGAAAATGAAAAACACACCGAGCTAAACTGCTGCTCATCATTGGAAAGATTGAAGATTTATGAGGCAATGGAGCTGGAGACGGCGAGTGAACGAGCATGCAAAGTTACTTAAACTGATTAAAGAGCCACCCAACGTGGGCTCCATGATGCAATAATAAAATGGTGGACGCAGCAGAGGACGGCTATTTTGTTTTTGGAAAAGTAAGCTGTCAAATTATCGCCTTTTGTTTTGATTTTGCCCTCTTGCACGTGTTATTCGTGGAAATAGCTTGTGTGTTCGCCTGTATGTTCGCTGGCGATTTTTCTGTTTTTGACATTCTTATCTACGGCCGTTCAACGGTAATCGCCTATTCTCTTTTAGCCGCTACGACCATATAGAATTATTGGATCATGGTGGGCTCTCTAGCTCAGCTATACAAATATACATACATATGTACATAGCGATGCGTCCGAGTTATTTTGCTACACGCCAAAGAGTTTTTGTGGCTTTTGGAGCATTGCACGGTTGACAAACGTCCGCCCCCCAGCTCCTCACCAATCACACGCAGAGCAACGCACGGCACACAAATAGACACAAGGACACACATTTTTGGGCAGCAAAGACAACAACAACAGTAGCAACAACAACAACAGCAACAACAACAAAAAAGAGTTGATATGACAACCGAGAAAAAGTACAAAACAAATGAGCCAACAACAAGGCCAACTTAGTTACTTACATTTTATGCAAACGGACAGCAGAATGTGAGGGGCATGTACAGGAGGCAGAGGAGAAAACGAAAGCGGAGTGGAAGTGGCAAAGTGTAACAATTTTTTTGAGCAGCAAAAACACCAAAAACAGAAAGCGATACGAGAAAATGAAATTTAGGCAAGCAAATACTTACTTGTTTGTACGCTCTTTTTCTGTGATACTTTCATTATTTTTATTTTACTCTGAGGGGTGCCTATTTCCGTTGATCCACCCACCCACCAGACCTTAATGGGCAACCGAAACCTGTCATTAGCACATGACGCCACCACCACCAAGCACAGCTTAACCCAAAACACCGCAACGGCCGTGCTCGGTTTTTACTTGCTTATGGTGGAGTGTTCCCAAGAGCGAGAGGCAGACGAAAGGGAAGTGCAAAACGGGTATATTGATAGCGCAACATAAAAGTGTAAACCAAATAGCAGGAGGCGGAACAGGAGTGGCTGACTGCCAGTGTCAGAGACAGCAGCAGCACGAGCAGGAGGAATAGAAGCTGCGCAAGAACAGATAAACAGACCAATACGGCGGAGGCAGAAGAGCAGTGAGGGGGCAGAGAGAACGTATAGTAATTTTGGACAAGTGACAGGCGTCAACGACCCAACTAACGGGCACCGAAAGCTCGAAAGACCGACCGACCGACCGACCGATCGACCCAGTGAACCAATATTCGACTGCGATAAGACCACTTCACATATCATAAGGGGATTTGGAGGACATTATAGCCAAAAGCAGGCATGAGCAAACATCCATGGACAAGGGATTTTTGTGGTTATGCGAGGCAGAGCAAGAAGGATGAAAAGACAAATACTTACAGAGAAGCCGGAAAAAAGTATTTATTTATGTCCTAATATAAGAGTAAGCTATGTACATATGTATAAGGATTACTTACATTTTAGGCAGCGCAAATAACGCCCCCATTTCAAGCCTAAGAATTGCAAATGAATTGGACGATAGTGGAGTGGAGGCGATGAGGCTGCCATGGGGGACACACGGGTGAGATGGTGGAAACACAGCAGCAAGAGGCATGTACATATGTACATATGTCAGTATTTACTTACTTGTTTGATTATGACAAATAAATGCTCAAATGCAGAAAAAGTATTTTCTGTTTGCTTTTGTTGTATTTGTCCTGATTTGCTTTGCTTTGCTTCACTGTATGGTTATGATCAAATAAGCATACGATTTTTTCTACTAAAGTGAAAAAATGGACAAAAGACAAAGAAGAATGTGGCAGGTGAGTCTTTGGTAAGAGGAAGTAGAATTGAATTGAAATTAGTAGAGCGAAAGTGAAACACTACACTGTTATAAATATTGGAATATTTTTTAAACTTTGATTTGGTTTGAAAGAAATTTAAAACTTTTTTGCGTTAAATTTTGAACCTTCGAAAGTTTAAAAGTTTCTTATTCCTTTTTGGTTTAAAATTCAGACTTACAAAAGTTCAAATATTTCAAAGTATTTTTTGGAATAAATTTTATACTTTTTTGGTTTAAATCTTACACTTTTTCTCATTTAACACGTTGACTGCCAACTACGAGATAACTCGTAGTACGATTTCCCTTACAGGAAGCCGACTACGAGTTATCTCGTACTACCTAAAACTGCCTCTTTTTGTGTAGCTACGAGGAAAAGCGTATTATAAGTGTTAGTATCGATAAATGGCTTCTGGGAAAAGAAAAAAATTTTGGGTTTGGCTTCCGTGAGCTTTTATTTTATTAAAAAATTCATTCAATATAATGGAAAAATTAACTGAAATACAAGAAATAAAGTAATATATTATTGTTTGTGGAACTTTTTAAAACAATTTTCCACACAAAGGGCTGGCTTCTCTGGGCAGGCTGGAAAGAAGTAAACAAAATACTATAGAAAGCAAAAATGATGTTTTTTTTAGGGAAAAAGGACCTACCTACTACGAGATAACTCGTAGCGTTTTTCCCCCCAGACGCCAGCTACGAGATAACTCGTAGGTCCTTTTTCTCCTGGAAAAAAACATCATTTTTGATTTTTGATGATACCAATGATCTAGAAATGGAGTTTTTAGTAAGATAATGTGAAAAAATCAAAATGTCATTTTTGAGCGGTTTTCTGAAAATGGCCTCGGCTGTCAACGTGTTAAACTTTTAAGGTTTAAATTTTAAACTTTCATTGGTCGTAAAATTTGGTTTCAACAAAAAAATTTCAATTTTTGATTTGAAATTCCAAATTGCTTTTTCGATAAATGAACAATATAAAAAGCTCATTTATAGTTATTGGACAATTTGAATGAATGACTGTGTGGCGTTGTTTGAATGGATAAATAAACAAACACAAAATAATTATGGAAACAGATAAAATGAAGAAGGAAGAAAAGGAGAAGAAGAGGATAGGAAAAAGAAAAGGATTAAGGGGATGTTAGGGGGAGAACAATATGGAAGAAAAGCAGAAAAAAAGGATAGGATAGAAGATACAATAGGGGAAAGCATGAGGAGGGTTTGGGAGCAAACATTTTTTTTAATTTAAATCAAAAAAAGGTTTAAATTTTAAACTTTTCAAAGTCTTAAAATAAATTTTAATTTGGAATAAAATCTAAACCTTAAAAGTTTAAAAATCTTTTAAACTTTTCAAAGTTTAAATTTTAATAATTTTTCGGTCGTGCCCTATATATCGACCAAAAAAGTTGTAAATTTATACCAAAATTTATTTGAGTGTAAAGAGAGAGTGCACAAGCGGTTCGACAGACGGCAGCGTACTTAAACCGAATTACCGTAACGCCTAATTCCGTCCGCATTGAAAAAATATTCCCTAAAGACATTTCGCACATGAATTCCGATTGTTTTGTTTACTTTTGGTTATTCTTTTTCTTCACTTTCCAGTCACCATAGAGATTTTCCAACAGAGTTGCCATTACAAAATGCCCTAATCCGCTAAAGTTCTGAGGTCTAACTCAATGGATAGTCCGGATTATCTCCAGTTAATTCTCATGTCAACTCGGAATTAACTAGATAGTCCGCATTATCGCTGACGTCTGTCAATGCTACAAGCTTCGATTGAGACTTGGGTTACAGTTTTAACAATTACTTACTCAGTTTTACTTGAGCTGGCACAAAAATGCTGCCAAACGCCGACCAATGGCTGCTCCAAGTACCTATTTCTATAGTACCTATTACTACATTCTTCTTTATAAGTTTCTGCATATAAAACACTTCTGCTCCTTATGTAGCTGCCAGATAAATGTTGTACTCATAGTACATATGTACATACATACATTTATGGTCTGGCACATCTAACTTGTCGAATACTCGTAATAAGGGCTTTGCTGGCTTTCAAGTAGAAGTTGCTCTCTTATTTTTATACCTTTCATGAGAATGAAATGGTATTATAACTTAGTGCCAAAAATTTTTTGTCGAAAGTACCAGAAGGAAGCGTGGGGGACCCACCAAAATATATACCGATATGGTCAGAATCACGAGCTGAGACGATTAAACCATGTCCGTCTGTCTGTCTGTCCGTCCGTCCGTCTGTGTGAACGCAAACTAGTCCCTCAGTTTTTGAGATATCTGAATAAAATTCGGAATACAGGTATGTTGTTATATGCAGCTGATCATTTGTCGGAACCGGCCGAATCGGACCACTATAACATATAGAAAACAACCGATTATTCAGATATAAATGAAATTTTTGGATGTAATTTGTGCATAACTTCCCAATTTAAACAGCTAAGGACGTGAAACTTTGAAGTAGACGTACCCATTTTGGCCCAAACAAGGTTACCGAAAATTTTCAAGATCGAACCACAATAACATATAGTTCCACAACATCCGATTATTCAGATATACACATTTTGGTGTATAACTCCTCCATTTTAATAGCTAACGGCCTGAAATTTTGAAGTATTTGTACCCATATGGACCCAAACGGGATTGCCGAAAATTGTTAAGATCGGACTACTATAACATATAGCTCCCCTACAACCGATTGTTCAGATATGGACATTTTGGTGTGTAGCTCCTCCATTTAAATAGCCAAGACACCATTTTTTCTAATAAATCTTTCCATAAATAACCCACAGAATTAAAATTATAAATTAAACTTAATCAGTCTATGTACATAAGTACATAGGTAACTTTTCATTTCCCCACTCATGAAAGGTATGAAGTCTTCGGTACGGCCGAAGACAGCCGCGCTTTTACTTGTTTTTTTTACAAATTTTTACACAACAAAAGCGAAACAACTACATAAAAGCATTGTTTGCTAAAACTTAGTATTTGTTTAATAAATTATACATTTTTATAGCAACCACATGTTCGTTATCGCAATTTAAGGCCATAAAAACCAAAAGTGTATAAAAAATATCTGCTTCTCGCTCTTTTGTTTGCTACTGTCACATGCACAGGCGAGCCATTTTGGTCAGAGAGAGACGCGCGCGTTTTTGTGTGACTAGCCAAAAGGGCCTTTAAATGTGGACGCAGCAAAATCCGGCCAAAGGAAGAGGAGTTATAAATTCTTGTAATAAATATCGTAGCCACAACATGAGTACATACAGTGGCGAGCATTAATGGATGAATGTTTCCCACTTCTGTGCACTCAGAGAAAAGTAGCGGGCTAAAATCAAACTGTGTCGAAATCGATTTAAGAATTACTGAAATTAAGGAAAAATATCTAGAATTTCAGTTTTTCCTATCTTGAAACAGGAATCGCATTCTTGAAGCAAGATATTAATCTGAAAAAATCTTGTTTTAAGAATGAAATCCCGAACTTAAGAATAAAGTTCTCGATTTAAGAATGAATTTCTTGATTTAAGAGTGTTCTCTGAAAATATATGCATATATACATACATATACACACACATAATTTTCATTATTCCTCATTGCTTTTTTTGTTCAAACAAAAAATTTTTTTTAACAAAAAAATAAAAAAAAAATCACATACTCGTACAACGTAAAAGATATTAAAATATTGAGCATCGTTCCATTGGACGAGTCCCAGCTGTATACATATGTACATACGTCTAGGGTTGGATGGAGCTCGTCGAAGGAGTATGTACATACATATATTATACAGACGCTGCGTCTGGAGATTCGGATGAAATGCATACATAACAAAGCAGGAAGATTACGAAAGTCTGAGGAAATGAAAAAAAGGGTGTTATTCATTCGCTATATGTATGTATGTACATATATCAGTGATGCACAGCGTGGACTGCGTTGCCTTTACACGCATTCATTGATTGCTAGCAGCGTACACACAACACTCCCTGGAACTCTTGTGTACATGACCAGTCGGAAATTTGATTGCACTTCTTAAACAACACGAATATGAAACGCTTTCCTTTCTTCGCAATGACATTGTAATATTAAATTAAGCGCTATTTGCAGCAAGACAGATACTTTCAATGCTTTTTTGTAACGCTTTATCATCTAAGAAGGACATCTAAATTTCCGATTGGGTACATATCTGTGTTCATATCGAATAATAGCTTATGTCGAAAGGCGAACTTTCAATATATTCGTAAATTTGTGTAATTCTTTTTCCGTAAGCTACTGTTCCATATGTACGCAGATTTATGTATACATATAAGTACAGTATACAAACAATATTAATATTTTAATATTATATTATTTTAGATACACGATGTGATGATAAGAAGTTTAAAATATGTGCAAAACGAGGATTTAAGAGAAGTCATTACCCCGCTAGGATTGAGAGTGGAGTTTCGTGCGAAATTGTTTGCATGGAAAAAACAACCATCTTCAGATATTTAAAATAAAAGAATTTTTGCATCAAAATGAAAGTGTTTATGTAATATGTTATAAAATAAATGTAAAACGGTTTCGCAAACATTTTCAATCATATGAAATTGTCCCTCGAGTAAGTGCAAAAACACAAAATGTACATATGTATTATAAATATTTGTAACTTTAACTTTGTTATATAAACAATGGAAAATCTCTTATCAGAATTAAATATTTCTAATACTTATAGTTATAAGTAGTTATAGTTATACCTTAAGAATTTTTTGTATAAATACATATTTCTGTTTTTATAATATACAATGTGTTGCGGAATATATGTATATATGTATATGTATATAAACATTTAATTTTATATTATATATATTACTATATATATATATTGTGTACATGTCCGAAAATAAAACAAAATAAAATACAATGCATTGAAATGAACAATTTTATTTTTTTATTTTGTTAGGTGGGTTAAATGATTTCGAATTTCGAAAAATTGGAAAATAAATATAAATAAAAACTAAGTTGAACAATCTTCAAATAAGATTTTACATTCACAAATCAATCATGGGTAATGCTGAAAATAAGTTTATATAGGCTTATTTCAAAACTGAAAAATTCTTAATATAAGCTTTTTATTACCAAAAATATCGTCCTAAAAATAAGAATATATTCTTGATTTTAGCATTTCCGAGCTTAACAGACTTTCATAACGTTTTCGGCTTGATTCAAGCCCGCTATACTGAAATTTAGCTTACTTTTTCTCTGAGTGTGCTTATGTGTTCATAAAACCTAATCCAAGCGCCTAATTTCAACCAAATTTTTTTTATTAATTAGCATATATATTATTTTAATAGAAAACATACAAAGAAATTTAATTCCATCTTGATTACCACGTTTTTTAGGGCGAAGAACTCGAACATCCACATTCATCCAATTTTGCTTGTGAGGAAAAAAATTATTTGGTATGGAGTAATATTATGTCCTCCGTAGCCCCTTATATTTTGGGGCTGTTTTAATGTGCGTTGGCATGCTTTGCTTTAGTTCTTCTGCTATGGTTACCCTTGGTTTCTTAGCCCGTTCGTCCTCAACTCGCGGCCAAAGTTGATTAAAATTTGTGGGAACTTGTTCGTACACAGCCATCCTCTTTTTTAAAAATCCCATAGATTTTCGATGGGATTAGGATCTGGGCTTTGGGCAGCCCACTTTATCACACCAAATCATTGGCTAGATAACCAGTTTCGCATGATTTTCGCCTATTTTTGGGGTTACCGCCTTGCTAAAATAGCACCTCGTCTTCGGAATATGCGCTTATTCCGGCGAACTCAGGCAAATCTATTCTTAAAATATGAAGATAATCTTCCTTTTTCATAGCTCCACTTATTTTTATTAATGGATCGAGTTTCCATGAAGTTAAACAGCCCCAAACCATAAAATTGCCCTATCCATGCTTTCCAGTTTTCTTTAATTGGTCTTTTTGGAGTGTTTCATGTTGCCAGTGCCAAAAGTATTGTTTGCTATCAGACTGGAGAAGAGTTATATGGTCAGACGAAACAAAACTAAATTGCTTCCAGTCGGATGGAAAACAATACTTTTGGCACTGGCCACATGAAACACTCCAAAGGCACCAAGCGAAGAAAACTGTGGAGGAAATTATAGGGGTTGGGGCGGTTTCACCTGATGGAAACTTGATCCGTTAATAAAAATAGGTGGAGCTATGAAAAAGGAAGAATGTCTCCATATTTTAAGAATAGATTTGCCTGAGTTCGCCGGAATAAGCGCATATTCCGAAGACGAGGTGCTATTTTAGCAAGGCGGTAACCCCAAAAATAGGCGAAAATCATGCGAAACTGGTTATCTAGCCAATGATTTGGTGTGATAAAGTGGGATGCCCAAAGCCCAGATCCTAATCCCATCGAAAATCTAGGGGATTTTTAAAAAAGAGGATGGCTGTGTACGAACAAGTTCCCACAAATTTTAATCAACTTTGGCCGTGAGTTGAGGACGAATGGGCTAAGAAACCAAGGGTAACCATAGCAGAAGAACTAAAGCAAAGCATGCCAACGCACATTAAAACAGCCCCAAAATATAAGGGGCTACGGAGGACATAATATTACTCCATACCAAATAATTTTTTTCCTCACGAGCAAAATTGGATGAATGTGGCTGTTCGAGTTCTTCGCCCTAAAAAACGTGGTTATCAAGATGGAATTAAATTTCTTTGTATGTTTTCTATTAAAATAATATATATGCTAATTAATAAAAAAAAAATTGGTTGAAATTAGGCGCTTGGATTAGGTTTTATGAACACATAAGCCCAGAAGTAGGAAACATTCATCCATTAATGCTCGCCACTGTACATATGTACATATGTACGTAGGCAGGCAAGTGTTAGCAACACTAGAAAATGGGAGAAAATGAGGATGGAAATGCATGTCCTTTGTAAGTAAAAATAGTGTGTTAAAAGGAGGAATATTGGTAAGCAGTGGTGAACAAATGTCCAACACACAGTCAAGCCAAAACAAACGCAGCCCAACTTAACCCGCCGTTCGCCGTAGTGCAGCCCAATCCAACGCATCCCAGTGAAGCGGGGCTCAGCTAAGCACAACTAGCCCAATTCATTGTGCTTAGCGACAGTTTGGCTAAAAAAAAAATAGTTGCGCGCTTCCCTTGCGATTTTGCTTATAACGCGCGAATATCGAAAGCTTTCACACTTTACAAGTAAGCGAAGCACTGCAATGGCTTTTACACTTCATACTTTACTTCATTTGCCATGCTCATCGTGCACTTGTCGTAGAGCATTCACCAACCAACCAGAGGCAGCTGCAGGGCCGCAACGGTGGCAAGGCAAGCAAGAGTGCAACGCGACGCAACAGCTGCAGTGCATTTTGGCCTGAAAACTTAATTATGAACACCAGCAAGAGTGCAGAAGAATGACAAGAATCACCAAAAACAACAACAACAAGTATAAAACAGCAAGTATAAAATAATAAAAACAAAAGTCAAGTCAATGTAAGCAAAACAACAGCAACGTAAACAACTGAAAATGCACATAACATGTACCCCGTTTGCCCATTTGCCCGTTAGTCAGTCAGTCAGTCAGTTATGTAGTTAGTTAACAAGTGTATATAGTTCTTCGTGCTTGTTGTCCTTTCGTGTTATTGCGTTGCTCCTGCGCTTGTTCTCCCACTGCGTGCTTGTCCTCGTGGCTCGTGCTATTTTGCTGACGCTTGTATTGATGAAGCTGCGCGAAATTTTCGCAATCATTTTTTGCTGTTGAATTGCAATGAGCATGCCACCAGCAACCAAAAGTAGTGAGCTTTGACGAAGGGGCGAGGCAAGGCAGGGCAGGGCAGTCAGCGCAGTCAGGGCTTGCGTCTAAACTTCAACACAAATTGCTGACACTTTCTCGCATTTCCTACCAATGAATTTTTGTTAATAGGAAGTGTTTTGCGTTATGCGCTTCACTCGCCAGAACTAGTCGCAATTTGTTATGCAAAACCGTTGTGTTCGACAATCAAAAACAACAACAAAGTTCGCACTTGGAGTGTAGAAGAGGCTATAAGTAAGGCGAGTTAAGTGAGTTTACGGAGTGAAAACAAAAAATGAGTTTTCAACGAAAGCGACAAGTACTTATGTATGTACATACATATGTATGTATGTATGTAAGTAATCAATTTAAGGATTTTAAAAGAACATTTGTGTCTATAAAAGAAAAATCTCAATTTGGGTTCGAAATATATATATATATGTATATATTTTAATAGCGATCAACTAACCCGATCGTCAGAGCCCTAGTAAGCCTATTAAATACATTATACAGCTACATACTATATTTGCAATTTAGAATTATTTTTCTTAAAACTTCTTTGTTTATATTCTGTGATGCTTTCCTTGGCATTCAATTTAAGAAACAATACGGAGAAACGTAACAAATTGACGGCAAGGGACATGATCAAGGTTCGCGCATTCCGCGTTTCATGTACAAATTTGTATGTAGATCCGCACATGTACCTACGTATGTATGTATATATTAAAAGTATATATGTAAGTAAGTTTCTCCGTAAGCTTGTTTATATTTTGTGCTTTGTTTATTGCAGATCGCCGCTGGTTTTCTTATATGAACATTACGCATTCCATTTGTGTTTTATTTTGCTTTGGAACGTACATATGTACGTATGAGTTGTATGTAGGCAAGTATGTATGTACACATGTATGTACATTAAGGTGGAGTGAAATTTTTTTTTTGGAAATTCAATCTGTTCTAAAGCCAGAACGGCACCTTTCTAGCCCAGAAATAAGCCTGTAAAATTTTATTGACCTACTCGCATGTTTAGAGGTGCCCCCAGCCCCGCAAAGTTGAAAGCAACAAGCACGATCTGGTACAAATGTGAAATTTCTAAAATTATAAAATCAAAAAACGAAGTATGAGGATTGATAAAGATGGCTAAGCAGAGTATTAAAGTGAATTTTTATTTTTTGGAAACAACAACAACAAAAGTTATTAAAGGTCAGAGTTTATATTATGCATTTTTTAAATTGCAATTACTTAAAAACTACTGAACCGATTTCGAATATTTTTATACCATTCGATAGGTATTTTGATTCCCTTTAATTTAATATACATTTTATATTGGTTCCATAACACCACCCTGCGGGGGTCAAACCCCCTTTTACCCCCCTTACTTTTCATACATAAAATGTATATCAAATTTAAGGGAATCAAAATATCTATCGAATTGTATAAAAATATTCGAAACCGGTTCAGTAGTATCAATCCTCATACTTCGTTTCTTGATTCTATAATTTTCAAAATTTCATATTTGTACCAGATCGTGCTTATTGCTTTCAACTTTGCGGGGCTTGGGGCAGTTCAAAACGTCATCCTATCGCCATAAAATTTTGTGGGGTTCATTAACTCATATAAAGGCAACTTTTCATTGCTGGTACGTTCAAAAAAAGAACAACAAAAAATCTCCATATGTTTTCACTCCACCTTAATGTACATCTTTCTGGCGAATGACCTCGATTGAATAGCAGGTGAGATGTGAGTGATGAAATAATGAGCTTCTCCCTTTTCAATTTCCAGAGAAATAAACAATATTCACGGTCCCATACATTGTATGAACAACGCAGATACACACACGCACATATGTATGTATGTATAGGCCAACATATGTTTGTATGCCCAGCATTCAACGTCATTCATCCATCCGAACCAATGGACCTCGCAGGCGTCATACGTGTGTATTGCTCTAAAACCTTGATAATTTCAACGGCGGATGCCTAATTTGATGCTGAGGGGCGCTGAAGCAAGGAAGCAGAAGTCGAGAATTAAATAAAAAATATGTACATAAATATGTATGAAGAAATGAATTATTTCTTTGCCTTACTGCCTATTCATGCCCAAAGATGAACGCTGGTCTGCATAATGCGCAACATTACGCTTGAATCCGTTACTTTTGCCATACAACACGCGCACATTGGACGTCTTCGGGCTTGTGTATTAAAGGGCTGCACGAATGGATTCGAAACGACCAACAAAATATTCGCGGCCGTCCAATTACAGTACCTACTTGTTTCTGTCGTTTTAGAATAAGCGCAAGTAGAGCACAACCATAAACAGAACCAATACAATACTTATTCGTAGCGACAATTACATGACCTTAAAAAGGTTCTGCAAATAGTGTACACTACTTGCGAATACTTCGAATATAATCGAAATATACATATGTATGTACATATTTTCATAAACACACATTCAGACGTTCAGCAAAATTACGCTGGTAGTGTGAGTGTGTGTATGTGCATACCCTGCAAAAAAATGTGCGATCAATCCCGAAAGAGATTTGTCCTCGATTGATCTCTTTCGAGAACAATCGGTCCACAATTAGTCCCCGATTGTTCCCGTACGGGTATAAATGTAGATTAATCGCTTTCATTCCGAACGGGTACAAATCTAGATTCCTTAAATGTAGAAATTTTACAAAAATATGCAATGTATTTAAAAAATTTTAGAACAACCGGTAAAACGAATTGAACACCCTTTTTTAATAACAATTTTAACAAAATGTTGCCTAAAATATCCAATGAAAAAATCCTACAAAAGCAAAACATTATATAATCTTTATTTAAATATGCATGAACATTTACAATTTTTTAAGGAAAAATCTACATTTGTACCCGTTCGTGCTGAAAGCGATTGATCTACATTTGTACCCGTTCGGGATGAAAGCGATTGATCTACATTTGTACCCGTTCGGTATGAAAGCGATTGATCTACATTTGTACCCGGTCGGTATGTTAGTGATTAATCTACATTGGTACCCGTTCGGGTATACAAGTTGAACAATTAGTCTCTTCATAGGACATGCTCCAACAAATGCGATCAATTCACTCCATATAAAGGGATGTAAAATTGTATTAGTCGCATGCTCCCTTGCGATTGAACCCGGACACGTCCCGGATTAATCGCATTTTTTGCAGGGTATGCATACACACTAGGGCGGGTCGATTGGTAGCGGCCAAAAAAAAAATTAACAGGGACACATGGCGATTATGAAAATTTGGGTAATTTCAAGCTTTTTTTGCCCAAGAAACAATATGTCTAAAATAAATTTCGAACCTGTACTGAGTTTCTGTAACTGAACTCTATCAATAGTTTCGACCGAGTGACGTCATAATGACGTCAATCGATAGATTCTCACTTGCTTTTTAGGTGGTGACAAAGTGTGGAACGTATTAATGTGACGTCATTTTGATCGACAATTTTCGCGATTTTGTTACAGAAACTCACTTCAGATCTTTTTACGATCTACATATGTACATATTACATATTTCCAACTGTTGTATATATTTTAAAATAACTCGGTAACCAATGCTTCGATTCTTTTGATTATTCAGCAATAGTTAGGAAACTTATTTGGCAACAAGACTTGGTGGTCAGTTTTTGAAATTAAAAAAAAAAAAAAAGAATTACTCAAAAGTTCAACTTTTGGAAATAATCGCTGTTTTCCACGTTCTCATATGTTTATTTTTTGGTCCACCTTAATGCCATATGCACATTAAATATACAAACAAACCAAAGAAGCAACAAGGTTTTGCGAATACTTCATAACATGGTTATTATTATGTTCTACTCGATCGTGCCGAATAGTGTACACTAATCGCTCCAACAGAAATAGTATTTGTATTCCAAATGAAAAGTATGGGTTTTATTCGTAGTTGCATTGAAATTGTGCTGTGACTAATTGTACAATGCATAGAGTATTCGAAAATATAGAAGAGGCAAATGGTATTGTGCAGAGGTCTATTGTGTATGTACATACAAGCAGCAGGCAAGATGTATGTATGTATGAAGGAAATGAGCAATGGAGTGAGTCAAAATGTACGCATGAGAATCCGTCAAACTGGAGCTGAACTCAAATCTTGGGAAGTCGTGTTTTTGCTTTAGTTTCTTAGCTCAATTAAACCCTGCAAAGGGCACAAGTTCGATTCTTGGCAGGAGCAAAAGCAACCTGATGAGTACTAGGGGGATCTAAGGTGAAATAGCTGTACTTAGTTACATCCATGCTTAAAATTTTTTTTTCTAGTTTCTAAAAAATAAAAGATGGGATGTTGTCGGTGCTAGAAGATTCATCTGCATTGCTTTAACCACAGTTAGTTCCAACCTTTCGCTAAGAAGGCCACAGAGTCCAGGGCACCGCTTTACTTAAAGTGACCATCGCTAAGACAATTTCTTTTCACAAGCAGATACTTAATGTACCTATAACTTCTCGTCACGAATACCATGTACTTGTTCTTACCATGTACATATATTATTGTTTCTCAATCCTTAAGTACTTATGTATTTTAGTTTTTAATTACTCACCTTATAAACATCACCGTACGTGCCCGAACCGATCTTCTGTATGAGTTCGTACTCATCCTGCGGATTGCGACGTGATATATCCGAGCTAAGCAGATTGGCGGCATTATGGTGGCCGTGCGCCATATTGTTGTTGTTGCTTTTGTGGATATTGACGCAGTGATTTTGAAGACTCCAAGTTTATGGAGCGATTTGCGTTTTTAAGCACTGTTTTGAATAATTTTGTTTTTGATGTTTTTTTTTATTTTATTAAGCCAAAACTCACGTTCTTTTTTTTTAAATATGCAATTCGGTGTAAGATTTTTTGCAAATTTAAAACTAATTTTTATGCTATTGATACGAACTTGCTTAGCTTTTTTGTAACTACAAATTTTCTGCTAATTTTTCAACTTTCTATTAGATGCTTTAAAGTACATATTTACTGCAATTAGTTAAATTTTTTGTATTTTTTTTAAACACTCATACCTAGTACTTGTATGTATGTATGGGCATGTAAGTACCCTGCAGGGAAAATCTCTAGTTCGGAACTAGGTCGCCTCTAGTGCATTTTTCGACACTACTAGTGCGAGCTAAATCTCTTTTGCATATTATCAACTGGCGAATTTAACACGGCGATGTCCTAGGCGGTGTCAATTGTCACTCTCTGCACATTTTCGATAGTTCCGAACTAGTACTAAATTCTACAGTTTACACTAGTTCGTTTATTGGCACAATTTCTATAGTTCTGAACTAGCTACAAGTACCTACAATTTCTACAGTTTTACATCTGCCGCTTAAGTGCAGCATTCCGCACACTTCATGCAAATGGCGCGATGGCCGACTGGCTAACGCATGTGCGTTTCAATCTGAGGGGCGCGGGTTCGAATCCTGTCGGTGTCAATGTGGATGATATTTTTTTTTATTTTTTTTTTAATAAAATTTTTTTTTGTTTATTTATTTCATAAAAATCACTTCGAAATTGAATACAAATCAAAGTGTGTCTTATAATGGTCAGTCAATTCACTCCTTCTGAACTGGTGAGGGTCTAACTAAAATTGATCTAGTTCCCCTTTGACACCTTTTCGCTAGTTCTGAACTAGAAATTTTGCTCACTAGTTATTGAGTTCCCTGCAGGGTATTTATATAAGCATACACAGCTAGCCAGCTCCTAGAACAAAAGTACCTATAAAAAAAACAGATGAATAAAACCATTAAAAAATTTATTGCTTTTGTCGAATTGTTTGTATGGCTGTATGTACATGTTTTTACAAGCAAAGCAAACAATGCAACAAGATTCCCAGCATTCGGTGACTAAAATAGCAACAACACGTCACACATGAGCGTGCTGCGAGAGTTCGATGATTTTATTTGATCGCGAGATCGCCCACCCAACCAACCGACCGACCGACTGCCGGAACGACTGCTAATCGCAACCAAAAAAATGTGTTCAATGTGTTTATGGGCCGTGGCTATTATCGGTGCACTGTCACCACCTGCTTGTCAATTGTCGCCGTCGCGAAACGTTGGGAACTGTGCCAAAAATGTTAAAAAATTAAAGAAACGTTTTTTTTTTTTAATATTGTTGGAATCTTAGGGGATTTCCTCGACGTGTTTAATGAATTAGCCGGCGACACGAGACAATATTGATCGACTGCCCGACTAAATTAGTCATTGATTTCAACATCAATATGTACCTATGGATGTATGTACATCCAAGCATACATATGTATAAACTATATATATACATACTTATATGAACCTCAATTGTACTAATTACTAGGTACTTAGTACCTTAATTACCCGGTAGTACTTTGCTTTGCCTTATAATTTTCAAGATTTCTTAGGGATGCCAGTTTTTATTAAGCTGGGTTGATTTGGATTTTCTACATATGGACCTTAGGACAAGGCCATTAATCCTCAATATTATGGTATTTATTCTAATCTGCACGATCTGGATAACGGAATTTTTTCGGATCTACAAACGACTGAAGAACGTTCCATCTCACAGTGGTTGCTTTGTCTTAGAGGAGCACTTTAGAGAAGAGCAAATGGATTTAATAACTACTTAAGTCGAATATCTGGCCTAGAAATAAAACAGAAAGGTATTTTATATTGAAATCCTGAAGTCATCAAAGACCAATATTTGAAATTTTAATTACATACCTAAACTATGTACATATACTAAGTACTTATTTAAAATCCAATATTTTTTATGTTGACCCTCAGCCAGGTTAGGACAGCTTACCAAAATCCTACTGCGCAAAGTTTTTTACTTAAGCACTTTACTTGCCACTGTTCCAATCAATTCAGCAGGGATCGGCTGGTCATTAATGGTACTCAAACCACAATTTTTACACTTTCAGTTTTAATCCTTTTCCAAATTCTCCAGAATGGTTATTGTTTGTATTAGTTACCACATTTTCCTCTAAATCTCACTTTTACTTGTTCTGCATTGCCAAAAGCACACAAAACTGCAATGGAAAACAGACGGTCATAAACACAAACATGAATTTCGTAATAAAGTGGAACACATATATAAAACCAACACAAATTTACAATTAATTATTGAATTTTTAAGCGCTGACGGAATAGTGCATCTCTGGAAGATTTTCAGGCCAGAGAAGCAGCTGACTCGCTGGCTGGATAATCATATGGGCAAGTGGCTGACGGAGCAGGCAGACAAAACCATTCACGGATAGAAGTTGGATGGCTGGCGAAAACAGGGCGATGTCGCTGCTGCTACTGCCACACATACACTTATATATGATGTATTTTTTATGCACCAATCTCTTCCAAAACTTTTTTCATTCGCAACATTTTCACTTGTTATTATTCAAGAAATAAGCAAAGCGTGAAGGATTTGTTATTAAATTTGTAGAATACAATTGATTTAATTATCTAAAATTGTTGTTTTGTGGCCAAAAAGAACATTTTCCATTTTCTATTCGCGAAACGCGACGCAGCAATCGAAACAAATGACGACGACGACAACAGCAAAACGAATTTTTGACAAATGAGACGATCAAATTCGCTGTCGCTGCTTGGCTGCCTTCGCTGCTGGCGTTTTTTGTGCAGCGCTGTCACGTCTTTCAGATTTGACAGTAAACTGGGTTTTGTGCTGTGCGGATACATTGTTGTATTTGGGTGTACGATAGGTACAGAGTGGCAGCAAAATTAGTTAAAAAATTTTATTATTTAGAGCGCGGTATCGGATCGACGTTTTTGGTTTTTACCGAAAGTATACCGAAACCTTGCCGAGCACATGTATTTCAATTGGCACTTTCACATTAGTGTTGCATACATGAAATCGGAGCGGATTAATTTCGGTATACCGCAGCGCGGTAAGACCGGTCGGTAAAATTTGAGGAATTACTGCATTCATTTTTGCGGCGTAATAAAATAAGAAGAACGAAGTCAGTAAAAAACTCGTTTCGGCTATAAATTTAGCAAGTTATAATGTCTTCGTCTTCGCTAGAAGACATTATTGTTATTATTGATTGATTTGTTGAAGTTAAAAATTTTGTTTTGCAAATTTCGATGTTTGTTTTCCTATTTTCTGCCGATAACGCACCGAAAGTATTCCCACAAGTGTGAAAAACACAGCAACGCGGAATCGTTTCGGTAAGCTGGAAATACTGAGCAAAAAATATCGGTCCGATGTCGTACCGAGTAATGTGAAAAGGCCCTTAAGAATGAAAAAATGCTCTCGTGCGAAAAGAAATTTGCACATGTACATAACGCAAAACGCAATTCCATTGCATTAATTAACAAAGTCTGGGCACGGGCCATCTTCCATCACTGGTACATATGTAAGTAGATACCTTTTTTGTTTATTGAGGGTAAGGCGGAGAAAGAGCAAGAAAAAAGTATCGGACGGTGAGTGGAGCTAAAAAAAAAAATAAACTAAAGCGGAGCCAGAGGAAAAAACCAAAGAACTTATGGCCTAAACAGAATCAGTACTTCTCCGTCATGACGGAAGAAACTGACAGCTGAATAGACTGTGTATATTTTGCTCGTGCTACGCTTCATTGGCAACGTATCAGTCGCCGGATCCGGCATACTTTGCCAATTTTCTATTTTGCCGTACGTCAGTAATATAAGATGTGTTCGGTGAAGGCATTAGAGTACTCTAGTGCAGAAAATTGCGTTCGATAACTCGTTTTGTACTGAACTGTGCAGAACTGTGTTTTGTAAACAACTTAAAATTAAATATAAGTATTAAATTAATACTATTAATACATATTCCATGCGATTTTGCTCTTAGCAATTCGTTAATTTTCGTTTTTGACGCCTTTACATAAAACTTCTGTGACAAATGTCTGATATTGTTCTACCCTACACTTTTAGTGCATTCACCGAACACATATTTTATGTGCCACTCTTTCCGCTACGTACGTCCTGTCAGTCGAAAACGACGTACGTCATGACGGAGAAGTACTGATTCTGCTTAGCGCTTTATAAGTTCTCTGAAAAAACTTGTTGGCAGCGGAGTAACTGAAAGAAATCCTTTGTTCCGGGGCCCTGCTATAAAAGAAAAAAATTAAAGCGTGAATAACGGGTATTCATGAACATTGATGTGTAAACTGTTTCGAAATCGGATATTTATTCCCTTTTCCTTATTGATTTTTTCCTGGTTTTCTATGGATTAAAAGGCGACTATCGTTTTTGTAATTTTTTGCTGTCATTGTGACTGCTACTATTTTGTTGTTTTTGTTTGTTTTGGTTTTTGGTTTTTGACTTTTGATTTTTTATGTTGTTTTGTTTTGTATTGCTCAGAAACATGCAAGATCATCCGAGTCCACGTTTGACCCATATCTGGAGTCCCGGCCTAGGAATCATAAAGAGTAAAGCTCCGTGTAGAAGGGCTGCTCAACACCTTTCATTTGATACCAATATTGCTCAGAAACATTCCTGGTTAATCCGGGGTCACATTTTTGGGGACCCGATCTAGGACTCATAATGAATAGGGCTCTATGCGAAGGCCCTGCTCAACACCTTTCATTTGATACCAATATTGCTCAGAAACATTCAAGGATCATCCAGTCCTCATTTTGGCCCATATCTGGAGACCCGGCCTAGGGGTCACAATGAAAAGAGCCTCATATCGAAATCCTGCTCAAAACCTTTCATTTGATACCAATATTGCTCAGAAACATTCAAGGATCATCCAGTCCTCATTTTGGCCCATATCTGGAGACCCGGCCAAGGGGTCACAATGAAAAGAGCTTCATAACGAAATCCTGCTCAAAACCTTTCATTTGATAACAATATTGCACAGAAAATTAGATAGGTAGATGTAGGTATGCATATCCATACATTTGCATACATGTTCAAACAGGTTGGTCCTTTTTATTTTGCCTATTTGTCGCATTGTTGCAGAAAACAACTTCACTTCGCTTCGTTGCTGTTGTTGTTGATATTTGCATTTGCACGGCTATGCATGCAAGCATTTGTATGTACATGTCTATCTACCTACCTACCACTGACAATGCCAAGCGATTCACACGGACGCAGCAGTGCACTAACACAAAGGTCATTTACGTTTACGCGTAAACTTTACCTGTTTTTCGAAATCACTCGTAGCTACAGCAAAGATGTTTCCACATCAAAAACATGAGCCACCCTGTTTAGTTTTTAGAAGGTGATTCCCATTCAGTGTTGCCAGATTTTTTTTGTCCCAAATCGTCAATTTAAAAATAAAAATCGTCATCCATTTTTTGCCCCATCTGCGACAAATGCAATGATGTTGTTTTCATAAGGCACATCGTTTTCGATGAAATATTGTTTTATCGCATTATGTAAATTGATAGCGTCGCAGGTTTCAACACGGATCAAGCCAAAAAAAAAGTCTTTCACTGAAAAGTTTATACATACTCTCACTACAAGACAGTAATTTCATATTACTTATGTATATCAGTGGATTCATCAACGCATAATGAAAATTTAGTTGTTCGGAGTATGGCACATAGCGATTATAGCTGGTACTGCCCAAGAGCGTTTTGAATAATACTTGTTGCTTTTGTTCTTCCACACGATAAAGCTGCCACCGTTTTAGAATCGTCGAAACTGCTTTTTATACACTTTACAAGATCATCTACGGCGGAGAATAGTATATTATGTTGAGCAATGAATGCACTTATTCTATTCGTGTGGCAGTGCGCTCAGAACTAAGGCAATGTTGCATTTTAATGTAATAAAAGGATTTATGAAAACCATAATACCAGTGTTGGAAAAGGATTGAAGAAAACCAATCAGATTGCCTTAATTTTTTTTTAATTATGGAAATTTGTATAAAGTAATTAATTTTTATTAAGAATAAATCTATATTTTTCTGTACTTCCTAAAATCGTCATTTTGTGACATGAAATCGTCCATTCGTCATGGAGTCCAAAAATCGTCAAAATGACGATGCCATCGTCATTCTGGCAACGCTGTTCCCATTTCTCACTATTATAGCGACATCTGCACGTCGCGTCTGAATCGTAGAGTGTCTTGTATGGGAAGTTGAATAATTTGTCTCCAAAGAACCTACATAAGTCGAAGTTCCCCGAAAAAAAGATTGATCGATCCGCCATTTCAACCAACTTCTTGTATGTAATAGCTGAATTCCCGTGGCAGTGATCTAGATCCGGATACCAATTCTGCAAGCAAATGCGACAACAATTTTGTGATCCTGGTATTTATCTGGATCAAAACAACCTATTACAATCTATACGGATCCGAAATTTATACAGATCACAGAATTGTTGTTGCATTTGCATGCAAACTTCTTATCCGGATCTGGATCACTGCCACGGGAACTCGCCTAATTTCTAAGTACTAAATCTGGCTTTAACGATAATAAGAAAAACAACAAAAACGAAATATTTTAATTAAAAATTCACCATTAATTTTTTATTGATTTTTAAATTTTACTTAGTTTTATAATGAAATTTTGAACATCGATTTGCAATTTTCGTACTATATTTTTTTGTTTTTGTATTTTTTGTTTGTTTATTTGTTTGTGTACTGTGCAGTGTACATATAGTACGGTGTTTTGCTTGTAGTTTATAGGTATTTGTCTTAGTTTATTTATTTAATTTGTTCGTAATTGGTTAAACGGTAAACTAAAGTAAACAGTTGTACAACATAGATACATACATACGTATGTACATATACATATATAGAATTAGCATAAAAGAGAGCGTAACATATTGCACAATTAGAAAATATACATACATACATACATACATATGTATATAATATACATAATTATAGTTTTTTTTTCATCGAAGACTTGGAGACTTGAGAAGTGTGTTTTATAAAAACTATAAAACAAAAGTTATTTATGTACTTTTCACAATAAAAAATAGTAAACTTAATGGATACATACAAATATTGCAATTTATATAAATACATACATACATATATAAAATATTGATTATCACTCAAACGCAAAAATGTAGAAAACAGTTATTCGTGTAAGGCCACAAATGGCTATAAAATATACCTACTTAACAAAAAAGAAATATATAGTAAGAATTAAAATTAAAATAAAAAAAATGTTAATAAACTGTGTACAATATTCGATATTTTTTGTTTTTCTTTTTCTATCGTTTGATATTTTTTCGGTTCATTTTGCTATTTGGGAGTGTTTTACATACGTACATAAAATACATATATTTCGTGTTAGCTGCATGTTGTGCGAGTATTTAACGATAACGTTGTACAAAAAAAAAATAAAGAAACTAATACATAAAAAAGCAATGCGATAAATAGCAGCATGAAATATGTAGCGGGGTAGTTTTCTTAATTTCTGCAAGTTTCCAGAGACCGTTACTACTGCGGTGCGCTCATTGCGTTGCTCTTTGTTTTTGTTTTGCTGTTTTGCGTGTTTTTTCATGTGATTTAAAGCATTTAATGCTAACAACACCTTCATAATTTCCTTATACTGCGATCAGCGGCGGCAGAGTTAAGTTTCGATCTGTTTTAAGTTAATCGAAAAAGAGCAAAAAATAATAGATATGTTATTAGAGTAGATATTACAAAATTAAAGTTATTCAAACTGTATAGGCAGTAAAAAACACATAACAAATGCAAGTGAACTTTAAAAATGGGATAAACAAAACAAAGCAAAAGGAAATGCAGCGAAAGTAGTGCCTTTTTAACGAATGTTTTTCTCCACTACTAGGCAGCAAAATGACGTCCGATGCTGATGTAGAGGAAGGCGTTTGCCATTTCGTAGAATATAGCCGTGTTAAAAAAATGGAAAAAATACATATATGTATAGTTTAAAACTATATAACGTTCGCTGAGTGGAAGATTGCCATATCTCCAGAACTATTTCAGAGAAAATTCAAAACTTGGTAAAAAAAAAATTGGAATTAATTAAAGGAAACATTCAGTTTAGGTGTTAATTGGACAGTGAGCAAGCGGCCTTTAGTTTGTTGCCAATTTGTATAAAAGTGTTAGAAATAAACATTCATATGTATATATTAAATGATTTTAACAGTAAGTAAATAACTGTTGGGTAGAAATAATGATTTTTTTGGAGTTTAAGGTAATATTTAAACAGAGTACGGAGGACACATTTCACAGTTGTTTAATTAATTTACAAAACACACTAAAATTTAAAATTTATTCAAAATATTTGCAAAAAAAAAACTTTTAATGACGTGCGGAAACATATATCGTCGTTTAAAGTGCATTTTTGCGTAAGAGGTATTTTCATTTTCGAGTAAGGGACATTTTTGCCAAAAATGAGATTTTCCAACCCTGAGTTCCTGACGCTCAGCTCTATCGATCCATACCAAAACTTTGCAATTCTAACAACAAAAACGCATAATAACAGTAAATTTCATAATCGCTTATGAAGAGTATTCTTAAAATTTGGCAGCATTACCGCGTATAATTTCAGTTCATTCATACAAGCGAAGTTATATGTTATTAGATAAATAAATTAAATGGCCAATTTATATGAAAGGGAGCAAAAGTTAAATATTTTAAACAAATAATGTCAGGTAAATATCAAGCAGGTATTATTTTAAACAAATTAAATGAAGTTGCTAATTGGTAAGATCTGATACTACGTTTTTTTGCTACAATCTTTACAATTTTCCCAACCAAATTATGACTAAAGGTATCAAAAATTAAAAAAACAAAACAAGAAAGGAAGCCTCAGTTCGAGTGGAGCCAAATATTGTAAGCTTTCATAGTTTTTTTACGTTTGCTGGAAACACGGTGCAATCTATATAAAGCCCGTGCCGCATAAAGTGGGCGCAGCCACGCCCATTTTGAAAATTCGTATCAATAATCCGACTAAACGTATAAATATTCTTGTTATTATAAAATGTCATCCCTTTATGACTTTTATTTACAGAGATGTCACGTTACAAATTTCTGAAGGGCATTCGAGAAATATATTTACTAAAAAGTAGGCGTGGTCATAAACTGATTTCACTAAAATTTTGCACATATACTACCGCAAGTGGTAGAAATAAGTCCACTAATTTTCGTCATAATATCTCAATTATTTGTCGAGTTATGGGCTCCGAAATCTCGTAGATTCTTTTGTGTAATAAGAGCGGTGCCACGCCCATTTTCCAAAATTTTTCTGTTTATGGTCTTCTATCTATCGTGGTACAGTAGACGCTCACAAATTAGAACCACTTTGTTTTTAGGGTGATTCTAATTTCTGAAAAATTATAATTCCTGGACGTTTTTTTTTTGTTTCAATAAAACCTTAAAATTTAAGTCAATTTGCATTGAAAAACTACAATGAAATTTTGTCTTATTCAATTTTATTCCCAAAAACGAGAAAACAAACATATAGATATCCCTGTATACGAAATTTCACAAAAATATTTAAATCTGTGTATTATTACAGCTGTGTATAAAAATTTAATTTATTACATTGCGATAAAAACATGTTTTTTGTAGGCCATGATTCTTATGCGAAAATTTATAAGACATTCAAGTCAGGTTATAAACCAGATTGAACACGGATGTTCGTAATCCAATCCACAAGTCACCTCAAACTTACAAAAAGTAAATATCAAGATTTAAAACACTTAAAACAAGTGATGCCCTACGATTGTCATAGCTTTTATGACAATTTACCACATTTACCTTACGACTTCTCCAGCAATGTGTAAACAAAATTACGTTTTCTTAATTAAAAATATTAATTTTAGCTTTAAATTTAATATAAGTTTAAGTTTTGTTACTTTTTTTCTTTATAAAATACTAAAAAAAAGAATTATATTGAACATTTTGCCATTTCATAACCGCTTGTGCGTGGTTTTTGTGCCAAATAAAAATTGCACAACCGCACATGAAAAAAAGAGTCCTAATAATTCAATTTGTTTCTTTTTCTACACTAAGTTGATGTTTTAGCTAACAAACTGATCTACGTAACTATTTAAATTTAAGTTTGTACGCAGAAAGAAGTAACGGTTTTGAAATGAAACAGTTTTTTTGCTCTCCTGTAAAATTCAACCAATGTCCGCTACTCGAAAATGAAAATACCTCTTACGCAAAAATGCACTTTAAACGACGATATACATTTCATATAAACAGGAATTAAAAGGAATGCTGTATGTATATACAAGAGTTAACTTCGCAGCTTTCAACGCATAACAAAATTAAAAGCGTTTACTTGTCAATCAACAATTTTTTTCATTCAAACAATTAAATTTGTTAACTCAGTTCATTTTTTGTAACGAAATATAGGTAGTTATCAAGCAAACGCATGCAATTGTGGCTTACCCAGTAGATAAACGAGTTAACGAATTCAGCTTTTTTCAGCTTTGACGAGCTTCCTTCATGTCATACATATATATACCCTATATGTAGGTATACCCTATATCGCGTCTTTGTTTCAAACGCTTTCAACATGAAAAAATTACAAAATTGTTTTGCGCTTTGGGCTTTTGTCGGATTAGTACTAGTACTAGTTAGGCGAGTAGTTGTAATGTAGTTATTGCTGTAGTTTTCTTTTAAAAATCATCATCCTATTTTAACGAATTAGTAAAGTTGTTTGTTAGTGTTTTATTTTATGATTAGTACGAGTTTTCTGCAAGAGAGTTTAAAGCTTAATGCAGCACAAAGTAATGTAAAAAATCGCAAGCTAACGCTATAATTGATTACTTTTTTAATTAGAAGCTGAAAATCAAAAAAAATTATTGTTTGGCAGAACGTAGTAAATTTGCTATAAAAATAGGCAGTTTATGCGAAAATGCAAAATTAATATAAAAAAAAGCTTTTCTGTATTTTAAAAGCTGATATGTGAAAGTAAAGCTTTTAAAACAATTTTGTATGCGACATTTGAAAGTAGATAGTAAAAATAGCTGTTTGACAACTAAATGAGCTCAAGTGAACTGGAAAAACGTTGATTGCAAAGATTATTATTATTATTTGTTTTTTTTCAAGTACAAAGCAACTAAATTTATAGAAAAAAAAAAACAATTCATTGTATACAAATAAGAAAAATTTAAGCTTAATATTAACATTTATATATGTATTTCAATGAAAAAAGTTTAATGTGACAGTAAATCTTAAATAATTTTGAAATCAAATTATATATATTATGAACATATCTATGTATATGTATGTATGTAATTGAGACTAGAGTATATCTTGCTCTGTGAGTACCGGAAATGAGGCCCTGTGTAATGTTTAAAAATCGAAAGTAAAATGTGGAAAAGTGTCGAAAAACAGTGATTAAGGAAAGAACAAAGAAAATCAAAAGAGGAAAAAAATAAATTTCAAAAATTAGTACAAAATCAAAGTTTTTCGCGAAGAGATAAGAGATCTGATTTTGAAGTAGAAACTCAATATGGTGGGCGAGTTCGAGATGTGTTGACTCGCTATTCGACAATAAACGAGATGTTTTCGCGATTACTCCCAGTCGTAGGTTGCACCGATTTGTGATGGGCAAGTCCGAGAGTTTTTATGGTTGCTTTGAAAACGAGAGGAGCCTTTAGCGAATCCGATATGTTTTAGCGATTGCTTCGATTCACGGCTACTCGCGACTGGACTCGAATATGAAAGAAAATCATCCAGAGCTGTGGGGATGTTTGCACAATTGAATAAAACAACCCGGCCCGCCCATCGCTAATCTGGTGAGAGAGCGGCTTTCATGTTTAAATTTTCTGCTTTATTTACTTATGCTAAAGCTGAAAAAAATCCAAGTTGAAAGAGTAACTCTTTAAGAGTTAAGTGTTAGCATATCAACATTTCAAATTGTTTTTTTTTTCTCTCTTACAAAACCAGATCCTCAATTTAATCTAAAAAGTCATACATATGTACATAAATACATGCTCCACATTCTACTTACAGTTCCATTGAAAGTACTGTTGGGTTGGGGCATGCTTGTGGTGCGCGTATGTGACATTGTTTGTGGCAAATGAGATTACAGTCCCGACATTCGTAGCCCTGCTTGCCCGGTCGTCGCGGTATGGACTTCATGCAGACCATGCACTGCAGGCCACCGCTATTTGAAAAGGATTATACGATTACAATTGAGCATTAAACACTTTCAAAGAATAACAGCAGCAACACCAACAACAACCGCAACTCACCCGCTCAAATGTTTGGCAATGAAGGTGTGATCATTATAAATGTGCAATTTGGTGCCCTTGCGGCGCCATCGTGGACGTTGTGCGATTGCTAACGGTACAATGAAATGTCTAGAGAAGAGAGCCAAAATCAGATCAAATTAAAAAACAGCAAAAACAATAAAAAAATGAGTAGTTTTTAAGTACTTTTATAAGGACAACGAAAATTTAACGGTCACTCGGACTGACTTACCGCTTTACGCCATTTTC
This sequence comes from Urophora cardui, assembly GCA_960531455.1. NCBI lineage: Eukaryota > Metazoa > Arthropoda > Insecta > Diptera > Tephritidae > Urophora > Urophora cardui. The sequence goes on from OY482670.1 coordinate 2,255,490, forward strand.
GATTGTCTCCAGCACGAGTGTGGATGCCTCGTGTACGTAGGTTTTGTTGCTGGCCGACGAGAAGCCTGAGATTGCGGACGATTCTGAAATTGAAGATTGCCTTGAGTGATCGAGTCGTGAGGAGCCAGCGCGTTGGCCTGAGTTTTTTAACGTCGATTTTTTTTTTGTTTTTTTATGATTTTTTTTTATTTATTTTAAGTAGATTTTTTATATGAAAATGTTTAAAAGAAATTTATACAAAAGCGTGCAATTTTGTCACCAAAGCAAAAAAAGAACACCGAAATAATTATAAGTTTACAACAAAAAGTTGTTGTTTTTTTCCAAAATTTTGCACCAAAAGAATGTGATAAGTTGCACAAGATGTGTGTTGGTGGTAGTAGAACATATAAAATATTTATATATATGTAGTATATACAGCGGTGGATAAAGTAGTAGTTTGAGTAGTAGTTCCAATGCGCCCATTTTGATTATTTTGTTTCGTTTATATTGTTTTTGTTTTTTTTTTTTTTTGTTGTATTGTACAAAATCAAAATTGCCCACAAAACATAAGATGGATATTGATATGAAATTAAAAGAGAATAAAATTAAAATTGATTAAAATTATGCGCAATTAAATTAATTAATTCATTATTTTTAAGCAAAAAATTAAGTAATAAATTGTTTTCGACGCGAACCCATATTATAAGCAAAAAAAAAAAAATTATTAGAGGTGAGCGATGGATTGTTTTTTTTTATTTGTATTGAAGGGTTAATGTTATTTTAGCATTTTTATTTTATCGTGTTTTTATGTTTTCAACGCATGGAATTGTTATATGAGCGTGTTTTTTTTTTGTTATTGGAAATGCATAGATATTAGTTTCGTTATACATACATACAATTCACAAGAACGCCATAGAAAGTGAGAGAGACCACAGTAGCGTAGTTGAGGGTTAATAGAGAGTGTGAATTATTATTGAGTATGTTGGTAAAAATAAAAGGAAAAGAGAGACAAATGTGAATATATGTAGAATGTAGAAAGAGATAAGAAAGAAACAAAGAGATAGGAAAAAACAAAAATTTAAACTACTTAGTATGTATACTAAAGAAAATATGGTTGAATATAAAAGAAAATTTTATAAAAATTTTATTAATTTAGTTGCAAATACTAAAAAAAAGAGAAGTTTAAAATAAAAGCAAAGAAAACACAAATCTAGGCAAATGAGGAATAAATAGCGGCGCTGCGATCGATAACAACTGTGAGATTGTCTTTTCATCCAGGAAAGTCGAGGGAGATGGTAATAAATATATGTACATATCCCACAGGTTCGATGCTTCAGTTTTCACGGACGGGTGAAAAATGGCATACGTAGTGGGAGCGGGCATCTTCTCAACTAAGCCGACACGTCCATATTATTAAGGCTCCCTAACAAGATGCCTGCAAGGTTCTACTTGCAAAAGAAAGTGCCGGTGTTGGAAAAAGGATAGGAATATTCTCGGTTAGTCAGGCGGCTCTGGGATCTGCAACGGTTTCATCAGGCCTGGTCGGACGGTGTGGGTTTTGGGCCTGGCAAGTCGTCGTAGCGTCTCTCTGAACTCGGTGCCGGGACAGCGCGACGTCAAGGGAAACGAAATGGCTGATGAGCTGAAGAGGTAAGGCGCGGGAGGTTCTTGTGCCCCTGGGCTTCAACAAGAGCCGAATAACTCGGCACTGCACTGGCCCGAGCAGGCAAAAACCAGATGGAAGCGGTTGCTGACCTGTAGGGTCCGCAGAAGTCTCTGACCATCGTACAAAAATATACGTTCCTTAGCTATGTTAAAGATGGACAGGAGGGACATCTCCCGCTTACCTGCGGTATTCACGGTACTTTCACGGTTACTGGTAACCACGCGGCCTGATTGGGATTGGATCATAACACTCTGTGTCGCAGCTGTAATCGTCCAGGAGCAGAGGAGACGTTGGAGCACCAGCTATGCGAATGTCCTTCGCACTGCCTAGGCAGAATGAAATTCCTTGGAAAGCCCTTCTTCGACAACTTGCCGGAACTCACATCTGCGGGGCTTCTTAGATACCTAAACTATAGAGGATAGATATGGGGCGTGGGCCTGCCTTGATTTCCGAATTGATATCCTCGTTTACTCTACTACAAAAATTTAAAAAAATTTGGTTTGAATTGTGGAAGCTTTGCATGCTACAATATTTTTTCAACTGCCGCAACTTTAAAAGTGAGGCTTATGCAGGTCTGCCGATGATCCGCTTGGATAATACCACATAGAGCAAAAACCAAAGTTAGTATTTCGTATACATAAATACATACCCAAGCGCATACCTAGAAGCTGCGTGCTAAGCATTTTATATACAATTTTTTTCTCGGTTGAAAAGCTTTTCCAAAAAATCAAAGAAGCAAAAAATTTTAGATCCATAAAGTAAAAAAAACCAAATGTGTATTTGGATAGTAAGTAGTGCTGATGGTGGTTGGGTGAATGGATGATTGGATGGCTAGGTAATTACCAAGTGAATTGCTTTTAGACATAGTAGCACGATCGACAGATAATGAACGTGATGAATCACCGTTAAGTGTGCCTGTTGGGGTAGTACCGTTTATATTTTGGGATGATGATGGCGTCATAGCGCCAACACCACTGCGCTCAGCCGAATGGGTGCGTGTCTTTGAACGACTTAAACGTTTTTTTAATGTTCCAAAGAAATTTCGTTTCTTACTCCGTCCTCGTTCATCCAAATCGGCAGCATTGCTAAGGGGTGTGCTTGTGACAACGCCGCCACCAATTGTGCTGATGCCACCACCGCCATTACGTGGCAAACTATTGCTCTGATAACCACCATAACCACCTCCGCCGCCGCCACCAGCTTGTGCTGAGCCACCGCCGTTTGTGGCCATTGAATTGGCATTGTTGGCAGTGTTTGATGTTGAGTAGCCGTTGTGTGCGTGTGGCGATGATGTGGCATTCGGTTGGCCAAACTTTAAAAGAAAAGTAAAAGCGACTTTTATTAGTTTGGTGCAAGGCGAAATGAAATTGACAGCTTTCAGCGATTTAAGTTGGCTTTAAAATGCTGAAAGCCCGTAGTGGGCGTTGCCATGGCGCTTTTTCCGCTTTTTAAATCGCTGCAAGCTTTTGTGCTTTTAGTGCTTGTATCCTTTTACTTTTAATTGAAAACCATGCCAGTAAATATTTTTTAGACTAAAAATTATTTTATTTTAAATTTGTAATGTTTTATTCTTTAGCGCAAAAATAAACGTGCTTTTTTATTTAATTTAACTAACAAGCTTTAAGCTTTTTTACTAACTCACCTCTGCGCTGCTGACAACCAGTGAGCTGCTGTTACCTGTTGCCACACCCGATTCGTTGCCGTAGCTGGGCGCATACGAATCTGTGGGAGTTGCTGTTGTTGTCGCGCTATCTTGTTGTTGTTTTTGTTGCATTTGTTCAATGTCCGCTTTAGCGGCATCCTTGGGCAGCGATTCGTTTGCGCTGTCGTTTAGTGAAGGACGATTCTCTTTGGTCACAGCAGCCGCCGAGTCAAGCTCATCGCGTGGCGTTTCTGTGATTTCGATTTTCCCCTCCTTATTAACCTCGACCTGTTCGTTGCCGAGGCGTTGGGTGATTTTCATTTCAGTGGTTGGTTGGTTGGTTGGGCAAGGTTTTATTTGGACGTGGTTATTTGGTGGGTTAATTTGGCGAGTTAAGAAGCGCATTTTTTGTTTTTAGAATCAATGAGCAATTGAGGAAAGCACGAGCAAAGCAAGAAACGAAACAAATTTTAAATAAATTATTTTACTAAAATACAATACAGCGACATAAGATTTCTTTAATAAAAATAGGTACATTAGGTTAATTAATATGTATTAATGAACGCAAAATTAATGGCTTCTGAAATGAACTCTGTTTGGTTAAAATATATTTTGAATAAAAAAATGTTAGAAATGAATTAAACAAAAAAATTTGTTAACGTATCAAAAAAATTAAAAAAATTATATATTTTAAATAAAAAAACGTACCTTAAATGAATTTGGATTGTTTTCGTTCTGTGTGGATTTTTTCGTGATGGGCATTGATTGTGTGAAAAGTGCACATGAACGAGCGATGATAGAACAAGAGAGTGGGAGAGAGACATGAAAACACATGAAAAATTAAAATAAAAAATTTACGGTTTAACGGCAAAAACTAAAGATAATAAAAAATGGCATTAAAATAACTGGCTGCACGCTAATAGTTTTGCCGCAGCTGTAGGGTGGGAATGACTGCTATGTGGCGAGTAATTGGTTAAGGGTTGGTTTGCCCCCAAAACCCCTTGTTATGCATGATGTTTTTGTATTTTTAAAAAGTTTGTGTCTAGTAGATGAGCCTCAAAATGAGTGACGGGTATATACAGTTATATGAATATATAACCGGTTGCTGATTTAGAGCGCGCGACTTGAAGGTTTTGATAATTTTTAAAGAGTTCAAGTTAGGTTAAAACTTTCTTGTTTTGGGAACTGTTTTTATGTCGAACACATGCTCTGTAGATTCCGAACGACTATTTAACATTCTATGCTAATATACCCAGTTGCGGAGATATAGCGACTTGAAAGCTGGAAGCATGTATTGAAAAATGTTCAATTTGGGTTAAAGCATATAGTTGCTTGCCATTTTGAATATTTTATGGCTGTAAAGGTAAATGCATTTTTAGCCTACAACGTTATAATACGAATTTTAAACTAAAATATACCCAGTATCAAGTTTTTCGAGTGAAATAAGATATGGCATCGATATGTTTCTATGAAAGTTGTTTTCTCTGGTTAATGGAGAGTTGAGCACTTTGTGACTGATAATCACCATATAAACAAGGGTTAAGGATTGTTCCCGTCTTACTACTTATATGGCAAGCAAGAAACTGTTCGGACCCATCACCGGAAACCAAATGAAATTTTTCGCATTCTTTCAGCTGTAGACTGTGGCTTAATCGCTCACTTGATATAACCGCATCCCCAAAACACGTCTCTATTAAGTGCTCGGCTCAAAGAAGTGCAATCATCCCAAAATTACTTCAAAAGTGTCCCCCAACCCTCCAAAACACTCACCCTTTGCACACTGTGTATGATCAATGTACTTTTGCTCGGTTGTCCCGCCGTTGACAGAGCGCCATCTTGCAATGCACGCACAGCGGCATCTGCCAAATCGGCGCCATTCTTCATGTGCTCATTTATCATGGGTGTACTAATTTTCAGCGCCTCCTTCAGCTTATACGGCTTGGGTCCAGCGGGTATTTCGGCACCATCAATGAACACAAAGTCTACGGTAATGGTGCCGCTGACCGGCTGGCCGGTTTCATAGGGACGCGGCTGTAGTGTCAACACTTGTGTGGATGCCGGACCAACGGCCAACTCATCAATGCCCACTAAACCCAAACCGAGAAATTTCGCGGGATCGTCAGCCTTTGCGGGGCGATCATAAACTTCGAAGAGAATTTCCGCAGATTGTGGTGATAGTTCGCTGGACAGAAGAAGAGTAAGAAAAAGAGAGAAAAAGAAGAAAATTAATCGTAACTTTAAATTGAGAAAGTAAAGTGTAAAGAAAGTGCACAACTCACAATAGAAAATGTTCATCCCAATAAGGCGTGGCACCTTGGCGTGCGCCGGTTTGATTCTTTTGCGCAGGCTCATCCATTTCCACCACCACAAATGGATCCTTGGCAACCGCGAGTCCATCGCCTTTAACAATCTTCACCAACAAGCGCCGACCGGAGATCATGGGTTGCAGACCGGACGCGCTCGAGTTGTCCATGTTTTGCTATAAGAGCGAGCGTTTTTGTGTTGTTGTTATTGTAATGAAAGCGGGAGAAATGATACAAAAAAAAATGTTTGTATTTTGAGTACACTGAGCGAAATATTTGTGTGTGTTTAGAGGGAGTAAATCATTTCAGTTTTGCTGCGACAATGAAATTTGCTTTTTTTTATTTTAAATTAGTTATGCGAATTAGAATGTAAGTACATTTGTATAGATTAATAAGTTTAATATGCGAGTTTTAACATTTGAAATTAGGAACTTGAAATTTTTGAATGAGATATCTTTGGTTTTAATAATTATAATAATATTGATAAGCCCTCTGAAATGAGAGAGAGAAAGCAAAAAAGAAGAGAGAAAATGAGTTAAAAATTTTTAACTGTGTACTTTCGGATTGAAAATGGCTTTGACTGTTGTTGCAGTGCTGTGAATTTGTTATTCAATGGTTTTTACACAGTTTAAATTGACAAAAGGCAAATTTCATTGGCGACAAAATTTGAGGTTGGAAACGATTTTCCATACAAATAACGATGAATACATAAAATGCACTGTTTGTGGGGAGTAGAGTGGGGCAGAATATGAGAAGAATGTAATTTTAATTTTACATATGTATGTACATTAGGCATATAACTTTTTACAATTTTTGCAAATACGAAAAACGGCATACCATAGTCGAATAGAGCATAAAAAAGTATGAACCCCAGTATTTTTTTTTTTGCGAAATTGCAAAAAAGTCTCCGCGCAAAACGAAATTACTTTTTATCAGAACTGCTGAAAAAAACAAAAAAAGTTTTGCACAGTGTACACGTTTTTCTTCATAATAATAGATATTTACCTTAAGGTCTATTAAAGGAAATGTGGAAATCATCACATACTTTAAACTTAAAACTTATTTCATATAACAATTGACAAAAATGTAAAAATAAAAAAATTAAAAAAAAAAAATTAAAAAGAAATCTGACTTTTTTTTAGAAATCCATTTTTGCGCGGAACGTTTTTGAACCGTAATCACATAAAAAAGTTATATTCATTACTTGTACAATATTTGCCACCACGTGGTGGTATGCCAAATTTTTCGTCAAAATTTGTTGTATGCCTAATGTACATGTTGCAAAATGCGCTTATAATTGTATTTGTATGAAAACTTCTTTCTCTGACTGTATGCTAATGTAAAGTGTTGCAATTTTTCATACATTTACATAGCAAGTATTTTTTTCAGTGTTTGTATTAACTGTAACCAATTAAAAATTGTGGGGCATGCTTTTTAGCTAGACAAACATGAAACAATTTTAAAGGAAATGTTTTGTACGAAAAAACGCAAGTTTTTATAAAAATTTATTTTTTTTTGTTTCCACTTTCTTCTCACTGCACTCACGCTCACCGCAAACGCATCATAATTCACTGGATAAATTACAGGCATTTCCGATGGATCAACTTCGGCACGCGGGCAACTGGCATAAATGGAAAAGTCCACCGGATACAGGGTATCGCGCAAAGCGGCCGTTATTATATCGCCCACCAGCGCTTGTAATTGCTGCTCATCCTGATCCAGCGGTTTGATAGCGCCAACGCTGTTCAAATTTACGCGTATCTAAAAGCACAAGACAACCAGAGAATAGAGTTAAGCGATAAGTGTAAAGTGCCAAAGTTCTGCTTTTGACTCACATCTGGAAACCCGTCCACTTTCATTTCACCCTTCAAGGTATTGTAATTCATGGCGGTGGCCATGCGCGCACGAAAACGCGAAGCGGTCAATTTGTAATGCGAGGTCTCGACTTTGCCGCTCTTCTGACGATGCGTTTTCACCTGCAACACTGGCTGGGCGTCGCAATCGAAGGTGATCAGCTGGACATTAAAGGGTTAATTAAATTTTTTAATATTATAATATTAATATATTGTCATATTATTTACCATATTCGCTGGACTGGCTTCGTCGCAGTTACAGAAAATATTATTCAAACTGGGCGGTGGACTGTCGGGCAGTACGCGTACGATTTCCACGGCAACGCCATGCTGGAAGAAAAAAAGCAAATGCGATATTGGTATAATTTGGCTTTTAAATTGCAAGTAGGTATATTTTTTACACATCAAAGTATATATGTACATAATTTTTAGTGCCTTTTAATTAGTTAAACCCCGGCGAAGGTTAATGCCGTCAGAGAAATAGATGTCTAATGAGGGAATTGGGCGACTCCCAGCACCACAGTCTCTACCCAGCGTTGCCGTTTTAAATTCTTGAGATTACCCAAAAAAATATTCAAATTACCCATAATTGCCCAAAATTCCCCATACAAATTTTCAAATTACACTACCCGAAAAAATTTCAAAAATTTTGATATCCTCGACATTTTATACATCTTGTATTTAACTTATTTTTTGCATAAAAACAAATCTTTTGTCCGCCATAATTCCGTCACTTTAACTTCTCAAAATGAAATGAAATAACATAAAACTCAAGACGGTAATGGCGGAGATATTGACAGATTAGTAATCCTCCTTTTCTTCTTAGCGGATAGGATATTTTTTTTGTCGGGTAGTGTTATCAAGAGATTTCCAATAAAGAAGTATTTTCAAATTTATTTTACTTTATAACGGTTTGTATTTTTAAACTCATGTGCATATATGTATGTATATGTGTGGTTAAAAAAAGTTATAAAGAAACATAAAACAAGTAAGAGAGAAATGAAATATTAAATAGTTCGATTTTCTTTAATTTATAGGTACCTCCAATTCTGTGGGTTGTTTATGCAAATATTTATTAAAAAAATATTGTAATGATCTTAGCAATTTAAGTGGAGAAGTTTTGCCCCAAAATGTATGGTTGGTTGTAGGGGAGCTATATGTTATAATGGTCCAATTTGGCCGATTCCGACAAATGATCAGCGTATCTTAACGACTGAGGAACTAGCTCATGATTCTGATAATATCGGTATATATTTTGCTGGGTCTAATTTTTCTCCTTCTGGAACTTTCGACAAACCTGTTTTGGCTCAATGTTATAATACCATTTCATGTTCATGAAAGGTATAAAATTGCTTATTTTTTTCCTAGCTAACTTCTTACTTTAATGGGCTTATGAAATTTGCTGGTACATGTTCGACCAGCCGGTAATTCAAGATTAAATAAATGCTGCAAAAACTCATGCAAACTTTCACACAATGCGAATGTAATAGAAACTCATGAAAATAATTAATTTGTTTATAGGTATTATTATTCATATAAAACTATTAAAAGGCGAATTCCCCAAAATTCCCCAAATCATAGCACTCCCCAAAAATTACCCAAATATTAAAAAATTCCCCAAATTTGGGGAATTACCCACAAAACGGCAACGCTGCCTCTACCATAAAATTGTTCTAATTTTTTGTTATTTCTAAAAAATTCAGTGCTGCAGTGTCGAAAGATTAAGAATCTTAAAGCGCGGTATCAGTAAAATTCTTATCAGAAATATTCATACATATCGTCGTTTAAAGTTCATAACCGCTTAAATAAAACTTTCAAAAAAAAATTGAGATTTGCCAAACTTCAACGCCAGGAGTTCCCCAGTACTATCCATCCATATATCCTTCTAATGTCCTTTTCAGCTCTGAAGTTGTTGTTGTTAATACGTGAGTACAAGTCATTTACATATGTATATCGGTGCCAGAGGCCATCATCGGCGTAGGAGATTAAGTCGACTGCTTCGGGTGGGGGTGTATCCCTCCTAATAATAGTTGAAAAGTAATGGAGAGTGGACACCAGCCTGTGGAACTCTCTGCTTTATTCTCCTAGATTTAGAGACTTGCTTCCGGTATCGGGCGATACGAGTTTCCTTTGTTGGCGGCTCAGAAGCCGTAGAGTTGGGTGTCAGGAATTCAATTTTAATATTTGGCACAAATGTCGATTGTGAAAGTATCACTTAGGCGGTTTCGAAATTTAAACGGTGATAAGTAAGTATAAATTAATACATCGATTACATAGCCCTGCTATTTTCAGAAAGTATAAAAAATATATGTATGTACATACATATATATGTCTGTCTGTACGTACACACGCATATTTGTCTGTAAATTGTTTGCACTTCGCATTTCTGGGTATACTAATGAATGTATGTATGTATGTTTGTATCTACAATATTGTTATCTGTCTGTTTACATTTAAATTCCATGACTTTCTGGTATCTGCCGCTCCATAGTCAAATTTCTATAGCTTTTATCGCCTTCCCTACTCATACGGCTTATATTATAATTTTTGTTTTTGTATTGCTTTGTTAAAACTGAGGCCAAGGTTAACATTGAATTTACGTTTTTTGTTGTTGTTATTGTTGTTGTTGTTGTTGCTTTTATTGATTCATATCTACATACATACATATATATATACAAATAAATCAACAAAAACGCGTTTTTTTTTTCTTTCATTTTTCTTTTTTTTTTTTGTTGTTTCTGTTTTCAATTTCTTATGGCTTTTTATTTCTTATTTTTTTTTATTATTTTAACCTTAATCTTGTTTGCTTAATTAGCCGGTCGTTGGTATATTTTATTTTATTTTTTTTTATTGTATTTTATTCGATAAGCGCATATAAAATTGAATTGTTTGTGGCATCTGACGTAATGGCTCATTATGCTCATTATCATATAGAGTAACACATGACTCAGTTTTAGAAATGTTTAAGCGCCAATCGCGGTCGCTCGTCGACGGCGTCAGAAGACGACGAAAATTATGAAATCCTAAATCGAGCTCAATGATGTCATTAGATTTGCTGTTTGGAAAATTTTTGTTGTTGTTAGCAGCTTTAGAAAGTTGAGAAGCTATTAAATGATTAATTAAATAACAAAAGAATTAACTTGGAGTGTGATGACTTGCAAGTCTCACTTGGTAAATCTTAAATCTTAAAAAAAGATTATGAGCTTTGATAAAAATCAAAAGAGCGCGATTGAATCGAACAGACTTCATTAACAGCCAAAGAGCGTTGAACAGACACATTATTGTCTACGAGAAACCAGTTGCTAATTAATTTTTTTTTTTAATATTTTTCAAGGTAAAAATAACGCAACTAAAATTAATATTATACTATTTGCTTAATACTAAAATTTTAGAAATAAATTTCAACTAAAAAGAAAAACAAAAAATTCACCTCTTCCATGGACTTCTTAAGCGTTTCATTCAAGGCTATAACCCAGGAGGTTAACAATTCATTGACAATCACTAAATCACTATAAAGCCAACGGAATACTTGACTAGTCCAGGTAACTGAGGTCTACATGACAAAAAGGTGCAGAAAGACAAATTAATTTCAAAACATATCCACAAAAAATCCTGCCGCCGGCACTCACCGTTTCGGGTCCAACAACATTTGACGGCGGTGGCACGTAACGCTTCTTGCGACTGTCGGGGCCAGTGGAGCCCTGACGCACCATACGCCTGCGTGGTCCGCCGCCAGCGCCACCAGAGCTGCCGGATGCAGTGCGACCGCGCATGCCGCCCAACGCGGGTTTGGCAGCTAAATCCTGAGGGAAAAAGGAAAGAAAAATAAAAATCTTATGTTCCAGAAACACTCTCAAATCCCTAGACGCATTACGCACTCACCTTAAAATCGGCTTTGCTCGCCAACACATCTCTCGGTTCGGATAGCCGCTTGCCGGCGACACTGCCCGGTGCTACGCTCGTTTGCCGGCTATTACTTTGGCTTGTTGGCGATTTATTTTTATTTAACACATATTTGTTATACAAAAATTTACACAGCCACAATAAGAAGAGTAGGAGTACACCCCAAAGAAATATGAACATTGCGAGTGAGTCCATTGTTAAATCACCTAATCCTTCAAATGAACAAATATAACCATCGATTTGATCTGCCAAATCCATAATTTAATGCGTTAGCAGGAGATTTTTTATGATGCATTATAACTGGAAGAAGAGAGAAGAGGGAGAAGAATGAGTTTTATTTTGTAAGAAATATTGTTAAGCATAAGTTAAAAATTTTAACTTAAAATCTAAGATAGAGTATGAAAATAGATCTAATTCTAAACCAGGACCGATTTCAATGTAAACCTTCCCTGTGATGTATTGTGGAAAGAGTTTCCGTCATCCCTTGTCAAGTTTGATTTTGTTTTAAATCGGTTTAGGTGCTGTGCCATCTTCAGTATCTTTCTCCGTTCCCCTTCCCTCATAGCATTTGGTGGATTACTTTAGTAACGATCTTCTTACCGAGTCTAAAACAGACAAGGTCTTTTCTTTTCTAAATTTTCTTAACCCTTGAACTATTTCAACTTAAATAGGTACTAAAATTTTATTGTTTATCAAGGTTTCCTTCATTCCTATAGACTATGATCACTTGAGAACACAATGGTTTGCTATTTCTAAGTTTCCGGAATAATACTTTTGAAACAATACATAGTGTATGTACTATATAAGTATATATGTATATGTATTTATTTACCATATTCAATATAGCAAACATTTTTGCTCCAGCAGAAGAAGAAGAACAAGAATGGGATAAAAGTTACAGAATCATAAACATTCTCTGAATTGAATGGTAAATGTCTTTGCAATTTTCAATTTTTATATGCACATTTCCATATGTATGTAATGTATGTGTATGTATGTTTGTATTTATGTGGGTTAGTACTGAAGTATTATCGATTTTTATTGTTAAATGTTTTTAGTGCTGTAAAACAAAACACAAAAATTGCATTTTTCATAAATATTTTTTTAAATTTTCACAACGACAACAAGTGCTTGAAAAAAAAACAACACGCACAAACACACACAAATGCAAAATCTACACTCTTGCGAAAATATTTTGTATGTAGGTATGTTTGTTTGTAGTCGCGCTTTCGTTTGCCGAAAATTTGAAACGAAAAGTAATCGTGTGAATGGCCGAAGTGCGCAAAACTTGCCGCGAGTTATTTTTTGGCTTTTTTTTTTTTGCTTTTTTTGGTTTTTTTATGTATTTATTTTCTTCTTTTTGTGTTTTTTTTGTATTCTTTTTTTGTGATTTTTTTCTTATTTTCTGTTTTTTCTTTTATTTTTTTTTGCGTGTGTGTTTCTTCTGGTTTTGGTTGAGAAGCTAGACAAATTTAACTGGCTATTTTTAGCACATTAGCTGCTGAATTTTTTCACATTTAAAATTTTTATGAGATTTGGAAATTTTTTTGGAATTCAGACAAAACTGTAACGCACGAATTTATATAAATTCTTATGCATATTCAATACATACATATTACATTTTTATTTATTATTATTATTAATGAAGAAAAACGCACACGAAATTCGATAGGCGGATACGTAAGAGACAATTCAAATACAAATTTTTACTTTACATTAACTTTAGTAACTAATATTTAAATAGTATTTTACTTTATTAGGTACAAATAAAAAATTAAATCACAAAACCAAACCAAATCAAACCGAACCGAACCGAATGATGGATGAACAAGTGTTGAACGAACAAAAAATTTAAAACGTTCAAAAAGCAAAGCGAAACCAAACTGAATTGAAAGTATTTGAGGCAACGTGTTCAGAACCCACAGAACACACAGTCGGTGGTAGTCAAAAAGCAGAAACGAAGAGCATTAACAAGAAAGCATCCAAGTAATGCGCATGACACTGAGAGAAATAAGCAAAGATCGACCACCTCCTCCGCTTTCTTCACACACCCAACAAGATAACACGATCATGGGGCGGCCAACCCGCCCGGCAAACGGCAAAGCGTCGACGCAGAGAGGTAAACAATCGAATGGGAGCGAAGCTATTTGAAGAAAATAAGAAGAATTGAAGAAAATAAGAAGAATTAAAGAAAATAAATTTATTATTTTTATGGTATTTTTTGGCTTTGTATAATTGTATACATACCAGATATGTATGAATGTATTATGGATGTATCTTTGTTTGTATAACGGCACGCCACCAGCGTTTAATAAATGAAAAACAAAAGGTGTCAAAGCAATGAACTCGCATCGGGGAATATGAACGGACACATACATATGTATACACATAATTAATAATATAATACAATACAATGGCACTATTATAACTCTGACGAGTTTTATGGCCGAGCTTCTCTCCCAATTCGAGGTGTGCTCCTTTTGTTTTTCGTACAAATTGGGTGGACCTACAGTTTTATGCCGGCTCCGAACGGCGAATGCATTTTTTGTGAGAAACTTTTTCATGGCAGAAATACACTCGGAGGGTATGCCGCCCACTGTCGAGAGGTGACCGCTGTTTCTAAAAAACCCAATAATTGGGTTTTAATTAATTAGAAAAAATTTTTTGGTGTTTGTCCGGACTAGGGTTTGAACCCGGGACCTCTGGCATAGCAGGCGAGACAACAAAAATAAAAGCAAACCATAAACAGACAGAAAAAAAAAACAAAAAAACAACAAAGCCAAAAAAAAAACAAAAAAAACTAAAACAAAAAAACAACAAAGCCTAAAAACAAAAACAGAACAAACAAAAATAACAACAACAACAAAATAGTATCATTGACAATAACAAAAAAAAATTATAAAAAAATATAGTCGAATTTTAATCCCGAATTAACCAAAAAGGGAATAAAAAACTGATTTCGGAACTGTTTGCACATCCATGTTCATGAGTAGGTACTCGCTACTCACGCCTTAATTTTTTTTAGTGTAGTTTAAAAAAAATATAAAAAGTAGATAAATAAAAACAGCAGCAGCAGTTTGTCATCTGTCATTCACACTTAACATTCATTACGCATGCGATCGCATTTACAGAACGTCTATGTACAGTTGTGAGCAATGCAATAGCAGTGTGAGTGAGAAGGTATTTAAATATTGCGTTAAATTAAAATTTAATATTTATTCGAAAGACCTACTACGAGATTGATAGAACACAACGAAGACCTTTATGCAGCACTTACTTATGTAGAAGGAACAGCTGTTACAAATATATCAACTGCCTCATATCGGGAAACAAAGAAGAACAAATTTTGGGTCTTCTATTTACATACATGCACACAGCTGTACTTGTAAGAGCAAATGTGCTCAAAGAATAAATGTTTGTTTTCTCTTTTGTTTAATTAAACACAATTTTTTTTTTGCACTTAATTTCTGGTATCTGTCTGTCGATCGGATGCGGGTGCTGCTGTTTTGCTACTTTCACACATTCGCATGTTTTGACGTCATTAATTTTCAATTCGAAAATACTCGTACAATTTTATGTATTTTCTTCTTTTGTGTGATTTTTTCCGTTGTTGTGGTTGTTGTTGTTGGGCGGATGCAGTGCTTATAGCCCAGTTAGTCGAGAACGTAAACCCGTGTACCGTGTCAGCTGATCCAACCTATTTAATGGGATTTGTATGTAACCGATTATTCAACGACGTAGGACGCAGAAGCCCGTACCGCAGAAATCAAAATCATTTTGATTTTTTACGTAAAAATGTGTCAGCTGATCGCTCGCATGGTTGCAAGGTAGAAGGGTTGCCAGTTGAACATTTTTAGTTATTAAATATTTAAACAGTAATTTTCACAGCATTATACAACTAACTCAACAAGATTGTAAAATGTTATCGAATATACATATATGTGTTCACATGGAAAAAATAGTATGTCTACTTAAACGAACCATTTATTATTACTTTAATTTTTAAAAAGAAAGGAAAGAAAATGTTTATAAATTTTTTTTTTAAATCCCAAACAAAATGTAAATATATATATATATATATATAAATTAATAACAAGATAATAGCTTTGTTCAACAACTTTTCTTACAAGTATTTGCAAAAAGAGCGTCAATGTCAAATTAAGAGTAAAAACGAGAAAAAGAGAAAATTATCAACCAAAGTAATTGAACACAAAATCTTAAACATTCGCAAGAAAACAGCTGATACGTTGTAATTGAAATTTTTGAAATTGGAAATGAATGGAAATAACTGAATTAGGAAAACAAAATTCTACTTTGGCTATTCCACAACACCATCAAGATCCGTTTTTGCGCTAACATATTTAGTACACAATTAGAAATTTGCGTTTAAAATGTTTGTATATTTCCAATTGAAATTTTTGTGATCATATATTTTTGACACTTCTATTTTTTTAAAGCTGCTAGCAGTTGCAAGTGAAAATTTTACTTGCAGCGTTTATCAACTCTCTCGAGGTCTTACTCTCTCAATTTGGCTCTCTTTTGCGAATTTTTTGGGTTATTGAACATAAATTCGTAACTATTCGTAAAAATATGTAAAAATTTTGAGATATTGTAGGAGTGTTCAAATGAAGATATTACTGAAAATTAAAGCAAAAATTGTATTTATCCACAATGGTGGCGGTATTTTCTTAATTGATAACTCTTGGTGGTCTTCTGCAATTTTTCTACATTAAAAAGTTATAAATTGCCACAATAAATCTGAGTTTCTGTAACAAAATCAATTAAAGTGATGTCACACTAATACGATCCACACTTTGTCACCACATATTTATACTAGAAAAGATATGAGTTACAGAAACTCAGTACAGATTTCTTAATTAAACACAGATTTTTGTGAGAATCTTGTTGCTTCCCAACATAATTTTTTATGGATTTTCAATTGTAAATTTAATGTTCTGATTGTGTTTTATTTTATGTTTTAGTCCTTGATAACTATCACCAAGGTGTGATGGAAATATATTGGGCAGCAACAAAATTACAAGAAAAATGTGTTTTAATTACCAACTAAGCCATAAAAAAGTAACTAAATTAATAAAAAAAAAGTCGTCAATGACAAATTTAAAAACGATTAAATTAGTATTTTCTTGTCATTTGGCAAATAATGCACAGTTGTGTATTGAAGAGTAATCCGCATAACACTTTGAAGCAGGGTTTGAAATTACTTTCAACTTTTTTTTTCATTTACTTTGAATTTCATTTTCATTTCAAAATCAAAAAATGAACAGCGCAACAAAAGTAAAAAAAATAAAAAATTCTACTGTACTGTAACTATGCAGCCTTCAATTTCCAAAAATTACTGTCGACTGTTGCTGTACTGTGGAAATTTTTACAGCACAGTAAAACAATAATAAATGCAAACATAATTTTTTTTTATAGGAATTTTGTTGTTTTTTTTTATGTGAACACAATCGAAATTATAAGGTAAAAAAAAACAAATTTCAAAAAGCCGTACTGAAAATCAGAGCTGGGTAAAATCAATTCCATTACAATTACAATTACATTCCTCAGTAATTGAAAAATGTAATCAATTCCTTTCATGAAAAGAAAAGGAATTAATTACATTTCAATTCCTAAAAAAAAAATACCAAAAGTATTTCATCGTTTTGAGGCTCAAGTACAAGGTATTTTTTTTTGGAATTGAAAAAAAATTACTTTGTGTAATTGTAATTGCAGCGCCATTACTTTTGAAAGGAATTGAAAATGTAATTGAAATTTTTCCAATTACATTACAAGGAATGGAAAATGTACTTGAGAATTTCCCATTCCATTCCTTAAAGGAATTGAAAAAGTAATTGAAATGTTAAATGTTAATTGGTGTATAAAAACGTATTGCGATTTATGTAAATGGAATTTGCGGGTCATGCTCACTATTGGGATCATTTTGGGGCGATATTGGGATCATTTTGGGTTCAGTTTGGGGTCATTTTCGGGTCAATTTGGGATCAGTTTGGGGTTATATTGGGATCATGGCAGGGTCAATTTTGGATCATTTTTTTTGTTATTTTGATATCATTTTGCTACTAAATTGCGATCATTTGACCCCAAAATGACTACAAAAAATGGAAATAGAAAGAAAATATACATAATATCGATCGAAAACAAGAGCCCTAACAGATTGACCCCAGATATCTCAAAAACTGAGGGACTAGTTTGCGTTCAAACAGACAGACGGACAGACAGACGGACATGGCTAAATGAACTCAGCTCATCGTCCTGATCATATCGGTATACTTATTGGTGGGTCTATCTCTTCTTCTTCTCATACTTACAAACATCGGACCAAAATTATAATACCATTTCATGCTCATGAAAGGTATAAATATATCGAAGTCCAAATGAAACCCGTGGCCTTCCCCTTTCGTTTGATACCCATATTGTAGGCAATGATAAGGTTTATGGGCCACTTGGGCTTAGACCGAAGGAGAGTTACATAAAATAGTTTCAATCGCTTGTTGACTAAAGGAGGTTCGTAACCGTAGATCGACCGCTAAGACAGCCAGAGGCCATATGCATCGGAATTGCGCCTTGCTCTCCACTTTCGACGCCCTTTATTGCCTTTACGTTTAGCAGTTTAGGAACTATAGCAGATTTAGGAACTACATATATACAAACTGGACTTCAGAAATATGGAATTAGTACCCATTTATGAACAAGATCCAAACTGGCGAATTTTCACCTACTTCAAAACTATAGAAAAGGTAACGCAGACAAAAACAATTTCCACTGCCTAGGCCATAATCTTGTTGAATTCGCCAGTTTAAATCAAAGATTGAGGGCGAACTAGTGGTGGTTCCGCATGCACTACAAGAACGCTAGTTCAGAACAGAAGATTTTCCTATCAGGGCATTGAGGAAACCATGATTAGCAAAGATTTAAAAAAATCGGTGCAAGTATGTAACTACCCCACTATCATTCCAGCCGAAATCCATGCATAGAAATCAGTGGTAGAGAATGCCTTCGAAGATAAATGGGGATGAGATGAGCCAAAATAAATAATAAAACATGCCCACATTCTGGTCATTAGGCGGTGAGTAATTGATTAACTCAGAAAACGCCAAATAGATAAGGAAGGTCCCTCATAGAAAGTGGTCCTGAACACTTACTGGAGGTAAACTAGAAATACAAAAGTTCCCACTGCGCTGGAAATAGATTGTGAAAAACTCAGCTTCCCTCCCTGATCATAAAGAAGATAAGGCCAGCGCGCCTTTTTGGTTACTGGCATAATAGTATAGGATTTTATTTGCTAAATAAGAAAGATAATATTAAATAATATGTAGTATGGCTACACACAACCACCCTTTTAATCGCAAATGAACTGTATACGCATATGGACCTTCATTAGTTTTTCAATTACTTTTGCAATTCCTTTCAGGAATGGGAAATTCTTAAGTATATTTTCCATTCCTTGTAATGTAATTGGAAAAATTTCAATTACATTTTCAATTCCTTTCAAAAGTAACGGCGCGGCAATTACAATTACACAAAGTAATTTTTTTTCAATTCCAGAAAAAAATACCTTGTACTTGAGCCTCAAAACGATGAAATACTTTTGGTATTTTTTTTTTAGGAATTGAAATGTAATGAATTCCTTTTCTTTTGATGAAAGGAATTGATTACTTTTCCCAATTACATGTAATGGGGAATTGGGAGTAATTTAATTCCTAAAGTAATGATTACTACCCAGCTCTGCTGAAAATTGAAATTTTTGTTTATCTGTGTTTTGCTGTTAACTGAACTGTTTGAAATTACACAGCAAAGCAACAGCACAGAGAAACAAAAAAAAAATGATTCGATTGCTCTCTGCTTCGAATGTAGATATTTTCAAAGGAAATCAAAATTCAAAAGTTCTAAAAAAATAATGACAACTTTCGCAGAACAGGAGCAGCTTATTTTTTGAGACTGTTGCTGTTTTGCTGGCAGTTTTTCAAACCCTGCTTTGAAGATTAGTAAAAATCTTGTTTGTTCAAAAATGACTAAACGGCAACCCTGCCAAAATGTAAACAAACTATATATATATGTAAATATGTGTGAGTAAAACAGCTGATTGCTACGGGCTCAAAAAATCCTAAAAATTGCATACGGGCGTTTGCGTCAGCGAGCGGACCACACGTTCTCGACTAACTGGGCTATTACCTCATCGTTAACTTTTCGCTTTTCTTTTCACATGACGTATTTGTATGAATTTTCACTGCTTTTGCCTTTGCATGTGCGGGCGCTGCGCGGAACGGTAAGGCAAGACACGCGAAGCGGCGTCACGCCAATCTGCCATTGTTCTTGTCTTGCAACGCCGCTAAATTTAGATTTTGTATTTGTCTCATTTTTACGCTTTTTTTGTTTGGATGCAGTGCAGTTCTTTTTGTTTATTTTATTTTTGTAATTAGTATTTGGGCGTTCGATGCTCCAGCGTCAACGTTCAATCTTTGCGCTGCATTTCACTACCTTGGGAGCTAATTTTAATCCGGCGCTGCTGACAGGCGCTATAAATCTTATTTGCTGCTGGAGCCGTGTTAATCGAGAGGCCAGCAAACTATTTTAAGCTCAAAAATGTGTAGTTCCATGCATCGAGACTTGGCAGTGAATACTAAGAATTTTCTCCAATACCTATTTTTTATTTTTTAACTTCGAAAATTCCAAATCCTGCTTGTGATTTGAGTGTTAATTGGCCACGAGATGTTTCCACTACGCTATTTCTGTTGTTGTTGTTGTTGGACGGATATTTACATTTGTACTCAGTTCTATACAGCATCCAAAAGGTATGTGGTGTGTGTATCCGTCTGTCTATTCACATGTTTATTCAAGTCTTGACAAGATCTAAAGTTCCCAAGAAAAACATTTTCCTATAAAAGCATTTGTGGCTAAATTAAAAGTGAATGGTTTATCGTTTTTGCATTGATTGTGCTAATTCCAGCACATCCGCCCATATCTAATTGCAAATTAAAAATAAACAGCAATTAACTAAATGAATGTTGAGTAAAAGCAGATGTTGCTCTGGACGTTTACAGCAACATGTTGCGCATACATATTGTATATACAAACAAATAGATTCGATTAGCGCTGCCAAAATGACTTCTGCGAATTCACTTTTCGCTGAATGGCTTTTAGCGCTTTGAATTTATGTGAAATTTTGTTATTTTCCCATTTTATTTTTATTTTTACTTCTTTTGTGTTGAAAGCGAAATTCTTTGTGCATGTAAAACAAACAATTTACATGATAAATTGCATTGAATGAAAGATTTGTGGTGGGATTGATTGAATGAATTTGGCGCCTGTGGCAGACGGCAGCGCTAATACAAAATAATATAAATAAAATGCAAAAAAAAAAAAGAAATGAAAAGAATAAAACAAAAAATTGTAAATATTTAAGAAAAAAAAAACACGTGCAAAAATAGCAAATAAAAAGCGTTAAAAAAACAAAAATTGGCAAACAAATAAAAGCGATTGCCTTAAATTGCTTTTCTTTTTTTCTTTCTCTTTCTTCTTTAGCTTATCGTCTTTCAATCTTTGTTGTTGTACTTATTCTTTTTACACTTTCTTACTCAAAAATTTTGTTTTGACTGCAAATAATGAAATGTTGAAGCATAATGAGTGTTAATTGCCACCACAATTCGTTTTATTTATTGTTTGCATATAAACCTTTGCGCGAGGCAAAAATGTTTTCTTTGCAAAAAAAAATTTTTTAAAATTCCACACAACTTTTGTAAATACAAAATCTAATTTACACTTCATGAAGTTGGCAAAACTCATAAAAAATAAAATTAAACGGCGGCAACTCTATAAACGAGCGCATCTTGAATTTGCGCACATTAGCAGGCAAATTAAGAAGTTGTTTTGTGTTTTTTTTTTTTGAATTTAGTGACTAATTAAATAAAAAGTTCGAGTAGCGATATAAAGTTGCTTAGACAAAGTTTACAGTATGTGTTAGCAATAGGCAAACAATTTACACACATACTTTCATGTGTATGCATTTGAAACTAAAAATGTCGACTAAAGCACACGAAATTTTAGTTTTTTGTTTGTTTTTGCTTTCATGCATAAAAAAGTAAATGCAGCAGCAAAATTTAGCAATAACATTTAGTGGAATTAGTCATGCACCAAAAAAAAAACGATTTTTATTTTCAAAACTTCAGCATCATTCGTCATACACTCACGCGTACTCGTATCATTCGTCATACACACATATTCACGACTCTAAGCCGGCATGCCGCGGCAGCCAACGGTGGTGTGGGCGTCCAAGGCGGCGTTGGTGCCGTTCAACTGTCGGTGCAGGAGGAGGAGGAGGAATAGTGGCAGGTGGACAGAGGCGTTGTCTCGTCTATATGACTCACTGCTGATGCAACACTGTTGATTTGAATTGATTTGATGATGTTGTGATGCTGTGATGTTATGATGCCGTGATGTTGACATGTTGTAATATCATCACGGTGTCTTTACTGATGATGTTCTATGCTGTGCGAAGTGATTTTTCTGTGTGATGTTGTGATCTTTGTCTGATGTGGTGATGTGATATGATATCATTGCATTTTTGCTCTACGTCCTATCAAAATATTGATGATGCCGTGATATTTTGATACTCTGATACATACATGATGTGATGTGATGCTGTGAAGTCAGCACAATGACGTCCACTGATTTTTTCGCATTTCATTTTTATACCTTTCATGAGAATGAAATGGTATTATAACTTAGTGCCAAAAAATTTTTGTCGAAAGTACCAGAAGGAAGCGTGGGGGACCCACCAAAATATATACCGATATGATCAGAATCACGAGCTGAGTCGATTAAGCCATGTCCGTCTGTCCGTCTGTCCGTCCGTCCGTCTGTGTGAACGCAAACTAGTCCCTCAGTTTTTGAGATATCTGAATCACATTCGGAATACAGGTATGTTGTTATATGCAGCTCATCATTTGTCGGAACCGGCCGAATCGGACCACTATAACATATAGAAAACAACCGATTATTCAGATATACATGAAATTTTTGGATGTAATTTGTGCATAACTTCCCCATTTAAACAGCTAAGGACATGAAAGTTTGAAGTACTCGTGCCCGTTTTGGCCCAAACAAGGTTACCGAAAATTGTCAAGATCGGACCACTATAACATATAGTTCCACAACATCCGATTATTCAGATATACACATTTTGGTGTATAACTCCTCCATTTTGCCAGCTAACGGCCTGAAATTTTGAAGCATTTGTACCCATATGGACCCAAACGGGACTGCCGAAAATTCTTAAGATCGGACCACTATAACCTATAGCTCCCCTACAACCGATTGTTCAGATAAACACATTTTGGTGTATAACTCCTCCATTTTAACAGCTAACGGCGTGAAATTTTTAAGTATTTGTACCCATATGGGCCCAAACGGGGTTACCGAAAATTGTCAAGATCGGACCATTATAACATATAGCTCCCATACAACCGATTGTTCAGATGTGGACATTTTGGTGTATAACTCCTCCATATAAATAGCCAAGACATCATTTTTTCTAATAAATCTTTCCATAAATGAACCCACAGAATTAAAATTATAAATTAAACTTAATCCGGCTATGTACATACATAGGTAACTTTTCATTTCCCCACTCATGAAAGGTATGAAGTCTTCGGTACGGCCGAAGACAGCCGCGCTTTTACTTGTTTTGTATTAAGTCCTACCCAATATCCGGTTCATGCTGCCGGAAATCGATTTTGCAATATTCGCATGATTTTTATTTATGGATTTTAGTTTGTAGGAAAATATTATTTGCTGTATAAATTTAAATCATTTTCATTCATATTTCAAAATGAAAATTGTATTATTTCATTTTTAGAGAAGGTATGTTGTAGTGAATATCGCATTGGGCTGGTGAATTGAAAGAACATGCTTTCTAACCAACAAAAGCTACAATAACAAAAATATTTTTCATTCTAGTAATGTTAGCTAATTAACAACATTGTTTGTATATATTTAAATATGTACCTATGTATGTATGTCTGTATGTTTGAGAGTATGAAGCTAAGAGCTCATGACGCTTTTACAAAACATTTCAAAGCCCAGAATAGACGTAGAGAAACTTGGTTCTACCAGGTCAAATATAACAACAACTACAAGGCTACATATGTATGCCTCGCGGCAGCAGCAGAAGAAGGCATAGCGGAAAAAGAAAACGAAGAACATACATAAATAAAAGTTGCGGTAATAGAAAAAATAAACGACTTGTAACTTTTTTCACTCTTTGAACTTTGTTACTGTCTAAATTAATTTTTTTTCAGTGGAAAAGTTTAAAGTTATAAATCTACGACACGCTTAAAATATTAAATACAGACATGCATATAAATATTGTTTAGAGTAAATAGGCATCTACTAATGGAAGAAAACCTAATTGACCTCAGTTGAAAATATTCAGGTTCAGCGGTGAACTACATATTAGTATGTTTGATTCGAATTTGCCCCGTTTAGAGGAAATTTTTAAGGCTACCGGATTGAGTTATACAAAATAAGCATAATGACTTTGAGTAGCTACGAGAGACAGTAACATCTTCTCTCCGCAGCTTTTGATGTGGTCAATTCGAGTTCAACTAATTAGTTTTAGATTAATCTTAGATTTTAGATTTTTGTTTAGATTAATCTACCAACGCACTCAGCTCCTGTTATGATGTCAATTTCGGAATTATTTCGGCAAGAATAATTTAATTTATTTTATTCTTAATGGAAAAAGGAGTGACGTCATGCACCAAGGAGCTGTTTTTTGTCTATTTTTCAGCTACAATTCACCAAAAATGAATGGATACATATATGTACATATCTACATTGTATGTGATGAGAAAAAATTCATTTCTGAACTTGACCTTAAAGCGAAAAATGGGAGTGCTGCTGCTGCTTAACGAAGCTAAATGAGTTCATAAGAATTTCTTTTTGTGTGCACAAATGCTAAATAAAAAAAATTAAGAGCTATAAAAACAATTAAATTAACACATTTTATCACACACAAAGCAAAAGTGAAACACTAAAATAGGTAGGTAAATGGTGTGGTGCAAATTGTTTCTGGGGACACACCCAAGCGTGGATGGACAAAAAAAAATATTTTATAAATAAAGAAAATATAATGTTCGTTTTGTTGGTTTTTTTAATTTTTCTTTTCAAATATTTTGCAACACGTGATTTTTTTTCTACTTTGATGGCATTTTGTGATTATTTTAATTGAATTCATAGTGAATCCAGAGCTAAGGAAGCAAACGGCACACACCCAAAATCACGTCATTCCTCTAAAAATAACTCAAGCCGATTTGAAACAGTGGAATTTATTAACATACATATCTACATATGTGCAACATGTATGTAAATAGAAAAGCTGTTGTTCCAGCGAATTCTCAAGTACGTATGCAATATTTTTGCATTTGTTGTGTATTTATGTTACAACAAAAACCTTAACTTTCTTCTACGCGCAAATTCACCGCAACACAAACCTAGTTCAGTCAGTCACTCATCCATCCATCAAGCATTTACCTCAAAACAATCGTGCCTGTCGAAGAAAACGTGCGTGCATGTTGCTGTTTGTGCGTGTGTATTTTGGTTTATGTACGTACGTATGTTTGTGCAGCCAAGCAGCATTTGTAGCCCAACAAAACGACAGCGCAGCAAAGAATCGGCAAACGAAGAAAAACGTTGGCAACAATTAGAAGCGATCACAGCAAGCAACTTGTTGCGTCACAACGCGGCTAAGAAACCGCGTAAAATAAAGGAAAGCACACACGCACTTACACAAACACACACACACAAGCGAATAACGAATTAACGTGCTTTTGTTGCTTCTACCTCTTGAAAAAACTTAACAAACTCTGTGTGCGTTCCCATATTACAAAATTATTTATGCGCATATTTCGAAATTATGCCGGTTAGAAATTAAGACAACAACAATAACCACAACAAAAACCGCACAAAAACGCAGTTTTACACATAAATACATACTTACATGCATAAGAGTTTGTGGCGGAAAATTAGCTAAAATGAAAGCTATTATTTTTTTTAAATACTACTTCTTCCACGGCAAATTGGTGTTAACGGTAAAAATTATTAAATTCTACATTTGTTTTACTTTGCTTTGCTTTCAGCCCTTTCTCTTTGCCTAATGTTTGATTTTAGACCTTTTCCATGTACATACTTTCTATTTTTAGAAAGTACTTCTGCATAATTTTGGTTTTGTTAATTAAAGCTTTTTTCTACATTCTGCGCTGAATGAAAAAAGAAACGACTTGGCGACCTACATATGTATGTATCTAAATGTGCGACCGCAATAAATTCGTAATTGGCACATATTATTACCCAATCACCTAACCAAGCAACCAGCCAACCGGCAAACCGGCCGACCAACCCATTAGCCACAAACTAACTCCAATTAAACACCATTACTAAGAGAAAAAAAAACAATGTCTTTCTGCTTCGTAGCGCTGCCAGACTTTTATCAATTGTGGCTACCGCTCATGCGGCCAACGAGACTCCATAAAAATAATTGCCATTGCTTTATTAAAGAAAAAAAATCAACGGCACAGACACTAGTGAAGTTTTCTGATATCATAGCAATAAAAAAAAGAAACAACAAAAAATTTAGCTAAGCGAAAAGCTGAAAACTGGAGCGATTGATATGAAAAACGAGTGGTTAGCGAATGGAAATTCATTGTAAGCGAATTAAAAAACAAAACTTAAACAAGGTGCACTGAATGTCTTTTTTTTTTTACTTTCAAAGCTTTTTGGCGTATATGTATTTCGTTTAAAACATATTACTAAGATCGAGTTTCACGTGAATCCGCTGTAAAATTTCACAGATATTTTACGACAAAGTTGTACAGAGTTCCTGCCGTGAAAACACGTTGCGCAACATGCTAGCAACATTATGGCAGCAACATTTGTCACGTCAATTTAAATAGACAATAACATTTAATTTCTATCGAAAAGTAATATTTGTTGAAGTTGACATTGTATTGAAAAGTGATTTCCTTGCCAAAATTTGGAAAGTTGGTTGTGAGGCGATGCTCTAAATTTGTTTTACTTTACATTTGCACAGTTTTGTTTTGGCGTTTGTTCTCATCTGACAGAAAATATTTCCAGCAACATTTCACCGCAAAATAAATGCATGTTGCTGGCGTAATTTCGCGACCGTAAATTTAGTACTAGGCTTAAGAATAAAGAATACAATTCAATGATCTCAGCTAATCACTTGGACGATTATTTAAAAGATTTCTCGCTTGTAATCATGCAATGGTTGCGGGGGCATCGTAAGCGAACTAGTTCATTTTGGCGCGACATCGCAACTTGTAGTGTTGCGCTGTTAGCTTGCATGAAATTAAATTAATGTTAAGCACTAAATGAATGTATATGTATATGTACATATATGTATAGAAATCTATATCTATATATGTATTAATAGGCTAACATTTTTCCCATACAAACAATTGCCAGGCTGTTTAGCACATTTAACATACTCATATCCACATAAAATTGATATGGATGAGTTCGTATGAGTGAGGAGCAGTGCATAGGCATATAATTTTTTCTATAAATTATTTAATTTTTTATAATTAATAAATAAAGTTTTTAGTTAAGAGAAATAGATATCGTAAAAATGTTTACAAATATCATAAACACAGTTGAAGAGTTGCTTTAATTTCAAAGCACTCTCTCTTCCTTTTTTTATATGCGTTGGGATCACATTCAAAAATTGCATTCCACTCAAATCTCTGCTCTATGAGTGATTTGTAGATGGATTCTACTCAAAAGTTCCATTATACTGAAATCTCTGTGTGTCTATGAGAGTGATTTGTAGCTTTTCTATTATGATTTTTATAAACGCCAGAACGATAGAGCGCAAGAAAACTAAAAAGCTCCAAGAAGTAGGCCGTGCAATATTCCATACTATAGAGAAAAAGGAGCAACGAGCCCCAAGCGAATTCAGATTTTAACCACGGCGAAATATCATTTTGACATTACACTCTACCAATTACAATAACAAAATACATGGTAAATTTCTGAATTCGCCACCGGGCCTATCTTCCTAGATCTGCCTTGATTTTGACCATGATTTCGCGTCGGACCGTGATCAAAAGGGCAAATCAGTGTTGCAGTACAACTGGAATTTGGAAAGTGTTGCTTATCTCCGCGAAAAGGATTAATTTTTGTACCAATACAAAGTTGAAAAAATAAATTGCATGGTCGAATTTCGAGCACCGGCGATACTAGTCAAAATAATTGCTTCCAAATACAAAAAAATCGTGAATTCGCGTGAAAATGGTGCAAAATAACAGAGTAAATGGAATAAAAAGAAAACACAGTAAAATAAAAATAGAAACACAGCAAACGAGCAACAAAGCGCGAAACTCAATACAAAACGATTATTTTACATACATATGTACATATGTATGGACATAAATTGCCTGGTCAATACAAATTTAACAAAATAAGGAAAAAAATTTAATAAAATATGTACCTACATACTCGTATGTAAATTAAAAATATCACGCCAACAACATAAGCGCAACAAAATTTATTTTCTCAAGGTACATAAGTACATTAGTGGAAGACATACATACATACATATGTACATATCTATATATATGTATATGTAAATCAGAAGAGCTTTCGGTTTAGCTGTTCTTGTGGATTTAAAAAAAGGGGTAGCCTAAACTAATGAGCTTTGCTGGTTTCCTAAATTCTTCTGCCACTTTGTTAAAACAAAGAATTTTCTTGGGACTTCATGTCGCATTTACGCAGTCAAAGATCTGGTTCAATAGTTTATTAATCATACTGAAAGGTTAAAGGTTGCATGTCTCCGTTGTTTTTATTGTTTTAGTAGTAGTAACACAACACAGTACTTATTAGGAACTTAGCGGAAGTGACAGATTTTGTTGTGATATATGTATGGTTGTGTGTATACATACATATGTGTATGGAGATCCCGCTTGTTCCGGTACATATTTGGTCGCGCGCTTGCTACTTTTGTTTGTGTTGGCAGTTCAATCTGCTGCCATATATACATATATATATATTAAACTTAAGCAACTGTTGGTATATAATTCACTAAACTTAGCCTCTCTCCACCTTCACATAAGCTTTCTTAACTCCTGCCATGACAAAAAAAAATTAAAATATAAATAATTGTGGTCTACATTATTTTTGGCGTGTGCTCATTGCACTTGCTTGCAAAACAATGAAAAAAAGAAAAAAAAAATAAAAACAAAATAAAAACAAACATTATTCGCCAATACAAAAGCCGTTGCATGTTTATATGTAAACAGAGCCGTAGCCACCCAGCTAAGTTAGAGCTAAAAGTTAGCAGCTAATCGGCCTGTCAGTCAGCCGGCCAGCCGGCTAGCCAGCCAGCTAAAGCTAAACGCTGGATCGTTTATTGTGCCGCCAGTTGAATACCAGGCGTTCAGACGCAAATGTAGGCGAATGTGTAGAACGACAGCACGACAACGCCGCGGCCGATGATGTTGATGAAACTCATGAAACTTTATAAAGCGAATTATGCGAATGTGAACTGGTGGTTGGTGTGCCGGTTGCTTGCTGGTGAATACAATGTACAACAACAGCGACAACAAAATAAATAAAAAATAAACCAAAAACACATATAAACATACATACTATATATTTACTCGACTGACTGACTGAGTGTGTAATCACCCCTCCAACAATAAAGTTGACGTGTGAAGAAGCAAAAAAGCAAGCACAAAAACCATTTGATATTTTTTGCAAATAAAATAATAACAAAATACCTACGCTCGGTGTTGGTGTTGTTGTTGATTGCTGCTGCTGTTGCTGCTACAGCAACAACAACTAGTACAAATGCAAGGAAATTTAAATGTGTGTAGGTATGTACATATGTATGTACGAATAAATGTTGCTCAGTGAATTAATTCATTAACAAGCTTTGCTCTAAAGTACTTACATATACATATATGTATGTACATATGTATGTATGTAGGTATGGACATGCTTATGCATATATACCTATATAATACATATCCACATACATACATATGTAGGTATATAAGTTTGAACAAAAGCGCTGATATTTGATGAAGGTGAAATGCTTGAAATTTGAAACTCTTGGCGTTGAAGGTTAACGAACTGAGCGAATTGAGTACGGCTTGAAAAAGAAATGAAACAATTACATTGTGCATGTGCTTGTACATATGTACATACATACATACCTATGCAAATAAAATGATGACAACGATTATTTATTTGCTCCACTTTGTTGCTGCGCGAATTTAATAAAAAACATTAATATGAATGCATACATACATATGTACATCCATAGTAGGTAAGTATGGTATGTACATATATCTATTATATAAAAATGGATGTGTGTGTGTGTATGTGCGTGTGTCCTTTATGGACTCCCAAAGTATTCAACCGATCTTTATGAAATTTTCACAGTAGATTCGTATGGTATTAGCGCACATAATAGGGTATATAGAATTTCGAAAAAGTGGGAACTTCCCGGAATAAGTATAAGCCCAAATGTGGACCCAGAGTGACCCAGCAAGTGCTTGAGCAATATGGGTATCAAATGAAAGGTGCTGAGCAGGCCTTCAACATAGGGTTATTTTCATTGCAATGCCTAGGCAGAGTCCCCAAATATGGGCCAAAACGTGGACCCTCGAATGTTTCTAAGCGATATTGGTATCAAATGAAAGGTGTCGAGCAAGGCTTCAACATACAGATATTTTCATTGTTATTTTTTGAGTCGGTTTCCCAGAGATGGTTCAAGTAGTGGGCCCGGATGGTGATGGATGGTCCCGGTAAAGGTAAAGGTAAAGGTAAAGCTTTTGTTTGTCGCTGCGAAGCGGGACGGGTATTTGCTAGTAAAATATAAAATGATAACAATAAATAGGTACATATTATGTACATATATATATATATACAGATTAAAACTATACATATTTATATACCTACATATGTATGTATGCAAATCAATGACAATCCGGGACTTACTCAACTCACAAATAAAAATTATCACCATCCGAGCACAGCCATCACCCCAAAACATCCGCAACGAACCCTCCTCTACGCCCAATCCAATCAAGCGGCAAGCGCGCACATTCACCGGCTCTCAGTGATTTATTGGACGAAATCTCAAAATTTAGTAATCCTTTCTCCCCTCACACCTTTAACCACAACCCACCGCTTGTGACAGTGTCCATTTGGTTATCACTTTTGCGCGCCAACCATTTGCGCTTTTTTATTTTCATTTGGTATAGTTTGTATTTGTTTTTGTAGGCGCCAATTAATTTGTGTCGGTGTGTTTGTGAAAATTGATTAAATATTAAATTTATGATTAAATTACACACTGTCATTCGGTATTAATAAATTAAAATGCTACTTAAGCACATATTAAACTGACACACAAACATATATTGATTATTCGCACAATGTTCATTTAAGATTTAGTGGAACGTGAAGTGAAAAAATTATGGCAGATAAGAAATAATAATGCTTTTTTTAATAAGAGATGACTTTGTTTATATATGTGAACTTTGAATGCAAATTTGACTTGTAGGCTTAAAACTTACATGCAATTCTAACAATCAAAAACTGCATATTAAGATATTGGACGACGTGGCGTATGAGCAACTAATTAAAAAATCCATACATACGTACATACATACATATGTACATATTTGATCTGTGTTGGCCCAGTTCAAATTTAAATTTAATGCAAACAGAACACGCTAAATAGTGATTTTGTTTACCATTTGCAATATAAATTTTCATTTGCAAATTATTTACATACAAACACAGCCATGCGTCAATGAAGTACAGCCAGTATGATAGCTCGGCGTCGGTGGGAGGTCACCAAAAATGGATATTAACGCAATCTGCAATTGATCAATTGCTACTGTAGCTAACTGATTATGACTAAATTATGATTAATTGTTGCATGTACAGAAATGTTGTCGGAGGAGCACTCATTTGACAAATTAAATATATGTATCTCTAAACCCATCACTCTCATACCCGCTCCCCCCACTCGCCCTAAAAATCAAAGCCCGCCACTGCTTTGCATTTAGCACCTGCAAATGCCATTAAGCACTCTAGTATTTTGCATGTGACTGATTGCATTCTAACTATCACACACCACGGCCGGCAGCACGGACATTACCTGAAATGACCGCACACGTATGTACAGTAGAATCGCACAAAAGTTAACTCGCGAGAAAGTTAAACCTTCGGTTAAGTTAACCAAATTTGAGCGTCCACGTACGGCTCTAAAAAGTTAACTCTTGGTTAACTTTTCTGAGTTTATCGATTTTTTTTTTTCAAATCCAACCGTTTATTTCTCAACAAAAACAAGCTCATTCCCCTTGTTTCTATGTATTCCCGGAATTTGCGTGCATTCCCCGAATTTCTGTGTAAAAAATTATTGTCAGTTTCGCGAGGTACAAGTGTACTATTGAGTGGTGTAACATAGTTTGTGTGTTAAAAATGGCAACAAAGCGGAATAAACCATCGCAAATTAGATTGAATTTACATCAAAAAGCTGATATTTTAAGAAAACTTGATGAAGGTATTCACCATTAGATTATAGTGTATCTAAAGTGGCCATCTCAAAAATAGAGAAAAAACGATATGAAATTTTGGAGGCAGTACACACAGGAATTGGCAACCAAGAAAACTTTGCACAGGTCGGAATATCCCGTTCTCGAGGCAAGGTCGTATAAATGGTTTTTGAACCAAAGGCAACGCAATTGTGCAATTAGTGGTCCAATTTTAAAATCAAGAGCTTAGCTTGAATTTGCCAAAATGTACCCTAGAAAAAATTTTTATGCAAGATGGATGGCTAGCAAATTTTATGTATGTAAATTAAATCTAATTTTCTGCTTTATAATGATTAAAACTGAGATATTCAAATAAATTTGATATGTTATAGATATCCCAAAAATTATGTTTATTACAGTATTCTATCAAATTTAAAAACCACCTGGAAAAGTTAATATTTCGGAAAAGTTAAATGCCCTTGGGACCATTTGGTTAACTTTTGTGAGATTCTACTGTATATACATATGTGTGTAAAGTTGTTGCTTATATTGAATTATGAATGAGTTGGTTTATTGCTTGCTTGCTTTTTTATCACTGTTATTATGGTTGCATTTGTTGTTGTAGTCATTTTTCATTCGTCCTTATAATCGTAAATAATTGAATGGAATAGTTAATTTGCAACGAAGCAAATTTGTACGGTGTCGTCTGTTGTGTCTGCCTTACTTTATTGCACAGGTGCAAAGTTTAAAGTACACAAAGCGAAAAGTTTTTTTTTTTTTACAAACATGAAAACAAATCGAAAACATGCATACAGGTGTCCATATGCGCGAATGTGTGTTTAAAAGCGTGGTGATGCGTATATGAACATTTGTTTGTGTATTTTAGCCAGAGAACTTGTTTAGCGTCTGTTAAGCGCAAAATAATCCAAAGCATGGCAAAGCAAAAACACCTCACCCATACCCGGTTGGGAATGAATGGATCCGTGCGTGTATGCGCATTAGGGTGTTCCAAATTGTATTAAGAATATAAAGTTCTTGCGAAATCCGCTTTTCATCCGACTGTACTACGGAAATCTATGCCGACAATTTTTCCTTAATATATTAAAGTTTATAGGTCCCCCAAATGCCTTCTGCGACATTCTTAACCGTCTCCGATCAGAACCAAAATCTATGTATATGCGGTATCTTTGAGAACAGCAGTATGGATTTTAGGTATGAGATTAAAAAGAAATTGAAATAATTTTTTTAAGTCTATATATGGTAATCTGAATTTTGAACCTTGCGCGACACCCTTTATCTATCTCCGATCGGGACCAAATTTATATGTAGTATCTTCGACTGTACTTTAAGTGATTTAGGGAGTGAGACTGAAAAAATTTTCATTTGATCTTAAGGACCGCCTTAATGTATATACATATTTACATATATCTAAGTAGATAATAAGTTTAATTTGCAAATTAAATTGATTGAAGTATATATATGTATGTATATCTTTTTTTGTTTTGTGTTTTTACTCTCCGTTTGCATGCAGCTAATTACAAACATGAGCGGAGCGTTTCCACAGGCACTTATAAGTATTCGCTTTTTTATGTGTGCTTTCAATGCAAAACTTGTAAATGCCGGCAATCAAAATACATACATATAAATATGTTTATATAGATGTAGGGTATATGCACATATGTTTGTACTTATTTATACTATGTAAATATATCCGCTAAACACCGCATAAAAACCTGTCTTAGACGGTTGAGAGCGAACAAAGGTTCATCATAAAAAAAAAATAAAAAAAAAACCAAAAAAAGCAAAGTTAAAGCTGAACTTTTCACTTCTGCTATTTAAGTTGTTCTGCCATATTCGTGTACTACATAGTAGATCAGTCTATACATATGTATGTATATGTACATACGTGTACCTAAGTTTTAAAAAATGGCAGTGCTACTAAGCATTCTAACTTCCTTCATTATTTCCTCCATTATTCCATATTTCCACTTGGGCGTAGCATTTAAGTATAGTATATGTATAATTACAGTGTTTAGGTACCTCATGATTAGACTGCGGATCTTTATGCAAAAAATTTAAAATGATTTATTAAGAGTTATATTGATTCAAAACTATATATTCACATTCCAAAGCGAATTTTCTTGCTCTGTTTTGGATATGCAAAATATATGCAACTTATATGCAGGTTATATGCAAGTTATATGCAAATTAAAAGTACACCTTTTTTTACATCAGATATGGAATTTTAAGTGATATACACAATAAGTAAAGTATAGTTGAATGCAAAAATCATATGTTCTATGCAAATATACAACTCATTAACACCCAAAAACAAACTGCAAATGGGAACTAATTTTTAATGTAAAGAGGTAATTTTAGTTGTAGTTAAGACCACAATATACTACAAGTGTTTTCTCCACATTTTCAATGGAAACATTGTGATGCTTATCGGTTAAGATCCGTTTATATGCTGAAAATGAAAGCTCAACATTACAAGATGTAACCGGAGCATACTTAAATTCGCTCCAAAATGGACTGGGAATCTGTATTCCTGTTTCTAATATTTTGTTGTCACCTGAAAGTATTTTGGCTACTCCTAATATGACTTCCAAAAGCAGGTTCTTTTTTGAAATAGCTTCAATTTTGACCAAACTATTTGCCCACATGATCCTGACGTAGCGTCAAGTCCTTCAAAAGCTTCTGTTATTAGGGCCATTGAAGCCATTAGGGGAACTCCGCGAGACTCTAACTTGCGGATTAAAACTGCTAAACCTCAATTATTATGAAAATATGCAAGTTATATGCAAATATGCAAGTTATATGCAAATATGCAAGTTATATGCAATATGCAAGTTATATGCAATATGCAAAATATGCAGAAATAAATATGAAAATTTAGAATATTTTGTTAATAACTTTCATTTTTCTCTTTGGAACCATATCGCTATCTCTTTTCCTTAAAAATATGCAATTGCATAAAGATCCGCAGTCTACTCATGATAACCCATTATTAAGTTAAGTCCGCACTTAAATTGAAAGTTTTCTTTTTTTTTTGTAATGCTAGAGGCACACATCGTAGTATAGTAGAAATATTACGATCTATACCACATATGTGTCACTCTCATATTGTAGTTTAATTGAAAATTTTCATAGTAAAACCAAATCATAGTTTTGATATTATAATATTTCTACCAGATGTGTATCTACACCTTTTCCAGATTGAAATCAGAAAACTCCAATTGTATTTCAGAAAACGTTAATTGGATTTCAGAATTGATAATTGAATTTCAGAAATTGTAATTTGGATTTCAGAAACGGTTATTGGATTTCAGATTATGTCAATTGGATTTCAGAATAAGCAAGTGGATTTCAGAAAACTAAAATTGGATTTCAGAATATTCAATTGGAATTCAGAATATGTGAATTGGATTTCAGAATTCGTCATGTGGATTTCAGAAAATACCTTTCGAACTGTTTTTGCCATGTAAATACTTGATTATGTACATATCTGTAGTACATAACTTATAAGAATTTATAACCTGAATTGAACTTACAAATTATTTTCCAACTTTACGAAATAAAGTTTATGATATCTGAAATCCAATTGACGCCTTCCGAAATCCAATTACCTATTCTGAAATCCAATTTTCGTTCTCTGAAAACCAATTGCCTATTCTGAAATCCAATTAACAGGTTCTGAAATCCAGATAACTATTCTTAAATCCAAATGACACCTTCTGAAATTCAATTACCTATTCTGAAATTCAAGTAGCGTTCTCTGATTTCAATCTCGAAAAGGTGTAGTTTTTCATAAATCAATTTTATAAATTTCTTGGATTAAGAAATAAAAAATACTCATATACATACATACATACATAAGTACTTACATTCCTATACATATGTATATATGTATATATGTAATTATGTATGTATTTATATACTACTTTTAGTAAATATTTGTATACAAATTTTGTCCTTGTCTACCTTAGAGTGCTGAAGAGTAAATGTGTCAAATCAATACATAAACTTACCTTAGCGCAGTAACGTAACCAAGAAGCCAAGGAAGCGGCAAAGTGAAACAAGCGAATAACCATCAACATTTTCACAATTTTAAATGGTGTCATCATTCGCAGAAATATCATACATCTTTAAGTATGTAGATATGTACATATTACATTTTCCGCTACATCATTTAGAGTTGAAATAAAACGAAAAAAAACTTACATTTCATGTTAAATTCACATAAATGTCAGTCTACGCTTTTTCTTTCCAAACACTCATACACACGCCATACTCCGAATATATGTACATATGTACATATTTACAGCGGAAGCGGAAACTGGGTCTCAGTGACACAGAAGCATAAACACACACACACACACCCAGACACTACAAGCGTTTATTGGGAAAATTTACAGCGAATATAAAATAAAAGCAATAGATACATATGTATGTAGGTAAGTGTATGTGCCAAGCAGTGTTTGCTTCGCGGCATAATTCATATAAACAACAACAAAGCAAGGCAAATCAAATTTGTCGCCATTTTCCCAGCACGCAAAGCGGTTAATTTTTGTGTAAAAACGAAATAAACGGCACACAATTCTCATAATTCTTGCAAAAGTTTGAATGCCAAAAAAGTATTAAATGTATGTATGTACATACATACCCTGCAAAAAATGCGATCACTCCGGGATACATCCGGGACAACTCGCAAGGGAGCATGCGATTACTACCCATTTGTATCTCTTTATATGGGTTGAAGTGTTCTCTTTTGTTTGAGCATGTCCTATAAAGAGACTAATTGTACCCAGTTTGTACCCGAACGGGTAGCAAAAGCGCACAATTGTACCCGTTTTGTACCCGAACAGGTAGCAAATGCGACACATCCATTTGTGCGACTAATTGTACCCGTTTGATACCCTTTCGGGTACAATTAGTATACATATGTACCCGTTCGGGTACAATTGGGAACAATTGTAGACTAATTGTACCCGAAAGAGAGCGCTCCCGGACAAATCTTTTTAGAGACTCGTCGCACACTTTTTTGCAGGGTAAATATGCATTAAAGTATGTATGTATGTATGAAATATGTGTATGTGTGTCACTTTGGTATGGTTATTATATGCTTTTTTTGCTATTTCTGAGTATCGAAATAACTAACGTAAGGGAAGTCCCTTCCAATACAAAATTAAAATCGCCATGACATGCAAGCAATCATTTTTACTATATCTCAATATTTATGCCTTCACATTTGCAATGAGACATTTTGCTTAGCGCAAATATGCAAAAAATAAATGAATACGCTGATGAACATGCAACCTCTTTGAATGGTTACAAAATTCGCAACAACAATTGCGGCTTGAATGAGAAGGATAATGATTTGTCAATAACTGCAAGTGTCAAGCAAAAAGTAAACTCACGCCACTTCGCTGCTTACTCATGCACATTTAAAAGTTTGTATGTATGTATGTATGTGCATATGAATAATAAATAACAATGAATAATAAATCGCAAACGTGAATTGGCGAAAGAAAACCAAATATTACATTCTTAAAGCTCTAACATGTTCAAATAAAACAATCAGTTAATGGCTTAATATCTTTAAAAATCCTTTTGAAATCATAATGATTATAAAAATTGCTTTAAAATAATTGAGCTATGCATTTTTTTCTTTTACTGAATTCTTTTTCATTGCAAATATCTGAAATTCTGAGACAGTTGAGTAGCCCACTCTCAAAATTAGCTATGTGAATTTTCATATTAAACTTCAATGTTAAATATTTCACATATGTATATGTATATGTAGCTAGTTTTGGAACGCATAATAATACGGTTCCTCTTACAAAACGTATTTCCAATTGATACCAGGCACCACGAAACATGAGTGAATGGGCGCTTTATTGGACTCAGTCAAAATCGTCTAGACGGCACCAATTGAGAAAAAAAATTATTATACAAGTAATACTTCTTCAAACAAAGACTCTTCAGTGGGTTAAAACATGGACATTGATGGGTTAAGACCCTTAAAATTTACTCTTATAATATAGATCAAGCGATTCTAGTGGAAATAAAATGGTTTTAAAATTTTGAGCGCCCTTATATGAGGCGACACCAATGTGTGCCAAGGCGTATGAGTAATCTATTTTGGATAGAGACTTTTGGAAGTGTATTTTTTATTTAATGCCTTTTTTCAGAATATGGAAGGATTTTGCAATAAATTTTTAATCGACAGTGTACACTAGACTGGGTTGGTCTCCATACGAAATAAAAAAGTTGTAAAAGTCCGCCCCTAAATTTGAAGCTTTTTTGTGTCCCTTAACCCTTTCAACACAAACTTCAAAATTATGGGCGGATTTTTACAACTTTTTTTTTCGACCCTATTTAGTGTACACATTCAAATACTGGCACACACTCCATCAAAAGCTCAATATCGAAAAAAATTCACATAGGCACTTTTGAAAGTGGAATACTCATATGAACATACATACTTTTTTGCACAAAAATTCCTTATTTGCATTTTTTCCGTTTGAAAAATCGAGAAAAAAACAAAAAAATGATCTTCAATTTATTGACTGCCGTTTGCTGCCATATTTGCAATCGTGTTCAATATCACTTTAATTGCAATCCTTTTTTGTGCGTTTCTGCATTCACTTTTTGGGCAACTCAATTAGCAATAAATGCTTTTTGTTTATGTGTAAATAGAAAAAAAGTAAATAACTAAAACTAATAAGTCGCTCGTGTTGTACTTTTTGCTGTCCACCAGTCAATGATGCCAACCGAGAATTGCGAACTGCGAACCGAGTGAGAGTGAGATCATTAAGGTGATGAGTGTGACTTCATCGATCACAAATTTTGCATCGCTCACATACACATAGAGACAATAAATAAAGAAATGAAAAATATGTAGGACAAGTTAGGAATATTAGCCCAAGGTGAATTAAAGTTACTGAACAAAAAAAAGCATTCATCGCATTCATTCACTTTTTAGATGAATCGTTGCATTTGTTTTGTTGGAAAAAAGGCATCCTTGGACTGCAGCAATGGCATTAATTTATGAAAGGTTTTGCGAATTTGTGTCATATCTATATGTACATTTAAATATTGTTTATATATTTGCTCCAACTGCTGTGTAGATTGACTGTTTCATGTACTTTGGAATCAGACAAACAGTCAGACAAAACTCATCGCAAGCCTACCCTGCGAGGCAACGCCTTTTCTCTAACCAAACACGTTTTGCTTGCGTGTTTTGCTTTCATATTAGAATTATTTACATGGGCCGTAAAGCATATTTTATATTTATTGGGAAATCAATCAACGTTTAAAAAAAAGTTATTAATTGATTGATGTGGAACTAATTAAATAAATAAATAATAAATAAATAATTAACATATACAGCATCGTCATACAATTTAAAATGATTTATTTGCATATTTAGAGTTGAGTAGAAGTAAGACGTGCTTTAAAAGCAATAGATTTTTGATACATACATACATACATACATACATACATAAATACATATGTACATATGTATGTGACTATATTTTTTGTTGGATGACATCATTATGAACTCATTTCGCGTTTTGAAGGTCACATGACTAATTGGATATGTTTTTGTGTATTTCCTATGCCATCCCCGTTTTCCTATTTCTTTTCGTCACTCACAATAAGACAATCAGTAGATTAAAACAAAATAAAAAAACTATAACAAAACTGCAGTTTTTTTAGATAATTAAATTAAGGAAAAAGAAGAAAGTAAATGAAGTGAGAAGCTAGAAACATAAACTTAAATGCCACCATGGCAGAGGTGAAGTAACAACAACGAAAAACAATAAGAAAACAAACATTAACCTAAAAACCTAAGAACATTGTAAAGACTCACATGCGAATGCCCAACCTTAAAAGGTATCAACGAAAAGGTAAACAACAAAAATGCTGACTGTGGCAGGACATTTGACATGAGGGTGACAAACAAGGTGGCAATTAAACGAAGGAAATTATGCAGGAGTAGTGAGGAAGAGGTAGAGGCAGAGATTGTAGTAGTGAGATAGATAGCGAGAGAACACGCCAGCATTTAGCAAGTTCGGTAAAACACTGGTGCCAGAGCTGCTGGTGCTTCAGCGAATGTGGGAAATTTTCAAATTCATCAGTTTTTGCAAATTTTAATTAAAAATTCTATTAAAAAATCATTTAATTTCATAACAAAGTGAACTTTCGATTGGCAATACAATTTTACGACTTTACTTTTTTCATATTCATATTTTCTTTATTTGCCAATCAATCAACAAATGCGAAGTGGGTTAATGTTGTTGTTGTTGTTGTAGCCACCAAGACACTCCCCGAAGGTTTTGGGGAGTGTAGGGGATGTGACAGTCCTTTGCCGGATAAATCCGATACGCTCGGGTACTAGTCCCTTCTGACACTAGCCCGACTGTCGTGCGAACGATTTTTTTGGCCATAATCAACCTTCTAGGCCGGTGGATTTTAGTCGCCTCTTACGACAGGCATTCCTTACCACGGGTATATTCTAAGCCCCCTAACCCGCTGGGGGAGTGTGGGTTAATGACATTGCACTGTGGGCCATAATAGTTTTGACACACACTGAATGCCAAAGCAAAGGCAACAAAACAATATCTATAGCATGAGATTTGGAGTGAGAGTGAGAGGACGCGACAGTGCGGAGCAGAAAAATCGTTGCCATAAAAATTGTAAATAATGAGCAGCGCAAAAAGGATACCCAGAACAAGAGAGCGCGCTAGCAGTCGGGTGGTGTTATGTCATGAAGTGAGAATGCAACTGAAAACAAACACGGAGACAGTAAGTGAAAAGGGGTTGTAATTGAATGGGCTTAAAGTAGGGTAATAAATCTAATGCTAGTAGATGGCGCCACACTCTCTTTCCCTTTCGCTCTCATCCACAACATTTTAAGAAATTCTTAATAAGAACTGAGCAAAGAAAAAGAAATAAATTTAAGTGCACAAATTTTCATTTGGTCTGAAAAATGTTTTTTTAGCCGAAGGATGTGCTTACAAAGAAAAACATTTAACACATAAAAGTCAACTTACTTAGTTAGAATCAAATGGCAGAAAATTCCAAAACAAGTCATTAAATCTTAAACTTAATATTTTCTGTTACACAAAATGCGCTAAACTCGTTAAATTTGCGATGAGTTTTTAAGAGACTTCATTTAAATAATCGTTGATGACATGTTATGACATGTTGGCATACGATCGTATGTGTTTATATGCAAAACATATGACGACACCTGTAAATACATACATATGTAGATGAGACTAGTCGCAAAGAAACCGCTGCCGAAGTGAAGGTCTGCAGCTTCCATGTTAAGCTTCAGTCTAGTTCCATGCCCCATACTTTTTTCTATTGCTAACACAAGGCGTATTTTGTTACATTATACCTAGTACAAATTATTGCAAATTTTTTCAAGCAATAATAAACTGTAGCGCTGCTAGATTTGTTCGTGATTAGTTGCTTTAGATCGCTTTGGAGACTAGTTCCCCAGTTTATTCAGCGTGTATTTATTTACGTGTTTAATATTAAAAATATTGTCAGCGTGTATTTACCACACACAGGCGTATAAATA
This sequence comes from Urophora cardui, assembly GCA_960531455.1. Taxonomy (NCBI): domain Eukaryota; kingdom Metazoa; phylum Arthropoda; class Insecta; order Diptera; family Tephritidae; genus Urophora; species Urophora cardui. The sequence goes on from OY482670.1 coordinate 2,297,016, forward strand.
GTCACACAAGTACCTACAATTTAATATGAAAGCATGTTGTAAAGCGAAAATGAGCCCTTTGAGACCCCTTTTGAGCTTAATTCTTAACTTGTTTCATCACGTAAGCATTTTGATGGCAAGTTCACCGAGCACCTAGAATGAGCGACCCAGTTACAATTGTACATATGTTTTTTATTAGAATGTATGTTTGTGCGCTTAATAGATGAATGAATTAATGATGTCAACTTGTAATAAGTGGAAATTACACTGCCCTATTATATTTTAAGTGCAACTTTCATAAACGAAAATGTTTAATTTACTACAAATACTATAAACACGTGTGTTCTTCAACCCCCAAGTTGCTGATATGAGCGCTGCTTTTTTTCGATATAGACTAGATCAAGGGTGCTCAACGCTCTCGTATTGAATGGGGAAACTCCAATACATCTACAAAAATTTATTAGTGCACTCAGAAAAAATTTGTGGTAGATTTAAAAAAAAAAGTTACAAACTACAAGTAAATTTTTATTGTACGATTGGAAAATTTTACATACAACATAAATAGATACATATGTACAATATTTACAATATATTTTATTTATATTAAATTAAGATATGAACTCGTACATAAAAAAAAATGTATCTACATATTACATAATAACAATAAGTGATAAGTTTAATTAAGGCTGTTTAATAAATTGTCAATATTTATTGTCGAATCAGAGGTGGATAATTGCAGAATTGATTCCAAATGCTTTTGTGATAAAAGGTTTCTTTGGTTTGTTTTGATTAACTTAAGGCTAGAAAAGCCTTTTCCGCAAATATACATATGTGCTTCCGAACATGGATAAGTATTTTAAAATTTCATTTGTTATGAGTGGATACTTGTCATATTTTATTTCTGTCATATATGTAACTTACCTTAATTATTAATTTATATACGTACCTATAATGAATTAGCATAGACTGTGACTCACAATAATATTTTAGCGAAAAAAGCTCTAATTCCTATTTTTCTTATTAAAATCTACTTTTATTTTTCTTCAAATAATTAGAAATACACTATTGCCACACATTTTTCAATATTAACTAGAAATTTTTTTTTTTCAGTTTTTTCGTTTGCCTACAAATCGCACCCTAAATCAAAAAATTGCACAACTCAAAATTTTTTGAATCCATGAATAACGTCTTTAAGAACTGCTAAATGTTAGTCTCCTCCCAGCAACAGTCTTCTTCCTTACCCAAGATTTTACTTCAGTTTCGTTTGTAAAGAAAAAGGTTTTCTTGCATTTCTTCTATTTCTTTTATATTTATTTGGGTTTTGAGTTATGTCGTTTTTCAATTGAAGAATTCAATTTTTACAAAAAAAATTTATTTTCAATTTGTTAGTGTAATTTTCAATTTCATATGGGAAGGGCGACGCCAACGTAGCTAACATAGCTTCGCCCTTCCCATAAGAAACTCATTCACATTCAATTGAAATTTTTTATACCTGAGGGCATATGGCAGGGGAAGAAAATTTTATTTTTATATTCAAAGGGCGAATTTGTATCTGTGCCTATGTCTGGGGGGAAAACAAAAACAAATGTGATTCAAGGGCATAGGCATGAGCATCTATGGACTAGATTTTTAACTACTTTTAATTTAGTAATGATAGTAATTAAGTTACCCTGCAAAAAATGCGATTAATCCGGGACGTGTCCGGGATCAATCGCAAGGGAGCATGCGACTAATACAATTTTACATCCCTTATATGGAGTCAATTGATCGAATTTGTTCGAGCATGTCCTATGAAGAGACTAATTGTTCAACTTGTATACCCGAACGGGTACCAATGTAGATTAATCGCTTTCATCCCGAACGGGTACAAATGTAGATCAATCGCTCACATCCCGCATGGGTACAAATGTAGATTAATCGCTTTCATCCCCAACGGGTACAAATGTAGATCAATCGCTCACATCCCGCATGGGTACAAATGTAGATTAATCGCTTTCATCCCCAACGGGTACAAATGTAGATCAATCGCTTTCAGCACGAACAGGTACAAATGTAGATTTTTCCAAGTTGTTAGCCAAGGCAATTTTAATAACAATCTTTAAAAAATTGGAAATGTTCATACATATTTAAATAAAGATTATATAATGTTTTACTTTTGTAAAAAAATCTCAATAAATAAATAAAAAAATTGTAAGTTTTGAGTATGCTTTATATGAGCGTAATGTAAAGGATTTTTTCATAGGATATTTTAGGCAACATTTTGTTAAAATTATTATTAATCATTGTTATTAAAAGAAAGAGTGTTCAATTCGTTTTACCGGTTGTTCTACAATTTTTTAAATACATTGCATATTTTTGTAAAATTTCTACATTTAAGGAATCTAGATTTTTACCCGTTCGGAATGAAAGTGATTAATCGACATTTATACCCGTTCGGGATGAAAGCGATTAATCTACATTTATACCCGTTCGGAAACAATTGGTCTACAATTAGCCTACATTTATACCCGTACGGGAACAATCGGGGACTTATTGTGGACCGATTGTTCTCGAAGGAGATCAATCCGGGACAAATCTCTTTCGGGATTAATCGCACATTTTTTTGCAGGGTACATATGTACATACATACATTGGTATGTATGCATGTATTTCTGTTGAGCTGATATTAACTAAACCCATATACTACAAAACTCTAGCATTTTCAGGAGCACTGTGTGCTTAAAGGTTGGTTCGTCGAAGTTGAATTAACTAACGAATGAATACAAAGTACAAAGTAGAGCTCCAGATTTTTTTTGAACATTTTCGAGTAGCCCGAACAAATGTTGTTCAAATGCTCGAACAGTCGTTTGTTTGTTTATTACCCGTATGTTTGTACGGGCATTTGAACAATTCGAGCATTTTGAAGTTTGTTTTTTTCTTTTGTTTATTATTTTTTTTCTTCTTCATATGTAGTTGTTTTTATTTTTGTTTTCTCGATACACATTTTTTTTGTTTGCCCAGCAGTATTTATCAGTTGGAAAACAGCACATATTTCCTACTGAATATTCAGTAGAGATGTAGTTCTAATATCTGAATTTTCCCTTTCGTTTTTATATAGAGGTGGCGTCGAAAAACAACTACCTAAAAACTGCCGAACGAGAAGGGAGAGTTTCTGTAGGAAAAAAGGCCTGAATACGAAGGGAGAACTTCCATAGCATGTATTTCAGTACACCTGATGTCTTCACTGCGTGTTCAGTTATTTTTTCAGCAATGAATTTTGAACTTACTTTCAGGCTATTTTTCATAATGAATATTCTACTGAATATGCACCTCCTTACCTCAAATACTGCTGGGTTGTAAGCTCGAATGCTCGAATGTTTGTACGGGCATTTGAACAACAAACGGGCTTCAAACAAAAACGATCAATTCGAACTGTTCGATACCCGGGTATCTAGAGCTCTAGTACAAAGTAATATTTCAGCCCCACACATGAGATTCATAAATATCCACATATATACATATGTATATATATACTAATAAATTATAGGTGTATATGTATGTATATAAATTTTATAATTAATAGATATCTGTGTACATATGTACTCTATGTTCAACTCACCATGCAACGCGTTCGATTTGATAAAATCAGGTTATGTTGAAACAGCAAAAATAGTTTCCCGTCGTTAAATTGCGTTGTTGCCAAGTTTCCCAATTTGGTTTCCAAGTTGTGCGAGTTTGAGTAATTTTTTTTAGATTTTTTTTGTTTAATGTTTATTTTTTTAGATACAGAAAAATTGATCAAAGGTATTTTTTTAAACATATAAATTATTGTATTTTTTTTGTATTGTACAAATATAAGCCACAAAAAGATAAGCAGTTGAAGAAAAAATTAAAATTTAAAAAATTAATGTTGTTTTGTATTTTCTTTTTTGTTTGTTTTTCAATTTTGTTTTATTATTATGGCGACTGTTACTGAAGTAAATGTAGTTAACAAAAAATAATGCTGAAAACAATGATCAAATGAAAGAGTTTTTGGAAAAATAATGGTTAACTTTATTAACACAATTTGTACATACATATGTATGTGTGTGTTTGTTGATATTAGTTTTTCATAAGTAGTATATGTGTGAGTACTCAACTAAAGTTAAAAAGCTGCAGTCAAGTTCCATAAAATAATAAATTTTGTTTGATTTCCTATTATAATTCCTAACATACAAAAGTTTTTTTTTTAGAAAAAATGAACGAAAAAGTGTTGTCTTATAAGCTTTTGGTCCTCACAGATATGTATTTGTACTGTGTGTATAATGTGTACTTGCACATACATATGTATAAATGCATATGTACCTATAAACAAACATTTAAATAAAATGAGGTGGAATAAACATGCAAAAAAAACATGAGTACAAGTTTAAGTTTCCTGAATTTTCATTACAAACCAATCACGAAAAATGACAATAAAAAGGACAAAGCAATACCTTACCGGCAAAAAATCTCAAGCTTAGTAGGTACATAAAATATAAATATAAAGTTTTAGTTCCTTACACAAAAAATACACAAAAACAAAATACAAAGTTAAGCCAAATTTTTATACGAATTTTTATTTTTTTTTTTTTTTTTTTTGTGTTGAAAATCGATTAACTCACTCACTCGATTGAAAGTTTGTTGCTCAACCTCAAAACAAATGAAAGTAGTGAAAGGATGTGAATGTGGATGCTTTTGCAGTGTTGCTTTGCTTGAGTTGTTTGCTTTGTTGTTGTTAGTGCAATGGGGCAAGGCCGGTCAAAAGGAGCTGCTTTATTTTTTATTTATTTTTCCTCTATTATTTATTTAACACGTTGCTAAGCGATTTTTTGTTGTTTTATTGTGGTGGATACGTTTTATGTGCGGTGAGTACGGCAAGGGTCGTATGTTCAGTTACACAAATTTTTTATTGTACAACAGTTAGTGTCTGTAGGGAGATTTGTAAATAAATTTGTTGAAATGCTTCCAGAAGCAAGAAAAAGTATTTGAACAACGTAAACTTTTAGCTCGCGTTTTACTTCGATTTAATTAAACTTTTTCTTAAGTATTGCTCTGCCTTTTTCATTTAGTTTTTTAGGTATACTCTTTACTGCTTATTCGTCTTGCCTTTTTGCTTAACTTTTGTTATTATATTTTTTCTTATCTTCAATCTGCAGTTTCTTTTGTTTGTTATTCAAACAAAAGTTTAACTTTTTGGTGTTAGAATTTTTTTTGTTTTTATTTTTGTTAGTTAGTTTCGTGTCTGCACACAAATCGCAAAAACAAAAATTGTTCGTATCCACCAACTTTCGAATTCGTGCTGTTTTTTGTTTTGTTTTAGTTTTGTTTTAATTTTTTTATTTATAAAATTTGCTTGAATATTTACACGAGTATAGTCGCTGAAGTGCTTAGAATTTTACACGTGGTAAAATTTACTGTAGAAAATATATGAAATTTATAAATTTATCGTTTTTATGTGCATATACCATAAGTAATCATATATGTACATATAAGCATACCCAACAAGCACTGAGGTTAGCTATCGAATTGAGAATGACCCGAAAACTAGCCCCTTTCTCAAATCTCTAACGCTAGAGAACGATGCGAGAAACTGTCGAGAGTCACAGCGTTGTTAAACAAAATGGGGCAGAGTTCTCAAATTGAGAAAATTATAATTATCGAATCGAAATCTAATGTATTTCTGTAATGGCATTCTAGTGGGAATTTGCATTTATTCATCCACATTGGGCCTAATGCATAAAAATCGAGCTATAGCTCATACTCATTTTTTTTTTTCGTAAAATGTGGGGTTTGTATGTGTAAAAGTTACTAAAATTGCTTGATTTTATTAAACAAATTAGGTTTATCTCATAAAAAAATTATAAATTACCTATAAATTATAAAACTGCATCCAATAAATTTAAATTAATTGGCTATTTTTCGAGATTAAGATTGAGTTGAGTCTCTTGAGAAAGAGCTCAATTTTTATGTGTTTCCAATCGGATTCTAGTGTAGTTTTCTACACTCGCTCTCGATTAGAGAATAGTTAGAGAATAAAATACCTAATAATCTCCACAAATTCTCTAACGTTATAGATTATGTTTGTTGGGTTTGCAGGGCTTATACTACATACATACAAACATATATATGTATCTGAGTATAAGTACAAATGTGAAGTCTTATCACTCCAGACTTTATTTTCCATTTATAAGAAAGATAAATCTAAAGTAACCAGAGGGATTTTGGAACACACTAGCTATTAATAGAAATCGTCAGTCTGATCGGTACCTATTTTACAAATTTTTGTTATCTTTATTCAACCTATTACAACTGTTTGGCTTAACTGCTACTCAGAAGAATTTCGATAATATTTAACTTCTTTCTTTCAAAGAAACATACATTGTATGTACATATGTAAATATTCATATATTAATCAGTAAGAAAGTCTTCTACAATTTGTAGGTACCTGCTTAAGTACACAGAAACATGTCTGTTCGTGTGCGTTAACCTTTTGTTCCCATAAATCCTTGACTTTTGATAGTAAACAAACAATAAAAACACACACAATTTATTGGCTCATTGTGTCCCCGGGAATGCCTGTGATTACGTGCGCTTGATGCATGGCAAAAAGGTAAAAACATTAATAACAACAACAGCAGAGAAGACAAAAATGACAAGCAGTTGCCACCAGATGATTTTCTATATACTAATGGCAAATTTCGACGACAAAAATAGAAAATTTGCTTGTTTGTTATGGGTAAAAGTTGGGGGCGAAAGAAATTTTGTATGCATATACATACATACAGACATATGTATGTACATACATACAGGGCCGTGCGCACGGGGGGAATTTTGGGGGTTAAACCCCCCCCATGACCAAATCTAAGTTGCAATGATTTTGCAAAAATTTTCAAAATACAGTTTATAAATTTTGCATTGAATTTTGACTCATAATTTTTGACAATATTAGTTACAAAAATTTTACGGAAGAAGAATTGGTAAAAGGTGCAAAAAATAAGGTTGGCCAATACATAAGTTCGGCACTTTGAATTGCACTTGGAGCTTTCCGAAATTACAAAGTTGTGTAGCATATGTTCGTTTGGCATTTTTAAAAAAATTGTACTGATAACAAAAAATGTTCATTTTGTGAAAACAATGAGCAGTTTCAATTAACAAGTACTCTAAACAGTACACGGAAAGAAATTTGTATACTTGAATCAAGAAAAATGCTTTCTTGAACTCAATTTAGAAAATTTTTAGGGAAATAAGAAAAATTGACTTAATTATTACTGGAAATAAGAAATTGAGTTTTCCAAAAATGAGACAATTATTTTCTTATTCAAGAACACTAACAAAATCTATAGAAAAAAAATGTTTAAATAAATAAGAACATCTTTTCTTAAATTTACTTAAATGAAGAAAATCTTTTTGCTAATATCAAGAAGAATTTAAGAAAATTGTGTTTCGACGAATTGGAACAACAAAATACAGCGAAAAAAATGTAAAATGAATAAGAAAACGTTTTCTTGAGCGAAGTAAAATTTTTCTTGCTGAATTTGCATTTCCAAAGTTACATGTATTTTTTTCATTTGCCATCCGCTTTGCATATTTCTGAATATTTTTGCAATTCTCAGATTGTTAGTGAAGCATTTGGTATAAGGAGTTCACTATTTGCATCATCATTTATATTAAATAAAATGTTGTCATTTCAATAAACAAGTCCTAGGAAAATACTAGTTGACTAATTATGGTTTTCTAATCCCTCATGATTAGTTTTCATTTTCCTTATTTTTTACGTATTTAATATTTTTAGAAAATATTTGCTTAATTTAATATTTAATATTTTCTTATGCCTCAGACACACATGTGGTATGAATATTAGAATATCAATATTATGATTTGGCTATGCTATTAAAATTTTCAATTAAACTACTACGATGTGTGTCTCTCGCATTACTTACTTAAGCTCGTATAAGAAAAGTTTTACTTGCAACAAAAAAATAATTTCTTAATTTATTTCAAAAAACAAGAAAAACACACTTACCCTAAGTAAATTATTTCTTATTTATTTAAAATCCAATTTTACTTGAAGCAAGAAAATGTTTTCTTATTTATTTAAAATCCAATTTCACTTGAAGCAAGAAAATTTTTACTTATTTATTTAAAATCCAATTTTCTTGGATTTTCTTGATATTAAGAAATTATTTTCTAAGTTCAAAATCAAGTCTAATTTTTCTTGTCTCGGCATTGATTCTAGTAAAAAATTCTTTCCGTGTACTATTCAGGACCTGGTTAACTCGGTTTTGATGAATCATAATGAGTTTCAGAAAAGTTAGAGAACATTTAAATTTATGGTGTATGGGTCTGGATATCTGTTTCAGCAAATATGTTTATCTTAGCGAAAAATGTATGCGAATGCAAACCAAAATTAAAACCCCCCCCAAGGCTAATTCCTGCGCACGGCCCTGCATACATATATGTATATTTGATTTGGAGGAAGACAACTTTAGCACTAAATTTTGCATACATTTTTTTATTTTATTGGCTCATTCTTATTTTTGTTATTTTTTTTTTTGCAGTATTTGTACATATGTATTACACGTACATACTATCCTATATATGTACACATTTATTTATTTATGTAAATCTGTGTATCTAACATGTTTTCCTATATCGTGTATTCATTTTTGCATTCATTTCGCTGTTATGTCAATAAAAACCTGACTCTGCTGCCAAAAGTGGCATCTCGCTGCTGCTTCTTTCAACTCTTGTAGGCCATAATAACAACAAAAACAGCTTTAATAACAGCATCAGCTGTTCGATTTTCTTGTGTGTAATAAAAACGAATTGAATTCGGTTGCTTGTGAATTTAGTATGTATGTACATACATATGTATGTCAATGCAAAAAAAAAATCGAAAAAATTAATGTTTTAGTTAAATTCTGTTCCATTTTCCCATTTACTGCGCTTTAAAAACTAAAAGCAAAGGCATTTTGGGGGTTGGAAAAGCACAAGGAAGAAGAGTATGTACTAGCAGCAGGAGCGACGTGGCTCTACAAAGAACTTCTAAAATAGAAGTGAAAAAAAATATGGCGCATCAAAAAATACTGCAATTCTTCAATTTGTTAATTTATTTCCTTTTTTATTATATTTAGTCACTAATTTTCTTGTTTTTTGTCTTAAATTTTTTGTTGGCGTCCATTTGCGCTTCTTCTTCTTCCACTACACACACATCATAATAGCACACATAATTGCTGTTATTATTTTTTTTTTCCTTTTTTGTTTTTATTTTATGGTTTGACTTAGCAAATACCCGCAAAACATACCTTACTCGCTGAATCTCAATCACTAACTGAAAATTAGCGCAAGTAACTCAAAAGCAAGCAAAAAGCTAAAAGTATCTGTGTGTGTGTGTGTGTGTGTGTGTGATATACAAGCGTTTTGGCGCACGCATTTCGGAGCGTAATGAAGAAGCTTTTGAAAAATGTTCGTCTCTTCTGTTCCAACCACTTTTTTCACCTCCCCACCCACATTCAGCCAAGAGGCAATTCATCCACAACACAAAACTTGTTATTATGCCCCAATTCTCTTCATGCAAGTACGAGTGTATACACATATACATCCATACATATGTATATCGCCGTTTAAACATCATAACCGCCTAAGTGCGACTTTCCTAACCTCCTGACAGACAGAAATTAAATTGAATTCCTGAAGCCCAACTCTACGACTTCAGAGCTAAAAAGGATATTAAAAGAAAATATAGAGCTTCCGGAGCTTCCCAAAGGCCAAGTTTATGGTATGGATCGATAGAACTGTGCGCCAAGTGTTAAATTTTGGCAAAACTCAATTTTGGCACAAGCGGTTACGAAAGTTTCACTTAGGCGGTTATGAAGTTTAAACGAAGATATACATATATGTATGTACCAGACCTGGGTAATATCAAGTACCAGTACGACTTGTGACAAGTACATTTTAAAAGAATTGTACTAGTACAAGTACAAGTACTTTCAGAATATTCAAGTACTAGTACAAGTACAAGTACAAAGAATCGAAAAAGAATTGAATTTTTAGCAAATGAATGTATGTACAAATGAATGTACATTCAATTCTTTTCAATTACTTTGAAGTATTTGCTAAAAATTCAATTCTTTTTCAATTCTTTGTACTTGTACTTGTACTAGTACTTGAATATTCTGAAAGTACTTGTACTTGTACTAATACTTGAATATTCTGAAAGTACTTGGTACGGACTCATTACTTCAAGATCAAAATATAAAGTATTTAAGTACGTAATAGTCCAATTACTACTCAGTATTACCCAGGTATGGTATGTACATATCGACGCTTCCAAACAATACTGTACTAAGTCGACTTAGTACATTTTCCCGTTTTCGGCGTTTTCAAGTAGAGCGTGTCTTAATTTAGATGCTGTCTAATTTTGGTATCAATCGGACAATCCAATCAAAAGTTATAGGCAAAAGTGTACATATAATACAACTCGAGGTTTTTACAGAATAAACCACGTAGCAAATTTTTATTTTTTCTTACGGGTTTATATAAAGCGTACCCTGACTTTGATATTATCGAGTTTTGGTGTTGATCGTTCAATCCAAACAGAAGTTATAAGTGAAAATATACTTAGCATACAACTGAAGTTTCATATCGAGTTTAAACTTTGAGAGCTTCTCCTGCAAAACAGTTTTCAGACTTAGTACAGTTTTGTTTGGAAGCGTCGATTAGTGCTGGAAGCGATATCGATATAATATCAATTCATCGATGTTTTTGAACTTTTTCGATATATCGATATTTTTTTTCCGATATTCGATATATCGACGGTCATGGATCCATCACTGATAAACGCGGAAAGAAGCTGGTAAAAGGCAGCATTGCCGTTTTGTGGGTAATTCCCCAAATTTTGAGATTTTTTTAAAATTTTATTCCTATGTAGAAATTCCTGTGTTTAAAAGTAATGTAAATACGAACATTTTTTTTTTTTAATGTTCATTGTAGAATTGCAAAATCAAGAAAAAACATTTTAAATTTAAAAATTTTTATTTCTATTTTAAGCACTATGAGATTTTGAACCAAAAACTTATGTTTTTTTTTTTCAAATACTTTTTGGTTGCTTGTTTTTCCGACAGGGTAGGAATACGATGTATAGTGGAACGATCTTCCGTCATCCCTTGTCAAGTTTGGTTTGGAGACAAACCGGTTTCGGCTAATATGCGCCATCTTCAGTGTCTTATTTCGTTCTGGCAGAACGAAATAAGACACTGAAGATGGCGCATATTAGCCGAAACCGGTTTGTCTCCAAACCAAACTTGACAAGGGATGACGGAAGATCGTTCCACTATACATTTTTTTTTTTCATTCATTTTTATTTTTAATTTAAACATTTTCTTTTTAAATCCCAAATACATTTTAATTCCAAAAATTTCATTTTTAATTTAAAAAATTCATTTCTTAAATAAAATGACTTGGTTGAAAACGTGCATTATAAAAATAAAAATTTTATTTTTGATTTATTTTCTCTGAGTGTAAAAGTAATTTAGAATGCGTTATTAATTTGACTATTTCAAACCTTTTAGTCTTTAACATTGTTTTTTAAATAACTTAAATGCGAAATATTTCAGTGAACCACTGTAATTGATACCTACTCTTTCTGGCTGGAACAGAATTTACCTTTTTTGTTTTTTTTTTTTTGATTATTGAATTCCCTTTTCAAAAAAGATTTCTGTTGATAATAAATTGAAATATTTAGTTTAAATGTTTATTTAGTTAATTTTTAGAGTAATATAAATGACTGTCACTCTCGTTCAATTCAGGGCAGAATAATGAATGCAGACATTTCGAAAAATAAAGCTGTTATATATAGATATGTTAAATTAAGGTTTATATAAAGTAGAGTTCTCGATTTTTTTTGAACATTTTCGAGTAACTGTTTTACGTCGATGATTTGTTTGATTTAGTTGAAAATCAACTTAAGTTATTTCTTTTAGATTCGATGGTAGGATCGCCAATATTTAGAGAATGATTTAAAATATTTAATATATATATTTGATTATATGTATATTTATTATAAAAAATGAAAATTAATGTTCACAATTAAAAAGTTGAAAATCGAATGAAAATTTTTGAAATATCAAAAACATTAAAAACCAAATACATTTTCTGTAAATGAAATATCTCGATTACAAAGTGTTATATATATAAATATGTATATAACCCTATAGCCCGAACAAATGCTGTTGAAATTCTCGAACACCTGTTTGTTTGTTTATTACCCGTATGTTTGCACGGGCATTTGAAGTTTGTATTTTTCGTTTGTTTATTTTTTTTTGTTGTCTTCATATGTATTTTTTTTATTTTTGTTTTCCTGATACAAATTTTTTTGTCTGTAAGCTCGAATGCTCGAATGTTTGTACGGTCATTTGAACAACAAACGAGCCTCAGACAAATTCGATCTTTTCGAATTGTTTGATACCCGGGTATCTAGAGCTCTAATATAAAGGTCGATATATCGATAATATCGATGTTTTTTCTCAAAAATATCGAAAATATCGATACTCGTAAACATCGATGTTTTTCCAGCACTAGCGTCGATATATAAGCGCCAAGCAGAGCCCCCATAGAGCACACACGCACGTACATATGTATGTATGTATGAATGAGCTTTGTGTTTGTATCGCTCTCACATTTTAATTTTTGTGTGGATTTCTCTCGCTGTAACTTGGCTAAAAGAAAAGCTTGTTTGTTGCTAAGCTTTGCATTTGGTAGCAGACGAGCTTTCGAACTGTTTTGGTAATTGGTAGAAGTGTATATTATTTATACAAGCGCCTAAAAATATGTTACACACGCAGTATTTTTTTTTTTTTATTTCCACTATTAACCCATTGACGCCCAAATTAAATATGCTGATGGAAAACATGTCGTTTTCATTGTCATTTTCTGTTGTGAAGAAGTTGAATAGAAAATACTCTAAATATATTTTTTTTAATTTTCGTGGAGAACCGCTACCTTCACATGTATGTTTGAGTATTTATACATCCAGTGGTATGTAGTGAACGTAATTGTATTTTCCATGATTTTGGCGGCTTTTTCGACAAAGCATCAACACCCTTCAGCACCTCATTAAAGAGTGTGGCAGACTGCAAGGAGACTAAAGAATGTAGACTTATCATCGGAGTTCTCACAGGATGCTGTCTTTTAGCATTGCACGCGTTCAAAATGGGTCTAGCTGGCGAGGCAAAGCATATTTTCTAGTCGTTTTCCAGTGCCCAGGCCCTGGCAACTTAGTCTGTTTGAGGCCATCACTGGCCAACCAGTCTAACCTAATCTAAAAAGTAAGCTGCAAACCCGTCCCAAAAACATACAATTTTATTGTTTTATTTTTTACATAAACATTTTGTTTTGGCTTTATTTTTCATTAATTTTTATCTATTTAATTTCCATTTTATGCATATAGTATGTACTTCTCGTATGTACAACGTACTATGTATGTATTTATGTATATTTAGATTGTATTTATGTTATGTCCGCTATGTTATTTTTTTCGATTGTTTTTTTTTTTTTAGATTTTTCTTTTAGTATTTTATTATTATTATTTTTTTTTTGAGATCTCTTTAACTGTTTTCTTTTTTGGGTTGATTGTATGTATGTATATTTTTTGTGTGTGTTTTGTGTTTCGAAATGCAGCTCTAGCGTTTTTTTTAATCTATTTAATTTGAATATTGTTTCGTTAATTATTTTTTTATTATTTTATTTTTAATTTGGTGCTATTTCTTTTTTAGTCTTTAGTTTGTTGTATTCATTGTTTGTTGTTTTCTATTTCCAGTTTTGCTTTTGTTTTATTTATTATCTTTTATTTTTTATTTTAGTTTTTCTTGTTGGTTATGCTTCTACCGTTTCTTAGCAGTTCCCATTTATGTACAGTGCAAGTCATGTATGTAATGAATGTACGTTTGTATATTTAACACTTTAATTAAAGTTTAATACTAATACTAAATCATCAATTTAATGTCAATTGTAAAAAAATTTTCTTTTTGGTTTAATTTTTCTTTTTGTTTAGTTTTTCTTTTTTACTTTGTGTACTTCGTTTTTTTCGCTTATACGTTTAACTATTTTAAATTAAAAACTTACTAATTTACTTAAATTTTAAACGTTTACTGTTATAAACATATGAATTTATGTATGTAAGTATGATATATGTACTTATGTATGTTTGTTATAAACAATGAATTGCTGAACTAGATTTTTAACTTTTTTTTATTTTTCGCCTTTTTCCTGCCCTTAGAACTTTTTTAATTTTATTATTTTTTAGTTTAATATTTTCTTACTTTACATACCTACTAATACAATAATAAATACATTTAGTTTTCACAATACTTACGAAATTGTAGGTGAATTGGAAAACAAAACGCTGGAAGAAAGTACGGTTTTTTGTTTTTGTATTTTGTTTTGTTTTTTCTATGAGTAACATTTTTTACCATTTTGTAACATATTTTCGAGTTAATAAAAATTGTACACTTGTTGTAACACGTTTGTATGTTTGTAATATGACCTAATGCACAGATTCACAGTCAACTAAAATCAATAAAAAAGCAAATTCTTGTTTTAATTTAAAATTAAAAAATTAAAAAAAAAAAAAGGAAATGGTCGCAGTTAGGGTATGGAAAGTTTTTGATTTAACTAGACCTTGTGGATTGCTGTTGCGTTTGTAATGGCAAAGTATTCCAGCGTGGCATTCCTTGACCGAGTACAAATCCGGTTCGTCGTCGTTCTGGTGCTTAGTTGGACATGGGTGCTTTGTGAGTCATGGCCTCTTTATTTAACGGCAAAGTTAACGGAATCGTTATGATGTCCCAGTTCATTCTAATTTATTTAACAAATCCTCCAGCTATTTATACAAATTTGTGAAAGCAGTTATTTCTATTACTCCGCCTCTTTTTCTTTGTTCATTATCTTGAGTGCAGCGGTCAAAGCTATTGGTTATTCTTGCAAGACTGAGCACACCTCATTTGCAACTTCCCAGCTCTTAACGGGCGACAGATAGCGCTTCTTTTAGGACTGCTTTCCGGCATAGCTTACATAATCGCGCAGATATCGATGTAAAGTGCCTGATGTGCTTCATTAACATTTCAAACTGGTTCAAAAATCAGGTGTAATCCGTTTCTCGCGTTATCAAAATGGGCGCCTCCCCATACTGACCTAAGTGTGCCGCACAGCCAACTCAACCTAACCTAACTGTTGAGATCATGTTGAAGTAAAACAACACCCATATTGCGAGTGTCGATTGTGATAGATAATCGATTATTGATCGACCAAGGAGCATGTAAATATAATGCTCCTGGATCGATCAACAGTCGATTATCTATCACAGTCGACACTTGCAATGGGGGTGCAAATAAAAGCTCTCCACGACCTTGCAATAAAAATTAGAACAAAATAAACAAACAAAAAAATTATACAAAACAATAGTTTTCTTTGTAAATTTATTTTATGCGTATTTAATTTTATTTCTTAGTTTTTAAATTTTTTTCCTCCATATTTGTATGTAAATCATCATCTGAAATGCAATACATAGCGGGCGCTCTACTCGCTACTTAAAAAGTATTTCCACCCACTTGTTTAATTTATTCTACGCATTTCAATCGTTCGTTTTGCCTCAATACAGAATAATCCCGCGTTATTCTAATTTATGAAAAAATTTTATTCGTTCGTTTTATGTTTATAATTTGTATTACTTGCTTTTTTTATTTAAATATAATATTAGCAGATTATTATTAATACATTACAATGTGTATAATGGTAATAGTAACATTTAGAAAGCAGTTTTCTTCTTCTTCTTTTTTTTTTGTATGTTTGTGTATAAACATTTTTCTTTTACGCTTTACATACATCTTTTATTCGCAGTTATTTACTAGTTATATATAGCATATACTCGCTTGTATGTATGATTATTAATTAATGAAATGTTCGTATGTGTGTGTAATGCACGCTAAAACTACATGAATGTTTATTATATTTATTTATATATACAGTATGTATGTATGTATGTATATAAATAGAAATTAGTAGTAGAATAGCAAAATATATGTATGTACATACATACGTAAATCACCAAAACACATATAACTAACTACTAGTGCTTTTTTTTGTATACCTAGAGTTATAGTAGAAATATGCATACCCCTAATAAATAAATTTAAAAAATAGAAAACAAAAAATAGTAAAAAAAACTAATATTCGATACATTTATTTTAAAATTATTAATAATAAAATTATAATACAAAAAATTTGGCGATTTTTATGTGTATTTTTTTCATTTTCATTTTTGTTTGTGTGCTTCTCTGTGTATTTTCGTTTTTGTTTGAAAAGTTGCTAAATGCCGCATATAATTTTAAGCATGTGCGCGCTTGTTTATGTAGTTCTGTAGCGCACTTCAAAACAGAAATTTAACCCTTAAGCGACCAAAGCGTGTCATGCAGGCAGTCACAAATGCGAAACGCTTAATTTGAATTAAGCAAAAAATTAAAAAAAAAAATGTTTTAAATTTAACAAAAAAGCAACAAACAAAAAGGCAAGTTGAATTTGCTTGCACATAAAAATGCTATAGCAAGGCACGTATACTTAAGGGTTAATATTTCTGTATTGAAATTGCATTTTGGATAAGTGGAATGCAATAAAGAAATGTAAAAGTGCCGTTTAAGTGCGTTTTGCTTCGTTTCGATTACATACTTCGTTTTCGTTTTTTGAATGCTAGACCAAAGGCACATTTTTTAATTAAATGCATTGTTTTTTAATAAATAAAAAATTTTGTTTAATATATTATTTTATTTCAATTTCCCCTTTTTTTTACTAGTAAAAGTGTAAAAATTGTGTACGGTATTTAAACGGAAAGCATGGTAAACTAACTGCTATGTGTACAGAACAAAAAAAGAACGCTGAAAGTGAAATGAAAGCCCATCACGGAACTAGTATATGTGTATAAAAAAACTATTTGCAATAAACAAAGGTTGATAATAATACTAAGTAACGGTAAATATTATGCGAAAAAACTGAAAATTTTGACACATATTTGTATATATTTTTTTTTCTTGAATGCAAAAATAAATCAGAGATAAAGCGTAGAAAACAATTAGCTCTATATTTACAGCTAAAACAATGTTGTTCATTACAATTTTATTTAATTTTTTTTTTTACAAAATACACATTTGTGTATAATAAATCGTCGCTCCCAACGAAGACTATCACGGTTCGTTGTTCGCGTGGAAGACTAGCATGATTCAGTTCTCTGCGTGGAAGACTAACATGCTTCACTTGTTTGAAAAGTATATGTGTTTCAAATATTCCTAGGCTTGTACTAGGCCTACTTTTAAGTATGTGCATAGGTTGTGCAAATAAAACCTGGCTTTCTCTTTAGTGTTTACACGGTTTTATTCTGTATCCATACAAAAAAGTGGCATATACATCTGCCAAAACATATCGTGTAATACCCCTTCAAGAAATGAAGCGTGCTAGTCTTCCACGCAGAGAACTGAAGCATGCTAGTCTTCCACGCGAACAACGAAGTGTGTTAGTTTTCCACGCGAACAACGAACCGTGCTAGTCTTCCACGCTAACTGAACAGTGCTAGTCTTCGTTGGGAGCGACGAAATGTACATACATAACGCACGGATCAGCTTAGATTTTCTACTTTGTTTTAGATAGATGCCTATAGCATATAGAATAGAATGTACATATCTGTGTTTGTATGTATTAAAAAGTGGTGCGTGTCTTCGATGGGAAAATTAAAACAAAATGCACATGCTAATCCTCAGTTGATTATGCGAAGTATTTGGTCAGCAGTTGGGGAAAAAGAAAAAAATCTATGCCTATTAAGACGACTGCACCTCCTGCGCATGTGAAGTAGAACAATTGGGAGTTAGTTGTGAATTTTTGCAAAATTAATTCATTTTGCATATTTAAAAAAAACGACGATATATTGTGAGAATGACAACTGAAACTTGAACACATTTGAAGTGGACCAGTTCGGAGCGAGTTGTTATTTAAGTATACCTGGACCTGTGATACAACATGGGAATGATTTTTGTATACATTTTATGCATGTTCTCAAGTCTGGTCTTCGAATGCATGCCGTCTGGACTAGTTTGTTGTGAGTTGGTATTGAAGTCGGTAGGTACCTGGGCTTTTACGCACGCGAATGATTTTTGTACATTTTTTATGCATTTTAACATGGCTGTACCTCGAATGCATGGAATGTGAACTAGTTTGGTGTGAGTTGGAATTTAGGTGTAGATACCTAAGGTTCTGGTACAATATGGGAATGATTTTTATGTACTTTTTATGCATGTCAAGCTGACAGGTCCTCGAACAAATGTTAAGTGGGCCAGTTTGGAGTGCGATGTGTTTGAAGTGAAGTGTTTTTCTGGGGTTTTGGTACAAAATGGGAATGATTTTTGTATTCTCTTTTATGCATGTTAAGATGACTGGTCATGGAACTCATCTTAAGCGCACTGGTCCTCGAATGCATGCAATGTGAACCAGTTCGGTGTGGGAATTAGTTTTTGTCTCGCGCACTGACTTAGAAATTAGTTTTGAAATACAGCAGCTCAGAGCAAGCCAGTGAGTGCTGCTGACACAATTGTGCTATAAACTGCCGACCAATGGTTTTATAAGAAGCTTAGTTACATACATATACTACTTATTTATTTATGTATATACAGAGTTAAACGCAGTTTTATTTAAATTTATGCTTATCAGCCGTATATGTACATAATCACCAATATAAACTAACGTCGTGAATTCTTATGTAAGTAATTCTAGTTTTGTTATGTATTTCCACGCTTTACTTATTAAATATACATAGTTTTTTTTTAAAATTTTTTTTTTCAACTATTTTGTATATACTTGCTACAGTAAATTTGTAATATTTAGAAAAAAATTTTAAATACAATACTTATTCAGTTCATTTTACCATTTTCATTTATTCGTTATTCGTTTGTTTAGCTGGTGTTGCGTTTTAGCAAAGTTGATAACCGTGAAAACTTCGAACGCTAAATTTATAAATTTTCCATTTTCAAATTTTCTTTTTGTTTATTTATGGAAATTTTTAGCTTCCATTGACGTGTTTGTTTGTATTTTTTAATATACATACATAAAAAACAGCATATAAGTTTGCAAAATTTTTCTATTTGCAATATCTAAATAAAATTAAAAACAAAACTATCTCCCTCGCTCGCTCGTTCCGTCGGTCGATAAAAAAAAAACGCGATAGACCTCAATCATCCATATCCAAATTCAGCTCCATCACTTACTCCTACTTTAGTTTGCATCTATCTCCACGACAGCCATTTTCTATATATTT
This sequence comes from Urophora cardui, assembly GCA_960531455.1. Lineage (NCBI taxonomy): Eukaryota > Metazoa > Arthropoda > Insecta > Diptera > Tephritidae > Urophora > Urophora cardui. The sequence goes on from OY482670.1 coordinate 2,316,343, forward strand.
TTATTCACCAAACGCCGGCGGCTGTTGCTTGTGCTGCTTCGTACATGTTCCTGCCGTTGCTGCTCTTATCTTCTATTGAACTCCGATTTGATAACTATAAAAAATATAATGTACGAGTTTAGAATATATTTAAGAAACTTTGTTGTTTTTGTTGTTTATTTACCTTCTATAATTTCTTGTTTAACCTTGTGTATCTCAACGCGTATCTCTTTCAGTATATCAGCCTTTAGTGTGTCCAATTCAGTGCTGGATAGCGCCAATGACAGACCATCACCATTAACCTGTTGAACAAACAGTAAAATATATAGATTTATGTGTTAAATATGAATGAATAAAAGCAACAATGCGTTGACAATGGATTCTGAAGCAAAATTGTCCGACTCATTATGAAAAGCTTTTGGCTACCCCGTTAAAACACAAACTGTCTAATTCAAATTCAGCTTGCTACTATTTCCCACTGTCAACGCCATTTTTGTTAGGCCTCTTGTGTTGTGCAACATTTTAAATACTCCTCAACTGACCTTAAGTATCGTCTCCTCGCTGGCACTGCCAAAACGTTTACGCATCGGCCGTGGTGATTCGCTGCCACTATTCGATGTATTGTTGTTGTTATTCGTGGCGGCATTGCAATTTGTATTCGATGACGAAGAGCCGCCCAGCTTGTGTGGCAAAGTGTTTGATTTCTCCCAGGGACGTTGTTTAACTTCCGGCTCAGCATCGGGCTGCAAGAGCGCGAGAGACAAAGATGGAGAGAAAGAGAGAGAGATAGAAAATGAGGTCTTAAATTTCAAATTCATGTTCCACTCACCTTCTTTTCGGCCTGTGCACGCCGTCGTGCCAACGTCTTAGCCATTTCGTCCATCATGGAAGCCATGCCAGACGAGCTGCGCCCGATTGTGCCATAGTTACCGCTGCCGGCGCTCGAGGTGCTGCTGCCGCTATTCTCGATGATTGCCGCCGATGGCTAAAAGGAAGAGCAAGAGTTTCAAAAATGTTGTTCCTTCTACTTTTGTATCTGTCAAATTACCTTATTCTTCTTGAGTTTGGCCTGTTGCAGCTGTGCGGCCAGCGAGCCCATCAGATCGGCTTGTGGATCATCCTTTTTGGCGGATGATGATGATGAAGATGCTGGTGCGCCACCCGCTGGCGGCGGTGGCGGTGGTGGCGGCGCTGCAGCGCCTGTGGGCGGTGGTGGCGGTGCGGCCGGTGCTGGCGGGGCGCTGCGATTGATATTCGCCGCCGGCGGTGGCATGGGTGCAGGCGGTACAGCGCCACCCATCATAGGTGGAGCTGGCGGACCACCGCCGCCGCCGCCGATGCCGCCAAATGGTGGTGGTGGTGGAGGCGGTGGTGCTGCGGCGCCGCCACTGCCAGCGCCACCAATACCATTCTGCATGACGGGTGTTGACTGTGGTTGTTGTTGCTGCTGCTGCTGCTGCATCGGCATTGGTGGGCCGCCGTATATGCCGCCGCCGCCACTATTGCTGCTGGAGCTATGGGATGTGGGCAGCACAGGCTGCGATTGCGATGCCGAGACGTAAATTGGAATACCGCCAACGCCAGCGCCAGCGCTGCCACCGATGCCATTCTGATGCGGTGGCGGCATGGGCGGTTGTGGCGCATTCGGTATGGCTGACTGCGGCGGTTGCTGCTGCTGTTGTTGTGAATATTGATGCAGATTAAGATTCGGATTAGAATTAGATAACATAAAATGGCTGGGCTGGTACTGTGGAGTTGTTGGTGTTGTTGACGTTAAATTTTAGTTTTTGTTGCATTTGGAAGGCGGAGAGAGATGCGAGGACACGGTTTGTGGTTTGTACAGGCGCAAACAGAAGTTGGGTGGACGGTCGGTGGATGGTAGTGATGGGCGGAGGGGCAGCAGGATGGATTTTATTGTTCAACATTTATGTAGTTAAAATTTTGATAATGATTTTGTTGTTGTTTTTTGCAATCCAAGCAAGACCAATTGGAGATTTTCAGTAGAAGGAACGAATTTGGAACCAAAACCACAAAACAGGAATATGAAAGTACAACAAGCACATAAAAATGAGATGAAATGAAGAAAAATGAAAGAAAAAATTAGCAAATCGAGCAATCGAGCACAAAAACAACAACGAAAATACATAAATACATAGATACATTAACTGTAAAATATAAACACAAGCAATAACGAAGATTAAGCTCGTCATCATCGCCTCGCACTCACTCACCTGCGCTTGTGGTGGATAACCGGCATTCACCAATTGTTGTTGTTGATGTTGTTGTTGTGCTGCATAAACGGCGTGCGCGCCCTGCGCTGCTGCATTTTGCATTTGCTGTGGCGCATGATACTGGGGCTGGCCCTGGCCTGGCGGTGCGGGCGGTATGTGTTGTGGCTGCGATTGCAAACCATTTGTGTGGCCGTAGGGCGGCTGTTGTTGTTGTTGCTGCTGATGCTGCTGTGGCATTGTCATCTGCTGTGGTTGCGGAGCCGCTGGTGCGCTAAGGGAATTTCTTTAGTGGTGAAATTGGGATATTTTTTCGATTTTTTTTTTCGTTTTGGTGGATAAGGTGAATTTGACAAAGGTGGATTTTACGATATATGAGTTAAAGGAAATTGAAGAGGGCGATTGAATGATAGATGGGGGAGGGAGGTTAATCAATTATGGATGGGTAAGTTGAGTTAGTAGCGAATAGGTACAATTCGAATTGTGTTGAGGGAGTGGTGAGAAAAAAAAACAGAAGAAGAATACAGTGGTGAGTAAAGTGCATTACGTTAGTGTGACCAAGGGAAAAGTGTGGGGGAGAGAAAAAAATGAGCGAGGAAAATGGGAATACAAACGAAAGGAAGGGGCAACGGAAACGGAATATAAAAAAATGAAAAGAAAGAAAAATATATAAAATGGTGTGTAAATAAAATTTGTATGCTTATGATGCTAGAAAAATTGCTAAAAAAATGTTGGCAATGTAAAAAAAAAACAAATTACATATAAATATACATATGCAAATGAATAAAAAAACATATTTCCATTTAAAATGGACGAAATCTGCTTTTAAGAACAGCTACCTAAAAGTATGCAGGATGTTTTTTGGTTTCTTTTTTTGGTGTTTAAGTAACACATCTATATTTTTCCTTTTTTTTTTACCAACAGGAAGCCCTTTTAAAGTGCAAGCACACTTTCAATAAATAATCCTTTACACTTTCCCCATTAACAAAAAATAAAAACAAAAACAAAAAAGACAACAACTTACCTGCTCGTGCGATGATGTCCCTGCGGTGTCGGTGGACTCTGTGGTATATTATTTTGATTGGTCTGTGAGGTTGGCGTTTGTGCGGATGGTGTAATTTGTCCGGTGATTTGTTGCTGTTGTCGCAAAATCGCCGCATCTTCGCTAGTCATCGTACGATAGCCCATATCCTCTTCCGCATAACCATTGCCATTTGTTGGTGGTCCACCAATGGCAACAACACCGCCAACACCAACACCAACACCCATACCCATAGCGCCGCCCATAACATGATTATTTACCAAACGACCGCTAAGCACCTGTTTGTATGTGTGTTAAACAACAACAACAACAAGAAACAATTAAGTTAATTTTTACAATTTTTGTAAATTTCAATTTCACATTCACTCACATCCAGCGCATGCACCATGGCGCGTGCAAAAGCATCGGCATCGCCTTGTGATGAAAAATTCAAACCATAAACAGATTTCGAATCGCGCCATTGGTGAAATGTGGGCGTGGCTTGATTATATTTCAGACCCTTCAATATCGAACAATTGATCACGACCTCATGATCCTGCAGCTTGCGGCCGACAATGCGAAATGTGTTATTCTGTTGATGATGATAGATTTGCACTTTGCTGAGGCCGGGCGAAGTGCCCGATGGCAGCCAGCGCTTTTGGTTATCATCGTACACCATGACGGAGGCGCGAGCGCCAATAATACTTTGTTCACTGTAATGAGTTTGTTGAAAAGGAACAAAGAGAGAGAGAGAGATAGAAAGCATAAATTAATAGGTAATTAAATAATTAACAAAATACAATAAATATGTACATACAATACTTGGAATTGAAAGTCAATGGCATTAAGTAATAAGTCTCAACAGGAAATGGTTGAAAATGCACAGATTATCTTTTTTTTTTGTTCCGCATACTCAACTGACATACATAAATATTCGTACACGAACATCCATGAACACAAATATGTACTCATACATATGCATGAACATTCTTGCCCACACATACATAAGTGCAGTGAGAATTTCAAATGAAGTTAGAACTTGACAGCGCAGAAAAAAAGTGAAACATAACACCTGTTACCTGAGGAGCTTCCTCCTTTGCCCTTTCCAGCTTTCCACGTTCCAATGATGTAAGCTTTGTTTGCTGTGTGTGATGTTTAACTCTCACACTTTCTCACACTGCAATCCGTCACAGAAAATGGCGAGCGAGCGAGCGAGTGAATGCAATGAAATGAATCATTTCTAATGAAATCAAGAACAAGTTGAGGTCATTAAGGAAATAAGAGTGACAAACAACGCTGAAATGTGGTTGGAATGTCTGAGGCAAAATTGCAATAGAGAAATGAATTGATAAAAAAAAGAATGAAGAAAATTACGCACGATAAGTGAATGGAAAGGAAAATCAGAAGAGTTACGAGTGCGGAAATCCAATAGGAAACTAATGCAAGGGTGAGTGAGCTCAGCAGAAAAGCCAAATGATAAACGCAAAGGCGACAAGGAAGTGAAGTGAAGATGAAGCGGCACAAGAGGCGACGAGTAATACGTGAGAACGATTAAAAAATGTGCCAGAGGTAAGTTAAAGGTGGGAAATCATTTTCACAATAAGAAATGTGTAAGTGCAAAAAGTAATCTTCGAGAGCTTTTGATGTGATGTGCACACTGCGGTTTTTCCATTTTGGGACAAATACAAACCAGGGACATTGCTGTACTTAAAACCAGACCTGTTAAATTCCGATTAGGATTAGTAATCAATTAAATTGTTTTGTTTTTTAATTGGTAATCATTATTTTAATTCTTTTGCAGAAAAAAAGTAATTTTAATGATTACCATTAAAAAAAATCAAAAAAAAATCAAAAAAAATCAAAAAAAATCAAAAATAATCATAAAAAATCAAAAATAATCAAAAATAATCAAAATAATTTTTTTTGATTGTTTTTGATTATTTTTGATTTTTTATGATTATTTTTGATTTTTTTTGATTTTTTATGATTTTTTTTTGATTTTTTTTTATTTTGTTTGATTTTTTTCAATATTGTTGTAAAGAAATTTGGATACGCATGCACATAAGTACCCAGGTAGGTATGTATTTTTAGTCAGAGAGGCATAAAGTTTGTTTGTACAAATGTATGTGAACGCATATTAAAGTACGTAACCCTGCAGTAAATATGGGGACAGGTGTATCCAAGTCATTGTGTATTCTACAGCGACAACTGCACTAATTAAAATGTCGACAAATTTATAAGTACAAAATTTGTATAGATCTTGGCTCGTTCGAAGTTTTTCGTACTAGATACGGATACAAACCCTTCCTACACCTGGGGAAGATTCATTTCTAGGTTCAGTATAAGGACAGGGAAGAGCGAATAAAGAGTTCTGATTATGACAGAGATTATCTTTACGTAAACCTATTTGCAACATAGCAAATCGTCTACTGCTTTATTATGTAGTAGGCATGCGAAGACGAATATAAATTCCCAAATAATCCTATTTGAGGAACAATGTCGGAACGTAAGTACGTAATATTTCTGCCTTTTAAAAGAATACAATAGGGCAATATCTAGGGCTGAAACGGTATGGCGTATGATGAACAATAAATACAACTTATATGAAATTAAGAATTTTTCCTTCTTTGAAAAAATTGATGAAGTGTGAAACAGACAAAGGAAATACAACTGTGCTAATGGAGGAAGAGGAATACACCGGAAAAACAGGTCAACTAATCAAAGAAATGGGCTGCCGAGTGATGAGAAACGAAGTGATGACCCAACGGAAGAATACCAAATGGCAATAAAGCGTGCAATAAAACAAGCGAAAAATATAAGAGACAGCAAAGTAGCCTACACTCTCACAGCAATGAATCCATCTGCCCCATCACTGATCGCACTACCTAAAATCCACAAAACAGGAACACCTATGCGACCAATAATAAACCATAAATCGGCACCAGGATATAGACTTTCAAAACATCTAAATATGCTACTAGCAATCAAAAACACAACGGAACTAGTCAACAAACTGAGAATTCTGAACGTACCCAAGGACTCAAAACAGGTATCACTTTACGTGAAGGATCTATACCCCTCGATACCAAAGACAGAAATACTAAAAGCTCTAACTAAAATACTGACAGAGAAAACGAACAAAGACAGTAAATACGCTGAAAATAACCCTGGACCAGAATTATTTCAAATTTGGCAATAAAATATACAGACAAACTCACGGACTGGGGATGGGTAGCCCCACATCAGCTATCCTTATGGAAGTATTTATGCAATATTTGGAGGAAATTTACATTCAATAACTGGCGGCAGACTTAAAAAATCAATACCTCTTGCTTATAGAAATAGCAAATACTAGTTTTATTAATAGAAATTTCAGCAAAAGGATGTTTATTCATAAGGCCCATTGATATTGTGTTACAGTCAATCAATGCTATAGTCTGCTCTTTGAAACGAAAGACAATTTGGTAATATTGGTATTCTCAACAGACTACCTCGCTGAAATTCGACAATAATTTAATTAAAACACTCTTATTTACATACATTTATTAATTCAATTCTGTTTTTATATTTTTAATATGAACATATATGTATATAGTATGATTTTATATATAGCTATTAAAACTCCAAGTACATTTGATTGACTAACATAGAGTACAATTATAACAAAGTTTGTATACCCTTCTTTTTATACTCATATGAAATGGTGTTATAACTTTGAGCGGAAATGCAGAAGGAGGCATGACAGATCCACCAAAATATAACCGCTATGATGAGGATCATGAGCTCAGTCGTTTAAGCCATGCCCATCATTCCGTCTGTATAAACGCAAACTAATCCCTCATTTTTTGAGATATCTACTTGAAATTTGGTACTTGGGTGACATCTTAAGAGAAATTGGACCACTATAACATATAGGTCCCATACAACGGATTGTTCAGATATAGACATTTTGGACTATAACATCTCCATAAATAACGCACATAATTCACTGTATAAATTAATGAAAATGAGACTATGTATCGCTTCTTTTCCTCATTCATGAATGTCATAAAGTCTCGATACAGTCGAAGACAGCGCAATATTAGTTGCTTTTCATTGTATACCTAACTACGAGAAATTCTGTATTAAAGCCCAATTTATGAGTTAGTACAACAGCGAATGTTACACTAAAATGTTTGATTTGGCCACTTTAAACAATTTTTCATAAAGATAAATAATTAGATATAAACGTGCATCGTACCATGTACGGTCAATGACAAATTAACAATAATTCCAAGCATGTAAGATATGTATAAATGTGTATGCCTCTCTGCACAAATATACGAGGAGGAAGCATATAGAGCCTTTATCCTGTTAGTGTGGGACTTTAACCGCACTACACCACCTACGCTCATCGTAGCGAACCCCCCGGTACTACCTTCAAGCTACCGTCGGGAGTCTGCCTTAAAAGGCTATATACATACCTGCATACGTACAAATGTGCATATTTCTTTAAACCATATTGATAAAAATTAAAAAAAATCAAAAAAAATCAAAAAAAAATCATAAAAAATCAAAAAAAATCAAAAAAAATCATAAATAATCAAAAATAATCAAAAACAATCAAAATAATTTTTTTTGATTATTTTTGATTATTTTTGATTTTTTATGATTATTTTTCCCTTTTTTTGATTTTTTATGATTTTTTTTGATTTTTTTTAATGGTAATTGCAAAATAATCATTAAAATTTGAAAACAATGGGTAATCAATCATTAATTGGACAGTTGAAAAAATAATCAATCAAGCCGGTAATCATTACGATTAATAATCATTATTTAACAGGTTTGCTTAAAACTCACTGAGTGTATCAAAAGTACGCGAATTACTTAGGTATAACTTCTTTTGCTACAGTGCAGCAACATGAGTTCCAAACCGAATGACAGAAGAGCCAAGAGATTCTTGCTCAAGCGAAAAGTATATGCGGAGGATATGCTGAATTTTAGAACTGCATAGAAACATGCGCCCCCTTTCGCAGTCGGCTTTGGGTAACGGAAGTTTCTGCCCTATCGTCAGGAACATGTCTCAGGTCTGCGCGCAAGTAGGTACAGAGAATCCTGGAGAAGATTGACGCATGGTGCACTTCACAGCGACTTGCTGTTAATCCTAGCAAGACAACCCTGGTTCTGTTTACACGTAAGAGGAAACTGGAAGGTCTCAACATCCCGGTTCTCAGAGATGTATGCCTAAGTCTTCCGAAGAGGAAAATATCTAGAAGTGATTCTAACTTGATGATGCGTTCTGAAGGTAAACAAGCCACTGAAAGTTTTCGAACAGTGCAGCAGAACCTTCAGCAAGACCTGGAGTCTGAGACCAGCAATGGTGATATGGATTTACACAGCTTTGGTCAGACGGATTATCACGTACTCCGCTGTTGTTTGGCGGCGTCGAACCATGGTTAAGTCGACGGTTAATATGCTGAACAGGCTGCAGAGGAGTGTGTGTATATCAGCATTACGGATGCAATGAGTACAACATCAGGTGCTGCCTTCAATGCTCTGTTGGACCTGCTCCTTCTGGATTTGGTGATCCAAGAGGCTATGAAAACGATGTGTCGACTACACTCCTTTGGCACGACGACTGGAGTTCGGAGCACGGGAAGTTGTTTAGCAGGCTGTCAGAGCAATTCCACTGACAAGCTGACACCGCGTGTATCTTTTGGTAGACAATACAATGTCGATTTTCCCACAAGAGATCGCAAACAGAATATGGTAATGGATCCGGCTGACACCTTGAGGCCGATTTCAGGTGCCATTTGCTTTAGCTACAATGGCGACGGTTATGCTTATGGTCACTATGCCTATATTGTCGGGAGGAGGACGACGACGGCACAGGCCATTTTCTCAGCACCTGTCCAGTCTTCGCCAGACTAATATTACGCATTCTCGGGTCGGATGTATAGAGAATGGCGGATGTATGTTCTCTACCACATTTCCAGTCTTCAGAAGTGCTGATGAGAATCATGTATTAAAATATGACAAAGTTCAAGCTCAAATACAAAATTGAATGACTAACCCATCAAGTCACATGATTTACCAGACTATTTTTGAAAGGTAACAAAGCAGTAAGACGACATTACAACAAATGGCATACAATTCCGTTCATTGTACTCAAAAAACAATAATAAAAAAGTAGCCCACACGCGCGTATGTGTTTACACAAATCCATCATACCGATACATATTCGCTACTCGGCACATACATATTTGAACCGAGATGAAAACCAAACAAGTTCTGTGATTACACCAGCACCGGCCGCGAGTTACATAAAAGCCAAAGCTAATAACGTGTGCGCTACAGAAACACACACAAAACAAAGACGGCGATTGAGCATCGGAGAAGGAGAATAACACATGCCGCAGGTCATTAATTTTTGCAGGTAAACATACGAGCAAAAAAAGGTGCGAATTGAAATGGGGGACATGCACACACACTGGAGGAGGTAGTGGTAAAGTTAACATAAAGCAGAAAAATAAAAATAGGTAAAAAAACTTTTTAAGTTAAACGGTTTTATGTTATACATACATTGCAATGTTTAAGATAAATGTACTAAAAACCAAAAAATAATAAAATAGATACAGTCGTGGGAATTATAAACATTTGCATAGACTAGACTAAAATAAAACCGTGGGGCACGTCAATTGTCTACAATCGTTGATTAAAATGTTTGTTTTGTAATGTTACACTATAATTAGGCAGTTGTTCAACCGACAACGATGGACGTGTGATAAGTAGGGCTAGAATGTGGAAAAAAGCTAGCAAGCTCGATTATAAGCGAGTTTTAGGGTTTCATAGTGGTGAGCGAGTAGTACTTTTATCATATGTTTTGTCGATTAAAGACAAACTACGAGCAGTGAAACGATTCCTCGTGTGAATGTCCAACGATAAACTAGTTGAAACATCTCTTTTATTAACATGGAGTGTATAACTATTGGAATTTCCATGAGCAAGAAAATAGTAAGTATTTTCCTCACCGTCTGCGGGCCAACTGCCTAACGACGAATTAAACGATTCTTCTATCGCACATTAAGTCGATAATTTGTAGACAATTGACGTGCCTCCCGGTTTTATTTTAGTCTAGTCTATGCAAATGTTTATAATTCCCACGACTGTATCTATTTTATTATTTTTTGGTTTTTAGTACATTTATCTTAAACATTGCAATGTATGTATAACATAAAACCGTTTAACTTAAAAAGTTTTTTTACCTATTTTTATTTTCTAGTTTTTAGTTTTTATTTCGCATTCTGTTTAATTCATTTAGTGCTTCATTATTGCAAGGTTTCTTGCCCGTTAGTTTATTGCAGTCCAACGCCTCTATAGCGACCCACGCGCCACCTATCGGAAGTTTTTTTTAGGAAAATATTTCCTTTCAAGGTAGTAATACATGTTCCGAATTTCAGCCAAATCGGACCATAAATGCGATTTTTGTAAATATAGCGACCCACGCGCCACCTAGCGGAATTTTTTTTTAAAGAAAATATTTCTTTTCAAGGTAGTAATACATGTTCCGAATTTCAGCCAAATCGGACCATAAATGCGATTTTTGTAAATATAGCGACCCACGCGCCACCTAGCGGAATTTTTTTTTTAAGAAAATATTTCTTTTCAAGGTAGTAATACATGTTCCGAATTTCAGCCAAATCGGACCATAAATGCGATTTTTGTAAATATAGCGACCCACGCGCCACCTAGCGGAATTTTTTTTTTTTTAAGAAAATATTTCTTTTCAAGGTAGTAATACATGTTCCGAATTTCAGCCAAATCGGACCATAAATGCGATTTTTGTAAATATAGCGACCCACGCGCCACCTAGCGGAATTTTTTTTTTAAGAAAATATTTCTTTTCAAGGTAGTAATACATGTTCCGAATTTCAGCCAAATAGGACCATAAATGCGATTTTTGTAAATATAGCGACCCACGCGCCACCTATCGGAATTTTTTTTTCATAATATTGCATTGTCATCGGGGTTATACATGCGTGCAAAATTTCAGATTAATCGGTTGACAGGAAGAGGGTGAAATTTGAATTACTAAATTTGACCCAAGAATAAAGAATAAATAATAAAACAAACGGGGTGAGCTAAATAAAACCGTTTAATAACAATAAAAGTGGACAAACAAAAGTAATACAAAGAAATGCCACAAAACAAAAAAGGAGATTTAACCAGAACTTTGACCGCCGGCAACTAGAATTAAAGCAAATACGAGAAAAATCACGTAAAAAGTGACTAATCGACACATGTATGTACATATGGACAATAGCAACAAAAGCATAAACAATAAAAACAACATAATTAACGTAGAAAGATTGAACTTTTTTTTGTGAATTTGTGTGCCAAGTCAACAGCTGAAAAAGGCAATTTTTGCAAGACAAATCATGTTTAGTGGATGCAGTTGCATTCACATACTTACACACAAGGCGAATACCGCATAAGCCAGCCGACTGCCACTGGACCAGCTTGAGCCCGCCCAAATGAAACTGAAATAAACTATACTTAGTTGAACAAAAAAAGGAAACAGCAAACGGCAGAATAGGCAAGACTAACAAAACAATAAACGAAAAAAGCCAGAAACGGCAGCAGAAGGTAAGCGAGACAACTTTGCCATTTTAACCAAAAAACACGGGGAGCATAATAAACAAAAATTTAGCTAAAAAAAGGAAGAAAACAAAAATTGATGGAAAAAGTTAGAATCGAAATCACTGCAAAAAACAAGAACAAAAAAAAACAAGCAAGAAAATCAAAATAAAAAAAGCAGAAAAAAGTTTACCTACCAAGAACCCGTGCAACCCACCAACCAACCAATAAGACCAACAACAAAACCAACGCGCAAACAACACATGTGTTTCTGAACGAACGAACACAAACCAATGCGCATGCGAACATACATATTGTAAACTGGCTTAGTTATGCACTTAGGCTAGTACCATCTAAAGCTTGACTATAATTAAGCAAAGCGGAACGAGTTTAGTGGTGGACGTTGAGCATCATCTTTGCATTTGGTTGCTTGTTTGTTTGTCTGGCTTATGTTATGTTCAGACACAACCTTAATTGAACATTAAGAGCCTTCATTCAATTTTCAAGCCCAATGATTCTCAATTTACCATACAAAAATTGACCAAGTTAATGCTTCATTAGAAATTAATGAGTTGTTAATGAAGAACAATTCTGCATGCAACCCTGTTAAAAGGCTTGTTTCATAAGTAAAATGAAATGTCATGAAAAGAGAAATGTGATTAGCGTCAGTGTCCACTAAACAGGTTGGTTCGTCAGATCAGCTGCATTCTTGTTCTTCTTCATCACCTATCAAATTTGTTTTTATTTCTGCTTATTTTATACATGCATTCGTGTTTACGATTGGTAAAAATTGTGAGATGAATGTCAAATTATTTCGTCCTCCTTGCAATTTTGACATTTAGGTCACGAGAGTTTGATATTCAGCTCACGGCGTGTATGTGTGTATGTATCTTGAGCCGACCTGTTAAATGGGCCAAGTAAATTAAATATGTCTGAACACCAAATCTAAAGATGTTCAATCAACCCCAATTGACTTAATTAATTTTTATGTCTGAACATGATATTAAGCTGTTGCTGATAATGCGTTTGGTGTCACAATAGCAACAACAATAACAATAATAACACTGCTCTACAGCCAAAAAATACTCTGAACGCAACCATCCTTTCTATATGTAAAATCGGTCGCTGATTCCGAAAATCGGGTTCATTTTTAATTCTATGGGAAGGTTTTTGAGATATCGGCAATTTACCGTTATTTGGCCAATGTGTCCACTTAATCCTGTATATCTCTTTAACACAGTGAGTTATATTCCTTAGGGTGACACCAAACGAAATAAAATTAAATTTCCTTTTCACGGCTCCTATAACATTTTTCTCTAACTCTTATAGTTTCTGAAATATTGACGATTAAATTTTAATTTTTTTTCGATTTTTTACGATTTTTTGAAGAAAAAATTGACTTTGTCAGGCAATATCTTTAAAACCAATATTTTTACCTTCGGTTTTACTCCTTTTCATGAAGCTCCATTCTATTACCAAAAAAATAAGCTATCAACGATGAAAATCCATTGTAAAATGGAAAAGTTATAGGCGATCAAGTAAATACAGCCAGGTGCAAAATATACCCGTGTAGAGGCATTGTGCGACTTGGCTGTATTTACTTGATCGCCTATAACTTTTCCATTTTACCATGGATTTTCTTCGCTGATAGCTTATTTTTTTGCTAATGGAATGGAGCTTCACGTAAAAGATTAAAACCGAAGGTGAAGACATTGGTTTTAAAGATATTGTCTGACAAAGTCAATTTTTTCTTCAAAAAATCGTAAAAAATCGAAAAAATTAAAATTTAATCGTCAATATTTCAGAAACTATAAGAGTTAGAGAAAAATGTTATAGGAGCCGTGAAAAGGAAATTTAATTTTCTTTCGTATGGTGTCACCCCAAAGAAGATAACTCACTGTGTTAAAGACCTATACTGGATTAAGTGTACCCATTGGCCAAATAACGGTAAATTGCCGATATCTCAAAAACCTTCCCATAGAATTAAAAATGAACCCGATTTTCGGAATCAGCGACCGATTTTACATATAGATAGGATAGTCACGTCCAAAGTACAGACAAAAAATTTCATTTTGTGATCCAGTGTAATTGATGATAATGACGTTGATGACAAGAATTTATTACATACATACGAGTTTTTTGTACAAACAAACCCCCACAGCCGTAGACATTCGACGCAGGCGGAGACTCAGAAAAAAAGGAGAAGGACAAAGTCACTGATATGAAGTTGTTTAAGCCGGTGTATTATGTGTATAAATGAAAGTGAAGTTCTTGCTGGTACTGGGCCTTTGAAAGGCAGAGTGGGGAACAAAACTTATAGTAGACAAACGTCGCTTTGACTGTTTTAGCTTTTTTTTCATAAGTGCTTAATAGCATTGACAGACGGCAGCGATAATCCGGATTATCTAGTTAATTTTGAGTTAACTTAAGAATTAACTGGAGGTAATCCGGACTATCTCTTGAGTTGGCCCTCAAAATTTTAGCGAATTAGGGCAACTCTGTCGAAAAATCGCTATTGTGAATGGAAAGTGTGGAAAAGAATTACCAAAAGTAAACAAAACAATGGGAATTCAAATGCCAACAAGTAATAAGGGAATAATTAATCAATGTAAGTATTTTAAAATTAAAAGTTTTTAAAATTAAAAAAATATGACAAAATTGCCTTTCGTATATTTTAGATGTCAATTCGTAAAAAGCGGTAAGTGCGGACGGAACAAGATGATTCCCTCGTCTGATAGAAAAATGGACAGAGCGTTGTTAATTCGGTTTATGTTGCCGTCTGTCAAGCCTGTAAGCAGTTGTCGCAGTTGTATGGTTTAATTTGACCGCTGGGTGGCGCTGTATGCTAGTCATTCTGCCAATGAGCACTTTAATAAGGATTTCAAAACTGTATTTGCTAAGGATGACGCTATTTTTTGACAGCATAAACACACTTGTCAAAATTCCGATCTGTCAGAAGCAAATAAGAACGAAAAAAGAAATAAGAAATAAGTTACCTATTATTTTCGACATGAAAGAAGTGAAGCCATCAAAAAACCAACCAACCGAACTGAGCTGAGCTGAACTGAAACCAATCCAAACTGCCAAGTCGTTGAGCTTTTCAGCATTTGCATGTTTATGCTCTTTTATTTTCGAAAATTACAAGTGAAACTACACAAAAAGAGGCACCCGAGCGTTAAGTATAAATAATTAACAGTTTTTAATTGGCAGAAGGCGCAAGCGCGAGGTTGAAACGAAATGTATGTAAGTTAGATAAAAAGAAGAAAATAGCAGAAAAAGCAAATATAGTTATTAAACAAACGAAAAAAAAAATTTATAATATATTTATTATAAAAACGCAAGGTTTTACTTCTTTGATTTTTTGCACACAAATCAACGGTTTTGATTGACGTTTCTTTTGTGCCGGCCAAGCACGTTAGGATAAGCGCTTAATTTGTATTTAATTGCTGAAAAAATTATACAAAATTTAACACTTCAGCAAGTGTCTTTCGTTATTAAGCAAATACATGCTAAAGAAGCGAAGCTGGAAGAGCAAAAAACTTGCGCCTCTTTCCCCTTTCTCTTTTGCTATTTCACTTAGGTACGCAAGCTGGCTGTTGCAGGGTTAAAGTTATGCGAAAGGCAACGCGGCGCAGCAAATAAATAGTTCTGCAGTTCAACGTTTTATTGACGTGCAATATATTTTATATTTCTTTGCTTCGCTTGGCAATAAAACCAGCAAATGTGCAATAAAAATATTTAAAGCGATATTTTTTAATCAAAGTCTTTATATAAATAAATATATTTGCAAATAAAATCCGTCGCAATTGCTGTGGATTAAAGTTGCTTTTATGCTTTAGCACAAATGCATGTTTTTTCATGCATATTCTTATTACTTTTTGCTGTTGTACTTTTTCTGTTGTTGGCCCAGGTCAATGTTTGTGCTGAATTGCAAAAACGAAAAGAAACATGCAACAACCGATGCCGATGCCGATGATGCTGCCGTCGCCCGTTGCCTGTGTGTTGTTGTTGCTATTAGTGCTGCCGTTTCACATTATACTCGTATGTGCATATTGAGGGCATGACTCAATGAGCAGAATATGTGTTATTGAACTCGGTGACGCTTTGGCCAAGCAAAATGCAATGCACGTACTGGCACATAAGCACATTTGCACATATGTACATACATATGTAACACTTATGCACTAAGCAGAAAACGGGAAGTGAGCAAATGAGAACAAAAAATGATTAAATTCTACATTTGTATCTTGACACGTACGCATTAGCCGCAGCGAATGCATGCAAAGCGATTTGATTTGGAGCTTGAAGCGTTGGAAGGAGATGAAGCGAAGCAGTAGAAGAAATGAAGCGAAGCAGCAGACGAGATGAACCGTACGAAAATCGCAGCAGCGAAAGCAAATAAATGATCAATAAGTTTTATTTTGTTGTTTATTTGGTACGAAGGCCATGCTCTGAACTTGTGTGCGCTATAAAGTTTAGCAGCGTTTCTTTTTTGGTTTCGTTTTAGTTTATGCCGCCAGCGATTATCTTAACGAATAGCCGTTTGCAGATTTAAAGCTAAAATTATGTCATTTTATTATGGTAATTATTATTATTTTTTGTCGTTAATCTTTTATTAGTTTTTATAGTTTTCGGTTTAATGAAGTTCAAGAAAATTAAATCGTATTGAAAAGTCCATGGCTATTTCGAAGCACATAAGCTGTTTTTCTTCATTAACATGCCAATACGTAAGTTTTTATATCAGCATTGCATACTTTAAGGCGAAAGCGCGTGTATTCATACACTGAGGGCCGCTTTCACCATCTCCATAGATTTTTGCCCGGTTAAGCAATTTATTTGACAGCTCATCATACAATTTACGTCAAACTACCCAGCGAATAAATTAAGCGGAGATGTTGAAACCGGCCATGAAGGAAAGTTTTATCAGTGTGGGTTGTGCTTATTTTTGCGTTTTCTACTTTTCCCTATTCAACATGGCATAAACTTCTTCCTTTTCGCTTAACAAAGACCAACTAAATTAGCATAATGTCTAGACAATACAAGCAAATTCAGCAGAGCAAAATTTCAATATCACATTGCATTCTTTCGGGGGCACACAAGCGTACTAGAACAGACAAAAACCAACAGACTAGAAAACAATAACAATAACAACAACCCTTCAAATTCATAGCAAATCTTCGCTACAAATTCTGCTACACATTCCACTAAATTCAATAGAATAACACTCCACAAGTTGACATACACATTTCCATTTGCTGCGTTGCCCGCCGCCGCATTGGCCGTTGACATCCGCCAATTGTTAATTAAATTCACTTTGACCGAATTATGACGCGTTGTCGCCTGCCGAGGGTGATGTTGTTGCTGATACTGCTGCTGCTGTTGTTGTTGTTGTTGTTGCTTATTGTTTGCAAGCCTTTGTTGCTGCAATCTATACAAATGCAATTGCTGCAGGCCACCAACACCACTACGAGCATTTTGATCCACATCTGCATCGCCATTGTTTTCGTCATTGTCGGCGTTGTCATCGAAATTGTCGCTGCTGGCAGCCCCTCCGTCTGACCTGTCGTTCTTCATGCGAATCGATGGCATCGAGTTTGTGTGCTGCAATTTGCGTAGTTTGTTGAACGACAGCGAGGAGGCGTTGGCGAGCGCTAGACTGTGCGGCTCCTCGTTACCACCCGCATCCACAATGGGCAATGAACCAAAGCCGCCACCGGCTGCTGTGCGACCATCGACATTGTCCGCGTCATTGTCGTCATCGAAATTGTCATTCAAATTGCGGTCGCCTAGTAGACCAGCAGCGAAGGCGGATGGCGGCGGCAAAGTGCGACTGCGACGTGGATGTCCATTGTAATCAAAGTCCAGTGAACGCGCGCCGAAGCACCGCTCCTCCACATCCTCCTCTTCCGCTGCAGCTGCAGTGGCGTTGCACATTTGTGGTGCCTCATAAATGGGCGTTGTGGTATTGGACATCCCTGGCGCCGCCAACGCCGCCCCTGCCATGGGCAATTGTAGCACTAATCTATGATGTTCATAGAATGAAGGGAACGATGACGACGACGACGACGGGGCGGCGGATGTTGTTGTTGTTGCTGGTGTTGCTGATTTAGATTGACGCAGCAATTGATGCTGCGACTGGCGATGAAAGTCTGGGTGTCGATGATCCAGCATATTAAGCTGTTGCAACTCTTGTATGGAATAATAGTAGTGCGCATCGTCTGCGGCCGGATAGTGCACCAGAGAATGATGATGAGCAGGCGAACGCGCGGCGGCGAGTGAGGGATTGCTGGCTGATAATGGCGATGGGGTGAGCGAGTTGTTGGTTGGTGTGCGCGATGGCGGTGGTGGGAAAATTGTTTCATTTTCACCACCGCCAACAAGTGCCACTTCGGACGCATTGGCGGCTGCGGATGCTGGGGTAGGTCGTTTTTGTATTTTACGCATTGTTGCTGTGCTCACATTCACATTTCCATTGCCAGTCATCATATCAGCAGGATGTGGTTGTTGTTGTTGTTGCTGCTGCTGCTGCTGCTGATATGCGTAGCCATCACTTTGATAAGCGAGTATGATTGATCCATGTTGTTGCTGTTGTTGTGGTTTATTTGTGATATAGATGTCGTCGCAATTCTGGCTGACTTGGTCCGTTTTGTTGTTGTTGCTGTTGTTGTTTGCTGGCTTTTTGCTCTTAAATGATGCTTTGGCGTAGAGTTTTTTCATGTTGATGCCAAAATCGCGCAAAGCAGCGTAGGCGAGTGAGTTTTGGTTCGTGATAAATTTTATGATATTCAAAATTGAATTTGAATTTTAATTAACAAATAAAAATCATTTGGCTGGATTTAGTGCAACTTGTTTATTTTTTATTTTTAGTGGAAGTATGAGTGTGTGTGTGGTAAAAATAATTATTTATTTAGTTGTGCTGCCAGTTTTATTTTTTTAATTTTTTATGGGAGCAGCCAAATTTGACTCTTTTATTATGTTACCAGTTCTTTGGCGCTTTTTGGCCGATTGATGGAAGACAAAAACTCTTGACTCTTTTACTTTGCACTTAACATCTTTTCATATTCAGTTTTTGGTTTATGAAGTTTTAAAAACATTCCATCACGCACTTGCAAAACTTGTTTTTTACGCAATCGCACTTATTCCGAAAAAAAAAATAATTTTATTTGTTTCCTTCGTCTTCATGCTCCGTCCGCATCGCCCAAACTTCTAACGTAAACTTTTTCCTTTTTCAAAAGGCACGCTTAACGGTCATTGGAACAGTCTCCGCACACACAAACTCATTCACTTGGCCTTATACGCCATTTTGTTTGCTTTTTCCCAACAAAATTTCACAAGCGACTAGATAAATGAATAGACAATCTAGAAATGGCAGTCCATTTTAATAATCGAAGTGTTAAAATCTAAAGTCGCTTAATTAAAAACAATTGATTCTGTGCGCCGCCGCCGCCAAAGTAAAGCAAAGCAAACCAAAGCAAAGCCAAACGCGTTCGCGAACACGATCAAACACAACAAGACTAGATCGACAACTAAAACTCAAAAACTTCGCGCGCACATTTAACGTGGCGACGATCG
Organism: Urophora cardui; assembly: GCA_960531455.1. Classification (NCBI taxonomy): domain Eukaryota; kingdom Metazoa; phylum Arthropoda; class Insecta; order Diptera; family Tephritidae; genus Urophora; species Urophora cardui. The sequence goes on from OY482670.1 coordinate 2,335,759, forward strand.
ACGGAATGTGCTAATGGAAATGGAATCGAAATGGAAGCGAGGCGAGACTTGGCGAGTTGGAGATTGAGACTGAGACTGCGTCGACGACTGCATTGAGCTGGAAAGCCATTTGACGGCGTCAGCAGCAGCAGAAGTCAGCAGCGGTAAGTAATCAGCAAACCAACGCGCACAGCTTGCCGCTCGTAGAGCAAAAGTGGCGATCGATTTGGACGACTCTTGAGAATCAAACCGCTTTTGGTATGCGGCGGCGGCGGCGAGGCGCGCATGAAACGCGGCGAGTCAATTGGCACGTTGTGGTGCGGTGCGGTGCAGCGCAAATGCCCCGGATAACCACAGCAGCGCGCGGGCATGTACCGCGTTACAGAAACAAACGTACATGGAAGGAAATCAGATATCATTATGAGCATATCTTACAGATATTGACTTAAATCGTAAGTATTTAAGTGATTTTGTTTTGGTTTCGGTTTTGGTTTTGATTTTGTTCTTCCGCATAGAAAAAGCCTGAGTATATTCACACAAATAGAAAGGAAAAAAAAAAATACGAGTAAACCCAGCACCCAGTAGTGCGCGCGGAGTTGTACGAAAAGCAAAGGGGAGTTCAAGAGATTGATGAATGAACAACAACAACAACAACCTTGAGTTGGCATAGAGAAGGCAGCAACAGCAGAATGCTATAAAAGTGTTTTTTTTTTCTTACAGTCGACTTTGAAAAAAACGCTTCAACTTGCTAAACAACTGTTTGCTTGCTTATTTGCATCACTGTTGTCAGCTACCAAAATTAAATGTTGTGAACGATAAAAATAAATAAATAGATTAATAAATTTTGCATAGAATACCTAAATAGAAACATATATTTTCATATAGCCAACCAAAAAACACTGTTAAACGAAACAAGATGAGTTATTAATTATGCATTTTCAAGTGCTATTCACAATAGCTTCATTATTTTACTTTGTAACACTGCTTTTCAGGTCGACAAAGCGCTAAGCGCTAAGCCAACTAACTACCCAATAAACATCAGGCCAAAAGATCTCAAACGTTTGAGAAAACCTTAATTCTCAATTTGCTTATAAAGATTTTCTCAAAAATTTCACCGTTTGAGAAAAATGTGCCATTTTATTTGAGAACGCTATCAAGAGAAATTTGAGGTGATTTGATAACAAACGTTTGAGGTTTGAGAATAAGGTTAGTTCTCAAATGCCTCTCAAATTGTAAATTAAGAAAAATGTTTATGGGGTAGCTTACTTTTTGTTGTTGCTTTCCATGTTACTCGCTAATCTATCTAGTGTTTTTATCCAACTTGCTTACAAGAAAAAGCGACTAAAGAGAGCAGCAAACAAACAACTCGGCAATAATAATTATTTAAACTGAAATACGCACACCTTTGCTTGTCTTTGCCCGTCTATGATTGTCTATATGAAACAACAACAAACAATTCAACTATCAACCACTTATGTATGTAGTACATACTTGAGAGCAGCGCTTCAAGAGCCAGCGAGCCAGCCAAACAGTCAGAAAGACTTCCAGCCAAGTCAGCGAATGGCCAATAAAAATCAATAAAAAAATGAGCACTAATTTAAAAATCACTGCCATAACCGTGGGCAAAAGATGATGCGTGAAAAAATATGAAATAAAAAAAATAGAGAAATAAAATAAAACCATTAAGAAAATCATTACATATGAATAAAAAGAGGAAAATACATAGTTTGAGGCGCAAGGCGTTTCTTGCTTGTTCGCGCTCACGGCGGCTGAGCAGCTGAAGATGCACTTAAGCGAATGCAAAACAGCCAGTTGTGCACATGGGAGCCTAACGGAGCAAATTTTTGTAGATGCAAGTCCCTTAATGATTTTCATAGTTTTTGTACTTTCGGCTATACATTAGACCGTCTCGCAAAAAAACAAAAAAAATTCTCATATAATGTATTTTTGAAAGAAATCTGTGAAAAAAAAATATATTATTAGAATCACCCTTTATGTCGCCCAATAACATTTTTCTTCATATATTCGATATTTATAATCGCATCTTAATGTTTCATTCAGCAATATTTGTATCTCGAGGGCAAGCTTTCTTGCGGTAAGCCATTAACCCCAAGTGCGCCGTTGGGGTACTTACGACCCAAGTCTCAGTTGCTACCACCCTAATGTAACTTCTTAGTGCCAGCATATTAAAGGCCATCTAAAATAATTAATCTTTTGCAACGGAAGTATTTCGATTAATTCAATAGAATACAAAATAAATTACTTTCGTATTTAGTTTGAAACTCAAAATGGAAAAAATAAAATACGTTTTATATCGGGGTTCACTGAATTAATCGAAATATTTACTGCCTTTGTTGTAGTTTCATTCAGTGCTGCAGCGACTGTAGCAAAAAAAATATTCATTATTGGAAAAAAATTATTAAATGAGTGGGAAACCCAACGCTTGGGCAGGAAAATGTGTGCGGCTAAATTAATATAAATGAGTCAAAAATGTTGGGCAATTAAAAGAACAGCAAAGAAAAACGAAAATGGGAAGAAACAAAAAAAAGCTTGTGCGCATGTGTTAAACACAAAAATTATCTACTTATGATTGATTTCTGAATGAGTCGGCGGACAAAAACAAGTTGCGCTTTGAAAATGAGAAACTAACGAAAAAAAAAAAACAAGTTATAGCTTATTTAATGCATAACAAAAAAAAGCAATAATTACACAGTGCAACACTAGTTCTGGGGGCTGAATGATTCTAACACAGAATGAAAGGCCTTGGTTCATATTGTAAAACCTCCAAATATTTTTCCATTCTCAGGTCAAAATTTTTTGCTATGGTCACTTTAATCTGAAATTTTTTTGAAAAAGTGTTTTTAGATAAAGTGGAAAAAGGGTTAAAATCCATATCGGACCGAAATATGAAGTTCAGGTGCTTATAGTAAAATTACGCGAAGAAAATTTTTATAGAATATCTTAACCCATTGGCTCTCTCCGAAAAGGGTCTTTTTGACCCTTTTTTCGAAAATTCCAACAAAAATAGTATTTGCGAGGTCGTGAGAGGGTTAAAATGTTCTAGGATATTGTGCGCCGGAAAATTTCACTAGGGGTCTTCTAAGGCCAAATCTTTATATAAAAGCGTTTGAAGTCCCAAGGAAACAAAAAATGCAAAAATGCCCCTTGAAATATGCAACGATTTTTATATTTTTCTTTAATTCGGAAGCTTTTATTTCTGAAATAAACATGGCTTTTATCCTATTTTGAAGTAACTCCTATCAAAAATATATACATGTCTACAATTCTCTTTTAGGTACTTTAAACATAATATACTTGCAATTTAAATTACCTTTGATTGCATAAACATATATTCTTATTTGTTGTCCGACTAATTAAAAGTATTTATATAAAAGTAAAAATGAAACTTGGTTTAGTTAAAAGCTTTATCAAAACTATCGTAAAAAGAAATGAAGTACTGCTGTGTTTGAAAGAAATTTACTTGAGGTTAAGCGAAAGTAAAATTAAAGAAGGTAAATCTAAAAATTATTTATTTATAAAAAAAGTAGGTACATTGGTATACGTTCCTCTTGTCAGGAGTACTTAATGGCCCCGATATACGTAAACTGATAAAAAGTGATTGTTTCAACAATATTCTAATCAACAATGAAATTGATGCTTGGAAATCGCTCAAACACGTAATCCATGACTTGCTGGGGAAAAATCGTTCCACCAACTATCAAGTCTCTGTTGGGAACATTCTCAAATCATTTTCAAAAATAGGTGTTCATATGTCATTGAAAATACACTATTTGCATCATCATTTGTCATATTTTAACAAGCAGTTATCCACTGAATCCGATGAACAAGGCGAGCGTTATCATCAAGTTGCTCCACCATTTGAAATGAGGTAAACATGTTTTTGGATTGGGTATAAACAAATTTTGACTTATTATAATAAATACAAAATACAGATACAGAGGAAAACAGTCACCGGCGGCAATAATTGCAGAAATTTGCTGGTGGAGTAAACATATATACGAAAATAAGGGAAATGAAGACTTAGAAGAGCGCGCAGTAGGAACAGCAGTTAAATCACCTGTAGATATCATATTCGACTCAGACTCTGATGATATCAGTGATTGCGATATTGATAACATAGTATCCGAGCCATTACCATTAAAAAGAGCTAAGGGTACACTCGAAAATTAAATATAAAATAATAAAATATAAAAATCGTTGCATATTTCAAGGGGCATTTTTGCATTTTTTGTTTCCTTGGGACTTCAAACGCTTTTATATAAAGATTTGGCCTTAGAAGACCCCTAGTGAAATTTTCCGGCGCACAATATCCTAGAACATTTTAACCCTCTCACGACCTCGCAAATAATATTTTTGTTGGAATTTTCGAAAAAAGGGTCAAAAAGACCCTTTTCGGAGAGAGCCAATGGGTTAAGATATTCTATAAAAATTTTCTTCGCGTAATTTTACTATAAGCACCTGAACTTCATATTTCGGTCCGATACGGATTTTAACCCTTTTTTCTAATTTTTCTAAAAACACTTTTTCCAAAAAAATTTCAGATTAAAGTGACCATAGCAAAAAATTTTGACCTGAGAACGGAAAAATATTTGGAGGTTTTACAATATGAACCAAGGCCTTTCGTTCTGTGTTAGAATTATTCAGCCCCCAGACAAAAGCTCTAAAATTGTCGCACAGTGTTATTATTTTGAGTGCAGCATAAATTTGAAAAAGCATAGAAGACAAAGCGATTACGTTGATTGACCGGCGGTCAATTGACCGATTACAATTAAGGTAATCATGCCAAAAGCATAACACTTGCGGGAGCTGTCATATTTACTCTGAGGTGAAAACGCTTTTTGCTGGCACTTCTATTATCTACTGCTGCTTCCTCGTCTTTTTCTTCTACATAAGTGTTCCTTTTCTTCTCCCTCAAATTGTTCCTCCGCTTCTTATTGTCTTCTAATAACTCGATATTTGGGTCACATCATTATTAAAACGTTTTTCAATTAACTCCTCTCTCCCATGAAGAAGTTATTGGTTAATTGAAAATGTATTTATTATTATGTATGTATGGATGTATGTATGTATAATTGTGAGTGCTTCAAGCATATGTTTGTTTTATTTTATGACTCTCTTCAGCTTTAATTTATCTATTAAATCGTGTTAAGCAAAAAAAGTATAAAACATATTTCAATTAACAAAGAAATGCTAAGCGTAGAAATCTGTTAATACAAGAAACAAACTTCGTGGCAAATAATTCAATTAATATGGAACGCATACCTACTCTTTTATAAATTTGTGTAAAGGTGTTGCCTTTTCAAGCGATTTTATGTCATATTCCGCTTTTCATTTTGCTCTAACACAATATTTGCTATTTTCTGCGTCTTTGCATATTCGCTTTTCCTTCGAGTTTTTCTCCAGCCTAAAGTCGTCGCCGAATGGGGCGCTTTGGCGCTTTATCAAAAACTTTTGCGCTTATCAAAATTGCGCCAATTTTTTTTTTTTTTTTTTTTATTTGAGAAAAAACACACACACAAAGGGCATGGCCTCGCTAAAAAAGCTTCTCTGTGCGCCTTGAGGCAAAAGTGGTTTTTTACTTTTTATCTACAAAAGTAAATACAAAAAATGCATAAAAATAAAGAGAGACATGAGTATGTACAAATATGCACACACTATAAATAGGTACATATATTTACACTTTTATCGCTATAAACAACCAAATACGCCGCGTTGAACCTTATAAGCCGGCAAGGCCTACAAACGAGCGAGCGAGTGAAGTGAAGTGCTGCGAAAATATCGAAAAAGTAAGCACTTAAGTCACCGTCAACTTATTTTTTGCTTTTTTACTCGGTTTTCTTTATCAACATTCGCTTATTTTTTTATATTTTTTTGCATTAAACTTTTCATAGTACACACAACTTTTATGCGATAACTTGCCATTTCAGCGCAGTTTTTGATGACGATTCACTGCGCGAATTCAAGCGCTGGAGTAAAAAGTGGATAAACTTCCAATTTTTGTTTCAAACTACAAAATAATAACCAGTTCTTTTTTAAAAGACATTGCAGCGAGTTTGCAAACTCTTTAAAACAAATCAGAATATCATCAGACAGTGAGATACAAAGCTTTGTCTACGATCAGAAACTCCGAATCAATCGTAAGGTTTCGCCAGTAATCTTTGATATTTAAGAGCCGTTTACTCAACCTCTGAATAATGCTAACCACGGTTAAAGCCCGGTTAAACATCATTATCGACTTCATCAAACCATACATTTAACATGTGGTCGATAATGCAGCCCATATCTTAATCGGACCTTTATCCTCCGGTTAGCGTTAATCAGAGGTTGAGTAAATGGCCCTAAATCTGTTTGCTGATAATTCCCACAGGAACGAGGCGTTCTACCACCATGTGGCTCTTCGATGAATATTCGACCAACAAGAATGAAGCACACTCTTTGACTACTTTGCAAAATCTGTGTCAGCTCTATGGAAGTCGTTCTATAAGTAAGGCAAAAAACGACAACAAGCACTATTTAGAATGAAAAAGGAAGAGGAGAAAACCTCTCATGAAGGTACTTAATTCGAAAAAACCACTCGGAAGGTGTTAATATTCATATGGCTTTCGACAACAAATCCGGAAACACAGACACAGACAGAGATAAACAAAAACAAGTAAGGAAGCCTAAGTTCGAGTGGAATCGAACATTAGATACTCAGCTGTATGCTTTCATTGTTTGTTTGCGTTTGTTCGATATAGGGTGTATTTTATATGACACAAGTGCTGCATAAACAGGGCGCAGCCACGCCCATTTTCAAAATTTGTATCAATCATCCAAATAAGCATATAAATATTATTGTTAGTGCAAAATTGCATCCCTCTATGACTTTTAGTTACAAAAACTTCACGTTACAAATTCCAAAAGGGTGTTCCAGAAATATCTTTGTTAAAAAGTAGGCGTGGTCATAAACCGATTTCAATACATTTTTGCGTGTCTATTAACACATGTTATAAAAGTGTATAAACCAAGTTTCGTCATAATATCTCAGTTATTTGTCGAGTAATAGGCACGTAGATTCCTTTGTATAAAAAGAGGCGGTGCCACGCCCATTTTCCAAACTTTTTTATATTTTGTTTCCGGTCTATTGTAGAACTCATGTCACAAAATTTCAGTGATAGATCTTTATATTTGACAGAGAGATCGCTTAAAATGTTTTTATTAGGTCACTTTATAAAACCCATATATAAAAGTGGGCGTGGTCGTCAACCGATTTTGGAAATCTTTCGTCCACACATTTGGCTAAGTAAATATATCACGCGTACCAAATTTCATCGATATATCTTTAACGGTTTATGAGTTATGGCTTATAAAACTTTCAATATTTGCCCCTTAATAAGTGGGCGTGGCACCGCCCATTTTCCAAAATTTTTATATTTTTTGTTTTATGTCCCTAGTTGGTCTCCTGCCACAAAATTTCAGTGATAGATCTTTATATTTGACAGAGATATCGCTTAAAATGTTTTTATTAGGCCCCTTTATAGTTCCCATATATAAAAGTGGGCGTGGCCGTCAACCGATTTTGATAGTTTTTCGCCAAAACATTTGTCTAAGTAAGCAAATTACGCAAAACAAATTTCATCGATATATCTTCAACGGTTTCTGAGTTATGACATATAAAACTTTCAATGTTTGCCCCTTAATAAGTGGGCGTGGCACCGCCCATTTTCCAAAATTTTTGTACTTTTTGTTTTATGTCCGTAGTTGGACTCCTGCCACAAAAATTCAGTGATAGATCTTTATATTTGACAGAGATATCGCTTAAAATGTTTTTATTAGGCCCCTTTATAGTTCCCATATATCAAAGTGGGCGTGGCCGTCAACCGATTTTGATAATTTTTCGCCAAAACATTTGTCTAGGTAAGCAAATTACGCATACCAAATTTCATCGATATATCTTCAACGGTTTCTGAGTTATGACATATAAAACTTTCAATGTTTGACCCTTAATAAGTGGGCGTGGCACCGCCCATTTTCCAAAACTTAATCAAATTTCTTCATAACGGCCTGAGCTCAATACGTGGGTAAAATTTTATCACTCTAGCTATATTAGTGGCTGAGATACCAAATTTCCGATTTTTTCTATATAGGAAAAGTGGGCGTGGTCATGGTCCGATTTCGCCCATTTTCAATACCAACCGTCCCAGTCTCGATACCAACTTGCATTTCAAATTTCATCAAAATATCTCAATTTTTACGCGAGTTATCGTGCGTACGGACGGACGGACGGACGGACGGACGGACGGACGGACGGACGGACGGACGGACGGACGGACGGACGGACATGGCTCAATCGATTTCTCTTTTCACCCTGATCATTTTGATATATATAAGTCCATATCTATCTCGATTATTTCATTATGTTACAATCCACCGTTATGAAATCAAAATTATAATACTCTGTGTACTAGTACAGCTGAGTATAAATATAGCTAGTCGTGCATTTTTACTGGCAGCAGACGGACAGACACAGCCACCGATGACGCCTCGAATCGGCGCCAATGGCCAATGATGCAATGATTATCCTGGCAGGACTTGATTTGCAAACAATAAGATAAAATTGAAAGAAATTTGAAGAAAAACGCTTGGCGAACAAGTTGAAAACAAATGAATAATGAAAACAAAAAGTTGAATGACTGTTTGACAGGCGACAGGCGACCAACGACGACGAATGGCTGCACGAACAAAAGCAATGGAAAAGTGAGGAAACAAGCAAACAGACATACATATAGGGGATTTTCATTATAAAACAAAACTACATACAGATAAAAAACATGCTTAATAAAAAGTTTTATGCTTGACATCAGAGCAAAAATGCAATAGCAACAACAACTATGTACTCGTAATTCGCTTTGGTTGCTGTAAATTTGCTTGAGGTCGACCGAAGGAGGGGGATTTTAAGTAATAAAGTGACACACCCACACACACTTTTATGTACATACTTGAAATATACCCTTCAAAAAAAAATTGGCGCCTTATTTAAGGTATTTTTTAGATCACTATAAGGCTTTTAAAACAATGCCTTAAATTTCTAAGGGAACTAAATTGCAGCAACAAAGGCTAAGGCTTATTTTCCCGCGTTGATTTCATCAGGCCATAAGGACTACATCCTCACTCTCTCTCTCTCTCTCTCTCTCTCTTTCTGAGAGGAAACCTTGTTTAAAAGGCTTATTCGTCTTATAAGGCTTATCTCATTCCTTATAATAAGGGATAAAATATCCATGTTTGTTCATAAAACTATTTGAGATAAGAGCGCATAAGAGAAAGAATTATAGCATTTGTTTCTATTACAAACTCCGGAATTTTTACTCATGTGAGTAAATGGGGAACATCACACACATTTTAAGACATGCAGCACAAACCGCTCTGCGCTCTCTCATAATTTTGCATAAAATTAAAATTGAGAGCATAACGCAAGCAGCGCAGTTTACTTATTTCTTAAAGATTACATTGTCCTTACCGATTTTTTGCAGGATATAGATACATATGTACATACAAATAGATACGTAAATTGCAACCAAAAAGTACGTAAATATGTCGTTACAGAAGCGGAAATGAGTAAGAATAGGCAAAGTTATGATAGCTTGACACAACTCACCGTACAATGTGAAAGAGGAGCGGCAACAAATGCGGCGACAGAGCAGCGAAAAGTTTATTTACTTATGTATTTAATGGAGCTTCTTGAAAATCAAAATGTATTCAATGCAGAAGTGGGCAAGACCGACGAGCTATGGAGGGAGGGAGCGATGGGTTGATGCGCCATAATAAGAATTTGAAATTAAATAGGTCAACAACAAACAAATTTTTAAATGAGATATGAGAATTTGTGTGGAAACAGAGGAGCAAGAAGCAGCAGAAGAAGAAATTAAATGCACATCCACAAATTAGTTTTGCCATTAAACGAGCGGAAATTGTTGGTAAAAATCTGTTATGGCTGTAAAAGCAATTAAAAACATTATTAAAAGTCACTAAGTACATATGTGTGTTCACATGTAGGTAAGTATGCCCTTAAAAAGAATTCAATCAATATTTTGAGAATTGGGCAATTGGGGTAATGCTTGTATGACGACCTCAAAAATAAGCAAGCACAGCCGTAATGAAATGCAAGTGCACTTTGCTTGTTACCGACAAATTGATGAAAGTTATTTTGGGTAGAGAGCACTTGAAGAAGAACTATAAATTTAGTTGAGAGAGAGGCATACGGGGAAATAAGAAGAATGAGCGAGCAGAATAATAAAGAGATAATTGAAAAGAATAAATGCTATACTTAGAGGATTAGACACGATCTTGGGTTAACGCGAAGAAGTTCATGGCAACATAAGAAATATATGTAGGTAATATAATTCCCTTTTTGGGAAATTTTAATTTGAGCTAGTTTTTTCCAATTTCGCCGCTATGGCCCACTTAGACGTTTAGAAAAATAATTTTAGTTGATATAAGGAAAAAATTTTTATTAGTATAATTTAGTAATTAGTAAAATTGCGTTAAATTAATCTTATGAAACATTGAAAATTTACACAAACCATTTTATGACATTTTTTAAAAATTTCCCGTTTTGGGAAATTTTAAAAATTAGCATAATTGTGTGAAATTTACCTTTCTGACCCAGTAAAGCTTAAGGGGAACGATTTTACCTAATTAAAAAAAAATTCCCTACTTGAGAAATTTAAATTTGTAGGTTTTTTTTACTTTAGCTGCTACGACTCGCTCAGACGTTTCGGCAAACTATTTTAGTTGATTTTAAAATAATTTCCTTTTATGGGAAATTTTGTAAATTAGTATACATAATTTTGTGAAATTTCCCATTTTAACTCAGAAAAGCTTAAGGGAAACGTTTTTATCAAATGTTAAAAAAATTCTCTTTTTGGGAATTTGTCGGCTTTTTTCAATTATCAACTTTTTTAGACGTTTAGGCAAACAATGTTAGTTGTTTTAGAAGAATTTTGTTTAGTATAAATTTGTGATGCATACTACATACAGTGGCGAGCATTAATGGATGAATGTTTCCCACTTCTGTGCTTATGTGTTCATAAAACCTAGTCCAAGCGCCTAATTTCAACCAAATTTTTTTTATTAATTAGCATATATATTATTTTAATAGAAAACATACAAAGAAATTTAATTCCATCTTGATTACCACGTTTTTCAGGGCGAAAAACTCAAACATCCACATTCATCCAATTTTGCTCGTGGGGAAAAAAATTATTTGGTAATAATATTTCCTCCGTAGCCCCTTATATTTTGGGGCTGTTTTAATGCGCGTTGGCATGCTTTCGTTTAGTTCTTCTATGGTTACCCTTGGTTTCTTGGCCCATTCGTCCTCAACTCTGGGCCAAAGTTGATTAAAATTTGTGGGAAATTTTTCGTACACAGCCATCCCCCATTTTAAAAATCCCACAGATTTTCGATGGGATTAGGATCTGGGGTTTGGGCAGCCCACTTTATCACACCAAATCATTGGCTAGATAACCAGTTTCGCATGATTTTCGCCTATTTTTGGGGTTACCGCCTTGCTGAGATAGTACCTCGTCTTCAGAATATGCGCTTATTCCGGCGAACTCAGGCAAATCTATTCTTAAAATATGAAGATAATCTTCCTTTTTCATAGATCCACTCATTTTTATTAATGGATCGAGTTTCTATCAGGTTAAACAGCCCCAAACCATAAAATTGCCCCCTCGATGCTTTACAATTTTCTTCAATTGGTCTTTTTGGAGTGTTTCATGTTGCCAGTGCCAAAAGTATTGTTTGCCATCAGACTGGAAACCAGTTACATGGTCAGACGAAACAAAAATAAATTGCTTCCAGTCGGATAGCAAATACTTTTGGCACTGGCCACATGAAACACTCCAAAGGCACCAAGTGAAGAAAACTGTGGAGGAAATTATAGGGGTTGGGGCGGTTTCACCTGATGAAAACTTGATCCATTAATAAAAATGGGTGGAGCTATGAAAAAGGAAGATTATCTTCATATTTTAAGAATAGATTTGCCTGAGTTCGCCGGAATAAGCGCATATTCTGAAGACGAGGTACTATCTCAGCAAGGCGGTAACCCCAAAAATAGGCGAAAATCATGCGAAACTGGTTATCTAGCCAATGATTTGGTGTGATAAAGTGGGCTGCCCAAACCCCAGATCCTAATCCCATCGAAAATCTGTGGGATTTTTAAAATGGGGGATGGCTGTGTACGAAAAATTTCCCACAAATTTTAATCAACTTTGGCCCAGAGTTGAGGACGAATGGGCCAAGAAACCAAGGGTAACCATAGCAGAACTAAACGAAAGCATGCCAACGCGCATTAAAACAGCCCCAAAATATAAGGGGCTACGGAGGAAATATTATTACCCCATACCAAATAATTTTTTTCCCCACGAGCAAAATTGGATGAATGTGGATGTTTGAGTTTTTCGCCCTGAAAAACGTGGTAATCAAGAGGGAATTAAATTTTTTTGTATGTTTTCTATTAAAATAATATATATGCTAATTTATAAAAAAAAAATTGGTTGAAATTAGGCGCTTGGATTAGGTTTTATGAACACATAAGCACAGAAGTGGGAAACATTCATCCATTAATGCTCGCCACTGTACATGTGTATATGTAAGTATGTACATTTGCATGTACATATGTACGCTTGTAAGTTGAATAAGCGCCACATGGCAATTAAACTCAAGTGCTGCTGCACTTTACAAGTATTAACGCATTAAGCGCCAACGCACACGAATGAATGAATGAAACATTTTAAGATACACACCACAATCATGCAATAAAAATTAGCTTGTTTTGCTTTTGCATTTGGTTTTTTTTTAATAGGTAGATACTAAGTCACTGCAGTTGATGAAGATCGCGTTTGGCGCTTGGGGCTGACGCTGGAGCTGGGGCTACGATGATTAAATAGAGCGCACCGAAGAGCGTGCCACATTCGAAGTGTTGCTTGCTGCCACTTACATACTTGTGCCAGCAACAAAACCAACAACAGCGCTCCCGAAGGTGAGCTGGTGAATGAGCAGCAAGCAAACGCATACAAATTGGAGGGTAATCGTTGCACGTTGTTGCTGACAAGCGCACACAAATCAAAACATGCTCGGCAACACCAAACAAAAAAGAAAACGAAAATATAACACGTAAATACCTACATATAATATAAATTTGCATTGCGTTTGATTGTAGAGCACTTTTGTATGAATGCACTTGAATTAGAAGATAAAAAAAAAAGTTTTGAAAACAATTTGTGCTGAAATGGAATGCCAAATGTCGCTAACAAATGGGCACTTGAAAATAAATACATAACACATACATTTGCGCAGTAAATTAAATACACGTCAGCAGCTCTTTCGTTTTTTGTTGCATACTTTAAGGAGCTGCAACAGAAATACATACATACATACATACACCTATTCGCTTGCCGAACACAATAAACGTTTTGTAATAGCGAAGTTAGGAGCAAAAAAATAGCGGTTGAACATTCGGAGATCACTACAATTTGGAACTCGGTATACTTAATTGCTGAAAATTTCCAAATCGTACATTTTTTGCAAAAAAATGCTTATTAAAGATTCTTTTGTTAAAACAACTTAAAGAAGCTTGTGATAAATTGTTATTCCGCAAATTTTCAACAGCACTTTTTTTTAATTTCTGCTGTTGCTTCATGCTTTTCTTTTTCTAGTTGTTTCCCCCTCTTTTTCTTCTAGTTCTTACACAAAATAAAACTCACTCTTCTTCGTGTTGGCACATATTTCCCATTTTCTTCCCGTTTTTTTGTTTTATTTTTTGGCTCCTGCTTTGAAAGGCCAACGCTCCTCCGAATGAATGAATTGCAATGGCGGCGCGTTAGGCGCCACTTCGCTCACTTGCCTGCAACCAAGCACGTTTCGACCGCGTTCACGTCCTACGAGCACCGAGTACCGAGTGAGTAACCTGCGGCGGCAAATGGCAACGGATACATTCAACGACGCGCGGCAGGCGTTGTCTTCGCTGCTGTTGCCTTTCCACGACTGTTTTGTCGTACTTTTGAGCGCGCGCACATGCCCCACTCGCTTGTAGAGATCTGGCAGACGGATGGATGGGCGAATGGGCAGCAGATGGATGGATGGTCGGTCGGTCCGCCCATTGAAAATGCCGCATGTGTGGGAATCTTTCGCATTTAATTGTAAGTATGACGTGTCATCGTCATCGCCATCGCCATCGCTATCATCATCATCATCATTAACACCAACTTTGTCTACACAAACAAACAAACAAAATTACTGCAATAAAAAACACCGTGAACATATTCCAGCTTGCATAATTTTAATGTAATTATAGACACACACATAAGCACATGAATATGTGAACAAGTTTTAATTTAGTTCATCTGTGTGTGTGTGTTTGATGGACGACTCCTGAAAAAACTTTGCGCTTTGGGGCTTTTTGTGTGTATGAAAATGCCCCGTGGGCCCACGAAGCTCGGCATGACACACCCATGTTGACGCTGCTGTCATCAAAGCAGCTCCTTCCACTTCGTCCTCTTCATCTTTGCCACTTTCCTCCCGCGTTGTCGTTGTGCCATGCCATTTGCTCGCTTGTGTTGTGGAAAATGATAAGTATAAAGCAAACAAAGCCCAAAAGCAGGGAAAACAAATTTGAAATAAAGCCGCAAAATGTCACAATGCTCGCTTGCTGCCTTAATGCCACACTGCTCTAGTGCTGCAAGTGCCGCCTCGCCTCTCAAACGCCACTCTTCCACACTCTCTGCCGTCCATCCGTGCGTCCTTTGCTCGCTCCATGTCTCTTCGCTATCTTCCATTTTCTGTTCGTCGCTTTTGATTTTTTAAGTTGTAGTTTTTTTGCGTAAATTAAGCATTTTTGAGGTCACTTTAGTAAGCAGATTTGCATTGAAGTCGCAATTTGTTGCGCTCAAGTAATAAATATTAAGTGTACAGTGAAAGCTGACAAAGTTGAACATAAAAATTATATGATTATAAGACACAAATTTATTTAAAATTCCGATGAACATGAAAATTTCATAAGCATTATCGGCAGATTTGAGCTTTAGATAGATTGCATAGCTTGCATTTGGCATGATAAGTACTAAGATTAAAACCCAACAAATAGAGGTTTTACTGTAAACATATATAAGTACAAAGTACATTTCCCATGCGTGATGAGCAGAGTGGGTGTGTATGAAACCTCACTTGCGTCAACACCAATTCAACAGCCTATAATTTGATTAAGTAGTTTCTTTTGTTGTTCGTCGCAACGTTGCCAACAAAAAACCACAAAAAAATAATGGAAAAACTTTGGAAATGCCTTTAAAATGGATTTAATGTGCTTTCAGGATTTTACTCACCTTCCATAATGTAGGGAAATGGGAAAAATTTTCATATACAATTACATATAGTCGAGCTTTAGTGCATACGGCAAGCACCTACATACATAAATACATTCTACTTAGACCCGCACACACAATTTAGTTCATCGAAACGTCCTTGAACGCAAACAATTCCATTAACAATCTCCAATAAGTATTCGCTTGGAAAGAGTAGGGCGCTGCGACCCTGCCACCGCTCCTTTCCTTCTCAACTTCAAGTTCCGCTGTCATTTCTTTCAATCAAACCGATTGCGCAAAATTGACTTGGGCAAGTATTTTATGTACATTTGCATTTACAAATGCAACGGAAATGGAGTAATAGAGGTAAAACAAAAACAAAAAAGGAAAGAAAAAAGCAATTGCAAGCAATCAACAACAAACGCTTGTGTTTTCATTATGACAGCAGCAGCATTGCTTCAAATAAAGTGATATGAACGATTAAGCGCATGTTTATGTTTCATCAGCGTCAATAAAATGACACTTTGGTTGATTCAGCAAATTTGACAAATGCAGTTCATCTTTTCTATTGCACAATTGCAATTGTTTGTCGCGTTTACTAGCTTGGCAAGTTAACCCGAATAACCCTGGCAACGCAATGAGAGGTTCCTTTGAAAGTCTCTAAAAACTGAATGAATTCAGGTAAAAGGGTGTGCGATAACCGTTATGACGCAGAAATATCGGCGCTAGCACTTGCTGCATAGAACATAAAATTTGAGTGAAAGATTTCATAGTTATAACATTGTGAAATTGAGTGAAACAAAAAAAGTGAAAAAAAATGACAAAAAATCAGCAGACGTAATAAGTAAGTGACTATAATTTATTTAAAAAAAAGCAAAAACACTATCGAGTTGCATCGTTTGAAAAGGTTTTTAGTCAAAATTCATGAAATGAAAATAAGTAGTGTAAAAAATTTAGTTTGAGATGGTTTTTTTTTGCTGTTTTTTGCTCATGTTGCCATATGGCAACGCCAGGGTCGATAGGATACAGGTTTTTTGCTGATAGATTTTTTAAATTTTCCGGCCATTTGCTGTTGTTTATAGTATTATATATGGTTTTTTACTGCAATCAATTGATTTTCTCGTATATAAATCTATCGCTGAAGGATATCTTAGTCTATCTAGAAGACTTTGGTTCGGAGATCAGCAGGTAGTTAGTATATTTACAGAACCACCGGAAGAAGGCGCAAGCAGCGTTGAAGATAATGCAAACTATGATGATTACGGGGTATACCTGACAATTTATTTGCTGGACAACTTCGAGCAAAATTGAATTTTACAGTGGCGATCGTGTAAACAGATTTTAATGCGCTATTGAAACCTTGGATCTCGATGTTATTCAAGTCAAAAGTGCCAAACGCAAATGCAGTGCCAGCCTGGAAACCACAATGTGCTATAATTGAATCGTTGTGCCTCTTGATAAAAAACGAAGATGTGCCGGCGATGAATGCAGTTCAATATTTCGAACGCAATGCAACAAATACAACGTTGGAATCTGTTTGAAGCATTTCAAATCATACTAAGTATACATTACATTAGTGTTTTATTTATGAAAAATCACTAAAAATGAAATTTTCATCATTGTAAAAGTCTTTCAGTTCTTCATTCTGGTCAAAAACGCCCAAAAAATATGAATTTTCAATACATTTTCCTAGAAAAAAAACCTGTACCCTACCAGCCCTGGCTTTGCCATATGGCAACAGGACATATCTCAGGATCCAGGACACTTACCGATGTAAATTTTTGTATGCATCTTATTCATGGTCCTAATCACCAATCCTCAAAAATTCAGCACAATATCTTTGCAAACAAGCTTCAGGGTTATTCGGGTTAATGAAAAATACTTATGTGTATTTTCTTATTTGTTTGTTCCGGTAAGAATGTGATGTATTGGAATGATTTTCCGTCATGCCTTGTCAATTTTATTGTTGAAACAAACCGGTTTCGGCAAGGTGCCATCTTCAGTGTCGCTTATCGTGTACGAAAATAAGTATTTTCAAATTGTCATTAGAATCTCATTAGAGAACTAAATTAGGTTTCGATTCGAGAATAATAATTTTCGCGATTTGAGAACTATGTCCTATTTAATTTGAGAGCGTTATTCTTCTCGGCAGTTTCTTGCGTTGTTCTCTAACGTTAAAGATTTGAGAAAAGGGCTAATTCTCGGGTCATTCTCAAAGCGATAACTAACCAAGTGTTTGTTGGGCATACACCATAGATTGTTGTTGTTGTTGTGTTAAAAAGCGTGCGGCAACAACAACCATACGGCAATTTCCAACGATGTTTTGCATGCATTTTCCAACCAATTTCAATTAAAATCATCACCAGAGGAAAACCTTTCTAATTGTTTTAAAATCGGTCCAGCAGAATCGCCGGAGAATTGTGGACAAAATTTATGTTAGTGTATTAACAATATAGATTACTAGCAAATACCCGTTGCTTCGCAATGACGAATAATAGGTAATCCAAGTCAAGTTAAGTCAAGTCAAGTGCAGTCAAGTCAAGTCAAGTCAAGTTAGGTCACGTTAAGTCAAGTCAAGTCAAGTCAAGTCAAGTCAAATCAAGTCAAATCAAGTCAAGTCAATTCAATTCAAGTCAATTCAAGTCAAGTCAAGTCAAGTCAAGTCAAGTCAAATCAAGTCAAGTCAAATCAAGTCAAGTCAAATCAAGTCAAGTCAATTCAATTCAAGTCAAGTCAAGTCAAGTCAAGTCAACCCAAGTTAAGTTAAGTTATTCCGTGTTTATCTGGGTCCACCTGATGACCTTGTCTAGCCATCGCTACAGCTCTATATTGAAGCCGTTCCCAACACTCAAAAACATCCGGGTCCGGATTTTGACCGATATCTGGGGACCCGGCCTAGGATTCATTATAAATAGGACTCCACGTAAAAGCCTTGTTCAAAACCTTTCATTTCATACCAATATTGCTCCGAAACATTCCGGGTTAATTCGGGTTCACATTTTGACCCATATTTGGGGACCCGGCCCAGGCATCACAAATAACATAATTCTACGTCGAAGTCCTCATTTGGTAGCAATATCGCTCAGAAATATTCGAGGGTCATCCGGTCCACCTGTTGACCCTTATCTGGAGACTCGGCCTAGGCATCACTATTAAAATAGCTCTATATTGAAGTCCAGATCAAGACCTTCCATTCGATACCAATATCGCTCAGACACATCCCGACGTCATCCAGATCCACCTTTTGACCCATATCAGGAGACCCGGCATGGAAATCACAAAGAAAATAGGTCTGTGTTAAAGCCCTGCTCAATACCTTTAATTTCATACCAATATCGTTCAAAAACATTCCGGAGTCATCCGGGTCCACATTTTAACCCATATCTGGAGAGGATGTCTAGGCATCACAATAAAAATAACTCTATGTAGAAGTCCTGCTCAACACCTTTCATTTGATGCCAATATCGCAGGTTTAGGTGCAGGCGTTCTTCAGTTATAGCATATTATGCACGTGTAAACAGGTTTTTGATTGCCACGGAGACAAACAACAAACCGTGCAAAAACAAACATATGGGTCGCATGCGCTGCACTGCCTGGTACGACTGCGACGCGTCCACTGAACATGGCAATTGACCAAACGAATCTGTCTATGCTTGCGCTTTTTTGAGTTTTTCGAAATTTAAAACCGGGAAAAAGGTATTAAAGTCTCAGAAATGCGCAAAAAAAAGTACATGGTTGTGGAGAATTCACCATTTATGACATTTTAAAAAAAGAATTATTAAAATCGGTCCAGTACTTTTTGAGTTATCGCGTTACATACATTTTCCATACAATCAATTTTATATAATTAGTATAGATACTTATGTGCTACAAACTTATTTGTTAAAAAAAAACATTTACTTAATTTTTATGCTTTACTTACGTCATTTTGTTTGTTTGTTTCTTTTTGCTTTGTTTCCTTCACTTAATTAGTGAACTGCTCTGCTTCTGCTATTTGGTTTCTGTTTTTGTAGATTTTGTTCTATTTAAAAAAGATTTTACTACTTTGCTTCGAGTGAATATGTAGTTGCTTTAATTTGTTGTTGTTGTTGTTGGTGTTGCAGTTGTTGTGCGAACCAGTATTCTATAGTACAATATGTAATATACTATATACTATATTAAATGCAGTTAGAGGCGTTGGTACGGAGAAACTAACGATGTTTCGATATATATGTATGTAAGTAGTCTTTCGATTATTTAGTATTACTAAGTATTTGCAGATTAATTCGTAGGCGTTTTTAAATCAGATTTTTTTTGTTATTTTCTATATGTACATATGTATATGAGATCTGCAAAAGAAGAAGAAAAATTGATTAGTTTTTTTAAACATATTCCATTTAAAGCAGATTTAAATATTATTTCTTATAAGCAAAAGCACACATTCCAATCCCACCCACAAATCGCACTTGGAAATCCCAACATAATTGTTTACCTTTCAACCGAAATCCTTAAAGAATCGATAAATGAAGAAAGGCAAACGCGACAAGGATCAAAGCAAAGAAGCTGCCTGGCACTCCCCGTAGCTTGAGGGGTCGACAGTGCCAGCTAACCAAACAAAGCAAGTCATGTCAAGCACTCGAAACGAAGAAGCATACTTGTAAGAAAACAAAACATGCCCAAACAAACACAAAGAAAAAGCCAAAGAAGTGAAGAAAAAAGAAAAAATAAAAAGGAACAAAAGAAAAAAGAAAAAGGAACAGAAGAAACAAGAAAAAGGAACAAAAGAAAAATGAAAAAGGAACAAAAGAAAAAATCAATGAAAATCCGATGAATGTGCTCACGTGCTCACCACACTGAAAAAACAACTTACTCAGATTATGGAAAAGTGGGAATGATTCGGCGCTAAAGACATATTTCCATATTTTGATGTACGATTTTCTTCAAATCAAGGAATAAAAACCACGTTTTAAAGAAAATTGTACATCAAAATATGGAAATATGTCTTTAGCGCCGAATCATTCCCATTTTTCCATAATCTGAGTAATTTTTTTTTTGAGTGCACACGACGCCCGTCTTGACTGCTGACTTTCGCCTTCTTCATTCAAAGAGAAGTGAGCAGGACGAGGAATTTATCGATTTTGGCATGTTTTTCTTGCTTCAAACATTAGTTTTCCTTTGCTTACGACTTGCGCCAACAACAACAACCATTTCCGCTTTGGGCTATTGAGTCGAGTGAATCAGTTTTATCGTGAGGCCATAAAGACGCCAAAGACCAGTGAGAGGAGCGCGAGAAGGCGAGAAAGCAGCAGGAAAATTAAAAGGGCAATTGGCAGCACATGAATGAATGTGCAAATGAATGAAAATCAACAAAGCCGCAGCCGAAATTGAAATTGCAAAAACGGCAACGCGCAGAGCGAGGCGGCAATAAAACGCTGCAGCAGAATAAGCAACGACGTACGCGCGCAATTGGCGAAGTGATTGGTTATTTGAGTAGGAAGCGGCGTAGAGGTACTGGGCTAAGAAAATGCAGTCAACGCAAATCGATAGACGGGCGGAGGGATGAATGGTTGATTGGCGGCGGGGCAAATGCAAAATGCAGCGAAGAGCCAACGCACATACAAAAACGCGAACAAAAACAACAATACGTTTGCTTTTGCTGAAACTTTGCTTTTTCCATGACTTTTTGCGCGGCCATTCACCTGACGATGCTTTATTATGCAATCGACTGCCCTCGTCTTCGCCATCACAGGCAGCCTTTCACGTGATCGGTTGCAAGGCATTCAATGCATGCAAAGTTAGAGGAATTTTACAATTTTAGGCAGCTTTCATAGAAGGCAACTAGGGTTGTGGCTTAGAATCAGCCAATGTATATTTTCAAGGAAGATAAGAACTATGTATGTATCTTGTGGTTGAGTAATATGTGACTGCTTCCAAAACTTTTCGGAGTTAAAGAAACTAATTTTACAAAGTTTTTATCACTCAGATGGCGATGTGATAAAACGTTCACTGGTAAGTTGAGTCCAAGTACCGAAACTAAGTATGCGGGCTTACGTCCGAAAAAGGCTATCACTTCGTCCAGAGTATTCAGAACTTATGGCATGTGGGTTTTGAAGATTACAAACGACTGTTATCGCTCTCGCTTCAACTCTGAGGTTCAAATAATGTTACCAAAGCGCAACACATAACAAAAAGGAATTTTTGCAATTAATATTAACATACAAGGCACAAATTACACCATGAAAATAAATTCTTTTTGCATAACAAAAAATTTTGATAAAATTCCATAAATTTTTACTCGAGCACAAGCCCCAACCAGCGCACTCACACGTGTTTATTCATATACCAGCACATAAATAACGTTTAAGGTGTAATAACGCTATCTAACTCGTAAATATGTATTCATGTACAATTATTTAGGTTAGACTTTCCACGAAATCCGGACATAGACATGCTGCCACAGTTTTTATTAGATAGAAACACTCACACATATAAAAAGCCAGCGCTTGTTATCTAATAACTTGCAACATAAACTTTTGCGAGCTACTGCAGTGCAGTCGTGTCCTTCATAAGTTAAGGATATGGCCCTGTTTCCTCAATTACAAACATACCCAATAAACACAAAAGCGAGGGTGATATCGTGGCGAATTCGAGATGAATTCGCGGAGGTGAATGTAATTTTTCGGACTTGTATCGAGTTCGAGATGGACTCGAGAAAAATCAATTATCGCAATAGCATTTATTAATTTTATTAAATCTTGCTGTAACGAAGAAATTCCCTGTTGGACTTTAATTTACCATTTAAAACTCTACTCAAGCGACTGAAAAGCTCGGATGATATCGTGGCGAATTCGAGGCGGATTCGCAGAAGAAGATTCTCTAGAATGTATTCGCCAATGAGCCTAAGTCTCGAATCGCCAACGATCCGAGAATATAAAAATGCGCGAATCGCTAATGAGGGGTGACTCGCCTGGGAATTCGGATTCGCCGATCTATTGTCGCGAACTATCGCCGCGATAATATAATCAGAGAAGCGAACTCGTCTCGAATTCGAGGCGAATCCGTTGTGTTTATTGGGTATGTATGTATGTACATTAGATGAGTTTTTTTTTAGATATTCTCTCCGGCACCGGAATATGAAAATAGGATGTTTTAGAGTGAGTAAACTGAAAAAAAAATTTCACTTTTCCAAAAACTGGATGGAGCTACACCGAAAACCGCGCAAATTCCCAGAATTTCAAGGTATGTTTAGATTTATGTCTGAAAAAAGTTGGGATTTTGCACAAGAAAAAAAATTGATACCCACCCATACGAAGAATTAACCGCTAAATCGAATGGCATATCAGTTTTTTGGTACACTACCCAGGGAAGGTAATAACGCGGCCTAAAGTGACCATTTTCTTTTTTTCTCATGAATCTTCAACTTCTTGCCCTATACTCTTCCCGAAAGCGAACATAACATACCTTAAAATTTCTCAATTTTTTTTTAAATTTTGCTCTTGAAGACGGTTTTTTGGGTTATTAGTGATTGTTTTAGTTTGTTGGATAACTCCACAAATGTAAAAAAAAATTTGGAAGATCGAGACCGTGGATAGCGGAAAAAACCGTGGCCCCGGATGGCGCCAAAATATTATTGGGCAATATTGGTATCAAATTAAAGGTCTTAACTAGGGCTTGCATATGGAACTTATTACATGCCAATTTCTTAGCCAATTTCTGATATACTGGCGAATAAGTGGTCCAGGATGACTACAGAATATTTTAAAGGATATCGGCGACATTTGAATCTAATTTTTGACTTATATGTGTCGAAACGGTGGACACAGCAAAATGGATTGACTTTACATTAAAGTCCTAGGTAAAATCTTTATTTTGATACCCATATTGCCCACAAATGTTTTGGCACCATCCGGCTCAACTTTTTGTCCGTTATCCGCGGTCTCGGCCTTTCTATTTTTTTTGCATTTGTGGAGTTATCCATCCACATAAAACTATCACTTAAAACCCAAAAAACCGCCTTCAAGAGCAAAATTGTTAAAAAATTTAAGAAATTTTAAGATATGTTACCCTTTTATACCCGACTTTACTTCATTTAAACTTGATGAACTCATCCAAATTTTATTCGATTTTTAATAGCTATACATTTCTGGAAAGCGCATTAAATAACGCAGCCTACTGTGTGATTTAGTTAAAAAATAACGTTCGCTTTCGGGAAGAGCATAGGGCAAGAAGTTGAAGATTCATGAGAAAAAAAGGAAATGGTCACTTTAGGCCGCGTTATTACCTTCCCTGGGTAGTGTACCAAAAAACTGAATATGCCATTCGATTTAGCGGTTAATTCTTCGTATGGGTGGGTATCAATTTTTTTTCTTGTGCAAAATCCCAACTTTTTTCAGACATAAATCTAAACATACCTTGAAATTCTGGGAATTTGCGCGGTTTTCGGTGTAGCTCCATCCAGTTTTTGGAAAAGTGAAATTTTTTTTTCAGTTTACTTACTCTAAAACATCCTATTTTCATATTCCGGTGCCGGAGGGAGGATCTGAGAAGGTTTAAAGAATCCCATACAAAAAAAACTCATCTAATGTACATTTTCCTATGTCGGGCAACAAAAAAAGGGAAAGGAAATGTACATTCAGGTTGTTGCTGTTGCTGGGACATTAGTAAGCTAATGAATAGCGTTTAGAAGAAATGCGGCTAATTGTGGACTGGGCTCAACTGGTCCATGAAGTACTTGGAATATTTATGGGGTATGTACCTAAGCAAATGAAGTGGCGCCGCCATGCCAAGCGCCAATAAAACGTGTCAGCAATAAATGCCGGAAAAATAAGTATGTTAATAGTATATAACACATTTATCGTGAATGAAAAGAGGAGCACGAAGAAGCAGAAACACATTCTAATGCGAATCAGTGAAAACGACTACAATAGCAGCAGCGCAGACAGCCAATTTGGGTAAGTAATATGCCAATGTTGGAAAAATGTGGCGGATGTCAAGAGCTAACACACACATATACGCAAATGCGCCTTTAAATATGTTTCACAAAATATAAATAAATAAATAAATACCGAAAACGGAACATACGAACTCAAAAGTCAAGCGGAAAGCACGCGTGCATAGAATACGAAAAATGGCAGCCAGAGCAAGCAAATAGCAATAAATAATACAATATTAAATAACTTCATACCGACTGTCAGTCGTTGGCGAAAAATCGAAGAAAATCTTTGGGAAAACTAAGTAAGTAGAGGCGCAAAATGTAGGTCACAAACCGAAGGGAAACAGTGAGTTGCGGAGCAAAAATTAATGTGTGAATTCTTGCAAACATAAAAATGGATATGTGAACGTATTAACTAAACTGCGTATGTATGTACATGAACATGTACATAAGTAAAAAATTTACATATTGCCCGAAGAGCAGCCAGCACATTCTCGAACACAACAAAAACATAATACACTTTGCATAAGTAGAAGCCGACTTTGCGCAGCGGGAAAACAGTGTTCGTAGAAGAAGAAGAAGAAAAAGACATTTAGCATAGAAGAATTCCAAAAGACACAAATAAAAGAATATGTATGCTGATATGTGCAAATATGCTCATGCCTGCATGTAGCAAACTTCAACAAAACCTTCTTGATTTTCTAGCAATTTTCCTGAATGCACTAAAACTCTTGGTTGTGTTTTGTGTAAAATGAAAGAAAGAATGGAAAATTTACAAAGTTTTAAATAGATTTCATTCACAATACACAAAAAAAAATTTGTAGGTAATTTTTGTTGGAAAAAACGAATAGGTACATTCGGGTGGGGCGATTTGTATGGAGGGAAATTAATCGATACCGCGCTACCGAAATTTGGATTCCTCTCATTTTTCTGAGTAGAAAACTCCTCCACGACATTTGTCTAAAATTAATTTTGATGTTCCGGAAATTGGTTTTTATGAACCAAGACGAATTTTTGAAAATAAAAATTGGGCAAAAATCGGCAAAAAAATATCCAGCCCGATATGCACATCGAATTGAAGCAGAATTTTGTGCTGAATCCAGATATGAAATCCGAATTAAAATCGGATGATCCGTTTTTGAGATATAGCCTGATTTCCGGTTATGGAGGCTGAATGCCCAAAATCGCATATTTTCGCTATTATCTCTTGTTGCGTACAATACATCTTAAATTTTTTTGCAAACTTCTTTAAGATAAGTCAATTCAATATATGAACAGTATTTTAAAATATTAATTTATCTTGCGGTATAGGAAAACTAGAATGCACTCTTTTTTCCTTGGCCCAAAATCGCGGTATGGGTTCTCTATGTTATAGTCATTTGATACCGATGATTTTCGCCGACAGCGCTTTGTGTACAATAAATGCTCTAAGTAAATACAAAATTTCAGAATTTTAGCTGCAAAAATTGAAGAGTTATAACCCAAAACGTAGACGTATGCTGTTTGGGACTTGTTTTTTGCTTCCAATAGTACGCTATGGCGTATGAGTAACCTTAAGTTTTTGTTGAGGAAAGTAATTTTTAATTAATTCTTTTTTATCATTTTCTCCCACGATTAGTCCCTCTCGCTCTGCATCGACCTCAACCTGTACCCTCTCCTTTCAAATAGTTGGCAACCACCCAAGTTACGAGTATTCTGTTTGGAATTGTGCTGCTATTAAGTACACAAGATAACCCAAAAATATTCCGTATCAATCCAGCCGCTCCCGGCTTATTTCATTCAAACCATGTACACATTTGCTAGCCAACCCTCACATACTAAAATCACATAAGTAAAATGTTCATAGCATGCAAACTTAATCCGAAATCAATATTGTATGTATAGATATGTAAGTAAGTAATGCAGTAAATAACTAATTTGTGTATGTTAACCCTACTGACGTAATTTACAGCTCTGCCGTTTACTACTTTCACTGAATTCTTGACTAACTAAGCACAAACACACGGCAAACGTGAACGCAAATCGTTAATAAAGTAATTTTATTTTGCAAGTCATCGTAATTTTTTTCCATTTCACACCCAAAGGACTACACAACAAACACCTACACACCTATAACACCCACTCACCCCAATCCACCTACATAAAAGACAGTGTTGTATGTCAGGCGGAAATGCGCGCTTTGGAGGGTTAAAAGGGAAATTTAAACTCGTTATACGAGCAAGCTCCACATTTAACCCACCACCACACGCATGCAGGTAGACCTTACTCCCCCTTGCATGCATGATACTATACCTACTCTCATGCAAGTTTGAACATGCTGTTACATTGTCTTTTACGAGGAAACTCTAACTAACAAATTCGGTCTAATTTCATTGCAACCGACTACGAAACGAAGCAAGAAATAACGTATAGAATAAACAAAAAGGGCATGAAAACAATACGGAAAAACTTGGTTAGTTTAGCCCAGCACGCACATAATCGGTCGTCCGCGCCACTTAACCCTCCCTCTACCACCAACTCCTCCCGTTTATGCATTACATTTTCCTAATTTGTTCGTTCGTCAGCCGTAGTTCGATTCATTAACTCGCTTCCATACACTTTTTTGTATGTATGGAGTATATGTATATACCACGAACATTGTCCCCAATATACTATATAGTGTTTATGTTACTTTTTATGGTTTTGCCCTTTTTAGAGGGTGGCTTTTTTCCGGTGAGTTCATTGATTGCCATTCCCCAACTCACCTTTTAAGTTTACATATGTACATACATACAAACACATTTGTGTGTTTTCAGTTTCAAGTGTGTACTAGCAGAAGAAGAAGAAGAAGAAAAACCCGCAAAACAAAAGCCATTGGCGTCAACAAGCATTTGCTTCCCCACAAACCATCACTCAGCACATTTTAACACTTTTTTTGCTTGGTCACCATCACCACCCTTTCTCCACCACTTTTCACCACATTCACTGCACCATCGCAGTTTCGCTGCTGCCACCACAGTGGCAGTTATTGGCTTCTTCTTCGTTTAGCCAATCGAGCGAGAGAGTTGTTTTATTGCTTCTTTATTTTATTGATTTGTCAGTTTTAGCTATTTGATAGTGGATTAACTTGGTCGATTGACTGACGGTTATCTGTCATGTCTCTTTTTTTTTGCATTCAAGCAGCTTCATTGTGAATAAATCGATAAGCTGTTATCAATCAATCAATCAATAACGCCTCAACTTAAAAAAACTCGCGTCACTTCCCACCTCCCACACGAAATGAATGAAAAGTGCGAGACAGTAATGAGGATGAGAAAATCAAGTGTAATGAAACTAAAATATTTCCATAAAAACATAACGTGACGGAATTTCCAATTTGTCAGCATTTTCTAGCGACACTTTTATAATTTTGTTGCATGATTTGCTGTATGCGAGTTAATGCGTGTTTGTGTGCATGTGAGTTTAATTCTTATTGCATAGCAGAAATTCTAACGTTAAATTTTTTTTGCACGCCGTGACATGCAACAAATTTAAATTTTTACAATTTCCCTGAAAATATTTGCATATGTGCGGGCTTGTGGGTGTGGCAGTATTTTTTTTTATACTTTTTTCACCTTTAGGTATGTTTATAAGTAGGTAAAGGTAAATGCGCTGTAATTTAACTGCCCTTTCAAGCGAATCGCCTTGGCGCGCGTACGTCGACCTGCCACACTTTCTTCTTGGTCATTGTGAAATGTCAAGGATATAGTTACATTATAACTCTAGTCATATACATACACATGTACATTTATACTTATTGTAAACTACTCTTAGTCAATATATAACTATTATTACTCTTATAATGATCTACTTACACTTACTCTTAATTTATTCCATACTTACATACTCACCACCTTTTACATTCATACATACTCACCTCTAATATCCATACTCACCTTTAACATACTTACTCGTTGTCAACACATGTACATACAACAACAACATACTTTCATTCATTATTTTCACTCACTCTCATAAATGTAAATTAAGCTTTTAGTATTTAAGCTTTAAAATTAAGAATGATTTCTTTGACTTGGAAGTTGAATAAAGAACTTTGTTACATGAAGACGTCTACTTCATTTCTGGCGCAGTCGGTCGCGAACAAAAAATAAACGCACTGCAAATTTTAAATAAATTTTAAATACATTTATTTTGAGTTAATCAAAATTAAATTAATAAAAACGGCAAAACTCGGTCGGAAAGACATTTGTTGAGAAAAGTGAAATTGTTCACAAGACGCGTTATAACGCACATACAAAAAAAATTTTTCGAAATGAAAAATAACAAACTAATTAAAAAATAGAAGAAATTAAAAACTTGTTTTCGTAAAGAAAAATATCAAACCTGTATTTTTAAAAGAAGTTTTTTTTTTAAAGAAAGAAAAAACTAAACAGTAAATTTTCGTTAAGAAAAATACTAGCTATGTGAATGTAAAGTGAAAAATAATACAGTTTCGTAAAGAAAATAAAAAGTTATAAGTGATTAAGTAAATCTTAGTAAAACTTTAAAAAAAAAAAAAAAAAAAAAAAAAAAAAAAAACTTTATAGAAAAGAAAAAACTGTGAAAATAAAAAACAGTAAATAGAAAAAAACAGTAAATTGAAAAAAAACAGTAAAAAACCGTAAATAAAAAAAAAAAAACTGTAAAGAAAAAGAGTAAATATAAGAACATTGAGTCACCTTATTGGACAAAAACAAAAACAAAGCTTACACCACTGGCAATTGCTAATTTACGGAGAGCACAAATACAAAATTCAACGACACCAAACGAGGTCAAGGTCAAAGAAGGAGATCAACAACGAAACTTTTTCATTGAGAAGTCATCTGGGTAAAATCAACAACAATAAGAAAACGCTTGCAGCAACAACATAAAAGAAGCTGAAAACCAAACCGTATGTATATATGTATAAGCATATGTATGTACGTGCGTAACAATTAGAGAGTAATAAGCGCTATATAAAAAAACAGAGAAAGTTGTAATTAACAAAAAAAAAAAAAAAAAAAAGCTTTAAGCTTTACTTACATACATATATTTAAAGAGGTATGTTATTATACATATGTACATATATATGTACGCATTGAATAAAGGAACAAACACATTTACGCACATACGTAGCTAAAATCTAAAGTGATACTGTTTCTTAATTTAACATAACCTTTTAAATAAAACATTTCAAACATGGATAATTTAGACATTAATTTGAAATTTAAGCTTATTTCCACTAACATAAATAGCATTCCTCCTTATGATGGAGATAGAGAAGCATTATTGAATTTTATACGACGTATAGATTCCATGGTGCCAATTTTAGAAAGTTTTACTGCTGCATATAAAGTGTTATTAATTGGCCAAATTAAAGATAAAATTATTGGAGGTGCTAGAAGGTCTACTTTAATTAATGGGAATCCAGATACTTGGCCGGAAATAAAACAAGTCCTTATAGATAACCATGGCGAAACAAATTCCGTTGATGAACTCATTGACAAAATTAGAATATGTAGATGTGATTCCACAATTGAACATTTTTATAACTCACTCAACACTTTGCTATGTCGTTTAAACAACGCATCATATTTTAGTGGAAGTAATGCTTCAAGTAGTGAAAGCAATGCGAGGATTGCTTTGAATTCCTTTAAGTACGGTATACCCGAACCTGTAAGAAGTATAATCATAAGTAGAGACCCAAAAACTTTAAAAGACGCATATGATATTATAAAATCAAATGGTTACTTGAATTTTAAAAATCAGCATAAAAATTTTTTTAACAGCAATCAGCTTAACAGAAATAATAGTTTACAACAAAATGTTAATAACATGAGAGATTTTGGTACTCAACAGTACAGACAACAAAATAATTACAATAGGAGCAATTATGTTAATCAACATAATTGTCAACAGTTTAATAACAATAACAGAACAAATAATATGAGTAGTAATATTAGTCAACAACATAGACAACAGTACAACAACAATAACACTAATAGCTCTGAACAATTTAATACCCAAAACAGTACACGATTTAATTCTTTCGCTCAGCCAAGTTTTAACAGCAACAACAGCAATCAAACAATTAGAACGAATCGTAGCTCACGTAATTTCAATAATCAAAATAACAACAACAATAACGAAAGACTGTATAATAACAGAAACACTGATACCACAGAGCCTATGGAAATAGGAGTCAGTGAAAATGAGCAAAATTTTCAATTAGACGCAATAAGAGATTACCCTATATAACAATAAATACACATGTAAGAAAACTTAGGTTTATAATAGATACAGGCGCAGAATTTAGTATTATTAATCCGAATATTTGTAATCCAAAGTGGAGAATAAAATCACATCCCATCACTTTAAAAGCAATTAATCGAAACGTCCATACAAATATACAGTATAGTTTTCCTTTATTTAAAGAATTTAATATACCGAATTTTAATGTTAATTTTTTAGAATTTAACTTTCACAATTATTTTGATGGTCTAATAGGGAACAATATTTTGCTTAACTTGAAATGTAAAATAGACTACGAAGATAGATTATTAATAACCGAACATGCAACATTACCAATTTATTTTAATGAAGAAGAAGAATTAACAGTAGAAGACTATCTGAAAAATGAAGATTTGAAAATATTTATTAATGAAGAAGAAATTACAGATGAATCCTTATATAGTTTGTTTCCTAAGCATTTAAATTCAAAAGATGAAGAAATTCTGAAGACTACTTTAAGTAAATTTAAAGATATTTTTTATAAAGATGGCGAAAACCTACCCTTCACTAATGAAATTCAACATCGAATCATAACAAAAACTGACACTCCAATTTATAATAAATTGTATAGGTACCCTGTGATACATCGAGCAGAAGTGAATAAGCAAATAAGCGAAATGCTAGCACAAAAAATTATTTCGCCAAGTAGTAGTCCTTACAATTCACCATTATGGGTTGTACCCAAGAAAACAGATAACAGTGGGAAGCAAAAATGGAGAATTGTTATCGACTACCGAAAATTAAATGAACAAACAGTAGATGACAAGTTTCCACTTCCAAATATGGAAGATATATTTGACAAGTTGGGAAAATGTTGCTACTTTAGCACAATAGATCTTGCTAAGGGTTTCCACCAGATTGAGGTGCATCCTGAAGATAGGGTTAAAACTGCCTTTTCAACCGCAAGTGGCCATTACGAATTCAATCGTATGCCATTTGGCCTTAAGACGGCACCTGCGACATTTCAAAGATTAATAAATCATGTATTAAGAGAATACATTAACAAAATTTGCGTCGTTTATCTAGACGATATTTTAATATTTTCCACAAGTTTCGAAGAACATATAGATTCCATTAGAAAAATATTTACTACTTTGCGTAATGCAAATTTAAAGATACAATTTGATAAATGCCATTTTGCCGCATTGACCACAAAATTTTTAGGACACCTTGTAACAAGTGCAGGTATTAAACCTGATCCCTCAAAGATAGAAGCTATAAGCAAAATGAAGCCACCAACAAATATAAAAGAAATTAAAGGATTTTTAGGTATTACCGGATATTATAGAAAATTTATCCGAGACTATGCCAAAGTTGCATATCCCATGGTACGACTTCTAAAGCAAAATGCTGTATTAGATTTTAAGAGTCAATCTTTTCTAAATTCATTTGAAACACTAAAAAAACTTATTACTAATGAACCGGTGCTACAACCACCTGATTTTAACAAAAAATTTGTCCTTACAACGGATGCTTCAAATTTCGCAATTGGTTCGGTCTTAAGCCAAGAAGGCCACCCAGTTTGTTTCGCGTCTCGAACTTTGTCTGACCATGAAATTCGCTACTCAACTATAGAAAAAGAAGCACTTGCTGTTGTCTGGTCAGTGAAGCATTTTCGTACATATTTATACGGTCGCAAATTTCAAATTCAGACTGACCACAAACCGTTAATTTGGCTACACAATATTAAGGAACCAAACATGAAGCTCCAAAGGTGGAAAATCCTTCTTAATGAGTATGACTTTGAAATATCGCATATTAAAAGTAAAGACAATACAGTTGCTGATGTACTTAGCAGATATTTTGTAGACGAAGCTAAAAATATAGAAAATTCCAATGTTTTTAATAGCCAAATAAGTGATGAGCAAGAAGACATTAAATCGACAGCCGCAACAATACATAGCGCATTCGAAGATAACCTAGATTACATATTTATAACAGAAAAGGCAATAAATTATTACAAAAATCAAATATACCTACGTTATGGGGAAAAAGAAAAATGCATAGTAAAAATCGTAAACAAAAAAGTTCAAAACCACATAGAAATAACCTCTGAATCTGACCTTAGTAAAATTATGCAAGGCATATTAGTAGACAAAGGAATTATGTGCATATATTACGAAAACGATGAACTTTTCATTAAATTTCAAAACATTTATTTAAGTATTTTTAAAAATAAACCTTTAACCTTGTATCGATCAAATATAAAGCTAATCGAAATCACTGACAAAAACGATATATTAACTATCATAGAAAATGAACATCTTCGGAATAACCACAGAGGCATACAGGAAGTATTCTTAGAATTGAAAAATAAATATTTTTACCCAAAACTGTACAAAACAATAACGCTTTTCATTAATAACTGTTCAATTTGCACATTAGCTAAACACGATAGAAATCCCTTAAAAATTCCCTACCAAATTACAGAAACTCCTACACACTTTAATGATATAGTACATATAGATATTTGGTACCCTTGCCGAAATAAAATGTATTTGACTACCATAGACAAATTTTCTAAGTACGCTACATTTCATAAATTAAATGATAGAAACTGGATTGCAATTCTAGCAGCCTTAAAAGAACGTATTTTAGCTTTAGGAAAAATGAATAAATTGATCTTCGATAACGATCGTTGCATATTACATAGCGCTGTTAAGTTATTTTTAAGTGAACAGAACATTGAACCACACGTAACCACACCATATCTTAATACAGGTAACTCAGATATTGAACGCCTGCATGGTACACTCAATGAACATCTAAGATTATTGGAAGCTGATAATAGTTATAAAACTATAGACTTAGACGACAAACTTTTTAAAATTTTTAATGCCTACAATAACACCATTCATTCCACCACTAAAAAGCGACCAATTGATTTTATAATAAAAAACTATGATAAAGAAGATATAAACAAATTATGTAAAGAATATGAACAACAAAAAATTGAAAGAATAAATAAATTAAATAAAGATAGGAAAATTGAACCGAAGCAGTTGGAAAATATTGTACTTAATAGACAAATTCCGAAAGCTAAACCTAAATATAAGCAACTTGAAAAATATGATCGCCAAGGAAATTATGTTGTGGATTCCTCAAATAATAGAAATATTAAATATTATAAAAGCCAAATGAAACGAAAATATAATTTAAGAAATGAAAATATTAATTAAGAATTTTGTAATTTAAGCATCTTACCACAATAACTTACTTTGTAAATTAAATATTTGCGAGGACACAAATAACTTAAGGGTGGAGGAGTTACATTATAACTCTAGTCATATACATACACATGTACATTTATACTTATTGTAAACTACTCTTAGTCAATATATAACTATTATTACTCTTATAATGATCTACTTACACTTACTCTTAATTTATTCCATACTTACATACTCACCACCTTTTACATTCATACATACTCACCTCTAATATCCATACTCACCTTTAACATACTTACTCGTTGTCAACACATGTACATACAACAACAACATACTTTCATTCATTATTTTCACTCACTCTCATAAATGTAAATTAAGCTTTTAGTATTTAAGCTTTAAAATTAAGAATGATTTCTTTGACTTGGAAGTTGAATAAAGAACTTTGTTACATGAAGACGTCTACTTCATTTCTATATCATTTCTCATTTGAAAAATCGTCAAAGAACGCTGTTGTGACGCAAATGCATGCATGTGTATGTAAAATTGTTTAGTCCCTATTATGGCAATATGTAAAACAGCGAAATCGCTTAAAATTAAATATGTATTTAGGTAATAGAAGGCTGCACGAATGGATTCGAAACGGCCAACAAAATATTCGCGGCCGTCCAATTACAGTACCTACTTGTTTCTGTCGTTTTAGAATAAACGCAAGTAGAGCACAACCATAAACAGAACCAATACAATTACTTATTCGTAGCGACAATTACATGACCTTAAAAAGGTTCTGCAAATAGTGTACACTACTTGCGAATACTTCGAATATAATCGAAATATATGTATGTACATACATATTTTCATAAACACAGATCCAGACGTTGTGTTCAGCAAAATTACGCTGCTAGTGTGAGTGTGTGTATGTGCATATGCATACACACTAGGACGGGTCGATTGGTAGGGGCCAAAAAAAAAAATTAACAGGGACACATCGCAATTATAAAAATTTGGGTAATTTCAAGCTTTTTTGCCCAAGAAACCATATGTCTAAAATAAATTTCGAACCAGAGCTTTTTACGATCTACATATTTCCAACAGTTCTATATCGCTAGCTTAGAGTGCAAACTATGTAAGTCCACTTTTATGAAAAATGTGTATTTTTACGTAGAACGCTAGAAAAATCAAATACGCACCATGCTAAACAAGTCTGTGAGATTTGTTATATTTCTACTGGTTGTTATTCAGTGATACGCAGATTGTGTAAGTCCAAAAAACGAAGAAAATTGTGTAAGTCCAAAATATTTACATGAACAGAAAATTTTTTTTCATTTCGAAATTTTTTTATTTTTTGTTTTTTGTCTCTCCTACAAAGTTTGAAAAAAGGACTTACACAATTTGCACTCTAAGCTAGCGATATATTTTAAAATAACTCGGTAACCAATACTTCGATTCTTTTCATTTTTTCGGCATTGGTTAGGAAACTTATTTGGCATATTAAGGTGGTTTTATGAAGGAAATAAAGTTCTCCCGAAATTCGCGGAACAACCCGATTTTCATGCGAATATAATACGGAAATCTATACCTAAAATTTTTCCTTAATATATTAAAATTTAGAGGTCGTGCAAATGCCTCCAAATTTCTTTCTCCTTTTATATCAGTGATGATACATAATTTTTTTCAAAGTCCTTAATGAACAAGAAAAACATTTCTTATCATTAAAAAATGGAACATATGTTTGTTGGTCTTTTATTTTTTGGTCCACCTTAATGCCATATGCACATTAAATAAACAAACAAACCAAAGAAGCAACAAGGTTTTGTGAATACTTCATAACATGGTTATTATTATGTTCTATTCTATCGTGGCGAATAGTGTACACTAATCGCTCCAACATAGCAAATAGAAATAGTATTTGTATTCCAAATGAAAAGTATGGGTTATATTCGTATCTGCATTGAAAT
The DNA here is from genome assembly GCA_960531455.1 of Urophora cardui. Lineage (NCBI taxonomy): Eukaryota > Metazoa > Arthropoda > Insecta > Diptera > Tephritidae > Urophora > Urophora cardui. The sequence continues at coordinate 2,371,424 of OY482670.1, forward strand.
TGTGCTGTGACTAATTGTACAATGCATAGAGTATTCGAAAATATAGAAGGGGCAAATGGTATTGTGCAGAGGTCTATTAGGTAATTACCAAAAAGACACGCAAAGCAAGTTTTCGTATTCTCCATGACAGTTGGTGAATATGTTATTGAATGAGTAGTGTGTGTATTTTTGGTGTGTTTATGTTAAAGATGACTAGAATAATCAAATTAGGTTAATTCATGTGAAGCAATTAGATTACGATCGACGTTAGAATTTTCCGTGGAAATCAAGATTTACATTATTGGTACCTATGCACTCTATATGTGCCTCATTAGAATAAAAATCTGATGCAAGGAATGAAATGTGTACTAAAGTCGACAAAGAAGTAATCGCCAATAGGATGTTGTTAGGCTTATATGTGGGTACCTACAAGTATTATTCCTGAGTTATCATTAAAAATATGTATGCATACTTGATGTGTATGTATGTATGTACATATATCTCTTTTTAACATGTCACATAAAACACACAAAAATATGTATGTACCTACATATTCAACCAAAACGGAAATATATTTCCTGCAATATTCCCAAATGAAGAAATGTGTTTCAATTACTCGGTACTAACGCCCGTGGGTGTATTGACCGCTCAAAGCTTGCGCACACGTTCATGCAATAAATCAGAAGAATCAAACGAGCAGAATATGACAACAAAAAGAAAGAAATTAAATGGCGGCGAGGAAACGAGAAGCTACACGGCAGTACCGAAACATTCCAACCAATGCAATTCCCCTGCAAAAAATGCGATCACTCCGGGATACATCCGGGACAACTCGCAAGGGAGCATGCGATTACTACCCATTTGTATCTCTTTATATGGGTTGAAGTGTTCTCTTTTGTTTGAGCATGTCCTATGAAGAGACTAATTGTACCCGTTTTGTACCCGAACGGGTAGCAAATGCGACACATCCATTTGTGCGACTAATTGTACCCGTTTGATACCATTTCGGGTACAATTCGTCTACAATTAGTATACATATGTACCCGTTCGGGTACAATTGGGAACAATTGTAGACTAATTGTACCCGAAAGAGAGCGCTCCCGGACAAATCTTTTTAGAGACTCGTCGCACACTTTTTTGCAGGGTCTCAATTGACGGGGGAGACAACGCAGGCAGACATACACACAAGCACACAAAAATGCATAAATACACATGTACATATGTACATACATACATGCATAATCACGTCACGGTCTGTCGGTCATTCAGTTGAATTTGTGTGACCTTCATTATTACTAGTCGTGCATAAATTGACCTTAATTTCACTTTTGTTTTTTGTTTTTGCTTTTTTTTTGTTTCATAAAAAAGTCTCTTGTTTTGCATTTCATCCCGTTTTTCTTTTTTAGAATTCGTAAAACAATGCTCCAATTTTAAAATGCGAAGAAAAATTGCATCATCAACAACAACAATAACAACAACAATAACAACAACAAATTGCATTGCATTTTATATGTAATTACATTTCAATTCAAATTAACAAATGACCGGCTGCCGGTTGGTGGATAAAAAGTTTATACAAATATACATACATGAAAGGAATTTACATACATGCGTACATATTGCACCCTAAATCATAAAGTGACACAACTCAAAATTCAAAAATTTTCAGGAGAGCCAAACACTTTTTCTTTTTTACAGGCAATGATATGGGACAACGCCACGTATAATTGTTATTTTCCTCGGTTAAAAAGACTCCGATGGAAAAGAATTTTTGGCAGTCGCTATTTATGAAAGAAACCCGATTTCGAATAATTTTGAGTTGTGTCACTTTATGATTTAAGGTGCGATATGTACGTTTGTGCTTGTCAACATAAATTGCTCTTCTTTAAATGCACTTCGCCTTGCGCCATTCTTCTTTCCCTTCTGACTTCGCCCATTTTCACTTCCTTCTTCACTTGACAATTTGTTTTTGTTGTTGTTCTCTTGACATTTGTCAATCAATTGAAATTTTTTTCTGACAAACGAAGTTATGACTAGTCGGAGACAACAAGTATATTTGAACACCCAATTAAATCAGATAAATAAATTTCTATGACCTTTTAGGTACTTTCTGTTTGACTTTATGGCGGCGAGTCGTGGTAAGTATATACATATGTATGTACATAATTGCCGTTTTTGTTGTTGTTCTTGTTTGCATTTTCAATACCATCTGCATTTAATTGGTAGGTACTTACAATAATAAATGTCTCCTTTTTGACTTTGCTTTTGAGGAATAAGCATGCCTGGACATGTAAAACCACTAACGTATCATAGATATGTAAGTCGGACCATAAACTTGTTCTCTTCCGTTTAAAATGCTATGAAGTCATCTTTTTAATCGGTTAACTGGGCAACTCGTAATCAAGTCGATCGAACAGCGACTGAGAAATAAATTAAGGCGAAAAAAAAAAACAAAAACAAAAACACCAAAGCGACATTTGTCACACCTTGATTACGTTTCTGCTTTCATGTTTCACTCATTCGATTTTTTTACATACATAACTGCCAGTGCTCCCACTAGCTCCCCCGGGGGCTTACCTAGCGCTGTGAATGGCTTCAGCCCCACTTAGTAGGTATGTGCGCCTGTTGAAAATGCATTTTTTGCTCGATTTTAATTTATGTGCAACATTTTTTTTTTCATGTCATTCATGGTTATCTACACATCTCTAAATCCACTATCTTCTTCTGCTTCTGCGATGTGCTTCCATGCTTCTCCAGATAGCGGAAGTAAGGAAGGAAAACGATACCAGGAGAGAAACAATAACAATGTGGGAAAAATTGTTGGCACTTTTAAACCTTAGTAGTCGCCACTTTATAGCAAATTCACTCCATGCATCCAGCTCAACTTACCTACTTGATATAAATTGGATATGTGAGAACAAAATAGACACGCATGTACATATGTACATACATATATACATACATACATACAGCTGTGTTCAAAATAATAATAGTGCTATGAAATCAATGTGCAACTTTCTTATAAAAAGTTTATTTTAATTTCTTTTTGGTTAAAATTGGGTACAAAAGTAGCATAGAGATTCATTTCACGCGTCACAAAAGTCTTACGGTGTTAAGTTGCAAGATAACCGATTTATAAAGAAAAAGGTAAAACAACTCAAAAATTCCTTGTTCAAAAAAATAATAGTATTTTTATTCTAGTTTAGATAAATATTTAAAAAAAGGTAAAATCAAAAAATTTAGAATATACAAAGTAAATTAGTGGGCTGAAAATATCAGTTTGAGCATGTTTTATTTTTTATGGTCTTGGGCCCATAGATCGTATTGACACCACCATGGATCAACGTGCCTATGTGATAATTTTGCAGAACACTCTGCTGCCTTATACGGAATACAAAATTTCTCTGAGATGAACCTTCCATCAGGATAATGACCCAAAACATACGAGTAGGCTAGGCAAGGAGTTCAAAGGAATTGAGGTAATGTCCTGTACTGCACAATCAACCGAACTCAATGCTATAGAAAACTTGTGGGGCGACATAAAAAAATGGGAAACCAGCCAATAATCGTGAACTTTGGGACGTATGAAAGAATTGTTGAGAAAAAATACCCAAGAAACGCTGTGGAGGATTAGTCGATTTTATGCCGTGTCGCTGTAAGGTGTTTTTAGACAAAGATGGTTTCACGAACTAATATTAAACGCTACTTTATTTTGTATATTCTAAATTTTTTGATTTTGCCCTTTTTTAAATATTTATCTAAACTAGAATAAAAATACTATTATTTTTTTGAACAAGGAATTTTTGAGTTGTTTTACCTTTTTCTTTATAAATCGGTTATCTTGCAACTTAACACCGTAAGACTTTTGTGACGCGTGAAATGAATCTCTATGCTACTTTTGTACCCAATTTTAACCAAAAAGAAGTTAAAATAAACTTTTTATGAGTAAGTTGCCCATTGATTTAATAGCACTATTATTATTTTGAACACAACTGTATAACAACACGAAAAAGAATTGTCCAGCTCCCTTTGGCAGCATAATCTTTTTTTTATTTGAATTTTGCTTCGTTGGCTCGCCAGGAAATGTAAGAGAGTAAGAAAAAATTTAAAAAAAAGAGGTTGATATTTACTTACTGCAACAAAAACAAACAAAGCTCCTCCAACAATAGAACACCTTTTTCTTCGTTGACACAAATGCTTCGAACTAAGTATCGAGCTACTGTAATCAATAGCACAGGACTAATGCACTTTTTATTTGTTTGACCGTTGGAATGTGACAACGTACTACAAATATTGACCCGTGTCACAAAAACTTGAGGCATAAGTATTTTTTATCAGCAAAATCAAATAAAAATTCTATTTTTAAAGAAAACACGTAGAAAACCAACATATTTGTTTAACACCAAACCGAAACTGAAACCAAACGAAAGCAAAAATTTGAGGTAACCGACGATAACACGCCGAAGCAAAGCCTAATCAAACGGAAATTTCGTTAGCAACAAAACAAAATAATAATAATACATACATAATAAAACAAAAAAAATAAAAAATTCTTAAGAAATAAGTGAATAAATGAAATTGTGAAACATGTAAGTACATAATATGATTGCGCTTATCACAAATTTTGTTTGGAAAGAATTGAAAAAAAAAAGAGATGCGTTTTTGGGTTTGTAACAAATGTAAGTAGTTCAAGGTGTAGCCTAAAAAACTAGAACTCAAGTTTAAAGAGAAAATGGCGCAAGTCATGCATTTTTAGTGATAACCGATTAACCAATATGAATCATGTACATATGTATGTATTAGAGGTCGGAAACTATCAGCACCATGGATAGTGTACGATAGTTTTTTGCAAACTATCGATAGTATATCGATAGTTGACGATAGTTTCGGGTGATTTGGGAGAATCTACGGATACGCACACACTGTAACCGCCTTTTGCCATCCGGCAGCAAACACATCCACAAACACATCTGTTTTAAATGAGCTCACCCGATTTCACCCGAATGTAAACAAACTTTGCCCACCTGTCCTAGTCTTATTCTTACCAATACATGAAAGTAATATCTAGAAGATGATCCAATAAAACTTTTTTCAGTACATTGTTTTGTTTTATTTATTTATTAGCCATTTATTCTTGTTCAAAAAAATTAATATATTAACCAGAGGCCATAACAATTATAAAAATCACTTGATAACAATTATTGAGCAATGGAAAAATTTTTCCATCATCAATAACAATTACTCAAAGATCGATATTTTTTCGATCAGATCATAATTGTTATGAGCAATTGATATTTTTTTCGATGTTGCATAACAATTACTGGATGATGGATATTTTTTAGATCATCCCATAATTGTTATGAGCAATTTATATTTTTTCGATCTTCCATAACAATTACTGGATGATGGATATTTTTTAGATCAGTTCATAGTTAATTAAGACTCGACCAAATGATAGCCCTAGCCAAGCGCTTTCATTTGATACCCATTTTGCGGTGTTCGGTATTCGTATTCCGTATCCATATTTATCCGCTTTTCCACAATTATGAGCTGACTCAGTTATCGATAAATTTATGGAAATATATCGTAGTCCAAATAAAACCTGGGGCCATCCCCTTTCGTTTGATACCCATATTGTAGTGTAATCTTTATGTTTTTGGGTAATCACATTTTAAACGGCCATGCGACTAGAACGCATAGTCGTATTCATGATCCAATTAAAAGGTCACGTCAGTTCGCTGGCCGCCATATTTCTTTCGGTTTTAGAAAAAAGTATCAGGTCCTCATACATCATTTCCTTTTGCAATTGGCACAGCTGTTTGTTTGGTTGTTCGCGGCAAGGCAGATCTAGGAAGGTAGGCCCGGTGGCGAATTCAGAAATTTCCGCCTTGGTTCGCGGCTTTATTGGCCCTGTGACGTAAGCAGTATTTGACATTTCCGCCTAGTGGCATTACCGTCTCAATATATATACCGTGGCATGGAATAGTTGCCGTTTGCTTGGTGCCTAGTGGTCACATTTCAAATTTTCAATAAACTATCGATAGTTCAAACGATAGTCGAAAACCATCGATAGTGTAAACGATGTTCAGAAACCATCGATAGTGACGATAGTGCCATCGATAGTTTCCGACCACTAGTATGTATGTATGTATATATGTACACATATACACAATTAGGGGATTCACAACCTGTCATATTACGTCATATCGTCATAAGTCATAATATTTTGTTGTTGCATTCTATGCTGTATGTGTACTAAATAAATACAACTCTGCACGATATGTTTTTGGGTAGTGGTATTTGATCAGCTGTTTTTGTTTACTTCTTCTCAGGGCTTCGGAAAAGCTTTTTATAACTATTTCCGTACAGTATTTTAATATGATATATGACTTTATGACACTTTGTGAATCACCTAAATGTGCCAACATACACTGAGAGAAAAAAAATATATGGAGGGGTCAAAGAAATTGTTTACTTATTTTGAACACTACTTTCTTTGTTTTGAGTAAATTTTCCTTAAAACATGTTAAAAGGTTTATAAAATAATGTTGTTACATGCGTTACCATGGTTTCATATACTTGTTTTGAAAAAATTCATACATTAAAATAATGAAAAATTCTTTAAGCGCCATTCCATTCCCAACTTTCCTTGTTTTGAAGACTTGATTTCCTTAATTTTGAGAAATTAAATTCCCATACAAATCCCCATGGCAACGAATTTGTTTGAATGTTTTTTTATGTTTTTTCCACATTTTTGAGAAAATTTACACAAAACAAAGAAAATTTTGTATTGGGACGCGTGTTCAAAATAAGGAAAATTATGTCTTTGATCGAGAGAAATTTTTTTTTTGAGTGTACATACTATGTATGCCACTTATGACCATCGCTTTGGAAATTAACAAAAGCTAAAAAGCATTTCATTTTCATAGTGGCCGCTGTGGTGCAGTGGGTAGAGTGCTCGCCTGCTATGCCAGAGGTCTCGGGTTCAAACCACGGTCCGAGCAAAACACCAAAATAATTTTTCTAATTAGTAAAAATCCAATTATTGGGTTTTTTAAGAGCAGCGGTCACCTCTCGGCAGTAGGCGGCATACCCTCCGAGAGTATTTCTGCCATGAAAAAGCTTCTCACAAAAAATGCATTCGCCGTTCGGAGCCGGCATAAAACTGTAGGTCCACCCAATTAGTAGGAAAAACAAAAAGGAGCACACCTCGAATTGGGAGAGAAGCTCGGCCATAAAACTCGTCAGAGTTATAATAGCGCCATTGTATTATATTATTATAGGCGCATTTCTGTCGTACCCAAGCATGAAAAGAATACTCGCTTATGCATCAAATTACCTTCAAAGCAACAACACCAACTCGACTATTTTAAATTCTTTTCATGCTTGGGTACGACAGAAATGCGCCTTATAAAAAGCATTTCATTGTCCAATTTTTTATTTTGTAGATTTTTTTAGAATGTTTTTTTTTATCAATTCACACATCATATTTCATAATTCATTTTTAAAAAGAGAAAAATAAACGTGAAATTTTTAATTTTTATAAAATGTAGGTCAAACAAAAAAGCCCTCTTTGGGCAGCAAATTTATTAAATTTTAAGAAAAAGCAAAATATTTACGTATGTACATACATACCTACTTATGAAGGTACACATCGCCCATATTTGCTCTATGTGCTGCATACATTTATCACGGCTACCTATACTTTTATTTTTTGTATGATTCACTATAAACATATTTATTGCTTTGTTGAAATCCACCACATTTCGCTTTTCCATTATTCACCATAAAAGCAATTTTACGTTTGTTTATTTTTTGTTTCGTAGAAATAAAATTTTACATAAAAATAAAATTGCGTGACGTTGATCTAACGATAACATCTAACATTTGGCATTTTTGAATAAACAATAAAATTATATAGTAAATGTGTTGATGAAGAATGCCGAAAATAATGCTTTATGGAGAAAAAGCTTTGCATGTTTGGTTTTTTTTGTGACTATAAGTACATAACTCCAACTGATAAACACCAACTTCCGCTTCTAACAAATTCTTTTACTAAATAAGTCTGCAGTGCAAGTTATTTTCATCGTCGCATTTTCGCAAAATTGCACGCGCTTTCTTATGTAGGTACATAAGTATGTACATATGTATGTATGTATGTACATTAGGATGTCCTTAAAATCAAATTAGCGAGCTTCTTCTGTATCACCCCCTAGATCAGTAACAGCACAGTCAAAGATATCACATATAAATTTTGGTTCAGATCGGAGACGGTTAAGGGGTGTCGCACAGCGGTCGAAGTTCAGAAAACTCTATGGAGATTCAAAAAATTAAATTAATTTCTTTTTTTTAATGCCCGAAATCGATTGTCCCGAACTCAAAGTTATCACATATAAATTTTGGCCCCAGAGACGGTTAAGGGGTTGTAGCACAGGGGTCACATATGGTAATATGAACTTTTACCAGGGACCGTAATCATTATGAGTTTTATAATAAAAATCGCCATTTTATCATTATATGTTGTTTTTTTATATTTCATCAGAAATAATTATTATTTTTTGAGTTTTATTTTTTCGATCAGAAATAACACTTATTCCTTGAGTGATATATTTATCGCTCAGAAATAATCATTATTTTTTGAGTTTTATTTTTTTGATCGAAAATAATATGTACTTATTCCTTGAGTGAAATAATCATTATTGTGTGTTTTATTTTTTTCGATCAAAAATATTACTCATTCACGAAGTTATATCGATGGGAATTTTTTAGTAATTATGTTCCAGAGCACTTTAAAGCCGAATTGAGTTTTTCGACCTAAGCAAAAAAATAAAACTCAAAGAATAATGATTATTTCTGAGCGATAAATATATCACTCAAGGAATAAGTATTATTTTCGATCAAAAAAATAAAGCTTAAAAAATAATGATTATTTCTGAGCGATAAATATATCACTCAAGGAATAAGTTTTATTTTTGATCAAAAAAATAAAACTCAAAAAATAATGATTATTTTTGGTTTTATGTACCTATATCGCTTAAAATTTTTCGATCATAGTGGATTCGGATAGTGCTCTTTCAGACATGCACATACACAAACTCAATACTCTTCTACGATGTTTGCAAGTATTTGATTTTTTTCACTGAAAATATAACGAATAATGATTATTATGGGTCCCTGACTTTTACCCCTGTGCGACACCCCTTAACCGTTTCCAATCGAGACAAAAATTATATATATATATATATATACTATATTAGCATCGACCTAGGGGTGAGGTTCACAATTTGTCTCCATAAATTTGGGGACCATCCTAATGTAGATATGTATTTACACGCCCAACTGCTTGTAATTAGCTAAATTTGCGCCTAATAGGTAAAGTGATTTAATAAAACTTTATTTGTCTTAACAATTTAATTTAATTTTGTTAATGTGTTTGCTTTTCATGTTTGTTGTTGCTTCTGTTGTTGTGTTTGTTTTTGTGCTGCGCACTGAAATGTAACGACTGGAAAATTTTCAGTCCGTGAAAAAGAAGAGAAAACCGCCGACTGAATAAAGCGAAAGAGAAGACAACGTTAAAAGCAATAGCAGTGTGGGGAAATTCAAAAAAAAAAGAAGAAGAGACTGACTCTGAAGACGATGAAGCAGCAATTTTTTTGCAGAAGACGAACGAACATTGGCTGCATGGCGGTGGCTAACCGATTGTCTAATTTGTGTCTGTGGGTATTTGTGTGCGTATGCAGTTTTTATGTTGTTGTTGTTGGTTGCACCATCAGCAATAGCCACAACACCAACCACTAAGTACTTTAGCACCGATTCTAAAACAAATATTTTGTTGTTTTTGTATTGTAATTCTTCTCGGATCATATTCCTCATACTTATGTAGCTGCTGCACTTTTTCACATGTGTGTACCTAAGTATACAGATGAATAAATTTTGCACATATGTACATATGTATTGTATATGCATACTAAACTTTGATTTTTTCGGCAACGTCTCTAATTGCAAATGTGCATGTATGTATGTATGTATAAACACCTACTGGCCATATGACGGTCAACATCTGTTGGCCATGACAGAGCGTTTATGCCTAAAAAAAGAACAACATGCTTACGACGCCTAGTAAGTGACAGCCAACTGTTTCTCGGCGAATTCTTTGTCAGCTCTTCTTCTTCTTCTCAGTGTTTTTGACTTGCTTCTTTGCAAGTTTTATATTTCATCTTTCGTTTTACTGGCTGACCGGGTCGGGCCTGTTGTTTGGTTTCGTGTTAACTTTCTTATGTTGCATTCGTCCATTTAAAAAAAAAAATACATTAACAGCCGAGTCACTTCTTTTCTTACAATTTCATATTTACTTAGACTTCAAAAGCTAAGCGAGTTGGTTAGTTCTTTTTATTAGGTTTTTTTTTATTTGTTATTGTGTTGTATTTCTTTTCAAGAATTTTTATTTTTATCATCTTTTTTTGTCTTATTCTTCGCCATATTTTATTCTATTTTGCAAACTTTTTTTTGCTTATGTCTGCTTTTTTGACAGCTTATTATCAAGAACAAGAATAAGAAAACACGTCCGGAATGCCTTGACGTCTACGTTCTTGTAAGAATACAAATAAAAATTCTCGACCTTATAAGTGTTTTCATGCTACTGTAAAGGGTCCCTGCAAAAATTGTGATTAATCCGGGACGTATCCGGGATCAACCGCAAGGGAGCATGCGACTAATACAATTTTACATCACTTTATATTAGAGCTCTAGATACCCGGGTATCGAACAGTTCGAATTGATCGTTTTTGTTTGAAGCCCGTTTGTTGTTCAAATGCCCGTACAAACATTCGAGCATTCGAGCTTACAAACAAAAAAAATGTGTATCGAAAAAACAAAAATAAAAACAACTACATATGAAGAAGAACCAAAATAATAAACAAAAGAAAAAACCAAACTTCAAAATGCTCGAATTGTTCAAATGCCCGTACAAACATACGGGTAATAAACAAACAAACGACTGTTCGAGCATTTGAACAACATTTGTTCGGGCTACTCGAAAATGTTCAAAAAAAATCTGGAGCTCTACTTTATATGGAGTGAATTGATCGCATTTGTTCGAGCATGTCCTATGAAGAGACTAATTGTTCAACTTGTATACCCGAACGGGTACCAATATAGATTAATCACTAACATACCGAACGGGAACGGGTACAAATGCCAGAAACACGAATGTGAAAATTTTTTTAAGTGCGATGTCTGCTCTTTATCGGGTATATATTGATATAATAACCATTAATATTTGTATATATACTTATGTACATACACGCACATAGTATGTTTGTATGTTTACATACTTTTTTTTTGTAAAAAAAATCTCAATAAATAAATAAAAAAATTTCAGTTTTGAGTATGCATTATATGAGCGTAATGTAAAGGATTTTTTCATAGGATATTTTAGGCAACATTTTGTTAAAATTATTATTCATCATTGTGATTAAAAGAAAGAGTGTTCAATTCGTTTTACCGGTTGTTCTACAATTTTTTAAATACATTGCATATTTTTGTAAAATTTCTACATTTAAGGAATCTAGATTTGTACCCGTTCGGAATGAAAGCGATTAATCTACATTTATACCAGTTAGAGCACAATTGGTCTACAATAAGTCTACATTTATACCCGTAAGGGAACAATCGGGGACTAATTGTGGACCGATTGTTCTCGAAAGAGATCAATCCGGGACAAATCTCTTTCGGGATTAATCGCACATTTTTTTGCAGGGGTGTATGTGTGTGTGTGTGTGTGTGGACGCGAATAGAAGAAAAGGCATTGGAAAATTTGCAATTCCATACACACTCGCGTGCAAAAAAGGTAGTCAAAAAACTAATGGCGTTTTCTTTTCTGACAAAAAATGTTGCCCTTTAATATCTCAATTATCAAATTACGTAACATGACTTTCTATAAAATGGCTGAATTTGTAGTTAATGGTGCCCTCTTACTTAGTCAGAGGACAATATTCGTTGAAATCACCACACAAGCTTACAAAATGGCTAAGAAAATCAAACAGGGCAACATTTTTTCGAGAAAAGAAAACGGCATAAGTAAATACTTATTAAATGAGTAATTATGTCATAAAGCAAACAATTACAACAACAAAAGCACGCCGACAACGATCGATTGATTGGCTGATAACATACAAATCAAAACTCCATCCAATTGGAGTAAAACCAAATCAAATTAAAAAGCTAGAAAACGCCTATCGATTGAGTTAACTTAATTGTATTGTTGAATATGTGAATAAATAAGGCAAAGCGACAGAGGCAGGGTATGTACGTATGTGTTCTTTCTTAACACCCGCTTCTACTTGCACTTGCATTGCAGTCGCCCAGCCACGAGCCGTCAACCCGTCAGTCCTTAGCCGCCAGCCGCCATGCGCACGCGGATGCGTGGAACGTGTTTCGCTTAATTAATTTCGACAAATTGTGGGATTATCTTTCGAATCACTTCCAACCAAAGGCATTGACATAAACGCGAAACAGACGAACATATTAAGGGGATTCTCTCGGTCTAATATTTTTCCCGAAATATCATGATATCTTGGGAAATTCCCCACACTCAGAGAGCGCACCTCAGAGAAAATAAATTTCGAACTGGCTTGTGAACTAGCATGTGAGTGCTATTGTTTTGCTTTAGTTTCGAATTGATACATTTTTTTTAAAGAACTGGAAAAGTATGTACTTATGTATATTCAAACTCACTTCTCATAGAAGACTATTGTGAATGTATCTAACAACAACCTTGTGCCCCAGGCCAGCCAAAAAGGCAGATCATAACTCAACGACTACGCGCGTATTCACATAACAAACGTCAATAGCAGTTAATTTTTACAAAAAAAAATTTATTAATTGAAATAGAATCTGCTAAATGCAATAGAGGCCTAGAAGAGCAACAAACCAAAGCCACGAGCAATTCAGCTGCGACTAAATAGTTATTCCAAGTATGCATTTGTATATATACATACATACGTATCAATGGCAATACATATGTATATATGTACATATTTATTCATTTGTACGTGATGCTGCGGCTAAGTGTGGCATGTGTGCGGTTTTATGGATTTAGAAAGTCCCAGTCCATTTTTTCAAAAAGCTGATGGCGCAATCCAAAATGAATGAGGCAGACAGACGACGCGCTCGCATTGTAAAGTCAAACAAAATGGGTGGGCGGTGGCGGCTGGTTGTCAATAGATTTGAGGAGAAGAATGAAGTGCATATGTATACATATGTATGGATATGTATACATAAATATTAAAATACATACATATCTATGTACATAGAATAATGGCCATAAGGGGACTAGATACATTTCATTTAGATGTAAACACCAAAAACCGCAGCATGTAACAAAATGAAAATTTAAAATTAAATTAAACTGCATTTGAAAACAAAAACAAAAAATAAACAAATACACGTGACAATTACAACAACGCAAACACCGAAAAGAAGACAGAAAATATACCTACATATGCCCTAAGTACATACATATGTACATATGTATGTATGTATGTATGTATCAGGGCCGTGCGCAGGAATTAGCCTTGGGGGGGGTTTTTAAATTTTCGTTTGCATTTGCATACTTTTTCGCTAAGATAAACATATTTGCTGAAACAGATATCCAGACCCATACACCATAAATTTAAATGTTCTCTAACTTTTCTGAAACTCATTATGATTTATCAAAACCTAGTTAACCAGGTCCTGAATAGTACACGGTAAGAATTTTCTACTAGAATCAATGCCGATACAAGAAAAATTAGACTTGATTTTCAACTTAGAAAATAATTTCTTAATATCAAGAAAATCCAAGAAAATTGGATTTTAAATAAATAAGTAAAAATTTTCTTGCTTCAAGTGAAATTGGATTTTAAATAAATAAGAAAACATTTTCTTGCTTCAAGTAAAATTGGATTTTAAATAAATAAGAAATAATTTACTTAGGGTAAGTGTTTTTTTCTTGTTTTTTGAAAGAAATTAAGAAATTATTTTTTTGTTGCAAGTAAAACTTTTCTTATACGAGCTTAAGTAAGTAATGCGAGAGACACACATCGCAGTATAGTAATAATATTTCGATCTATACCACATATATGTCACCCTCATATTGTAGTTTAATTGAAAATTTTCATAGCATAGCCAAATCATAATATGATAATAATAATAATAATAAAATGGCGCTATTATAACTCTGACGAGTTTTATGGCCGAGCTTCTCTCCCAATTCGAGGTGTGCTCCTTTTTGTTTTTCCTACTAATTGGGTGGACCTACAGTTTTATGCCGGCTAGTGATGGGCGAGTCCGAGATGTTTTATTCGATTCTCTCGATTGTTGAAACATCTCGAATGCTCTCGATGGTTTTCATTCGTATTCGAGTCAAGTCGTAAATGGCCGTCAGTCGAAACAATCGCTAAAACATCTCGGACTCGCCAACGATTCCTCTCGTTTTCAAAGCAACCCTATAACATCTCGGACTCGCTGCAAAAAATACATAATAATTGTTGTTGCCGCTTGAATATTAAAATTGCTTTACAAAACATACAGAGTGGTACAAATCTATTGCCGTTGTTGCTACTAGTAAAATTCATTTGTCTCATAAGCGTCTCACTTCAGAAAATTTATTAATGTTTAAATAATTAATTATTATTATTATGCACGACACTGTTTAGTTGTGATTGCAATAATGCAGCGTCTATGTATAGCATATTTTTCAATTTGGTTAATTTATTTATGTATTTGCCTCACTTCCATTAAAAATCCTACTTTCTTTATCAACAAACCTCATTCAGTTTATTTTATCAACTAAAACATATCATCAAAACAACAGCCGGCCCGCCGACTCGGAACAATCGCAAAAACATCTCGCTTGTGTAGTCGAGATGTCATCGAAACAACCTACGACTCGCCGACACGGAACAATCGCAAAAACATCTCGCTTGTGTAGTCGAGATGTCATCGAAACAACCTCCGACTCGCCGACTCGGAACAATCGCAAAAACATCTCGATTGTGTAGTCGAGGAGCGAGTCAACTTTTGACTCGATTGTGATTTTGCAACGATGGCGATTCTCTCGATTGTCTAAACATCTCGGACTCGCCCATCACTAATGCCGGCTCCGAACGGCGAATGCATTTTTTGTGAGAAGCTTTTTCATGGCAGAAATACTCTCGGAGGGTATGCCGCCCCACTGCCGAGAGGTGACCGTTGCTCTTAAAAAACCCAATAATTGAATTTTTACTAATTAGAAAAATTGTTTTAGTGTTTTGCTCGGACCGTGGTTTGAACCCGAGACCTCTGGCATAACAGGCGAGCACTCTACCCACTGCACCACAGCGGCCACTAAATCATAATATTGATATTCTAATATTCATACCACATGTGTGTCTGAGGCATAAGAAAATATGAAATATTAAATTAAGCAAATATTTTTTAAAAATATTAAAAACGTAAAAAATAAGGAAAATGAAAACTAATCATGAGGGATTAGAAAACCATAATTAGTCAACTAGTATTTTCCTAGGACTTGTTTATTGAAATGACAACATTTTATTTAATATAAATGAAGATGCAAATAGTGAACTCCTTATACCAAATGCTTCACTAACAATCTGAGAATTGCAAAAATATTCAGAAATATGCAAAGCGGATGGCAAATGAAAAAAAATACATGTAACTTTGGAAATGCAAATTCAGCAAGAAAAATTTTACTTCGCTCAAGAAAACGTTTTCTTATTCATTTTACATTTTTTTTTCGCTGTATTTTGTTGTTCCAATTCGTCGAAACGCAATTTTCTTAAATTCTTCTTGATATTAGCAAAAAGATTTTCTTCATTTAAGTAAATTTAAGAAAAGATGTTCTTATTTATTTAAACATTTTTTTTCAGCATTTTTTTTTTTCTATAGATTTTGTTAGTGTTCTTGAATAAGAAAATAATTGTCTCATTTTTGGAAAACTCAATTTCTTATTTCCAGTAATAATTAAGTCAATTTTTCTTATTTCCCTAAAAATTTTCTAAATTGAGTTCAAGAAAGCATTTTTCTTGATTCAAGTATACAAATTTCTTTCCGTGTACTGTTTACAGTACTTGTTAATTGAAACTGCTCACTGTTTTCACAAAATGAACATTTTTTGTTATCAGTACAATTTTTTAAAAAATGCCAAACGAACATATGCTACACAACTTTGTAATTTCGGAAAGCTCCAAGTGCAATTCAAAGTGCCGAACTTATGTATTGGCCAACCTTATTTTTTGCAACTTTTACCAATTCTTCTTCCGTAAAATTATTGTAACTAACATTGTCAAAAATTATGAGTCAAAATTCAATGCAAAATTTAAGTATAAACTGTATTTTGAAAATTTTTGCAAAATCATTGCGACTTAGATTTGGTCATGGGGGAGGGTTTAACCCCCAAAACCCCCCGTGCGCACGGCCCTGGTATGTATGTATGTACATGGGGGACAAACCGACCCACATGAAATTCGAAACATTTTGAATTAAATGTCGCCTATGAAGAACCGAAGTAAAAATTAATTGATCGACAACATTTATAGAGCACATATAAATCTACAAACACATACATATGTATGTATGTATATGTATAAATATTAGGTTGGTCCTTAAAATCAAATTAGAGATTTTCTTCGGTCTCATCCACTACATCAGAAACAGCACAGTCAAGGATATGTCATATAAATTTTGGTCCCGATCTTAGACGGGAATGAATTTTGAATTTTTCTGAATTGAACTTGACAACTGTCTTACACACCTTAACCGCCTGCTATTAGGAAAAAATATACATAAGTAAGTATGTGGTATCTTCGACTATATTAGCATCGACCTAGGGGATGATGTTGAATAAATATGATATTATCCCATTAGTGGTCAAAGCAAACCTACAATAAATATAAAATATATAATTGGGTGTTCCCAAATTGGCAGTGCAACCACTAATGGGTTAAATTTGTGTCTCCATAAATTTGGGGATCGCCCTAGGGAATATACTTTGCGTGTGATTATATCGACGGCTGAGAATAAGATCGCCCTATTTCAAAATTTTTTTCAAAAACGCCCTATTTGAAAAATTGTTTCAATAACGTCCTATACCCGTATATGGGCTTTTATCTACTGCGCTGCCAATGTGCTGCTACTGCAGATGTGTAGGTATTGGTATAACATGCATAGAATATACCCGTGCAGAGGCATTGCGCGACTTGGATGTATTTACTTGATCGCCTATAACTTTTCTAATTTACCATGGATTTTCTTCGTTGATAGCTTATCTTTTTCCCAATAGAATGGAGCTTCACGTAAAGGAGTAAAACCGAAGGTGAAGACATTGGTTTAAAAGATATTGCCTGACAAAGTCAATTTTTTCTTCACTCCAAGGAAGATAGCTCACTGCGTTAAAGAGGTATACAGGATTAAGTGGAGCCATTGGCCAAATAACGGTAAATTGCCGATATCTCAAAAACCTTCCCATAGAATTAAAAATGAGCCCGATTTTCGGAATCAGCGACCGATTTTACATATAAATAGGATGGTCGCGTTCAGAGTATTTTTTGGCTGTAGAGCAGTGTAATTAGATCAGGGCTGCTCACCTCATAGGCACTCAAAGCACAATTGTTTTTGTTTTGTTCCAAATCATAGGCACAGATACATATTTGCACTTGAAATATGAAAATAAAATTTTCTGTGCACTCCCATAATGCCTATATGACACTACATTTTTTCCCTGGTTTTTTTGGTTTTGAAAACCCAGCGAAAGTCAAAATACAAAAAAAATTCTTCTATAGGTTGAAAAGAGACAAATACTCCCTCAAAAATAATTTGATTGACATTAAACTTCAAACTAAATGAAAATAATATTTATTTCAAAAATTATTTTTTTTGGAAATTTGATTTAAATTACTGAAATAAAAAAGTTATGAAACACAAAGGGCACGATAGCTTTGTATTCCGTGTTATAAAGGGAAGCCAGTACGCAATATAATTTTTCTTGCGGACTTCTTCTTTACCCTTACGGCCAAAGCAGAAGCTTACAAGAGGCAAATTTAAAATTAGTATTTCCATATATTTTTTTATTTTAAATATAATTTATTTTATGGTTGTCAAATTGGAAAAATTGTCAGAAAAAATGACCGAATGCCAAAAAACCTACCGAAATACAAGCTGGCTCGTTGGTTTTTAATCGCCTAGATGGTATTTTGTTTGGTTTTTTTCAATATAGCTTGCTCGCTTGCACCAACGCAAAACTGTATTTGACCATCTCCTTCACACAAAAAACCTGGTAGAA
Organism: Urophora cardui; assembly: GCA_960531455.1. Taxonomy (NCBI): domain Eukaryota; kingdom Metazoa; phylum Arthropoda; class Insecta; order Diptera; family Tephritidae; genus Urophora; species Urophora cardui. Next base: position 2,389,725 of record OY482670.1, read on the forward strand.
TACCAGAAAAAAAATGTAGTGTCATATGGGCTTAAGCACTCAGATATCAAAAAAAATTTTATATGTATGTGCCTATGATTCATATTGAATGTGCAGAGCAAAAGCACTTTGTATAGGAGCTCGAGCACTGCCGTAAGAAATCGAAATTTACAATAACAAATGTGTAATGAAAAAAAATTCAAAAAATGAAAGCACTGTAAAAAATTTGTATTCAAAAAATTTTCATATAAAACATAAAAAAAATTTGTATGTATGTGATACTACCATTTGAAAATAAATTCTAAAATAATATTTTATTGAAATTCATAAAAAAATGTAAATGAGCAAAAAAAAAATTTTTCAGTGCATATACAAAATTTGTAGATGTAGATTTTATTATGTTGAAGTACGCGTTGTAAGGAAATGTACGTTAGGTATTTTTAAAGCTTTTAGCTTGAGGCAAAATTCATTTGATAATTTCTATTTTCTGATTTTTGGTCATTTATTTCTCAAATGTTTTTTGGAATTTTCCCACATTTGCCATATTTCTACTCGTTGTTATTCTGGGATACGCAAATTGTGTAAGTCCAAAAAGCGAAGAAAATTGTGTAAGTCCAAAATATTTACATGAACGGAAAATTTTTTATTTTTTGTTTTTGGTCTCTCCTACAAAGATTGAAAAAAGGACATAAACAATTTGCACTCTACGCTAGCGATATATGGATATGACATCCATAGCTTATGGATTAGACAGGATTATCCATAAATATGGATGTGACATCAATATAGTTTTCTCCGTGCAGTAATTATGTATATGCTTAATTTTATATTTTATTATTAAGAATCTATGGGTCAAATTTAAAATGGCAATAAAAAAAATTGTTAAATGTAGCAATAAGTGATCCTCCACCCTCAAATTGTCGCACAGTGTAATTGAAAGCCACAGCATCGCGTGGCCGGGTTTACTAGTAGTTATTTATTGTGCAAGCGCGAATCGCGAAAACTCATAAATTTGCTTTTTAATCAAAAATGGGACAGCAAATTTGACAGCTGTCAGAGCAATTAAGAACAGCGAACGTTCGGTAAGTCAGTGAGGCGCCGCAAAAATAACAATCCAATAAATATTTAAATACCGATTTTAGAATGAAATTATCAGCACGAAATTGGGGCGAACAGTGCAAACTTCAAATAAGTATACATGCATACACATACATACATAAGTATGTACAATCCCTGCAAAAAAATGTGCGATTAATCCCGAAATATATTTGTCCCGGATTGATCTCTTTCGAGAACAATTGGTCCACAATTAGTCCCCAATTGTTCCCGTACGGGTATAAATGTAGACTAATTGTAGCCCAATTGTTCCCTAACGGGTATAAATGTAGATTAATCGCTTTCATCCCGAACGGGTATAAATGTAGATTAATCGCTTTCATCCCGAACGGGAACAAATCTAGATTCCTTAAATGTAGAAATTTTACAAAAATATGCAATGCATTTAAAAAATTGTAGAACAACCGGTAAAACGAATTGAACACGCTTTCTTTTAATAACAATGATGAATAATAATTTTAACAAAATGTTGTCTACAATATCCTATGAAATATCCTTTACATTACGCTCATATAATGCATGCTCAAAACTTACAATTTTTTTTAATTTATTGAGATTTTTTTACAAAAGTAAAACATTATATAATCTTTATTTGAATATGCATGAACATTTACAATTTTTTAAAGATTGTTATTAAAATTGCCTTGGCTAACAACTTGGAAAAATCTACATTTGTACCCGTTGGGGATGAAAGCGATTAATCTACATTTGTACCCGTTCGGTATGAAAGCGATTGATCTCCATTTGTACCCGTTCGGTATGAAAGCGATTGATCTACATTTGTACCCGTTCGGTATGAAAGCGATTGGTCTACATTTGTACCCGTTCGGGATGAAAGCGATTAATCTACATTGGCACCCGTTCGGGTATACAAGTTGAACAATTAGTCTCTTCATAGGACATGCTCGAACAAATGCGATCAATTCGCTCCATACAAAGGGATGTAAAATTGTATTAGTCGCATGCTCCCTTGCGATTGATCCCGGACACGTCCCGGATTAATCGCATTTTTTGCAGGGATATGTATGTATGTAGGTACGATGTGCATTTAAACTTCAACCTTCTCGAAAAACATAAATAAGAATTTGAATTGATAATCGTGCAGCATAAAAATGAAATAAAAATAAAATTATTACTTATTCTCAATTCTTTTTTAGTCAAAACGTTCGCTTTTGAAATGTGACTTCGGTCGGTTGGTCGGTCGTTCAATTCCTTGAAAGCATAAAAACGCTTACAAAGCGATTAAGCATTTAAGCAAGAGATTGCATTTCAAAAGTCTCAGATGCATTTTTTATGGGTGAATCACCAAAATGGTGAATAAATACGTACATATGTGCATTTAGGTACATAAGAATCCCAATTTATGGCGATTAACATCCCAGTAGAAGTTGTATATCGTCGTACCATACGAAAAGTAGTAGCACCTTTAAAATCTCTTACGAAAACTTGTAATAGAAAAATTCTGTACGAAAAGTAGGACTTTCGACGAAAGAAACTTTATATAAACAATAAATAAAGAAAAATTACTTATTTTCTTCAACTTTTCTTCAACAAATGCAAAATAAGAAATACACCCGTATTGCGAGTGTCGTTTATGATAGATAATCGATTATGGATCGACCAAAGAGCATGTAAATATGTATAATGCCCCTGGATCGATCAACAGTCGATTATCTATCACAGTCGACACTCGCAATAGGGGTGATAATTCATGTACATATATAGCTATAATTTTAAGCGACGAAAGCAAATAGAATATACTTGAGTCATATGGTATGGCGGAAGCTAAATAAGGAGCTGGAAATCGAAGGCATTAAAGCAGCGGTTAAGCACTGTGGGGCTTTATGATGGTTTAGGGCTGTATATTAGCTCAGGGAGTTTGTATGTCGGCATTAGAAGTTGGAAAACTTATCTTATTTATATAGTACGATGGATAAGCATGTCTATTTTTCGATTCTCAAGGAAAATTGTCGCGGTCTGATCGCGACAAAATATTTTTCCTTTTGTTACTCCCACTATGTATGTATGCACTGGCAGAGCAAATTTTCATTTGTTTTGTTTATTTACCTTTTTACCTTTTATCCTTTGTTCCCAACGGGGAGCGCACCCTGGCGGCGACAAATGACGTTAATTGATATTGCCATGATGGGCAGTACTGGCGGAGTGTGTTGCGAGCTTTTGTCTTTTAGCGGAGTTCCCCACCAAATTGTTATACATATATGTAAATATGTAAGATGTAAATAAGGAAAAGCAATGAGCGCGGAAGGCGCAGAAAGGGGTGTCATCGCTTTCGTCCCTTTTGCGGTACATTAAGGCATCCGCTAGATGAAGGCAGTTTATGTGTGTGTGGTTGTATATCATTGGTCGGGGCATCGGTGATGACCGCACAGGTTAGCGGTTCGGTGCGACCGGGTGGTTGCCCACACATACAGCCTGATGGTATATACAAAAAATGTATATGCTGGCGCGCAGCCTTCGGCCTGGCTCGCGGGTGCGCGTCAGAATACTCTTGTATGCGAGTGCGGTAACATCCTTTTTTAGTGCGAACGATTTTGTGTAAAAAAAAAAAAAAGAAAAGTTTAGTTAAAATTTTGGGAAGTGGTGTTAGAGAGTTTAGATTTGGAAAATTTGTTTTAAATAAAACTGTGAGAGAAAAAAAAAAGAAGTAGGAAGTTTTAAAGAAAAGTTTTGGAAACGAACATAATAGTGGAAAGAAAGAAAAGTGTCAGGTTAGGGTGTGTAGTGAAAAAAAAAAAAATAATTAGAGTTGGTGGTGGATTTGGACCAGGCAGTGGTGGTGGACACCGCGTGGACCCTGAAGCCGGAACACACTCCGGCTTGGTTGAGTATACTCTGTGTTGTTGTGTTTGTAGAATTTGTCGCCTCTTTGTTTCGTTCCCCGATTTCCTTAACCCATCCTTTTAGCGTCCCGCACCCAGAGCCCAGTCATTTGGCGGCGGGTTAAAGTTGTTCCTGGCAGCTCAGGAACTGTGCGAGTGGGTTCGTAACCTTCCGGTTGGACCTCACCTCGGGTGCACCCATAAAACATTTGTTTGTCATAGTTTTGGATATTTTTGAAAAAATTGTTGGTCATTTATTTTTGGTTGGTTTTAGTTTGTGTGTTTGATTTATTATATGTATGTACCCACCCCGTCTCCACTGAGAGAGTCGGTGCATTTATATTTCGTTATTGTCACCAAGTGTTGTTGTTTTGCCCTTTTTGTATTAAGCCGTGGCTTTGTTATTTGTGTAAAAGGGTAGGTGACAAAATCTATGTTCTAGTGCAGAAAAAATGGAAGTAATGTACAATGGGGTTTTAATGCAACAAGAAAATTACACAAAAATATCGCTGATGTGAATACTTTTGAATATAAATACTTCCCTCAATGTTCTGATACATATATGTAAGTCCATAAAAAATTGTTGGTCCTAAAGCAGGGTATCCACATCACAAGACATGCTAAAACCCCATAAAAAAAAGCTCAAGAAATAGCAAGAAATTTTCTTGTGTCAAATTTTTTTAGGCAGTATCCACTTCACAAGAAAATCTATTACAATTTTTTTCGAAAAATGGGCTTAACTTGAGGATCATGTAAAAACCGAAGATTTCCCCTAAAAATGCCCAACATTATTTCAAAGCAATTTCACATGTCTTCAATTTCCCGACACGAAAAACACTTATTTTGGAGATTTTTTCTTTTTGCTATAAGTTGAATAATGCAGTGGTCTCGACCCATTCTGAGTCCGTGATGGTATTATAGGGTTAAAAACCTAGTATATTATAAATCTTTATTTGATAGTCAGTGACTTAGTTTTTTATTATCTATAAAAATCCCCACCCTTTTGAAAAAAATTTTAATTGAAGTTTGGTGTCCCTATTATTTTTCACAAGCTGAAACGAACTCACTCCACAAAATCATCAGCCATTATGAAACGACCCAAAAAATGGCCTATTAAATAACTTTTCCTTACTTCGGAGACATCTGAGCAAGAAATTAATGTATAAGTTTTGACCACTGTTAAGAAATTGAATCAGAATCGATCTTTGAAATATTTCAAGGCAAGTGTCCCTATTATTTTTCACATGACTGTAGGTACATATTCTATTTTTAGGTCCATTATTTTCTTCAATTTATTCACCGCTTTATCTGTGAAAATTTTTTTATGATATGTAACAGTTTGCCGAGTTTGTAGTGTAAATGTCCCATATCTACTAGATACTTATGCATCTATCAACTTTTTCGCCTTATCACAAAAATCGGTTTTCACACATATGTATGTAGGTACCTACATGCTTATCTTATCTTATCTCAAATGTTAATTGGCACAGAAAGCAACACCCAATAAGTAACTTTTGGAATTTGTTTACAAATAATGACATAAGAGCTCCTCGTACTCTTTTTGTTTAAACGGAAATGAGTGGCTTTCGATTCGAAGGCAGCAAACAAAAAATTCACTTAAGTAAATATGTACGTATGTATATACATATGTACATATATACAAAGGTATGCAACGAAAAGGTGTTCGTTTAATTCGCCAACAGCGTCACCTCTGGTATGACTAACTCACCATGGTTAAATAGTAATCAGGCAATTCGTTGGAATGTTAAATGGAACAACTCGTTAGTTGCATTTACATTAGGGAGGGGACTATTCGAATAAAAATTATTCGAATAAAAAATCCTTTTATTCGAAAGGTATTCGTAATTCAAATAATATTTATTCGAATAATTTATTCGTATATCCGAATAAATACCATTCGAATATCACTATTCGAATACCACTATTAGCGAATAGCTATTGAATGTATGTATGTATGTTTTTGCTTTTGTAAGTACATGCATATGTATGTACATATATATATACGTACTGGCTTTCGCGAAAGCAAGTGGAATTCCCAAATTATGCATGTACATATGTACATACTAACATTCGAATAGTATTATTCGAATAGTGTTATTCGAATAGTATTATTCGAATATTACTATTCGAATAGCATTATTCGAATTATTTCCCACGAATATTATTATTCGTTTATTCGAATAATAATATTAATAATACAATGGCGCTATTATAACTCTGACGAGTTTTATGGCCGAGCTTCTCTCCCAATTCGAGGTGTGCTCCTTTTTGTTTTTCCTACTAATTGGGTGGATATTTATTCGAATATTATTCGAAAAAAGTCCCACTACTAACATACATACATAGGTACATACATATGTATGTACATATACTCCTGTTATTTGTTTTTAAGAAATACATATGATGAATACAAAAGTACGCAGTCTAGTTAGATATGGGATATTCCACGAGTTCTTGTTCAGCTAATAATATGATTCAAAAAGGCTTTTATAAAATACATAATTTAAAGCCATAAATAATTTGTCATCTAAAATGCGTTTACTTACCTACAAATAAAATATGAGAATTTGAATGTGCAATTAAGTATTTATGTATTTACATACATAAATTCATCTACATCTATTTATTTGTATGTACATATGTATACTTAGTATGTATGCAGCTAAATGGCGGAATACCTATGCAACCGAATTTTTTTTGTTACTATTTTGTATCATCCAATGTTTATGTAACCGGAGCAATGGTAACAATAGAACAACAACATAACAAAATAAGCAAAAATAAAAAAATTTCAATGCAAAATGCAAAATTGCACACAAAATGCAAATTTGCCACGTCGCCCCAGCATACATATGTATGTACATACATACATGTACATATATAACCATAGTGTATAGCAAAACCCAGTAGAGCAAAGCTTTCTTAGCGACAACTCAACGTCCAGCTTTTGTGGTTTTTGTTCGTACATATCTGTGCCCGCAAATTAAAGTAGTCTAACTCGAGATAGTGCGAAATTGAGTTATTGTTATAGTGTTAATCTTTGGAGGAAAATCCATCGATCTGTCTTATCCCCATTTAAATCGGAGTAATAGTTAAAAAGTTATTAAGGTATACAAATTATCCTAACTCAAATAGAAACATTTTGCATCAGTTATCTTCACTTAAGTCTAGTATTGTATGAAAATCATTTTATTAAAACATCCTAACTAGAGTTATGTGGGCACATTTATTTGTGTTTTCTGTTTATTAAAAATACTTAACTCGAGTTAAATGGAGATAAAAACCTTGCTGGAAAGAATTCAGTTCAATAAAAAAACTTAACTAGAGTTAATTCTGCTTTTCGTAAAAATTATATTCAATAAAAGCACTTAAGTTATAAAAGTTAAATTTTTCGCCATAAACTTTGCTTTAAGATTTCTCTTTCACAACTATTACTTCTCTAACACTAAAAATCCATTGTTTTCACTTTTAAAAATCAGAATTGGTTCAACAGTTTAAGTTTTGACAAAAAAAATCGATTTTTCTCCGTTCACCATATTTTGAGTTAAGCTACTTTAATTTAACGGCACAGATATGTATCTTATATATGTACTTGTAAATATGTATGTACATATGTATAAATTCATATATACATATGTAAATACAGATAGATACATATAGATATGTATATGAATGCCTACAAATCCCGGCAAAATTATTTGAACTGCCTGAAATCTCAAGCAGCTGTCTCCAACGCCTCAAACTGCTTGCGCTGGCAAATTTTTGGATTTTAGGCAATGTTAACTCTGGTTGCTACTGCTATTGTAATTTTTGTTGTTGTCGTTCGTTACTTGCAAGTTTTTTTCCTTACATAAAAAGTCTCCAGCGAATCTGAACTGGTTTTTTCAATTTTCTACATATACATACATACATGCTAAATCCTCAGTTTGTTATGTATTTTTTATTGTTTATTTTTTTTTTGCATAAAACATAATGGATTTGAGCACATTTTCATACAACAGTGCGCCAAAACAAAGTTAAGCTGTCAAATGAGCTAATAAATGGGAGGTTGCTGCTTGGAATCAACAAAAACAAAAACAAACACAAGACCCTTAAAAATCTCGAAAACCGGGTACCTATTCAAAAAAATCCGTTTTTTTTAAATGAACGGAATTTTTATAGCTAATTACTTAGAATCGTTTAAAGTTTTCACAATAGCTTTGCTCTATATACAAGTCAGTCCGATGTAATGTTGATGTTTTTAATTGCAGTAAAAAAAAAGATTTAAATTGCAAAAAACAGCAGCTAATTTCCGTTATTTATATGCATGCACTAACTACTAGTAAAACCAATAACAGCAATCTACAAAAAAAACTCTACTAATCAATAGATTATTTTCAGGTGTGCCATGTGTAAACAAAATACAAATGAGTCATATTAATTACACTAATCAAGCATTGCTGATCCGGTTACTTAAGTACACTAAATGTGTATGTATGTATGTATTTATGTACTCATGCATGTAAAAAGATCTACATAGATTCCATAGCAACCATCAAAATTATAGAATTCACCAATTCATCATAACCTAAGGTATTCGTAATTCAAATAATATTTATTCGAATAATTTATTCGTATATCCGAATAAATACTATTCGAATATCACTATTCGAATACCACTATTAGCGAATAGCTATTGAATGTATGTATGTATGTTTTTGCTTTTGTAAGTACATGCATATGTATGTACATATATATATACGTACTGGCTTTCGCGAAAGCAAGTGGAATTCCCAAATTATGCATGTACATATGTACATACTACCATTCGAATAGTATTATTCGAATAGTGTTATTCGAATAGTATTATTCGAATATTACTATTCGAATAGCATTATTCGAATTATTTCCCACGAATATTATTATTCGTTTATTCGAATAATATTTATTCGAATATTATTCGAAAAAAGTCCCACTACTAACATACATACATAGGTACATACATATGTATGTACATATACTCCTGTGTAGAGTTGGATTTGCACTCCGGTTAATTTTAATAATTTTTGCAGGTTTTTTTTCAGAATTTTATTCTCAAAAGATTTTAGAAAATACACATTCAAAGCTTATGACTAAAATTGGATTTCGTTTGGTGAACGGGTTTTAATCTGATTGCGCTGCAGCGGCCAGCCATCGCTGTCCATACTGCATACAATTAGATAAACTGCGCTGCAGCGGCCAGCCATCGCTGTCCACACTGCATACAGTCACCTTTGGTTCAAACTTCTTTAATTTCTACAGCAAACGGTGAGCTTAGCGCTTACCACGAATGCCGTATTAATATTAGAAGGAACCACTCACCGCCGATCGCAAAACGAAATGATGAGAGCCCGTGCACAATTGGCTTTGTCTGCTCCAACTTTGATAGAAAAAACCTTAAAGCAAAGCGAAATTCCAGATGCTTGCTACAATTAACACTTTGACAATTTCCACTTCACTTGTTTTTTTTAATTTATAAACCGGATTTTTGGTAAAATATTTGGGGAATTTGCTTTTTTCTGCTTATTCGAATTTTATTTTTTACTTTTCTCTGTTCACTTCTCACGAAATTGCGCGAAATCGCTAAAATAAGTGTAGATATACAAACATACACACACACACACACAAGGGGAGATGTTTGTCAAAGTGTAAAAAAGTTGAAACATGGCTAACTTTATACCTTGCTTTACTCGCTTCACCTCAATTGTGAACATGTCCCTTTGAAAAGCACATGCTGAACGAAACTGTCAAAGCAAAATTCTGAAGCAAAGCGAGGTAGAAGTCAATTGTGCACGGGCTCTGAGGATTTGCGAAATGTATCGCCTTTTATACCTTTCCAGCTCACGCCGAAACTCCACAAAACAAAAATTATGTTAATTTTGTCTACCAGAATCATGTCTAAAATCCATGTTTGCATATGCGTGGGCACTTCATTTTGTTAGACATAATTTGCAAAATGGCGCCGAATTGGCATGCCGTGTACGCAGAAGCACTTAGAAAGTTAAAAAAAATTGTTTAAAATTGGCGATGATGCTCGCAAACTGTATATATGCACTTAATGTTCTTTTTATTTATTTTTTAAGCCCAAACACTCAAGCCAAATGGACGCCGTGCGAAATTTCACGTTCAATGTGGAGATGTTGCCACTGTGAATTTTTCGTTGAAATGAAAAATTAGCTGTCAAATCACCAAACTGACAGCTCATGTTAAGGCAATCTTGTTAAAGCAATTGCCTTGGCATCTCTGTTATACCAGAAGACAGAGGCGGTCTCCATTTGAAATCTATGTTATAATGGTGCTTGTGATGACAGAATTTTGTTTTGAGGAGACGCCGGGTCATGGACTGCAAGGTGTTTTATATGTATTATGTATATAAGATGTATCAACATATGGTGGTGTTGCTTTACTGCTTGCCAAACTGTCAAACGTATATATTATTACAATGTCAAACACACCAAAAGTGGCTAATAAGAAGAAGACTTTAGCAGCATATGTTGACAATTCTTGTACACTGAATCTTATGTACTATTAGAATTCCATATGTTAGAAAGAGACAAATGTAGTAGTTCATATTTGGCGCTGCTGCCGGACTAATAGAAAAATGTAATGATATGTGGCTATGCCATATTGTTAATTATTAATGAAATATGTAATAAACGTAAGCAAACGTAAGGTCCGCTACACCTGTTATTTGTTTTTAAGAAATACATATGATGAATACAAAAGTACGCAGTCTAGTTAGATATGGGATATTCCACGAGTTCTTGTTCAGCTAATAATATGATTCAAAAAGGCTTTTATAAAATACATAATTTAAAGCCATAAATAATTTGTCATCTAAAATGCGTTTACTTACCTACAAATAAAATATGAGAATTTGAATGTGCAATTAAGTATTTATGTATTTACATACATAAATTCATCTACATCTATTTATTTGTATGTACATATGTATACTTAGTATGTATGCAGCTAAATGGCGGAATACCTATGCAACCCAATTTTTTTTGTTACTATTTTGTATCATCCAATGTTTATGTAACCGGAGCAATGGTAACAATAGAACAACAACATAACAAAATAAGCAAAAATAAAAAAATTTCAATGCAAAATGCAAAATTGCACACAAAATGCAAATTTGCCACGTCGCCCCAGCATACATATGTATGTACATACATGTACATATATAACCGTAGTGTATAGCAAAACCCAGTAGAGCAAAGCTTTCTTAGCGACAACTCAACGTCCAGCTTTTGTGGTTTTTGTTCGTACATATCTGTGCCCGCAAATTAAAGTAGTCTAACTCGAGATAGTGCGAAATTGAGTTATTGTTATAGTGTTAATCTTTGGAGGAAAATCCATCGATCTGTCTTATCCCCATTTAAATCGGAGTAATAGTTAAAAAGTTATTAAGATATACAAATTATCCTAACTCAAATAGAAACATTTTGCATCAGTTATCTTCACTTAAGTCTAGTATTGTATGAAAATCATTTTATTAAAACATCCTAACTAGAGTTATGTGGGCACATTTATTTGTGTTTTCTGTTTATTAAAAATACTTAACTCGAGTTAAATGGAGATAAAAACCTTGCTGGAAAGAATTCAGTTCAATAAAAAAACTTAACTAGAGTTAATTCTGCTTTTCGTAAAAATTATATTCAATAAAAGCACTTAAGTTATAAAAGTTAAATTTTTCGCCATAAACTTTGCTTTAAGATTTCTCTTTCACAACTATTACTTCTCTAAGACTAAAAATCCATTGTTTTCACTTTTAAAAATCAGAATTGGTTCAACAGTTTAAGTTTTGACAAAAAAAATCGATTTTTCTCCGTTCACCATATTTTGAGTTAAGCTACTTTAATTTAACGGCACAGATATGTATCTTATATATGTACTTGTAAATATCTATGTACATACCCAATAAACACAGAAGCGAGGATGATATCGCGGCGAATTCGAGGCGAGTTCGCGAAAGCAGATTTTAGCGAATGTAATTTCTCGGACTCGCCTCGAGTTCGCGACAAGTTCGAGAAAATAGATTTTCGCGATATAATTTTTTCTATTTTATTAAGTTGTTTTGCACTAAAAAATCAATATAGTTCTGAAATTTTACATTTATACCTGAACTTGAAAAGCTTTTGTTATTCATGAAAGTTAAACTTTCTTTATAAAAATATTTTAAGTGCTTTGTATTATTTTATACGGATTTAACCCATTGCCAGTAAACCGAACTCTGAGCTTTTAATTTTTCGATACGCCATTTATAAAAGATCTCGAATCGCTAATGAAAAAATTTTCGAATCGCCAACGATCAGAGAAATTAAAAATTCTCGAATCGCTAATGATAAAAAATTCGAATCGCCAGCGATCCGAGAATGAACAAATTCTCGAATCGCTAGTGATAGGTGACATGTCTACGAATTCGGATTCGCCGATCTATCGCCGCGAACTATTGCCGCGATAATATAATCAGAGAAAGCGAATCCGACACGAATTCGAGGCGAATCCGTTGTGCTTATTGGGTATGTATAAATTCATATATACATATGTAAATACAGATAGATACATATAGATATGTATATGAATGCCTACAAATCCCGGCAAAATTATTTGAACTGCCTGAAATCTCAAGCAGCTGTCTCCAACGCCTCAAACTGCTTCCCAATAAACACAAAAGCGAGGATGGTATCGTGGCAAACTCGAGATGAATTCGCGGAGGTGAATGTTATTTTTCGGATTCGTATCGGTTTCGAGATGGACTCGAGAAAAATCAATTATCGCAATAGCATTTATTAATTTTGTTGGATCCTGCTTTACACGAAGAAATTCCCTGTTGGGCTTTAATTTACTCTTTAAAACTCCACTTGAGAAATTTAAAAGTTCGGATGATATCGTGGGGAATTCGAGGCGGATTTCGCAGAAGAAGATTTTCTAGAATGTATTCGCCAATGATCCCAAATCTCGAATTGCCAACGATCCGAGAACATAAAAATGCGCGAATCGCTAATGAGAGGTGACTCATCTGGGAATTCGGATTCGCCGATCTATCGTCGCGAACTATCGCCGCGATAATATAATCAGAGAAGCGAACTCGTCTCGAATTCGAGGCAAATCCGTTGTGTTTATTGGGTTGCGCTGGCAAATTTTTGGATTTTAGGCAATGTTCTCTTTGGTTGCTACTGCTATTGTAATTTTTGTTGTTGTCGTTCGTTACTTGCAAGTTTTTTTCCTTACATAAAAAGTCTCCAGCGAATCTGAACTGGTTTTTTCAATTTTCTACATATACATACATACATGCTAAATCCTCAGTTTGTTATGTATTTTTTATTGTTTATTTTTTTTTTGCATAAAACATAGTGGATTTGAGCACATTTTCATACAACAGTGCGCCAAAACAAAGTTAAGCTGTCAAATGAGCTAATAAATGGGAGGTTGCTGCTTGGAATCAACAAAAACAAAAACAAGACCCTTAAAAATCTCGAAAACCGGGTACCTATTCAAAAAAATCCGTTTTTTTTTAAATGAACGGAATTTTTATAGCTAATTACTTAGAATCGTTTAAAGTTTTCACAATAGCTTTGCTCTATATACAAGTCAGTCCGATGTAATGTTGATGTTTTTAATTGCAGTAAAAAAAAAAGATTTAAATTGCAAAAAACAGCAGCTAATTTCCGTTATTTATATGCATGCACTAACTACTAGTAAAACCAATAACAGCAATCTACAAAAACAACTCTACTAATCAATAGATTATTTTCAGGTGTGCCATGTGTAAACAAAATACAAATGAGTCATATTAATTACACTAATCAAGCATTGCTGATCCGGTTACTTAAGTACACTAAATGTGTATGTATGTATGTATTTATGTACTCATGCATGTAAAAAGATCTACATAGATTCCATAGCAACCATCAAAATTATAGAATTCACCAATTCATCATAACCTAAATATGTATTATTGTTTACCTGCTTAATACTTAGAGCTGCTTTGTTGAATTTGGCATGAATTTCTTTGGACTTTGTTGTTGGCAATTAAAAATGAGTTTCGATTAAGGTTTTTATTGATTTTCTTTTAAGTTTTTTTTCCAATTTTCCTTCACTAAATAAACATACTTAATGCTGTTTTTTTTTTTTTTTTTTTTCATTTGTGCGGCTATGTACTATATATAGTAAGTAAATGTGGCTATTTGGGCAAACTTAATTTCTTTAAATTTTTTTTTATTACGGCTTCGTGAGCATAAAAACCGGTTGATTAACGAGCGATCTTTTTTGCATAATCGAGTGTGTCGCGAATGTCGCTGCGAACAATTATATCAATAAATATGAACGCTGAATTTTTCTGTTTCTTGTTTTTGTTTTTGTAGTATTGAATTGCATTTTTTGAAGGGTATACATACATATGTACATACATCATCAGTAGGCTGACCATCCGTTCTGTTTTTTGAGGGACCGTTCTGTTTTTCAGAAGTCTGTCCCTCGTATTTTTGTTTTTTCGGAAAACCTCAAAATGTTCTGTTTTTTTCCTAGTGTCCCTCATTTGTCCCTCATTTATTTATTTTGGGGCATATTCATAGTCTTGATAAAAGCTGATTTTAAGTTAGTTAAAATCAATATTTTATTTTGACTATGAATATTCCCCTTTTTGTTTAAAATCTGTTTTATATTAAAAACGTTGAGGTGGCAGCCCTTTTTCTCATCAGAATTTAAGTAGTTATCGATAATAACTACCATCCTCATTGACTATATGTTTGTTGGAATGAAATTTTTGTGGCTGCTGTGTGGCAAATTAATTTGAAAGAAATTGGTAAATCGTATTAAAATTGATTTGTGGACATTAAACTAAGTTACCAAATTCTTTTTTATCGTAGCATTATGCTTGCTTTATTGTAGATACCTATAATTAAACTTGCAAATTTGTTTATTTTTGTTAAAACAAAAAGTCTGAAGAGAATGGGAATTACATATGTTTGTAAGCCTATTATTTGATGAAAAAATATTTTTTACGATTTCAAGTTTCATAAATATATGTTCGTATTTATATCATTTGAAATTTTGTCCCTCATTTTCGATTCATTCAGTGATGAATATTCAACAAAGAATCATCAATGATCATTCATCAGTGAAACAAATTTACTGCAGGGTAATAGCTCGAAGAATGAAAAAATTAAGACGGTCTTAAACATAAATTTCTCGCATTTTTCACCTTTCGCATTGCTAATTGTGAGATTTAGAATTTCCTTCGCTTTCAAAAGGAAGACCCCACCCGATAGGAATTTTACAGAAGCAACAAATTAATAGTTAAAAACAACAAGAGCAAAATAAAATTAAAAACCAAAACAAAATACATACATACATAAATACCATAAAAAGTATACTAAAATATATTAGTACATACATATGCACATATATACATATTGTCGGTCTCCTGCCAGAAACACGAATGTGACATTTTTTCTAAGTGCGATGTCTGCTCTTTATCGGGTAAATATTGATGTAATAACAATTAATATTGGTATAAATTCTTGTGTAAACATACATACATAATATGTACTTGTATGTACA
Source organism: Urophora cardui (assembly GCA_960531455.1). Classification (NCBI taxonomy): domain Eukaryota; kingdom Metazoa; phylum Arthropoda; class Insecta; order Diptera; family Tephritidae; genus Urophora; species Urophora cardui. The sequence continues at coordinate 2,405,267 of OY482670.1, forward strand.
TAAGCATATATACAAATATTAATTGTTATTATATTAATAGTATATTCCCGATAAAGAGAAGACATCGCACTTAGAAAAAATTTCACATTCGTGTTTCTGGCAGGAGACCGACGATATGTATATGTAATTATGTATGTAGGGAAATTTTTTCAGATATAGTAAATAAAACGATAGCATTGATGGAGAGGCAATTAAACGAGAGCAGAAAGGCGAATTGGGAAACAGGAACCGCAAGATAGGAGAGCAAAGTTTGAGCGAGCCGGCGAAGGTTAAAAACAAAAATTATACCTAAGTACCTACCAATATTTTAATATCCTTTTTCAGTTTGGGAGAATACCCAACACTGAAAATATAATAAGTACTTACATTCCTCAACCCGAAATTCTATTCTATTCTATTCTACATAAATTATCAAAGATGTTGAAGATATCATAACTAAAATACCTATGTATAGGTACCTACCTACAAAAAAGAAAAAAGCGAAAAGGTTTTTTTTGTCAGTTTGGTAGGTATCCTCTTTTTGGCAGCGCAGCCAAATATACATACATATGTACGTACATAAATAGGTACATACATTTCAAACCAGGAAGAGATACAAAAACAGAGAGTTTTGCACGCCCCATAAAAAGGGCGTGTAGGGTAGAAATTATCCATATGTATGCAACTACACACGGAAGTGAAACGAAGTCGTACGAAAAGGAGATGCCAGGATTGCGAGCGCTGGATGGCCACTCTGGATACATGCGCGCTGTGACAGCTGCACATATGTACATATGTAGGTAGAAAGATGTTCATATCAAAGTGTTTCGTTTCTCGCAAGTGAATTAAAGGACTACATGCATACTTACTGGACTCATTTTGGCTGCTCCCCTTTCAAGAATAGATATTAAATATTTTCGGGCGAAAGCTTCAACGAGCAGAAAATATTTTTCATGCTTTTTTGCTTGAAAAAATGGAGCTACCCACGAAATAATGCACACATGCATATATGCATGTACATGTACATATGTATGTATGTAGGAATTATGTGTATAAATAGGTAGATCAATTTTGCTAATTGTAAAATACTATACATATTTAAAAGGGAGGTACCTACCTAAGAAAGCAGTTAATTAGGTATAAAATTGGTTTTCATGCACTTACCACATAATCTTATTTTAATCCTTATTTTTACTGCCAGCACCTAATCGGCAAAAGATGGATTTTTTCACTGCTCTTCCTTTTAATGGTGTGTATCGTTTCGTGTATCGCCCTTTTATTAACTTGCGCTGGTTTTTGTATTATGCGAAAGTGTCTGCTCAATTTGTGTATATTTTATGTTAGTCGCTGCCCGCTGGTGGGGCTGTAGGGAGAACCCCTGCTGCGGCACTTAATTTGCTTTTGCAATTTTTTCCGTTTTCAACACATCATTTATCTGTAACTTATTTTTTATGTTATTTATTTTTAATTATTTTATAATACGCAATTTGTTGTTTTTTTTTTGTGTTTATTTATTATTTTAATATTTCACTGTTGTTTTCTCACATTTTATTCAATTTAATCGTCATTACTCCCCTTCAATTTCATTTTTTTCTCACCTCAGTTATGCGAACCCACCGCCAGCGCCGTCGAAAACTTTACCACTGCTGCTTCTGTTGCTGTGCTGCGCTACTGCACCGGAAAAAAAATAAACCAAAAAAAAAGTTGAATGAAAACCCAACCCGAATTTTTGTGAAAAAAAAAAAAATAAAGTGAACTCTGTGTCGCAATCATTTAATAGTACCTACATAAATGTGTATGTAAATAAAAATACGTACACACCCTACTATACATAAATACATATGTGCATATATCCTTTTCCACTTAACATTTAAACCAAATTTTGCAATTTCTGCAAACACTAACTAGCACAACATTTATTCACCGAATGCGCTACCAATAACCAAAAACCAGACGAACTCATTGTCAGAATTGAATCATCGCCGAATTATTACTGGAGCGGCCGACACCAACGCAAAGCACAAAACGGCAAAGGATCAACCCCTTGCCCGCCCAGCCACCTGGCAAGTTGCAACAACAAACATTTAGAAAAGGGTCGATGATTCGCTATGCTCTTCGCCGTAACCTGTGTTCTGCGCAGTGTAGCCACTTTCGCAATAAAGTGGTAAATCTCGCACTATTTCGGCCAATTTTCGAAAGTATATAAAATGGATGGTGTGTACCAAGGCAGATCTAGGAAGGTAGGCCCGGTGGCGAATTCAAAAATTTCCCATGTATTTTGTTAGTGTAATCGGTAGAGTGTAATGTCAAAATGAATGAATTCGCTTGGGGCTCGTCCATTCCTATTGGCCATGATGTGAATTCGCTTGGATTTTGACATTACACTCTACCTTTGCATATAAAAAAAGTAGTTTCTGAATTCGCCACCGGGCCTACCTTCCTAGATCTGCCTTGGTGTGTACAATGCGTATACGTATGGTTGTCTTGCTTGTACAAGTGTATTTATATAACACCACCGCGATCATCCGGCGAATGTGTATAACAGTTGAGTGTTTTAGCACTGGTTGCTTGCTTAGGTTTTATGATCGCCTGGTAATGAATATAGGAAATCTGCTCTTTTTTTGAGTTCCTAACATGGTTCACGATTTCGTATGACCAAAAAACATATAAATACGTATTTAAACATGGCTTAATAATAATAATACAATGGCGCTATTATAACTCTGACGAGTTTTATGGCCGAGCTTCTCTCCCAATTCGAGGTGTGCTCCTTTTTGTTTTTCCTACTAATTGGGTGGACCTACAGTTTTATGCCGGCTCCGAACGGCGAATGCATTTTTTGTGAGAAGCTTTTTCATGGCAGAAATACTCTCGGAGGGAATGCCGCCCACTGCCGAGAGGTGACCGCTGCTCTTAAAAAACCCAATAATTGGATTTTTACTAATTAGAAAAATTTGTTTGGCTCGGACCGTGGTTTGAACCCGAGACCTCTGGCATAGCAGGCGAGCACTCTACCCACTGCACCACAGCGGCTTATTACAAAAAAAAACATGTTGATGACGGCGGCTATAATAGTTTGACCCATCCCCAACCACATCCACCGCCCTAATCGGTGATTATTTATTTATATTTACATATCGACGGCTGAGAATGAGATCGCCCTATTTCAAAAATTTTTTCTAAAACGCCCTATTCCAAAAGTTGTTACAAAAACGCCCTATTTCAGATTTTGCTTCAAAACACCCTATTTCACACAAAATTCCATATATATTTCTCTGAAATAGCGCGTTTTTGAATAATTGTCTGAAATAGGACGTTATTGAAACAAATTCTGAAATAGGGCGTTTTTGAAACCAAATCTGAAATAGGACGTTATTCAAACAATTTTTGGAATAGGGCGATTTTGAAAAAATTTTTGAAATAGGACGATCTTATTCTCATCCGTCGATATATTTGCAAAAAATCTCGCACTATTTTGTGCGATCTCGCACAAAGTTTTGATTTTGTATGTGGCTACACTAGTTCTGCGCTCTCTTCTTCATTCAAGCACCCTGTACGCAAACAACAAACAAAACTGTTTCAATTCCGTTCGTTCCGACGTCTGCTTCGCTGTGGTCTCCTTGTTGCCGCTGTTGTTGTTGCTATTGAATATACCATTCCTGCTGGTAGAAAATTTGCGATGACATACATACATATATAAGCACATATAGTAGATATGTAATTATGTGGATATGTATCTAAAAATGAATTTTGTTAGGTACATATGTATGCTTTTAATAACTCGCTTGTAACATTAAATGCAGCAAACCGCGACCAAAATTTGTAAAATATGTACGAATTTTTGCTCAATTTAGTCTATCCATTTCCTCAAATTTCCAAGTCCGTGTGCTCACTTATTCATCATTCCCCCTCCCAAATCAGAAATCAATTCTTCATGCGGCGTTGCGCTGCTGCATTTTCTGCTTCATCGCTTTGTTTGCCATACATATGTATATACATCATATTTAGGAGGCAGTTGCCAGTTGGTGTGTATTTGCTGTGTTAATGCATGGATGTGTGTTGCAATGTAGCACCCCGTCTGTTCCCCTTAAAATTTAAACAAATGAAAATACGCAGTATTCCCCACACACAGAAATAACAAGTACAATTCGCCTTCTCCAACACTTCACAATTCCTTAACCGATTTAGAATTTTTCATTTATTTTAACTGTTCATAAAAATCTTAACCCGAAAACCAAATTTTTTTCCGTCACACACAAATACAAACCGCTCTGCCGCTGTCAACGATCAAATAGCAATTTGATTGCTGCAAACAGGGTTGTAATTTTTAAAAGATGTGCGGCAACTCTTTGCAGGGTTTCTATATTTAGTAATATTTGGAGTTTGCATGGTTGTACTAGAAAATACCGAGTAACCACCGTCAGTGACACGGTTCATGTAACTAATGAATCAAGTCTGGAAATTTGAAAATTAAATTTTTCTGTCAGGTGAGGCATTGTATAACTTTAAGGATTTATTTTTCAGAAAGGGGATGAGAAAAATGTCCTAAGAATGAGCTAGGGAAAACTTTCCAACCGTCTACCACGCGTTGGGAAAAAAAGAGTTATTGGACGTTGTAGAGATCCTCCTGATTCTAAATGTAAAAGTCCTGGCTTCCGGAGGTGTATAGTTTTTAAGTAATTTGTAGTTAAAGTTCCAAAAAAAGTCAAATTTAACTTCACTTTTCTCTGCGAAACAATGAAATAGAAACACCGGTGTTGCCACACGCAGTCGACTATTTCATAAGGCCGTCGTCACAGTGGTAAACGAGTTGGGTCGTATTGAATTTTTCTGCGTTGGCGGCCTTCGGCCGCGCCTATAAAAAATAACCCTGGGCTACGCCATCCGTCCGGACGTGTGCCCCAACCGTGGCTACCGCCACGGTGTTGTCCTTCTGCGTAGTACACCCTTCAGCGTAGGCGGCCTTTACTAATTTCATTGGCTCCGAATCGCGCACTGTGCATGCGACCTTATCATGTGAATTACCTTTTGGTAGGTGTGGCATCACTATTATATGTTGGTGGCCATTTTTATTATTGAAAAGGTACAAAAGCAGTTGGTCGAACAATTAAAATGTAAAATTCGGCAAATAAAATTAATAAAAAGTGTGTGAAAGTGGTTCGAACAGCTTAATAAAGCTACGTGTGAAAATATAGTAAGGATTATTTGTGTGTTTAATTTAGAAATTGGTGATAATGGTGTTAGTTTATTTAACAACAATTTGCTATTAATATTAGTAAAATATTTATCAAAGTCATAAATTTAGATAAAGAAAAGTCTCGACTAACATCCCCTGAAAGATTCATTCGAAAAACATTACTACTTTTGGAGATATAGCTTTTGGTAGACAGAAGGAAATGTGAGCCATGAGCTATATTCCTTATGAGGATATTTATCACTGATTGAAGGCTGTCATATGATATGCACCCATATTTAGAAAGTTTCGTTTAGCTGGGATTTGCATGCGTTCTTCCAGTTTTCCGTTTCTGCCTTCCTTAAATTTCTGACCTGCTTACACTACCAACTATTTTCGTTCAGGTTCCAGATTAGTAGATCAGCAGGTAAAGGAGCCCAAATAGAGCTCAAAATCAAAAATCAAAGCTTACATAATATGTATTTTTGTAATTCATGCATTTATTATGGTTGAATGAAAAAAGTGCTATGGTGCAAGGCAGATCTATAAAGGAAACAGCACGGCGGCCATGTTGAAAATCTCTCGTCTAAAACGTCAAAAAGCACGTACGAAAATGTAAACAAGACGGAAGTAAACAAAATAAAAGCAATACGATTTGACAATTTAGCCAAAATGAAAATGAATCAGCTGCTGAGCTTATATTACCGGTATAGATCTGCCTTGCTATGGTGTATTTTGTTGTTTTTGTGGTGAATTTCATGGTATCTTCATACATATTACATACATTATAAATAATCTTAACAGTTATTTGAATCTTACATATGTAAAATAAATCCATGGTAAATTATATCAATTTGCTCTCAAATCCTTGTTTAATAATACATATGAAAAATAAGCAGTTGCTGTACCTAGGCATGATTTTAAAATTTAAATTCACATTCGCAAACTTTAAAACTACGTAGACTTTTTTGCTACTTGACTGTGGGTTGGTTTTCCTTTTTTTTTGTTTTGTTTCTCTTCATAATTCATTTTAATGTTGTATTAGCAACATCACTAGCTTTTCTTTTTCGCAATAATCAATTTAGTAGTCTTCGTTACGGTAATTGTCCACAAATTGTTTAAGCAGTTGCGGCAGCTCCGGTGCTCGACATAAAAATTTATGGCCATAACCAGCATCGCTGAATCGGTGAAACTCAACGGGGCCCCATGTCTTGCCGCGCGTATCCAACGCCTTGCGATAGAGCTTATAGCCCAACTCCAATGGTATCACATAATCGTCCTCGGCATGCAGTATCATGACAGGCTGACGAAATTCAGCAATATGCTGATCCGACTCAAAGCGCAACAAATTCATGTACATGGGACGCGAAATAGTCATATCGAACCAGGGCAGATCCTTAAAGGGCTGCAAATACAGAAACATTTCGCTCAAAATTTGAATTTTGCTTACATTTATAACTTTTCACTTACCCTCGCAAAAGGATGCAATCTGATTTCATCGCGAATATTCGTGAATGGCGCCTCCAAGATCACACCTTGTGGAAGTTTCATTTTATACTTCAAACTCAATAGCGAACATAAATGACAAGCGACGCCCGTGCCCAGCGAATGACCCCAAATGAAAACTGGATTCGTTGTGATATTCCTAATGTATTCATAGACGGTAAGCGCATCGCGCACGATACCATCTTCGGTGGGTGACACTGGATCCGAGTCCCCATAGCCGCGATAATCCAAAGCGATTATATGATAGCCCAGCTTACGCATCACATTGTACATTTCAACGCGATGCCCCGAGCCGCGCGACGCCGTATTGCCATGCAGATAAAGTATTATAGTGCTGCCCGGCAACTTGAGTGTGCGCTCATAAAAGATTTGCTCATTTTCGGCGTTCACCTCGGGGAATTCCGCTTGCAGCACGGGCACTAATTGGTCTAGTTTATCATCTTGTTCTATGGTTGTGTTTTGCAATTCTTCGTGCGCTTGCTGTTTTGGAAAAAACAAAAACAAAAACAATTTGTATATTAAAACGTTTGTTGGTAACAATTTGCTGGAAAACTCAAATAAACTACCGTATCAATATTCAGTTCTTTGGCAAAACGCTTGGCTAATTGCATGGGCAACACATGCCAAACGCCAATGCGCACGCCATCGCCGCCGTCGTCCTCACGCTCCTCAGCAGCATCGGGATCGAGCACGCTGAGATGTAGATTTCGGGTGGCAAAGAGACCAACACTAGCCGGTTTAGAGAAATCGAGATCTTTCGGGTGTGCAACTAAATGGTTGGAAATACATATGTATATTGTTATTAATAAATATTATTAAAAATAAATGGGAATACTTACTGAATGTTAAGAAAAGTATGCCTCTTTGTATCGTTAACGAATAACGAAATACTAATGGGAATACAACAAATATTAGGACGAATACCAGTAAACATAATTGTACTAAGGCGAGTGATATTCTGTGAAAGAGAAACGTAATGGGCAAAAGTCAATGGATTTACAAATATATAATTTAAAAGTTGTTAATATTAAGCAAAATTATAAATCAAGATTAGTTAGTTGCTTTTTAAATTAAATAAAAATGCTAAATGCAATTTGGATTAATTTGCAGGAAATAAACGTTACGCTTTATTAACACGATGAGATCTAAATTGAAATATTTTATATGAATCTACATATGCGACTATGTATCTACATGCAATTAAAAATTTGTTATAAAAAAGTAATTATAGTAAAACACAAAACCATCGACGAAAGTTTACGTTAAATTAATGAATAACACGCCTATTGCGAGTGACGATTTGCAGAATAGAACGTTGTCGATTAAATCGATTGCGTTTTATTTTGGTATGCGTAACTTGATCGATCAAACATGGTACCATTGTGAATGGTACACTGAATTAGCTATTCAGAGTTTATTTACCTTTTTGCACGGTTATAAAAATAAATTTTATAAATTATTTTTAAAATAAATTGATATTAACAAATTATTAAACAAAAAAAAAACATTTAATACAATTAATGACTGATTCAGGTTAGCTAGCGCAAACATAGTAAGCAATGTTAGTACCATATATGTATGTATCTATTTGTCTGATGGTTATTACGACTTTTAATTACACTTAACGCTAAAACGTTCAAAAACAAAAAAAAAAAAATAAATAAAATAAAAATTAGTAACGAAAAGCCAAAATGTGTATAAAAATAAAATGTCGTACAAATTTTATAATAAAAATTTAGAATTAGCGTTTATTTTACTTACATCCCAGTCAGCCAAATTAGTATGAGTGCGCCCGGAATGACTGAAGCACGAATTACTAAATTTAAGAATTTATATGTTTCGTACATTTCAAATAAACTTGTATGAAGAATTTGTGTATTGTTGTAGTAATTTACTATTGGAGGAGGAGGCACTGCTGCTGCACGAATTTCACACAATGACGGTATAGTATGTTGGTCAAATGACATTAAATTTCAGCGATGATAATAGTTCGAATGAATCACACAAGGCGAACAAAATTTAACCAATTCGAGGCAAACACAAAGAAGAGAATGAAAGAACAAACGGCACAAAAAACGACAAAACCGATAAAAAAGAAAATAGAGCGATTGTGTTGTATTCAATATTCAATAATTATAGGGTGTTGGGAAGTGCGACAGCTGCGTCTAAATATTTTACAACTAAGCACACTATTATGTATATGAGCGTTATTTAAATATATTTAAGCAAGTGTGTTTAAAAGTATAGCTATGTATTTGAATGTCAAGACGGCACACAAAAAAACGGCAAGGTTATTTATTTGCTTGAGGATTTGGAAGGATTTTTGATTTATTGTGTTCTAATTTGGTTTTGTTTGCGCTTCAATTTCGTTTTTTTTTTTTTGTTTGTGTTATTTAAACTCAATTCCAATTTCTATCTCGATTTAAATTTCAATTTTAAATTCTCTTATTATTGCGTGGTTTAAGGCTTTTGTGCAATTTTTGTCTGTAATGGGCACAGCAGGCAAATTTTCAATTTTTCACTGCGCGTCGCTCAGCGATTTTTACTATGCAGATGAAATTCAAAACATGGAAGAGAAAAGAAAAAAAAATACGTTTTATTAGCATTCACTATAAAATATGAAATGAAAAATTAAAAACGAGTTGTTTGAAAAGCAAAAATTAAAAAAAAAAAAAAGAAGAACCTCTAAGCCCAACCAAAGGAGTAATAAAGTGGTGTGGAATCGTATTGAGCGTGTACCGTGTTGGCTTTAAGTGTTTAAGGCGTATAAGTTTCTGTGTACTATCTACAACTATATTAATAACTCAATAATTGTAATGTTATTTAAATATTTACTCATACGTGCAAGAGACTAATTCGGACGGGACGCCAGCGATTGGGATACATATTTTAGAAAAGGTATATGTAATTAAATAAAAAATATAAATAATTAATTATAAAAAAGCAATAAATATTACTATTAGAACAGAGTTTAGTGAAAAATTTTTTATTGCATAAAGAAAGTTTAGTTTAGTTTATTTAATTTGTGCTGTAAAAACTACAATATTTGCTACAGAAAAATTAACTGATAAGAAAATAAACTGAATTAATATACAAGCTAAAGCAGCCCGTTCTAAAAAGCATTTAATTTGCTTATACGCAACCATTTAATTGCTAACTAAATTATATTATTATGTTGTTATAGATTTTAAGTGTATACCTGCGTTGCAACAGCATTTCTCATTCGCTTTGATTAAAACCCACTGTAGTTACGTAAGTTTATGCAAAAAAAAAGAAAGAAATTAAAAACGTTAACTATAAATGTTGGATTTAATGACCAGTGCAAACAAAAAATGAAAACAACAGCTAACAAAGAAAAAAATATCGTTAATAGCAACGTTAAAATGTTGTTAAAAATTGCTACGCCATACACCAACTAATAAAACGCTAAATAAGTATTTATTAGATAACGGCAGATATTTTTTTTAGGTTAGAAGTGTTGTTGTTTGTTTTCAATCACCTTTTAAAAAATTTCCGTTTACGTGTTAAGAACATAACTGGAAATAGAGAAGGAAAAGTTTAGCTGTTATTAATGGGTACATAGTAGTATTGTTATATTTCGAACAGATGTTGTTGTATTTCCTTTTTGTGTGCACCTAATACAAATTCATTAACAAACATGTCTACGTATAAACTGGACAGATTATGCGTTGATTTGACACATTTTCCCTTTATTTATTAATCAAAGAAGTCATAACTCGAATACAATGCAAATAAAATTTTGTTTGGCGTAAAAAGCTGCGGCCCTTCGTTAGACAAGCGTACGCATAGATGATGGTGAAAACTACGGCCGCTACAACAACGTTGACAGCACTTGTTTATATGTATGTCAACACTTAGCATTCGTGTGAAAAGCATCTAAAACTACTCCACTACTAGAGACTGTTAAATCAGTTTATTATTAGTGGTTGTATGCAAATATACCTAAATAGGCATCTCATTTAGTAATTTTTTATGTTTAAATTTATTTATAATCTATTTGCGATGTGTCATTTTTAATTTACCAAATCACGTTTGCGTATGACTTTATGATCCCAATTAACTTCCGAGGCAATATAATCACGCATACGTACATTTATGTATGTACATACATATGTATATTTATATAGATATATACATGTTTGTAAATCCAAGTAATGGATGTAAATGTACTAAGCGCGCACGAACACCGCCCCACTAGTTGAGCTCATCATGTCATTATTTGTTTTTTTTTTTATTTTATTCTTTTATTTTTTTTTGTTTGTAGAGATTTTATATACAAAATAAATTGAGTGTCTCTATATTGTATACAATTGAAATTCAAAACTAAACTCGTATTATATAAATTTTCATCGTCGATGTGCTCCGCATATAATAATTCTTAGAAAGCGAACTCGCGACGAACACGTGCGCTCTACTTGGCTCTACCAAAGAACGTAAATCTATAAGAAGGGAGCATTCGCAAGTGTGGGAATACTTTCGGTGCGTAATCGGCAGAAAATAGGAAAACAAACATCGAAATTTGCAAAACAAAATTTTTAACTTCAACAAATCACTCAATAATAACAATAATAGGCGCATTTCTGTCGTACCCAAGCATGAAAAGAATACTTGCTTATGCATCAAATTACCTTCAAAGCAACAACACCAACTCGACTATTTTAAAAATAGTCGAGTTGGTGTTGTTGCTTTGAAGGTAATTTTATGAATAAGTGAGTATTCTTTTCATGCTTGGGTACGACAGAAATGCGCCTAATGTCTTCTAGCGAAGACGAAGACATTATAACTTGCTACATTTATTACCGAAACGAGTTTTTTACTGACTTTGTTCTTCTTCTTTTATCACGCCGCAAAAATGTATGCAGTAATTCCTCAAATTTTACTGACCGGTCTTACCGCGTTGCGGTATACCGAAATTAATCCGCCCGATTTCATGTATGCAACACTAATGTGAAAGTGCCAATTGAAATACATGTGGTCAGTAAGGTTTCGGTATACTTTCGGTAAAAACCAAAAATGTCGATCCGATACCGCACCGAGTAATGTGAAAACGCTCTTAGTCGAGCGAGTGATTGTGCATGACCGGCAATCCAGGAGTTGCCTCGCACTATTTTTCGTCTCCGCGAAATAGAAGTATATGGAGGAATAAATGGAGGCAGAAAGAAATGAAATGAAAGAAACACGATGCCCATGACCCCTGTTGGGAAAATCTCTAGTTCATAACTCGTGAGCAGCTAGATCATTTTTCGACACTACTAGTGCGAGCACAATCTCTTTTGCGTCATGCAAATTGCATGTTAGCAACTGGTGAATATAACACGGGGGTGTAAATTATCCACCGCTGGATTACCTATTCGATAGTTCAGAACTGGTTAATAATTTTTGCAAATTCTACAGTTTTACATCTGTTCACTATTTATTGATTTCCCTACAAGGACGCTACAGGTCTTCATACACATCTATATGTACATACATCCATGCATATACATACGTATACCCCATAAACATTTTCCTTAATCCTCAATTTATGCAGTTGAGAACTAACATTGACATATATTGATCTGATGTTTATTGAGTATGTACATGCAAACTACTGCATATGAAGACAGCGGTAGACTTACAGCATTTGGCATACCCAGGTGCACGAAGGTGATATTTTGCTTACCTTGGAAAAAGTTAGATATAATTTTTAGGTTACCCAAAATATGTACCTACTAGAAGGCTGCACGAATGGATTCGAAACGGCCAACAAAATATTCGCGGCCGTCCAATTACAGTACCTACTTGTTTCTGTCGTTTTAGAACATAGTTGCCCAAGCCCTATGCTCGCATACTTCTTCTTCTTCTTGATTGGCGCTTAACCGTCTAGACGATTCTGGCCGAGTCCAACAGAGCGCGCCAATTGCTTCTGTTTCGTGCAGCATGGCGCCACTTGGGAACACCTAGGGAGGCAGCATCGCTGTCCACCTGATTTTCCCAACGCAGTGGAGGTCTCCCTTTTCTTTTGCGTTCAGCGGGTTTCGATAGAAATGCTTTCTTAGCCGGAGCGCCTTCGTCCATTCTCACGACATGACCTGCCCAACGCAGCCGCTGGATCTTTATTCGCTGAACAATGTCGATGTCTGTGTAAAGCTCGTACAGCTCATCGTTAAATCTCCGTCGATACTCGCCCACGCCAACGCGCAAAGGTCCATAAATCTTACGAAGAACTTTTCTCTCGAATACTCCAAGTGCCATCTCATCTGATTTTGAAATTGTCCATGCTTCTGCGCCGTACATGAGGACTGGAACGATGAGCGTCCTGTAGAGTGTGATTTTTGTTTGTCGAGAGAGGACTTTACTTTTCAGTTGCCTACTTAGTCCGAAGTAGCATTTATTGGCAAGCGTGATTCTTCGTTGGATCTCCGTGCTGACATCATTCTTGGTGTTAATGCTGGTTCCCAGATAGACGAAGTCCTTAACAGTTTCGAATTTGTAGCTATCAACATTGACGTGGCTGCCAAGGCGTGCTGTTTCTTTGTGTGATGACAGGAGGTACTTCGTCTTGTCCTCGTTGACCGCCAAACCCATTTTCTTAGCCTCTTTATCCAGCTTGGAGAAGGCAGAACATACGGCGCGCGTGTTAGTGCCAATGATGTCGATGTCATCGGCGTACGCCAGCAGTTGCACACTCTTGTGATATAAGATGCTTCCTGTATGGTTAAGTTCTGCAGCTCGTATTATCTTTTCCAGCATCAAATTGAAGAAGTCGCACGAAAGAGAGTCACCTTGTCTGAAACCTCGTTTGGTCTCGAACGGCTCGGAGAGGTCCTTCCCAATTCTGACGGAGCTGGTGGTGTTAGTCAATGTCATTTGGCATAGCCGTATAAGTTTAGCAGGGAAACCAAATTCAGACATTGCGGCATACAGGCAATTCCTATTCGTGCTATCAAAAGCGGCTTTAAAATCGACAAAGAGATGGTGTGTGTCGGATCCTTTTTCATGGGTTTTTTCCAATATTTGTCGTATTGTGAAGATCTGGTCGATGGTAGATTTACCAGGTCTGAAGCCACACTGATAAGGTCCAATCAGATTGTTGACGATAGGCTTCAGTCTTTCGCACAATACACTTGCTAAGACCTTATATGCGATATTCAGGAGGCTTATCCCACGATAATTGGCGCGTACTGTGGAGTCTCCTTTTTTGTGGATTGGGCAGAGCACACTTAAGTTCCAATCGTCGGGCATGCGCTCGTCCGACCATATTCTGCATAGGAGTTGATGCATGCTCCTTATCAACTCTTCGCCACCATGTTTGAATAGCTCGGCTGGCAAGCCGTCAGCGCCCGGGGCCTTGTTATTCTTAAGCCTAGATACTGCTATTCGCACTTCGTCATGATCAGGTGGTGGAACATGCCTACCATCATCTGCTATTGGGGATTCGGGTCGTACATCTTCTCCTTCCGCACTTTCACTGTTGCCATTATCTAGCAAGGAGGAGAAGTGATCCCTCCACAACTTAAGTATGCTCTGGACATCAGTTACCAGATCACCGTTATCATTCCGGCAGGAATTTGCCCCGGTCTTGAAACCTTCAGTCATCCGCCTGATTTTTTGGTAGAATTTTCGAGCATCGTTCCTACCCGCCAGCATCTCAAGCTCTTCACACTCGCGCCTTTCAGCCTCCCTTTTCTTCTTTCGAAAAAGGCGCCTCTCTTCCTTCTTCGCCGTTCGATAACGCTCCCATACGCTTCGCGTTGCGCCCGCACACAATGTAGCCCTGTAGGCGGCGTTCTTTCTTTCCGAGGCATCGCGACATTCCTTGTCGTACCAGGTGTTCTTGTGGGCTCGCTTGTATCCTATAGATTCCTCAGCGGCGATACGAAGTGAACGAGCGATGTGTTCCCATTCCTCAGATACATCGTTTGGTGAAGGGTTGCTCTCAGAGAGCAGGAGTGAGAGCCGAGTGGTGTATTGATTGGCTGTCTGCGTCATGTGCAGCCTTTCGACTTCAAACTTTCCTTGCTGTCCTGCTGGCACATTCTTTGCTGCACAGAGGCGGGTGCGTACCTTGGCTGCTACAAGATAGTGGTCGGAGTCGACATTGGGACCACGGATTGTGCGCACATCTAGGATGCTGGAGCTGTGTCTGCCGTCGATCATGACGTGATCAATTTGATTTCGCGTTTTTCGATCAGGAGACAGCCATGTGGCTTGGTGTATTTTTTTGTGCTGGAATCTGGTACTGCTAATGACCATGTTTCGTGACCCGGCGAAGTCGATCAGCCTCGTCCCATTGGGACTGGTTACGTCGTGGAGACTGCATTTTCCGACTGTGCTGCCAAAGATACCTTCCTTACCCACCCTGGCATTAAAATCGCCAAGCACAATCTTAATGTCGTGACGGGGGCAGCGGTCGTAGGCATGCTCTAACTGCTCATAGAAAGTGTCTTTGATCGCATCGTCCTTCTCTTCCGTCGGGGCGTGGGCGCAGATAAGAGATATGTTGAAAAATCTCGCTTTGATGCGGATGGTGGCTAGACGCTCGTTCACTGGCGTGAACGACAGTACTCGGCGGCTGAGTCTCTTTCCCACCACAAAACCAACACCAAATATACGCTCTTCTGCATGGCCACTGTAATATATATCGCAAGGCCCACATTTCTTCTTGCCTTGCCCCTTCCACCGCATCTCTTGTATGGCGGTGATGTCAGCTTTCACTCTTTCGAGGACATCAACCAGCTGGGCAGAGGCACCTTCCCAATTAAGGGTCCGGACGTTCCAGGTGCTTACCCTCAAATCATAGTCCTTTAAACGTTTGCCGTGGTTGTCATCAGAAAGGGGTGGTCTCATCCGAGGCTTTGTTGTTGTTTTCATTGGATAGGATTTTTACGTGGTGGGTCCCAAGCCCGACGCACAACCCGCCCTGCGGGAGTTGTATATTGTTACACGTTTATATAGCGAGCCGCTTGCTCCAAGACAGACGCCCGCTCGCAGCCGCACCTTCTGGTGAACAGACGCTGCAGTTATTCCCCTCAACAAACCCTTAAACCGAATATGTCGGAGTGGCCTTGTCGAGTTGTCGCCTTCTCACTTCAGTTCACCACCAAACGGGTGTTCGGTGGCTATCCAGAGGACACTGCGCGGAAGTCGTGAGCTGCTTGCTCCGCATGCAAAAGAATCGCTCTGGCCACCCCCAGGTGGATGGCAGTCAGAAGCTTTCCCCACTTACGTGGACTTTTACACACGAAGCCATCCTCCCACATACACATTTTGTTTTTGTAATGCTCGTAAGTATGGGATTCTACTCGCCTATACACTTTCATAAGAAGTTTGTGTATATATGCGAGCATAGGCGAGCATAGGAAAATAAAATTTGTATACTCCCGAAACGTTTCTATGGAAATACAAAAACAATTTTTTATTTTGATTCGAACAGGTCCAACCCAGCAATGAAAGGAATGAAATGTGGAACATATATGTATGTATATACATAGTATGTATACTAATTTGATTCGTTCATATTTTCGATAATGTTATCTACGTCTATTTCAACATTTATGGTTGATAGTTGCAAAACTGACTCGAGGTGTTTGTCTGAGATCCGGTTTCTGTGTTTTGATTTTACAATTTTTAATTTTGATAATATACTTTCACATTTATACGTACTAAAAACATTGACGAAAGTTTTAAAATAAACGCTTGGAGGCAAAGATATTTAATTTTGTCACACTAATAATTAATTAATTATTTATTTATATATTTTGAAAAATTTAGAGGAGGGCATTGAAAATTAATTAAGAAATTCAGTAGTAGCCAAAGTTCATAAATCTCGTATTAAAGATGTTTCTTTAAGTTTTCTAAAAACAATCCACTTTTCAATATTAATTAATTATTTATTTATAGCCGCTTTCGATTCACAATTTCTCTGCTGGCTATAAATTTCCTTCTGTCAAATTTATATGTGAATGCTAGCGAGCAGAGGGAAATTTTTATCGACCAGTTAGCGAGTATGACTACTACTCATTATGGGTTCAAACATTTTTGTTCGATCCGACCTCGCTTGTGTGATGGCGAATCGAAAACGACATATAAATATTAATTTAATTTTATTAATTAAAAATGTATACATATATTCCAATGCATATTCGATAGCTTTGTTTGCATAACATAAATATAAATACAAAGTTGGATTTTTAGTTAATATCGATTATCAGTCTGATTTGTGTTCTAATTTTTTTTTACTAGGTTATCGAGATGTCAATGAAGTTGTAGAAAACTACAAAAACAAACATATAGAAAAAAAATTTTTTTTCTTTAAATTATGATATTGCTCGCCCGTAAGAAATGTTTGGGCATCATTGTTTTAGAATAAACGCAAGTAGAGCACAACCATAAACAGAACCAATACAATTACTTATTCGTAGCGACAATTACATGACCTTAAAAAGGTTCTGCAAATAGTGTACACTACTTGCGAATACTTCGAATATAATCGAAATATATGTATGTACATACATATTTTCATAAACACAGATCCAGACGTTGTGTTCAGCAAAATTACGCTGCTAGTGTGAGTGTGTGTATGTGCATATGCATACACACTAGGGCGGGTCGATTGGTAGGGCCAAAAAAAAATTAATGGACACATCGCAATTATAAAAATTTGGGTAATTTCAAGCTTTTTTGCCCAAGAAACCATATGTCTAAAATAAATTTCGAACCAAAGCTTTTTACGATCTACATATTTCCAACTGTTCTATATATTTTAAAATAACTCGGTAACCAATACTTCGATTCTTTTGATTTTTTCGGCATTAGTTAGGAAACTTATTTGGCATATTAAGGTGGTTTTATGAAGGAAATAAAGTTCTCCCGAAATTCGCGGAACAACCCGATTTTCATGCGAATATAATATGGAAATCTATACCTAAAATTTTTCCTTAATATATTAAAATTTAGAGGTCGTGCAAATGCCTCCAAATTTCTTTCTCCTTTTATATCAGTGATGATACATAATGAACAAGAAAAACATTTCTTATCATTAAAAAATGGAACATATCGCACACTAAATCAAAAAGCGTTACAACTCAAAATTCAAAAATTTTCAGGAGAGGCAAAAAACTTTTTAATTTTTAAAGGCAATGATATGGGAAAAGGCTACGTATAATAATTATTTCTCAGTTAAAAAAGAATCTGATGGAAAAGATTTTTTGGCAGCCGCTATAGATATATTCTGTGTACCAATTTATGGGAGAAATCCGATTTCGAAAAATTTTGAGTTGTAACGCTTTTTGATTTAGTGTGCGATATGTTTGTTGGGCTTTTAATTTTTGGTCCACCTTAATGCCATATGCACATTAAATAAACAAACCAGGTGATACATCGCACTCGGCCGTGACGCTGTAGACGTTTATATTAGTAATAATATGTTGCATATTTTTAGGCAACATATTCGTTTCGAGTGGCTTAGGCGTGTGTGGACTCTACTGTACCGTAATTCAGTAATTTTATATTGTCGCCTTAAAGTACGCAATGTTTACATACAAACACAAATGAAGCTAATAAAAGCGTGGAATAGTGGATTGGTAAAAGGATATACATATGTATGGCATACTACACATAACAATACTGAAAAATAAAAATAAGGAAAACTTTAAGAAAATTATAGTTACCCATTTAAATAAATCCAAAAAATAAAATTATACCACCGCAAAGGACTTTCAATCTGGTGCTAATATAGAATACTTTATTATTTAATACAGCAAGTTTCAAAAAGATCATACGCGTATCTAGAAATAAAAAATAAAATAGTTAAAGTAAATAAATTAAATGGTTTCAAATAAGGAAGCATCCACATTCTAATATTCCGGTACCATTGAAATTTAATGATCGCGAAATTTGGCTTAATACCCAGAATGCCGAATGCGATGTTGATGTGAACTATTTATTAAGTTATTAAGAGTATTTCTGTAATTTTCCATTAGGCCACACACAGCGTTAGCGAAGGACATGCCATTAATTTCGGCATATGTATACATAACTCCTCCTGCTGCTCATTGTTAAGGTGGTTCTCATATTCCACAACTGTCACACCGGAAGTATTTGGCTTATAAAGCCGGCTCCAACACAAATACAATGGTGTTATGTGACCTTCTTGGCCATTCCCCCAAACAGCTACAAAGCCTAGCGTATATATGCCACAAATATATGTACATACACAAATAAATATAAAAATATCTATTAGCCAAGAGTAAGTGCCGTCTCCAGCGCATACTTTTTACTTATACCTACGCCCAAATTGTATTAAGTAAATAGAAATATCATCCATATTTGTAGAAAAAAATCAACCGATAGCTATTAAGGTTGTTCTCTGTGTCTAATCTTTTTGCCGAGATATCATGATATCTTGAGAAATTTGCCACACAGAGAGAGCGCACCTTTAAGAAAATAAAATTCTAACTGACTTCATTGTGAACTAGCATGTTAGTCATATTCTTTCCACTCTTTATACAACTGTTGTCGCTTTGCTTTGCTTGCTTCAATTTCGAATTAATTAATTTTTTATCTGAATAAAATAAAATACTTAAAAAAAAAGAACTAGAAACATAAATTCAAACTCACTTCTCATAGAAGACCATTGTGAATGTAATAACATGGTTGCATTTCCCGTGATATTTTTCTCATGATATCACATATCACGGGTTGGGGTATGAGAAATTTGCCGAAGCACAACAACAAAATGCACGTCTTGTCAAATTTGGAGCTTCGGCAAATTTCTCATACCCCAACCCGTGATATGTGATATCATGAGAAAAATATCACGGGAAATGCAACCATGTTATTACATTCACAATGGTCTTCTATGAGAAGTGAGTTTGAATTTATGTTTCTAGTTCTTTTTTTTTAAGTATTTTATTTTATTCAGATAAAAAATTAATTAATTCGAAATTGAAGCAAGCAAAGCAAAGCGACAACAGTTGTATAAAGAGTGGAAAGAATATGACTAACATGCTAGTTCACAATGAAGTCAGTTAGAATTTTATTTTCTTAAAGGTGCGCTCTCTCTGTGTGGCAAATTTCTCAAGATATCATATCTCGGCAAAAATATTAGACACAGAGAACAACCTTATTGATTTTATCTAATCACTAGCGCCGCATATACCTACATACATACATACATATTTTCTTCCAAATACTCACATCTTAGACAGTTTTTAAATTTACATTTTCTCCTCACTTTTCTGATACAATTTAATTTGTAACTGTGAATTTTTGCTATATTTTTTGCAAGAAAATATGCAAGAATTTGTATTTTTTCAGCCTCGAAAATGTATTGCAAAGATATACGGCAGATTTTTTTATTCCAATTGTCAGCTGTCAGCACCAGGGATGCCAGGTATACGTATTTTCTGATGCTCACAATAGATGTATACCGTGTTGGAGAAATGTTACGATATCTGCACAGCTGTTGTACATTCGGTGACTGTGTAGAACCGATTACTTCTCTGATTGTAATTTTTTTCTGAATAAATTGTATACAAACTTCCTTTTTTCGAAAAATGTTACGAAAAAGTATAATATTATCCTTTTGTTTCCTTGTAAAATAAAGTTTATATTCATCGTGTTTTGCATTTTTAATGGCCAAATAGTTTCATAAAATATTAGGATCCCAAATACTCTACCAAATTTATAAATATGCTTATTGTGAATGCTTGCTATTGATCAGTCCATTGTTGTCTCTTTCTTGTTTTAATAATTGACAATTTTCCAGAATGACAGACGTCGGCGCAGCGCAGAGGAAAATGTACTATCAATTGGGGAAAATATAGAACAACGTTAATAGAGAAGCGTAAAATTTTACTATAAGTTGTGAATAATTAAAAAAGAAGGAAAGTTGGATACAAAAAGGCTGCAAGTGAGTACATACATACGTACGTTGTTCGTTTGGAGCTATGAAAACGTTGGAGGAAATAAAAAATGAATTTCCACTGCATTGGCTGGTTTGGAGCAACAATGTGGAAGAGTTGAAAACGCTGCTGCAAACGGATGAGGTAAGGAAGGGAAGCGGCTGTGTTGATTCAAAAAGAGATATATATTGGGAGCAGTGTTTTGCATTAAGTCCCAATACTTTTGTATTGACTTCTGTTCAGTTCCGGGAAATCCATTGAAGCATATGCATTTGTGTTCCACAAATTGTGAGCCATCAAAGTCAGTCTAGGGCAAAATAACAAAAATATACTAATTCAATTAAGCATAAGCTGTGAATATCTAACATATGTGCATGAGTGCAATTGTTTTATGTGGCACAAGTATGATAACGATGATTTGGAGGATTATCGAAATGCCAACTTCAAACAAACGGGACGCAAGTGTATACGTTGCCGGAGCTGATGACTCACGCATTAAGTAATCAAATTTTATTAAAAAAAAGTGTCATTTGTGTGTTTTAATGTTTGTGTATTTTGATAAGCTACAATAAATAGCGATTTCTTGGGGAATTGCTTGTAATGTACATATATATTTACATATATCAATGTACATACATACACATGGGTATACCCATCAGCTTTCCCATACTATAGTTATTAGCAACAACATCCTGGGGCTACGACTAATCGGGGGTTAAGATTCTCCACCATTTCCTTATTATAATAAACTTTTTTTTTTGTTTCAAATAGGCCGATAAGGAGAAAATCGATGCACGCGGTCGTACACCATTAATGTTGGCTGTTAAACTAGCACACCTGCAATGTGTCAAGTGCCTTTTAGCAGCAAAATGTAACGCCACCTATGAGCACGAAGGATGGTCAAGTATGATAAACCTTATAAGGAAATATATATATGTATGTTCATATATTTATCGCATTAAAATTGGCTAAATTTTAGTTGTGCAAGAAGCCGTCTGCTCCGGCGATGAAGAGATATTGACTGCCATCATTGAAGTGCGCGATTTGCAGCGTCACATGCAACGTGTGACTCATGTACCAAAATTGCTGCAGCACCTGCTGGATGCGCCCGATTTCTACATTGAAATGAAGTGGGAATTTACTTCGTGGGGTAATGTGTAACTTGGTATTTGTAGCTGCATTGCTTATTTGGTGTCAATTTGTATTGCAGTTCCACTTATGTCACGTCTTTGTCCCAGTGACACGTACAAAGTTTATAAACGCGGTGCCAATGTGCGCATTGATACGACATTGCTTGGTTTCGATAACAATACCTGGCAACGAGGAAATCGCTCTTATATTTTCAAAGGCGCAAGTGAGTATAAAAACAATGTAACAAAAATTGCAATTTCTAATTTGGTTTAATTTTAATTACAGAGGATTCTGCCACCATGATAGAGATCGATCACGATACACACGAAGTGATGGAGGAGCAAATGAATAGTGAAATTGGCGATATTGTAGCAATACCACCGCCCATTGGTGCTGTGCGTGCCCGCCTAAATGCGCCGGTCATTACGAATAACATCGAAATGGAGAAGATTAGTTTTGAGCGAAATAAATCGGGTATATGGGGTTGGCGCAGCGAAAAGTCAGAGGTTATAAATGGTTATAATTGCAAGGTGTATGGCGCCAGTAATGTTGAGTTTATCACACGTACACGTATGGATCACTTGAATGAGGATCAGATTAAGGTATAAGCACACATTTTAATTTAAAAAAAAAAAAGAAAACATGTAATTATACTTTTGTAACAGAGTAAATGCGCACGTACGCCGTTGCATAGTTTTCTTGGCATTGCCGATGATGAATTTCCTACGACGACGACGACGTCGACAGCACGTTCCATTGAGGCAAATAATGACAAAGATCGCGTAAGTCAGCTAGTCGCTTTTTGGCTGAGCCCAACAATACATATACATACTTAAACCTCTTTTAGACGCCTTCTCCAGCCGCTGGCACTCCTTCGCCAGATCAAAGTCCAGAAAATAGCACATGTGAGGAGAATGCTAGCGGTAGTTCGGCCACAAATTCGCCCAAACATGTCATAACACCAGAGGAATACTTTTCGGAGGATTTCGATTTGAATGGACGTGATATTGGACGACCAAAGAAAGTAACAACAAAGGTAAGGAATATTTCAAGTACAAAAGAGATATCAAAACTGATCCAACTCACATCTACTCTACTTTTACTCCAGATTCAGCGTTTTAAAGCCAATCTTTGGCTATCCGAAGAATATCCAATGCGACTGCAAGAACAAGTTCTTCCTATATTAGATTTAATGTCAACAATGGCTAGCCCACATGTGTCCAAATTGAAAGACTTCATCACCATGCAACTGCCCTCCGGTTTTCCAGTTAAAGTCGAAATCCCACTCTTCCACGTCCTAAATGCCTGCATTACATTCGGCAATGTATTTGGCATGACCACGCCCGTCGAACATGTAACCACAATCAATGAGGATGATCGCATCACTTGCGTTGTGGATGATCGCTGCTTCGACATACCGAGCCATTACGCCAACAGAGGTAGCTATACGAAAAGCCGACTTGCTTCAAATTGCATAAATTCCACTAATCGCCGCACTTTTAGATACAGATACGCGTCGACAAATGCCTTTGGACGAAGATGATATGCTGCAGTACGCGATTGAGCAGAGTTTGGTGGAGACGACGGCTGCGGGTGCAGCAAGTGCCGCCAGTGTAGCCAGCGCCACCGTGTCCAATATTATAGAGGATACAGAAAAAGTGGACATTTGGGAGGCGCTGCGTGGTCAAGGCGCCGATGGCATACCCGACGAAGATGAGCAAATGCAACGGTAATTTTGCTGATGCATGATTTTAAAGAAAAAAATGATTTTCGAAATTTAATATTTTTTGTTTTTTGCCTTATTCGCTTATGCTCACACTTTGCCAATTTTATTGCTATTGCTTAGTTTAAGTGTACCCCCAAGATCATGTTATAGTAATCATTGCTCACCCAATCGTCGTATTCCCACTCATAACAGTAATACCACATCAAACACAAACACCAAATCGAATTCCAACTATTTGCAAGTGCGCCAGAATGCGCGGGCAAATAATGAGCGTGTGCGCGACACACAATCACCATCGCCTATACCAATGTCTGCGCAACAACAACGCAGTCGCTCGACATCCGCCCCGGCCACAAATCAATTCAAAAACGATATGGCTTATATGAAGAAGATATTTAAATAGTTGATGATGCCTTTTGCTTATACTCGAATAGTTTGAGATTTCGAAAATTACATCCGAAAAGCCATTTATCAACACTTTCAGCTTTTTTGTGGTAGAATTCATATTTATGCACATTATCTTACAACAATTTGTATGGAACGATCATCCAAGCACTTGAATTTTCTTCTTCTTTTTGTTTCACATTTCCCCCATGACCCTCCCTTTCCACATTTTATTGCTAATTTCAATCAAACCACCATATTTGTACTGTATTTGTGTGTATGTATGTATGTAGTTAACGCTATTTGCTTCGTATATCCCAATACGCTTTGTTTCTTTTCAAAACAACAACAACAGCGTTCTACAAGAGTCCTTGTGTGGCACAACAGTCCATTCCACCGGTTCGCCGGCCACCGATGATGATGACGACGATGGCGGTTTTCGTTACATGGATCCAGAATTGGCTATGGCTTTGCGTCTGAGCCGACAAGATCAGCAACAGTACGAATTGGAATTGCAGCGCGAGCAGGAAATGATTGAGCAAGCATTGAAACTGAGTTTGCAAGAGAATTAAGCGACTTGAAAGAAACGAAGGGGCTAGTGCTCGTCAAGTGCTGATAGACGAAAATTGCGCATTGTTAAAGGAAATTGGAAAGCAAAATGCATTTTTAATGCAACAGCAAAATGTTTTGCTAAAAGAAAGGCTAGCACGACGTTTTAAAAAAGGGGGAAAAAAACAAAATAGAGCAATACCTAACCTAAGAAAAATGTGCCCGTGGAGCTTCCACGCTGGTTTCCTTTTATGGATAGTGATTTTCTCTTTTATTTTCTAAAAGACAAACATAACCGCCTTTACATACATACTTTCTTTTTTAATTTTCCAATTTGCAAGTATGTATTAACATTACGCATACGACTCATGTTGCTAAATCAAAGTAAATGTTGCGGCAACATGTTGCTAAGCTACACTGCAGCATATGCTGATGACTTTGTTGTGGAACAAAACCACAAAACTTAACAATCAAAACAGGCATTTAAACCAAGAAAAAAAATAAACAAAAATAGATACAAAAACAACTTATAATAAATTATAAATGTTTGCATTATATTATAAAACATAAAAATACATGCGTGAAGTGCAAACTTTATATCGTTTCTGCTGGTTTTCTGCAACCTTGCAAAGCAGCTAAACTTTCTTTTAGTTAATTTAATATATGCGTGTATTTTTTGAATGCATTTTTCAGGCGCTATTTATAATGACATTTTCCATTT
Organism: Urophora cardui; assembly: GCA_960531455.1. Lineage (NCBI taxonomy): Eukaryota > Metazoa > Arthropoda > Insecta > Diptera > Tephritidae > Urophora > Urophora cardui. The sequence continues at coordinate 2,430,343 of OY482670.1, forward strand.
TCAAAACCATAATATACATACATACATATGTATGAGTTAACTAAACAAGAAACATTTTTATTATATGTAAAACACCATTGTACTTTTCATAATTTCTAAAGTCTGCAATTACATAAAATAAAAATAACTTAACTGCGCTAATCGCGTTAAAAATATTGATAGAGACACAAAAAGGCAAAAAAAAACCAAAAAAAAAGTAAAAACACACACTATACAAACCTAGTCGCTAATGGCAATTAAACTAATCTAAATTAGGATGTAAAACTAAAAACTAAGGCCCGGTTTCACCAACCGGTCTCAACTTAGTTAAGCCGATTTTTTTACGTTTTCAGTTTCACCATGCAACTAAGCTAAGTCACAAGTTAGTCAGCTTTTGCCTTGACTAAAACTAAACTAAGAATTTGAGTCGCTTTAGCAAATTCAACTACCAACAGAGCGAATTTGACAAAAAAATGAGCAAATACAGCAACCAAAACAACCAAAAAACCCAGTATTCGCCATAAAAGGTTGGTTACAAAGCTATTTTCTTAGACTATTTGGTGAAACCCAAAAGTAAGTTAGCCTCAAATCTGGGCTAGTTTAGCCCAGATTTGAGGCTAACTTACTTTTGGGTTTCACCAAATAGTCTAAGAAAATAGCTTTGTAACCAACCTTTTATGGCGAATACTGGGTTTTTTGGTTGTTTTGGTTGCTGTGTTTGCTAATTTTTTTGTCATATTCGCTCTGTTGGTAGTTGAATTTGCTAAAGCGACTCAAATTCTTAGTTTAGTTTTAGTCAAGGCAAAAGCTGACTAACTTGTGACTTAGCTTAGTTGCATGGTGAAACTGAAAACGTAAAAAAATCGGCTTAACTAAGTTGAGACCGGTTGGTGAAACCGGGCCTAAGTGCGTATGAAAAAAAAATAAAGAAAAAAAAATTATTACATTATCGAACATTAGTGAAACAAAAAATATATATATATATATACATAAATTATGTAGTATTATGCGAATATGAAAATATGTAAAAGTGCACAGAATTGTGATGCGTGAACTGCAAGCAAAATAGATTAAGTACTAAGTTGAAAATTATATATACCGAGGAATAAAAAAAATAAAAACAACAACACTACACAACAACAACAGTCACAATTGTGAAAAAAAAAATTTAAAACAAAAATTTAGAAAAACGTTTAAAACGCATATGAAAATATTAAAAAAAAAAACAAAAAAGGATTATTAGACATCAAAGAAATGTGGCAAATACTAAAATAAAATATTTAATAAAATACGTTCACACACAAACATACGACTTTTACTATTTGCATATCGCACCCTAAATCATAAAGTGACGCAACTCAAAATTTTTCGAAATCGAGTTTCTTTCATAAATCGGTACACAGAATATATCTCTAGCGACTGCCAAAAAATCATTTCCATCAGAGTCTTTTTTAATTTAAAATTTACTATTATTCGTGGCCTTTTCCCATATTATTGCCTATAAAAAATAAACACTTTTTTCACTCTCCTGAAAATTTTTGAATTTTGAATTGTGTCACTTTATGCTGAGATATTTCTGGCCTTCGGAGCGGAGCTAAAAGTTTATCGCGTAGCGGAGCTGGGCTGGAGAAAAAAAAATAGTTTTTATTTGTTTTTCCGACAGTATATGATTGCGATGTATTGTGGAACGATTTTCCTTCATACCTTGTCAAGTTTGATTGTGTTATAAACCGATTACGGCGATTTGCCTTCGGCTGCGCTTTAAAAAAATAACCCTCAGCCGGCTGAATTCTCTGTCTGAGTTAATATCTATGGAGACATCCAACTTTAATAACAAATATCTAGTAAACTATAAGCCTCCGGCAAATTATGATTTCAGTGTTGAGATCTATGAGAGCCCCTCTACAGCCCTGAAAAGTGTTTTTTCTCGGGGCGTGCTTCCTTAATGGAAAGCAGATCCAAAAATTTGAATAGGAAACACTTCGCTAGCTTAGAGTGCAAACTGTGTAAGTCCATTTTTATGAAAAAGTGTATTTATCTAGAACGCTAGAAAAATCAAATATGCACCGCGCTAAACAAGTCTGTGACTCTTGTCATATTTCTATTCGTTGTTCTTCTGGGATACGCAAATTGTGTAAGTCCAAAAACCGAAGAAAATTGTGTAAGTCCAAAATATTTACATGAACAGAAAATTTTTTTTCATTTTGAAATTTTTTTCCGAGGTTGAATTTAACTGTTAACATTTAAAAAAAAAAAAAAAAAAAAAAAAAAAATTTCATTGAATGTATGTAGATATGTATATATTTTTTTTATTTCCTGCTCAATTTTTTTCTGTTGAAAATAAATATCAGTGAATAACAGAAAAAATCAAGAAATAAGGTTTTCTCTCAGACAAAAATAATTATTTTTTTTGTCTTTGGATTTTTGCTTTTAAAAGATTTTTAGAGTTTTTGTCTAAGATTTTTTGTTATTTTCAAAACCTTTGAAATTGTTAACAATTATTTTCAATGTCTGATTTTTTTATTATTTGTTTTTGGTCTCTCCTACAAAGTTTGAAAAAGGACTTACACAATTTGCACTCTAAGCTAGCGACTTGTGTGCATATGAAATGGATAGTAAAGAATTGTGGTTCAGTGATAGTAAAGACGAAGCTTTCGATGAACTTTTTAAAATGCCAAATTGTGTTTGAAATTTATTTATATTTTTATATGTATGTGCTTTTATCAGACTTACTTATTGTTTTGAATTAACAGTGCGGCTTAAATTAAAAGTAGTCACAGGGTTAGCAAAATAAGTAAATTTTTGTTTGTGTGTTTTGTTTTGTTTTGAATAGAGCAGAAGTGCAGTATGGTACATATTATTTAGCTGGCTTATGTACCTAAGTACATACATATGTACACCTCAGTGCAAAAATGCGTTATATTATTTTCTAGCGCAAAAACGAACTTTCGTACAAACAAAAGATGCGAAAACTCGAAGCCCAAAAACATTCCGACAAAACTTTTTAGCTCATTTTTCCCCTAAGATAAAAGGGCAAAAACGAACTAAAAAGCTTTGTCGGCATGTTTTTGTGCTTCGAGTTTTCGCGTCTTTTGTTTGTACGAAAGTTCGTTTTTGCGCTAGAAAATAATATAACGCATTTTTGCACTGGGGTGTACATATGTGGTTTGTATAAAAGTAGGGAAATAAAGCTATTATTATTACAAACTAAATTTAAATAATTCTACACTTTAATATGACACAAAACAGTTAAACTATACTACATTGATACATAGAATCTTAATCTAAACGAAAGCAGCTAGCTAGCAAAGACAAAAAAGCATTTATAAAGGTACAAGAGGTTAGTACTTAGAATAAGCTATTTAAAAAAATATATATATTAGTACAGTTTTAAGCTATTGTTGCTTTGTAGCGTAAACCGCTTTCTAAAGCAGTCAAGAACACATTTGCATATACATAAAAATAAATAATATACATACATATAGTTTCTTTTTAGAAAAAATAAATTAAAACTAAAATTTCGTGCATTAAAAATAGCGTCTAATTAAGTTCTGTAACTAGTTCTAGCTTATCTAGCATACACGTATGCATGTACATATGTATGCAGTCCTTATACTTAAATATACTTAAAGCACTTTTGCTTGTCGTGCGGTATACGCGTTTTAAAAAGTATCGAATCGGCGCGATATTGTGTGTTCAACAGCGGCGTGTAGCCAAAGACCTAAAGCGAAAAAAGATCATCAATCAATTTCCAACAACAAATCTCACATTACTCACCTGCACAAAGAAGTTAATGCACTTGTGCCGCTCCTGAAAATGTGTATCATCCTCGCTGAGCGACACCGGACACCCCGGACAGCGGAATGTCCAACGCGATGTCACCTTGACGGGCGGCTTGCGCGTGATGTGCGACACAAGGAAATTCATGGCGATATCTTCGCAATTCATGTACTCATCGACTTTGTCGCGTATCGCTTGCGGCAAATGGTATGTATACAGATACATGTAATACTTATGTATGAAAGCGGCGCCCGTCAACACCATGCTCAGCTCGCAGCTGTAGTTGGAATTGTAATTCCAATTGCGATTCGAATTGAGATCCCAAGCGAGAAAGCGTCCAGGAAAGCCAACAACGCGATCGCGATGCTCACGCCACACACGAAAACCAAAGAGAATTTCGTCGTGTCGCAAGTGCGCATCATCGTCCACCGAGAGCACCGCCTCCGTCTCGATCACGTCGAAGGGCAGAAAGCGATTGTTGAGCGAATTGCGTGGCGCACGCACCACCGCCACTGGCACACCAATATCTGGCCAGCGCAAATCGTCGAGCGGCGGTTTAGGCGAGTTCCAAACGACCACCACTTTATGCAGATAAGGTAAGCCGTAAAGACGCCCCAACGAATCCATAAGCACTTGCTCGCGTTCATAGGTGAGCATGACAATCGTGAACTGTTCGCGTGGATAGTTGCCGCCCAAGGCTTCGCTGAACTCCTTGCCTGCGCCGCCGCTGCCCTTGCCGATGGGGCGGAAGCCCATGTGTGAGCCCAGAAATTTCGCCTCGGCAGGCAAGACAGGATCGAAGGGCAGTTGTGGGTACATGTAGAAGGGATCGACCTAAATCGATGAAAATGCAGGACATTTTAAAGACTGTTTTTTTAAGACAATTGGCCTACTTGTATATACAGCTTACCCAATCGTTCCACGCTTCACCCGATTGCATACGCAAAATCGTATAGTTGCGCCTAAAAGCCGGACTAGGGTAGGGCGGTTCTATGGGCCCCAGCGACTCCTCCGGTTCGGTATCTAAGCCCACAGGTGGATCCGACTTCAGTGGTATGAACGTGCTGTTGAATACGCTTTGCGCCACAGCAGGCGGCACCGGACGCGGCGGTATGCCGAGGCGATCGCGCAAACTCGCAATCACCGTATCCACGGTCGCCTGCACCGAGCTCAGATAGCGCTCCCAGATCATGCGACCTTGGCGGCGCATTTGCAAGAGGTCCGCATCCTGCACGGCGCGCAACAGGAAATGCAGCTCGGTTATGCGCGCCTTAGGCAGCAGCAGCGCCACTCTGCGCCAATCTACGGTTTCGGCGTATGGCAGGCGCACTTCGTCGGCGCCGAGTATGACGGGTATGGCGCCCGAACGAAGTGCCTCATACAAGCGCGCCAACATCAATGTAGATGTGATGCGCTTGTCCAACGGCGGCAGTAGCAACACGAATGTGGAGTCTTTTAGTATCGCTTTGCGTGATGAGTCGGTGCCGCATAGCGCCCAATCCATAAATGCATCGTCATCCGATTGCTCGGTGGCTGGATTACATTGAAATTGTAAAAGAAATTTGTCTTGTGTGGCTCCCTTTGACATTTCAGCCAAATGGTCCAATATGAAATCGTCTAAGGGATGTTGTTGTACCGTCTTATCCAGTGGGCGTAGCTCTCCTTGGAAGCTTAGAAGGTAGAGGCGACGTGCAGGCACCATCAAAGCGCACTCCTGCCACACATCGCCACCTGGTGGTCCGAGTATGGGTGGCACAATCAAATCGTAATTGGGACGAAATTGTGGGCGCTCGAAAGCCGACTGCACCACAATGGCGCGCATTGTGTTCTGCCGGAGAAAGGCATTCGTGCGCTTGGAATGTAAGTCTCTGCGCGCAAGGTTGAGCAGAATGTGATTGCGGCCATCGCCACCCCAATAAGGTAGCCGATAAAGTTTCGTCATATCGATAGGCAGCTCCTCCATGACAGTTTGTGGCGCTGCCACCACCTTGTGTTCCGCCTCCTCGACGGCGTAGCGATTATTCCTTGGCATATCATTTTCCAGCATTGCCTCACCCACCAAAACCAGAAATATACACGCCAGTTTGGGTTCGTTAACAATATGCGCATTATAGCCAAGTGTTTGTTTGATCGTGGTCTTAAGGAATCCATCGATGTCGTAACCGCTACGTAAAACATTGTACGTATCCGGATCATAGAGATATACGGGAAAGCCAGAGGTCAGACTACAGCGCGAATGATCGAAACAGTTGTGCATTTCACAGGGCATTGCTGTGGCCGCTGTTATAGCGGGCATATTGCGTGGCAACACATTTGGGTAAAGAGTACGTGGTAAAGCTAAATCGGGTGTGTTACGTTGGACGGCTTCACGTTGCGCCACTTGTGCTTGTTCCACGGAGATTTTCAAACGTTCCAATTCGGTTTGTTCACGCAACAAATCTTGCTTTAAATCTTCAATTTTCTGATTGTATCTTCCAATATCAGTTTGGAGCTTCTGACGACGCGACTCCAGCTCCCGCAATTCCACTGAAACTGTGCTCTGTTTTTAAATATAGATGAAGGTATTTTGGTAAAAAAAATATTTAAAAATTTCATCACTTACTTTAATGCGCAACATTTCCTCAATGCGCATTTTTAAGTCACTCGCACGCATCGAGCTAAAATCTTCATAGGCGTCCAGCAAGGGTCGGCTGCGGTGGACGTCGTTAGATGGCACTTCGTTAACCGGCTGTAAAGAATTTTATTTAAATTGCATTTTTTCATTGGCGTTAAAGTAGAAAATCCTTACATTCAACAAACTGCGATGGGCCAAGAGGGGCCACAGCACCAGCATTGCCAAGATAAGCAACGTCAATTTGTAAATGCGCTGAAATCGAAACCAAGTCAAGCTGATTGTGTTGCTAGTATTCCCACCCACACTTCCTCCACATCCACCACCACTGCAGGCACTTCCACCAGGGCATGTACGTCCTACACTGTGCTGGTTACCCCCGAGCAGAGGATAATTCATTTCGATATCGTGCTTAGACATTCTTTCGCTCGGCTTACATTAATCACCTTTTTAACATAAAACCTTTTTTTTACAACTTTTTATCGAAAGTTACTCATTGTTATGCACTATATAAGAATTGTGCACATTCGTAAAAATCGTACGCAAAAATTTTTAATGAAGTAAACTAAAATAAGAGATAAATATGTATATGCAGATGTTTGTTTGTGGATAACGAACAGCTGATCCGAAAAGAATTCACAATAGCCCAGCTGCATTTATTATTCACAGTGAGCTGCCATTTGTATATCGGCATGTTGATCGATTAATGTAAAATTAATCGCATAGACCGATAGTCGAGTCGACGGAATTAGATACCCCCAGCGGGTTGAGAATATCTGTACCCGTGGTAAGGAATGCCAGTCGTAAGAGGCGACTAAAATCCACCGGCCTAAGTTGATAATGGCCAAAAAAATGGTTCGCACGACAGTCGGGCTAGTGTCAGAAGAGACTAGTATCCCAGTGTATCGGATTTATCCGGCAAAGGTCTGTCACTTCCCCTACACTCCCCAAACCTTCCGGAAGTGTTTTGGTGGCTACAACAACAAGGGAATTACGTACTTCAGGGCCTTAATATCGAGCAACAATCCTAAGAAAATCCCAGAACAACAAATTTTTCCTCACTGCTTCTATGCTTCTACAATAGAAAACACTACCCTGCCCCTGCACAAAACTGGCACTAACATACAAAAGTCGCCCTTATATATTTCCACGATATAAACTAATTTATTCAGCATCAAGGTTATAAAAAATGTATCCACACAAATCTATTGCATTTTCTCTTCTTCATATTTATAATGAAGTTCTTTACAATCATCTTCAGATATCTTTACCCAACCATCCTTTTTCAAATGATAAACACGAACAATACCACCAGAATATGCATCGCGGAAAGTAGCATGATAGATTGCGCGACGTCCCAAATCATAGGCTTCCTCATCTTTCAAATCATACTTGTAACCGGAATCTAGTACACCATAGGCAAATATTGAACCACTGCCAACGGAGAATACATTACCGGGTGAACGTGAACCCTCCGAATCAACATAGTATAGGCCGGCACCTTTGTCGTCATAACCAGCCAACATCATGCCCATACTCAATCCCATGCCCTTATATTCATGCGCAATATTTGCCATGATTTTGCTGGCGGCTGCAACAGAGATGTGCTTCTTATTTCGCAACTCATGCAACCGGCATTCCTTTGAGAGTACACGATCCCAGTACACACAATCGGCAGCACCGCCAGCCAAAGTGCCCAGTAAATATTTATTGATTTCTACAATCTTTTTCATTTCCTGCGAGCCAATGAATTGTCCACCAGTAGCTCGTGAATCCACAGCTAATATGACACCATTTTTGAATTTGAAGCCCAAAGTGGTTGTGCCATGATCGTAATCAATTTTAATTCCAGTTTTATCTCCCGCCGCATGCATAGCTTTAATGTCAACCGGCTGGTGGATAGATTTAATAAGAAAAAAATAAACATATTACAGATATAATTACAAGGAAAACGTGTACTTACCCCTTGGGATGGAGGCGCTAGTAAGCAATAAGGGTTTGAAAGATTGTAGCTTTGCTCAAATAAACCCATAGTATTATTCTTCTGTGTCTTCATGTATGGTGCATTTGCAATGCCAGCTATTTCAGCTAAAGCCATTTTTATAAACTTTAATAAAGAATATAACTTTAATTAAACCAGAATTTGTAGATGACAAGCAAAAATCCAACTTGCAGCACGGATGACGGAAAATAGTTTTTGCTTCTTCTTAGCAGTTCATAGATTAGGTCACGGTAAGTGTAGTAGCAGTGATGCCAGCTTGAATGAATGTTTATATTCAATATATATGGATATCTTTACATTGTGCGTTATAAATTACGTTATCTAAATTTAAGGGACTTTTCCATTGATATTTGCCCGGTTAACCAATTTATTTTACAGCTCATGGATATGGTGAAACGGTTCCTAGCATTCTCATAAAGATTATATAGCGATGAATATTGGAACAATTTCCGTCATCCATTTTCAATTTTGCAGTTGAGACAAACCGGTTCCGGCAAAGTGCAATATTCAGTGTAGCTTTTAGTTCTATATAGCGACTGACATTGAGATATAGACGACCTTTTTTTCCCATTTTTTTGTTACTTTTTCTTGGAACGCTGTTCATCTTGTTTCCTCATAGTCAGCTGGGCATATCGCATTCTAAATCAAAAAGTGACAAAACTCAAAATTTAAGATTTTTTAGGAGAGCTAAAAGATTTTTCTTTATAAGCAAAGATATGATCGTACAAAATGCCACTATAATGGTTACTTTTCAGTGAAAAGAGACGCTGATAATAGTTGTATTCGCGTACAGCAATTTGTTGCAATTTATTACAATTTTGCAACAAATATCCGCTTTTTCCATTTTATTACGCAAAAAAATTGCAGAAGTGATGGAAATGAGAGAGCAAAGTGACGTTTATTTTTGTGAGAGGCTGCAAAATTCTGCAGGACAAATTTTTTTCATCACATTTGTCCAGCAGCAAAACAGCTGATGAAAAAACATATGTTTGTAATTTGCGAAAATTGCAAAATTGAAATTCAAAATTAAAAAAGTTAAATATGGACGAATTAAATATGAAAGATGTAAATAAATAACATTTGATTATGTCTGCATCTGTACTTGAGCTAAATGTCGGATGATAACAGCAGCATTGTATGTTTGTTGCTTAATGTAGGAAGTCCGCCGGTCAGGGCCGCCGAGAGAAAATCCGGGCCCGGGGTCAAAATAACTACGGGCCCCTATACTAAATGAACAAATTCTCAAAATCAAAATTCAATGAATATATAGTTACGAACTTTAATTTATCTATACATTAATACAGATCAAGTAAATATGTTTACATAGAAATATACATATTAGGGTGGGTTAAATGTATTGTCAAAAGGCACATCCAGTTTCCGAATCCATGGGTCATACTGAGTAATATTGTCCAAGGGACCATAGGTCTGAATGAATTCTGTTTAAATACATATTGCTTTATTTGTATGAAATAAATTTCTTTAAATTGGAATACAAATATTTGTTGGTAATAATTTAGTATATCAAAAGACTGATTCTGCTGAACGCTTTAGTGAAACAGCAATCGAATTCAACTGTACGAAGCACCAAAGCAAATTTTAGCTTCGCAAGCTTTGTTTGTTTTCGGCGTATCGCTGTTTACATACATACATACACGTACATATGTATATGAGCATTTCCTGGGCGTTTCGGACGGTATGTTCGCACGATTTTTTGAACTTTTGAGGCGGAAATATCGCGAAATATTGTATAGTTTTATGATAAAGGGAAAGATTTACGCCACGGATAATGATTAAAGTATGTTAGCGACAGAAATTTAGTTTAATGCCTCTGTTTTAGCTACTTTTATAATATGGACGTGTTTTTGTAGCGTCCGGAACGCAGTTTAAGTGGCTTACACAGAGGCATTAAACTAAATTTCTGTCGGTAACATACTTTAGTCATTAGCTGTGACCTAAATCTTTCCTTTTATCATAAAACGATACAATATTTCGCGATATTTCTGCCTTAAAAGTTCAAAAAATCGTGCGAACATACCGTCCGAAACGCCCAGGAAATACCCATATCGCTGTATAAGAATTTGCATCATACCGAATTTTTCTGTTGCAACAAAAAACGAATTCAAATTTATGCTGCAAAGTCGACGCCAAAAACCAACAATTCCTTAAGTGGGATGCAGACACGTTAAGAGATTTATAAAATTTGTTGAAATTTAAAATGATTGCTATCTACGAAAGGTGATTAAAGGTGTTGTTTGTTTATTTTCTGTAGCAAAAACTTGGATATCATTTTGAGATTCCCGGGCCCTCTAAAGCCCGGGCCCGGGGCAATTGACCCCCTCAGCCCCCCCCTCTCGTCGGGCCTGCCGCCGGTTACCCTCTGCTAACTTATATGTATGTATGTATGTATATATGTCAATATGCAATGCCAGCAGGCAGCCGCAGCTCCGCATTTATATACATAAGGCGCATTTCTGTCGTACCCAAGCATGAAAAGAATACTCGCTTATTCATAAAATTACCTTCAAAGCAACAACACCAACTCGACTATTTTCTTTATTAGTAAAATACAATGCAGGCATAATCTACAGCTGAAACTAAGCTAAAGTAATACAAATTTCGTATAAATTTTTGTAAATATAGGATTTGTATATATTTTGTTAATTCCCATAATTTTAATTTGATCAGCTGTTCATCTTTCCTGCAAGATTTGAATAGATTTGCATTTTTTTACTTTTTTGGATATTTTTCTCTTGTGAGAGGAAGAATGATATTTGGCGAGATAGAGAGTGATAGAGGCAAACAGAGAAAAGCTGATGGAAAAAGTACGCGAGTACACCTAATAAGATTCTTTTGTACTCGCTAGAAATATGTTCTGTGTACCGGTTTATATTAAGGCATTCACAATGGAAACGGTCAATATTTTTCCAATTGGGCTTTCGATGTGAATTAATTCAATTGTTGTGAAATGAATTGTTTATGTTGGCGCGACTTTTAATTTGTTTTTCACTTTTTTTGTACTATTAATTTATTTGTTTGTGAAATGTTCGCTGTGGATAAAAATCTTGAATCGTCCAGTGTTTTGCGTGTAAGACCCAGTTTGCCAAGGGGCAAATCTATAGAAGCATTAATAAACGAATATGGCGAAAAGAAGAACCTGGTGGAATTGCAGAGCCTAATTGAGAAAACAAGTACAACGGCGGTAAGTACATAAATAAATTTGCTAAATTTTTGGGGAAACTTTCCAATAATGTCACACGCCCCCAAAAAAACGACTTTTACCGGTAGGTAGGGGAGGGGAAGGGTGTTCTGAATCTGTAAAATTTAGGCGCCGGACGTACCTCGTTTTCGAGGAATTTATGGTTAAACTTTAGTAATCTCCATATAAATTCGATAGATAAAGAAAAAACTTTTGCGCAGAACACTTTTCTGCGCTGGCGGCCTTCGGCCGCGCTTATAAAAAATAACCCTGGGCTACGCCATCCGTCCGGACGTGTGCCCTAACCGTGGCTACCGCCACGGTGATGTCCTTCTGCATAGTACACCCTGTGAAGTCGCTATTAGCAACATTTTTAATAAAAGTGATTTTAACGCTATATTGTAAAATTTATTAAATATATTAGTAATATACGTGTTGTGACTAAAATAGAGAGTGAAATTTGTTTTACAAATGAGGAATTGGGGTTGCTATTGGTAAAAATTTAACAACTTTAACAAATTCCGGGAAAACTAGGTACGTCCGGCGCCTGAATTTAACTGATTCAGAACCTACTCCTCCTCCCCTACAACCCAGTAAAAGTCGTTTTTCTCGGGGCGTGTGACATTATTGGAAAGCCAACCCAAATTTTTTGTATAGGTGCATTCCCTTTCAATTGATATACATACATAAATAATTTTTTGGTAAATAGTTATTGGATATATTAAAAGCAAAGTTTGGCCGTAATGAGTGTGTATCATTTTGGAGTTATCTACTCGAGGGACTCGGTTTCGGCTATAGCACACGGGATAGCATCGAAAAGCGTTTTGCTTGTGTCAAATGGCTGTTGAATAGTTTGCAGAAAGTGGAATTAAGCTACAAACAAACCTATGATTTGATCATCCGCTTATGTCAACATTTAGCTAAATTCCCACCGGAGCAGCTGATTGAAATATTGGAGGCGTGCATTGAGGGCATACGAATGGGCGATCGTAAATTTATATGGTATGTGTGTGTGTATTCAAATTCATTTTACTTTTTTTTAAATTTATAACTTCTACAGCTGGAAAGATCTTTTACCGGATGTACTCAATATTCTGGGACAACAACAACAAATACTTATGAATGCTGTATCAATGAAGGGAAGTGAATTTCGTGCAAGCATAATACGTAGTTTGATCACACTGCGCTGGCCAAAAGAGATTGTGACACCCATTGCTGATATGTTTAAGTATGTCCATGTTTACTAAAGCTCATATTTTCCAATAATATTTTTTACACAAAAAATGTCTAGGGAGCTTGGTTTGAAAAGTGCTGATTTAACAGTTGTACTCAACAAATTCGGTGGCACATTGCAGAGCTTATCACCCACAGAGCTGCCTGCTTTGGCGTTTCAGTTATTTTCTATGTGTACAACATGTACCGATATAATGATTTTAGTACTTGCCTTCGAAAAGTATTTTCATCGTTTTTATTATAAAAAGTTATTTGCGGATATGCAGAGCAATTCAACGGACTTTGATAGCATTGGTTTGTACAAAAAAAAAGCAAAGCAATAATTTTAAACAAATCTAATTCTAAATTATTTTTAAAACCGCTAGATGCTTATTCCGATAAAGAGCTGCGTGAGGCTGAGGAGACTATTTTGCATCATTTAAATTATTGTACACAATATAAGTTAAGCGAAATACAAATGTCTACCGTATTAAAGGTGCCATCCAAACCGTTTCCGTTTTTTGTTTTAATCACTTTTTTAATTGCATTATTTGCTTTTTTTAGAACTTCAACTCCATGCCCGATATAATATTAACACCCTTCATGCTTAGCGCCATTATATCTATGACTCCGGCTAATCGTGAACCAGAATCAGAGCGTTTAGCTACATCCGCGCTGCTGCACTTTCTACGCAGTGTCATAAACAACAACGAGCATGAGCGCACAATGGCCGAGTATTCGGTTTGGTGTCGCGACACATTGCAACGCAAACAAGTGCAATTGGATTATGTCTTTACGGTGCTTATCGATCAGAATAAGCAAGGACAAGATGTAATAACACCGGGTTTGGTTAGTTTGGTATTTACTTTGTTAAAAGCAAAGCATAATGCACCATTAAATACAATAGCGATGGGATTTCTTACGAAATTTATACGAAAACGCTTCGTATTTGGGAGGGGCATTGTGAAAAAGCTAGCCGAATGGATGGTGGTGGAACAGGACCAATATCAATTTGGTGGTATAGAATTAGCGTGGGATTTTTTAATAGAGTTTAAGTACAACTTGTCTTAATTTTTGTATACATTTTTAGAGTGCTTAATGATGCTGAGCGTCGCTGATACTTTCACCGTTTCCGAGTGTATTAAGTCAATCAAATACGTTATGGATTTCTTTTTGTGGGTATGTCTACCTTCCCTCGTGGCATATAATAACAGCATTTCTTCAATTCAAGTGCATTTTTTTTAATGTCAGTTACCAGGCGAACAATCAATGCGTATGATGTCCTTCATTTTACCAATACTTAAGCTATCGGCACCTGTGCGCGACGCATTCATTGAAGTGCTGCGTAAAGCGATTACCTCGAGGTATGTAGTACATGGTAGAGATACTGTGCTGGTCTTACATGTAAATATTATATTAATTAATTCAACTTTTCTGCTTCTGCAGCGAAGAACGCATTCGCGCAATGGCCGTGTATGGCTTTTGCATGATTCTAAAACAATTGAATAACAGCAACTCTCAACGCTCGCAGTTGAACTCGACAAGCTTTTGTACACAGCACAGCATATCCGGTTTCTCATTAATGTCACAGGCTACTTTGGGTAATCGTAGTAATCCGCATCGTCATTTTGATATGCTCACATTGGAAATAATTGGCTTGTTGCGCAGTTGTTTTGCCAATAATTTAACTATGAAATGTGTGCTGTATGAAAGTAATTAAAGATTTAGGCAATAACAAACAAATACGTGTATTAAAACATCCCATACAGATCAAAAATGGCCCTCAGTTAGCTGTGTTGCAAGTTGAAAGTATTACAGAAAGACATGTATGAAATAGGGATGTACGAATGGTCATGGAAGTAGGTGGTTTTGGCGCGTGACTTTGGAAGCACAGAAAAGCAGGCTATGTTTATATTTCTATGCTTTGTTAATTAGAAAAATTTAATGTTTGTTGCACAAAAATGTATTATATATGCTAATTACTTATTTATAAGGTGATAGGATAAGCTTATCAAGACCCAAACGGATAAAACGATGCGCAAATTCAGAAGTGGAATATTTTTGGGCTATCTTTAGTTTTATTAAGTTAAAACTTGTTTTTGTTGCACTCTATTTAATTTTAAGTAAACATATGTACATATGTATGTATATGTATAACTCTGAAAGCAACATAGACAGCCGTGAAGAGCTACCACCATGGTCTGTTGGGATGTTTTACCACAAAATAGACACGCAAAGCACATATATTAAACCTTTTATGTATTTTAGACTTACAACGTGCCGTTGAGCTAAACCCCAAGCTGGTGCCGCACGTTCTCCAATTTGTCGATTGGCATTTTCGTTCATTCTTTCAAACTTCAATTGGCGATGTGGAACAGTTTTGCGTTTTGTTTGATAAAATCGTACAATGTGCGCCTGAAAATGTTTACGATTTACAAATACAAGATAATCTTGGTTTATTAATACAATTCGTTAGCCATTGTTTGGCTGTAATGCGGCAAATTGAGGGCGAATACGATATAACGGGCATACATCGATTGCTGCTTCAATCCACCAACAAAGTGATCACCAGAGAACTGAAATTCGAAGAAAAAGTAATGTGTAATTGCTCACAAGTCCTTGCAAGAAATATATATTTGATTTGAACTTTTTTTTTATTGATTTCCGTTTAGAATGATAACTGGACGCCAATGAAGAGCGCCTTGCTGGAACAACAGATGAACCTTTTGGAGGGTTTAATATCATATAACTTGCTTATGTCCACACAGAATAATGATACAATTAAGCATATACTACCGTTATTTAAGGCACACTGCAAGCTGAGCGAGATATACAGGGTAATTTACTATGCACGCGGGGAGTATGACAATTTTTGTTCATTAACATTTGCTTTTTTTTTTTTCAAATTTACCACCAGTCCTATGCGAGCAGCTCGAAAAAGCTGTTACAAAAGAAGGGTAAAACCGATAAAGATGCCAGCTCAACGTTGAATAATATTACAGTAAATGGCGTGATTGTTAAGAAATTTAGCAGTAACAGCGTGGAAAACATTTGGGATTTGTCTGTGTTGGAGAAACTCATGCGGCTGCTACATGAGTAGGTTTTGCATTTGAAGCTTGTTTATGCATTTAATGTATATCCATTTTTTCCAGAGACATTGTGCCCTTTGCCGCCAGCCAAAATACCACTGCGCTACGCTCAAATGTCGAATTTGTTCGTTACGTTTTAGAAGTGGTCGCACAAAAGATTGAAGCGCTGCGCAATGAACCCGAGTACAAACAGTTGAGCCACAGCAAACGCACTCTAAGACATTTAACGAACATCACCAAAGTGGTGTATGAACGTTGCATACGTCGCTTGCCGGAAATGTGGACGAATTTTGATGAGCGAACCGCCAACTTGGCCGCTGTATGCTTCCAGCGATGTCTGCAAACTGCCGATAAGCTTTACAAGAAAAAGTTTGTGGACGTATTTTTGAAGGGATTTGGTGCGTGCGATTTGCTTTCTTTTAATTTAGTTATTGCACTTTTATTTATGCATTTTCTTTTTGTAGACTTTTATGCGATCAATCATTGTAAGCAATCCATCGAAATCGTTCACGACATAATTGACGCACTCATGGCGGAAGAACAGCCACATGATCCCTCTAATAATGCCAATACGGAAAATGCCGAACGCCAACAAGCTTTGGCAGCCCTGTTGCAATGTCTTGAGGTGCTCTATGATAATATTTCATTTGAGGATCGTCTTACTACCGAATCATATTCATGGCTATTGAAATTTTGTAAATGTTATGAGGTGAAATCGAAGGGTTTAGATTTGGTACACAAGCTGTTGTTTGTGCAGCGTCAGAAGACGCATTCTGGCGCATTTTTCAATACGATAGCGCTGCAGCTGTGCAGCGTTTGGGGCGCTGTAGCTGATGAAAATTATGAAAAGGAGGTGAGACGCGCGAGGTTCTTTAAACAATTTATGTGCTCGCTAAATATGTATACATATAAATGTGTTGATCTTTTTAGGGACCGCCAGCCTTCAGCCTCAAATCCCTGACTAGGGACTGCGCAGAATCTTACTTCAGTCATCTATGTCAAGCTTTGCGCAAACAAATCGAGGACATCGATTACTTTATCGTGAAAGCAAACAATTTGAATTTCAAATATCGCATCGTAACCGAAGACGAACGTGACATTTGCCTGAGTCAATTACGTTCTATGGAACGTTCCATATGTTCCCAGTTGGTGCACGTTTCAAATGCGCTAATAAATTTGACGAATACCTGCATTCCCTTGGGCGCGAATATGGATTTGTTACTGAAATTGCTAATACAGCACTATGTTTGCCTGAAGAATCTGACAAAACATTTTTTGAGCTGCGTCGGCGCATCGCACGATTGCATAAAAACCACCAAGTGAGTATGAAAATAATGCCGATCTCCCTTGGAAACTGTGCCAGCATATACATATTTAATTTCCTTTTTTTAGATTTGAATTCCTTTTGCGTGCCATTGGAAAATCGCTGCCCACAAACATTTACGCTCTCGTAACCTACATTGAAGCCAATGTCATAGACAAAGAGCAGCCACAGGGAAAACGTTCGAATCCCGAAGCTGAACGTGTGAAGATTTTGCGTGAAACGAAATTAATACCCAAAGTGATATTACATTTGGAAACTTTCAATCGTTTCGTTATCGTTCTTTCGAAGAAAACAAGCACACGCATATCACATTTGCTGCACTATGGCACAGTACACGATTTCCGTTTTCGCACCAAAGCGCTGAAAGCGGCGGTTGAACGAACTTTCTCGCACAGCAGTCAGATTTCGGTAGATCCTAGTGAAGATGGTGGTGGCCAGCAAGAGACGGAGGAGAATGAATTGCTCGAACGTTTGGAAGCCGAATCGACAACGACGGAAAGTGACAGCGGCAAAAGGGGGAAGAAACGCAAACGCAAGGCGCCAAGTACCGAAGGCGATGACGAGGCAGGGGCGAAGGCAGTGGAGGAAGCGAGCGACAGTGATGATACTAATATGGATGAAGAGGATGCAGCATCTGGAACGGGTTCCAAATCGGCAACAACAAAAAATCACTCAAAGAAGCAGAAAACTCAAAAAACCCCAAAAACACAAAAACGAACACAGAAACCTGCGAAACGCAAACTACGCAGTTGCGATGATGATAATGATGATGGCGATGGTGATGGCAATCCGGACGATGATACCGCCAGCACAGCTTCTTCGATTGTTGTCACAGCCAATCGACGTGCTAAGAAATCGCTGCAACATCGGCTATCGGCCGATGATGATGGCGGCGGAGTCGATAGCGAGACACACTCATCACCGACACCCGATAACGTTGAGTTCTTGGAGCGTGAAAGCAATCAGGAGTCTGCATCACAGCTATTCAAAAACTTGGCGAAAATCAATAAGAAAGCCAAGAAGCGCACTCTGAAGGAAATTGATGATAATGAAGGCGGTGCTAATGCAGCAGCAGCAGCAGATGCGGCGGCGCCAAGCAAGAAAAGACGCGGGCGTCCGACAAATAAGAAGTAGCGATGCGTGCGAGTTTTGAAAATGCATAAAACCTGACTTTAAATGTTTATATTTCAATGCTTTGTTAATTAAAGAATCTCAATTTAATTATTGTTGCACAAAAAGTGTATGAATTATTTATTTGTAAGATTGGATTGGAGCCCTAACCGGATAGAAGAATGCAAAAATTCAGAAGTGGAATATTTTTGGGCTATCTTAAGTTTTATTAAGTGTGGACTTGTTTTTATTGCGCTTAATTTAATTCAAATTATTTACATATTTATCTATGTATATTATTATGTTATATATGTAATATGTAAAGATATGTTTAAAACTCTGTAAAAATAAAAGCACGATAAATTATAAAATATGATTTAAATTGCCTTAAAGTAATAAGCACATTCTCTTCATTGTACACACACTTTCGCCTAAAACTATGCAATGTCTACATACAAACATGCAGGTGAAGCTAATAAAAGCGTGTTAAAAAGGGACATGATGCGACAGAGTAAATACTAATTTGATTAACTTGACCTTTTACATACATATGTACATACGTTCACAGGAATAGGTACATAATAATAATAAAATGGCGCTATTATAACTCTGACGAGTTTTGTGGCCGAGCTTCTCTACCAATTCGAGGTGTGCTCCTTTTGTTTTTCCTACTAATTGGGTGGACCTACAGTTCTATGCCGGCTCCGAACGGCGAATGCACTTTTTGTGAGAAGCTTTTTCATGGCAGAAATACACTCGCAGGGTATGCCGCCCACTGCCGAGAGGTGACCGCTGCTCTTAAAAACCCAATAATTGGGTTTTATTTAATTAGAAAAAATTTATTGGTGTTTGTCCGGACTGGGGTTTGAACCCGAGACCTCTCGCATAGCAGGCGAGCACTCTACCCACTGCACCACAGCGGCCACGATGTAACAGAGTAAATACTAATTTGATTAACTTGACCTTTTACATACATACATACGTCACTTCACATCCAACAAACGCATGAATAGGTATCATCCCTCACCTGTACACATACAAAGTACCACAGTTTATAGAGTATTTATGCAAGGATGTATATGTTTGTATGAATGCCATGCAACTGTGTGAGAATGTTCAAATTTTTATGGTTGTTCAAAAACTTAATTAGGATGAACTACAAGAACAACTCAATTTGGACCCGAAATGTTAATCTCACTGACTTTCGCCGTTATTTGCACTTTGTTTTATTGCGTTTGGCCAAAGAATAATTTGTTGTTTATAAATTTGATGGACTTGCTTGAATAATTTAGCTTCTTACATTTTTATTTTCTAATGTTATAACTTTACTGGTTTAAATAAGAGCAAATGCATGATGTTAACACCACATTCGCTGACAACATTTTCGACCTGCTGGTCCCTTCAATTTGATGTACATACCTAACGGTTATTTTGATATGTTTTTGTTTTTCATTTTGAATGATGGCACAAATAGGCAAACTTTTTCGTCGCTTTTGTAGCTTTACACGCATTTTTTTCCTTTCTGCTGAGTACGTGTTGGATTTTTATGGCCACAAAGTGCTTTTGCCCCATCTTTTTACAATTGCCTGTTGCAGGTGTAATCACTATCTATGTATATAGGTATGTGTGTCATTTTGTTGTTTATTACAAAACAGCTCACGTTTATAATTTGAAAATTGCACGATTTTTATGCGCTTATTTTAATCCGTGTGGTAGATTTTAGCACACTCGGTCCACTATTCTCAGTTTGATATAAAAGATTACAATCTAAAGCAAATACTATGTATATGACAGATACCTAAATGCATACATATGTATGTATGTACATACATATTTAGCACAGTAAGTGCCTCAATTATGCTAAGTGGACAATTGGAGTGCCAGAACAACCACCACTCATCGGCGTCAATTAGGGCAGCAGCGCAGCACAAGCCCAAAAACTCGTGAGCTTAATTAACTTTTTAAGCTGAGCTTTCAAAATATTACTAAAGACATTACCATTATAAATATGGAAATGAAAGAAAACACTAGTGAAGAAGCAAGTATTATATAACCAGTTGTGGGTTTTAGCTCCAGACGTACACTGACTGAACGAAATTTAAACGTTTGCGCACTTTTGATCTTACGGCCAATGCTTACAAATGGGAAGACGAAAAAGTGGTACCCCGTTACCCTTGTGGTACTCCGTAAGATAGCGCAACTGGGTATACAGAAAAAAATAAAAGAAAATAAAATAAAATAAAGACATGTAGGTACATACGGATATGTAAATAGATTTTCGTGGTCTCGGTCGGAGTGTAAGCTGTTTTGAGTAATTGCTGGTACCGAGCTTATTGCTATTGTTATGTTTGTTGTTGCTGTAATTGCTGCCTCTTTGGAATGTACGTACTACGTAGTGCTTATGGAAGTATTCAACATGTTGACATATGTACATATGTATTTACAATTATGTACAAACAAGTTAACATACATGTTTTTGTACAAACAGTATATACATAGTACATATGTACATACATACATATCTACATGCATAAGTTTTTGTCAACCGCATTGTAGTTTCAATAGTTTGAATAAAAGCTAGCGTACACGCGGAGCGTATACTTAGTTGCTGGTGAACGATCATTTGAGTGAAACTACATAAAAATCGTAAAACAAGGAAATAAATAGTAAAAAAAAAGAAAGAAAAATTAAAAAAAGAAAATCCAAGTAGGTACTTGCTTGAAAAGCGCAACAAGTGAAGCGAAGTGCCCTTTTACTGGAGCTGAAGTGAAGCCCACAAAAGCGAAAGTGATATTAAAAAGCAGCAACAACTATAATCTTTTTTTGTTTTTTTTGTTTTTTTTTTGAAATGTTTAATCTGCAAATTGTGCTGCTGTTGGCGTTTAGCGCGCAAATATGCTTTGGAAAATTACGTGAGTAAATCGCCATAAACAACGGTTTGATTATTTTCTAGGTATGTAGGTATGTAGTTTATTTTTTTATTTTAATGGAATTTCTGCAATAACCGGAAGTTAAATGGTGTATTGGCGGAAATGCAAGACTAAATTTGCATATGTGTGTATGTGTATGTGTGTCAAGGTTGCGAATTATTTTTCGGTGAATTTCGGCAACAGAAAAATTCAACACACGCATACATGTGTATGTATGTACATAGATATGTATGTAAAATTCTAGGGATTTACGAAAACTTCAATATATGTAGGTAATTGTGTTTGTTTTTATAAAAATGCAATTAAATGGCAATTAATTTAAAACAAAGTGCTTGTTTACTTTAACAAAATTGGAGGTATCCCAATATGAGCCGCATTCCCTTTTGCGTGCGGAGTGATGTGGGCTTCGAGGCTTGTATAACTGGTGTGTATGTAACCTTTTAATAACTGATTAATGAACAGTTAAAAATATTTTAAATTTTTTTACTAAACGTAACTAAATTTCAAAATCGATTACATGTATGTGTTCATACAAATCTACATACTTTTCCCATTTTCATAACCACATTTTTGAATGTCATGCGTAACTCTCGAAAATTGCATTGAGCTGTGCTGAATATTAATGAATTTGCGTAGAATACATGATTGAGTACGTACCAAAAACATATTTACAAATTTGCATATTTACATGCATACGTACATATGTATAGGTATGTATACACCCAAATTATGTACATACATATGTACTTAAAATTGCATACATACCTATGTACTAAGTACATTTTACCTGTATGTACATTTGCATACCCATTTTAAATGATGGTCATATCGGTTTTGCGAATCGTCAAACATTAATAGATAATTGGCAAGTCCGAAAGTAAGCTACATATGTATGTTTATTGCCAAGCACTGGCTTGCACATTATGGTGCACCAAAATTGTACGAAGAAAATAAGGTTCTCCCGAAATCTACGGACCAAGCCGCATTTCATGCGACTGTACTACGGAACACATATTGTTTTAGAAATAATAAAATAAAATAAACCTTATATCACAATCATTTTTTCGATTTTAATTTTTTGGCCCACCTTATGCATGCAAAAATAAAAATGCTTTGCGCGACCTCTAAATGAAGTTTTTTTATCATTAAAAAACCGGACATATATTGTTTAAGGGGTAATAAATAGCATAAAAATAGCTCTGTTCCGCAATGATTTTTCGGGTTTTAATTTTTTTGGACATTAATGTGCATAATATGTACATACATATACATATATGTACATGTAAATATACCCAATAAACATTAGCCTTGGTTAACAAAGCGAAGGGATTCGTTATTCAATCAACTCTTCCAGTCTCATCTTCACTAATGAAGGTGGAAAAAGTTCGGTATGTGATTTTAGTTACGTACATATATGTACATACATATGTATGTACATCTAAGTAATTCCTCAGCAAAACCTAGCCTTTGTTATCCGATGTACAAGTTTTCTCGTTCGTCGTTAGACGGAGAAAACTATATGGATGTAACATCCATATTTATGGATAATCCTATCTGATCCATAAACTATGGATATCATATCAATATAATGGTTATCACATAAAAAAAAATTTGTAATATGTATATAAAGAAATATGGATATGGCATCCATTATATGGATGTGATATCCATAGTTTATGGATCAGACAGAATTATCCATTGCGGTGGAGTGAATTGGGGCTTTTTTGAAATCATTATTGCTCTACTTGCAGAAAGTTGCCTTTCTAGTACAGAAGCAAGACTGCAAAATATTATTTTTTTTTAAATTTTGGAAATTTCCTCGAATTTTCAGAATTTTTGGATAAGCTTGGAGACACTGATTTAAACATAGTTCATCGGAAAATTTCGTACATTTTTAGGAGAAATTAGCAAATTAATATTATCTAGAAAATTAATTGTCCATTTTGTCCATTCTTTAATGGAATTGGGGCACCTCCAAATAAAGGACTAGGCCAATAATATTTTGCAGTGTTACTTCTGTACTTGAAAGGCAACTTTCTGCAAGTAGAGCAATAATGATTTCAAAAAAAGCCCCAATTCACTCCGCCCTATTATCCATATCTATGGATGTGACATCAATACGAGTATAGTTTTTTCCGTGTATGAATTCGAAATCCGGCTCATTCTCGAAGTCAAATTTTAATTTAATTTTGAGATATACATATCGTCGGTCTTCTGCCAGAAACACGAATGTGAAATTTTTTCTAAGTACGATGTCTGCTCTTTATCGGGTATATATTGATGTAATAACAATTAATATTGGTATAAATTCTTGTGTAAACATACATACATAATATATACTTGTATGTACATAAGCATATATACAAATATTAATTGTTATTATATCAATATATACACGACATCGTACTTAGAAAAAAATTTAACATTCGTGTTTCTGGCAGGAGACAGACGATACATATGTAGATAGTTTGTCTTCAAATACCGCACTTTTTCTCTTGTTACTTTAGTAACTTACTTAAACATGTTGATACATGTTAATTAGATATTCATATTGGATAAGACATGTCATTTTCAAGCGCATGTAATCATGCCTGTGTTCAATAACAAAAAATTGTTACGAATTACTCATGAAAAGTCTTATAATCATATGGAGTACTGTCATTTTTTACGAAAAATTCGTAACAATTTTTTGTTATTGAACAGGGCTAATGCTTGTTAAGTATTAATGTTTATATGTATGAATATGTAAAATGCATTTTATATATGTACATTAGAGTGCGTTTAAAATTCAAATTAACGATATTTTACTGTATCGCCCCCTCAATCTGTAGTAACCTGGTCAAAGATATCACACATAAATTTTGGTACCGATTGGTGGCGTGGCGCATTGAGCTCAAAATTCAGAAAACTCTATGAAGGGTGAAAAAATCAAAATATTTTTTTTTAATTATATTATACCCAAAATTAATACTTCTATGCCCAATGATAACAAATATAAATTTTGGTTCCGATTGATGACGGTTAAGTGGTGTTTTAAGGGGGTCAATGTTCAGATTGCCATAGAAGACTTATGCCGTTTTCTTTACTCGAAAAAATGTTGCCCTGTTTGATTTTCTTAGCCATTTTGTAAACTTGTGTGGTTATTTCAACGAATGTTGTCCTCTGATTAAGTAAGAGGGCACCATTAACTACAAGTTCAGCCATTTTATAAAAAGTCATGTTACGTAATTCGATAATTGAGATATTCAAGGGCAACATTTTTTGTCAGAAAAGAAAACGCCATTACATTTTTAGTGTCGCATATGGTAATCTGAGCTTTCACCCCCTTGAAACACCAGTAAACCGTCATCAATCGGGACCAAAATTTATATTTGTTATCATTGAGTATAGAAGTATTAATTTTAGGTATTAGATAATTAAAAAAAATATTTTAATTTTTTTACCCTTCATAGAGTTTTCTGAACTTTGACCTCAATGCGCCACGCCTTAACCGCCACCAATCGGGACCAAAATTTATGTGTGATATCTTTGACCATGTTACTACAGATTGAGGGGGCGATACAGTCTTTTTATGAACTTTTAAATTTTTCATACAAATTAAACGCACCCTAATGTACATACATACATATGTATGCACTACACTTAAAATGAGTTTAAGCCCGCACCTAAAGTTTGTCGGCAAAAAATGCATTGCTAATTTTAATCTAAGAATAAACGAAAAATTATTTAATCAAAAAATTACGAGAAAAAAAAAATAATGAGAAAATTAAAATGATGTGAACGGTGTTACACTCTGCAACAAAATCATACATCACAATCGACTAAAGCAATGATTTTGTCTTGAATATGGACCGATTTAACAGAAATTGCATATTTTTAGGAGTGGATACATTTAAAATTTTTTTTAATTTTCATATTTTTGCGCTTCATCCTCCAAATGCAGCTTCCACAATCACACCCTGTCATCGCAATGATCCGCAACTGGAGGACTGTATCATCAAAGCGGTTTATAAGTTGAAACCCAGACTGGCCACTGGAGACTTTGGCGAGGGCTATCAGACGCCAGCGTTGGAGCCACTCTATTTGGACAACATCGAAATTGGCGGCAACAGCAATCAGTTTCGAGCGGTTTTTAGTGATATTATGGCGCATGGTGGCAGTAACTTTATAATCGACAAATTAAGGTGAGTGGCAGTTGTATTAAAAAAAAACCTCATATGTGCGTGTGTGTGTGTGTACATGCGTACTTTACCCATTTGCTGGTTCTTGGTACATTTTCAGTGCCAATGCCAGTGACATT
This sequence comes from Urophora cardui, assembly GCA_960531455.1. NCBI lineage: Eukaryota > Metazoa > Arthropoda > Insecta > Diptera > Tephritidae > Urophora > Urophora cardui. Next base: position 2,455,879 of record OY482670.1, read on the forward strand.
TCTTACGATGTTTCGCTGACGTTGCCGAAAATCGACTTTACCGGCAAATATATGATGCGTTTGAATATATTGTTGTTGGATATACAGGGCAAGGGCACAATGGAGGGCACTTTTGGTGAGTCAACCATGGATCATAATACATATAAGATCAGCAGATCAAGTCACGTTTAATGTTTGATTTTTATTTAATTTCTTTGTTTTTCTTCTTCTCAACATTTTAGAAAATGCTAAGGCACACGTGAAGATGCGCGGCGCACGTTACCTCAGGGACGGTATTGAGTATGTGAAATTCACCAAAATGCCAATACGCATTAATGCCCGCCAATTCAAATTACATCTCAATAATCTCTTTAATGGCGACAAAGTCTTGGGCGAAGTTGGCAATCGGATTATAAATGAGAATCAAGAACTTTATTTGCGTGAAATAATACCGGGTTTGGAACGGGGATTGTCCGAAAAGTTTCTCATTGTGGCAAATGAGATCTTAGCAACAACAACATTTGATGAAATGTTTCCATTGGATTGAGTGAGGAGCGATTACTATTGAGGTGTAGGTAATCGATATACATACATACAAATGTATGTTGTATAGTCTAAATTTAAGTGTAGTTTGTATAGTCTATTTTTTAAGAATTACTAAACGAGTTTTTAGTAAAAGATTTAAATAAAAAAATTAATTTTTAACTTGTATGTATGTAGATATGTTTTTAAGTACTTCAGATTTGTTAAGAAATTTGTTGAAATCGGATTCCAGAACAGAATGTGTGTATGCCGCCCACTGCCGAGAGGTGACCGCTGCTCTTAAAAAACCAAATACATAATTGGATTTTTACTAATTAGAAAAATTTTTTTTGGTGTTTTGCCCGAGACCTCTGGCATAGCAGGCGAGCAGTCTACCCACTGCACCACAGCGGCCACAAAGAGAGTTAGTTTTGAAAAAAAAAAAAACGTGGTGGACGAGGCATGGTAAGAGTTTGCAGCTCGAGAGCTTTACTGTCAAGTTTCATTTGAATTTAAAAAAAATATTTCCCATGGAAAATTGAATATAACTTCCCCAACTGACTACGCCAACATCCGAATAAAAGTAGACCAAGTAAAATGACATTAAACCGGCAGAAGAAGTTACTGAAACCACAACCATGTATGGCACACAAACCTACTTACATACCAACATGTATGTACCTTTGTATACATTATATGTATACTCATTTATCTGGACCTAAAATGACATTAATTTTTCTTATCGCCTTCGCTCTCTCCCTCTAACTCCATTTAAGCAAAAACTTTTTAATCTCTGCCAAAGTCAGTTAATGGCTCGGCCGGCGCGGGAAAGCGCACTTTGAATATTAACCACAATGAAATATAATGAACCACCTGTGCATGTATAGACACGCTTAGTTACTTACATATATAAATAGCTAAATCTTTGTACATATAAAAAAATTTAAAATTAAAACGGACCATTAGCAGCAACAGCAACAACAACAAGGTAGGAGGCTGCGTGAGCTTTTCAAACAAGTTGACAGAGTTGATTTTGACCGAAAGACCCAAAAACAAGGGAAAAGAGGAAAAAATGCTGGAGCGCTGCAGTTAATAGCTTTGTTCGTTTACGGATATTTTTTGATGTTTTTCGAAAACTTTTAAAAACAAACACTTTGTCGCCGTTTTTTTACGCCAAATCTCCAACAGAAGAGAACCAACTGAGAGAGAAAACTGAAATTTCATTTTGTGAGAAGCTGTTGAATTCTGTTGGACAAATTTTTGCCAACAGCAATTTTCCAACAGGAAAACAGCTGATCAAACAACAGCAAAGTAACAAGATTTGCAAAATATACAAATTAATTATAAAATTGGAAAAATACACTAAATTGGCAACAAATATGGATAAATTAAATATGCAAAATAAGTTACATACTTTTTGCGAAGTATTTATGTATATGCATATTATGTACCTTAGTAAATTGTAATCTCCTTTGCGGGAATATATATTAAAAGGGCCGCTGTGGTGCAGTGGGGAGTGTTGTAGCCACTGTGGTGTGGCGGACAGTGGCTAGTTTGCCATACCAGAGGTCATGGGTTGGATCCCCAGCCTGGATAGAGGGAAAATTTGTATATAATGATCCACGATCCGATAACAATTAATTTTCCAGAGGGTAGGGGTGGTCTCACAGATCACAAAAAAACAAAGTACTACCCTCCGGACGCTTATAGTTCAGGAGACATTCCTTGTTAAATTAATGTATGTATGTGTAGAACATCTTTCTGCGTTGGCGGCTTTTGGCCGCGCTTCAATAAAATTACCCTCAGCCGGCAGAATTCTCTTTCTGGATTAACACAGTTGTTTTGCCTTCAGCCGCGCTTTACAAAAATAACCCTCAGCCGGGAGAATTCTACTTCTGGAGAACTTTAATATTATAATTTAATAATAGTTGAAAGTGTTAAGATAAGATGAATTATCATCTACAGAATATTTCCTGAAAGTTTCACTGAGCCTGGATAGACAACAAATTCTAACTAAAACCCAATTATTCGGATTTTAAAAATAGCAGCCAATCTAGGCAGTGGGGGGCACACCCTCCGAGAGTAGTTCTGCAGTGGGTCGGCTTCAGTATAATGCGCCCGCCGTATTTATTTTCAAACCACTGGAACTTTCGGGAAATCTTCTATGGATGTTAATTTTACTAATTATAACACTCCCGATCGCTCCGCAGATATAATTCGAGAAGGGAAATTTTGCTGGCTGGGGCTATTTTTTTTAATGCGCGGCCAAATGCCGCCAACGCAAAAGTTTGTTCTACTCCAAAGTACTGTGGATCGGTCCATAGAGGGTTATTTTTTTAAAGCATGGCCAGGGCCGGTGCATTAAATTGAAATCTCTTCTGCGGGGCAGCAGACGCGAAGACATACTGCGGTGGAAAACAGTATGGACATGGGTACAAAGAAAAGCAATTGTTAGTGTGATAATTATTACAATGAAATCCTATTTATTAGATAGTAACAGCGAACCCCAGCGGGTTAGGGGGTCTAGAATATACCCGTTGTAAGGAATGCCTGCCGTAAGACGCGACTAAAATCCACCGGCCTAGAAGGTTGATTATGGCCAGAAAAAATCGTTCGCACGGCAGTCGGGCTAGTGTCAGAAGGGACTAGTAGCCGAGCGTACCGGATTTATCCGGCAAAGGACTGTCACATCCCCTACACTCCCCAAAACCCTCGGGGAGTGTCTTGGTGGCTACAACAACAACAACATGAAGTTAATTGTATTGCAGATACATACATATCGACGGCTGAGAATAAGATCGCCCTATTTCAAAAATTGTTTCAAGAACGCCCTATTTGAAAAAATGTTTCAATAACGTCCTATTTCAGACTTTGCTTCAAGAACGCCCTATTTGAAAATTTGTTTCAATAACGTCCTATTTCAGATTTTGTTTCAAGAACGCCCTATTTCAGAGAAAATTCAATATATATTTCTCTGAAATAGGGCGTTTTTGAATAATTGTCTGAAATAGGACGTTATTGAAACAAATTTTCAAATAGGGCGTTCTTGAAGCAAAATCTGAAATAGGACGTTATTCAAACAATTTTTGGAATAGGGCGTTTTTGAAACAATTTTTGAAATAGGGCGATCTTATTCTCAGCCGTCGATATGTGCATATATCTCCAGTGTTTTCAGGCAGAATTGTAACTCCATTAGCATTTATATAGAACAAACAGTGCCGATTTATTGTAAAAGAGAGTTTCGGATGCATTTCCGAACTTCAAAAAAACCTTTTTGCGAACGATTTTTAGATTGAGGAGGTTATCGCGAGGTGACAAAAGACTGACCAAAACGAAACCCAAAACGAATCAAAAGAAATTAAATAAGAAAAAAACTATGTTTTATTTTATTATTTTTATGTTATATGTACATATATACATAATTAACAGCAATAATTTCCACCAATTTTTTTTTATTTAATTTTAATTTTAATCCTTTTTATCCTTTGAATTTGGGGCTTGTGAATGTAAATAAAAATTAGCTGTTTGCCAAAGCTGTTGAACTCTGCAAATTTTGTGTTCGTTTACCTCTTACGATATTTTTCTCTTGTGAGAGGATAGGTGACATTTTTCTCCAACACCTGGCTGTTGGAGGCTGCTGAGTAAATGTTGTTGGAGAAAGTACGCGAACAAAGCTATTGTCACAATGTCATACATTTTTACTTATCAAGGATTTACGTTCATTTTTATTTTTAAGGTTTTTTTTTTTGTAATTTTAACCTTGTTTTGTTTATTTCCGTTAAAAACTTTTTTCGCAGGCGAATTTGACGGTTGCTTTGGCTTTTGGATAAGGAAATTGTTTTTTTTTGGCTTGCCTAGTTTGATGGAGTTGGGAGCATGGGAAGATTAAAACGCGCTCTACTAGGTTAAGCTGAAGAAAGTCAAATCGGGCTGAGTGCTTTGGTAGGCCCACTTTATGAATGATATAGACGAATGGGTGGAGACATGATGGAGCTCCCCACCCATTCGCCTATCTCATTCATTTCCATACACACGCACTACGACTTTCTCAAGATTTTTTCTCCACTTCTGTTGCTTCTTGATTAATTACCTCAGCAGGGAGGATGAGAATAAAAAAAATTTAACTAACTAACGGACGACGAACTTTTGAAGCTTCCTACAGCAAGGAGTTTCAAATACAAGCGCATTTTTTTCTTAAATAATTTAGAAAATTTTACTTTGTTGCCGCAACACACACCAACACACAAACAACTTTATTATAATTAGAATAAAAACCCATAGAATACGCTTCAAAAGAAATTACCAAAGAAGGTGAAAAATTGAAGGAAAAAATAAATATTAATCCTACTAAAAGTGTGTGAAAAGAAAGACGAATGCAAAGCTCGTTAAAAAAAAAAAAAAAAATAAAAGCCTACAAAATGTACTTTGCTTTTGTGAGGTATATTTGTTTGTAAGTTAATGTGTAGGCGCAACTTAATGGGTGTTACGGGCAACAAAATGCTTTGGCGTGGGGGAAAGGTGACAAAGAAGTAGTCAAAGGAAACCCTAGCAACAACAACGTTTTTCATACAAAAAACCTAAGAAAAAACCGAAAAAAATTAAAATGAAAAGTTTTTAGTGGCGAAAGGACATTAGACACACACACACACAAGCATACATAAGCCACTTTGAATGGACATGTGCGTGTTGACGAAAGGACATCACAGCAATAATTGATAGAATGAAACAAGGCAAAAACAACAACTGCCTGCCTTCCTATAAGTATTATGAAATATCAGGAAAAATGCGAAACGCTTTTAATTGCATTTATTAATTTGCCTGCAACAACAACAAAAAAACAAGAAAGTGTCAACATGAGAGCTGGAGGCGTCGCTGCTGGCATTTGAGTTGGAGTTCAAAACACATGCGCCTTTGGAAAAGCTTAAAAATAAAAGCGAAGTGCCAGGAGGCGGAGGGTGGAGGGCCAAAAAAGCGTTGATAAATATTTTTGTTTTCTGCGAGAACTAAAAAAAAGAATTAAAAGCAAAAATGCGCAAGAAAGAAACAAAATAAAGCAAAGGCATTTAAAAGCCACAAGGCAATAGGGCGGGGCTGGGACGTCATTGTTAATGTGAAGAAAAATTTATTTACATATTTTTCTTTTGTAAAATTTTTAATTCCCTCAAAGTGAAAATGTATAAAAGATAAAGAAAATATTCTAAAGAAAAAGTCTTACCTAGATACTTTTCTGCCAGTATTTTCCTGTTTTTTCTTGTCTTTTATCGCGTTGCGTGCTTCGCGCATGAAACAGGACGAAACGTGAACACATTTTCTATGCACGTAAACATCGAATTACGACTAAGTACTCTGGCTTTGGAGAAAATGGGAACATTTAATAATTTGCGTTCAAGCAGTTTTTGACCATGCTAAATGTGAACGAAAAAAGACACTGAAGATGGCGCATATTAGCCGAAATCGGTTTGTCTCTAAACCAAACTTGACAAGGGATGACGGAAAATCGTTCCACAATACATCATACTAAATGTTTTTGGGGTCAAGGTTTTTCAAAACTTGTATTGTTCTACGAAATCAAATTTATTGAAGTGTACCTACCCATTGTGAATGAGTGTCGAATTTGATTCACTTGTAAATTATTCACGATGGGTCAATCGCCATTAAAGCGGACCTTTTTCGTCGGATCTGACCAAGTCTAGAAGTAAAATTTTAATAAGGGTAGTTAAATTAAAATACAACAAACTAAGCTTGGTTAAAAGTTCCATCTCAGTTCGAACGTTTTCAGTTTCTTTTTTTTCTAACAACAAAAACAACAAAAAAAACATTAACAAAATACTATGAAAAAAAAAATGCCAAGTAATCGCACAAAAACTCCAACAATGCCCAACAACTTTTTAAGATTTTTCATTTCAGATATGGAGAGGAAAGGGGCTGGAGCGATTGGTGATGTTGTAGTACTACTGTAAATGCTACAAACACGCAGCACAAAGGCTGGCATTCAATGAAAAATCTGTTTTAATTTTTCTCTTGAATTTGTTTTAATTTATTTTATAGAATTAATACTAAACGCGTTATATGTATGCTTACGTATGTATGTATTTGAGTATGATCATAGTATCGTGTGAAGGTGCCCTTCAAAAATTTGAGGACCAGGTAGTCCAATGGGACGGGGCTATAAAGTAGGTCTGAAGGGACGTGGTTACGGACTTGGTTACATGTTATGTTGCATAGTACCACGCGTGAAGCGGCCTAGTTACAGAGTTGGTTACATGTTATGCTGCATCGGACCACATCGAATGTAAATTGTCGTTCGCCGCCAACTAATTCGTGGTTGGTCGGCAATTTGGCTCGGTCTAGGGTATTGGGATGTAGTTTAAAACGTGGTCCACTGTAAGCAGATTAGTATATGGCCCAAATGGGGTGGTTTTTTATATAGTCCTTTGTTATGCAGCGGTGAAGCAGGGGTGGTCATGTCCAATGACATCGCAATGTTAATGTAACCATATTTTTTTCATATATTTGGACCACCTCTGTAACTAGGAACTGTCACAACGTAACCTGGTCCTGTACTAGCATATTACGTGGTCCCACTTTTTGCAGGGTGCTTTGTTGATGCTGTATGTATGTATGTATGTGTAAATGAATATGTAGTCGGAGCAACGTTAAGTTTCTTAAGAAAAAAGAAAGAAGAGAATTAGATAAAATTAAAAATAATTTCTACGAGTATTAGACGTCAGAAAATGCAGGCGATTTATCTAAAACCGCCTAGCTCATAAAATGCTTACTTTCTTACTGGATAGCCAAGTGACACGCAGACAAAAATGCTTAAGACTAGGCTAGAGACTACATATTCAAATTAATGGTTTTCGGAAGATAACAACCTAACTCACAACTATACATTCGCTTTGGCTGCTGGAGAGGCCTTTAGACTCTATTTGAACTAGCTTTTGTAAGACAACAAGGTCCTCAGTTCCCCTATAAATCTATCCTTCTCTGGAGCTCGCTAGGAGGGCAAAAACTAGGCAAAAACTCATACATAAGTACACACACATACATATATGTACATATTTATGTATGTATGACCAGCTTCTACTAATCAATTGTAATACGTACATACCTACTACATTTAGACGAATTCATATTTAAGTACCGCCATAATCAAGAAAGGCGTTTTAAGCGTGTGTAAAATTTGAAACGAAAAGTTTAAGGTGGCACGACGGAAGTTATCCGCATTCGTGCTTTGTTTGAGCACAATTTTCCTTACAACAAACAGCTAAGTAAATCGTGGTGGTAATGGAAGTCATTAAAAATTGTGTGTACTTACTTTTCAGTTTTCATTCCTTTTTTGTTTTTAATTCCATGAAAGGGGCGATGTTAAGAAATTAAGAAAGCACGCAGCTGCAGATGTGCGTACTTACAAAGCCCTATTATACATATCCAAACACACCTACGCCAGCAAGAATGAGATAAAAAGTATGAAAAGGCGGATAAAATAAAAAAGTGGAGCATTAAAATCTAAAATGTATGCAAATGAGATGAAAGGGGAAAAACGCGAAGTGGCCATTAAAATAATTTTGCTAAGATACAAAAATAGAAAGTGGAGAGTGCGGATTGGGCGGGCGGAGTGTTTTTGTGGAGCAGACACTTGCTGTGCGTGTAAAGTGAAGAGGAAAGTAGAAGATGGGGGAGACACTCAAAAATATTTGAAAGCGAAAACGTGCACAGGATTTGGCACGCATTTCTTAGCTGGCTTCAAATAACAAGCTCTCCCTGATAGGTAGATAGAGAAAGAGGGGTGTTTGGGGTGATGGCAGAGTTGTGGCATTGAAATTTAAAACTTAAGACATTAGCACAAAGAAGTACTTGGCCGCACGTTGGTTGGCCTGTTGGGCGGTCAAAGCGAAAGAATAGTGGAATGGAAGAGGCGGTGGGCTGTGGGCGGCACAGAGCAGTGCGTATTTTATGTTATTATTCGACTTGTTTGTTTGTTTCTTTGTTTTATGTCTTTCAAAGGGTGTTTTCGGCCACATCGGCCGTGCTGCGCAGCCGGGCAGGTACATAACTCTAGTGGGTGGCATCTTGCGTCGCGAAGGTGTGCTGCCAAGCTGCTGTTAAGTGGGCGCTAAAGCGTCAAGCACCAAAGACAAAGGATATTTCTGTTGTAGTAAGTATTTTATTAATTATTCACGATGAGTAAGGACATTAGCAGCGCAAAAAAAAAGAAAACAGAAAATGGCAAGCATACTTCGGTATGCGTCGTAAAAAAGCTGCAGGTAAGTATTTTTTACGATGTTTGGTGGTTGCGCTTTTTTTTTTTTTGCTTTTATTTTTTAAGTGTACGCACAAGCATACGTACGTACACATAACGTCTATGAGCGCACCCATACGAATTATCATGTTGTATTAAGACTTTTTTAGGTTATGTACTCGTATTATTTTTCAACACGATCACTTATTTTATTCTAGCATCAAACAACCTTTTCACTATTTCCACATGTTAAATATCTAAGATAATGTTAATGATAATGTCAATTATTTTTCCAAATATTGATTAATTTTCCAAATGAAATTAATAATTGAAATTCATAAAATGCGAATTCCCTTCACTTAGATATATGGCTAGCGTAGAACTAAACTGGTCTATCTAACAAAATACAAAAGTGGAGAAAACAGATGAAACGCGTTTTAATGCGGTGTGCAATTGTTAGTGTATGTTAAGTGAATATTGTAAATTATTATGTTAGCTTAATAGTTAACTTAACATTCTGCATTAAAAAAATTATTATAGAAACGTTTTTTATATAATATTTGTTTGTAACAAGAAAACTTGTTACATAGACCACTTTAGAATTTTTAATTTTTAAGGAAGTTTGAACTACAAATTGGAAATTATATGAATAAAACAACAAAAAATATGTGAAAGGAAGTACTTTAATTACAAAAATAACATACACATGTTCGTAAATGATAACCTCTGCATTAAAAGTAACAGTAACCTAGTTTTCTCCACGGTGGGCTGGTAGAAAATCTTCTAGATTGTTTTCTGTTTCATCTCTGCGGTTTACATGTGGAGAGACAGGTAAAAGGAGTGATGAATCGGTGGTACAAATTTCAACATTTTTTTTATGTCCTGCTTTTTTTTTGAATTTCAAAACGCGTATGTCGCTGCCCTGATCTGGAGTAAAATTCTGCAAGAACTCTATGAAATCATGTAGGTTCACGCTAGATTTCTTTATATCGACGGATTTATATGTTTCACAACAATCATCATTAAACTGCATCACATATTCACCCTTGACAAATTTTGCCTTTCGCATTTGGGAAACTTTTGCATCGTCGTCTTCTATACTCTGGTAGTCCCTGAACATTGGCCGTAGTTCGTCAAATGACATAAATTTCCCCACCATATTATTAACATCAAAAAGAGCATGCTTTCTACAATTTTTAACCAATTCCATCCACTCATCTGGTGTAAGATCATACTGGTCTATGGTAGTCTATGCTAGTTGGACCACTTTAGAATTTCTTGAAATGACAAAAGGACGCGAATTCTGAAGTGACATTTTTATCGTTTGGACACTTTGGTGCAGAAATAAGACCTACATCAATTTTGCACGGATAAATTTATGATTTTCAAGTTCAAAAATGTGCATAACACGATTTCTGAAAAAATGTTAGATAGACCAGTTTAGTTCTACGCTAGCCATATCGTACCTCTATGGAAATACTATGCGTATGCTTATCCCATTTTACAAAAGGAAAAGAAAAAAAAAATAAACGGTTTTCAATTGACAAACTTGAAAGTGGCATTACATTTGTACATACAAACACACCTTTCAGAGAAATTCAAAATAACCCAATAATGCCCACTTGACCCCCAGTAACGGCTCTACGTATTGTTGGTTACGGATTATTTTGTCAACAGCAAACGACCGTTTTAGGATGCAAATGCAAAAATCAGGAAGCGTGTAAACTATAATTACATTTCATTAAAAAGAGAAAATAAATACATAGGTACATAGATATGTATGTAGATATACAAAAAATTTTCACCAAAGGTATTGCTAAGGAAAATTATAAGCAAATCCCAAGGGGGAAAATATGAGTGTGCGAAAAAAATGAAAATCACAAATGAAATGGAATGGCGCGGCCTGGACTTGCTTGAATAGACTGAAAGCATCTACATATGTTCATATGTATGTTTGTATGTGAATGGCTAAGTGTTAACGATTTAAATCATTCTGCCGTAAAGTGTTGTTCTGTTAACTACATACAAATTAACAATGCCTGGTAAATCCTAAGTTGTCGTCAGGATACAAAGAAGCAAAACAGATTTTTACACTTTTTCTTTTTTAAAAAAAATGTGTTACAGGGTTTGGAAATGCCGTTTGCGTAAATGCAAAACTTACGTATTGTAATCAAAACAAATTTGGAAAATGTGTAGGTACGCACATATGTATATATGTATGTGTTCCAAAACATTTAAAATCAATCAAACAACAATCAACAATACATGTTATCAGAAAAATACTAGTAGTATCTTGAACTCATCTCAGGCGCACGCAAAGGACATGAGCAGTCAAGCATATGTATGTATGTATGTATGATCACACATGCAAATCGCTGATTTTTGTTGTTGTTGGGTGTGTATGCTGTGGGGTTTGCATTTATTATCCTAACGTTTGTGTTAAATTTGCATCGAAAGAAAAAAGTAGGACGGCATAAATGTGGGGTGATGAACCAGGAAAAGATTGAAAAAAAAAAATAAAATAAAATTGACCTACTGTTTTAACCCAACGTTTCTTATACAGCTGTCAGAATGAATACTTTAAGGCAGGGCTGCTCACCTCATAGGCACTTTTGTTCCGAATCATAGGCACAGATACATATTTTCACCTAAAATATGGAAATAAAATTTTCTTTGCACTCCCATAAGCACTCAGATATAAAAAAATTGTATATGTATGTGCCTATGATTCATATTAAATGTGCAGAGCAAAGGCACTTTGTATAGGAGCTCGAGCACTGCACTGTATGTACATACATATGTGATACTACCATTTGAAAATAAATTCTAAAATAATATTTTATTGGAATTCATATAAAAATTTAAATGAGCAAAAAAATTTTTCAGTGCATATACAAAATTTGTAGATGTATTGAGTTTTGTACTTTCAATACGAGAGCTTTGAGCAGCCCTGCTTTAAGGGCTATCCAGCAATCCGTTTAACTGACAGCAGAGTAAAATTACTCGTATTTGAATGACGATCGACACTTTCAGTACTTCAATTTTGCTGTAACAAATATAAGAATTCAACAACTACATATCGCACACTAAATCAAAAAGCGTTACAACTCAAATTCAAAAATTTTCAGGAGAGGCAAAAAACTTTTTAATTTTTATATGCAATGATATGGGAAAAGGCTACGTATAATAGTTATTTCTCAGTTAAAAAAGAATCTGATGGAAAAGATTTTTTGGCAGCCGCTAGAGATATATTATGTGTACCAATTTATGGAAGAAACCCGATTTCGAAAAATTTTGAGTTGTGACGCTTTTTGATTTAGTGTGCGATATGTTTTCAGTTAAACGGAGCCGGATTGCCGGAAAAGTATTCGTCAGAATGAATAGAGAACCAATAAACATTTTTCTTCATTTTCAATTTGAGGTTCATTTGAGAGGTAACCCTATTGTCAAATATCAAACGTTTGTTATCAAATGCACCTCAAATTTCCCCTGATAGCGTTCTCAAACAAAAAGGCTCATTTTTAGTATGGGATTTTGGGCTGATTCTCAATTTGATTCATTTCATTTTCTCAAACCTATTTCAAAGGTGGTACGAAATGGAATGCAATCAATAGGTGTTTGTATGTATTACATATATGTACCCTAGAGTGCAGAAAATTTGAGCGATAGTGAGAGTGAGAGTTCGTGTTGTGAGCGCAGAAATGGAATGGAATAAATAGATGTACATATGTACATATGTATTACATATTTGTACTCTGATGTGATGCTTTTCATTTACCCGTGCGGGTGAATTTTTCCGGTTCCTTTTGTACAGTTACATGAGTATGTTAATATGAGAAACAAACTATGTTTCTATTAAATTTGGTGTAACTTCACAAAAAGCCACAAACAAATAAAATAAGAATAAGATATACAGAATCATTATTACACACAATCATTTTCAACCATCATCATTTCAACCGTTAAAAGACCGCTCGAGTAGAACAACGAACGCTGACTGAAATTGGCAAACACACACAATTTCTTCGTTCCTTCAAGCCTTGACATGTTGAAATTCGTGAAATGGTACAAAATGCAAAACAAGTTTTTTTTCAAATGTGTTGTAAGTTATTTTAAAATTGATAAACAATGTTTGATAAACATTTGAAAATATGTTTATTTTCAAATGATATATATGCTGATTCTCAACTTTAGAAACGATATTTTCTCAAACGTTTGATAATTTCTTTTTCAATGTTTAATGGGGAGTGGCATGTGCCTTATATACATACATACATATGTATATATGTATATTAGGGTGGTCCTTAAAATGAAATTGGTGATTTTCTTCGGTCTCACCCGCTACATCGGTAACAGCACGGGCAAAGATTCCACATAAAAAATTTTTTCCCGATCGGAGATTGATAAAGGGTGTCGCACAGGGTCAAATTTCGGATTATCATATGAAGACTCAAAAAAGCTATTTTAATTTTTTTTAAATCTAATACCCACAATCAATACTGATGTACCCAAACATACCGCACATAAATTTTCGTTCCGATCGGAGACGGTTAAGGGGTGTCGCAAAATTTGAATTTGGTATTTTTGAGTACGGGACAATCGATTTTGGGCATTAGATATAGAAATAAGCACATCTCACACTGAAAAACTCCCATTCAGTGTATGAATACACACGCTTTTGCGTTAACTTATGCAATTCAAGTAAACATACATTGAACTACACTGCGTATACGTAACTTGTTTACATACATACATACATACAGGTGAAACTAATAAAAGCATGTTAAAAAGGGGTAGGGTGAGGGTGAGGAAATATGCAATACAATTTGTCTCCATACATTTGGGGACCACCTTATTCTACATACATACATATGTATGTATGCTTTTACTTTGGCATGTGTTTAATGTTTTACCTTTAAGTATTCAACAAGGTACATACTAGATAAAAAACGAAGCCAAAAATAAAACTAAAAGATTTATTCTCATATGTACGTTTATTTCTGATGCAATGAGTAATTGGAGTAGCCTTGATTGGTGAAGAAAAGAATTATAAAATTTAACAGTTCGTCGTATAATAGATACATACGTAAATTGTTATCGAAAAAATGTAAAAAAACAATGTAACAAACCGGAAAAAAATTTATTTTATTTTTATTCTGAACTCGCGCTGTTGTAAATGCGCGCGAATATTTCATTTTGGATTCACTCATTGAATGTGATCTTAACCAACTACTTTTCTAGCGATTCCTTTAAGAATTTTTGAACATTGCAATCCATTACGTTTACATATATTCCTGGATATGCTGGCTGACCACAACCTTTACCCTCCAATATCACTGCACAAAGCTCACCTTTATAGTTTATGCCAGGTCCACCGGAATCTCCTGTACAACGGTCCACTTCGCCGTTTCCAGCACATATCTTCTCTTCTGTGAAATTAATATCACTGTTTTTATACTTGTTAGCACAAGTTTTCCAATCCACTATTTGCACAAATCCAGCCCTTAGCACATCCACTGCGGTGTTTGAATTTTCCGCTGTCCAACCCCAACCGCTTATTCGGATTTTGTCGCCCGCCTTCAGAGGCTTTTCGCAGAGTTTTGTGGAACCGACATATTCGCTGGCGGTAAAGCTACCAGATAACAAGAGAACAGCAATATCCATTATCCTTTGTTCCTCTTTATATGTATCCGGTATAAATATCTCATCAACATGTTGATATTGCCATGCACTACTATATTCCTTCAAATTCGTACGACCAGCCGCAACGGTAATAAAATCCTTTGGTATTTTGTATACGCAATGCGCTGCTGTGACTACATGCCGCAAACTAATTAACGTGCCTCCACACTGCTTATCAACGGAGTGAACATGTACCATATATTTGGCATTTTCTATTTTGAGCGGTGATCCATTGAAAATGCGGAAACTTGCGTCTGAATGGCCATACACAAGGCTGAGCTGGACCAACAAGAGTACAGAAATACAGCGCGAGTTCATTTCGTTCGTGCGAATTTTATTACTTTCTTTGAAGTAGAATGCAGAAACTGTCAGTTCTTACCACTATTTATACGTTAAAATACAAACGGTTGAATACACTCAAACGAAACACATTTTTCTAAAAACATTCTCCAAGGCCACTCCGTATATTTGGTATACGTGTTCTACGTTCACTGGCACCAGCAGAATTATTATTAGCCACATTTTGCTAATAATGAAAACAAAAAACGCAGTGAAACGGTGGATATAGCGACAACTGTTTCAACAAGTGTCAGTAACCGTACAATAATTACACTGTGCACGAGCCACAAATGAACAGAGATGAGACATATGTACCTAGTAAAGATAATTCGGGCCGCTGAGCACGATGGCGCTAATCATTTCCATTTAAAGAGCTAACGACATGAAAGTGTATAGTATTTGTACCCATATTAACCTTAATAATGTTATCGAAAATTGTCAAGATCGGACCACTATAACATATATGTAGATGCCATACAACTGATTGTTCAGATATAGACACTTCGTGATATAACTTCCCCATTTAAATAGCTAAAGACATCCGATCTTGACAATTTTCATTGATATCGTTGAGGTCAATATGAGTAAAAATACTACAAAGTTTCATGTTCTTAGCTGTTTAAATAGAGAAGTTATACCCCAAAATGTCTATATCTGAACAATCAGTTGTATGGGAGCTATATGTTATAGAGGTTCGTTTCGGCCGATTTCGACAAATGATCAACTGTATATAATAATATACTCGTATACCGAGTTTCAATTTGATATCTCAAAAACTGAGAGAATATTTTGCATTCAAAGTAAAATATCTCCTAAAGGAGAGCTAACCTAGAAAAATCAATAGCACCATCGTGCTCAGCGTGCCCAAATTATCTTTACTAGGTATTTCTCATCTCTGTTGAAAAAAAGGTAATTTTTCGCGCACAGTGTTATTGTACACACACCTACAATAATTTCATGACTTTTTTAATCCCCAATCCTATGCGTAGCATATTGGTAAAAGTACAACAATTTCAACGATATTCGTTTTATAAAAAACTAGTGGCCGCTGTGGTGCAGTGGGTAGAGTGCTCGCCTACTATGCCAGAGGTCTCGGGTTCAAACCACGATCCGAGCAAAACACCAAAAAATTTTTCTAATTAGTAAAAATCCAATTATTGGGTTTTTTAAGAGCAGCGGTCACCTCTCGGCAGTGGGCGGCATACCCTCCGAGTGTATTTCTGCCATGAAAACGCTTCTCACAAAATATGCATTCGCCGTTCGGAGCCGGCATAAAACTGTAGGTCCACCCAATTAGTAGGAAAAAACAAAAAGGAGCACACCTCGAATTGGGAGAGAAGCTCGGCCATAAAACTCGTCAGGGTTATAATAGCGCCATTGTATTATATTGTTATAGTTGACCTGGCAGACGTTGTTCTGCTAAACTTTATTCCTTTACCTTTACCTTTACCTTACCGGGACCGTCCATCACCATCCGGGCCCACTACTTGAGCCAACTCTGGGAACCAGCCTTAGAAACCACAACGAAAATAGCTGTACTTATGTTGAAGCCCTGCTGAACGCCTTTCATTTGCTACCAATATCGCTCGAAAACATTAAGGGGTTATCCGGGTCCACGCTTTGACCCAAATCTTGTAACCCTGCCTAGGCATCACTATTTAAAGAGATCTTTGTTGCAGTCCTACTCAACAGCTTCCATTTGATACCAATATCGCTCAGAAACTTTCCAGAGTCACTCGGTCCCACGTTTTGACCCATATCTAGGGTTGTCAGATACCTTTCCCGAAAAAATCAGTACATTGCCTTCCAAAAAAAAAAAAAAATATATGCGGAGAAAATCGTCTTTATTACTGGCATTTTGTTTTTGTTTCCGTATCGTTAACTGTGAATCATGTTTCTATGACTTTTAACGTTCGCGTTGCTTCCTCCTTCTTAATAGTTTCATGGTTAGGCCGTGGTTATGCTTACGAGCAAAACACCGATGAAATTCGGACACATTTTCGTCATCGGTGAGAGTTGGTTACGCTTAAATCGATGATTGGTGCTTGTTTCGCCCAGCAAATTTGATCGATGTGAGAGTTCGAAAATTATCTCACTCGTCGGAGTACACAACACAAATTACACGTTGCTCGTCGAGTATTGTCGTAAGCATAACCACGGCATTACAAACGTCAAATGCAAACAGTTGGAAAATTAAAAACAGAGCAGGGTGATAAAAATGAATTTTTTTAGTGTCGGCTAAAAATCAGTACAAAATCCAAAAATTCAGTATTTCTTAAGGTTTTTAAAACCATCAGTACGGTGCACGAAAAATCAGTATTGTACTGATCAAATCAGTACGTCTGGCAACCCTACCCATATCTATGGACCTGGCCTAGGCATCGCAATGAAAATAACTTTATGTTGAAGACCTATTCAACACCTTTCATTTGATACTAATATTGCTCGAAGACTTGCTAGATCGATCTGGGTCCTCATTTAGGCCTGTATTCCGGGAAGCTCCCACTTTTTCGAAATTCTATATATCCTACTATGTGCTATGGTTCCGTAGGAACCTTCTTCTCGAGAATACGAACAACTGGCAAAAAATTTTACAGAAATCGGCCCAGCTAGTGATGGGCGAGTCCGAGATGTTTTATTCGATTCTCTCAATTGTTGAAACATCTCGAATGCTCTCGATGGTTTTCATTCGTATTCGAGTCAAGTCGTAAATGACCGTCAGTCAAAACAATCGCTAAAACATCTCGGACTCGCTGCAAAAAATCCATAATATTTGTTGTTGCCGTTTGAATATTAAAATTGCTTAAAAAAAAGTATACGGAGTGGTACAAATCTATTGCCGTTGTTGCTGATAGTAAAATTAATTTGTTTCGTAAGCGTCTCACTGCAGAAAATTTATTACTTTTAATGTTTAAATAATTAATTATTATTATGCACGACACTCTTTAGTTGCGTTGCAAAAATGCAGCGTCTATGTATAGCATATTTTTCAATTTGGTTCATTTATTTACATATGTATGTATGTATTTGCTTCACTTCCATTAAAAATCCTACTTTCTTCATCAACAACACACATATTTTATCAACTAAAACATATCATCGGTTATTTACCTCCAACTCGCCGACTCGGAACAATCGCAAAAACATCTCGGTTTTGTAGTCGAGATGTCATCGAAATAACCTCCAATTGTGTAGTCGAGGAGCGAGTCTACCTTTGAGTCGATTGAGATTTTGCAACGATGCACAGTGGGGGCACCTCCATACAAACGCGGCCAAAAATAGTAATAATTGAGCTAGAAACTTGAAACTCGGAACTTAAGCTTTGTTGATTGAAGATGGTAAACTGTGAAAATTTGAACAAAAACGGCCCACAAATACATATAACGGTATTTTTGAAATTTCAATATTTTGTTAACTATTATAGCTAAAATGCTCAATTTTAATAAGAGCACACATTTTTGAAATATAAATAAAATACATTAATCATTTTGGAATAAGCATTCATCATAAAATTTTCCTACAAAAAAATCACATTTCAAAAAATTGTTATACCACAAATGAAACTATACTTTTCTAAAGGATTTCAGTGTGCTGAATCTGAATATGCAGTCAGAATTTTCAAATTGGTTCTTGTTTTTGAGGTATTCATGTCCAAATAGGCAAAAAAAACACGTTTTTGGCTATAGTCCTTGCTTAATATCTTGTATGTAATATTTTTTTATTCAAAACGAAATACACCGTTAGAAAGCATAACCCATTCCCCTGAATATGGCGTTTAAATTTTTCAAATATCTTTATTAGAATTGGAAAAATTGTTGTTTAATGCCGTTTTTGTTTCTCGAAAAAATGTTGCCCTGTTTGATTTTCTTAGCCATCTTGTAAGCTTGTGTGGCCATTTCAGCAAATATTGACCTATAACTAAGTCAGAGGGCATTATTATCTACATATCCAGCCATTTAAAACGTAGTCCGGTTATGTAATTTGATAATTGAGATTTTAAAGGGTAACACTTTATGCCAGAATCGAAAACGCCATAAGTTTCATTAACTTGGCAAATTTTCCCCATACAAAAAAATTTATACTTTTTGAAGCATACTTTTGAGGATTTTGTATGGGAAAAATGTATGAAAACTTAAAAAAACTCACTCCATAAAAAAGTTCATAAAACAAAAAAGCGCAAACCAATTTTTAAGATTTCTTCACCTGTTTATAAAGCACGTTCACTAGCACCAAATATTAAAAATTTGCGGAGGTCATATTTTTTATTTTTTTTATTTAATGTTAAAGTTTTCCAATTTTTACACAATTTTTTTTCTGTTCGAAAAGAAAAAAGCTGCAAAAAAAGAATGTTAATGCTGATAAAAAAATTCTTTCATAATTTGAAAGTGTGAACCATTGCCTATAACATGATGAAGAAATATTCGATTAGTCGCCTAAGAATAAGATTTTTCATAATGTCAAAAGTAGCCTTATTATTGCGTTTTGAAAAAGGCACTTTTAGTCAAATGGGAAAAAGATTATTTAAGCGAAAGGCGCAGATTGATTTCAAGAATTAAAATGCAGTCTGATTAAAATTATATCATTTCAAAACATATGAAAAAGTTGGAGAGGGCATATTTTTTATTTTTTTTTTTTTTTTTTGTTTAAAGTTGAGGAAAACTTTTTTTCTTCGACTTTTTTTGTCAATATTTGAAAGTTCATATAAATCCAAGAGTTACCGCTGGTTACAAAAAGCTCATTGTTTCTAAAAGGCCAAATCAACATCTATGTAATGATGTATCACTCGATTACATACGTTAATAATTGAATGAGTTACAGCATTTTGTAGAAGGTGTAATGGTTGAGAAATAAAAGGACCTATTTTTTGCTCAGTTTTGGACACCCTGTACGGCTAAACAAAACGAGACTCAAAAAATTTTATATAAGCTTTTTTTTTTAAAAATTATTATATCTGTCAATCGCTTTCAAAAAAATTGATTTGCCAATACTTTAATTTCGATTTTATTTTTGGCCGCTATCACCCAGTGTGCGATGGTGATTCTCTCGATTGTCCAAACATTTCGGACTAGCCCATCACTAGGCCCAGCTGTTCCCATTTGATGAGGTACTATACATTTTTGCACCATTTTTATATATCGTCGTACCATACGAAAACTAGCACATTTAAAATTTCTGGCGAAAGCTATCAATTAAAAAATTCTGTACGAAAAGTATCACATTTGACTTTTGGCCGACGAAAAGTAGCAGTAATTATATACTGTTTTTACATTAAAATTGTTGTTGTTTATACGAAATTGATAGTTTTCGTCAGCCAAAAGTTGATTTTATTACTTTTCGTCAGCCAAAACTCGATTTTATTACTTTTCGTCGGCCAAAACTTGAACTTTTTACTTTTCGTCAGCCAAATCTGATGTTAGTTTTCGTATGGTACGACGATATGGCCTTAAAATAACTTTTTTCCAACTACAAACAAGAAGCTTCACACCTCCGCTCATTATCTTCTTCTTCTCCCATTCTGGCATCTTCTTCGCCTTCACTGCTTGCTAATGTTGTCCATTTTATATTCTCCTCCGGATTCGAAGCATGGCATCAACAGCTGAAATTCAATCCAACGTCATCATATAGTGGGACATTCAACATTATATTGAACTTTAGTGATGCTTTTCTACGTCCGTTTTTTCGAAAAAGAATTGATGTCATCATTTCAAAAAAGCAAAACAAAAGAATAGTAGTCGCCAAACCAAAAGCATTATACTCGTAGTCTGTTTTTAGGCGCTCCAGTGTGCTTCCACATGAAATGAGTTGTTCTTCTCATTAATTTTCTACGCCGCTATATACATGCATACATATGTACATGCTATGTATGTACATACTTTTAAGTATGTAACCATACATACATACATATGTATGTACATAACTGAAGAAGCCGCAAATATTTGTGTAAAACTTTTCTTTTGAGTTTGGAGTTGAGTTCTTCATTTGCTTCTAACTACGAGTACAACAAGTACATATTTTTTGAAGAAAATTAAAAAAAACTAGTAAAAGCGCGGCTGTCTTCGGCCGTACCGAAAACTTCATACCTTTCATGAGCGGGGAAATGAAAAGTTACCTAATTTTTTTAATTTACAATTTTAATTCTGTGGGTTCATTTATGGAAAGATTTATTAGAAAAACTGGTGTCTTGGCTATTTATATGGAGGAGTTATACACCAAAATGTCCATATCTGAACAATCGGTTGTATGGGAGCTATATGTTATAATGGTCCGATCTTGAAAATTTTCGGTAACCCCGTTTGGGCCCATATGGGTACAAATACTTAAAAATTTCACGCCGTTAGCTGTTAAAATGGAGGAGTTATACACCAAAATGTCCATATCTGAACAATCGGTTGTAGGGGAGCTTTATGTTATAGTGGTCCGATCTTGACAACTTTCGGTGACCCTGTTTGGGCCCATATGGGTACAAATACTTAAAAATTTCACGCCGTTAGCTGTTAAAATGGAGGAGTTATACACCAAAATGTCCATATCTGAACAATCGGTTGTAGTGGAGCTATATGTTATAGTGGTCCGATCTTGAAAATTTTCGGTAACCCCGTTTGGGCCCATATGGGTACAAATACTTAAAAATTTCACGCCGTTAGCTGTTAAAATGGAGGAGTTATACACCAAAATGTCCATATCTGAACAATCGGTTGTAGGGGAGCTTTATGTTATAGTGGTCCGATCTTGACAATTTTCGGTGACCCTGTTTGGGCCCATATGGGTACAAATACTTAAAAATTTCACGCCGTTAGCTGTTAAAATGGAGGAGTTATACACCAAAATGTCCATATCTGAACAATCGGTTGTAGGGGAGCTATATGTTATAGTGGTCCGATCTTGACAATTTTCGTTGACCCTGTTTGGGCCCATATGGGTACAAATACTTAAAAATTTCACGCCGTTAGCTGTTAAAATGGAGGAGTTATACACCAAAATGTGCTTATCTGAACAATCGGTTGTAGGGGAGCTATAGGTTATAGTGGTCCGATCTTAACAATTTTCGGCAATCCCGTTTGGGTCCATATGGGTACAAATACTTCAAAATTTCAGGCCGTTAGCTGTTAAAATGGAAGAGTTATACACCAAAATGTGTATATCTGAATAATCGGATGTTGTGGAACTATATGTTATAGTGGTCCGATATTGACAATTTTCGGTAACCTTGTTTGGGCCAAAATGGGCACGTCTACTTCAAAGTTTCATGTCGTTAGCTGTTTAAATGGGGAAGTTATGCACAAATTACATCCAAAAATTTCATGTATATCTGAATAATCGGTTGTTTTCTATATGTTATAGTTTTCCGATTCGGCCGGTTCCGACAAATGATCAGCTGCATATAACAACATACCTGTATTCCGAATTTCATTCAGATATCTCAAAAACTGAGGGACTAGTTTGCGTTCACACAGACGGACGGACGGACAGACGGACATGGCTTAATCGACTCAGCTCGTGATTCTGATCATATCGGTATATATTTTGGTGGGTCCCCCACGCTTCCTTCTGGTACTTTCGAAAAAAATTTTTTGGCACTAAGTTATAATACCATTTCATTCTCATGAAAGGTATAAAAATAAAATAAAATTATGTAAAAAATATCCAGGCTTTGCTCAATGGTTTTCTAATGAGAAAACGGCATATAAATAAACAACAACAAAGCAAAAGTTGTGCGCATCAGTGTGTGTTTGTGTGCGCCCAAGTAGTACTTGGAAAACTTGCAATCACTCTTTGGACAGAAAACATTGGCGACCATTGATTTGCTGGTTTGTTGTTGCTCTAGGTTTTCTTGACGAATATATGTAAGTAGGTACCTAGAAATAAATTAATGTATGTATATGTATGTATGTATGTTTGTTAGTGTATATGTAAAAAACCTTGAGTTACTGTTTTGTTTATGAAAGTTTTCTTCGGTCCACTCTCGTGCATCTCTTTTAGAATGTGCGTAGGTACTTGCGTTTGTGGTTGAGTT
The DNA here is from genome assembly GCA_960531455.1 of Urophora cardui. Classification (NCBI taxonomy): domain Eukaryota; kingdom Metazoa; phylum Arthropoda; class Insecta; order Diptera; family Tephritidae; genus Urophora; species Urophora cardui. The sequence continues at coordinate 2,478,657 of OY482670.1, forward strand.
CAGCGAGTTTTGAGCTCTTGTTTTTTTTTTTTTTCTTTTTTTGATTTTTCCTCTTTTTGTTTATGAAGTGACCAAACTTTTTTTTCCTCCTTTTTCATGCTGTTAATTTTTTCCTAAGTTTCTTCAACTGGAAATTTTAAGGCAAAACAGTTAACAGTCGAATGATTTTGGTCAAAAGCAAAAGTAATAAACAAGCGGCCCAAAAGTTGGCATTGACGATGGAGTATGCAAAATAATTTTCTCACACAAATTAGTAAAAAAATGAAATGAGAAGTTTGAGATTTTAATGATTTCTTTACATTAAGTTTGCTTGAACACAATTAATTTATTTTTATTTTTTATTTTATCTTATTTTCTTTTTTGAATATTGCAATGTAAGCAGTAAATAATATTAATTTATTAACTCGAATAATAGAATGGTATCGCAGCTCATTCTTGCTCTCCACACTTAACTTTTCTTACTGTTGTCCCTAATCATCATTTCTATAATTTTCACTCTACGTCATCTAGTCCTAGTTCTGAGCTTTGCAAAATATGTATACCATAATGTTATTGATGCACATGCAGCAGCACGTCTGTTACTAAGATATGAGATTTACGAACAGATAACACTGTCCTCCCCGCGTACTTCCCTTTTGCACCAGAAGCGTGATATGCCAAAAAAATCTATAATCGAATTGCTTTCCATTGCCGCGGCGAATTAAAGCTCAGCAAATGAGTTGCAAAGCGAAACCCAAACTAAAATGCTTTGCTAGAGCGCGGAGATCGTAGATCCATAAATGTAAGTAGCTATGTAGATATGTATGTAAATTGACATTCATATTCAAATTTTCTAAATTATTACTTTGAAATATTAAACCCTTTTACGATTTCGTACGTCGCACAATATTTCACCGGAGCGACAGACGTCAGCGTCCTAGACAAACTCACACAAACACAAACATGTACGACGAATTTGCATACAAAAAAAATGAGGGTGCATGTGACCCTGACAGACGCGCGACTGACTGTGCCACACTCAAATGAAAAAAAAAATTACAATTTGAATACAAAAAAAAAGAAAGAATCAGTGAGCGTTGGGTACGCCGCCCAAAACTTGCATTAAATTGTGCTGCACAAGAACGAACGAGCACGCAAAGGAAAGGGTGTTTTTCGCTGGCGCGTGGATCTCGTGAGACTAACGCACAGCCCGTAATTGCCACTGATACCCGTTGAAAGTAATTTGCATACTAACGTTTTTTTTGTGTAGATTTTTTATTTACGTACTTTTTTTGTAGATTTTTTTTTGTACATGCATTTTTTGCCTCTTTGATTTGCATTTTTAACTCTTCCGCTTTGGACGGTGTTAGGTAAATGGAATGTTCAATGCAGGCAGCAGACTTTTATGCGGCAATGCGGTACTTTCACTTAATACATTTTTCCTTTGTTGTATTTTTTTGCTGTCGCACTTTTTTGTCTTCTTTATTTTAGCGTCAGACTTTTTATGTAGGTATTTTTTTTGTTGTGTCGCGTGCTCACCCAAAAGCCGTTTAAGGGTTAACCGTCGTCAGGCAGGCAAAGCAAAAAATCTCCACCCTACAAGTTGTGCGTGTACCGTTGTTGCCAGCTTTCACGAAAACCAGCTGCAATCTTTCGTATATTTTTTTTCTCATTGCGCAGTCGGTATGCAAATATTTGTTAGAATAATAAGGGTATTCATTTAAGAGTATAAGTTTATAAAGTGTAAATTTCTATCAGTTTACACACACTGTTATATGAACGCACCTAATAATTTTTTTTCGTAAACTTGTCATCAGCTGTGCTATTGTCAAAATTTATTTAAAACTATATCTACATATATTAAAGACATATATTAAAATATGCCAAAAATAAGTGAGAAATCCAAATTAAAACGACTTTACAAGGAAATTTTTGTAAATGACTTACTGATGCTAGAGGTTTCTGTTGCGCAAGGTTGCTTTTTTCGAGTTTACAGCGTTTACACACTGAAATGTGCGCGTAAATTTCTCAACCATGCGTAAATGATTTTCCATACAAAATTTGACAGTTCGTTTACAAACTATAAATTTACAAGTTTACACACTTTACGAGGCATTTATAAGGTTAAATGAATACCCTTAATATGTTTGTATGTCTTCGCAGCTTTGAAATTGTCAAGCTGCACAAGTCGGCAAGCAAAAAAAAAACGTGAAAAAGTGAAAGAGTGGAAAGTGACGGCTGTACACACAAGCAAAAAATCTGAATAATATTTTTTGGAAACCTAATACGCTAGGAAGCCCGGAAATTTACCCTTAAATTATTTGCTGATTGATCCAACTGCTCCTCTAAGCGCCTTTTTTTTTGTAAACTTCGTGCCTAATACGCCAGCGGTTTTTCTAATAATTTAATTATTTTTTTTTTTTGGGCTGCATAAAAAAGGTTTTTTTTTTCATAAAAAAAAAGGTGTCAAGCGTGCTCCGCCGTTTCATTAGTTCTCAACAACAAGTCAAGAGGCGGCTTTTTATACATTCTTTGCTCTTTCACAACTTTTCATTACTTTTTTTCAACTTTTACAGCATTTTTTTGGAAAAGGAGTTGTATTTTTTAGGAGCGCTGGCTGACTTAGCTTTCATTGTTGATATTTCCGGATAAAATGTTTGTTCAGGTTTCAGATTTCTCGCGTAGTTCAAGGATTTTTTTGTGGATTTCGGTCAAATATTTCAGGAAAAACGCAAAGGGTAGAGTTGTATTTGAGAGCTGCGATCTTCCTTTAATTTCAACTTGATATACATAGGTATGTATGTGGCTGAACTTGTAGGCTAAAAGCAGAGGTCAAAACTGAGTGATATACATACATATACATAATTTTATACATACATTATAAATTAGCAATTTCCATCTTTTTTTTACCCGAAAATAAACAATGATTTTGTTAAATTCTTAATAAGTCAGCGACGGCTCAATAAGTTTTATTTATAATCATTTGAGTGCCATTAACGATTATCAACAACTTACATAAGTACAACGAATAAAAGTTTATTCACATTTTTTATTAATAAATTGTACATACATATCTACTTACTATCTATTCATTGCTGCCCAGTTGAGATCCACTTGGAGTTTGTGGTTTGCCTAATTAATTAATTCCGAGTGTCCGTTCAGGTGCTATAATTTCCATCAAATTGAATGAACATGTTTTAGGCACATATTTCTATGTACATACATATATTAATTATTACATATTTACACACACTTACCTAGTTACTAAATGTGTGTAGTAGTTGTTGTTGTTGCTGCCCCCAGCATAAAAACCAAATAACTTTCGTCCGATTTCCGTTTCCGCTTTACTACTTCACGTTGTTTGCTTTTTGCTTTCTTTCATATGTGTAAACTTGGAAAGCAAACAAAGTACATACATATGTACATATGTACATAGGTCATAGAGTGTGTATGAAAAATGGAGTGTTTTGGTGTCTAAGCACAGGTTCATACATATGTACATACATACATGAAAATTTTCTTCCGTTACCAAATGAAACCAAAAGTGGGAAAGTGTGAAAGTTCTCAATGATCGCTTAGCTTTCGTGTGAGAGACATACATACATATGTACGTATTATTCTTCTTTACCTATTCAATTTATTTGCAAACTCGCTGCTCGAAATTAGAAACAACAAGTAAGGAAGCCTAAGTTCGAGTGGAATCGAACATTAGATACTCAGCTGTATACTTTCATTGTTTGTTTGCGTTTGTTCGATATAGGGTGTATTTTATATAAAGCGAGTGCCGCATAAAGTGGGCGTAGCCACGCCCGTTTTCAACATTTTTATCAGTCATCCAACTACGCATATGAATATTATTCTTTGTGCAAAATTTCATTCCTTTATGACTTCTAGTTACAAAGAAGTCTTGTTATAAATTCCCAAAGGGTGTTCCAGAAATATCTTTGTTAAAAAGTAGGCGTGGTCATAAACCGATTTCAATAAATTTTTGCGTGTCTATTAACACAAGTCATAAAAGTGTATAAACCAAGTTTCGTCATAATACCTCAATTATTTGTCGAGTTATGGGCTCCGAAATCTCGTTGATTCCTTTGTCTGAAAAGAGGCGGTGCCACGCCCATTTTCCGAAATTTTTCTATTTTTTGTTTCCGATCTATTGTAGAACTCATGCCACAAAATTTCAATGAATTATCTTTATATTTGACAAAGATATCGCTTAAAATGTTTTTATTAGTCCACTTTATGATACACATATATAAAAGTGGGCGCGGTCGTCAACCGATTTTGGTAAAATTTTGAACATGTATTACTACAAGTAGTGAAAGTGTATAGACCAAGTTTCGTCATAATATATCGATTATTTGTCGAGTTATGGGCTCAGAAATCTCGTATATTCCTGCTTCTAAAAGGAGGTGGTGCCACGCCCATTTTCCAACATTTTTGTATTTTTTGTTTTATGTCCATAGTTGGACACCTTCCATAAAATTTCAATGATATATCTTTATATTTGACAGAGATATCGCTTAAAATGCTTTTATTAGGTCACTTTATAATACCCATATATAAAAGTGGGCGTGGTCGTCAACCGATTTTGGCAATTTTTCGTCCAAACATTTGCCTAGGTAAGTACATCACGCCTACCAAATTTCATCGATATATCTTCAACAGTTTCTGAGTTATGACTCATAAAACTTTCAATGTTTGCCCCTTAATAAGTGGGCGTGGCACCGCCCATTTTCCAAAATTTCACCATATTTCTTCATAAGGGCCTGAGCTCAATACGTGTGTGAAATTTTATCACTCTAGCTCTATTAGTGACTGAGATACAAAATTTCCGATTTTTACTATATAGGGGAGGTGGGCGTGGTCATGGTCCGATTTCGCCCATTTTCAATACCATCCGTTCCTGTCTTGATACCAACTTACATTTCAAATTTCATCAAAATATCTAAATTTTTGCGCGAGTTATCGTGCTCACAGACGGACGGACGGACAGACGGACGGACGGACGGACATGGCTCAATCGATTTCTCTTTTCACCCTGATCATTTTGATATATATAAGTCTATATCTATCTCGATTATTTCATTCTGTTACAATCCACCGTTAGGAAATCAAAACTATAATACTCTGTGTACTAGTACAGCTGAGTATAAAAAGCTTGTTTTTCCATTTTAAGTGAAATTGATTAGAGTTTGGTTAAGTTTGCGATTAATTTGTGATCTTCGGAAAATTTAGATAATTTGTTATGTAACAAATTCCGTGAAGCGGTATTCTCATTATACATACATACATATGCAATAAATATCTAGTCGCTAAAAAGGTGAGGGCAAACTACTAATTAATGCACTTATCTTCTTGTTCTATTTCTTATTCTACTTTTTTTTATGGAAACTTTTTTTGGAGGGGGATTTTGGAAACATACCACTTTTTATTGAGAGCGCATGCATTCGAATGAGAATTGCCAGCCATTTTAAATGTTTACACTATGCAAATAAAATGGAAACTGTGCTATAAGTCCTTCCTCTTCTTCTTCTGCTTCTTTTAATTTTTAACCCTTTCATTATGTATGTATGTATGTACCTAGTATGCAAACGTGTTGTTGTTGTGTGGTGATATGCAAATGAGATGGTGAAAGAGGGAGGATGAGTGACCACGCAAGCTGAATGGCAATGGAATAAGTGAAAAATATGAAATGAAGTTTCTAAGGCGTATGTATAATGGCCGCCGATAAGCGCACGGGTGCAAGGTGTGATTCGAGATAATTTAAATGCTCAACTTTTCGAAGGTGTGCTTTTGGCAATCTGCTGATGGCTATTTTTCGATATTTTTTTTTTTCAACACGTTTCATTTGCATAGCACTTGCTTCTGGCCCCTCACCGAAATTGGACACAAAAGCGAAGCCTTGTAGAGCCATTAAGTACGAGTAATGGACACCTGCGCCTAAGCACGAGGAATGTAGCGCCATTTTGTTACATGTACATTAACAAAAATCTAAAATCTCCGATTACTTGCAAGTAATCAGAATATATTTCATTTAAATTTTTTGTCTTCTTTTTTGTTTCCTTTAAAAAACAAAAAGATAAAATTTAATGCATGCAAGAACACGTTTCATATTCCGATGGCAACCAAAAGGATAATGGAGAAAATGGGAAAATTTAGTAAGCTTTTCGGTAAACTGCGCTGTAAGTGGATTTTTCCTGCCATCTTCGTTTTATGCTTTGTTTTAATTTTCTGCTTTTGTTTGCCTCCTTCTTTGGCGATCAGTTATGCCAGCGCCATTTTAATTGGACTCGAATATTTATTGTTCAAAGGCCATTAGGGAATTAATGTGATATGATTCATTTTTATTTTTAGTTTTTTTTTTCCTTTTTACATAGAAATTTAAAGCTTAACATAAAACTAAAGATTTTCTGCGTGTTTTTCTAGCCATACATACTTCTTTAAAAAAACCTCCTCGCTTTATTGTGGTGTGAGTCACGCGCTACTTTCTCATTAAGCATTTGCCACTTTAAAGCCTCCTCATTGTAATTTCACTCATTACACGCATTTTCTGTTTTCTTATTAGCGTTCAACCATTTGCTACACATGTTCATAAGCGTAGATAAGTATTTCACTTTGTTGGAATTTTGTATATGCAAAATAAGGGAAAGTCAAAGTGTAGATACCTAAAATTCTTATTTCTGCCACTTCGTTTCGCTTGGCTTTCGCATTAAAAGGGGTTGCTTTTCCTTTATTTGGCTCAAGACTTAAGAAGCACGACTTTTTGCTACTCGTACTGCTACACGAGGCACTTAACGTTTTATAATGAACGTAGTTGTTGTTGTTGTTGTTGTTGTTGAAACATGCGCTGCTTATTAAAATTACAAAATTACGCGGGCTTCTCTTAGAAATAACGCCGATGTCGATCTTTGATTACAAAACGACGCGTCGACACCCCGACCACCAAAAATAAAAACAAGAAAGTCAGAAGAAATACGATGGAGTGAAAAAGAGCGTGAGTATAATGACAAGCGCTGGCAGCGGCAGTGGCAGAGACAGTGGCAGAGACAGCAGCGCCGATAGCAAGACGTGGCAGCTTAAAAACGTATAATTGAACTCATTTGAATGTAGCAAATAAGCGGAGTTGGCGTATAGCTACGTATTACGCCTTTATGTATGCAATGAATTCCTGAATTTTTAAGTCTACAATTCTGTCTGTATACTTACGAATCGCTCATTAAGCAGAGGCGGAAGAATAAAGAAAACTAGGTATTTGATGAAAGTACCCAATAAACCAAAAGGCTTGAGAATAATATTATAACAAGCTTACAAATATAAGCGTTAAACTTGAGGAATGTTCGTGTAAAGTATTGAAAAAGACTTAAGGATAATTGTAGAAAAATCAAAACGGCACCCTTTTTATAAGCTTACAAATGTAATTGTAGAAAAATATTACTTGTGAAAGCTTGTTGTAAGCTTATAAATACAATTGTATGTATAAATAGTAGAAAAAAGAAAAAAATAAATTTTTATTTCCATTTTTCTTTTCATTTTCTTTCCTTCTTCACTTTTACTTCAATGTTCTTTATATTATATTCTCCTCCTGTTTCGAACCATGACATCAACCTGAACGGTATCATATAGTAGGACATTCAACATTATATTGAATTTTATTGAGGCTTTTATACTTCCCTTTTCCGAAACAGGAATAATGAATTATATGAATCATTGTAAAACCAAAATTTAAAAAAATTTTACAGCAAGCTTAAAACAATCTTATTTTAATAGTTTTTTAAGCTTTCATTGCAAGTGTAAAGTAAGCTTATTGTAATATTGTTTTCAAGCTTGTGCTCCTCAATTATTACAATCATGCTTGTGAATAAGCTTACAATTAAGCTTATAAAAACTGTATTGCAATAAGCTTACAATGGACAGTTGTTATAAGCTTGTTCTCAATACTATTACATTTCGCTTGCTTCCTGGTTTGTTGGGTAGCTAAGGTAAGGTAAGTAAAAGCAGCATCAATTACAATAACTTGCTTGTGTGTATGTATGTATGTATATTTCTGTGTGTATGCAAATATATAATGGTAGATAAGAGACACACATTATGCCTTCTTATACGCAACGCTTCTTGATGTTGCTAATGTAAAAACAGAATGAAAAGTAAAGAACAAATGTGTATGTACAGTAGTGACAACAGCAACAACGTCTGTTACAGCAATCAACTAACATTATAGTCGATGTGGGCGACACGGCTGCTGGCTGTTCTTTGCGACATTTGTGAAAAATTAACTGATGGGGGTACTTTCGAGAATACGAGTAATATGCTTTTATAAAATAAAAAGAAAGGAAAATCATAATTTCTCATTACATGAATTTTATTTGCATGGGAGACGCAGAGGACGAGAAGGAGTACAAGGCCTGTGGCAGCGAAAAGCCTTTGCTTTTAAATGAAGACACGCGTGTGGCAGAAGGAGGCGGAAGATAGGGCAGCGATTGACTTTTCACCGTAGCAAACATTGCAAACTGATGAAGAAAATGTTGTAACTAAAATAGTTGGACTAGAAAATGCGATGGGTAATTTGTAGAGCTCGGAAAAATAGGTGAAATAAAGCGCCTCAAAATATGCTCCTTTTTTAAATTTTGTGTGTTTTCAGTGGCGGGATTACAATTTAAATATAAAGGGGTGCCATATTGGTATGGTGGGTGAAGATTTTATAAGAAAAGTTCTTAATCATGTTACACAAATTTACAGTTTGAATAAACATACAGTGGTGTGTGCTGAAATAAAGCCAAAGAGGGATATAGTTTCTTTGACATTTTTACTGAAAAAAAGTATGAAGAACACTCGTACGTCTTGCGTTTAGAAAAAAAAAGTTTATTTCAATTTTGTATTTTGTATTTTTGTACATCGTCAAGCTTTTTGAAAGCAAAACAAAACTAGCTGTAATGAAAATAAAATTTGGGAAAATTAAGTAAATTATGGCATAGTTAATGTAAATTAACCGTCTAGACGATTCTGGCTGAGTCCAACAGAGCGCGCCAATTGCTTCTGTTTCGTGCAGCATGGCGCCACTTGGGAACACCTAGGGAGGCAGCATCGCTGTCCACCTGATTTTGCCAACGCAGTGGAGGTCTCCCTTTTCTTTTGCGTTCAGCGGGTTTCGATAGAAATGCTTTCTTGGCCGGAGCGCCTTCGTCCATTCTCACGACATGACCTGCCCAACGCAGCCGCTGGATCTTTATTCGCTGAAGTTAATGTTCCAATAACTCATAAACAAAAATGCAAAACCGAGAGAAATTTGCATTTTTACATATATGGAATTATGCCGAGTATCCAATTGGAAAAATGTAAACACTGAAATGGTCATAAGAAAAAATAGGAAAGTTGAAATCAAGTTTTTTTTTTACCTAAAATATGCAAATGTTTAAAGTCAGAACACTACAAATTAAAAAGCTGTATTATATATTCCATTTGCTTATATGCCTCATTTTCATTCAATATATATTTGGTTTGAAACTGTGATTGTTTTTCCTTCACGTGCGAATATTTTGTCTCAAATTTAAGCGAGTCACTACAAATTTTTAATTTTTTTCTTTATTCTTTATAATTATATATTTATTTATTTTTTATTTATTATACTTTATTTATAATTATTCTTTATTATTATATTTATTTATTGTAGCTTTCTTTGCAATTTTTCACGTGCAACCTATAAAAAACCTTAATAATTTATTTTTCTGGCATCCTAGTAAGCACAAAATCCAATTGCATTCACGGGGGGCCTAGACACGAACTGACCCCACCCTTAAACTTGCCACTGGCTATGCTCGCAAACATTACGTAGCATAATTTGAGGCGTTTGATTTTCACCTATTATCCGAGCTCTAGTAATTTGCAAGAGTTTAGTTACATATATATTATTTGACAAGGTTTCACTACAGAATGGATCGAAATGAAGAAACGTGTACTAAGATTATACATAGGGAATCGAAAAGAATTTTATTCTATATTCGTCAAAAAAATTAAAAAAACATATCGTTTTGTACTTAGTTTGATATAAAAACGCCTTTCAGCAAGCTGTACATTCGTTCATTGTAGGTACCTACGCAGTTCCCATGTGAACTATCAATTTAACCCCAAGCTCTCACTCAACAATGGCAAACCTTCAACCCTTTGCCGCAAAGTAAAGTTATTCTCTTTGTTCTTCATCTTTTTTTTGCAAAAAAATACACACAATTTTTTTGTTAATTCAACCCTTTTTGCTGCTGAATTTGAATGTCTCAACCAATCCGATTTGTGTCTTTCTCACACATTGTTCTCTTATTTAACCCCTTTCATGTTGATTGCCTTTGAGTGGCTACTTCAGTACAAAAAATATTTCAAGCAAACGGGGTTGAAATGTAGGGATAATTTAAAAAAAAAATGTTAAGCAGCGATTGCCTTGTATACATACTCTCGGGATTTTAACTTAGTTTCTAAAACTTGTTTGTGTAATTAATTTTCACTCTACGGCGCCTAAAATTATGCAACAGCACAGCAAAGCACTCTTACACTGTGTTTGCTTCAGTACAATTTTCTCATTTTCATTGAAACCCCGCGTAATTCACATAAATGAATTATTACGCAATTTTAGCGCAAATTAAAACATTGTAATAAATAGCAAAAGTTATGCAAAAACACAGACAAAAGAGCAACATTGTTAAAAGGAGAAGAAAGGTAAGAAGCCATTGATGTTGATGAAGTTGAAAAAGGCAAAGCTTAGCAGCGTAAAAGTTTTACAATTCAAAAGCAGCAGGACTTGAAGGACTTCCAAAGCAGTTCGAAGGAGTTCAAGAGGAGTGTCGTAAAAGTATTTTTGGCGCACACAAAACGTCTTTGAAGCAGGATTTTAGGAAATGCGTGCTTAAAAGGGAATTTTTAAAATATCATAAATTTACTACAACAAGCCTTCTTTTAGGTAGAAACGTATAAATGAGCATGTATGTAGCTATGTAGCTGTATGTATATATGTGTGTGTTTTTGTGTGTAAGTGAGGTTGTAATTAAAATATGTAAGTGTAAATCCGGCAATTACAGTTTTAGGCATCAAATAACCGTTTTTTTTTTTTTTGTTTTTTTTTCTTATGACAATGCACTGCAAAGGGAAGAAGCAGAAGTTTGTTAATCTGCAATGACACACCTGCCAAATCATAGCGTTTGCGACGTTTTATTTATACATATTTCTTTTTGTTCATGTAATCTTAGATAAATTGCTGATTGAGACGAGCGATTGGGGCATCTTTTTTTTCTGTTTTCGTTTTATTTTTTTAAAGTTATGGCACAAGACAAGATGGAGACGAGAGAGTGTATGTATAGCGCGTACTACTGTAAGAGCATGCGATTGTTTGTATGAATATCTAGAAAACAGAACATTTCAGTAGCTGACTTTGGTATTATACATGTTGCTTGTTTTAAAACTGATTAAGACGACATTACAATTAAAGCACTTTTAAGTAAAAAAAAAAGTTGTATGAATCACTTTGTCTAGGCAACTCTGCAGTTTTGAAAAGGCGCTGCCATTGTGAATAATAACAAGTGAATCAACTTCGACACTTATCATTCACAATGGGAGTTGCTCTGTTCTCTCAGCAGCATCAATATTCCAGTTCTACGTGCATAAGTGACCAATGCCTCTTCGGCTGTGACAATTTCTAACTGTGAAACCCTTAAATTAAATACCTTTAACTTAATAAAAAATAAGCAAAATTACATCTATACTAATTATATAAAATTGATTGTATGGAAAATGTATGTAACGCGATAACTCAAAAAGTACTGGACCGATTTTAATAATTCTTTTTTTAAAATGTCACAAATGGTAAATTCTCGAGAACCATGTACATTTTTGTGCGAATTTCTAAGACTTTAATACCTTTTTCCCGGTTTTAAATTTCGAAAAACTTAAAAAAGCGCAAGCATAGACAGATTCGTTTGGTCATTTGCCGTGTTCAGTGGAGGCGTCGCAGTCGTGCCAGGCAGCGCAGCGTAGGCGACTCATATGTTTGTTTTTGCACGGTTTGTTGTTTGTCTCGGTGACAATAAAAAACCTGTTTATGCATGCATACTATGCTATAACTCAAGAACGCCTGCACCTACACCTGCGATATTAGCATCAAATGAAAGGTATTGAACCGGACTTCAACACAGAGTTCTTTTCATTGTGATGCCTAGACATCCTCCCCAGGTATGGGCTAAAATGTGGACCCGGATTACTCCGGAATTTGGTTGAACGATATTGGTATGAAATTAAAGGTATTGAGCAGGGCTTTAACACAGACCTATTTTCATTGTGATTTCCATGACGGGTCTTCTGATATGGGTCAAAACGTGGAACCGGATAGCCCTCGAATATTTCTGAGCGATATTGCTACCAAATGAAAGGTCTTGATGAGGACTTCGACGTAGAATTATGTTATTTGTGATACCTGAGCCGGGTCCCCAAATATGGGTCAAAATGTGACCCCGGATTAACCCGGAATGTTTCGGAACAATATTAGAATGAAATGAAAGCTTTTGAACAAGGCTTTTACATGGAGTTCTATTCATAATGATTCCTAGACCGGGTCCCCAGATATGGGTCAAAATGCGGACCCGGAGCTTTTTGAGCGATATTGGTATGAAATGAAAAGTGTTGGGAACGGTTGCAACATAGAGCCGTAGTGATTGGTAGACACGGTCATCAAGTGGACCCAGATAGCCCCGGAATAACTAAACTTAACTTAACTTGGCTTCACTTGGCTTGACTTGAATTGACTTGACTTGATTTGAATTGACTTGAATGGACTTGACTTGATTAGACTTGACTTCATTTGATTTGACTTGAATTGACTTGACTTGACTTGGTTTGAATTGACTTGACTTGAGTTGACTTGAATTGACTTGATTTGAATTTACTTGAATTGACTTGATTTAAATTTACTTGAATTGATTTCAATTGACTTGACTTGACGTGAATTGGTTTGAATTGACTTGAATTGACTTGACTTGAATTGATTAGACTTGACTTGACTTGAATTGACTTGACTTGAATTGACTTGAGTTGACTTGAATTGACTTGAGTGGAATTGACTTGAATTGACTTGACTTTGGTTAACTATATTCCTCATTGCGAAGCAACGGGTATTTGCTAGTTTTATCTAAAACAATAACTATTTTTAAAGGATTATTATGCATGAAGTGGCATTCGAGACAAGCAACCAACACCAACACGCAAGCGAACGCGCGCACTGAAACTATTCAGAAGACAAAAACAATGATTGATTTGATTGATCGATCGATTCTCTCGGCAATGAAACGAAACGAAATCCTCAGCATGCGCTGCATTTTCGCTGCATTTTTGTTGGTGCTTCGCTTATGTGTTGCATGCATTCGCTTTGTTTTTGAGGCGCACCGCCTGCTATTTTGATATTTAACGCTTATTACGGCATTTATGTACTTAGTATTTTTTTTTAGTTCGAGATTTCGCTCAATTACGAGCCGCACTTACGGTTATTTTCTCCTAATGCCTTCAACTTTAAAAAAAAAAAGAAAAAAAAGAAAAAAAAAAACAGAAGAAAAGCCATTTCAATAGCAAGCGCATTGCATTGCATCTTTCATGCCTGACATATCCTTTCAGATGCAGAGATTGAATGCACGCATGAATGAATGAATGATTTCTTTTGCTTTTATTTGAATTTTCTATGAAAATACAAGATTTTGTGACATCTTTTGCCAAAATAAGAAATAAAAAACAAAAAGGAAAGCAGTGGCTGCGCATTGTTGTTGTTGTTGCACTCAAAGGACACAGGTAGCGTAGCGTAATTGTAGTGTGCCAATATTGTTGTTGTGCGTACATTTTTTGGGTGTCCTTTTACATAATCGCCAACAAAAAAAAGCAATAGACAAATGTTGCAACGACAACGGTGGCGGGGGCAGTTGTCATAGCAGTTGGGCCTCCAAAAAAAATTCCAAAAAAAATATTAAATTCTTGAAGTGAAATTGTGTCATTTCATGCCAGAAAACGGAAGGCAACGCAGCGCTTGGCAGCACAACAATAGTAAAGATGCACGTTGAATTTGTCGCAAAATGCTCATACCCACTCAGCTCAGCTCAGAAAGGAGGAAAGACATGCGTTGGTGACGTTTGGCCGTTGCAGCTGGTGCTCCGCTCAATTTACTCCGTTTTGTAATTATCAATTTTTTGCGCAAATCCTGCGTAAAGGATACAAAAATAACAGAGAAAAGGAGAAAAGTAAATCTTCTCGTATGTCTTTAGCTTTTGTTAAATGTGCAGTTATTTTCTTTTTTTTTTTAATAATATTCTTTTTTCTATTTTTGTAAGAACATTTTCAAGGATGTTTGTTTATGATTAGCAGCGCAAACAGTTAGCATTTTGTAGTTAAATTTGATTTTGTAAGAATTTACGGGTTTTAATTGCTCAATAGCACTCAAAAAAGTGATTGGATTTGAAAAAAAAAAAAATTACGACAATAAAATGAAAATGCACCGTTAGAGGGAGACATGCAATTATTTTGATATTTTAACTGTACCTCGTTGTCTTTTGTGTTGTTGTTTTGTGCATCTCTTTGATACTCTTTATTCTGATTTATTTTTGTCTCAAGCTAACGATTTTTGATGTAAGATTTGAAAAAAAATTTTAAAAATAAAAACCTGAATTAATCAGGAATTAAATCTACAAAATTCTTAATAAAGTCTTATTAAATGCATTGTATCATATCATCGATAGATGTGTTATGTATGTTTGTACACTTTCGCACATTCAGTGAACTCGTTTTTGGTTTTCGAGCAAAATACTTTTTCCCGCTTGTAGTTTGAGGCGCAAAAGCTGTGTTATTTCAACGAAAGTGTGTCCTCCTTCCCAACATTGTGTGTTTGTGACATGTGCTTCCCAGAGAACCACATAAATAATACGGAAGAATATGGAATCCTGTCGCATACGAGGGTGGCTTAGCGACTTTTTTAGAATGGTCATACAAAATCTTTAAATATTGTTTTCTCTTGTATGATTCGTTTGAGCAAATCTTTAACTACTTTAACTTTAGCTTTATTTATAAATGTACTATGAAGAGACTTAAGCGATGCCGTCGAAAAGGGCTTCGATTTAAATAGCGATTCTTCTACTCTAAGAGAGAAGTACCTACACGCACAGCAAAAGTTTCTTTAGTTAATTGCACTCAGAAAAAAAAATCATCAACACGATTCATGTAAAATTAACACGATCGATCTTTACACATAGAACAGCAACAATTTTTTCAAATTACACGAAGTTTGAAACATGATTTTGGCTTTGTAAATGTCATCTGAAAATTTGGTAAATTCAACCAAATTTTATTGTTGATACAACATGAAGAAATTTTAAAATATACAAGATGATTCAAATATAAAATTTTATTCCTAAATGCCATTTGGAATTTGGTTTATTTAACATGATGATAGTGCCAATATAAACTAAAAAAAATGTTAGAAAAATGACGTCCCAATTTTAGTGTTAATACAACATGAAAACAAATGTTAAAACAACAAGAACCACAATTAAACATAAAAGTTGGTTGATATAACACGAAACAATGTTCAAACATAAACGTCATTTGGAATTTTGGTTTATTCAACACGATGATAGTGTCAATATAATTTAAAAAAGTGTTAAAAAGAACGTCAAAACTATTTTGAAACATACACAACTTTCTCAACGGTTGAAGTTCTGCTGTTCGTGCAAAACACAAACTATTATTATTTTTTTTTTTTTCACAAAAAGAAAATTTTGTGCCGTGGCAATGATGGGAGTTTAGCATCATTGGCAGTACGTGATTTATTTATATTTTTTTCCATTTATATTATTAGTTCGCAGGTAAGTTAAAAGTGGGTTGCATTTTTGTTACTAAAAGTTTTTAATGTTCAATATTTTCTTTTTCCTCTTCATAGTTTGCAATTTTTACCACGAAGAGATGTTTAGCGAATGGAGTCTTTCACGCAGAATGTGGTGCATATACCGGTGCAATAGCGGCCAAACATTACTCGGTGCCAGTGATAGTAAGTACTTTCAATTTGGTCCGTTGTGCAGGTGATCTACTCGAATATGCTTTATTGATCTGATGATTATATATTTTATGTTTTATATGTTTTTTTATTAAATAAAAATAAATTGTAAAATCAACAAGACTTTCTAGTTAATTTAACAATAAATTTAAAGTAAAATCAAAAAGATGTTATTGTTAATTCAACAGGACCATTTCGTGTTAATTTAACCAGCTTAAATTGTAACATTAACTAGTTAAAATTGTAAAATTAACAGGAAGACTCAATACTTTTTAGTGTTAATTCTACAGTTGTCATCCTGTTAAACTAACACTTGACAGTAGTGTTAAATTTACACGATTACATGATGGCATACATTAAGCATCGTGTTGAAAAAAATTAACCACAAAATTTGTTGATTTTTGGTTGATTTCACACTATTTTCTTTCTGGGTGTGCTTAGAAGAGACACATGCAACAGCTTACTGTTACTCACGTTGCCGTTGTCGTCCTTTGGAGACTCACCTTAGTAGCTGGACGGAAATTCTATTATTGACTTGAAACAAATATTTTGAAAACATACAAAAGTTGAACGTAGTTGTATGTGCTGAAAGCGCGTGAAGATAAATGACCACGAAATTAATTAAGTTGTTAATTTCGCATTAGACAAATAAATTTAATGTTGAAAGAAGATGTTGGCGGTGAGTGGGTGGGGATGTGCGTATGGGGCGGACATGTGGGTGAATATGTGGGATGGCCACAGTTTATGAGGCAACACACACGGCGATTGTTTGTTGGAGTGGAGCACGTATTTTTTCAAACTTCATACATACAAAGATACAGGCGTAAAAATGTATATGTACAAAAGAAATCAGAGTTTCTTATGTTGCTTTACTTTATGCAATAATAAATGGATTGGCTAAAACTTGAATATAACACTAAAATATGCTTAAATGTGTGCTGTTTATAACTTTCAGCTTGGGTTAATTAGTTATCTGAAGAATGTATAAGTGTTAACGATCATACTTTTACTAAGTAGGTATATTTAAATGGGGCTTGTTGCTCTTTCAGAAGGTATTGCTTTGTGTATCTAAAATTTAATAGACTGGCCAGCAAGCCAATCATGTATTTGTAGAAGAATGCTTAGAAGTTAAGTTAAGTAAGAAATATAATTTTTAGAAAAACTCTCAACAAAAACATAATTTTTCGAATTCACATACAAACGTGTAAATAGGAAAGCTAACATGGCATCTTCTGGCCCACCTTATATGCTCCCCACGAAAATTTGTTTTCACTATTCATAAACATACTACGTATACATGGCTCATGCTTGGATTTATGTATTATTTATGTTTAATTTATAGAGTAGATATAGAAAAAATATTTGTTGTTTTTTAAGTTGACATCGTTAACACATTAGAAGAGGAGCTCCGCATATACAGAGCTGTCATTTGTTGTAGTCACGTAATGGAGACGCTAGGCCCACTACACAGCCTCAACCCAATATGTGAATTACCTACAGTCGCTTTTTATAACCAACGTGTTCCTCAATTTACCATTTATTTAAGTACATACATAAAACTTGCAGCTGGTTATATTGCGCTTTTAGTTACCTGAGCTTAAACATTTCTACTTACTAGATAGGTAATTGATCATAAAAATTTTATAACACACATTTATTCATCTTTTCATTTATGCACCACCCACCCAGCTATGAGTGGTTACAATGAATGTGTGCTTTCATATGGACATACATTAGACTGACCACAAATGCAAAAGTGCTGATTTTTTTTGCTCCCCGCGCATTTTCTGAGAGCTTGACAATAGAAAATAAGCATACAAATCTGACCATCTGTAGTGGGAAATAGCCACGCGCATTTGACCTAAAATTCAAAAATTGACCTAAAAATTATGCATGGCTTTAGAGACCAATATCTCTTTAAACAATGTTTTTCGGAGGAATAATGTAATAATCGTTTTTATACAAAATTAAACTGGGAACATATTCCCCATATGATGTTTATACCTACCGTTATCCTTTCAGGACATATTGCGTCCTTAAAGTGAAATTTAAATTTTTTTGTTTGTTAAAAAGGCAAAAATAAATATTTAAAAACTAGATAATTGTATAAACTATACATCATTTAATCATTTAGTGGCCGCTGTGGTGCAGTGGGTAGAGTGCTCGCCTGCTATGCCAGAGGTCTCGGGTTCAAACCACGGTCCGAGCAAAACACCAAAACAATTTTTCTAATTAGTAAAAATCCAATTATTGGGGTTTTTAAGAGCAGCGGTCACCTCTCGGCAGTGGGCGGCATACCCTCCGAGAGTATTTCTGCCATGAAAAAGCTTCTCACAAAAAATGCATTCGCCGTTCGGAGCCGGCATAAAACTGTAGGTCCACCCAATTAGTAGGAAAAACAAAAAGGAGCACACCTCGAATTGGGAGAGAAGCTCGGCCATAAAACTCGTCAGAGTTATAATAGCGCCATTGTATTATTATTATATTATTATATTATATTATACATCATTTAATAGGTTATTTAAAGTAGTTTTACACATCATAAAAAAAAATAAAATAAAAAAAAAACAAACAAAAAAATTTAAATTGCACTTTAAGGACTCAATATGTCCTGAAAGGATAACGGTAGGTATAAATATCATATGGAGAATATCAAGGCCGTAGCCAGGATTTCATTTTGGGGGGGGGGGATTAACTAAAAAAAAAATATTTCAAATTCAAATTACATACATATCCGCCCCGTTTGCTATGCTATGTGCATGAATAATTAGGTTTCGCTTATCACCCATATTTAATTGTTATTGCAAAATCCAATTAATTTCACCAAATTTATCTGTCAAATAAAATTTTCGTCAGCTGATTTTCAGTGCAACCAGCTACCCTGTCAAAGCTTCAGAGGGTAAAAAGTGTGAGTTTTTTACACCACTGAAGTGTACATTTTTAGAAAACGAAACCAGGGTAGCAAGTGAAAAACTTATGTAGTTTTTTACACTAAATTACCACTAGATCCACTAGCCTAATAAAACCACTAAAAAAAGAAGACATATTCTGTTTGAAGTTTTACCTTCATTTTGCAAACGAAAACGGAAAATTGAAGAGTGTAACAAAAATGCGCATTTTTTTGATGAAACGAAATCGCCATTAATTTCAATGGTAAAATTTTAAATTAAGCTCATACCCAATTAAGTTAATTATAAGTTTATGATTTTGTTAAACAATTTCTTAGACATGCCAAAAGCAAAACCGCAGTTATCTATATCTTCTGGAAAAAGGCGCCAAATTAGGTTCAGAAGAAACGGGACAGTCTCTGAACATGCAAATCGTTTAGAGAACTCACGGTTGCGTGGAATGCAGAGGAGACATGTGGCGATTCATACGAAATCAGCATTTAACTACAGACCGGATTTAAACTATATGGAACATTCTTCCTTTTCATGGGTCGTATGAGTGAAATTTGCGTTTTTTTGTAAGTCCCAAGGGCAAACATTTAGCTATATTGGGGTAGACCTTCGCAACGAGGTGTTTTCTCACGGTCAAATGTATGTCGTTCTGTCGCGAACTGGTTCACCACAAAACCAGAGTTTTCTTATACCTTGAAATGGCAACAAAACAAAGAATGTTGTGTTCACGGAAGTTTTTAATTAATGAACAAGATGTACCTTATTTTATGAACTAATTTGCCTACTAATGTACACAGAGCCAAATAATCCTCATAAAAATAAGAAGATTGTCTCTTTGAACAGCTTCGTGGCTCAAAAAGAGGACAGAAGTCAGAGACGAAGATATTTCCATAGAGATTTCTTCTTATTTTTGGAAAGTAAATCTTTTTAATTTTATTTAAAAGTATACCTTCTTACAATAAATAGAAAACTTCTTACTCAATTTTTCGAAGATATTTCCATAGAGATTTCTTCTTATTTTTGGGAGGTAAATCTTTTTAATTTTATTTAAAAGTATACCTTCTTACAATAAATAAAAAACTTTCTACTCAACTTTTCTTTACGCATTATTGTTGTCGACTGTGAACCGCTAACTCAGGTTACATATGTAGGTATATAAGACTAACTTTATAATAAATTTAATTAGATAACCTAATAAAAATAAGAAGAACGCCCTCTTTATTAATTCAAGGAGATATCCACATATATATTCGAAGATTTCTTCTTGATTTTATTAAAAAGACTATCCCATTAAAAGTAAGTAGGGATTCTTCTTAAAGAAAAACTATAGAGATATCTTCTTACTTTTGTTCTATTTTATTAGGTGGTTTTCGCTCTGTGTAGGTACCAAACGTTGTTTGAATTATTATAACTTTGAGTTTTTTGTTGTTAATAAATGTATTGTTTATAACGTTGTTTAATTTTAAAGTGTTTGCATTTCATGTAAAGGAGGGTGGTATATTACATTCCTTGCAGAAAACAAGCACAAAATATGAATGTGTAACCCATTTTTACACTCTACTCAAAGCTAAACATCAGTATATTTAATTTTTGCGGCGCAACGAAGTAAGCCGGGTACTTGCTAGTACATACATAGATACAAATAATAATTGAGACTAACTTTTTACATGATTTCTATGCTTCTAAAAAATACAATTAAGCATATTTATATTATAAAAAAATTTAATCGCATTAATTTCGGGGGGGGGGGGGATTGATCCCTGCCATCCCCCCCCCCCCCCCAGAAACGGCCTTGGAGAATATGTTCCCAGTTTCATTTTGTATAAAAATGATTATCACATTATATCATTGTTTAAAGAGATATTGGTCTCCAAAGCCATGCATAATTTTTAGGTAAATTTTTGAACTTTGGGTCAAATGCGCGTGGCTATTTCCCACTATTTTTATGCAGATCTTATTTTCTATTGTCAAGCTATTAAAAAATGCGCGGGGAGCGAAAAAATTCAATACTTTTGCAAATCCCATATGTTTTGTGGTCACTCTAACATACATACATACATACATACGTACATATGTATATCATATGTATATGCAAAGTGAAAAAGAATTGTCAGTATTACACGCAAGGCGCACACTTAATAAAATTAACTTGATCAAATCATAAGTGAAATCAGTGGCGGATTAAAGGTCCAGAGCGCCCTAGGCAGCCACTTTTTCGGCGCCCCTGTACCGACCATAAATGGCCATCATAATACTATAAATTTTAACTACCTAGTTGTTTTACACCCTAACAATCAAAATCTTTCCTCTTATAATATTAGTGTAGATGTAGATATAGATGATGTAAAAGCTTAGATAATTTGTTAATCTCTACATATAATAAAATTGTAACAGGTCGATGTCTGTACATTGCAGATATCGAGAAGAAAATGATTGGGGGAAGCATTATTAAGCCAGTAGAATCCAAATCAACCATTTTTAGAATTTTTGTCTGTCTGTCTGTCCGTATGTTTGTGGCCGTATCACTCAAAAAGTGCTGAATGGAATTTAACGAAACTTTTTTTATTGGATTGCTAGACGCTCAACTTAAAGTTTAAGGTATTATTTGTTCCGATATCTCGACCGGTTTCGGAGTTATCGGCCAATATGTGCACCAAAATGTGTTAGTACAATATGGGTATCAAACGAAAGGTGTTTATGAATGCTGCCATAAACCATTTGATTAATTTCAATACCTAAACTGGCTTCGGAGATATCTCATAAAATGTGAACCTTCTTAATCTCAAAATGCTTAATATGGCTATTTTGTTATAAGAAATAAAATAATGGCTACCTCATAAGTACACCTTTTAAAAACGGAGGAAAATTGCCCGATCTGGTTTTTTTTTTATATAATTAAAATATAATGTAAAATGTGAACTGTAAAAATATATAAGAGAAAAATAATAATCGGTGTTCTAGAGAGAAACCTTAAGTATTTAAATTGGAGTTGCCAGAAAGCTTACTTTGATTGTGACGCGTATATATGTGTATGTTTTTGTTTTTCATAATTTCTGGCATGTTGTTGAAAATTTTCCGTCGTAAAAAGATTAGGAAAGTCAAGTAATTGTTAACAAAGATATTTAATAATAAAAATTTCTGAATAAATGATGGCTCACTTTCACTGTGACTCACTGTATTCCCATCAAAACAAATTTCAACCATGGGAATTGTTGTTGCAAAAAGTGACAGGCACATTATGTGTCAATGGGAGAATGGGAAACTAAATAAACCAAATATGAAGAAGAATCGACTACAGTGTTGTATTCAAACGTAGCAAAATCTTCACAAGAAAATTGCCAAAATTCCTAATAAAATCAATTAAAACTCAAAAATATGTTAATTTTTTGTTATTATTGCTACAAATATAGCATTACAAATTCAATTCACCCAATAATTTTAAAGATTTAACGATTTCAAAATTCATTTCAATTTTTTTTTTGTAACTTTTGCACAACACTACATGGTGACAGGCACAACATGCCAAACGATCAGCTGAGTGTCGCAACTTATAGATATAAACTATGCTGCTAACTAGAGTGCTATTGTTTTTGATCACTTGTGATTGGAGTAAAAGAGACAAACCTATTTTGAATAGATAGCCAAAGTACATAAGAGAGAAGGTGATGCAAGATCACACGTACGCAAAGCCAGGCATCACTTTTCTCACAAGGCCCTTAAGAAAGTGCTGTCGACGATGCACAAAACATATGTCAGCGATGAACAACACGTGCGGTGTCAGCTGAAGCTCACTGTCCCGTAGGGTTTCAAAGTTGTACAGACCGTCGTATCGTGGATAGGCGAGTGTGCAGACCAAAATTTTGGTTTGCACTCAAGTGTGCAGAAAATGTTTGCCAGAGTATGTAGGTAGTATATATTTATTTTCTCAATAGATCTCTACATATCGTAAGATTTATTGGCAAAGTGGAGATAATGGGTCGTATTAATAAACAAAAAGCAATTGCTATTTCTCAAATTTTTTGTAATTTGTTTAAAAATTCCGAGCTCGCGCGCCCCTTGTAACTACGCGCCCCTACGCAAGTGCCTAGTTTGCCTTAGGGATAATCCGCCTCTGAGTGAAATATGTACCTACTCATATTAGACGGCCAACAAAAAAATAAAAGCAACGAATTTGACACAAAAAAAAACGGGTGGGTGGAGTGGCGTTTGGTGGCTGCAATTTCCACACACATACTCCCCATGAGCCGTGAGCCACTATGTGACATTTACAGCGTACGCATACACATTTTTTGTTTTAAGGAAATCACTACAAGAAGACATATGTACATAGTACATCCATACATACACTTTATTAATTATGCCCCCCTCTGGATTTGTGTTGTTTTTGTTTTCTTTTTTCTACAATCAATGCACATTTTGACATTTCAACTGACAATGTAACAACATCACTGTCAGTTTATGACATTTTAATTGTAATGAAAACATGTTTGATATTCTGTTTGTTATTTTTTTTTCATGCATTATCATCAAATGTAACTTGCATTTGGCTCGGTTCTGCAATGTTTCCCGGGACACACTTTTTCTTGGAGCAAGAAAAAAAGCTTTATATTCTGGTTAGATGCTTTTGAATGCTGCTTTGAACTCTATTGCGACAATTTCGGACTTTTCCAGAAAATATGTACATACATATGCGTGTAAGCACAACAGTGTCTCTTCGCCAAATTTTTATATATGTACATTTATACTATGTGCTTTTGCCTTTAGAGAATTAAAGTTGTTATAAGGTTTTTCACTTGGCCTCTATTCAGCAATTAATGCAGGGACCCAAACAGTTATAACTTTGAAAATACAAGTCCTTGAAAGACAGTTATTTTTCGACTTTTAATATATTTAAAACAAAAAAAGTCATGTTCGGACTTTTATTTTTTATGTCCAAGAATAACAGTTAAATTCGGACTTTTATTTTTTCCGGCCAAAATAAAAGCCCTTTCTAATAAAAAACGAACGCGTTCGAACGGCCTATGTGATTGAGATAAATTTGTTACCAGTCGATTCGTATTGATTTCTAGAATCGAAAAGTGTATACTTCTGTGACATTATGTTTTACTAATACTACACATTTAGCATAAACAAATATACAACCATTTATATGAGAAAATAGACCCTGCAGGGAACTCAATAACTAGTGAGCAAAATTTCTAGTTCCGAACTAGCGAAAAGGTGTCAAAGGGGAACTAGATCAATTGTAGTTAGACCCTCACCAGTTCAGAAGGAGTGAATTGAGTCACCATTATAAGACACACTTTGATTTGTATGCACTTTCGAAGTGACAAAAATTCTATGAAAATTTTTTAAATTTTCGTTCAAATGCCGTCGGCTTTGTATATTTCTGAAATTCTCAGATGTTTAGTGAAGCATTTCATATAAAGAGTTTTCTCTTTGCATCTTGTAGGTATGAAATGAAATATTCCCTAAATATCCGATACCTCAGGCTTATTTTTATACTCAGCTGTACTAGTACACAGAGTATTATAATTTTGATTTCATAACGGTGGATTGTAACATAATGAAATAATCGAGATAGATATGGACTTATATATATCAAAATGATCAGGGTGAAAAGAGAAATCGATTGAGCCATGTCCGTCCGTCCGTCCGTCCGTCCGTCCGTCCGTCCGTCCGTCCGTCCGTCCGTCCGTCCGTCCGTCCGTCCGTCCGTACGCACGATAACTCGCGTAAAAATTGAGATATTTTGATGAAATTTGAAATGCAAGTTGGTATCGAGACTGGGACGGTTGGTATTGAAAATGGGCGAAATCGGACCATGACCACGCCCACTTTTCCTATATAGAAAAAATCGGAAATTTGGTATCTCAGCCACTAATATAGCTAGAGTGATAAAATTTTACCCACGTATTGAGCTCAGGCCGTTATGAAGAAATTTGATTAAGTTTTGGAAAATGGGCGGTGCCACGCCCACTTATTAAGGGTCAAACATTGAAAGTTTTATATGTCATAACTCAGAAACCGTTGAAGATATATCGATGAAATTTGGTATGCGTAATTTGCTTACCTAGACAAATGTTTTGGCGAAAAATTATCAAAATCGGTTGACGGCCACGCCCACTTTGATATATGGGAACTATAAAGGGGCCTAATAAAAACATTTTAAGCGATATCTCTGTCAAATATAAAGATCTATCACTGAATTTTTGTGGCAGGAGTCCAACTACGGACATAAAACAAAAAGTACAAAAATTTTGGAAAATGGGCGGTGCCACGCCCACTTATTAAGGGGCAAACATTGAAAGTTTTATATGTCATAACTCAGAAACCGTTGAAGATATATCGATGAAATTTGTTTTGCGTAATTTGCTTACTTAGACAAATGTTTTGGCGAAAAATTATCAAAATCGGTTGACGGCCACGCCCACTTTTATATATGGGAACTATAAAGGGGC
Organism: Urophora cardui; assembly: GCA_960531455.1. Lineage (NCBI taxonomy): Eukaryota > Metazoa > Arthropoda > Insecta > Diptera > Tephritidae > Urophora > Urophora cardui. The sequence continues at coordinate 2,504,057 of OY482670.1, forward strand.
CTAATAAAAACATTTTAAGCGATATCTCTGTCAAATATAAAGATCTATCACTGAAATTTTGTGGCAGGAGACCAACTAGGGACATAAAACAAAAAATATAAAAATTTTGGAAAATGGGCGGTGCCACGCCCACTTATTAAGGGGCAAATATTGAAAGTTTTATAAGCCATAACTCATAAACCGTTAAAGATATATCGATGAAATTTGGTACGCGTGATATATTTACTTAGCCAAATGTGTGGACGAAAGATTTCCAAAATCGGTTGACGACCACGCCCACTTTTATATATGGGTTTTATAAAGTGACCTAATAAAAACATTTTAAGCGATCTCTCTGTCAAATATAAAGATCTATCACTGAAATTTTGTGACATGAGTTCTACAATAGACCGGAAACAAAATATAAAAAAGTTTGGAAAATGGGCGTGGCACCGCCTCTTTTTATACAAAGGAATCTACGTGCCTATTACTCGACAAATAACTGAGATATTATGACGAAACTTGGTTTATACACTTTTATAACATGTGTTAATAGACACGCAAAAATGTATTGAAATCGGTTTATGACCACGCCTACTTTTTAACAAAGATATTTCTGGAACACCCTTTTGGAATTTGTAACGTGAAGTTTTTGTAACTAAAAGTCATAGAGGGATGCAATTTTGCACTAACAATAATATTTATATGCTTATTTGGATGATTGATACAAATTTTGAAAATGGGCGTGGCTGCGCCCTGTTTATGCAGCACTTGTGTCATATAAAATACACCCTATATCGAACAAACGCAAACAAACAATGAAAGCATACAGCTGAGTATCTAATGTTCGATTCCACTCGAACTTAGGCTTCCTTACTTGTTCATTTTTTTTTTATTTTATTACTTTTTAAATATTATTGTAAATTTTTATTAAATAAATAAATAAAAAAATTTAAGTTAAATTTTTTTTTTTTAAATTATCATCCACCTTGTCGCTGACAGGATTCGAACCCACGCCCTTCAGATTGAAAGGCACATGCGTTAGCCAGTCGGCCATCGCGCCACTTGCATGAAGTGTGTCAAAGGCTGCACTTAAGCGGCAGATGTAAAACTGTAGAATTTGTAGGTACTTGTAGCTAGTTCAGAACTATCGAAAATGTGCCAATAAACGAACTAGCCATGGGTAATGGCGCAATTTTTTTGGCGCTGATACAATAACGCCAACCGTGGCGCCGCGCACGGTTCTGGCGCAATAACACCTTTAGCGCAATTGCCATGGAATAATCGATAAATAACACTTGTTCGCTTCTTACTGTCTACTATACCCGTTTTATTTCTTTTGGCGTAATTCTGCTTACATACACGCTGGCAGAATAATTGTGCCACAATTAAATTTAATTTTAAAAATAATTTGCGTATATTTGTGAAAATATGCTGGCATCTCGTTTTTCGGCATCTTCATTATGAAATACGAGTGTCGGCTCCACCCTATTAAAAAGAAAGATTCCGGGTCCGGGCGCATTATATCGAATTTTCCCCTTACCATTTACCATGCGTAACAAAAATATACTATATGCCAGTGGCGGATTATCGAACAAATTTTGGGACCATTGCCCCAGGGCCCCGGACTCAAGGGGGCCCATGAAAAAAAATATTCATATGTAAATATGATAGATTTTTATTTACATATTTGCCCAACAAAATTAAACCACAACTTTTCTGCACTTGAGTGTTACGAACTTATCAATAATTTCATCAAAGTTTAATTCATCCAACAAGTTATTTTCAATGGAAAGAACTGATAGACTGTTCAAACGATCATCTCCCATAGTGTTACGCAAACAATTTTTTATCAATTTCAATTTTGAAAATGATCTTTCATCTGTAACATTAGTGACAAACATGCATAAATAAATGCGTTATAAAATGTCTAAATGCCAATCACGTTCGGTCTGTGTTCCATTTGGTAAAACCCGATGCAAATGATATTCAGAAAAGTTTCTTTGTCCAGATTTCTTTGCGATCAAATCAATATTGCGACACGACGAGGGACCTAAATAAGAGTATTCTGTGTTAATTTTTTACTCTTATATTGAAATACCAACGATAGCATACCCTTCTTAATCCAATAAGTTTGAACGATTGATTGATTGAATTGAATAGGCCACAAACCTGGGTCATTTGAAAACACATTGGTGGAACTTTCATCAATTTTTGATACATTCACCGAACTTTCGACATCGTCTGGATTTTGCACACCTTCGATCGTGCTGTCAACATGTTGGAAATTAACCTCCTTTCACGTTGATGGAATTGAAAAAGTATCAGAAGTAGATTCACAAAACTCAGGATTGTCACAATTTGCTTCGTTTACAGTTGTCGTCGCATTAGCGAAGTGGCTTGTTAATTTCGGTATTTTAGAAAGCAGTTGCCTATCGCGTTCGTCTTTATTTTTTTTTTTATTTGCGCTTTTCAGCTCCACTCTTATATTTTCTAGACTTATCCATGTTTACGAAATGACTATAACCAGTGTTTAAAAAACTTGAGTCGAAGTAGCAAAAGTCGTGAAAATGTTGATTATTTTTGATTTTACTTATCGTCGCTTTTTAAAATGAGTAATTGCGTGTGCTGAAGTTTGATTTTCATATTTCACGACTGCTTCTGAATACAACGTGCAAAAGCAAACCTTACTTACTTACTTTGACTTGTTGCGCTGACGAAATCAAAATCAAGTCAAAATCAAAATTTTTAAAAGGCACTACAAACACTACGACTGCTTTGTTGTTCAGAGCAGTAAGTTTAAGTGATAGCAAATGAAATCGACGCTTCCAAACAAAACTGTACTAAGTCTGAAAACTGTGTTTTGCAGGAGAAGCTCTCAAAGTTTAAACTCAGATATGAAACTTCAGTTATATGCTAAGTATATTTTCACTTGTAAAACTCGACAATATCAAAGCTAGGGTACGCTTCATATAAAATCGTAAGAAAAAATAAAAATTTGCTGCGTGGTTTTTCATGGCAAGCTCTCAAAGCTTTTATTCTGTAAAAATCTCGAGTTGTATTATATGTACACTTTTGCTCATAACTTTTGATTGGATTGTCCGATTGATACCAAAATTAGATAGCATCTAAATTAAGACACGTAATACTTGTAAACGCCAAAAACGGGAAAATGTACTAAGTCGACTTAGTACAGTATTGTTTGTAAGCATCGAAATGAAAGTTATTGCAATTTTTTAAACACTGACTATAACAATAACCAAAAAATGTCAATATAAAATGACATCAATATTATGGAGTAGTGCGTTTAATGCACAGAGAAAAACAACGTCCAATGATCAATTATGTTACATGAACCGCAATTTAAATTTATAACGATCAAACTGTATTCTAATCGCAAAATATTTATATGGAAAAGGGCCCCCCAAAAAATTTCGCCCCAGGGCCCACCAGATTGTTAATCCGCCACTGCTATATGCTAATAAATATTTTATTTAATTTTGTATTACATTTTTCTCTCCTATTCACAATAATGTCAATTTTGTCTTCTTTATTTGTGAAAGTAAAATATCAATACCCTTTCGTATTAGCGATGGTTCGGTATTGCCGTTAGCATACATAATTGTGACGGTGTCATATACGCTGTGCTGTTATTGGCTTTGTGGTGGTGCCATTTTACACTAGCGCTATATTGGTGCTGGTGTTAGCGCACGAAATTGAGTCAGTGTTATATTGCAATAGCGCATCATTGTGTTGGCGCTACTTTGAGTTGGCGCTATATTGAGTTGGCGCATTTTCCAAATCGGAGTTAGCGCAATAACACCAGGGTTGGCGCCAGCGCAATTGCGCGGCGCAGCGCAGTGTTACCCATGCCTAAAACGAACTAGTGTAAACTGTAGAATTTAGTACTAGTTCGGAACTATCGAAAATGTAGTGCAGAGAGTGACAATTGACACCGCCTAGGACATCGCCGTGTTAAATTCGTCAGTTGATAACGTGCAAAAGAGATTTAGCTCGCACTAGTAGTGTCGAAAAATGCACTAGAAGCGACCTAGTTCGGATTTAGAGATTTTCCCTACAGGGGATGTATGTCTGTTTATGCTAAATTCGTAGTGTTAGTAATATGTATATAATGTTGACGAAGTATACATTTTTGGATTTTGGAAATCCATAAAAATCGACTAGTACCAAATTTATTCCAATCGCATAAGCCGTTCGTTTTTTATGAGAAAGGGCTTTTATTTTGGTCTGAAAAAATAAAAGTCCGGATTTAACAGTTATAAGAAGACTTTTTTCCAAAAAGTTAGAAAAATAAAAAGGATGTACGATTGATCCTGCAAAGGTCCTGGGAGTAATTTTGATGTCAAGGGTTTTCACTTAGCATCATTTTTTGGCCCGGACTTTTTTGACCTCCGAAAAAAAAATAACTGTTAAAATGGGTCCCTGGTTTAACGAGCAAAGAGCTCATTGACCGTCGACCGATGAAGCTGCATCGCCAAATGACTGCTCTAGCTACAATTTCTTCTCTTTCTTTTTTTCCTTTACAAAGTCAAACAATAAAAAAATGAAAATATCTTGTACTCACATCCCCCCAACCAATATTTCCTGCTGCCAGCCCATCAACCTCAATTGATTTCCACTTAAAACTCATCAAATGGTAGTAAACAATGCAAATACTACAAAATGATGCGTGATTCTCACCCTTTGGCGGCACTTATCAAACCGAAAACAAAAATAAAAAAACAAAAATCACACACAACAGACAACACCGCAGCAACAACAACACATACATATGTATATGACAATAAAGGAAAAGTCACACACAACACACCTTCCCCTTCCCTGTAACACACATGTGATGAATCCACCAAAGCGAATATGTAAAAAATGTTGATTTTTTTCTTTAAAGTTGACTTTTGGTCTTTTTTATTTATTGTTTTGTTGAATTTTTTCCACATATGCAACCAGCAACCACAAAATGCTGCCGCGCACGCGACAACGATTAGTGTTTCGAGCCTTAGGAGCTAAATACATGCTAGGGCTGATAAAAAGAAAGGGCAACTGTGGAAGGATGTATTCAAGGACATTAAAAAACGATGACATTTGTTGATAGAAAAAAAAGAAAATAAAACAAAACGAAATGCAGTAAAATAAGCCACAAATGTACACAAACAAGCAAGCAAGGGATAAAGGAAAGATGTTGAAGGAGCAATGAAGGATTCTGGTTGAATCGACGGTGGAACCCTTCTTCTTCGCGTTCCCCTGCTTATAATCTACATATGTATGTACATTGTATGTTGTATACCAATAAAGATTGAATGGCATACATTTTCATAAGTATAAATTGCAAACATGCATGTAAATATGCCTTTTTTTACAGTAAATTTTTTAGGGTTGTGTGATGTTTACTTTGGTGTTTTTTTACACACGTGTAGGGTGAGAATGTCAACGCTTCGAAGTCGCGCAAAATAGACCCACCGACCCACCGTAGGCATAAAACGACTTTATTTTCAACAGCAAAAAAAAAATGGCAAAAAAGGATACACATATGGAGAACTATGTAGCAGACAAGTACAGTAAACACCACTTACATGCACGGATAAAAATATTTCATAAATTTTTAATGAACGGCGTTCATAAATTTCCTGTAGTCAGATTTATGAACAAATTCATTGATTTTAATGAATTTTTCATAAATTTGATCAAGAATTTCATAAAATTTAATGAAGGCGTTCATAAAGTTAATGAATGAAAATTCATGAACTTGGCGTAGAACAAAATTCAAAATTTTAACAGTTTTTATTACTTATGAAAAATATTTATGAATGCTATTCATAGAATTCATTGTTGTTCAAATTCGATGTGTTACCTTCGTTCGTTAAACTTCCGATGGCTTTGCATATTTCTGCAATTCTCAGATGACTAATGAAGCACTTGGTATAAAGAGTTTATTATTTCGCTAGCTTAGAGTGCAAATTGTGTAAGTCCTTTTTTAAAACTTTGTAGGAGAGACGAAAACAAAAAAATTAAACAATTTCGAAATGACAAAAAAATTTCCGTTCATGTAAATATTTTGGACTTACACAATTTTCTTCGATTTTTGGAGTTTTGAAGTTTTTGGACACAATTTGCGTATCATTGAATAACAACGAGTAGAAATATGACAAGAGTTAAAGACTTGTTTAGCGCGGTGCGTATTTGATTTTTCTAGCGTTCTACATAAAAATACACTTTTTCATAAAAATGGACTTACACAGTTTGCACTCTAAGCTAGCGATTTGCATCTTCACTTACATATATGAAATGAAATGTTGCCCTTTGTCTGAATAATTTCTGGGGAAGTATTAGTTAACTAATTATTTTTTTCGGATCCCTCCGACCTTTTTATTTATTTATTTTATTTTTTAAATAATTTTCACATTTTTATTAAAAAAAATTAAATTATAAAAAAATCAGTCGCCTTGACATTGACAGGATTCGAACCTGCGACCTGCTCGATTCCAAGCCGGACGCCTTACCACTGTGCTATCACACCATTTGTATTGAACATGTAAAATTCTGCACTTAAGCTGTACTTGTTCTCAACTATAACAAATAATTTCATAAAATCTATGAAAGAATTCATAATATTTTATGAACCCGTTCATAAAATTTTTATGAAAACGTTCATTGTTTCGTTCATATTCATAGACCCCGTTCATTAAAATCTCGAGCTTATGAACGCCGTTCATTAATTTTAATGAACACGTTAGTTGGTTCAAAATCAACTATTTTTTTCATTAATATTAATGTCGAAATACATTAGTTTTAAGTATGTACGTTTTTCGTTCCGTGTGGTAACAAACATATGAGATTGTAGACCGTGCATTCTATTGAATGGAACCATCTTTTTTATACTCAGCTGTACTAGTACACAGAGTATTATAATTTTGATTTCATAACGGTGGATTGTAACATAATGAAATAATCGAGATAGATATGGACTTATATATATCAAAATGATCAGGGTGAAAAGAGAAATCGATTGAGCCATGTCCGTCCGTCCGTCCGTCCGTCCGTCCGTCCGTCCGTCCGTCCGTCCGTCCGTCCGTCCGTCCGTCCGTCCGTCCGTACGCACGATAACTCGCGTAAAAATTGAGATATTTTGATGAAATTTGAAATGCAAGTTGGTATCGAGACTGGGACGGTTGGTATTGAAAATGGGCGAAATCGGACCATGACCACGCCCACTTTTCCTATATAGAAAAAATCGGAAATTTGGTATCTCAGCCACTAATATAGCTAGAGTGATAAAATTTTACCCACGTATTGAGCTCAGGCCGTTATGAAGAAATTTGATTAAGTTTTGGAAAATGGGCGGTGCCACGCCCACTTATTAAGGGTCAAACATTGAAAGTTTTATATGTCATAACTCAGAAACCGTTGAAGATATATCGATGAAATTTGGTATGCGTAATTTGCTTACCTAGACAAATGTTTTGGCGAAAAATTATCAAAATCGGTTGACGGCCACGCCCACTTTGATATATGGGAACTATAAAGGGGCCTAATAAAAACATTTTAAGCGATATCTCTGTCAAATATAAAGATCTATCACTGAATTTTTGTGGCAGGAGTCCAACTACGGACATAAAACAAAAAGTACAAAAATTTTGGAAAATGGGCGGTGCCACGCCCACTTATTAAGGGGCAAACATTGAAAGTTTTATATGTCATAACTCAGAAACCGTTGAAGATATATCGATGAAATTTGTTTTGCGTAATTTGCTTACTTAGACAAATGTTTTGGCGAAAAATTATCAAAATCGGTTGACGGCCACGCCCACTTTTATATATGGGAACTATAAAGGGGCCTAATAAAAACATTTTAAGCGATATCTCTGTCAAATATAAAGATCTATCACTGAAATTTTGTGGCAGGAGACCAACTAGGGACATAAAACAAAAAATATAAAAATTTTGGAAAATGGGCGGTGCCACGCCCACTTATTAAGGGGCAAATATTGAAAGTTTTATAAGCCATAACTCATAAACCGTTAAAGATATATCGATGAAATTTGGTACGCGTGATATATTTACTTAGCCAAATGTGTGGACGAAAGATTTCCAAAATCGGTTGACGACCACGCCCACTTTTATATATGGGTTTTATAAAGTGACCTAATAAAAACATTTTAAGCGATCTCTCTGTCAAATATAAAGATCTATCACTGAAATTTTGTGACATGAGTTCTACAATAGACCGGAAACAAAATATAAAAAAGTTTGGAAAATGGGCGTGGCACCGCCTCTTTTTATACAAAGGAATCTACGTGCCTATTACTCGACAAATAACTGAGATATTATGACGAAACTTGGTTTATACACTTTTATAACATGTGTTAATAGACACGCAAAAATGTATTGAAATCGGTTTATGACCACGCCTACTTTTTAACAAAGATATTTCTGGAACACCCTTTTGGAATTTGTAACGTGAAGTTTTTGTAACTAAAAGTCATAGAGGGATGCAATTTTGCACTAACAATAATATTTATATGCTTATTTGGATGATTGATACAAATTTTGAAAATGGGCGTGGCTGCGCCCTGTTTATGCAGCACTTGTGTCATATAAAATACACCCTATATCGAACAAACGCAAACAAACAATGAAAGCATACAGCTGAGTATCTAATGTTCGATTCCACTCGAACTTAGGCTTCCTTACTTGTTTTATAAAAGATTTGGGATTTGAATAGACTTTAAATGAACTGAAAAACAATTGTGTTTAGATTGGTTTCACAAAACTGGCGTTTACTGTGCGCCTGTGGAAAAGCATGCAGAACAAGTAAGGAAGCCTAAGTTCGAGTGGAATCGAACATTAGATACTCAGCTGTATGCTTTCATTGTTTGTTTGCGTTTGATGGAAACACGGTGTATTTTATATAAAGCGAGTGCTGCATAAAGTGGGCGTAGCCACGCCCATTTTTAACATTTTTATCAGTCATCCAACTAAGTATATGAATATTATTCTTTGTGCAAAATTTCATTCCTTTATGACTTCTAATTACAAAGATGTCACGTTACAAATTTCCAAAGGGTGTTCCAGAAATATCTTTCTTAAAAAGTAGGCGTGGTCATAAACCGATTTGAATAAATTTTTGCGTGTCTATTAGCACAAGTTATAAAAGTGTATAAACCAAGTTTCGTTATAATATCTCAATTATTTGTCGAGTTATGGGCTCCGAAATCTCGTAGATTCCTTTGTCTAAAAGGAGGCGGTGCCACGTCCATTTTCCAAAATTTTTCTATTTTTTGTTTCCGGTCTATTGTAAAAATCATACCACAAAATTTGAATGCATTATCTTTATATTTGACAAAGATATCGCTTAAAATATTTTTATTAGGCCCCTTTATAGTTCCCATATATAAAAGTGGGCGTGGTCGCCAACCGATTTGGCTAAAATTTTGAACATATATTACCACAAGTAATAAAAGTGTACACACCAAGTTTCGTCATTATATTTAAATTATTTGTCGAGTTATGGGCTCAGAAATCTCGTATATTCCTGCTTCTAAAAAGAGGCGGTGCCACGCCCATTTTCCAAATTTTTTGTGCTTTTCGTTTTATATCCGCAGTTGGACTCCTGCCATAAAATTTCAATAATATACCTTTATATTTGACAGAGATATCGCTTAAAATGTTTTTATTAGGTCACTTTATAATACCCATATATAAAAGTGGGCGTGGTCGTTAACCGATTTTGGCAATTTTTCGTCCAAACATTTGCTAAAGTAAGTATATCACGCCTACCAAATTTCATCAATATATCTTCAACGGTTTCTGAGTTATGACATATAAAACTTTCAATGTTTGGCTCTTAATAAGTGGGCGTGGCACCGCCCATTTTTCAAAATCTCACCAAATTTCTTCATAAGGGCCTGAGCTCCACACGTGGGTAAAATTTCATCACTCCAGCTCTATTAGTTACTGAGATACAAAATTTCGGATTTTTACTATATAGGGGAGGTGGGCGTGGTCATGGTCCGATTTCGCCCATTTTCAATACCATCCGTTCTCGTCTTGATACCAACTTGCATTCCAAATTTCATCAAAATATTTAAATTTTTGCGCGAGTTATCGTGCGTACAGACAGACAGACCGACAGACGGACAGACGGACGGACATGGCTCAATCGATTTCTTTTTTCACCCTGATCAATTTGATATATATAAGTCAATATCTATCTCGATTATTTTATGGTGTTACAATCCACCGTTATGTGATTAAAACTATAATACTCTGTGTACTAGTACAGCTGAGTATAAAAAGGATTGTGTATGTGGGATTTTGTTGTTATTATACTCAGCTGTACTAGTACACAGAGTATTATAGTTTTAATCACATAACGGTGGATTGTAACATAATGAAATAATCGAGATAGATATAGACTTATATATATATAAATGATCAGGGTGAAAAGAGAAATCGATTGAGCCATGTCCGTCCGTCTGTGCGCAAAAATTGAGATATTTTGATGAAATTTGAAATGCAAGTTGGTATCGAGACTGGGACGGTTGGTATTGAAAATGGGCGAAATCGGACCATGACCACGCCCACTTTTCCTATATAGAAAAAATCGGAAATTTGGTATCTCAGTCACTAATAAAGCTGGAGCGATGAAATTTTACCCTCGTGTTGAACTCAGGCCCCTAGGAAGGAATTTGATGAAATTTTGGAAAATGGGCGGTGCCACGCCCACTTATTAAGGGTCAAACCTTGAAAGTTTTATGAGTCATAACACAGAAACCGTTGAAGATATATCGATGAAATTCGGTACGCGTCATATACTTACTTAGGCAAATGTTTGGACGAAAAATTTTCAAAATCGGTTGACGGCCACGCCCACTTTTATATATGTGTATTATAAAGTGGCCTAATAAAAACATTTTAATCGATATCTCTGTCAAATATAAAGATATATCATTGAAATTTTATAGCAGTTGTTGGACTCCAATTATGGACATAAAATAAAAAACACAAAAATTTTGGAAAATGGGCGTGGCACCGCCTCTTTTTAGAAAGAGGAATATACGAGATTTCTGAGCCCATAACTCGACAAATAATTTATATATAATCACGAAACTTGGTGTGTACACTTTTATTACTTGTGGTAATAAATTTTCAAAATTTTAGCGAAATCGGTTTGACGACCACGCCCACTTTTATATATGGGAACTATTAAGGGGCCTAATAAGAACATTTTAAGCGATATCTTTGTCAAATATAAAGATAATTCATTGAAATTTTGTGGCATGAGTTCCACAATAGACCGGAAACAAAAAATATAAAAATTTTGGAAAATGGGCGTGGCACCGCCTCCTTTTAGACAAAGGAATCTACGAGATTTCTTAGCCTATAACTCGACAAATAATTGAGATATTATAACGAAACTTGGTTTATACACTTTTATAACTTGTGTTAATAGACACGCAAAAATTTATTGAAATCGGTTTATGACCACGCCTAATTTTTAACAAAGATATTTCTGGAACACTCTTTGGGAATTTGTAACGTGACATCTTTGTAACTAGAAGTCAAAAAGGAATGAAATTTTGCACAAAGAATAATATTCATATGCTTAGTTGGATGACTGATAAAAATGTTGAAAATGGGCGTGGCTACGCCCACTTTATGCGGCACTCGCTTTATGTAAAATACGCCGTGTTTCCATCAAACGCAAACAAACAATGAAAGCATACAGCTGAGTATCTAATGTTCGATTCCACTCGAACTTAGGCTTCCTTACTTGTTATTGTTGTTGTTTTTATTGTTGTCATACGTCTTATAATAGAGCTAATAGGGCAAATAAAGTGACACTATCGAAAGTGATGTTGTGGTGGGTGTTCTATGGGGTGTGCAAATACACTTATGTACATATGTATGTATTAGTGCATGAGTTGCATTTTTTTCCCAAGTCCTTTGCTATTTCTCAAACAAAATTGATTAAGTTATCAAACAACTTACATACATACATATAAACACACTGCCCATATGTTGTACATATGTATGTTTGTATGTACATTGCTTACAATTCCATTAGTGCCTAAAAAGGCCGCTTGCTCTTTGTTAAAGTCATGTTTTGACATTAAGGGAGTGATGTAGATTTATTGCTGCCTTATAGATGCAAAAAACGAGTTAAATAGATATTAGCGATCAACGAGGTAATTTCACGCACATGTTCATCTTCATATGTGCATATGGAATCATTTACTATGTATAATTTTAATGAAGAACATTAAATACAATCCGATTACGTAGAAGGGCAAACTTACATATTGCAATACAATCAAGGCTTGTGTTATCTAACGCCTCGCGAAGCCAATTGGCAGCGAGTTTATCATTCGGAACTTAAACCCTGCCAACCATTATTACCCACCTCTCAGTAAAAAACTTAATTTTCTGTTATGCACTCATCTCTTTCTCTGCTCATAGAAAGTTTCTTTCGCTTTTTTGGTATATTCTGAAAATTCTCCGCCTAAAATTATGCATTAATTAACGATATCTTTGTTATTAACAGAGATAGAGAGAGAGAGAGAGAGAGAGAGAGAGAGAGATATCAGTAAAATATGCACTGGACTATTCATAAGAACCAGAAACTTTACCGTATATGTATGTATGTAATAGTGCAACTCTAATGAACCGCCCAGCAAAAAACATGATTACCTCGGAAATGAAAGTAGAATGGAAATAAACGCCAGCAATCGCTTCCCCACTCGCTTACGGAATTCATTATTTTAACACGGGCATGTCATTGGCGGTAAGGTCTCGCTATCGCCTTACGTGGAAGCGGAGGAGGAATGCCTTGATCTATTGATTGAAAGTAAACGAATCTCCAATGCCTTACAGAGAAGCGAAGAAAGAATGACTTGATTAATAGATTGTATGTAATCCATTACACTTTGCATTACCCGGAATGGCTCACGGCAGCGAAACAAAATTGAACTTGTAAATCCACGCGCTGATTGGAATCTTATTCTACTATGCATTACTGGTAATGCGTAAGAGAAGGGAGACAATCTCCAGGCGTTCTATGGCAATGCCTTCTCTCATGCAATCCATGTAGCAGCGATTACAAAATTTTTGCTGGGCGTATGCAGATGCGTATGCGTGTGCGTGTCACTGACAGCCGTGTTGCATACCTGTGTTTAAATGAGGCAAACTTCAGTGGCACGGATGTAAATGCACCACACGCATAGAAAATTCGAAGATGATTTCGAACACGCATTCGAACGCAGCTAAGTTGAAAATTTTCTACTTCTATGCGTTTTCTATGCGTGTCGCAGCCGATATTAGGTTGGTTGCTACATCGGTATACATATTTTTTGGTAAAAACTTCGTTAAATTGAGTTAAAGTGAAGTAGTGAAAATGTGTTTGCCAGCAGAAATGTTAATTAAAAGGGGTTTTAAATATATTTAGAGATGCTTAATATTAATTATATGTTAATTACTACCTGCATACCCATGTACATAGTACATGAATTTAAATTACATATACATATGTAGTTACCCCTGTGTAAATACATAATTGAAACTTAAATAAGTTTGACTGTAAAAAAATAATTAAGTGAAGTGAGTATTCTTCTGAATAGGGAGTTTTCGCCTTGGTATAACAGAACACCAGATTTCAGAGGTTGTGCATATACATATTTGTATTATTGTCTTATATTTTAAGGCAAAGAAACTGTAATTCTTACAATAAATAAAAGTCAACGGATAGCAATTTGTACTATGGCCGCTGTGGTGCAATGGGTAGAGTGCTCGTCTGCTATACCAGAGGTCTCGGGTTCTAACCCCTGTCCAGACAAACTCCAAAAAAAAAATTTTTTAATTAATTAAAACCCAATTATTGGGTTTTTAGAAATAGCGGTCACCTTTCGGCAGTGGGCGGCATACCCTCCAAGTGTATTTCTGCTATGAAAAAGCTTCTCACAAAAAATGCATTCGCCGTTCGCAGCCGGCATAAAACTGTAGGTCCACCCAATTAGGAAAAACAAAAGGAGCACTTCTTGAATTGGGAGAGAAGCTCGGTCATTAAACTCGTCAGAGTTATAATAGCGCAAGTGTATTATTATTATTATATTATTATTAATTTGGAATTGATCCGTACCCGAATGGTACGGATATGTATGTATGTATGTAGTGTAATTGACAGACGCAACCATACGCATACACTGGAGCAGCCAGGGCCGCACGCAAGAAAACGTTTAGATCCGCATACGCACACGCATCCGCATACGGTGCATTAGAGTTGGACTATGAGTAGATGCCACGCGTGTATTACAGGGGGTTTTACGTATCGAAGGATGCCAGGGAAGAAATACGTTTCTTTTACATATGTTTGTATGTATGCACATGCACTCATAAATATACATATGTACATTCACTTTTTCTATTGCTCACTTTTCCTTTAATTATTCAACCATGGAAAATGGTTTCAAGCGCTTAGAATTAATTTAAATATTTGCAAATGTGAAAATTCTTCAGCTGCAAATTAGCATGGCAAATGTTTGAGTGCTCATGTGCACATCTTGTACAATATTGTGCGAAAAGGCTTTGGCCAACAAAAACAACAAAAAAAATACACAGAAAAAGAAAACGCCACAAAGATGAAAGAAATCTGCACAATCTCAAAAAGGATGCATGAAGAAAGTAAAAGAAAATCCTCTTTCACCGCACAAACGTTGCTTTGGTCTGCATAGACGTACATACATACATACATACACACATACATTTGCACATTTGCACAAACTAATTTGCTTGTAAAAGGTGAAAATTTACAGATGCGCTCGTTGGCAATGCAATTTGCATCCTTCTGCTGCCGCTGCAAAAAGGATTAACACAAGCGGAAGGAATTCTGTGTGCAGCAAAGATTGCTGAAGTAAATTAGCTGCATTCACAGGCTGTCAGGTCTGCCAGACAAACCAACGTCGAACTGACGCGCCACTCAGTGAGTTTATGTAGATATGTAGATGAAGGAGGTGGAATGCCAAAGGCAAAAGTGCCAATTTGAATAGAGAGCGCCAGAGTAAACGAACAGGCGCAGCGGCGAGCTGATGAGCTATGTAAGTACTAATACTGAATACCTGAAGGATACGCCATAAAAGGATATAGGACATATGTATGCAGCAGACACTGGGCGATAATTGGCGAATGCAAAGCAAAAATCTTGCTGTAATAAGCAAACTCAAAGAAATTCATTTCTTTTCATTCCCAAAAATTAAAAAAAGATGAAAAAGCAAAAACCGTTGCAAATTGTTTGAAAGCAAGAAGAGAAAATTGTGCATCGCAAGAAACGCAACGATTGTGCTGCTCGAAAGGTGTTGCATGTGTGTGGCATGAATTTTAATGAGTTTTCATCCAAATGCATTTCTTTCTTGCAATTGAGAAGAAACTCACCTTACCAGCTGAGGATTAAAAATTGCGGCAAAAAGAAAAACAAATGCTTAAAATTACAATCAGAATGTAAAAAGTAACGAGTTGAATTTTGAGGAATTTTCCATTGTTTTTTTTTTTTTTTTTTTGTTTTTTTTTTATATTTTTTGTTGTTTTTTTCAGTCAGTGTTCGTTTTTCCTTGATTTTTGTACGCTTTCATCACTGCAGAACTTTTCTCCAATCTTCTTCGATAAAGCTGATTAAATCAAATTCAAAAGTGGCTATGTGATTTTTTCTTATTAAGCCACAAATTAGAAAAAAAAACACTACAGCCCTAAGCTCTATTTGACTTGAATATTTTCTTTTATTATTACCTGAAAGCCTAGCCTATAAGGAATTTAAGGATATAAAAAAATAAAACCGCATTATGACAGATTTTTGCAGAAGCAATGTTAAATATTTCACAAAGCTAGCTTTGAAATTGAAACGCCTAATAATACATCCTTTCTTACAAAATTTCTCTCCTTCTCTCTCTTAGCGCAGAAAAGCGCTCGGAACCGGCGCACACGATAGACCTTCACTACGTTGGGAAGATCAGCTAGAGACAGACTTTGCTTCCCTTGGCATTTGTAGTTGGCGCCAGTTATCACGAAACAGAAGTGAATTTCGCGCTTTATTTGACTCAGTCAAAATCGTCCAGACTCTTACAGGCCAATTAAAATGAAGAGAAATATTATAATACTTCTTCAAAACAAAGAGTCAGCAGTGTATTAAAACACGGACATTAATGGGTTAAGACGCTTAAGCTTTACTCTTATAATATAGATAAAGGAGATTCTGGTGGAAATAAAATGGTTTAAGAATTTTGAGCGCCCCCTTATATGAGGCGACACCAACGTGTGTCAGGGCGTATAAGTGACCAATTTTAGATAGAAGCTTCTGAAAGTCTATTTTTTATTTAATCCTTTTTTTTTTAGAATACGGAAGGACTTTGCAATAAATTTTTAATGGACATTGTACAGCTCTAAATACTGGTACACAGTAAAAATTTTAGTTTAATTTTAATACCATTTTGGTATTTATATATAACAATGCCAAAAAGCATAAAATTAAAACCATTCTGGTTTAAAAAAAAGAAGAGAATATTGAGAGACAGAAATTATTCTTGGTGTCAAATTAATACTTTCTTGGAATTAAATCAAAACCAAATTTTCATTATTTTTAGAATATTTCTGGTACTAAAAATATTTTAAATGGTTTTAAATCTATCCGAAAATTGGAATAAATTGTATACTTTTTTGGATTTAAAAATAAACCCCCATAAAATTTCCAGTGGATATTCTGCAAATAACCCATTATCCCAAAGATTAATGAGAAATTGAATAACATTAACATAGTTTATTTACATAAAAATCCAAAACAGTGGTAGCAAACACTAAAGTACCTTATATATCGAGCCCTAATCCTCATAAAAGTGTATCCAACAAAAAGTAAATTTTACAGGACACAGTTTTTTTAATTTGTTTTGCATACAGTTTGTATGCAGCCGTGAAACTTATTTGGTCTCTAACTTCGAAACTGCACATTTCACAGCCATGAAATTTTGGAAGTTGATGCATGTGATAGTAAATTGTTGATTTCCATAAAAATGCTGAAATCGAGAATTTTGTTGGATACACTTTTATGGCGGTTAGGGCTCGATATATATATATATATTGTCACTTTTATACTAATATTTTGGAAATGTCCACGGAAATTTCGGCACCGTCGCGGTTATTGCAGTGATACTGCCTTATGACTGAAACTGCCTTATAACTGAAACTGCCTTATGACTGAAAAAATAAAGCAAAATTTACCCTCATGATATTTAATTAATCTCCTGCATTACTTACTTGATACAATTATTAGATTCGGTCCATTTATTTGAGTATATTTGATTACTCCTCCGGATTGCAGTTTTAGAAACATTTTGTTTGATTTTATTTTTACTTTTTTCTGATAATTTTTTTTTATATTTTTTTGGTTTTGATTTCAAACCAAAATATTTTGATGGTAATATAATTGAGAAAGAGAAAGTTTTTTATACTTTTCAGGATTTCTTTTTAAACCATAAATGATTAAAGAGTTTTTAGTGCTTAACACGAAATTTTTATTTTAATTCAATTTTTTCGTGAAATAGCTATACACTCAACCTTCGCTGTAAATAGTTGTTGAATTTTTTTCCACTTACCCCATAAATGATTAAATTTCTTTAGAGAGGATTTTAATACTTTTCAAGACTTTATTTTGAAACTATTTTGGAATAAATAAAATTGTAAAGCTTCTCATAGTTTAAAAATTAGACTTTTTGGCATTAAAATTCAAATTTAATTCCGAGAATGATTAAATTAAGTACCAAATGATATTAGAAACAAACTATAATTTTTTACTGTGTACGCAATCCATCAGAAACTCAATATCAAAAAAATTTCACATAGGCACTTATTTGTTCTTTCTCCTTGCCTTTTATCGCTCTCACCTTAGCCCTGCTGCTCTCATCTGGACGAACGACGTACTGCGGCTGCTATAGGAGCACTTTCCCGCTGCCTTTTTAAGCAAGCTCATGTTGAAAGGCGGGCATTTGTTAAGCGCTGAGTAGGTATCACATACTGTTCGCTTTAACTAACAGTTGACTTTTTCAAAATAACAAACAAAAGTCCCACAGTGCCTATTTAACATAACGTGCACAAATGACGAAGCAAATTAATAAAAAAGCATACACACAATTTCAAACAGTTACAAAAGCCCTCCTGCATCACACACACACACGGTATCAATGTTAACATTTTAGCAATTTTCCCATTGTCTGCTGCATTGTTTGTTATATTTCAGCTAATTTCATTGCATACTGTGGGGGGTCAAAAGTTGACTCACCTCTCGCCTTGTCTTGCTTTTTAGCTCTGCGGCTCCTTGTGCTGCCACGCTGCGCATACTTTTTGTTGCATTAGCTATTTCTTTGACGAATGTTTGTTGCAGCAACGAATGTTTTCAACATCATCATCATCATCACCATCAATGAAATTGAAAGTATTATTTTATTGTGTTGTGAAATCGAAGCCAACAACCCTTTCATTATTCTTTAGTTTTATTCGATTTAGTTTTTTTTTTTTTTGGCACAGCACTTTGTGTATGAGAAGCGGCGGCAGGGCATTCGAACGATTTCAATTCTTTCTTGTGACCGTAAAGGAGATTGGCATGTGTACGTATGCCTCTTTATACGCAACATTGACTCATAGACTTTACTATGGCTTTTGTTGTTGTTGCAATTGCTAAGAAACGCGTCCAACTACAACATTTGCGTGTGCTTGTATTTTGTTTGTGAAAATCTCAGTATTTGTAAAATAGTTTCTGCTTTTTGTATAAAATTAAATTGTACGTATAAAAAACGCGTCTCCTGCTTTTGGCATTCAGTCACAGGAATTCTCAGCCTCTGAGCTTCACGATCGCTCGACTGCACGCTGTCATATGTCCTGCGGCTATGCATACAATCCAACAATCGGGCAGCCCGGCAACCCGGCAACCCTTTACTAAAAGGATGTTTTTCCAGCTCTGCTGCTCTTCTCCGCTTGCCTTGGCTTCGCTTGGCTTGACTTGGCTTTTGTGCCTGTCACATTGTGACCCTGAGCGTTTTTTTGTTCTCTTTGCCGAACCCTTTCATTTTTTAACAAACGCACAAACAATTTTTTTAATTTGCATTTTTTATTCCCTCTGCAGCTGAAAAAAATTGATTTGATTTACAATCCACGATACCGTCACCGTCGTTTTTTATGTATGTATGTATGTATGCCCTTGCCGCTGCCACTCGGCATGTGGGTATGCAATCAAAGTTCTGTGTGGGTCCTTTGTATTCGGCAGGGTAGGCAAATGTCGAGTTTTTTCTGTTTCGAATTATTTTTTTCGGTTCACATTAAAAGTTTTGCTGTGCCATAAACTACACACGGTAGGCAGGAAGCGACGATAGGTTGCATGAAAATGTCGAGAAAAAAGGAAAGTGGGGTTGTGTTATGTGATGTTTATAGATGAAACATCCGTTGAAATTAAAATCCGAGCTGCTCCTTTTTCAAGGATATCCACATTTTTTGTTTTTTTTGAAAGGATCAAATATTGAGGAAATCGAATATTCGCCACCGTCCAAATTTTTCCGATTTCAATACATTACTTGGTCGCTAAGGGATACAAAAAAAGGTATTAAAAAGAAAAATGGACACCTGTAGTGGAAAAATCCAATGTGAACAGGACCTAAAGGATAACCACTGAAATATAAAATAACACAAAAAGTACCCACTTTAATTTGCGTATAACTCCTAACATGTTAACTCTACGTGAAAATTCCTTATAATATGTTTCATTCGGAATAAATAAAGGAATATTTCTTTGATATACAATTTTGATGTACCTGCAGTGCTTAATGTACTTTTGTGCATCTAAAGTGAAAATTTCAAAAAAAGTACGTTTTTTTTATGGTGCTATTTTAAGTTCAAATATTTTTCTAGTTTATGTAAATATTTTAATCTAATGATCCAACTCTCATTCCTACATATCTCTACGTTAATACTAAAAAAGAGTTAGAGCTGAGATACGCGCTAGCTGTGCACGGTGGGCGGTAAGCAACAATAGGTTGCATGAAAATATCGAAAAAACGATCGCCGGCTAAACACTTACGTAAAATGATATTCTAATATACTTCATAAACACACAGCAAGCGTGAATAAAATCTCCAACATTTTTTTTAAACGAAAATTAGTACCAGCACACAGCTAGGCACATATTCGTTGGGCCATCGTTTTTACGATATTCCCATGCAACCTATTGTTGCTTCCCGCCCACCGTGCACAGCTAGCGCGTATCTCAGCTCTAACTCTTTTTTAGTATTAACGTAGAGATATGTAGGAATGAGAGTTGGATCATTAGATTAAAATATTTACATAAACTAGAAAAATATTTGAACTTAAAATAGCACCATAAAAAAAACGTACTTTTTTTGAAATTTTCACTTTAGATGCACAAAAGTACATTAAGCACTGCAGGTACATCAAAATTGTATATCAAAGAAATATTCCTTTATTTATTCCGAATGAAACATATTATAAGGAATTTTCACGTAGAGTTAACATGTAAGGAGTTATACGCAAATTAAAGTGGGTACTTTTTGTGTTATTTTATATTTCAGTGGTTATCTTTAGGTCCTGTTCACATTGGATTTTTCCACTACAGGTGTCCATTTTTCTTTTTAATACCTTTTTTTGTATCCCTCAGCGACCAAATAATGTATTGAAATCGGAAAAATTTGGACGGTGGCGAATTTTCGATTTTCTCAATATTTGATCCTTTCAAAAAAAACAAAAAATGTGGATATCCTTGAAAAAGGAGCAGCTCGGATTTTAATTTCAACGGATGTTCCATCTATAAACATCACATAACACAACCCCACTTTCCTTTTTTCTCGACATTTTCATGCAACCTATCGTCGCTTCCTGCCTACCGTGTACACACATTTGGGTTTTTACTTGACAAGTGAATATTCATGTTTTCTCGTGTTTTAGCATGCAAAGCGAACAGAAAAAATCATTGTTCCTGAGGGGTAGTCTCTAGCGCAGCGCCAACAGATGGAAGGGTTAAAATTGTATTTGTAAAGCGATTATAAAGTGAACAAAAAAAAAAAAAAGAAATTCGAATACTCTGCTGCTACAAACAAAAAATGAAATCAGAAATTTTACGCATGTTGCTCTGTGGATGGCATAGTGAGTCTGCAATCCTATTTACATACTCTATAAAAGGGTAAAATAGGTTTTTGTCTTGTCGAACTGGTTGCACAAAGAAAAAACGTGGGTACTTTGGCATGTGGTCATATAGAGAAAAAAATGTGCGTGCCTGGTTTTTTCACAAATTTGCATTTCAAGTTTTGGTAAATACAGGGTGTCATGGGCATATCTACATGGTACTCGCATGGGCTTTCTTACAAACGACTTCTGTCGCAGCTGTAGGGATGAGGAGGAGGTAGAAAGCGTTGAACACTTTCTATGCTCTTGTCCCAGGCACACTTGCCTCCACAGACACTTCTTTCGAGGTCTGGAGGAGCTCGAATATGCGAAGGTATCTGATATCTTACGCTATATGAAACGAACCAGGTGGTTCAGTTTTATAGGCGTCTAATCTCTTTATGCGGGGAAAAGCAAGAGTTCCACCTCGTATCACAACGGGCCGCCAGGCACATTTGTGCCTCTGTTTCGGACAAACGGGGCCAACCACCATAACCTAACCTAACCTGGCAGTGCGAAGAAAACTCGCATAGTGCATAGGTGCACCACACTCTCATCTGCCCCAAAAAGATTACAGTTGCGACACAAAGTTTTATGGTCCAATCCCAATCGGGCCGCGTGGGCACCAATGGTCCAATGTCCTATGAATACCGCAGTTAAGCGGGAAGTATCCCTCCTGTCCATCGTTAGAATGAATGAGAATCGCATCTCATTGTATAAAAGTCACAGCTTTCTGCAGATCCTGCAGGCTTGCAACCGCCTCCGTTTGGCTTTAGCCTCCTGGAACCAACGCCGAGAGATTGGACCCTTGTTCAAAACCAGAGGCGCAGGAACCTTCCCCGCCTCAGCGATATCAAGAGCTGGCCAAGGCGTAAGCGATTTCCTCTACACTCTAAAATGCAAATGTGTCACCCTGTAGGACCAAGAAAAGTAAAAGTGCGTAGTTCTACCGCGAGCCGCTTATAAATGAAATAATAAAAACTCACAATAAAAAAATGTGAGCAGATAAAAAATGAGGGTAGTTTAAATCGAAAAATGTGTTAAAAAAATTTAAATTCACCCAGACAACAAAACAAAAACAAAAAAAAAAGAAATTTGAAAAAAGTGCAACAAGCAAAAAAGGGTTGAGTTGTGAGTTGAGAGGGTTAACATTAAATAAATCGGAGGACGAGCCGCAAAATCGTGTGTATAAAAATTAGAATAAATGCGTTTGAATGTATTCAAAAGTGGAATGAAACGCGAAGCCAGTTAATCAGGAAAATACCAAAAAAAGCAACAGCAAAATAAAAAATGCACAGATGAGCTGAAAATTTAAGGAAGAAGAAGGGAGCGGGGCAGGAAATCCAAGCGGAAGCAGCAGAAGAATAGCGCTGAGACGCAAGGCGTTCTGGATTATTTTTTGTTTTCGGCAACTCAGACTGCAGTTTGCTGAGGACGCTGAGGACGGCGGCGGCGGGCTGTGGCTGGGTGGTTTTTTAGCTACACATTTTTTTCATTGACGACGCTGAGGGGTGAATTAATTTAAGAAAAAAGCGAAAGCGAAAAAATCTACGGTGTGTGTGTGTTTGTATGCGAAAGACTTTTAAGTGCTATGCATAACGGTTGAATGACTAACGGGGTATAAGCTTCCGGAAAGAGTGCGTCGAGAGGGGGCAAGGGGTGGCGGCAGAAGATACGATTTTAATTTTAATTTGAAAAATATGCATGGCATAAAATGCGTGTAGCCAAAGTTGATTGCGTAAAAGCTACAAATCTATGTATGGATGTATGGATGTATGTACATTAGACCGTATCGCAAAAACCAAAATACTATTTTTTCAGACTTTCTAAAAAAGGGGTAAAAATAAGCTTTTCGTGGGGGTGTTAGAGGGTTAAAGTGTTGCAGAAAATTATTTGTATTACAATTTCACTAGGGGTCTGCTCAGAAAAAATCTTCGTAAAATGAAGCTAAAAGACCTCAGGAAGCAAAAAACGCATAGGTACACTGAGAGAAAAGAAGGCATTTTAAAATCGAAAATAAAATTTTTATTTTCTTATGCACATTTTAAACCGTAATTTTTATTTAAAAAATTTAATTTTTAATTTAAAAGTTTTTAAAATAAAAATGTATTTTAGATTTAAAAAGAAATTTAAATTTCTTTAAATTAATTAGTGCTTAAAATAAAAATAAAAATTTTTAAATTTAAAATAATTTTAGACGATTTTACAATGTACATTTTTAAAATAAAAATGTTGGTATTTACATCACTTTTAAATACGTTGCTGATTATTTTAAGCACGTTTTCGTTGTTTTTGTAATGTTTTTTCCCTGAGTGTATTCCTCGGAAAGTTGAATATGTTTTATTTCGTGTTCTGTTGCTCTTTAACAAACTCGAAAAATTCTTTCGCAATATATCCAGCCATAAAAAATATACATTAAGGTGGTATATAAAAAACGTATAGGGTGGCAGTGACCCTAATGGCTTACATAGTGTTGAGGAGATTATATAATAGAAAGCGCCATAAAGACATTGGTGTCTTAAACTTAGAGATCGCCGATATGGAATTTTTTGGTCCCTAGGAGGCGAGACGGCCTAATGTACATGCATATCTATGTATGCAAGCATGGAAATTTGAATTTGAATGTAACGCGCCGCAATATTGATTGCTGAAATTAAAAGCTGGTTATAGCATATAAAATAAAAGAATACATATGTATGTGATATATGTATGACATTCAATGCGCTGGCTTTTGTTTAATTTCCTTTTTTTGCTATGAGCTTCGACGAAAAAAAAATTGGAAAAAAGTTTTCGGCATTTACCTTTTCCTCTTCGAGCAAAAGCACTTAAGCAAATATTTTCGTCATGAAAGTCTTCTCGACTCGAAAAGTGTTATCTCGCTGCGTAGGCAAAATTAAAAAAATCGATATTCTCTTACGCCTCCACATCCTTGCTCGTGTTTAGAGCATTTCATCCCCACATTTTTTATACTCAGCTGTACTAGTACACAGAGTATTATAATTTTGATTTCATAACGGTGGATTGTAACATAATGAAATAATCGAGATAGATATGGACTTATATATATCAAAATGATCAGGGTGAAAAGAGAAATCGATTGAGCCATGTCCGTCCGTCCGTCCGTCCGTCCGTCCGTCCGTCCGTCCGTACGCACGATAACTCGCGTAAAAATTGAGATATTTTGATGAAATTTGAAATGCAAGTTGGTATCGAGACTGGGACGGTTGGTATTGAAAATGGGCGAAATCGGACCATGACCACGCCCACTTTTCCTATATAGAAAAAATCGGAAATTTGGTATCTCAGCCACTAATATAGCTAGAGTGATAAAATTTTACCCACGTATTGAGCTCAGGCCGTTATGAAGAAATTTGATTAAGTTTTGGAAAATGGGCGGTGCCACGCCCACTTATTAAGGGTCAAACATTGAAAGTTTTATATGTCATAACTCAGAAACCGTTGAAGATATATCGATGAAATTTGGTATGCGTAATTTGCTTACCTAGACAAATGTTTTGGCGAAAAATTATCAAAATCGGTTGACGGCCACGCCCACTTTGATATATGGGAACTATAAAGGGGCCTAATAAAAACATTTTAAGCGATATCTCTGTCAAATATAAAGATCTATCACTGAATTTTTGTGGCAGGAGTCCAACTACGGACATAAAACAAAAAGTACAAAAATTTTGGAAAATGGGCGGTGCCACGCCCACTTATTAAGGGGCAAACATTGAAAGTTTTATATGTCATAACTCAGAAACCGTTGAAGATATATCGATGAAATTTGTTTTGCGTAATTTGCTTACTTAGACAAATGTTTTGGCGAAAAATTATCAAAATCGGTTGACGGCCACGCCCACTTTTATATATGGGAACTATAAAGGGGCCTAATAAAAACATTTTAAGCGATATCTCTGTCAAATATAAAGATCTATCACTGAAATTTTGTGGCAGGAGACCAACTAGGGACATAAAACAAAAAATATAAAAATTTTGGAAAATGGGCGGTGCCACGCCCACTTATTAAGGGGCAAATATTGAAAGTTTTATAAGCCATAACTCATAAACCGTTAAAGATATATCGATGAAATTTGGTACGCGTGATATATTTACTTAGCCAAATGTGTGGACGAAAGATTTCCAAAATCGGTTGACGACCACGCCCACTTTTATATATGGGTTTTATAAAGTGACCTAATAAAAACATTTTAAGCGATCTCTCTGTCAAATATAAAGATCTATCACTGAAATTTTGTGACATGAGTTCTACAATAGACCGGAAACAAAATATAAAAAAGTTTGGAAAATGGGCGTGGCACCGCCTCTTTTTATACAAAGGAATCTACGTGCCTATTACTCGACAAATAACTGAGATATTATGACGAAACTTGGTTTATACACTTTTATAACATGTGTTAATAGACACGCAAAAATGTATTGAAATCGGTTTATGACCACGCCTACTTTTTAACAAAGATATTTCTGGAACACCCTTTTGGAATTTGTAACGTGAAGTTTTTGTAACTAAAAGTCATAGAGGGATGCAATTTTGCACTAACAATAATATTTATATGCTTATTTGGATGATTGATACAAATTTTGAAAATGGGCGTGGCTGCGCCCTGTTTATGCAGCACTTGTGTCATATAAAATACACCCTATATCGAACAAACGCAAACAAACAATGAAAGCATACAGCTGAGTATCTAATGTTCGATTCCACTCGAACTTAGGCTTCCTTACTTGTTATTTTTCATTTTTTTAAAACTCATTTGGGTGGCTCTTGCGGCGCTCATTAAGCAGCCAAAAATAAGAAGCGAAAAAAGAAAGGAAGCGAAAGCAAAAAAAAATGAAATGAGGGTGGCACATTTTTTATTTGGGCTGCGCTGACGCCGACTGAAAGTGTATGTATACACAGCAGAAATGGAATAAAATCTGTAATGAATCCTTTTGCTCAAAAGAGCGTTTTTTCGTTTTTTTTTGTTTTGGTTTTCTTGCTTTCCCTCTATCACCGCGCCCGGCGTGTGCGCTGCACGCGTTGCCTACGCCTTGGCTTGGCAATCGCAAAAGCCATAAGAAATTAAATTAACGTCAAATTGCTGCTGAGCAAAAAATAAAATTATAAAAAATAGGAGCATAAGATGATACAGAAGAAGAAGAAGCGAGAGCGCACCAAAAAAAGTGTTGACTAAAGGATAACATCAAAAATCAGCAGGATGTACCTACAAATGTATGTAACAGCGCGCGCCGAAAGGATGTCTGCCTGCAAATGAGTTGCTGCTTAATCAGCGCCACTTTTTTACTACTTACTCTTCTTCTTCACACAAATACTTTTTGGTAATGTAAAGTGGCGTCTGTAGTGGAAGAGAGCATGAAAAAAAAAATTGGTTCACGGCGCTTTCGGTGCAACTTACGCAAATGCCAAGAAAAAAGCTCAAGTGCCAAGGATTTGCTTATTAAAAAGCTAAATATAAATTATGTTTGCCACGTTGCCGCGTAAAAAAAGGAGCTGAACTGAGAGTAATTCTGTGTATGCGCCTTTTAGCGCCTACTTTTTGGCTTTTACTTTAAATACATTTTTTTCTTTAATTTTTGCTTTCAAATTTTTTTTTTTTATTTTTTTTTTTTGTATTGCTTTGTCGTTGACAAAACTTTTGATGGAGGTCACCAAAGGCTACAGCCAAAGGATAGTTATGTATCTTGTTGTTGTTGCTGCTGCTGCTGCTTTGCATGTGTCATGCTGTGCAACTTGACGAAGTGGCAAAACGTGCCTATGAATTTAATTTTCCACTGGGCGAAATTGTGAATTATAATGTGAGACTGAGACTGATTGACAGACGATGGAAAATTATTAAAAGAAAAAGGAAACTAAATAATGCTGCAGCTAAGGTTTTATATTTATGTAATACATAAGAGGAAAACTTATGTGTATATGTATATGTATGTATGTATGTTCAGAAATTAACGTGATAGCCGCTTGAATATCAAATCAAGATTTCTAAGCCGCGTAGAGATTAAGTTTGAGCGCACATGCGCATACAAATGTAACTCTTTGATGAATTTTTGATTATCCGTGATCAATAGATAAGCCACGAAAACTTGGCTATACTAGACTCTATAAAAATTGAATACTTTGTACAGACTATTGTGCTTTTCTTTTGTTTTTTGGCTATTGTTCATACAAAGAACACTAGTCAATACCTGTCGCCAACCAACTGCTATACAGTTCCAAGGATTTTAGATACAGGATAATGCGAAAACACATTTTTTTTTATTTGTTCAAAGGAGAAAAGTTATGAGAAGTTGAAAGTATCACGTAAGCTTGGACTACGCTATATCCCAAAGAACTTAGAGAACTTAGCAGAACCCGAGAATAGAACACTAGTTGACACACCTTTTCCTTGTGGATCTTAAGAAAAAGTGTAAGTGAAGCAGCAACTCTGTTGAAGAGCATGAGGTAGGCAGCCTTTTACGTCTTTAGGCATTCTTTTACTTAGTGCGGCAGAGCTTGCGGATGAACAAAAAATTAGTCGGAAGTATACCTACTTTTATTTATATTTGCCGATATCAAAGGTCAATACATGAGCACATAAGAGATTTTGTTTACATATTTACATAACCTGCAAAAAATTCGACTAGTTCGGTATGTGTGCAGGAGCAGCTTTTGAAGTTTTCATGGAATGAATTGTTTGCCTCGGTTGGTGCATGTTCTACATACTCACACGTACAAACTAATTGGTGCTGTGAAGACAGTAATTGGTCGCTTTTCATTGCCAAAATGGAATTAAATGTTACTACACCATTTCCAGACGGATTTTAGAAAACGTCAACTGGATTTTAGAAAGTTAAAATTGGACTGATGTAGTTGTCCTTTTTTAGTTTTTTTTATGCTTTTAAAAAGCTTTTTTTTCAAACCCTTTAGGACACTTTTAACATTTATTTAAAAAAATAATTAATGCGAGCAGAAGCCGAAGCAGTCTCTCACGATTACCCACTCTCCACGTTAAACTTAGTAACTGAATTACCATGTAATTCATATGAAGTGGATTAGGTAGCTTGGAATGAATTAGTGCTCAATGGTACATGTTTGGGACTAGTTTACACACACACACATTAACAATAAAAAAAATATTGATAAGTTCCAACATTATCCACCGGCGACTGACAATAGTACATCCTGTACAAGCCTGCAGCATTTAGGCATTTTGGCAGGAAGCTGGGCAACACATACGAAAAAATATACGTAAAGAACGGATAGTTTTTGGAAAATGGGTTTGGTAGTCTTCATACATATGTATGTATGTACATATATGGATATATATATCTACACTAGCATGGTCCTTAAAGTCAATGGAGCTATTTTCTGCGGTTACATCGGTAACAGCACAGCCAAAGATATCACATATAAATTTTTGTCCAAATCGGAGATGGTAAGGGGTGTCGCACAGGGGTCAAAATTCGAAAAACTCTTTTGAAATTCAAAAAATGCAACAAAATTTTTTTACATCTAATTCCTGAAATTGATAGCCATACACTCAAAGATATTAAATATAAAATTTGGTCTCGGTCGAAGACAGTGAAGAGGTGTCGCACAGGGGTCAAATACCCTCCGTGCGCCACTCCTTAACCGTCTCCGATCGGCAAAAAAATGTATATGTGGTATCTCCAACTATATTATCATCGACTTAGTGGATGAGGCTAAAGATATTTGATATAAAATTTGTCGCGATACATTTGTGGACCACCCTAATCTACACATTCACATAACTTCATTGTTTACTTACACGTGGAAGTTTGCTTTTTTGTTAGCACAAAATATTAGCCACTAAAAGCATACAACAAATCGGGTACGTGTGTACCAAGGCAAGTTGAGGTTACCCTGCAGGGAACTCAATAACTAGTGAGCAAAATTTCTAGTTCCGAACTAGCGAAAAGGTGTCAAAAGGGAACTAGATCAATTGTAGGTAGACCTTCACCAGTTCAGGAGGAGTGAATTGAGTGACCATTATAAAACACGCTTTGATTTGTATGCAACTTCGAAGTGACAAAAATTCTATGAAAATTTTTCGTTCGTTCAATTTCCGTCGGTTTTGTATATTTCTGCAATTCTGAGATGCTTAGTGAAGCGTTTTATATAAAGAGTTTTCTATTTGCATATTAACTTGTATGAAATGAAATGTTCCCCTAATTATGCTTTTCCGATCCCTCAGGATTATTTTTAATTTTTTTTTATTTTATTACTTTTTAAATATTATTGTAAATTTTTATTAAATAAATAAATAAAAAAATATATAAATAATAAATAAATAAAAAATAATAATAATTAGTTAAATAAAAAATTATCATCCACCTTGACACAGACAGGATTCGAACCCGCGCCCCTCAGATTGAAAGGCACATGCGTTAGACAGTCGGCCATCGCGCCACTTGCATGAAGTGTGTCAAAGGCTACACTTAAGCGGCAGATGTAAAACTGTAGAATTTGTAGGTACTTGCAGCTAGTTCAGAACTATCGAAAATATGCCAATAAACGAATAAGTGTAGAATTTAGTACTAGTTCGGAACTATCGAAAATGTAGTGCAGAGGGTGACAATTGACACCGCCTAGGACATCGCCGTGTTAAATTCGACAGTTGATAACATACAAAAGAGATTTAGCTCGCACTAGTAGTGTCGAAAAATGCACTAGAAGCGACCTAGTTCGGAACTAGAGATTTTCCCTACAGGGTATATACATACATATGTATATATATGTATGTATGTATGGGCCCGTACATATGTATGAGGAAAAGGGCATTTGGTAAGCGCTATTTCTAGCTTAAAATTTAAGCTTTTCTGACTAGTCGCAATCGCAAACTGAAAATCATATTACCAAAAAAGGGCAGCAGATTTGATTTACCAGCCTTTGTAGCTTGGAATGGCTTGAGTAGCTTTGTTGAACCACGCACCGGAAATAAAAACCCATATCAAATTTTTTTGGTGTCACCAATTGACCGGGAGGTGTGAGCTGTCATTTGCAATGAATGCAACGCAAGAAAGTTGGCTATTTTAAATTTGAATATGAAGTGGGCTTATCAACCAAATTTGCCTGTATTTGGAACACACAAGTGTATATTGTGTATTGAAATCTTTTACTTTATTTTCAGCAACAAATGCTGCTGCCTTTGGGGCAGAAAAAATTCATTAAAATCTTTACCAATCATAGCATATTAATTTCTCACACTCTTCTCACTACTTTTCTCACTCTTTATTTCCTTATTTCAGCAGTCGAAACGACGACGTTTCTTCAAAGACATCAAAGAGTTGCTAAGGATATTGAAAAAATACCGTAAGGCAGTTGCGCAAAAATAGAAATAAAAATAAAAATAAAAATAAATCAAAAACGAGCTTAAGAAATATTTACAAAATGGCTACGACTTTGTTGAAGTGAAAATGCTTTTAAGCGCCACAGAAAACAGATAAAGAGAGAGGAAAGTAAAAAAATAATACAGTCTAGAATAAAAATACAGATAAATAGTACATACCCTCACGGAAAAAAAAAGTTTGTTGCAAAAATAAATATATTAAAAAGTGATTTATATTCAACTAATTTTAAAGTAGCTTTAAACAAATGCAGCGCGGGACAGTTTCTTGTACATATACATATTTATATGTAAACACATGTTTTCAGATCTAAGTATGCCAAGATTGTTTTTTCTTTTTTTGGTTACCGTTTTTCAGCTTCTCTTCCCATTAAACACTGAAAACGAAATTCTCAAACGGAGAAAATATTGTTTCATATTTATCATTTGAAAATTAACATAAATTCAATTGTTTCTCAAATATTGTTTATCAACTTGAGAACAATTTACGAAATTTGAGGAAAGTTTGTTTCGCATTTTTACCATTTCTTGAATTTCGACATCAAATGCAGGATTAAGTTATTTATATTAAACTACATTAAAGTAGTTGAAAAGAAACTCAAGATAAAGTTATTTATTTTAAACTACTAGTAAAGTAGTTGAAAACAAATGCAGGATAGGGCAATTGACTGCTTGCTATGACGTCGCCGTGTTAAAAAAGTCAGTTCATTGCAAAGGAAAAAGTCACATTTTCAATTAGTTGTTATTGAAAATAAAGTAGTTTATAAAGTGATTTAAAATTAATTAAATTTCCTAAAGGGTATATTTGCTAATAAGTATCTATGTATGTATGTGTGTCTGCATACTTGTATACAAATGATTGCCAAGTCGTTTGTCGATGTTGTCTTCGGAAGACTCGTCTCGATTCGATTCGATAATGACGGAAGCCACCATGCACATACACAAAGTAAGAAAATGCGGCAAAGATGCCGATTTGATGATGATGAGTGCGAAGTATTGGCAAAGGAAAGCAGAGGAAAGGATGATGCCAGCTGACGGAGCTGGTTCATTCATGCCTCTGCTCCAAATGAGGAAAGAAACACTAAGCAATCGAGAAAGTTGCAAAGCTGGCGGGTATAATAAATACAGTTGAACATACACACACATAAATACACAAATTCCTATCACCCCTTCGAATTTGCTTTTGTTAGAAAATGAATGAAAATGTGGCGCATGCAAATTGGGAAAAGCCAAGAACAACAAATCAACCAGCCATCCAACCAACCAACTAAAAATGTAATGAGAAATGAAAAGCGAAAGAATAAAATTAAAAATATCGATCATCCGTGATGGCAAAGGGAGTTTGTAGATGGGGGAGGGAGAAAAAGCAAATGCTTGAGCTGTTCTTCTCAACTGCGACGTATTTTTTACTTGCTTGCAATTTAATAATTATGAAGCGTAAACGAAAAAGAGGCTGAAATGCAGAAAGAAGTGTGTAAGGAAAGGATTGGAGCTCTCGACAGAATTAAATCAGATTGAGATGCGTTCGGCGGCTGCGGTTACGCTGGCTATGCCATGCCATGAGAATGAATAAAGATGCTTTGGCGCAGAAAGTATTTCAGGTAAATTTTCCATTGAGGAAGCACGCCGCGAAAAAATTGGGTTTTCAGGGTAGGTAGAAAATTGAGAGGCTCTCGGATCTCAGAACTATAACTATAAGCCTCCGGCAAGTTTTGATTTCAAATTTGAGATCTCTGATAGCCCCTCCATCCCCCTGAAAAAGTAATTTTTCTCGGGGCGTGCTTCTCTAATGGAAACCCGACCCAGTTTTTCTCTCAGAATCCACCGATTTCACTGCGTTGGAAGAATTGGGTGGAAAGTGACTTGGCCCCCCTTCGTATTGCTAATTGGCGGCAGTTATCACGAAGGAGAAATGACAGATGTGCTTTATTGAACTCGGCAAAAATCGTTTAGACGGGAAGAAGGAAAACAGCTCATAAAAGTATCTTACTTAGTACTGACACTTGCTAAAAATAGCCTAAAGGTTACTTCCTGGGTTATAAATATGTAATTTCATTTAATGTTAAGCGTTTTTTATAAAAAGTATCGGAGTTAAATATAGGATAAGTTTGTTAAAAAGTAAAATTATCCAACACAGCGCTGCATTTTAACATTAAACTGTAGCATACTTAAAGGCGCTTTTCTTGTTTTTAGTCTCAATCAGCGCGTTTGCCATTGTCATTCCATTCACCTTTCGTTCTCCATGCTATCTATTTTTTAATAACGATTTTTTTATGCTTCGTGTGCTTCATCGCTTCTGTTTTTTTTTTTTCTTAATTCCCACATTCACCCTTTGCAATAAATGAGTCGACGACGACTAACTGCGTTAAAGGATAACCAGTGCCTTGACTTCTTTCTACCTTCTACGTCGTGGCTGCGTTTTACATATCAGCACGTGGGTGTGTAGCAACGGTGTGTGTGTGTGGCGTGTCTGGCGGTGCGTCAGGATTGTGGGTAACAGCAAAAACAAAAAAAAAAAATGTTGAAAAACCGAAATTTTCACTCCTTCCACCCCTCATAACGTTGCTTACTACACTTTTTAGCGTCTTACTCACCCTGCCATTGCTGCTGCTTTAGCTTCTGCTACGTTTGCTGCTTATCACAATCGTCGGCGTCGTCGTCGTTCTTACATAAGCGCGATATTCAAATTCCTTTTTCTCTATTCATATCCTGTCTACTTTAATTTTTTTCCTGGTGCTTTGTTTTTTCTACTTTTTTTCTATGTAGCTTTGAAAAATTTCGATTCACTGCACTCATTTGCTAATGTTGTTTTTCCTTTGGCATGAATTTTGTTTGTTTTTTTTCGCTTCACGCTTTTCCTTTAACCCCGTAAACGCGAAAACTCTTTTTTTGCCAATCCTCAGCATAGCTTTGCAGTTGTTATCCAGTATGTGTGTGTGTATTTGAAGTGCGTTCGTATTTTTTCCAGTCTGTACCACTTGCCTCCTCAAATCCATAACCACATCAACCGCAACACTTTGCCTTGTCGCCTCGTCAGTCTTTTAAGCCAAGCCTTCCTCTTCTCTTGCTTTTCTCTTATTAACACAAATTCGCTCGCGGCTTTCTTTCACTGCCATAGATATTCTCTTCAAGCACGATATTTGCTTTTACTATTTTTTTGTTTTAATTCTGTCCCCTTTCATTTTTTTATTGGCCTGGCAACCCTGCTTAGCTACTTTGACACTGAAATATGATGAAGATTTCTTTACTTTTTTGTTCCTTGCAGGATTTTTAATATTTTTTCCGCTTGTGTTTTTGTATGCCACCTCTTTTGGTTTATTACATATTTTTTGTGTTTTTGTTGCTGTTTTAAGTCTCGTTGTCTAGTTAAAACGCTTTTAAAAAGTTTCTGAGTAGCTGCGACAATGGCACTTGCGGCCATTTCCACTTTATATTATAAGAATGCAGATATGTCCGTGTGTATTTAGTTCAACGTTTTTCATTTAACAAATGGGCATATCAAAGGATAAAATAAATACATACATAAGAATATGAATTGTGTGTTCTAAATAAATATAAAAACTGAGTTTCTGCTGCGTAGCAATGAAAAATGCTTTCAACTCTCGAGAACCTCTTCCAGTATTTTACAGCGGAGACGGATGTGGGCTCCTGAAAAAATGTAATGAAGGCTGCTTGGCTGCTGGCGGTGTTACTGTAACACTATGTTACAGATTGTTGTTGATTATCGAGCAACTTAAAAAAGACGCTCATATATCAAAATCATTGATTTCTTAAGACAGTCCGACAGGGTTGCGTGATTTTGATTTGACTGAATCACTAATCAAAAATATTTTCTGATTCTTGATTTAAAATATTTTCAAATAAAAGATAATTTTTATTTGTGATTCGTTTCAAAAAAAAATCAGAAATACCCTTTGATTCGTGATTCAAACTATTTTCAAATCAAAGATAAATTTTATTTGTGATTCGTTTCACAAAAGAATCAGAAATACCCTTTGATTCGTGATTCAAACTATTTTCAAATCAAAGATAAAATTGATTTGTGATTCATTTCTCAAAAGAATCAAAAATCTTTTTTGATTCTTGATTCAAACTTGATTTCGAATCAAGATTCTTAATAAATTTTTGATTCGAATCAAATTTTTGATTCGATAAAATTTTTGATTCGAATAAAATTTTTGATTCGAATCAAATTTTTGATTCGAATAAAATTTTTGATTCGAATAAAATTTTTGATTCGAATCAAACTTTTGATTCGAATCAAAAATTATTTTGAATCAAAACTTTATTTCATATAAAAAATACTTTAGTACGTGATCCCACCACCCCCGCGAGTTGAAATGCAAAAAATCTAAAATTTCAACAAACGTCTGCGTTGTATGGGAGGAAATGCAAGCAGATTTTCGCAGTTGCTTTAGCCAAGCACTTGCGCATACATATGTATGTATATACTTACATACATATATATAACGAATAAATGAATGAAAGGATGAATGAATTATGGTTGGGTGTATGCATACAAAAGAATCCCTGCAAAAAAGCCGAGTACTCCATGCACGCGTGTATAGAGTACTCGCTATGGACCAACCGAGTACTCCTCAACCTGCCACATATCATATAAAAAATATGGTCCATTTAACATGGCATTATTTATTATCTAGGCCTTATTTCGCATGGCGGATAAGCATTAGGAATAAGGTGTGCTCTCAGAGAGAGAGTACTCCTTATGGCGTGATGACATCAACACAGGAAAATCAGCCTTATTTTAAGCCTTACGCCATACAAATTTGCTACCTTTATAATTTTCAGGCCTGATTTCGGAAGCCTTAAAATCTGCGGTTTTAATTCTTAAAAAGGCTTAGATATTTTGGTGGGAATATACATACATATGTACGCGCAAATGGCTGGCTAAGGCAACTGCGAAAATCTGCTTGTATGTATGTATATCCTTCCCTACAACGTAGCTGAAAAATGTTCGTGATAAACTGTTTTCGCGAATGCTTTGTTAGTTTTCGCGATCAGTTTGTCTCACATGTGAGTGGCGCCATGCTGCACGAAACAGAAACAATTGCCGCACTCTATTGTATTCCGCCAGAATCGTCTAGACGGTTACGTGCCAATTAAGGAAGGAAGGAAGGAGAAATATTGTTTTGTTATTTTTCGCGCACAAGTGGAAAAACTGGATTTTTTTTTTGATCGCTTCTTGCGAGAGAGGACCATATTTTTTTGCATTTCTCTCTCGTGATAAAAGAACGAAAAAATATTAGTGAAAATTCTCACCTCCTGACTTCATTTCCATATAAAATACAGATGTAATCTAACACATATATACATACTTATGTAAGATGCATGTACATATGTACTTACCAATTAATATGTAAATGTATATACATACATATGTAAATTTCTCTTATACATATCCACACATATGTACTTACCCACCCAGCCAGCAAGGTACCGTACATTTAACGAACATTGCGATTTACGAGCTGTTCTCGAATAAGAAAACAATAACAAAATAAACTTTTTTCTATCATGTCAAAAAAAAAAAGAAAACGAAAAATTTCAAACTCAATATTTTAAAAGTATGTATGTTTGTAAAATTTCTACATTTACGATAAAAAAAACGGACGTGAAAAGATTCATATACGAGCGCTTTTTCGATACATTTACGACACTCGTAGGCACTGAACATTTTAAAGCGAAACAGTATTCGTAGGCGAATCGTAAACGGCTATCATAAACGATATTTTATTAGAGTTTTCTGCGAGAAAACATCCGTTTACGAGCTCGTTTACGATGATTTTGCTGGCTGGGTACTTATGTACTTATAATTTATATATTTTACATACATTGAATGAACCCAATAAAAGAATAAAATAACAGAATTTAAAAATAAATAATAATAATGCATTTACCCAAAATGATCTCGTACTAAAAGTATCTTTTAATTGAAATATATTTAGGATTCACTATAGGTACATACATACATATGTATATTTTAAACCCGTTCAAATTAAACGAAAGTGGTTTGTTGTATTTCTTTACGAACAGCAATTCAATCAGGGAATTTATTGGTAAAATTGATTCTTATTTACCTATACACAAAATTTCTTATGTACATACTACTTATTTACTATAATACATGTATATCTACTCTAATTCTTAATTCTATGACATAGAATCTATGTAGATATGTACATATATGTATATGTTCGGCTAACTACGAACCGATGCAGATACACGAATCGGTCGCTTGGGCTATGTTAGTGGTCACTTTGAAAGTACTCCAACCAACCACAAATGGGGCATATAATCCAATGATTTTTGCAGGGCATATGTACATATAATACATATGTATGTATGCATACCCTGCAAAAATTCCGAGTACTCCATTCGCTAATCCATGGAGTGCTCGCTATGGACCAACCGCTTACTCCAGAACTTGCCACATTTCATACAAAAAATATGGTCCATTTAACATTGCATGTCATTGCAATGGAGTATATACTCCAGTCCCGCTTAACAATCATATTCATCCATGGAGTACCTACATTGGATTAATTGATGGAGTACCTAACAGTTAGCCGAACATAACAACAAAAACCAAATGTTTATCGCGACGACGACGAATGACGTGTATACATTCAAACATATGTATGTATGTAGCTATGTATGGATACACATATCGTCTTCGTCGCGATAAAAATTTGGTTTTTGTTATGTTCGGCTAACTACGAACCGATGCAGATACACGAATCGGTCGCTTGGGCTATGTTAGTGGTCACTTTGAAAGTACTCCAACTTACCACAAATGGAGCATATAATCCAATGATTTTTGCAGGGTATGCACCCAAGTGCCTATGCACATACATACATATGTATGTATGCATGTACGTACGGCGTAGCACAAACGTAAATACGACAATCAGAAATACATATGTATATATGTACATACATATCTACATATTTGGCGTCAGCATACAATTTGGCTGTTGTTGCACTTTTGGTGCATTTTATACATTTTTGTGTTTTAAGTTACCGAGAATGTACTTGAATATTTCTGATATGCTACAGTATTTTTGATTCTAAATAAATTTTTGATTCGAATCAAATTATTGATTCGAATAAAATTTTTGATTCGAATAAAATTTTTGATTCGAATAAAATTTTTGATTCGAATCAAAAATTTGATTCGAATCAAAGATATTTTTTGAATCAAGAATCAAAAAAGATTTTTGATTCTTTTGAGAAATGAATCACAAATCAAATTTATCTTTGATTTGAAAATGGTTTGAATCACGAATCAAAGGGTATTTTTGATTCTTTTGAGAAAAGAATCACAAATCAAATTTATCTTTGATTTGAAAACAGTTTGAATCACCAATCAGAGGGTATTTTTGATTCTTTTGAGAAATGAATCACAAATAAAAATTATCTTTGATTTGAAAATAATTTGAATCACGAATCAAGTTGATTCTTTATTTGAAAGTTGATTTTAAATCAAAATTGATTCGAATCACGCAACGCTGCAGTCCGAAGACTATTTAGTTTTTTTTTTGATATAAGTTTAAGATTTATTTCATTTCATGGCTCATTTAACTCCTTCAATGCTCATTTGGAATAAAATTGTGCTTTACTAACAAGTTTAATTACATTTCATACAATGATCAAAAAAAAAAGAAGAAAAAATGGAGAAAGCTAATAAAAAGAGTGCAAGTGTCCACAGAATGTCCTCCTCATTGGCATAATTGGAATGGCCGTGACAAAAGCCACAGTCGCTCATCATCAAACCACTAAAATCAACACAAAGGCAAGCAAGCAAGCAGCAACAAAAACAAACAACAACAAACAGCAACAACAACCAACACAATAAAAAGAAGAAAAAATTGGCATAAAATTAAAACAAAATAAAGCCACAAAGAAATGCAAAGGCCGCATAATACCAAAGTGTGAGCCAAAGGATACGCAGGCGCTGTTTTTCCGAACTCCACTGCATGGAGGCATACGAAAATGTATGTATGTCTATGTTTGTATCTGTGTTTGTTTGTTTATTTCTATGGCATGTTATTTGAGTCTCATTAATGGCGACCTTAATGGGCGAATATTAAATTACTCGCTTGTTATTTTAATGGATTAAAACAAAACGGAAATGAAGAGCGGCCGAGCCATAGACGGCAGAAGAAGAAGAAGAAGCAGAGCAGAGCTGAGTTGAGCAGAGCTGAGTGGCCCACGTCAAACCACAAAAAACTATCCTTTGAAGCTGCTCACATCCTTTTCGCCCGCTTTGCCACTTTGGCCCTTTCCTGGCGCTGGTTGGTGCTGTCGATTTCCCACTAAGCACATTTTAACCCCCAGTCATAGGCTGACCAAGCAAAGCACAAGGCGAGTGTGTGTGTGTGTGTGTGTGTGTGTGTGTGTGTGTGTCGACGACAGCTTTTTGTAAGTGGTCAATTCCATTGTGACGGGTGTGACCATGATACTCATAATTTTCGCTATAATTTTGAAATGGAAAGCTTGCATTTCAAAAAAAGGCCGTTATTCCCAGCAATGGGAAAGTTAAAAACGGTGGATAGCAGATATATACTTGAAGGACACCATTTCCGACCAGAGTGGCCATTAGAAAGCTGGGACGGGTGTGACCTTATATATTTGAGCTTTCAAAAAATCCCACTTCGCATATAAATTTTGTAAAACTTTTCAAAGAACGCATATAAAAAATTTAGTCCAGCACGTTGTTCAAAGTCTTTTTGATTGTATAGCATACTTACTATTTTGAAATTCACGTTTTTCTTGCGAAAACCCTGTTTAAAAAATTGGACGGGTGTGACCTCTCTATGTGACGGGTGTGACCCAGTACCAAAATTCAAAATTTTTGATGAACTAAAAGTTGTTATTGACTTCATTTATAACTCGTAATATGAAAAAAAGTAACATAACATTGTTTGCTCGCTATCATAAAACTCACATTATTCCAGAGGTGTATGTTTTAGGAAAATTTGTTTAAATTCAGATAAATATGAATCGCAAGCATACACAGAGACCGCATCTGCTCTTTTAAAGTTGTGCATTTTTTGAATATTCTTCATTAATTTTACGTTTTCCCACCTTGCGTTCAAGAAATTACTGTCGCGCTCAACATCGTCTTTTGATGCGTAAAAAACGTCGATCTTATTAAGTTTCTTTGTTTCAACTAGATATTGGAAACAGTCAACGGGTGTTTTCATAAAATATTCTCTAGCCTTAATGCTCGTACTTAAGGTTCTTTTTGCAGCTGCAGCTATTCCATCTACAGCGCCTTTACCATGGCCTGTAGCGAAAAAATTCCAAGTCATTTCTAATCCAAAATCCTCAGGAGCATGGCAAATGTTAAAAATATTGTATCGATTTTTAAACTGAGATGCGCAGTTTTATCTGTTATCATTTTTTTTAGCATCCCTCCTTCTTTTATCTCTTATTCTCTCCTTAGCTAGATGCAATTCATATTTTTCTTTGTTTTCTTTAAGCTTCTTCCTCTGTTCGCGCTTTCTGTTTTTCGAATCTATTAAAAAATATATGTATACTTCGCGTTGGTGTGACGGGTGTGACCAAATATTTTTTAGAACTGAATACTAAATTACTGCGATAAATTTTAAGAAAATTTCACTAAGTATTTATCGCGACTACTTTGTTATTATTGGAGAGTGTCAGGTGGTTAAAATGTAAAGTACCAATATAATTAAACTTTTTAAATTTTTTCTGTGACGGGTGTGACCGAAAATTTAAGTATATTAAACACGCCATAAAATTGTTACTATAAAACGTATAATATCGAAACTTCACAGAAATGTAAAACAATGACCTAGTCTCTTCAGAGGTAACGGTTTTTATTAATACTAGTATCGCCGGTGCTCGAAATTCGACCATGCAATTTTTTTTTTTCAACTTTGTATTGGTACAAAAACACTTTCCAAATTCGAGTTGTACCGCAACACTGATTTGCCCTTTTGATCACGGTCCGACGTGAAATCGTGGTCAAAATCAAGGCAGATCTAGGAAGGTAAGCCCGGTGGCGAATTCAGAAATTTCCCATGTATTTTGTTATTGTAATTGGTAGAGTGTAATGTCAAAATGATATTTCGCCGTCGTTAAAATCTGAATTCGCTTGGGGCTCGTCCAATCCTATTGGCCATGATGTGAATTCGCTTTGATTTTGACATTACACTCTACCTTTGTAAATAAAAAAAGAAGTTTTTCAATTCGCCGCCGAGCCTACCTGTTAAATATACCTTGGTCAAAATTTAAATTACTCAGTGTGCTCTCTCGCCCTCTCTCTCATTTTTCGCTTTAATGGAAAAGCAATAGGAGATATTTGGCCGCCTTGATTTTGATCTCAGCGTAAACTGGGCCAATGCATATAAAATAGAGAGAGCGCTTTTAAATTAAAGCGACTCTTCAACTGTGTTTACGATATTTGTAAACACGTTTACGATATCTATTTCTCTTAACTAAAAATTGTATTTGTTAATTATAAACAAATTTAATAATTTATAGAAAAATTATATGCCTATGCACTGCTCCTGACTCATACAAACACATCCATATCAATTTTATGTGGATATGAGTATGTTAAATGTGCTAAACAGCCTGGCAATTGTTTGTATGGGAAAAATGTTAGCCTATTAATATATAGATTGAGAATGGAAGAGTATAAAAATGTTAAATAAAGAGACACCTTGCAGAGAATGTGAACTGAATATTCAGTATAGACATATTCAGTATAGACAAAGTTCAAAGTGTTGCCGAACTTATAAAAATTTACATGAATCCAATTTTTTTTATTCAGCCATAAGAATCATCCTCTTGTGCATATTAACAAATTTAATTTAATTAAAAATAAGTAATTTCTAATTTTGCTGGATAGGGCCGTTTTAGGTGGAATTGACCAAGTGGCAAGTTATGAGTGGTGTTATCCTTGGCAAGGATATTGTTGTCGTCGCCCGTTAAATATTCATAATGCCAATCCTGCCAATAAAACAAGCGTATAGATACCAGGCTGGAGGACCAGGCGCTCAAAATTGTTGCTGTTTGAGACTTGCCTTTGAGTTGGAGTGTTGAGCCAAAATGGAGCTCATCGTGGGGCTAAAGCGAGCTGCTGTATGACATTCTCAAATAACAAAAATTTATATGTGCTAACACTAGTGCTCGCAACAAGCAACAACAAATATAAAAACAGCAACAACAGTAAACAACCAACTCATTCAAAGTCGGCATTATTTAATTTTTATGATAATTAACAACATTTTTTGCATGGCGTTCCCTTTCATCATCGCGTCCATTCGTGCATCCGCAGGGCGCTTCATCATGTTCTTTCTTCTTCTTGCTTTCGTTCTTGTTGCTTTTGCTATTGCTTTTGCTGTTTTTGTTTTATTCTTTTTTTGCTTTGCTTTCCTCAT
Source organism: Urophora cardui (assembly GCA_960531455.1). Classification (NCBI taxonomy): domain Eukaryota; kingdom Metazoa; phylum Arthropoda; class Insecta; order Diptera; family Tephritidae; genus Urophora; species Urophora cardui. Next base: position 2,546,052 of record OY482670.1, read on the forward strand.
TGGCCATATTTATCCTTCAACAGCCAGGGACGACGTCTGCGTCTGCATCTGCTTAGCAGCGGCGTTGGCGCTTTGTGCCGCCTTTTATGGGGTTAATGTAATTTCTTTGCAATGTTTGCATCCTTATTATCCTTTCATTTATTCAGCACATTGTTAATTCATTTATAAATGTAATTTCGCCCTCATTTTCGCTTAACTTTGCTCTATGTTTTTAGTGGAGCGGAGTGAAGTGGCGCTTTTTTCCTAAGATGTTCCCTTTTTGCTTGCGTTTTCTTTCAACGACGTCTCTGAAGCTATTGAGCTTTAGCTGTGGCTGGCACTTTCTTTTCTTTACAATCTCGGTAATTTTAATTAATATATTCTTGTGTTTCTTGGGCAGTTAAGCACGAGTGTTTGCAAGTAAGGACAGGCTTGTTATTCCTTTATTGTCCTTTATTTGAAAGCCCTTTTTTCTTCACTCCCCACTTTACTTGCCGAAGCTTTTGTTTTACAACGTATCCGCAGTGCATCCTGCCATCTCTTCCCACTTAGAATATTTATTCATCGTTTAATAAATGCAGCAGGCGGCGTATAATGAGCCATCATACAACAACAACAAACAACGTCTTTTGATCCTTCTTGGATCCCTTTGATAGTACAAAAAATAAATGAATGTGTAAAAATGAGTCGAAGGATGGATGGATGGTTGGTTGGCTGGATGACTGGACAAATGAATGAGCAGATGAATGGATCGGTCGGCCCGGTTGGCTTTTCTAAAGTGGTAATTAAACTTTTTGATTGGCTTACTTTTGCATAATTTTTGTTAACGCTCCTTTGCCAGTGTTTGCATGCTGGAGTACATATTTAGGATTTACCATGACTAAGAGCGCGGGTGTCTGAGATTTTCTCATTTATTACTTGTAGAGTTTGCAAATGCTTTGTAATGAGAATTACTGGGATTTTCATGCAAACGGAAAATTGAATATATCTTGGATTGTAATAAACTTTTTGTGTTGGTTATTGTTTGGGGCTCAAATGCCACTTTTCCTTATTTAATGATAATTACTTTTGTAACATGAATTATTCGGCAGAGCGATACGCATAATTAATTACTTATTTTGAAAAGTAGGTTAGGTTAGGTTAATTTGGCTAGGATACAGTGATCCCTCACATAGACCACATATGGTCCTTAGAGTTGCCAACATCGTATTGGAGGCGTTATATTAAACTTGAATTGCAAGACCTCGCAAGTTTTCGTATTTCGTGTATTTTCTGAAGAGTATTTTGTGTATTTTCTGAAGAGTATTTTGTTGACCACCAGATTCCCCAACAGTGGTGAGAGTACTCCCGCTTTCGAAGTGGCCCTATGTGCCCTCCTTGACACCGTCGAAAGGCGTCACCCACCCGTCACCGTCCGACAACTCAAAAGGTTTTCGATCCAGTGCTGAATGATTGGGGGTATTCCGATCCATTCGAGCCCCTCCAACAGCGCCTCAGAAGAGACGTTGCTAAAGGCACCCGAAATATCAGGAAAGGCACTTATCGCACTCCCTCTAGTGGAGGGATTTTTCGATATATTTTACAACGTTGTGATTCTTTATCCTGTTTATCCTCCATCGCGACAAGATAAATGCATTTTATGCGTTCCGCCAGGCACCTCGAACCATGACTGAGACCGTCTCGCACCCCACTCCCGCCCCGCCTGCTCGCGCCTTGAGGTGACTCGACCGGACAACAGCTTTTTGCTAGAGCTTTTTTTTCGTTGAGATTTTATTTGTTTTTGAAACTGAGTTCCCTTTTGGATTTGCCACAGAGACCCCAAAGCAAGCGTGTGCCAAAGAAAAAAAAAACCTTTCCGATCAACTAAATAATTGAACCATAATTTGCTGTTCCCATTCGCTTTTCAAATACAGTGCCACTAAAACTTTCGTGCTTGTGCCCACCTCCCGCTTTACTAAAGACACACCGTTTACACAACAATAATACAACCCGCTCTGTTTCATAAAAACAATAAACAAACAAAGAAAAAATATTCATCAACAAATTCATTCACCAAAAAACCCATTCGTATTGTATCCTTTCTCTCCTTTTTTAACCCTCACCACAGCCAACGACAGCTTTCATTGCTTTGGCGCCCATAATACCCACATATCCATCACCATCACCATCAAATTTCTGTTATCGTTTATGAAAAACAAATTTTCCTGCCATTTGATAAGAATGTTGTTAATGATTGTGTTAACATGCATAACCAACTCGTATGTGACGCCCGCCCCTCCACACACACTCGCATCAAATCACTACTGTGAAGCTCATCGCCCTTTCCTTTGAGTTTCCACGACTTCGACGACTCCCACTTCCACATATGCAAATGTTGATACAGTCAACTTATCACTAACAATACCTCAACCATTGCCACGACCACATATCACTTCACTAACCGAGTCTATTACCTTGCATTGCCTTGGCTTAGCTCAGCGAGTGCCAGAAGTTCGAGGGATTCCAAAGGGCTAAATAAGCCGCGTACACGCAGCGCGCCCTTCACATGTGTGTAAAATGATATGTGAGTGGCTTCAATTGCCCCCTTCAATTGCTATTTTAAATTTATTTTCCACAAAATTTGCAGCATTTTGTACGAATTTACATGAAACATATGAGATACAAAGCGATGAAGCAACGAAGGACAGACGGACGGAAGTGGTTGATGAAAAAAAAAAACAAAAACAAAGCGCGGTTGTCTTGCCACAAAAAAAGGCACAATAAAAAGAAGACAAAAAATAACAAAAAAGTAAACAAAGTTGCATATGTGAAATCCGTTAAATGGGAGGGTGGGTTGCTATGGGGCGGGGCGCGTCGTTGCTATGAAGCCTGCCAGTCAGTCAGTCAGTCACACATGTGAGTAACCAAAATGCGCGCAACCACAAAGAAAATACTTATAAATAAAAACAGCAATAACAGCAATAAGAATAACAACAATAAATACATAAAACGCAAAAAATTTGCATGTGTGCTTTTAGGCGCGAAACCATATGTGACTTTGCCACACATATGTATGTATGTACGTATATCCTTTAAAAACAGGGTGACGCAAAAGTTCCTTATCATGAGGAAATGAAAGTGGAAAAGTAGCTGCAGCTGGAATTGAAGATCATGTGTAGCTGATTTATGACTTTGAGTTAGTCCAAAGAGGTTCTTAGAATTTCCTCCTTGAGGTTTTGAATCACTCGTTGCGCGCTGCTCATTACTGGCCGCTCGTTATTCGTTACTTATTATTACCCGTTAGTCGCTACTCATGACTTGTTGTCATTACTGGTTACTAGTTGCTCGTTGCTCGTTGTTCGTTTCTCGTTACTTTGTTTTGTTTGTTACTCGTTACTCGGCACTCATGATTTTGTTACTCGTTTCTGATTATTCGTTGCTCGCTGCACGTTACTTCGGAAAGCCTTACAAAATAGAGTTTTATATTTTTTCTCTTTTTCAACATTTTGAGACATGAAAATAACTCTTATGCCGTTTTCGTTTTCCGTGGGTATCTACCAGCGAATATGCCGTCCTTAAAGGCTTCCAGATTCTTCAAGGCTCACAATATGAAACTTTTTTCAAATATCCTTAGACTTAGAATAATCACCACTAGGTAATGTTTCAATGAGGTTTGGTCAACCAAACTTCTATAATAACTTTCGCGACACCCTATATTCTTCTTGAAGAAGACAGAAGCTTTTACAAAGGGAGGGAAATGGTGTTGACAGAGTACACATGGAGTAGTAAACAATAGGCAAATAATAGGCAGATGATATGTGCTCGCAAAGGACACCCACATGCTTACTATTTGTTTTTTCGTTGTTGTTGTTGCAAAAAGTACCCAACTGTTGCTCCTTCAACTTACCACATGTGTGTAAATATCTATATGTGTAAATGTGTGTGTATGCGTTGTTTTGGAGGGAATTCACGTATGCAAAAAAACTCACTTGTGTGTCTTGTGTGGCGACCTCTCGCCAAAGGCGCGCTTGAATGGATGCTGTTGGTAGCAAGTTAGGGGGGTGGGAGGCAGCGAGACGCTTTTCTGGTGCCACATGCAAACTGTTGATACGATTTAACGATTTGCGGTTGCCAGGATGCGCGCGCTTTCGCAAATAAACAAATCCCATTCATTCATTCATATGTGCTTTTGCGGTTTTCTCTTTTTTTGCTTTTATCTTCGCTTTTTTCATTCAAGTGAAGCGTGTGGTGTGTATTTCACATGTGCGACCGACCGTGTGTGACCTCACGCAATGCGCTTTACATTTCAAGCGCGTTTTTGTTTTTGTTGTTCTTGTGCGCGACTTGCGGAAATTTTGGAAAAAATTTACGCAAATTTAAATTGGCCATTCGTTGATATAAAAAGCGGTCGAAAAATGGGGTTGTTCGGTATTGATGTGTTTAGGTACGTGGGGAGTAGAGTAAGAAAGGTGTTTACATACATACATATGTCTGTATGTTTGGGAGACAATTTGACATTATAATTTGTAACAATTGATGAATGATTTTTTTGTTTGTTGATGGAGGTCAGTGAAATATGCGGATATGCAAGTGCACGTGTAAATTCTTCGTGTGAATTAAATGCGTGCTTAGTCAGTTTAGTGGCAATTAAAGGTTTAATTACAAATTACTTGCGGTTTGTGAAATTTGTGTAATGAAAATAAAGGCTTGGTTAATATTAAAAATACAAAATCAGTTCGTTTTTACAAACTTTTATTTAGACTAATTAGACGCGCGAAGCTATGCGTTCGAAGCTGCTGACTTCTAGTAAAGCTTAGATCTTATTCAATGAGCGTAGCTTCTTTTCTTTTTGTTATTCTTCTTATTATTATTCTTCTATTTCTGTCTTTATCGAGTTTCGACAGAAATAGCTTCTTTTTTGACCCTTCGAAAATACTAACAGAGGCCGTTCGCGAATACAAGACTTTTTCCCAACATAAATAAAGGATCTGCTTTGGGGAAGCAAAGTAAGCTGGAAGCCTGGAATAGAAAAAATTTGTGAACTTTTTTCTTCTAATAGCAGCCATCTATCACTGGCAGTACCTATCTAAGTAAAGCCGAGACGTACATATAAAAAGTCTTAAAAAGCAAGCCAGACATTGTCAAGGACTAAACTTATGCTTCTTGCGAAATTTGCAATGTATTATAGAAAAATGCATGAAATTGTTATTAAAATGATTGCCAACCAACTAAATTTTTTCTATACATGTACATCTGTCTGTATGTATGTATGTATGTACCTCAGCTTTACTTTCCCTCTTTGCTGCAGCTTAAGTAATGGCTCATAATTTTATTACAATCATATATTAGCCGAACACTCGTTTTGCTTTTATTCGCCATTTGCGATCAAGCATTCATGCCTTACTGCCTTTTTGCCATACATACATACATATGTAAAAAATGCGTTATATTATTTTCTAGCGCAAAAACGAACTTTCGTACAAATAAAAGACGCGAAAACTCGAAGCGCAAAAACATGCCGACAAAGCTTTTTAGTTCGTTTTTGCCCTTTTATCTTGGGGGAAAAACGAACTAAAAAGTTTTGTCGGCATGTTTTTGCGCTTCGAGTTTTCGCGTCTTTTATTTGTACGAAAGTTCGTTTTTGCGCTAGAAAATAATATAACGCATTTTTGCACTGGGGTGTTCATATGTATGTACACAAATACATATGTTTATAAATATTTTGCCGCTGGGCTTTTTGTGATTTTTTCTTTCTTTTATTTTCTTCCTGGCTCATTGCATTATGTGAAAGGATAATTGAATTTGTTTGGGCTAAATATAATTTGCGATACTCGCATGTGTACTCTTTCACTACAGCAAAGTAATACTTTTCTTTTGTTCTAAAGCAAAATAAAATTTAATTTTGCTTTCATTGCTTTGTAAATGATATCCTTTATAAGCACGCAATGCCTACATACATATATACATATGTACATAGGTACATATGTCAGATGTGAGAAAATTATAGGTGCGCCGCTTTTATGAGTGCATGCAATTTGAATGGAGTGTGAGAAAATTATTGCTTCGACATTTTTATTTTTTTTTTTTCTCGAGTGAAAGTTGTTTAACTCATTGTTTCTTTGTGCACTTCAATTTTTAGTTTGATCTTTGATTAAATTTATTAGCAACTGAGTCGGTCACTATAAGTGCTTCCATACAGGCTAAGTTACTAAGATCCACTAGACTAGTGTTCGTTTGTGAATTTCAGACGGCGCAGAGTGCATCCGTACTCCTTTAAAGGCCAAACTCTTTCATAGCTTAACCTTGTACCTTGTCGAAGAAAAGCACAACATTTCCATATTATATTAGATACTGAAAGTAAATTTCGAATAATGTTTCAACAAACCTATTGATTTTCTCATTTTCTCCCCAAGTGTACGTACACGAAAAATCGCTGTCTCAAGTTGCCAGAAAGTTGCACTTGGCTCCCCATGCCTCCCCATAACACAGCCATGATTCAAAAACAAAATCAAAGCGGCAATCCTACTTCGTGTTTTGCCAAGAATGTACGTACGTATGTATGTTTGTAAACTCTTTTCATTTCATCTCACAGCATTCATTACTCATTACCTCCGCCTACAATTACACTTATCTGCGAGCACTTTGTTGGGGTATTCCGGTATTCATCGTCATCGTCATCTTCATTCTTCGCTTTTTAAACGGTTTTATTTAGCTCACCCCGTTTGTTTTATTCTTTATTCTTGGGTCAAATTTAGTAATTCAAATTTCACCCTCTTCCTGTCAACCGATTAATCTGAAATTTTGCACGCATGTATAACCCCGATGACAATGCAATATTATGAAAAAAAAATTCCGCTAGGTGGCGCGTGGGTCGCTATATTTACAAAAATCGCATTTATGGTCCGATTTGGCTGAAATTCGGAACATGTATTACTACCTTGAAAAGAAATATTTTCTTAAAAAAAAAATTCCGCTAGGTGGCGCGTGGGTCGCTATATTTACAAAAATCGCATTTATGGTCCGATTTGGCTGAAATTCGGAACATGTATTACTACCTTGAAAAGAAATATTTTCTTAAAAAAAAAATTCCGCTAGGTGGCGCGTGGGTCGCTATATTTACAAAAATCGCATTTATGGTCCGATTTGGCTGAAATTCGGAACATGTATTACTACCTTGAAAAGAAATATTTTCTTAAAAAAAAAAATTCCGCTAGGTGGCGCGTGGGTCGCTATATTTACAAAAATCGCATTTATGGTCCGATTTGGCTGAAATTCGGAACATGTATTACTACCTTGAAAGGAAATATTTTCCTAAAAAAAACTTCCGATAGGTGGCGCGTGGGTCGCTATAGAGGCGTTGGACTGCAATAAACTAACGGGCAAGAAACCTTGCAATAATGAAGCACTAAATGAATTAAACAGAATGCGAAATAAAAACTAAAAACTAGAAAATAAAAATAGGTAAAAAAAACTTTTTAAGTTAAACGGTTTTATGTTATACATACATTGCAATGTTTAAGATAAATGTACTAAAAACCAAAAAATAATAAAATAGATACAGTCGTGGGAATTATAAACATTTGCATAGACTAGACTAAAATAAAACCGGGGGGCACGTCAATTGTCTACAAATTATCGACTTAATGTGCGATAGAAGAATCGTTTAATTCGTCGTTAGGCAGTTGGCCCGCAGACGGTGAGGAAAATACTTACTATTTTCTTGCTCATGGAAATTCCAATAGTTATACACTCCATGTTAATAAAAGAGATGTTTCAACTAGTTTATCGTTGGACATTCACACGAGGAATCGTTTCACTGCTCGTAGTTTGTCTTTAATCGACAAAACATATGATAAAAGTACTACTCGCTCACCACTATGAAACCCTAAAACTCGCTTATAATCGAGCTTGCTAGCTTTTTTTCCACATTCTAGCCCTACTTATCACACGTCCATCGTTGTCGGTTGAACAACTGCCTAATTATAGTGTAACATTACAAAACAAACATTTTAATCAACGATTGTAGACAATTGACGTGCCCCACGGTTTTATTTTAGTCTAGTCTATGCAAATGTTTATAATTCCCACGACTGTATCTATTTTATTATTTTTTGGTTTTTAGTACATTTATCTTAAACATTGCAATGTATGTATAACATAAAACCGTTTAACTTAAAAAGTTTTTTTTACCTATTTTTATTACAGCTTTGTTTGGTTGCTGGAGTTCAAAATCATAAAAAATTGTAAAACAACAACGAGAACAACAAACAAAAAGCATGAGGAGAGTAAAAGAAAATGGAAAATTGGAAAAATGAGAAAATGAGAAAAAAATTAAGCAAAGCACAGCACAAACAAAAAACATAAGAATTGGCTGGTGGAGCAGTGGAGCAGCAGACGCCAAACGAAACGAACAAAAGCGAACAAACGAAATGAACGAATGTTGAAGGGCGCCAAACAGTCAAACACGTAAAAAGCTAAATTACGAACAACCCCTTTTTGTACAAAAAAAAAAAAAAACAAGAAAAACAAAAACAAAGAAATAATAAAAAATCATCTGTACATTTTTCATCGCATTAATTTTCCAGCGCTGAATGCAAAACTGGGAGGAAACCAGTTAAGTTAACCTTAGGTTTACCAATACCCACCCGGGTGACCTTTTGCGTTTTCTTTTTGCGATTACTCAGCAACTATTGGACAGATTTTAAAATGCTTTTTACTCACTGATCAATTTTTCGAGTTCTTTCAGATAATAACAAGTTTGAACTTTTCTTTCATCTGGAATATGCTTTTTTTGCGATTTTGACTTTTTATGTACGTAGTTTACCAATACCCACCCGGGTGACCCTGTACACTTTTCTATGAAAAGACGTGCATATGAACATATTCTTGTTGCTATAATTTTATAAATTTATTGTTTAACTATATTTTGATCATTTTTATAAAGTTTTTAGAAAATTTATTGAATATAAATTATATTCTAACCAAGCGAAATACCGAAGGATCTCTACAACAATTGATGCATTTTGTTTAGTTCATATTATCTTCATCGCAAATGGTTTTAGTGCATTTTATGCATAATTGACTAGTGTTGGATTTAATTTTCATATCAAAACACTTATATCATTTTCCTTTCATCTTTACTATCATCAACCAGCTGGAAAGTTGTCCTTTTTATTAGAAATAAGGAAGGACATTGATGAATTCATTCCCTCTAGCAAATAGTTTCTAATATACATACAATTGTGAGTGAAGAACCTTGATATTACTTGGTTGATTTCCTCCGTATATTATAAATGCAGCAAGTGTTGCTACTTCTAGAAGCAAGGTTGGCAAAATTGTGAAAGATATTGTGTTAAGGAGCACAGAGCGGTTTCCACTACATTAGTTAAAATTTGTGTGATGTTTTCTATTCACTCATATGAATCAAAGTGCCGATGTCTGACAATTGACGGTTTTATTTTAGTCTAGTCTATGCAAATGTTTATAATTCCCACGACTGTATCTATTTTATTATTTTTTGGTTTTTAGTACATTTATCTTAAACATTGCAATGTATGTTTAACATAAAACCGTTTAACTTAAAAAGTTTTTTTACCTATTTTTATTTAAATAGAGCGACTCACGCGCCACCTAGCGGCTCCAATTTTTTTTAACATTTGTAAATTATTTAAGTAATGCATATGCTAAATATCAGCCAAATCGGTCCATAATTAGGATTTTCAGTTTTAATTACCCCGATCTCAGCTCCACCTAGCGGAATTTTTTTTAAAGAAAATATTTCTTTTCAAGGTAGTAATACATGTTCCGAATTTCAGCCAAATCGGACCATAAATGCGATTTTTGTAAATATAGCGACCCACGCGCCACCTATCGGAATTTTTTTTTCATAATATTGCATTGTCATCGGGGTTATACATGCGTACAAAATTTCAGATAAATCGGTTGACAGGAAGAGGGTGAAATTTGAATTACTAAATTTGACCCAAGAGTAAATAATAAATAAAACAAACGGGGTGAGCTAAATAAAACCGTTTAAAAATCTCTGGTAATCGTAAGGTTAACTAAGTAAGAGGGGGGCTGGGCAGCCAGTGCAAAGGAAAAGAAAAAGAAGGAAAAACGAAAAAGAATGAATAAGAAATTTAATGATACATGCATCAACAACAACAAATAACGGAAAAACGAGCAATGAACTAAGTTTTTGTATCAGCGCCGAAAATATCTAAGAAGAGAAAAGCTCCACGGCCAATTTACTGCGCCTACGCAATTTTCCAAAAAAAAAAAAAACAAAACTGTCTTGTTTGTTGGTTGTTTTTCCTCAAAATAACTTCGACACTAAAACAAGTTAAAGCACTTGCTGAAAAACTTCTTATTCATCTTAATGGGCGCATAACCGTCTAGCGTAGGATAGACGATCTTGGCCGAGTCCAATAAAGCACGCCAGTCGTTTTGTGTTTTGTGCTGCCTGGCGCCAATTGGAGTGCAGTGCAATGCAGTGGACAACATGAACTGCCTGACGCAGCCGCTGTATTCTTATTCGCTGAACAACGTATGTAGATATCTGCATAAAGCTCGTACAGCTGATAATTAAATCTTCGTCGATACTCGCCGTCGCCAACGCGTCCATAATCTTTAGAGGAACTTTCCTCTCGAATACTCCAAGTATCGTCTCAACTGATTTTGACATCGTCCATGCTTCTGCGCCGCACATGAGGACTGGAACGATGAGTGTCCTGTAGAGTGTGATTTTGGTGCGTCGAGAGAGGACTTTACTTTTCAATTGCCTACTTAGTCCAAAGTAGCAATTATTGGAAAGAGTGATTCTTCGTTGGATTTCCGTGCCGTTATTTTTGGTGTTAATGCCGGTTCTCAAATAGACGAATTCCTAACCGGTTTGGAATTTTTTGCTGTCAACAGTGACATGGCTGCCTAGGGTGTTAGTTAACGTCACTTTGACATAAAATATGTCTTAAATCTAAGTGCTCCTAACTCGAACTCAGGCTCCGCTAAAGTTATGTAAGTATATGGACAAATGGATTTCATATATGAGGGACTAAATATCCATACAATCATGCACACTTTTTTCTCTTAGTGTACATTTGCCCACGGGTAGAAGTTAACTTGCTTTTGAAGCATTTAAGGGCCTTAGGAAATTAGAATTATTTGGATTTTTTAAACGGAACGAAGGCGTGTTCTCCATTCTTAACATCCACAATACCGCAAGGGAAGTACAACAAAGGGTATAATTTGCATTCTGACCAGGTTAACAAAAAAGGGCAAATTACAAAGAATTAAAAAGAGAGAAGAGAAAAGAAGAGAAAATTAATCTAAAAATCATATTCCATCTCACTCGCACACTCGCTTTAAGCGCTTCTTCTGCTTCAACTTGCCAAACAAATTCCACCTTAGATAGTATGTATGTATGTATTTCATTTGTTGCTGTTGCTGTAAAGGGTCGCAGGTGTATATGCTTGTTGTTTTTGCTGTTGCTGCTATTGATACAAAAAAATGCTTCATTCGCAGCAGCTGGCAGTGAAGGGAAAATGTAAAAAATACAACAAAAAAAAACAATAAAAAATTCTTTGAGCACTAAGTCGCCATTAACGAACACCGCACATCCTGTCCGCCCGCCCTTCAAGTCGCAACGTCTCACTGCCGCAGCAACGGCAACACTGTCGATTTTCTCGATTCGCGACTTTTCCCTAGCGCAGCATCATCGTATTCAAGAAACAACATGAAAAGCGAAAGCGTATGCAAATGAGCTGCTAACTGCGAGCTGCGGATGGCGGAATGGAAGGAAGGATGGATGGCTGGCTGGCAGAATACAGCGCACGCCAAACTCATTTATTCCCGCGAGCCAGCCGAGTAATGTTAACGACGTTGTTGTTGTTCTGATTGTATAACCCCTTCCACTTTATGTAGCTTAAGCGTCGCGGCGCGCCGAGGACAGCCACCGAGCGAGGGTTGATTTTCCGCATTGGCATTTGTGTTGTTGCTGCAGCTTTGTTGCTTTATTTTGTATGTTTTTCCTCAGTGTCTTCATTGTTGTTGTTGTTGTTTTTTTTTTACTTCGCTTTTGTTTAATTTCTTGCCAACGAGTGGCTGCTGATAAGATGTTTGACGCAGTCGGAGTGAAAGGTGTGGGTGGAGTCGCCGTCGTCGTTGCTTTTTGCATAAATTACGAAAGGAGTAAAAGCACGAAAATTTCTGTAATGAAGAAAAATCTTGTTTCATTTGCGCTCATTTCATCTGCATACAATCTAAAGCATAGGTGACCACAAAGTAAGCATAAGGGAGCCACACGACAACTACATCAATAAAAATTGCAACAACCTTCTTCTCGGAGTTATAAAAATATTATTTTGCCAAATAACGGTTTATTGCAACAACATACATAAAAAAATCATACTCCCATGAGCACTTTCTATTCTTAGGGCCGTTTACTCAACCTGTGATTAACGCTAATCACGGTAAAAGTTCGGTTAAACATCATTATCGACTTCATCAAACCATGTATTTATCATGTGGTCGATAACGCAGTCCATAAGTTAACCGGCCCTTTATCCTCCGGTTAGCATTAATCAAAGGTTGAGTAAACGGCCCTTAGATGTCATTTTGAAAAGAACAAATGTACAATGTACCTACATACATACATATGTATAGATATGCTGCAGCTAGGCATTCAAATATTTTGCTAAACAACATGAACGAGGTAGCAGATATAAATGTACAACCATATGTACATATGTATGTATGTATGAAGGCGTAACTACACAATGAATGTCGGTGGAAGCTGGACCGTTAGGTTTGAGTGCTCGCCGCGACGACGATTTCTGTGAAAAAAAGAAATGTGCGTTATTCTGTCGAAATTGATTTGCTTGTTGTTGGGAGCCACTCGGAGCCACAGCGATGTTGTTGGGAGACAAACGGAGTCACTGGAGCCATTGGGTGGCCATGTATGATCTAAAGCGCGCATACATAGCCACAAAAAAATCTAAGCCTTATTTAAGAATTAAAGCAGCAAATTTAAAGGCTTACGGAATAAGGCCTGAAAATTATAAGGATAACAAAGGAATACTCTCTCCCTCTCTGAGAGCACACCTTATTCCAAAGGCTTATCCGCCATGCGAAATAAGGCCTAGATAAGTATTAGAGAGTTAGGAGCAGACAGAGTGAGTGCAAAACAGAAGCAGCGCTGCCAGCGTACTCCTCTTTTTGATCTGATTTGTCAACAATAAGCAAACCTTTTTTGCAGGGTACATTTATATGTATCTCTGTTTGTGTGTGTGTGTGTGTGCTGTTATTTTTTTAATTTTCCTCATTTCCACTTCGTCGTCATTTTTCGCGCAGTGCGACCGCCCGCGCATTCTTTGTCTGCTCGTTGTTGAGGTAATGAACATTTTTGGGCTTGGCTTTGGAGCGTGCAAAAGGCGAAAGCAAAAAAATAAAATAAAAAGAAAAAAATGTTAACTTAATCGCGCAAAGGGTGGCACGAATTGCCAGAGAGCGCGCTGATGAGGGAAGCTGGAGATGATGGGAAGGCTGGAAGATGGCTGGGAGGCAAAGAGTTGTGCTGTTCGACGCTGTTCTGCGCTGCTGCGCTCGGTTGTATGACTGCTGGCGCTGAGGGGGGAGCGCAGAGTTGGCGGCGCTGGGATCGTTAAAAAGAAAAATGTCATAGTAAGGGTATTCATTTAAGAGTATAAGTTTATAAAGTGTAAATTTCTATCAGTTTACACACACTGTTATATGAACGCACCTAATAATTTTTTTTCGTAAACTTGTCATCAGCTGTGCTATTGTCAAAATTTATTTAAAACTATATCTACATATATTAAAGACATATATTAAAATATGCCAAAAATAAGTGAGAAATCCAAATTAAAACGACTTTACAAGGAAATTTTTGTAAACGACTTACTGATGCTAGAGGTTTCTGTTGCGCAAGGTTGCTTTTTTCGAGTTTACAGCGTTTACACACTGAAATGTGCGCGTAAATTTCTCAACCATGCGTAAATGATTTTCCATACAAAATTTGACAGTTCGTTTACAAACTTTATAAATTTACAAGTTTACACACTTTACGAGGCATTTATAAGGTTAAATGAATACCCTTAGTATTAATTTATTTTTGGTGTAATACTGGCAAATTACAACAACACCAGAAACAAAAACAAGAGCAAGAAGTAGAAGTAGAACAAGAGAATGAGGTTGTGGTTGGAGTTGGAATTTTGGGTGGCACATTTTTGTCGTTTGATTAAAGCAATCGAATTCAAATTTTTCTACAGGCAGAACTAATTTAAAATTTAAAAGCAGCAAAAATAATAAATTCTTTAATGACGAGATGCGAGCAATGCAAATGCGACATTAATTTTGCAAGAGTGTCCGCATAGGTACATTGTTTTGCTTAAAGTAGAACTGTGCATTAGAAGAGTCAAGAAATCAAAATAATGTTTTTGCTATATACCTAATACACAAAATCAACAGTTCTATACCCAGGGATAACAAATATAAATTTCTGTACTGATTGATGATGGTTTAGTGGTGTTTCACGGGGGTCAAAGTTCCGATTACCATATGCGAAACTAAAATTTTAAGTCTTCTATGACAATCTAAACTCCAAACTATTTACTATTTAAATTGCTTTGCTTTGATTTTTTGTTTCCTTTTCCAAGGCCTTTTTTAGCAGAAACTCGTCCAGCGTACACATGCAAAAATGAAAGAAATAATTACCAAAATCGCTTCAATATTGTCTGCTTAAGAAAATCGTATGAATTGAAGAAAATCATTGATGCATTTTGCTCTACATTAAATCACATTGGACTGGCGCTGGGCTGGGCTGAGTTGAGCTGGCAACGATTTGCCACTGTTGCCAATTACCCACATTTGGGTACACACACACACATATGTTCATGTAGTATGTATGTTTGTATCTGTTCTTTAATTCTACCTTTCGCTAATTTAAAGGGTGTTGCGAAAGCTAAAACTCGTTTCTTAATGTTCAAAGCAATTTGTGTGGGATGAAATGACTCAGGCACGTAGCCAGGGGGGGGGCTCGGGGGGCTCAAGCCCCCCCCGAAATTCGAAGGAAGTATTTTTTTTGTAATTTCCTCAACTCGCGTCTCACAAATTCGAATGTCAAGCATGGCGAAAGCGGGTTTGGATTTTCTTTAAAAAATTTAGCTCTTTCAAGCCCTTTTTTCGTGAACCTAGCCCCAACCAAAGTGCGCAAGTTCGAGTCTTGGCAGAAGCAAAAGTAACCTGATGAGTCTTAGAGGGATCTAAGGCGAAACAGCTGTAGTTACATCCATGCTTAAAAAGTTTTTTTCTAGTTTATAAAAAATAAAAAATTAAATATAACATGGGCCTGTGCTCGTTAAATTAAATATATCAAAATTTTTTCTGCCAACACTAAATTTCTAGATAACAAGTAAGGAAGCCTAAGTTCGAGTTCTCGCTATGATCTCCATTCACTGGGATATTGCTGTTGATCCTGACCATGTCATAGACATTTTATCAAAAAACAAATCCAGAAGGCTACTTCTTTGATGAAAAGGTTATTGTAAAAGAAAGTTTTATATGAAATTTTGTACCACATTCCATATGTATATGTATGTATGTATGTACATAATAAAAGTCAATTAAAATAGCTTTTCAGTAATCTTGTACATATGTACAAATTTTTTCCATATTCATTTTCAAAATAATCAACCAATATGAATAACTTTCATTTGACCTATGTATGTACATATGTATATGTATGTGGGGGGGGGGGGGAGTGCAATTTGTCCATAATTTCTGTAAGCCCCCCCCGAAACGAATTCCTGGCTACGGGCCTGAAATGACTATTTGCATTTTTGCTTTTAGATTGACCCGAGACCGCAAGAAAGATTTGGTGAAATTGTACCGCTTCCAGGTTTAAAATCCCCCCGACTATACAAGTGAACACGAACAAGTACTTTAACTGTCTTTCAGGTAGGAATATTAGCTGTAAGTAGGGCAGCAGAGATGTTAGTCTGCAATCCCTTATATACCGATACTGTCGTATAGCACTTCTTTCATGTGTGTAGCGGACTGTAAGGAGGGTAGTATGCAGATATATTCATCCTGGAGCCCTGGCGCCAAGAGGATAGACGTTAATGAGAAAGCTTATGAGCTAGCAAAGAGAGGTGCAGGTATCTGAGCAGAACACTCCATAAAGGTTCCGATGCCACGCAGTGAATTAAGCATACTCTGAAAAAAATACCCGTAGTTAAACCAACAACTTTCGGCTGTTAAATCTCCGTCTTTGATTCAACAGCAGAAGTATTTGTTTTTACAGCAACATTTTTGATCCAACAATTTATTCAAAAACGGCCGCTGTTGATTCAAAAACTTGCTTGCTTTTAAAAAAATTTTTGTGAGAAAATATTTTTTTGTGAGAAAACCAACAAAAAAAAATATTGATGGAGAGAAGATGAAGAGAAAAATCCAGACAAAAGTTTATTTTTAGCAACAATTTTCTCCCCGTTGTTGATTTAAAGGCAAAAGTATTTGACCCAACAGTTTCCGTTGTAAACAAAACTAATGAGAACAATTTTTTTTAAATTTTGTTTTTACAATGATTCAAATAATTCATGGATTCCTTTTTAGGAAATGGAAGTATAAATAGGTTACTACAATTCAATATAAATGTTGAATGTTCCACTATGTGATGATTGGATAGAATTTTAGGTTGATGTCATGGTTCGAATCCGGAGGAAAATATAAAATAAAGAAGAAAAATCAGAATAAGAAATAAAGATAGCAACCAGTGAATGATAAGAAGGAGAGAAGAATAGGAGAACAAGCGGAGGCTACATATTTGCAGTTGGGACCCGGGCGGAGAGAAGATGAAGAGTAAAATACAAACAAAAATTTATTTTTAGGTGAAAATTTTTTCCAACAATCTCTTATTGACTTAAATCAACAACGCTCGCACCTTTGAAACAACAACGGAGCATTGTTGGGCAAATTTCAACTGCGGAAAGTAGTTGATTTAACAGCGAAAGTCTTTAGATTTACAACGTTTTTTTTTCAGAGTAGGTACTATATATGTATGCATGTATGACGGACCAGGCCGTGGAGGCGTGAAAACAATCGCAGCTCTGTAGCGTGGCCAAAATTATCGTACGATATGAAGCTAACTAAATGGTTGTTATCCCTGAAAAGGGATGAATGTAGACTTAGCATTGGGATCCTTACAGGACACTGCCTTTTAGCATCACATGCGTTTAAAATGGGACTAGTTGGCGAAAGTGAAAGGCTGCGTTATTTAAAGTTTTCCCAAACTCATTCAATATCTGATTTCGTTGCTGACTTTTAACGCACCTTGTATCATATTTACATCCGTATATGCCAAAAATATCTACTACGAGCCGATAGTCTACATCATTTGCTTAAAAACATGGCATTCACCACTTTCACTATTGGCATTTATTTCATTATATCGAATCAACAAAGTTTGTTGTTGTTTCATTATAATAGTATTTGTGCCAAAGGCTACACTCAGAGAAAAAGCAATCTAAATTTCAGTATAGCGGGCTTGAATCAAGCCGAAAACGTTATGAAAGTTTGTTAAGCTCGAAAATGCTAAAATCAATAATATATTCTTATTTTTAGGATGATATTTTTTGAGAATAACAAGCTTTTATAAACTTATTTTGAGCATTGCACATGATTGATTTGAGAATGTAAAGTCTTGTTTAAAGAATGTTCAACTTTGTTTTAAGAATATTTATTCTTGATTTTCCACTTTTTCGAAATTCAAAATTCGAAATAATTTAACTCACCTCACAAAAGAAAAAAAATAAAAATGGTTATTTCAATGAATTGTATTTTATTTTGTTTTATTTTATTTTTATATACATATATAATATACAATTCATTTTTTACATATGTACATATACTTTACATATACATATATATATTCCGCACACTTCGTATATTATAAAATTAGAAATATGTACATATTTATGCAAAACAGGTCTTAAGATAATATTATAATTGATGCCCAATTAGTAGGAAAAACAAAAAGGAGCACACCTCGAATTGGGAGAGAAGCTCGGCCATAAAACTCGTCAGAGTTATAATAGCGCCATTGTATTATATTATTATTATTATAATTGATGCCCAATGCGCATGACACGTAGGCCTGTGTGAAATCGGATCCAAATAAATGCCTGTTCCATGCCAATGAAAACCATAATGGAATGAGCAATTTTTGTTTGCGTTCCTTCTTGATGGAAAGTGGCCAACAATAGCTCCATGCCCGATAGTTCTTATGCCGATTGTGAACCTTAAGGGATTTCAGAAGATGGTAATAATGGCAACAGGCGCAGTAATAAAAGATAGATAAACCATTGATACATACTTCCAAGATTTCATTGTCTCGTACACGATTCAAGCTGCCATGACCATTGCAGTCATGCACACAAAAGTTCACGCCGCAAAACTGCAGATCCTCTTACGAGATGATAGCGTTGGAGTCCCCGCCACTGCCATGAGCGCCACTTCAAAGCAGTGTAAATTGAGTTTTTTTATTTTCATTTCGTACATTTTATTTTCCATCTCGTACATTGTATGTAAATTTTTCTTTTTTTTGTTAAAAAAATTTTTCGTTTGAACAAAAAACGCAACGCCTATTGAAAATTATGTACATACATATGTATCTTTTCAGAGAAAACTTGACGCTAGTATTCTTAAATGAAGAATTTCATTCTTAAATCGAGAATGTTATTCTTAAGAAAGATTTTTATCTTGCTTCAAGAATGCAATTCCAGTTTCAAGATTGGAGAAACTTAAATTTTATATATTTTTCCTTAATTTCAGTAGTTCTTAAAACAAGTACGACATAGTTTGATTTTAGCCCGCAACTTTTCTCTGAGTGTAGACATTTTTACAAAATTTTATGCGAATTCGTTTAATCACCCAGCAAAGCAAAGGTCCTTGCATTATTTTCTAGATTTCTGTACTGCCTGGCTGGTTTGTTGTTTGCTAATTTGCTATATGTTTACTAAGGTGATCCAAAAAATTAAAACCCAATATGTGTTCCCTTGTTTAATGCCAAAACAGTCCTTCTTGTTCATTAAGCATTTTCCAAAGAATTATGTATCATCACTGATGTAAAAGCAGGGGAAACTTTGGAGGCATTTGCGCGACCTCTAAACTTTAATATATTAGAGCAAAATTTTGGGTATAGATTTCTCTGGTATAGTCGCATGAAAATGCGGTTTGTTCCGCAGATTTTGGAGCACCTTAATGTATACATATATGTATTGAGTATATACATATTCCCTTTTCATTCTGTTACCATATATTCGCCGACTTTTCTCCGACCTCGCACCCGTTGTGTCGCACACAAATCAAGTTTGCCATGCAAAATGTTGCGTTGCGAATTTCGTTTTGTTTTCCCATTGTAAATTTGTTAAATACATTTGCATGTATGTATGTATCTACATATGTATGCAGGTAGGTATTAATGTATGTACACATCCCTCTCTTATATTTGCATATTAGGTACATATCACATACGAGTACAAATGCTTGTGTGCATTTCAGCAACGTCTGTTTGTAGTTCAACATACGAAATTTCAAATTTGCATCTCATTCCTTTGCCAACATTTTGCCTTATATACCAGCACAATCGAATCCTTTTTGGCTAACCTAGAATTGAAATTCTTATCGGCTTATTAGTGAAAGGATTTGTGTAGAAGGATATGCTGTGGTCTTAATGAGTTTCACTTCTATTGTTTTCATTTTAAGCCTTTTGCTCTCTCTACTTTCGAGTTGGTTTGCGAACACGTGTTGTTTTACGTTCAAGGTTTGCAACGTTGCCAATTTTCACCCATAACAAATTATGCATTGCTGATTTAATTCTAGCCGGGAAGATCTATAGGCTTAAGGTGTGTGAGTTTATAATGACTCAATTGCAACCGACTTGCATAGGTAATTTGCGTGCTGAAATAGTTTTGCTGGCATAATCTAAGCTAACGAAGTTTTTTATAATATAAAAATATGAAATGTTTAAACAAAATTGCATAATTTTGTGATTCTCTTATTTTTCCAACGGGGTTCATTGCTACTAGCACCCACGCATTCTACATACAATGACAACGGCAAGACATAACATTTTTTAATAAATTTTTAAATTCCTAATTTATGCAAGAACAGCCCTTTCGCATTATCTACCACCACCATCACGTTGAAAAATATACCCCAACACGTTTGCAAAACGCACACAAGCCAACATGCTCATGTACAAACGCGTTAAGGGCATACAAAAACGTACCGCCCAACCCCAGCCAGGCAGGCAGTCACTCATTCGCAGCATTTTTGTCCTTTTCTCTTTGCTTAACTCGGTATTTCTTCTTCTTCTTCTTCTCGATTAATGCTACTCGCAACCTTTTTTGTTTTTTTTATTTTTGTTTTTTATTTGGATCCTTTTTGGTTTGGTTGTGTGCGCCGCGTTGCGACGACGCGCATCCTTTCACTTGACTTGGTTGCCATTTTGCCAGCACGCTGCTGCTGCTACGGTGTGTTCTGCGAACGTTTGCGCTGGCGTTGTCGTCTTCATTTAAATTTTAATGTAAATTCTCATTCCAGCTAACGAGCTGGGGCTATGTGGGATGTGGGGCGCGGCACTAAGATGTCACTTCTTCTTCTGCGAATTTAACTCCACCAAGCTTAGTCGATTTCACACACACAAACATGCACTTTCTTCATATCCCCTTTAACTCTCTTTGTGCCTTCTCCATTCGCTTAACTTAACTGGCAACTTGTCGTTTATTTTACGCGCAGCTTTTTTTCAGTTCAACCCTCTTCAAAGGCTTTTTCTTTAGCTTTATGTTGGCGCTTAAAGATGGGGTTGTGCTCCCCCGCCCCAGCCACACTTACACACATTTTCGCCAACGAATTGCGGCGCTGCTCGCAGGAAGTCGCTGCTAAGAAAGGAAAGAGCTTTGTGCTCGTAAAAAAACAAAATCAACCATTTCATTTTGTAGTATTTTATCCCTTTTACTCCTTTGTGCTTATTTGAATCGCTGCTCGAAGCTGCTAAAAAGTGTTGATGACTAGACGTGACAGTTGGGAATTTTAGAGCGTAACGTGTAAATGCCACGCAAGTAAGATAAAAGAGGCAGATCTAAATAAGGAGTTTTTGCAAGTTATTCATCAGCAAACATGGCGCGTTTAACCAAATTTCTGCTCTAAATTCTGTTCATAAGTAAGTATATTTTCTCGGTGCGGTCCGGTGAACTTTTTTTGTTCGTATAAGGCGAGACGGCCTAATGCACATATCGCACGTTTTATGCAATAGGGATTTAACTCAAAAAAAATTTTTTTTGGGAAAACGCAAATAAACTTTTATAATTTCAAATAGTTTTCTTCTACGGCTAACTACAAAATCACTTTTATTTCCGCCATTTTTATCCTTTTGAGTATTTTATAAGGCTAGACTCAAAGGCACGACCCAGTTATTGAACAATATGGCAAGATCCCAGAAATCGAAAATTTCGAGTTAAATCCCTATTGCATAAAACGGGCGATATGTATGACTCTTTTCCCTATACACAAATAAATTTTCTGTTTCTTCTTGTTTTTATTTTTTTTTTTTTTTCATAACACAATTTTGTAATATTTATTAAATTCATTTTAAACGCTTTTTCGGCACAAATACAAACATATGTACAATTGTTGCAAATTTACTTAATAATTATAAATAATAACTATTTATATGATTTTTAATTTAATTAATAATTTACAATTTGTTTTTAGTTTTTCTTAAACACTTATTTTTACAGAAATGTTGCAAGTTAGTTAACAAAGTAAACAAACAGCAGTTTTATTATATATTCTTTTATTTATAAATTAGCTATACTAAATTTAGTAATTTATGCTTAAGAAGGAGTGCATAGTTATAAGTATGTTCATATTATTTAAAAAAAAAAAAAAAGAAAAACAAAAAAACTATATATTTTTTAGTCCCTCTTGTTTTTTTTTACATATATCTGCATATATTTTATTAAACTAATAACATTAGCGACTGCTTTAGCGTTTATGACATTTTTTAACTTATTATAAATATAGTTTTTATTTATTATACATTTTTTTATATCTATACATACATATGTATATTGTTATGTTTATGTTAGCTTCTCAGCCTAATAGTGTTTATAAATTTGACTAGTGTTTTAATTGTCCTTCTCCTACCTCTTCCTCTTTTTTATACTTCTTCTTCTTGTTCTTCATTTTCTTCCTCTTTTTCTTCTTCTTCTTATTTTCTTCTTCTTCTTCTTTTTATGTGTTCTTCTTCTGCGTTTTCCCTCTCTTCCTCTTCTTCTTTTTCTTCTTTTTCTTATTCTTCTTATTACTATTATTATATTTTTTTCTCAATAACATTTAGAAGCTAAAGTGTAATAATTTTTGCCTTTCTAATTTTTTACAGCTTAGTATAATAATGCTTTTTAATTGAAAACCATCGTGTTCGTATTTTTATATTGCACATGACTTTTGTTTTTTTTTACGTTAAAATTTTAATTTTTAATTTTCATGCATTTTTCATTTTTTATTTTTTTTTTTATTTAAATTTTTATTATTTATGCCTTTTTGTTTATTTTTATATTAAGTTTTTAAACAAAAAAAAACATTTAGTTTTATTTATTTTTTTGTTGCTTATTTTAACTTACTTAAATTTAAATACTTTATTAAATTGACTGTATATTGTTTTTTTGATTTTTTTTTAATATTTTAATACACTAAATATCTATGTAAATACACTAACAACATACCATAATATACACTTATATATATATTTTTAGACTTATTTTATTAACACATAAAGGTTTATGCGTGTGTGTGTGAAATTAATTACAATTTAATGCAGCGTTTTTTGTTTTTGTTTTAAATGCAAAGTAGTTTCAGTGTAGTTGGTTTGTTACAGCAAATGTGCAAAAATCTTTTAAATAAGAACATTTTTAATGTTTTTTTTTATAGAGCTATTGGCCAGTCTTTATTTAAGAAAAATTGAAAAAAATTTTTGGTAGAAGTTATAGATCTATGCATTTCGGAGATCACCAAAAAATATTTTTGTTTTTACTGGCCAATTTTATTTTTAATAATTACTTCATTTTTGAGTTTTTTTATGACTACTTTTTTTAAAGGAAAAATTGTGGTTTGAAAATTTAGTATTTTTTTCTTTTACGAAAAAAAAAATTTTTTCACACCACAATTTTCCTTAAAAAAATCTGGCTAAAAAAAGAGCTCAAAAATGAAGTAAAAAACATTCTTTTTCATTGTTTAAAAGAAATTTGCATAAATACTGCACCCCATTTATTGCACACTACTTTTTTTCAAATTGTCATTTTATGCTTGTAATTAATCCGAGGAACTTTTTATACCATACACTTTTGAATGAACAAAGAAAATTATACAATTATGAGTAACAATTTAAGTAAGCTTTTTTCTTTTTTAAGTTTTTCTATTTACAAATTTATTATTTTTTTTTTTAATTTTTAGTTTTTTTTAATTACTTTTTTGTAAGTAATTTTTTTAAGTAATTTTTTTTTTGTTTTATAAGAATTTCTATTTATAAATGTATTAATTTTTTTTAACTAATTATTTTTTTTAAATAATTTTTTTCTTATTTACTTACAAATTTATAATTTTTTTTTTTATTTTTATTGGTTTTTCCTAGTTAATTTTTTTGCAAGTAATTTTTTTCTGTTTTTTTTTTATAAGATTTTATAATTACAAATTTATTTATTTTTTTTTATTTTTTGTTTTGTTTTTGTGCTAAACTTTTTTTTAAGTAAATTGCAAATTTGTGCAGTGAAAAATGTTAGTTACAACTAAGCGCTAGTTATTTTATATATATATGAGGGGTTGCTTTAATTTGAGGTATACTTTTTACTTTTTTTTTATTTAGCAATACAATTTTTTTTGTTTTATTGTATTTTTAATTACTTTTGTTTTAGTGTTTTACTGCTATTGCTTAAATTCGATTAAGTGACTTTGTAAATTACAAATTTGTTTTGTTTTTTTTTTTTTTGTATGTGTTGTATAGGGTTTTTTTTACTTTCCAATATAAATTCATTGATTTCAAGCGCAGCGCCGGCCTACATATTTACTCATGACCTTTGCCGTTTTGCTCATTTTTTTTAGTTTTCTTTTGCAAAATGTAGAGGTTTTTGGAGGTATTTGGTTTTATAGTAATTTCCTGTTACAAATTCGCATTGGATTCGCGCACAAACGGAGGGGGAAGAAGAAGTAAAGCAGGTAGACAAAAAACAAGCCTAAAACACACAATAAAAGGAAAAAACACAGCAACAAAATCGGTCAAAAAAGGAGAGCTTGCTATGAAAAGAAAAAAATTTAATAAAAATTAAAAGCAGAAAAAAAAAAATTTCCAATTATTTTTTCAAAATTTGCCACAGAGCATTTCTTTCATTTATTTTTTTACTAAAGCACCAACAAAGCACACACTTTTCAGACTTACAAAAAAGCAAAAAAAAAACTACTAAACATGCTACAAGTTTTTTAAATTTCATTTAAGTTGCTTAATTAAACTTAAAACAAAGCAAACACAATTAAACTTAAATATTATTTGTTAATAATAAAAAACATTGTTTTATACAAATAGTTTAGTGTAAGTATTTTGTTTTTAACTTTTAGTCAGATTTTGATTTTCGTTGCAAAAATTATTGTTTTTCTTTTAACTTAAAAACTAACATTTTTGATTTGGTATTGTTTTTTAATAAACAAAATAAAATAAATTAGTCAAATTAGTATATACAATTATTTATTTTTTGTTGTTTGTTTAAATGTAATTAAATCTAATTTGAGCAAATTTACGTAATTAAATGTTAAAAAATGGCACCGAAAAAATGGCAAAATTATAGGGTAAATTCCGCAGCGCCAACGAATCCGCTTATAAAAAACTTGTGTCTTTTTTCTTTGCTTTACATTAAACCATGTACTTATTAATGTATTTATGTATGTATGTATTTACAATCATTATAAAACTATGCTAAGCTTACTTATTTTTATTTCTTATTTTTTATTTTATGTATATTAATTAAATATTTTGTTTTGTTTTTTTTTGTATGTAGTACGAGTATTCATAATTTATATAAGTATTAATTAGCTCATTAATATTACTAAATTGTTAATTGTTGTTGTACTAAATTTCGGGGCTAGCAGTTTTCCAGTTTCCATGCACAAAATATCTACGTATTTCCACGCTTTGACTTTTCGACTGCCAAGACGAAAAAAATGCGCCATTCCATTTTCTTTGCCATTTGCCATAAATTTCACTGCTGAGGTAATCCGGTGTATAGTGAGTGCCCGGCGCCATCTGGCGGTCGGGGCCTTTTAGCGTGTCTACAGGCTCATACACGTCGTCATCAATCCAATGTTCGCCGGCGCCGCCACACAACTCAACTCCGCCGCAACGACCGTGCTTTAACTTTGACGCTCCGCCTTTGGCGCACGGTTGTGCTTTGTTGGACTCAGCGTTGCTAAGAGCGAGCGTATGAGCGGTGAGAGCAGCAGCAATGGATTTCGGCTCATTGGCTGCTCCTCTTCTACTACGGCGGCGGCGGCGGCTGTGTTGGCGCCGGCGCTGCGCGGCCGTTTTAAACTATCCGCACTTTTGTGAGCTTGCGCTAATAAAGCCTCGTTCTACTCCATTTTCATTGGATGTTTCAGTGTCGAGAGGTGATGATGAAAGTGTTGTTGTTGCAGCTGATGTTGGTGTTGTTGTTGTTGGCGCATGTATTGCATTGCCGCATCATCCAACTCATCCAAATCGAGATCGTCGTGCATCATCGTCATCGATTCGGGCGAATGGGCAGCGCTAACGGCCGCATGAACGGCGGTTATGCTGTTATTGTTGTTGTTGTTGCGATGTATGCT
This sequence comes from Urophora cardui, assembly GCA_960531455.1. NCBI lineage: Eukaryota > Metazoa > Arthropoda > Insecta > Diptera > Tephritidae > Urophora > Urophora cardui. The sequence goes on from OY482670.1 coordinate 2,571,936, forward strand.
CAAATCCTCCGGTTCGGTTTGTTCGGGCACTTCGGCGTGCATGGGCAACATTTGCGTTGGCAAGCGGAAGACATGCCGAAACTCGGGCACCCCAATACCTTTAACGCTGTTGCGGCCCACATCAATGCTCATATCGCTTTCGGAGAGATCGAGCGGTGCGTCTTCTTCATCTTCATCATCGGCCGATGCTGCTTCTATGGTAGTGTTATGTAGCGAGTGAAGGTGACTGTTGTTGTTGTTGTTCTGTTGGTAATCGTAAGCGTTGGATACATTCATGGGTCGACCCACATCCATTGACTCCTCCGAGCCGTAGCTGGAGCCCATGACCGACTTTTGATCGCACAGCGCCGCATATTCATTGCCCATCAAACCGCCGCCGCCGCCCGGACTGAGCGCCGCATCTGGCGATGTGGGTGGCGAGTGCAAGCCGGCAATGGGGTTCTGCTGGCCGCATTTGTGATTGAGCAAATGGTGACGCCGCCGGAATTTCGTATGGCATTCGGGACAATCGAACGGCTTCTCGCCGTTGTGCACCAACATGTGCGACTTGAGCTGATTGGAGTCGCTGAATTTGCCGTCGCAGATTTCGCACGCGTACGGCCGTTCGCCGGTGTGCACGCGCAGATGGCGGCGCAGATTGGCGACTTGCACGAATTGGCGGTCGCAGTGCGAGCAGTGGTACGGCTTCTCGCCGGTGTGCAGGCGCATGTGCGTCTTGAGGTGATGATCGCGCGTGAAACGCTTGTGGCATTCGGGGCACTCGAAGGGCTTCTCGCCGGTGTGCGTGCGCTCGTGGTTCTGCAGCACGTGCTTGTAGCCGAAGGAGCGCGAGCATATTTTGCAGGTGAAGCTCTTGTCGCGCGAGGGATCACGCGCGGCCGAGTGGCTGGTGGCTGAGTTGTTGTTGGTGGTGGCCTCCGAGCGACCGCCGTGGTGACCGTCGTGCGCTGAGTTGGGCGATGAGCCCGATGAGGGTGGCGACATGGGACCCGACGGACTGTATAAATCGCTCACGTTCATTGACATCTCGTTCATGGGCGGCGAAATCAAATCCTTCTTGACGGCGATTTTGCGTTGCTTCTTCAAAGGCACATCGCACTGCGCAGCGCTTGTGGGTGACAACATGTGGTGGCCGTGTTTGCCGGCATTCGAAGGCGTGGTCGTCAAAGGTGTCAACGCCGCCGCCGTCGTCGTCGCTGCTGTTGTACCGCCGCCGCCGACGGGTGAATGTGGACTCGCTGGTGGCGAATGGGCGCTGGCATTCAAAGCAGATTGCAGATGCGGCATGGCGCTCGGCCACATTTGCCCAAAAAGCGCCGGATGTTGAGGGAACAGCTGGGAGGCCATTAGCGCGGCGGCCGCCTGACGATTCGCCGCGAGCAGCTGTGAGGGGGAGAGCATGCCGAAGGCGGTGCTGGCGTGTTGCAGGCCGGGATACAAACTGTGGGCGGAGGTGTTGGCGGACATGGGTGGGGACATGGTGAGCGCGCTGTGTGCCTCCATATCGTCGCGTTTCATGCCGGCTAATGCAGCGGCTAAAGCTGAAAGGAAGAGTGGAAGGAAAATTGTTGATTAGATAAGTGGCAAATAAAGAATTACGCAGAAATATGTAATAGATAAATAAAGACATATGCACATAAATGAAGTTAGCAAATAAAGAAGAAGGGAAGTTTACAATTTAAAGCATATTACTGCTGCCCTAAGCAGCCAAGGCGCAAACACCCTAAATTTGTATTAAAGAAAGATACAGAAATTAGAAATCAAAAGGTGACAAAAAACAAAAAAAAAAATGCAGGAAAAAACGGGAAGCGCAACAAAAAGATCGACCTTAACCTCTGTGTGAGGCTAACGCTTGCCAAAAGTGTGCTAAAAAACCGTCTGCAAGGATATGTGAGCGAAAATAAAGATACACATACATATTTATGTACATATGTGTGCGCTTATGTGTAATACAAATGTACATACTCGTATGTACATATGCTTGAGTTGACTAATAGTAAATAAGCAAAAAAGGAACAAAATTACGGTCTTAAGAGCACGACCGAAGAGCGCGAAATGTGTGTGAAAAGAGAAAATAAAATAATAATAAAAGGGATACAAAGGACATGCACCACACATGAATATACTCACGCACATGTGTGGAAAGCCTTTGTGTAATTCACTCAAAGCTAAAAAGAGCGTGAGTTCATATGTACCAAATTGAATTGAAGGGGCGTGTGAGCGGGTTAAAAGCCGGCAAAAAAAGAAAGCACAACGAATGCGCGAATGTTAGTATTTTTATGTGAAAGTGGCGCTCGTAAACAAAACGAAACAAAAGAAAGCAAAGAATACATTGAATATAAACAAAAATGGAAATGAAAAAAAAAAAAAACAACAAAGCCAAATACAGAAGTCAAATCAAGCGCACGCGAGTATGTGCCACTAGAAAATGTAGAAAATGTTAGATAATAATGATGATGGTTATGATGATGATGGTTATGATGATGATGACGGTAAAGCCGCACAGACAGCCGCCGACGCTTTTTTTTGCTCATCGAGACGCGCCGTGGCTGTAATTTTTTACATTAATTTGCAATGTTGGTTGTTGCTATTTTTGTATTTTTTGTTGCTATTTTTGTATTTTTATAACATTTTTTTGCATTGCCAGCGAAAGCCAAGGCATTTGGTGTTGTAGTTGAAGTGGAATGGTGTTGATTGTTTGTGTGTTTGCTTGTGGGGGAGTGACATGTAGCGCCATTGTGGTTTTGCTGCCATTGCCAAAAAGATGGCCGCGGCAAGCGAGTGAGTGTGCTTATTTGCATTTGTGTCTGTGTGCTTGGTTTGTATTAGAAAGGGTTAAGTGGGTTGACTGCATGGGAAAAATACTGCATAACTACGTGAACTTTTGAAGAAGCATGAATGTGTGGGTGTGTCTGAGTGATTCATTAAAATTTAATGATTAAAAGTAGGTATGTATCAGAATTGAAGTTGCATGAATAAGCATGAGCTCAGAAAAGAAAAACATCGTCGTTTAATGTAAAACTTCGCACAAAACATTGGAATTCAACGACCCGATTTTGATCCTCGGTGAGGTCGCCTAGCGAAAAGAAGTCGGTTGAGGCCGCCTGAAGAAGTCTGATGAGGGGATGTGGTGGTCTCCGAAATGGATCCATAACTTCTCCCAAAAAAATTTTTCATTATTAAAAACTGCCCAATAGCTCTATAAAATTCACAGAAATATAAAGAAGTATGATTAGGTGTATAGTGGTGATCTCCGAAATAAATCTTTAACTTCTATGTAGGTACCAAAAATTAAAAAAAAAATTGATTTTCAATTTTCCTTAATAAAGGCTGGCCAAAGCGTCATATTAATAAAAACCATGCATTTGTTTTTGCTTAAGATTTCAGACTATTTACTCAAATTTTGAAATTTGATTCATACAAATTATTTAATGTTAAATTTCTGAAATCTTGAGTAAAAACATTTGCTTAGTTTTTATTAATACGGTTCAATAGCTCTAAAAAATAGAACAAAGCATTGGAATTTGTCCGAAGTCATTCTTTTCTGAACAATGTGGGCAGTCTATCGTTCTGGCTTAAAGGTATCGAAACGATTGATTTAAATATTTGAAATTGATATTTTAACTTGATAGCAATTTTAATAAACCGATGTAGGTATGTACATACATATGTATGTATGTATAACAATGATTTTTATTGCCAAAAATTTTATTTTAAAGCTCTCAAAAAGCGAATAGTTGCCAAAAAGCATAGGTATATGCCTATTTGTCAAAAAATCAATAATGGGCAGAGCTGTAAAAATTGCAATAAAATTGCGTTGCAATCAGATAAAGTGCATAATATTACAATCTCAATCATTTGATTGCAATTATTGTAATTTTTTACAAACTAAAAATTGGAATATATTCTAATTTCAATGACATTGCTACAACCATCAATCATTGTTTTAATTTCTATTAAATGGTACAACCAATCAATTTTTAATCTCTATTAATTTATTTATTTTCAAAGGAGTTGAAGAAATACATAGAATATCGAAAATCGATAGAAGTATTGCCTAAAATAGGGAAAATTTTGTGTATTTTAGTCAAGGACCCATTTCAACGGTTATTTTTTTTTCAGGAGGTCAAAAAGTCCAAACCAGAAAATACTAGAAATCAAAATGTCTCCCATGACCTCTACAGGATCAAACATGCATCCTTTTTATTTTTCTGACTTTTTGGAAAAGAGTCCTCTTATAACTGTTAAATACGGACGAGAATGAAATTTAAATCCGGACTATTATTTTTCCGAGCAAAATAAAAGCACAAATTTTATCTAAATCGCATGAGCCGTTCGTTTTTTTTATTAGAAAGGACTTTTATTTTGGCTGGAAAAAATAAAATTCCGGATTTAATTTTTATTCTCGAATATCTGTGGTCCCCTGCAATAACTGCTGAAGTTTACTTCGGAAGACTTAGGAAGTTATATATACCGCGCTATTCTGCTTTTAAAACTCTATATTTCTATGATTTTAACTTAATTCAATCAAAAGATATTAATAAATTCAAATATATTAGAAGTCCAAAAATAACAGTTTCCCAAAGACTTTTATTTTAATAGTTATAGCTGTTGGATCCCTGATTTTAGTTAATTACCGAAGTCTGTTGCATTTACTAATACAAGCACTTAAATCTTTTAGCAAGTAGGTAAGTATGTAAGTATTGCTTCCGAACTACATAGTTTGAAAACATAAATGGTCAAGGAAGAAAAGAAAACCTATGTATTGTTAAAACTGTAAAATAATCTTCTAACTTGTCGAAAGGAAGGTAAAATTTATTTTCACAGTTGAAAAAGAAATAATTAAAATGTTTTGTATAAAAGCAAATATCAAAGTATGTGGCTAAATATGTTGACTAATGCTAATTGCCTACAAAATGCTGTTGGAAACACTATGAACCAACTCGGGTCTGTATTTGGAAATCCAAAATTGACAAACTTAACTTGACCTAGTAACTTTCTATGTTGGCTGACTTGTAAATTACTAATATTTCTCATGTTAAATTAAACAAAAAACCTTATTTATATTATGCAAAAAAATACTTACTTCGCGTTTGGGCGTCCTGCAGCAATGAGATCGCCATTGTGTCGGTTGTGTAATTTGTTGAAAGGGTCCCAAAACCCAATTGGCGCGCAATTTTACTTGCTTTGCTTTGCGTTTGGCTTGACTTTTTTCGGAATTTGTTGAAAATCCTCAAATTAATTCTTCGCACACACAGATTGCAGTTCAATTCTTATTTAAGTCTTAGCTTTTTTCTTTTGCATGAGCACACTTTTTGTACTTTGAGGTAGTTTTTTTTTGTATGAAAATCAAATTTTGTTAATTGGTATCAAATGTTCACCAAAAAAAATTAAAATTAATGTTAGGGCAACACACGTAATCCACGTACGTAAAATGAGGTAGTTCCTTTTTTTTTTTTTTTGATAATATTTTATTTTTGGTAGTGAGTTTTTTTTTAAACTAGTTTACACGTTCGATTACTGCAAACTTTTTTGAGGTAATTTGTGTTAAGTTCTTATTTTGCGTTTTCAAAAAAAGTTGCGCGTTTTAAATTATTTTTATTTGAAAAATTTTCTTGTTTGTTTTGGTTTTTGACTTGACTTTTTTGGTTGGTTTAGTCGGTTAATCTATGCCGTTCGTTTCGGTTAAAACTGTCTGTTGATGGATGAGATGATGTGCACCGGACGAGTTGTCGCAACAGAATGATATGATTTGCGTGCCGTGGCTGCGATATATACTGACAGCGACAGCGGCGGCGGCAGCGGAAACGTCAACGGCGACAGCAACGGTTGACAATAAATCTTCTTACTCAACGGCGGCGGCAGCGGCGAAGGTGTCGGTGGCACATCCTTTGCTATGCAACAGTGGAAAATTATGGATTTTAGGTGTGTATGTTTGTTTGTATGTATGTATGAAGAGGTTACCTAAAAAAGGGACACTTTTGTTGTTGCTGTTGTTGCTGTTGTATAATGTTATGCGCGTTACACTTTTCCTTGAATATATGGCGCACAATATGCCGGTGTAATTTTTTTTGTTGTTGTTGGATTTTTTTTTTTTTTTCAGTTAATGAATGAGTTCTTTTAGGTATGTAAATAAGTATTTATGTACATATGTATGTATATATATTTGTATGTATGTTTATATAGAAAAATTCGTCAATAGATTTCTTGCGAAATAAATTTTTTTTTTTGTTTTTGTTTTTGACGCACAACCTTCACTTCTTCTTCCACTCACATTCAGAGTCAAATCACGACTGATACAATTCGTTTGTGTAGCTCAATTTTAAGTAATTGCATATACTCAATCATACAAACCCACAAACAAACATACATACCAACAATGGGGAAACACCGTCACTCATAAAAACACACAAAAAGGAGGGTTGTTTTTGCCAACACACAAACACACGCTGCGAGGATACACTCACCTTAGTTTTGGACCAAAACTTTTGGTGAAGACTCTTCACTGAAGAGTCAAACGAACGCATAGCCGAGAGTCAATGGCGCGAGAGTGACTCGAATTGAATGAACATTTTCGGCATTGAGCGGCAAAAAAAGACACTTTGCTCGAGATTTTTGTTGGCTTATCAACTGTTGTACATATGAACATACAAATGTTTGTATATATTTTCAACAAGAAACCAAAGGAGAAACGGATTTTTTACTAGTCAAAAAACGATTTGCTTCAACTCAACCAACTCAAACACCTTCTTGTTCGCTTAACAAAATTCACTCCTGCACTCACTCACTCACTCAACCCACTCACGCAATGTCACTCAAATAACTGTCTTCTGATGCTGCAGGTTTGCCGTTATGCCGCTAGTGTTGTGCTTGTTGATTTATTGGCTATTTTAGTATGCGGTACTAGCCAATATTTGCATTTTCAGTTTTATTATGTCAACGCCTTAATAACTGCACAACAAAGCCAAACGGAACGTAATGCGACGTCAAAAAGTCCTTGGAATTAGAAAGCAACTTTTTACCTTTTTAACCAATATCGTTCGCTGCCGGCCATACCTACCTGATTACCTGATTTACTGCATATCCTTTGGCTGTATGTTCGTGTGTGTATTTGTTGTTTTTTCTTGGTTTTCTTGGAGGGCGTTACGTGTCATACTTTGCCATTATAACTTTTGCAAATATTTACCGGTTGTGTGGCAGGGCCTCGATAGTTTGTACGTTGTACGTGCATATTTTACGCAGAAAAATATGTAAAATTAGTTAATTTTTTTGAACATGCACGGACATGTTTTTCTATGTGCTGCTGGGAAAATACCAAAATCATGCTTTTAAAAAAAATTTTTTTCGGCGAAAATTTTAACCGAAAACGCCCCTTAAAAAATAATAACAAAATGAAGCATTTTGCGTAAGATATGTACCAGTGCAAGAAATTTCATGTTACATATTGGGTAGGGCTACACCTTTTTCATTTCAAACTCAGTTAGTTGCAATTTATGTAGATACATATATCCACAAGATTAAAGGTTCAGAGAAAGTTATTCGGGTATTTTTCTATACATAGCTTAGAGTGGCTTTTTTCAAACTTTATTTCGCCTTTTGGAAAATTTACCTACCACTCAATAAAAACGAGTGGAAATATGACAAACCGGTTTAGCGTAGTGTGTATTTAATTTTTCTACAAAAATATATATAAATTTTCATAAAATTTAATTTAGCCACTTTGCACTCTAAGCTAGGGATATGAACATATTTTGCATTCTGAAATTGAATGGTAGCTTTCTGAATATAAATTTCATACATATTTATTACTTGAACGATTACTTTAGAAAAAATCGCATTACTCAGTATTTTTCGATACCCTTTGATGATTAAGCAGTTTTCACGATCAAAAGAAGACCTGGAAATTAATCAGACCAGCAGAAAATGAATTAAAAATTGGTACAGAATTATTTAGGTTTCTTTCCTGGCTGAAAAATTAGAGGGTTTCTTCTAGACAGACATCGGCATCTGCAATTACAAAATTTTCAATTACAATTACTTGCAATTGTAATTGAAAAACTTCAGATACTATTACATGTAATTGTCATCGAAAAGGTATCAATTACAGGTAATTGTGAATGAAATGCATCAATTACATGTAAGTCTGCTGTTATTATCCACCCACTTTGATTGATTTTTATGCTCAAAATAACTATGTATGCTCTTAGATGTAGGTATGTATTAGCTTAGGGATGCGCCAACACTAAAAAAAATTAACCAATTCACTGTTCAATTACATGTAATTGAACACTATTCGGTAACAATTACATGTAATTGAATACTACTGAGTTATTTTAATAGCAGCATTTCAATTACAATCGCAAAAATGTAATTGGAAAATTTTCCATTAAAATTACTTGTACTTTGTAATTGAAAAATATCAATTACAATTACAAGTAATTGTAATTGTTGTGTGTAATCAATTACAAAATGTAATTGAGTATGCCCATGTCTGCTTCTAGAAGAGTCGCAGGTGCGTTACCATTTTCTATCGAAGACGAGAGTGTCCTTTATGATCATGATTATGAGCTTACTTATGATTGCTTAAACGCGCAGGGATCACGCAAAATACCTACTCGAATATGATCAATAATTTCCTGGTTAATTTTTATAACTTTTTTTTCCAAAGCTTCTCAATAAAGCAAATTGTACCCATTTAATATCATGTCACGATTACCTAATTTAGTTATGGCGCTTTTTTGAGTTACTAATTCCCACTCATATATACATTTGTAGGGACATTTTCACTCAGTTTCCCCTTCAACCCCAAAAAAAAAGTTAGAAAAAAAAACGCATTGACTCGTTGACTCTAATTTCCCCTGAATTTTCTTACATTTTTAACTCTCTCTCTACGCACTCTTTCGCTGTGTTCACTCTTTTACTCGCGCACATAAATCAAACAGCCAACCAACCAACCCTCTTCCAGTTGGCAAACACCGTGTATTCTTGTTGTTGTATGTACATACATACAGATATATAGTTTTTAGTATATAAAGCGCTCCATATTTAGCGCTACAACAACAATACGCACACAGCATATTTAGGTATAGGTATGTAACATACATATCTATATACATAATATACTACGAGTAAATAGAAAAATTGTATGTAAAAAATGCTCTTCTTTCCTGCGCTAGAGAGTTTGAAGTCGCTTTTTTGTTGCTTTTACTTTCTGATTAATGGCTTTTGCTGGTTTTTTTTTATACCTACCTCCATATGTACACATTTCCCTTTTTATCACTTCTGCTTACTTTTTCCCTATTGTTAGAGAAACCTTTGTGTGTTACACATACATATGTATGTATGGATAGGTATTTGTTGTTGTCAAGTCCTTGGGCGCATACTCAGCAGCGCGAGCGCCTTCCTCGTCGGAATTTATATCGGCGGCAACCCCGATAATGCTTGTGCTCCCCTTTTGGTCCTTTTGCCGTTACACGAAGTCAATCCGCGTAGCAAAAAGAGAGCAAAATTTTAGTTTGATTCTTGTGTGTCTCCGCTTCACTACTATTGCTTCTGTTTGGTATTGTTTCTATGGACGCATAAGCACAAATGTGTCCTGACAATAAAGAAAGCCTCAATTGTATGGAGCAAGGACCAGTAAAAGGAGCAAAAGGAGTATGTTTGAAACTTGTTTATTGGAAAAAAATAAACGAAAATTAACGCTTATAAAAACATGTGAAAGCACACAAATGTTTAACAACAAAATTTTCTTTCCCATAAGTTCCCAATACTTTTCTGTAGGCGTGTTGCCATAGGTTAGTGCTAATATACATATGTATGTATGTATGTCCATATGTACCCGTACATGATTATTTCTATCAACATGCGTATCGAGCAACAACAAATAGGTATAAGCGCTGATAATTCTAATTAATCTAAATCTGCTACCTACTAAATTTTTGTTTAACGCAATGCGTGTTTGTTTTTTTTATTTACTTTTTCTTACTTAGAAATTATTTGGCGCAAAATATAAAAAAGGAAGGAACTGTTATATCAGACAATGCGTAAATTTCAATGTTACGGCCAAATGATGTGATTTGATTTCATTCATAGAAACTGCGATGATTGTGCGTTGTATTTTAGTAATCTAACCTTTGGGTTAATGAACCCAAAAAGCGCGTAAAAATAGAGTTAATTTATTTACATAAGCATTTAATTCTTTTTGTGCGTTCTATTTAAACATTTCGGAGACTAGTTTGAGTTCACAAACAGACTGGCATGGCTTAATCGACTCAGTTTTTGATGCTCATCACGATTTGTTCACATAATGGTTTAGGTTTGCACTTTTAGTTCAGCATATCTCTCCGAAACTGCATTATCCACAGGAAAATATGCAGGTGTATATGTTATTCAGAAATCATATCTAAACTTCTTTTGAATACTTCATGCTTCCTTAGGCTATTTTGCTCAGAATTGACCAGAGCATGCATCTGCCGCCATAACAAGTCGGTTATAATGTATTGTGGAACGAATTTCCGTCATCCCTTGTCAAATTTGATTTGGTTATAGTTTATAACCGGTTTCGGCAATGTGCCATTTTCACTATATTTCTTCATTCTCGGTTATATTACACACTTTAAAACAAATTTACCCACCCTAATGTAGATATTTACTACAGCATATTTGTTCAGCGATAATAATATTTACAATCAATTTTCGCATATGTATTAGTTAGCAATAAAAGGGGAAAGTAAATATTAAACAAGTAAAGAAGCCTAAGTTCGGGTGGAATCGAACATTAGATACTCAGCTGTATGCTTTCATTGTTTGTTTGCGTTTGTTCGATATAGGGTGTATTTTATATGTAGCCACGCCCATTTTCAACATTTTTATCAGTCATCCAACTAAGAATATGAATATTATTCTTTGTGCAAAATTTCATTCCTTTTTGACTTCTAGTTACAAAGATGTCGCATTACAAATTCCCAAAGGGTGTTCCAGAAATATCTTTGTTAAAAAGTAGGCGTGGTCATAAACCGATTTCAATAAATTTTTGCGTGTCTATTAACACAAGTTATAAAATTGTATAAACCAAGTTTCGTCATAATATCTCAATTATTTGTCCAGTTATGGGCTTCGAAATCTCGTATATTCCAGTTTCTAAAAAGAGGCGGTGCCACGCCCATTTTCCAAAATTTTTGTGTTTTTCGTTTGATGTCCGCAGTTGGACTCCTGCTATGAAATTTCAATGATATATCTTTATATTTGACAGAGATATCGCTTAAAATGTTTTTATTAGGCCACTTTATAATACACATATATAAAAGTGGGCGTGGCCGTCAACCGATTTTGGAAAATTTTCGTCCAAACATTTGCCTAAGTAAGTATATCACGCGTACCAAATTTCATCAATATATCTTCAACGGTTTCTGACTTATGACATATAAAACTTTCAATGTTTGACCCTTAATAAGTGGGCGTGGCACCGCCCATTTTCCAAAATTTTTGTGTTTTTTGTTTTATGTCCATAGTTGGACTCATGCGACAAAATTTCAATGATAGATCTTTATATTTGACAGAGATATGGCTTAAAATGTTTTTATTAGGTCACTTTATAATACACATATATAAAAGTGGGCGTGGCCGTCAACCGATTTTAACTATTTTCCGTCCAAACGTTTGCCTAAGTAAGTAAATCACGTGTACCAAATTTCATCGATATACCTTCAATGGTTTCTGAGTTATGACATATAAAACTTTCAATGTCTGACCCTTAATAAGTGGGCGTGGCACCGCCCATTTTCCAAAATTTTATCAAATTTCTTCCTAGGGGCCTGAGCTCAACATGTGGGTAAAATTTCATCGCTCCAGCTATATTAGTGACTGAGATACCAAATTTCCGATTTTTTCTATATAGGAAAAGTGGGCGTGGTCATCGTCCGATTTCGCCCATTTTCAATACCAACCGTCCCAGTCTCGATACCAACTTGCATTTCAAATTTCATCAAAATATCTCAATTTTTGCGCGAGTTAGAGTGTTTACAGACGGACGGACAGACGGACGGACAGACGGACGGACATGGCTCAATCGATTTCTCTTTTCACCCTGATCATTTATATATATATAAGTCTATATTTATCTCGATTATTTCATTCTGTTACAATCCACCGTTATGTGATTAAAACTATAATACTCTGTGTACTAGTACAGCTGAGTATAAAAAGATTTTATAATCTTGAGTAAATAAAATTTTTGGTGACCAGCAGGGCACTCTGTTCATGGCTACTTACTCGTATCACTTCGTATAGGTACATACATATATATAAACATATGTACATACATACATACATATATAGAACTGATTTGGTTATCATTTTGGACAATTTCAACAAAACAAAGAAATGACTGAGACTTTGAAACATTTTAAGCGAACACTCAGAGAAAAATTGCGGGCTAAAAACAAGCTGTGTCGTACTTGAATTAAGAATTACAGAAATTAAGGGAAAATAAATAAAATTTAAATTAAAAATAATCTTGAATCAAGAACGATATTTTTGAAACAGGATAAAATCTGAAAAAATCTTGGGTTAAGAATAAAATTCTTAATTTAAGAATACTAGGGTAAAATGTTTTCCAAATATACATATATAAGTTTGTATGTACATACGAGTGTAATTTTCGAATGTCATTATTTTTTTTTGTAAAAAAAAACAATTTATATACATAGGAGAAGAAATTAAAATATTAAAAATATGTACATACATACATACATATGTTCCATTGGACGAGTCCCAGGAGTATGCATCTATAGAGGAATTAGGATGAAACTCGAACGATGGAGCTGGAACGAAGAAGAGGATGACGAAAGCCCGAGCAAACTTCTGAAGGATTTTAATTTGGGGACCGTTTTCCCATATTTAAAGGGTAAGTTATCCATTCGAGATATGTACCCCATCGAGTTGAGTGGTTAGACCCATTTTTTTTTTTTATAAATTTAGGTTATTTATTCCCTAGGTTGCCTAAGCGCAATTACCCGCGAGTAATTTTAATTAATTTGTAAAATGCATTTTTGGGGTATTTTTTCGCTTATTAGTTTATAAGTGAAAAATTGCATTCAGAATTAATACAGCGCCAAATCTTTCATATACAGTTTGGATGTGTCTTCAGTCCTTAAAACAATTTTATGCAACTAAGTTCAACAAATTTGTCCGTATTTTTATCTGAAAAAGTTACTCATACGCCTCGGAAAACGAATGTTTTGTATGTAGTTTTTACGGAAATGTAACGAAATGTATTTGTACGAACAATATAACTATGTAATTGCGCTTAGGAATCCTAGTAGATAGGTAATCCCCTTATGCTAGATTTATATAAAACATTAAACAACCATTCAACTCGTAGGTGTTATAAACATACTATATAATCGGCAATCGAATATAGTTTAAATTTTTATAATAACTTTTATTTTTAGATGCTCAAGATTATTAATCAAGCTGTATATCCAACGCAGTGCTGCCCTCCCCACTTCGTTTCAGAAATAATTCTGGGAAGCTGAATATCACAATTAAAAATTTGTAATAGTTATAGTTGTAGTTATGGTTATAAGTTATAACATTATTTGAATATATAAATATTTTTAGTTTTATAATATACACTTATGTATGTACGTATATGTGTATGTATGTGAATGTATGTAATGACTGAATTATATATTATATATACTGCCATATATAGGTATGTAAATATCTGAAAATGTTTGAAAATAACACAATGCAAAAAATAACCACTTTATTTTTTATTTTTGTTAGGTGGGTTAAATAATTTCGAATTTTGAATTTCGAAAAAGTTGAAAATCAAGAATAAATATTCTTAAAAGCAATTTCAATATTCTCAAAAGAAGAATGTACTTTTTAAATCAAGCATGGACAATGCCTAAAATAAGTTTATATAAGCTTATTTTAAAAACGGAAAATTCTTAATATAAGCTTGTTATTCTCAAAAACATCATTCTAAAAATAGGAATATATTCTTGATTTTAGCATTTTCAAGCTTAGCAGACTTTCATGACGGTTTTGGCTTGATTCAAGCCCACTATACTTAAATTTAGCTTGATTTTTCTCTGAGTGAATAATTATATTTTAAGTTCATGAAAGAAAGTTGGAAGCAGTTGGCTTAAAGAAAATACGAGTGAGTAATTGACTGAAGACTTAGCTGTGGAACTCTTTAGGCTAATGTGACTCGCTTTCTTGGACCGCTTTGTGTTCGAATCATTCATCCAACGGAATCAGAGGCTTAGGTTAGGTTTCGTTACGTTGGCCGAGATCCAGTGATCCCTCACATAGATCAACTATGTAGTATTGCCAACAGCGTATGTTAAATTTGGAATGCAAGACTTGGACTCGGTAGTCTAAAGAACTGTCGTATCCCAAGCTCCGGACAAAACACTGCATGCAGCTCCCATTCCTGCGTTCATCTTTGATCCATTTGTAAATAAGTTAAACTTATGTATGTAGGGTGATTGGTTCGCAGTCAGTGGCTTAACCACGTAAAAATTTCTACCAGCAATTGGAAAAATGGCCAGAGGAACTTAGCTCGAACAAGCGGCCAAAGCAAAATACCTGCACAAAATACAAAGCAGTTACATTTGTATATACATATGTATGTATGCAAGGCCGTAGCCAGGATTTTTTTTCGGGGGGGGTTACACTCGGCCAAAATCGTAAATGATTGTCTTCATGAAATAAATCCTTATATTTTGTAAATTATTTTTTAATGTAAAATGTTATGAATTAGTATTAAGGAACAATGAATGTGATTTTTATATTATATAAGCGCAATGTTTAGATAATTGTGAACGCTTTCTTTTCTAAATATGATTTCATTTATATACGAATTTGTATGAATCCCCTTTAAAATTGTTTTTGAGAAAATTTTTTGCTTAAGGATGTACGCCCCGAAAAAATGACTTTTTTAGGGGGGTAGGGGGCTCTCACAGATCTTGGAACTTAAATTAAAACTAGCTGGAGCCTTATAGTTTGCGAGAGTTTTGTTGTTAAAGTTGTAAAATTTACCAAAGAAAACACCAAAACTATGCACTTTTGTTGAGGAAAAGCACGTATAAAAACGCACATCATAGATTTCAAGAAACGTTCTTTTCCTCAAGATGAAGACTCAAATAAACGATAAAAGTCTTCACTTTTGAGAAAACGATCATTCTGAGCATTTCGGACAATGAAATTAGCCGTCCCTAATGTCGCAAGCGAGCAAGCTATATTGAAAAAAACCAAATTAAATACCAACAATATACCATCTAGGCGGTTAAAAACAAACGAATCAGCTTGTATTTCGATAGGTTTTTTGGCATTCGGTGGTTTTTTCTGACATTTTTTTTCGAGAACTATAAAATAAATTATATTTGAAATTAAAAATGAATGGAAATACAAATTATAAATTTGCCTCTTATAAGCTTCTGCTTTGGCCGTAAGGGAAAACAAGAAGTCCGGAAGAAAAATTATATGGCGCAATGGCTTCTCTTTATAACATGCCATTTGAGTTTCATAATTTTTTTTTATTTCAGTAATCTAAATTCAAATTTCCAAAAAAATTAATTTTTGAAATAAATATTAATTTCATTTTTTTTTTGAAGTTTAATTCCGTCAAATTCTTTTTGAGGAAGTAATTGTCTCTTTTCAATCTACGGAGAATTGTTTTTGTATTTTGACTTTCGGTGGGTTTTACAAACTAAAACTACCAGAAAAATACAGAGAGCGTAGCCAGAGCAAAAAAAATCTTTTGCTCCAAAGCCCTGGTGTAAACACAAATCAGCTGATCATTAGTGTTCTCTAGTAGTGTGGATAGGCACTGTTACACGATCAATGGGTAAGTTTCTAAGACAAAGCTGCTCCACAACTGTTGAGCTCAACAGTTGGGTAGCAGTTGAGTTAAACAGCTACGTCTTACAAATGGCTTGATGAATTTATCAGCTGTTTGGCTTTACAAAACATATTGAGCTCAAGTAGCGAACAAAATTTCTGGTGGAAAAAATGGCGAAAATTTGCCAACTGTTGAGCTGAGCGGAAGTATTCAACAGTGCGTTTCTAAGACAAATACTCAACAATTGCGGAGCAGCTTTATCTTAGAAACTCAACCAATAAATACAAAATTGGATTGATTTTAGAGATGAGCGAAATTCATATATGTAACGCAAAAAAATAATAATCATCATAGTTAAATTTTCATTTTTATTTATTTTTAGTCTCCACATAACTTAATTCGCATTCGAATAATCACGCGAATAATCTCTCTAAATTTTCATCGCTTTGGTTAAGTTTCAACCTATGGCTTTGAATAAAAATTTAGCTAACATTTCGGGGGGGGGGTTCGAACCCCCCAAACCCCCCCCTAAATACGGCCATGTATGTATGTGCATTAGACCGTATCACAAAAAATAAAGTTTGCCGTACGCCGCCCCCCATATGATGTCTTTCTGGAAAACATTTGCGGTCGATTTTTTTGGACGCCGTTAGATGTCGCCCAAATACATTTTTTTCGTATCTTCGGTATTTATGGTCTGATCTCAAAGCTTGATACACCAATGTATTTGGCTTGAGAGCACGGTTTCTGCTATAAAATCGTATTAACCTTATATGCACCATTGGGGTCACTACCACTCATTACTTAGTTTATACTAGACATATACGCCGCCGATTGACGCCGCCGCCGCCGCACCGATTACCTTCATAATCGGCCGCCGCCGCCATAATCCGTGAAATCGGCGTATCGGCGCGGCTTCGTGCGCTAGCGCGCGAGATGTGTACATATTTTCCTAGTTTTGCTAACTGCAAAAGTTCTTCAAAATTAAAAAAAAAAAAAAAAAAAAAGGAACCAATCGACGTGTTTTGACCTCAGGAACACGAACCTGAATGCGGAAATGTTTTATTTTTTGCCCGTTAAAAGTTATTAACAAAAACTTTGGCTGTTCCCTACTTTACTTGCCTAAGTCCTAAAGAATTTAATGGCGTTTTCTTTTCTACGAAAAAATGTTGCCCTCCTATATCCCAATTATCGAATTACGTATCCTGACTTTCTATAAAATGGCTGAATTTGTAGATAAGGGTGCCCTCTTACTTAGTTAGAGGTCAATATTTGGTGAAAGGACCAGACAAACTTACAAAATGGCTAAGAAAATCAAACAGGGCAACATTATTTCGAGAAAATAAAAAGCCATAAGCTACTGGAAAATTTCCAATTGTAACTTTCTGAACTTAAACGGGAAAAGGTGTAGACAAATACCATTATAAGTGGATTAGTGAAACATTATATTTATTTTTATTAGATATTACCCCCTGAACGTTCTCTGTGAATTTCGTTGAAAATTTTCCAGTAGCTTAAATTCTTTGGGACTGAGGCTAGTAAAGTAAGGAACAGCCATGGCTTACATAATTTTTTCTCAGTTACGGAACTTTTCTAGGATCTCTTCCATTTAGTCCTACTTCTCGAGGTCTGTTGCTAATTGTTCTACTCAAAATTTAATAATTTAAACCCTCCTTGATATCAGTAGATGGCGATTTATGCATGAAAATGATCCCAAACATGCCTCCAGAATCGAAAACTCATGGTTTGAACGTAAGAAAGTTGCTGTTTTGAGTAGCCCTCACAGTCGTCGAACCTCAGCCCTATAGGGATTATTAAAGAAGACGATGGGGGATCAAAAATGGAAAAATAAGCAAGAGTTATGGAAAAAAAATTAAAGAAGCTTGGTACTTAATACCAGTTGCAAATTGCGCTGATTTGGTCAACCCTATGCCACGAAGAAGTAAGGAAGGTATAAAAAATAAAGGAGCTTCAACTAAACTTTAGTTTAAATCTAGCTGCAGCAGTAATATTGTAGTTTATTTAAAAAAAAAAAAAAATCGAATTTAAAGTTTGTGCCTATTATTATTTCCAACTTAAATTATACATTTCATTATTTTTATTCATAAAAATTAAATTATTATACAAAAACTACCCCAGAGTCATTGAAGCATGTCCTCTCCGTGCAAGCATCAATATATGGTAATTATTATTTGGTCTTAAAATGAAATAAATGGAGAATTGCAAAATTTTGTCCCTATTATTTTTTCCAACACTGTATATACATTAGATAGGGTTGGTTCCCATACGAAAAAAAAAAGTTGTAAAAGTCCGCTCCTAAATTTGAAGCTTATGTCGAGAGGGTTAAGGGACACAAAAAAAAATTTTTTTTTGATCCCGCGAAATACCGCCGAAATCGTTTTTTTATTGTAACTTTGTTATTCTTCATCCGATTTATAAAATTGGTACGTCATTATTTTCATATTTTGCAGCTCTACACTTCCTTCTAATGCTCTTTTGAGCTCTGAAGTCGTTTTCATATAGTTGGGTCAGCTAACTTATTTGTATGTCCATGAATTATCCTCTTTGTTTTGCCAAATGAAAGTGCTTCAAAATTCATGACAATGTTGCCTTTAAAGGGTTTTACTACATTAGTAAACAAAGAAGTTACGTCACTACGAATATTTAATGTAGACTCATTTCTTTTAAGCAATTTAGTATATGTAATTGTGAAAGTCCACCCCTAAATTTGAAGCTTATATTGAGAGGATTAAGGGACAAAAAAATTTTTTTTCTGATCCCGCGAAATTCCGCCGAAATGATTTTTTCTTGTAACTTTGTTATTTAACATCCGATTTTTAAAATTGATACGTCATTATTTTCGTATTTCGAAGCTCTATATTTTCTTCTAATGTCCTTTTGCACTCTGAAGTCAAATAACAAAGTTACAATAAAAAAAACTATTTCAGCGGTATTTCGCGGGATCAGAAAAAAAATAAAATTTTTTTCTTTAATCCTCTCAATATAAGCTTCAAATTTAGGGTCGGACTTTTACAATTTTACATATACTGAATTGCTTAAAAAAATTAGTTAAATAATGTCTTTATTTTATATTTTAGTTTATGTAACAATTGTTTTTTTGCTGTTAATAAAAAAGTTTCAACAATTTATGGTGGAAATTAGTTTATTTATTCCATTCAGCCAGCGCTATTAAGGTAACTAAATAAAATTAAGATTTGAATAAGGATTGTGATTTGTAGATTTGGGGTAGGCGCGCCGGCGCGAAAAAGCACGCCGGCGTCGCCGCCGCCGCCGAAATTTTTTTGGAATGGCGCCGCCGCCGCCGGAATCACTGTCGGCGTATATGTCTAGTTTATACCACTTTAATGTAGCTTTTTTTTTTGCCCGCATGTTAAACATAGTCAATAATCATTAATCCTTTGCAAAATAAGTATTTCGATCGCTTCAGTAGAACCCGAGGAATACATATATGTTTTTCGCTTCCTGTGCACTCAGAGAAAAGTTGTGGACTAAATTCAATCTGTATCGTACTTGATTGAAAAATTACAGAAATTAAAGAAAAATAAATTAAATTTAAGTTTTCGTAAGCTTGAAACAAGATAAAAAACTGAAAAAATTTGATTTAAGTATAATATTCTTGATTCTAGAATGAAATTCTCAATAGAAGTATGTATAAGCATTCATAATAAGATTGGGCAGGCTTGAACCAGTCATAGGTTGTACACAAAATAAGTTTACATAAGCTCGTTTCAAAACTGAACACTCTTAATATGATATTTATAAAAATATCGTTCTAAAAATAAGAATACTGTAGTAGTGTGAACTCAGGTTTAGTACACATTGTACATATTTGCATAAACTAAGAGTTAAGTAAATTATAAGGTGTTGCCATAATCGATGTAGAGTAGATTTTAAGAACCACTTTACAACACTGTATCAATCCATTTTGTAAGATTGAGTAGATACAGAAATGAAACAACGAATAAAGAGACCATTCGGCATTTGGCCGACAAACAAAGGAGACGTGGTAAATTATATTCTTGGAGCTTATTATAAAATAAGCTGTGGCATATTTTTTACATTATAGCATTTTCAAGGGTAACGGACTTTCATGACGTATTCGGCTTGTTTCAATCCCGTTAGACTTAAATTTAGCTTGTTTTTTCCCTGAGTGTGGTCTTTAGGTCCATTTACAAAGATTTTTTCTGAGGAGACCTCTACTGAAATTTTATGGCGAATAATTTTCTAGAACAACTGGTCTTTTTTTTTGGTACCTATAAGGCGAGACGGCCTAATGTACATATCACAAAACAAAAACCTTTCTTAAAATACATACATACATATGTACATATTTGCGATTTCCATATTTTCCGCGTTCTACAAAATTATTACGCTTTCTTTCATCGTTTGCCAGTTTATGGTATTGAAATTTTCTTTGAAAATCTTATTGTCTAACAATTTGACTTATACTTTTTGTAAAATGCATTTTAGTTAGCCGTTGCTTTTCATATTTTTCTCGTTCATTTCTTTATGCGTTTGGCCCTTTTTACATGTGTTCACATTAACTTTGTTTTTGGTTCTGGTTCAGTTCATGTGGAGTTGCAGTTTATTTGTCTGTTTGTTTGGCATTCGTAGAAATTTATTCGCTTGGCAATTTGATATGCTTTCGTCAATTTACGTAATATTGCATGCCAAGCAGGCAATCCCAAATGACAAAAAAACACAAAAACACAAAAACAAGATCACACAAAACAATTGACGAGAACTGGACTTGTAAATCATCATTGACCATTTATTTTGTTGTACGTACCTATCTCCGCAGGCCGATCTACATACAAATGCCTGTGAAGGGCTATTAGCTGCAGCAATCAACGCCAATCAAAGACAATGCCAATGACACTAACTGCTTGTATGTGAATGTATGTATGTTTGTAACTGTTCATTTCTGGCATAATATGAAAATTTGCAAACCGTAACGTCGTCATCCAACAGCCCAAAAAAGGACATGAGCATTAAGGTGGTTCAAAAAAAATTATAAACGAAAATAAATCATTGTGGAACAAGGCTATTTTTATGCTATTGGGTACTCCTAAAACAATGTGTATGTGTTCGCTTTTCTAATGACAAAAACCTCCTTCTAGTTCATTAAAAACTTTTGCAAAAAATTTTGATGTAAAAGGAGAGCAAAATTTGGAGGCATCTGCGCGACCTCTAAACTTTAGTATATTAAGGTAAAATTTCGATATGGATGTACGCGCATTTCGGAAAAACTTTATTTTCTCTATAAAATTTTGTGCCGCCCTAATGACATGCAAATGGAAATGTGATAGAGAAACAAAGAAAGAAAGCAAATCGCTTTGCAAAAACGTTAACGAATTTTCGCATGTGTCCTTCCTTCATTATCTTATTGTGCTCATGGCTGCACTTTTATAGTTCTTATGGCTTGTTTGTTTGTGCTCGTTTGTGTCCTTGCGTCCTTGCAGTGAATACACTGCGTCTTTTTGCTATTAGTTGACATACATAAACACATATGAAAATGTTACAACACATACCTAATTTTTGGCGTTTTTGGCAGTTCGTTAAAAAGTCAATTCGCGTGAAAAGTCGAGAGCCGTGCATGTGTTTGCCAAAGCGAAAAAAAGGAAAGTCAAGGCAATATGCAAAATAATAAAAAAACAACGAAAAAATAGTAAGAAAGCAAAATAAGTAGCGTTTTTTTTATTAATTTTTGTTCAAGAATTTCTTTTTTTTACTTGTTTTTTTCGCCACAAAATCGCAAAACTTCCGCTTTTTATGCTCCTTTTTTTGCAATGAAGTCCGCTTAGCTGCGCTAATGTTGTCGTTACTGTTGTTGTAATGCTGCAATGTCCATGCTCTTTGTTTTCGTTTTTATTTTTTTTATAAAGGTCCTGCAGCGTTTTTTATGCGCGTCATTAGTAGTTCGGTATTCTTACTTTTTTATTGCCATTTTTTTATGATGTTCATGACACCTTAAGTGCTGCGCTTACGCTTATGGAGTAAAATGCATAGAAAAGCGTGTGGCGCGTTTTAGTATGTAATTTGTGAAATAATTTGTTCCTTTGTTTTTTATTTTCTTTTTTTTTTGGCTAAGAGTTGACCTTTACTTTTTTTACTTAATGCTAGAGACACACATCGTAGTATAGTAGAAATATTGCGATCTATACCACATATGTGTCACTCTCATATTGTATTTAATTGAAAATTTTCATAGTAAAGCCAAATCATAGTATTGATATTATAATATTTCAACCACATGTGTGTCTTAGGCATTAGATACATATGTATGTGTATCAATTGCTTTTTATTTTTATAGATAAAAAGTAGTTCAGGTTTCAGGTACAATTCTCACTTTTTTGCCCGAAGTTTAGCGTGTTTCTGGAGTGAGTAAACTGATTGTTAATATCAGGCCAATCTGGGTAAAAACACTGCTATTTAAATGTAGCGGACTGCAAGGAAGCCTTAATGGTAATATTTAGGCATAATAATGCCGATTTATACTGGAGCCCAGGCCAGAAGGGGATAGACGGTAATGAGAAAGCTGATGAGCTGGCAAAGAAAGGTGAAGGTCTCGCAGCGGAACAATCCATAAACGTTCCGATGCCACTCAGTGAAATTAAGAATAGCCACTATACTTATATGATGGACCAGGCTGATAATCGTGGAAATAATCGCAGGGCCGTAGAGTATCCAAAAATATGTGTAAATCGTACGATCCGAAACTAACAAAATGGTAGATATCCCTGAAAAGGGAAGAATGCAAACTTATAATCTTTTAACACCACATGTAGTCAAAATGGGACTAGTTGATGATGGTGAATGTAGCGTATGCGGATTTCAGGAGGAGACTGTGGAGCATGTTCTTTGCTCCTGTCAAGTTGTTTTCAGTGATCTCAATTCTGTATCCAAAAGAACGGTATTTGCCAAAGCGACTCATCAGTCTATCACTCAGTCTATGTGGTGCCATTGAGGGCCAGCCAGTCTAATCTAACATAACATTCCTGTGGATGGAAGCTCGGCACCAAAACTCATTAGAGTTATAATTCACGGTCGATCATATACAGAAATTCCAGTTGACATCAATTTCTCAAATAAACACATGCACTCACGCAGCGTTCCAGCCGCATTATGAGTCTATTATTATTATTATGAGCGACTATTATCCAGCCCATCCACTCTCGATTACGTCATAAACATTTGCCAAACAACAAAATAATCAACACTCAGTAATCAATGGCAAAATAATCGCACCGCCAAAGGCTTTACATTTGTCTGTCCTTGTTCCTTTGCTCCTCGGGCTTTGTTGTTACTTTTTTATTTTATTTATTTATTGCTATCATTTTTATCATACATCGCTCAGCTAACGTTTAAAATTATTATCTGTTGTTGTCCACACATGTATTACTATGTCCCGCTAGCAGCAACAACAACAAAAATGTTGCGCAATCATCGCGCAAAGGAAAAAGTCATCATCAGCGCTGATGGGCCCGTCCGATGAGTTTGCTCATCTCGCACACAAATCAATAAACATGCAGTAATGTAAGTCATCATACGTAAAAAAATAAAAATATAACAAATTGTTAAAAAATTTGTGGGCAAGCACACACACAGCCGACAAACAGACAAAGCAAACACAAACAACAACGAGCGTGGATTATTATGGCTTACCCTCACCTCAACCCATTCGTCGCCGCCATCTCTCCCTTCCTTTTTGCCGATCAAATGCTGCACCCCTTTCACCCTTTTTGCTCGCTGCACTGCGTTGTTTGGCTTCTGGCATCCTTTTTTATCCTTTTCAGCGCTCTGCAAGCGTGCTCTGCGCATGTGCGACGTGTTTCCATCTTGTTTGTGTATTAAAACTGCGCCCAGAGTGCAAGTGAATGCAACTGTAACGGCAATTGCACTGCATTTTTTGTTATTCTGTTTTTTTTTTTGCAAACCCTTTGTTGCATTGTGTTGCAATGTTGCATTGGCAATGCTTACACTTTTCACTTCACCACCACAATTTTTTATTTATTTGTTGTTGTTGTACTTGTCGCTTTTCATCCTTTCCAGCATCCATTCATCTATTCAGGCTGCACCCTTTCTTTCACTTTCATATTTGCTCAATCGCTTTATCCTTTGCTTTGCTTTTATGTTTGTTTGCTCCACTTTGTTCGCTGAGTGAGTGCATTGACAATTTCGAGCCCTTTTTTATCAAAGGGGTTTTTTATGCCTCTTTTTGTGAAAATGTTTGCAAGTGTGCGTATGTGTTTATTTGTCAAACAATAATCAGTTGTCGTCCACCCCTTCCACTTGAAAAGCATTTCTGCTTTAATTCTAGTGCAAATTTGTCGTTTTTCTAACCAAAAGTTATCGATTTTTTTTTCAATTTTTTTTAATTTTTTTATATTTTTTATTTCGCCTTTTTTTCCTCACCCGATTTTTGTGTATGTATTTAATGTTATTTGATCGTTCGTAAACGTATTTCAATTTCGATTTTTATTCCATCGAATTTGTAAAGCGAATATGTGGTAATATGAAACGTTATTTCGTTGTTGATTAATGTTAAAAAATTTTGAGGGGTGAGTTGATAAGTTTTTCGTGGAAAATGAAAGTGAAAAAACGAAGAGAAAATTGCATGAACAAAAAATGAGAAAAGGAGTCAAATTCATAGAGAATTGCAGTAGAATTTTACCACAGGCAATTTGTGGGAATAACAGATGCGAAGGAGTACATGCTTATGTACAATGTATGTATCCATGTACATATGTATGTGCATGTAGAACATTTTAACCCTCTAGCAACCTTAAAAATACTATTTTTTCAGACTTTATAAAATGAGGTCTAAATAACATTTTCGTGGGGATGTTAGAGAGTTTAAATGCTCCAGAAATTATTCGCCATAAAATTTCACTAAGGCTATCCCCAGAACAAATCTTTGTAAATTGAATTTAAAGAACACAAAGCAAAAAACATATGAATATTCCTAGGAATGTTAAATGTGTTTTATTGCGGGTTCTACTGAAGCGATCGAAATACCTCTTTTGCAAGAGATTAATGATTTTGAATGACGTTTAACACGACGTTTAAACTAAGTAAGTACTGGGAGGTAGTGACCCCAGTGACAAATATAGGGTTAATGTTTGGCTGTCAGAGAAGACCTTGATAGAATTAATGTTCGACAGATCTGTCAGGCGACGAGCCGATTCCCATATGGCTATTAGCTCAGCCTGATAGACACTCAAGTAGACGTAAACTTATTTTAAGGAGAAGCCTTTCACAGAAAAAACCACTCCCAACTTTGTTGTTCAGTTTGGAGCCGTACGTGTAAAGGTGGAGTGTCGGGATCGTCAAAGATCTTCCACTCTTCCCGCTCCGATATTCTCGTGGAGAATTTGTTATCCCAACAGAAGGCTAGTATTCAGTTTTAGGAGATTGACAGGGACCAAACTCTAATATGGCTTGTAATATTTAAATTTTTCAATATTCAGTATTTTTTTTGCCACGAACTGCTATGTTCATTTAGTGTATGTAGATCGGTTGAGAATTGAATTGGTTAAATTGCGAAAATGTTGCACGTAAACTCGAATGTGCTGTATTATAAGTACATATGTATGTGCATATTTTTTCACAAAGCTAATAAGTAATTTCAATCCTTTTGATCATTTTCTCATTCCTTAAACCTTTACATATGCTGATTAGTACCTACTAGTGACATGCAAATATGAGAAACCCTTTGTCACTGTGTTTGTCTTGTTTTCCCAGTCGCGCATTAAAGGCTTAACAACCATTTAGTGTATTTTCCAATAATTTTAATGCCTTCTTTGTCACTTTTTTTGTTTTTTTTTTTTTTTTTTTTGGGAATTCCGAGTAAAAGGGCTACCTAGTTAGCATTTTACTAATACTTTAACTAAGTACTCTGTCTGTCCACAAGCAGCCTAATAGGACTTAAGCCTTTAACAAATTGCTTAGCCGTATACGCATACACACAGACACACCATAAATTTGTTCACTTAATAGCCACTAAGTAACCACAAAGTAAACGTAATCGCCTCTGTAACGTTTAAGAAAATTAGTAGGTGCCTAATTAGTAGTTTAAGACATACATACATACATACATATCGTCGGCCTCCTGCCAGAAACACGAATGTGAAGTTTTTTCTAAGTGCGATGTCTGCTTTTTATCGGGTATATATTGATATAATAACAATTAATATTTGTATATATGCCCTGTAGGATGTCGGAGTAGACTTAGTGTACTCCTTAAACTAGACTGTAAGTGATTGTAACTGGTTCGAAATTTGGTCCAATCCCATGTAAAATTCTATTTACATTTAACATTGCATGTCCTAGGTCGAAGTCAATTGTCCCTATCTGCATTACATACGGACCAGCTTTAGGTCGATTGGACATTTATGCATTACAGTCGGAATATACTTTTTCTATATACATTGATCTAGACCTTTTCTCACTACAATCGGAGTATACTTATGCTATATAGATTGGAACCATTTCTCGTCTCTAATTTCTCTATTTATTTATTTAATTTATTTTATTTGATTAAACAATTAAACATTATATCTAAAAGTTAATTGAAGAAATTCATATTGCAAGGAAGTAAATAAATACATGATGCAGAAAGTAAATAACAAATTATACATATGCACATGCATATATTGTTATTATTTTTGTGACGCAATCCACACATCAACTATATTTTCCGCGATGTCCTTTAATGATTAGACTCGGTCAACCGCCGCTATAAGAATAAAGGCGTTAGTTGCAATAGAAAATGTGTTTTAAAATATAGCTACATTGATTTCACAATACCTTTTTCCAACGGTTAAAATATTGTAATAAGTAAACTAAATAATTTCCAATATCCTGCAAATTCCTCAGAAATAATGGGAAAATTTATTTTTAATAATCAACAATTTTCAGTAACAGTTACCATGGTTAAAAATATTTCAAAATACAAATTACGTATAACAAACAATGCACAATGTGCATTACATTCGGACCAATTTAAGTCCAGTTGACCTACCCCGCATTACATTTGGACTATTTTCGAGGCAATTGACCTGCTTAGCAATACATTGCATTAATTTTTTGAACTCTCTTTGGTCTACTTACAATGCAACTATACCTAGGGCTATAATTTTAAGACAATTGTCCCCATCGTTCCTTCAGGGTGCTTATGTACATACAAGTATATATTATGTATGTATGTTTACACAAGAATTTATACCAATATTAATTGTTATTACATCAATATATACCCGATAAAGAGCAGACATCGTACTTAGAAAAAATTTCACATTCGTGTTTCTGGCAGAAGACCGACGATATGTAAGTGGGAATTCGTTGAAAGGATGTAAAGAAGCGAGGCAGAAGCATGTAAGGATATTTTTGTGAAACAGAAACAAAGTCTTATTCATAAATAAAATTCTATATTATCTACTGTTCGGTTCCTAAGGATTTACATATTTTTATACCTACATAATATGTATTATGTGCTATTACTTTTTGAAGTTAACTTCTTAGGCGGCGATATAGAGTTTTTATGGAGAGTGAAATTTTAAAAAGGAAATAGCAGGTACACTTCCGTTGCACGGAAATAGCAAACAGGAAACAGGAACAGCAAAAGATAAAAACGTTTACCCGGCTTTCCCATGAATGTTTTGGACAATATTGGTATCAAATAAAAGGTATTGAACATGGCTTTTACATGGAGAATTACTAGTTATGATTCGCAGGTCGGGTCCCCAGATATGGGTCAAAACGTGGACCCGGATGACCCCGTAATGTGATGTCATGTGATGTCATGATGTGATGCGATGATATGATGTCATGATGTGATATTATGAAGTGATATTATGAAGTGATGTCACGATGTGATGTCATGGTGCGATGTCATGATGTGATGCTATGATATGATGTCATGACGTGATGCCATGATATGATTTCATGATGTGATGTCATGATGTGATATCATGAAGTGATGTCACGATGTGATGCCATGATATGATGTCATGACGTGATGCCATGATATGATGTGATGATGTGATGTCATGACGTGATGCCATGATATGATGTGATGATGTGATGTCATGTCATGTAATGATATAAATAAATAAAGGAAGTAGGTACACACTTTTAGGCGCATCTGATATAAATTTAGAGATTTTTGGCGATCTCATTTAGCGATAGCGATTTTTAGAATCCGGGTCCTGTATGTATTTACGTATTTAATTTCATCATAGCCTAAAATTATGCAACATATTAACTAATTGATATTTACAGGAGTGGAAATTAAGTCTAATTGTGTTTTTATATTTCTAATATATCCACTTATTACTAAGGTATACCCCCATATGCAATTTTTTTGAAACCATAAGCTTTATATTTGTATAGCATACGCCACTTAAACTTGAATTATTTAAACATGGCTTAAATAATTTCATAAAAATAACACAAAGTAACAAGCTTTGCATCATTTCAGATGTTTTCTTTATAATGCTTAATGTAAGAAGTTAACTTCTATCACGTGTACTGTGCTACACGCGGCTTTTTTTTATAACAAATTTCTTTAAACACTAAACACTTCACTTTCTTTTTTTTTTGATTTGCCATGGCGCGAGTTAAAGTTATTCACACACAGTCCTCTCTGCTCTCCACACACGTGCCTGCAGGAAAATCACTAACTAATTACCAATGCTTTTGGTACAGAACTTGATTCAAAACGCCAAAAGAAACAACTACTAGAACAACTTCATATCGCATACGCCAGTTGTTTGCATGTTAAGTACTATTGGCTCTTTTTCCTACTGGGCTTGTACATACATACATATGTGTCTGTAGTTTTACATATAAGTGGAGGAAAATTGAGTTTTTTAGTTTTAAAAAAGTGAAAATCTCCCTTAATAAAAAGCGAAAGGCAGACAAAACGGGGAACGTGCTGCCACCGTCGCCGCTTGATCAACCAAACAACCACACAAGCAGCAGCCGCCAGCCGAACAACCCCCAAACGCTCGATCGATCGATCAACAAGCTAACCGAGCGCGCAACCAACAACAATTAAATTGATATCAAAACCGACACGCTCGCACTTACGAGTACATATGTGACTACGCTCTTGGCATTACCACGGGGAACCTTTGAGTTGCGCGACGCATCTGCGTTGGCTGCTGTAAGCGTGAGCGCGTGTTGCGTGATCCCCTTTGTCCTTTTTTGATATTTATAAATTCCACCTTTCTGTCACGTTAGCACACCCCTCCATCCGCCAGCCAACATCCACGAATTTTTCTTTCGTTTTTGGTGTGTTTTTTCTTTTAATCTTACAAAATATTCATTCATTCAACAAGGATTTCGTTTGATAGCTTCCTTCTGTTTTTTATGCGTTTTTTTGTTTTTTTTTTTTTTACTTTTACTTTTTTAATCGGCATTTCAATATGCGTACATTTGTTTGAAAATATTATGCAATAGGAAAGCGGCGTAGTTGAGTGCTGGCTGACCTGGCCTCAGAATGCATAATTTTTCATGTATGCGCCGAAGAAAATTGCAACGCCTGCATTTTTTGAGGGTTTCTTCTGGGGTTATAATAGCACGCGCAGCGGTTCAAGCAGATTTTCATCGTTAGTCACACGTGCATACAGATATACATTAGGCCGTCTCGCCTTAAATGAAACAAAAAAAATAGGCCACCATCCGGGGGAGGAGATGATGTCTTTTTGGAAAACATTTCCGGAGAACAATTTTTTATTTTTTTTGGACCCCGCTAGAGGTAGCTAAAATATTTTTTTCGTTCATATCTTCGGTATTTATGGTACGATCTCTAAGTTTGATACACCAATGCCTTTTCTTGAGAGGGGGGTCTCTAATATATAAACGTATTAACCATGTGTGGGTATTTTGGGTCACCTCCACCCAGTACTTAGTTTATACCACCTTAGTGTACCTTTTTTTGCCTGCACGTTAAACGTTGTCAAAAACCATTAATCTTTTGCAAAAGAAGTATTAGGATCGCTTCAGTAGAACTGTAAATAAAACACATTCAATATTCCGAGAAATATAAGTTTTTCGCTTCCTGTGATCTTTTAGGTTCACTTTACCAAAATTTTTCTGAGGAGACTCCTACTGAAATTTTATGCCGAATAATTTTCTAGAACATTTTAACCATATAGCACCCCTATGAAAGGGTTATTTTGACCCGTTCTTTAGACAGTCAGAAAAAAATAGTCCAGGCAAAAACAAAATTAAAATATCTGACGCCTAACTCTATGACTTCAGAGCCGAAAAGGACATTAGAGGGAGATATAGAGCTTCTCGAGCTTTCCAACGACCAAATTTATCAAAAAGGAATTTGATCAGCATCATGAGCTGAGATAATTAAGATAATCTTTCATTGAATAATTGCACTTCGAGAATAGATTGAATTTCGTATACTTACATGAGAGAAAATGCTTGGCTAATTTTGAAAGAGAGAAGAAGAGGGTTTCTCAAAAATTTACTTTCAAAAAGACTAGACTGTAGATAATTAACTATCATATCCAATCTTCATTGTTGTCCTTCATCATCTTGCGCAAGCCGCCGGAAAAGTGCTCTAATTAAATTGACAAGAACAAAGGTTAGCGAAACCACAACAAAACGCGACCAACTATCGACTACATTAGCATCTATTCTTCAGTATCTATACATTCCTCATTCTCCCGTTCATACGGCATTCTTCTCACACAAATACCTGCAAATAATTAGAGCACTTTAACAAAGGTGACGTGCAAAATAATTGTAACAATCAGATGACGCGAATTGGCGGGCGGAATGTTTGAGATCAACGTTGACCGAGACAAACGAACTAAGATGCGGCCGCGGCTTGTGGCTGCGCCGGAAACAAGCTAAAAATTCGTACATGTCGCTGCATGCAAAACTGCAGCAGTGCGCGATTATGCAAGTACGTAAGTAAGAAGAACAAGCGCAAGAAAGTTGGAGTAACTGCATACATAGTTAATGGCTAAATTTTCCCTGCCGCCGCGCAAGGTCACACGTCATGCGTGCCCTTCCAAAAGTCATTAAGCCATGCAGCAGAATCGGTATTTGGTCATTAAAATTTTGCTTGGAATGCAACCCGAATGTTAAACAGCCCGCCTACTTTCTTACAAAAAGGATGCTAAGCCTCTAGGCGAGTTCAGGAGGAAGCAGAGCGAGCGACCTCGTTCTGTGCAAAACTGCACTGCGCAGGTATGATGGAATTATTATTAGCAAAAAGGCTCGCACAAGAAATATTCTCTAACAATAAATGGGTGTTCTATTTTACAAACAAACCTTTGTCCAAATAATGGCAATGAGAGTAAACTGCTGAGCCGAAAAATTTTGCGAATTTGGCGAGTTGCGTTGCGCGAAAAACAAAGCGCGGTTTGTGTTCGTGATGATGTTTCCAGGGAAATTGTTTGTATTCTTGCGAAGCATTTCCAGGCATAGCATGAAGGATGACGAACGATTGACTAAGTGTTTTACTTGTGGGCGAGTTAGTTGAAATAGATTAAATACATATTTTTTCTAGGACAACTACGAAATACTAAATAAATGCATAAATACGAGTATGTGAGTAAAAAAGGACACGCCATCCCACAAACAATGGTGTGGAAAATATTTTTGTATGGAAGTATGATTTGTTTTGTTTGCGATGGTTTAAAAGTTGGCAAGTCAGTTCATATGGAGCAAAAACATTTGTATTTTGCTTTTGTTTTAATCTGTGACATTTATGGATTTTGACATTTATGGCAAAAGAACGCAAAGCACGCTTTGTTAGCGGATTAAATGCATTTCTGTGAAAAACTAACATTTTAATAACAGCATTGTTGTTGGCAGTTGCTGCGAAAGAAACAAAAAAAGTTGCAAATATTTATTGCCTTAAAAAGGCTGAAGTGTAAGTTAAGCAAGACATGCTAAATTTAATGTTAAATGTTATGGTAAATGGTATTCTAATATATTGGAAATGTGGCAATGATGCTTTCAAATTTATTGCTATAAGCGCTGACTGTACTGCAAATTTGTTTAGTTAATTAAAAACATTAAAATAGTGAAAAAAAATAGTTTAATAGGCACAAAACCACAAAGAGTTAACCACAAAAAATGCGCACTATTTTAGGTTAGGTTAGGTTGAAGTGGCTGCCGTCGCAATACAAGCAGATTTTTTAGCTTATGCTTAAAAAAAACACAAACAAACAAAACAATTTTTTTTAAAGAAACCATAAAACCAAAAAAACAACAAACAAAACATTAGCGGTTTGACTTGGTAGCCGCGCGCTAAAAAACATGCGTTTGTCTAATAAAAAATGACAAACAAAATCTTAATAAAAAACAGATAATCAGTAAAAAAAAAAAAAGAAAAAAAAAAAAACAAAAGTGCAACCAAACTAAGCTAGAAAAAATACGCTCTGAGATGTTTAGGTTTAGCTCCTTCTGCCCTTTTTAGTTTTCTTACGCCATAAAAATTAGTATGCACATTGAAGGTCAAACACACACGCGCGTCGTGGCTGCTTAAAGCCAGTTTTTTTTGCTACTTCCTCAAAAAATGTTTGAAATTAAAATACAAAGACTGTCAATGACCTTGTGCAAAAAAAAAAAACAACAGCAAAAAATTAAATAAAACGCGCGTCGGCACTAAACTGAGCATTAGCTAAAATAGCAAATGCAAAACAAAGGCGAAAAGGCGCTCTGACATTAATACTACTGCTAAATTTTAGTAGCGTATGAGTCAACTATGTAAATTTTTTAAAAAAGATTGAGCTGACTTTTTTTTTAAAGAAAATAACACTACCGCCACTGTTAAAGTAACGCCCTAAAACGTTGTCTAAAAAAGAGGTTGCAATGGTAACTGTTCGTGCCAGTTTTAGTGCTTCTGTCAGCACCTCTTCACCTACCACGAACTGCCACAAAAGGTGGCAAAGAATTATCGATAATTTTAAATTTAATTTTAAGACCTTCGCTATTTCTATTAACTCATTTATTTATTTATTTTGCGTTTCTGCTTAGAGGCAACACCTAAATACTATCTGTAGTTGAAGCTAAATTTAGAAATATTCGCTTGCTGTTATTGAGTCTCAATCACAATTGGTTTTAGTTTTAAATGATGGTCATTAAGTATAATAAAACAAAAACATTCCACATATTTTTTCTGCTCCGCTAGAGCACGTGATGCGCAATTCCACTCACCGTCCCTCGTTGGCTCGCTCTACGCCCTGCGCTGAGCGCAAAGAGATCCGCTTAGCAGCATAAATGACCGCTAAATAGTTTGAATAGCTCGTGAGCTTGTGGAATTAGGCAAGTAGGACAATGGAAATAAAAAAAAATAAAAAAAAAAAGTAGGGAACAGCTGCGCTAGCCGCTTAAAAAAATAAAATAAAGCAAAACGCTGAATTATTTTGTTGATTGAAATTGATCCGCTTAACGTGCTAAATGTTTGGCTGCCTGCCTGCCGCTTTGGGCCCAAATAAACTTGATTTTAAGTAATTTTTTAAATCAGAATTCACCAAAGTAATTTGGCATTACGTTGCCTTTACTTACATACATACATACATACCTTTGATGCATTCATAAATTTTTAAGGCGCGCATGTGCACTTTTTTTCACTTTCAATGAGATTTCTTGGAACAGCACAAAACGAGCAGGGAAGAGCAGGTTGTACTGCAATTGTTTTTGTGGAAATGGTTGTAGATGGGTTTTTGAATCAACAAGGAAGGGAAAGGAAATTAAAGATATGTACATGTGTCTGCTACAATAATAATTTGTTATAATGAACTAAAGAGATACATTCGCTTTATTTGTACTTTTTACTTTTCTTTTCTTTACTAATTTTTTTTGCTGCTTTTCAAGCAAACAATATCAGATAAACAATGTTTGCAAAAAGAAAAATGGATGCAAAATAAAAAATTAATTGAAATCTTTTAATCCGCATTGTACGCCACACAAATACACATAGAGACTGAGGAGCAGGAAAACAGGAAGTGCAACTCGCAATCTTAGGTGCCCATTTGGGCCGTAAGGGCATTTTTTGTATGATTATATATACATATGTATGAGCATATGATGGACAGACAGTGCAGTTATATGATGACTTTGTTCCTCCTACAGCCACACAAACATACCAATACCTATATCTATGTGTATGTATGTATGTATATCCTTATATCTTTCCACTTCCTTGCCGTGATTCATTCAATATTATCTTACGCATTTCTTTTGCCAGTTTTTCCAACCATTTCACATATCCTTCGCCTACAAAAATAAACAAAAATAACCGTTTCTCCTTTATGCCAAGCAAAGAGTGGGTATAATCAATAATCGACATTGAATAGAAAGTGGCAGTAATGGCACTGAGCACTAAAAACAATTAAATTGCAACCAGTTGGCTTATACAATTTCAGTGCAACAATAGTTAAACCAGAAAATAGCAGAAACGACAAGCGGAAGTGCCTCGGAACAATGTGGCTCTGCTGCTGAGTATTGGTTTTGTACAGCGAAATTGCATTCCATTTCGATTTTTATTTCCTTTTTTTAATTTTTGTTATTTTTTTTACTCCACCATTTTAAATTTTCTATAAGGTTCAGTTTACTTTTTCATGGCTACTTCTGGCGATTTGACGAATAATAGGACATTTTTTTCCTAACTTAAAGGATAATCTTTTTGGAGTCAAAACTGATATGCATTTACAGCACAAAATGACTGTCACTTTAACGATTTACTTGAGTGCGATTATTTCAAATTTTCATTGGTACTAGAATTTCTTTCTACAGCAATATAAAGCAATTAATAAATTACTTTATCGGTTGGGCACAGAATTTCGTGTTGCTGCATGACCCACATATAGGGCTGCAAAATATACATACATATCTGTTGCAAAACCGGGACACTTTGATATACACAAGGCCGTATTTAGGGGGGGGGGGCTTTGGGTGTTTGAACCCCCCACGAAATTCTGGTAGATACATTTTACTTCTATCATATTCAAAGCTACATATATGTTGAAAACACTAGTTTACAAATAATTAATTTGAGAAAACTCCAAGAATTTCAGGTATAGGGGAGGGCTGGCATGAACCTGCTGAGGTCAAAACCATTTTTTTATGGTTAGGGTTTTGAGATAACGTAAGTTTAGGTTTTTTTGGTTACAACTTCAATAAAAAATTCTTTCGCTGTATTTGTAATACCCGCAAACCGTATCTACTCCGTTCGGAAGATAATTAAAATACGCTTCTAACGACATACCACTTATAAATTAAATTATGTTACATACATTTTCTAAAATTTTAGCATATTTGCAATGCGTAAATAATACATATATATGTACGCAAGCCTCAAATTGACGCACGCCCGCAAATGTTCCATATGCGTTGAACCGAAATTGACTTACGTGCGTATATAGATAAAGAAATTGAAAAATATAGAAAATCCGAGAAAATCTTGTTAATTTGTGGAATATGTAACTAACACACACGATATCGAAAGCTAATGCCATTTTTTTGCAAATAATCACCCACAATCCTTAGTTTCAACTGTCAGCAAAACGATAATTGGGAGTCGAGTTTGCTTAATACGCACGCCCTTCAATTTCGGTTACAGAAATTGTATGGGTATGAGAAATTTTTGATAGTAAATTGACCACGTGCGTCGATATTAGGTAGCATAGTAAATTGTTTTCAACGTGCAAACAAGCGACAAGCACTCTCGATGTTGCCACGCCACTTGCTCAGTGACGACTAAATCATCTAGTAAAGAAAGAGCGTAACGTGTCGGTGTGATTTGAGCGCAAACAATTGTTTGCAGAATTGCGGACCGCTGTTCTGAATTATAAAATTTTGTTCGTTTTTCGAAAGATCCCATATATGGGATGTGTGCGTTGTTACACTCCGATTTCACCTATTTTCAATACTAACTTTTTTTATTGAAAAAATTTGGTTTTTATTGGGGTTTTTATAAGAAGTTGTAAATATCAGGAAAGTTTTATTCTTTTTAAAATTATTCTGTTTTGTTGCAAACATTTTAAGCGTAATATTAAAAAGATTCGATGAATACTTTATTTTTTTCGATTTTTTCCAAGTGAAACAAAAAGGATGTTTATGGTGGAAAAACTCGGCTAGGTGACCCAACTATATGAAAACGACTTCACAGATCAAAGGACATTAGAGGGAAATATAAAGCTTCCCAAGCACTGTTTGCCAGCATAACACCAACAGTCTCAAAAAACAAGCTGTTGCTGTTCTGCGAAAGTTATCATAATTTTTTGAGAACTTTTCGATTTCCTTTGAAAATATCTGTGCTGTTGCTTTACTGTGTAATTTTAAACAGATCAGTCGACATCAAAGCAGTGATGCCAGATAATCTCCTCTAAAATTCCCACAAAAATTGGAAAAAAATCCCTAATTTCCCACGTTTTAAATAAAAAAATCCCACAAAATTCCCACCGAATTTAAAGCAGTAATATAAGAATATATAACAGGCAAATAAAGTTTTTTTAATAGCTAAAAGTATCAGTTGTACAAATTATTTGCATTGTGCAAGTGGATAAGATTTTTGTTGATTTTAAAGTTGAAGCAATTGATATTTTTGGATTGAAAGGCAACTCTTACTTTACTTATACTATTTAACATATCACTAGATAGTTTGTTTCGCTTTTTACATTTAACATCCGTTAGAATTTAAAATATTCTTTCTGATTCAGCGTTTGAATGGGGTAACATGAGTACACTTTCAACCAATTGCTTAAGATTATGAAACAAAAAATTGTCATTATAGTTTTTAAAGTTTATTATTTTACTCCACATTACATTAACAGGTAATTTTTTTAAATCATCTTTTTGTGTTTGGGTTAAAACTATACAAATACTTTTGTATTCCGATTCTGTGAGATCAGGGTTAAGATTTAATATTTTAGTTAGAGCAAGAAGTGATACACGATTGTTTTTAGAGAAATCAAAAACAATGTCGGGATCTAAAAACTGCAATTCTTCGAAAACACCGTCAAATGGAAAACGTGATATTATCTGAAAAGTAGAAGCTTCATAAAAGCCCAAACACTTTTTTTTGAATACAATCTTTTCCTCCAAATTTAAATTTGGCAAAATATCTTCGCATTCATAACCAACGTAAACGTTATGCACGTCAAGTAAATATGGAGTTGGAAGTTCCAAAACTTTTAGCTGTAATTCCCACGGAATTGTAAAAAAGTCGGGTTTTAGGAAATTTCTTGCAATTTTCAACACAAGTGTCTCGGCTTCCTCCCCTAGTCGGTGTATAAGTACATTTCTGCTTTGGAACAATGCGTTAAATTCATTGAAAAAGTTAACAACGTATTTCAAAAATCTAAAATAACCCTTGTTTCGAATTCTTTCCAATTCTTCACAAATAGTTTCTGCTTTTTTCCGCTTATCTTCAAATGAGGCCAGGCGAAAATAGCTTTTAAGTGGCTCCCAATTCTCCAAAATTCTTTCGATTATTAACAATACAGTACGAATGTGCACAATGAAAAATAAATTACCTAAGAGTGGCGATTATTACCACGCTTTTATTAGTTTCACCTGTATGTATGTATGTATTTAAACAAGTTACGTATACGCAGTGTAGTTCACTGTATGTTTACTTGTACGCATGTACATATGTAACCGACTCCTTTTTGCATTGCATAAGTTAACGCGAAGGCGTGTGTATTCATACACTGAATGAGAGTTTTTCAGTGTGAGATGTGCTTATTTTAAGTTATACTATAAATTATACATATGTAGGTATGTAAACAGTTCTGCAACCAAAAAATCCCTTTTTTTATATGGACGACAACAAAATGTCCCTTTTTTCCCTCTTTAAAAATTTTGCAGTGAAATATCCCTCAAAAAGGGAAATTTCCCTCAATCTGGCACCACTGCATCACAGCACAGATAAACAGAATTTTAGTTTTCAGTGCGGCGTCTTAAAATTGTTTTTTTGTTTATTTGTACATTACAATTTCGATTGTGTTCCCATAAATTAAAAAAAAAAAAAAACAACAACAACGGTGCTGTAAAAACTCGAAATTATGTTTGCCCTTTGCTGTGCTGTAAAAATTTCCACAATACAGCAACAGTTGACTATAATTTTTTGAAACTTAAGGCTGCGCAGTTGCAGTACAGTAGGACTTTTTATTTTTTATACTTCTTCTGCGCTGTTTATTTTTTAATTTTCAAATGAAAATGAAATTCAATGGAAATGAAAAAAAAAAAGTTGAAAATAATTTCAAACCCTGCTCAAATGACTAAATTAATGACATATCTATCAATTTTAAAAATCGGATGTTGAATAACAAAGTTGCAAAAAAAAACAAGTTAGTGTCTCAACATCAGCTAAAAATCTTGGGACGGACTTTTACATCTGTTTTCGTTTCCACATGGTTGGGTAATCTAACCGAGTTTTTCGTCCATAAAATATTTTTTATACTCAGCTGTACTAGTACACAGAGTATTATAGTTTTAATCACATAACGGTGGATTGTAACAGAGTGAAATAATCGAGATAGATATAGACTTATATATATCAAAATGATCAGGGTGAAAAGAGAAATCGATTGAGCCATGTCCGTCCGTCCGTCCGTCTGTCCTTCGTCCGTCTGTCCGTCCGTCTGTAAACACTCTAACTCGCGCAAAAATTGAGATATTTTGATGAAATTTGAAATGCAGGTTGGTATCGAGACTGGGACGGTTGGTATTGAAAATGGGCGAAATCGGACCATGACCACGCCCACTTTTCCTATATAGAAAAAATCGGAAATTTGGTATCTCAGTCACTAATACAGCTTGAGCGATGAAATTTTATCCACGTGTTGAGCTCAGGCCCCTAGGAAGAAATTTGATGACATTTTGGAAAATGGGCGGTGCCACGCCCACTTATTAAGGGTCAAACCTTGCAAGTTTTATATGTCATAACTCAGAAACCGTTGAAGATATATCGATGAAATTTGGTACGCGTGATATACTTACTTAGTCAAATATTTGGACGAAAAATTTCCGAAATCGGTTGAGGGCCACGCCCACTTTTATATATGGCTCTTATAAAGTGACCTAATAAAAACATTTTAAGCGATATCTTTGCCAAATGTAAAGATAATTCATTGAAATTTTGTGGTTTGATTTCTACAATAGACCAGAAACAACAAATAGAAAAATTTTGGAAAATGGGCGTGGCACCGCCTCTTTTTACACAAAGGGATATACGTGATTTCTTAGCCTATAACTCGACAAATAATTGAGATATTATGACGAAACTTGGTTTATACACTTTAATAACATGTGTTAATAGCCACGCAAAAATTTATTGAAATCGGTTTATGACCACGCCTACTTTTTAAGAAAGATATATCTGGAACACTCTTTGGGAATTTGTAACGTGACATCTTTATAACTAGAAGTCAAAAAGGAATGAAATTTTGCACAAAGAATAATATTCATATGCTTAGTTGGGTGACTGATAAAAATGTTGAAAATGGGCGTGGCTACGCCCACTTTATGCAGCACTCGCTTTATATAAAGTACACCGTGTTTCCATCAAACGCAAACAAACTATGAAAACATACAGCTGAGTATCTAATGTTCGATTCCACTCGAACTTAGGCTTCCTTACTTGTTTTTTTTTCACTTGGATAAAATCACCAAAAATGAAGTATTCATCGTGTTTGAATAAAAGTTTCCTTATTTTTAAAACATCTTATAAAAACCCTAATTTGAATATCAAGTTTTGTAAAAAAAATTTTCTTCTAAATAGCACTTTAGAAATCAGATTTTTTTTATTATTTGCACGAAATAGGTGTTATATATTTTTCTCAAAAAAAAAAAAAAAAAAAAATCTACGATGGAAACCCCCCACGAAAAAAATTCCTGGCTACGGCCCTGGATATACATATGTATAAAACACATCAAACCAGGTAATTTTTAAGTTGGACTGGGACACCGGGAAAAATAGTCCAGGTGTTCAACGAGAGCAACGTGCAGGCTAGTCTATTCGCCCAAAATGAAAATTTTATAATGGGGAGGAGGCATCGATAATTCTCTCGAGTGTACAGCCTCCAAAACAGTGATTTTAGCGGCCGAACTCAACACTCTCAACTCTCTGGCGAACCAGTTTTATCGACAGCAACATACATCATCTTTCATTACAAAGTATGGGCAGGATTTTTCTTTTGAGATGATTTTACCTATCCTCGAAGACTCCTTAGTTGTTTCGATAGAAGAGCATAAGTCTCTCCAGGATTCTTGTAGCACCTGAGACTATCTTTGTACGGCTGCTATTACTATTCGATTAGCTCCAGTTAAATAGTCTACGAGATTCTCTCCCAGGCCTGAAGGAATCTGAGTTCCACCAGGGAGAATAAACCTTTGTGCCAAAACTAGTAGGACAAGCTACCCTTAGGCCAGACCCCATGGCATTTTCTAGCTTGTTACTGCTGGCATTGAGGTCACCCACTGTCGAAATATCTCAACCAGAATACTTTGTTTCCACTGAGTAGTGTAACATCCAGCACCCTCTTTCCACCACCCAACAAAAGAAGGCGAACTTGGGAAGACACAGGGGGGGGTATTCCCTCTGTTCCATACTAATAAATCCGTATTAATAATAAAATCATAAAGTGACTCATTTACGTGATTCCCCACAGAAATGGCCTGGAGTTAGCGTCACAGCCTATCAGAAACTTGTTGTTATCTTCTTTGATCAGGGTTCGGAACCCCTACGGTGGTGCGACTCTCTCATGCGACATGTAGCTCGAGGCAATAGGCATGCTGGAACTGCCAGTTGCCTCCAGCGCCACTTTGCACCGATCCTCTGAGCTCTGGTAACCTGACCTAACTAAACCTTGTTCTGTCCTAGTAGCGATTGCCCTGTTACAACTACCAATCATTTCGTCGGAAGCTGGTAGAAGCACTAGGATTTATTTTCTTTCTTAGGTCTTCTTGCACTAATTTACCTACGAGTATAACCACCTTTATCGGCAAACGCTTGTACAAACAACCAATCCAGCTAATCAACCAGCCACCCAAAGGCGTTAAAGTCAGTCAAAATGTAATTCTTTGGCGCTTATCAGTCCCACGAAAGCATTTATGTAAGTACATATTTCAAAAATGTTCCCAACCGAGTTGCTAAATTTTATGGCGCCCAAGTGTACAATTCAAAAGTTGCAAAAAGCAACAACAACAAAAACCAAACAAAATGAATAAGTAAATATTAATTGGAAAGTAGACGGGGTTCTAGGGGTGAGCGCTAATAAAAGCGCAAACTTTCCTTTTGTAACCGTTGCTGTTGCTGGCGTTGCCGCGGCGCTTTTACACTTTTATCAGCTCGAAGCTGTTCAGGCGCTCAGGAAGCGCGTCGTTCACACTCAGCGAACTGCGCCCAAAATGTCATTTCAATGTTGACAAGCTACACACACACATACACACATGCAAATGTAAATCTGTATTTTGGCGTCTAATTTTGACGCATTTCAGCGCATAGCAAATCGCAGCCGTTATCGCATGCGTTTTATTAGAAGCGAAAGAACAAGAAGAAGAAGAAGCCAGAGCAGCAGCTAAAATGCGCGACTTGCTTCAAGTTCAAGGATTTCGTGCATTATCAGCGGGGTCGGGCACTGCACCGTATGGCGGCATGGAGCCAGAAACCAGCCAGAAGTGCAAAAATATTTTCATTTCAAAAATTTTTCATCTTTTATGTATTTCAATTCTATTTGACAATCCGATCTAATGGACCAATCAAAATAGACGGACAACAACAAATGCACGTAAATATTTGCATACCGCCGTAGTGCCATTCCTTAATTTTGTTTTTGTTTTTTGTTTTTTAATTGATTTATGATTTTGCACAAACTCGTTCGAGCAAAAATTTATCAACAAACATTTGTACAGTGTTGGTTAAAAAAATGTATAGGGAGAGCTTAGTGACAAATTGTTAAGTTGACAAACATAGCCGAGGGAAGGAGAAGGCATATCTTCTCAAAAGCATGGTAAGAAAACATCAAAGCTTCCAATATACCAGTATCGCAGGTACGATGTGATGAAGTACACACAACTTGAAAACACCAGAGCGCTTTAGAAACACTGGCTGGTTCGAGAGCCGGAGTGTCATTACCCTTAGGGCGCTTTCCTAGCCTTTTTCAGCGAAATATTTGCCATCTGTCAGTGCGCAGAGCTAAATTTATAAAGAGACTACTTTGGTGAGATCATCATTAACTCCTGAAGTGCATAGATAATCGAAACAACCTTGGCACCAGGAACCCAATACTTCTGGCATGGGTTCTTAGATATAGAGCCGTAACAGGTAATAAGATCGCGGATGCACAGAGCCAAAAAGTTCACCTACAATCAAAGAGACTGCCACCTAAAAAAGCTATTTGGCCGAGGAGAGGGAGAGGGGACAAAATTGAAGAAATTTTTGCTAGAAATTCTTCTGGATTTTAGCTTGAATTTCTTCTTAAATTTATCTAAAAGGATATCGTCTGAAAACGAGGAGATAACTTCTTGTTTATTAATTTTTTATGTCATTTTGTAAAAAAAATTAAATTGTTAGAAGAAATCTGCTTGTTTTTAGGAGAAAATTTGTATAAAGCAAATCAATAAGGACATCCTCTAATTTTTACTTGAACCTTTTTGAATTTATTAAAAAGGAAAACTTTTTATTTTTAAAAGAGCCCTTATTAGTTCAAATTTTGCTTTAAACGTCTTAACATACGTACATACATACATATGTACATATATACTCGTACATACTAGAAGTATGCATAACAGTTATTGCATCAGCCACGTTTTATGCGTGCAATTACATGTTCAAGAAATTAAAAGGGAGAACTTTTTATTTTTAAAAGAGCTCTTATGTGTTTCCTCCGTTCGTCAATTTCACTACGGCTTTGCACATTTCTGCAATTCTCAAACGATTAATGAAGCACTTGGTATAAAGAGTTTATTATGTCCATCTGCACTTATATGAAATGAAATGTTGCCCTTTGTCTGAATAAGTCCTAGGAAAATACTAGTTGACTAATTATGTTTTCCGATGAAAATCAAGATTCTCTTCTTAATAATATTAAACAGGGTTTCTTCTTAATTTTACAGGTTATCTGCTAAATTTATGTGAAAAGGTTTCCATATTTATTCTAGGAGTCATCTTCTAAATTTTATTTAATAGGTTTTCATCTTAGTTTTATAGGTTATCTCTTAAATTTTACTGAAAATGATTTCATCTAAAATCCACGTCCGGTCATCTTCTTAATTATATTGAAAAGGTTTTCATATTAGTTTTACAGATTATCTACTTAGTTTTATTAAAATGAAATATCCAGTAATAATAAGACGGGCATCTTGTTGGAGAGAAAGCATAGAGAAATCCGCTAAACTTTGTTCTAATTTATAGGGCATTTTAGGTGGTATTTTGGCTCTGTGTGGCGTTGCCAGAGAGTACCTCAGCCTTTTCTGAGAATAGGACCAAAGAGCTCAGGCTGGAGGTACATAGACTGAGAGAGCAGTATATACGTATACGTCAGACAAAGACATGCTATAACAAGAAACAAATTTAAATCTGCTGCT
The DNA here is from genome assembly GCA_960531455.1 of Urophora cardui. Taxonomy (NCBI): domain Eukaryota; kingdom Metazoa; phylum Arthropoda; class Insecta; order Diptera; family Tephritidae; genus Urophora; species Urophora cardui. The sequence continues at coordinate 2,615,380 of OY482670.1, forward strand.
ATTTTTTTGGCAACCACTGTATGAACTTACTTGCACTGAAAAATTTAATGCACGAACATCGAGTTATCGCGTTATTTCATTAAAATTTAATTTATTTTTTTAATGCTTCTCTGGTATATGTATACAATATACCCCGACAAATTAATTAAAAATTATTTATGTTATGGTTTATTGTATGTATGTAACCTGCATAATGCTTACTTACAACAATAGTGGCATAACTCCAAAGAGAAAAGGGTTTTTGAGATGAGCATAAAAAACTAATTCGGCTATTTTGTAGTGGAGCAAATATTTAAAGAGCTAAATTTTTTAAGAATTTCATAAGAATTTTAGCGCTTTGAAACAAAGGCCTTGCAGTCACTTTACTTTGGCGGTGCGATGTGACAATTGAATGCCTTTAATGGTCTGCTCAAGATAAATGCTTATTTTTGTGTTGTGCCACTTTTGCTGTCAATTCGCGCTAAGTATTTGTCTATCAAAATATGAGACTATCAAAATTTCTATTTTTGTGCGCTTTTTAGAATTTTATTGTCAAAGAGTGCACGAACGCGAGCAGCAAAGCTTGAACTTTCCATATCAACGCCAACTGCACTGGATGGACGGATGGACGGGCGGTTTGATGATGCGCTGCCATGCCGATGGCGAAGGCAAAGGCGATGACGAAAAAAAGATTGAGATTAGCAAAAAAAAAATTATGTGCAAATATATATGTGCAAACAGTCCAACAACATACATAGTTGCATATGGAATTTTTTTGTATGTTCATACATTCATACTACATACTTATCTATGTATGTTTTTGGAACCAAGGAACTAGAGGGTCGACAACATTTTCATGGTCATTCAATACCGAAATCTTATATGATATTGATTTGTTGAAATATGTATGTACATTAAGCCGTATCACGAAAATAAAGTTTGCGTGTGTCAGTTTTATTTGAACACTTACGTCGAAAAAATATTTATGGTGTAAAAATTTTTTTTTTAGGCCCGCGTTAAAAACAGCTAAATCGCGTTTTTTGTAATAACTTCCTTATTTGATGTCCGATCTCTATGATCTTAATGTCGCAGAAAAGGTCTCGCTCAGCACTATATTTGGCCCATATAAAGTTTCGACCTCAAAGGTTGTTCTGAGTTTTACCTTTAAAAATGTTGGAGTTACTATCCCTAGATTTTATTTTTATCACTAATACAAAGCTCTCAAAAAACCATGAGGACTCCGCTAAAAAAGTTGTAGCCTTTACTCACAAACAAAAAAGTTATACCGTTTTAAAATCAGAGAACCTGTTTTTTGAAAAATTATCCCAAGTTCTTATTTATATGAGGCAGTAACGCCATATAGTATGAGTTTTTGATTAAAAAGTATTCTAAGTCCTCGCTTGACTTGAGAATCTTGTACCGCGATGGAACAGCTACCAATACTGTATACATGATATGCCAAAAATTATTGATGATTGGACTATTCGTGCTGATCAACGTTATTTATATTGAATGATAATGGCTGTAGTGAAGATTTGGTAAGTATTCAAGTGGGATCTCTAAGCACAACGCGCTGGCTTACAACGGCTTCACGATTTCTGCATCCGTGCGTATCGTAAAATCATCCAAGTTATTTAGAAAAACTGCTATAGTTCGTTGTAAAATTATACGCGCCTAAGAAGAGACAACGGAAGTCTAAATATATTATCAATACTTGCGCTGGATGCGTCGTCTGCCCCTAGAAATGCAGTTAATTATTCAGCCTACAATTGAAAACAACGCACTTTACTTTAATCCCCAAAACATCTTCTTATCTATGATAACCGAGACCAAAAATGACGATGTCCTCCAAATTTAGAGATATTTATGAAAGCAGTTTCAGAGCTCTGAAAGTGAATTCTTCGTCGCTTATATTACTTTGCTCACACTCAAAAAAAAATTACTCAGATTATGGAAAAATGAGAATGATTCGCCGCTAATGACATATTTTCATTGTTTTGAATAAAATTTTCTTTCAAAACGTTATTTTTATTCCTTGATTTAAAGAAAACTGTACATCAAAACAATGAAAATGTGTCTTAAGCGCCGAAACATTCCCATTTTTCCATAATCTGGGTAAGTTGTTTTTTCAGTGCAGGTTTCGAACGTTTAAAACAAATTGGAATTTATGTGCAGGGAATTCTCTTCCTTCTCATAAGTATGCATTTTATATACATATACTATGTACGTATAGTTTTTTCCCCTTTTCTTTATTTTTATTACCTCAACAATAGTTACTCATACGCCCCCACATCGGATCGCTTTGTATGTGAAAACTGAAAATGTTTTCTTAAATATCTCGAAAATAGGAGTGCATACACTGCACTTCTAAAAACGCCATCGTAATCTGGAGCCAAAAATTAAGTTGACGTTTTTCGCCGTTTCTCTGTGGTAATTTTTTATAAAAAAAACAAGTGTTTCATTTTACAACGTTATAACTTTTTTGTTTGTGAATAAAGGCTAGAATTTCTTTGGGGGATTCCTCATGGTTTTTTGAGAGCTTTGTATTAGTGATAAAAATAAAAAAATCTAGGGATAGTAACTCCAAAATTTTTAAAGGTAAAACTCAGGACAACCTTTGAGGTCGAAACTTTATATGGGCCAAATATAGTGCTGAGCGAGACCTTTTCTGCGACATTAAGATCATAGAGATCGGACATCAAATAAGGAAGTTATTACAAAAAACGCGATTTAGCTGTTTTTAACGCGGGCCTAAAAAAAAAATTTGTACACCAAAAATATTTTTTCGACATGTTCAAATAAAACTGACACACACTAAACTTTTTTTTTGTCCATATAACGTGATACGGCTTAATGTACATACATGCATGTGTGAGGATATGTATATTATTATGCTCTCTTTTGCATTGCAATTTATTAATTTCTACTTTATGCTTTCACTGATAACTCACGCAAAAATTTACTAAAACTCCTCATCTCTAGAGGGTATTCGTTTTTTAATTTTTTTTTTGGAAGTCTATAAGAACGAACTTTTTGAAGAGAATGAAGGAAATTGTACCACAATACAGCATTCGACGATTTTTCAGCACTAACTAAGAAATCTGCGCGACTAGAGGAAAACTCTTCCATTACAAACCTGATAGCTCTTTTGGGACTTAGAACACTCTGTTCTAATGTATGGAAATTACTTGATCTCATACTAGATAGAGGCTTACCTACCATTCAAGAGTTTTTTTTTTTGTTCAAAAAATTTTGATTGAAAAAAGCATAAATTCATTGCGCATCTAAAACGCATGTCCGTTGCGAAATTTTTATTGAAAAATCAAAAGAAAGTGAATGAATTAAAACAAAACGAATGCTGAAGGATAGTTCAAGTAGCAAAAAAAATTATATTTTTTTAAGAAGAACAAAGAAAAAATAGTCAAGAGTAGAAAAACATTTAAGAATAGAAAAAATATATGATCATATTTCTAAAAAAAAATATAAGAAGAAAATATGATTAATGATGGAAAAAGTGCCAGCTCAACTGAGCAGTGAAGGGGGTCCTTTGCGCCAAAAACTGTAGGCGCATACAAAATTTGGGCCAAATGAATTGAAAAAGTAAACAGTTAAAACAAAAAGGAGCAAAAAGGTAAGCGAAAAACAACGACACTTGAGGGAGCATAATTCAAAGGCGAAAATTCAAGCAAAATACGCAACGCCAGAATGAAAATATGCGTGAATAAAAGACGACGATGGCGAAGAGAAAGCAAAATGTATGAATATACATATGCATCAATGAAGAAATTTTATTTAAAGGCAGGATATTTATTAGAGGCAAGGACAATTGTTTAAATTTCGTTACGTACACTTGGTTAATATTGTCACTAGACGACGACGGACGGCAGGGCAAGCGAGTGTAATTGACAGAAAGAGAGTGATAAAGAGAGGGCAAAGCAGTGCCAGTTATGTGTGATTGGTATGTATAAGGATTTCTATAGTCCATAGAAGTTTGATCATCATAAATCATTCGCTTGTTCTGCTACTTTTTTTAATGCTACTACCTTTGTATTATGGCAGTTAACGCAGTTACGCATCGTTGTTTGTGTGCATTTAAAAGGACGACCAAAAGGAATTCAAAGGAGCTGGCATGACTTGCGGGGGAGCGGTATTATTTGTTATTGTTTAAAGTAAGCATTTGACATTCGTTTTTTCTTAAGAGTGTATTTTTTCTGCTGCTTCTGCTTTAAATTCAGCAACGAGTGCCGTTCATTGTCTAGGTACCTACTTTGATTAATTATACAAGCCGTTGCTGGCAGCGAAAGGATACATGAAGCGTTGCCATACCTAGGCATAATAATATTAAATGGAATAAATGCTAATGCGTAATAAATGTCATTAGATGCGGTTGTTGACACTCGACAATTGATAATCGACACGATCAAAGGATGGTCTTAACAGATGTACTAAAATGTACCAAAATGCATGCATATAAAATGGACACTTAAAACAAACAACAAAAGCGTCGAAGGTGTCAACGTCAATGCATACAAAATGGCCAATAAGTGAGTTGAGCGCGTGAAATACTCACCTCTAACATATGTCAATATGTGACCCTAACTGTTTTTAATTATAAAAAGTAAAACGCTTGACAACTTTTCAGTTCATTTATTTTTTTTATTTCTTGCTCCTTTTTGCGCAATAAATTGCTTAGATTGGAAAATTGCAAAAATTGCCAGGAATGACAGTTAAAATTTCGCACGTCAACACGGTCACGTCAAAGTCAATTAATGCTTGATTTAGCCATCAATAGGTGTGTAGGAATGTTTGTCTAAAACAAATGAAATTTAAATTAAAAAAATAAATTTGCAAAAATTGCCAATAAAAAACAAAAATTCCCATACACACATTTTTTGTTTAATTTTTTTGCATTTTTCCCGCTTGATTAGCTTGTTAAAACATGCATGCGTTGACAGTTGTTGCGAAATGTCAAATGTTGCTAGTGAGTGAGCGCCCGTCACACGTTGACAGCTCGTTGACATTTTTGTTACTATTTTTTGCATTGGCAACTCACCAACGTCTCCCTCTCTCTCTGCTGGCCGTTAGTTGACTTCTTCTTCGGCGCTATGCAGTGCTTAAGTACATGCATGTATGGTAATTCGATACTTTTCGAGAACGTTTTTGGGGTCTTTCTTGATTTTTCACAAGCGCGTTATACATAAGGATTTGTAAGAGTATGCGTGCGTATATCCACATTTTCCTTCTTAATCACAAAACAATACCGCGTTGATTATCCTGTCTAGCATTGCTACTGCTTCTGCCTCAAAAAAGTTGTCATACGTGGTCGGTCGGTCGTTCGTTTGCCCCCTTGTCTATGCCTGCTTGTCTATATTTTTTTCCTGGTGTTGTTTTTCTATTTGGCGCCTAAGTTAATCCTTAAAATTCCGTTAGCGCGTACTCAAATGCAGCGTTTGCTTTTTGTGGTTTCCTTTGATGTTGGGCGCTGGCAATGTGTGTTCACTTCCACTTTTTTCTCCTAAGTAAGTTAGTTTCAGTCTAAGTTAAAAAATAGTAACTGAAAGTGGTTTTTTAAGTTGTTTTTTAATTTTTGTATTTCGTATGTACGGCTGCTAATTGGATCATTGGCATTGCGGTGACATTTGAGTGACGTCAAGTCAGTTATAATAAGCGTTGACAAGCCCTACCATTTTCGGCTTATCTATACTACTTTTTTGATACTTCTAATAGTATTTTGGCGCGAAAAGTATTTATTTCTTTAGCTTCAGTTCTTCAAGGAAACTTTGGTCTTTAGCCAAACTGAAAAACAATCCCGTTCCTTAGGCAAATACCATGAGTTTCTTTATCTCTATTTTTCTTACTGATTCCAGTTCACTGAATAAAAGTCTGCCCAGTAGCCGAAGCTGTAGCCTAGAACAAGAGCAGAGAACATGCTCCACGGGTCCCTTCATGCAATCCGCTGATGATGTGATAATTACCATAACAATTGAATTGTGCATTTTGACATCTTTTCCAAAAGTAAATATCCAATAAATTGCAGCTCCAACACGTTCAACGTCAACGCCAATAAATTAAGTAATAACATCAATCGGTGCATAATTTTTTGTCACACTAATTTCAACACTTTAAAATGCAACAATGTGCATAATCCTTGTTTCAATTCAGCAACAACAAAAGCCTTACGTGATATTACAAGTATTGAAGTATTGAACGGCAGATCTCAACAAAAACCAAACCAGCCGCAAAGCAAACATCAAACAACGCGCGCCGCCAACGCCGCAGAAAATTATCCTTTTTTCACATCCGAGGCGGAGAAACAAAAAAGTGTGAATACCGCCACTGCAACTGCCATCGTCGCACAGTGGGGGCACCTCCATACAAACGCGGCCAAAAATAGTAATAATTAAGCTAGAATCTTGAAACTCGGAACTTAAGCTTTTTTGGTTAAAATTAGTAAACTGTGAAATCCACCCACAAATACGCCCACCTACCATATAACGGTATTTTTGAAATTTCAGCATTTTCCTAACTATTATAGCTAAAATGCTCCATTTTGATTAGTGTATACATTTTTGAAATATAAATCAAATGCGGTAATCATTTTGGAAAATGGGTAAAGCACTTCACCGTTTTTAAATTAAAAATATATGCACTTTTAAATATGTTATAAGCATTTATCATAAAACTTTCATACAAAAAAATCGCATTTCAAAAAAATTTTATACCGGAAATGAAATTACACTTTTCTAAAGGATTTCAGTATGCTAAACCTGAATCTGGAGGCAGATTTTCCAAATTGTTTCTAGTTTCTGAGATATTCATGCCCAAATAGGCAAAAAACACGTTTTTTGGCTCTATTCTCTGCTTAATATCTTTTATATAATTACTTTCCACTCAAATTCGATTTAACCGGTTGAAAGCACAATCATTACCCTTGAAAACAGCGTTTAGTTTCTTTGAATATCTTAATTAGAATTGGAAATATCGATATTTAAGTTTCACCATTTTGACAAATATTCCCCATACAAAAAAATTTAAACTTTTTGAAGCATACTTCTGGGCATTTTGTATGGGAAAAATGTACCAAAACTCTAAAAACACCTTCCATTAAAATGTTCATAAAACAAAATGGAGCAAACGAATTTTTACAATTTTTTCGCCAGTTTTTAAAAGACATTCAGGAGCATTAAATATTAAAAAATTGAGGAGGTAATATTTTTTGTTTTTTTTTAATTTCATTTTAAAATTTTACAATTTTTACAATTTTTTTTTTTTATATTCAAAAATAAAAAAGCTGCCAAAGATAATAATTAACGCTGATAAAAAAAATTACGATAGAGAAATATTCGATTAGTCGCCTAAATATACACATTTTTCATAATGTCAAAAGTAACATAATTAATGCATTTACAAAAACGCAGTTTTAGGCAGATGGGAACAAAATTATAAAAGCAAATGGAGCAAGTGGATTTTTAAGATGAAAATGCAGTTTGATTAAGAATATATTATTTCAAAGCATAAAAAAAATTGAGGAGGTAATATTTTTTGTTTTTTTTTATTTTTTTATTCAAAGTCGAGGAAAATTTTTTTATCGACATTTTTTGTGAATATTTGAAAATTCATATAAATTCAACAGTGAACGCTATTTACAACTAAGTTATTTTTTCTGAAAGAGAAAATCATTATCTATGTAACGATGTATCATTCGTGTATGTAGGTTAACATTTAAATGAGAAAGAGCGTTTTGTATGAGGTGTGTTCATTGAGAAATAAAAGGACCTATTTTTTGCTCAACTTTGGGCACCCTGTACGGCTAAACGAAAAGATACTCAAAAATTTTTATATAAGCTTTTTTATTACAATTTGATGTATCTGTCGATCTCTATTTAAAAAAATGGTTTTACTCATACTTTAATTTTGAATTTATTTTTATATAAGCTTTTTTATTACAATTTGATGTATCTGTCGATCTCTATTTAAAAAAATGGTTTTACTCATACTTTAATTTTGAATTTATTTTTGGCCGCAATCACCCATTGTGCGTCGGAGCGGTTTTTACATATAAAATACACATGTTTGTATGTCATACGCAAATATCCTTTAGCGCATATTTGTCACATATTCGACCTATTTTCAATTTTGCACCTTCATTGCATAAAATTTTCAATTTCATTGACTTGTTTTAATCTATCAAAAAACGGATTAAGCACGCACGAAAAATAAATTTAGCCGCGCGCCTTGAAATCGATTAGAGCTCAAAAGGTGTTGATGATTATGATGATGACGAAATATTAACACATTTAAATGGGCAGGTGATGAAATTATTAACGTGTTGAGTTGACAATGAGATCTTAAAAAAATGGTGTAAGGCTTCTAAAATTAATAAATAAATAGTTGCAACGGAAAGTGGCGATGCCGGAAACAGGATAGAAACTTTCTCCTATATTCAGGCGGCTCTGAAGGCTCTGGGATCTGCAAGGGTGTCATCAAGCCTGGTCAGGCAGTGCAGGGAGTGGGTCATGGGCTTGGCAAGTCGACATAGCGGATCCCTAAACTGGGTGTTGGGGCACCGCGATATCTCGGGCAACGAAATGGCTAATGAGCTGGCCAGGCGGGGCTCTTGATACCGCATAGGCGCGGGAGATTCTTGCACGCCTGGGTTTCATCAAGGGCCGAATATCTCAGCACTGGTTCGGGGCGGCAAAAACTGGACGGAAACGGTTGCAGACCTTCAGGGCTTACATTGTTACGTTCTTCAGCTATGTTAGAAAGATAGACAGGAGGGACATTTCCCGCTCAACTGCGGTATTCACGGAATATTGGGCTATTGGTACCCACGCGGCCCGATTGGGATTAGATCATAACACTCTGCGTCGCAGGTGTAATCTTATAGGAGCGGAGGAGATGGTGAAGCACCTGCTATGCGAATGTCCTTCGTACTGCTTAGGCAAATATACATTCCTTCCCTTCTTCGACAACCTCTCTGAACTCAAGGACGTCAGGCCTGAGGTGCCTAAACTCATTTACTCTATTACTCGTTTACTCTATTCTTCTGGTTTCTGGTTCTTTAGTCACGAGTACCTAGTGGTATCAAAACGGCGCTCCGGCGATAACTGCAGTCTGTGGGACTCGCCACTCTACCAACCAACCAACAGTCCTATTGATGGGTGAAGACTTACGGCCTAGCCGTCCTCTTACAAAGTAATAGCTGATGCGTTGGTTACATGAAAGTGTCTATGGCGGTTCGTAGGTTAGGTTGAATGTGTTTAAGTTCGCAGTTCGCTTTCGAAAATACCCCCTACTGAAACCATAAATTCAGATTAATATCGACGAAACCCCTTGGGAAATCATGCTTAATTAAACAAGATCGAGTTTGCGATTTCTTAATTGAATAAAAGTTTTTAAATTGATTTCCTTTTAAAAAATTCTCTTTAAGTGCAATTAGTTTGAAATTTTAAAATAAGCTTCGCAGCGAGAGAAAGAGGTTTTGCGCCATAGCATAGCAACCATGAGCACATATACATCACTCGATCAGCTACTATTTTCCTCAATGCAAAGCCGCATTTTCTTGCACACACAACAATTTCCCATCAAACCGTGACCAGCACCACACGAGAGGATGCAACACAGTTGGGCTACTTAATACGACGAGAAGAGGAAAGAATTAGTTAACAATTGCGCAAAGCGTACAAACATACTTACATACACGCACACTAAAGATGCTGCATGACTAATAAAATGACATAATGACAATACGCTTTTATTATTATACTCAGCTGTACTAGTACACAGAGTATTATAATTTTGATTTCCTAACGGTGGATTGTAACAGAACGAAATAATCGAGATAGATATAGACTTATATATATCAAAATGATCAGCGTGAAAAGAGAAATCGATTGAGCCATGTCCGTCTGTCCGTCTGTCCGTCTGTACGCACGATAACTCACGCAAAAATCGAAATATTTTGATGAAATTTGGAATGCAAGTTGGTATCAAGACGAGAACGGATGGTATTGAAAATGGGCGAAATCGGACCATGACCACGCCCACCTCCCCTATATAGTAAAAATCGGAAATTTGGTATCTCAGTCACTAATATAGCTGGAGCGATGAAATTTTACCCACGTGTTGAGCTCAGGCCCCTATGAAGAAATTTGATGAAATTTTGGAAAATGGGCGGTGCCACGCCCACTTATTAAGGGGCAAACATTGAAAGTTTTATGAGTCATAACTCAGAAACTATTGAAGATATATAGATGAAATTTGGTACGCGTGATATATTTGCTTACGCAAATGTTTTGACGAAAAATTGCCAAAATCGGTTGACGACCACGCCCACTTTTATATATGGGTATTATAAAGTGACCTAATAAAAACATTTGAAGCGATATCTCTGTCAAATATAAAGATATATCAATGAAATTTTATGGCAAGATTCCAACTAAGGACATAAAACAAAAAACACAAAAATTTTGGAAAATGGGCGTGGCACCGCCTCCTTTTAGGAGCAGGAATATACGAGATTTTGGAGCCCATATCTCGACAAATAATTGATATATTATGACGAAACTTGGTGTATACACTTTTATTACTTGTAGCAATACATGTTGAAAATTTTTGCGAAATCGGTTGACGACCACGCCCACTTTTATATATGGGTATTATAAAGTGGCCTAATAAAAACATTTTAAGCGATATCTTTGTCAAATATAAAGATAATTCATTGAAATTTTGTGGCATGAGTTCTACAATAGACTGGAAACAAAAAATAGAAAAATTTTGGAAAATGGGCGTGGATACGCCCACTTCATGCAGCACTCGCTTTATATAAAGTACACCGTGTTTCCATCAAAGGCAAACAAACAATAAGCATAGAGCTGAGTATCTAATGTTCGATTCCACTCGAACTTAGGCTTCCTTACTTGTTTTGATTGTTTTTGTTTTTGCTCTTGTTCTTGTTCTTCATGTGCACCAATTGATGCTCTTCCCGAAATACGAACAAGCCACTGTAATGGTTTAACGACTCGCCGCCACTCGATTGGCTGCTGCATGATTTCCGGCTTTCGCACAAAAACCCCACAGAAAAAAAGAAAGTATTGTCCATCAATTAATGAATACTTGAAGTGCTCAAATTTACTACAAATTCCAAATTCATGCTTAAGCAGCTTCTAATTTACGAGTATTGCAGCGAATATTTTGTATTGTCATTTTAGTTGATGTTTGTAAAGAATTTGGAAGCCGAAAAAATGCATAATATTTATTTCGATGTATGATTGTGTGAATGTGCAGGCGTTTGTGGTTTTAACTAAAATAAATTCATAAATTTCTATACTTTTTTGTTTGCTTGCATCTTTTGTGCGTTCATTGGTTTGCCATTCAGAAATTTGTATTCATATTAATTGACAAAAATTAAGTACATTCTGGTTTACTATGCAATTTATATGACACATAATTGGCATTAAGAGTTAATGAATGACTGCTTGTTTTATGTAGAATAAATAGAATGGCAGGGTTTTATTAAAGAGGACATTTTCATTGTACAAACAAATGAGCGCCGCCATTTGGAAAAAAAATCCAAATAAAACGGATGAGACCATAAATATGTAGATATGAATTATGGCTTAAGTAGGTGGAAAGGGATTGTGGTAGGCCGAGAAAACTATGTCTTTCACAAACACTCAGGCAAATTTGCCCATTGTATTTAAGACCTTTTAACATGGTCAGAATGTAGGAGAAAATATGGGATAGTTTAATTAGAATCCCTCTGCAAACTTCGCAGATTCTTTTATAAATCTCAGAAGTCCAGTCGAGTGGTAAAAAAGTGTACATCCGCCATTCTCAGTACATCTGACCCGAAAATGTGCAATCTTAGTCTAGCGAAACCCGGAAAGTTGCAGAGAAATTGCTCTGCGCCGTCGTCGTCGTCCTCCCTCCGGACAAGATAGACAGGATGATGAGCTCTCTATGATGCCTATATGTGCTGTCCCCATGGATTGTGTCTTGTAATCAACCCCACAAGGGCTCTAATCTCCCTCCTTCTCTGCTTGAGGAGGAAGTTTGCTACCTCACTGTTCGGTTTTTTTTTTTCAGAACACAGAACACAATCTTACAATAATCTGTAGATTTTCAGCATCTCTCGTGAGTTTCACTCATGGAGTCACTGATGTACTTCTTAAGTAGTGCCCGCTATACTTGCTGCTGTGATTGGATGCGGGCGAGTTGGTTGTTCCGCTAATCCGCAATTTGCCAATTCATCGGCCAGTTCGTTATCTTGAACATCGCAGTGTCCGGATACCCACAAAATTTGAAATTTATTCCATTTTGCTACGGAGCCACCCTTCAGCTTACATTCGTGAACAATAGTTAAAGAGGTTCGTGCAATTTCCAGTGCCTTCAGTGCAGCCTCTGACACTACAGATACAAATTTGGTCTGCTGCTTTTAGTATGGCATAAATCTCCGATTGAAAAATTGTCGCCATTGCACCTAAGCATGATGACACCGGAAATCGGTCTTCAGGTGTCAGCCGGATCCAGTACCAAATTCTGTTTTTGATCCGTCTGTGTAGATGATTTTCTTCGGTTTTCCCAGTAGAGTTTCTGTATCCCTCCATGGATTTCTTGTGGGAAAATCGACAGTATAACATCTACCAAAGGATAAGTAGCCAGGGTACCAGCTTGTCATTTAGGGCCAAAAAAAGGGTGTTGCTCTGGTAGCCAGCTAAAGAACTCTCCGTGCTCCGGGATCCAATCGTCGTGCAGTTAACCGAAGGAGTGTAATCGACACATCGTTTTCACGTTTAACGTTTAAGTGGGTACTGTATTTTATATAGTCTGCTTGGAGTGACACATTTTGAATGCAGCAGAGGACTTTGCTTATTTTTTTTTTTTTTGTGTTGATAATGGAATGAATGACTCAGTCGAGAGAAATGTGACTTTCCAGTATTAAACTACAACTTTCGTACTTTCACTTTCGGTTTTTGATACAAAAAAATAACAATAAGAAAAATTTAAAATAAAACGCTACCCATTACTATCGCTCTGACTGCATTCCGTTGCTGTTGCTGCGGTATGTAGGTACAAATATACATACATACATACATCCCGTGGGTACCTCCAAAACTCGTACGTACTTCCCGTTGCGCCTGTGCAATCTGATAACCCACCATTAATAATATCCTTTTAAGAGTTTTCTTACACATTTATTCGCCCATTTTTTTTTGTTTTTACTTTTTTTGGGGTGTGATTTTTCGCTTTCATTTTCATTGATTTCGCTGCCATTCCCGCTTCTCCTTTAAATTTGTTTTATTTGGTTTGTGTTGGCTTGTGGTTTGAATTACCGGAAATTTCGCTTTCATTTACACACACGCACACGCACCTACAGCCATACAAATGCATACCTACAACAAAAACAATGTACCTGTTCTGATTTTACCTTTTGCTGTAATTTGAATTCCTAAACACACTCACTCACATTTTTCACGTTTTTCCGGCGCGGATTAATATGAAAATATATGAACAAAAATAATAAAAAAAAAAAACCCTTATGAAAGTACTTCGCAGTTATCGAAAGTACGAGGACGAAAGGCGTGCCCTGATTGACATCCTCTGCTGTGCTCTGTTGGCATTCGCTGATTATCGGTTGATCGGCTGATCGGTTGCTGGGTTGTTGTTGGAATGTACGCAAATCAAAACCGCATAAAATGCATGTATTTTTCTGCTTTTTGTTATTTTCGTTATTGTATTTTTGCTATTTGTGGTTTTTGCTGTGAATCCTGTCAAAATTTACTCCTAATTTTACTCGTTTTGCTGCGATTTTTGCGTTTTTGTTTGTTATTATGAAATTCACACGCATAGCAGAAATATTCATACATATGTACATTAGGGTGCTTTTAATTTGTATGAAAAATTTAAAAGTTCATAAAAATACTGTATCGCCCCCTCAATCTGTAGTAACATGGTCAAAGATACCACACATAAATTTTGGTCCCGATTGGTGGCGGTTAAGGCGTGGCGCATTGAGGTCAAAGTTCAGAAAACTCTATGAAGGGTCAAAAAATTAAAATATTTTTTTTAATTATCTATTACCCAAAATTAATACTTCTATACCCAAGGATAACAAATATAAATTTTGGTCCCGATTGATGACGGTTTACTGGTGTTTCAAGGGGGTCAAAGTTCAGATTACCATATGCGACACTAAAAATGTAAGTCTTCTATGGCAATGTGAAAATTGACCCACTTAAAACACCACTAAACCGCCATCAATCGTAACCAAAATTTATATTTGTTATCCTTGGGTATAGAAGTATTAATTTTGGGTATAATATAATTAAAAAAAATATTTTGATTTTTTGACCCTTCATAGAGTTTTCTGAACTTTGACCTCAATGCGCCACGCCTTAACCGCCACCAATCGGGACCAAAATTTATGTGTGATATCTTTGACCATGTTACTACAGATTGAGGGGGCGATACAGTAAAATATCGTTAATTTGAATTTTAAACGCACTCTAATGTACATACATCCATAGATATAAATGTACATATATGCATCCCATGGCGCTTTATTGCTTGCGCTGCACCGGAAACTGGCTGCCCTTACCATAATCATACGCCATTTTCCAATGATTTCATCTTTTGGCACAGCGAAATTTCATACAAAATTTCCAAAACTTCGAAACGCTATGAAATTTACACAATCCACTATTAAGTAGCAAAGAAACCACAAAATCCTTAATCAACGTCGGCGATCAGCAACGGAAAATCATTTTGTTTGTAACGCAAATTTCTAATAAAACAAAGCATGCCTTTACTTCGCCGATTTGGCAAACTCAGTCCACAGCATTCACAATTCATTGTGTTGAGCGGGATTTGGATCGTGATCACACAATTTTGCATGCCTGATTTATTTATTATACGTTATACGCTCCTTATTATAGCTAGTGTTGTCCTGCTTGTCCTGTTTTATTCTCAACATTCCCAGTCGCTATAAAGTCTAATCTATTTCCACGGTCACTTAGCGTCCATCGTTTGAGCCTTTGCTTTGTTTGCTTGCTTTCGCTCTCTGCCAAATAAGGTTTTGATATTTGCACTTGAATGCCATTTGGATTAAAGTAACCTTTTACGCAAGATTGCACATCCTTTCAAGTGTTGTTTTTTCTGCAATTTTGTGTTGTTGCTTCTTAAATTGTTTTGTATTTGTAACTAATTCGCTTCAGCTACAAGCATATGCGACCTTAATTATACTTTAAATCGTGAGTGAGGCATTAATCCATGATGAATGATGAAACTGTTGCATGACGAGTTCAATACCGTAATATATATATGTATGTATGTATGTATGTGCACATGCTCCTGAAGGATATCAAATTAATAACGAAGTAGGAGTGATCGAAGAAACCAACTATTCACTTTTCGATTTGCTCCTTACACGAAAATTTTCCAGGAGGTATCATTTAATCGTTTCGTATTTTCAAGTCGGCGCTCGGTCCACTCATTTGGTTAGGTTTGGTCGCCGTCCACTGTTTCGATGATTTCTGCAGCATACCGATATTTCTCGAAGCTGGTGCATTACTGAAGCATAAAGCATTAATTTACAAGAAATCGTTTTCCCAGAATTATTATCCTTTTCCACTTTCCACATTGCAGATCAAACTCTTTCCGCACAGCAGCAGGTCTCGCTCACGCAGTCGCCCTTAGTTGCGTACTCGTTAAAAAACGATCAGGGGCCAGATGATCGCCAGATCATTACGACTAAATACTTGCACAAAAGTGTAGCACAAACAGAAAAATGCTGAAAATTCCGAAAATGAATGCTGGGCACAAAGCAAGCCGATAATGGTGTTGTCTTTCAAAGAGCCACAGGACTGGCTAAGATGAGGAAAAAATTTAAAAAAAAAGAAACATAGAAATTCATAAAAAAAGATCGAAAATTGTAATGGATAACATGCATATGCAATAGAACGTTAAGCAATATGAGAACATATTGCGAAATTTCAAAGGATTTCCAAATCCAAATCTCTTTCTTACAAGCCAATAAGGTTAAGCAGCAAAGGGATGAGCCCAAAAGCCAGATAAAACAGCAAGAGATCGTTCAAAAAAAAAGCAAATGAGCCAAAAGCAAAAAACAAAAAACAAAGCAAGAGGAAAATCTCTCACACACAAAAACAAAACCGAAACGAAAGGACATTAAAAGTAAATCATTACGCAAAACGGGTGATCGAAAATGGATTTGCAGCGCAGCGTAGGCTGAAGTGCATGTACGGCGGCGCAGCAGTGTCCAGTTTGCAATGGATGACACAGAAAAAGGGGCATACGAGCAATGGCTTGTGGTTTCTCACAAACAGACAACGAACACATGCAACGTGGCTGTGCATACTTACCTCATCATCCAAGCAACATGCCACATATTACGTACAGCTGCATGCGATTAGGTACTTGATTTGCTTGAGCGTTGCTGCTTTTCCACTTTTCTTGCACTGGATGGCACTTCAAGTAACCTGAGCTGTTCGCTGGACCCAACCGACCGATTGACGGTTGACAATTGAGTTGTCCTTTTGCATCTGGAATGTGGAAAAATACTTCCTGCTTTTGGCTATTTTTTTGTACTTGTTTTTTCTCTTTTTTTCTTGTTCTTGTCAACCAAATAAAAACAAAAAAAGCAATAAAAAATGATGGAAAAAACATTCCACAAAATCAAATGTAGTTTAGTAGGTCACAGAATCAAATGCGCTGTGTGTGGGAAGCTGTTGTGCTGTTGAACAGGCGATCGATCGTTTCCAGCTCGATGCTCTTCTTCTTGATCATCATTTTCAAGCCTAAATCAGGCGAAAGAGGCAAAAGCAGTATGCTATCGATATTGTTTCTGCTTCTCCTTCAATTAAAAGTACATATAAATTTTTCTTAAACTAAATGAAATGAAAAGAATCCTTTGCTTTCCTAAATTCATAAGTTTCGTGATCTTATCTATGATCTTTTTTGGCGCTCATTCTAAAGAGCGAAATCAAACAAGTTGAAGTCGTTGGAGAAGCACATCGAAGCAGCGATCTTTCGATTGCGATAAGATTGTCTTGAAGTCTAACAAAATGGACTAGCTGACATTCGATAGCCGCCTACTTTTGCTCTCGAATTGACTATTGTGATCGAGGACATGATCATTTCGCTAGATTGAACAGGTTATTGGGTCTCTCTATACATACATGTATCTATGCTGCGCGCTTGTATTGCAGCTAAAATGTCAAAGCGACTTTTCAATTTGATGGCTCAATCAAGATCGGTGGCCAAGATTGTGTTGGATTTTTTTTTGTCTATTAAAGAAGGCTGCTGCGCTTTTTGTTCATTGACTGTTGAACACCTGATATTTTTTTTACTTTTCGACATTATTGTAAATAAATGTTTTGTGGTTTTCTAACAAAAACGGTAGCTAAAGATCTGATTTATATTTTGATGCGATTATTTGTGTAATTTCCAGCGAAGTTCATTGTTTTTTTCCATTGCGGAAGTGTTCTATTGAAAATGAGATATTGATTATGAATGAGAAGAAGAAGAAAAAGAAGAAGAAGAAGAAGAAGTAAAATGAAGAAGAAGTAAAATGAAGAAGAAGAAGGGAAAGAAGAAGAAGAAGGAGGAGAAGAATAAGAAGAAGGGAAAAAGGAAGAAGAAGAATGAGGAGGAAAAGAAGAAGAAGAAGAAGGAAAATAAGAATAAGGAGAAGCAGCAGCAGCAGCAGCAGTAGAAAAGTACGACGACGAAGCAGTAAATATGCGCAAAATATACTCATTCTAGCCCCTAGTCCATGGTAAAGAGATTAATAATTGGGTCAGAAGCTACCAAATGCTCTGAATGAAATAATGCAATGTTTAATATAATAATATACAGTAATGTGCAATATAAAAGCAGCTTTTGCTGTAACATATAAAATTAAATATATGCTCTAACTTCTTTGGCTTAGTGATGGGCGATTCCGAGAGGTTTTATTTGATTGTCTCGATTATTCAAACATCTCGAGTGCCCTCGGTGATTTTCATGAGTACTCGAGTTCAATCGCGAATAACTGTCAATCGAAGCAATCGCTTAAACATCTTGAACTCGTCCATTATTAATCGAAACTCAATGTAGTCAAATTTTGACTCGATTGTGATGTTGCAGCGATGATGATTCTCTCGATTGTCTAGACATCTCGGGGAATGGTCCATCACTATTTATGCTTGATATTTTCCTCTAAGTTTAAATTCTGAATGGGCTCTGCCAAAGCAACTGGTTCTTTGATATATTGGCAATCAAATCTAGGATCTGATGCATGTAAGCCGAGACTGTCTTTAGAACTTTACCTTTTTTTTTTTTTAAATATAAATCAAGTCCTCTTAACATCACTTTAGTTCGTTTTTTGTGTGTAAAATAGCGGTGCATGTGCAAGCAGACCAAAACAGCAGAAAGGACTTGTCGTTGCTTTTATTTTGCACGTTACTATATGAATAGCATGTAATTTTTTGAATGCAATATGCGTAAAAGGGCATAATAATAAAAGCTGAAAGTGAAGATACTCGTATTTCTCGGTTTAAATAGCCACTCAAAACGCAAAGAATCAGCAGAAAAGCTTATGGAATGCAATGTGTGAAGAAGTCATAAGCGAATATTTTATATGTTTGTGCATATATCTGTGCCCGCAAATTAAAGTAGCCTAACTCGAGATAATGCGAAATTGAGTTATTGTTATAGTGTTAATCTATGGAGGAAAACCCATCGATCTGTCTTATCCCCATTTAAATTGGAGTAATATTTAAAAAGTTATTAAGATATAAAAATTATCCTAACTCAGATAGAAACATTTTGCACCAGTTAAAACAACTTATCTTCTAGCAAATTTCTTAAGTCTAGTATTGTATGAAAAATCGTTTTATTAAAACATCCTAACTAGAGTTATGAGGGTACTTCATGGACGTATTTATTTGCGTTTTCAGTTTATTAAAAAAACCTAACTTGAGTTAGGAATTATAATTTTTTTTTGTCAATTTTGTTTACATAGCCTAACTCGAAATAGGTTATTTTAAGTGATTTTTTTTTTATTTTTACACAATTTATCTCGAGTTAGGTTTTTTTGTTAGAATATTTTGCTCATTTCATGCGTTATTATCTTCAGTTAGGTTTTTTTGTTGGAAGCAAGTGGATACGATAAACTGAGATAAGAGATTTTTCAAGGATATATATTATAGAAATTCAATTAATTATTATATACTGTATACATAAAACACCTTTTTTCATCAATTAAACTTTAATGTGGCCGCTGAGGTGCAGTGCGTAGAGTGCTCGCCTGCTATACCAGAGGTCTTGGGTTCTAACCCAGTCCGCACAAACACCACAAAAAATTTTTCTAATTGATTAAAACCCATACCCTCCGAGAGTATTTCTGCCATGAAAAGGCTTCTCACAAAAAAGCATTCGCCGTTGGGAGCTCGCATAAAACTATAGGTCCACACAAATTGTAGGAAAAACAATAGTTAAGAAGCACACCTCGAATTGGGAGAGAAGCTCGGCAATAAAACTCGTTAGAGTTTTAATATCGCCAGGGTATTATTATTGTAATTTTTTTATTTATTAATATTGGTAGTTAAGCTTAAAAGCTAGAAACTAACAGATATTTTTTATATAGCACTGACAACTCAGGCCTTCGGCTAGTTATTATTGTTATTAAACTTTAATCGTGTAGCCTTTTACAAGGTATGGATCCTGGTAACATGGAGGAAGAAGACTTTCTGAATATGGATTATAGTAGCGACGACTCAATTAAGGACTCATTTTTTAACGATAGTCAGTCGGACACGGGGTCAGATAGTGCTGATTAGCATATGCCTTCCTACACCTTTTTGCGATCTTCTGAATATTTTTATAAACGCTTTATACACTTTTTATTTACCTGTACATGACTGTTTTTCCGGACAACCTACGTGTTATATGTGGCATGAGACCCTTGCAAATTGTGGTGGCAATGGAATAGCATCGTGCTTATTCAAACACTTAAATAGTTTACCATTTGATATTAAACATGTCGTTTTTATAGCGATTGCTGTCCTGGCCAAACCAAAACTCTTATTAGTACTATGTTTTAAATCTTCATGCAAGGTGATACTAACATTGACAAAATTTACCACAAGTTTTTGGTTCATGGTCATACGCATATGGAGTGTGCTGTAGACATGCCTTAATTGAACGAAAAAAAAACAAACGAATATATAGATTCATCACTGGGTTTATAAATATATGTATGTATTTTGCACATGACTCTATATGTCGATTCCATCACAATTACCAGCTATTTTCTATCAAACAGTAGTGCTACCGCGCCCCTTTTTTCGGCGGTTCCAGCTGTTATAGCTTTGAACCTCTCGCCTGGGAATCTTCATTAATCAATTCTGGATAAACCAAGCTTCTTGTGGTGATTTCCCTAGTACCATGCCTTTTTCAGTATTCGGTAAAATAAAACGCAAATTCAGTTCGGGTTGAAAACGATCCGCGGCGTAGGATTATGGATTATTTTTTTTTATTTCATTCATTTCAAACAAAAATTAAAAGTCAAAAACTCTAAGACTTCTAATTCCACTACTTAGTTAGTTATATCCACTTAAATTATCGTTTCGGGTCGTTTTCGACTCGAACGTAGGTCTACGCTTAAAAACACTTAACTCGAGTTAAATGGAAATAAAAACCTTATTGGGAAGAATTCGACACAATAAAAGAACTTAACTCGAGTTAATTCTGCTTTTCGTAAAAATTGCATCCAATAAAAGCACTTAAGTTATAAAAGACAATTTTTTGCAATTAACCTTGCTTTAAGATTTCTGGTTCACAACTATTCCTTCTCTAACACTACAAATCCATTATTTCCCCTTTTAAAAACTCGAATTGGTCCAATGGTTTGAATTTTGACAAAAAATTGAGTTTTCTCCGTTCACCATATTTTGAGTTAGGCTACTTTAATTTGCGGGCACAGATATGTATGCATATATGTATGTATACTTAAGACTTATCGGCCACGTCGGGGTATTAGAAACTCATAAATAGACAATCGCGCAAAAAACCGTTTAAGCGCATAAAGAAAATACCTTTTTTTTCGCTTACATTTGCAATTGTCAAAGCGCACATACACACTTATATACATACATATGTACATACAAATCAAATCAAATGTAAACGCTTGGAAATTTTTATGACAAAAACAGCCGCAAATTAGGAAAACTAAGCTGGCACACATTGATATCCACAAACATACACAAAAACATATGTTTTTATAAGCACATAACCCAACGAACGTATTTATACGGGTAACACACACTTAAACGGACGATAAAGTTTCTAGTAATTATGAATGGAGCAGTGTCGATTTTACCGACACATATATTAACTCTTTCGTTCTCTCTCTCTCTGTTAATATCATAGATATCGGTTATTTATTGCATACATTTAGGCGGAGTTTTTGAGTGTTACTATACCAAATAAGCGAGGAGATGAGCGCATAACAGAAAAAATGTGTAAGTACCTAAATATGTATTTGGGTTTCATTGAAATATGTGTAGATGTGTGATGTGTGAGAATTTCGCTGAGCAGTGGCTGGCAGGGCACTAAGTTATCGATGGGAGAATGATTCGAGAACTAACCCTTTCCTCAAGCCTTTAACGTTAGAGGAATACCCGAGAAACTGTCGAGATTCACAGCATTTTCAAGAAAAATGAGACATAGTTTTGAAATCGAGAAAATTCCATATAATTCTGCTATCGAAATCTAATGTAAATAGTTCTCTAATGAATTTCTAATGAAAATTTGCAAATACATATTTCTTTCTCTAAAAAATTTCAAATTCAGTTTAGTATTCTAGTGTAGTTTTTATCTTCGCTTTCGTTTAGAGAAGAGTTAGAGAAAACCATTAGTTATCTAATGTGAAGACTCAACAAATTCTCTAACTCCTAAGAGAGATTGTGTTTGCTGGGATGTCACACAACCAAAAACAGTTAGTACAAGCCATCCCAGCTAACAATTTTACCAGACATTTTCTGATATCAGACAATTCTGAAAATATTCTGAGTAAAAATGTGAGTATTTGGACAAGCCTTAAAGATTTTTGAGGTATTTCTATCAGAAGTATCTAGGGAATTTAATTTTTTACTCATCCGACAAATCTTCCAGATATCGGACCGATTTCGTGCAGATAAATATTTTAAATTATTTCCTTCAAGAAAATTTTTATTTGTCATCAGTTCAAGATGAAAAAAAACTTATAAAAGAGAATGTGTATCAAATTTAAATTTTGTAATAATAAACAAATGTACATATATACGAAGTATTCGTAACGATAGCCGGATTTGTATGTCGCCTGAGGCCTTAAAACAACAAAACAACAAAATGCCACGGCAATTTGGATTTGGTTGAACAATAAATTATTGATTATTTCCGACATGGTCGTCTTCTTCAGATTGCTGCCTATGTGGAAACATACGAATATATATGCTGAAGGATAATCCGGTAATGTTGCTGGTTCATTACCATACTCAGCCACCCACAAGTTAAAGTTTATTAACGGCTCTGGTGAAGCGCGTGAAAAGCTTTTAAAACATCGGTATTTAAAAGTATTAAGTACCGATGTATATATATATATATGTACATATATCTATGTAATTTAATTTTCATATAATAAATATTTAATAATTAATATGCCACTACATATGTATGTTTATGCGAATTTTAATCGAAAATCCTTTAGATATCTGTAAGATATCCATCAGATTCTTCGGCAAATAAATTAGAAAATTTCAAGATTTTTCTTCAGATATCTGTTAAATATCCGTCAGATTTGTCGGAAAACAATAGAATTTCCCTCCATTGTTCGTTCAGAAATCAGTTAGATATCTGTACGAATCGTCGGTAAAGAACATAGAATTTTCCAAGACATGTCTGTAAGAATTCCTGTCAACGTCTTCATACATTTCTCTTGAAGATGTCGTACAGAAATCTTATTGATTTCGGAGTTTTTTGCAGAAAATCTGATAGAAATCTAACAGATTTCGGGTAAAATTGTTAGCTGGGATATTAGCTAAGCTAAGCTGCCGTCAATGCCATCAATGGGCATAAATAAAGTGTTCACTTTCTGATCCTTTGCAACAAATTAGTGTGCGGGGCACTCCATGTCGCCATACACCGCTGTTGCTGACACTGCGGCGAGTGCTGCTGTCTTGTCTTTCATGTTGATTTCTTTATTCCATTCAAGCGTCCAACCAAGCAGCCATCCGCCTTTCCTGTCTGCTCCTCTTCTCTGCTTGCTTCGCTTCGCTTCACTAAACTATACAAATACAACGAGTAACTAATGGCGTTTTCTTTTCTCGAAATAATGTTGCCCTTTTTGATTTTCTTAGCCATTTTGTAAGTTTGTCTGGTCTTTTTACCAAATATTGACCTCTAACTAAGTAAGAGGGCACCCTTATCTACGAATTCAG
The DNA here is from genome assembly GCA_960531455.1 of Urophora cardui. Classification (NCBI taxonomy): domain Eukaryota; kingdom Metazoa; phylum Arthropoda; class Insecta; order Diptera; family Tephritidae; genus Urophora; species Urophora cardui. The sequence goes on from OY482670.1 coordinate 2,638,839, forward strand.
CCATTTTATAGAAAGTCAGGATACGTAATTTGATAATTGGGATATAGGAGGGCAACATTTTTTCGTAGAAAAGAAAACGCCATAACTAAATCATCATCGTCATATACATAAAAACCGAACGAACTTAAGTTGCGGCAAATGTATTTTTTATGGTAGTCGCGTCGCGTCGCGCCGTCACACATTTTGACTTGACTTTAACCGCCACATCCACTTCCTCTTGTTTGTATGGCTGTATGTATTTAGGTAGCATCCTTGTTAGCAACACACATTCGCATATCCTTCCTGCTACAACACTCCACCCGCTCCTTGCAGCCAACCATCCATCCAGCCATCGAGCAGCATATCGCACTTATGCATTTCTTTGTATTCATTTTTATTAGTTTTTTATAGATTTCCTTTAGTTCTTTTGCTCTGTGCTCTGTTTGCATTTATTGTTTTTGCTTTATTTTATTTTGCATTTTACTATTCTGTCCTCAATTTTTTTGTTTTTGTTTTACTAAATTTCAGGTTGATCTGCTTCCTTTCTGAGTGAGCGGGTGTGCAGGTTTGAGTTTGTCATTTGGCTTCCCTGCGCGCTGTTTCATATTGGTTTTAGTCCTGTTTTTGTTGTCGTTGTTGTTGTGGTCCTTATTGTTGTTCGCTTTATTTTTGTTCGCTTTATTATTTTACTTTTCATTTTATTTCTATTTTATGATTGCCCTTACTTGCTTTGCCTTGCCTTGCTTTGCTGACTGTTGTTTAGCCAAATGCGGTAAATGCTCTAATTCCAGCACAGATCACACACTCGTATGTGCCACTCACTCCCATATCCTGTGTATTTAAAAGGATATTTAAGCGTGTTTAAGTGAGATTTGTTGTTTTGTATGTAGTTAAGCGCGTCTATAGCCTCTTCGTTTATTAGTGTCATTTGTAGTATGTGGGCGCGTAATAAAAACAAAATTATCTGCTCATTTTAGGCTGTAAAAAAAGGCAGGTTGTAGTTGTTGATTTTGTTGTTGTTAATTTTCTTTTGTAATTTGCCGTTTTAGCATAAAGATTTTGTGACAAAATTTCGTCAATGTAGTGCATCTTAAAATTTGCTATTTGCTCATAAAAGTTACGCACTATTTGCTCCTAAAGTATATGTGTGAAAAAATTTTTAAGGTGAACTTTCAGCAAAAACACAATCTCTTAGACGTTAGATAATTCGTGGATACTAAGTTAAATTACTAATGTAATTATCTAACCATCCTCCAATCAAAAGCGAAGGTAGAAAACTACTACAGAACTCAATTGGAAACTGAGAGAAGTATTTGCAAATTCTCAGTAGAATCTCATTACAGATCATTAGGTTTCGATTCGAGAATTACAATTTTTTGTAACTAAGTCAAATTTGTTAGATTTACTATATGCAGCTGTTTCTTGGTGCGTTTGAGATTGATTCTCAGCAGTTTCTCGAGTCGTTCTCCAACGTTAGTGGTTTGAAAAAAGAGTTAGTTTTCGAGTCATTCCCAAATTGGTATCTGGTCTCAGTGTTGGTGAGATTCGAGGAATATTAAAGCATGAGAAAATTTTAAATTAATCATTTCATTACTTGGTGAAATTCTGTAACGAAAATGCAGATTTTAAAACTTTTAAAAATTTCCACTTTTTCCACTTAGGGTTGACAGATAGCAGCGATAAACCGGATTACCGCAACACTTAAGTCAATTTAAATTTTTTTCAGACGGCAACATAAACCGGTTTACCAACGCTGTGTCCATTTTCTCTATCAGAATTCGCTCTTCCTGTACCGTCCACATTGACCGCTTCTTACGAATTGACATCTAAAATATACGAAAGGCAATTTTGTCACATTTTTTCTGTATATATATATATATATATATATGTATACAAAAATATATGTATTTAATAATTTCAAAATACTTACATCGATAAATTATTCCCTTCTTACTTTTCACACTTGAATCCCGATTGTTTTTCTTTTTTACTTTTGGTTATTTATTTTATAAACTTTCCATTCACAATAGAGCTTTTTCGACAGAGTTGCCATTAGAAAATGCCTTAATCTGCTAAAATTTGGAAGACTAAATCAAGAAATAGTTTGGATTACCTACAGTTAATTCTCAAGTTAACTCCGAATTAGCTAGATAATCCGGATTATCTCTGTCGTTTGTCAATTTTACTACAATCTTTTTTGATGTGTATATATACACTTGTTGTCATGTGAAAATTTCTTTAAGAAAAAAAGCGAGAACCAAAACGAATTGTGCTTTTTTGCATGCATTTTCTGGCACCCGAAAATCGCTACAAAAGCAATTTCGACTACTAAAAGCAGCGATAAGAAGCCTTTCATTGTTGCTGTATTATATGACTATACACAGTAAAAATTTTAATTTAATTTTAATACCATTTTGGTATTTATATATAACAATGCCAAAAAGTATAAAATTAAAACCATTCTGGTTTAAAAAAAAGAAGAGAATATGAGACAAAAGTTATTTTTGGTGTCAAATTAATACTTTTTTGGAATTAAATCAAAACCAAATTTTTATTATTTTTAGAATATTTTTGGTATTAAAAATAGTTGAAATGGTATAATATCTATCCGAAAATTGGAATAAATACTATACTTTTTTGGTATTAAATCAAAACCAAAAATACGTAGAAATGCTCATTTTATTTCATATAATATATGTAATATTACAACGTTAGGAATTGTCACATAGTCTTTGTTGTTTGTATTCCTGGATAATAAGATGGGCTGCTCCCTTGTCGAATTGTACCACCGTCAGTAAAAACACTGCTACAGCCACTGGCTCTTGCCAGAGAAATTTCGGAGACCGTCGCAGGGATATTGTGGTATCAAGAGAGACCATCAGCAGGCTCAAAACTGAAAAAAAAAATATCAAAATTTACCCTCAAAATATTCACTTAACCTCCTGTATTACTTACTTGATACAATTGTTCCATCAGGCATGAAAAAATCGCTTTGCGGGAAATTGCATCGTACCTATTTCACTTTAAAAACATTTTGTATTTATTTACATATGTACATACATATTTTGACACTTTTTTTTTTTAATATTTTTTTGGTTTTAATTTCAAACCAAAAGTGAGAAAGAGAGAATTTTAATACTTTTCAAGACTTTATTTTTAAACTATTTTGGATTAAATAAAATTGTAAAACTTCAAAATAAGAATTTTTGGCATTAAAATTCATATTTAATTCCAAGAAAGATTAAATAAAATACCAAATGATATTAGAAATAAACTATCATTTTTTACTGTGTACATATGCATGCACATATGTTATATACAATGTACATATGTATTAAATCCAGCTCATGCATCAGCTTGTTGCCATAATATTAAGGAGGTTCACTCGTTATCGCTGCGATAACCCGAAAATCCAAACAAAAAATTGGAATGCAATTCTTCCATTTCTAAAAAAATGTTGGCAAGTGAAAGCAAAAGCAAAAAAGTCAGCAAAAAAAAGCAGAAGACAAGCAATAAATAAAATATAAAGAACGCCAATGGAAGTAAACGATTACTACATACTTAGAATATTTAAAAAAGAAAAAAATACGTATCCGTTGCACATTAAGGTAGTACTTCGACGTGATTTATGCGAACAAAGCACTCAAAATGCACTCAATTGAAAGTAAAGAAGTAAAGAAGAAGGTTTATTTATGAAACCAAAAATAGATAAAAAAAAATATTTCAAATCGGTTTAGTTGCAATTAGGCTGTCACATAAGTTTACTTTCTAATCAAAATTCTTAACAAAAAAAAAACAGAAACGAAAAAGTGCGAGTTGAAAAAAATGTAGTGACTTTGGGTCAACGCCACACGCGTCTTACGTTTTTACAAAACTTAAGTAATTTGTGTATTTTTGAACTTGGCCTCTAAATTTATGAGCACACCTTTGTACATACATATGTATGTATATGTAAAAAGAAATATGAATTTATTTTAATGATCGCGCGTTTAGAGTATATATTTACATACATATGTACATCGTCATAATCGCTGTCAAATAATTTAGCAGCGCTTATCGGCAACACTCGCCATACACCTTCTCTTTGGCTCTCAATCTTACTTCTTGGGCATTGCTTGTTTGATTGCTGCAGCTGGTTGGCTTTATATCATGTTCAGACATAAAAATTAATTAAGTCAATTGGGGTTGATTGAACATCTTTAGATTTGGTGTTCAGACATATTTAATTTACTTGGCCCATTTAACAGGTCGGCTCAAGATACATACACACATACACGCCGTGAGCTGAATATCAAACTCTCGTGACCTAAATGTCAAAATTGCAAGGAGGACGAAATAATTTTACATTCATCTCACAATTTTTACCAATCGTAAACACGAATGCATGTATAAAATAAGCAGAAATAAAAACAAATTTGATAGGTGATGAAGAAGAACAAGAATGCAGCTGATCTGACGAACCAACCTGTTTAGTGGACACTGACGCTAATCACATTTCTCTTTTCATGACATTTCATTTTACTTATGAATCAAGCCTTTTAACAGGGTTGCATGCAGAATTGTTCTTCATTAACAACTCATTAATTTCTAATGAAGCATTAACTTGGTCAATTTTTGTATGGTAAATTGAGAATCATTGGGCTTGAAAGTTGAATGAAGGCTCTTAATGTTCAATTAAGGTTGTGTCTGAACATAACATTACATTTTATTTTATTTTGAAGACCTTTAAATATTCTTTTTTTTATAACCGAATCGTTCGAATGATTTCGATAACATTACTTACATACATACATACATATATTATTTAGATTTATTTTATTACCATAGCAATAAGGCGCCCAAAAGTCGGAGCGTTTACTGATATGAAGTCTACTAAGCAAATATGCAGAACTAGTACTGCAGGAAATGCGGATTTCATGGAGTGACGGTAGAGCATGTTCTCTGCTCGTGTCCTGCGTATTCTAGGCTAAGGCTTCGGCTACTGGTGAAACTTTTATTCTGTGATCTCGAATCAGTGATCAAATTAGAGGCATATTTGTTCAGTTTGGGTCCAGGCGTGTAAGTTAGGGATGCTCATGTTCAGGAGCTTTTTTGGTAACTACAGTCTTACTTAGTCTTTGTGCGGCAAGCACTGGCCAGTCAATCTACCCTAACCTAACCTAAGCAAACGTAACCTACTAAGCAAATGTTGAGACTTGTATTAATACTAATATTGTAGACTTGTACCAATTTTGTAGAAGTTAGAGGATAATTTTCAATTGAAATTTGACTGTACTTTTCCAAGTTGAATGAACTTAACTTTACAAACCAATCGGATTTCGATTACCCTATTTATGTCCATCTATGTACATATGTATGTACTATGCATTCATTTTTCCAAAAAACCCCATACATCCTTCCACAACATGCAGCCATTCGTCTTTTATAAAATGCTCCATTTGTTCGTCACTCCCATACGCTATACACTTTTGAACGTGTGTCGCAGCACATTTTTCTGGAGGTGAAAGTTCAAAAATGTGCAACGCTAAGCCCAGAAAAAAAGTACTTCTGCGTGCCTTAAAAAAAAAAACAATTAACAAAGAAAGAAAACAAAATAATGAAGAAAGGCGAAGAAAATGTGTTAAAACTCCAGGCAAACACAAAGTGCTATGTCGTGACAATTAAATCGAGGCCCTGGCGGCCCTACAGCACATTTATCTCTACGTTTTTCAGCTGCTGCCACACATGCAACGCGGCAGAGTGGCAAGCAAGGCAACGTGGCAAGTTGCCACTTGTGGGGAAAATTGTTGCGCTGACTGTTGAAAACCAGGGAAATGAGCTATTGAAAGCGAAAGGAAGGCGATGGAAAAAGATTTGAACTTTTTGACACGACGCTGAGCGGAGGCTGAAGGCTGGAGAGTTTGTGCGGGCTTCCCCCTACCACGTGCATGCATTGGCTGCATTGCAAGAGGTGTTTGATATACTGCTAAGGAAGTATAGAAGTAGATGAGTATGGAGCACTGCATGCTTAACCCTAGTTCGGCCGACGAGTCACCTGGGTGACTATATCACATTTTTCGCACAAAAAAACATATTTTTAATAAATTCTATTACCTTATGTTCCATGACATCTTAAAGTTGTTAATTTTGAGCAGAAAAAACACGAAATAAAGTTTTAAGATTTAATCCATAGAACACTGTTACAGTTTGAGATCTTATATTCTTATTCTGGCCGACGTAGTCACCTGGGTGACCACGGGTAAATTCAAACGTAATATACATACATACAAATGAAAATGTTGGCATATGATTATTTCCTGCACTCAACACATTTGACAATTGATTGAATGCACTCCTGGCACCCTGGCCGTTTACAAACTAAGCAAACTTTTCGGGAGTTCCGTTGTCTTTCGTTCACATGCCGACAAACATGACACCTGCCTTTGATTGCCATTTGACCAGTTTCATCACGGTGCTCAATTCGCGTTTCTTATGCGATGGACGGAGATAAACGAGTATTCAAAACAGGCTGCATATCGGTAGGTATGTACGTGATAATGCTGCAGGATACGAGGGTTTGATGCGTGGCGGCTTATAGCTCCAGTGGCCAATTAACGAGCAAGTCCTTTTAGATAGGTTGCTGGCCTAAATACAAAATATTTGTATGCCATATTTTGCTGGCTTTGACGGGATACATTGACGGAACGACACTCGATCACGAAATGGAAAGTTTCTCTAAATGGTAGAGTTGAAATGAATAAGAAGTCCATAGGTCATCAATCGCCTCCATGCTGGACTTATGAACTCCACAAGCTATGCAATAAAATTCCATAGAATTCAATATTGTCAGTTTTGTCATCTTCAACATCGTTGTCATTGCCAAATTTAACATCATGGTCATCCTCCTCGAACAACTTCTCAATATCCGCTCCCGTCAATGTTCTATATAGTATAATTATCCAGTACACATTTCATCAGAAATAGCATACTTACCTTCGATTAACGGTGTTCTGCAGTCGGTTATGGCTACAAACCGCTCAATTTCAATCCTACAGTCTGCATTTTTATCTTTATTGGTTGAACTGATTGCGTCCTCGTATTTTACACGCTTAGAGCTGGCCATTTTCAACAATTTAAAGTAACTGAATTAAGTTTTTCACAATTGTACCAAAATGAACAGTAAAAATAATCAGCTTTTAATCTTTTCAGATGCCTATTTTCACTTAATTTCACTTATTTTGCAATTTTTCAGACATTTTTCTTTACTACCCTCCATTTACATCTGAACTTTAAAACTTTTAAATATGGTCACCCGGGTGACTGCTTCGGCCGAAATGAGTTGTAAAAATCGTCGGCCGAACTAGGGTTAAGCCAACAACAACAAAGGCATGTGTAAAGCAAAAGGGGAGTTCAGTTTATTTAGTGGCTGATGGTGCTGGTGGTGCGGATAAAAAATGAATTGCTGACTAAAATAGTGGCCTTTGCTGCGACAAGTCAATTACCCGGCAAGGAGGCACTCATTCACTCAACGAAATGTTCAACGAAACGTGTGGCAAATGAAAGTAATGGAGAGCTGTAAGCCGAGGAGGTGAGCGACAAAAGACAGCTGCATATTTCAATTACAAAAAAAAAAAAATAGAAAATCTAGAAAAGCAAAAAGTTTATATTTACAATCTCTATGTATTTATTTATGTACTTTTGCTGGGATATGAACTTTTGCTCTGGGCTATGTATTTATATTTACATATCTACTATTATAAATATGTATTTATATATTCATTCACGCCATAAAAGAACAACTCACCGAAGGTTTTCCCGCCGCCAAAACGCCAAACGCGTATTTCACCTGTTTTTTCTCAGCCATTTTTCGGCGCGGATGTTTGGTCAGCAGCAAGCTGTTGCAGTGAGTAAGTAAATTCACGCCCCTATGATGCAAGTACTCTTATACATATGCATATATTGACTAAGGCAACACAAGCACAAGCACACAAATTAACATAAGGACGCATAAGCAGGACACTTGTCAGCGGCGCAACAACAAACAGGATGCCACTTGGCGCGCAGGATATCGTATTTCTTCATATTGCATATTAGAGCAGTGCATAAGGAGCACTTGTCAGAGCACGTATGTGTTGAGTGCCTCTCACTCAAATTGCCGCTTAAATACCTACATGGTTTTGAAGCGCAAATAAAGAGCAAGAAAACAAGGAAGCTGCAGGAAGAAAATAATAATATGTACTAAACGTGTGTTTGTTGGCCATAAAAGATAAATCAGCATGTGCTTAGGTAAATATGTATTTGGTTATGCTAGAAAATGCACTAATAAAATTAAAAAAAAAAAAATACACCATTGACTTTTCCGCAATATCTACTCACCTGTTCTCATTCCACTGAAAAACACGCTGTTTCATTGTGCAACTATTTGCTTTGATTGAACTAAGTAGTAGACAAAAGGTTGGTTTTTTTTGTATGCAACAGGAAATACGCCTGACCACAAAATTAAACTAAATAGAAATCGATTCATTCATTTTCTAAGCCAACAACGAAATAGAAGTAAGGCGATGAAAATGCCTAAAAAAATATAATAACAAATGATAAGCAATACCAAAAAAAAAATAAATAAAAAAAAAAACGGAAGAGCAACGCAAAAGCAAATAGATCACGCGGAAGAAAACTGAAAACGCCCATTTTTTTGCCTTAATTAATTAAATTTTATGTACATATGTATATAACAAAGAAAGAAGAAAAAAATTTAGAGGAAATTGTATACAAAGATTTGCTAAATAATTACACCTTTTTCTATTAAACAAGCAAACCTTTTCGCTTTTCCCTTTACCAACTCCTCGGTTGCATATCCTTTTTTCTACACTCAGACTACTCAGAGACTTTACTGACCACCGCTCGCTGCAGCAAATCGCTTAATGTGATGCGTTGCGCCTTGTGTTTGTTGTAATTGTTGTATAACAGCGAAGCATAACGCATTGCACTGGCAACACCTACAGAAGTTGAGAACAACAACAACAAACCAAAAAACAAAACGCAATATGGGTCAGCGCTTGTAGGCAGCAAAAAAGATTGATTACGCCAAAAAAGGATAAATGCTCAGAAAACCGGCAAAAATTTCAAAAAACGAAAAAAAATTCAAAAAAAAAAAACAAAAAAAAATAGAAAAATATATATGTAATTCATAATTTTCTCACGAAAAAAATACTCATGTTGAATTAGAAATAAAAATACAAATATGCATTATGCACTTGCAATGCACAAAAACATAAAGAGTAAATCTCATTATGGGCGCAAAATTGTCGGCTCATCATCATCATCAACAGGAATACCCGCTTTGTTCTACAATCATACGTATACGAGCATGCTTGTGGAATTCTATGGAAAATGCGCATAAATACATTTTGCTTTTTGTACAATAATTTTTTTAATTTTTTTTTTATTTTATTTTTTTTCAAATCGTAATTTTGCCAAATTTTATGCAATGGCATTTCATCAAAGCATTCAAACACACAGTCCTCTTCACACTCATTCACTACACTTTGCAATTCATTATCAGCTACCGTGTGACTTTTCAGCTTTTTTTTTTTTTTTTGTTGGCCCGACTGCAGTCGATCGCATAAATCTAAAAATCAAAAAAAAAAAGAACCAAAAACTAAATTTTTATAAAAATAAATTTGAAAACGTACATTTTCACTTTCCCATGAAGTATTTGCATGCATCTAATAATACACACAGCTGCTGCGCTCTTGTTTGCTCCCCTTGCTGCTCCTTGCTTTCCTTGCATCCCTGCCTACACACACACAGACACTCATCAAAGGACACGCATCGGCGTTCATCGTCACTGCAATCCTTTTGTGCGGCTGCTGCTGCTGCACTTGCTCAATATTTCGCCATGCTAGTGTAATTTCCCACACATGCAAGTGTATTTGTTTTTGTTGCTTTTCCTTTTTCAATAAAATTTTTAATTTTTTTTTCATAGGCAGCGAGAAATCAAAAATCTGAAAAATCTGTAATGTCATGTGCGCATATCCTGTTTTCGGGTAGATATTCTGTAACTCTGTGTTTTTGTTTTTGTATTTTTGTTCACTGTGACAATACTTTCTTCACTTTGCGTCTCTGCTTGTGTGCTGTGTTTTTGTCTGTGCTGATTTGTTGTTTTTGTTGCATTGTCAAAGGATTGCAGGTGACAAAGCGTTCGTTTTCATAGCCGTCTATTTGTATTGGAGTCCTTGTTGCTGTGTTTGAGGGTGAAAAGAGAAGCAAAAGTGATGTATGTATGTCTGTCTATGACAATTGATCAATTTTTATTTGATTTTATTTCACAATCACCGCTTCATAGTTGACGTTGTTGCTACTGTTGTTGTTTTTGTTTGAAATTCAATACCAAAAATTTCATTGTGACTTTCTTGCGTTTGCTTGCGTGTGATGAAAGGATTGTTTGTCTTTATGGTTACATACACATTTAATATTGTGTTATAATTTCCCACGATCCTAAGAAAAATTGCTCAAAGAGAAAATAAAGGACTGCAACTCATTAATTCTTATGCTTTCCTTTATTTTCGTATGCTATTTTATTATAGATGACATTGAAGAAAAAATCGGGCTTTAGTAACACATCTGCTACAGCGCCATTTTGTGTGTTATCATTTTGTCACATATGTACATATATTCTCTTACGCATATATCTGTGGTCACAAGCCATAGCCACTTAAGTCGACTTAAGACAAAATTGAGTTATATATACCACGTTATTATACATTAAAAACTCTATATTTCTGTAAAACCCCCATACCTATAACTTACTTAAATCAAAAGATATTAATAAAAACATTTTGGCTTAACTCACAATAGAGATATATTAAACTTGCTATAACAGCCAAATTGTATGTATTTACTTAAGGAAATTTCTTAGTGACATTTTGTTTTATTTACAAAATTTGATCGTAACATTGTGGATGCCTCATCGAATTTGAATTCATAGTTTTTAATCGACTTTTATAATTTGTGAAAAAAAATGCATTCGAATATAAAAAGCAATTTATCTCGAAGCCATATTTTACAACTTAGGCGATTATGGCTTGTGGCCACAGATATTTGAAATAACTCAATCCACCTTAGCACATTGATCCCTTATTTTCTCTTTAGGCATTTCCAAGTCCTTCCTGCAAGGGCCTTTTCAAAACTTGCACATAAAAATAAAAAAAAAAATATAAAAAATCATAAAAAATAAATATTAAAAATAATGTAAAATGGAAAATTGATATTTTCTTCAATATTTCTATTTTTAAAGCCAAAAGAGGAAAGAGCCTCCTAAACAAAAATTTAAAACTCCAAAATAAAAAAATGTAAAATTAAAATCTAAAAACTAAAAAAAATTAATTAAATATAAATTTAAAAAATTAAAACTTTTGCGTTTGGCCCAAATTAAAAAAAATCTGAAAAATATAAAATTAATATTTTATTCATTATACTTATATATTTTTTAGAGAATTACAAAGAACCTTCTCAAACAAAAACGAAAAACCAGCACAAATTTGGTTAAAAAAATTAAAAACCAAGAACTAAAAAAAGTAAAAATTTTTTTAGTTAAGAAAAAATTTAACATTTTTGCGTTTGACACAAATTAAAAAAATCTAAAAAAACGTAAAACTAATATTTTTTCCTTATACATACTTATTTTTTAGAGAAGTGGAAATTGCCTCCTCAAACAAAAAAGAACAGCAAAAATTTAGCCAAAAAAAATTAAAAACTAAAAAAAGAAAAATACGCATTAATTATTTGAAATAAACGGCCATGTAAAAAAAATGTAATACAAAAAAATTTAAAACAAAAAATAAAATAAAAATAAATCAATATAAAAAATAATATTTTCGTGCTTGACTCAAAAATTTATTTTTTTTTTTTTTTTGACAAAAATGCATTATCCGTATTTTTAGAGCAAAATAACCGATTCTACCTGCTCACTGAAAAATAGAACACTTGCCACAAAACCAGTCCAATTAACGCACAAGAATCAGAGGAAATTGATGCAATCAGCAACGCGGTAGGTATTGTTCTAATTTAATCCTTTCACAGGTCCTTCCACCAATCTTTACGTGAAAAAAAGAAAACTAAACAAAAGCGTAAAAATATGAAAACCAAAAAAAAAAAAACAAAAAATAATATAATAATAATAACAATAAATGCAGTCACACGTTCACAAAATGCAAACAATGGTAGAAAAGGTAATAAGAAAAAGGATGCAAGGTTTCAAGGCACAGCACTCAGCCGCTCACTTGCAAACGCATAAGCCAAAAGTGATTATGATTCCTTTTTGTTTTCGATTTTGTTTTTGTTAGCAGCGCAACAACCCTTCTTTGTATGACACTTGCTTTCTTCGCTTTCTTCTTTACGCTGCCTTCTTTGCTGGTTGCTTATTGTTCATTAATATTTGTTTTTATTCAAACATACATACATATGTATCTACAATACAAGCAGATTCACAAGCATTTCACCCCTTTCTTTCTTCATTCCTTTGCCGCTTAGTCACGCACGTAAAAACAAAAAACAAAAATACAGAAAAAAATCAAAAATGTTTACGAAAGGCTAACAATTATGCGCATCCTTTGTGTGTGTGGCTGCAGTAATAATTGTTCTCATTATTTTGGCAAATTGGCAATGGGCGTGACGCTGCGTTTTAAGGAGCTAACCCTTAAGAAATTAAGCCAAAACAGTTTTATAGGCATTTACATTAGAATTTTTGGTCTTTTCTGCCCTTGCAATTATTTGCAAGTCTTTTTTCCACCGCCCACTCTATCTCAGTGAACTCATAATTCAGCGAATGTGTTGATTTTAACAGGAAATTTGTATGAAAATTCGGCAAAAAATGGTATTTTGCACATGTGAAAAAAAAAATGTGAAAATGAGAAAATCTGTCAACGATTTTTTTTGCTTGAGAAAATAATCTATTCATACCTTTGAATTCATTCATACATATGTACATATGTATGTTTTTGTATTTATGCATAAACATTTTGATAAATTCATTTAGAATAAAATAGCAAAAAAAAAACATACACATGTTCGAGATGGCAATCTTATCTTATACAATCTCAAGTATCTCTCCTCTGAGTTTTTTGCAATTCGATCGCAGTGTCCGGTTTTTTGTGTTTAACTGATTTGCTTTGTGGTCTGCACTACATAGACACCCATATCCTGTGTGAAACTCCTTCTATACACCGAGCACTCCCTCATAACTCAATAGGATGCAGCGCAGTGTAGCATAACCCAGTAAACAGTAAACAGTGCGGAGCCTACGCATTAGATAACTACTAGTTTGATGCTCTAACTATTCTGCAATCGAAAGCGAATGCGGAAAACTGCACTAAAATCCAATTGGAAACTGATTAGAGAAAAAATTATTTGCAAATTCTCTGAAAAAAATACCCGTAGTTAAACCAACAACTTTCGGCTGTTGAATCTCCGTCTTTGATTCAACAGCAAAAGTATTTGTTTTTACAGCAAAGTTTTTGATCCAACAATTTATTCAAAAACGGGCGTTGTTGATTCAAAAACTTGCTTGCCTTTAAAAAATTTTTTGTGAGAAAATATTTTTTTGTGAGAAAACTAACAAAAAAATAATGATGGAGAGAAGATGAAGAGAAAAATCCAAAAAAAAAGTTTATTTTTAGCAACAATTTTCTCCCCGTTGTTGATTTAAAGGCAAAAGTATTTGACCCAACAGTTTCCGTTGTAAACAAAACTAATGAGAACAAATTTTTTTAAATTTTGTTTTTACAATGATTCAAATAATTCATGGATTCCTTTTTAGGAAATGGAAGTATAAATAGGTTACTACAATTCAATATAATGTTGAATGTTCCACTATGTGATGATTGGATAGAATTTCAGGTTGATGTCATGGTTCGAATCCGGAGGAGAATATAAAATAAAGAAGAAAAATCAGAATAAGAAATAAAGATAGCAACCAGTGAATGATAAGAAGGAGGAGAGAAGAATATGAGAACAAGCGGAGGCTACATATTTGCAGTTGGGACCCGGGCGGAGAGAAGATGAAGAGTAAAATGCAAACAAAAATTTATTTTTAGGTGAACATTTTTTCCAACAATCTCCGTTATTGACTTAAATCAACAACGCTCGCACCTTTGAAACAACAACGGAGCGTTGTTGGGCACATTTCAACTGCGGAAAGTAGTTGATTTAACAGCGAAAGTCTTTAGATTTACAACGTTTTTTTTTTCAGAGTTCTCATTAGAATCTCATTAGAGAACTAGAATATTAGATTTCGATTGGAGAATTATAATCTTCGCAATTTGAGAACTACATACATACATATGCATGTATACATTGTAATTCTCGTTAGTTTCGCGAGTCATCCTCTAAAAAAAGATCCTCTTGAGAAAAGGTATGCTTCTCGAGCCATTTTCAAATCGATATCTAACCTGAGCGTTTGTTGGGTTATGTGCGTTTATTTGTTCCACTATTTTCCATTTTCTTATAAAAGTGAAATTATAGATATTCCCCAAACAAAATTAATGGCATTGACAAGTGGCAATAGCGTACCATACATCGCTTAACGTTTATTTGTTGTTGCTGTTTCGTCTTTTGTTTACATTTTTCGTGTTTTGGCGCGCAACGCGTTTAATTTAGCGTTAAAAATTCAGCTTCGATTTTACCTTTTTATTATTATTATTTTTGTTGTTTGGTTTGATTTCAGAATTTTTCTTGGCGCAGTGTTTTGTCAATTTTTATATAAAATTCGCTTTTGTTTTGTTTACTTTCACATACAAATAATTGTACAATTGCTGCTGCTCAATCAATATTTAGGTCGATAAGTGAAAGTGAAATTTTATCTACGCAACCAACTCCGCGAATTCGATCTTATTTGCGGTTCACAGGTAGGTACGCATCTACCAAACTAAATGTGTATAGCAAAACAATGAAAGGATACTCATTTTACAAAGCAAATGAAGCTGTGTGATTCAATTTGAATTAAAATCTGCCTTAGAAAACACAGTGCTACAAAATCAGAAAAAAAAAATATGCAGGGGCTCTCACATGGTTTTTTGGTTTCATCATGGCCCATAAATCACTACCTCATTTGCGGTTTTTCACCATCACTTCGTTTTTAAATTTTTTGAGTACAAATATAATACAACTCTGAAATTATTGAAATTACAACTTCGAGATGCTATAACTTTCTTGTTTCTTGATCGAATTCAATTTTTTTTCTTTTATTTGAAGGATGCTGCTTTTACCTTTCAAACAAGCAAAATAGTTTGCAAATCGGCCTAAAAATGACCAATTTTTGGTCTTTTATTCCAAAAAAAAATAAAATTTTTCTAAAAATATTGGTTTTCGGCAAGTTTTTATTGGATTTTGAAGTTACAAACAATGGGTTTTAAACCTTTATAACAAAATACATAAAATCAGCTTTTAAAAAAGCAAAAGTAAATTAAAATTGATTCAAAATTACGGTAGTAGTGTTTCATGAAGTGAGTAGGCCTTGTTTTTTTGTTTTTTTTTTGTTTTTATACCTTTCATGAGAATGAAATGGTATTATAACTTTGTGCCTAAAAATTTTTGTCGAAAGTACCAGAAGGAAGCGTGGGGGACCCGCCAAAATATATACCGATATGATCAGAATCACGAGCTGAGTCGATTAAGCCATGTCCGTCTGTCCGTCCGTCCGTCTGTGTGAACGCAAACTAGTCCCTCAGTTTTTGAGATATCTGAATGAAATTTGGAATACAGGTAGGTTGTTATATGCAGCTGATCATTTGTCGGAATCGGCCGAATCGAACCACTATAACATATAGAAAACAACCGATTATTCAGATATACATATATGAAAATTTTGGGGTGTAATTTCTGCATAGCTTCCCCATTTAAACAGCTAAGGACATGAAACTTTGAAGTATTTGTACCCATATTGGCCTAAACATAATAATAATATAATACAATGGCGCTATTATAACTCTGACGAGTTTTATGGCCGAGCTTCTCTCCCAATTCGAGGTGTGCTCCTTTTTGTTTTTTCCTACTAATTGGGTGGACCTACAGTTTTATGCCGGCTCCGAACGGCGAATGCATTATTTGTGAGAAGCTTTTTCATGGCAGAAATACTCTCGGAGGGTATGCCGCCCACTGCCGAGAGGTGACCGCTGCTCTTAAAAAACCCAATAATTGGATTTTTACTAATTAGAAAAATTTTTTGGTGTTTGCTCGGGCTGGGATTTGAACCCGAGACCTCTGGCATAGCAGGCGAGCACTCTACCCACTGCACCACAGCGGCCACTAAACAAGGCGGCCTAAACAAGGTTACCGAAAATTGTCAAGATCGGACCACTATAACATATAGTTCCCCTACAACCGATTGTTCAGATATGGACATTTTGGGGTATAACTTCTCAATTTTAGCAGATAATGACATGAAACTTTGAAGTATTTTTACCGATATCGGCCCAAATAGAGTTACCGAAAATTGTCAAGATCGGACCGTTATAACATATAGCTCCCATACAACCGATTGTTCAGATGTACACATTTTGTCGTATAACTCCTCCATTTAAATAGCTCAGACACCATTTTTTCTAATAAATCCATAAATAACCTACACAATTGAAATTATAAATTATACGTACTAAATCAGGCTATGTACATACATGCATAGGTAACTTTTTATTTCCCCACTCATGAAAGGTATGAAGTCTTCGGTACGGCCGAAGGCAGCCGCGCTTTTACTTGTTTGGATTAACTAAGGGAATATTTATAGTATTTTTTTCACCAACTACAAACGATGTACGTGGAGCCCAATCCTTTTGTTTGTAGTGTAGGCTAATTGCTCGGCTGTCCCATTCGCTGAAATAGCATGGATACTTCGTATTTCCACCCTGAATACCACTTAAAATATTGAGTACCTTGAAGTCAGTTACAATTAGCCATACTGTCATATGATTCTTTAATATCGGTAGCGTAGGCCAGTGGGACTGATGGATATATGCCAGTGTTGTGTAAAAGCACAGCCTTCAAACCTTAAAAATTAAATGAAACTAGAATATGTAATTACATAATAAACATTTCAAGTGTACTTTTTGTTGAACCGTCGATGAATAGACGCCAATCTCTTGGGAAAAAATTTAAAGTAGGTAAACTGACCAGTTCTGACAAGTAACAAAGATCACACTCAGATCGCTCTATACTCAGTTTTGTGAAAGTTCATACCTACTTTGTATGCAAATATTAATCTATAAAAAAAAAACATTTTTAAAACACAAAAACAAAGGCTTACTCACTTTATGAAACACTACTACCGTAATTTTGAATCAATTTTAATTTACTTTTGCTTTTTGGAAAGCTGGTTTTACGTATTTTGTTATAAAGGTTTAAAACCCATTGTTTGTAACTTCAAAATCCAATAAAAACGCGCCGAAAACCAATATTTTTAGAAAAATTTAATTTTTTTTTGGAATAAAAGACCAAAACTTGGTCATTTTTAGGTCGATTTGCAAACTATTTTGCTTGTTTGAAAGGTAAAAGTAGCATCTTTCAAATTAAAAAAAAAAAATTTAATTCGATCAAGAAACAAGAAAATTATAGCATCTCGAAGTTGTAATTTCAATAATTTCAGAGTTGTATTATATTTGTACTCAAAAAATTTAAAAACGAAGTGATGGGGAAAAACCGCAAATGAGGTAGTGATTTATGGGCCATGATGAAACCAAAAAACCATGTGAGAGCCCCTGCATTTTTTTGGTGTAGCACAGTGAAATGAACCATGAAAGATTTTGTATTTGAGTAGTTAGGTTTTGTTTACAGCCGTTAAACGATTGAAAGTGAGTACCTACATATTTACATACATATATGTATATATGTAAAATTTGATGGAAATGTTTGGTGTGTACTCGGAACCAGCAAAAATTTTCATTACTCCACGGACTAGTCAAGACCTGTCGAGTACTCTACATTTAACATACATACATATGTATGTATGTATGTATATCTATGCTTATACCTATGTAAGTGCGTATCTGTTCTAATTCTCCCACAACAAAAAGTATGTACGTATGTAGCAGAGGCGGGCGCTTCATACAAGCCGAGAAGCCCGGCTTGCGTACATATTTTCGTTCATTTCATTTTACGAATTTCTTTAAAATCTGGTTATTTTACGTTTTAAATGTGTTTACTATTTAAGTTCTCAATAATATAGCCCCCACTGTAACATACGGTGCCTAAAAGTATTCTAAGAAAATAGCGCAAATACACCACCAATCCACCTCACCAAAGAACATAAATAGATTTACATTCTTTGACCTCACAATGTGTATTTTGTTTGCACAGCCAATCACAGCACAGTTAGCATGCTTTAACGTTTCCACACATTAGCTTTTACCTGGCTTTCAAAACAGAATAACATAGCTTGTTTTCTCGCTTTCTCTAAGGAGAAATCAATTGCTTATTTTCAGACTTAAATTGAAAAAAAAAAACTAGCAAAGCACTTTTTTTATTTTTCACATTAAATTTGTATGCGAATGTGAAGCTGGCTTCGGCATTCAGTATTCACAGCCATATGCATATTTGATTTGATTTTCGTTTGCATGTACATACATACTTATGCACGTAATTTCTTACATGTGCAGGTATACGCAAATATAAATATCAAATACCAGATTATAAAAGCGTTGATTGTGATATTTGGCGACTATTGGCAAAATATCAAGATAATTTTAAAAAGCGACGGAAATCAAAATCAAATAAAATTTCACGACTTTTGGTAATTGGACCTCAGTTTTTCAAACACTAAAGCACCCATTTTTTTAGATAATAAGCAAATACACTTGCTACTACTAAAATTTCCGTCGGTATAAGGAAACTAAAAATACCTCTGCGCTTTCGTGTGAGATTTCCCTATAAGTTTGGCGTCATCAATCAATTCAATTGAGTTCTTCCCAATTTATTCTAATAATTTCTCCTCTGCTTTTGTAGATAATTCTGATGGTAAAAAACTTGAATTTACTTTCGACTTAGCCAGGCTTGTTGATATGCTGACCAAAAGTAGCTACAGCTAAAATACCAAAAGTCAAAAACATATGTACCTACATAATATTCATTGTATATAAAAACTTAAAAATTCTTTGTCATTCTCATTTTCTCGATTTAATGCAATACATTTAGTTTCATATGTTATGAATATAAATATATATAATATGCAAACCGAATATAATCAAAGTAGAGCTCTAGATACCCGGGTATCGAGCAATTCGAACAGATCGTGTTTGTTTGAAGCCCGTTGTTCAAATTTCCGTACCAACATTCGAGCTTATACTCAGAGAAAAGGAATCAAAAATAAAATTTTTATTTTTATAATGCACGTTTTAAACTGTCATTTTTATTTAAAAAATTGAATTTGAAATTAAATGTGTTAAATTAATGTGTTATTAAATGTGTTTACGATTTAAAAAGAAATATTTTTTAAATTAAAAATTAAAATTAATGGAATAAAAGTGAAAGTTTTTGGTTCAAAATCTCATAGTGCTTAAAATAAAAATAAAGATTTTTAAATTTAAAAATGTATTGTATTTACATTATTTTTAAACACGTTTTTATATCTATCAAGAAAAAATATCTTAAGTTTAAAAATATTTATTTTTATTTTAAGCGCTATGAGATTTTGAATCAAAAACTTTCGTTTATATTCCATTAATTTTCATTTTTAATTTAAACATGTTTCTTTTTAAATCCTAAATATATTTTAATTTCAAAAATTCAATTTGTAATTTAAAAATTTTTCATTTTTAAAATAAAAATTACTTGGTTTAAATCGGGCATTATAAAAATAAAAATTTTATTTTTAATTCCTTTTCTCTGAGTGTACAAACAAAAAAATGTGTATCAGGAAAACAAAAAAAAAATAAACGAGAAAACACAAACTTCAAATACCCGAATTGTTCGAATGCCCGTACAAACATACGGGTAATAAGCAAACAAGGGAGTGTTCGAGAATTTGAAAAGCATTTATTCGGGCTACTCGAAAATGTTAAAAAAAAGCGAGAGCTCTAATCAAATTCAATAAGGGAACGCAATCAGACTTCTAGATAATACAGCAAAGAAAATTACATAAATGACTAATGGTTATGCTTCACACATAGGCTTGCCAAGACAATTTATGCTAGGTCCGCAACTGGTATGTAGCTCTTCAACCCACTTTCACGAACTTCGGAATTCCAACCACAGCGCATAAAACACACACATGCCTGTTCGCATATACCAGACATCATTATTAACCCTTTTAATGGCGTCTCGTCTGCTCCAATGCGTCACTCGCGTCTTCACGAGCGCACACACAAACACATTACCGCAAGCACACACACATGTTAATAATTATAGAACGAGTAACGGTATAATAATGGCGGCCATTGTCCGTGTCCAAACACAGCAACTCTGCCGCGAAATTATCCAACGATTCTCTTTTGTGCCGCTGTTCTGTCTTCCATTTGTCCAAACACATCAACTCGTCGCTGGCCAACTTTTGTTCATTATGTTTTGTTCTGGCATTCTTCGAACGCTCTGATTGGTCACTGGCGATAAGAATTGCT
The DNA here is from genome assembly GCA_960531455.1 of Urophora cardui. Lineage (NCBI taxonomy): Eukaryota > Metazoa > Arthropoda > Insecta > Diptera > Tephritidae > Urophora > Urophora cardui. The sequence continues at coordinate 2,659,397 of OY482670.1, forward strand.
GCACAAAGCGTGTTGTCCGAGCACCGACGACTTGGTGCCCCCCTCCTTTCCTCGTCGCCTTCTCACCGACAAACGAACAAAAGCAGCGGGTTGCTCAACTTCGTGTCTCCGTGTTTGGACGTCGACATTGACATTTGGCGAGCAAACCCTACGAATTTACAGCAACAAAAAGCTCTTGCCCCAGACTTTGAAACAGAAATCAGAGAAACAAGGCAACAACATGGAAAAAAAGAAAGCAAGAACAAGTGCGCCTGTGTGGCCTTGATTGTCAACAAACAAAACAACAACAAGAAACCATCAAAACACACTCTCGCGCTTTTCACTCGCTGAAGAGACAAGTAAAGTTTACTACACTCTTTCACAACCGAAATAGGGGAATGTTTTTGAGTTTTTTCTTGCTTAACTCTTTCTCAAAAGAGCAGAGAGTTTTACCCCTTTTTGAGCGAAAATATAAGAAAAAGGATATTTGAGTACGAGTGAAATGTGAGTGGGAGAGAAAAAGGATTTCAAATTGGAAATGGATGAGTTGAAGAGTAGAGAGTTTTTGTGTGCTCTTTGATGTTTTCCAGAATAAAAGTGAAAGTGTTGAAAATATATATGCATATAGGTACCTATACATATAAAGGGCTACATATATACCAACAAGTAATCTTGTACCGCACAGCTTAACGGCAGTGTCTGATTGAAGGGGTTAAACTCCACGCTCTTCCTCTCTCATTCTGTTATTTGATGTACTGCTTATTTTTAGTTTTATCGATTTTACGCACACACACATGAGCACTTTTGCGTTTTTTACTTTTTCTCTACGTTTCGGTTGTGCGGCTTGACTGCTTGACAGCTTTCGCCGCCATTTATTTTATGTGTGTGCTGGTGTTTCATTTGTGTGGCGGCTTCTCGTTCTTGCCGCTTATCTCAACCCGTTCACGCAACTCTTTCATGATTATTATATTAATTTTTGGTTCATTATTATGTGCGTGCTAAATGAAGAGGGCGGAGTTTGATCGATATAATGAGTAGATATGTAGGCATATAAAATTAAAAAATGGAGGATGAGTATGAAGATGGTGTTTTGGTGATGGCGTGTGTATTTTTATTCTAGAAAAGGAAAAACAGTAATTTAATAAAGGTATTGTTGTTCCTGTATATTTTTGTTTACCATTACGGTATATTTTCAATTGTTTACATTTTCATGTTTCTTATATATGTATTTATGTCTCCAAATTTTGTTTACATTGTTCATTTTTTCCAATGTTACCTGTTCCATATTTTTTGTTGATTTTCTAGTCAGTCGATTAAAACAAGGAATTTGTGTAAGTTTCGCTTCTCTGTTTATGTTTATATTTAAGCATATGTATCAATACATATATGTATATAAATGTAATCATTGTGTTTGTTTTTCCAGTCCTGATGATGATCTCAGGCTGAGATCGAAATATTGACAAATAAAAATCAAAATTAAAAATTGTTTTTAATTTAATTTGTGGCCTGGAGCTCAATAAGGAAAATATATGTAATTTAATAAAGATATCATGAGTACAGTAATAAAATTATAGATATCGGTTAAAGCTTTTGTAGCATATCTTATGCTCCCAATAGTTGAGTGCCCGAAGTAGGTATGTACTTAGGTATGTAGGTATCTGCTGCCAGTTTGAGAGTTAAATGCGTTATTTTCATCAAACAGTCAAAAGAGTCCTGGGCCTGCATTCCTGCTTTACATCCAAGATTACTAGTAAGCAGTATATGTATATTCCTTCGCTCAGCTTTTCCATGTGTTTGCTTGGGAGCGAGGCTTCCAGAGAACGATACACATCCAATAGCGAATAAAAGCAGATATTAGTCTTCCATCAACATGGTCCATGAATGTGCTGGCTTATGAGAAATGCTGCTGCATTTATGTATGTACATATGTATGTATGTACATATGTAACTTTCCAGTGAGTATATACCACAAACAGCACAAATTTACTACTGGGATACTGCTGGTGATATGCATATCTAGATAAATATGAAATAATTACTAACCGCTGGATGATTGATGGGGTAAGGCGAAATAGTAAAACTACACATACATACATATGTATGTATGTACATACATATGTATTATAGCTACACATTATGCATTATGATTTGGGTCAAAAACTCTTTCCTTTTTGCCTCCTTCATCCTTTACATACCAAAACTGTTGAGTGCGCCCACAGAGCTATTGTTGTTGCTGCTGACGAAAATGATAGATATTGAATAACGAAAAAAGATGAAGGATTATGTGCATGTTGCGAAAACTCCTTCACAATGTTTTCTATGGAGCAAAAAGGAATAGCAAAGGAGAAAAAAAGTATCTAAGTAAGTATATGTATTTTCTAATGGAATTTAAATGAAAACAGCTCAAGCAAAAAATCAAACAGTGAGGAAATGCTGAATGAATGGTTTCACATGATGATGAATGAGTTTTGGGAAATTGAGTATTTGTATCAGTTTTCTAGTATGAATGCCTTGTTGAGTTTGTTATATTTTCGGTAGGTATGTAAATTCGATATACGAAATGACCAGAATGAATGCGGAACACAACACACAGATGCATATGCATGTATGTATGTAGGTATGTGTGTTAATTTTGCAAGACGCGTGTAATTCAGCGAACTCATAAATCCCATCGGAATGATGGCGAGCATATCTATTATTTCATTAGCGATTGTGCCCAAAAGATTTCAAATGTATGAAAAAATATGTACTATGTAAATGTATATGTATATGTATGTATATTACCTTTCTAGCTACTCAAAAAGCGGCGAAGCACCAAAAAAATCCGCCACTGTGTGATCTGTAATAGATGTTGCTTCATGGAAAGGGGAAGGGAGTTGATTGCTCAATCGGTCAAGCAAAAGTTTTGTAACCACTGACAGTTAACACTATATTGATTTTAATGGTGAAAGAAATGCTTGCTAAAACTTACGTATGTAGGTAATTGGGAATGGTGATTAGCATTGCTTGGAACTGGTGGAAAATCTCTTTATAAAATGAACAAAAAAAAATACATTCACAAATACCAATGTATGCATGTACGACTGTTGTTGTGTGCATACATAAATTTATACTAAAATTAATAATTGACAACCATAGTACTCTGTATTAAGCGAAGAAAAATTCTCCCATATAAATTTTATATAAATTAGTGCGCTAATTAAGATCTTGCCAAACCAATTATTTTTTTCTAAACAGAGCAACAGCAACAACAAGCATGCCAAGTTAGAAAAATCTTAGAAACACGCAGAGTTAAAAAAAAAAATAATAAAAACATACATAAATTTATTTGGAATAAATTGTTTGTTGCCTTTGACTATTTTGTGGTTGAACGTTTCCACTACTTCCCACATAATTCACTTTTCGAATTATGCACATACTAATGCTGATAAATTTAACTCTAATTGAATAATTTATGTATCTATTTATGTAATGTTATGTAAAGCAGATGAGTGACAAAAGAAAATGCGTGCGAGCAAATGAAAACAAGAAAGAAGAAGAAGATGAGGAAGTTAACACAGCATCCAAGAAAAGTTGGAAAGTATGGAGATAGATGTAAGTACATATGTATGTATGTATGTATGTATGTTCATTTGTGATAGTACTAATTGAGTTATAAGCAGACTAAATGACAGCTACAACAAAAGCAAATATCGTGTACCTATGTATGTAAATGGAAAAGCATGCAACCAAGCAAAGCGGCCAGCAAAGGCAAGACGAAGTGTGGAAAGTAAGGCTGAGAGTTTAGGGTGAATATTTTAATTATAATTCCTATTACATACATATGTACATATATACATATATAATACATATGTACATATATACATATATAATACATATGTACATATAAGAGTAAAACATGCCTCTATTTACATACATTTTTACTTCTCTCTTAATGTACATAGGTACATATGTATTCCCATAAGCACGTGAGCGTGTAGCCCGCATTCCGCCATCGTTTCTCAGCTCCTCCGCTGTCAATTCAACTAATAAGTTTAACAAATCAACAATTTAATTGAAAGAAATTTATATGCTGGGAAAATATGCTGATATGCTGTTGCTTGCTTTACTGCCTTAAAATTACTACTCTTTCCCATTGGTTGTGGAATTTTTTCTCATGTTTTTAATAAAAAAAAAATTAAAAGAAAACGCGCAACACAAAAGACAGCCAATTGAAGCCGTTACTGCTAGAGCGGTTAATGACCGTTTTGATGACAATAACGATAGGTATGAATGTACATACATACGCACATATTTAGAGTAAGTTCGGTAAATATGGCCCACCCTTAACTTTTTTGTGAATAAAAACATAAATTCAAACTTATTCAATTCATTTTATATTTTGAAATGCTTAGAAAATATTACGAATTCAGTTTTCAATAAGGAACAGCCAAGAAAATAATATTAACAAAATATATTATTAAAAAACTTAAAGAACTTCAATTTTGCACATACGAAAAATGTGTCGATAATATGGACCACACCGTGTTAAATATGGACTATGGTGGTCCATATTAAACTCAATTTATGGGAAATACTCTTTTTTATTTCCTGAACAGAGTTCATGTGCCCACATTGCGCATACCACACACTGCATCCATGCTTCTCCTTTTGTAGCAGATCAAAGAAAATCGCAACATTTTCGCTATAAAATCCTTTTGCTTGAGCTACAGATGTACTGGTCGGTTGACGGAATGATATTGACGGGTGGCGTTTAAGAAACAAACGCAACCAATATCTTCCTGCTGTTTCCTTCGCGATAGAAAAAGGGTTAGGTACATTGTTTTTTACCGCCAATTGAAATGCTAGGGACCTTATGTCATTCCTGGTTAACCCGAACAATTTCCCCTCCATGAGCAATATATATTCCACAAGAGAACTTTCTAGCTCTGAAGGGAAAACTGGTTTCCTACCATACTTAGCCTTCACAACTTCATAAACAGGTTGTTTATTATCATCAAATAATCTCCACAATGTGGTTTAAGTACGTTGTATTCTTTTGATGCCCTCAAGAACCCCATCTTCTTCGTTTTCTCAGCCGATTGCCCCAATCATGTTCTCCTTGCGCCACATCTGTCGTTTTTTGGAATCTTGAGTCGACTTAGAAGCCATTTCAATTCGTAAAAAGTAAAGAAGTAATATTACTCAACTTAATAAAAAAAAACAGTAGTCAAATATGGACCACTGGTCCATATTATCAATATCGTTATGGGCCATATTGTCCGCACTACGTAATTTTCAAAAGTTTTTAATTTTTTTATACATTTCGAGTTATTCATTAAAAATTAATTCCACTTCCAGAAATATATTGTATAGCATTATACCTTTAATGTTATAACACATATTTTTCAGTTAAAATTAAGACGAAAATTACTTACGAAAACACACAAAAAATGTCTAAAGATATCGCGAAGAACGTATTTTGTACTGTACTGTGCACATCTGCTTCACCACAATGATCAAAGAACACAGAGTTGCGCTGTGATGAAATATTAACGAAATGAAGTCACCACGTGTATTCTTGGACTTGCAGTTCAGAAGATATGGAAGTGGGCCATATTATACACATGGGCCATATATACCGCACTTGCTCTAGGTATTTACATATGTATATGGATGGAAATATACATACATAGATACCGAACATCGGTTGTATGTATGATTTCTATCAAACGGCAAGCCACTTTTTTCCACTTATAAAGCACAAAAGCATATTTTATGAATGAATGAAAAATGTTTAAAAGACTTCTGTGAAAATGCACTTGCGTGCTTTATGCAAGTAAATATACGAGTCGTGCAGTAAATACGTAATGACACCTTATTTAATACCTACTCAAAAAAAAAAAATTTAAAAAAAAAATGTGAAGCTCCCCAAACAACACGAAAAAGCGGCGATAACAATGACGCCTGGTTGAGTCTTTTATTAGTGCTATTATATTCATAAAAGTGTAATATTCCACAATACACAATTTTAGTGATGTTTTTTGCTTTAAAAAAAGCGGAACATTTTGGCAGCGAATCTTTTGTATGAAAATTAATAAGCAAAAAAATATAAAAAAAATTGGTACATTTTCGTTGAAACATTTCAGATGAGTGTATTTTTCTTCAATGCTTAAACTTGACTTCATTTACAAGTGTATCGGCATGTATATATAAATATGTATATATCAGCGGCGGTGCTAGCATAAATTGGCTGGCTGGGTAAGCCTACATATGTACGAAGCTTTGCTATTAGCCATTTATGTAATTTTCTTTGCTGTTTTATCTGAAAGTCTGATTGCGTCTACAAAAGCGGAGCAGAAGTTATTATTAGCATCATTTGGGAACAGTTAAATTGAATTGATCCGAAATTAATGAATGAATTTAATCTCACAGGTGTATTTTTAGTTTCCATATATCGACGGCAACCCAAAAAACATCGGACCAAAAAATCTCAAACCTTTGGAAAACCTTAATTCTCAATTTGCTAATAAAGATTTTCTCGAAAATTTCACCAACGTTTGAGCAAAATGTTCCTTTTCGTTTGAGAACGCTATCAAGGGAAATTTGAGGTGCATTTGATAACAAACGTTTGAGGTTTGAGAACAACGTTGGTTCTCAAATGCATCTCAAATTGAGAATTAACAAAAATGTTTATGGGGAATTTCACTAGTACCAAGTTGCTTATAACATCGCTCTAAAAAAATACCTAACCAAATGGGTGCTTTATCTTAACTTTGAAACAGTGTTTGAAAAACTGAAGTCGAATTAGGCAAAGTCGTGTAATGTTTGATTTTTTTTTTTGATTTTGATTTGCTACTTATTTTCAATTTGATTCTGAAAATAAGCAATTAACTTCTCCTTATGTTATTCTGTGTTGAAAGCCTCATAGAAGCCAATGTGCGGAAACGTTAAAACATGCGCACTAGCCAAGGTTGTGCTATGATTGTCTGAGCAAACATAATACACATGACTGTTGTTGGTGGGCTAAAGCGCCATCAGAACAAACACATTTCAAGTGTAAAATATGTAATCAGATTTTAAAAAGATGCTAAAATGAAATGAACGAAAATATTTAGACAAACCGGGCTTTTCGGCTTGTAAGAAGCGTCCTCCATACATAAAATTTAACTTAGCTTTAACTCAATTTGCCCCTTTCTTTTGTGTTGTGGTTGGTGCTTTTGTCAAAGAAAATTATTAGAGCATCCGGTTTGAATACAACCAATGAGCTCAGCTAAATTTATGAATATGTTTCAGCGTTTACTAGAAAATGGCTGCTCATCTGTGGGTACATGCATACATACATACGTACATATGTATGTGCATTCAACAACCATGTGCGTCTTGAATATGGACGGGAGAATTGATATTGTTCAAACTTGAGATCATGCAGAGGATCGTGACAAAACAGCGGATTTCCGGTTTACACTTAATCAATATACAAATGTACTAAATAGACAGTTTGAATATGAGAGTACATATATACACTTCTTTATGAAATGGTAGCGCTCTCTTTTTTAAAAAATATAACACAAAGAAAATGATGTGACTTAAGCAAAAGATCCCGCTGGTGTTTTACTTTAAGAATGAAATTCATGTAGTTCTTGCTTTTTATTGTTTTTTGTATAGGCAAAAAGTTCCGCTAAAGTTTAGAGATTCCTAGCTGTAGTAGCAATAGGTACTTAACCAACAAACACTGAGATTAGATATCGATTTGAGAATGACTCTCAAATCTCTAATATTAAAGGACTACACGAGAAAGTGCCGAGCATCTCAGCGTTCTCAAACAAAAAGAGACACTGATTCTCAAATCGAGAAATTTATATTTCTCTAATCGGAATCTAATGTAGTTCTTTAATGTAATTTTAATGAGAAGTTGCAAATACTTCGCCTCTAATCAGCTTCCAACTGAACTCTAGTATACTTTTCTATCTTTCGCTTTCGACCAATTTCCACTGGGTAGACTCGTGTTTGCTGGGTAGACCCGACTACAAATAGAATGATATATATGTAATCCATCCTTCTAAGTATGTTGCGATCGCCGAAGTTCCTCAATATCCCACAAAAATATCTTTCCCAAAAACAAAAAAAAACAGTGCATCGATCCATTTAGTATGTAAATATCACTCAGTTCATCAATTCACATCAGTTCCGTGCTAACTTAGAACTCCAAAGTCATTGAGCACAATTAGGAAAAATGAATTTTCACAGCTTCAATATACATAAATACGTATTGCATTAAGCATTTTTCTTTCAATGAAACCAATAAAATTACTACAAACAAATGTAAACTTTCTGCGCCCACATTTTGTTTTTCTCATTTATTTAAGCGCGCACAGATGCCAAAAAAATAAGAAAAAAAGAAAATTTAATGCAATTCCAAATGCATTGCCATTGAAAAGCGTAACTAACAAACACCCAGGCTAATCAACGACACACGCAGCGCATTATCAAATAGTTTTACAAAAAAAGAAAAATACATAATGGAATAGTTAGAAGCGACTAGCAGCGCAGATTAATGAATGAATAAATGAATGAATGAAGTGCAGGCGTCATGACGCTTCCGTCAGTCAGAGTGTGGTGATATTGAACACTGATAAGATGATTAAAGTGAACTAGTATCGCCGGTGGTCGAAATTCGACCAAGCAATTTATTTTTTCAACTTTGTATTGGTACAAAAATTATTCCTTTTCGCGGAGATAGGCAACACTTTCCAAATTCCAGTTGTACCGCAACACTGATTTGCCCTTTTGATCACGGTCCGACGCGAAATCATGGTCAAAATCAAGGCAGATCTAGGAAGGTAGGCCCGCTTTAAATTAAAGCGACTCTTCAACTGTGTTTACGATATTTGTAAACACGTTTACGATATCTATTTATCTTAACTAAAAATTTTATTTATTAATTATAAAGAAATTAAATAATTTATAGAAAAAATTATATGCCTGTGCACTGCTCCTGACTCATACGAACACATCCATATCAATTTTATGTGGATATGAGTATGTTAAATGTGCTAAACAGCCTGGCAATTGTTTGTATGGGAACAATGTTAGCCTATTAATATATAGATAATATATAGATAGTGGGCACATTTGCCAACGAAGCAAAAACGAAGTAAATCAAAAATGGTACAAAACTAAAAACTTTATTTATTATAAAGAAATTAAATAATTTATAGAAAAAATTATATGCCTATGCACTGCTCCTCACTCATACGAACACATCCATATCAATTTTATGCGGATATGAGTATGTTAAATGTGCAAAACAGCCTGGCAATTGTTTGTATGGGAAAAATGTTAGCCTATTAATATATAGATATTTATTTACTATTAAGTAGATATGTAGATACATATTTACATACATATGTATACAGCACTTTCCCAGACTATCACGCGAATTGATTGAATTGCTAACGCATGCGGCTACTTTGCTTTTGATGTGACTGGTTGGTTGGCTGTTGTTCGGTCAATGGTTGGTCAATGTGAAAAGTTATTTCACAGCTTAAGTGTAAGCGTACATTTTTAGTAAAAAAAACAAAGTCTGAGTTTTATCAGTTTTTTTCTGTTGTAACAATTAAAGAGTTTTGAGTTTGACCAATAGCCATGTATGTAAATCTCTCTTCGCACAGTTAACAAAAATACAATCACGCTTACGTGTCATAATTCGCTTAACTCAGGTTGCTTGTGATCTTTAAGTGTGTAAAAAATACTGATCTTCATCTCTGGATCTCTATCACAATGCCAATGTTTAAATGCCGTTTGTTTGCTACACTTTCAAACAGCATTAAGCAATAAAGCTTCATATGCCTTCTTCATAGTTAATCCACCACCTTCCGCAAACACAAAAATCACATTTTGATTTATGGCTTCAATTAACCCGAAACCGCATATGATTAAGGCAAACACATTAAATGAACTCCAGCCTCCAAGTCTCCAAGTCAATTTCATCCAACAAAATCAAACAATTTAGCGCCAGATGGTGAATAATGAACCAAGCGCTGCTGGCAAGATCGCTTGATCGTGATTGAAAGGGCACAGGCACTGACTGACTTAATTAAAGAAAATGAAATGGAAGCGCGAAACGCCCAACAAAAAAAAATTAGACAGAGCGAACTTCTAAAGTTACAAATTGGGGTCGCGCGAAGACAACAAAAACAACAACACTTTAACACAACCTTTGCTGCTTTCGTATGAAAATAATCGCGAACATGAACTTAATTGATGTTGAATGAACACAAATGGCGCACAAAACATTAAAAACACATGAAAACGAAGAAGAAATGAAAGGGGGCATAGAAGGGGGAAATGTGATATGCGCAATACGTGCCAAACAAGCGTAGATGAAGCAATGAAGCTGAAAAAAATCTGTGCCACAGCGAGAAATTAACCCATCAACACATGTCGCACGCGCCACAGAGAAGAAGCAGCAAAGCATAGGAGGAGGATCAGCGCGATGTCGAACACGAACCGCACACACAGCCTCTCGCACACAGCGAAAAAGGGATAAATGATTTTATTTACTTATAATGTTGTTGGTTAAATAAACAAATAAATTAAGGGTTACAAAAGTATTTTGCTAAGTATTTTGGGTCGGTCGGAAGTTGAACGCGAATGCACGTATGACGCAAGCACGGCGAGACCGGAGCAAAGGAGGCACCAACAAGCAGCCGTAAGCAGTTGGCAGCATTAACGATAAGATTATAGGTTCACAGAGGCAATCACAAAACAACAACAACAACAACAAAGAGTATAAGTGAAATAAAAATGAAACGAAGAAAATAAAAAACGAAGCCGAAAGAAATAAAACCCAACATCATTTGCTTTATAAAAAACGAAAAAGGCGTTTGTGTTTGTTTGAAGAGAAAAGAGGAAAGAGTAAAAGCAAGGGTAAGGAACAAAGTCGACAACAACAACACTTTTTTGTCTGGTTAAGTGCATAAGCGATCTTAGGCAGCGATAATCACAAATAAAAAACACAAAAACAACAAAACAAAAGTGGAAGGGTGATGAAATTGAGGTGTTGAGGTACAAAGGAAGCAAAAAAAGAAAGAAAAGAATACTCAGCCCCGGTCGGGTTAAATGGAAACGTAAACGCGTATTTAATGATAAGATTGCCACGCCACGTCAGTGTAGCCAAATTTAGGGTTAATTTACGAGCGCAGCCGCACCTCCTCCTGTCTGCGCCGCTAGAGCAAGTTGAGTTCAAATGTGTCGATGATGCCGGAATGCCGGAGAGTGGGGAGCGACGTTTGTGTGTATTTATGGTGCAAGAAAGGGTATATGTACATACAATTGTTTGTTGAACATTTCATTTTGTTGCACATTTGTTGTTGCATTTGTAGAATTTAAATTATTATGTGCGCGGCTTGTCATTGTTGTGGCACGTCGACTTAAGTAGCTTCTTGTTGTACTCTGTCTCGTCGCGCGCTGCTGATTGTCAATGAAGATATAAAAGAGTTGTGTGGCCGCCCCATAATTTATTCCGAGACTCCAAGCAAGAGGGCGACGCTGGAGAGGAGAGACATTGGGGTCGGTCTGCTTCATGCCGCCAGCGCTTGTTGTTGTTGTTGGCTACAAAGTGTTTATGTTTTGTGTGCATTTGTTTCAGAATACAATTTATGCGCGATCATGTGGGCTGATGTGGCAAGTGGCAAGTAACACGATCAAGTGTCTGATTATCTTTGTGGCATTTACATATTTACGAGATTGTATGTACATATGTGATGGTGTATGTGCAGTGATGATCGGTTATGGGGCTTGCATCAAATAACCCTAGGGGTTAAATGGCATATTAAAGATGTCACTCGCGTGTCAAATTAATCAAACAAAATGATCAGTATGCGCTGGAATTTGTGAATTTGATGGGCAGCCGGCAATACTTCACGTGTGTTCCGATCACTCAAATCGTTGGCGGGTTTCGAAGAAGTTTTTGTTAATGGTGTGAGGTATTTTTCTGCGTGTAGCGAAGGTATGGAACAATCGCTATGTTGTCTGCTTCTTGAGCAATGAGACGGACCTTAACTCTCACTTATGCAATTATATCTGGAGAGACAGATGATGATAGAGAGAGAGGGAGCTAAATCGTGTGATGGAACTTAAGAGTTGCCTCTTAGAGGGACTTTAAGTCCTTGTATTAATGTCTTCTGAATCACCAGCATATCCATTATGATACAATTCGCTGCAAACCCCATAAACCACACTACTCTGGAAAAAAGCCTGCACATTTCCTTACAAGCAAAGTGCATACTTACATATGTATGTATGTACATATCGTCACCTGATCACGAAATATCTGAAGAACGATTCGGTTCAAAATTTCATACATTCATATTAAGAGAAACTCTAAAATCTCGAAAAAAGTAACACAATTTTCAGAATTAAAACAAAACAACCAAATGCTAATTGGACATACGCCAATATTTACAAAATAGTTTATGATCCTGGTAAGGATAAATCATTTGTGGCCGGAGTTGTTACTTTTATTTATTGCTTACTATTGACTCTTTGCTTGGCATAAACAAAAACAAATGTAAATAAAGAAAAACAACGAGCAAAAACGCTTCTTCCACATTTTAAATAACCACAAAATTCACATCTGGTTGTTAAAGGATTTCAGCGGCGCATCAAAGGGAATACGCAGGCGCGGCGCACTTTTTTTTCTTTTTTTCAAAAAGGATGTTTTAAATTACATAAAGAGTTTACCTTGACTATTTGATGAGAAATGAGAATGAATAACTACAAGAAACAAAAAAGAAACAAATTGTTAAATACATATTAGTAAAATGATGATAAGAGAAGGTCAAATAGACAAGAAACCAGCCGAACAGCCAAACAACCAAACAAGCGAAAAGTTGCAGCGACGAAAGGATAAACATCCTTTTTTTGAGTCGCGTTGTGTGCGATCTAAAGACTGTAGTACTAGAGTACACATATTTGTTTGTTTTTTTGTTCGTATATAAATAAATGTACATAATTAAACAAAAATTTGCTATTAGTTTTCTTTACTTTTCTATTATTTGGTTTGTGTTTCCATTGAGTTGCTCGTTGTGTGGTTATGATTTGTGGTTATATAATGTTGCATGTGGCATGTTACCAATGTTTTTCTGTGTTTTTTTTTTGTTAATTTTATTTTATTTTTTTCTTTGTTTGCGTGTAAAAATGTTAGGTTAGCTTATCGTTCGCTACGTTTGTTCACTTTGATTTATTTAGGATACTTCAAAAAATACTTTTTTTCTTTCTCTTCAATACTTTTTTTCTTTGCCTTCCTTTTCTATGATTTTCATATATTCTACGCCGCTGTATTGAGTTTTTGATAAGCAAGTTTATTTAGACACATTCAATAAGAATTGTTTCACGGCGGTCTTTCCTCTTTCAACTCTGTCTTTGTATAGCCATTGTTAGGCAAATCATTTCTTTTAGTCGGCTTGATTGAAACGATTTTTCGTTGTTTACCCATACTATAATTATAAAAAAGTGTGATTGTTTTTATTGTTTACTACCCTGCAGTAAAAATCCGCAATGAATCCTTGATGAATCACTGATACAATTCACCTATGACGAGGAGGCATCAGTGAATACTTTCATATAAAGACTGATGAATTTTTCATATAAATGGTTTGCTTTCCTCAGAAAAAAAAACAAGAACAAATAAAAATATACTGAGTTATGACGAAAGTGATGAATATTCAACAAAGAATCATCACTGATCCCTCAGCAGTGAAACAAATTTACTGCAGGGTATAACTATTTTTTTAATTGTGTGAATTTTATTATTATATTTTGTTACATGTTTTTGGTTGATACCGATATGGTCCTGCCAGCCATCATTAAACGTTTTTCAGCAAAATTCTAACACATCTACACATTTTCAATGAAACTCAAATACATACATACATAGGTACATAGCTTTTTTCTCTTATAATCATATTTGCTTTTCTCTGAACGTGTAAAGAGAGAGAGAGAGACCTCACACATACAAGAAAGATACGGGTAAAATCTGTACTGCTCCACTCATAAATACCATAAAATTTACCGTTAGTTACCCGAATACTACCAGGTGTTTTACCCACCGTTGCTTACTATAGGGGATATGTATACGCACATATGTACATAATGACTTGGGTTTAATTTAAGTCTTCGTAACCACGCGACCCGACTGTGATTTAACCATAACACTCCATGCCGCAGCTGTAATATTCCTGGAGCAGAGAAGATGATGGAGCACCTGCTATGCAAGTGCCCCTCGCATTACCAAGACAGAATGAAATTTCTCGGCAATCTCTCGGAGCTCAAGGACGTTAGGCCTTCTTAGATACCTAAACCCAACCTGATTGATATGACTTGTCCAACTTCCGATTTGATATTCTCCTTTACTCTATTTTCTAGTTGTTAGTCACGAGTCGTGGTGTCAAAACGGCGCCTCGGCGCTAATTGGAGTCAGTGCGACTCGCCACTTTCACCAACCAGCCAAGTCTTCGAATGCATTAATTTGTTGTTGGGGTAAATGTTTGCGTCAAAGTCTTGGCATTGAAGAGGTAGCAGTAAGATCAGCAATAAGCGGAGTCACATCTGTGAATCATGACTTAGATTCTAATGCCTGAAATTCATTTAAGCTCTACCAGTTTATAAAAACTAGTACTCTATATTTAATGCGCAAAAATCATTACTTACATACCCCTGGATATCATTTTATTGTTCCACGTTTTATTACGTTCTTGGGAATTTTCAATGATTCTCTCAACAAACAAATCCTCAAAAAAGGGCAGAAATTTCCTATTGTTAATTCCACGAAACTCTAAATCAATTGATTAAAAAATCGTTTCTTCACAAATCAGGCAACAAAAGGATAAATAACAAGTAAGGAAGCCTAAGTTCGAGTGGAATCGAACATTAGATACTCAGCTGTATGCTTTCATTGTTTGTTTGCGTTTGATGGAAACACGGTTTACTTTATATAAAGTGCCGCATAAAGTGGGCTTAGCCATGCCCATTTTCAAAATTTTTATCAGTCATCCAACTAAGGAGGCGGTGCCACGCCCATTTTCCAAAATTTGTCTATTTTATGTTTCCGGTCTATTGTGGAACTCATGCCACAAAATTTCTATGAATTATCTCTATATTTGACATAGATATCGCTTAAAATGTTTTTATTAGGCCACTTTATAACACACATATATAAAAGTGGGCGTGGCCGTCAACCGATATTGGAAATTTTTCGTCCAAACATTTGCCAAATTAAGTATATCACGCGTACCAAATTTCATCGATATATCTTCAACGGTTTCTGAGTTATGACTCATAAAACATGCAATGTTTGCCCCTTAATAAGTGGGCGTGGCACCGCCTATTTTCCAAAAGTTTTGTGTCTTTTGTTTTATGTCCATAGTTGGACTCATGCGACAAAATTTCAATGATAGATCTTTATATTTGACAGAGATATGGCTTAAAATGTTTTTATTAGGCCACTTTATAATACACATATATAAAAGTGGGCGTGACCGTCAACCGATTTTAACTATTTTCCGTCCAAACGTTTTCCTAAGTAAGTAAATCACGCGTACCAAATTTCATCGATATATCTTCAATGGTTTCTGAGTTATGACTCATACAACTTTCAATGTTTGCCCCTTAATAAGTGGGCGTGGCACCGCCCATTTTCCAAAATTTCATCAAATTTCTTCCTAGGGGCCTGAGCTCAACACGTGGGTAAAATTTCATTGCTCCAGCTATATTAGTGACTGAGATACCAAATTTCCGATTTTTTCTATATAGGAAAAGTGGGCGTGGTCATGGCCCGATTTCGCCCATTTTCAATACCAACCGTCCCAGTGTCGATACCAATTTGCATTTCAAATTTCATAAAAATATCTTAATTTTTGCGCAAGTTAGAGTATTTACAGACGGACAGACGGACAGACGGACGGACGGACGGACATGGCTCAATCGATTTCTCTTTTCACCCTGATCATTTTGATATATATAAGTCTATATCTATCTCGATTATTTCATTCTGTTACAATCCACCGTTATGTGATTAAAACTATAATACTCTGTGTACTAGTACAGCTGAGTATAAAAACTGAAACAAGTTAGTCAACTACAGCTGTACATACGTACATACGTACATCAGAGGTAATTGTGAAAAGAAAATGATCTTGAATTATCTACGCAACTGCAATTAAATAACAAATGTGTCTTGTTTCTTCTTCCTTAGCAATTTGTTGCGTAGTGCGCAGTCGTAAAGGTAGACATTTTGCTCATTTATATGTATATGCTCTGAAAAAAAAAACTTTGTAAATCTAAAGACTTTCGCTGTTAAATCAACTACTTTCCGCAGTTGAAATGTGCCCAACAACGCTCCGTTGTTGTTTCAAAGGTGCGAGCGTTGTTGATTTAAGTCAATAACGGAGATTGTTCGAAAAAATTTTCACCTAAAAATAAATTTTTGTTTGCATTTTACTCTTCATCTTCTCTCCACCCAGGTCCCAACTGCAAATATGTATGTAGCCTCCGCTTGTTCTCCTATTCTTCTCTCCTTCTTATCATTCACTGGTTGCTATCTTTATTTCTTATTCTGATTTTTCTTCTTTGTTTTATATTTTCCTCCGGATTCGAACCATGACATCAACCTGAAATTCTATTCAATCATCACATAGTGGAACATTCAACATTATATTGAATTGTAGTAACCTATTTATACTTCCATTTCCTAAAAAGGAATCCATGAATTATTTGAATCATTGTAAAAACAAAATTTAAAAAAATTTGTTCTCATTAGTTTTGTTTACAACGGAAACTGTTGGGTCAAATACTGTTGCCTTTAAATCAACAACGGTGAGAAAATTGTTGCTAAAAATAAACTTTTTTTTGGATTTTTCTCTTAATCTTCTCTCCATCATTATTTTTTTGTTGGTTTTCTCACAAAAAAATATTTTCTCACAAAAAATTGTTTAAAGGCAAGCAAGTTTTTGAATCAACAACGCCCGTTTTTGAATAAATTGTTGGATCAAAAACTTTGCTGTAAAAACAAATACTTTTGCTGTTGAATCAAAGACGGAGATTCAACAGCCGAAAGTTGTTGGTTTAACTACGGGTATTTTTTTCAGAGTGTAGATATGCTTATAAAAGAGGTTTGCTGTGGTTGCAGTACATATGTATGTATGTACACTTATATACATACATACATATATGTATACTATAAATTTATGGCATGATGCAACCCTATTCTATTCAATTGGTTTCGAACACTTTGGTAAATATTTTCGATGCCAGCTGTCGCGTACACACACCTCTTTTCTAACAACATTTTCAATTTCAACTTGAACTTCAACTCAAAAAACGTACCTAAGCGAATAAAGTGAAAAATGAAAGTAAATGTGCTTATGATGAATTTTTTTCTTCACTTCACTTTCCTTTTTTTTTTTTCAAAAAACATGCCACGCAATTTGTTAATACTTTAATTTTGTCCATGTGCCTCGCACACTTTCTTAAAAAATTATATACTTTGCTAACTATTTTTAACTACTTATGTACATATGTATGTATGTATTTCTAGTATTTCTTTTTGCCTTGAATGTCATAATTTTTGACAACAACTCAAACACATGTTAACACTGTCATCTTCAAACGCTTGTGAATGATAAGAAAAAGAAAAATTAACCTTTTTTGTTGATCAATTAGGTATTGCTTTGTATTGCCTCATGTTAACTTACACTTTTATTTCGTCTTGTTATCCTTTCTATTTATAGATATAGTTTTTTTTTATTTTATTTGGTGGTGTTTAAGAATACTTTCACTCAACCGAGTATCCAATTGCACGAGATATTCACAGATGGCAGTGAGAATTAAATACTAAAAAAACTTTCTGGGTAGCTCATTTTTTGTAATTTTCTCCAGTTAAAGCACGTTAACAAATTTTTATTGGCTAACATAATAAACAAATTAACCTGTTCTTTTTAAATGCTATGCCACAATCGCTTCGTTAGCCAAAATCAAAAACATCCCAACGCCTATGAAAATTTCTGCAAACACGCGACAAAACAAATAAAACAAAGCAGTAACAATTGAAGGAGGATGATGAAATGATGAATGTAACCAAAGTGGGAATAGAGAGAGAACTACTAGAGTATTCATAAAAAAAAAAAAAATAAAGAGAAAGCGGCAGCAACTCCTCATCCACAACCAATAAACTGCAAATGCAATTGTGTTGTCGCACTAGATTGGCGAATAAAATTGGTTGTAAAATAAAAGCCTCGAATGAATGCGAAAAAAGCTGCAGTGCAATGGAAAATACGTATATTCATCTGTATGTACATATGTATGTAGATGAAAGGGCAGTGACGCGAAGGCGAAAAAAGACAATAAAATTGTGTCAAAAATTCATACAAAGCTAGCCCAAGAAACAAGGTATCTATAATACGTTTATTAGATAGTTGGCAGGAGGCATTTGCTTGATGCTTCATTCAGAATTTATGTTCGCCACGATAATTTCCTTCTTTCGCTCACTTTTCTATTCTACAAGCTTATTTTCAGTATGATTTCATTTACATTACCAAAATAAAATCTTACATACATATGTATTAGTGTCCGACCGAAGCTGGAATTTTAGGCCGAAGCCGAAGCCGTAGCCGAATATTCGGCATAATCCTTTATTCGGCCGAAAACCGAAGCCGAAGCCGAATACCAAAATAAGAAAAATATATACTTAAGTATGAGATTTTTTTTATTTCATAACTAGAGCTCGGATAATAGGTGAAAATCAAACGCTTAAAATTATGCTACGTAATGTTTGTGAGCACATCCAGTGGCAAGTTTAAGGGTGGGGTTCGTTCAGGTCTAAGCCAACGTGAATGCAATTGGATTTTTTGCTTACTAGAATGCCAGAAAAATAAATTATTAAGGTTTTTATGGGTTGCACGTGAAAAGTTGCAAAGAAAGCTACAATAAATAAATATAATAATAAAGAATAATAATAAATAAGGTATAATAAATAAATATATAATTATAAAGAATAAAGAAAAAAATTAAAAATTTGTAGTGACTCGCTTAAATTTGAGACAAAATCTTCGCACGTGAAGGAAAAGCAATTACAGTTTCAAACCAAATATATTTTGAATGAAAATGAGGCAAGTGCATATTAGCAAATGGAATATATAATACAGCTTTTTAATTTGTAGTGGTCTGACTTTAAACATTTGCATATTTTAGGTAAAAAAAAACTTGATTTGAACTTTCCTATTTTTTCTTATGACCATTTCAGGGTTTACAATTTTCCAATTGGATACTCGGCATAATTCCATATCTGTAAAAATGCAAATTTCTCTCGTGGTAAAAACGGTTCTGCATTTTTGTTTATGAGTTATTGGAACATTAACTATGCCATAATTTACTTACTTTTCCCAAATTTTATTTTCATTACAGCTAGTTTTGTTTTGCTTTCAAAAAGCTTGACGATGTACAAAAATATAAAATACAAAATGTGTTCTTCATACTTTTTTTCAGTAAAAATGTCAAAGAAACTAAATCCTTCTTTGGCTTTATTTCATCACACACCACTGTATGTTTATTCAAACTGCAAATTTGTGTAACATGATTAAGAACTTTTCTAATAAAATCTTCACCATACCAATATGCTACCCCTTTATATTTAAATTGTAATCCCGCCACTGAAAACAACCAAAATTTACAAAATGTAGCATTTTTTAAGCGCTTGATTTCACCTATTTTTCCGAGCTCTATTCTTAACAATTAATTTTTTTTTTGTTTTTTGAATAAACAAAACACCTTACAAAAATACATACATAGTTGTAAACAAAAATAAAAAAAATGCAGTCTCTATGTAGGTAAATAAAATTCAATACTTAAAGTTCAACAGCTTTATGTTGTACGCCAAAAAAAAAGAGTTTATCTGCATCGGTGTATAGTTGACCAGCAACTAAGGTTAAGTAAGTCGAACAGCTGGTTGGAGTTGTGTATGTATACTCAAATTGTATTCCGCCAATCATGGTCTGCGACTTCCGCGAAAATAATTTTTAATGAAGTGATAACCAAGAAAACACAAAATTACCATTATCTCAAAAACCTAACCATAAAACAATAGCAATACCTACTTGAATTTCTTGGTTATTTTTTTGCTGTAACATAGTATTATACATACATACATAAAAATATTTTTTTTGAAACTGTATTGAATTTTTACTTATGACCTCTTTCTTTTTATGGCCAATAAGTGAATAAACCACTTTTTCGTGTAATAAACTATGTTTAATTTAATGACACTTTAAAAGAATTGATCGACACACTAAGGTGACGATATTTAATAATTAGCGTAAGTTATCGTTCGGAATCTTATGCCTGTTCAATAACAAAAAAATATTACTGAAAGTTACGATATTCTGTCGCTTATAAAAAATCAAAAATTCGTAAAATCCAGTCAATTTTTTTTTGTTATTAAACACATCTATTATTCGGCCTCGACTATTCGGACTTTTCAGCCGAAGGCCGAAAGCGAAGCCGAATAAAAAATACCAGCCGAATAGGCCGAATACCGAAGCTTGGCCGAATATTCGGTCGGACACTAATATGTATGTACGTGTTGGCTTTTCCTGTTAATCAAAACGCTGTTTTAACGTTCAATCTCATTTCATCTCTGTTTGTAGAAACATTCCTTGACGATTGGCACTCAGTGCGGTGGGTGGCGGTGCACTTACATACATATGTATGTATATGGATATTGTAGGCCTCTAACTGTCATATATTTGGTTGTATGCATCAGCAACCCTTAAATCAAAGCAAACGCAATTCTTATTCATCATAATCCTCAAGACAATATTGAAATGCTATAACCATATCCTTTGATGGTTATTGACGACCATCAAACCATCGGGGGTTTAGTGTTATGCAGCACACAAATAGTGTTTACGGCTATCCAATTTGGTTTCTAAGCAGAAAAAATAAAGCAAGGTGGAATGCGACAAAGAAGTAAGAGGCACATTAAATGTTTGCTAACACGATGCTTGACAAAAACAAAATGCCTTTAACTATTTGTAGATGTAGATACATATATCTTAGATGTAAAACGCTCTTACAAGAAACAGGAAGAGCCTGCTAAAAGTCCCAAAAAAGGAAGCTTTTGAAAACTATTAAAAATCTGGTGGTAGGGTGTTTAACGTACTCAGTGCCAAAAATAATACCGCTAAGACGATGTCGCACCCTAAATCATAAAGTGATTCAACTCAAAAATTTTTGAAATCGGGTTTTTTGTCATTAACCGTTACACAGAATATATATATCTCTAGCGGTTTCCAAAAAAACTGTTCAATCGGTGTCTGTTTTCAATGAAAAATAATGAAAAAAGTGGCTCTCCTGAAATTTTTTGAATTTTGGGTTGTGCTACTTTATGATTTAGGGTGCGATATGTAGATATTTTAAAGTTACCTTCAGTTCTCTATTTTAAATCTTCAACTTGCATGTCTAGTCACAGCCTCTCATAAGACCCCTTTACTAAAAAGAAATTTCATTGCATAACTTTGGGCGCAAATACTTGCTGTTTTTTAAACAAAACTACGCCTTCTTCAAATAACATTAAATCACAGCCCACGGAAACTTTTTCTACTGACAAATGAATTGCTTTTCAATCAAATCAATTTCCATTTGCGAAATTTTATGGTTGCATTGTTGGTTTGTCGATCTTCTTCTTCTTCCCCTTGGCTGCTTTTCAAATTGTGATTGCGAATGTTGACTGTTGACTGTTTACTTAAGCATACGCCACCCTTTTCGCCCACAACACCGCCGCCATTTTGGCCATTTTATCAGCTTGGTGCTTTCAGTGACATTTCTTTAACATTTTCTCTATTTACTTTTTATACTTTTTCCTGGTGCTTGATTTTCCCCCTTTTTTCTTTGTTGTTTGCATGGTGACTGTCCGTTTTGAGAAAATCTGCTATTTACACACGGCGGCTGAGCTGCTGCGCGGGTTGGCAGTGGTACTTGGAACCTTCCAATCAATTTAATGGACCACAAAATAGCACAACACAGCGCTGTACATACATATATTCAGATACATATATAAAAAGGGAATGCACAATAACAACAAAAATAATAAAAAAATTGTTTCAACTTTTTAAGCACTTTTTCGTACTTTTTGCAGCGTGTAATGGACATTTTAATGTAAAACGCTCGAAATTCACCTGCTAAAAGTGCGCATTTGCGTACGAGTGTGTGCGGGTGTGCGCCTTGGTGAGGAGCAGCAACAAAAGCGATGGGGAGCAGTGAAATTTTAAGTAGTCAACATAAAAAGACGATTATGCTAGGCAATGGACCACCTGGTGACCAGTTGACCGAAGGCGAAGGAGGCAGCGCACTTTAATGGCTTACGAGCAGCTTTTGAGTAAACGCAAAAAAATTAAAAAAGAGAAAAGAACAACAACAAACAACCCAAAAGGAGTAGGGCAAATGTATGGATGGCCGTTCAATTTCAAAGGTCTCTGATATGAAAAGGAGATATGCAAATTTTATGTGCGCACATTTCACTTTCATTGCATATTTTTTTTGCTTTTCTTTTCATTAAAAATGCAAAAAAAAGTTTATTTTGGGTTGCCTTTAAATTATGCCAAGAAATGCTCCTAAAGGATATACATACATACATATACAAATATTGAAGCAACCTAAAAGCGAAACGCACCCGCTGAAGTGGGTGGTGAAAAAGTAAGCCGTTGTGGGTCATTTAAAATTCTTTTCATGTCGAATTGGAAAAAAATCAAAAAACATACGAAACAAAAGAGGCAGCAAAGTTAAACAATATGGCGGCGCTTACGGCAAAAGGATAAACATATTAACTAAAGGATTTTATACATATTATGCCTGAGAGGGGAAAAACACAAAAAGTTATAACCGAAAGTGAGTTTGACTTATGTAAGCGTGTACATTAGGGCGGGTCGATTTGTGGGGAGGAAAAAAAATCGCCCATGGCTCTGTAAAAATCATATTCTAGGGATCAAAATAAGAAACTTTGCCGAAGGAACCATACCTCCAAACCAAATTCTGATGTCCCCCAATTTGGGTCGAACTTTTGGGTAGGAAATTTGGTATCTCAGTCACTAATATAGCTGGAGCGATGAAATTTTACCCACGGCCACGCCCACTTTTATATATGTGTATTATAAAGTGACCTAATAAAAACATTTTAAACCATATCTCGTGAACCGATTTTAACTATTTTCCGTCCAAACGTTTGCCTAAGTAAGTAAATCATGTGTACCAAATTTCATCGATATATCTTTAATGGTTTCTGAGTAATGACATATAAAACTTTCAATGTTTGACCCCTAATAAATGGGCGTGGCACCGCCCATTTTCCAAAATTTTATCAAATTTCTTCTTAGGGGCCTGAGCTGAACACGTGGGTAAAATTTCATCGCTCCAGCTATATTAGTGACTGACATACCAAATTTCCTTCCCAAAAGTTCGACCCAAATTGGGGGACATCAGAATTCGTTTTAGAGGTATGGTTCCTTCGGCAAAGTTTCTTATTTTGATCCCTAGAATATGATTTTAACAGAGTCATGGACGATTTTTAAATCGACCCGCCCTAGTGTACATATATAAAAGTCATATGTTTGACCCACCAAAGACTGCTTATCTAATGTACGTACATATCATTACCTTAACCGACTAACCGACACATGTGCCAAAATGAGATTTCAGTTCGTGGCGCCTAAGCAAATTTAAGTGTTTTAAGTTAAAAAAAAAAAAAAACGTTAAATCCTCTTTTTTATGCCAACAAAATTTCTCTGTCAAATAAAAACAACATTCTATGTAGAAGAAACCCCTGGAAAATCCAAGATGTGCTAGATTGAAAAAATCGATTCACTTCCTATTTCGTTGTGCGCCTTCTGCTTCTTCGCTGTCTGTTAAGTTTTTATTTTCCCAATTGGCTATGGCTCAGTGATCTAGCGATAGCTTGGTCCATAACAACAACAACAATTAATTTCCCCCTTTTGGTATAATTTTTTGAAAACTTTGAAAAGGGTCAAATATCATAGGACTAAGCATAGATTACAGCCATACACAAATACATATACATATGTTTATATAACCAAACTTTTAGGCATATACATACATACATAAATATGTACATATGTAGGTATGTATTTATGTATGTATGTACTACCGTATTGGTTAGAGTGTCTACTATTTAGTTGGCTATAAAACCCGAAAAGCTGAAAGGCTTTTCTCATATTACATGGAATGGGGGAAGGGCTGGTATATACTAGTATATACATAAATGTATGTCTATTCTGCATGGATAGCTATATGTACATACATATATGTATGTATATTTACCCAACTACACGCACGACTTGTCTTTCTCCGTTCATCCACCGTATAAATTATGCGTTTCCCATTTCTATCTAGTTTTCGAAGAAAAAAAGGTTGACGTTCATTTTTATTTGTGACATTTTATCCCTTTCAAAGCTTTCACTTGCCAATTTTATATGAGTTTGTATGAATATTTGCTTAGTTACAGCGAAAATGGCCATAAGATTGTCAAAAAAAGCCTTACACATTTAAGCTTGCCTTTTTTGAGTTATGACTTGCGCGCTTTTGAGACCGGAAAAATCTTCAAAAATAAATACTACATACATATGTATGTATAAAGAAAGCACTTGAAGAAACAAAAGATGTTTATGCCACCTTTTTTGTGACCCAGCAAGGCTGAAAGCATATTAAAATGCCACTTAAAAGTAAATAGTTTAAGGCATTTAGGCCCAATTAAATATGTATGCATATTTTATTAATTTCTGCGTTTGCATAAAAAATATTTATTTCTTTGTAAATAATAAATTGTCAATTTCTTCCTGTTATTATCTTAAATACTTTCCTATTTCTAAGTGGACGTCAATTCACCTTAAATTACATAGCAAACATGAGTGTCGCCAATCAATAGCGTTTAACCCTTAATTATCCTCCGTGTGTTGGTCGTACAAATACATATTTTATTTGCATATCCTCCCACCACCCAAAATCCTATACCGTGTGTCGTGTATGAAATAGGCATGAATGGTTTCTTTCTGTCTTCTTTCTTTTTTCTATTACACGCAGACACAATTACATATATTTAGGCACGTACTTTAAGAGTTAAATGCCCACAATTAACCCTCGCTCGCCCACCATCAGCCCACTCCACATATTTCTATCAACTGCCTATAGGTTTTTTCGTTCGCACGAGCGTCACATTTGGCGTGCAGGCCTTTGCGTGTTAAACACGTGTTGGTATCGTAACATAACGATTTCAATCTGATATACATATGTAGGTATGTACATACATATGTATATCTTCTTATGTATCCATATTTACAAATAAAGGCATGAAGAAAATATGTTCATATTTCTATGCCACTTGGCCATCGGCTTGTCATTCTGCCAGAAATCAACTATGAAACTGTCGCCACAAACTTTTTCCACTTCATATCCTATACATACATATCTGCATACAAATATACCACAACAAACACCTTCACTCAGTCATTTATCATTTTGTCATGAGACTACAATACATAATACCTGTTTACATACATACATTTGCACGTAAATACATACCGAAAACCCCTTTCACTTTCATTAACATTAAAACGTCAATGTTCTTGTATGCTTTCCTTGGTAACAGCACTGCCTGATTAAAAAAAAAATCGTTATTTTTATTATTATTTATTTATAACTCTTGCTTTTTTTATTAATAGTTTTTGTTTTTGTTGTTTTCGTCTTTGAAATTTGGTGCACGATATGCTTTACCATTTCATTTTTATCGTAAATAATTGAAAGGTGTGTCTATGGCATAGCGTAATGAGAAGGTTGAAAGCATTTTCAACCCGATTTCAAAGGGAAAAACTTAGGAGCTATAATTTGTCTACGGTTTGATGTAATTAAATATACTGAATATTATGCACAAAGGTTTACGTGTATATTCGTATATGTATACATATGTATATTTGTTCTTGCTTTAAACAGTTCAACTATTTTGACCATTTCCCATTGAGCCAAATTTAACCCCTTTTTTACATGGTAAATATTCAACAGCCAAAATTACTAATAAGTCATTGTAAAGGTAATTATAAGCATATTTGTTTGCTTGGCTTAGGGTTGCCAACTGAATTTTTTTTTAATGGAGCGGTGTCTAACCTTGCAGCAAATCGCGCTCGTTCAAAGCTAGTGCAGCACTAGTCCTTGAAACGGTAGGAGTGGTTCTTGATCTGACCTAACGCAATGCTTTCAAAGATTTTTTAACGCGGTGATGCCCTACGAAATGTCAATTTGCACCGCTCTACAGAACTTTAGAACGCACTCTGAACTGTCTCTAATATGGCGAGTGCTGTGATATGTTAAAAATTCATAGTTTTCAGTTTACACCTTAAAACATAGATGCTCAAGCCTATGCCCTTGAATCACATTTGTTTTTGTTTTTCCCCCCAGACATAGGCACAGATACAAATTCGCCCTTTGAATATAAAAATAAAATTTTCTTCCCCTGCCATATGCCCTCAGGTATAAAAAATTTCAAATGAATGTGATTGAGTTGAGTTGAGCTTCGCCCTTCCCATATGAAGCTACGCTGGCGTCGCCCTTCCCATATGAAATTGAAAATTACACTAACAAATTAAAAATAAATTTTTTTTTTTAAAAATTGAATTCTTGAATTGAAAAGCGACGTAACTCAAAACCCAAATAAATATAAAATAAATGGAAGAAATGCAAGAAAACCTTTTTCTTTACAAACGAAGCTTTGAAGTAAAGCCTTGGGTAAGGAAGAAGATTTTGCTGGGAGGAGACTAACATTTAGCAGTCCCTAAATACGTTATTCATGGATTCAAAAAATTTTGATTTGTGCAATTTTTTGATTTAGGGTGCGATTTGTAGGCAAACGAAAAAACTGAACAAAATTTCTAGTTAATATTGAAAAATGTGTGGCAAAAGTGTATTTCAAATTATTTGAAGAAAAATAAAAGAAGATTTTAATAAGAACAAGTAAGGAAGCCTAAGTTCGAGTGGAATCGAACATTAGATACTCAGCTGTATGTTTTCATTGTTTGTTTGCGTTTGTTCGATATAGGGTGTATTTTATATGAAACGAGTGCTGCATAAACAGGGCGTAGCCGCGCCCATTTTCAAATTTTTTATCAGTCATACAACTAAGCATATGAATATTATTCTTTGTGCAAAATTTCATTCCTTTATGACTTCTAGTTACAAAGACTTCACGTTACAAATTCCAAAAGGGTGTTCCAGAAATATCTTTTGTTAAAAAGTAGGCGTGGTCATAAACCGATTTCAATACATTTTTGCGTGTCTATTAACACAAGTTATAAAAGTGTATAAACCAAGTTTCGTCATAATATCTCAGTTATTTGTCGAGTAATAGGCTCGTAGATTTCTTTGTATAAAAAGAGGCGGTGCCACGCCCATTTTCCAAAATTTTTTTATTTTTTGTTTCCGGTCTATTGTAGAACTCATGTCACAAAATTTCAATGAATTATCTTTATATTTCACAGAGATATCGCTAAAAATGGTTTTATTAGGTCACTTTATAATACCCATATATAAAAGTGGGCGTCGTCGTCAACCGGTTTTGGTAATTTTTCGTCCACACATTTGGCTAAGTAAATATATCACGCGTACCAAATTTCATCGATATATCTTCAACGGTTTCTGAGTTATGACATATAAAACTTTCAATGTTTGACCCTTAATAAGTGGGCGTGGCACCGCCCATTTTCCAAAATTTCATCAAATTTCTTCATAAGGGCCTGAGCTCAATACGTGGGTAAAATTTTATCACTCTAGCTATATTAGTGGCTGAGATACCAAATTTCCAATTTTTTCTATATAGGAAAAGTGGGCGTGGTCATGGTCCGATTTCGCCCATTTTCAATACCAACCGTCCCAGTGTCGATACCAACTTGCATTTCAAATTTCATCAAAATATCTTAATTTTTGCGCAAGTTAGAGTATTTACAGACGGACAGACGGACAGACGGACGGACGGACGGACATGGCTCAATCGATTTCTCTTTTCACCCTGATCATTTTGATATATATAAGTCCATATCTATCTCGATTATTTCATTATGTTACAATCCACCGTTATGAAATCAAAATTATAATACTCTGTGTACTAGTACAGCTGAGTATAAAAATAGGAATTAGAGCTTTTTTTGCTGAAATATTATTGCGAGTCACAGTCTATGCTAATTAATTATAGGTACGTATATAAATTAATAATTAAGGTAAGTTACATATATGACAAATAAAATATGACACGTATCCACTCATAAGAAATGAAATTTTAAAATACTTATCCATGTTCGGAAGCACATATATTTGCGAAAAATCCTTTTCTAGCCTTAAGTTAATCAAAACAAACCAAAGACACTTTTTATCACAAAAGCATTTGGAAGCAATTCTGCAATTCTGATTCGACAATAAATATTGACAATTTATTAAACAGCCTTGAATAAACTTATCTCTTATTGTTATTATGTAATATGTAGATACATTTTTTTATATGTACGAGTTCATATCTTAATTTAATATAAATAAAATATGTTGTAAATATTGTACATATATATGTATTTATGTTGTACGTAAAATTTTCCAATCGTACAATAAAAATTTACTTGTAGTTTGTAACTTTTTTTTAAATCTAACACAAATTTTTTCTGAGTGCACTAATAAATATTTGTAGATGTATTGGAGTTTCCCCATTCAATACGAGAGCGTTGAGCACCCTTGCCTTAAAACATTTATTGTAGGTACTTTTATTTAATTTTATAAAATTTCCCTTTTTGCGAAATTAATAAGTAAAATTTTATTAAATTAATAACTATTATCCACGGAAGTTTAAGATACACCATTTTATTACTTTTTTTTAAATTTCCCTTTTTGGCAAATTTTGAAATTTTGCATAATTTTGTGAAATGTACTATCTTGACTTAGCAAACCTTAAGAGAAACGTTTTTATTTAGTTTTAAAAACAGTAAATGGCAACTCTTTTTCGTTAAAACGCAGCAAACGTTATACATATGTATGTATGTATCCATACCACGAGCATGCCCATCAAGTTTTGAATTGAAAAAGTCCATGTTGTTTTTAATGGCGTTTCATGAAGGTACATACATATGTAGATACATATGTTCATATGGCTGTGTATTACGTAATTCCAGCAGCCAATGAGTGCGTGCTAAAACTGGTTGCAGTGTTATTAAAGGGTTAAATGCAAAAAAGCAACATCAAAGGGTTGAGCTACATATGTATGAACATGGTTGAGAAAAGAGAAGGAGAACAGCCAATACATAAACTCTAACCCTTGGTTTTGAGAGAAGTGGAAAGGGTTGAAGTTTCAGTGGCAAAAGCATTGAAAATATTTGTATGTATGTATGTACATATGTATTTAATAAAGGCAACAGACGCAGCATTTTCCCAATATCCTTTGCCATGCTTCCCATCAAAAAGCAAACTTTATACCTACGCAATAAAATGTCGTTTACCATCATAGAAAGGGTAATATCTATAAGTAAAATCAATACTTTTTGGGCAACAAAGTACTAAGCGAAATCCAGTGGATACCAGCGAACGTCGACGACGACGACGACGCCATCAATCATTTTAGCATTTGCCAGCCACCCTTTTTATCCTTTTTCCATTTGCTTGCGCTGCCGACATACACAATGGCCCCTATTATGAGTTTTGTTCGATCTTCGATATTCGCTCGTCATCGAATATCGAATGTCGAAATATCGTCTTCGTATTATGACACTTCATCGCCACCGATATTTTCGTTGCGTATCTAATTTTTCATCGAACAAATTTTTGCTGCGACGCAGTACTATTTTCTGGTGAAATAATTAAAAATGTAAGTTTTTTATGTCTATTTCAATTTTTCCTCTGCAAAAAAATAATAAATTACATTCTCATTAATATTACGCAGGACTAAAGTTGTAAGCACAAAGCAACAACTGGAAAGGCTGGTCAGTCTGATGCAGGGCCGTGCGCACGGGGGGGGGGGGTTTTGGGGGTTAAACCCCCCCCATGACCAAATCTAAGTTGCAATGATTTTGCAAAAATTTTCAAAATACAGTTTATAAATTTTATAATTATAATTTTACGGAAGAAGAATTGGTAAAAGTTGCAAAAAATAAATTGGCCAATACATAGGTTCGGCACTTTGAATTGCACTTGGAGCTTTCCGAAATTACAAAATTGTGTAGCATATGTTCGTTTGGCATTTTTAAAAAAATTGTACTGATAACAAAAAATGTTCATTTTGTGAAAACAGTGAGCAGTTTCAATTAACAAGTACTGTAAACAGTACACGGAAAGAAATTTGTATACTTGAATCAAGAAAAATGCTTTCTTGAACTCAATTTAGAAAATTTTTAGGGAAATAAGAAAAATTGACTTAATTATTACTGGAAATAAGAAATTGAGTTTTCCAAAAATGAGACAATTATTTTCTTATTCAAGAACACTAATAAAATCTATAGAAAAAAAATGTTGAAAAAAAATGTTTAAATAAATAAGGGCCGATTTCATAATCAAATTAAAAGTTCCTTTAAATTCTAAAGGAGCCTTTAATTTTCTGATCGATTTCATAGTCTTTTTGAAGATAAAAGTTCATTTAAAATTAAATACCCAAAAACGGGCATTTAAGTTATTTAAAGGTTCCTTTTGCCAGAAAAAAATTTCATTTCTGTAATGTGTCAAAATCAAATATCAAAAATTTATTAAAATTTTTGAACCGATTTTGTTTGTTGTTTTGTTTGTTGAGTCGTATAATGCAATATTCATCTTCTTCTCTTTTGTGATGTTGGATGACCGCTTCCTATATTTTCTGCACTGGGTTTCCAAATTATGCTTCTTTGTTCTTTTTCTTTTTTTCAAAAAAAAAAATAAAAATAAAAAAGCCATAATCAAAAAATTTATTTATTTTCAGAAAAAAATAAAAGTCAAATTTCAATATTTTTAAATTTATGAAAATTATTTGACGTTAAAGGAGCCTTTTAATATTATATTATTATGGAATCACTCCCACTTTAAAGAACTTTTAAATGGCTCTTTAACTAAAAGGCTCCTTTAAGGAAAGGAGCTTTAAGAATTTCATTATGAAATCGGCCCTAAGAACATCTTTTCTTAAATTTACTTAAATGAAGAAAATCTTTTTGCTAATATGAAGAAGAATTTAAGAAAATTGGGTTTCACGAATTGAATTCGACGAATTGGAACAACAAAATACAGCGAAAAAAAAAATGTAAAATGAATAAGAAAACGTTTTCTTGAGCGAAGTAAAATTTTTCTTGCTGAATTTGCATTTCCAAAGTTACATGTATTTTTTTTCATTTGCCATCCGCTTTGCATATTTCTGAATATTTTTGCAATTCTCAGATTGTTAGTGAAGCATTTGGTATAAGGAGTTCACTATTTGCATCTTCATTTATATTAAATAAAATGTTGTCATTTCAATAAACAAGTCCCAGGAAAATACTAGTTGGCTAATTATGGTTTTCTAATCCCTCATGATTAGTTTTCATTTTACTTATTTTTTACGTTTTTAATATTTTTAGAAAATATTTGCTTAATTTAATATTTAATATTTTCTTATGCCTCAGACACACATGTGGTATGAATATTAGAATATCAATATTATGATTTGGCTATGCTATGAAAATTTTCAATTAAACTACAATATGAGGGTGACACATATGTGGTATAGATCGAAATATTATTACTATACTACGATGTGTGTCTCTCGCATTACTTACTTAAGCTCGTATAAGAAAAGTTTTACTTGCAACAAAAAAATAATTTCTTAATTTATTTCAAAAAACAAGAAAAAAACACTTACCCTAAGTAAATTATTTCTTATTTATTTAAAATCCAATTTTACTTGAAGCAAGAAAATGTTTTCTTATTTATTTAAAATCCAATTTTCTTGGATTTTCTTGATATTAAGAAATTATTTTCTAAGTTCAAAATCAAGTCTAATTTTTCTTTCCGTGTACTATTCAGGACCTGGTTAACTAGGTTTTGATGAATCAGAATGAGTTTCAGAAAAGTTAAAGAACATTTAAATTTATGGTGTATGGGTCTGGATATCTGTTTCAGCAAATATGTTTATCTTAGCGAAAAATGTATACGAATGCAAACCAAAATTAAAAACCCCCCCCAAGGCTAATTCCTGCGCACGGCCCTGGTCTGATGAATGAAAATCCTCAAGTTGCAAAAGGCGTTTATTTTTTTGCAGAGAAAAATTGAAATAGACATAAAAAACTTACATTTTTAATTATTTCACCAGAAAATAGTACTGCGTCGCAAGCAAAAATTTGTTCGATGAAAAATTAGATACGCAACGAAAATATCGGTGGCGATGAAGTGTCATAATACGAAGACGATATTTCGACATTCGATATTCGATGACGAGCGAATATCGCAGATCGAACAAAACTCATAATAGGGGCCAATATCTCATAATCTCGCTGAATTTCTTTTTATTTTTATGCTTTTTGTTGGATTTGTTTGAGCGGAAATCGATAGGCTTACACACATAGCTATCGATATATTAGTACTCATACATATATTTATACATAGTAGGTACATATACTTAGATTCAAGTTACCAAACGCTTGAAATGGGCGTTCAAGTTTTCATCCCTTTTTGATATTGACAAACCCAAACCAGAAGAATTGTTAAAGAAATCGTGCTCTGCCCGTCTTTATGTACTTACAGATGTACATACATACATACATGTATGTACATTAGAGCGTATCGCCAAAAAAAGTTTAAAATGTTCCCCTCTGGTTCGAATGTTTACTCCTTGGAGATTTCAAAAATGGAAAATTTTTTTTTTCGGCACCCTGTAAAAACAGCGAAATTCGTTTTTTGCTTATAACTTTTCTATTTGGTGTTTGATTTTAATGAGCAATATATTGTTGTAAAGGTTTTAACCCGTGTCATATTTCGTCCATATAAGCCATTAACCTGCGACACCAACTGTAGCTTTTATTAAAATTTATTTAAAACCAACACCCTGTATTAAAAAAATTTTTTTTGAATAAAGTAAATTTAGCCTTGAATTTAATTTTGACATCATTATATGAGTAAAAAAGATTATTACTTATTAATATTAGCTCTGTTTAATGAACAAAAAAAGTTCGGAGCAGGTTAGAGCAGAGCAAAGTAGGGCAGCTGTCGAAATAGAGCAACATAGAGCAACTCAGAGCAGAAATGCCATGAAGAAGTACATAGTACACTCAAATGATCGATTGGAGCTCATTTGGAATTACAGAGCCACCATGCTTGCAATTTTATTCTGATACGGACTTGCAGGAAAGACAAAATTCTAATGATGTTATAAAAATACCTGATTAATATTTCCAAACAGCAGTGATTGATACTAATTATACTAATTATAACCTATTAATTTACTTAGATTTTCTATGCCATTCTCTAAATACTGAGCGATTTGAACAGGTAGTAAGTGATTCTTGTACAGAAGTTGCCGACGAGGAACGCCTAGGTTATATACTCGCTAAAGTAAGTAGCCGAGAACGTTACAGAAAATTAGAGCCAAGAAAAGATTTAACATAAATGCATTACATTTATTTCCTCATTATATGCAGGTAAATATTCTTTTTATACCATTCATGGGAATGAAATCCTATTATAACTTTGTACCGAAACACGAATGGTGAAAGTACCAGAACGAGGCGTTGCAGACCTACGAAAATATATACCAATATGATCAGGATCATGAGCTGAGTCGATTAAGCCATGTCCGTCCGTCTGTCTGTCTAATCGCAAACTAGTCCCTCAATTTTTGAGATATCTGCATGAAATTCGGAATGTGAGTGTATTTTTAGGAGAAGCTTATCATTTGTCGGAATCGGCCGAATCGGACCACTATATCATATAGCTGCCATACAACCGATTGTTCAGATATATATATTTTAGGGTATAACTTCTCCATCTAAATAATGACACTTCTTTTTCTAAGGAATCTTTGTATAAATTACCCAGAGAATTGAAAGTATAAATTAAACAATTCATTAGTATTCAGGAAACAATTTTTTTTTTTCAAATACAGGGTGTTGGATTTAGTAAAAATAGAATAAAAGCTGAACTTGGCATGATGGGCTAAAAGTTTCTATGGATGAAATATTGCCTTGGTAAATACCTTTCTAAAAATGTATCACTTTTGAAAATCGAACGTAAAATATAGAAATTATAGAAAAAAACAAATTTCGCTGTTTTTACAGGGTGACAAAAAAATTAAAAAAAATTTTTTTGAAAACCTCATAAGGTAAGTGTTCAAACTGGGGGGGAACATTTTCAACTTTTTTTTCCTCCATACACCGTGATACGCTCTAATGTACACACCCTGCAAAAAATGCGATCACTCCGGGATACATCCGGGACAACTCGCAAGGGAGCATGCGATTACTACCCATTTGTATCTCTTTATATGGGTTGAAGTGTTCTCTTTTGTTTGAGCATGTCCTATGAAGAGACTAATTGTACCCAGTTTGTACCCGAACGGGTAGCAAAAGCGCACAATTGTACCCGTGTTGTACCCGAACCGGTAGCAAATGCGACACATCCATTTGTGCGACTAATTGTACCCGTTTGATACCCTTTCGGGTACAATTCGTCTACAATTAGTATACATATGTACCCGTTCGGGTACAATTGGGAACAATTGTAGACTAATTGTACCCGAAAGAGAGCGCTCCCGGACAAATCTTTTTAGAGACTCGTCGCACACTTTTTTACAGGGTACTTACGTAGTATGTTAGAATGTTGCTTTAAGCTGCCACAGCTGTGCTGGTAACCCTTAAATGTACATATAGCAGCAACATAAAAACAAAAAAAGAAAATAAAACGAAAATTTTATATTTTTGCCTCGCCTTGTTGTTTTTGTTGTGAATTGGCCACATGTCAAGCATTCACACATGCTTATAATAACATACCTTTTTTGTACATGCTACATATGTATGTATGTATGAAAACGAATATCCTTCCGTCCGTACATACTTTAACGTATATTTGATGCACGTGTAGCGTCTTTATATGCGTCAGGTTCCAGCAAACAAAAGCATGTGTATATAAAAACGGTAGCTTATATAGAAATTTTCGTATGTACTTGGTTTTTACATACATATGTACATATGTACAAATCTACGTAGCTTTAACTGCTTTTCTACCCCTTTTTATTGCCTCGTCATTATGTTGTTCGTTCGGTCATTCATTTTGTGTGCGCCAAATTTATGATACGCACGAATGTGTTCTGGCAATGTTAGCCACAAAAACAACTCCAAAAGCTTTGGATGTCTTATTCCAATCATTTCGTCTACATTGTGAGCCAACAACCATGCATAAAAAGGATGTGAATGTGCAAATAAACAGTCGCCAAATGTACAGCTTTGCTTGACCACGCCAAAAAAAAGCATCAAAAAGGATGAAACGACAAAACACACAAGAAAATGAAGACGGAATCGAAATGTGAGACATCATCGTAAGCACACATAAAAAAAATGCTCTTATCAATATAATATTCATAGATGGGCAGTTTCAAGTAGCAGTAGTAATGCATTACCAGTATTCAAGCAGTAAAATATTTGTCTTTAACTTTCTGCCGACAATTTTTGCAAAACTCAGTTCGAACTCGAATATTTTGCAACATAAAGTAATATTTTAATAGCTATTGCAATTTTATAAGCATTCAGTAAGCTTTACTGCACTTGCTTTTTTACTGAATTACTGAGTTTACTGCAGTATGCCCATCTATGATAATATTGTATAGGCAAGTATGTAGGTGTGTATATTATGGTGGTTCCCAAATGTATGGAGACATATTTGATATCATATTTCCTCAACCTCACCCCCTAGGTCGATGCGAATATAGTCGAAGATACCATATAAAAATTTCTGCTCAAAATTCAGAAAACACTATGGGGATGTAAACAATTAAATTTAATTTTTTGTACATATATCTAATAGCATTGACAGACGGCAGCGATAATCCGGAATATCTAGCTAATTCGGATTTAACTTGAGAATTAACTGGAGGTAATTCGGAATATCTCTTGAGTTAGTCCTCAAAATTTTAGCGGATTAGAGCATTTTGTAATGACATCCCTGGTGAAAAATGTCTATTGTGAATGAAAGGGAAGAAAAAGAAGAACCCAAGGGAGATCTAGGAAGGTAGGCGCATAAGTGAATTGAGAAATTTTGAATGTAATTTGTTAGTGTAATTGGTAGAGTGTAATGTCAAAATGATATTTCGCCTTGGTTGAAATCTGAACTCGTTTGGGACTCGTCCATTCCTATTGACCATGATGTGATTTCGTTTTGATTTTGACATTACCCTACCTTTGGAAATAAAACAAGAAGTTTTTGAATTCGCCGCTGCGCCTACCTTCCTTCAGCTGTTTTGTTAATCCGCAATACTTGCCGTCTGTCAGGGTAAAATTTTAATCGAATTAAGTGTTGCGGTAATCGGGATTATCGCTGCCGTCTGTCAATGCTATAATGCCAAAAGTCTATAGTCCTGTACTCAGGGATACCAAGTATACATTTTGATCCCAATCGGAGATGGTTAAGCGATGTCTCACAGGAGTCAAAGTTCATATTACCATATGTCTACGAACGCGACCAAAATTTATACATATGTGATATATTTGACGGTGCTGTGAGCGAAAATCGCTAATTTGATTTTAAGACCCACCCTAGTATACATATATATGAAACATAGAGCTTGGGAAACAGTTGGTTGAACAGCAGACTGTATCGCAAAAAGATGACTCGAAATTGTAGGGGTGAAAATGATGAGGAAAATCGATTCGAAAAAGAACGTTTACATTAAATATGAATAAAATATACTATAAGGAAATGCATAAATAAATAAATAAATGGAAAAAAATATACAAAATTACAAAAATTCGCTGAGGGAGTAAGCATTTGCAAAAAAATCTATATTTGTAAAAAAATTTTTAAATATCATATACCTACAATTTGTTGCATATATCAAGTTGCCGTAGTTTAATTTTTTACTTTTAATGTACTTTTACTTTTTTTTTATGAAAATGTGGTTTGAGAATACCCCCAATGAAATTTTCCGGCAAATAAATTTCTGAACATTTTGACTCAAAATGAGTTAAAATTTTTAACCCTCTAATGCTCTGCTAAATGCTAGTTTTTTCGGATTTAACAAAAATGTAGTCAAAGGGTCTGGGAGGGCAAAGTGATGGCAGATGCCCTGAGGTATGTGTACATAGTTATGCAAGTACCTATATATGTATATATGTAGATATTGTATTTAGGTAGTTACATATGTAAGTATGCCACTAAATAATAAAAATAAAACCCATTGCTATATATGTTTGCATATATGCCCTAAATGAAATAAAAGCGCCTCAATTTTATTGCATTTAATCCTGTTGTTTTATTATTTGCGCATTTGCTGTTTAGAGTTCTTAATATGTACGTTATATTTTGTTTTGTTTATGGCATTTGGCATTAACGTTGCATGTGACGTAATACGATATGTGGACGTACATGCATACATACATATATGTATTTGTAAGCTGTCAAAAGTTTAACGCGATGAAGAAAACCCCTTAAATTCGTGCGCTTCAGTTTGTTCTTCAGGTTTTTATTTTCACTTTTAGATGCCATTTATTTTTTATTTATTTATTTATTTTGTGTGTGTTTGTGTGTGTGTGTGTGTGTGTGTGTGTGGGTGTCTTAGGGTGGCTTTACGTAGATCCACATGTGTACAAATGTACGCGGCTAAATTCTATCTAACCATCACCACCCGCAATCGACTTTGTGCTCAACCAAACAACCGACCAGCTGCCACGGCAATCAAAAATTAATAATACTTTTCTCTTACGTTTACGTTACAAACGCCGCATGCTACGGCCTCCTTCTGCCTCACTCCCTTCTTCAATTTCTTCAGGCGGTTATCCTTTTTGCTTGTCTGTAACTGCTTTTAGCATCGTTTTTCATCAAATTTTTTATACCTCAAAAACATACTCACGCGCGCACTTTCACTCTATTTTTTTTTGGTTTTTTTTGTTTTATGTTTGTTGTTGTTTGTTGTTATTGTTTTACGTATTTGAATTGCCTTTTCTTTGTAAATACATAATTTTTTTATTTTGCCCTTTTGCGGTGTTAATTTCATCTTGTTTTTTATTATTTGGTAATATAAATTTTAATTCGCGCAACATCTCACCAAAGACCGACATATGCGTGGCTCATGCGGGGAGTCGTTAAGTGGCAGAATAAAGGAAGAAAGTACTAAGTATACATTTTTTACATACTTACATTAATATATACATATGTATACGTATTAGGTTATGATAGCCCTTTGTTTTCAATCACCAAATTATCTCAAGGTCCTTGAAACCATGTATTTCGTCTCACCTATCGTCAGATCGCACAGAACAGCACGAATCAAGCCAATTTTGAAAGCCTAAAGATAAGTTAACAGAGTTTTTAGTGTAGTAGTACAATACATACCCTGTAAAAAAGTGTGCGACGAGTCTCTAAAAAGATTTGTCCGGGAGCGCTCTCTTTCGGGTACAATTAGTCTACAATTGTTCCCAATTGTACCCGAACGGGTACATATGTATACTAATTGTAGACGAATTGTACCCGAAAGGGTATCAAACGGGTACAATTAGTCGCACAAATGGATGTGTCGCATTTGCTACCTGTTCGGGTACAAAACGGGTACAATTGTGCGCTTTTGCTACCCGTTCGGGTACAAACTGGGTACAATTAGTCTCTTCATAGGACATGCTCAAACAAAAGAGAACACTTCAACCCATATAAAGAGATAGAAATGGGTAGTAATCGCATGCTCCCTTGCGAGTTGTCCCGGATGTATCCCGGAGTGATCGCATTTTTTGCAGGGTATGTACATATACAAATGCACACAAGCACATAATCAGTTACATATTAAAATTTACATAAGCATCTCATTTCATTTCCACCACCCACAAGCTTTATATTCTTACATCTACACACTTTTTACGCTTTTAAGCCAACGCAGCAATTTTGTTTTGTTTGTTTTTGTTTTATTTTTGTGCAAGTAAAATTAATTAAAATTCTTATTGTGTAAATCATCTCAAGCAAACATCCTTTTCAGTTGAAGAGGAAACGCACAAAAAATTAAATTACAAATGCTTGGCGGCCATTTAGAACCCCTCAGCAATGGGGTCCTTTTACGAACTAACTATACATATGTGTATGTATGGATGTATGTATGTATGTATGTGTGAGTGTATTAATTTTAAATTTAGCCTTTGCAAACATTCAGCTTTTAATTTGAAGCACTTTTTGTGTATATTTTTCCAAGATTCTAGGTTTTTTTCTTTTACATTAAAGAGAAAGGGAATCATAATAATGGCGCCTTTATTGTTATAATTATTTTTTAGTGTTGTAAAGTTTTGTTTTTGCACTTGTAATTATTTTTTCTTTTTACTACAGCACAAACATTTAAGTCGTTGCGGCTTGTAGGCGCAAAATTAATTCCAGCCCAACCCACCCACCTACATATTTACACTCACTGGCGACCATTTTTAATTGCAAATTAAATTTTTTAAATACAAAAAAATAAATAAAATTCTTCCGCATCATCAAAGCAAACTAAGAACAAAAAATTAAAAAATCAAAAAAAAATGTTTGCGCACGCAAATCAGCGAGAGTCGAGCGATTTCACGGCAATTCTACAGATTAGCTGTCAGGTCGACGAGTGAAAGGCAAGAACGGGGCAAGAAGGATGGTCGAGCCATATCGTCGTCATCATCAACTTCATCACAGGCCCGGTCGCATGGCATTTGTTTGCTTCTACGCTTTTTTGTTGCTTGATTTGGCCGCCATTGCATATTACTCAAGTTGCTGAAGCATTTTTCCTGTGCTTTTTGATTTTTTTTCCTTTTTATTGCCTTGAAGCATTTGCGCTTGCCGCGTAGTTAGCGCTGAGTTAAAAGCTGAAAATGAAGAAAGTGAAGAAAAAACAATTAGCATGCCTTCTACAACCTTTGCTTATTTGCTATAACAACAACACAACAGCAGCTAAAAGCCCGTCTCCACATAACTTGATTCACCAGAGAAACATGTAGCAAAACATCTCGCTCAATAACCCGTCTCCACGTGGCTGATCGTGATGCAGTTTAACATTTCTCTTTCTTGCTCTTCTTAAATGTTTGTATGTTTGCTTATATTTTGCCTTTTTGTTTTGGGCTGTGTGAGATTTCGATAGATTTTCGATACAAAATTAGAGAAGACATCGATATCATCGAGGTTGGCAAGATGATTCAGAATGAAACAGTGTTTCAATCTTCACTCGCTCTCAGAAATTTGTATGGAAATTGGCGAGTTTCGGCACCGGTTTCCGTGTTGAAACAAGATTGAGAGAGAAAATGCAGAAAAAAAGAGCGAAACACGTTATGTGGAGACATGGTAAAAAACAACATACTTAAGTTTTGTATAACAACAAGGGGCAAAAACTAAAAAATATAAGGGAATGTACATTAGACCGTACTGCAAAAAAAAGTTCGCCGTACGCTTTCTTTTTGGAAAGCATTTCCGGAAATATTTTTTAATAATTTTTTACGCCGGTAGATGTCGCTAAAATGCATTTTTCCTATCTTCGGTATTTATGGTCCGATCCCTAAGTTTGATACACCAAAGCCTTTAACTTGAGGGGAGGGTTTATAATTTATAATCGTATTAACCATATATGCGCCATTGGGGTCAC
Source organism: Urophora cardui (assembly GCA_960531455.1). Lineage (NCBI taxonomy): Eukaryota > Metazoa > Arthropoda > Insecta > Diptera > Tephritidae > Urophora > Urophora cardui. Next base: position 2,700,213 of record OY482670.1, read on the forward strand.
TTCCACCCAGTACTTAGTTTACACCAGGGACTTGTAACGCGTTTCGGTTTCGGTTTCTGTTACACAGCTAAGTAACGAAACTGAAACAGAAACAAAACTCCTTTGCAACAAATGTCGTAACAAAACTCCGAAACGGTTCCAGCAGAAACAAAACCTGTAACGAAACTAAATTAATTTTGTTCCTTGTAACAAAAGTCGTAACAAAACTCTGTTACGGATTTTGTTACAAAGGAGTTTTGTTTCTGTTTCTGTTACAAGGAACGAAATTAATTTCGTTTCTGTTACAGTTTTGTTACTTATTGAAACCGTTACAATCATTTGGTTTCGAATTTAGTTTCTATCCTTTAATGTTTCTTGGAGCAGAAACGCCAGAAACGCAAGTTTCGTTACGTTAAGAGTTACGAGCTTTATACCACCTTAATATAACTTTTTTTGCCCGCATGTTAAACGTAGTCTAAAATCATTAAACTTTTGCTAAAAAAGTATTTCTATGGCTTCAGTTAACTGGAAATAAAACACATCCGAGAAATATAAGTACGGCGGAATTTTTTTTTATAAGCCGAGACGGCCTAATGTACATATCTATGTTTGTGGAAGATTAATGCGTTCCAGTAAATATCTGTTGCAGGCAATTTTTAAAAAATACTAAGAACTTGAGAAGTTGTCCATTGCGGGTTGGAAACTTTTTTTTATAAATCAAAGACTTAGCTTGAGGGAATTTGCATACATACAAATAAATTTAGCCGTTGAGTGTGTGTGTTATAAATATGATAAAAATAATTATGTGCGTTTTTCTTTTCATGTCCTTAAAGGCTATTTGCTTAATGGTGAATGGGAAAATTAAATTTGAAATTATGTAAACTAAAAACTGAAAATCTCCTGACAAGTTAGAATGAAATAATCCAATTAATGTCATAAGTACTTGAAAAAAGGTTAAAAATGGTTTAAATTAATTTAAAAATTCCTTATATAAGCGCATAACTGAAATTTCATTAAGCCACTTATGTAAGCAGTAATAGCATATATTTTAGTATGCCTCTTTCCATTAATTCCTACTTTTACATATCTAGCAAACCATTGCTTTTTCAATCCATCAAAAATTAAGTTTACTCACACCAAAATGCAAAACAAAAGCGCATATTAATTTCACACTCAAATTTCATTAAATGTCACTTAATATCACAACACATTAAAACACAGAAATAAAGCACATGAAAGCTTACAAACTTACATACATATGTAAGCATGTTCATACCCTGTAGGGAAAATCTCTAGTTCCGAACTGGGTCGCTTCTAATGCATTTTTCGCAACTACTAGTGCGAGCTAAATCTCTTTTGTATGTTATCAACTGGCGAATTTAACACGGCGATGTCCTAGGCGGTGTCAATTGTCACTCTCTGCACTACATTTTCGATAGTTCCGAACTAGTACTAAATTCTATAGTTTTCACTAGTTCGTTTATTGGCACCATTTCGATAGTTCTGAACTAGCTACAAGTACCTACAAATTCTACAGTTTAATATCTGCCGCTTAAGTGCAGCATTTGACACACTTCATGCAAGTGACGCGATGGCCGACTGGCTAACGCATGTGCCTTTCAATCTGAGGGGCGTGAGTTCGAATCCTGCCGGTGTCGAGGCAGATGATAATTTAAAAAAAAAATTTTTTTTAACTAATATTTTTTTATTTATTTATTTAATAAAAATTTACAATAATATTTAAAAATTAATAAAATAAAAAAAATTACAGATAAGCCTAAGGGATTGGAAAAGCATAATTAGGGGAACATTTCATTTCATACAAAATGCAAATAGAAAACTCTTTATATAAAATGCTTCACTAAACATCTGAGAATTGCAGAAATATACAAAGCCGACGGCAATTGAACGAACGAAAAATTTTCATAGAATTTTTGTCACTTCTAAATTGCATACAAATCAAAGTCTGTCTTATAATGGTCACTCAATTCACTCCTTCTGAACTGGTGAGGGTCTAACTACAATTGATCTAGTTCCCTTTTGACACCTTTTCGCTAGTTCGGAACTAGAAATTTTGCTCACTAGTTATTGAGTTCCCTGCAGGGTATGTATATGCGTATAAAAAACCACATGAATCACCTAAAAGTATGTTTGTAAGCAGCACAAAATGAGCATTTACTTAATTAATGTGACTAATGGGCACGACGCCATTAAAGCAAAGAAAAGTGCTAATATAAACAAAGCTTAACGGCCGTTTTCACCGCTGGACAGCGCGACGGCCATTTAAGCAATTTGCTAACAACGCTAACCACCACGCACGGCAGTCATTGGTTTTTAATAAAAAACCAATTAAAATAGTTAAAAGCTTTCGTGTGTTTGGCAGAGGAGCAAAGCATAAAGCATACCAAAGGCAATATGTGTGTCTAATGAAATTCTAATGCAACCAACTCGCTTCTACGCGCAGCAAATCAAATAATAAAAAAGCTATTTGCCACCCAGCGCTAAATTTGCCATTAAAATCCGTCATAATTGCAGCATTAAGTAATATTTGGCGCAGAGGGGCGCCAAAATAAGTTCTTGACTTAATGCACATTTCAGTTCAGTTAATTTTCTAAGACTGTTGCACGTTCCGTGCTGTATGTACACATGTATGTATGTATTTATACTTTCTGCTCTATGTAGGCTGATTTTTTAACTCATCTAAAAATTCAAAATACTTTGATGCATCTACTACACCTTCATTGGAGTTGTAAAAAGCACATTTATCGCATAATTGTGAGCAAAAATACGCTCTTTTTGGAGCCGTAAATGACCACGAAATTTTACTTTTTTCCGTGCTCTCCGGCTTTGGTTAACGAGGATGTTCTTAAAAAAATGGATAGATATTATCTTTTGTCAAGAAGCCGGTAGATAGCTGGCTGACTAGGCATACCAACGTTGCCACTAAATTTCAATACTCAAAATCTACCATAAAAAGTTAGTGCTCCAAGCGCATATTTATTTACAACGTACTTAAACAATGGGCTTACACCAATTTGTAACCGACGACCACAGAAGTAATATCGTTCTATAAATTCATTGAGTGGCTTAGGAGAGCGATGTAGAATAAACATAACCTAAGAATTTCTTACGTACCCAGTAAAGTGCACAAATGAGTGTATACCCAATTTTTTCTACTGTACATAATTTCGCAAGGATTAACTTTTTATATGCGCCAGGACTAATATCACAACAATAAATCTACAGCTTACACCTTCACTAAACGGCAATTAAAATGTTGAGAGAGAGAGAGACACAAATTGCTGGATTAATGAGTGGAAAAGAGCGTTACTACCAAAGGCATTGCATTGGCGACTTACCTTTAGTAGCTCAATTAAAAGTATTTATGGAATTAGCTTTTACTTAATATGGAACATATTTAGGGATAACAAAAAAAATTTACGTTTATGATGCGACGACCATAGCCGAACGCCACCAAATACATATATACGTACATATTTACATAGATATATAGATGCAATTGGAATGAATATAGAGCAAAGATACCGAAGTTATTTGGAACATTTTTTATAGCATCCTTAAGTGTGTGGAAAATAAGTGCATACGTACGTTAGGGAGGCTTAGTGTTAAGCCATTTTTTTTGGGTAAGTGAATATTTGTGGAATTACATATGTTTAGGCACAATCAAGAAATATATACATACATATGTACATAGTATATGTATTTAATACATCAGGATATTAAGGATGCAGTAAAATTCATAAAAATTAAGGGGCAGCATTAAAAAAATATGCTTGTTTATGCACTTTTTGTACTTACTTACGTATATACATATCGACGTTTCCAAACAATACTGTACTAAGTCGACTTAGTACATTTACCCGTTTTTAGCGTTTTCAAGTAGTACGTGTCTTAATTTAGATGATTTCTAATTTTGGTATGAATCGGACAATCCAATCAAAAGTTATGAGCAAAAGTGTACATATAATACAACTCGAGATTTTCACAGAATAAAAGCTTTGAGAGCTTGCCATGAAAAACCACGTAGCAAATTTTTATTTTTTCTTACGGTTATATACAAAGCATACCCTAACTTTGATATTTTCGAGTTTTGGTGTTGATCGTTCAATCGAAACAGAAGTTATAACTGAAAATATACTTAGCATACAACTGAAGTTTCATATCGAGTTTAAACTTTGAGAGCTTCTCCTGCAAAACACAGTTTTCATACTTAGTACAGTTTTGTTTGGAAGCGTCGATATGTATGTGGCCGCTGTGGTGCAATGGGTAGAGTGCTCGCCTGCTGTGCCAGAGGCCTCGGGTTCAAACTCCAGTCCGAGAAAAAACCAAAACAATTTTTTTAATTAGAAAAAATCCAATTATTGGGTTTTCTAAAAGCAGCGGTTACCTCTCGGCAGTGGTTGGCATACCCTCCGAGTGTATTTCTGCCATGAAAAAGCTTCTCACAAAAAATGTATTCGCCGTTCGGAGTCGGCATAAAACTGTAGATCCACCCAATTAGTAGGAAAAACAAAAGGAGCACACCTCGAATTGGGAGAGAAGCTCGGCCATAAAACTCGTCAGAGTTATAACAGCGCCATTGTATTATTATTATTATGTATGTATGTATAAATGTACATATTTGTCTAATATGTACCCTGTAGGATTTCGGAGTGGACTTAGTATACTCCATAAACTAGACTGTAGGGGATTGTAACTGGTCCAAAATTTGGTCCAATCCCATATAAAATTCTATTTACATTTAACATTGCATGTCCTAGGCTAGGACCAATTGTCCCTGTCTGCATTACATTCGGGCCAGCTTTAGGTCGATTGGACATTTCTCCATTACAATCGGAGTATACTTTTTCTATATACATTGAAACCATTTTATGTCTAGACTTTTCTCAATACAATCGAAGTAGATTTAAACCATTTTTCGTCTCTTTTTTTTTAAACAATTTCTAAATATTTCATTTTATTTTATTAAAGAAGTACATACATTATATCTAAGAGTTAATAAACAAAATACATATTTCAAACAAATAAAGTTTTAATTAATTAAGTAAAATAGTAATGATAGGGTTATAAATATTATACACATAGATACATACATATGTATCTTGTAAAATATTTTATTATGAACATACATATGTATATGTATACTCTTAAGTTCGTTGAATTTGACTTCCCGGAACTGGCAACATTTACAGCAGGATGCATTTGGTCATCTAAATAGATAAGAAAGATATCAGTATTTCATACATATACATATATATGTACAAGCGTCTACTCACTTCGTGCAAGGTTAGAAAATTTCAACCTCTTGGATTCTGTAGCATCTTGGTTGTTATCGGACTGATTTTTCTCCAGTTTTTAGTTTTGAGCTGTTTTCTATTAATTTTCCAAATTGATTTTGATTTTTTTCGTTCAATTTATTTAAATTATCAAAAATTTTCATTGAGAAAAGTTGACATGAACAAAAATATTTCAAAAACCAAAGTTGATATATACGAAGTAGGTACAACAAACAATACACACAACTGACCTACGCAACATTACATTTGGACCATTTTTGCGACAATTGACCTACCCAGCATTACATTCAGACCATTTTCGAGACAATTCACCTAATTAGCACTACACTGCATTAATTTTTGGAACTCTCTTTTGTCTACTTACAATGCGACTATACCTAGGGCTATAATTTTAAGACAATTGTCCCCATCGTTCCTTCAGGGTACTCACGCTACTTCCATCCCCTTTGCCTCCTTTCGTTTTGCTCCATGCCAGCTGTACACACATACATACATACATATGTATGAGTTTGAAAAATCGTTTTGAAAGAACAGATGACAGGAAGTCAAACGACAAATTAAACGAATCCTTGTAATAATGCACAGCATTCCGCTCCCCAAGGAATTTTTAAAGGAATTTTTAAAAACAGATATTTTAAGTTAAAAAAATACTATATGCTCATACATATTTACACTTCAACTAATAGCTAAACATTTCAATTTAAAACCAACCAGCGACAACACATTCCCCACACCAGCCTTGGCGGCCACTTGGAGTGCATGAGCGCAACATTTACATTTGTTAGTTCGTGTCCCCCGCAAGAAAAAAGGATAAAAATGCGCCAAGTGAGCGGGTGCACAAAAAAACGGAAATGAAGTCATAACAATTTTGTATTTTTGTTGTTTGTCTACTTTGAACATTAATGTGTTGCTTTTGACAAGTTTAAAACACATTAATTTTATTTTAACGGCGTAGCAGAGAGTTTTATCAGCCCAGAGGTGAAGTTGCAGCAAAGGAATTTGATTTAGGAAATTTTGTTAAAATACCTTGTATATGTATGTACGTATCTATTTAAGTTGTACTTTGATTAAGTTATTGAGTACCTACTCTTTTCTTCAATTTTGACGAATCTGTTAAAAATGCGATTGTCAAGCATCTACACATGGACATGCGTATTTTTTTTTTAAATTAAGCGTGTCTTTTATTTGTTAAAAAAAAAATGCCAATTTTAATTGACATATAAAATTACAAGTGACTCTTGAATGCTGAAGGCCATATAAATACACATGACAATACTTGATGTTCTTTTTGTAAAGTGAATTTTGAGAGCTCCTTCGATACACATGTACTCATATACATATGAACATGTAGGCAATGGAGTCCACCTAGAAGTATATACCCTTCAGAAAATCGCGCTAGTACAAAGCTAGTGCAGCACTAGCTCTCATAAGCTCATAAAGAGACATGATTGGTTCTCCAAACCAATGTCTTCTTTAACGCGGCGATGCTCTACGAAGTTCCAATTGCCCCCTCTGCAGAACTCTAGAACGCGTTCTGAACTGCCTCTAATATGGTAAGTTCTATGACAGTTTAAAAATGAATAGTTCGGAAATAGGTTAAACCTTAAAACCTTCTTCTGTACTTTTGTTCAATTTTATAAAATTTGCCTTTTTGGGAAATTTGGATTATTAGTAAAATTGCGTTAAATTAATAATAATCCAACTGAAGTTTAAGGAAAATTATTTTTTTACATTTTATAAAAATTTCCCATTTTGGACAAATTATCCTTTCTGGGAAATTTGGGGAGATTCTAAAAATAAATGTAATTGTGAAAAAAATTACTATTTTGACCAGGGATTGCAAATAATCGTTATTTTTTAAATTTTGACTAAAAAAATCATACTGAAGGAGAAATGCTAAACGCAAAAGAAGTACACAGATGTAATCACCGTGACGCAGACTATCTCTAGGTGCATTAGCTTTTATTTTTTCGATTTTTATAAAAAAAATTGATTTTTAATCATTATTTTCTGAGTTTTATTTTCTGCTCAGAAAATAAAAGTTATTTCTTGAGTTTTATTTTTACATCAGAAAATAAAAGTTATTTCTTGAGTTTTATTTTTCCATCAGAAAATAAAAGTTATTTTTTAAGTTTTATTTTTCGATCAGAAAATAAAAGTTATTTCTTGAGTTTTATTTTTCCATCAGAAAATAAAAGTTATTTTTTGAGTTTTATTTATCGATCAGAAAATAAAAGTTATTTTCTGAGTTTTATTTTTCCCTCCGAAAATAAAAGTTATTTTTTGAGTTTTATTTTTCGATCAGGAAATAAAAGTTATTTTCTGAGTTTTATCTTTTTGCTCAGAGAATAAAAGTTTCTTTAGTTTAATTTTAGCTGCAGCCGTCGATTTTAGGTAGGTAAAGTTTATAAATAAAAAAATTAAAAATTTATTTATCTACTTTACCTATTTATATGGAAAAATCTACAATTCAGCCAAAATTAAACTGAAAAACTTTCATTCTCTGAGCAAAAAGATAAAACTCAGAATATAACTTTTATTTTCTGACCGAAAAATAAAACTCAAAAAATAACTTTTATTTTCGGAGGGAAAAATAAAACTCAGAAAATAACTTTTATTTTCTGATCGATAAATAAAACTCAAAAAATAACTTTTATTTTCTGATGGAAAAATAAAACTCAAGAAATAACTTTTATTTTCTGATCGAAAAATAAAACTCAAAAAATAACTTTTATTTTCTGAGGGCAAAATAAAACTCAAAAAATAACTTTTATATTCTGATCGAAAAATAAAACTCAAAGAATAACTTTTATTTTCTGAGGGAAAAATAAAACTCAAGAAATAACTTTTTTTTCTGAGGGAAAAATAAAACTCAAGAAATAACTTTTATTTTCTGATGCAAAAGTAAAACTCAAGAAATAACTTTTATTTTGTGAGCAGAAAATAAAACTCAGCAAATAATGATTAAAAATCAACTTTTGGATATAACTCATAACCGTTACAGTCTAAATAAATCTTGAGAGAAACGATTTTGTTTAATTGTGAAAAATTCCCTTTATGGGAAATTTAAATTTTAGGCAATTTTTTATTTTAATTTCGCCACTATGGCAGGTAACTAATTTTAGTTAATTTTAGAAAAATTTTCCTTTTTGGGATATTTTTAAAATTAGTTTAATTCTGTTAAATTTAGCATTTTGACTTAGTAAAGCTTAAGGGAAACAATTGTATCTATTTTTGAAAAGAATTCCCTTTATGGGAAATTTTAATTTAAGGTAATTTTATTATTTTTTTCCATTTCGCCACTATGGCAGGTAGTAATTTTAGTTGATTTTAGACAAAATTTCCCTTTTTGACACCAAATGTCCTGCTCTATATCACTTTAGAACCAGTTTGAGCCAGTTATGAATTCTCTAATGCGAGACTATTGCTTTGCTCCAAATTTTTTTCGTTAAGTTTTTCAGAAATATACATACTTCGCTTGTCCAGTGCCTCAAACATTATAAAGTGGGGATAGTTTGGAAAGCACAAATATGTTCGTATGCTTCACTTGGTATTTTATTAACTTTTATTAACAATGAATGCTCTACATTTGACTAGAATTTTACTTCTCTTGCTCTTGTTACTTCATTCCAATCGTTGCTTGGATATCCGTTTTCAATTATTATTTTTTTACTGCTTAGTTAGCTTTGGACGACAATTTCCACGTAAAGTGAAACCATTACATACTAGTTGAATTTTTTTTAATAGTCCCATTTTTTTCTACTCTTACTACAGTAAATTTATTTACATTAAAGCTGTGTAAAGCTATTTCCTTATGAGCATACATAAGTACGAATACTTATGTTATTTTTAAATTGCTTTTTTGTATTTACAATAAGACTTTCAAATCATTTAGCCCCAGCGCAGGTGTGAGACAGAGTCGATTTAAAGTGTCAAGTGATCGCGTTTCATGCCTCTAACTATTAAAAAATATTCGCCAGCCAAATTTAGCTCGTGCTTGCAGCACTGAAATCCTGAAGCCAAATAGTTTCTAGTTTCTTTAGTTGCTTAGGAGCATACCTACCTATGCTTTTGTCAGGGAGTTGAGTAACATGAGCACTTAAGTACTATTTTTTGCCTCTTCGCTGACTTGAGGCTCTTCAATTTATTTCTTGTCAATTTTGAATTGCAAATGTTTTTTGCTACTTAATCGAATTTCACGGATAATTGGATAAGTACACTCAAAAAAAAAATTTCTCTCGATCAAAGACATAATTTTCCTTATTTTGAACACGCGTCCCAATACAAAATTTTCTATGTTTTGTGTAAATTTTCTCAAAAATGTGGAAAAAACATAAAAAAACATTCAAACAAATTCGTTGCCATGGGGATTTGTATGGGAATTTGATTTCTCAAAATTAAAGAAATCAAGTCTTCAAAACAAGGAAAGTTGGGAATGGAATGGCGCTTAAAGAATTTTTCATTATTTTAATGTATGAAATTTTCAAAACAAGTATATGAAACCAATGTAACGCATGTAACAACAATATTTTATAAACCTTTTAACATGTTTTAAGGAAAATTTACTCAAAACAAAGAAAGTAGTGTTCAAAATAGGTAAACAATTTCTTTGACCCCTCCATATATTTTTTTTCTTTCAGTGTCGATGAAAAGCTTCAGAAAAATATAGATTTCGTGCCAAATATTGTTATTTATGTCTGTATGTACTAGAGAAGCCTATTTGAGCAGAAATTTGAGCATTTGTTTTAGCTGGCAATCACTGTACGTAAATAAAACTGTCAAATGAAACACTTTGCTTTCTTATAAATTTTGCTACACCGTATACAAGTCGAGCAATAATATTCAAAACAATGCACCAGCATTCAGCTGAAAGGAGTAAAAATCAACGCCTAAGGATTTCATACATGATAAATTTCAAATTTCAATTTACCGATTACATAACCCCAAAACCCTTTGCGCCTTTGACACGGCTGTTTTATTGTTGCTTTGAACAAAAAAAAATACAAGAAAGTAAAAAATTATAAAAGAGGATCTTCTTTTTTATTGCTGACTTCGGTTTCGGTGCTTAAAATAATCCTTTCTTTGTATTTTTTTTTTTTTTTTTTCAGAGTATGCGTTTGTTGCACAAGAAATGAGTTGGGGCAACAGCGCATCTTCCGGAGCTCTTGTCTTTTGATTTCCCCCTTTCGTTGCACGTTGCATACAATTTTTTCAATTATTTGCGCTTTGAACAAAAAAACTTAAGGAGCTCAAAAGCAAAAGTGTTGATCCTTTTTTAACCTTCAATGCGCATTCACCCACGCACAAACACAGAGGAGAAGAAGAAAGCCATAGAAAATGCGTTAATTGTTTGGCTTTTGATCGTGATTTGTGATCCTTTGCGTTGAGAGATCGCAACGATTTCTATGATTTGGTGTGTCTAAGGTGTTGGAGATTTGCGCAGGATTTTATTTGTTCGTTGCTTGATTGTCCTTTGGGTATGTATGTGATGATTAAGTTGCGCTCCTTCAAAGGGTTTCTATTTGGAATTTCATGCTATTATTTCATAAATGTTGCATTCATTCCTTTTTCGCTGTTTCTAGGTGTTTTGATTTATTACCGCTTTTTTGTTTAGACAACAAAGGTTTAAGAACAATTATTGCATGTTTAAAACAGAGATTTTGAAATTGTAAAGCGTTTAAGTAAGGCTGTTGTTCAGCGCATTGTATGTGTGTACTTTTGTGCCGGCAAGTTGCTCAAGGGTTAATAAGCAGTTGTAATACGCTGTTCACAACATTTAGTGTAGATTGCAGTGCAGTGACATTACTTTGTTAGTTTATTTAAAAGAAAACTAATGCTTTTTCGCAGAAATATTTTTTGTTATTTTCTTCTTCGTCCATTCGCTCTGCTTAACATCAAAAGCAGCTACCGATGATTTTCTTAGAATTTTCTCTTTTTAGTGATTTATTTCCATTACTTTCCAACACAAAAAAAAAATTGTTCCCTGCTTATGCAAATATCTGCTTATTCAACACAACTGAAATGCATCTACTTAAGCTGCTTAACCCTTGTGTGTGTATCTACATACAGTTTGGCACACACGACAAAAAACTGGCGTATTCAATACTTCTGCGATAGAGCCTTTCTGGTTCATTTTCACTTTCGTTTGTTGCAAAAACACCGCAGAATTCGCAGAATCCTCAAATCCAACTTAAACTCGCTCTCCCGTTCTGTCGCAGATGCAAATCTTATCTTAATTTTGTGTTGTTTTCTTTGCTCAAACGCTTACATTTCAATATAGTTTGGGCATTTCTAATATTTCAAGGCATTTTCACCGCATTTTTAGCTCCGATTTCAGCATCCAAAACTCGCTGCTGTTCCTGTGGCTGTAATAATTTGCATTTGTTTTGTAAACTCGACACACATATCCTTTTTCTTGGCCCTTTCTTTGGCCAATGAGCCGCTTAGCGGCACACTCTTAATGACAGTATTAGCTTAAATAAGATAGCATTTGGTAGGACTTATTTTAACCAAGTTTGAAAGGGCGCAGTCTGTTTGGTGGGTGTGTAATTTTAGTGTTAATACGAATAAATCCCTTTGAAGCGATTTGTTGAGCCGAAATTTTACTAAAATGTTCTGCAAAAGAAAAAGAATAGTCGTACTTCAGAGTTTCGATCAATGTATTGGCTGATTCTTTCTGACAATCAACTTCTACGCCAAGTGACGACTTTTAAAGGACTTTCATATACCCTTTACTAAAAAAATGATTAATTTCACATAATTATATTAATTTATAAAATTTCTCAAAAAGGGAAATTTTTCTAAAACCTATTAAAATTGTTTGCCTAAACGTCTAAATGAGTCTTAGTGGCGAAATTGAAAAAAAAACTCAAATTAAAATATCCCAAAAAGGATTTTTTTTAATTAGATAAAATCGTTTCCCTTAAGCTTTGCTGAGTCAAAATGTCAAATTTCACACAATTAGGCTAATTTATAAAAATTTTCAAAGAGAGAAATTTAAAAAAATTTAGTAGAATGGTTTTTTTTACTTCAGTGAATGATGAATTGAATGCAAATTTACCAATTACCAAAATTCCCCAAAAAGGGAAATTTTTCTAAAACCTATTAAATTCATAAATAAGTCATAGTTGCGAAATATAAAAAAATTAACTCAAATTAAAATATCCCAAAAAGGGAACTTTTTCACAATTAGCGAAAATCGTTTCTCTTAAGCTTTACTGCGGAAAAATGGCAAATTTCACACAATTACGCTAATATCTAAAATTTCGCAAAGAGGCAAGTTTTTAAAAAATGTAGTAAAATGCTTTGCCCTAAACTTCAGTGAGTCTTGATGACCAATTTAACGCAATTCTATTAATTCTCAAAATTGCTCCAAAAGCGATTTTTTTAAATGCAATAAAATCATTTGCCTTAAATTTCAATGAGTCATATTTGGCGTTTTCGATTCGCCATCAAATAAGCGAGGTCGGATCGAAAAAAAAAATGTTTGAACCGAAATGAGTAGTAGCCATACTCGTTAGCTGGTCGATAAAGATTTCCCTCTGCTCGATAGTATTCTCATATAAATTTGGCAGAGAGAAATTTATAACGAGCAGAAAAAAGGAGAATCGAAAGCGGCTAATGACTAATTTAACACAATTTCACTAATTTCCAAAATTTCCCAAAAAGGAAATTTTTTTTTAATGCAATAAAATGGTTTGAATTTAACTTTAGTGTGTGATAATGACTAATTTAATGCAATTTTACTATTTTCCGAAATTTCCTTAAAAGGGAAATTTAAGAAAATCTAATAGAATGGTTTACCTTCAAGTTCATTCACTCATAATGATAAAATTAACGCTGTCCAAAACAATTTTCTGCAAAACAAGAGCATCAATTTCCGCTCCTCCGGCGCCAACTAACCGTTGTTTTCCCTTTGTAAAACCACTCGCTTTAACCCATTGCAAGTAATTTAACCCCTTAATTGCCTTGCTTATAAAAACAAACAAATTTTTTATTTATTCAATATCACATTTCGTTAACCAATATGCTTTGTAAATATGTATGTATGTACATATGTATGTATCAACACACATTCTATCCATTGTCCATATGTTGGAGAAATTTGCTGAATACGAACTCTAGTTTGAACTCTTTCTCATTGAGCTCACAAAAAATGATCATATATCACCAGTCAGCATGCAATTAACCCATTAGGTTTTTTGGGGGTGATTAGGGTATTAACATACTTACATACATATAGACATATATGTATATCTTTTGTGGAAATGTGGCAAATGCTTACTTCCTCTGACATTTTTGAACGTTAAGTGCGTGTAGTATGTGCTTGAAATTATTTTCCAATAACAATAAGCAAACATTCCATACAAAACAAGTAAGGAAGCCTAAGTTCGAGTGGAATCGAACATTAGATACTCAGCTGTATGCTTTTATTGTTTGTTTGCGTTTAATGGAAACACGTTGTACTTTATATAAAGGGAGTGCTGCATAAAGTGGGCGTAGCCACGCCCATTTTCCAAAATTTTTATCAGTTATCCAACTAAGTATATGAATATTATTATTTGTGCAAAATTTCATTCCTTTACGAGTTCTAGTTACAAAGATTTCACGTTAAAAATTCCCAAAGGGTGTTTCAGAAATATCTTTGTTAAAAAGTAGGCGTGGTCATAAATCGATTTCAATAAATTTTTGCGTGTCTATTACCACAAGTGATAAAAGTGTACACACCAAGTTTCGTCATAATATCTCAATTATTTGTCGAGTTATGGGCTAAGAAATCTCGTATATTCCTGCTTCTAAAAGGAGGCGGTGCCACGCCCATTTTCCAAAATTTTTGTGTTTTTTGTTTTATGTCCATAGTTGGACTCCTGCCATAAAATTTCAATGATATATCTTTATATTTGACAGAGATATCGCTTAAAATGTTTTTATTAGGCCACTTTATAATACCCATATATAAAAGTGGGCGTGGTCGTCAAACGATTTTGGCAATTTTTCGTCCAAACATTTGCCTAAGTAAGTATATCACGCCTACCAAATTTCATCGATATGCCTTCAACGGTTTCTGAGTTATGACTCATAAAACTTTCAATGTTTGCCCCTTAATAAGTGGGCGTGGCACCGCCCATTTTCCAAAATTTCACCATATTTCTTCATAAGGGCCTGAGCTCAATACGTGGGTAAAATTTCATCACTCCAGCTCTATTAGTTACTGAGATACAAAATTTCGGATTTTTACTATATAGGGGAGGTGGGCGTGGTCATGGTCCGATTTCGCCCATTTTCAATACCATCCGTTCTCGTCTTGATACCAACTTGCATTCCAAATTTCATCAAAATATTTCAATTTTTGCGCGAGTTATCGTGCTCACAGACGGACGGACGGACAGACGGACAGACGGACGGACATGGCTCAATCGATTTCTCTTTTCACCCTGATCATTTTTATATATATAAGTCTATATCTATCTCGATTATTTCATTCTGTTACAATCCACCGTTAGGAAATCAAAACTATAATACTCTGTGTACTAGTACAGCTGAGTATAAAAACAGTTATACCAAATGGCCACAAAAGAAAAGGTCAATTTGAAAAAGAAGGAAAAAACGTTTATTTGTAACAATGTGTTTGTTGTTGTCTACCCTTGAAGGGGTTCAACGCAAACACTTATGCACAGTTAAGCATATGTAAAGTCATTAACCCATTTTTCCGTGTGTGTAATTCGTAATCGATTTGACCAGCTCTTGAGCACGCAAATAAGCATTAAATTTACCTTTTAATAACGCTTTTCTTTTGTTTTTCTTCTTTTTTTATGATCCTTTATTCTTAATAAACGGGGTAACTATTGATAAATTCAAAATATCACGTTTGTAACCCATTGAAAAAGGTGGCGCTTGCTTATCGTGTGTGCCCATCTGTTCCTGGGCAAGTTTAGAGGTTTGAGGTGTAAATGAAGTGCCATATTTTTGATTGTTCTCTAATTACACTGCTCTACAGCCAAAAAATACTCTGAACGCGACCATCCTATTTATATGTAAAATCGGTCGCTGATTCCGAAAATCGGGTTCATTTTTAATTCTATGGGACGGTTTTTGAGATATCGGCAATTTACCGTTATTTGGCTAATTGCTCCACTTAATCCTTTATACCTCTTTAACGCAGTAAGCTATCTTCCTTGGAGTGACACCAAACGAAAGAAAATTAAATTTCCTTTTCATGGCTGCTATAACATTTTTCCCTAACTCTTATAGTTTCTGAAATATTAACGATTCAATTTGAATTTTTTCGATTTTTTACGATTTTTTGAAGAAAAAATTGACTTTGTCAGGCAATATCTTTAAAACCAATGTTTTCACCTTCGGTTTTACTCCTTTACGTGAAGCTCCATTCTATTGGGAAAAAGATAAGCTATCAACGAAGAAAATCCATGGTAAAATGGAAAAGTTATAGGCGATCAAGTAAATACAGCCAGGTCGCGCAATGCCTCTGCACGGGTATATTATATGCATGTTATACCCGTAAATGCGCTGTTACCTACTGCGCTGCCAATGTGCTGCTACTGCAGATGTGTAGGTATTGGTATAACATGCATAGAATATACCCGTGCAGAGGCATTGCGCGACTTGGATGTATTTACTTGATCGCCTATAACTTTTCTATTTTACCATGGATTTTCTTCGTTGATAGCTTATCTTTTTCCCAATAGAATGGAGCTTCACGTAAAGGAGTAAAACCGAAGGTGAAAACATTGGTTTTAAAGATATTGCCTGACAAAGTCAATTTTTTCTTCAAAAAATCGTAAAAAATCGAAAAAAATCAAATTGAATCGTTAATATTTCAGAGACTATAAGAGTTAGGGAAAAATGTTATAGCAGCCATGAAAAGGAAATTTAATTTTCTTTCGTATGGTGTCAATCCAAAGAAGATAGCTCACTGCGTTAAAGAGGTATACAGGATTAAGTGGAGCAATTGGCCAAATAACGGTAAATTGCCGATATCTCAAAAACCTTCCCATAGAATTAAAAATGAACCCGATTTTCGGAATCAGCGACCGATTTTACATATAGGTAGGATAGTCACGTTGAAAGTACAGACAAAAAATTTCATTTTGTGATCCAGTGTTATTGTTGAAATTTGAATTGGTTTTTTAGGGCGAGAAAGGAATGAGAATTACACATTCTTTTGCTCATGATAAATTAAGCGATGATCGCTTGTATAATTGCTTAGTAAATGCGCAATGAAAGGGTTACGAATAAAAGGCTTATTCTTAAGAAAAGTTGAGTTCAGGGAGAATGAAGACAAATGCTGTTGGGAGACCGGGAATGTACGTACATTTGAAGAGTTTTGTTTTATGGTGTTAAACAGCTGATTAAGTTTCTTAGCGTTTTACATAGGTCTAAATTTATTAGTTTTATTAGGAAGTGAGGACTTTTTTGTGGTGAAATGAGAATTGTAGAGAATTAGGTATACTTACATTATATTATATATTTTTTTCTATATTAGTCTTCTTGTCCTCACTGCACTCTATTTTAAGATCGCATTATTGCTTTGATTTCTTCGCATCCAAAAAATAAAAAAAAAAAAACTAAAACTATCGCTTGCGCTGTGACTTCTGCCTAAATGGCCGCCTACTTAGCTAGATTTTCTATTTTACTTGATTTCCCCCTTAACCAATGTGCATAATACCAAAGGTTCATTAACAGCCATCAATTCCCCCGCGTATAAAAGTAGTTCTTGGCACTTCCGAAGGCTGAAAAAAATCATTTTTTATTTATTCTCTAACACTTCACAATAAAAAGAGAAGAAAAAAATAATAGAAATGCCTAAAAAAGTATTTTTGCAATGGAAGAAAGTGAGAAAAAACAACTAGATGATCCAAATGAGAGATAACGTGCAAGCAAAGGGGGAATTTCCCCACCCACACACCCCAGTTGGAAAAGGTAATGTATGGTCATCTATAAATGGATATAAAGGCCATAGGATCTATACATTCCAGAATGCATGATTTTTTTCATTGTGATGTCCTAGGGAAGTCATGCATCCTCTTTTCCCTGCCAAGGTAAGGCGAAAAGGAATGTTTGGATGAGAGTCGCTCTTGCCGTGATCTCAATGTCGGTTTATTTTCTCACTTAAAAATAAAAAAAATACTTTTTTTTTGCATTTTTCTCTTCATTCTCTCTCCATCCGATTTCCAACTAGAAATATGTAACTTCACTCCAGCTTGTTCTCCTCCGCTTCTCTCATTGTCGCACCATCTTCCCCTTCACTGCTTCACCCATGTGGGACATTCAACATTATATTGATCTTTAATGTCGCTTTTATGCGTCCGTTTGTTAAAATAGACTCTGTGAATTGTTGTCGTCATTGTAAAAGAGCAAAACTAGAGAAAACCTGATTCTCCTAATTGGTGTTTTTTTTTTTTTTTCTTGCTAGATTCAATGTTATAGCTGAGAGCCGATGACTGACCTCTTCGCTTACCTAGGGTTGCATTCTGGAATGTATCCGATTTCCTATAAGTTGGAGGGTATAGCTGAGAGCCGATGACTGACCTCTTCGCTTACCTTGGGTTGCATTCTGGAATGTATCCGATTTCCTATAAGTTGGAAGGTATAAATGAGAGCCGATGACTGACCTCTTCGCTTACCTTGGGTTGCATTCTGGAATGTATCCGATTTCCTATAAGTTGGAAGTTAAAGCTGAGAGCCGATGACTGACCTGTTCGCTTACCTTGGGTTGCATTCTAGAGTGTATCCGATTTCCTATAAGTTGGCAGCCACACAACATAGAGTTTAGATGAAATCATAGTTTTTTTTGGAATACATACTATAATGTAAATTTTTCGTACATCTTTTCATGCGTCCGCAAGGTCATGCATGACCACCTTTCCAACTGGGACGTGTCACACAGCGCCATAGTGCTCGCAGATTTACTATGCGGATGTATACATAGATATATGTATGTATGCTTATACACTGAGAGAAAAAAAATATATGGAGGGGTCAAAGAAATTGTTTACCTATTTTGAACACTACTTTCTTTGTTTTGAGTAAATTTTCCTTAAAACATGTTAAAAGGTTTATAAAATATTGTTGTTACATGCGTTACCATGGTTTCATATACTTGTTTTGAAAAAATTCATACATTAAAATAATGAAAAATTCTTTAAGCGCCATTCCATTCCCAACTTTCCTTGTTTCGAAGACTTGATTTCTTTAATTTTGAGAAATTAAATTCCCATACAAATCCCCATGGCAACGAATTTGTTTGAATGTTTTTTTATGTTTTTTCCACATTTTTGAGAAAATTTACACAAAACAAAGAAAATTTTGTATTGGGACGCGTGTTCAAAATAAGGAAAATTATGTCTTTGATCGAGAGAAATTTTTTTTTTGAGTGTAGGTTATATATACATATATATTTATGTATGCTTGTGCCACAGATTATTCCGACTGTGCGTGTCTTGCATCTTCCGAAGCATCTCAAGTGTACAAACATACACATATGTATGTGCTGCCTTCGACACTGCCGACCCTCATCTGCATATGTGGCATATAAATTTTAACCCAAAAATACATTTGACTCCCCCTTTTTTTTGTTAGGCTTCCAACACACAGCTTTTTTCGCTTTGCTCTTGGGGCTCAGGGCTGATTTATGTGCGTCTCCTTTGTTGGTTGGCAGTTCTTCTTTGCTTTTCACTGGTCTTTTTTTATAAATTTCCCTTTTTTATATTTTTGAGGTTGAGTTGCCGCCTTCATTTGTATGACTAATGTGTTTAAGAAAATGTACATTTGTATGTACATATGTAAGTGAAGTTCTTCGTCCATACAAATGTCTCACAAACAAACGTCGAACTAGCAACCCATTGGCTGGTGGTTTTTTTTTTTGTGAATTTACATTCACAGCGCATTTTTCGACATTTCATTCAAATTTTTGCTCTATTTACCTACTCGTATGTAGAATTCAAGAGTTTACCAAGTAGAAATTGCTCGGAACAATCTAGTGTTCACCAATGGAACATCCATAAAGTATACAAGGACATTTCAAAGCGTTAGTTTAGATCTGTTGCCTGAGCTGGTCCATTTTATAAGTATGTACATATGTATGTACATAGGTACATAAAGTGGCCTCGGGTATTGAAATTTAGTTTCGGCTAAAGACATATCTTCTAGAGATAGCTACTAAGATTCTCAGTCAAACTTGTTCTTCAGCCCATTAAACCTCTTTATTCACCAATATCGCCTCTGGAAAAAAGAGTTCGAGAGCCACTCCGTTGTGTATCCGTGCAACTAAAATGGAACATAAAGAAAACATTTAATCATTCAGTTCAGATTTATGTTGGATTGTGTGATAGCTGCATATACATACATACATATGTACAATGTATGTATTCTTTGGGTTAAAGTCAAGCAACAAAAAGAAAAAGGGGAACAAAGTAAAAAAAAAAGCAAAGATGCCATGATGGCGGAAAAAAGCCTGCAGGAAAGTTTATTTTCGTTCGTTTTTTGGCATGGAAACTAAGGCCCACCCCTTTTACGTAGGAACATCCATATAAGCATAATAATCAGATATGTGAGATGGCATACACAATTCGTATTACCCCGTCCATACAAACATACAAACATATGTACATGCATACATACATACATGTGTGCCCTTCTTATGAATACGTTTTGTTCTGCTGCCACACGTGTGTTTATATGGAGAAAAGCATAAAAAGCATAAACTATGATGGCGTACGAATAAATAAAAAGCATAAATAAAAAGCAAACTGTTCGATTTCAGCCATTTGCTCAGCATTGGGACTTTTCTGCTTTTTTTTGCGTTTCCTTTTTTTTTGAGTTTGTTATATCTGACAACCACTCGATGCGCTTGAATCAACAGCATTAGCATACTGAATTTGTCTTGAGATTGTTGTACATATTCTTGCACATAATCGCATGCTTTAGTGAACCAGGAGGGAACAGGAACTAGGAACTAGAAGTCAGAATCTTTTGGCTGTTAAGTTCATAAATAGGCAACATCTTGTTTTGGTTTGAATGTATCGTTTTTATACTCAGCTGTACTAGTACACAGAGTATTATAGTTTTAATCACATAACGGTGGATTGTAACAGAATGAAATAATCGAGATAGATATAGACTTATATATATCAAAATGATCAGGGTGAAAAGAGAAATCAATTGAGCCATGTCCGTCTGTCCGCCTGTAAACACTCTAACTCGCGCAAAAATTGAGATATTTTGATGAAATTTGGAATGCAAGTTGGTATCGAGACTGGGACGGTTGGTATTGAAAATGGGCGAAATCGGACCATGACCACGCCCACTTTTCCTATATAGAAAAAATTGGAAATCTGGTATCTCAGCCACTAATATAGCTAGAGCGATGAAATTTTACCCACGTGTTGAGCTCAGGCCCCTATGAAGAAATTTGGTGAAATTTTAGAAAACGGGCGTTGCCACGCCCACTTATTAAGGGGCAAATATTGAAAGTTTTATGAGTCATAACTCAGAAACCATTGAAGATATATCAAAGAAATTTAGTACGCGTGATATACTTACTTGGGCAAATGTTTGGACGAAAAATTTCCAAAATCGGTTGACGACCACGCCCACTTTTATATATGGGTCTTATAAAGTGACCTAATAAAAACATTTTAAGCGAGATCTCTGTCAAATGTAAAGATAATTCATTGAAATTTTGTGGTATGATTTCTACAATAGACCGGAAACAAAAAAATAGAAAAATTTTGGAAAATGGGCGTGGCACCGCCTCCTTTTAGACCAGGGCTGCTCAACGCTCTTGTATTGAAAGTACAAAGCTCAATACATCTACAAATTTTATATATGCACTGAAAAATTTTTTTGCTCATTTAAATTTTTTTATGAATTCCAATAAAATATTATTTTAGAATTTATTTTCAAATGGTAGTATCACATACATAAAAAATTTTTTATTTTTTATACGAAAATTTTTGGAATACTAATTTTTTACAGTGCTTTCATTTTTTGAATTTTTTTTTTCATTACACATTTGTTATTGTAAATTTCGATTTCTTACGGCAGTGCTCGAGCTCCTATACAAAGTGCTTTTGCTCTGCACATTCAATATGCCCAGTTGAAATCAGATGTATTGATACACGAATTATGCATGCTGTGTGCATGGAAAAGTGCGTACAGAGCATGATTTGTGAAAATAAATAAATTTTGTTCACATAAAATTATGAATGCTGTATGCATGAAAAATATGAATAATTTATGAGTTTTCGGTGTGTATAATTTGTATATATACATGAAATATCCATGCGATATGCATGCGTATGCATTATAAATTTTTTAATGATATACATATCTACTTTATGATATTTTTCTTTCAATATACTGAGAGCTCCTTTTTTTTATTTTACGTTTTGTCTTGAAAATTTTCATTTTGTCAAAAATATGTATTTATTCGAAAAAATTTCAACGATCATCATCGTCATCACCACTTTCTACTTATACGTAGAGATTCACCCGTTTAATCTTATGCAAAATCTCTAGCGTTAGCAGTTTGTACCGTCCCTTTGATATCCTCCTTTTGCATATTTGCGCAACTTAACGGGCTGACCATATCGATTTTGGTAAGAAAACGTACGCATTGTGGACGTGCATTGTTAAAGAAATATAACGAGATGATCCAGGGTTAGTTCTATCTCTGTTTAGTGGGACAAAACCACCAAATTTATTTTCAGTAGATTGTATCTAACAGTTTTATTATATTCCGAGCTGCATACAATCTTCAGTTTCATAGACATTGAATAACAATATGGCTATTCGTGTCAAAACATCTTTCAGGGTGACTCCCCACCATAATATGACATTCAGTCAAATTGCAATGGTTACTCTGAAAAAAAACGTTGTAAATCTAAAGACTTTCGCTGTTAAATCAACTACTTTCCGCAGTTGAAATGTGCCCAACAACGCTCCGTTGTTGTTTCAAAGGTGCGAGCGTTGTTGATTTAAGTCAATAATGGAGATTGTTGGAAAAAAATTTCACCTAAAAATAAATGTTTGTTTGCATTTTACTCTTCATCTTCTCTCCGCCCGGGTCCCAACTGCAAATATGTAGCCTCCGCTTGTTCTTCTATTCTTCTCTCCTTCTTATCATTCACTGGTTGCTATCCTTATTTCTTATTCTGATTTTTCTTCTCTATTTTATATTCTCCTCCGGATTCGAACCATGACATCAACCTGAAATTCTATCCAATCATCACATAAGTAGTGGAACATTCAACATTATATTGAATTGTAATAACCTATTTATACTTCCATTTCCTAAAAAGGAATCCATGAATTATTTGAATCATTGTAAAAACAAAATTTAAAAAAATTTGTTCTCATTAGTTTTGTTTACAACGGAAACTGTTGGGTCAAATACTTTTGCCTTTAAATCAACAACGGGGAGAAAATTGTTGCTAAAAATAAACTTTTTTTGAATTTTTCTCTTCATCTTCTCTCCATCATTATTTTTTTGTTGGTTTTCTCACAAAAAAATATTTTCTCACAAAAATTTTTTTAAAGGCAAGCAAGTTTTTGAATCAACAACGCCCGTTTTTGAATAAATTGTTGGATCAAAAACTTTGCTGTAAAAACAAATACTTTTGCTGTTGAATCAAAGACGGAGATTCAACAGCCGAAAGTTGTTGGTTTAACTACGGGTATTTTTTTCAGAGTATAATATCTGTTTAATAGGAATTTTAATAATTCTATGAGAATGTTACTGAAACTGTATTAATGCAACATTCATACTACCCTATTAATGCAGAATTAGTACCTTTGTGTGTATAAACGATCTATACATCCGATATATGCTGTATGAGTGATTCTGCATGCTTTCAGCATTTTTTCAAGAGTATGCATACAATATGATACATATGAGGGGTTAGAGTATGCATGCTCTCTGAGAAACCATACGTGTAAAAAGGAAATAGACGATCATTTATACTGGAATGCATACACAGCTCCAATTCATGCTTCCAAAATTTATGTTGTATGCATAAGATTCCAACTGGGTGAATCATAGGCACACTCAGAGAAAAAATGCATTGTAAAATCAAGTACGATCATACTTAATCTTACAATGCTAAATTTTTATTAAAACAATCTTGTTTTAACAAGGAACAACTTTGAATTAAAATTGGCAATTTTGATTTAAAAACTCATTTTTAATTCAAGATTGTAGCCATCTTAAATTAAGGTTGAGCTATTTTGATTCAAAATTGCGCAATCTTAGATCAAGTACAACGTGCTTGATTTAAAATTGCCATGCCTAAACGCGCTGTGTTTTGGATATTCTGTGCAATTTTCATTCACTAAAAAGCAAGCAAACCCTACGGAGTGAAATATTTTGATTATTTTTTATTATTTTCATATCAAAATGGTAGAAATACAATATATTGATGGTATTGTATACACAAGTGAATTAGTGGAAATGGACCCCGAAATTTTGGTGGCTGAATTCCGTGAAAAATTGTTTACTTGGCGGAAAACGGAGGTGGGTATTGATGATATGGATTATTAAGTATTACCCTAAAGATATTTTCCTTTTTTCTCTGTAACTATGGAATTGACGATGAAACTATGTCTTTGGCCAGTAAGGTAACCGAGTGGCTTACGCATAATTAATCTTTTTCATAAAAGAAAAGTTTTATAAATGTGTGTACATATGTAAATATTTAAAAGTTTATCAAATAAATTCGCAAGTTCATATGCAAGTAATAATAAGTATTTTTTTGGGTAGGTTTCGTGGTGAAAAATAAATTGGTTGTGGGGAATATAAAAAATAAAATGGTTCAATGTAAAATTAAGAACATTCTACCTTAAATTAAGATTGGACGTTTTTATTTTAAGATTGCACGATTTTATTTTAAAATTGAACGATTTTATTTTAAGATTGCATACTTTTAAAATAAATACGAATCAATGTAAAATGAAGCATGAACCACGTTAAATTAAAATTTTTAAATGTTATAATTCCATTATAAAATCAACATTGTCCATACTTGGATTAAGAATTTTCCATCTTAACTGGAAATCATGACGGTTTATACTTGATTTAACATTGTTCATGCTTGATTTTAAAATATTTTTCCCTGAGTGCACATACATATAAAATTTTTTTATATCTCAGTGCTTATGGCAGTGCAAAGAAAATTTTATTTTCATATTTGAGGTGAAAATATGTATCTGTGCCTATGATTCGGTACAAAACAAAAACAATTGTGCTTTGAGTGCCTATGAGGTGAGCAGCCCTGTTTTAGACAAAGGAATCTACGAGATTTCGGAGCCCATAACTCGACAAATAATTGAGATATTATGATAAAACTTGGTTTATACACTTTTATAACTTGTGTTAATAGACACGCAAAAATTTATTGAAATCGGTTTATGACCACGCCTACTTTTTAGCAAAGATATTTCTGGAACACGCTTTGGAAATTTGTAACGTGACATCTTTGTAACTGGAAGTCATAAAGGAATGAAATTTTGCACAAAGAATAATATTCATATGTATGCTTAGTTGGATGACTGATAAAAATTTTGAAAATGGGCGTGGCTACGCCCACTTTATGCAGCACTCGCTTTATATAAAATCCATCAAACGCAAACAAACAATGAAAACATACAGCTGAGTATCTAATGTTCGATTCCACTCGAACTTAGGCTTCCTTACTTGTTTATGTTAATACATACTAAACTAGTTTTTTTCTGTTAAGTACTCATTCCGCTCCGCTCTGAAAATTCTAGAACCTAATTCTCTGTTGTGCGCTCATCTGCTCGCTTATCTGGTATGGTAGCACAGGGATGGAAAATGTGGTACAATTGTACTTTTTTTGGTACATTCCGGTAGCCAAAAGTACATAGGTACTACGCTGACATATTTGGTACATTTTTGTCAAATAATACATCACTGCAGCCCAAATCTATTAAAACAAAACAAATAATATTGTCCCTTTGGTTTTAGAGTTATTTCCAAAGCGTGAATTTGACAAAATAGAGCAAATTAATTACTGCGTTTATACGGCAGAATTCGTGAACTCTTAGACCAGCCACACATGACGGCAGAAAACGCGCAGAACTTGGGCCGACAGAAAACGCCGGTTAACAAAACCCCCCGAATTCCTTGTATTTCTGACAATGTGCACACATGAAGACGCGCGTTTTTATGGCTTTCTGCCCAAGTTCTGTGCGTTTTCTGCGGTCATGTGTGGCTGGTCTTAATTTCATGAATTCGAAAATGGTCTCGTTTATGCAGCATTTATGAAATTCAGCATTTTTAAAAAGTGGCAACGTTCTAACGACATCAGCTGTCAAGGCAGATTTACCAGGTAGAATCGGTGGCGAATTCTGAAACTACTTTTTTTAATTACAAAGGTAGTGTGTAAAGTCAAAATCTAAGCGAATTCACATCATGGCCTATGGGTGTGCGCGAGTCGCAAGCGAATTCAGAATTTAACCACGGCGAAATATAATTTTGACATTACACTACTAATTACAATAACAAAATACATTGGACATTTCTGAATTCGCCCCCGAGCCTACCTGTTAAATCTGCCTTGACTGAGTGAACAGCTATTGGTTTGGCGTTGCCGGACTTGTACTTCATAATTTCATGAAATTATGGCGAAATTCATGAATAATTTTCGTGAACAATTAAATTCATGGTAAATGCTGAGTTTAGAGCTTTAGCAGAACATGAGAGCCTTAAAAAATTTAGAAATTTGAGTATATACCTAAAACGTTTTTGTTTTGTGAAATATTTTTGCATTGAATAGGGCTGTGTATTTTAAATAATTTTAGTTTAAGTAGCTTTTTATTTAATAAAAAATTTATATGAATTTAAGCTTTAATAATGTTATTTTTAGAGGAAAGATTTTGCTTGGGAAAAGCAATAATATTTTGAATGGCTAAAGAAGAAAATATAATTTGGGATTAGTATAAAGCCGAGATCACACGATTTACGCATTTGTACAGAAAATGACAAATTTAAATTTGTCCACATTTGCCCATTTTGATATCGATGTGCAAATGATTTGCTTTGCGTTCACACGATTTGGCCGATTTATTAGCTTTTGATTTGCCACACATTTGTACATAGAAGTAAAGTGGCAAATTTGTTCACATTCGTTCACACGATTTAACCAATCATGATAAAACAGTCGTATGAAAAATATAGAAGCATACTTTTGGGCATTATTTCGAAGAAAATTTTATGAAAAATTAACAAACAAAAATTAATCAAATAGGTATTAAATCATTATAAGTACATGTATTTTCACGATTTCAAAAAACTAAACTAAAAATTTTTAACTTATTTTTCATAAAAACTGTCATTTTCATATGGAGAGCTGTCATTTTTTACGAAAAATTCGTAACAATTTTTTGTTATTGAACAGAGCTAAATAATAATATGTATAATAATACAATGGCGCTAATATAACTCTGACGAGTTTTATGGCCGGGCTTCTCTCCCAATTCGAGGTGTGCTCCTTTTGTTTGTCCCACTAATTGGGTGGACCTACAGTTTTATGCCGGTTCCGAACGGCGAATGCATTTTTTTAGAAGCTTTTTCATGGCAGAAATACACTCGGAGGGTATGCCGCTCACTGCCGAGAGGTGACCGCTGTTTCTAAAACCCCAACAATTGAGTTTTAAATAATTAGAAAAAAAATTGTTGGTGTTTGCTCGGACTGGGGTTTGAACCCGAGACCTCTGGTATAACAGGCGAGCACTCTACCCACTGCACTACTGCGGCCACGAACAGAGCTAAGTACTCCATTAAAAACAATTTGATTGACATTAAACTTCAAAGTAAATGAAAATAATATTTATTTCCAACATTAATTTTTTACGAAATTGGAATTCAAATTACTGAAATAAAAAAATTATGCATCTCAAATGGCAGGGTATCTGTGTATTCCATTTTATAAAGAGAAGCCAGTGCGCCGTATAATGTTTCTTCCGGACTTCTTCTTTCCCCTTAGGGCCAAAGCAGAAGCTTATAAGAGGCCAATTTAAAACTTGTATTTCTATATATTTTTTTATTTTAAACATAATTTATTTTATAGTTGTCAAAAAAGATTTGTATATTTGCCACAATCATTTGTATTCAAGTGGCAAATCAAAATTTGTCCATTTTCATCATTTCTATTTACCTTCTGTATCACATTTGTGTTCACACGATTTGGCTACAAGGGCTGTTTTTGATTTGCCACAGAGGCTAAATATTTGGCTTTTGTGATTTGTGTCAAATGAAATTTACCGTTCACACGGTTTGCCTATGAATTTGGCAAATTTTTAGCCAAATGTACAAATCGTGTGATCTTAGCTTAAGTCCTTAGAAAAAATATGCTACCAAAAATGATGATACATTTTCCTTTGATTTGGTACATTTTACTTGCTCAATTAGTACAAAATCAGAAAACCCATTTTCCATCCCTGTGGTAGCATGAAAACTTCGCTAAAAGTAAGCAATAAATAACCGTTATATAAGCTATTAACAGAGAGAGAGCGAGAGAGTTAACATATGTATTATATTATTATTATATATCGGTAAAATAAGCACTGCTTCATACATAATTACCAGAAACTTTACCGTCTGTTACCCGTATAAATCGGAGTTTTTATCCACCGATGGCAGGCAGGGTATACATATGTGTACAAATAAATATATATGTATGTATTTATATAACAGATTTATTGACACAAAAAGAAATGAATTTTATTTACTGACATTTGCTTACACATAAATAGACTTGAAGTAGGTAAATCTTTAACGCAAATATCGCGCAGCAATCGAGTAGCAGCATTTCCATTGAGCCAACCAGTCAACCAGCTGGTACTCGTACGTTTTGTGGCATGATGCCACATAATTGCGGGCACTGCAAGTAAACAACAACAAAAAAACAACAAACTCATTATGCTGCTGCATATTTACCCCACACATGCATTTCAGCCTTTCAATACAAAATTCACCAAGGAATATCGATCAGCTATTTGTATCTACATATTTATTTTTTTTTTGTTGTCTATTGATTATTGAAAGTGAAAGATAAAGATTACGCATGTCATTCTTACTTAGGTACATACACACAGACATACTCGTATACTAGATATGTACATTCACGTGTGTCTTTAATAAAAGGTAGAATTTGGATAGGTGCCTCCTGACAGTAGCGCTGAGTTCGTTTCTTACTTGGCAAGACATTTGGCTACCAACTCGCTTTGCATGATTATGCAAGAATTTCTTTTGCATTTCTTATATCTTAAAATTCTTTTTTCAACTTTCTTTCCTTTTTTGCTTTATTTAATTTTAATTCAAAATCCTCGGAAATGCAGCCATTACTTCAATTGCAAAATACTTTCATTTGTTACTCTTTTGTTGTTTTTTTGTTTTTCGTATTTTCTATGTAATATTTCCTGAGTTAATGTAACATATGCTCTTCTCCATTTTGCAACGCTTGCTGTTTTGACGCATTCCAAGTGTCCTTTTATAGCCAACACAAAAAGGATAGCAATTGCATGTTGTAGATAAGATGTTGTGGTATGTGCAGATCGAAAAGTGAAGGAGACCTTTAGTGAGCATATGACCAACAAAGATACATAAGAACGCTGTTCTTGCTGGCAGTGTTTGGGTTTTAATTATGAAAACCGAGCTATACAAGATTTTAAAAGTGCATAGCTGCTTCTCAAAACTCATTTACAACGAATACAGAATACAAAAATTATATCTTACATATTATATACATATCCATGAATATATTTATATATATTTTGCAACAGATAGTATATGTACATATGTATGTAGGTAAACAATAAGCGCATCACTTTCGTCAATTAACTCAGCCTTTAATAGCTTCTGTTCCCCTGCGGCCAGGCTAGCACGCTGCCTTAGCGCGTTTATTTAATATTTTGAAAATATTTGTATTGAGTTTCCATTACATATTAAAACTCAATTATATTTCTTCTGCTTGCACGCACATATGTAAGTATGTATGTATGTACGTACTTCGTTCTCCAAAAAAAAAGTGTCAATCAAATATCCACAAACTACTTTTAGGCCTTCAGCCCACTTTTCCGCCCGCCAGTCAGCCAACCAGAGATTATTCCATATCTTGCAAATTGCCATTGCCTGCAATTGATTGCTCAACGAGGCCGCAAATTTGCTGCAAACAGCCCACTTTCAGGCAATTGAACCATTTTGATAATCGACGGCAGAAGAGAGTCAATCGCCGAATGTACAAAAAAAGCAAAGAAAAAACGCGTGGGTACATGTACGAATGCAAAAAGAAAACGATAAAAAACGATAGAATGTCAAATGAAAAGTAATGGCCAGCGAAATCACATGTACATACATATAAACAAAAAAATAATAATATAACAACAAAATCAAGCAACTAAAGCAAAATGCAACGCATTAGAAACATTAGAAACACACCACATTCTAAGTATCAACGAAATGTTAATAATAAATGATCTATTATCCTTGCAAGGATAATGCGTGTCTGTTTTTTTTTTTTTTTTTTTTGTTGTAGAGGGAAAAGTAAACTTACGCACTTATCAGCGAGCTGGCATAGGCGGCTAGGGGAAACAGAAAAATCTCATGTAGTTTTTTAGCAAATTTCCAATTTTTTATTATTTCACTTGTGCTCATGCACGCTCTAACTCGACGGCTCATCAAGCAACCTTCGCACCATCCAACCAACAGACCACCCACCACACATCCTCACATCCTTCTACTGGTCAACCCACTTTGCCAGCGCTACTCGCACGTCTTTAGACTACATACATACATAGACCGATAGCAATAATCAGTGGATGACAACTGACTTCGATTGGCATCAGCTTGCCTTCATTGTTGTGCGAATGACCGCAATATGGTTTATGTGCATGTCTTTCTCTGCACACGCACACATTGTAGGGCTATAAGTCGCAAATATTGTAATCAAAAAGCTCTCTAACCGCCTGCCTAATGCCATGTCTCCACATAACGTGTTTCGCTCTTCTTTTCCGCACTCGCTCTCTCAATCTTGTTTCAACCTCAAAACGAGTGCCGAATCTCGCCAATTTCCATACAGATTTCTGAGAGCGAGTGAAGATTGAAACACTTGTTTCGTTCTCAATCCTCTTGCCAAACGCGATGATATCGATGCCCGTCTCCACATAACTTGTTTCGCCAATAAAACATCTAGCAAAACATCTCGCTAAATAACCCGTTTCCACGTGGCTGATCGTTATTCAGTTTAACATTTCTCTTTCTTGTTCTTCTTAAATGTTTTTATGTTTGCTTATTTTTGCGTTTTTGTTTTGGTCTGTGTGAGATTTCGATAGATTTTCTATAAAAAATTAGAGAAGACATCGATATCATCGAGGTTGGCAGGATGATTCAGAATGAAACAGTGTTTCAATCTTCACTCGCTCTCAGAAATTTGTATGGAAATTGGCGAGTTTCGGCACTGGTTTCCGTGTCGAAACAAGATTGAGAGAGCGAGTGCAGAAAAAAAGAGTGAAACACGTTATGTGGAGACATGCTATTAAACTGAATAACGATCAGCCACGTGGAGACGGGTTATTTAGCGAGATGTTTCCCTAGATGTTTCGCTGGCGAATCAAGTTATGTGGAGACGGGCTTTTAGACTACACCGTTTGATAGAGGAAAATGTCGTCTGAATTTGGCCTTTTTAGTTGGCAAACACACACACAAGCATACGCATATTGCACATATTGGCGCGTGTTTATTCGATTCAGAGTTTATTTTTTTAGTTGCCATTTTTTCATTTTGTTATCCTGTTCCCAGGATAATGTGTGCATTAGCATCTTACACTTATGTATGTATGTATTTTTTCTTTTCTTAACTTTTTTGTGCGCTTCGCTTGTGGCTTTCCGTTTAAATTGAGTAATCACTTGGGAAAATTGGTGCGATATGCCAAATCCATACTTATTTATACATATAGAGGAGTACATACTCGTTTTTTTTTTTTTTTTTTTTTTTTTTTTTTTTTTTTTTATAGTAGGGGGAAGCATCGAAAGCCGAAGTGCGAGACTTTAACCCGCTAAACCTAACCTACTCCCACCCAAAGCCACTCCTACGGAACCACCGGACAGGTATTACTTCGTAGGAGGGCGGATAGACTAAAAGTCTTCTTTCAACGGACAGGACTATTAACGCCTACTACATTGGTCAGAGTATCTCAGTTGGGCTAATATTGACGCTGACGCGTCGCTAACTGCCTCCCACATAACAGAGGACTGACACATAAGTGCAGTCAAATTTTCCACCGAAACTCTTGTTCCCGCGATCTCGTTCAGCCGTGATCGCACAGCTGAGAAACGAGGGCAATGAAAAAACGCATGTTCTGCGTCCTCTACCACGTCGGAACACTGAGGACAGAAAGGACTATCATTTCTCTTGAATCTGTAAAGATACGCCCTAAAGCACCCATGTCCGCTAAGGAACTGAGTAAGGTGGAAATTGAGGTCGCCCTGCTCTCTATCTGCCCAACTGTTTATATTAGGAATTAACCTATATGTCCACCGACCTTTAAGCGAGGTTTGCCAGCGTTCCTGCCACAATAGGCGACTTTTCTTCCTTTCTTCGATCCTGTGTGAGTTTAGCACCGGTTTCGTTGCACTGTATATTTTGCTAGTTTCTTGGGCTTGGATGTCTATCGGCGGCATGTTTGCTAAAACTTCAGCAGCATCACCAGAGACTGTTCGAAATGCGCTTATAACTCTGAGAGCGGCCATGCGGTGTACGGCGTGCAGCTCCTTTGCATATGATTTGCAGTTGAGAGCATCGGCCCAGATCGGTGCAGCGTATAAAATAGCAGAGTTTATAGCCCTGGCTAACAGGTGTCGACGTGTGGAGCGCACGCAACCTTTATTCGTCATCATCCTCGAAAGGCCGCCACAAATTTTTTGCGCCCTTTCTGCGGCATAGTTTATGTGCTCCTTGAAGCTCAGCCTGGGATCAAGAACCACACCCAGATATTTCAGTGATGGCTGGGAACTTATCTCGCACTCCCCAACCGTAATGCACATATTTTCTCGTACTTTCCTTGTGCTTACAAGCAGTACCTCTGTTTTTTGTTCCGCTAGCTGCAGATCCATAGTCGAGAACCATCGTCGCACCCGGCTGATTGCATCATTGCAGATATGCCGGAGATTTTCTAAGTGCTTTGCAACTGCTATTATAATGAGGTCGTCTGCGTAGGCAATAAGTTCCACAGATTTTGGTTGTTCGATCTCAAGGACACCATTGTACATAACATTCCATAGGAGAGGGCCTAGGACGGATCCTTGTGGTACTCCGCTCGTAATCGAATAGCTCTTGGCTCCCTCATCAGTGTTGTAGACTAGCACCCTCTCTTCAAAATAACTTAAAATTATGTTTATCAGATACTGGGGGACTTGAAAGCGGTATAACGACTGAATAATGTTTGACCACCTCGCTGAATTAAAAGCGTTTTTTATGTCCAGGGTAACCAGAGCGCAGTATTTCTTAGCTCCGCCTTTCCACCTCTTTCCACTGACTGCATTCCTAACTAATTCCACCACGGTTTTTATGGCATCGACTGTTGACTTATATTTACGAAAGCCATACTGCTTTTTTGAGAGGCCACCTGCGTTTTCGAGAGCTATCTCTAGGCGGTTGCATATTAATGCTTCATATATTTTGCCTATAGTGTCAAGCATGCATATTGGCCGGTATGATGAAGGGTCATCAGGTGGCTTTTTTGGCTTTTGGATAAGGACCAGCCGCTGGACTTTCCACGAGCGTGGGAAAATACCCTCTTTAAGGCATGCATTGTACATTTCTGCGAATAAAATTGGGCTTAAGCGTAAGGCCGCCTTGAGAGCTTTAGTTGGCAAACCATCTACACCGGGTGCCTTGTTGTCTTTTAACCTCTTGGCTATGTTAATAATTTCATCCTCTGTGACCAGATTAGTAGGTACATCGGGAATTCTCTGCGCTAGATGAGTAGGCATTGGTTCGTGTTTGGGAAACAAGGTTTGAACCACCCTGGATAGAAAAAGGGGGCATGTAGGTTGCGCGTAGTTGTTCTTAAATTTCTTCATGCACACCTTATAAGCCATTCCCCAAGGGTCGGCGTTGGCTTCTTTGCAGATTTCTGTGAAACAAAATTTCTTGCTGCGCGCTATAGCTGCCTTTATATTCTTTTTTGCCAATTTGTATCTTTTTCTAAGCTCCTCCTCGTTATTTCTTATGCGGCTACGTTGGTAAGTTCGTCTAGCTGCATTACAGAGTTTTCTGAGCTCAGCTATTTCATTATTCCACCAGTAAACAGGCCTGCGACTGGAGTTATGCTTAGCCCTACGCATTGTTGCATTACACGCTGACACTAATCTTCCTGTAACTACGGTTACGAGATGGTCAGCATTGTTCTGCGTGATTGGTGAAGAATCCCATACTTGGTCAAACAGATCGGGGTCAAACTCCCGGTGTACCCAGCTGCGTGCTTGTGCTACTTTTCTGTAGGCGGCGCGTGGACTTCTTACATTCGATACGTCGGCGAGTATTGCCATATGGTCACTATAAGTGAATAGTTCCGCGACTCTCCATGCTATTCGTGAGCTGAGCGCCTCACTTGCGAACATAAGATCGATTATGGAGCCTTTATTTCCTTTTTTAAACGTGTGTTGGGTACCGCTGTTAATAATAGCCAAATTAGTTTGTCCCAGGAATTCTAATATTAGTCTCCCGCGCTGGTTGGTGCGTATGCTACCCCAAGCTGTTGACCAGGCATTAAAGTCACCGGCCACGATAATTGGATTTTTCCCCCTGGTTTCCATGATGAGGTCTAACATCATACTCTCGAACTCTGCCGCTGTGGAGCTGGGCGGTAGATAGCAACTAAAAATGAATATGTCAAATATTTTAGCCCACGTAAAGCCACACTTTGAGTTCCTTGGGTACATTTGGAATGGGCAACCCTTGCACGACCATATCGCTGATTTTCCGCTCGAGTCCGAAACCCAAGTGTAGTTGGGTTTCTGTTTATATTGTTCGCTTAGAATGGCTACGTCAACGTTTTCGTCAATAACGGTTTGCTTAAGTAGGTCTTGAGCTGCCGCACAGTGGTTAAGGTTGAGTTGTAGAATTCTCATTTTCTGACGGTTTTAACTAGCTCGCAGTATTTTGGACACTTGACGCTGAGAGCGGAGTGGCTGTCCCCGCATAACATACATCTAGGAGCGTTTGTGCAGCTTTTCGCTTTATGGGCCGTGCCACCGCACCGTGTGCACAAAGACGATCTGTCAGTGGAGCTATTACACTGACGCGCAATATGTCCCACATAGAAACATTTGAAACATCGCGTAATAGGGGTGTGTTCGCGAAGGCGACAGATTGACCACCCAATCCTTACTTTGTTGGCGCTGAGAGCTTTCTTCGCATCTTCAGCTGGTAACTTTATTAGAGCTATTTGTGTACCACTTCGGGTTTTTCTAATCGAGGTTATGCTATCAACCGTAATATTCTCTAGTCCGCATTCCGCTTTTAGTGCATTGCACACTTCAGTGGGTGTTGTAATTTCGTCGAGGTCATTACATTTTATTGTTACCATCGGCGTCTTTGGCTGAACTACCGCCATCTCACCGACCACTTTTTCTAACGCTTCTTTGTAATTTGTTGCTATGGAGGTTTGCTGCTTCTTCAGTTGCAGCAATAGGTCGCCCTTCATAGTTTTACGGATGTACGTAACCTTAGAACCTAGGTCGTCCAACCCGCGATCACTTTTTATCTTTTTTAATATCTCAGCGTAAGTGGCCCCTTCTTTCGTAGACAAAATTATAGCTTCAGGCTTCGACTTAAGCTTCTTTTCTTGGGCTTTTTTCCTGTTCACAACTTTCACCCAGGTATCATTTTCAATATTTGCTTCAGGTTTTTCTCGTACCGCATTAGCAAACGAGATTTGGTGATCAGATATGCCGGCACCATCTAAAGTCGAGTTTTTAGACTTCTTCGGGGAGGGTAGGTGCGCGGTAAGCTCTCGCATTCTTTTCGTCGGGTTAGCTCTCTCTATAGTAGCCAACGTTTGCGTTGCTTTTACTGATTTTGCAACTGGCACTTCTTTTCGCAGCTCTAGCTTGTACAGAGAGGTTATGCTGCTCATCAGATCTCTCATCGCCTGATTGACATGCCTTTGGCCCTTTATCATGACCTCAAGCTCCTTGATCTTTTCCCCGAGCTTCTTAATGTTCGAGGAATTATCTACGCAAATTGGGCTGCACGAGTTCATTTGGGCAGCCGCAACGCTTTGAGTGACATTGTCACTACCTATTGTTGTTCCAGGAACGCTGGGAACCGCTACTAAGCCTTTTGGTGGCGTTCTGACTATTTTGGAATTTTTCCTAAACGGATTATCCGGTGTCAACGCTGTTTTATTTTCCGAGGCCATGCCTCGGTGAAAAAGGGGGCTACCACCTAACACCTAACAGCGTGACAAGAAATTTTGTTTTTTACCTAATTTGAGTCGTGCTTCTAGGGTTAATGATTTTTTCTAGTATTATTGGTGGTTGGCAACGCGGGTGAACAGAATGACAGAAAGATCAGCTGTCAGCTGTTTTACTAAGGAACAAGAACGAAACAAAGCTAATATTTATTTATTTATTTAATCTACAATAAAATAATTGTCCTCTTCCAACAATTTTATTGAAAAAGGACAAAAGGATAATCAAACAAAAAGGCGCGAATTTAACAAAAACGTATCTATGTATGTGTGTGTAAGTAAAAAACTAATCGGGAAAAATAAGGTGAACAAAGTGTAATTTAAACTATTTAACTTAGCTTGCAAGTGTGAATCTCTGTCTCCACCGCTGCCAGGCCACACGAAGCGGGCTCCCAACACAATATTAGAGACGCCCACTCAAATTTAAAAGTATAACAAATATATAAAAACCGCACTATATCTAGACACTGCTGAATAGTTCAAGACAAAAATGAGAGTACATACTCGTATGTATGTACATATGTATGTATTTAACAGGCTTGTGTTATGGTTTGGTGTTAACTTTTTTTTTTTGCGTGGCTATCTTAGATAAATTTGATAAAGGTTGGCCCATATTGCATCACTTACTCGCTACGCACTTAACCCAAATGAGTGATTGTTTTTCGGTGAAAGTCGTTTGGATCTTTTCTTTCAGTTTGAGTATCCTTAGAGGAATCGTTAGTGAAATGTGTTTTGTGGTAATGATGGTATGGTTAGAGAAAATTATGTATGTATGTGAAACAGGGTGCTTTCGGTAAAGAATTTCAGAAAAATTTCGAAAAGCAATGACTGACAATTGCTTACAGAGAGCTTGACTGGATAGAGGTATGTATGTCACAGAGTTTCAATATTTTGTAAATCAAAAAGTTTCATTTGATTTCTCTGATAGAAAAATAAACCTTTTTGACGGAATATAGGAACCCAAAAAAAACAGTGGAACCTAAAAAGCAATGAGATTAGATATCGATTTGGGATTGACTCGAAAACAAGCCCCTTCTATTCTCGTTGCTTAATACATATACCTACACATTCCATTTGAATTTAAATAAAATTCGCATTTCATTCCTGGACACGTTACTGTAGTAAATTTTTGGTTTTTGGATTACTGCACTTTTTATCGAGTACTATTATTGGTGCGGATCTTAGGCTTCCGCAGTTCACTTATTATGGACCTCTTCGAGTGCAACGGATAATACGTACAGGAATTGAGCTTCCTGCCTCCGGCACCATACGTCTGCTTATTTCCAGGTTCAGGACGTTTAGTAAAGAACAGGAGTAACGGCTTGCGAGTTCAAGTTCAACTAAGAGTAACAACGTGACCAAAACGCACGCTAAGCCTGGCGCTCACCCATCTCCCGAGGGTAGCTTGGCGATAGCACCGGAAGTTTGTTACGATGATAGTAGAAGGTTTAGTGCAGGTTAGACTCCCAGGCATTCAATGCTTCCTCCTCGTAAAAAAAAAACACTAATTTGATTACTCAATACGTACGAAATTTCACTCTATACAATTGAGTTCTGTTTTATTTTCATATCATTAGTATTTTATGAATTTTTTTCGACTCAATTCATGTCACCCTGTTTTCTCAGAAAGTCAGTAGCACATAAATTTATGGCCACAAGCAAAAGAACTTTACAATCAGATAATGTAAAATTACGCCAATAATCAAGTGTCAAATAAAAAACAAAGTTTCATTCGTTAGTAATAGCAAAAAATAAACAAAAACCAACAATAAAACCAAAGCGATAAACTAAAAAAATGGGCACATATAGATAACATTAGAACTAACGTAACATGGTTTGGGAGTAGGGGGAGGGAGAGATGCCAACAAACTCAAAAGAAAAAAAAAACATGCAAAAAAGCAAATGTCAGCTTTAGGCAATTTTTTAAGTTTAATTTTTGCACTTGTTTTTGTATCACTTCTTTGTATCTCCCCAAGTAACTTAATTTACTTTTGGGAGTAAATAAAAAAGTCGCAATCAATGCATTGAAGAAGGTTCTTCTGCCGCCTCTTCACAAACCAACCACACGAGTACCGAGTATAACAAATCGGCAAGTTTTCTTTAGTAAAGAAAATGGTATTTACGAACATGATGACACTTGATTGTTGTGGTTTTTGCATTAACATACTTGCTATTGTACATATGTGGCATATTTGCCACTATCACGAACACCGTCGGCGGTACCGAAATGACGTTTTCGGCAAATCGGCATTATGACAACCGACGGCGAGCCGAATCTTTCGAAGTTCGGTAAATCGGCATTATGAACACCGAATAAACGAACATTTTGACAGTTTTTCGTGCCGAAATTTGCCGCAAGTATTTGTTTGCGGCGATATTAACAAAATATCAAAAATTACAATAAAAGTTTAAGTAAATTATGTAAATGCATGTATGAAGTTGTAATAAGTGTTAGTGAGTGTGAATATATGTAAATACATTAATCAACCGGTCGCGAGAAGCCACAAACATGGTGTGGGTCCATTGCATTTTCCACCGCGATTGAATTGCTGTTATATGCAACGAAAAACTTCAAAGAAAAAATTGTGAAATGATAAGAAGAGTGATTTACGTGCGTATGTAGGTTTTGGAAATTATAATATATTTTCACCCAAGAATAATAATGCATTTTCTGAAGTTGATAATTATTGTTTGACTACTATAAAAAAGCAACTAACGAATTATGAATGTGTATTACCAACAATTTACCATTTTAGTAAAAATTTTCGTCTCAATAAAGACGCGTTCAAATAAATATTGCAGATGGTGGAAGGTCGGTTTCAGTATAATGCGCCCGCCGTATTTATTTTCAAACCACTAAGAATGTTTCAATGAATCCTTCAGAAAAAGTTCTGTGAATGATAATTTTACTAGTTATAACACTCCCGACTACGCAAAATTACTGTAAATCTCTCCAGATCTAACTCCAGAAATGGAGTTCTGTCGGCTGATGGTTACTTTTCAAAGCGCGGCAGCCGTCGCAATGCATAAGGGTGCTCTACGCCAAAATACTGTGTTATTAATGAACTATAAGTTTCCGCAAGATTTCGTTTGCATTTTAGTGATCTATCAGAAACGAAAATTCCGGTGCCGGGTACATTGTTATTGAAATTTTCCTCTGTTTTTGTATACAATTTGCTTTTATGTAGTTCAAAATAATTCTATGAAAAACAGAAAAAAGGACAAGGTAAAGATTTCTTTCACGCAAAATTAAGACTATTTTTATCTTCAGGCTGTAATTAAATTTACGCTTTTTTACTTAAAGTAAAAGGATTGCTATGATCTCTCAAAAACTTTCTTTCGTTCAGAGAAATCCTTTGCTCCTCTTCCTCTACTAATAAAGCTGCTATCGCAATAGAATCCATTATTTTATTATTTAAATAAATTGTTTTTAGTAAAATAAAGTAAAAATATTTTTGGTTTTATCAAAAAGATAAGAAACCTGAGAAAAACCCGCTCAATTTCGCATCAGCACTTGGTAACGCTGATTCAAACATAGTTCATATAGTTGGCAAAACTTAACTTCGAACCGACGGGGTAGCTGATACGATTTTCGAGGAGTTCGGCACCGTGGCTTTCGGCGTTTCGGTAGTTCGTTCGGTGTTCGTGATACTGGCAATTATCGACATAAACATTTTTTGGGCAGTTGCCTGCGAATATAATCGGCCGGCGGAATAGGCAGCGCTCACCGCAAAGTTATTGGCGCAAGGTTCCCGTGAGATAGTTTGATTAATGGACTGCCACTTATGCAACAAGCATTGACAAGTCAGTTGGCATTTGGCAGCAGAGCAGATTTTTTTTCTTGTTTTTGGGTCTAAAAGCATTTTATTTATTTATTTTTTTCATTTATAATCGGGCAGTGGGTATGTGGCGCTTATGGTGACATTTTCTGCGCTTGACGTGTGAACATCCATTAGTACGAGCAGATTTTGAATGATCGCTTAAAATAATGTAGGTATAATGTATGTGAAATCAGAAAACAAGTACGCAGAAAACAAAGTCGCTAACGTTAGAGAATTTGTGTAGTCTCCACATTAGAGCACCAGTGTAATTGTCCAATTATTAATTCTCTAATCAAAAAGCGAAGGTATAAAACTGCACTAGAATTCAAACTGAAACTGCCGATTCTCATTAATGAACTAGTACATTAGATTTCGATTCGAAAATTATAATGTTCTAGATTTGAGAACCGCATCCCGATTTGTTTGAGGACGGTATGATTCTCGACAGTTTCTCGAGTCGTGCTCTAACATCAGGGATTTGAGAAAATTGCTAGTTCTCGAGTCATTCTCAACTCGATATCTAACCTCAGTGCTTTAATGGGTATGAAGTTTGTTTCAAGCCATGTTTTCATAAAGTAGTAAAGACTGAGTCCGATTCGGTTGTTTCGATTGACGGCTATTCGTAACTATTAAAATCATCGAGAACATTCGAGATATTTGAAGAATCGTAAAAATCGATTTAGACATCTCGCACTCGCCAAACACTATCATAAAGCTAATATGGCTTTATTAATCAGCTTGCCTTCCTTTTATTAAATTGGTTTGGAGTTTTATTGCCTTTTACGTAAAACTCTATTCTACAACTTGCTCGACACGTTGAAGCCCTTACATGTTTAATCCGCATCAAAAGGTTGACCTCCGCCATTTTCGTTGATTGCCAATCTAATTCCTTCAAATTGGTTTATCGTTTCATTATTAGTTTTTGGTTATTTTATTTTAATAAATGGCAGCGGCAAATTTTATGGTATGCCAACACGCGATCCATTTAACTCTGCACCTTCAGCCCTTTCGGCGTTTCCTACACTTTTCTAGCAATCAATACAGTTCCTATCATCAAAACTAATATTCCACTTTGGTCTAGCACTTTCGTGTCTTGGCGCATCAAGCTCCGGCAAATTGGTTTTAGGCCAATTTGTTGGTTTTAACAATCAACCTTTAAACTTGTTTTTTTATTGTTTTTCGCCTTATTTGCCATCACTTTTTATTGCGCTGACGAAGGCAAAAGATTTTTTCGATTTTTATGCGTTTTTATTTTTTTTTTTTTGGTAGCAATCAATATGTTTTGATTAAAAAGGGGTTGCTGGTTTGAGGAGTGAGTGATGGAATATGCTTACATGATGGTTATTACTTTACTTCTTGCTTGACTTAACCGTTAACAGTAAAAAAGTAAAAAAAAAATATCGTTATTTCATCAAATCGTTCTCTTGCTGGAAAACTTTAGAAATTTCCACAATTGTGCTGCCTTCAATTGCTTGCAGAGGTCTAACGCTTTGACCCATAAAAAGTTCGATTTTATATACGCTAGAAAACACAAATTCGCTATAGAATTAGAAAATCGCCGATTTCATTTTTAATGGCATCAAATTATGCAACGGCATACTTATTCTCTAGAATGCATTCAAATTTATTTACACAAAAAAAAATAGAAACAAAAAGAAAGCAACAATTCCATTAATAGAAAATTTGTTGCAACGAAGCTCCTGTCCCTCTTCGTTGCGCTACAAACTACGTACGAAGGCACACAGCCGTTCACTAGAATAGTGTTAACACAACAAGAGACTATCATGGACAAAGGAGGTAGAACTGGAGTTAGACATACCGATAGGTAATATACCCATACCGTAAACAACTTAAAAATTTTGGGTGTTATCTTCGACAGTCTCGCTTCCTTCTCCGTGCATACCACCGCGATTGCGAACAAGGCCCAAAGTCGCAATAAAATTCTGAAATCTCTTGCCGGCATCACCTGAGGAAAATAAAAAAGAACCTTGATCGCCAATTATAAAGCTATCGGCCGGCTGTTCATTAACTATGCATAGGAAGTGTGGAGAAAGCTACAAGCCTGCCAAAGTGCTGCTTTATGGACCACAACAGGCTGCCTCCTAATGTCGCCGGAACATCGTCTGCACCTTAATGTACAAGTGCTCCCATTTAAGGAACACAAGACCATGCTAAACACGCAGTTCCTTCTGGCCTCTCAAAGCCTACTTAGAACCACTGTCCCTATGGGCTAGCTACAATAAAGCGGCAATTTTCCTGGACCTCTCACTAAGAGAGACTGATGGGCAGGGCCTATTCAAATGGCCGCCTGTGTATTTATATACATAAAGGTACCTATTAAATACATATGTATGTACTTATCAATACCTTCCCATTTACGACTGTCCACACACTAAAAACACCAAAAACGCATTGAAAAACTACAATTTTGATTCTTACTTTTTTTGTTGCTTTTTTCCTGTTTTTAAGGGTAAATTTTAATCAATTGATTTGGTTTGAATGTGTGAATTGCGAGTTGCGCAGCATTTAAAAATCGGGCAACGGGCGAATGTGTATGCTCGTATGTATGAGAGAACATCATGCAAGGGGGTTTTTGAGTATTTATTCAAAAAAATCGGTAGCAAATAAAAATATGGTAAAAGTGGTAGAAATGAAAGGAAAACTGAAAAAAAAGCGAAAAATCGTTTGCATTGTGAAATGTTGCCATTGTTCATTAATGCTGTTGTTGTTGCTGTGTGAGTCCTTACACAGGACACATATGTACTTTGTACAAGAAGAAGATGCAGGGCTGATGCGGTAATCATGTAAAACCAGCCGTATTTTGCAGCGCTGCCGCATAGGCCAAAGGTTATCTCTGTGACAGCCGCGCTGAGCCGTGTGTGCTATTCACTACGAACGCCACTCGATCTCGATCACACGGCATGTACGGCTTGGCTGCAGCTGTTTTTGGCGCGAAGCAAAAACTGAACTGGAAAACGGTTATGCGAATGTGAATGATGGTAGAATTTTAGGCAGAAATACGAAGTTGTGCTGAGAGCGAAAGATTCGTAGTTTAGAAAATATATAAACTTGATATTCAGTTGATGGTCTGGGGAGGAATTTTGCTCCCGATTGGTTGAGAAATCTTGTTCTAAAATTGACGGCTGAGTGTAAAATCGCCCAAAATTTGCTCCAACAACACCCTAATTCAGAAAAATATGTTTGAAATTTTCGCTGAACTGGGGTGCTTTTGAATCATATTTTGAAATAGGGCGGTTATGAAACAAGTTTCTTCAGTCGTCGAAAGAGAGTGTCACAGAAGACCTTGGCATGAGATATATATGTAAGTCCTTAAGTGCTAGAGATACTAAAGTGATATAGGGTGATTTGTGTGAGTCAAAAAAAGTGAGCCAGTCCTTTCTGCTTTTTCATTACTGCCACCAATTGGAGATGTCAAGGGAAGCCAAGTCATTCTACACTAGATCATTGCAATGCAGTGGAGGTCTCGCTCTTGCTCTTCGGCCACCGGTGTGTTCCGCTGGAAACACTTTCTGAGCCGGATTATGTTTCTCTATTCTCAGCGCATCTGCTGAATTTTTATTCGCTGAACTATGTATGTCCACATCGGCATAAAGGTCGAACAGCTCATCATTAAATCTCTGTCGATACTCGCCCTCGCTAACGCGCAAAGCTCCATAAAACTTCCAAAGAACTTTTCTCTCAAATATTCCAATCGACCATGCCTTTGCGCCGTACATCCAGACAGGAACGATGAGCGACTTTCAGAGCGTGATTTTCATTCCCCGAGAGAAGTCTTTAGTTTTCAAGTTTGCCTACTTAGTCCAAAGTAGCGCTTGTTGGCAAGAGTGATTCTTCGCGATTTCTAGGACCCCTTATATCAATATCATTGTCACATGCCAGCAGTCTCTTGGAGTAGATGGTCAGATAAATAGATTTACTTGAGATTTGTACTACGATCATTAGGTCTATTGTACCCTCTTCTCGATACGATTATCTCATCTACTTAAGTAATCCGAGCTCCTCGAGAAATCGAATAGTAGGTAGCTCTCGACACTAGAGAGATCCCAATATTTCTTGTATCCAAGCTCTATCTTAAACCTCTTATCATGTAGATGGTTCCTGGATGGTAAAATTCTGCAGCTCGTATTATCTTCTCCAGCCTTGTCTGAAACCCCGTTTGGTCCCGAATGTTTTTAAGGGTACTAGTACTAATAGAAATTTAAAAAAAAAAAAAACAACAACAAAAATCAAAACGCTTGTTCTCTTAAGATAAAAAGTTAATAAACCATATACATCAAACCATAAAAAGTGCAATAAAAATCGCTAAAAATATCAAAACACACGACACGAAAAAAATGTTGATGAAATGACGAAAAATGGCAGCACGCGTTTGGAACGAGAACACAGGAAAAACACGATGAAAAAAACAAAAACAAAAATAACGTAAGACAACCAAACCCAAAAACAAAAATAACGTAAGACAACCAAACCCAAAAACAAGATCCTCTGGATGATCAAAAGCATCAAAAGATTACGTAAAAAAATCCCATTAAAATATCAATAAAAATAAGCAAAACACACATGAAAAAGTAAAAAATTAGATAGCGAATAAAAAATGCTAAGAAACGAGGGGAAATAAGTTTGGATTCAAAAAAAAAAATAATAAGGAAAACAAAAAAGGAGCCTAAGGAGAGATCAGGAGGCTGCTTGCTGACAAGATGCGGGAAAGAGGGAAAGCAAATGAGGCAGACGACGAGGATCACGTGTGGATTTAAATAAATAAAACATACATAAATAAATGAAAGGTAAAAAAGATGATAGGCAAGGAATAAAATCAACAAAAGAC
Source organism: Urophora cardui (assembly GCA_960531455.1). Lineage (NCBI taxonomy): Eukaryota > Metazoa > Arthropoda > Insecta > Diptera > Tephritidae > Urophora > Urophora cardui. Next base: position 2,744,686 of record OY482670.1, read on the forward strand.
GAATGCAACGACAGGATACTCGATATGTACATATGTAAGTAGTGTGTGTTTGTATGTATCTGTGTCCGAGTATCTGCGCCGCTTAATGGAGGGTTGATCTTTTGAATATCTTTTTTATATAAAAGCAGCAGCAAGCACAAAAGCGTGTATAAAAAGTGAAGATGCTGTAAAAAATTGATGATGAAGCTGATGAAGATGGGGGATGGCTGCAAGAGACAAGCACACACAAACAAATAAAAAAAAAAATATCACAGCACAAGCCAACAAATTGGAAGTTATAAAAACTTAAGCATTAAAGTAACAAGGAATAAAAAAAGGTAGGAAGCGCAGCTGAAGAGGGCAAGCACAAGGAGCAACAAGCAGCACGATCGTAACGTAATCCATGCGCATGCTAAGGAGCTGAGGATGATGCCACGAGCGATGATGCCAAGAGGAGAGCGCAGCTACCAAATCAGGACACAAATTTACATCATGTCTGCGTTTATGCTTTTCGCTTTTTATTCAGTTTTTTTTTTTTATATTTTTTTACCTTTTTTGAGCTAAAAGGCAGCAAGGAGAGTATCTTCTTTTAAGTATCGTTGCTGCGTCCGCTGCTGCACTGACCTTTTGTGACGTTGCAGCACCGATCGGCGGCGCGGCCGTTTCTTGGCTGAAGATGCGGTGGCAACTTTTGATTCTTTGTATGTATGTAGTTAGTGTTGTTGTATGCATGTATATTTATTTATGTTGTAGTTGCTCTGACATGTTTTTTATCGTCTACATATGTCGCTAGCGATCATTTATTCCTGGTTTTGTGCTGTTTTCTTGTCTCGTTTTGCTGTGCGCAGATGCTGCATGAAATTTATAAAATGATAGTGAGTCTCAGATGAAACGAGACGAGCACACGATCACAGCACGATCACTTTGAAATGCCGTTGCTGCTGCTGCTGCCGCTGCCGCTGCTGTGGTCCATTGGATAGTGAAATTAATTCGTGTTTTTTTTTTGTTTTATTTCATGACTTGACTTGTGTGAAACGCGTGGCCGCATGCATTTTTTATGATCGGGGGAAAAGCGTTAAAAAGAGGCGCACACCAACAACGACTACATGCCACACGCCACACGATTCGATCACTTGCGGGCGATCTTAACAAGTTCATTTGATTGTGTGCTTGACTGCGTGCGTTTGTGGTTGTTAATAGATAGAGAGAGAGGGTGTTTAGATGTATGTATGCTTTATGTTGTTTTTTTGTGGGGGGTGTGGGGAAGCGTGCTGCTCATTAACCGCACATTTACATATCAAATGAGGCTGCATGCCACAAGCCACTATAAATGCGCGTGCGATCATTTGGGTTTTTGTTTGCTGCACACGCGTATTTCTTCTCACTTTTAATTGCCAAGTGTGTGGTGGATCTACATATGCATTGAGTTAGGTGATATAAAAAGGGGAGCTTCAATTTGATGGCATTCATGTGTTGCACATTTCAAATTCAAATGAAATATAAGAAAGTGTGTTTTATATTCTTTGGATAGTTGCCACATTGCGTGGCATGTATGTATTTGTTTTTGGTATGTACTGGTGCCGAAGTTACTCAAGCTGCTGTCCTCCCCCATTTATTATACTCAGCTGTACTAGTACACAGAGTATTATAATTTTGATTTCATAACGGTGGATTGTAACATAATGAAATAATCGAGATAGATATGGACTTATGTATATCAAAATGATCAGGGTGAAAAGAGAAATCGATTGAGCCATGTCCGTCCGTCCGTCCGTCCGTCCGTCCGTCCGTCCGTCCGTCCGTCCGTCCGTCCGTCCGTCCGTCCGTCCGTACGCACGATAACTCGCGTAAAAATTGAGATATTTTGATGAAATTTGAAATGCAAGTTGGTATCGAGACTGGGACGGTTGGTATTGAAAATGGGCGAAATCGGACCATGACCACGCCCACTTCCCCTATATAGTAAAAATCGGAAATTTTGTATCTCAGCCACTAATAGAGCTAGAGTGATAAAATTTTACCCACGTATTGAGCTCAGGCCCTTATGAAGAAATTTGATGAAGTTTTGGAAAATGGGCGGTGCCACGCCCACTTATTAAGGGTCAAACATTGAAAGTTTTATATGTCATAACTCAGAAACCGTTGAAGATATATCGATGAAATTTGGTACGCGTAATTTGCTTACTTAGACAAATGTTTTGGCGAAAAATTATAAAAATCGGTTGACGGCCACGCCCACTTTTATATATGGGAACTATAAAGGGGCCTAATAAAAACATTTTAAGCGATATCTCTGTCAAATATAAAGATCTATCACTGAAATTTTGTGGCACGAGTCCACCTACGGACGTAAAACAAAACATATAAAAATTTTGGAAAATGGGCGGTGCCACGCCCACTTATTAAGGGGCAAATATTGAAAGTTTTATAAGCCATAACTCAGAAACCGTTAAAGATATGTCGATGAAATTTGGTACGCGTGATATATTTACTTAGCCAAATGTGTGGACGAAAAATTACCAAAATCGGTATACGACCACGCCCACTTTTATATATGGGTATTATAAAGTGACCTAATAAAATCATTTTTAGCGATATCTCTGTGAAATATAAAGATAATTCATTGAAATTTTGTGACATGAGTTCTACAATAGACTGGAAACACAAAAAAAAAAAATTTTATAAAATGGGCGTGGCACCGCCTCTTTTTATACAAAGAAATCTATGAGCCTATTACTCGACAAATAACTGAGATATTATGACGAAACTTAGTTTATACACTTTTATAACTTGTGTTAATAGACACGCAAAAATTTATTGAAATCGGTTTATGACCACGCCTACTTTTTAACAAAGATATTTCTGGAACACCCTTTTGGAATTTGTAACGTGAAGTCTTTGTAACTAAAAGTCATAGAGGGATGCAATTTTGCACTAACAATAATATTTATATGCTTATTTGGATGATTGATACAAATTTTGAAAATGGGCGTGGCTGCGCCCTGTTTATGCAGCACTCGTTTCATATAAAATACACCCTATATCGAACAAACGCAAACAAACAATGAAAGCATACAGCTGAGTATCTAATGTTCGATTCCACTCGAACTTAGGCTTCCTTACTTGTTTTTTATTATTTTTTTTTTTCAATTTTTTTTTTTTTTTGATTTGCATGTGGCGTTTGTTGACTTTTCCGCTTTGCATGCGCTTTGTTGCTGTCATTTGAGTTGTTTACTTACATATAAATGTATGTATGTATATTTCTATATTTTTTTAATATTTTAGTTGTCGGTTTGCATTGTCATTTGATCGGCTACAAAAGTAAGGCGATTAAGGAATTATCAAAGATACACACGCGCCGCCATTTTGATGCGGGTACTTATGTACATATCGTCGCTGCGCCAACAAATTCAGTTATATGTTTTTTTTTCGATTTTTTTTATTACATATTTATTTAGCGCTATCCGCTAGCCACATTTCTGCATTTCCCGTTTTCTGATATCCTTCTTTGGTTAGAAGTTATCAAACACAGCTATATGCTCTCAGTAGTAGAAATGCTCTGTAAAATCAGTTATACATCTATTTTCGTATAATTGTTTTTTGATTTCAGGTTATTTTTGTGTAAAAAAATTATTTAAAAATAGCGTATGTGACCAATTTTCAAAATAGGAGGGGCACTGGTGAATTAAATAATGCATTTCCAAGCTATCGCTAATTGCATCGGACCCTAGCGAAGAATTGTATACACATCTTTCACGATTTCTTACCCCCACTAGCAAATTTAAACAATTTGTAAAAAGAGCTATGTGCTGTAAAACGGCGCAAATGCTTCATGCGAAGTGGTTGGTCAAAAAAAGTAAAAAAAAATTGCACAAGTCTATTATATATGTGTAGTATCATTAGTTAACAATTCAAACTAGAAAGAATATTCTCTAGGATCACCAGAAAACGGTTTTTTTGCTATCCTGAAAAGTTGCTGAAAAACGTATAGCTCTTTTTGTTGGCGCAGCGACGATATGTACTTACTTTTATTTTCATACAAGTTATAGGTACATATATGTAAGTATATTAGGATGGTCCCAAAATGTATGGAGACGAATTGTATAGCATATTTCCTCAACCTCACCCCTAGGTCGATGCTAATATAATCGAAAATACCAAATGAAAATTTTTGTCCCAATCGGAGACAGTTAAGTGATGTCGCACAGGGGTCCAATATGGTAATATGAACTTTGAACCCTCTGCGACACTCCTTAACCGTCTCCGATCGGGACCAAAATTTATACATACGTCTGTGGTATCTTTGGCCGTACTTTAACCGATTTAGGGGGTGAGACTGAAAAAAATGTTAATTTGACTTTAAGGGCTACCCTAATGTACATACGCAATACATGGGTGTAATATTTTATGCTATTTACTAATGAACTTATTCCTTAAACTTTCATTATGCTTCACTGAAATTCATATGCCAAGACTCTAATGAACTTAGAAAAGTTCTTCTAACGCTAGAGCCGTTCTCTTAAGAGCTGATCCAACACAAAAAAAATATATCTATTGATTTTCGCTTCTGCAATAATTTAAACTATCAAAAAAGACAAAAACTGAGAATAAAGTTTTAAATAGGCTCTGGGAAGATTTTTTTTGTGTCAAACACTTGAAGGCAGCCGAACTTCTCCACTGTAGACTTGCTGGAGAAAAATAATTCAACATATTGCAAATTAAATTTGCGCCAAATTATTAACAAGTTTCTTTACATTCGTATTCATTGGTTTGGCAGTAATTTGCTGAAGGGAGATTCACAATGTTACCATTAGGTATGCTGTGAACTGAAAGGATAGTTTCTTAAAATTCCCTTGTAAGAACCGTTAAAAATTTGCTCATCTCTCATCTCAAGTTAAATAAAAAATTAATTGTATGCATTTACATATTTACATACAACCATTTACATACATATGTGCATCTTTATGTACAAATATCCATTTAAATCAATATTCTCACCAGTTTTACCCCCTAAAATAATGAATGACAAGCAAAAATTTTCCGTTAATTGTCAAAATTTACCCTCTGCATCACTTTTTCTTTTGGGACACTTTCCATTTGCTTTTGCGCAACAAAGAAATATAAGAAACAATACGTGCAAGAATGAGTAATATTTACAAGAAAAAGGATAACAATGCAGCAGCAACTTCTTATTCAACATAGAAGTAGATAAAAAAAAAATAAGTAACTTGACATGAAAAACAAAATTCAGAATTCAAAATGCATAATGAAGAATGCGGAATAATTACTGTTGTATATGAGGGAAGATGCATGATTGTACCATGTATGTTAGTAATGTAGCTAGGTAGGTACGTATTTTGTTTTGTTGTAGGGAAAATTAATCTCAGTGATGATAGCATAATATGCGTTAGATATATAACAGACACAACATTATTTTCATATTATAATCTCATATATAAGGATTTCCATCGCGCATACACAACATTTACATGCGCACATTAACACTCAAATTGCAATTTCGAAATGACTGCATACAACACTTCTTTGGTAAATCAGATCCTTCGTTCCTCTGGGTAACAATATGTGCTTTTGCTCCAGTACCCAAATTTGTTCACAGGCGAGGGCTGCATGCTTTGCCAGAAGCTGGAAGAATGCCCAAGATGCAGTGGCGTAGTAACGGGGGGGTTTTGGGGACAAACCCCCCCCCCCGAAAGATTCGTTTTGTATAAAATTGATCTGACCATAAAACCATCTTTAACTAAGAAATGCTTTATTAGCATACATTTCTTTTTCAGGAAAAAATCAATGAGAATAGTAATTTTTCGAAATTGGTAATTCGAAATTTAGCGCTTTTTCACGAAGCATTATTTATAATTGTAGAATTTGTTGAGCCGTAGGAAAGTGCAAGAACCGTAGGAATTTTAAAACAATTTACATTCTTTGTACTCATATTCGCTCTTTAGTGGTAAATTTCCTACGGCTCAACAAACGCTACATTTATTATACGGTATTGCTGTTATTAACATGCTAATTACAGAAAAGTAACGCCAAAAATTTCAATAAAAAATTGGATAAGAAATTAAACTGGTGAAGATAGGCTGAACGGACTTGCCCTAATGAGTATTAACAGAAATATCGATATCACAGTGGAAGAAGTTATTCACAGATTGGCACAAAAACATGTAGGAAAATTGAATTATATTAATTAATGGAATTTAATGTAATTATTTTTTCCAACATACAATTATTCAAGTTTCAAGTTTTCTTTCAATTACTGATCTTCTTAATCAAATAATAATCTATATCTATATATATATAAAAATCGTGGAGGGATTTGAACCAAATTTACACACCAGCTGAGTACCTTGCCCTAGATGGTTTATATGCATATTTTTTTCAAATCCGGAAGTCACTTCCCGACATATAGTCAAACGGTCAAAAGGTCAAAACGTGGACCTGTATGGCCCCGGAAAACTTCCTAGGGATATTGGTATTAAATGAAGGGTTTTGAACAGGGATTTTACATAGAAATGAACTCATTACGATTCATAGGTCGGATCCCAAGATGTGGGTCAATATGTGGGCCCGGATAACACCGGGATATTTCTCAGGTATATTGGTACCAAATGAAAGGTGTTGAGCAAGGCTATTATGTAGAGCCGTACCCATTATGATTTCTTGGTGAAGTCCCCAGATATGGATAAAAACGTGCATCAGGGCTTTCACATAGAGCTGTACTCATTTCGATTCCTACGTCGGATTCCCAGATATGGGCAAAACGTAGACCCGGATGACACCGGTATATTTCTCACTGATATTGGTATCAAATGAAATGTGTTGATCAGGAATTTTATATCCAGCCGTATCAATTATGATTCCTAGGTCAAGGCCCCAGATGTCGGTCAATACGTAGACCTGGATGACCGCGGGATGCTGCTGAGAAATACTGATATAAAATGAAAGGTATTGACCAGTGCTGCTGCATAGAGCTCTTTTCATAGTGATTCTTAGGCCGGTACCTAATAATGGGTAAAAGAGTGGACCCGGATGCCACGGAATGTTTTTAAGCAACGATGGTATCAAATGAGAAGTGGAATGCAGGACTATGTAAACTTTTTAAAATATCAATTTTTTCGTTCACCTTTTTAAACTTATCTGACTTTTTCTGAGGTCTGCAGCCCGTGGTAAGTTAGGCTTCTAGATACTTCCAACTTATTTTAAAGTGTGCCGTTTTCCACTTCAAATGCCTATAATAGGAAGTGAGCCAAAGCAAAGCTTGGCCGGGTACAGCTAGTGTTATTATAAACTATAATGGGAATAAATATGCAATGTATAAGAGTATCTGAACTTGAGATTTTAGTTAACGTCTGTCAAAATGGAATATTAGAAAACTAAATTATATAAGAAAATTATTATTTATAACCGGAGATTTCCAGAAGAGAATATGTGACTTACTTTTGAAGTATAGTTAAAGGCCCTTGGCAACTGACAATCTGGCATGTCAAGCAGTGTGTATGTGTGAGTTTTTTGTGTGTGTTAGTGCAATCGGCAGTCGTCGCGCTAAACGTTCTTGTTGTCGGGCTCGCGTTGATGAGAATCAAAACTTTTACATATTTGCGTCAATCACCCACAATCACATATATACACTGCAGTCCAGATTTTAAGTGGCCAAGGGCCTTAAGAGTTTGATATATGTATAATAAGCGATATTTGTGTACTAAAATGTTAAATTATAGTCTGAACAAATTACATTTTCATCATTTGTAAAAAAATCTAGTTTTTTGGTAATTTTTATTTTAATTTTGGTAAATTTTTTACATTGGCTGTGACCCCCCCCCCCCCCCCCCCGAAAAATTCTCTTACTACGCCACTGCCAAGATGTCTTCCTAGGTTCCTTCTAGTAAGCTTTTCTTCTGCTTTCAGCATTCGTCTCTAATTTTTGTTTCCTCGAACTATTCCAAAGTGAAGTGAAGTTTTTAAAGCAGAAGAAAGCAATCTCATTTCAACTGGTTTTTAGCGAAATATTCAATTTTGCGTTTCTTAGCTTCTTGATCCTTCCTTAAAAAGAATGCATGTATAAAAAATTAATATTTTCAGACGCATATCCAAACGTTCTACACTAATTAAAGTATCTTACCGTTACACACACTTGAGAATTTTTTTCTTTTAAACTCATTTTTGAAATTATTTATGACTTGCTTATGCTCCACACACTTGTCCGCATTACTTGCCAAAATTTAAGCCTTTTTGTACTTGTACTACTCGTAAGAAATGAAATCAAAGTGCTCGCTTGACTCGCTCGATAAAATGATGAGTTGGCGCTAAAGTGAGAGCAAAGCAAAATTATCAAATGATTTTTAATTTTTCCCAAAAAAATAAAATAACAAAAAAAACAGACGCCACTAATGGATTTAGCAAAGATTTGAAAACTGCCAAAGGCGTGCAGAAGAATGGATTAAAAGAAAAATAGACAGCCACCAGAACAGGTCGAGAGCACAGAGCCAAAGGATTAAAATTGACCCATAGTAGAAGCAAAAAAAAAATTAAAAGAAAAACAAAAAAATGCTGAAAACAATAATTGATTTTTTTTAAAGAAGGATCAATGCTTAATCTTAATCACAAAAATACACAACACAAAAGAGACCCACAGCGACAACGAGTTTTGTTTATTAAAGCCACCCACATGTTTGGACGCAGCAAAAGGTTAATGAGATGAAAAGAAAACAAAAAAAAAAACAAGTGAAATGTGGAAATCATCTAGAAAGCATAGATTACTAGCAAAAAAAAACAGTAAGGAAGATATTGGGCTGACGCCGTGACTATGAGGTTTGTGAGAAAGAAATAACGATGGATAAATGACGGCGGACAGGACAACAGCATCAGTCGATGTTGTTGCTATTTTTTTTTTAAGCAAAAATAAACTATTAGAAATTTGCAATTCATCTAAGGAGGCTACCGATGTACATATATACATATATACATACACTGCAGTAAATCTAGAGTTCATAACTGGCTCAGAACTGTTTCTAATTGAATATAGAGCGGTGCAAATATTTGTACCAACAGCGTACGATCTAAGCTATACATTTTTAAATGTACCTGGTATAATTTTAGCCACTAGAACTGGAAAAATGGTAAACTTCGGACAATTTACAAAATTTCCCAAAAAGGGAAATTTGTTTAAAAATTAACTAAAATGTTTTTCCTAGACGTCTAAATGAGTCATAGTACGAAATTAAAAAAAAAAAAACAATTAAAAATTTCCCGAAAAGAAATTTTTTTTTAATTAGATGAAATCAGTTTTCTTAAGCTTTATGGCAATTTCCACACAATTATACCAATTTGCAAATTTTCCCGTTAAGGGAAATTTTACTACAATCAATTAAATTTATTTTTCTAAACGCCTAAATACATGTCATAGTCGCGAAATTAAAAAAAAAAATACTTCTAATTAAAATTTCCCGAAAAGGATTTTTTTTTTTAATTTGTTGAAATCTGTTTTCTTCGGCGTTATGCTAGAGACACACATCGTAGTATAGTAGAAATATTGCGATCTAAACCACATATGTGTCACTCTCATATTGTAGTTTACTTGAAAATTTTCATAGTAAAGCCAAATCATAGTATTGATATTATAATATTTATACCACATGTGTGTCTGAAGCATTACTGAGTCAAAATGGTAATTTTCACACAATTCTACTAATTTCCAAATAAAATATTTTACCTTAAACTTCTATGGGTAATAATGACTAATTTTACGCAATTTTACGTGTTACCAAAATTTCCCAAAATGGGAAATTTAAAAAAAAAAATAAAAAAAAAGATAAAAAACAAGGTTTTAACGTTAAAACTATATTTGTACTATTAATTTTTAAACTATCACAAAACTCCACAAGCAATCATGTCTCTTTATGAACTAGTTCTGCATTGTCTTCGAACTAGCGCTAAGTGATGTAGTGTATGTGCTGAAGACGTACATACATACATATGTATTAGGGATTCCAATCCCGGGATCCCGGGATCCCGCCCTTTTGGACACCCCGAAAATCCCGGGATAGCTAGAATTTTATACCGGGATTTTTGGGATAAGATAAAGACAGAATATTCCCCTATTATAGCAAAGAAAAGTTGTATTTTATATAATTTTTAGTGGTCTCAGATCTGTATACTAATAGCATTTCCTATTCTGCATGAAAATGTTGCATTATTACATTGCACCATTATCAACATGTGCCCTGTGCCCTATAAATGTTGCATTTTTCATGTGATGAATGAAACAAAAATAATGCAATGTGCTAAGAGCAGAAGATGTTGCCCCGTAGTCGGGCCAGTTTTATATTTTGTCAATAGAACAAACAGCCTTAAAAAAGTGTTGAGTCTGTGTGGAAGAGAACAAAAAAATGTGACAGCCCGAAGAAAGTACGACATTTTTGCCAGAATAAAAAAGTCCATTAGTCAAAGTAAGGATTAATATTTTTGATGTCTTTTTTAATAATCAAATTTTTTTGTCGTGAAGTACGCGTTGTAAAGAAACGTACGTTAGGTATTTTTAAAGCCTTTAGAATTCTTGTGGTAAAATTCATTTGATAATTTCTATTTCCTGATTTTTGGTCATTTATTTCCCAAATGGTTTTTGGAATTTTCCCATATGGAAAGTAAATAATGGAAGAAAATGCAAACAAAATTTTAATTAGACTTGATAGTTTTACATTACTCTACTAAAATTATTCATATCAAAATATGTGCCTCCGATTTTTAAATATTTTCGAAAGTTGCATTAATTTTCAGAATTTTTCGGCAAGCTTAGAAATATTCGCTTAACCGAAGTGTGTCGTTAAATTCTAAAAATTTTTATTGGAAATTATCAAATGATCGCAAACCTTTTTATCCTAATATCCTAAAAGTACCAACTATAAAGGAAAATGTTTTGTTCACCAAATGTATTTAATTTTCTTTGTTGATTGTGTTTTTTAAAGTAACTCTTAAGTGTTATTAAATAATACGCATGATTTTACGTTCCTATTTTATTTTGTTAGTAATGAAATAATAAAAAATGGCAATAAAAATTTATTTTTCTTTGCATGTTAAAGTTATAGCGTTTCTCGAAAATATACCTACATATTTAATTTTTCAACCTCAAATATGGGAAAATAATACTGGTCGACAAATTTTTGTAACAGAAATAAAATTCTACGTTTCAAAAGGATTTCGGTGCACTTTTTGAGATATTCATGTCTATCTATTGAAAGCACGATCATTTCTCTTGAAGACAATGTTTTGCTTTTTCGGATATCTTGCTTGTAACTTGCAATATTGCAAATAAAAATTTTGTTGCACGCTTTTAGGCAGTTTATTATATTAACAACAAACTGTGCGTTAGAATTAAATAAGTGAATTAATTTATATTAATTTATCGAAAATACGACTAAATTTTGCGTGACTGAAACAAAAATTCCAATCAGTGGCCTACTATGTATATATTTTCTATACTGAAATAAAATTAGTTCGGCAGAGCAGCTACAAAACTTGATTTCGATTAAAACAGCGCTACAAATACTGCCGTTGATTTCGAAGAAAAATACCTTATTGTACAAAAACATATATTTCTAGATATATAAATAAGAAACCCGAGAAAGCAAAGCGCTGTTTTCAAGAGAATTGATCGTTCTTTCAATAGCTGCAATCATTTTTTAATGAAAGTAAGTAATTTAACTGATTGAGCAGTGAATATAGCAAAAAATCGCATAAATATCTCAAAACCTAAAAGTATTACCGAAAATCCGACTTCAGATTCAGATTCAGGGCACCGAAATCCTTTAGAAAAGTAGAATTTTATTTGAGTTAGAAAATTGTTTGGAAATTTTGTCGGCCTGTATAATTAATGTCCAAATCCCGGGATAAATCCGGCAGCTCAATCCCGCATCTCAGCGACAGTCAGAGGCAGTCGAATGTCCAGCGAGGTTATTTGCATGCATATTCCTTGCCTTTTAATAATTTTCATATTCATATTTTTGGGTTGCAAAATCTCAGTGTGACTGACTGACAGGCGACCAACGGCTTTTCGTGCTCCTCTCACAAGAAGCTATTGTACTCAGGCGTCCAGCGTGCAAGGATATCAAGGATATCTGGCACAGAATCATCGCCGCATGCATGCATGATTGCAGCAAATATGCAAAAATAGAAATACAAAAACACAAATACACGCTGAAACAGATATAAACAAATAATAGAAAAAATTGCAGAAACACAAGGATTATGCAAAATTGTGTAACAACATAATTCTTGTCTTTTCTCTTTTTACAGAGCTGTGCATTAAAGTGTAACAAAGCAAAGCGCTGCTTGGCTCAACGGGGCGCTGCGCGGCGGCGGTTTCTTGAAAAACTCATTGGACAAAATTTTGTTCCAGTTTTGCCCTGATTCGCTCTTGGAAAAGTGCTGCCCAGCCTTTTGTTCTTTTAGCTACCATTTTATGCAATATTTTGTAAAGCCAGATAAAAATATGTATTTTGAAAAAAAAAAAAAAAAAAAAAAAAAAAAAAAAAAAAGTGTTTATTATGCAAAGTTGAGAGGCATGTGAATGCAAAATGCAAATTAGTGCAATCGGAACAAATTGAAAGGCCTTGAGTTTATGGTTTAAGGCACCTTTGATATATGGAAACAAGGCAAATGCTAGGATGCCTTTAATTTGCGTGACGTCTTAAAAAAAAAACATATTTTTCTCCTGTTTTTGCATACCAATTGCTTAACTAAACTACACCTATGTTTAAACTGGCGTCTTCCCGGCGGAGGTTGCTGCTATCGAAGCGGCCATAAATCACCTTCGTAAAGCAGTCCTTGTACACATACAACAATATACTTACTTATTTACATATTCTGCCAGTCAAGTTACCGCAAATCTCTTAAAGTAATGTCAAATCAGACTTCTATCACACTATTGGAGGTATTTTGGTATCTGCAGCCATTTAAGGCTCATGTGGCTGTACTGACTTCTATTTTTGGTTACGAAAGTCCTCTCAAAATAAAAAAAAACTGTTAGGTAGTTCTCCTATTCAATAAATCCTTCGGAAGTTCAGTATCGTCCATAAATAATATAATAATATAATATAATAATACAATGGCGCTATTATAACTCTGACGAGTTTTATGGCCGAGCTTCTCTCCCAATTCGAGGTGTGCTCCTTTTTTGTTTTTCCTACTAATTGGGTGGACCTACAGTTTTATGCCGGCTCCGAACGGCGAATGCATTTTTTGTGAGAAGCTTTTTCATGGCAGAAATACACTCTCGGAGGGTATGCCGCCCACTGCCGAGAGGTGACCGCTGCTATTAAAAAACCCAATAATTGGATTTTTAATAATTAGAAAATTTTTTTTGTGTTTGCTCGGACTGGGGTTTGAACCCGAGACCTCTGGTATAGCAGGCGAGCACTCTACCCACTGCACCACAGCGGCCACAAATCGTCCATAAATACATACATTTTCTATTAAGATCGATGAGCCATTATTCCCTTTCCACTTTCTTGATAGATATATGTACATAAGGTTCCTCATCGGCCTAGGAGAGATACTTGATCAGTGGCGTCTCCATTTCTTCATCTTAAAAATTTGGTGTCAGGCTGCTCGAATCCTTTATCGAAGCTATCTTTTAAAAACTTACCTAGCTTTATCTCAAAAATTTCTTTGGCGGACGAGAAAATGTCGATTCAAACAGGAACATTTTCTGAAGTCGTAATTCTGCTTTATTATGCTTTATGTCTCTTTTAAAGCAAATACTTAAAAGAAGAGGTTGGCTGGTTTGAGTGGCAAGTTCCACTGATTACAATTAGCGGCGTTTTAATAGCACGATTCGCAAATAAACCAGTGAAAAATAAAAAGCAAGAGGGAATAAGCAGTTCGGAAATCAGGGCGCCTTTTATATAACCTGTTGATTTGAAATATTTATGCAGCCTGTCAGAACTGACGTCCGTGAGTTGCGAGAGGTTGTCGAAGAAAGTTTTGCCAAGGAACTTTGTTTTGCCTTGGAAGTGTGAAAGACACACGCATAGCAGCTGCTCCACCGTCTGCCTCATCCCAGGAGGATTGCAGCTGCGACAAAAGTTTTCATGGTCCATTCCCAATGGAGACACGTAGGTAGGTAGGTACCAATGGTCCAGTGACCTGTGAATACCACATTTTAGCGGGAAATATCCCTCCTGTCTATTTTTATAATAGCTGAGTATCGTATGTCATTGTATGAAGGCCTCAGACTTGTGCAGACCCTGCAAGCCTACAACCGTCTCCATATGATTCTAGCTTTCACGAACCAGCGACGAGAGATTCCGTCCTTGATGAAACCCAGCGGCGCAAGAACCTCCTTCGTGTCTGCGATCGAAGATCCGAGCTCTGCCTGGCCAGCCCATCAACCATTTCGCTTTCCCTGAATATCGCGGTGCCCCGGCACCTAGATCAGGGGTTGCTAGTAGAGCCTTGCAGGCTTCCTGTATGGCGAAAACTCCGGTTTGAAAAACGCTCGCCATGTCCGGTAGTGTGCGGATGAGTTGCGAAGATACCTGCTCTCATTCCGCATGCAATCTTTTACCCGTCCGTGAAAATTTAAACATCGAATCTCTGAGCAAATTCGTCATCTCCCCAGACCTAGATGGAAAGCAAATTTCATAGTTGGAAGAAGAGCGAGCACTAGATTCTAAATTCACCAGTCAAAAGCTCAAAACTGATACACTACACATACTCTTCCAACTTCTATTTGATTCAGGGACCCTTTACATGATGTCGGTAAACTTCAGATATGCTTAGATTTTTTTACAAAATATTCGACCGCCATTTTCTTTATTTACATAGTTTTTATTTATACATTTTTTTTGGATAACAGCATTTCCATTGATGTCCTTCACAATGCTTTTCTGTGCATTTACATAAATTACGCCGTGGAAATATGCAGGGAAGCAACCCTTGTACCGTAATCCATGCCATCACCCCCTTCATGCGAGTGCATACACTAAAAGCACATATGATTATGCTCCGCAGTTATTGTTATGGACATTTATTTGGTTAAACATTTCACCCTTACGTAGAGAATTCTTTTTTTTTTGTTGGAAATATATAAAAATGGCGCTTGAGTAAAATTGTATGCATGTTTGGCTAAAATTTATGCACGCACGCTGAATGTGGCATGCAGAAAATGGAAAACTGAGAACAGCAAAATGCATAATGGCAAACGGGGAGAAAAGATGAAAAATATGCAATTTACACGCTTGCCATTTGCATGCAAGCAAAAAATGTGAAAACAAAAATTCAGGGTAAATCAAGGAGCGAAAGACAAGCGAAGCGGCAGATGTAGTAGAGGGAAGAAGTCCACTTTTGCAAGCAGAGCTGATTAAAGGGCAAAGAAAAGATTAAAAAAGTAGCAGACGAGCAAGGCAAAAAGTCAGAAGAGAACAAGAGTTTAAAAAAGAAAAAATTGCATTAAAAAAGATGCAACAAAGACGAGAGTCAGTCTTGTGTTGCATGCGACACACGTGGCCGGCGCAAGCAGCGTGCGAGCGAGTAGGACAGGACACCTTTTTTTAGACACGCTCACCTCATTAAGATTAAAAAGAGGAAACAACGGTTTTGCGTACAAAAACAATGTGCGTTTTTTTTTTGTTTTTGCATAAAAAATATTTGCAATTTTTTATCTTCATTTGCGCACACACAAAAAGAAAACTCCTCAAAGTGGCAACAAATTCAAAATATCAATTGAACTGCAAACGTTCGATTTTTTTTTCAAACGAAATGCAAAAAAAATTGCTTTGTAAGTAAAAAAAAATCACCAAAAAGTGGCGGCAAAAATTGTGCAAGGCATGCAGCAAGCGGATTTTTGTATACTAGTGTGTTTTGTTGTTGGTGTTGTTGGTGGTGTGTCGCTGAAACGCGGCGAGGCTAGGACGTTGAGGCTGATGAGGTTTTTGTTTTGTATTGCAGCAGCACGAGAGACGAGAACGGCCTACAGCGCCTGATTGCATCCCCTGTCAACAGGATATGAATACACATACATATAAAAGATTTGTTTGTGCGTGTATAAATGAAAATCCCGTTGCTGACCTTTGAGTGACCCCAAGCTGCCTGCTGCCTGCCACCGCGTTCGGGCTGGCTGACGACGACGCTTCATTTGCCTTTGCTGTCACAGCAATGCTGCCGTTTTATTACACAATTTTCACAAAAATATTTGCAATCAACTGGCTGTACATACACATGTCTAATGTATGTATGTATGTTTGTATGCAGCGAGCGTACGCGCCCCTCTCCTTTTACGATGCGAACGTTTTTGACTGATTGCGCGCATATCCTGGCGTTAGTCAATTGTGTGATTCAAAATACGTTTTTATATTGCAAATATGTATATGCATGATGGTATATACATACATACACACATACATATGTATATACGTGTGTGCATATATTATGCATTCATGCCAACTTCAAAAAAAAAATCCACACCATACATAATAAAAATTCCATCAAAAGTCTTAACAAAAGGATGCATTTATGCATCAAAAAAGGAATACATACACAATAACAATAATAATAATAGTAAAAAATTTGCCGAAAGCAACCACGGCATAGCGCCAGCAAAAAGGATATCTGCTGCACATCTCGGCAATGCATTGTAAATATTTTTTTTTTTTTATTTTTTTATTTTATTTTTTTTTTTTTTGTTGAGAAAAAATGCAAAAATCTGCTGCTGTCCTGCTGATTGTTAGTTGCCATTGTCCTAACAGATTGGCCATTATGCTGTTTTAGATTTATGCATGTTATCGTAGAGTATGTTTTAAAAAAAAAGTAACTAAACACAAATAAAAATAGGTAAAAAAACTTTTTAAGTTAAACGGTTTTATGTTATACATACATTGCAATGTTTAAGATAAATGTACTAAAAACCAAAAAATAATAAAATAGATACAGTCGTGGGAATTATAAACATTTGCATAGACTAGACTAAAATAAAACCGTGGGGCACGTCAATTGTCTACAATCGTTGATTAAAATGTTTGTTTTGTAATGTTACACTATAATTAGGCAGTTGTTCAACCGACAACGATGGACGTGTGATAAGTAGGGCTAGAATGTGGAAAAAAGCTAGCAAGCTCGATTATAAGCGAGTTTTAGGGTTTCATAGTGGTGAGCGAGTAGTACTTTTATTATATGTTTTGTCGATTAAAGACAAACTACGAGCAGTGAAACGATTCCTCGTGTGAATGTCCAACGATAAACTAGTTGAAACATCTCTTTTATTAACATGGAGTGTATAACTATTGGAATTTCCATGAGCAAGAAAATAGTAAGTATTTTCCTCACCGTCTGCGGGCCAACTGCCTAACGACGAATTAAACGATTCTTCTATCGCACATTAAGTCGATAATTTGTAGACAATTGACGTGCCCCCCGGTTTTATTTTAGTCTAGTCTATGCAAATGTTTATAATTCCCACGACTGTATCTATTTTATTATTTTTTGGTTTTTAGTACATTTATCTTAAACATTGCAATGTATGTATAACATAAAACCGTTTAACTTAAAAAGTTTTTTTACCTATTTTTATTTTCTAGTTTTTAGTTTTTATTTCGCATTCTGTTTAATTCATTTAGTGCTTCATTATTGCAAGGTTTCTTGCCCGTTAGTTTATTGCAGTCCAACGCCTCTATAGCGACCCACGCGCCACCTATCGGAAGTTTTTTTAAGGAAAATATTTCCTTTCAAGGTAGTAATACGTGTTCCGAATTTCAGCCAAATCGGACCATAAATGCGATTTTTGTAAATATAGCGACCCACGCGCCACCTAGCGGAATTTTTTTTTTAAGAAAATATTTCTTTTCAAGGTAGTAATACATGTTCCGAATTTCAGCCAAATCGGACCATAAATGCGATTTTTGTAAGTATAGCGACCCACGCGCCACCTAGCGGATTTTTTTTTTTAAGAAAATATTTCTTTTCAAGGTAGTAATACATGTTCCGAATTTCAGCCAAATCGGACCATAAATGCGATTTTTGTAAATATAGCGACCCACGCGCCACCTAGCGGAATTTTTTTTTTAAGAAAATATTTCTTTTCAAGGTAGTAATACATGTTCCGAATTTCAGCCAAATAGGACCATAAATGCGATTTTTGTAAATATAGCGACCCACGCGCCACCTATCGGAATTTTTTTTTCATAATATTGCATTGTCATCGGGGTTATACATGCGTGCAAAATTTCAGATTAATCGGTTGACAGGAAGAGGGTGAAATTTGAATTACTAAATTTGACCCAAGAATAAAGAATAAATAATAAAACAAACGGGGTGAGCTAAATAAAACCGTTTAATAAAAACGGCTTTGTTCTAAATGGACTCATGCCATTCACGCCAAAAAAAGTAAAAATAAATAAAGCGACGGTAAAAAAAAATGCAAAAACCAAATAAAAAAGCAAGAAAGAGTAGCAAACTGTAAGTTCACGTCTCGGAGGCTGATACGCTTTAAACAATCGCTACTTACGAACTAAACCAAGTTCGAAAAATCGAAACATGATACTAAAGATGGCACATAGCCGAAACCGGTTTATAACCAAATCAAACTTAGCAAGGGATGACGAAAAATCGTTCCACGAAACATCGCGATCCAACCTTGTCGGAAGGTCGGCAAAAATTTTCGGCTGAAACTTCCTAGAAGTTGCTGCCTGGGCAATGGACCTCTGTCTCTCCTCCCCGATGCCCGTTGCTGGTGCTTGCCCTAGGGCAGACTGCGGCAAAGGCTGTTGTCCGGTCAAGTAGGTCCCCTCAAGGCGCGAGGCAGGGAGGAGGTGCGAGGCAGTCACAGTCATGGTTCGAGGCGCCTGGCGGAAGGCATAAAATGCAATTATCTTGTCGTGATGGAGGATTATTGTTCATCCTCAACGTTGTACAACATATCGAACAGGCCCTTCACTACAGGGAGTGCGATAGGTCTCTTAATTGATATTTCGGGTGCCTTTAGCAACGTCTCTGCTGAAGCGCTGTTGGAGGTCCACGAATGGATCGGAATACGCCCAATCATTCCGCACTGAATCAAGGACCTTTTGAGTTGTCGGACAGTGACGCGTGGGTGGGGAAGGACCTTTCGACGACGTCAAGAAGGGCACATAGGATCATCCCACAAGTGGAAGTACTCTCACCCCTGTTGTGGAATTCAGTAGTCAACAAAATACTCTTCAGAAAATACCCAAAATACTAAAACTTGCGAAGTCTTGCTTTCCAAGTTTAGTATAACGCCTCCAATACGATGCCGGAAACACTAACCGGACGGACCATATGTGATCTATGTGAGGGATCACTGTATCCTGGTCAACCTAACCTAACCTATCCTGTCGGAAAAGCAAACAACAAAAAATAAATTAAACAAAGTTCCCGGCGTATTTTTACGTTAATCGAGAAAATTATAGTTCTCGGAACGAAGTCTAATGTAGTTCTGTAATCAGAATTTTGAAATACTTTTTTATCTAATCAATTGAATTCTTGCGTAGTTTTTTACCTTCGCTTTAGATTAGGGAATACTTAGAGAGTGACTTTAGTTATCTAAAGTAGTCCTACGGATACTTTAATGAATAGAATGTTGTATTTGTTCCATAAGTTTTCTTCTGTCCACATTGGACTCTCACGATAATTCTTCCTTTTCCCATCACATTGCGATGACCTAAAATCCATCACAATTTAATTGCGACCATTGTTATTTATTTAAGTAGGTCAGCAAAATGAGCTACCCCTTTGCGGCTGTGAATTTTCTCAAACATAACTTACTAACCTATTCTTGCAGACATAAATGAATACCTATTATATGCATATGTGCATAGGTAGACAAATTGCAAGTACAAGTACAGTATGTGCCATTGAATAGCAATTCACGATGACGAAGCAACAAAAATGCCCGCTTACCCCTTGGCTACTGACCACTTTCGCATGGAGAGAAGGCCACCATACATCATAGCACATAAACGCCGGCGTTAGTTGTCCATCCAGCCCAGGTAAGCGACGAACGAGTGAGCCAGGGTAAAGTTTCATCCGCATTCTTCTCCATAAAACCTTAACCGGACATTGCGTGCATAGAACGCAATATTGTGTTCAATTTATGGATGTACATATGCATGTACATATGTACATAAATATGTATGTCCATGTTTTTATATCAAACTGGCGCAGTAAAGGTACAATTTCAACCCTGCCGCCATTCACTCCGCACCCTTCCGCTACCTACATATGTATGTACATGTCTATCTAACTGTTTAGCATGCCAAAGGACTTACTCGTTCTTATGTACCTTTGCTATGTACCTTTTCTACGTATTTTGGGTGTTTTCTGCCCTTTTTTATGGCGCGCGATTGCACAACAGCTGGTCAGTGATGGCGATTAGTGTGTGCAAACGTTTTAAGTAAGAAAAATGGAAAAAAATTGAAAATAATATATGCATATACATAAGTACATACATACGTACATATGTATGCTTATATATTAATATACGCAAAATAAAATGATTGCAATAATAAAAATAAATTGAAAGCGCAAAATCATGCCGGACGAGCAGTCAAATTTGTTTGTTTGTTTGTTTGTTGGCGGTGCAAAGTGGTAGATGATAGTCAGCGAAAAAGGATTTCATGCTTCAATATTTGCTAATACTAATGTGTGTAGGTAATCGGCTTGCTAATGTTGCCATTTGTTCTTTTTTTTATGCATAAGCGCTTTTCGTCCGACGATTTGATTGACGTTTACTTAAATGAGAAGCGTTACAGGATAATGAAAATAATTATGGATTAATCTATACAGTCATTGTGTGCTCGCTGAGATATTCATATTTATCATGAGTAGGTAGTCTTTTTAATGCGTCTGGTTTTATATTATCAACTATCTATTTATCAGTGGCGGCCCTAGCTTAAAGGTCCCCACAAACAGAAGCGATACGATACAGCCGCGTCATGCACGATTTTGCTGTGTGGGCTGTATCGTATCGCTTCTGTTTGTGGAGACCTTAAATTGGCTAAGCCAGCCGAATTTGCTATGAAGCGAGTAAAAAAGCTATGTTATGCTGTATTGAAAGCCTCATAAAGGCGATTTGTGGAACTGTTAATGCATAATCGCTGACCTAGGTTGTGCTGTGATTGGCTGTATAAACAAAATACACGTTATGAGCTGAGTTGGTGGTCTATTTGCGCTATTTTCTTAGAAGTTTTTTTCATCACAATTTGTGGGATGTTACAGTGGAGGCTGTATTATTGTGGCGCTACATTACAACATGAATGTTTTTGATGGGCTAACGCGCCATAATAACTTAAGTAGTAAACATATTTTAAGCGTAAAATAACTAGATTTTTAGAAATTCGTAAAATTAAATGAACGAAAATAGTTAGGCAGGCCGGGCTTTTCGGCTTGTATGAAGCGTCCGCCACTGCTATTTATCACTGACGAACACCCTATAATTCTCTGCTTAAGCTTTTCGGAATTCATTTTAACCCTCTAAGTGCATTTTTGAATGATCTTCCTTTGGCAAGGGTTAAAAATACACATTTTCTTGGCCTCTTATGCATAGGGATGGCAACAATAACCGGAAAAACGATTATAATCGGTTAATTTCTTTCGGTTAACGGTTAAAACGTATCGGCTTTTTCCTTTTGATTATTTTTCCGATTATCCTTTTTCCTCTCAAGTCGAAAATAATCAAAAGGAAATAATCGAAGTTGAAAATTTCCGCCTTTTCATCCGAGTCCGAATTCGGTTACCTACGGTTTTGTGACTATATCCAAAAAACCGCAATAAATGTTCCCTCCAGCCAGCGCTTCCGAGTAGACGATTTTATCGTCATTTTGACTATTTGACGATTTTTCCTAATAAATGACGATTTTTTTCGTTTATTATATATTTTTTAAGCAATAATTGTAATCGAAAAACGGTTATAATCGGTTAGTTCCCCATAATTATTCGCGATTAATAATTGAACGCTTTCGGTTAACCTAAAAAGCGGTTAATCGGTTATTACATTTTTTTTTGCCATCCCTACTTATGCACTTGTCTTACTCTAAATATGTTTTCATCAAGGCAACCGCCTTAGAAAATATTCGTAATGACCTCTCTGCCCAACTACTTTGAGAAAGCTTTTAAAATACCCCTTTACGAGGGCGTTAATTGCTCATTAAATTTTGCTGAAGAAGTCCGATTTCAAAAATTTAATTTGCTGTTGTTTTGTGCAAGAGATATTTTCGTTACAGTAATTGCACCTCCGGCCAAAATAATTAACTTTAGCCCCCTGTAAAAAAACTTAGATCATCTGGACTTGTAGTCGGTTTGGTAAAGTTGGTCATTCGTTATCAGCATTTGTTCGTATTGAGTAAATTTTTTTTATTTTGTTCGATTGTATTGCAGACTGAGTTATCTCTTAAAAATGCGTCTGCAAGCCCTGCTCTTATTTTGCTGCAGTTTCCTGACATGATTTGTATGTACAGCTGTGGACACATAAATGGCACAAAATTTCATATCAACTACAAATTTAAATTTTTAGCTGAAAGATTATCGTAATACAAAACTGTTGCATTTCTAGTTGCTGTCGTAATGTGTGCCGCATCTGCGACGTAAAAATATGTCAGTTTGTTGTGTTTACTGCTTACCGTTATCAATTTTATGTAAACAATGCACTTTTTGGCTGGACACATAAATGGCACGAACTAATTTCATTTGCAGTTGGCGTGTAACTTTCAATCACATTAGACAATATTTTGCTTATTTCCTCGCTATTTAATATTAAAAGTGTTTTAAGACGAAGAGCGTTTGAAAATGGGTTCAGGAAAACATACCACAAATGAAGAAAGACGAATTATTTGGGAAATGTATAAATCGGGTAGAAAAATTGCAGAAATTGCAAAAATTTTAAAGATTTCTCGCAAAAAGGCATACAATGCCATAAATTCATGTATGGAGGACCCTGATGTGTTAATTAGAGGCAAAACTCGGAAGCCAAGGCCACGAAAAACAGATGCACGTACGGATGCCTCTATTGTAAGAATGGTGAAAAGTGATCCCTTTAAGTCATCACGAGAGATAGCAAGTAGTATAAATCAAAAATTAAGCACAGAAATATCTAGTAGGCTTGTCAGAAGACGTCTGAATGAAGCAAATTTATTTGGGCGCATTTTCAGGAAGAAACCACTCCTGTCAAGAAGAAATATCCTAAAGAGAATGGACTTCGCTAAAGCTCACAAAGAAAAATGTCTAAATTTTTGGAAAAATGTTTTGTGGAGTGACGAAACCAAGATAAATCGGATGGGGCCAGATGGCAGAGTGTATGTTCATCGCCCGAAAAGCCAAGAATACAATCCAAGGTTCACCCAGAAGACGATCAAGCATGGGGGCGGAAATATTATGGTTTGGGGAGCACTTTCTTGGCATGGTATAGGGCCACTCGTAAAGATAAACGGCAAAATGGATAAATTTCAGTATTTAGATATTTTAAAAAGCCATATGGAGCCATTCGCCTTTGAAAAAATGCCAGTTAAGTGGAGGTTTATGCAAGACAACGACCCAAAACACTCGTCTAAACTAGTCAAAAGTTGGTTCAGTGCGGAGAAGATTGATGTATTAGATTGGCCAGCCCAGAGTCCCGACCTAAATCCGATAGAAAACCTGTGGAATGAAGTCAAGGTTTCAATAGCGGGGAAAAATTATAAAAATTTAGACGAACTGTGGTCGGCCGTTGAAGAAGCTTGGTATGCCATACCCCCAGCAAAGTGCCAAAAACTCGTGGAGAGTATGGGCCGCAGGTGCGAGGCAGTCATACTTAATAAGGGCTACAGCACAAAATATTAGCAAAAACTAGAACAAAAAACGGGTTTTACTCGAATTTTTACACTTATTTTCATAATGTGCCATTTATATGTCCAGCTCATTTTGTACCTTTCTCAGAATTTCATGATTTTTTTTAAATTTAGATATGAATTATAATTTAATTTTGTGATATTACTAAATGTAAAGAGTAAAGGTTTGAAAAAATACCAAACATGTGGTGGTAGCTAAAATTATTCGCGTTTTTTTAGCATAACAAAATATTTCTAACAAGGTGTGCCATTTATGTGTCCATAGCTGTATGTATAAAAAAAATAGTTAGTTAAAAATGTTTTTAAAAAAGCGTTACAATTTCTGCATGCAGCATAACTAAATTTCAAAAAAAAAAAAAAAAAAAAAAAAAGGGTTCCACGTGGGTCAACAGGTCAATACCACACCTGCCTTTAGCGCTTGCAGCAAACACAACACACTTCCTACCAATAAATAAAACCCTTGCTGCACAGCATATGAAATGAAAGGATTTAAAATTGTACGCAACAAATCGATGAAAAATACCCCTAAAAAATATCAATGAGATATTTTTTGCAAAAAATTTAAGAAAAAAAAAACAATGAAAATGCAGCGAGGCATTGCTGTGCGGCAAATTAACGCATCAATGATGATTATAAGCAACGTGTGTGTGACAAATCGTTGGAAAAAATAAAAAATTTACAAAAAAATAGAGTACAACAACAAAAACAAAACAAAGGCACCTACAGCACACTCTAAAGCGGTAAATATTACCCCGTTAGTTATGCCACACCACACAATGCCAGTAACGGCCACGTACGCTTAAATACACACACAACTCGTCTCACACTTACATATATGCGATGATGACTCATGGATGGCGGCAGCGAAAATTGTTGAAAAATAAAAAAAAAATGAGGAAAAAAATTTAAAATAAAAAAAAACAATTTTCAATCAGTAAAAATCGAATTTCAAAAATAATAAATCCACCTTTCATGTCACGCACGCAACACGCAACGCGGTAGCGCATCAGCAGAGCATTAAACGAAAGGGTGGCGGGCAGACAGACGAGACGCATAGTGTGCTGGCTGGTTGATCAAAAGACACGCCTGCACACAAAACAAAAAAAATAAAAAAAAACCAAAAAAAACACCAAAAAAACGCAACAAAAAAGAACTCATATGTCAGTCAGCCCATTCATTAACCCATCACGCAGCAGAAAATGGGATAAAAAATACCAAAAAAATTAAAAAACATACAAAAATGTGCACATAAAAATTAAGGACAGATTTGAAAAATAAAAAAAAATGCGTCTCATTTAAAAAATTATCGTAGGCCGAAAGAAAGGCTTTTGGCGACAGGATAACAATGCCGGCAACGAACGGAGTAAATAATTCGCAACTCGTGCGTTCTTAATTGTTACGATTTGTTATTATTTTTCTTGTTGTTATTATATTTGGAATGTTATAATTTTCAACTGCAATTGTTGTTGGCTGCGCTTTGGCTGTTGGCTGTGTGATTATAGGGTTGAGCGAGCGCGCAGAAGAGAAGCTGCTGAGCACTGCTTTAGGGCTAAAGGATACTAAATCTGCAGCGTGTGCCGGGCACATGTGTGTGCATCCTAATGACGATGACAATGGCAGTGGCAAAAGGGGTGCAACAAGCAGTGATGGTGTTGGTGTTGTTCGTTGGTCAAGGGTTTATTACCCACTCCCTCTGCACTCTGCACCACCTCTTTGATAGAATGTAACATTTTTTGTGTAAGAAAACGTTAATTTTTACGTAATTTCGACTAAAAAGAAAATCTGGCAAAATCTGCGTCAAAGCAGGCGACATGGCATGTGTATGATTGTGTGTGACTTAGCAACCCTCCTGAGACTTACATAAAATTCTTCTCATGTGATGTTGCAAAGCTGCTGTCACTTCAAAAAGGGTAGACTGACTAGGTATATGTGTGATTGCCATGTGCAAAGGGGTTGCTGCTGCTGCTGCTCAATATGTGACTGAAAGATGTGTGGAATTGTTGTATATATGTTTATATGGATGTATTCATGTGCTATGTATTACATATGCCCTGGAGTTGAAGGGTTCTCGTTCAAAAAACAAAAATACTACATTTTTGGCTTGGTTTCTTGTGGGTGTTTTAGGCAGCGCAGTGGTTGGCTTAGGGTGGGTGGTGTTGTTAATCCAGCCAGTTGTCCATTTCACATATGAGCACATGTGAGTACATACGTACGTGCATACATACATATATGGAGGTATGTAGGCATGTTTGTATGTGCACGCCGGACGTGTGCGACCGTATCCTTTGACAATTTCAATGGGTTAGAGCGGGTGGTGGTGTGTTTTGTACACATCTGTATTTATTTTTTGTATAGTATATACATATACATATGTATATACTATGTATGTACATACATACGAACTTAGATAAATAATAAACATAGTAAGTACATATAGATATAATATTTGCTGAAACTTTCCGGTGAATTTGGGGTGTGATTTTCAGACGATTTTATACACAAAAGGCTTAGGACTTTCTCAGAAGTTTTTTTTTTGGTTTTACATACAAAGATTGTATATTATCATATAAATAGATAAATTTGTAATACTGAAATGTCTCGCCTTGATGCAGATATTTGCGAGACGCTCGTGCACCGGGTTGAACGACAGCACTCCAGCGGGTTAGGGGGCTTAGATTATACGCATGGTAAGGAGTGCCTGTCTTAGGAGGCGACTCAAATCCACCGTCCTAGAAGGTTGATAATGGCCAAACACAAATCGTTCGCACGGCAGTCGCTCTAGTGTCAGAAGGGAGTGTACCCGAGCGTACCGCATTTATCCGGCAAAGGACTGCTACTTCCCCTACACTCCCCAAAACCCTCGGTGAGTGTCTTGGTAGCTACAACAACAACAACAGGACGTACTTGCGAAGTCTATCTCCGACAGACACCAAATCTGCGCTCTTGCATGCCCTAAACTTATTGTCCTTAAAACGTTTACCGTGGTCGTTAACAAAAAAGGGGGTTCTCATCCGAGGTCTATGTAGTGTGACCTTTAATTCGAGTATTTTTCTACACGGTGGATCCCAAGTCCCACGCATAACCTGCACTCTGCAGTGACTGTAAGAGGTAATAAGTTTATATAGCGAGCCGTTTTATCCAAGACAGATGCCCGCTGGCAGCCGCACCTCGTGGTGGACAGACGCTGTACCCTTAAAAAGAGTAAGTCGGAGTGGCCTTGCCAAGTTATCGTCTTTTCACTTCACCGAGCGAAATTCAACGGCTACGCTGTTATGCGCATGAGAAACGATGCTCCGACCCAGCAAGTATTCCTCTCTTTACCCCTCGGTGGCAGCAGAGAAAAAGGGAGACCTCCACTGCGTTGGAAAGACCAAGTGGTGAGCGGCCTGGCCTACCTTGCTGTTACCAATTGCCGGCCCAAAATCGCCTAGGCGGTTTAGCTATTTAAGGCTGGGCCAAATAAGTAAGTAAGTAAGATAAATTTTCATATATGTATTTTTCCCATTTTTAACAAAATAGAGAACTTAAGTATAAGCAGTCGTGATATTTCGCTTACTCTTCCTTGAGCATCTTGAGATGTTTCAATGGTTCACTTTGGCTTTCGTAAGAAAAAACGCTCTTCTCGGGATAAAAACGTTGATGTGTCAAACATTAAGATTCGACTAAGTATAAATGCAGAACCACCTAGTGGTCTAGGCTGCCTTTGGCTGAGTTTTGGCGACCAGTTCATAGCCAAATTCTTTTTCCACTACACTTTGGCCTAAAACAATTGAATTTCTATTTTTGTACTGCTTTTTTGGCTTCTCAATTATGAAAAATCTAATTTTTCTTCTCATTACAAAAACAAAAAGAAATCAAAAGTTAATACACGGAAGCTTTACTTTAAATACCATCAAGCAAACTTTGTTCTTTCAAGCAAATATTACATCACATTTACATTAAGTTCATTGGTTCAAAAATAACAAAGCCTTCCTCTTTAGCAGCGCAGCAGCACATCAATGGAGACTACAGAGCCAAATGCATATCCTTGCTGCTGCTCGTATTGTGCCAATGAAGCTCTGCCATCTTGTAATTATTCAAATTTAAGCCCAAACAATTAAAACTCACACCAAAAACCGTGGCGAAAATGCCAAAAACAGAAAGCGCCGAATAAAATAAAAAGAACAATCGAACGAGCCAAGAAAAAGAAGCGGAGAATCGGTGAAGGCAGCCGAAAGGAACGCGCTCAAGCAGCAACATTGCCATGGTTTTATGCAAAGAGTGCAAAAACAAAAACAAGAAAAAAACTTAATAAAACAATAACAAAGCTCGAGAAAATTAGAAAAATTAAATGGCCGAGGCAGGTTGTCTTAGGGCGGAAAGGAGCAGCTCCTGGACCACGCGTTTTATTTTCGGAGCTACACGAACCTCCTTTCATTTCATTTCATGCCATTAGTTAATGTCCTCAATGTCAACCGAGCGATGCCAAATAAAATTCATTAGAAACGGTCATAATGGTAGAGATGAAGAGTGGATAGAGTAGCAGGGAGGGGAGGGGGATGGTTAAAAAAGAAATGAAATTTTAAACCAAAACGCCAAAACAAAAAAATTATTTTCATTAACAAGTAAAAGGCAAATCAACTAAAGCACGGGTGCAGGTCCAGTGACTCTTTTGACTTGTTGTGACTCCCAACAACATCATTGTGACTCCGTGTGACTCCCAACAACAAACGAGTTGAACGCTGTCGCCGCCGTGGCGCGACTCAAAACAAGCGGTACAATCCATTGGCATTCAATGCGTAGCTTTTGGTTTCTAATCATTTTTTTTTGTCATTCCGGGAAAGATGTTGTTGTAAAAATTATGATGTTGTTGATGAGTGACTCCGTTATTCGATTTGGGCATGCACCCTTGAACTACTGCAACACAGGCAGCGCCGCTTGACCGAATCGCTTTGTTGTTGTTGTACGCGAGAGTTGCTTAGGAATGATTTCATAAAATATTAGATTCATTTGCTGGTCTTCTCCTTTGCTCGCCACTTGCTTCTTCTACGCTCATTATGCGTAATTTTTTAGTTTTTTTGCTTGTTTTTTCTTATTAATTTTCTGTCCACCCAAAAGCAAAGGAGGCAAAGGATGTGGAGACCGAGGTGCGAGTCCAAAGGCCGGGGGATGGATGCTGTTAAATAAATGGTTAAAAAACAGTGAGTGCCATGCAATTTTTTGGTGGAATTTTAATGGAAAATGCCGTCACGAAATGTTGTATTGTTCAACCACTTGAATAAAAATTACAACAGCAAAGCAACCAGAGACACAAAGTTTGTAATGTAGGCCGCCCCACTGCATACAACAACTCAGCCCTGGCAGGCCGGCAGCAGCAATGAATAATCACTTAGGCAGCGCAAGTTGAAGAGCCGAAGCGCTGAAGAGCACTTGGCCAACCAAAGCAACAACTCAGCTCAGCATCCTTCCATCTGGAGCATTGGCGTTTTTTTTCGAAAGGATATACAAGTGGATACTAGCGGCTAAAAGTGTACAGCTTTGAGGAGCTTAAGGTGGGCGATGGAAGGCGAAGTTTTACACGCGTTTTAGCAACAACAACAAAGAAGAAAACTAAATGAAACAACGGTCAGCGGGATGAATAAAGAGTGCTGAATATACATACAACAAAGTTGATAAATTTACATGCGTACGCACATAAATAAAAGTAAAGAAAAATGCAAAATAAGCAAAAAGTAGTAGGAGAAAATAGGAGAAGGAGTTTTAAGCAATGCTTTGATCAAAAATCGTGGCTAATTTTAATTTTTCTTTTATTTTCATTTAATTCTTTGTTGCCTTGCGGATGACGCGAAGAGCGTTTTTAGTTTGGCAAATGATGACGCTGCTGGTGGGCTGGTTGCCTGGCAGATGAAATGAATGAATGTGTGTTGGTTGAGGTGAAGGTTGGTAGGCAAAGTTTTCCTAGGCAAGCGCTTCAAAAAACAAAAAAAAAAAAACAAAGAAAGAAATAAAAGCAAGTACTCACCTAAAATGCGATGCTTTCGGCTTTTTTCTCGTGCTTCTTCTTGAATGCTTGATTATTAGAGATAATGAAAAGCTTTGACATTTGAGTTGGCCAGTTGGATAACTGCGCGTTTGCTAAGCCCCAGTTTACGCTAAGATCAAAATCAACGCGGTCAAATACACTTTTTCTCTCATTTTACGATTTTTACTCTCTGTGAGAGATTGGCTGCACATTGATTCGGTGTCAGCGCCGAATCTCGGTCAAAATTGTGTGCTCTCCCACTCTCTCTCTCATTTTTTGCTTTAATGGAAAAGCAATAGGAGATATTTGACCACGTTGATTTTGATCTGAGCGTAAACTGGGCCTAAGTGCTGGACTGATGTACGAAGGAAAGCTTAAAAAAATTATGAATAATGAGTGTGCAAAAAAGTAGGCACACAACAAAAATTGATAAGCCTAGTGGTTGTTGCTCAATTTTTCACTTTTTATATATATATATTTTTTTTATCCAAACCCAACAAATTTTTTGCTTTTGCTACTGTGAAATTTATGAACTCATTTCTTGGCGCACAATTCATTAGCCTGTTAGCAACAATGATTAAGTAAACTTTTGTCTATCACAAAAATATCATTTACCTGCAACAAAAAATTTGTTTAACTTTGTTTTTTATTTTTTGAATCAGTGAAACAACCGAATATTTTCCTTAATAAAAATGCATGGAAGTTGGCTTAATGAGTATTTGGTTTGGTTGAGTTTGCTTATGTTAAATATTTAACTGATTTACATACTAAATTAATGTAAGTTTGTATACAAGTACCTACACCCCGCTGAGGAATTGCGACGCGGTGTGTGCTTTAGCTAAATTTCATTCAGTTTAGGCTCAAACCCTGCGCCTGCCTTTAGAGTCAATTTAATGTTATGTTCAGACACAACCTTAATTGAACATTAAGAGCCTTCATTCAATTTTCAAGCCCAATGATTCTCAATTTACCATACAAAAATTGACCAAGTTAATGCTTCATTACTCTGAAAAAAATACCCGTAGTTAAATCAACAACTTTCCGCTGTTGAACCTCCGTCTTTGATTCAACAGCAAAAGTATTTGCTTTAACGGCAAAGTTGTTGATTCAACAACTTTCCATAGTTAATTCAAAGACGGGAGTTTTTGATTCAAAAACTCCCTTGCTGTTGAAAAATTTTGAAGTAAATAAAAAATAGAAAAAATTTTTGTCAAACTTAAATTTTCGGGAAAAATATATACATACATATACATATGTATATGCAATATATAAATACAAATAAAGGTAAGTCACAATAATAATATTTATATATTATTATAATATATTAATATTATATGTACATTTGTACGTTTAAAAATACATACATATATTTTATATTTTCAGATTAGATATGTTTGATTATCCCATTTTCCGATAGCGAGCAATCGAGGTAAAACTTGTCGGCGATGATTGCGCAGAAACCTACAAATCTGGCGGTCGGAAAATAATGTAAGTTAATATAAAGAATGTGTTATGAAATAATAAAATAAAATCAGTTGTGTTTATGTGTTTGTGTGTGTAAAAAGCCCTACAGACAGTGATTGTCATTTGATATATCATTTGAGGTGCAGGATTGATGGATATTTGTGCCACTACTGCCTACAAGTTTCCATAATCTTTATATTGGCGGTGTGAAAATGTGATGCAAACCTTTGTGGCCGTGTCTCTTTCCACACATCGTGTTGTTCAAATGATGCATCAAACGACCATCACTGAATGGAAAAAGTTTGTTTGGTGAAACCGGGCCTTAGTATTAATATTACTATGTAAACATATATTATATAAAAAAAACTAAATAAAATAATATCTATTATATTAAAAAAAAAATACTATTGTTTACAATTTTTTTGAGATTAACTTAAATGCGTAAGTATTTGCTTTAATGGTGCCCGTTTTTGGACCAAAAACTTTTGCGGTTAATCCAAAAGCAAAAGTTGTTAGCTTAAATACGAACAGTATTTGAATCAACAGTGCTCGCATTTGGACTAAAAATTTTTGCTGTTAATTTAAAAGTAAAAACTGTTAACTTAAATGTAAAAGTATTTCATTTAACAGTTTCCGTTGTTAACTTAAATACGAAAAGTATTTAAATCAAAAACGCTCGCATCTTTGAAACAACAACGGAGCGTTGTTGGGCACATTTCAACTGCGGAAAGTTGTTCATTTAACGGCAAAAGTCTTTGTATTTACAAGGTTTTTTTTTTCAGAGTAGAAATTAATGAGTTCTTAATGAAGAACAATTCTGCATGCAACCCTGTTAAAAGGCTTGTTTCATAAGTAAAATGAAATGTCATGAAAAGAGAAATGTGATTAGCGTCAGTGTCCACTAAACAGGTTGGTTCGTCAGATCAGCTGCATTCTTGTTCTTCTTCATCACCTATCAAATTTGTTTTTATTTCTGCTTATTTTATACATGCATTCGTGTTTACGATTGGTAAAAATTGTGAGATGAATGTCAAATTATTTCGTCCTCCTTGCAATTTTGACATTTAGGTCACGAGAGTTTGATATTCAGCTCACGGCGTGTATGTGTGTATGTATCTTGAGCCGACCTGTTAAATGGGCCAAGTAAATTAAATATGTCTGAACACCAAATCTAAAGATGTTCAATCAACCCCAATTGACTTAATTAATTTTTATGTCTGAACATGATATAAGCCCGAAAAATCGCTAATGGGGAAAGTAAAATAAATCTCCTTTAAATGGAAAAAATTTTCGAATTTCAGGTTTTCAAAAAAAAAAAAGGATATTTTTCCGTCCTTAAATTAATCATCAAATACGTTCATATTGACCAATTAAGTGGACATCAAAGTATTTATTGCCCTTTTATATTTTGCTGAACCGCTACTGTTGTATGTAAATTAAAATACCTACAACCACAATTACACAGCCATTCTGTACAATATTCAAGCGTTCGAGTATTCATTTAGAACGGTTTGTGTACGAGTATTCGGCAAAATCATTGTCACCATCATCTGCATAATGGACCACTCACTGTTCGGAACAGAGCACATACTTACACACGTACACCTTCCGGCATGAAAACTTTCTACTCCAGTTCACACAACCAACTTCGGAAAAGCAAAGAAAATGAAAATCTAAACTCGCTCATGAAAATTCTCAACTTCTATGCGAATGGAAGTGTGTATGCTCAGCTGCTAATGAAAGAAGAACGCAAAAATTAAATTAAATAAAGGTTTTTTTTTCGTTCGCCGAGTTTATTGTCAAGGCACTTAAAAGGCGGTAGTGGGAGGGCGACATTCACTCTCCACTAGGGATGGGACTATTCGAATAAAAATTATTCGAATAAAAAATCCTTTTATTCGAAAGGTATCGTAATTCGAATAATATATATTCGAACAATTTATTCGTATATTCGAATAAATACTATTCGAATAGTACTATTCGAATATCAGTATTCGAATACCACTATTCTCGAATAGCTATTGAATATATGTATGCTTTAGCTTTTGTAAATACATACACATGTATGTATGTAAATATATATATACGAACTCTGGCTTGCGCGGAGGCAAGTGGAATTCCCAAATTATGCATGAACATACATGGAGAGAAATTTTTCACCTCACATTTACAAAACATTGTATAAAAATGTTTATTAAGAATTTCTTTCCAAACGTGAATTGCAATTAAAGAATTAGGGT
Source organism: Urophora cardui (assembly GCA_960531455.1). Classification (NCBI taxonomy): domain Eukaryota; kingdom Metazoa; phylum Arthropoda; class Insecta; order Diptera; family Tephritidae; genus Urophora; species Urophora cardui. The sequence goes on from OY482670.1 coordinate 2,778,213, forward strand.
TCCTTTTCGTTGATTCAGCAATTACTATTAAATGAATTACAAGTTTTATATTATATAGTACTATTCGAATAGTACTATTCGAATTTTTTCCCTCGAATATTATTATTCGTTTATTCGAATAATATTTATTCGGATATTATTCGAAAAAAGTCCCATTACTACTCTCCACACGCTTTTCGTTTTTGCTTTTTCGTTTCCATTATATTAAATTTTTCGTCGTTTTTGTTTAACCGCTGACTCAGTAGCCACGACATGCAAGTACCTAAAACCAAGAAAAAGTTAAAAAAAAACTTGAAATAAGCAAATTATTTTCCTTTTTTTATTTTGTTAAGTTTCTGGTTTTTCTTCCAAAAAAAAAAAACTTTTTCAAGGATTCCGCTGCCGCTTCCTCTACGTCCTCAGAAACCTTATCAGTGCGCGTAGACAAAGAAACATTGAAATCCGAGCAGGAGTGAACATGAATGACCGCACACAATTTGAATACACCAATAAGTAAAACAAAAGGCGCGCAGAAGTTTGTGGGTGGGGGGGTGCTGTAGAAAGTATTTGTGGTTTGGGGAGAGTAAATGGTGGAGGTTTAGCAGCGTTTTTGGTGTCATTACGTTGCGTTGACAAACTCAAAATAGCCCGCCTAACGACCACGCATTTCACCATTTCACCTCACCCATTCTACCCACCTCACACCATTTCCTGTTTTTAAATGCGACAAGCGGCCGCGGCGTGTGACGTTATGAAATTAAAATTTATAATGTTATCCTTTATTATGTTTTTGGTTTTTTGTTTTTGGTTTTTGGTTTTTTTTTTTTTTCAGTTCGTCCTGCCTGTTGCTGTGTGTGTAAGTGGCCGCGTAAATTATCGCCGCATTTTCCCCCAAAATGATTTTCGCATTGCGTCTTTTATTCGACGGAAAATTTCTACGTTTTTTTCTTTGCTTTTCCCATTTTTTCTTTTGCTGATTTAAAATTTTGCTTTTTTCTATTTTCTTCTTTTACTCTACCATTGCCACACCGCCAGATTCTCGCATTGCCGCCATTCCATTGGCGTTTTAATTAGCCCGCTGGCTGAATGTCCTTTTTTCTTCCACCTTCTTTTTCGTGGCAGCACAGTTGGCGAGCGTTGGCGTAAATGTTGAAGGAACGATTCCTTTGGCTGTCATTTGCATAGCCATCACATCGTTTGTCTTTGTTTTTAATTATTCTACAATGAGTGAATGAATGGAATGATTGTTAGTCAACCGGCCGGATGAACGGATGGCTGAGCGGCTGGTCGGTTGGTTGGTTTGCTGTTTGCTCTTGCTTTTGCCAAATGTTTGACCGACAAAGAGACGACGAAGAAAAACAAAAAGAAATTATCGCCCAAATGTAAATGATAAATGTGACTGCGGAAGGAGAAATTACGTTCACATGAATACATTTGACTTAATATTCTTTTTGGCGCTTTTTTTCTTATGTTGCTTTCATTTTAAGGCGCTCTACTTCTTTTTATGTATGCATATCCACCACTTTGCAGGTTCTAAGGACCAACTAAGCACTTCAACGCTATCTTTAACTATTTACTCACTATTTCGGCGTAATTGTTTGCATAGTAAATTAAAAAATTTCGCTTAACTCATAAAAGGAAAAGTACAAATGTAAATAGTTATTATTATTAAGTAAATTATCTATTCAAGAATCGGTGGGAAAATTCGTGTGAAGCATTCAAATTTACTTTAGGTGGACACTCTTGTTGATTCGGGTATCCATTAAGTTAGTTAATAGTTTAATTTAAAAACACTTAATGTGGTAAAAAAAAAGGAATGCGGCATAGCATAGAGCTCTAAGGATATTTGTTCTATTAATTAATTAAATTTTTTCACTAGTCAAGTTCCCAAGTTTAAGATTAACGGCCAAAGAACTTTGCAATCATTTCCAAAGACTATTGATGGCGTAAGTGGAAAAAAAAATCCACTTCCGAAAAGAGTGCTGATGATCGAAAATGGTTTTTCGTGAAATAGCTATACACTCAACCTTCGCTGTAAATAGTTGTTGAATTTTTTTCCACTTACCCCAACAATTAAAAATTGAATTAAAAATAAAAATTTCGTGCTAAGCACTAAAAACTCTTTCAACTATTGATGGCATTTTATCGGATATATATCAGGATAATTCTAGTTCTCAGCAGAGTTAAACATTAACTAATATTTTCAAAGTATTTACATGCTTTAGGCTCAAGGAATCAATCAATAGATTTAAAAGGACATGAGACTCACGTGCCCAAATCTATACAACACGTAGCCCAAAATAGAGTAAGTGTTTCCTCCTAAAATATCCTACAACAACAACCATCCAGAGAACTCTAGCAGCTGCTAACTTTGCATTAACATACAAAATTGGAAAAACACTCAAAAGAAAATCCTTTAAATGCAAACAATTACAAGAACGAATGAGAAGGAAAGTGGAAAAGATTTTGTATTAAAAAGAATTGCATACAACTTGCATTTTATTTAATAGCAAAATCAAACAAAGACGAGCTGGAGGCCGGAGGCTAGCTGCCTGCGCTAAATTGAAGGGCGTGCCGGCGCAGCGGCAATGAAATGGAAAGGAAGAAGCGGAAGAAGAAGAATAAAATTAAGCAAAACTGTTTGTGCGCTATTAATTGCCACGATAAGACGACAACTACATAAATGATGGCAGCAGCAAGCGGCGCTCTGTAATTATAGCGTTTTGCCGCTGTTTGCTTCGAAGCAAGGATATAAAGGATAACGGCGTTGGAGTGTGGGGAACGTGCTCTAAGATGCTGCAGATGTTTAGGTATATGTGTGCATGTGTGTCTGTATGTTGTTTAAGAGCACAATTTCCAACGTAACCATTTTTGAATAAGAAATCAATGAATAAATTATTTGATTATAGAGCAGACTAAGGAGCTGTCTTTAATCAAAACGCAATTCAAGTCGCATATTCATATTTTATTGAGCTCGTTTGTTAAAAAGCATTGAAAACTCAAATAGACAAGCAATTAACCAATTAAAAGTCTAATAAACTATGCCCCCAAAAAGACCTTCTTTACCTTTTTTTTTAACACAAGACAAGAAAAAAGGGGAAACGGCTGCGGCTGACGGGGAGCATGCAGTTAGCTGATCTAAAGACCCAGATAAGTTACACCTGCTGATCGATCGAGCGCGTTTTTTTTAATTTCACTTTTTTTCCTCTTTCATATTGTTTTTAATTTTTTTGTTAAGTTAATTCGTTAAAAGGGTGTGTGTGTTCACGTCGTGCAGTGGCGGTGTAAGAAGCAGGTCAATTTAAACTCGTTAATTTAATCATATTTTTTTATAGAAATGTTCAACCTTTTTTTGTAAAGAGACAAAAGAGCTGCGGTTAATTAAATGCTAAACGCGCTTGCATGTGTCGTTTTGGTGTGAGTGAAACATAAATAATGCTACGACCACCAACTTGGCAGAGGAAAGTGGCTGAAAAAGTAAGAAAAATAGTTGAAATAATTTCTAGTTAAAATAAAAAAAATGTAAATTCTTGCTCAACAACAATGATTCTAACCATTCCATTCTAGTTCAAATTTTTATTACAGCAAAGAGCTATTGAAAGGCATACAAATGCTGATCCGCCAACCGCAAAGCCATTGCTAAGAAAATCCTGGAATTTTGGCCACCAGCGCGCTGCCTAAAATAGGCTGCAAAACAAGAAAAAAGCAGAGAGAGTAAAAGTTGCAATGCACGTGGCAAAGAATCAGGCAGTCTACAACTTCTTCTTCTTTTCTTCTTCTTCTTCTTCTTCTTGTCCTCATGTCACACCAATGCCAATAGCAACTTTTCAATTTTCTAATTCAGTGGACATCGATAGCCTAACCAACTATCAACTGTATGCCACTTCCACTGAGCCGCAACCGTGTAACCGTGCTATAGCAACGGGTAGAGAGCGCCATATGCCCCTCAACTGCCACCACACCCGGCACATCGCAACCGCAATATAAACCACCAATGAAAGGAAAGCAAAACTTTAGCATCTTTTTTTATGCCGTTGATTCCGCTTAAGTAGCTGTAAAATAGACAAGACATGAGTTATCCATCAGCGAGCGAGTGACTCGTTGTAAGTAAGTAGTAAGCGCCTGGGTAACTGTAGCCCCCCAACCAACGCTGCCTCCTTTACATCCCGCCCTGCCCTGCCCTTCCAAGTGTCAGCAACAGCAGAATTCAACAAAAACATCAATAAACTCGATTTGTGTCTTGTATTTCTTCTTTTGTAAGAAGCAGAAATAACAAGAAGAAGAAGAAGAGGAAGAAGAAGAAGAAGAAGAAGAGGAATGCAAGTATTATAGCAACCGAAACATTAAAAAACGAAAAAAATTAAAAGTTTTGGTATTTTGGAAGGTGGAGAGCTTCAGCACATACATAATCTACAGCTCAGTTAATCTACTTGTTGGGAATGGGCAATGGGGTGGACTCTTTGAACAAATGTTAGCTTAGAAATTCATTTATTTATTTATTTTTCATTTCGTTGCTCCAACATTCCCCATCAACCGTTTGCTGTACTCTTCTACTGACACTCTCCCTCCCTCTCCTTCCCTTTCTCCCTTTTTTTGTTTGCTCTACAACGCATAGGCTTATCCTGCGTTGTACTAAAATAAGTGCCATATCACTTTGTATGAATGAATATGTTATCTATGTTCTATGTTATCCTTGCCAAGCCTATCTGTGAACGGGCTCTGCTGTGTTGTCCTGTGCTGTGCAGAGAGAGAGAGACACTACATAGTTAAGTGACTAGCAACGTGGCGAGCAAGTAGCGAGTAGTGGGCGGTGGTGAGGGTTTTTTTTCTGCTAAAACACGCACAATCTACTAAATTTAACTCAAAAAATATTTTAGTCAATGACTTGGAGTTTAAAGGAAAAGGCAAGAAAAAAGTAAGAACAAAACTCAAGTAAGAAATCGTTGAAAAAATTGTTAAAAAGCCTCTAAACCTTCGTCCTTCATACATACATACATACATATGTACATGCAAGAGTAAATGTAAAAAAGTTGTAGCTGTTGACGATGAGCCCTTCGATTTATTTTCTGCTTTTTTCCTACACTTTTTTTTCTCCTTTAATTCCATTCCGCCGTTTATTTGTTTTTTTACTTGTTTACTGAAAGGATCGTCAGCACGTTTGTAGCTGCGTGCCCAACCTCGAGCCCACAGTCTTTGTTTCTGCCATCTTAACTCAACCTCCCAATCACCTCGTCACAACCGCCTTTAGCTGCGTATTAGAAGATTTAAAAATGACTTAACCGTTTATTGTGACACAAAAGCACGTCGTCGAAAAATGCCAAATTGATTTTCGTTACTTTTTTTTTAGTTCAGGTTAAAGCAGTTCTACTTAGTCTGGTAGAGAATACCTAAATGAAAAACAGAAAAGAAAGTAGTGAAAGGCAGAAAAATTGTTTCTGTTTTTTTAAAACTTTTCTGAATGCCGTTCGAATCTCTGAATGCTTGCACAAATTTCACTTAGTCATTTTAGATGGCCGAATTGACGTGAATAGCCCGAATAGGCCGTCTATACTATAGACTCTATAGCACAAGCAGATTTACTCTGCGATTACGCTTCAATTTGCGCGAATAATGCACGTGCCATTTTTCAATTTTTGTTGTCAGTTTTGTAAGAGTAATCAGCAATCGGTTGGGAATGAGCTAAGTGGAGATAAAAATTGCGTTTAAGAATTGCTTTAATTGTAAAAGCTAACGAGAAAGCCGAAGGAGGAGGAGCTTTTCCATAAGTTAGATGCCTTAACTAACTGCAAATTATGTTTTAAAGAAAGCTCGAAGCTGCTAACTATCAAACTTATACCTACACTCAAAAATAAAATTTTTGTTTTCATAATGCACGTTTTAAACCAAACCATTTTTATTTTAACAACGAAAATTTTTAAATTAAAAATGAAATTTTTAAATTAAAAATGAAATTTTTGAAGTGAAAAGAAACATACTTAAATTAAAACTGAAAATGAATGTTCATTCAAAAACTCAATATAATGTTTACTGTTCCACTATGTGATGGCGTTGGATTGAATACCAGGTTGATGTCATGGTTCGAATTCGGAGGAGAATATAAAATAAAGAAGATAAAGGAGAACAAGGAGAATAAGAAATAGAGATAGCAAGCAGTTAACGCGAAGTAGAAAAGAAGAGGAGAACAAGCGGAGGCTATATTTTTGTACACTCAAAAAAAAAATTTCTCTCGATCAAAGACATAATTTTCCTTATTTTGAACACGCGTCCCAATAAAAAATTTCCTTTGTTTTGTGTAAATTTTCTCAAAAATGTGGAAAAAACATAAAAAAACATTCAAACAAATTCGTTGCCATGGGGATTTGTATGGGAATTTAATTTCTCAAAATTAAAGAAATCAAGTCTTCAAAACAAGGAAAGTTGGGAATGGAATGGCGCTTAAAGAATTTTTCATTATTTTAATGTATGAATTTTTTCAAAACAAGTATATGAAACCATGGTAACGCATGTAACAACAATATTTTATAAACCTTTTAACATGTTTTAAGGAAAATTTACTCAAAACAAAGAAAGTAGTGTTCAAAATAGGTAAACAATTTCTTTGACCCCTCCATATATTTTTTTTCTCTCAGTGTAGTTGGGACTCGGGTTGAGAGAACATGAAGAGAATGCCGTTGGATACAATTTCGAATCCGGAAGAGAAAATGATATAGAGAACACTGCAGCGTTTTTTTCTCATAGTGCTTAAAATAAAAATAAACATTTTTAAATTTAAAATGTTTTTTCTTGATTTAAAAATTTTACAATGAACATTTTTAAAATAAAAATGTTGGTATATACATCCAATTTAAATACGTTTTTGCCCATTTTAAGCACGTTTTCATATGTTTTTATATTTTTTTTTCCTGAGTGTAGTGTGTGCATTCTAAAATTTAAAGCGAAATTTATCTAATACGTCTCAATTAAATATACGGCGCTGAAGTGCCCGTTGACGTCAAAAACTCAATATTTTGCCTAAATATCGGATTAGCGGCTATTCGTGCCAAACGAGCAACTGACATTTGTAATTGCAATTTTTCTGCTCGCTCATGTAATTGATATGCTTTTAAAAACAAAAAAAAATGTACTCATCAACAACAACAACAACAATAAGATTGCAACCCTTGCATGCCAAATGCAACAGTGCGTCTAATACAAAGGAAAGGGTTGATTGCTCTTTCGCTCAATGGACATGACAACGCGGATCAATTAGCGCTTACTATTCTACTCTTTCTATTCATCAACCCTTTTTTCTTCTTTGTCATTCAGCGATGGCTGCGGCGTTTGCGCATTAAATGAAAGGGTTGACCTTTTAATGAAGGGGTTAAGCATCGTTTGAAGAGAAAGAGTGAAGAGGAAAGTGGAAAAGGGTTTAACCACCATGCCAACCATTAACAATTTTGTTGTTGATAGACACATTAATAAAGCTAATTGCTTATAATTGCTAGCCAATTAACTGTTGATGTAGTCTGAAAATGTGTGTTGTGATTATATTTTTGTTGGCATTGTAGTTGTTGTTGTTTGATGATTAAGTGATCACAAGCAGCGACAAACGGACGGAAATTGTCTATTAGAGAGTACATATAAGGCAGGTGAAGGATATTATATATGTGTGTATGTATGAAAAAAGGAAAAATATGACAAAAAAGAATTCCTAATAAATCGAGCATGAAAAAGGTGTACAATTTAATTTAAGCAAGCAAAAAAGCGACTAAAATGGGTAAACAAAGTTGCACTTTGTTCGTTGTGCAACCAAGTGCAACTGTCAATAAGAGCGAAAATAGAGAGGATTATTTGCATTTTTGCATTACGTGTCTCTCGAATTGGCAGCTTTTTATGACATTAGACCGTATCGCAAAAGTGACCTTAAAAATATGATTTTTCCTGACTTTCTAAAAAGGGGTCAAAATAACCCTTTCATGTGGCTGCTAGATGGTTAAAATGCTCCAAAAAATTGTTCTCCATAAAATTTCAGAAGGGGTCTCCTCAGAACAAATCTTTGTAAAATTAACCTGAAAGACCACAGGAAGCGAAAAGCATATGTAGGTATATTTCTCAAAATGTTGAATGCGTTTTTTTTTAATTTATTAGTTGCACCAAGTATGTGTTTTATTTCGGGTTCCACTGAAACGATCGAATTGCATCTAATTTTTTACGATGTTTAACATACTCGGTGGTAGTAACCCCAATGGCGTGCATAGGTTTAATACGACAACCCAGTGATACTGGTGCATCAAACATATGGCTCGAGCTATAAATACCGAGGATATGAAAAACAATAATTTTAGCGACATCTAGCTGAGGTAAAAAAAAATTGATTAAATTTCCGGAAATGTTTTTCAAAAAGAAATTATATGGAGGGCGTATGATGAACATTTTTGTTGGTCTATATAAAACGAGACGGCCTAATGTACATGTTTAGTAAATTTAAGAGTTGTAGGTAATTAAATCTGTTTACTTGTCATATGTGATGCATCAAATATGATTGATGTATGCAGCACAGCCAGCAGCCTTGACGTGCACTAAGGCACCTGTTGGCTACTATTTTAAGCAGCTCTGCGATATAAAGTTAACCCAAAACAGTGCTCGTGTACAAATGTATTATCTATGCCAAGCACATGCTCAACTGCGCCAAAACACACTAATCTTATCAGCACAGCAACGAAAAAAAAACTATAAAAATATGTTTCAGAAAAGCAGGTGAATTCTAGTTTGAAATACTTCAAAGAAAACAAGAAAGATAGACAGGCAAAAAAAGGATAAATATGTAACTGAAAAGAGATCATTTGTTAAATGTTGTTGTAGCAACATGGAGTACCCTGTCAGGCTTCTGAGAAATGCAAACATTTTGTGGCAATTATTTTGACTATTTATTTGGACCATTAACAAACGCACCGACTACTTGGCTCATCGATTTCTACATACACCCTTTGGCCTTCTTTCTCATATTTTTTTGTTCGTTTTTAATGGCAAGTTACAAAATTGTTGATAAGCTCACAAAAACAACAACTACATACCTTTCAGACATTGCTGTTGTTGCTCTAATTTTGTAAATTTGTAAAAAATGTCCAACAACAAACGCCACAGCACATGCTCAAAAAAATATCGCTCATTCTCGGCTCCACAATTTTGTTGCTGTCGTTGCTTCTTTTTTTGTTGTTTTTGCAGAGTTTGATGTTTTTGAGTGGCCAACGGTCAGGCAAATGTCCAAAATAATTGTTGAATTTTTTTTTACTGCCTCACAATTTATTTCTTGTTGTTGTTTGTGGCACGAAGTCAGCAGGTTACATATGAACATATGCAAGGACATGCTTAGGTGAATATGTATGTATGTATGCATGCCCTTACACACATGTTGTTTTTGGCAAACGCCTGCCACCCGCTGGGCTTTCGGTGTTCACAATTTGTTGTTGTTGTTCTTGTTTTTACCTTTGTTTTCGGCTATTTAACAAATGTTCTACATTTAATGAGAACAAGCCAAACGCACACAACACAATGCAAGTGTCCCTGCCAGTTTAAGGATTAGATATAAATCCACTGCCACTACCAATACTCGTACAATTTCATAAAACATTTTGTTGTTGTTGCATGTTTTTTCTTTTCTAACTCAACTTTGGAGAAAATATTGATTAATTACATGTTTTTTTTTCCTCCAGCAACCGATTTCTTTACAAATTACTTAGTAAATTCCTTTAATTTAATTGTTTGGCGGCGTGCTTTGTCCTTTGTTGTCCTGCAACCAACAACTTCAGGACGTCAATGCTGCCCAGTTTTTTTGCTACCTAAATTCATATATCCTCAAATATGCTTCTTCTTCTTCATTTACTTCACTTACATTTGTACAAAATTTAATTAACTCACAATAAAATGATTAATTATAAACGCTTAAAACAGTTGCTTGGTCGTCAGCAGGAGGAGGAGGCGAGCGAGCGGAAAGGACTAGTTAAAAAGGAGTTGAGCCGTGCGCTGCTGCCAACAAATCGTTCTGTGAAGTAGTTGTTGTTCTTTTTTTGGTAGAAAGCGGCGGCCCGAAAGGAGTTGGCGCAGCATTTTCATCATTTGTGAGGTGCGGTGACAGGCAGAGGTGCCAGAAAGGTGGATTGTTTAGTGAATTAGGAGGAATTTTAGATGAAGAGTTAAATGAAAGAAACTAAGTAGAAAAGCTAGAATAAACAATAAAGGAACATGTGGGGCTAGAATAAAAAAATCAAAAGCATAATGCTCCAAACGCCTTCAATCGCCACAAAATCATGAACACTCATGCACAAACACCTCATCCAACACATAATACATACATACATACTTGAAGGGTGTATAAAAAAGGCATGTAAAAGTAAAGCACCGAAATAAAAAAGCAAATAAGTAACACGCAAGAAGAAAAGAAGTAATAATAGTTAGGCCCTGGAATGTAGTATGAAAAGAAAATATGTTGTGTTTGTATGTGTGTGTGCATCTTTTTGGCGATTGGCAATGTCATATAATTTCACGTTTCATTGAAATTTCGATTATGAGCAAACGATTGAGACATTCAGCTAACCAACCACCCAAAAAAAAAACACATACACAAACTCACCTGCGCACATGTATGCTTGTGATCCTTTACTTCAAGCACTCATTGCCGTTATCGATAAGCACATAGTATAACTGGACAAAAAAAGAATACCCTTTTATATCATCATAACAAGCAGCAAAGCCATTGTGGTTATCTTCTGGGTGGGACAGCTGTACAAAATTATATAAATACAAACAAGCAAGTGCTTATCATGGCCACTGTTCGCCCAAAGCTTGTGACAAAGTAAACGAATTCGTTGCGAGGAGGCAATTGAATGCGATGGAGAAGCCAACGGCGAAAGGCTGAGGTGAGCTGAAGAGAGGGTGTTGCGACATTTTTTTTTTTTATTTTTTTTTTTTTTGAAAAAAGTGTGAATGCAACGATAAGCCCAAATTGACTTTCAACTAACACATAAAAGCCAATACATACATATAGTACATGTACAGATGTATGCAATGGCAAAGACCGATGGCTTATGCAACAAAATAGCACAAAAAAAATGATGACAATGAAAAAAAGGCTGAATTTCAGACACACAATCATATAAGCGCACATACCATCACATGTTGAACGAAATGAGTGTGGCATAAAAAACTGGGCCTAAATTACGACAGGAGGTGTATAGAAAGGGCTTAAAAATAAATAAAATATATATTCCTACATTTTGTAGCAGAGCGGTAGGTATGTGTGTACCAAGGCAAATTCATTATGGTAATGGCACGGCGAATTCGGCAATATTCGCCTTGATTTCGCCTCGATTCGCTTTAAGTTTTTGTCCATCAAAATGTCAAACTCAAAGTAAAATTTTTCCTTGTTTGACATTCTCCTGTATTCTTCTGTACACGGTGAATTAAAAACGAGAAGAAGAAGAAGTCAGCTGTTCACGTACCATTACCATAAGAATGAATTTGCCTTGGTATGTACATACATACCCTGCAGCGAAAGTAACCAGTTGCAAACTAGAATTATACCAGTATACCGTAAACAGTCAACTACTTGTCCGAGTGTACATTTCCCATGTAAACATCTGGTATTTTTCATGAGTTAATGTCCTACGAAATGGCAATTGTCTTCCTCTGCATCAGCTCATACCAGTTAAATACCAGTCGAACACATACCAAAAAAAAGTTAGTTCACATATGTATATATATATATACAGTTGAAGTGCAGCTTTTGACATGCTCAACACAAGTGGTGCGATGGCGCGTTGGTAGGGCGTCTGGCTTCGAATCGAGCAGGTCGCGAGTTCGAATATCGTCAGGTGACTAACGTTTTTTTTTTTTAATTAAATTTTTTTTTTTATAAAAATGTAAAAAAATATTTAATAAGTAAAGTAAATAAATAAAAATGAAAAAACCTGAGGGACCGGAAAACATAAGTAGTCAACTGGTATTTTCCTATGACTTATTCAGACAAAGGGCAACATTTCATTTCATATAAGTGAAGATGAACATAATAAACTCTTTATACCAAGTGCTTCACTAATCGTTTGAGAATTGTAGAAATATGTAAAGCCGTAGTGAAATCGACGAACGGAGGAAACACATCCAATTTGTCTTTTGTATACCAGCTGAACAACTAATAGAAAGCAAACTGGTATGTTTTTCCGTCTCCTTCCAGTTGATCAACTAGTTTACTTGCATACCAGTTCACGTTTTCGCTGCAGGGTAAGTAGGTTTTTGCTGCAGTTCCAGGAGGGGTCAGGAAGTTTGAAAATGATTATCGTTCAAACAATTCCCTGCAGCAGATATGTATGTAAATATGTATAGAGGACAATCAGACAAATCAATATTCTTGCACTAGAGAGCTCATAACTGGTTCGAAATGGATATAGAGCGGGACAGTCAACTAAAATTGTTCGCCCAAACGCCTAGACGAAAAAATTACCTCATATTCAAATTTCCCAAAAGGGAAAATTTTTAAAATTTGATAAAAATCGCTTAATTTAAGCTTCACTGAGTCAAAGTGGTAAATTTGACATAATTATACTAATTTGAAAAAATTTCCTACAAAGGGAAATTTTGTAAAAATTTAATAAAACGATTTGTCCTAAACTTCAATGAGTCATAATGATTAATTTAATACAATTTTACCAATTTCCGAAATTTCCCACAAAAGGAATTAAAATTGAATAAAATCGTTTATCTTAAGTCTAAAGGGTATAATTCATACAATTATACTAACTTCCTAAAATTTCCCAGGAAGGGAATTTTTTTAAAATGTAATAAAACGATTTGCAGTAAACTGCAGTGAGTCATAATGATTCATTTAATGCAATTCCACTAATTACCTAAATTCCCCAAAAAGGGAATAAAAGTACAAAAAGCGCATCGCAGTCCCCTTTTGTGCCCCTCTGACTAAGTATGGTACAGAAATATGTGCCAGTTTGATAACAGAACAAAACAAAAAACACAATTTTACCTCTTTTTTGTCACAATTTTCCTGTGCAACTTCATTCGCTGGTTCATACAAACGAGTATTAGTTATTAGGCCATTGTAGTGGCACTCAATTGTTTGTTAGCCAAACCGCAATAATGAGGGCATCAAGTTAATGCGCGTTAGCGAATGTGTGTGCGTTGCGTGAACATGAACATTCAATAGCCGAGTTGGATAGTGAAACAGTGGACGGTGGACAGTAGCCAAAAAGGGCTCACAAAACACACAACATGCTACTTGCAACAAAATGTGGCAAGTGTGTAGATTGTGCTTTGTACATGGTAAATGGATGATGGTGAATCGTGGATGGTGGCAATGACGTTGGCGTTGGCTAGGTGAAGTGACAAAAGGATAACAATGACGGCAGCAACAAAGGCAAGCCGAATAATAACAATAACAGCAACAACCACAACAACATTAGGGTGGTAACATTGACAAGTAGTACATACAGATATATATATGTACATATGTATTTTACGTAAAAAATGTCTTATTACGCATTACTTTTTTTGATTTCATCTGCTTTCTTCCACTTCTCCGCCTCTTCTTTTTCTTCATTTCATTATTTTTATGTGCTTTTTCTTGTATACTTTCTTGCTGGCGCAACAAACAACACATCGGTAAAATTGGTGACAATATAATTTTCGTCGTCGTTTGAAGGACAAAACGTTTTCGCTTCTTTTCAATGGGCGTTTTTTATGTATTTCACCTGTTCACCTCTGCGACAATGAAGAGTTGTAAGGATTGTGTGTGTTGAAAGGAGCGCTATGTATGTACGGCATAGATGGGCATACTGAAGTAAAATTGTAATTCAGTAAAGCAAACAGTAAGCAGTAAAAGAATATTGCTTACTTAAATTTTTTTACAGTAATAAGTAACGCGTTACTTATTACTTAAAATTTTTTACAGTATTAAGTATCGCTTTACTTATTACTTAAAATTTTCTACATTATTAAGTACCGCGTTACTTATTACTTTAAAAATTTTACAGTAATAAGTAGTCTTTACTTACTACTGTAAAAAGTTTACAGTATTTCAGTATTATTTACTGTTTACTGTAAGACTACTGAAGTAGCGAGGATACAGTAGTCTAAGAATTGGCATACACACACACGCACATTGATGAGCACAAACGCATGGGTTAACGAGCATCTGAGGTATGATGCCCAATAAACATAATAGAAAAAAATCTCGAACATTGAAAAAACGTTTATACGCATTTCTAATTCCAGAGCATTTTGAAATTCACAATTAAACGTACCCATTCTCAATTTTTTCTCAAATATACCAAGGTAAGTACCCAGGTATGTATAAATTAAGGATATAAAAATAAAAACTATATTTTTACCACAATGCTCGGTAAAACGTCGGGAAGCAAAAATTTACTTAAAAATCAATTGAAAAAATAACATTGCTTTTCGTCCAAATGTTATTTGAAGCAGTGGCAACAAATATCTTAATTGTATTCTAGGTTAAGATTTTATAAAAAAAAATTAATTAAATTTTTGCTTCCTGACGTTTTACCGAGCATTGTGGTAAAAATATAGTTTTTATTTTCATGTCCTTAATTTATACATACCTGGGTACTTACCTTGGTATATTTGAGAAAAAATTGAGAATAGGTACGTTTAATTGTGAATTTCAAAATGCTCTGGAATTAGAAATGTGTATAAACGTTTTTTCAACGTTCGAGATTTTTATACCTTTCATGAGATTGAAATGGTATTATAACTTAGTGCCAAAAAATGTTTGTCGAAAGTACCAGAAGGAAGCGTGGGGGACCCACCAAAATATATACCGATATGATCAGAATCACGAGCTGAGTCGATTAAGCCATGTCCGTCTGTCCGTCTGTCCGTCTGTCCGTCCGTCTGTGTGAACGCAAACTAGTCCCTCAGTTTTTGAGATATCGGAATGAAATTCGGAATACAGGTATGTTGTTATGTGCAGCTGATCATTTGTCGGAACCGGCCGAATCGGACCACTATAACATATAGAAAACAACCGATTATTCAGATATATATGAAAATTTTGGGATGTAATTTCTGCATAACTTCCCCATTTAAACAGCTAAGGACATGGAACTTTGAAGTAAACCTACCCATGTTGGCCCAAACAAGGTTACCAAAAATTGTCAAGATCGGACCACTATAACATATAGTTCTACAACATCCGATTATTCAGATATACACATTTTGGTGTATAACTCCCCCATTTTATCAGCTAACGGCCTGAAATTTTGAAGTATTTGTACCCATATGGGCCCAAACGGGATTACCGAAAATTGTTAAGATCGGACAACTATAACATATAGCTCCCATACAACCGATTGTTCAGATATGGACATTTTGGTGTATAACTCCTCCATTTTAACAGCTAACGGCGTGAAATTTTGTAGTATTTGTACCCATATGGACCCAAACGGGGTTACCGAAAATTGTCAAGATCGGACCACTATAACATATAGCTCCCATACAACCGATTGTTCAGATACGGACATTTTGGTGTATAACTCCTCTATTTTAACAGCTAACGGCATGAAATTTTGTAGTAATTGTACCCATATGGACCCAAACGGGGTTACCGAAAATTGTCAAGATCTGACCACTATAACATATAGCTCCCATACAACCGATTGTTCAGATATGGACATTTTGGTGTATAACTCCTCCATTTTATCAGCTAACGCCCTGAAATTTTGAAGTATTTGTACCCATATGGGCCCAAACGGGATTACCGAAAATTGTTAAGATCGGACAACTATAACATATAGCTCCCACACAACCGATTGTTCAGATATGGACATTTTGGTGTATAACTCCTCTATTTTAACAGCTAACGGCATGAAATTTTGTAGTATTTGTACCCATATGGACCCAAACGGGGTTACCGAAAATTGTTAAGATCGGACCACTATAACATATAGCTCCCATACAACCGATTGTTCAGATATGGACATTTTGGTGTATAACTCCTCTATTTTAACAGCTAACGGCGTGGAATTTTAAAGTATTTGTACCCATATGGGCCCAAACGGGTTTGCCGAAAATTTTCAAGATCGGACAACTATAACATATAGCTCCCATACAACCGATTGTTCAGATATGGACATTTTGGTGTATAACTCCTCCATTTTATCAGCTAACGGCCTGAAATTTTGAAGTATTTGTACCCATACGGGCCCAAACGGGGTTACCGAAAATTGTCAAGATCGGACCACTATAACATATAGCTCCCATACAACCGATTGTTCAGATATGGACATTTTGGTGTATAACTCCTCCATTTTATCAGCTAACGGCCTGAAATTTTGAAGTATTTGTACCCATACGGGCCCAAACGGGGTTACCGAAAATTGTCAAGATCGGACCACTATAACATATAGCTCCCATACAACCGATTGTTCAGATATGGACATTTTGGTGTATAACTCCTCCATTTTATCAGCTAACGGCCTGAAATTTTGAAGTATTTGTACCCATACGGGCCCAAACGGGGTTACCGAAAATTGTCAAGATCGGACCACTATAACATATAGCTCCCATACAACCGATTGTTCAGATATGGACATTTTGGTGTATAACTCCTCCATTTTATCAGCTAACGGCCTGAAATTTTGAAGTATTTGTACCCATACGAGCCCAAACGGGGTTACCGAAAATTGTCAAGATCGGACCACTATAACATATAGCTCCCATACAACCGATTGTTCAGATATGGACATTTTGGTGTATAACTCCTCCATTTTATCAGCTAACGGCCTGAAATTTTGAAGTATTTGTACCCATACGGGCCCAAACGGGGTTACCGAAAATTGTGAAGATCGGACCACTATAACATATAGCTCCCATACAACCGATTGTTCAGATATGGACATTTTGGTGTATCTCCTCCATTTAAATAGCCAAGACACCATTTTTTCTAATAAATCTTTCCATAAATAACCCACAGAATTAAAATTGTAAACTAAACTTAATCAGGCTATGTACATACATAGGTAACTTTTCCTTTCCCCACTCATGAAAGGTATGAAGTCTTCGGTACGGCCGAAGACAGCCGCGCTCTTACTTGTTTTCTATTATGTTTAGACTACTGTATCCTCGCTGCTTTAGTAGTCTTACAGTAAACAGTAAATAATACTTAAATACTGTAAACTTTTTACAGTAGTAAGTAAAGACCACTTATTACTGTAAAATTTTTACAGTAATAAGTCACGCGGTACTTAATACTGTAAAAAATTTTAAGTAATAAGTAAAGCGATACTTAATATTGTAAAAATTTTAAGTAATAAGTAACGCGTTACTTATTACTAGGGAAACCAAAAAATTGCTCTAAAAAATGCCGTTAAACTTAAAGAATTGGCACTTTTTAGCCTTAAAAATTTTTTTTATTTCAGTTCATTTTCCTAAAACATAAAACAAAATAAAATAAGGGCCGATTTCATAATGAAACTCTTAAAGATCCTTTTGTTAAACGTTCCTTTTAGTTAAAGAGCCATTTAATCGTACTTTAAAGTAGGAGTGATTTCATAATAATATAATATTAAAAGGCTCCTTTAAGCGAAAATATTGCAAATGACAATGCCGTCTTTGACAGTTTCACGTCAAATTATTGTCATATATCGCTAGCTTAGAGTTGAAATTGTGTATGTCCTTTTTTCAAACTTTGTAGGAGAGATAAAAAACAAAAAATAAAAATATTTCGAAATGAAAAAAAATTTTCTGTTTATGTAAATATTTTGGACTTACACAATTTTCTTCGCTTTTTGGACTTACACAATTTGCGTATCACTGATTAACAACGAGTAGAAATATGACAAGTATCACAGACTTGTTTAGTGTGGTGCGTATTTGATTTTTCTAGCATTCTACACTTAAAAACACTTTTTCATAAAAATGGACTTACACAGTTTGCACTCTAAGCTAGCGATATTTAAAAATATCGAAATTTATCATTTGTTTTTTTTCTGAAAATAAATAAATTTTTTGATTGTGGCTTTAATTTTTTTGAAAAGAAATAAAACAAAAGTAAAAAAAGCATAATTTGGAAACCCAGTGCAGAAAAAATAGGAAGCGGTCATCCAACCTCACAATAGAGGAAGAAGATGAATATTGCATTATAGGACTCAACAAACAAAATCGGTTGAAACATTTTAATAAATTCTTGATATTTGATTTTGACAGACTGCAAAGATTAAATTTTTTCCGAAAAAAGGGATTTTTAAATCACTCAAATGCCGTTTTTGGGTATTTAACTTAAAAAGAACATTTATCTTGAAAAAGACTTTATGAAATCGATCAACAAATTAAAGGCTCCTTTAGATTTTAAGTGAACTTCTAAATTGATTATGAAATCGGCCCTAAAGTAAACTAAAATAAAATAAAATAAAATAAAATAAAATAAAATAAAATAACAAAATGTAAACTCTTAGGTACATGTCTCAAAAGAGAAAGACAATATACCGGAATCGTAATTTGGCGTTAGGTTGGTCGCGCGTTGATCGTACCTCAAAGTTACTTTACTCCAACATTCGATATTACATGTTGAAGTGAAAAAATGCTAACTGTCACTAATATATTTTGTTGAATTTTTACATATTTAATAGCTTTTCATCGAAAGAGAACAATATGAATTTATTTTTTCATCGATATTTACAAAAATTTTACGATCAAACGCTTGAGGTCAAAATGCGATTTGCCCCCTATATTTTCATACATTTCTACTCACCTGTCAAAAGCGCGACCGACCGAAAGCCATATTTGGATTCCGGTATAAATTTAAAATTTAATTAATATTGCCACATACGGCATCCCCGATCAACACAATAAAAAAATGGGAGCGAGAGCTCGCAGCAAAAAAAATTGGGAGTTAGGAGCAGAGCCAGGGGAAAAAATGTTTGAGAATGGAGCAGGAACGTAGCTAAAAAAAAAAACAAACTTTTGCTCCGATGCCCTGGTTGTGAAGAATCAACGAAATATATATGGGGAGTTTGATGTGCAATAAAGTTTGTTGAAATTACCCGACGTCTATACATGCCATATCTGGAGCAATTCAATTGACAAACTAAAGCGACTAGACAATCAGAGAGCATATTTTGTCCGATTTTTTTTTTTTAATTTTTATTTAATAGTGAAATTAGCATAAATTAGCATTTATTATGAATTTGGCAATTTTTAGCTCTATCAAAAGTAGGTCAGAATGTATAATTTTTCTTAAAAACTACCTTAATTAAGCAATTAAGTAAGCAGTAAAAAGGGTAAAAATAATAAATTACTACTGGTACTTAAAAGTGCCCATCTATGATGTACGGCTATGTGTGTGGGTGTGTTTGTTCATTGACCCAAATAATTATAATTTAACAAAAACGTTTCGATTTTTATCGGTGAGATTCTCTTTTTTATTTTTATTTATTTTTTTTTTGTGCGTATGTGTAAATTCGTGGTATCATAAATTTTTTAAGTAAATTGTTCCAATTATCTTTTGTTAGAGAATATGCCAGTTAAATGCTCATACATAACGGCTTATTGTTTGTGGCGTACCTTCCAAAATAGAAGACTATACAAAGGTGAACGTGCTTGTTTGTGCTGCGTATAGTGTTAGTGGGTTAAATGAGGCAGAAGCAGTAGGAAAATTATGAGGTTTGGTTAAGGAAAGTTTTCTGAAAAAAATAAAATTATTTAATAAGCACTTTACCTAATTTTAATTGGATAAGTTTAGGTTAGGCATATTATAAAGGCGGAGGTATTTGAAAAAAAAATCCGCTTTCTAGTTTATCGGCTACAATGTATTCTATTCTAGGGGCAGGGGAAGGCGCATTTGAATATTGGGGTTTAAGGAAGGTTGTTTCTTAGCCAACCAATCAAGTTCAGCAAACTCTGTCGACTGAAAATCGTATGCAATAGCAATTTATGCCTAAGAAGAACAAACTATTTAGTTAATTTTAGTTTCTCAATTAAATTTTCTTTGTCAGCTTTTCTTTTGGGGTAAATCATAATATTCAGCGCATGGAAATGACAAATGCTATTGCAAACATGTGTGGCATTCTTAGCTGGCAATAAATGTATAATCAATTATTTTTACAAAACAAAAACAGACTTTTTCAAACTGGTGATGGTTCAAGATGGTTCAAAGGTGCGCTTAGAAACCTAGGGAGCATCGGATGCTATACTTTGCTCAAATATGCAACTAATTAAAATACCAAACTGAGACACACAAATGGGATTTATTAGCTGCAACATTGTTTGGAGGCGCTTAGATTATGAATGTGACATAAATACATGCATATATCATATACATACATATGTATGTGTGTATCAATGCACATATTTCCATACATAATTTCAGTTCTTTTTATACTCAGCTGTACTAGTACACAGAGTATTATAGTTTTAATCACATAACGGTGGATTGTAACAGAATGAAATAATCGAGATAGATATAGACTTATATATATCAAAATGATCAGGGTGAAAAGAGAAATCGATTGAGCCATGTCCGTCCGTCCGTCCGTCCGTCCGTCCGTCCGTCCGTCCGTCCGTCTGTCCGTCCGTCCGTCCGTCCGTCCGTCTGTAAACACTCTAACTCGCGCAAAAATTGAGATATTTTGATGAAATTTGGAACGCAAGTTGGTATCGAGACTGGGACGGTTGGTATTGAAAATGGGCGAAATCGGACCATGACCACGCCCACTTTTCCTATATAGAAAAAATCGGAAATTTGGTATCTCAGCCACTAATATAGCTAGAGTTTTAAAATTTTACCCACGTATTGAGCTCGGGCCCTTATGAAGAAATTTGATGAAGTTTTGGAAAATGGGCGGTGCCACGCCCACTTATTAAGGGTCAAACATTGAAAGTTTTATATGTCATAACTCAGAAACCGTTGAAGATATATCGATGAAATTTGGTACGCGTAATTTGCTTACATAGACAAATGTTTTGACGAAAAATTATCAAAATCGGTTTACGGCCACGCCCACTTTTATATATGTGTATTATAAAGTGACCTAATAAAACCATTTTAAGCGATATCTCTGTCAAATATAAAGATCTATCATTGAAATTTTGTCGCATGAGTCCAACTATGGACATAAAACAAAAAACACAAAAATTTTGGAATATGGGCGGTGCCACGCCCACTTATTAAGGGGCAGACATTGAAAGTTTTATGAGTCATAACTCAGAAACCGTTGAAGATATATCGATGAAATTCGGTACGCGTAATATAATTACTTAGTCAAATGTTTTGGCGAAAAATTATCAAAATCGGTTGACGGCCACGCCCACTTTTATATATAGGAAATATAAGGGGGCCTAATAAAAACATTTTAAGCGATATCTCTGTCAAATATAAAGATCAATCACTGAGATTTTGTGGCAGGAGTCCAACTATGGACATAAAACAAAAACTACAAAAATTTTGGAAAATGGGCGGTGCCACGCCCACTTATTAAGGAGCGAATATTGAAAGTTTAATAAGCCATAACTCAGAAACCGTTAAAGATATATCGATGAAATCTGGTACGCGTGATATATTTACTTAGCCAAATGTGTGGACGAAAAATTACCAAAATCGGTTGACGACCGCGCCCACTTTTATATATGTGTATTATAAAGTGACCTAATAAAACCATTTTAAGCGATATCTATGTGAAATATAAAGATAATTCATTGAAATTTTGTGACATGAGTTTTACAATAGACCGGAAACAAAAAATAAAAAAGTTTGGAAAATGGGCGTGGCACCGCCTCTTTTTAGACAAAGGGATATATGAGATTTCTTAGCCTTTAACTCGACAAATAATTGAGATATTATGACGAAACTTGGTTTATACACTTTTATAACATGTGTTAATAGACACGCAAAAATGTATTGAAATCGGTTTATGACCACGCCTACTTTTTAACAAAGATATTTCTGGAACACCCTTTTGGAATTTGTAACGTGAAGTCTTTGTAACTAAAAGTCATAGAGGGATGAAATTTTGCACTAACAATAATATTTGTATGCTTATTTGGATGATTGATATAAATTTTGAAAATGGGCGTGGCTGCGCCCTGTTTATGCAGCACTCGTTTCATATAAAATACACCCTATATCGAACAAACGCAAACAAACAATGAAAGCATACAGCTGAGTATCTAATGTTCGATTGCACTCGAACTTAGGCTTCCTTACTTGTTTTAACTCATTTCTCGCCTCCTCGAAACTCAGCAACAAACCGGAAATTATGAATAAATTCTTGTATGAAGAGTTGAAATTTCGTGGAAAATAAGAAATGTGTATGTATGTATTTTGTGTAGGCCATAAGTTCACCAAAGGATAACATGCCTATGTATATTAAACACATGGCGAATTCGGAATTTATTGTGGGCGTGGAAAATGTAGCAGTTCATAAAAAAACGACAAGCAGACAAGCGACAATTCTTATGACAAAGAAACAAGTAGCACTTTGAGCTCCTGAAACCGTGCGCAGGCAGCTCAGAAATACTCATTTCAATGAAATTTCTTTTCATTGTTTTTTTTAATAGGAAAACATAACGTCTATATGTTCTGGTCATGCTCCCCATACATACATTTACTTGTACATCAAGGCAGATGTGCCTTTAAATTTAATTATGCATTTTGTTCTTAGTTTCATATCCTTGATCCGTGTGCTTTCCGTTTGAACATTGAACTTAAGGCAAAGGTTTTGCACTTGATGGAATGTTTACTTAAATTTTAAGTGAGCAACTACTGCAATAAACTAGCTTTTACAAACAGACAATATGTAAGCTGCATTTCCAGGCATTTTCTATTGATTCTCTAAGAAGATATTTCCGCTTTAGGGTCTGCAAAGCTTTAAATAACCCTTTTAAAGACAACGAGTTAAACAAACCGAAAACCATTACATACATATATTTATCATGCATTGTATTAGCTTTGTTCGTTTACGGATATTTTTTGATGTTTTTCGAAAACTTTTAAAAACAAACACTTTGTCGCCGTTTTTTTACGCCAAATCTCCAACAGAAGAGAACCAACTGAGAGAGAAAACTGACATTTCATTTTGTGAGAAGCTGTTGAATTCTGTTGGACAAATTTTTGCCAACAGCAATTTTCCAACAGGAAAACAGCTGATCAAACAACAGCTGACTTGAATTTTTGCAAGTAACAAGATTTGCAAAATATACAAATCAATTATAAAATTGGAAAAATACACTAAATTGGCAACAAAAATGGATAAATTAAATATGCAAAATAAGTTACATACTTTTTGCGAAGTATTTATATGCATATTACGTACCTTAGTAAATTGTAATCTCCTTTGCGGGAATATATATTAACGGGGCCGCTGTGGTGCAGTGGGGAGTGTTGTGGCCACTGTGGTGTGGCGGACAATGGCTAGTCTGCCATACCAGAGGTCATGGGTTGGATCCCCAGCCTGGATAGAGGGAAAATTTGTATATAATGATCCACGATCTGATAACAATTAATTTTCCCGAGGGTAGGGGTGGTCTCACAGATCACAAAAAACAAAGTACTACCCTCCGGACGCTTATAGTTCAGGAGACATTCCTTGTTAAATTAATGTATGTATGTGTAGAATATCTTTCTGCGTTGGCGGCTTTTGGCCGCGCTTCAATAAAATTACCCTCAGCCGGCAGAATTCTCTTTCTGGATTAATATCCATGGAGCAATCCACAGTTGTTTTGTATAGAACACCTTTTGCCTTCAGTCGCGCTTTACAAAAATAACCCTCAGCCGGGAGAATTCTATTTCTGGAGAAATTTAATATTATAATTTAATAATAGTTGAAAGTGTTAAGATAAGATGAATTATCATCTACAGAATATTTCCTGAAAGTTTCACTGAGCCTGGATAGACAACAAATTCTAACTAAAACCTAATTATCTGGATTTTAAAAATAGCAGCCACTCTAGGCAGTGGGTGGCACACCCTCCGAGAGTAGTTCTGCAGTGGGTCGGCTTCAGTATAATGCGCCCGCCGTATTTATTTTCAAACCACTGGAACTTTCGGGAAATCTTCTATGGATGTTAATTTTACTAATTATAACACTCCCGATCGCTCCGCAGATATAATTCGAGAAAGGAAATTTTGCTGGCTGGGGCTATTTTTCTTAAAGCGCGGCCAATTGCCGCCAACGCAAAAGTTTGTTCTACTCAAAAGTACTGTGGATCGGTCCATAGAGGGTTATTTTTTTAAAGCATGGCCAGGGCCGGGTGCATTAAATTGAAATCTCTTCTGCGGGGCAGCAGACGCGAAGACGTACTGCGGTGGAAAACAGTATGGACATGGGTACAAAGAAAAGCAATTGTTAGTGTTATAATTATTACAATGAAATCATATTTATTAGATAGTAACAGCGAACCCCAGCGGGTTAGTGGGTCTAGAATATACCCGTTGTAAGGAATGCCTGTCGTAAGACGCGACTAAAATCCACCGGCCTAGAAGGTTGATTATGGCCAGAAAAAATCGTTCGCACGACATTCGGGCTAGTGTCAGAAGGGACTAGTACCCGAGCGTACCGGATTTATCCGGCAAAGGACTGTCACTTCCCTACACTCCCCAAGACCTTCGGGGAGTGTCTTGGTGGCTACAACAACAACAACATGAAGTTAATTGTATTGCAGATACATACAATTGTGCATATATCTCCACTGTTTTCAGGCAGAATTGTAACTCCATTAGCATTTATATAGAACAAACAGTGCCGATTTATTGTAAAAGAGAGTTCCGGATGCATTTCCGAACTTCAAAAAGCCTTTTTGCGAGCCTATGCGAACGATTTTTAGATTGAGGAGGCTATCGCGAGGTGACAAAAGACTGACCAAAACGAAACCCAAAACGAATCAAAAGAAATTAAATAAGAAAAAAACTATGTTTTATTTTATTATTTTTATGTTATATGTACATATATACATAATTAACAGCAATAATTTCCACCAATTTTATTATCATTTTAATTTTAATCCTTTTTATCCTTTGAATTTGGGGCTTGTGAATGTAAATAAAAATCAGCTGTTTGCCAAAGCTGTTGAACTCTGCAAATTTTGCGTTCGTTTACCTCTTACGATATTTTTCTCTTGTGAGAGGATAGGTGACATTTTTCTCCAACACCTGGCTGTTGGAGGCTGCTGAGTAAATGCTGTTGGAGAAAGTACGCGAACAAAGCTATTACATGCTTTGTTTTGACATGCTCGTTTGCCTTTTTGAAATATAAGTATCTACCAGAAGATGAATACTCAGTCCTCACATCCCTAAGTGTCCTTGTGCTTGTCACAAATAACCAGCCACTTTTGACATATTAATATCCTTTGACATTTAGGTGAAGTGTCTTGCTATTTTAAGTCATGACTTGACAGTGCACATTTATGCGCATCTTCTCACGCAGCTCAAATGGTCCAGCAACAGACCAAAAATGAATAATTAATTTACTAACACGTCAGCTGTGGTGCTGCCACCTACGCTTACAGCGCCAAATGTTAGTGAGGCGTCAAAGGAGGGGCGGAAGCGTTTTTGAAAAAAAAGGAATAGCGGACAATAACTGTACTCATAACACAACAGCAGCGAAAACGGTATCGCTGATGACACCTCTGACCTTAGCAAGTCTAGCTTGGTGGCCGCCACTTATGTACATACATACAAAGAAAGACACAGAGGCAGTGCAATGTTCCCTGCCTGTCCCTGCTTGGCGCATTTGTTTTGACTGCTCCACTAAGAAATTACTTTGTATGTATGTAAATGATTTTTGTGATGATAAATGTTGTGGATATTTTTTGAAATTTAAAACAGAATTATTCATTTGTTTTGCTTGCATACATGAGACATACACACAAACATACAGAGATAGAAGACAAATGAAGATGCAGCGAGGAGCAGCAGCAACAGCACACAGGACATTTACATGTGTATATGTACATATGTACATACATATGTATGTATAAAGGAGAAAATGGAAATGGTATACTATTTTCTTATATTTTTGCGGATATGCGTATTTTCCTTTGGGTTGTTGGCATTTCCTGTATGCACTTGTAAAAACGCGCAGAGCTATCAAATGTACATCTGTTTGCGCGCTGTTGGTGCAAGGATATGTTGTTGGTGCAAGGATATGTTGCAGTAATTTAAAACACATTTACATCGGTTATTTATTGTTTCGGTGATAAATGAATGATTTGTGCACTAAAAATAAGTACTATGTACTAAGAAGTTGGGGCATAACTACTGCTTAAGCGCCAAAAGAGTATTTCGAAGGAGTTCGAAGGAAGTATGTAAGTATGTATGAGGAAATGCAGCAAATAAATGGAGATATAATTAGTGTACTGTTTGTTGTTGTTTTCAAAGCGTACGCACTCAACGAAAAATATGGTAAGTGTAAGAGCTGAAATGGAGTCTTTTGCTGGAGAAAATCTCTGTTTTTAACCTTTACTCCAACCCCAACAGCTGAGTAGGAGGAGTCTTGCAAGGTTTCGTACACTGCTAATATTTAAGCACATAAAAATAATATACCTCATTTTTTACATATTTAGAAAAAAATATATATGTATGTATGTATGTACAATGTATTAAAAAAGCAAAAAAAAAAAGCTAAATTGTTTAAGCAATCCCAACCCTATGCTCGGCCTTTGATTGCGCACTCAAACACCGCGACGCGTTCGTGCAAATCCTTTCAAGTATTTTTGCGCCGCAAGTATTCCCCTTTCACTTCATTTTTTCAAACATATTTTCCAATTATTTACACAATAATTGTGCATTTATTCAAGAAAATAATACGAAATAAGCGCACTTGAAAAGTGAAAAAAAAAAAAACAAAAAGGACTGCTGTGGCCACTAAGCATGGCCGTACTTGTACCTATACGATGCCTTTGGTTATGCACAGCAACGCGCATAAGAGTTACCCATAAATATGCACTTATGCGGCATTCGAAAAAAAAAAAACATTATTTAAACGTTTTCACCTTCAATTGCACCGCAAAGCATAATTTCGTTGGAAAATAAACACAACGGGAGCCGAAAACACATACATACATACATATGTACATAAATATTTTAGCGTTTCGTTATGGACAAGCGAGGAATAAGAAGGTAAATACGAGTATAACATGCGTAATGCGCTGTTTACAGGACTTTTAAATACAAAAACACAAAACTCAAAGCTTCTTCTCCTGTACCCTTTTCGCCGTTCTCACTCTGTTGTGAAAGGCTGCCACGACGCGTCGCGCGGCATGTGTTCAATAGTTAATTCAAGTCGCTCGGGCATATGGACGTTCATTCTGTTCTATTGGTGGTTAAAACCGCGTAAGAACAGCAAATATAACAAAAAAAAAAAAATTAAATAAAACACAAAATAAAAGCAGCACTGAACAAAAGGGTTGAGTGCGGGGCGCAATGGTGCGTAGCGAATTTTTTGCTTCTTCTTGTTTATGCGAATGCTTTGTTCTCATGTTTATGTATGTATGTATATATTTTATACTTTATAATTCTTTATACATACATGCTAGTAGTGTGTATATATTAATGTCCTCGTATGTACATATATGTATAATGGCATACCAAACATTAATGGCCGCTGCGGGTAACTTTTATTGAACCAATAAAAATGCACACATTATCCTTTCGTTTATTGCACAATTAGTTGTTTGTTTGTTTGTGTGTGTGTGTGTTAAAAGGTAAATTTGCTTAAAAGGATGTGGCTTGAAATAAATGTGTATAAGTGCACTCAGGGAAAAATAATTATAAAAACATATGAAAACGTGCTTAAAATGGGCAAATACGTATTTAAAGGTGAGGTAAATACCAACATTTTTATTTTAAAAATGTTCATTGTAAAATTTTTAAATGAAGAAAAAACATTTTAAATTTAAAATGTTTATTTTTATTTTAAGCACTATGAGAAAAAAAACGCTACATCGTTCTCTATATCATTTTCTCTTCCGGATTCGAAATTGCATCCAACGGCATTCTCTTCATTTTCTCTCAGTCCGAGTCCCAACTACAAAAATGTGACCTCCGCTTGTTCTCCTCTTCTCTTCTACTTCGCTATCTTTGTTTCTTTTTCTCCTTAATCTCCTTTTTCTTCTTTATTTTATATTCTCCTCCGGATTCGAACCATGACATCAACCTGAAATTCAATCCAACGCCATCACATAGTGGAACATTAAACATTGTATTGAATTGTAGTAACCTATTTATACTTCCCTTTTCCTAAAAAGAATCCAGGAATTATACGAATCATTGTAAAAACAAAATTAAAGAAAATCGTTTCTCATTATTGTTTTTGTTGAATTTCTCACAAAAAATATCTTCTCACAAAAAATTTTGAACAAAGAGCGAGTTTTTGAATCAACATTCATTTTCATTTTTAATTTAAGTACATATGTTTCTTTTTAAATCCAAAATGCATTTTTACTTCAAAAATTTCATTCATAATTCATATATTTAATTTTTAATTTAAAAATTTGCGTTGTTAAAATAAAAATGGTTTGGTTTAAAACGTGCATTAAGAAAACAAAAATTTTATTTTTGATTTTAAAATGCTGTTTTTCCCTGAGTGTGCGAATAAATGCGGTTGAAATTGTGTGAAAATTTTCATGTGCGATTTTAGTATGCATGCAACATTGTGCGAGTATCTACAGGGAACCTTAAGGGCCGGTGAGAAAAATCGCATATCACGATTTATTTCGTGAAACAAACCCAACAAACACTGAGGATAATGGCTCGAGAATTAGCCCTTTTCTCAAGTCTCTAACGTTAGAAGACAAGTCGAGTTTATTTTTCTTCAAAAATAAAAAACAATATATGTACGAGTAGGTATAAGTATTAATTTAAACGTTGGCAATTTTTTGTTGTTTTTTGATTTGCTTCTTCAAAAACATATCGTCGCTCCGAAAGAAGAAAGACGCATGCCAGTAATTTGTCGACGAAAAAAGCCGCATTAAAAATATGTCGGGGAAGAAAGACGCTTTACAAAACACGTCGACGAAGAAAGACGCATTAGCATTATTAACTGCGAAGAAAGTCGCATTAGCATTAATATTGACAAAGAAAAAACAAAAATCGAATGCGTCTTTCTTTCCTAAAAAATATTTAAATGCGTCTTTCTTTATAGTAAAAAAAATAAAGTGTCTTTCTTCGTTATCAAAAAAAATAAAGAGTCGTTCTTTCGAAAAATATTTTTAATGCGTCTTTCTTTGAAAAAAAAAGTTTGCCTCTTTTTTCTTCTATAGCGACGATATGGCATCATCACCACTTAAATGTCCCATTTTGTGCTTCAAGTGTACAGGGTGTTTTGTGCTTACGATTGGACAAGGACAATTTGAGCACCAGTTTAAGTGTACTATTTTTGCATTGAACAACACAATAGGCAAAATGCAAACATATGACAACCAACTAGGAATATAAATAAGAAAGAAGAATAATACGAGTATATAAGAATAAATAAGTAATAAGAAGCTGAAGAAGTATGCGAACGCATTTCACTTTCATTTTCTTAATAAAAGTGTTAGCCCGTTTTGTTCCAAGAAAATGACTGCCTTGCAGACGACTGTACTGTCTTTGTTCGGTTCAGTTAGTTGGAAGGGTCAAAAAAAGGGATGAAAACGAAAGGAAAAGTAAGTGCATAAAGTATTTGATTTATGCAATCGCATATATCAAGAATCAATGCTGTCAAAGGATACAAAAACACTGGAGGACATTTGTGCAAACAAACATACGCTGGACGGTTGGTTGCTTTTATTGATTTGGTCAATATCGAATTGCGTTTAATGATGGCAAAGGGATGGGAAGCTGAGCATATACATACATATAAATGTATGTATTCACATACATAATACATGTGTACACTGGTATGTCTCGTATATGTTTAACTGCGTGAAAGTCTTAACCTTCTTTCCGGTACTAGAAGCTCGTCTAGAAACATTTTACGGACTTTAAGTTGTACTTACTTTTCTTTCCAAATGCTGCAATAAGATCATATTCCACAGTCAAAAAACTACAACAATCACTAAGCACTCTGAAAAAAATACCCGTAGTTAAACCAACAACTTTCGGCTGTTGAATCTCCGTCTCTGATTCAACAGCAAAAGTATTTGTTTTTACAGCAAAGTTTTTGATCCAACAATTTATTCAAAAACGGCCGTTGTTGTTTCAAAAACTTGCTTGCTTTTAAAAAATTTTTTGTGGGAAAATATTTTTTTTGTGAGAAAACCACCAAAAAAAATTATGATGAAGAGAAGATGAAGAGAAAAATCCAAACAAAAGTTTATTTTTAGCAACAATTTTCTCCCCGTTGTTGATTTAAAGGCAAACGTATTTGACCCAATAGTTTCCGTTGTAAACAAAACTAATGAGAACAAATTTTTTTAAATTTTGTTTCTACAATGATTCAAATAATTCATGGATTCCTTTTTAGGAAATGGAAGTATAAATAGGTTACTACAATTCAATATAATGTTGAATGTTCCACTATGTGATGATTGGATAGAATTTTAGGTTGATGTCAAGGTTCGAATCCGGAGGAGAATATAAAATAAAGAAGAAAAATCAGAATAAGAAATAAAGATAGCAACCAGTGAATGATAAGAAGGAGAGAAGAATAGGAGAACAAGCGGAGGCTACATATTTGCAGTTGGGGCCCGGACGGAGAGAAGATGAAGAGTAAAATGCAAACAAAAATTTATTTTTAGGTGAAAATTTTTTCCAAAAATCTCCGTTATTGACTTAAATCAACAACGCTCGCACCTTTGAAACAACAACGGAGCGTTGTTGGTCACATTTCAACTGCGGAAAGTAGTTGATTTAACAGCGAAAGTCTTTAGATTTACAACGTTTTCTTTCAGAGCAGAGCTATTAGTTAGTTTTATTATTCTTCCTCTTCTTCTTTCAACAAAAGAAAAAAACACCTTAAACATACAAAAACATACGTAAATACAAAAGGATAATTGCATCCTTTGGCGAAATTCTCGAAATTCGAAGGAATTTGCTACACTTTTTGGCAGCGCAACACGCCCTGAACGATTACAAAAATTTTGGTTTTCTATTATCCTGCCGACCGCGCACGGACAGCTGAAGAGGAACTAAGCGATTAGTAGAGAGAGTGAACACGCCCACCACTTCTATTTTTCGCTTTGGTTTTGTGTTTGCGTATGGCCTTTCAACAAGAAACGAACAGAAAAACACTGGATACTCGAAGGAACTTCAATTAGTTTTAACCAACTTGAGCTGCACTTTCCTTGCTTGCCTCTACTTCTTATTATCCTTTTTTGTTCCACTTTTAAACAATACTTTGTTGTTGTAATTCTATAACGCATATCAAACATCTTTTACGGCGGCAATTAAATACTTTTCTTTTTGTCTGCTTCTTCTTCTTCATCATATAATTTGTGGCATGCGCACAACCTGCCACATCGAAAGGAGACTTAAAAAAATAGAAAAAACTAAAAATGCCTAAAACCAACGACACTCACAAGATAATTTGCAAAGTGCATACTACGGCTGCGTATAGAAATAGAGAAATTTAATTATGGGTTATGTCTATGGACAGCTCGCTGCAGCAGGTTGACTGACATCTTTGGGGTGTGACCGTTATTAGTTAATCTTTAAACGCGCTCATTGTGATTGCTTCGCTTTGGTGAAGGCTTGGTGAAGGAAAACTGAAATCCTTTCCAAGCGGCAACAAACAAACCAAACAACGAGTGTGGTCGCTGCGCAGTGAAAGACGAGGCTTATGGCTTGAAATAAGTTGAAGGGCGATAGAAAGGGAGCAGAGTTAGAGAATTCGGCTGCTTTTCAAAGTCGCTAAAGAAGCTATCCCAATTATGAAGAAGGTATCTCACACAGAAACATGTTTTTGGCGTCAACACTTGAGTCGAAGTTGTGATGAAAAACGATACATTAATATAACACGATTAATCTTAGCGCTACGCCTATCTTTAAAAGTTTTAAAAGAAGCTTCTTTTGGATCAAAACGAAGCAAGAAAATCCTCCTAAAGAAATAAAACACAAAGCAAAGATTGTGCGGCTTTCCAACGGGCCCCCGATTATTTTAGCGATTGCTCCGATTGACGGCTATTCGCTACTGGACTCGAATAAGAATGAAAACTATCGTACGCATTCGAGATGTTTGAACAAACGAGGCAATCGAATAAAACAACTCGGACTCGCCCATTGCTAAACTCATAACTAGTTCACAATGAGTGTGGCGGCCAATGTGGTTGTTGTAAATACAAAACAGCTTTGACGTTTATCGCAAAGATTTCTCACTTCGACGCTTCCAAAAAAACTGTACTAAGTTTGAAAACTGTGTTTTGCAGGAGAAGCTCTCAAAGTTTAAACTCGATATGAAACTTCGAAATTGTACTAAGTCGACTTAGTACAGTATTGTTTGGAAGCGTCGACTTGTAGTCATTCACAATGATCCTAACCTCAAAAATATGTATTTCTGGTATGGCATAAAATCAAATTCACTTCGTAGGCACATTTTGATTCATTTGCTACGCTAATGAATGAGCGCCTGTTTAGCGTATAAACATACGGCTGTTCAAAAAACTAAAACAAACAAGTAAGGAAGCCTAAGTTCGAGTGGAATCGAACATTAGATACTCAGCTGTATGCTTTCATTGTTTGTTTGCGTTTGTTCGATATAGGGTGTATTTTATATGACACAAGTGCTGCATAAACAGGGCGCAGCCACGCCCATTTTCAAAATTTGTATCAATCATCCAAATAAGCATATAAATATTATTGTTAGTGCAAAATTGCATCCCTCTATGACTTTTAGTTACAAAAACTTCACGTTACAAATTCCAAAAGGGTGTTCCAGAAATATCTTTGTTAAAAAGTAGGCGTGGTCATAAACCGATTTCAATACATTTTTGCGTGTCTATTAACACATGTTATAAAAGTGTATAAACCAAGTTTCGTCATAATATCTCAGTTATTTGTCGAGTAATAGGCACGTAGATTCCTTTGTATAAAAAGAGGCGGTGCCACGCCCATTTTCCAAACTTTTTTATATTTTGTTTCCGGTCTATTGTAGAACTCATGTCACAAAATTTCAGTGATAGATCTTTATATTTGACAGAGAGATCGCTTAAAATGTTTTTATTAGGTCACTTTATAAAACCCATATATAAAAGTGGGCGTGGTCGTCAACCGATTTTGGAAATCTTTCGTCCACACATTTGGCTAAGTAAATATATCACGCGTACCAAATTTCATCGATATATCTTTAACGGTTTATGAGTTATGGCTTATAAAACTTTCAATATTTGCCCCTTAATAAGTGGGCGTGGCACCGCCCATTTTCCAAAATTTTTATATTTTTTGTTTTATGTCCCTAGTTGGTCTCCTGCCACAAAATTTCAGTGATAGATCTTTATATTTGACAGAGATATCGCTTAAAATGTTTTTATTAGGCCCCTTTATAGTTCCCATATATAAAAGTGGGCGTGGCCGTCAACCGATTTTGATAATTTTTCGCCAAAACATTTGTCTAAGTAAGCAAATTACGCAAAACAAATTTCATAGATATATCTTCAACGGTTTCTGAGTTATGACATATAAAACTTTCAATGTTTGCCCCTTAATAAGTGGGCGTGGCACCGCCCATTTTCCAAAATTTTTGTACTTTTTGTTTTATGTCCGTAGTTGGACTCCTGCCACAAAAATTCAGTGATAGATCTTTATATTTGACAGAGATATCGCTTAAAATGTTTTTATTAGGCCCCTTTATAGTTCCCATATATCAAAGTGGGCGTGGCCGTCAACCGATTTTGATAATTTTTCGCCAAAACATTTGTCTAGGTAAGCAAATTACGCATACCAAATTTCATCGATATATCTTCAACGGTTTCTGAGTTATGACATATAAAACTTTCAATGTTTGACCCTTAATAAGTGGGCGTGGCACCGCCCATTTTCCAAAACTTAATCAAATTTCTTCATAACGGCCTGAGCTCAATACGTGGGTAAAATTTTATCACTCTAGCTATATTAGTGGCTGAGATACCAAATTTCCGATTTTTTCTATATAGGAAAAGTGGGCGTGGTCATGGTCCGATTTCGCCCATTTTCAATACCAACCGTCCCAGTCTCGATACCAACTTGCATTTCAAATTTCATCAAAATATCTCAATTTTTACGCGAGTTATCGTGCGTACGGACGGACGGACGGACGGACGGACGGACGGACGGACATGGCTCAATCGATTTCTCTTTTCACCCTGATCATTTTGATATATATAAGTCCATATCTATCTCGATTATTTCATTATGTTACAATCCACCGTTATGAAATCAAAATTATAATACTCTGTGTACTAGTACAGCTGAGTATAAAAACGCACATGCTTCGGTATCCTTTCGCATCGTTGCCATAAAACCAAACAACCAACCAGAGCCAGAGTTGGTTGATGGCGGTTCGTTCTGCTACATAAATTCCAAATTTAACTGGATATGCTGATTATTAGACGCTGTTGGATGCCTAGTAAATGCTCTTACTATGTATGTAATGATTGTTTTTACACTGAACTGATTGAAAAGCGAAAGGATTCAGTGTCTGGGCTGACACTGGATGTTTTAGGCGTCACTTTGAGCAGCGGGACATCGGCGGAGGAGAGACGCAGCTGCTGCTGCCTTCATAAAATCGCTTGACAGTTGTGTAATTTTCTGTTGTTGTTTTTATTTTGCCTGAAAAATTGTGGAACTGCAATTAAGATTTTGCATGATTTTGGGGTAAGGGGCGTGTGTTGGCAGCTGAATCCACTAATTCGTCCACGACGACAAATCGACCATATAAAGTAATGCAAACAAATCACTTCGTATGAACATACACATACATATGTAGTACATATTATGTACATATATGTATTTGCACCTACAACCAGCAACCTACAAAAAATTCGAACAAATCCGTTTTTATTTACTCATTTCTGAGAAATCTTTATCAACAAATTTTTATTGATTTTCGCCTTTATTTTCCTGCGAAATGTATTTTTTTTTTCTTTTCGTTTTTGAGCGATTTTGACTTTGTGATTTTATTTCTACCAGTTTTTTTTTTACATTTTTCAATTCCTATTGACCATTATTACCGTTTGGCAGGCGCACAATGCAGACAATTGTCAAAGTTGTGTAATTTATTGGACATTTGTGCGTAAAAGGATGCAGAGCGATCCTTTCGGTTGCATAGCCGAGTATACCAGCCAATTGCATTGAGCACGCACAGCAAGCTAGAACATGTGCAGTTGAGTATGTGCGCTGGTCCTGCAACCTTTTTCCTTTTCCAGTTACCCTTTTCTTTGTGGTGGATGCCCTTCGTTGGTGTCTTGCTTGTCTTGCTCATTGTTTCTATTGCAACTGTTGCTATTTGGTGTTCTTGTTTTATTTTGCTGTTGATCGTTAAATATTAATGATTGTCTGTGAAAAAATCCTTTATGCAACTCAATTTTTTGTTAGTAGGTAGGTACCTACCTATTGCTTTTGTGTAGGAGTAATAGCCCAGTTAGTCAAGAACGTGTGGTCCGCTCGCTAACGCAAACGCCCGTATGCAATTTTTAGGATTTTTTGAGCCCGTAGCAATCAGCTGTTTTACTCACACATATTTACATATATATAGTTTGTTTACATTTTGGCAGGGTTGCCATTTAGTCATTTTTGAACAAACAAGATTTTTACTAATCTTCAAAGTGTTATGCGGATTACTCTCAAATACACAACTGTGCATTATTTGACAAAATAACAAGAAAATACTAATTTAATCGTATTTAAAGTTGTCGTTGACGACTTTTTTTTTATTAATTTAGTTACTTTTTTACGGCTTAGTTGGTAATTAAAACACATTTTTCTTGTAATTTTGTTGCTACCCAATATATTTCCATTACACCTTGGTGATAGTTATCAAGGGCTAAAACATAAAATAACAAAAAACACAGTCAGAACATTAAATTTACAATTGAAAATCCATAAAAAAAATTATATTGGGAAGCAACAAGATTCTCACAAAAATCTGTGTTTAATTAAGAAATCTGTACTGAGTTTCTGTAACTCATATCTTTTCTAGTATAAATAGGTGGTGACAAAGTGTGGATCGTATTAGTGTGACATCACTTTAATTGATATTGTTACAGAAACTCAGATTTATTGTGGCAATTTATAACTTTTTAATGTAGAAAAATTGCAGAAGAAGACCACCAAGAGTTATAAATTAAGAAAATACCGCCACCACTGTGGATAAATACAATTTTGCTTTAATTTTCAGTAATATCTTCATTTATTAGGAGTGTTCAATATCTCAAAATTTTTACATATTTTTACGAATAGTTACGAATTTATGTTCAATAACCCAAAAAATTCGCAAAAGGGGGCCAAATTGAGAGAGTAAGACCTCGAGAGAGTTGATAAACGCTGCAAGTAAAATTTTCACTTGCAACTACTAGCAGCTTTAAAAAAAATAGAAGTGTCAAAAATATATGATCACAAAAATTTCAATTGGAAATATACAAACATTTTAAACGCAAATCTCTAATTGTGTACTAAATAAGTTAGCGCAAAAACGAATCTTGATGATGTTGTGGAATAGCCAAAGTAGAATTTTGTTTTCCTAATTCAGTTATTTCCATTCATTTCCAATTTCAAAAATTTCAATTACAACCTAACCTTAAAAATCAAATTGTCAAAACAGCGTATCAGACATACTATTTTTTCCATGTGAACACATATATGTATATTCGATAACATTTTACAATCTTGTTGAGTTAGTTGTATAATGCTGTGAAAATTACTGTTTAAATATTTAATAACTAAAAATGTTCAACTGGCAACCCTTCTACCTTGCAACCATGCGAGCTATCAGCTGCCACGTTTTTACGTAAAAAATCAAAATGATTTTGATTTCTGCGGTACGGGCTTCTGCGTCGTACGTCGTTGAATAATCGGTTACATACAAATCCCATTAAATAGGTTGGATCAGCTGACACGGTACACGGGTTTACGTTCTCGACTAACTGGGCTATAACTACGTACATACATATGTATGTATGTACATACATATATCTGAAATTGGTTGACTTCCTTGAAATGTGATGGCAATACGATGAAGTATGTATATACATACATTTTATGTAGATACCGTTATTCTCCCATAACTGTTAATTCGTATGGATTCCGTTTTTTTTTATTGCAACACGCATTTTCTTGTCTTGTCTTGTATCCTTATTCTCTTGGAAAATTGAACAAACATTTGTTATGTTATGGTAAGACCTTTTCACATTTTAGTGATTTAAACAGCACCTGTTTAAAAATAAAAATTTTAAATAAATATAAAATAAATAAAAACATTATATGAATAGCAAAACATTTTCCTACTACCCTGTCGGAAACACAAACAACAAAAATAATTTTTCCTTTCGTCCTTTTTGATCCTTTCATTTGTCCCCACATTCGCTTGGTGGTGAAAATAACTATTTCACCTAATTTTAGTGAACCCACCAACAAAACATCCACATTCTACAATTCGCTTTTAGACCAATTTCAATTATTCAGGTTATAAACCATTCGTTGCTAACTCTCGTTACCGCCAGATGTCGCTATTTATTTATACACCAGGCCATGGTTACCACAAGCCTAAACAAATTTTATTACCAAGAAGTTAATAAAATTAACCAAAACTTTTTCAAGGGGCTCAAAAGTCGAAATTTTTCTGGCTGAAGTTTTTTATAGAAATTCTTGATAATTTTCAATTAATAATTTAAAATATAGGAAAAATGGAGAATTGCAACTCAGAAAGGATAACAAAAGGTCAAAAATGCACGCTGCTTCCGCAAAAATATTTCTGCATATTTGCTTTGGAAGTCATAATTTTCAACGAAACGTTCTTCTGCAATAGAGAATAGAGCTGCGGACTTCCGCAAAAGTTTTCTTCTACATTTCTTATCTCTTGCTGATAATAACTATATGGACATGCCATATAAATAACTTCGCCCCATACTTATTTTGACCACTTTTTTTATCTCAATACTTATTTAATATAATATTTTCTAATCAATGTAAAATATGGTGAAATCGTGCCAAATATGAATGTATGTAAACAAACTTTGACATTTTTCCGAAACTACAATAGCGACGCCTGCGGCGGATAACGGTATTATAATGTTTGTTGGAGATTTTTAGCCTAAAGTTCGGATAATTTTTGGCGATTGCAATTTTGGCGATTTTTAGCGTTTTGTCGATGGCGAAATCCAGAATCCAGCTACTGATGAGCCGTGATCAAATTTCTAAAGATAGCATGATACTCGGCAAAAATAATATACTGAGAGAATAACCTTATTGAGGTTTTGGTTTTCTTGGGAGTTCCATATAGGCATATTGGAAACAAATACAAGAACTGCCCTAATAATAAAGAATTATTGTGAATGGAGACGAAGGTTATTGTGAACTGTTCGCACATTTGACACATTTGACAAGAAACGGCAAAAACAACACACAAACGCACACATTTATTGAAGCGCAAAAAACAGCAAATACAACAAAAAAAAAGGCGCAGCAGCAGCAATTCTTTGGCCTGCTCTGGCGATAAGCAAAGGTGTTTTATATTAGCAGAGGAAAATCAACGTGGAAAATATTAGGAAAAACGGTATTCCTTTAAAATAAATAAAAATCTTTGAAATTGAAACAAAATCGAACGGAAAAACGGTGTACAAATATCAATTAAGAAAACCACGCAAGCGAAGACTAAAAAGAGTGGACATTTTTTGATTGGGGAAAACAACAAATCATTGACCCACACAACAGCGGCCGACAGCCTTAGCAGCAAGAACAAAAAATAGAACGGAAAATTGCATTTTTGTAAATACTTACAACGAGTGAAAAGGTAAGGCGAAGAAAACGGCATCAGCAAGAGCAACATCAACGGCAACGGAACGTGGTGTGAATTTTGTTGCGGGCGCAAGCGAAGAAAAAGGGAAGTAAGTGGTTTTGCGTAATTGCCTGTGCTAGACGTTGCAGCTGCTTGGGCAATTAGATTTATCGTATTCATTCTTCAAAATAATGAAAATGTCGAGTTTTCGAAAGCGACAAGTGCATAAACCCGTACCGGGCACGCGCACCAGCCCACAAACCGGGCAAGTAATAACCTCCAGTGGCAATCCATCGTTTGACGTTATCGTTGGTGAGTACGACGCTGCAGAATGCAGAAGATCGAATTCTTTCATATTAACATGCTTCAATTTTATAAACAATGTAATTTTTACTTTATTTTTAGGTGGTGGGCTGCCCGTTGGGTCAATTTGCTTGATTGGTAAGTGTTGTTGAAGCAATTATATCTAATGCTTGTGGCAAAAGAAATGGCAATTTGACTTATTATTTTTGGTGTCCCTTTTCAGAGGAAGACAAATACGTCACATTCTCCAAAGTTTTGGCCAAGTACTTCATCGCCGAAGGTGTCGTTTCGGGGCAATCCATTTTGCTGGCGAGCTTAGACGATAATCCCACAGAAATAATGTTTAAACTGCCAAAGCCACTGAACGACTATGAGCTGGAAAAGGAAAAGGCAGAGGACCCAGAAGATAATGAAAACTCACCTAAAAATGGCCTTCGTATCGCTTGGCGCTACAACGATCTCCCACCGGTGAACTCCGAACAAACGCCCAAGAAAATTGGACACCATTTCAATTTGATGGAAACATTGTCAACAGATCTTTTGGGCTTTGTCGATACGTTGTTGTGGAATAGGGAAATATATAGATTAAGAGTTGAAATCGGACAGAAAACAAGCAGCTACAGTGTCGGCAATATAAGCGCTAGAAAGAAGGATATGGACATCGACCAAGAACGTATCGAGGCAGTAGTAACAGAAATTCTAGCCAGTCCGACTAAAAAAAGTGCAACAACAGAATCTCAAAATAGTACGAACGTTTGCCAGCCGGAAGCTGAGCAGCACGAAACGCGCACAGCCGCCCCAAAATTAGATGTTGATGCTACCAACCAGCAGAAATCCCAATTACCAACGACATCCGAAACAAAAGATGATGTACCCCAAGTTTTTAATAATGCAAATTATACGCGACTACTCCAAGTGATACAAACATATGCTGGAGAGGAGAAATTCGCACTGTCGCACCATGGCTCATCGGTGTATCGCAATCTCTGTCGCATCTGCATAACATCGCTGGGTTCGCCGCTTTGGTACGATGATGAGTTTCCCAAACATATTCTAAAGTTTTTAACTGTGCTGCGGGGAATTGTACGAAACACGGTTTCAGTTTGTTTCATTTCGATGCCAATGCACTTGATTGCCAAGCTGGTGAGTGGCAGCGAAATATGAAAAAGAAAAAATTTAAATAAATGCTTTTTTTCTCTCTTTCACTCTTTCTTTATCTATCTTGCTGCAGGATGAGACGCTCGTACCGAAAATACGCAACCTGGTGGACTATGCCATCGAATTGGAATCCTTTGCTGGCTCCGAACGCGAAACGAATCCTGTCTTCAAGGACTACAATGGTCTTCTACACATGCACAAAATAACCGCTGTCAACACCTTGAATGCATATGTGCCAGAGACTGCGGATTTGGCATTCAAATTGCGCCGAAAGAAGTTTGTCATCGAAAAGCTACATTTGCCGCCAGGTAGGCCAAGTACATACGCTTAAATAAATTAATTTTTATTAAATATCATTATTCCTTCTTTTTTTTTCAGAATTAAAAGAAAGCGATGCTGACGAAAATAAGCCAACGCTAAGTTGTAGTGGTGGCGGCGGCCAAACTGCGTCCTCTACACCGCTTGCAATGGATTTCTGAGTTCTACCAACAACAGTAATAATGATGAACTTTGTGAGAGCACTTATTGGAGTTCAAATATGAAAATTTTTAACATTAGATATGCGCTTGTTTCTGCGGCACGTC
This sequence comes from Urophora cardui, assembly GCA_960531455.1. Classification (NCBI taxonomy): domain Eukaryota; kingdom Metazoa; phylum Arthropoda; class Insecta; order Diptera; family Tephritidae; genus Urophora; species Urophora cardui. Next base: position 2,819,113 of record OY482670.1, read on the forward strand.
CTTTGCGCTGTTAATTTAATGCCGCTCTTTGCATAGCTACATACATACATATGTATGACATCATCAACTATTTGTTTTGAGCAGCAGTCAAACTCCAGTTTTTCAACAATAAACATCATTATAAATGAGATTTTTATTAAAATATGTAATTTTGTTATTTAAAGAAATTGGCTTAGCCATAAATCAACACAACTGAACTAGCTTTCCTTCAACGGCTTTTGATTTTTTTCTTAAATGATTGCTATTTTGATGCTTCAATTACATAAACGCATACTACATACATACATAGTTAAATAGTTAATTAAACAAATAGTATACAAATTCGAAAACGAAATAGAAAACGAAGAAAAGTAAACAAATAAATACATATGTACATATGTGCTAGTAGTAGGTATATGTTTGTACCCAGTTGGAAAGGGTAATGTTTGGTAATGCACAAAGTAATCTATCTCTACCATCATTTATACATTACAACATGCATGATTCCTAACACAGCAAATGTCCTACGAAAGTAATGTGTCGCTTTAGGTAAAGCGACACATTACCTTTTGCATTACCCATTCGTATATAAAAAGATACATTACCTTTTGCATTACCTCTTCGTATATAAAAGAATACATTGCCCTGTACATTACCTCTTCGTATACGAAAAGACATCACACCTAAATTCCATGAAATATTTATACATTTAAGTTGCTATACATATTAGGACTCTCGTTGCTCATACTAATGTTTGGACCACAACTATTTCTTGTATCTTTCATCGCCAATGGCGTTTGGGATACATTTTCAGAATTATGCATGTACATATGTACATATTTTTCACCAATTTAATTTTTTTTATTATTTTTTTTAAGCTGTCACCTTCAAGCGACAAAAATACAATTGAGTTATTTCAAATCATGTTCAGAGAAATTACCTCTTCGTTTACATAGGTATGCATGTTTTCGTATATTGCCATTCGTTGATGAATTCATATTTGAAAAAGGTAATGCATTCCGCACTTTCCAACTGGGTAGTTAAATTTGAGCCACAAACGCTACATAATAAACATAAGCTAAATATGAAAATTGTAAGAAGATATTTGAGTAAAGAAAGAATTGTAGTTTTATAAAAAAAAAACACACAGCTTTATTAGTTTCGTAATTTTAATAGTTAAGTATCAATGCAAGGAAACAGCGCGAACTTGGTTTAACTTATGTATGAATGTACGTAAATATCTATGCACGATTGCAGTTGGCGGTCATTGACCGTGTTTTTCCAAGAGTTGATAAGAAAAAAATCAGTGTTTTGTTTCAACCGTCATACGTTCTACATCCAAACATACATATTGTATGTACATATGTACATAAATGCATTTTTACAGACATGTGCACACCAAAAAATATGCAGCTTGACTCACTTACATCAGTGGCGGATTAAAGGTCCAGAGCGCCCTAGGCAGCCACTTTCTCGGCGCCCCTGTACCGACCATAAATGGCCATCATAATACCATAAATTTTAACTACCTAGTTGTTTTACACCCTAACAATCAAAATCTTTCCTCTTTATAATATTAGTGTAGATGTAGATATAGATGATGTAAAAGCTTAGATAATTTGTTAATCTCTACATATAATAAAATTGTAACAGGTCGATGTCTGTACATTGCAGATATCGAGAAAAAAATGATTGGTGGAAGCATTATTAAGCCAGTAGAATCCAAATCCACCATTTTTCGAATTTTTGTCTGTCTGTCTGTCTGTCTGTCCGTATGTTTGTGGCCGTATCACTCAAAAAGTGCTGAATGGAATTGAACGAAACTTTTTTTTATTGGATTGCTAGACGCTCAACTTAAAGTTTAAGGTATTATTTGTTTCGATATCTCGACCGGTTTCGGAGTTATCGGCCACGAAAGGTGTTTATGAATGCTGCCATAAACCATTTCATTAATTTCAATACCTAAACTGGCTTCGGAGATATCTCATAAAATGTGAACCTTCTTAATCTCAAAATGCTTAATATGGCTATTTTGTTATAAGAAATAAAATAATGGCTACCTGGTAACCGACGTACAGAGTGTACTTATGTTATGGAGCGATAAATTCTCCTCATTGATAAATTGCGAGGGAGTCGTCGAACCCGATACCACAATCCCTGACGATGGAAAAAACATTCCACCACCCGACTATGATGAAGTGAGGACAGCTATACCCCGGGTCCAAAACAATAAAGCTCCTGGAAAAGACGGACTACCTGCCGAGCTGTTCAAACACGGACGCGAAGAGCTGGTTGAAAGCAGGCATCATCTTAGAGTTGAAATCCAGTCTTTTTTGTTGGTACTTATTATTTACCAACAGAGTTGAAAAATAGAAGAGAAATTATACGCATACGAAGTCGCGGGCAACAGCTAGTATTTAATAAATTAACAAAATAAGTTTTGAATTATTTATTGAAAAAATATAAGTAAGTAGTAACAGAGCAAACAGAGTAGTTGGCCGCTGTGGTGCAGTGGGTAGAGTGCTCGCCTACTATGCCAGAGGTCTCGGGTTCAAACCACGGTCCGAGAAAAACACCAAAACAATTTTTCTAATTAGTAAAAATCCAATTATTGGGTTTTTTAAGAGCAGCAGTGGGCGGCATACCCTCCGAGAGTGTATTTCTGCCATGAAAAAGCTTCTCACAAAAAATGCATTCGCCGTTCGGAGCCGGCATAAAACTGTAGGTCCACCCAATTAGTAGGAAAAAACAAAAAGGAGCACACCTCGTATTGGGAGAGAAGCTCGGCCATAAAACTCGTCAGAGTTATAATAGCGCCATTGTATTATATTATATTATTATATAACAGAGCAAACAAAATTTAAAAAATTAAAAATCTCTGCGTCTGCATTTTTGTTTCGCGAAATTGTCGATAACATCGTCGTAGTTTAATGACAGCAATAAGACAGATTCAATATTTAGTATTGCTAACGAATTTAATCTCTTATCTGTCATGGTTGAGCGAAGATAGTTTTTCACTCTTTTTAGGCAGGAAAAACTCCGCTCCCCACTGCAATTACTGACTGCCGTCGATACGCACATTGTGTCAAGCTCTTTATTTCTCAGAACCTGTAATACCGCGTTCGTTGTTCGGGGCAGTTCTCCGTCTCGAGCTATCGTTGTTAAATAAGAACGTAGATGGATACATTCGTCAACAAAGCATAATGGGTCGTATTAATAAACAAAAAGCAATTGCTATTTCTCAAGTTTTTTGTAATTTGACAAAAATTTGTATGAAGAAACTTTCAAAATTTGGGAAAAAGGCTTGAAAAAGTAATTGCTATTTTATTAATATAATCTAATATTTTGATAATCGCCAAAAAAAGTCGCCATCGCCAATTTTCATAAATTGGTCGCCAAAGTTTGTAAAAAATCGCCAATTTGGCGACAAATCGCCAGTACTGGCAAGCCTGACGACGCAACAAACGCGCAATATTGCACAATATATCGATGCTTGTGCAATATAATTGATTTATCTATTATCGATCTATTATAGATCAGCTTTAATTCTTAATCGTCGATATGTTATTTTATTTATTTGTTTAAAAATTCTGAGCTCGCGCGCCCCTTGTAACTACGCGCCCCTAGGCAAGTGCCTAGTTTGCCTTAGGGATAATCCGCCTCTGACTTACATATGTACATAGGTAGGCTGACCATAAATATGAACAGCGTTACCACTTTGGTTATTTTTAACCAAAATTGGTAATTTTTTTTCTCTAAAACCGATTTTGGTAATTTGGTAAAATTTTTTCCGGTTTGGTAATTTTTCCATACCATGGGCTAATACACCATTATATGAGAAAAATTTTGGTGTTAAACATTTAATTTTTTTTTGGGAGATGTTATGCCTAAATATATTTCGGAGATCACCACATCTCTTCCTCAGACTACTTTTTTTCTGGGCGCCCGCCAAGATTCGAACCCCAGATTTTTCGTTTGGTACGCTAATGGCATAATCATTAGGCTACCGCCACCTTGCATTTCGCTTGGATTAATTTTTCTTTTGTTTTTTTTTTCTTTTTAAAACCTACCATCCAGCATCAGTGAATTTGTCGACGTTTGTCACCAGTATGTTGGTGGGGTTGTGTGCTTTTGTAACCGTAGATTTCCAGTAGAAAATGTGTAACTTTTGAAGTAAGTTAGTTACTGGCCGCTGTGGTGTAGTGGGTAGAGTGCTCGCCTGCTATACCAGAGGTCTCGGGTTCTAACCCCAGTCCGGACAAACAAGAAACATAAATTTTCTAATTAATTAAAACCCAATTATTGGGTTTTTAAAAATAGCGGTCTCCTCTCGGCAGTGGAAGGCATACCCTCCGAGTGTATTTCTGCCATGAAAAAGCTTCTCACAAAAAATGCATTCGCCGTTCGGAGCTGGCATAAAACTGTAGGTCCACCCAATTAGTAGGAAAAACAAAAAAGGAGCACTCCTAGAATTGGGAGAGAAGCTCGGTAATAAAACTCGTCAGAGTTATAATAGCGCCATTGTATTATTATTATTATTATATCGGCCAGAAACATTCGAGGGTCATCCGGGTCCACGGATTTACCTATATTTGGGGACCCGGCCTAGGCATCACAAATAAAATAGTTCTATGTCGAAGTCCTTATCAAGACCTTTCATTTGATACCAATATCACTCAGAAATGTTCGAGGGTCATTCAGGTCCACGTTTTGACCCATATATGGAGACCCGACCTAGGAATCACAATGAGTGCTGTTTTATGTAAATTCCCTGCTCAATACCTTTCATTTGATACCAATATCGACCAAAAATATTAAGGGGAAATCCGGATCCACGTTTTGACCTTTTGACCTATATCTCGGGAACCAACTAGGGCAAGGTATTCAGCCGGTGTGTAAATTTGGTCAAAATCCCTCCACGCGTTTGGGCGAAAGCCGGCGAAAAAGAAATAGGCTTGATTTATATATATATATATATAGATAAAGAAAATGGTAATTTTTTGGTAATTTTTTTTGTAATTTTTGGTAAATTTTTTATTTTGGCTGTGGCAACGCTGAATATGAATCGAAAATGAGGGACAAAATTTCAAATGATATAAGTACGAATACATACATACATATTTATGAAACTTGAAATCGTAAAAAATATTTATTCATCAAATAATAGGCTTACAAACATATGTAATTCAGATTCTCTTCAGACTTTTTGTTTTAACAAAAATAAACAAATTTGTAAGTTTAATTATAGGTATCTACAATAAAGCAAGCATAATGCTACGATAAAAAAGAATTTGGTAACTTAGTTTAATGTCCACAAATCAATTTTAATACGATTTACCAATTTCTTTCAAATTAATTTGCCACACAGCAGCCACAAAAATTACATTCCAACAAACATATAGTCAATGACGATGGTAGTTATTATCGATAACTACTTAAATTCTGATGAGAAAAAGGGCTGCCACCTCAACCTTTTAATATAAAACAGATTTTAAACAAAAAGGGGAATATTCATAGTCAAAATAAAGTATTGATTTTAACTAACTTAAAATCAGCTTTTATCAAGACTATGAATATGCCCCAAAATAAATAAATGAGGGACAAATGAGGGACACTAGGAAAAAAACAGAACATTTTGAGGTTTTCCGAAAAAACAAAAATACGAGGGACAGATGTCTGAAAAACAGAACGGTCCCTCAAAAAACAGAACGGATGGTCAGCCTATACATAGGTATAATAAATTGTATCACTCACTATGCTAAGTGCGAGCAATTATAAGTTCTTATCGCATATGCAAGTACCCACTTAAAGTTGAAAAGGTAAACAGCGAGTAAACTTTACACTGGAAACAATAACAAAATTGAAATATTTTCAATGGATAAACAAAAAAAAGTAGAACACCACAACACCACAATTTCCCCCTCATAATTTGTAGGCATTTGTGCTTAAAGATTTTATTTATATGCGGTACAAACATAAATAGATACATATAGTGTATCTATCTATGTATATATGGATTATGGGTGCATGTGGGTGTACTCCTCCTGTGCACTAAAATGTAATTTAGAAACGCAACATGGCATTGCAATAACAAATGTGCTGAACTTAATTATACCGCTTGACCTGAAAGAAAATCTATTTGTGCGTTTGTGTGTACAATTTCCATAAAAGCTTAAATGCAGCCAAAATGCAGCAATTCATTTTTCTATCATTCCCAGCAAAATTTACAATATAGAATTTACGATAAAAAATTACGGTTTCAAATATACGATATTAAATTTACGATATAAAATTTACGTAAAAAAATTTTAAGGCAAACTCATGGGCAAACCATGGTATAAAAATTCTACCATGGGGCAAACTAATCTCCATTGAACTTTTTTGACAATTGTTACCCTGCTATATTTACCAGTTCGCGGCAGGCCATAACTCACGAGCGCTCTCTGAGCACTATGAGAACGTAATTATTTATAGTAACTAAACGTAAGCAAGAAAACGAACTAAGCTGCATGTGTATGCCGACTTAAACCGGGGAAACCCGCCAACAAAGGAGAATCGTATCTCGCGATATCACTTCGCAACCAAAAACGTCCCTGCGAGAGAACGGTCTCCGTGGGGCTTGACTTGTCGACACAGACAACGACGCCAACCTATTGGAGCACTTGATAAGTCGAGCCTCTTACAGAGACTAAGAAGTTGGACCGCGAACTATCTGAGTGGTCGGCAGGCATCGGTGGACTCTTGGGAACCAAGTCTCAACAACTAGAAGAATAAAGCAGGGAGTCTGGAAGGGTGGTGTCCTATTTCCCCTGCTTTTCAACTATTATCTCTTCCGTCTCCCACCCTAACCTGAAGGAGTGGACTTGATCTCCTACACCGATGACTGCTCGATTATGGCCTCTGGCGCCGACATAAACGACTTGTGCTCCTGTACATAATACATAATTAGAGACCAACCACTACCAATAGCTGCAGAAGAACTGGAGTTGCCCAGAGAAACCCGAGTCACCTTATCACAATTAAGGTCGGGATTCTGTAGTAGGCTCAATTCCTACAGGGCCAGAATCGATCCAAATATACCTAACGTATGTCCGGCGTGTGGAGAGACGCCGCATGACACACAGCACCTCTTTACATGCCGCCTCAAACCAACCAACTTAACACCCTTGTCCCTCTGGACAAGCCCAAAAGAAGCTGCAACATTCTAGGGCCTTCCGTTAAGTGAAATTGATGACAATTTGTGAGCAGAACTCGTCGGCTAAGCAGGGCTTAGTACCGCTACAACAACAACAACAACTTGTGCTCCTGTATTAACAGATACCTCTCTGATCTCTCCAGTTTCATCCCATCCCAAGGCTCAAAGCCTTAAAAAATCTTAAAGTCCAACTCATTTAATCCCCCTCTGTTCCTCTGGACTAGCCAAAAAACGCTGCCTCATTCCTGATCCTCCCTTTGAGTGAATCTGACGACGATCTGTGTGCCAAACGTGCCGGCCACGCAGGGCTATAATAACAACAACAACAACAGTATGACGACCACTGATATGGTAAACTTAAGCGCCCAGCTTTTTATATCAACCTGCAACAAATTAAACGATCTAATCAGTTCATTGGCTATGTGTAATTTAGCACAGGAAATAAACAAACCAAGCCCCTATCCGTTTCCCCTTTACTCTAACAGAGCTCTAGCACAATTCACACACCTTCGCTCTTGAACTCTATTTTTGTCGTTTTGAGACGTTTTCTTTCTATAGCTTTCCTACTTGTCAATTATTTACTAAACAGGTTTGTATGTATGTATGTCGCTAGATATCTGTACTACAGTGACTATAGAGCAGAATTTATTATGTGCTCTTGCCACTTGCTATCGAGCGCTGTACTTGCGGCCAGCGAGGCTTTTTGTGCCCCAAACGCTCCCCATAGGAGTTCCATATAAAAGTGCAGCCAAGCAAAGCTAAATCTAAAATTATATGAGAGCAGCATAAATGTATTCCAGAGATATTTAGGGAGAGAAAGGTAGAGAAATAACTAACTGCAACAAAACCAATAACAAATAAATGGCTAGAGCACAGATCTACAAAACTCACTCAACCAGTTGTTGCATGATTGTTGTTGAATCCACAAAAGCTTGCTTGCCACCACCATCAACAACAAACTATGTAGACTAGACTCTAGTGCTCAGCAACTTAAATTCAGTTTAATTGAAAAAGCGCTCTGCAACGGTTCACACTTTTCTAGTATGTATGTATGAAGAGATCTCAGCGATCGACGGCAAATTCGATTGTGCGGGTGTGCGTTTTGATTGAAAAAAATTAAAATAATAAAACAATTAAAAGGCACAATTAAATTGAAGGCAATAGAAAATAAAGTGTTAATTGACTTAAAAAAAAAAACTACACATACATAAATAAGTTTAAGACTGCACTTGGGGCTTGAAATTCTAAAAGATGCGACTCCTCACACTATGTATTGATCTACTAAATCGCGTGCGGTGAATATTTCTTTTTTTTTTTTTGCTAAGAGCATTAATTGAACTCTTTCCCTCTTTTAAACGAATTAACGCATTCAAAGCGCACAATTGGCATTGTCAGCGAATTAGCGATCGAAATCATCAACGGCAATGACAGCGACACCAAAGAACTTTTTGTCGACTACGAAAGCGACAGCGTCGGCGAAAATGGCAGCGAAATTTACAGCAGCATCATCATCATCAACAGCTTAATAAGTACATGGGTCATTATTTTACAAATCGTACACCTTTTGGGATTTCATATTTCTGATTCGGCTCAAACTTTTTTTTTAAGTTACTTGCACGAAATTAGCAAATACCTATATCAGGATTTTGGCAAATTTTTTTTTTTTCAGAGATCTGCATGTGTAAAAATTCGATGGTTAAGCAAACATGCCCACATTCAAAATTCCATATCTTTGGTTCGGCTCGTCGTATCTTGTTCATTTTTTTTTTATTTTGAAGGTAATAATATTTACTTTATAACTGCGTTAAAGAAATATTTAATTTTACAAAATCAAAATAATGAATTCAAACTAAATTTTTTAAAGCATTATTACATACTGATCGGGTCAACGAATATTTTCGAAAAAATATACATAATATGCGTTGAACTTTCATCTAAAAAACGCATTTTATTTCAAGGTGGAGACTTTTATGGTTCAAAAGATATTAACTCATTTCTGACATGACCTCGAGCAACTTGCCTACGTTCCACTAAGGGTGTACCGCCAGCGTGTGCCTGTGCGCATGCATGGTGATGTTAACCACCGCATACATACCTATGTATGTATGTGCATGTAATTCAATCTGCTTATCACTTAATAGGTAGCTAGTATGTAGTTATATTTTACCAAATCATTATTGTAGCACAATAGACGGTCTAGTAAAATAGATAATACAACTATTTATGTATTTAGGACCAAGGACGATTATTAAGATGAATATATTATGTTATACACATATTATATGTTATGCCTGCGAGCCAGTGCCTTTAGTATAAGTAGATACCAGATTCTAAATATGAAATCTGACAGGGAAAAAATTAAATTTTCACTTAAATATTTTCGTGAAACTGGCTGTAAATTTTTAGTAATATTAGATATACTTATTTTATTACGACGGTTTTGAAGTGTACGTCCCTATTACATTTGTCAATGAAAGTAAAATTTATAAAAGCATTAAAATAATAGAAAACATTTATTTACTTATTTGTGTCCATATATATATATCAGGGTTGGGCAAGCTGCATTCAATTTTGATTGCATTCAGCCTTGCAGCCCCCAATCAATTCAGTAGTTAATGGGAATGCAAATGTGATTTGCACTACCATTCAATAGTGAATGCGAATGCAAAGGTGAATGCATTCCCACTGCAAATGTGATTTGGACTACCAATTAAAAATGAGTGCGAGGGATTTGGATAACCATTCATCATTTAATAGCAGTTAAAACCTGTGACCATAGTTAAGGTATTAAGTGGCTAATCTATTTATTAACGGAAGGAAGTTTATGGGATATTATAAATATGGAATTAGGCTTAGCAGAGTAAAGGGAAACCAACACGGCATAGTAATATGTACATATGTTCTATGTTATACCTGTATGTAAAAGTATTTCTTTCAACTTCTGAGGCTATAATTACACAATTCAACGAATTTGCAAAAATTTTACTCAACACGAACAAACGCTAGTTATTATGAAAGAGGATGCCTCTCAGACCAACTTTTCCGAATAGAGTACTAGTCCAGTGCAAATCACATTTACAGTGGGAATGCAATGAATGAGAATGCATTCACCTTTGCATTCGCATTCACTATTGAATGGTAGTGCAAATCACATTTGCATTACCATTCACTACTGAATGGTAATGCAAACCACATTTGCATTCCCATTCACCACTGAATCGTAATGCGAACCACATTTGCATTCCCATTCACTATTGAATGGTAATGCACTTTGAATGGTAACGCAAAAATGCCCATCCTTGATATATATATATATATATATATATATATACATCCATATACTAGCATCTTTGATCACACTACAGCCTCACGAAATGTACAAGAACGTCGCGCACACCCCTGCACATATTGCTTGCTGCAGGTATACATATGTATGTATGTACATAAATATGTAGTTGCATTATCTATTTTACTAGACCGTCTATTGTGCTACAATAATGATTTGGTAAAATATAACTACTAGCTACCATAGATGGGCATACTGCAGTAAACTGAGTAATGCAGTAAAAAAGCAAGTGCAGTAAAGCTTACTGAATGCTCATGAAATTGCAATAGCTATTAAAATATTACTTTAACACCCTTATTACGGTTGTCGTCGTCGACGTCGTTGTCACTTTTCAGTCGACATCACGTCGTCTCGACGTCGTCGTCACATCGACGCAAAATCGGTATTAGCTAAGCGTATTGAGACGACGTCGACTGTTTATCGGTAAACCGAATGACGAAAGTACCATCACTATAATTTCTGCACTAGCTGTTTGATTTTATTTAGAATCTGTGCGCATTTTTTTCCGTATTTTTATCTGTGCTATTTAGATAATTTATTTCTTTATAATAAATGTATTTTGCATATGATTCATCAAGTTTTGGCGATGAACATAGCAATGAAGTGCTCGAGTAATTAATAATTAAAAGAAAAAATATTTTAGTTGAAATACATATATACATATGTATGTATGTACATAAATATTTAATAAATTAGTTTTCTCCTCAATCTTTCTTAAAGGAGTTGCCAAGGCATTCAATTTAATGGTGATTGGTTCTCAATGTTGTAAAAAATTAGTTGGTATCGTACCCCATTGAAAACCTTTGGGTCGGCTTCGGTATGTGCGCTCACCGAATTTATTTTTAAACTAGTGGGAATTTTTCAATAAAACTAGCAGGAAATATTCTGCGGATGTTAGTTCTACTAATTTTAACACTCCCGTAATAAAATTTTAAAAACAAAATTGCATACATACTAAATTTTCTTCTTGTCACCATTAAACACCGCGTCGACGAAAATGGCAACGAGTGACCGTCGACGTCGACTTAGCTGATACCAAATATGTTTCGATAGTTGTCACAAGTTATCGACTTTACCATACGTAATACCGATTTTGATAGGTCGTCGCCGACAGCGTCGAGTGACTGTCGACGACGACAACCGTAATAAGGGTGTAAGTTGCAAAATATTCGAATTCAAACTAAGTTTTGCGAAAATTTTCGGTAGAAAGTCAAAGAAAAACATTTTACTGCTTGAATACTGGTAATGCATTACTACTTATACTTGAAAATGCCCATCTATGCTAGCTACCTATTAAGTGATAAGCAGATTGAATTACATGCACATACATACATAGGTATGTATGCGGTGGTTAACATCACCATGCATGCGCACAGGCACACGCTGGCGGTACACCCTTAGTGGAACGTAGGCAAGTTGCTCGAGGTCATGTCAGAAATGAGTTAATATCTTTTGAACCATAAAAGTCTCCACCTTGAAATAAAATGCGTTTTTTAGATGAAAGTTCAGCGCATATTATGTATATTTTTTCGAAAATATTCGTTGACCCGATCAGTATGTAATAATGCTTTAAAAAATTTAGTTTGAATTCATTATTTTGATTTTGTAAAATTAAATATTTCTTTAACGCAGTTATAAAGTAAATATTATTACCTTCAAAATAAAAAAAAAATGAACAAGATACGACGAGCCGAACCAAAGATATGGAATTTTGAATGTGGGCATGTTTGCTTAACCATCGAATTTTTACACATGCAGATCTCTGAAAAGAAAAAAATTTAAATTTGGTGTCTTTTAAAAATGTGAAAATTTTTTTTTCAACAAATCCGTACGATTTGTAAAATAATGACCCACATATATACATATGTATGTATAATCAACACTATATGTATGTACATACATATATGTATAATCGTGGTTACTGTTATAATTGAGATTAATAAAAGACTACCTTTTATAGCGAAATAATAAGGGAAAATGAACTCGTTATATTTTTTAACGTAAACTGTTTAATGAACAATTAGACGAACAAAAGTAACTACAAAATAAAATAAAAACAAAATCAAACAAGACAAAAACAAAAACCAACAAGTGAACAATAAAAATGCCGCGCCTAATCAACCACAAATTTTTGCTGAATTTCTGCAATCTACTCTTTTTGGTAAGATCGATTTGGCTTTGGAAGAGAAAGAAATACACACCTCTTAAATTAATTAATTGCAAGTGCATATGCATACTTATTTACATACATATGTAGATACATAAATACATACATACATATGTATGAACTTACCCTGCAAAAAAATGTGCGATCAATCCCGAAAGAGATTTGTCCTCGATTGATCTCTTTCGAGAACAATCGGTCCACAATTAGTCCCCGATTGTTCCCGTACGGGTATAAATGTAGACTAATTGTAGACCAATTGTTCCCGAACGGGTATAAATGTAGATTAATCGCTTTCATTCCGAACGGGTACAAATCTAGATTCCTTAAATGTAGAAATTTTACAAAAATATGCAATGTATTTCAAAAATTGTAGAACAACCGGTAAAACGAATTGAACACCCTTTTTATAATAACAATGATGAATAATAATTTTAACAAAATGTTGCCTAAAATATTCTATGAAAAAATTTACATTACGCTCATATAATGCATACTCAAAACTTACAATTTCTTTTATTTATTTATTTAGATTTTTTTTCAAAAGTAAAACATTATATAATCTTTATTTATATATGCATGAACATTTAAAATTTTTTAAAGATTGTTATTAAAAATTGCCTTGGCGAACAACTTGGAAAAATCTACATTTGTACCCGTTCGTGCTGGAAGCGATTGATCTACATTTGTACCCATTCGGGATGAAAGCGATTGATCTACATTGGTACCCGTTCGGGTATACAAGTTGAACAATTAGTCTCTTCATAGGACATGCTCGAACAAATGCGATCAATTCACTCCATATAAAGGGATGCAAAATTGTATTAGTCGCATGCTCCCTTGCGATTGTTCCCGGACACGTCCCGGATTAATCGCATCTTTTGCAGGGTAGTTATAGAGCACCTAGTGTACATACACTTGTTTGAGGTTTTTAATTTTTTTGTTTTTTTTTTTTGTTTTCTTTTTTGTTTTGTTTAGTGATGAACTAGATATGAAAAGCCCATTTACTTTCACAGCAGGACCAGCGCAGGAACAGTGGGCCTTAAATAATTCAATGTTGAACTAAAGTTGCTGTTGCTACTGTGTTTTATTTCAAATATCGCCGTTTAAACTTCATTACCGATTAAACGAAACTTGTGCCAAATATTAGTAATGAATTGCTGGGCTGAAAAGAACCTTACAAGGAAATATAGAACTTTCCGAGCTTTCCAAATACCAAATTTATTGCATGGATCGATAGAGCTGGGCGTGCGTCAGGAATACAAGGTCGGCAAATCTCAGTTTTGGCACAAGCTTTAGTTTCACTTGGGCGGTTATGAAGTTTAAACTTCGTTATGTATACCGTTTGCTATGAATTCGAAATCCATTTTTTTTAGAATTCGTTTCGATTATACATACATATTTGTAGTGTAATTACCATGAACATTAGAGAAATAAATCTGATTTTAAGTTCATTCTCAGTTCCACAATCATATTGGATATTATGAAGGTAAATTTGGAAAGTTCGCCAAAATATGAATGGCGTTGACAGCTTCTTGGTTAAGCACTCTTTAGTTTTTGTGTTCACAATTTTTTTCCTCTATTAAAATTAAAAAAATGGAAACTCGCATATATGTATATTACAGCAATAAAAAACACCTAACTTATTAATACATATATTTATTTGAAAACAAAAATAAGAAACCACAAAGCACAAATCCCACTGTGCAACTATATGCCTGAGTGTGTGTGTACAAATTTTCAAATGATTTTCGGCTTTGTTTGTTATGCTTCGTTGCTTTTGAAATATATTAACTGTGCGCTGCTGTTGTTGGCATTGTTTGTTCGTAGATGGTTTTATTTTCATCAAGTCTTTATTATTTTTAAATTACATACATATGTATGTATGTATGTACATATTATGCATATTATGTACATGCCTTTAATACAATAAATACCTCTAAAATGCATGTATGTAGGTACATATTTTGCTACAATTTTGCGCTTTTCGTGTTTCTAAGCTCTCGTGTTATATGCATAATAACCATAAGCACTTCTATGCCATACAGCCACAACAAAAACAACAATTACAACCACAAAATTTATAATTCGTTGGCAAAGTGTAACAAAAGCACAGGCGCCCGCCTACCATCTGCCCCACCTTCAATCCGTCAATCATTCGTTCATTCACTGCTCCGGCATTCACGCATTCAATCAGCGATACCTGGGGGGAGCGGCATGAGTGAGAGATCGTTACCAATTTTGGTAGTAATTTGTAGTTTATGTTTAGAATATCTATATGTATGTATGTAAATATGTAGTATGTTTTATATTTTAACACTTTTGGGCTCAAAAATGGTTATTTATTTTTTAAATGACAGCAGCGAAAGGTTAAAGTTTTTGAAATGCAACTGTAAAGTGATCATATCCGTTTTGGCCCACTGTAGCAAAGTAATGCGATGAATTGGGCTTTAAAAAAAGTTTACCTCTAATCATATCTAGTTCTAATGTATATTGGGATTATAAATCTGCATTAGGTTGGTCCTTAATTGTAGGAATACAATTTGTAAAACTGATTTCCTCAGCGTTCTTAAAGAACATACTGAACTGTGGCGTTTTTGGAAACTTTTGTGAACAGATGCGATCTTCCATTCAGGTGTGTCGATTGGAGATTTGCAAATTTTCATAAGGTAATCTGAACTTTTTCCCTTAGCCAACTCCAATGGATATGCAATTGTATGCCTACATTCATACATACATATGTATGTGTTATTTTAGACCGAGATATCGATTGAGGATGTACCTAAGACTATAAAATTATGTACATATTTACAGACTACCCTAATATACCACAAATCCACATATGTATGTATACACATCCTTTAATTTCACCATTTTCCTCCTTTCCAGGCCTGCGGAGTCACACTGATCATTGCCGGCTTCTATTTATTCACCGACATCAAACGCATTCTGCTCTCCCGCCTGTTGGCGTCCACCAGCGAACAGCTGGACAATCTGCCGCAGCCCTTGTTCTACTACATCGCCTTCGGCTTGGCGGTGGCCGGTTTGGTGGCGGTATTGGCCGCCATCGCCGGCTTCTGGGCCACCTGCTTGCACACCTACTGCTGTCTCAGCTTGTATTTCCTTGCCGTCGTCGTGCTGCTGCTGGCCGAGTCGATGGTCTGCTTGGCCATTACTTTGTGGCCCCACTGCCTGGGCATAAGTTTGGACGAGTCGAAAATGGTGCGCGCCATGCAGGCGAGTTACGGCGTGCCGGGCAAGGAGCAATTCACCATTGCCATGGATTTGGCGCAAGTGCGCTTCGGCTGTTGCGGCATGAGCAGCGACATTAACTATGACACTTCGCTGTGGAAGCTGCAACGTTACGGGCAACGTGAATGGGTGGTGCCGCTGACTTGTTGCTTGCTGGCGAATGCCGATGACAAGTTGGCCTATTTGGATCCGAAGCCAGTGAACGAGACGCAATGCCAAATGTTGCAGAAATTCGACTATGCGCAGCATCGCCACACAACGCCCTGCCTCGGCTACTTGGACAGCTGGTATCGCGAACAGTATGCGGTCTTTTTGGGCGCCAGTCTCATCTTGGCTCTAGTCGAGTTTTGTGTGTTGCTTTCGATAATTGTAAATTGCACGCGCATTGCGAGTAAAAGTTTGCGCATGGAGCAGACGACGACGCCGGCGGCAATGATGGGCGGCGGCAGCAACAGCAAGGGTTTGCTTAATATGCGCGTGAAGCCGCGTCAGAAGAAGAGCGGCGTGGTCGAGAATATTTACGAGCCCGATTTGGAGTTGCGCGCTATCAATGCTTTTGAGCAGAATATGGACTTTAAGGAGATTTACATACAACCACGTGATTTGCATAAACAGCGACATCATACGACATTCAAGCCGATTGCCAGTGATTATAATAGTGCGCACAAGAGGGGGTATTTAGTTTAATGAATGCTGTTTTATTTATAAGCGATTGTACAAAGCTACAGTGGATGTCCTTGCACTAAGTATGAGGCGGAACAAGAATAATTACATATAAGCTCAATTTCGTCACATCTATATATATGGATAATCCTGTCTGATCCATAAACTAGAGATGTCACATCCATATTTTTTTTATATATTACAAATTTGTTTTCGACATGATACCCATCATATGGATGTGACATCAATATGATTTTCTCCGTGTAGATACATACATATTTTGTATAGCTTTTAATTTATTCACCCTTATTACGGTTGTCGTCGTCGACGTCGTTGTCACTTTTCAGTCGACGTCACGTCGTCTCGACGTCGTCGTCACATCGACGCAAAATCGGTATTAGCTAAGCGTATTGAGACGACGTCGACTGTTTATCGGTAAACCGAATGACGAAAGTACCATCCCTATAATTTCTGCACTAGCTGTTTGATTTTATTTAGAATCTGTGCGGAATTTTTTCCGTATTTTTAATCTGTGCTATTTAGATAATTTATTTCTTTATAATAAATGTATTTTGCATATGATTCATCAAGTTTTAGCGATGAACTTAGCAATGAAGTGCTCGAGTAATTAATAAATAAAAGAAAAAATATTTTAGTTCAAATACATATATACATATATATGTATGTACATAAATATTTAATAAATTAGTTTTCTCCTCAATCTTTCTTAAAGGAGGTTCCAAGGCATTCAATTTAATGGTGATTGCTTCTCAATGTTGTAAAAAATTAGTTGGTATCGTACCCCATTGAAAACCTTTGGGTCGCCTTCGGTATGGTCGCTCACCGAATTTATTTTTAAACTAGTGGGAATTTTTCAATAAAACTAGCAGGAAATATTCTGCGGATGTTAGTTCTACTAATTTTAACACTCCCGTAATAAAATTTTAAAAACAAAAATGCATACATACTAAATTTTCTTCTTGTCACCATTAAACACCGCGTCGACGAAAATGGCAACGAGTGACCGTCGACGTCGACTTAGCTGATACCAAATATGTTTCGATAGTTGTCACAAGTTATCGACTTTACCATACGTAATACCGATTTTGATAGGTCGTCGCCGACAGCGGCGAGTGAGCGTCGACGACGACAACCGTAATGAGGGTGATTAACTTATTAAATCTTTTACTACATATTTAGATAAGCAAAAAATACCAAAGTGCAAATATATAGATATAAATACATATGTACATTTATATGTGGCCGCTGTGGTGCAGTGGGTAGAGTGCTCGCCTGCTATGCCAAAGGTCTCGGGTTCAAACCACGGCCCGAGCCAAACAAATTTTTCTAATTAGTAAAAATCCAATTATTGGGTTTTTTAAGAGCAGCGGTCACCTCTCGGCAGTGGGCGGCATACCCTCCGAGAGTATTTCTGCCATGAAAAAGCTTCTCACATAAAATGCATTCGCCGTTCGGAGCCGGCATAAAACAGTAGGTCCACCCAATTAGTAGGAAAAACAAAAAGGAGCACACCTCGAATTGGGAGAGAAGCTCGGCCATAAAACTCGTCAGAGTTATAATAGCGCCATTGTATTATTATATTATTATATGAACATTAACAAATAATCGATTTTTTACAACTAATAAAATACTGGGCACAATTTCAAAAAAAAAAAAAAAAAATTAGAGTTATATACATTCATTCGTATGTTGCATATTTTTAGGCGCAGAAAGTAAACAAACAAAAATTATCTCCAGACTTCATACATACAAATAAACACTGATTCCTTTAACCCTTCGGGCTGCCAACAAAACACACTTAACCTAAAGCTCTTGCGTACACGCGACGACCCTTAACCCTTACAAGCAACACACACCACACTCAACCCGCATCATCATCGGAACTGTCGTCATCGCCGGCAGGCGCACGTATACGTCGACGCTTCTGCACTGCAGCGACTTCCTTGAATTTCTTGCCGCGCGCACGCTGACGCCGACGTTCCTTTAAAATGCGCTCGGCACGTGTCAAGGGACTCATTGTTTCATTCTGCAGCTTCCGATTGCAAGCGCCATCTCCCTCTTCTTCCTCTTCTTCTTCTCCCTCTACTTCTTCGTGCACCACAAACGAATCACACACATATTGTGATTCTACAATGGGCACCGCTTGTGAATAGATTTGCGCTTGATCGTTGTATACGCGTGGCGCGGGAATTTTAAAGCCGCCAGCAGGCGCATGTGTGCCGCGCGGACTGCGCACCGTTTGCAGGTAATGCGCGTGCATTTGCGTGGCGGTGGGCGCATTTTCATCGCTCGCTTCCGCTTCATCACTCGACACGATCATCGAGTCCTTTACATATTGACTGCCGCCATACGATGCGCTTGCCTCATCTTCATCGTCATCCTCATCGGCGCTAACGAGCGCTTCGGCATCGATGAATGCGTGCAAACGGCGTTGGTTCTGGCGCTGGCGTTGTCTCGGTAGACGCAACGGCCGTTTTGGCTGCAGCGCCAAAAGAACAAAAAAAATTTAATATTTGGAAAGAAACAAAAAAAAAAAATCGAAAATATTTACGATTTACCTTTTGCGTGGCGGCAATTTCGTCGCAGTCGGTCTCGGCATCGCTTGCGCACAATTCATTCGTTTCCAAGGCACTTGCTGAGCTGAGCTCTGTTGACTTGTTGCAACTGTTAGCTCTGCGAGTTGGATTCTAAAGGAATAAAAACAAAAAATATATGATCATACAAATCAATTAACCCATTTAGCGCCGCTGCAATGACTTACAATTTTTGTAGACTCGAATTCCTCGCACTCCGTCTCCGAACCTGTTGCCGCAGCTGCTTCCACATGCGCCACCTTCACACTCACCTCCAACTCGCTGGACTCACTGGATGAAATCAATTTGCGTTTCAAGGCTTTCGCTGGCTTCCGAATGAATGACTTTTCCACCGTCTCCTCCACCGCCTCACTAATATTTGTTGTTGTTGTTGTCGTCGCTGAAAGCATGTTCGCTTCGCTGGCCAGGCTCGAGCTGGAGGCCTTGAGCACTTGATGCTCGGCAAATAAGACACTCTGTTTGATGTGTTCGGGCAAGCGGCTGCGTTTGCGCACATTTTTCAGGTACATCTCATAGAGGCTTGGCGACTTTTCATAATCTTTTGTTTCCACCGCTTTGTTGGACGGTGTTGTGGGTTGCTTTGCTGACACACCGGCAACATTAGCTTCAGCATTTGTTGGCGGTGGCGTTTTCAACGCGTTCCCGCGCTTTTGTGGCGTCCAAATATTCGTCGCATTTTCGTTGTTTTCCTTTTGGCTCGAGCCCGAGTGTGCGCCGGTGGAATGTGTTGAATCTTCATTCGATCCCATTTTGCTTGCATTTGTCTGCTCCAATTCGCTCTCCTCCTCTGGAAAGGGTTCCATGAATGCTGCCATATCCAAATCTAATTCGTCCAACAAGTCTCCTTCTGCTTTTGTTTCATTTGTCGCTTCATTTTCGGCTGCTTCGCAAACATTTTCAGCAACAGTCGCGTGCACCTTAGACTCCAACTCAATCACAGAGCTGCCAGCGCTGCTCTTCAAAGACTCAGATTCAGATATACAAATCACTTCCATTTCCATCAGCTCCGCTTTTTCTTGCGCCTTTAACCCCGTGCAGCTTTCACCCAGCCGTCTCAACAGATTACCATTCCCTTTTTGCTGCTTTTCCTTCAATTTCTGCTGCTGCCGCTGGAAGGCCTTTGCCAGCGGACCTTGCGGCAATGGCGTGGATTTGTTAGCCAAAGGCGCATGCTTTGCAAAGTCATCCCATTGGCAATTTGTCGTCAGCATGGAGGGTTCGGTGTCTGTTACGCTGTTGCTTTGCACATCCTCATCCGCCTCAACGATCGTTTCGTAAACCATTGATTCCACAACTGCGTTTTTCGCTGGCGTGCGCTGCACAGCATCAGCACCACTACATTGCGATAAGTTTGTATCCGGCAATTCGGCATGCATTTCCTTATAAAAGTCCGTCTGCTTGAATTCCGCTTGTATATAATCGAAATTATCGCACAGCATGTCCTGCTCGTTCAACCCGTCAAATATCGCATCGCAGGCCGCTTTGAATCGCTCATCATCCATTTCGTTTGGATCGGCCGGTATGTTGGGGCGTTGTCTTGCCCTTTCCTCGATTTCGGCATCGTCAATAAACATTTCCACGGCAATGCGACTGCCACCCAAGAGATTTTCAATTAAGCCATACAAATCGCGTACGTCCCTCTCCTCTGGCGTGCGCTCATGCGGTTCCAGCGCCAAAACTTCGAGCACTTTTAATTTCTCCAGCACATCACTCACGATATGTGGCTGCGCACGCAGCAGGAAACGTTTGCCATCATCGGACAGCTTCGTTGAGCGCAGTTGCTCTATGGGATCGGTGATGAGCTCTTTCATGGGCACCAAGCTAGTCTTTCGCTGTATGAGCTTTCGTAGATTGCGAAATCTTTCCGTTTCATATATGCATGCCACTGTTTGCGATGGTGTGTTGTGATTGGCTTCCGGCGCGAATGTTGGCTCTTGTGATGCGTTGGACGCCAAAAGCTGCGTATTTGTCGACAAAGGCGCTTCGAAAGCTTTAAAGTAGTAATCGATGCTATTTAAGCTTTTCTCAACACACTCTTGTGTCTCCAAACCGTGCTGCGTCGGTTCGGCCAATAGTGCAGCCGCCGGACGCAGTGCTGTTTTCTGCTTGAAGAATTGTCGCAAGTCCTGACTAGTTTTGACTTCGTTTGCTTTGCTGCCTTTTTTCTTTATATTTTTCGTTTTGCCTTCCTTTTCAGCAGCATGCTTGTTCTTGTTATTCTGCGCTGGTGGCTTTATGAAAACGTGCACCGCTTTCGGATCCAATTCTGTGGGCACTAAACGCGGCGAATACTTGTACAGCGATTGCCGCACCACCATCGAATTTTGTATTTTCGCATTCGTTTGATTCTTTTGCGCTAAGACCTCCTTGAGCGTCTGCTCTTCGCGACCCTCAGTGACCAGCACAACCACATTGCCCTGCTTCTGCCGTCCGGTACGTCCGATGCGTTGTATGAAGCGTTGCGGATTGGAGGTGTTAATGTCGAAACACACAATCAGCTCCACCTCGCCAACGTCAATGCCCTCTTCGCCAATTGAGGTGGCCACAAGAATGTTATTTTTGCCGCTGCGAAAATCTTGCATGATCTGTATTTGCTCTTTCTGCGTTAGCGGACGCAGCGAGCCAGTGGCACCACCTTGACCTGAAGTTATGCAAATTAGCGGAAGGTAAGGCATTAAAAAAGTGTATAAGTTGTTCAAACTCACCAACGAAATAACGCGGCTTCAGCAATGGCGCATGCTGCTGAAGCAAACGAAATATCAACATGACAGATTCTCGATATTCACAAAAGACTATGGCGCGCGAATCGGGATTAGCCTATAAGGCATATGTACGTATGTAGGTAAGTATTATTGATACAGGAAAGTGTATTCAAAAAACAGCATACTAACCTGGAAATGTTCCAGCAAACACTTGCGCGCCTCTTCAAATTTCGGATGTCCAAAATCCAAGTCCATCGGAATTTTTGGCATCTGTCCATTGGTCATGGGATGTGTGGAAATTTCAAAAGGATTCTCGCCCAATTGTTGGCGCAAACGTTGCAACAAGCGACGTAGACGCGGTTCCATATTAACCACAAACTTATTGCGTCCCTCCTCGTCCTCTTCGAAGTAATTTTGAAATACGCGCATACCATGGCGTTCCAACAGCTCCACCGCATGATACATACTAATGCAAAATGAAAAATTCGTAGATATGGCACTCACTTGACGCTTCTCCAGCTGTTGTGTTTGGCTACGCTCGCGGAAGCGCTTCTGTTCGAAGAGCAGGAAATTACGTGATATTTTGGCTAGCGAACCGCTTAGTACGTTGGCGTCGATCAATTGACGCAGGTAAGGATCGACGATTTCTAAAACTTCGCCGTGTAAACTCTTCACGTCCTCACTTAATGCCACCACCACAGTTTTCATATTTCGCCTATGGATGTAGGGCATAACATCCGCCGACGTATCACCGCGAACCTCAATATGTGAGATTAACAAATTGCGTACCACTTCGGCAATGTCGTCCATTGTACGGCCGGGTGTTGCCGAGAGCGCCAGCACTCGGAAATATTTATTATGGCATTTTGTTCTTTGCACCACCTCGGTGTAGGCATAACGGCCCTTGGCGCGATGCGCCTCATCCACAACAATGAGTCTCACTTGATCGAAAGGAAATTCAAAATCGGCGGTGGAGCTGCCAGCATCTTCGTCGTCACCAGCACCAGTACCTGCATTGCCGCTGCTACTCATATCAGATTGCACCACTTGCGGTGTAACGAAGAAGACGCGTTTGCTGCGCCACAACTCAGCACGACGCGGTCGTTGTATACGACCCGTCAGTTCGATTGTGTCTTCATCCGGGAATGGCATTATCCGTTGGCAAGCTTCGATTTGTTGTGCAACCAGTGGACGTGTGGGTGCCATAAATATGATCTTACTGGTGGGATACCAACGGTAAATATTGTACATAACTACAGCCGCGATGAACGTTTTACCCAGGCCTGTGGGTAGCACAACAAGCGTGTTCTTGAATAGCGCAGCCTTCACTATGCTCATCTGGTAGGCGCGTAGCGGCAGATTGGACGGATAGAGCCAGGTTTCGCCAACATTATTATCGAATCCGGCATGCTGCTCTGCAGTACGCAATTGCGATTTACTTTGTGATGGCAATGGTACATCCACAATACTCTGCAGCTCGTCATCGTCCAAATTGAGATCGCCCCAGTTGTCCGGCGAAGCAGGCGCATCGTTTGGATTGTTCATGCTGTTCGGACTATATTTAAGTACTTATGTATATGTAGGCTTTGCATCCATAGCTGATCGGCAGCTAATTACTGCGCTTTGCCTTTAATCCCAAAGATAGATAAAAACTCAGCGTTTTTTCTAATAAAATTCAAATACTTACCTTCAACTCATCAAGCGCGTACATTTTTATATACATACATACACATGCACGTATGCATGTAGATTTACCAAAAGAATTATTTATTTATTTATTTACTTACAAGCACGCGAAAAAACAAAAACAATGTGTATGTTCCTCTACTCTAATGATAATCTAGGTAATTCTGTAGCTTTCAAGTTAGCGGCGAAATTACTAACCTAGTCGAATGACAGCATGATTCAAAAATAAAGGTTTTCGCATGACGACATACCTTCATACATAGTGGGGCCAGAAGTGTCATGCAAAGAGGAATGTAGAAGAATTTGACAGATTTGGCCCCTATGGAAATGCTAGGGTGCGTGTGTGTGTGGAATATGTCAACAAAAAAAAATGCTTGTGTTCGTGTGTTTATGAAGATTGAAGAAGAAGTCAGCTGATTTTATGCATTCTCCTTTTTGTTCCTCCATGAATGTCAGCATGAATCAATAAATAAGAGATTGTGCATTCAGCGGTCCCGCTATGCGTTCATCCAAAATTTGACAGCATCAGCTGATTTAGTGACGTAGTAACATAAATTCTCTTTCACCCAGTTTCGTTTCCGGTTTTCTAATAACTAAAGATTGTTTGCGATAAATGTGAAATGTATATTAAAAAACTATTTTAAATGAAGAAAAATGAAGTGCCGCGTATTTATTTATGTGAATAATAGTTCAATATAGGTATTTTTTTGCCTGTTTGAAAATTTTCTTTCTCGTCGATAACTAGTTGATGACGTACTAACCAAAATGAACCCAGTCTCACGGATGAATTTTTTGCTGAATATGGCTGAGTGTCAGCCTGTAATTTGGGAACATCTTCAGTGAACATACCTAAAATTCAGCAAATCTGACAGCCGGTTGCCAGACTAATATGAAAATAAGTGTAACGTATTAGAACCAGTTCTGCCGTCTTGATACAGTCGAATCAAATTTGATACTTTTTTAAGCCCAAGATACGTAAATACTTTTTATTTTTGCTTAGAACAAATTTGTAACATTTTTAATCGGAATCTAATAATATTAATGAAATTTGATACAATTTAATCCATATCAAAGAATATTAATCTATTTTTTTAATTTTTAAGATTTTCTTCAAAATTTTAACAACAATGGAATGCCACGAAAGAATATATTTTGTGAAAGTGTTTGAAAATACCAAAAATGGGTAGATATATTGGGCAATATTTGCTCAAATATTAATAGGCCTCACTGCCCATTTTGACTTAAAGGAGGACAGTGCATCAAATATTTAGGTACTGATTCAATGACTCTAATTCAATTCAAGCATCAGCTCTGGCAACTAGATCACCCAGCTCGTTTGACCCATTGAATTTTATAGAACCTTTATATTTCTCGGTACAAGTCGTAAGTATTCACATGCATTTGCATGTAAAATTTAAGCTGAAATCCATTATCTTTATATTTTTAAATGTAATAAAAAAAGCCATATCATCGTTAAAAACCCAAAAGCGGCTTATTTTATTTATTTTAATCTTTTGTTTTCAAAAAATTTTCCGTGATACAAAAAAAAACCAGGAAAGTATCAATTTGTGATTCGAGTTTAAACCTCGACAGTAGCTTTTTTTAAATTAATTTTAATATTTTTTCAAAAATTTTTCGGTTAAGTAGCAACTTAAGTAGAGTAAAAGTGCAGACATTGGTGACTTATATGTAACCTTATAAAACAACTGATTCAACCAACCTTACGACAAGCTGTGTTACTAGTCATTGGTGCCTTATCGTAATTCTGTACCTGTATCGTTAACTTACAGACCAATTGGATTTTGGTTAGCAACCCTAAATCCTTAAACAGCCTCCACTTGTGAAAGCAGATATAGGAAGGTAGGCGCATAGGCGAATTCAGAAACATCTTTTTTTATTTACAAAGGTAGATTATAATATCAAAGTCAAAGCGAATTTACATCATGGCCAATAGTAATGGGCGAGTCCCAACCGAATTCAGATTTTAACAAGGAAAAAATATTATTTTGACATTGCAATATACCAATTACAATAACAAAATACATGGGAAATTTCTGAATTCGCCTATGCGCCTGCCTTCCAAGATATGCCTCGACAAGTGTCAGCTGTTTACAGATTTACGGCACCACTAACAGCTCACATGGATAGCGATAAAGTTACAATAAGGTTAACGATACTGAAATACTTATAAGTCACCAATGTCTGAACCTTTAAGTTTTATTTTTTAAGCTATAAACCTTAAAATATACATACATACGTTTTATTGCGTTTCATTGCAGCACTGATATCATGTGATATACATGAATATTACCAAAATATCGAGCGCTAACCACCATTTACATATCGTCGTTTACAGTCCTATTCTGAGCGTTACCGGAAAATTACTTTACTGGTAGGTTATGTTGCCGAAATTTGTTACCATCTTTTCAATTGGTATTCTGGCTCAAATGGTAAAGCTGTCAAAGCATTTCCATACGAACGCAATGGAATCGGGCTGAAAATGGTAACAAAATGTTACCACGTATTGAGGTGGTTACTTAATTTCCCTGCTTTTAGAATACGAAAAGGATGTTTAAAGTACCAGATTCTTCATTTCACCAGTAAAGTAAATTATTGACATTTTTTTACATTTTAGTATGTAGTAAGTGTATCCAGCATAAAGTAAATTTTATTAAAGGGTTTTCAATCTCTAAGTTCGAAACGGCACATTTTAAAGCTATGCAATTTTATGATAAATTATCTATTGAGTTCCATAAAAAAACTTAAATCGATAACTTTGTTGGATACACTTAAATGGCGGTTAGGGCTCGATAAAAAACACTCTTTAAAACTCTTTAATATAACTATGCTCTTTAATAATTACAACAATAGCGTTCTCTTTCTTTTCTCTCTTCACCTCATAAATAAATAAAGATTTTTGTATATTTTGGGTAGGCAACATCGCCACACCACAAGCAGCAACAATTTAGTATAAAGAAAATGTCTGCGAGTGTTTGTTTGGCGGACGGACGGATGTTATACATATACGTGTATATGAGGTGTGTTTCCGCAACCCCCGAAATGTATTGAAGTATTGACAAAACAAAACAAGAAACAGAAATAAAACCATAATACATACGTTACATGCATACATACCGATAGTCGGTGTTTTGTTTTGCGAGCATGCGAGTGTTGTTATTAGTTGTTTTTTAATGTTTTCGTTTAAGTGCTGCACTTTAAAACATCTTTTTAAACCAGAGATCCCCAAAACTCTAACTGCAGCAGTGTTAGTGAAAAACGACAAGTTGAGTGCGTAAAATTTAAACAATTAGTTGCCTTTAATACATGATCAAGAAGTTAGTCCATTAAAGGGTTAAGCAATAACATTTGTCTTTGCATATCCGTTTCTATCAATGAACAAGCATACATATGTATCTAAATAAATACAAACATATGTATATAAATTCGTATTTCCGTTGGTATGTAAATATGTAAATAAAAGCGGCAACGGCAGCGTCATAGTTCGCGCTTCAAAAATAGAGAAGTGAAATTGTGGAATTAAAATCTCGCTATCACTCTCCCTCTTTTTATATCTGTCTATTGCTTCTTTCGTATAAACAAAACAATGTTTTAGCGACATACAACAAAAACCGTAATTAATTAGTTAAAGAGTGTTTCTGTGCAAATTTGGTTGTCAACGAAGAAAGGTAAAGGAATACCTCCATGATATCAAAGGAATGCCAATGGTGAGTTTTCATATACAGATGTATATATATAAATATGTACATACATATATATGTATTGATATGTACTAGCGCTGCAAACAATATCGATAGACTATCGATAGTTTGAATTCAATATCGATACTATCGATTTGATAGCACTGCATATTGTGCACTTTTCTTTATGTGAATACATACTTCTTCGATTCGACTGGTGAGCTGTATGTTTTCGTGCAAATGTAGAGATCAGTAAGGTTATTTCGGAAATAAGTTGCGATTGAAGTGATGACCTAATCCTCAAGATCCACCAAACTATCAATGAAGAAAGCTCGTCACAGCCACCTTTTTCAACTTTATGCAGGTGGATGCAATCATAATGCTAAGGCAGTTTTTGGAAGAACCTCATGCACCAAAGAGTACGTGTCCACTACAGTATTGGAAGATTAGTTCGCAACGAACAATTGTTTTAGTATATGTAGTTCTTTATATACGTATACATAATGTGGTGGCCGCTGTGGTGCAGTGGGTAGAGTGCTCGCCTGCTATGCCAGAGGTCTCGGGTTCAAACCACGGTCCGAGCCAAACAAATTTTTCTAATTAGTAAAAATCCAATTATTGGGTTTTTTAAGAGCAGCGGTCACCTCTCGGCAGTGGGCGGCATACCCTCCGAGAGTATTTCTGCCATGAAAAAGCTTCTCACAAAAAATGCATTCGCCGTTCGGAGCCGGCATAAAACTGTAGGTCCACCCAATTAGTAGGAAAAACAAAAAGGAGCACACCTCGAATTGGGAGAGAAGCTCGGCCATAAAACTCGTCAGAGTTATAATAGCGCCATTGTATTATATTATTATTATTATTATATTATACATAAATATGCACGGTGAGCTTAAACAACTTATTATGAAAAGTCAAAGTAACCAAGATATTATTTCATGGTTGTATTCTTGGACATATTAGAAGATGTTCTGAGCCAAAATTGAAATCATTCATCGGACACATTTTGAGAAATTCCATGTTTTTTTTAAAATGGTCAATTTTTCCTTTTCATGCGAGCCCCTGTTCTTCTTATGGCACCCACGGTAAAATGACTGTTCTGTTCTTCTAGTATATAAGTGTATAGTAAAATTCCCCAGCAGTATTTATCAGCTGGAAAACAGCACATATTTCCTACTGAATATTCAATAGAGATGTAGTTCTAATATCTGAACTTTCCCTTTCGTTTTTATATAGAGGTGGCGTCGAAAATCAACTACCTAAAAACTGCCGAACGAGAAGGGAGAGTTTCTGTAGGAAAAAAGGCCTGAATACGCAGGGAGAACTTCCATAGCATGTATTTCAGTACACCTGATGTCTTCACTGCGTGTTCAGTTATTTTTTCAGCAATGAATTTTGAACTTAGTTTCAGGCTATTTTTCATAATGAATATTCTACTGAATATGCAGCTCCTTACCTCAAATACTGCTGGGTCATTACAGTAAAAATACATTTTAAGACGTTTATTATTTATTATTTATAATAGCTTTGTTCGTTTACGGATATTTTTTGATGTTTTTCGAAAACTTTTAAAAACAAACACTTTGTCGCCGTTTTTTTACGCCAAATCTCCAACAGAAGAGAACCAACTGAGAGAGAAAACTGACATTTCATTTTGTGAGAAGCTGTTGAATTTTGTTGGACAAATTTTTGCCAACAGCACTTTTCCAACAGGAAAACAGCTGATCAAACAACAGCTGACTTGAATTTTTGCAAGTAACAAGATTTGCAAAATATACAAATCAATTATAAAATTGGAAAAATACACTAAATTGGCAACAAATATGGATAAATTAAATATGCAAAATAAGTTACATACTTTTTGCGAAGTATGGATATGCATATTATGTACCTTAGTAAATTGTAATCTCCTTTGCGGGAATATATATTAACGGGGCCGCTGTGGTGCAGTGGGGAGTGTTGTGGCCACTGTGGTGTGGCGGACAGTGGCTAGTCTGCCATACCAGAGGTCATGGGTTGGATCCCCAGCCTGGATAGAGGGAAAATTTGTATATAATGATCCACGATCCGATAACAATTAATTTTCCAGAGGGTAGGGGTGGTCTCACAGATCACAAAAAACAGAGTACTACCCTCCGGACGCTTATAGTTCAGGAGACATTCCTTGTTAAATTAATGTATGTATGTGTAGAACATCTTTCTGCGTTGGCGGCTTTTGGCCGCGCTTCAATAAAATTACCCTCAGCCGGCAGAATTCTCTTTCTGGATTAATATCCATGGAGCATAGACATCTTAATACATCGGTGTTTTCCAATAATTTCTTACAACTATTGCGTTAATGTGGGCTGAGAAGTTCTATGTCCAATAAAAGATTTTTCGTGGTTGCTCAGGTTTTGATGGGAATAGTTGTAAGAAATTATTGGAAAACACCGATGTATTAAGAAGTATATTTCCTTTAGAGTGCCTAAAATACGTAAAAGCTTTTAACGATTTTCATTCAGTGGTCGAATCTTGCTTCACTATTGATTTGAAAAGTAATTATATTAACTGTATTTCTAATTTCCGAAAGAGTTACAACGATCTTTCTATACCCATAACCCCAAAAGTGCATACAGTTTTTTTTTCATATAGAAGATTTTTGTTGAAGGCAGGGAATAGGATTAGGGTATCATTCAGAGCAAGCCATGGAGGCTGTGCATTATGATTTCAAAAAAACATGGGATTGTAAGTATCGAACTAGACCAAATAACCCAAATAATATGGAGAATTTGAAGAAAACTGTATGTGAATATAATATTCTTCATATTTAAAAAAAACTGTCAACCTTTTTATGTTTATATTAAAATATTATAAATAATAAATAATAAACAAACGTCTTAAAATGTATTTTTACTGTAATGAATTTTACTATACACTTATATACTAGAAGAACAGAACAGTCATTTTACCGTGGGTGCCATAAAAAGAACAGGGGCTCGCATGAAAAGAAAAAATTGACCATTTTAAAAAAAACATGGAACTTCTCAAAATGTGTCCGATGAATGATTTCAATTTTGGCTCAGAACATCTTCTAATATATCCAAGAATACAACCATGAAATAATATCTTGGTTACTTTGACTTTTCATAATAAGTTGTTTAAGCTCACCGTGTATGTGTACATATATTACAGATTAAGGCCAAGTAAATGAAGGAAATGAAAGAATGTGCTCTTTGATATTTCTGAATTCCTGCCTGCTCAACTGAATCAGAACGTATGAATTTTAAGTCCATAATTAATAAAATGTGTTGAAAAATAAAGCTTTGACATATTCGCTTGTTCATAAAATTCGATAGTACTATCGATTTTTAATATCGAAAACTATCGATAGTGCGAATATCGATATTATTGCAGCTCTAATATGTACAATAGGCGAGTTCCCGTGGCAGTGATCCAGATCCGGATAAGGAGTTTGCATGGAGCAACAATAAAGGAGAATGCATAAGATCAGCTGACTTCTTCTTCAATCTTCATAAACACACGAACACAAGCATTTTTTTTTTGTTGACATATTCCACACACACACGCACCCTAGTATTTCCATAGGGTCCGAATCTGTCAAATTCTTCTACATTCCTCTTTGCATGACACTTATGGCCCCACTATGTATGAAGGTATGTCGTCATGCGAAAGCCTTTATTCTTGAATCATGGAAGTTTGCATGCAAATGCAACAAGAACTTTGTGATCCTGGTGTTTATCGGCATCAATTTCGGATCCGTATAGACTGTAATAGATTATTTTGATCCAGATAAATACCAGGAT
This sequence comes from Urophora cardui, assembly GCA_960531455.1. Classification (NCBI taxonomy): domain Eukaryota; kingdom Metazoa; phylum Arthropoda; class Insecta; order Diptera; family Tephritidae; genus Urophora; species Urophora cardui. The sequence continues at coordinate 2,850,213 of OY482670.1, forward strand.
CACAAAACTGTTGTTGCTTTTGCTTGCAAAATTTGTATCCGGATCTGGATCACTGCCACGGGAACTCACCTAATACATATACATACATACATATGTATGTATAGTATAAATAGTTTCAGGAAATCTAGCCGGTTGACTGTTGTTGTTGTGTCAAGTTTACCTTCTACGAATATTTTTAATTGAAAAGTTAATAAATTGCTGTAATTCCGATTTTGTTGCCTCTTGCTTGATAATTGTATTGCTGCAATATATGTATGTAAGGTGGCCCCCATATGTATGGAGACAAGTTGTAGGTATAGTATATTTCCTCAACCTCACTTCCAGGTCGATGCCAATATAGTCGAATATATGTACCACATATGTATGTATACATAAATAAATACAAAGTTCGTATGGTAATCTAAACCATAGGTGGCCAGGATTTAAGCGTAAGGGAGTCACACGACAACAACATCAATAAAAATTGCAACAACCTTCTTCTCGGAATTATAAAAATATTATTTTGCCAAATAACGATTTATTGCAACAACAGCTTTGTTCGCGTACTTTCTCCAACAGCATTTACTCAGCAGCCTCCAACAGCCAGGTGTTGGAGAAAAATGTCACCTATCCTCTCACAAGAGAAAAATATCGTAAGAGGTAAACGAACACAAAATTTGCAGAGTTCAACAGCTTTGGCAAACAGCTGATTTTTATTTACATTCACAAGCCCCAAATTCAAAGGATAAAAAGGATTAAAATTAAAATGATAATAAAATTGGTGGAAATTATTGCTGTTAATTATGTATATATGGACATATAACATAAAAATAATAAAATAAAACATAGTTTTTTTCTTATTTAATTTCTTTTGATTCGTTTTGGGTTTCGTTTTGGTCAGTCTTTTGTCACCTCGCGATAACCTCCTCAATCTAAAAAATCGTTCGCATAGGCTCGCAAAAAGATTTTTTGAAGTTCGGAAATGCATCCGGAACTCTCTTTTACAATAAATCGGCACTGTTTGTTCTATATAATGCTAATGGAGTTACAATTCTGCCTGAAAACAGTCGAGATATATGCACATATGTATGTATCTGCAATACAATTAACTTCATGTTGTTGTTGTTGTAGCCACCAAGACACTCCCCGAAGGTTTTGGGGAGTGTAGGGGATGTGACAGTCCTTTGCCGGATAAATCCGGCACGCTCGGGTACTAGTCCCTTCTGACACTAGCCCGACTGTCGTGCGAACGATTTTTTCTGGCCATAATCAACCTTCTAGGCCGGTGGATTTTAGTCGCGTCTTACGACAGGCATTCCTTACAACGGGTATATTCTAGACCCCCTAACCCGCTGGGGTTCGCTGTTACTATCTAATAAATAGGATTTCATTGTAATAATTATCACACTAACAATTGCTTTTCTTTGTACCCATGTCCATACTGTTTTCCACCGCAGTATGTCTTCGCGTCTGCTGCCCCGCAGAAGAGATTTCAATTTAATGCACCCGGCCCTGGCCATGCTTTAAAAAAATAACCCTCTATGGAGCGATCCACAGTACTTTTGAGTAGAACAAACTTTTGCGTTGGCGGCATTTGCCCCAGCCAGCAAAATTTCCTTTCTCGAATTATATCTGCGGAGCGATCGGGAGTGTTATAATTAGTAAAATTAACATCCATAGAAGATTTCCCGAAAGTTCCAGTGGTTTGAAAATAAATACGGCGGGCGCATTATACTGAAGTCGACCCACTGCAGAACTACTCTCGGAGGGTGTGCCACCCACTGCCTAGAGTGGCTGCTATTTTTAAAATCCGGATAATTGGGCTTTAGTTAGAATTTGTTGTCTATCCAGGCTCAGTGAAACTTTCAGGAAATATTCTGTAGATGATAATTCATCTTATCTTAACACTTTCAACTATTATTAAATTATAATATTAAAGTTCTCCAGAAATAGAATTCTCCCGGCTAAGGGTTATTTTTATAAAGCGCGGCTGAAGGCAAAAGGTGTTCTATACAAAACAACTGTGGATTGCTCCATGGATATTAATCCAGAAAGAGAATTCTGCCGGCTGAGGGTAATTTTATTGAAGCGCGGCCAAAAGCCGCCAACGCAGAAAGATGTTCTACACATACATACATTAATTTAACAAGGAATGTCTCCTGAACTATAAGCGTCCGGAGGGTAGTACTTTGTTTTTTGCAGGGACTTGTAACAAAACTCGTAACGAAACGAAACTCTCGTTTCTGGCGTTTCTGTTCCAAGAAACATTAAAGGATAGAAACTAAATTCGAAACCAAAAGATTGTAACGTTACAATAAGTAACAAAACCTGTAACGAAACTAAATTAATTTTGTTCCTTGTAACAGAAACAGAAACAGAAACAAAACTCCTTTGTAACAAAAGTCGTAACAAAACTCCGAAACGTTTCCAGCAGAAACAAAACCTGTAACGAAACTAAATTAATTTTGTTCCTTGTAACAAAATCCGTAACGAAACTAAATCCGTAACGAAACTAAATTAATTTTTGTTTCTCAGAAACAAAATTAATTTCGTTTCTCAGTATCAGAAACAAAATTAATTTTGTTCCTTGCAACAAAAACAAAGCCAGAAACGAAATTAATTTCGTTTCTCAGTATCAGAAACAAAATTAATTTTGTTCCTTGCAACAAAAACAAAGCCAGAAACGAAATTAATTTTGTTTCTCAGTGGCAAAACTATAAAAAATTTTATAATACTATTTGCCGTACATTAGGATGGACTTATTATTTTTAGGTATATAATATATATATGTATACCTGTGGCATTTTGATGTGTTAACATCTTTGCTGTAGCTACGAGTAATTTCGAAAAACAGGTAAAGTTTACGCGTAGCTAATGAAAAGTTTTGGGCAGGGCTTCTACAGGGAGCCCTATTCTTTATGATACCTAGGTCGGGTCGCGAGATATGGGTCAAAACGAGGACCCGGATGATCTTGTGTGTTTCTGAGTAATATTGGTATCTAATGAAAGGTTTTGAGCTGGCCTTCTACGCGGAGCCCCGAGATATGGGTCAAACGTGGATCCGAATGATCTTGCATGTTTCTGAGCAAAACAAAACAAAACAAATCAAAATCAGAAATCAAAAATCAAAAATTAAAAATCAAAAACCAAACACCAAAACAAACAAAACAACAAAATGTAGCAGTGACAATGGCAACAAAAAATTATAAAAACGATAGTCGCATTTTAATCGATAGAAAACCAGTGAAAAAGGAATAAGGGAAAGGGAATAAAAGTCCTATTTCGAAACTGATTACACATCAATGTTCATGAGTACTTCTTACTCACGTTTCCTTTTTTTTTAACTCAACTGGAGTTAGGACAATATGTCAAAATTTACTAAGGCGAAATTAAAAAAAAAACCCTTATAATTTGCTTTATTAACTAATACCTATTAGAAACTTGTTTCGGACTATAATTGGCTGCGAGAAATTATAGATTGACAGAAATGTAATAATACTTGATTAATTAAGCAAATACACATTTTTTAACTTCACTTAAGATATTTTTGGATTTGAACAGAGGTCGGGTTAAGTTCTTTTAGTTGGTTCCGTGGTAGAGGTAGATTAGAAGGTAGAGGTAAGTGTGGAAGTAGATGTAGACATGCAAAAGCTGTGAAATTTCAAATTATATAAACATTTCCAAATGCCAAAGAATTTTCACTCGCATAGGGCGAGCATCGTTTGTTATTTATTATAGCCAATTTTTGTTACAATAGTGTAATAAATTTAATATGATACTGGGTAAAAGTCAACCTTGTGGGTGATAATCGAGATCTCTTTGAAATAGTAATACTCACTAAGGACGAATATGAAATCGGATATATTAAATGATATATTAGTTATCAGGTGCAATGAAAAATTCAAAGCAAAAATCGCCAGGAATACATTAAGAAAACGCAAGTCGGATATCCCATTATCCATACGAAACGATATTACACCCGCCAAAGCATCCTGTACTGCTTCGACGTCTTATAAAAATCATGATGATGAAGAAATTGCACTACAAAGTAGTCTGAATGAGCTATTATTAGAAAATTAAATATTTCTTGATAACAATTAATGTATACATTTCACAATCCGTTGTTCTATGCATATGAAGCGTTTTTATATATCATTTAAAAAAATTAAAAAAGACAACCCTAATAGTCACCCAGTTGTATTTTTCTTCATATCGACCCCTTTGTGCGACTTTATCGTAAGGGACAAAAGCAAATTTTACAGGAGAGCATTTTTTTGTTTTTTTTCACTGTTTTTTACTGGTATATTTAAATGAAATTGAACACGCGTTTAGGTATATGGTTAATTAATATCTTGAACATGATATCTTTTTTCTTGAAAAAATTTGCAGTTTGCGAAAAAATCATAATTTTGTCCCTTACGATAATTTCCCTCTCAATTTTTATAAGCGTATTTGAATAAATGTCCCTTACGATAATATTTAAAAAATGTAAGTGTCTTATTCCATACTTTAGTTGGTTACCACAGACATACATATATATCGTTGGCTTCGTGAGCAAATGTGCTAAGTCCATTTATGGTAACTTTTCAGGAGAGGCAAAAAACCTCCTAACTTTTTTTGTTGTTACTATTTTAAAAATCTGAAAATGCAGTTTTCTTCCTCAGGTGGTTTTGCTAAAATACCAGTTATCGGCACATTTTAATATAAAGCTTGTACAAAGTTATGAGCTTCTTTAGGACTTAGCACATTTGCTTTCTATGATTTTGTTTTTTTTTAGGTGGACTTAGCACATTTGCTCACAAATTATTATACTCAACTGTACGTAGTAAAATTGAAATATTTTGATGGAATTTTGTACAGAGGCTCCTAACTAGAGAGGGAAGGTTGGTATTGAAAATATGCGAAATTGGATGATAACCACGCCCACTTTCCCTATATAGTATATATCGAAAAACACGCAAAAAGCGATAATGGATGAAATTCCATCCATGCAATGAGCTTACGCCGTTATAAAGAAATAAACTGGAATTCTCGAAAATGGGCGGTGACACACCCACTTATGAAAGGATAAATTCTAAAAGTTTTATAAGTGATAAATAACTCAGAAGTAGGGCTGATGATTTGACAAGGGTAATTAGATGCCCGGGTACCCGGGTAATGCGTAGTGGGCGTAGTCCAACTATGGACAAAAACAGAAACCATAAATATTTTTGAAAATGGGCGTCGCATCGTGAATCTAAGACATTTCGGAGCCCATAACTCGACAAATAATTGAGATATTACGGCGGAACTTGATGTAGGTACATACATATGTACTTTTATTACTTTAGCAAAATCGGTTTGTAACCACGCCTACTTAAAAACAAATTGTAAAACTCCCTTTGGAAACTTATGACGTGGCATCTTTGTAACTAAAAGTCATAAAGGGATGAAATTTTGTACTAACAAGAATATTTTAGGCTTAGTCTGATGAGAGATAAAACTGTTGATAATGGGTGTGGCCACGCCCACATTATGCTGTACCTTCTCTATATGAAATAGGTGCACCGCCTTTCGATCAAACGCATACAATTATAATAAAAATGTAAAAAGTACAGCAAACTAGTTTGCATATCAAATTGGTGGAAAAGCTAGCCACTATTCTATTCTATATATACTATTCTATATCATTCTACAAAACAAATTAAAAAAAAAAACCAATAATTTCTCATTTTCACCTGGACTTAGCACGTAGATTTTTGAAAATAAAATTTTTTTATGGACTTAGCACATTTGCATAACACTGCATTACACCATAAAAAACAGACATTATGATAACATCTTTTTGGCAGACGATGTATTTTTAGTTGTACTATCTTACTGCATTAAAATATCAGTTTTGATAAAAATTGGACTTAGCACATTTGCTCACGAAGCCAACGATATGTATGTATATTATACATATACCTAAAAATAACAAGTCCATCCTAATGTTCTGCAAATATAGTTTTTCTACTGAGAAACAAAATTAATTTTGTTTCTGGTTTTGTTTTTGTTGCAAGGAACAAAATTAATTTTGTTTCTGATACTGAGAAACGAAATTAATTTCGTTTCTGGCTTTGTTTTTGTTGCAAGGAACAAAATTAATTTTGTTTCTGATACTGAGAAACGAAATTAATTTTGTTTCTGAGAAACAAAAATTAATTTAGTTTCGTTACGGATTTAGTTTCGTTACGGATTTTGTTACAAGGAACAAAATTAATTTAGTTTCGTTACAGGTTTTGTTTCTGCTGGAAACGTTTCGGAGTTTTGTTACGACTTTTGTTACAAAGGAGTTTCGTTTCTGTTTCTGTTTCTGTTACAAGGAACAAAATTAATTTAGTTTCGTTACAGGTTTTGTTTCTGCTGGAAACGTTTCGGAGTTTTGTTACGACTTTTGTTACAAAGAGGTTTTGTTTCTGTTTCTGTTTCGTTACTTAGCTGTGTAACAGAAACCGAAACCGAAACGCGTTACAAGTCCCTGGTTTTTTGTGATCTGTGAGACCACCCCTACCCTCTGGAAAATTAATTGTTATCGGATCGTGGATCATTATATACAAATTTTCCCTCTATCCAGGCTGGGGATCCAACCCATGACCTCTGGTATGGCAGACTAGCCACTGTCCGCCACACCACAATGGCCACAACACTCCCCACTGCACCACAGCGGCCCCGTTAATATATATTCCCGCAAAGGAGATTACAATTTACTAAGGTACATAATATGCATATAAATACTTCGCAAAAAGTATGTAACTTATTTTGCAGATTTAATTTATCCATATTTGTTGCCAATTTAGTGTATTTTTCCAATTTTATAATTGATTTGTATATTTTGCAAATCTTGTTACTTGCAAAAATTCAAGTCAGCTGTTGTTTGATCAGCTGTTTTTCTGTTGGAAAATTGCTGTTGGCAAAAATGTGTCCAACAGAATTCAACAGCTTCTCACAAACTGAAATGTCAGTTTTCTCTCTCAGTTGGTTCTCTTCTGTTGGAGATTTGGCGTAAAAAAACGGCGACAAAGTGTTTGTTTTTAAAAGTTTTCGAAAAACATCAAAAAATATCCGTAAACGAACAAAACTAACATGTACTTATGTATGTATGTATGTACATACATGCATACATACTTCAGTAGATATGCTGCAGCTAGGCATTCAAATATTTTGCTAAACAACATAAACGAGGTAGCAGATATAAAAGGCGTAAATACGCATTGAATGTCGGTCGATGCTGGACCGTTAGGTTTGAGTGCTCGCCGCGACGACGATTTCTGTGAAAAAAAGAAATGTGCGTTAATATGTCGAAATTGATTTGCTTGTTGTTGGGAGCCACTCGGAGCCACAGCGATGTTGTTGGGAGACAAACGGAGTCACTGGAGCCATTGGCTGGCCATGTATGATCTAAACATTGACGCATGTGTGACACCCTTTATCCATATCGGATCGGTACCAAAATTTATATGTGGTATACTTGACCGTACTTAACCCGATTTGGTGTTGAGACTGAAAAAATGTTCATTTGATTTTAAGGACCACCACAATGTACATATATATGTATGTGGTCCGAATTTTTAAAAAGGTTCAAATATTGTGCGTGAAACCATATTTTCAAAAAGTTGGGTTCCGGTGGCCTGACTCTTAAAAAGGTTCAAATTGCCACTTTAGAGCAGCGTTTCCGTTTTGTGGGTAATTCCCCAAATTTGGGGAATTTTTTAATATTTGGGTAATTTTTGGGGAGTGCTATGATTTGGGGAATTTTGGGGAATTCGCCTTTTAATAGTTTTATATGAATAATAATACCTATAAAAAATTAATTATTTTCACGAGTTTCTATTACATTCGCATTGTGTGAAAGTGTGCATGACTTTTGCAGCATTTATTTAATCTTGAATTACCGGCCGATCGAACATGTACAAGCAAATTTCATAAGCCCATTAAAGTAAGAAGTTAGCTAGGAAAAAAATAAGCAATTTTATACCTTTCATGAACATGAAATGGTATTATAACATTGAGCCCGGTTTGTCGTAAGTTCCAGAAGGAGAAAAATTAGACCCACCAAAATATATACCGATATTATCAGAATCATGAGCTAGTTCCTCAGTTGTTAAGATACGCTGATCATTTGTCGGAATCGGCCAAATTGGACCATTATAACCTACAACCAACCATACATTTGGGGGTAAAACTTCTCCACTTAAATTGCTAATATCATTACAATATTTTTTTTTATAAATATTTGCATAAACAACCCACAGAATTGGAGGTACCTATTAATTAAAGAAAATCGGACTATTTAATGTTTCATTTCTCTCTTACTTATTTTATGTTTCTTTATAACTTTTTTTAACCACACATATACCTATATATATATATGCACATAAATTTAAAAATACAAACCGTTATAAAGTAAAATAAATTTGAAAATATTTCTTTATTGGAAATCTCTTGATAACACTACCCGACAAAAAAATATCCTCGACATTTGATACCTATGTATTCCTGCTGATTCCAAATATGTAATCAAATGGTTCAAAAGTAGAACCGTTTTCGAGATATTTTGAAATTTCAGTTTTCGCGCTAAGAAGAAAAGGAGGATTACTAATCTGTCAATATCTCGGTCATTACTGTCTTGAGTTTTATGCTATTTCATTTCATTTTGAGAGGGTGAAATACCCTTTCCAATTCCACATAAAATCGACATCAAAGTGACGGAATTATGGCGGACAAAAGATTTGTTTTTATGCAAAAAAAAGTTAAATACAACATGTATAAAATGTCGAGGATATCAAAATTTTTGAAATTTTGTCGGGTAGTGTAATTTGAAAATTTGTATGGGGAATTTTGGGCAATTATGTGTAATTTGAATATTTTTTTTGGGTAATCTCAAGAATTTAAAACGGCAAGGCTGCTTTAGAGACCCCAGCGGTAATGCTGGCTGCGTGAAACCATTTAATTTTCTCTTAAAAATTTTCTTCTTGCTTTTTGTTCGCGTTTTTTCTCTCTTAATACCCATTGTAAAGAGAGTCATATCTGGTTTTTTCACTTTTGTTTGAGATATGTTTGTATGTACATACGTAAATATCTACTTATTTACGCTATATTTTGATTATCACATTTTTGTACATATTCTGCTGTTCGCATTCCCCTTTCCTGTTGTTGTTGCACCACTAGCATACACACAAGCGAATGAAGTTGCTGTTGGAATTGTAATTTTTTTTCCAATAATACTTACAAGCGAGAGGGGTGAACATATGTACATATGTACATATACGCACCAAAAATCTAAGCCTTATTTAAGAATTAAAACAGCCGATTTAAAGGCATAAGAAATATGGCCTGAAAATTATAAGAGTAGCAAATTTGTGTGGCGTAAGGTTTAAAATAAGGTTGATTTTCGCGTGTTGATGTCATCAGGCCATAAGGAGTACTCTCTCTCTCTCTCTGAGAGCACAGCTTATTCCAAAGGCTTATCTGCCATGCATGCCCGCTGTAGTGCAGTGGGTAGAGTGTTCGCCTGTCATACCAGAGGTCTCGGGTTCTAACCCCAGTCCGAGCAAACACCAAAAAATTTTTGTAGTTGGTGAAAACCAAATTATTGGGGTTTTTAAAAACAGCGGTCACCTCTCGGCAGTGGGCGTCATATCCTGCGAGTGTATTTCTGCTATGAAAAAGCTTCTCACAAAAAATGCATTCGCCGTTCGGAGCCGGCCTAAAACTGCAGGTCCGGGAAAAACAAAAGGAGCACACCTTGAATTGGGATAGAAGCTCAGCCATAAAACTCGTCAGAGTTATAATAGCGCCAGTGTATTATACATATAATATCCGCCATGCGAAATAAGGCCTAGATCAATGGTGGGCATTTTGACTCATATGAGCGTTACTCTCAGCACACGTATTCTTACGCTCTTATTTCAGTTGCTGTTGAGAGCGAAAAATCAATTGAGTCACAGTGGTGTTAGAACAGAATTTTCATGTCAGTTGTGTTTCAGCAAGCAAAGGGGTGACACGTATCGTCGCTTTGCTTTTATTTTTTATGCAATAGTAAATTATGCGCTATTTAATGAATGAAAGCATTTAACAAGCAGTGAACAAACACATATACATATGTAGGTACGCACATAAATAGTATCATAAAACAATCAAGCGGTGCACGATGTTGCTTCGCTGTTGTTTGTTAATCAACCCTGTAAGACAGGAATGATGGAAACTCCAACACATTCTCAGCAAACACTAACACATATAGCAGTGATAGTCATTTGATACATCATTTGGAGAACACGATTGATGGAAAGAGACACGGACACAAATGTTTTCATCACATTTTTCACACCGTCCATATAAAAATGATGGAAACTTGTAGGCAGTGTGTGACAGAAATTTCCATCAAACGTGCACCTCAAATGATATATCAAATGACTATCACTGTCTTATAGGGAACTGACTGCAAATGTTCTTTGTCCCATGGTAGCCACTTTACGCTCGCGGTTACCAATACATGCTTACATTTCATTTGCCCACCAATGGCCTAGATAAGTATTAGAAAGTTAGGAGCAGACAAAGTGAGTGCATAACAGAAGCAGCGCTGCTAGCGTACTCATGTTTTAGATTTGATTTCCCAACAATAAGCAACACTTTTTTGTTATGTATATACGTGCACATGTACATACCTGTTTGCAGATACATACATACATCGATAAGTAAGTATGTAAGTACGAAGCATAATCCAAGAGCAAGAATTGTAATAATAGCCGTGTTTTTATTCAAGCGCATAGGGTAACTATGCCGGTAACCGACCACCCCCCCCCCCCAGTAACCGGACACTTTTGTCTTTTACCGCTTAAAATAAGAAAACTGTTTATTTTTTCTTAATTTTGAAAACTGCAATCGAATTAGCCATTAATTTTAAACAAATTCGCCACTTGGTTTTCGTTTTATTTTCAAAAGAAATCCTTGTGGCATCACATTTAGTTTGCGTGTATGAAGTGAAGTGTGAAAACGTGTGATTTCTTATTTCTTTCATAGTGGCGCTTCATTTCTTTCAAGTAAGTTTTTATTAAAATTTATTGACAAAAGTGTTTCAAAAGGCTGTTTTCATGTACAACAGGGATGGGCACACAAACACATTCAAACAATCTCCGAAAATTAGTGTGTGTTGGTGCGCCTACTGTAGGCCAAAGTGGAAAACGACAAACAATAATCAGTCTAGTGATGGGCGAGTCCGAGATGTTTAGACAATCGAGAGAATCGCCATCGTTGCAAAATCACAATCGAGTCAAAAGTTGACTCGCTCCTCGACTACACAATCGAGATGTTTTTGCGATTGTTCCGAGTCAGCGAGTCGGAGGTTGTTTCGATGACATCTCGACTACACAACCGAGATGTTTTTGCGATTGTTCCGAGTCGGCGAGTCGGAGGTTGTTTCGATGACATCTCGACTACACAAGCGAGATGTTTTTGCGACTGTTCCGAGTCGGCGGGCCGGCTGTTGTTTTGATGATTTGTTTTAGTTGATAAAATAAACTGAATGAGTGTTGTTGATGAAGAAAGTAGGATTGTCAATGGAAGTGAGGCAAATACATATGTAAATAAATGAACCAAATTGAAAAATATGCTATATATAGACGCTGCATTTTTGCAATCACAATTAAAGAGTGTCGTGCTTAATAAATACAATTAATTATTTAAACACTAATACATTAATAAATTTTCTGAAGTGAGACGCTTTCGAAACAAATTAATTTTACGAGCAGTAACAACGGCAATAGATTTGTACCACTGTATACTTTTTTAAGCAATTTTGATATTCAAGCGGCAACAACAAATGTTATGTATTTTTTGCAGCGAGTCCGAAATGTAGGGTTGCTTTGAAAACGGGAGGAATCATTGGCGAGTCCGAGATGTTTTGGCGATTGTTTCGACTGACGGCCATTTACGACTTGACTCGAATACGAATGAAAACCATCGAGAGCATTCGAGATGTTTCAACAATCGAGAGAATCGTATAAAACATCTCGGACTCGCCCATCACTAAATCAGTCTGCATGTAGATGTTGAGCGAGCAGGGTTATGCTGCGCACGCTTTGCGAAATTATGAAACAACCCTGCAAAAAAATGTGCGATCAATCCCGAAAGAGATTTGTCCTCGATTGATATCTTTCGAGAACAATCGGTCCACAATTAGTCCCCGATTGTTACCGTACGGGTATAAATATAGATTAATCGCTTTTATCCCGAACGGATATAAATGTAGATTAATCGCTTTCGTTCCGAAGGGGTACAAATCTAGATTCCTTAAATGTAGAAATTTTACAAAAATATGGAATGTATTTAAAAATTGTAGAACAACCGGTAAAACGAATAGAACACCCTTTCTTTTAATAACAATGATGAATAATAATTTTAACAAAATGTTGCTTAAATGTTCTATGAAAAATTCCTTTTTTTTTCAAAAGTAAAACATTATATAATCTTTATTTATATATTAATGAACATTTACAATTTTTTAAAGATTGTTATTAAAAATTGTCTTAGCGAATAACTTGGAAAAACCTATAATTTGTACCCGTTCGTGCTGGAAGCGATTGATCTACATTTGTACCCATTGGGGATGAACAGGCCCGCAGAAAGCCGAGCCGGGCCCCTGGGACAGTTCGCGTTTACGGGCCCCCCCAAAAAATAAACTCAATCTAATAAAAAAAATAACATTCATTTAAGAAAATACCTGTTTCAATAACAAAAAATTGTTACGAATTTTTCATAAAAACTGTTATTTTCATATAGAGAGCTGTCATTTTTTACGAAAAATTCGTAAAAATTTTTTGTTATTGAACAGAGCTATTATGATGACCGAAAAAATGTTTTTTTTCGCCTACTTTAGTTTCTTATAAACATATTGGAGATGATCAGTGTCACTTACGTTTCATCAAGGCGTTACTTACGTTTCAAACACCGTAAATTTGTTACAGAAATGAGGTTTTATTAGGTCTACAATGAGCCACATGGTATTTCAGTTAAAATTTCCAACAAATATCCATTAATATAATTACATATATTGAAAAATTCAGCATCTTCATACGCACACTTATATTTTTGAATATTGTATGAAAAGGTATATCTTTTTAGCTCTTCCTCTTTTCAAGCACAAATATAATACGTATTTCACTTTTGCCACCTCTTAACCCAGAGAGGGCTTATTCTTTATACTGCTTCTGTGTTATATTGTTTTGTGTGTTTTTGGCTTGAAGATCCTCTCACGTTCGGTATCTAGCATTATGCTTTCCCTTTATGTGGCTACTCGATCGTCAAAAAAATTAACACTATTTTTACCTGGCGTCACTTACGTTTAACTTTTTAAATGGCAATAATTAAAAAAATGGCTTAAGTATAAAGTTTTAAATGATGCAGATTTGATTGACAGGTAAATTTTAAAGAAACTTCAAGATATGAGCTAATTTGAAAGATCGGTTTTGAAATTAAGGTAACTTTTCTAGGTTTTTGCGTCACTTACGTTTCATTTTCCTATTTAGTTTTCAGCAAGAAATTATATGTATTACAGCTGAGCAGTAACTAAATCTTAGGTACAGTTTATTTAATCCTTCTTGCACTTGTTCCTGGTAATAACTCCAGTATCTAACTATAAAGTCATGAAAATAATAGTAGATAAAAAATCGTACTGTTTTTAATAATTTTTTAAATTCTTTATACCTTAACTCTTTGAAATCAATTTAAACAGGGTTACCAAAATTTTTCATTTAAAATGTAAATATTTCTCAGAAACTTGGTTCACCACCTTACCAATCGCGGTACTTTGGAAACTCTAAATCAAAGTCGATTTTCCTAAATTTCAACTCACTTTTCTAGGATTTGCCCATGTATAAACAAGGTAGATATTTGCTTGGATGCTTATAATTTTAGTTTGGTGAATTGGTTAAATTAAACACTTCAATTTTAAAACAATTTCTTGTAGCAACAAAATACCTATGTATGTATCTATGAAATCCTAGTTCGAGTACTGTCAATACTGCTTTGCCTTTCCGGGCCCCCAAAAACCTTCCGGGCCCCAGGGCGATAGCCCTGGCTGCCCCCCCCCCCTCTGCGCGGCCCTGGGGATGAAAGCAATTAATCTACATTTGTACCCGTTCGGGATGAAAGCGGTTGATCTACATTTGTACCCGTTCGGTATGTTAGTGATTAATCTACATTGGTACCCGTTCGGGTATACAAGTTGAACAATTAGTCTCTTCATAGGACATGCTCGAACAAATGCGATCAATTCACTCCATATAAAGGGATGTAAAATTGTATTAGTCGCATGCTCCCTTGCGATTGATCCCGGACACGTCCCGGATTAATCGCATTTGTTGCAGGGAACGTACGTATACAAGTACATACGTATGTTGTATGCAAACTCTTCATAGTTTTGTTTGTTGTCTGGCTTCTGCAAATAAAACAAAAGAATTTCAAGCGACGATCACCTAGCGACCACTTGCTTTCACGACAGTCGAAGGCAAATTAATTATTTTTGCTAAGCCTGGTCCCATCGTAAGCGCTCGTTTTACGCTCTTTATTTATCTGTAGTAGTGACAATCGGTGTGTATACGTGTGAATCGCAAACAGCTGGTCTGCCCGCGGGCAAGAGGCTGCGCAACGCTGATTTACAATAATGATAAAAGTACGTAATAACAGCATAAAATCATTAGAAAATATTACATATTTTAGTATATTCACCTGTCCGGTTACTGGCACGACAATTAGAGTGTTTTCCAATAACCGGACACTGTGTCCGGTTACTGGAAAGCGTTAAAAAACCTACTATGCCAGTAACCGGACACGCTTTTACTTTAGTATTATATTTAATAATATGTGTTAAAATTTCAATTATTTTCCGAATGAGTTATACAAATGTGAAGGAAAATGAGCAGAAGCAGGTCCAGTTAAATAAAAACTTTAGTTGGCGTTAAATGATACTCGGACAATGTTAGGTTAGGTATTTGTGGCTACCACCGCTCGTGCAGTGCGAAGATCAGGATTTACATTTTGTGGAATAGTATCCGAGGAATAAAGAGGCCAAGCAACTGATCCTGACGGAAACATAAGAAGATTTGTCGAAGGAAATAGTGGACAATATTTTCCACTTGCTACAGCGCAAACACATTTACTATAATTAAGTACCTATTTTAGTAGGCCTCATGACCAGTTGTGATACCACTTGGATCTTTGGATTACACACCATTTAGACGGAGATTGGACGCCTATGAAAATGAACCAGCTATTCGTTTTGTATGGGGCAAAATGTCAAAAATTTGTATGTTTTCAAGCTATTCCAGACATCTAAAGTTGCATCTGTCGAGCAAGCGTACATGGAATAAGAGCGGGACAGGAGCTCTACGCTTTATACCTCCTCCTCATCCCTGCAGTTTCGACATAAATCGTTGGTAAGGAGAATCATGTGCGTTCCATGGATACCCATGACGCAGTAGCCAGTAATTATACCACCTAGAGGGCCAATGTGGGGGTGACTGAGAAGAAAGATATTCGAACGAAGTCGATGAGTATCCATGAGTATTCAGAAAGTCTTTTTTTGACACTCAAAGGTCAACGATTCTAGATAAAATAGAAAGGTTGTGGATAATGCTTTACCTTCTACCACAGTCCCTTTTGAAAAAAGATGACCTCATTAGTACAGTACGAAAATTTATAAAAAAAAAACATTACAACAAAAAAACCCCATTGGCTTTCAGACATTTCTAATGTAATGTCCGTTCTTGTGGGTTATGTATCCAAGGATTTATTACAGAAAATAGCGTCCTTATCCGTTTAACTGGAGAACGTATATATATATATATAATATTTATAATAATACACTGACGCGTATATAACTCCAAGGTCTTAAGGCCGAGCTTTATTCCCAATACGACGCGTTCTCCTTAATTTTAATTTTTCCTACTTATTGGGTGGCCCAACAGTTCCATTCCGGCTCCGAATGCCGAATGCATTTCTTACGAAGAAACCCGGAGAGTATGTCAACCTTTACCCAGATATTGCCGCTAGTTGTACAAATTCCAATAATTAAGTTTTAATTAATTTAATTAAATTTTTGGTGTTTGTCCGGGCTGGGAGTTGAACGCACTGCCCCTGGTATGGCAAGCGAGCACTCTACTACTACATAACAGTAATAAATACATACATATATTTATGTAAATATACATATTTTCCCTTAAAGTGTATTGAAATAAGTAAAGCATGTGCCAGGGTTGGCTTTTCTTGTTATTGAAGCCTTTTGTTTATTTATTTATTTTATATTAAAATTTAAATATCTTTTCCAATGCCTTTTCTAAAGTTTTTTAAATAAAAAATGTCAATAAAACTATAAATTTGTGGTTTTTATAACGAAAAAATAAGTGTCCGGTTACTGGATCTTTACTGTCCGGTATCTGGAAAAAGTGTCCGGTTACTGGCATATTTCGACTTTTTTTACAATAATAATTTTTGTAAAAAAACTGACAGCTTTCTATGAAAATGGTTAATTTTATTAGATTTAGAATTAGTCAATGCTCATTTATTAATTTAGGGTTAGTGAATATTACTAAAAGACTGTAATTCAGAGGAGTTTGAAAACAAAAAATTAGTTAAGTGGTCGGTAACTGGCATAATCACCCTATACATCTGCGCTTAAATTTTGTATGGATTTCTAAGCGCACATCTCTATCCGCGCTTAGTTGTCCATACAAAATTTAAGCGCAGATGTATATGCGCTTGAATAAAAACACGGCTAATGATCAGCAGAATAACAGCACACAGCGTAATCAGGGATGCCACTTTTGGGCTTTTCCTACCAAAACTGGTAGGTTTTTTTCCTTTTGGTAGGTTGGTAGGACGATTTGAATTTTGGTAGGTTTTTGCCTTCGTTCAATTAACATCACTGATTTGGTACATTTGGTCACTTTGCCACAACACTGTTGAGAAAACGCATCTTCTCAGTAGAGTTTTGTCACAAAACTCTGCTAAATAGAAACGTTTCCTTTAAGCTTCAAGTACACTTGCCCCCACATACACAACTGGAGGATATTGAAAACAGAAGGTATCTGACATTTTACGCTATATGAAGCAAACAAGGTGGTTCGTCTACATGGTCTGTAATAAAGAGCTCCATGTGGTATCACAACAGGCCATTAGGCCTGCCTAGGTAGTAAAAGTGTTTGTTAACCAAGTTGAAATCATGTCCGCTATTTCCCTCGGTAAATCTTCTTACGTTTCCTTCAGGATCAGTTGCTTGCCCTCATTATTCCTCAAATGTTATTCCACAAAATGTTAATCCTGATTTGCTCCGCACTGGACGAGCGGTGGCAGCCACTAATACCCAATCCAACCTTGTCCTTGTTTTTGTTTATCTGGAAACTGCTGCTTCCTTCTCTTTTCCTTCATATTTTTATCACTCATTCTAAAATTTATTGAAATTTGTACAAATAATATTAAATTTAATACTAAAGTTTTCAAAATCAAAAAAAAAATAAACATTTTTTTTTTTATTTTGAGCGGTAAAAAAACAAAAGTATCCGGTTACTGCAGGGTGGTCGGTTAGTGGCACAGTTACCTTAACCCTAGATAGATAACGCTATTTTATACCCCTGCAAAGATAAACATACGTCATAATGACGTATCTTCATTTAATGGCTTTTAAGGAGGTGAAAAATATAAAACTTATTTGTTTTTTGACTGAGATAATTTATTTCATTTATTTCCAGTCCTATGTGGAACATTTAAACATAAAATTAAAGATAATATGAGATTAATAAAGAAATTCATTTTTTTTGACAAAAAGCTACAAAAATTAGACAGCCTTCACAGAAAGGTGCAAATTTCATTCTTAATTCTAAATTCATAGAGGTTTTTTTGTTTACGTAACAAAACAACCCTTTAAATAATATTTTAAAACAAAAAAAATAAAATCAAGCAAGATTATATGCATGTGTTACAAACTTGGTTTTGGTGTTGTCCACACAGAGGTGTGTTACACTTGAAACATTATTTTTTTGACATGCGTCTTATTTTAGATGGACAGCACCAACAGTATTTTATTTTCTGGGAAGAGCCTGATTTCTACTGCCTTCGAGATCATTGCTGGTGTTATTTTTTGTCGTCTTCTTGGGTATCACTAACTCCATCTGAATTTTGTAGGGCAACTTGTATGGTGTTGCGCAAAGTTCTTTGCAAAGAAGATATTTTAAGTCTTGTTTTCATCCGTAGATTTGTTAACAAATTAAAACTAAAAAAAAAACAAAAACAACATGTTAATCTAATAAATTGAAACACAAAAGTGATAAAAAATTCATGCAATGGAAAAACCAAAATGTCACACTAAAGATAAAGCTACGTCGTTTTGACGTACGTTGTGATCATAACTCAGATAAAAAAAAAACTTATGGCAAAAAATCGAGCACCAGCATTGACCTACAACCACCGACTGAGAAAACTGATCGTATGAAGTTGCTTCGGAAATAAATGAAAGTCTGAGAGAGTAAAAATAAAAATGAATACGTCATTTCGACGTGGTTTATCTAATTAGGGTTAAATGAATTTGTTGAATATGGTTAAATCTCACATTAAAAAAAAATTGGTAGGCTCGAAGCCATTTTGGTAGGTTTTTGGTAGGAAAAAAATTTTCTTAGTGGCATCCCTGAGCGTAATCCCAAATCATAGAACGTCGCGACGCGTCGTATTGTTGTCGTCAATGATCGGTAATGGCTGATCGTGTTGTGATTTTATTTATGTATTTGTAATTGTAGGTATGTATTTTAAAATTTATTAAAATGTACATATGTATGCAAGTATGTATTTTGCTTTGCATTCTACTTGCGCTTCTTTGTTTTTGTTAAAAATGGATTGAGTGCGATATGCGAATGGCATTTGTAGATGTAGAACGTACATGCCCTGCAGGGAAATCAATTTGAATTTTCACTTAATGAAATGAAATATGTAATCCCTTTGATTGAACAGGTTAGGTTAGGCTAGACTGGCTGGCAATTAATAGCTCCACATAGACTAAATAAGTCCGCAGTGTTACCAGAAAAATCGTTGAACATGAACACCACATTAAAAGCCTCGACTCAAACTGAAGCACAAACAAGTCCCTTCTTTATTATTATTATTCTTTACATGTACTTTGCTTACAGATCGCTGAAGAAAACTTTCCCTAGTAACCGAAGTCTTAGCCTGGAAAACGCAGGACCGGCGCAGAGAACATGCTCCACAGTCTGCTCCTGCAATCCGCATCCCTGCATTCAGTTCCATCAACTGTCCCATTTTGAAGGCAGTGTCCTGTGAGGACCCCGATTATAAGTCTGCATTCTCCCCTTTTCAGGAAGTTTTGCCGGAAGATGCCTGAGGAGTTTGTTGATGACCAGCGTCCACAGCAATGGTAATAGAACCCTCTCCCACCGCTGTGGTACGCCCCTGTTTACCGTTATTGTGGCCTCATAACACTCCACTGGGACTTAAATAACTTCCCAACAGCTTAGCATACATTTTATCCAGGACGACAGCATGGAATTCGTTCCAATATGCTGGAGTCTGTCTAATATGCATCCGTCAAAACTGAAGCCAAGCCAGTCCACCGCTTTGTGCCCCGCTAGTTGAAGCATTGCGGGGATGTTACCGTCAATTCCGGGCGATTTGAACTTGCAAAAGGAGTTCTTACCCTGCCCGGCAGCTGGGCATAGTAAACGCTGTACTTCTGCGCGTTTAGTCCAGAAACCCTTCCTCCAGATAAAATCCATGGTTCCAGGGTCAGCGCTACATCAAGCGAACCTTCCTTTTGAGTGCGAAGGAGTTCGCTCTTCGCCACCTTGCTGTGTTGAAGATTCGCCTGCAGGAAATTCAGCATTACACTGCTTACTCCCCGCTCCGGCTCCTCCCTTTACTACCTTCTCGGCATCGTCATTCACACTGTCAACAAGCGTCAAGATCTCGAGTTTCGGAACCACTCCATTTAACCACAGTAAACTCGCTTCGTCGTTGCTTTTTATGAGCTTGACCCGGTTAAATCATCCTGCCGATTCGAAAGACAGCAGGCAGTTCCCTCTCTACAGCTTTCCACCTTTCGGTGGTTATCTGCCCATAGGGATCGCTGTTGTTCAAAAGCGTCACCGTTAGATGCTGGTGCGTGATATCACTGGCTTCGTTGACCGGAGTCTCAACGTTCGCTCCTTTTGGCGCAACTTTAGCTGACTCTGTGTTGGTGTGCGTAGACAACGCCTTCTTTGATCTGCTTGTTAGTGGTTCAAATATTAACGGTGTGTCAAAGCGAGCCCCCGCGGCTGTGGGGGTGGAGCGGCGCTGGTTGTCATACGCACCATATCTCATCCGTTTCTGTGAATGTTTCTCCACCTCGGCCGTTCTCTGCCTCTTCTTTCCACCCTGTACCTCGTTCCTCGAACCAAGCATTCGTCGCCGCAAAACCTTACCTGTCGAAATGCTTCCGAACCTGGGCGATTTCTCCGCGGGTCCATTCCAGATGCTTCATTTCTTGGTCCGTTGGATCGACCACCGCTTCCAAGCGTTGTATCTACCACTTCCAGCGCGGCCCGGTAGCGCGATAGTGCTTTCTATCCTCTCTGTTGCTCATCCTTCCTTGCTCCTCCTTCTGCGGACTCTCCAACAGTTCTTACTCTTACGCCGAGCTCACCGATGCCGCTTCGTTGATGGATCCCACGCTATCCATGTCGGAGTCAAATCTAACAATGATCTCGTGATCCCTGGGTCGTTATTCCCCCACCTTACTCCCGTCTTTCTTCTTCTCCTCTTTCGATTTTTGACACCGCCAATGACATCCCATGATAAATACGCCAGTTGCTTACATGCAAAAGAGATTTAGCTTGCACTGGTAGTTGCGAAAAATGCACTAGATGCGCACCAGTTATGAATTAGAGATTTTCCCACAGGGTCGAGCTTCTCCTCCAATTAGTGGTGTGTTTTTTAGTTTTTTTCAGAATTCGGATGACCAAAATTGTTGTGCCGACTCTGAGCGGCAAATGATATTTTTATGAAAAGCACTTGCGCCAAAAATGAGATTTGAGTTCCTGGCGCCCAGCTTTATCGATCTGTACCAAACCTTTGGCCTTGGGTAGTTCTATACATACATATTTACTTCTAATGTCCCTGATATCCAGTTTGGAAGTCGTAGAGCAGGGCGTCAGGAGTTTAGGTTGGCAAGTTAAATTCGGCACAAGTGCCGGTTAAGCTCAAATTAGTTATGCAGTAACAGTATCGTTATAAAACAGCTGATCAACCAACCTTATGTGAAACAATGTCTTTGATTATTGATTCGCTAGTCGGTAACGCTATCGGTAACAACCAAATGAATTTTGGTTTTCAGTCGTAACGCTAACCAGCTGATCGATTGTTTGTTTCAGTTGTTCACTGTCATGACCCAATAATAATATGGTCGTAGCAATCAAAAGAGAACACGCAATTAGCGTTAATACAAAATATGATAATTTCGCAACCTAAAAAACCAAAAGGAGAAGAGCGACTCTATTGCATGACCACCTTTATTGGGCTATGATCACTGTTCAGCTGTTTACTGTTACTGCACCAATAATAGACTAAATTAATACCGATACTGTTACTGTAATGGAAATAAAGTTAACGCATAACTAATTGAACCCTTAGACGGTTATGAAGTTTAACGATGACATGTACGTTGTACATTCATACGTACATAGGTACCCAATGTTGCAGATAACCCAAAAATACCATACATACATACATACATATGCCCCGCAGTAAAAATTCGAAGTGAATCCTTTATGAATCACTGATGAAATGCACCCATGACTGAGGAGGCATATGTGAATACTTCCATATAAACACTGCTGAATTTTTCATATAAATGGTTTGCTTTCCTCAGAAAAAAAAAACATAAAAATTGTATTCAGTTATGACGACAGTGATGAATATTCAACAAAGAATCATCAATGATCATTCAGCAGTGAAACAGGGGTGTATGCTTGAGATATGTACACTTGGCGGAGAAAGTCTGGCGGATTTAGTCTCAGCATATCTCTTAAATTTAGATTTTTTAAAAATTCAAAGCGCATATTTGTGTACATATGTATGTACATTTAATAACTTATTTCTGACTCACTTATTCTTACTTATTTATGTATGTTTGTACATACTTCTCATAACTAATTTCTATTAAATTTGCATTTATGCCATTTGTCGCTTTGATATTTTTCAGACTTTTGTGTATTAATAGATAGATTGTTTTTAAAATACAGTTTGTCAAGAAAGTGTTTTTACATACTAAAAATAAGTGATAATAATGAACGTTTTAGAAGATACCCAGTGTTTCTTTTAATTTTATAATTTTAATTCTGGTTTTATTATTTGTAATATTCGGTTGAGAACCAGGTGAGAAGAAATAAAGCCTCTATATTTTCAGACCACGAAAATATGACCACAAAACCAGAAAGATGCTTAAAAAAATTTGTCAAAAAAGTCTTTTTACAATTACATTTTGCATTACTTCAACGTCATTTATTTGAAAATTTATGTTCGCTAATATTTTTGATGACCGCCTTTGTCAACTAGATCAACTTACAGAAGGTACCTCATTGAGGAAATCAATTTCTGAATGTTGTAGTTATCAGGAATCTTGTTCCATTCTTCCAGAATGCATTTTTTGAGCTCTGTTTGACTTTTAGGGTGTCCCTGCGCTACTTTTTTCTTAAGAAATTACCACAAATTTTCTGTTGTCTTTATGTACGGAGTCTGCGCTAGCGTATCCAATACTTTTTTCCAATTAAACAGCAACCATATCCTCACCATATGCGCTTTATCTCTAGAATCATTATCCTGGTAAAATTTTAATTGCGGTTTGTTGTTGATAATCAACCCGCATTTTTGCGCATTGCTTAACAAGTGCCACTAGAGAATCTGTAGAGGTGTTGGGCTTCCATATTGTTGCCTATAAAAGGCAAATCACCCACACCAGGGTTTGAATTTGCTTGCTGCAAAACAGCAATAGCCGATGTTTTTTGCTTATTGCTGAATTGTCCGCGTCCAAACACAGCAACTCTGCCGCGAAATTATCCAACGATTCTCTTTTGTGCCGCTGTTCTGTCTTCCATTTGTCCAAACACATCAACTCGTCGCTGGCCAACTTTTGTTTATTATGTTTTGTTCTGGCATTCTTCGAACGCTCTGATTGGTCACTGGCGATAAGAATTGCTGCACAAAGCGTGTTGTCCGAGCACCGACGACTTGGTGCCCCCCTCCTTTCCTCGTCGCCTTCTCACCCACAAACGAACAAAAGCAGCGGGTTTCTCAACTTCGTGTCTCCGTGTTTGGACGTCGACATTCAGCCGAGCCAATAACGAAAACACGAATCATTCGCTTCAGTTTTCAGCTGAGTCGTGTTTGCTTGTATAGTTAAGCCAAGCAACTCAATTTGAGAGGGTTGCTTTTACTTCCAGCAATTAGTTTAGTAGTAAATTTTTGCTTACAGTTGCTTATTTTGCTGAAACTAGTTTTTAAGCAAAATTCAACATGAAAAGATGTTTACAAATGGACATACATACATATTATGTGTATATACATACATACACATAAGTAAATATGTATAAAAAATCGAAATATGCGTAAACAAATCGTTTCAGCAAAATAAGCAAAAGCAGAAAAAATGCAAAGACACAACTAATTGCTGGAAGTAAAATGAAATCCCCCAAATCGCGTTGCTTTGCTTAACTATACAAGCAAACACGGCTCAGCTGAATACTTGGCTGGCCGAGTTTGCTAATTTACTTTTCGTTAGCAAAAGCAAAGCAAAAGCAAATGCAGCAAAAGTAGCTAAGCAATTTCCAACCCTGACCCACACCTATACCAGATATGCATGCTAAAATCATTGCCGGTAATATTCCAAATTGCACTGTAAGTATTATAATTCGATTTTCTAGTGCTTTAGTGGCTTTCTCCACTGGAAAGATGTTATATTCTATGATGATGACACTAAGATTATGTTATATTGCAACAGTGGACCAAACCGGGGTTTACATTTTTTATTTTCATAAACCTTCGGACAACATAACGTGGCTAATTTTCACCGCGACCCTCTGTATGTGTCAAAAATATAGATACACATTTATTTATTCAAAACCAAAAATGAAATATCCATGATGCTAATCGTTGCTACCCAATAAACATTTTTGTGGGAAAAGCATTTGAATTTCATTTGAGATCAAATCCATTTTCCAATTTCCAACAATAATTTTTAACTTGAAATCAATTGCAGAAACAACCAAATCTTCGGCAAAAGGGTGCTTTTTTGATATGAAAATGTTTCTGTTTCTCCACTTGAAAAAAATATTGGAATTCGACTTGAATTCTATCGATATTCTCCAACCAAAATCAAACGTCAGAATAAAGCTTTTGGGCAACAAACGCTCATCCGATTGAAATAAAGGAACAAAAATGTAAATAATATGATTGTCTGTTTAACTGATTTGCTAACTTTTTCGTTTTGCATTTAAAAATAGTAACAACATTTTATACACAAAAATTAGTTGAATTATACATTCCTTTTTAAAATTTATTCTCCACTCATTTTTAGTTTACTTATTTCTAATATGATTGAATTTAATTCAATCATACTCTCAGTTCAGTTTGGAAAAGTGTTGTACCTCAAGTGTAAAAACATGTTGGATATAAACTTGAGAATTGAGACTTTTCTCCAATATTGGATTCGTGCTAATTGGGAAATATCCAAATGTAGGAGAATGTAGAGTTTCCAAAGCAACCAAAGCGTTCAAAGACATCCAGGCATTAATCAAAAAGTATGAATTGGCACAACGTTTTATCAGCAAACACAATCTCTAACGGTAGAGAATGTAATTCTCAAACTTATCTCTAATCCAAAGCGAAAACTACACTAGAAATAAATTGGAGACTGATTAGAAAAAGAAGTATTAGCGAATTCTCATTAGAAAACTACATTGGATTTCAATTCGGAAATTATAATTTTATAAATTTGAAAATTATGTCCCATTTTCTTTGAAATCGCTATGATTCTCGACTGCTTCTCGAGTCGTTCTCTAACGTTAGAGATTTGAGAAAAGGGCTAGTTCTTGAGGCATTCTCAAACCTATATCTAACCTAAATGTTTGTTGGGTTTCGCCATGCAAAATGGCCGTTTGAATTCAAAGTTTTTTCTTTCTTTTTGAACATTTTCGTATAAGCAGGGTTGCACTTCCTCGTACTGCTCAATTACTACATTTTTCATAGAAGTATAGAAAAGGAAATATACGGATACCAATGCCTTTACTACTTCATTCGCGTATATGCAAATTTTAATTCATGTAAGATTAACACGATCGATATTTACACAGAGAACAGCAACAATTTTTTTCAAATTACACGATTTTTGAAACATGATTTTAGCTTTTTAAACGTCATTTGCAACATGGGGCATTTTTAAAATATACAGTATCATTCAAATATAAAATTTTATTCCTAAATGTCATTCGGAATTTGATTTATTTAACATGATGATAGTGTCAATATAAACTAAAAAAATGTTAAAAAAAAGAACGTCAAAACTATTTTGAAACATACACAATTTTTTTTGAACATTTGGAGTTCTGTCAACAGGAAAACTCAATACTATTTTAATGTTAGTTCTACACATTTATCTGTTATTTTGTGCGCACTTGGGCCGATATGCAGAAAAAAATTATTATATATCGCACCCTAAATCACAAAGTGGCACAAATCAAAATTCAAAAATTTTTTCCTGTACAAGCAATGACATGGCGAAAGGCGACGTATAATGGCTAGTTTTCAGTCAAAAGTAGAGCTCGTACAAACATTCGAGAATTCGAGCTTACAAACAAAAAAAATATGTATCGGAAAAACAAAAAAAAAAAAAAAAATACATACAAAGCCCATATGACACTACGTTTTTTTCTGGTATTCTACCAGGTTTTTTTTGTGAAGGAGATGGTCAAATACAGTTTTGCGTTGGTGCAAGTGAGCAAGCTATATTGAAAAAAAAAAAAACCAAACAAAATGCCATCTATGCGGTTAAAAACCAACCAGCTTGTATTTCGGTAGGTTTTTTGGCATTCGGCCATTTTTTCTGACAATTGTTTCAATTTGACAACTAGAAATTTATATTTAAAATAAAAAATATATGGAAATACAAATTTTTAATTTGCTTCTTGTAAGCTTCTGCTTTGGACGTAAGGGGAAAGAAGAAGTCCGGAAGAAAAATTATATTGCGTACTGGCTTCCCTTTATAACATGGAATACACAGATATCCTGCCATTTGAGTTTCATAAATTTTTTATTTCTATAATTTCAATTCAAATTTCCAAAAAAATTAATTTTTGAAATTAATATTATTTTCATTTAGTTTGAAGTTTAATGTCAATCAAATGGTTTTTGAGGGAGTATTTGTCTCTTTTCAACCTACAGAAGAATTGTTTTTGTATTTTGACTTACGGTGGGTTTTCCAAACCAAAAAAACCAAGAAAAAAAATGTAGTGTCATATAGGCATAAAGAAAAAAAATAATAATAAACAAAAGAAAAAACCAAACTTCAAAATACCCGAATTGTTCAAATGCCCGTACAAACATACGGGTAATAAACAAACAAACGACTGTTCGAGCATTTGAACAAAAATTGTTCGGGCTACTCGAAAATGTTCAAAAAAAATCGAGAGCACTAGTCAAAAGAGACCCCGAATGAAAAGTTTTTTTGTTGGCAATCGCTAGAGATATGTTCTGTGTACCGGTTTATGATGAAAAGTCGAATTAAACAAATTTTGAGTTGTGTCACTTTATGATTTAGGATGCGGTATATTTTTATTAAAATCGTTTTCGTAGTAAAGAAAAAATTCGGTAAAAACGGAATAAATCCTAACTAATTTGCTCCCATTTTGGTAGTAACAGCAATTCTACGAAATTGCACAGCATTTATTCCTTCATTATCTCCATTTTCGCACAAATACATACGCATTTTTAAAATTGATCAAGAAGAAGACCATTTGAGTTACCAAACTATTTAGTATAAACAATGATTTTTAGTTAGTTGCTTTGTCATTCAGGAATATCCACAAAAAAAAAACGTAAAGTGTGCATTGACAAAAGCTTTCGAATGCCTAATGAAAATATTTTTATTCAAAAATATTTAAACTGATAGAATTTTGCTCTGAAAATTTCTCAATTTGGATTTGGGAAGCGAAGCCGTGGAAGAATATCGAAATTTTTGCGAATTCCATGAATGTAAACATGTAGGTATGTAACAGCTACATCTGCAACCATTTCCCCTGTATTTTTTGTATAATTTTCTAAAAATGAATGATATTATATTTTGGGATCAATTATTTTTCACCCAAAAAATGTTAGTTTATAGTTACCCTCCAAGTAATGCAAAAGTACACAGCACTGACTTTTTTATCGCCATTTCCAAACAAAAGTAGTTAGCCTTTTTCAAAGAAAATATACAATTAAAAGTGACCACTAGTGTCTTTGTAAGCAGTTTTAAGTTAGATGCACTTCCTGCAGGGTCAGCACGAAAAAACAGTTCTGACTTGTTTGTGTATGCTACTATGTCATAGGTACATACATATGTATGTATGTAGGTAGGTACATAAACAGTAGTAGGTAGTAAGGAAAACATAATTTTTAAGTCTAGGCAAATTGTATGTATTTAGGTACATATGTATGGATGTAACTAAAACGAATTCGAAACCGAGCTTCTCCAGTTAGAATGTAGGTATGTATGTAGGAATATGTTTTCCCGTTTTTGGTGTTTTCAAGTAGAGCGTGTCTTAATTTAGATGCTGTCAAATTTTGGTATCAATCGGACAATCCAATCAAAAGTTACCTATAAGTAAAAATATATGTATTTAGCAGACAACCGAAGTTTCATATCGAGTTTAAACTTTGAGAGCTTCTCCTGCAAAACACAGTTTTCAGACTTAGTACAGTATTGTTTGGAAGCGACGATATGTACATCCATACATATGTGAGTGAATCGAGGTGTTGCCTCCGACTCATCGCGGGAATCCTTTCAGGCAACTAGTCTTCTTTTTACAGACTTTTTATTATGAACCATTTTTATGCATAGATATGTACATTAGAGCGTATCACGGTGTAGGGAGGAAAAAAAAGTTGAAAATGTTCCCCCCCAGTTTGAACACTTACCTTATGAGGTTTTCAAAAAAAAAATTTTTAATTATTTTGTCACCCTGTAAAAACAGCGAAATTTCTTTTTTTCTATAATTTCTATATTTTACGTTCGATTTTCAAAAGTGATACATTTTTAGAAAGGTATTCACCAAGGCAATATTTCATCCATAGAAACTTTTAGTC
This sequence comes from Urophora cardui, assembly GCA_960531455.1. Taxonomy (NCBI): domain Eukaryota; kingdom Metazoa; phylum Arthropoda; class Insecta; order Diptera; family Tephritidae; genus Urophora; species Urophora cardui. The sequence goes on from OY482670.1 coordinate 2,878,584, forward strand.
CATCATGCCAAGTTCAGATTTTATTCTATTTTTACTAAAACCAACACCCTGTATTTGAAAAAAAATTGTTTCCTGAAAACTAAGAGCTGCTCTAGCTTACGCCAGGTTAAGATATTTCACAAAATTGTGTTTAATGAACACTTTTCTTGCTCTATCTTTTGTTTCACGAGGATGCTCAAAACAAAACTAGAGTACCTAATCTAAATCACAAATTTCTGCTCTAGCTTTTTTTGTGGAGTAAGTTAGAGCAGAGAAGCAATTGTCAGTCAAGAAAAAATGAATTTTTGAAAAGTTCAAAAAAACTAGCTTGCAAGAAAAACCACGTTTGGCATGCGTGCATTTGTGCATTTGCATTAATTTTGAGGATTAACAAAAAAATAAATGGAAACTATAAAGATTCAAGTGTTTCATGGCATTTCTGCTCTGAGTTGCTCTAAGTTGCTCTATTTCTATTTTGACAGCTGCCCTACTCTGCTCTGCTCTAACCTGCTCTGAACATTTTATGTTCATTAAACAGAGCTAATATTAATAAATAATAATCTTTTTTACTCATATAATGATGTCAAAACTATATTCAAGGCTATATTTACTTTATTAAAAAACAATTTTTTTAATACAGGGTGTTGCTTTTAAATAAATTTTAATAAAAGCTAAAGTTGGTGTCGCAGGTTAATGGCTTATATGGACGAAATATGACACGGGTTAAAACCTTTACAACAATATAATGCCCGTTGAAATCAAAGACCAAATAGAAAAGTTATAAGCAAAAAACGAATTTCGCTGTTTTTACAGGGTGCCGAAAAAAATTTTTTTTCCATTTTTGAAATCTCCAACAAGTAAACATTGGAACCAGGGGGGAACATTTTAAACTTTTTTTGGTGATACGCTCTAATGTACATATATAAGTACTAGGTACCTCACCAGATGCAATAAACTTGTTGAAACGTCAAATGTATCTATACATAAGTATGTATCTACAATATACCTACATGCGTCAATTGGCTCCTGCTAATACATATGTTAATGACTCATGCCTCAAATATTTGTAATTGCAGTTAAAATATTATCAGAAATCCGAATAAAAAGGCACTGAAAAATCACAAAAATGCACAAAGCATCTCGTAAATCTCCCAGCACGGCCGCAGCACAACATAGCGCTGTGCAGGTATAGCCATACATACCCAGCAAACAGACTCGTAAGCCTAAGCTGAAGCTAAGTTGTTAAACTGGAATACGCTCGCAGCGCTGCTTGCTGCACTCAGTCTCTCTGCTCCAAATGTTTTAATAATTCATTTTAACACATTCCAAATGGAGAGGAAGAGAATTGAATTTTTATGAGCAAAGCACAATGTGTGGCGAGCTTAAAAATTGCGTATTGTCGCCTCAGTCCATTTTCAACTGACATGCAATGCAGTGTTAAAGGCTAATCAAATATATAAATATGTATCTACATAAACTAAGGTATAATGGCATTATCTGTTATACTTCAAAAATAATGTAAACAGAATTAACAATAGTTGCATTTAAAAGAAATGAATGAAATGAATACAAATTTAACTCAGTAGGGAGTACTTAATAAAATATAGAAAGTATAATTGAATAATTGAGTATACCCAGTAAGGGGCAAGCATGCCATAAAGGGCACATTGGGCCAGAAAGGACCCAGTCGAAAATAGTAAGATATTATTTAAGAAACATGTTAAGTGAATAAATGAATAATCCCTTTGGTAGTGAGAAGTCAATCTCAATAGACTGGGATAGCTTATTAAAGTCAATTAAGGCTCTGGTAACAGGAGCATTTTGAGCATACAACGATTTAAAATGTGCAATATGGAAAGGGAGTGGATTTCTAAGGTGCCTGACGGGGATATTAAATGGGAGACGTGCAAGTAGAGGGGGGCAATCAATGGAGCCACAGATGATGTTAAAGACAAATGACAGTGACAGTATCTGTCTTCTGGTTTGGAGGGACTTCAGACCAAGTAGTAGACAGCGAGATTGATAGGAAGCACCGGGTTCGAAAAACGAAGAGAGCGGAGGGCAAAGCGTAAAAAGGCTTTCTGAATGCGTTCTAAACGAGTTACGTGACATTCATGATAGGGTGACCAAATAAAAGATGCGTATTCAAGTCTTGATCGAACGAAAGAAGTATACAGAAGTTTTAACGTATACGGATCAGTAAATTCAGCAGCATTACGACGAACAAAAGCAAGCATAGCGTAGGATTTAGATACAACTAAGTTAAGATGACTTGAGAAAGAGAACTTAGAGTCAAACACCACACCAAGGTCTTTGATTTCATTTACTCGGCGTAGTGGAACTTGAGAAATATGATAAGAAGTGTCAGACATATTAAGACATTTGGAGTAGGTAACCACAAAACATATATCAATATTAAGATAGAGACAATTATTTTTACACCAATTATTTAAGTTGTCAAGTTCAAGTTGTAATCTAAGAGAGTCCATAGGGCAAGTAATGGTTGAGTAAATCTTAAGATCATCCGCATAGAGTAGTATCTTAGAAAAGGAGAAACATGAAGTAATGTCATTAATAAAGAGAATAAAGAGCAAGGGGCCAAGTATGCTACCCTGGGGGACACCAGAAGTAACAGCAAAAATATGTGATCGGGCATTATCAACAACAACAGAAGAGCGACGATTGGAAAGGTATGATTTAAACCAATCGAGAATAGCCGAGTGAAAACCAATGCAAGCGAGTTTTTTTATTAGGATAGCATGGGAAACTGTATCTAAGGCTTCTGCGAAATCAGTATAGATAGTATCCACCTGATGTCCAGACTGAAAAGCTGCAATACAGTCATCAGAAAATATAGCTAAGTTAGTGACAGTTGAGCGAGAAGACACGAATCCATGTTGTTCAAGACAGATAGAATTGTTGAAAATAGACAGAAGCTTTTTATGAAGAATACATTCGAAAAGTTTAGAAATTGATATGAGCTTAGAGATGGGTCTGTAATTTCTAACATTATTCTTATTACCATTTTTGAATACCGGTGTAATAAAAGAAAGTTTCCGGTGTAATAAAAGAAAGTTTCCATACATATGTATATAAATGTATGAACAATAACATTTTAACTCAGCAGAATATATTTTTGTTATTAAATTGCCACAACGCAAAAATTGCGCAAAAAATGTGAATTTTTGTGAATGCAACTAAACAAAAAACATAAATAAATAAATAAATACCCCACAAAAGACATGATTTTCAGGCCATAATTAGGCCTTGAAAAGCCTTATTTCGCATTCTGATAAGCCTTAAAAATAGGGTGTGCTCTTAGAGAGAGAGAGAGTATTCCTTATGGCCTTATGACATCAACACAGGAAAATCAGCCTTATTTTAAGCCTTAAGCCACATAACTTTGCTTCCCTTAAAATTTTCAGACCTTATTTCAAGCCTTTAAATCTTATGTAATAATTCTTGAATAAGGCGTAGATTTTTTGCTGGTATGAACATACGCATAGGTGTACATATACGAATGCGAAACAGATTTTAGACATGAATTCGACGATTCGAAATGGTGCGAAAATTCTTTATGATTAAAAGCTAAGATTTATTTTTGTATGCAACACTTTTGTGTTGTGGAGTGTTAAGACAACAGACAAGCAGCAAGCCAGATAATATTTGGACATACATACATACATATGTATGTACGTACGTATGCCCTGTGGCGAAAATCTCTAATTCAGAAATAGTTTCCCTCTAGTGCATTTTTTGACACTGCTAGTTCGCGGTCATACCCTTTTCCATACAAACAACTGGCGAATTTAACACGGTGATGTCCTAGGCGGTGTCAATTGTTATTTGTGTTATTGCGCCCCCAATTGAGAAATAACACCAATTTGCTTTGTCGCACTGGGCCTTGAGCAATAATACCAAATTTTTCAGTTGGCGATTGGGCAAAAGGCAAAATTGCACATTTGACCGCCTTATTTAGTAATTTCTTCTTTTGATGTGCATTCTTCGCTGCAGAGCGCATATTTAGATGCGGGATTTCTAATTCCAAACTTGCGCCTGCGGCGCTTTTGTTATAACAAAGAATACTTGCGCTTGTGGCGTTTTTGTTTTATAATAAAATAAAATTTAAATAAATAAAAATTTGATATTAATATCCACGCGAATTTTATAAAATTTTCGCATGTTTTATAAAAAAAAAATGCAGCGAAGGAGGTGCGAAGAATGCACACCAGAGGAGTTATCAGTAAATAAGGTGGTCAACCGCTTAAGGTCGCGACGTAGATCCTCATGAAATGTTACTGGGATAAAATAGTGAAATAAGACCAATTTTGCGTTATTACCTAGCTCTGCTAGAAATAAGGCAAAATCAAATAGTTGGTGTTATTTCCCATTCGGAAGTGAAATAAAGCAAAGCTTGCTTTATTCCCGTTTGCCGTTATTTGCTAACGCATCTGACTTGGAATCGGAATAATTTCTTTAAGTTGCTTTTTTTATTGAATAAAAACGTAAAAATATTTTAAATTGAACAAACAAGAGAAATATTTCTGGCGATCGGAAAAACTAGTGAACTAGTTATTTTCCAAAGGGCAACATTCCATTTTTGCTGACTAGTTATTGATTTCCCTGCAGGGTATGTACATAGCAACAACGAAGGTTGATGGAGGCGATCGGATGGATGTACGCTGAAGTTGTCGGCGCGGTAAAGTTAATTTGAGCACACCACAAACCTGTTTTTTACGGTATACGAGCATGTACTAAAATACCTACATATGTATGTATATGCATGTATGTATGTGGTTATGGGTATAACATACATATCGTCGTTTAAAGTGTAAAACCGCGTATCGACCAAGTACAAATCGCGTAAGTGACATTTTTGGCAAAAATGAGATTTCCCCAAAAACACATTCCTGGGGTCCGACCCCATCCATTCATACAAGAATTTGACGCGTTGTTTCAATGTTAAATTCTTGTATGAATGGATGGGGTCGGACCCCAGGTATGTGTTTTTGGGGAAATCTAATTTTTGGCAAAAATGTCACTTACGCGGTTTGTACTTGGTCGATACGCGGTTTTGCACTTTAAACAACGATATGGATCTGTATCAAGCAAACGGATTGGAAAACGGACAGCTGGGCTAAACCGACTGCGACTGACACATGGCAGGGTGATTGCATTGACAACGCGCGCAACGACGCAAACTGAGAAGCAACGCCAAAGCCAACCAGAGGGCGATAATAAATTGTATGAAGATTTCGAAAAATGCTAAAAAAGCAAGAGTTACAAAATGTCAAACATTGAATTTGAAATGTTTAATAAGCAACACTTATAAAATGTATGAAAAAATTTAAGTCTAATGATTTAGTGTTACCAGACGTGTAGATATCTCATTTGAGGGGAGACCACACACCACATTTCGGCCCTATTCAAACGACAATAAATAAATAATCCGTTCTCAAGGCAAACGTGGTCTCAACAGACAGCTGGGATCCGATTCTCATATACATTTGCTCCTCAAAACTCTCTGACGAAACTCTCTTGTTATGGAAACAATATCGAAACTCCAGAAAAGAGTTGCCTCGATGGTCAGAAATGAACTAAGTAATTTCTCACAACTCGATTCGAAGTTGTCGGGCTACTCAGCACTTATAGGCCGAGAAAGCCCGCACAACCCCACTCACTCAAGCTTCACACCTCGAGCATCAACAACGCAGCAACCGTTCACCTCTCAGAACAAATCGCATGCATTACACACTGAGCCCAGGCCAGTTCGATGCAAGGCCATGTACCTCAAAATAGGCCGCAGTTCAAATTAATCGTTCCACAATGGCGAAACATCTCTACTGCGCGCTATCATAGACCAAGGATCTCAAAAAATTTTTGTAAAATCATCTACAAAAATTAATTTACTCAATTGACGCAGTTCCTCCCTTCATTCAAGGTTATTTCTGATGATCTTGAAGAATATGCATCAATGCAACTGGCAGATTTACCTATTTGCCCACTATCGCCAACTACGGGCGAATAAGTGAAAGTTTCGCGAACGTAAAACTCACGATTTTGCTTTTACTCGTTAGAACTTTTACTCGCTGGCATCGGCTCATCTCCAATTGGTATGTATCGTTAAAGATACATATGTATGTAGGTATAGCAATTCGCTTAACTTATCCAATGAAGCATAATTTTTTTGAAAATTGCCCTCGTACTTATTCGCCAATTTATTCTTATCTGTACCGCATTTCGGCCTTTTCAATCTGGCAACCATAAAATGATTACGAAATTCAAGCAAAGTACTAAGCGATCTTAGCAGTGAATTAACGTAATTTCGCAGTGATTGTCTCTTCATTATTTGCTATGTAGGCCAGTTAATTCGTAGTGACTTTTATTTTTATAATTCAGAGAGTTCCCAAATGTTTGTTATGACAAGATAAAATAAGCTTATGCGTGTACCTGCTAAAACTTGTCAGCGTGATACAAAACGTGAACGAACTCGGTAAATTCCTCAGCACAAGCATTAACAGTAATACGATATGAGGAGTTTTTGTTACTTTCCAACAAGTACGTAAGTAGGAGTGCGCGTGTAGGTACAATATGCGTGCGAGTTTGCGTACTAAGTACCCGCCGAGTACCGAATACATACATGAATTATTTTTCAGTGATCAGTAGCCCGTTTCTGTAACCTTGCGATATGAATTATAACGCAAAATACAACCCTGTTTCATATTTATCGCAAGGTAGCGTTTCTGTAAGTGTGGTGAATTTTGGTTTTCGTTATTTCTTGCGATATTCATATCACCAGCTTTGAGGGTAGTGAAAACAGATACATTTCAAAATAATGAGTGTGGTTTGTATTAAATTTCTTGCATTTTTATTTATTACATTAGTTTGTGTTTTGTATAATAAAACTATAAGTGGGAAAATTTCCAAGTTGCAAAAAGTGAAGCTCATGGAAGTTATGAAATCCAATAAATAGTCGCAATGGGAATATTTAGTGGGCCGAATAGTGCCTAACTCGCAGAGCTTGCAAAACCGCGGAACAATGGAAAAAGGTAATAGCTAAGTGAAAAAAAGAATGTATTTATAAATACGTGTGCATGACAACACGAGAGTGGCACTGTTTTACCTTTTCTATTTACCTTATCGTTTTCGTTTTTTATTATTTTTAAATCACATACACAATACCTGTGTTCAATAACAAAAAATTGTTACGAATTTTTCTTAAAAAGTGTCATTTTTATATGGAGATCTGTCATTTTTTACGAAAAATTCTTAAAAATTTTTTGTTATTGAACAGAGCTAATCTTACTGGATATTTAGTTTTTTTTATTATTATTTTATTTATTTGTTTTTTTTTTATTATTATTTTATTTGACTTTTGATATCGAATAAAAAGAAATGAAATGAAGCGGTAATGATTCGTTTTCGAACCCTTCTTCCTCGGTTCAACAAACCATCATTTGGACGGTCTTTTTCAAGAAACTCTACTTCAACGAAATTTCTATTCCCATTGATATCGGGAAACTTAATCTATGCTTCAGCCTAAAATTGTGTAGCGTTAAATATTAATATTTGGCAAGGAACGTGCACTTTGTTTACAATTTTTTGTTGGGAATGACACATTTTTCGATTATTCCAGCGATATGACGACAACTCACCATTACCATATCGCAAGGTGAATTCATGAGTTACAGAAACACTTTTCATATCGCAAGCGATACGAGCCTTGCGATAACATTTCGTTCGTTATTATAACGCAAGGTTACAGAAACGGGCTACAGATCGCTTGTATTTGCTGTTGTTGTTTTCAGGTTTCCAGATCGCTTCTGCCGTCAAACTGAAATATGTAAGTACCCACAAACAATTAGGTCATTTACCCGTTTATGAGCGCGCGCGTTCTCGCCTACTAAGAATTGAGGGTCTGACGGTCTTTCGGCTAGGCTTGGGTTTGGTTTGCTTAGCATTGAAGTGAATTGACGTATGAAGTGTGTGCGCATATCCACTTGAATTATGCTTAATGATTAACAGTATTATTGTGCGTAGCATTTCTGACGTCTGTGACTATAATTGTTTTGTTTTTACGTTCCAATAATCGAAATATGGCTTAGTGTTCGAGCAAACACTAATACTGTTTGGGGCGAAATAATTTCTTTCAGCGATAGACCAAGTTGCGGTTTTAAAGAGATCAGCGTAAGAAGTGAAATCCGTTGGGAAATTCGTGGAAGAGTTACCCGAGCCTAAATCTCTTTACTCAAAGTTTTAAACCAACCGATGCGAAAAATTTTTTGATTGCCAGAAAATATCGATTAATCGAAGGTATCTGTGAAAATAATCAAGCGCTGTAGATTTTAGTGTAGCGTAATTTTAGGAGGAGTTCAACCAGAGTTAAACGGCCGTACCCCACATTTTATTCTCATTGCGAGAGTGTTGCAAATGTTGCCAATGGTAATAATGGGTTAAACATATCTAATACATTAAATAGTTCACCACTCAAACGCCTACGTTGAATACTAGAAGGAGGATGATAATGATGGCCATATTTACGGTATTAAACATACATATCACGATTGCAGCCATCAGCCACCGCACAGCACTAAGGAGCACACGATCGGTAGAGGCGCGCGTTGTGAGGCGTGCCTGCCAGGAGAGATGAAAGCGCGTGCGTTTTCATACAAAAACAAATCCATTCACTTCCGGCCTAGAGGCGATAAGAATGCCAACATGATCCAACTCTACTATGATCGTAGCAGTCAAAAGAGAATGGAGAACTGCCGTTTGACGGCCGTTTTCAATAATGTCAAAAGCAGACAAAACGTCCGCGAACACACAAGCTGTTTCCACGAATAACACGTGCAAGAGTATAAAATGAAAACAAATGACGATAATTTGACAGCTTATTAAACAGAAAAACAGAGCGATTTTCTTTTGCTTTGACCATTCTTATGGGATCATGAATGCCGATGAGAGCGTCGTCTACGAATGAATTTGAAAAATAAAATAACAAAAAATTCAAAAGAAAACGTGCAAAGAGAACAAAGCGAAGCTATTTACGAAATTATGTCGAAGATAACGTACGATAAAGCACGAAATATCTACTTAAATATGTAGATACATATGTAGATACATGGACCTACTTAAATGTCGTGGACAGGTTTTTCGGTCGGTTCTGCTATGGGAACTAATGAAATACATATGTATGTATGTATGTACATTTCTACAATTTTTATCGTTATCAAGACTTGATGTGTATTTATGTAAGCAATTAATTTCATTACTGTGGTTAGATATGAAAACGTCTCATAGGTTTTTGCTGGGAAAATCATTCCTGAGAACACATGTGTCCAGCAAGCGAGAGAGAGAGACAAGAAGCATGGAACGGTGCAAAATAAGAACAAACCGAATATTTTGTTGGTTGGTACTCGAAATTTATGCAGCAGCTTATTTGTGAAATTTGAAAATGTAAAATAACAGTAAATTCCAGGTTATCAACACTATTGTGAATGACTACAAATGAGAAATCTTTTCGATAAACGTATAAGTGATATGATTTTCTCTTCTTTTACAACACTACATTAGCCGCCTTACTGAAGTAAACCCATTGTGAATGATAAGTGTCGAAGTTGCTTCACTTGTAATTAGGTATTCACAATGATCAACACCTGATCATACCAGGCACTTAAAGGGTGTATTCGAGCTGCGATTATTGCGACAGTGTTTCTTTTTATGACTGAGCATCACGTTCTTTGGTAAAATTTCGGCAACGCTGGCAATGCCACGCGTTCGCTGAATAAAATGTTGATAATCTGTTCCTCATCGCTAACGAATCAAACGCAATATGAAAATTTTTATTTCGCGATTGAGCTGGCGGAAGAAAAGTAAGTAATTTATGTAACAATTGTTATTTAATTAATTTAATATTGATTATTATTTGTTTTTAGCCTAAAATTGAGCGCGACTGTAACCAAGTTATTGGTCAGGTGCCGATTGGATCTAGAAGATGAGTTTGTTGGCGGTAGGAAAAAGAAGTCTATGCTTTGGGAATATTTTAATAAATTCGACGAAGCTGTCTCCTCCATCTCAAAACCTGCACCGCTCTCCATTACCTCATCAGCTATCAAATAAGTTAAAATTTCCATATTTTCAAATAACACGTTCGGCGCAAAATAAAGTCTGCCATATTGGTGCACATTATCAGCTGAGCATCAGCAATAGAGTATACTTAAATAAAGTAACTGTGTTGCAATAATGCTGTAATTATTCAGCGGCTCGAACTAACCCTCTAAAGGTCGGTCATCATAGCCGTGCTGTTGTACGGCGCGGAGGCATGGACAACAGATGAGATGGTTATTGGAGTATTCGCGAGCAAAGTCTTTCGGACGATTTACGTATGAATTTAATGATGAATGGACCGTAATCGAAGAATCGCTGCTGATAATAGTTTCCAGCGACCACAGCGAGCCGGAGGACAGGTCCTCAACTGATTGAGAAACACAAATGTATGTATGTACCAGCTGGAGAATTCCTCTTGTTATTTTTTTATTGGAACGGGACTACCGACGCGATTTGCCGGCCACCGTTTTAATTTGTTGGAGTTTACTGTAAAATACGGTCATACAGTCATGCCTTGTGGATTTATGTTTACGTTGAAAACAGTACACGCACAGACGCACACAAAATGCGAGGGAAAACTAATCATAAAGGCAAAGTAGATAAACATTAAACCACTTTAATCGACATAAAATAAACAAAACATAAGAAAAAGAGAAATACAGATACGAAGTCGCACACTTCGGCACGAAATATAAACGAACATGAAATCGTCGGTCGTACAGCCAGTACGATGGACGTTCGATCGGGTGGTTGCTTTTTGGATGCCAAAGAAATGCTCTTTCGGTAGCGCGACTATGCGACGGTGGTAGAAGTGCCCATGGTGGTGGAACACATTCTCTACTCATTCTTCTAGCTCGATTGCATTCATACCCATTCTCTAGCAAGCGTCCAGATGACAATTCTGTTTGCTTATTTGTTTGTGTGTTGTGATTGTTCTCCTTTTTGTTTTTAGCTCTTCTGCTTGCATGCAGTTACGTGAGCTTGTTCATGTTATCGCGCGTTTCTCGTTCGACAATGCATCATCACAGTTGTTGTTTTAGTTTGTAGGTATTGTGCATCAAAACTACAAAAATACATACCTAAATCCATGCACATAGAAGATACCGGGGGCTTACATAGAAACAGAGGCATTCGCTGATCTTAGCGCTGAGTGCCGTGACAGCGAAATCAATTTTGATGACGACTATGGAGGACTGTGAGCAAACTGAGGGCTGTGTGGTTCGAACGGAAGGAAAGTCGATGTATTGTGGAACGATTTTCCGTCATTCCTTGTCTAGTTTAGTTTGGAGACAAACCGGTTTCGGCTAATATGTCATGCGGATGTGTCAAAATTCTTGTATGAATGGATGGGGACGGACACCAGCAATGTGCTTTTGGGGGAAATCACATTTCTGACAAAAATGTCACTTACGTGATATTTTACCTACTTGATGTAAAGTACGTAAATATTCAGCACCGACGCGTCGCCGGTATTTGCCGTAGGTACATACAAACATCCACACATATTTAAATGTCTCTAGTGGGGTACGTGCCATCGTAGCGTACCGACCGACTACGCTCAGCCAACGGAGAGTACGCGCGCTTGTTGCTCCAGTGCAAACTCTACAATCGCCCTTTTATACCTTTCATGAACATGAAATGGTATTATAAATTTGTTCCAAAACAGGTTTACCGAAAGTACTAGAAGCAGAAGAGTTAGGTTAGGTAAGGTTCGGTTACAGTGTAGCCACTAGTTTCCACTTAGATCTCCGAAGTTCCCAATATGATACCACCTGCATTCCAAGACCCCCCTACTCAAACCATCGTGTAGACTGAACAAATCTTGGAATTTTCCTGAATTGTAATGTAGCTACATACATCTCCTAGATCCTGAAATTGGTGGGCTTCTAAATGCTTCAGCCCTACAGTAATCGTAATACGGAGCATTCATCGTTTCTGCATGCTCTCCAAGGATCATATGGCCTGTTAATAGTCCCGTTATAGTGCAAACTCGGACATTCCGGGTGCGAGTAGACTCTTGGTCCATCCGGCGTTCCAGTTAAGTCAAAAGAGCTTAGTAAGTACGCGGTACCTGCCACCTGCCATTTGCTTCTTTGAACTAATCCTCAGTTTTTGAAATTATGTATGTATATGGGTGTATTGATCATTTTTCGGACTACTATACCATATAGCCGCCATACAACTGATTGTTCAGATATAAAGATTTTGGGGTATAACTAGGTATGTAACTTTTCATTTCCCCCTTCATCAAAGGTCTCAAGTCTTCGGTACGACCGAAGACAGCTGCGCTCTTACTTGTTGTTGTTGCTTTGCACTGAATTTATCTCTTCTATACTTGCTCTCGTGCTCTCTTTCCTTGTATTTGGCTTTAGTTTTCTTTTGTTGTTGTTGTAAACTTATCGTGTGATTTGCTTCTTTTCATTTGGCGTTGTTGTTGCTTTTTATGTTTTTCGTACGATTGCGTTGATTTTCAAGATTTTTGTTGTTGCTATTTCGCTGTGAGCGAACGGGTCAAAGTGTGGCAAATTGTTGTAATAAAAATAGCTTAACGATTCATGCTCTCCCCCATAATCTCGCTTTCTTTCGCTATCTCAATCTCTTTATGCTTGTAATCCGCAATAAAAAGTGGAAATTAAGTAATAAATAAGTAAAATATGTATGTAGCGTAATTTTTGTGTCGCCCGCGTACCACGTAAAGAGGATGTTGGGAGGGACATGCATAGGTACATATCAATGGTTGATTCCAGAAATTGTAGGTGTGTGTTCCTGAAGTTAATACATTTATTTGATTGTTTATACTCGTTCTTCGACTGCATCAAATAATTGTTTTTCACTTTTTTAAATTAAACATTTCGTATAAATAAAAGTCTACAAGTTTTGGGTAAACGGCCGAAATCCGTTTCTGATTCTTCAGAAGTGGCGATCTGAGTTCTCAAAGTTTCTGGATTGTTTTTTTGACAACTTCCGTTTAAAAACCTCTCAGCTGACAATAGAGATGATCGCCGCATTCATTGTGAACAATTACAAGTGAATCAACTTTCACATTCATCATTCACAATAGGGTACACTTCAGTAGGGCGGCGATCATTTGCTCTTTCGGATGGGTACACTTCAGTGTAGCGGTCAATGTGGTTGTTGGACAAAAAGAGCAATTTTACAAATCACATAAGCTAATCTGTTTGACAACTTTGACGTGTATCGCAGATATTTCTCACTTGTAATCATTCACAATGGTTGCATTACAGCGATACCTAGCTACATAAGGTCCCCACAAACAGAAGCGATACGATACAGCCCACATATGAAAAATCGTATCGCGTCATGTACAATTGCATATGTGGGCTGTATCGTATCGCTTCTGTTTGTGGGGACCCTAATAAGATTCGCAACATTATTTCAACTGGTTTCATAAGACTTTTCCTTACCTCTCTCTACCTCACTTTCTCTTTTCGTAATACTCAACCTCAAATATATCTTATATCTTAGAATATAATACTTTTATTAAATTTAATTTGCAGCCTCAACGTGTTCGCTTAGAATCAAACCATAAATTAATGTGACTCGATAAAAATAAATCTATAGATAATTTTTAATTTAGGAAAAAGTGCTTGCAATCACTTCCCTTGAGAGCATGTGACATTTATGTACACAAAGTTGTGTACATACATATTGTATATGTATGTAATTGTTTTTGCGATTCAAAGAACATGTTGCTAAGTATTTTAAATTGACAAGACCAAACATGAAATTAACACCCTTTAACACTGATTGAATGTTGTTGTTGTTGTTGCTTTTGGGTGAGTGGAAGACATTTGTAAACAACGGCGATATTTCGGCGCGAAATGAAAGTCACAATTTGCAAATGATAAAGTTAGGGGATAAGCCAAGCAGTTAAATGTGGCCTGGCCACCATTGCCACCACCCTCGACGACGATGACGCGAGCGCTCAGTTGGAGAGAGTCATCCCTTTTTCCCTTTTTGTTTTATTTTTAACTTAACGCATTTCTCGCTAATATACGAACTTTAGTACAGTGTCGCGTCGAACAAAAGCAACGAATTGCTATTACTTTCAATAACTTAATACATATGTATACCTACATATTGGATCATGGAAGTCGTTAAGATTTGGTGTTTAGCTGACTGAAGCTGAGGGGCTAACTCCATTTCCCCCTAACATTGGTCCTTGTTCAAACATAAACGTCATTTGGAATTTTGGTTTATTCAACACGATGACAGTGTCAATATAATCGATAAAAGTGTTAAAAAGAACGTCAAAACTATTTTGAAACATATATAATTTTTTCAACGTTTGAAATTCTGCTTTTCGTGCAAAACACAAACTAATATTATTTTTTTTTTTAACAAAAAGAAAATTTTGTGCCGTGGCAATGATGGGAGTTTAGCATCATTGGCAGTACGTGATAATGGTTTTTCCATTTATATTTTTAGTTCACAGGTAAGTTAAAAGTGGATTGCATTTTTGTTTCTAAAAGTTTCTAATGCTCAATATTTTCATTTTCCTCTTCATAGTTTGCAACTTTTACCACGAAGAGATGTTTAGCAAATGGAGTCTTTCACGCAGCATGCGGTGCATATACCGTTGCATTAGCGGCCAAACATTGCTCGGTGCCAGTGATAGTAAGTACTATCGCCCATGTATAAACTATTCGTATGAGGATGCTTTCAATTTGGTCGGCTGTGTGGGTGATTTACTCGAATATGCTTTATTGATCTGATGATTATATATTTTATGTTTTATATGTTTTTTATTAAATAAAAATAAATTGTAAAATCAACACGACTTTCTAGTTAATTTAACAATAAATTTAAGGTAAAATCAAAAAGATGTTATTGTTAATTCAACAGGATCATTTCGTGTTAATTTAACCAGCTTAAATTGTAACATTAACTAGTAAAAATTGTAAAATCAACAGAAAGACTCAATACTTTTTAGTGTTAGTTCTACAGTTGTCATCCTGTTAAACTAACACTTACAGTAGTGTTAAATTTGCACGATTACATGATGGCATACATTAAGCATCGTGTTGAAAAAAATTAACCACAAAATTTGTTGAATTTTGGTTGATTTCACACTATTTTTTCTGGGTGTAGAAATAGATGAATATTATTCATTTCTATTATTTTGCACGGCATCGTGCATAGATATGTACGTACTAGAGATGGTCGATCCCGTGATGTTTGAGGAACGGAGTGATTCGTGACTGTGAATTTTTGGTCACTGTGATTTTATTCAGTAACTTTTAGGGTTCCTGACAGGAACCAAGACATTTATTCACTTTTTAATAAAAGTAAATAAATGTGTTTAATCGAATTGTATTTTCAAGTTCAGTAGGTAATAGTAGCTAAGCTTGTCTAGATGCTTTTTTTAGTGTGAAATACAAGTTTTTCCTAATAAAAAAAAACACAAAAATTGATATCAATTGGAAAATAACTGCATTTTACTTAGTTCCATAAAAATGCGTTTGGAAATCTTTAACAAAATCAATTTAAAACATTAGTGGTCTTCATCTAAAGTGATAAAGTAATAATTTGTTAAAATTTACCAGTTTATCCCCATTTTTACATGAACGCAACTTCGTAAATAATTGTTTAAACCCTTGTCAGCTGTCAATGTCAACTTGATTAATAAATAAAAAACCAAATAAAATAAAATAAAAAATGCATATGACATTTTTGTAGAAATTATTTTAATAATTCGTGCTAAAATTCTTAAAGAAATCACAATTTCTTCTTTTGAATTGAAAAAGTTAAACTGACAATATGCCAGACTTGAATTTTACCGAAATTTATAAATTTACGCAACAAAAATCGTTCGGTAAAGTGATAAACTTTGCTTAAATATATTTTCATACAAATTTTGACAGATAATTTATCACACACGGTAGGCAGGAAGCGACGATAGCTTGCATGAAAATGTCGAGAAAAAAGGAAAGTGGGGTTGTGTTATGTGATGTTTATAGATGAAACATCCGTTGAAATTAAAATCCGAGCTGCTCCTTTTTCAAGGATATCCACATTTTTTGTTTTTTTTTAAAGGATCAAATATTGAGGAAATCGAAAATTCGCCACTGTCCAAATTTTTCCGATTTCAATACATTATTTGGTCGCTAAGGGATACAAAACAAGGTATTAAAAAGAAAAAAGGACACCTGTAGTGGAAAAATCCAATGTGAACAGGACCTAAAGGATAACCACTGAAATATAAAATAACACAAAAAGTACCAACTTTAATTTGCGTATAACTCCTAAAATGTTAACTCTACGTGAAAATTCTTTATAATATTTTTCATTCAGAATAAATAAAGGAATATTTCTTTGATATACAATTTTGATGTACCTGCAGTGGTTAATGCACTTTGGTCCATCTAAAGTGAAAATTTCAAAAAAAAAAAGTACTTTTTTTATGGTGCTATTTTAAGTTCAAATATTTTTCTAGTTTATGTAAATATTTTAATATAATGATCCAATTCTCATTCTTACATATCTATACGTTAATATTAAAAAGAATTAGAGCTGAAATACGCGCTAGCTGTGCACGGTGGGCGGTAAGCAACAATAGGTTGCATGAAAATATCGAAAAAACGACCAAATAATGTATTGAAATATGAAAAATTTGGACGGTGGCGAATTTTCGATTTCCTCAATATTTGATCCTTTCAAAAAAAAAAACAAAAAATATGGATATCCTTGAAAAAGGAGCAGCTCGGATTTTAATTTCAACGGATGTTTCATCTATAAACATCACATAACACAACCCCACTTTCCTTTTTTCTCGACATTTTCATGCAACCTATCGTCGCTTCCTGCCTACCGTGCACAATTATTATTTTATCACTTTACCCTATTTACCAGCAGTTTATCACTTTAGATGAAGACCCTTATTATTTAAAAATAAAAAAAATAAAAAATAAAAAGAAAAAGCTATAAATTTTGAAAACTGAAATTTTCATGCTTTCAGAATACGTGATTTTGTCACCGTGATTATGGAAATCAGTCACGGCAGTGACCAATGAATTTTGAGGAACGGTGATAAAATCACAGGTACGCCAAATATTTGCCATCTCTAGTACATACACATATGTATATACACTGCAGGGAACTCAATAACTAGTGAGCAAAATGTCTAGTTCCGAACTAGCGAAAAGGTGTCAAAAGGGAACTAGATCAATTGTAGTTAGACCCTCACCAGTTCAGGAGGATTGAATTGAGTGACCATTATAAGACACACTTTGATTTGTATGCAATTTCGAAGTGACAAAAATTCTATGAAAATTTTTCGTTCGTTCAGTTTCCGTCGGCTTTGTATATTTCTGCAATTCTCAGATGTTTAGTGAAGCGTTTCATATAAAGAGTTTTCTATTTGCATCTTAACTTGTATGAAATGAAATGTTCCCCTAATTATGCTTTTCCGATCCCTCAGGCTTATTTTTAATTTTTTTTATTTTATTACTTTTTAAATATTACTGTAAATTTTATTAAATAAACAGGATTCGAACCCGCGCCCCTCAGATTGAAAGGCACATGCGTTAGCCAGTCGGCCATCGCGCCACTTGCATGAAGTGTGTCAAAGTCTGCACTTAAGCGGCAGATGTAAAACTGTAGAATTTGTAGGTACTTGTAGCTAGTTCAGAACTATCGAAAATGTGCCAATAAACGAACTAGTGTAAACTGTAGAATTTAGTACTAGTTCGGAACTATCGAAAATGTAGTGCAGAGGGTAACAATTGACACCGCCTAAGACATCGCCGTGTTAAATTCGCCAGTTGATAACATGCAAAAGAGATTTAGCTCGCACTAGTAGTGTCGAAAAATGCACCAGAAGCGACCTAGTTCGGAACTAGAGATTTTCCCCACAGGGTATCTACATATGTCTAAGCACACTAACAACAACATTTGATTAATGTTCTACCAAATTTGTACGCGTATGTATGTACTAGGTACACGTGTACGTACACGATTTTCTAGGGTCGGCGTTGTGCGCCTTTTGTAACGCCTTTGGTGTGCTGTTTGTATTGGCCACAAAAATTCAAATCCATTTCAAAATGTCAAACAAGCAAAAATTACTACTCGTACAGATGGCATAAAGCAATAAAAACAATAAAAATGTATGTACATATGTACCCAGCTAACAAATTTACCCGAAATCTTTTAGATATCTATCAGATTTTCGGCAAAAAACTCCGAAATCAATAAGTTTTCTGTACGACTTCTTCAAGAGAAATGTATGAAGACGTTGACAGGAATTCTCACAGACATGTCTGGGGAAATTCTTTGTTTTTTACCGACGATTCGTACAGATATCTAACAGATTTCTGAACGAACAATGTAGGGAAATTCTTTTGTTTTCCGACGAATCTGATTGATATCTTACAGATATCTGAAGAAAATCGTGCAGAATTCTGCAATATTCGCCGACTAATCTGATCGATATCTAACAGATATCTGAAGAAAAATCGTGAGGATTTCTGATTAATTTGAAGAAGAATCTGATGGATATCTTACAGATATCTTAAGAATTTTGAACTAAAATTCGCATATACATGTAGTGGCAAATTAATTAATTTGTAATTATTTATTATATGGAAAATAATTTGCATAGAATATATACATACATATATATATATATATGTATACATCAGTACTTAGTCTAAGATCTATTATATTTAAAATGCCACCATTGACCCAATGCTGCACCTTTGTTTTCGATAAATGACACAATCGGTTCGAACTCAGCCAAACTGAATTTAACTGCACGCAAGTATGGCAATTTTTCATGCGGCCATTGGGTGGCATGAATTTAGCATTGGCACTCACACGCACTTCGAATGGGAGTTTGCACATTTTCAGGTATATTTTAACGGACAAGCAACTGGCTAGTTCGGGTAGCAGGATTTGTGCTTCTTCGTAGGGTTGATATAGGACAGCATCGTCTGGTCATGGTTCGGCGTTCATATCCTGTTCGGATTTTAATAGTTTTAGTAATTGAAATTTTATTGCAATTTTTCTTATTTTCTTACACAACAATTTTTATTATTTACATATGTATGTAGGTATATTTTCAGCAGATAAGCTCAGCTCACAAATTTTTTTTTTCTAAATTGAAGTGATGACAAATAGATGTCGTTTTCGATTTGCCATCACACAAGCGAGGTCGGATCGAACAAAAATGTTTGAATCCATAATGAGTAGTAGCCATAGTCGCTAACTGGTCGATAAAAATTTCCCTCTGCTCGCTATCATTCACATATAAATTTGACAGAAGGAAATTTATAACCAGCAGAGAAATTGTGAATCGAAAGCGGCTAGAAATTTTCTGGTAGGAAAACAATTTAAAATATTTTGGCATATCTGCACGAAATCGGTCCGATATCTGTAAGATTTGTCTGATGAGAAAAACATTAATTTCCCCAGACATTTCTGATAGAAATACCTAAGAAATCGGAAAGACTTGTCCAAATACTCAAATTTTTAGTCAGAATATTTTCAGAATTGTCTGAATCAGAAATTGTCTGGTAAAATTGTTTGCGGGGTAGGTACATATGTATTACAAAACAGCAACAATTGTATTGAAACGAATTCGAAGTGCTGCATATGCACAGGAGCAGTGAACGGGTAGAGGTAGCAGACAATGACGGAATATCTCTATTTGTGTGTGCATATATACATTAGAGTGGTCACTAAAAAATCAAACAACCGATTTTCTTCAGTCTCACCTCCTCCAATCATAATTGTTATGATCAGATCATAATTGTTATGAGCAATTGATATTTTTTTCGATGTTCCATAACAATTTCTGGATGATGGATATTTTTTAGATCAGCTCATAATTCTTACTAGCAATTAATATTGTTTTCGATCTTCCATAACAATTACTGGATGATGGATATTTTTAGGCCATCCCATAATTGTTATGAGCAATTTATATTTTTTCAATCTTAAATAAAAATTACTGGGCGATGGAGATTTTTTAGATCAGCCCATAATTGTGGAAAGCGGGGCAATCCCCTTTCGTTCGATACCCATATTGTAGTGTAATTTTAATGTTTTTGGGTAATCACATTTAAACGACCATGCGACTAGAACACATAGTTGTATTTATGTTGCTTTGACTACTTGCTAGTCAGCAATTCAAACCCTGCACGGAATAGTTACCGTTTGTTTGGTGCCTAGTGGTTACATTTCAAATTTTCAATAAACTATCGATATTTCAAACGATAGTCGAAAACCATCGATAGTGTAAACGATGTTCAGAAACCATCGATAGTGACGATAGTGCCATCGATAGTTTCCGACCACTACTATGTGGTATCTTGGACTAAGTAGGCAATTGAAAAGTAAAGTCCCCTCTACACACTCTACAGGACACCTGTCGTTCCAGTTCTCATGTACGGCGCAGAAGCATGGACTATATCAAAAGCAGATGAGATGGCGCTTGGAGTATTCGAGAGGAAAGTTCTTCGGAGGATTTATGGACCTTTGCGCGTTAGCGAGGGCGAGTATCGACGGAGATTTAACAATGAGCTGTACGAGCTGTACGCAGACATCGTCATTGTTCAGCGAATAAAGATCCAGCGGCTCCGCTGGGCAGGTCATGTCGCGAGAATGGAGGAAGTTGCTCCGGCCAAGAAAGTATTTCTGTCGAAACCCGCTGAACGCAGAAGAAAGGGGAGACCTCCACTGCGTTGGCAAGATCAGGTGGACAGTGATGCTGACTCCCTAGGTATTCCCCAATGGCGCCATGCTGCACGAAACAGAAATAGCTGGCGTGCTATGTTGGACTCGGCCAAAATCGTCTAGACGGTTACGTGCCAATTAAGCAAGTAAGTAGTATCTTGGACTATATTATAATAGCATAGATCTACGGGGTGAGGTTGAGGTAATATGATATAAAATTTGTATCATACATTTGGGGACCACCCTAATGTGCATACATAAATATGTACATATCTACATAAAAGTATATCTGTTAAAACGATATCTATGTATGTATGAACATATGTACATTTGCATATACATAGGCAAGTACATACAAGTCCAAACACATTCACACTTTGCACAGATGGAATGAATGAATAATAAAAGTGCAAGAGCCAATGGATGTGGTGGTTTCGCAGAGTTTCGCACAGTGGGCGACCAGAAAATGGCAACAACGTCGCACTTGTGTCTGGCAGACGTGCAAAATCCATTAAAAAAAACAAGTAAGGAAGACTAAGTTCGACTGGAATCGAACATTGGATACTCAGCTGTGTGATTTTGTTGCAAAGCTCTGAAAATTAACAAAACCGTCGCGTTTCAAAAATTTTATATATCATCAAACTAAGCTTATACATTTTTTGTTAGTAGAAAATTACATGCCTGCATGACTTAATTGGATGGATGTCACGTTGCTAATCACTAAAGGGGGTTCCAGAAATTTTCCACTTTGAAAAGTTGGCGTGATTATAAACCGATCTCGCTTACTTTATGGACATGCATTACCAGAAACGTTGAAAGGATGTGCACCAACAAATTTCGTCATAAGATCTCAATTATTGGTCGAGCTATGGGCGCCAAAGTCTTTTAGATGCGATTGTCTAAAAAGCGGCGGTGTCACGTCCATTTTAAAAAATTTAATTTTTTGGGTTTTACGTCTGGTTGATTGGTCGCTTTGAGTGACGATTCCCACTGACAACTCGTGACAAAACCAGTAAAAAGTAAAAGTAGAAAAGAATAAGCCGTTCGGAAGCCAGGTCAGGTCCCGCACCCTATATCCATCCTGTTGAATTTAAGTATTTGAGCAGCCCCTCAGGCCGAACGTCCCTTCCGTTCCGAGAGGCTGTCGAAGCCAGCCGCGTGTGTACCGATGTCCTGCAAATACCGCTGTTAGGCGGGAAATGTCCCTTCTGTCCAACTTTATAATAGCTGCGGATCGCATCTCACTATATGAAGGCCAAAGACTTCTGTAGACTCTACAGGTCTGCAACCGTGTCTGCCAGTTTTTGTCTCCTCGAACTAGTACCGAGAGATGCGGCCGTTGATGAAACCCAGGGGCGCAAGAACCTTCCAATCCTTTGCGATATCAGAGCCAGGCCCTGCCTGGCCAGCTCATCAGCCATTTCGTTGCGCTGGATATCGCGGTGCCTCAGGCATATGCTATGTCGACTTGCCAAGCCCATGTCTAACTCTCTGCTCTGCCCGATCAGGCTTGATGACACCTTTGCCTACCCCATAACCCTCAGAGTCGCCCGACTATCGGAGCTGTCTCCTATCCTGTTTCCGGCATCGCCACTTTCCATGGCAAGTAGAGCCTTGCAGGGCGCATATATGTATGTATAGTGAACACTTCGTACGCCGTGTACGGGAGCCTAATTGACATGGAAATGTCCGGAAGAGTTTCTAAGACACCCACTCCCACTCCGCACGCTATCTTGGACCCATCCGTGAAAACTGAAACGGCAAATCTGTGAGCTTGCCATCTCCATAGTCCTTTCTTCATGATGTTGCAATCCGCCGTTATATGATACCTAGTCTGTGCACTACGTACAGTTGAGTATTAAAAAACAAAAACAAATAAGGAAAAATTCAATATGTATGCACTTACATATGTATGTAGATATGTATGCGTTGATGTAGATGAGATGTTATTATTATGTATTCACAAGGCAGAGTTGCCACAGATGTCGCCTGGGTAGGTACATATGTATTCTCATACACCGCACAAGCAGTGTTGCTCAGCGCAGTTGAATGGAGGAGGATGTCAGTTGATAGCAGTGGCGGACCTAGCATAAATTGCCTGGGCAAGCCTATGTGTGAAGCATAACCATCAGCCATTTATGTAATTTCCTTTGCTGTATTATTTAAAAGTCTGATTGCGTTCTGTTATTGACTTTGATTTAGAGTTCCCGATTTCTTTTTAACATTTTCGAGTGGCCCGAGTAAATGCTTTTCAATGCTCGAACGCTCGTTTGTTCGTTTATTACGCGTATGTTTGTACGGGCATTTGAACAATTCGGGTATTTGAAGATCGTTTTTTCTCGTTTATTTATTTTTTTTGTTTTTTTCATATGTATTTTTTATTTTTGTTTTCCTGATACACATTTTTTGTTTGTATACTCAGAGAAAAGGAATAAAAAATAAAATTTTTATTTTTATAATGCACGTTTTAAACCAAGTCATTTTTATTATATAAATGAAAATTTTTAAATTAAAAATTAAATTTTTTAAATTAAAATGTATTTAGGATTTAAAAAGAAACAAGTTTAAATTAAAAATTAAAATTAATGGAATAAAAACGAAAGTTTTTCCTTCAATATCTCATAGTGCTTGAAATAAAAATAAACATTTTTAAATTAAAATTGTTTTTTCTTGATTTTGCAATTTTACTCTGAACATTTTTAAAATAAAAAATTTCGTATTTACATAATTCTTAAATATAAAACGTGCGCTAGGGAAATCTTACACGAAAGCGCAGAGGTATTTTTAGTTTCCTTATACCGGCGGAAATTTCAGCAGTAGCAAGTGTATTTGCTTATTGCCTAAAAAATGGGTGCTTTAGTGTTTGACAAACTGAGGTCCAATTTCATTTCCACCGCTTTTTAAAATTATCTTGATATTGTACCAATAGTCACCAAAAATCATAATCAACCCTTTTATAATCTGGTATTTGATATTTATGTTTGCATGCACATGCAGATGTAAGAAATTATGTGCATAAGTATGTACCTACATTCAAACGAAAATCAAATCAAATATGCATATGGCTGTGAATACTGAACTTTTGAATGCCGAAGTCATATTCATATTCGCATACAAATTTGATGTGAAAAATAAAAGAAGTGCTTTGCTAGTTTTTTTTTTCAATTTAAGTCTGAAAATAAGCAATTGGTTTCTCCTTAGCGAAAGCGAGAAAACAAGCTATGTAATTCTGTTTTGAAGGCCACGTAAAAGCTAATGTGTGGAAACGTTGCATTATGCTGTGATTGGCTGTACAAACAAAGTACACATTGTGAGGTGGATTGGTGGTGTATTTGCGCTATTTTCTTAGCAGGCTTTTAGGGGCATGTTACAGTGGGGGCTATAATATTGAGAACTTAAATAGCAAACACATTTAAAACGTAAAATAACCAGATTTTAAAGAATTTCGTATGAAATGAACGAAAATGTATACGCAAGCCGGGCTTCTCGGCTTGTATGAAGCGACCGCCTCTGGTTGATAGCAGTGTCAAATATATATACTTACGTATGTATATAGAGGTATACAACCATTTATGCCACCATTTCGTAGCGCTTAAGTAATATGTTTTACAATAAGTATGTAAGCCCAGTAAATTTATTGATTTCAACTAGTTGGGTTCTCTGTATTGTGAGCAAATCATTTTGAAAACTACACATATAAAGGGTGTATCAGCATATACATAAATAAAACTCATCTATCGGGTTGGCTTTGGCTGAAAATTCTGGTCCTGTAGTCATTCAATCTCCGACAATGCCACAAACGTAGGTGTGCGAGGACTCAGAATAGAATAGAATTATTATTAAGGATTTTACGTCGACCTCTTGGTCTATTGTACCCTCTTCTAATCACAATACCTCATCTAGGCCGAGCTCCTCCAAAAAGCGGAGTATTGCGCTCGGCATTCGAGATTGTAAGTAAGTACCCTTGTCCTGGCCAAGGCATGCCAATAAACCTGTTACGTCTCTTAGCAATAGCATCACACTCTGCCAGTATATGTTCTGCAGACTCATCAACTCTATCACAAAAGCGACATTTGCTGTTAGAGAAGATGGCTAGTTTGTTCATATATTCTTTGAGCCTGCAGTGCCCTGTTAGAAATCCTGTCAAAATTCTGAGTTTATTCTTTGAGAGGCTCCTAATCTTAAATCGCATCCTATTATACCCTCCCATTAAAGCCTTTGCCTGACGTAGTCCAGTTGTCTGGCGCCAGTGGTCTTCCCTCAGTTTCCTTTCTTCTTCCCTGAGCACATTCCTGATAGTATGTGGACCTATTGCTATGAATGGCGCAGGACCTGTATGGTCTTGTGGTCGCAGCGTGCCTGGCGAGGCTGTTACTGCTCGTTACCTTCTACCCTGGATAGGAGGATGGAGTTTCAGGTTGCCCTCAAGGGTTTTCGAGACGTCAGTATACCATATTAGATTATGGGATCGTTGGTAACTCTCCATTTTTGAGACATTCCAGGATTTCTTGTCTCCTAATTCTATTTTAAACCTTTTCTCAAAATTCATTACCTTGTTGATATCATCTCTAGAGAATTGAGAGATCGGGAGCTTCTCTGTGATTTTCGCCATGTTTTGCGATGATACAACCTAACCTTTACCAAAGCCTTCCCTTACCATATTTAGCAGCGCACCCTTTGTCGCCTGGACTTGGGCGGTGACACTCCTATGGATCGATATACACCATATGTAGGAAGCAATAACGCTATCTGTGTTCCTGTTTACCCTACAAACACTGAGGTTAGATATCGATTTGAGAATAACTCGGCTTAATAGGCTTGACAGACGGCAGCGATAAACCGGATTACCAACGCTCTGCCCATTTTTCTATCACCATCCGTTCGTCCTGTTCCGTCCACACTGCCCGCCTTTTACAAATTGACATCTAAAATATGGGAAAGACAATTTTGTCATATTTTTCTTTACATACAAAAACATATTTATTAATTTCAAAATACTTACACTCAAAAAAAAAATTACTCAGAATATGGAAAAATGGGAATGATTCGGCGCTAAAGACATATTTCCATATTTTGATGTACAATTTTCTTTAAAACGTGGTTTTTATTCCTTGATTTGAAGAAAATCGTACATCAAAATATGGAAATATGTCTTTAGCGCCGAATCATTCCCACTTTTCCATAATCTGAGTAAGTTGTTTTTTCAGTGTACATACATACATACATTGATAAATTACACTGTGGAACAAATTTAGGTCAACAAAAGTTAACTCGGTTCTGAAAGTTGGGGGTGAAAATAGAGGCTAAATTAGAAGACCCGTATCGCGGCGTTTGCTTAGGTTAGTTCGAATTTGTTTTTAATCGACCTTTGAACTTTGCAGGCAAATGCCGATTTTCAGCATATTGTTTGTATGGTTTTTTTGCTATAACTCGTCGACTAATTGAGATTTTTGCATTGCCCGACTTGACTGTATTTACATGATCGCCTATAACTTTTCCATTTTACCATGGATTTTCTTCGTTGATAGCTTATTTTTTTGCTAATAGAATGTAGCTTCACGCGGGAGTAAAACCGAAGGTGAAAATTTTGGTTTTAAACATATTGCCTGACAAAGTCAATTTTTTCTTTAAAAAATCGAAAAAATTCAAATTGAATTATCAATATTTCAGAAACTATAAGAGGTAGAGAAAAATGTTATAGACCCCTTGTATAGGAAATCTAATTTTCTTTCGTTTGCTGTCACTCCAACAAAAAAATCTTAATTAGTCGACGAGTTATAGCAAAAAAACCATACAAACAATATGCTGAAAATCGGCATTTGCCTGCAAAGTTCAAAGGTCGATTAAAAACAAATTCGAACTAACCTAAGCAAACGCCGCGATACGGGTCTTCTAATTTAGCCTCTATTTTCACCCCCAACTTTCAGAACCGAGTTAACTTTTGTTGACCTGAATTTGTTCCACAGTGTTATTCCCATATTACTTGTTCGCTCTTGACTTCTGATTGTTGCGTTTACTTGTGATTATTCTTTTTTTTCACTTTCCATTCACAATAGAAATTTTTCGACAGAGTTGCCACAACAAAACTCTATAATCCGCTAAAATTTTGAGGACTAACTTAAAAGATAGTCCGGATTACCTGCAGTTAATTTTCAAGTTAACTCTGAATTAACTAGATAGTCCGGATTATCGCTGCCGTGTGTCAATGCTATAAGATTACATAATACCTACATGTGATTGTATTTAAAGCTGTTGAATATTTGATGTATTGTGGAACGAATTCCCGTCATCCCTTGTCAAGTTTGATTTGTTTATAAACCGGTTTTCGGCGTTGTGACATCTTCAGTATCCTTTTTCGTTCTCTGTTGACCATTTCTTGAGTCGTCCTGTATAGATATATGTATGTACATACATACATACACTCAGGAAAAAAAAATTATAAAAACATATGAAAACGTGCTTAGAATGGGCAAAAATGTATTTAAAAGTGATGTAAATACCAACATTTTTATTTCAAAAGTGTTTACTGTAAAATTTTTAAATCAATAAAAAACATTTTAAATTTCAAAATGTTTACTTTTATTTTATAGCATGTTCATGCTGAGCCTGCGTTTTGCGTTTCGGAGGCATTTTTGCGTTTAGTCAAAAACGCAACATTAAATGTTACATTTCTCCATACAAATGCCACCACCAAAATGCAATTTAACGCAACTATTTTTTTGCGTTTTGAATGCTAACGCAGAAAGCAACCCTGAAATCTTCGAAAAAATTTGCCATTCGAATGGAAAATAGTGGCAACACTCTGGCAATACAAGAACGAAATACCTACAAGATTACGCATATAGAGCAGCATGAGCATGGGCACACGAGCTCCATGATGACGTCACTCTACATGTAATGAACGAAAGTAAACAAAACAGAGATCAAAATTAATACCAAAGCGTTTGGTACGTTTGGTTTGCAAAATTAGTGTATTATATTATTACATATTTTGCAAAGTCCTGTTCTATTTTTTCAATTAGACAAAACAAAAAAATAAACCTCAACACCTGATTGCGTAATCTGGGATATTAGCTCCGTTTGTTTCGAACTTCTCAAATGCGCATTTACAAAACGCGGCAGCATGAACACTTTTCGAAAAGCCATCTTCGAAAATGCAAAATGTTGCGTTTCAAATCCAGCATGAACATAGTATTAAGCACTATGAGAAAAAAAACGCTGCAGTGTTCTCTATATCATTTTCTCTTCCGGATTCGAAATTGTATCCAACGGCATTCTCTCAACCCGAGTCCCAACTACAAAAATATAGCCTCCGCTTGTTCTCCTCTTCTTTTCTACTTCGCATTAACTGTTTGCTATCTTTATTTCTTATTCTCCTTTTTCTTTATTTTATATTCTCCTCCGTATTCGAACTATGACATCAACCTGATATCAATCCAACGCCATCACATAGTGGAACATTAAACATTGTATTGAATTGTAGCAACCTATTTATACTTCCCTTTTCCTAGAAAAGAATCCATGAATTATATGAATCACTGTATAAACAAAATTAAAAAAATCGATTCTCATTATTGTTTTTGTTGGATTTCTCACAAAAAAATATTTTCTCACAAAAAAATTTTGAACAAAACGCGAGTTTTTGAATCAACATTTATTTTCATTTTTAATTTAAGTATGTTTCTTTTTAAATAGAAAATGCATTTTTACCTCATAAATTTCATTCTTAATACAAAACTTTCATTTTTAATTTAAAAATTTTCATTGTTAAAACACGTGCATTATGAGATTTTAAAATGCTGTTTTTGCCTGAGTGTACATACATATGTATATGTACATACGTAATTTCTATATGCATTCAAATTCCCATTTCCATAGCCACTTGTTTAGCTTGTGTCTGACTAAAAAACAAAGTGCATTCATTACAACGGCTGCAAGTGTTGCTGTTGTTGCCCCTAAAAACACCCGCTACATTTCGCGCCGCCGCTTTCTCCTGTTGCCGCCACTGCCTGCCACCCAATGACTTCCATCAATCTACACGAATACATATGTACATATGTATGTACACATTTCCATAAACTGCTGCATCTCCAGTTCAGTTTAGCTTAGCCACACTTGCCTCCGCCTCGGCCTCGGCCTCGGCTGCTTGTGCGAGCATGTTTTCCATGCAATTATGCTTTCCATTTGTATGTTTGCTTGTATGTGTTGCTGTTGCTTATACGCGAAGATTTCCCATCCGCATCGACTTCTGCATCAAATTTGCGCTCCATGCAACAGCGACAGCTCAAGTGCTGTTTGTGGCCGCACGACAGACGCGACGCCGCTGCACTCTTCCTGGCCGCTCCAGCGTACGTTGGATCATTGTCTTGGTTTTTGTTTTTGTTCGCAGCCGTTCCTGTTGTTCCCGTTGCAGCGGACGGGAATACTTGTACACTAGTTACTCCAAATTCAAACTTCACGATTCCCCCATTCCAGGTGTTGAACGGTCGTTGGTGAATAGGCGCCCAGTCGCTTTAGCAGCATGATTGGAGTTGTGTTGAACGTTGCTGCCTTGCCGCCGGCATATCAATGCAGCGAACATGTGTTGTACCCACTTATGTAGCTCTGCAACTCCGTGACTCGGTGGGGTTTTCTTCGTTGTTGTCGTCGTCGTCGTCAGAGGCATTGCCAGGCAGCCGGCTGGTCGGTTGGTCGACTGGTTGTTGGATTGTTTGGTTGGTCGATGGATGGATGGATGCTCTTGCTATTTTTTGCATACACATTCCCAGCACTCAATTGTCGCTGTTGCTGTCACCGTCGTCGTTGTTGTGGTTGTGGTTGTTGCTGTTGCAACTCTGTATCTTGCATCTCTATCTCTGTCTCTGATTTCCTTTGGCGTGCGACTCCATGATGCCGTCACTGTCGCCGGCTACCAAGCGCCCAAAAGTGAAAAGCAAGCACCACCGAACGAGGAGGTGGTTTCTGTGCATTTCTTTGGAGTGTTTTATGTACAATTGCATATATGTGTGTTTGTATGTGCTTGCATTCATCCACATGTGTACTCAGACGACTTCCAGTGGGCAATTTCTTCTTCATATTGCATCGACTTTTATTACAATTGCTGTTGCTGTTGGTGTTGTTGCAGTTGGGGCTGTTGGTTAACTTCAATTTGTTTTTGCTTTCTTGCTTTTCACTATTTCTCCTTATAATTTTGCATTTACTGCATTTTCCTTGTTCGTCGTCAATGTTTTTATACTCAGCTGTACTAGTACACAGAGTATTATAATTTTGATTTCATAACGGTGGATTGTAACATAATGAAATAATCGAGATAGATATGGACTTATATATATCAAAATGATCAGGGTGAAAAGAGAAATCGATTGAGCCATGTCCGTCCGTCCGTCCGTCCGTCCGTCCGTCCGTCCGTCCGTCCGTCCGTCCGTCCGTCCGTCCGTCCGTACGCAGGATAACTCGCGTAAAAATTGAGATATTTTGATGAAATTTGAAATGCAAGTTGGTATCGAGACTGGGACGGTTGGTATTGAAAATGGGCGAAATCGGACCATGACCACGCCCACTTTTCCTATATAGAAAAAATCGGAAATTTGGAATCTCAGCCACTAATATAGCTAGAGTGATAAAATTTTACCCACGTATTGAGCTCAGGCCCTTATGAAGAAATTTGATGAAGTTTTGGAAAATGGGCGGTGCCACGCCCACTTATTAAGGGGCAAACATTGAAAGTTTTATATGTCATAACTCAGAAACCGTTGAAGATATATCGATGAAATTTGGTATGCGTAATTTGCTTACTTAGACAAATGTTTTGGCGAAAAATTATCAAAATCGGTTGACGGCCACGCCCACTTTTATATATGGGAACTATAAAGGGGCCTAATAAAAACATTTTAAGCGATATCTCTGTCAAATATAAAGATCTATCACTGAAATTTTGTGGCAGGAGTCCAACTACGGACATAAAACAAAAAGTACAAAAATTTTGGAAAATGGGCGGTGCCACGCCCACTTATTAAGGGGCAAACATTGAAAGTTTTATAAGCCATAACTCAGAAACCGTTAAAGATATATCGATGAAATTTGGTACGCGTGATATACTTACTTAGCCAAATGTGTGGACGAAAGATTACTAAAATCGGTTGACGACCACGCCCACTTTTATATATGGGTATTATAAAGTGACCTAATAAAAACATTTTAAGCGATATCTCTGTCAAATATAAAGATATATCATTGAAATTTTGTGGCATGAGTTCCACAATAGACCGGAAACAAAAAATAGAAAAATTTTGGAAAATGGGCGTGGCACCGCCTCTTTTTAGACAAAGGAATATACGAGATTTCTTAGCCTATAACTCGACAAATAATTGAGATATTATGACGAAACTTGGTTTATACACTTTTATAACTTGTGCTAATAGACACGCAAAAATTTACTGAAATCGGTTTATGACGTCTACTTTTTAACAAAGATATTTCTGGAACACCCTTTGGGAATTTTTAACGTGACATCTTTGTAACTAGAAGTCAAAAAGGAATGAAATTTTGCACAAAGAATAATATTTATATGCTTAGTTGGATGGCTGATAAAAATTTTGAAAATGGGCGTGGCTACGCCCACTTTATGCAGCACTCGCTTTATATAAAGTACCTACACCGTGTTTCCATCAAACGCAAACAAACAATGAAAGCATACAGCTGAGTATCTAATGTTCGATTCCACTCGAACTTAGGCTTCCTTACTTGTTTTTTGTATTTTTGTGGTTTTCTATTTTATTTTACTGCTTCTCCTTTGTCCTCCTACTTTTCTTTTTCATTTTGGGATTTTTGCCTTTTGCTGATTTTTGGTTTTGTTCCGATTCGAATCGAGTTGAGTTGAGTTGAGTCGTTCGATTTAATTGCGTTCGGTTTTTTTGCAGTTTTCCTTTTTAATTGTTGACTCACTTGCTGGCATTGCATTTTGCTGTGCTGTTTTATCGCTGCGCTGATAGTCTGTGAGTCGTGAGGTAAACCTATGTAGGTACATAGTCATGTATGTATATAAGGGCAGATATCGGCACGTATACATAGTACGTAAATGTACACATTTAAATACAAATGCTTTATTTTAAGCGAAATTCGTTAATAGCATTGACAGACGACAGCGATAATCCCGATTA
This sequence comes from Urophora cardui, assembly GCA_960531455.1. Lineage (NCBI taxonomy): Eukaryota > Metazoa > Arthropoda > Insecta > Diptera > Tephritidae > Urophora > Urophora cardui. The sequence goes on from OY482670.1 coordinate 2,910,524, forward strand.
CCACAACACTTAATTCGATTAAAATTGTACCCTGACAGACGGCAAGTATTGCGGATTAACAAAACAGCTGAAGGAAGGTAGGCGCAGCGGCGAATTCAAAAGCTTCTTGTTTTATTTCCAAAGGTAGGGTAATGTCAAAATCAAAACGAGATCACATCATGGTCAATAGGAATGGGCGAGTCCCAAACGAATTCAGATTTCAACCAAGGCGAAATATCATTTTGACATTACACTCTACCAATTACAATAACAAATTACATTCAAAATTTCTGAATTCACCTATGCGCCTACCTTCCTAGATCTGCCTTGGGTTCTTCTTTTTCTTCCCTTTCATTCACAATAGAAATTTTTCACCAGGGATGTCATTACAAAATGCTCTAATCCGCTAAAATTTTGAGGACTAACTCAAGAGATATTCCGGATTACTTCCAGTTAATTCTCAAGTTAAGTCCGAATTAGCTAGATATTCCGGATTATCGCTGCCGTCTGTCAGTGCTATAAGGTTTGATTTGGATTTTATTTTTTAAGTCAAAAAAAAAGTTATCGGTTGAAAACAACCATTCGATATTATCTATTGTATTGTTTTTCTATTGCGTTCGGAGTCAACGACAGCCACCTAGTTGGCCACCAAATGCAATAATTCGCCGGCTTCATAATTTTTTATGCAGTCACCGGTTCCACCAATTGTAATATTTCTCTGATTGCATCGTTTTTGTTGCATTCCCCAGTTCCACCAATTATGAGCACTTCCACCGATTGCGACAATTCACCATTTTCGTTTTTTTTTTTTGCATTCACCGGTAACACCAATTCTGAGCACTTCCACCAATTGCCATATTTCACCGACTTCATCGATTTAGTTGCTTTCAACGGTTCCGCCTATTATGAGCACTTCCACCGATTGCGATAATTTACCGGTTAGATCGTTTTTGTTGCATTCACTGTTTCCACCAAGTAGGAGCACTTCACCAATTGCGATAATTCACCATTTTCATCGCTTTCGTTCATTCACCGTTTCCAGCAATTCTGAGGACTTTCACTGATTGCGATAATTCAGCGGTTTCATCGTTTTTTTTTTTTTTGCAGTCATCGGTTCCATAAATTATGAGCCCTCCCACCGAATTCGATAATTCACCGATTTCATCGATTTTACATTCACCAGTTCCACCAATTGGGATAGTTGACCATTTTTTTTAATTTGGTTTTTTTTTGGTGTAGTGAATCCATTACCGTTCGTATTCGTCATACATATTAAAATTCGATATTCGGTTTCAAAATTCGGTTTTTAATTTGATATTCGGTATTACTTTTCTTAATTAATATTCAGTTTTCGGTATTGTTATTCGTTATTAATATTCGGCACTCGGTGTTCATATATGATTCCGTACCACGGTTCAAGAGTTGTAAGCGTTTAAATGAACAGATTTTCATATTACAGTTTCATATAAAAAATTACTAATTTTTTCCCTATTGCGATCCATTTTTTTTTACTTCTGAATATTATAGGTAGTAAAATTTTGCACATGCGGCTAATTTTTTTTTATGGAAAGGAGGCGGAGAACACAATTTTTGCGACCATCTTACAAGAAATTTCATAAGAATTTAACTTAAAAAATTGTTTTATTTTTTTTTAAACATATGATAACAAAAAACTTTTAAAAACAAATAAAATGCTGGTTTAATTGTGAAAATCGGTTAGGTAGATCGTCTGCAATCGCGTTTTGAAAAAAAAGGTCAAAAAAATTTAGTTGCTTATATATAACAAAAAAAAAATTTTGTCGCCAAAAACAACATCAGGTGTTTATTGGTGTCACAAAGAGCTTTCCAAAAACCCGACTGCCGACCAAAACGGAAATATTTTATGTTTTGGGTGGCCCGTTTCAGAAATTCTTACCCTATTTTGATTAAAAATTACAGAATCATTCGTAGAGCTTAAACATTTTTGAATTAAGTAAAAAGTGGTTTTGTTTGAGCGACCAATTGAATGCAACGATCTTCTAGTAACTGTCTCGCTGCTTTGCTTACTCGGCTACTCGCTAAAGTGTTTAAATTTAACGAGCACTCGGTGGAGTTGCCGTCCGTCTCACCACTTTTTTCTTCACTTGCTTGCAAGCAATTCTAACCCAGAAGTTAGTACAATAATTAAGTAGCGAGAAATGGAGTAGGTAAGCTCCCATATACATGGGTATGTACTTAAAAATGTTCCTTCGCTGATTTGAGACCATTTTGCTTGAAACTAAACGTGACATTTTGTCGAAATATTCGCCAAAAAGAATTAAATGCCTTGAAAATGGTAGAGGAGTGGGTAGGTATGTTGCAGCTGTACAAATATACGGTACGATGCGGTACATACTCGTACATTCCGGCTACGTAGAGCTACTAACAAACTAAAATAAAATTTATACCTAATATAAATTATAAAAAAAGCATTCGAACATACATATGTGTGTACATACATTTGTATACTCATAGAATGATGCTGCACACGACAAAGTGAAGGCAAATTAAAAAGAACTAAAGCAAATTGCGAAAAACACTCGGAAATCGATTTGCAACGATTGAATGTGACGGACGGACGGATGGACGGCTGAACGAATATGCGAAAAGACACATACACAAATATGCTGTGAGCGAGCGAAATCTAATTGGCTTTAATTCAAATTGAGTTATAGGAATTTTATGTGATTATAAATATACATTCAATACATATTATTCATATACATATGTACCTATGTATGTAGGTATGTATTTTAAAAAAGTTCGCATACAAACATATGTACATATGTACATATCGACGCTTCCAAACAATACTGTACTAAGTCGACTTAGTACATTTTCCCGTTTTTGGCGTTTTCAAATATTACGTGTCTTAATTTAGATGCTGTCTAATTTTGGTATCAATCGGACAATCCAATCAAAAGTGTACATATAATACAACTCGAGATTTTTACAGAATAAAAACTTTGAGAGCTTGCCAAAAAAAAAGCCACGTAGCAAATTTTTTTATTTTTTCTTACGGTTTTATATAAAGCGTACCGTAACTTTGATATTGTCGATTTTTGGTGTTGATCGTTGAATCCAAACAGAAGTTACAAGTGCAAATATACTTAGGATTCAACTGAAGTTTCATATCGAGTTTAAACTTTGAGAGCTTCTCCTGCAAAACACAATTTTCAGACTTAGTACAGTTTTGTTTGGAAACGTCGATATGTGCATGCTTTGGTTGCGCTTTTTGGCGTGTTCTGTCTTGCATGGTTCTCGTCTTCGATTTAGTTATTTTTATTTGTTTTCCATCGCCAAATCGAAAACTTGGCAAATCAATTCATCACAATTTCTTTTTATGATTCATAAGTTTATGATGCACGAACACGAAAATCATAGTTTAAAAGAATGTACATATGTAATTAAAATCGAAGATCGATTCCAGACCGAAATTTTTCCCAGCCGAATTCGATAGAGCTCAACTGCGTTGAAACACGCTGAGAATTGATCTATTAACCGGAACAGTGCGATCAGTTTGGCCCTGAGTAAGATAGTTATGGGCGAGTTCAAAATGTGTTTTAGCGATTGCTTCGATTGTCGGCTATTCGCAAATTAAAATTATCGACAGTATTCGAGATGTTTGAACAATCGGGACAGTCATCGAATAAAACATCTCAGTCGCACTACATAGAGTAAGGGAATTGAAAAGTTGAAATATATTAATCAAAGTTAATGATTACTGCGAAAATATTGCATTTATACACATTAGGGTGGCCCTTATAAACAAATTAGCGATTTTCTTCGGTCTCACCGCCTACATCGGTAACAACACAGCCAAGGATATCACATACATATATGTACATACATAAGTTTCAAAGTTCATATAATCAAACATGACCGTGGTGCGACACCCCTCTACCATCTCCGATAGGGTCAACATTTATATGTATACGGTATATTATCGCCGCTGTGGTGCAGTGGGTAGAGTGCTCGCCTGCTGTGCCAGAGGTCTCGGGTTCAAACCACGGTCCGAGCCAAACACCAAAAAAAAAACAATTTTTCTAATTAGTAAAAATCCAATTATTGGGTTTTCTAAGAGCAGCGGTCACCTCTCGGCAGTGGGCGGCATACCCTCCGAGAGTATTTCTGCCATGAAAAAGCTTCTCACAAAAAATGCATTCGCCGTTCGGAGCCGGCATAAAACTGTAGGTCCACCCAATTAGTAGGAAAAACAAAAAAGGAGCACACCTCGAATTGGGAGAGAAGCTCGGCCATAAAACTCGTTAGAGTTATAATAGCGCCATTGTATATATATATATATATTATCATCGACTAGGGGTAAGATTGAAGAAATATGATATAAAATTTGTCTCCATACATTTGGGGACCACCCTAATGTACATACATACATATTATTTTAATTTCTGTAATAAAAATATTTGAATAATAAATCTTAAAGAAAGAACGAACGACTGACTAAACGAGCGAGCGAGCGATTTCAATTAACCGAGCGAGGCATGAGCGAGCCATTAGCGATTCGCTTGGCAATTTGCGTTATGCGAATTAAAAGTTTTATATGCAATTTGTATTGTTGCTGGTCTTGTTGTTTCTGAGTTCTGGATTTGTTGTTTTTGCATTCTGGATTGAGTGTTTGCGTTATTTATGGTTTTGCATTAAACTTTGGTTTTTTTTTCTTTCGTTTTTAGTTGTTTCCATTGCTGATTGCATTTTTAATTAAAAGAGCGTGGGAATTTTTTGCCAGCTAAACCCATATGTAAATCCTATCAGTTTTATAATTCTTGTTGCTTTTTTCTTAAATCCAATTTCATATATGTACATACATACATACATACAGAGCTGGGCGATAAGGATTACGATTACAAGATGATTACGATTACAGTAATCGTAATCTTAGAAATTTTGAAATTACGATTACTGTAATCGTAATCTACGTTACAAAAATTACGATTACTGTAATCGTAATCGTAAAAAACTTGAAATTACGATTACTGTAATCGTAATCGTCGTTACAAAAATTACGATTACTGTAATCGTAATCGTAAGAAACTTGAAATTACGATTACTGTTCTCGTTTTCAGTGATATTCTTACCCAACATCGTTTTCCAAGAAATAATAATAATTTTTACATACATCCATACATTTGTGTTTATTTCTCACACATTAAGTAAACAATTAAAACTGGGATGTGTATTAAGAAGAGAGAAAATTCGCGGAAATAATAAAGATACAAAATTAAGACTGCTGTTTGGATAATTTACATTCAATAATATTCAATATTAGCCTTAAGCAGAACTAATTTTTCAAAAGAAACATCGGAGAGTGCATGGCGTCGAGGACTGTTTATAATGCCCTCCAACGAAAATAGCCTTTCCACAGGTGCTGACGATGTAAGCGGGGTGCTGAATCATAAAGATGCTTTCTTTATCAGAGGATATCTTTTAAAACATCCATGGCTACTATCAGCATCGTTCAAATATTTAAAAAATTCTTCTCCTATAATGTTTGAGCCACTACCAGGAAGCACTTCAGGTAAATCAGTGTTTTCTAAAGGTATATTGAATTTTAAATAAAATATATATTAAGTTGTTATATAGATATGTAGTTAGGTATTTACCGCCGAAGTCAAAAAAATCTTCATCTAATATTGGCTTTTCATAGTTATGGTCATTTACATCTTCAAAAGTTGCAGTGGAGTTTTATTACTTTTTAATTTTGTTATGAGATAAACCTAAGTAATTTGTTGGGGTAAGTGGAAAAAAATTCAACAACTATTTACAGCGAAGGTTGAGTGTATAGCTATTTCACGAAAAACCATTTTCGATCATCAGCACTCTTTTCGGAAGTGGATGCACCGGGGATTGAACCCGAGTCCATTCCAACTTCAGCCGCAATATGACCCAACGGATAAACACACTCGGCCATTGAGACTCTGTGCAAGCTGTTGGATTTTCCCCACTTTTGCCTTTTTCATTTTCAACATTAACGTTAGTGTGTATATGCTTTTTGCATATATTCTCCACAAACGTGCTGAATTTTTGTTGTAGGCAGTTCGCAATGAACATTGTTGTTGGTATTTATTTAATGTATATACCAAACAACGTTAACAATTTTACTTGAAAGAGTTTTTAGTGCTTAGCACGAAATTTTTATTTTTAATTATAATTCAATTTTTAATTGTTGGGGTAAGTGGAAAAAAATTCAACAACTATTTACAGCGAAGGTTGAGTGTATAGCTATTTCACGAAAAACCATTTTCGATCATCAGCACTCTTTTCGGAAGTGGATGCACCGGGGATTGAACCCGAGTCCATTCCAACTTCAGCCGCAATTTGACCCAACGGATAAACACACTCGGCCATTGAGACTCTGTGCAAGCTGTTGGATTTTCCCCACTTTTGCCTTTTTCATTTTCAACATTAACGTTAGTGTGTATATGCTTTTTGCATATATTCTCCACAAACGTGCTGAATTTTTGTTGTAGGCAGTTCGCAATGAACATTGTTGTTGGTATTTATTTAATGTATATACCAAACAACGTTAACAATTTTATTTTTTATTTTTTAGAAACTAGAAAAAAACTTTTTTTAAGCATGGATGTAACTACAGCTGTTTCACCTTAGATCCCTCTAAGACTCATCAGGTTACTTTTGCTTCTGCCAAGACTCGAACTTGCGCACCTTGCAGTACAATAACTACAGTTCTAACCGCTGAGCTATTGCCTGCCTTCGACATCTGATAGAAAATTTGTTGCTAGTTTCTTTCCTACTATAATTCGTTTCTAACTTATGCACATACATATGTACATATTTACATATTATTGTATGATTAAACATAAGTAGCGAATAAAGTGTAGGGATGTTCAAATGAACTTAATTTTTTATTTTAATTTATTTAATTTAACGAGCACAGGCCCAGGTTATATTTTATTTTTTATTTTTTAGAAACTAGAAAAAAACTTTTTTTAAGCATGGATGTAACTACAGCTGTTTCACCTTAGATCCCTCTAAGACTCATCAGGTTACTTTTGCTTCTGCCAAGACTCGAACTTGCGCACCTTGCAGTACAATAACTACAGTTCTAACCGCTGAGCTATTGCCTGCCTTCGACATCTGATAGAAAATTTGTTGCTAGTTTCTTTCCTACTATAATTCGTTTCTAACTTATGCACATACATATGTACATATTTACATATTATTGTATGATTAAACATAAGTAGCGAATAAAGTGTAGGGATGTTCAAATGAACTTAATTTTTTATTTTAATTTATTTAATTTAACGAGCACAGGCCCAGGTTATATTTTATTTTTTATTTTTTAGAAACTAGAAAAAAACTTTTTTTAAGCATGGATGTAACTACAGCTGTTTCACCTTAGATCCCTCTAAGACTCATCAGGTTGCTTTTGCTTCTGCCAAGACTCGAACTTGCGCACCTTGCAGTACAATAACTACAGTTCTAACCGCTGAGCTATTGCCTGCCTTCGACATCTGATAGAAAATTTGTTGCTAGTTTCTTTCCTACTATAATTCGTTTCTAACTTATGTACATACATATGTACATATTTACATATTATTGTATGATTAAACATAAGTAGCGAATAAAGTGTAGGGATGTTCAAATGAACTTAATTTTTTATTTTAATTTATTTAATTTAACGAGCACAGGCCCAGGTTATATTTTATTTTTTATTTTTTAGAAACTAGAAAAAAACTTTTTTTAAGCATGGATGTAACTACAGCTGTTTCACCTTAGATCCCTCTAAGACTCATCAGGTTACTTTTGCTTCTGCCAAGACTCGAACTTGCGCACCTTGCAGTACAATAACTACAGTTCTAACCGCTGAGCTATTGCCTGCCTTCGACATCTGATAGAAAATTTGTTGCTAGTTTCTTTCCTACTATAATTCGTTTCTAACTTATGCACATACATATGTACATATTTACATATTATTGTATGATTAAACATAAGTAGCGAATAAAGTGTAGGGATGTTCAAATGAACTTAATTTTTTATTTTAATTTATTTAATTTAACGAGCACAGGCCCAGGTTATATTTTATTTTTTATTTTTTAGAAACTAGAAAAAAACTTTTTTTAAGCATGGATGTAACTACAGCTGTTTCACCTTAGATCCCTCTAAGACTCATCAGGTTACTTTTGCTTCTGCCAAGACTCGAACTTGCGCACCTTGCAGTACAATAACTACAGTTCTAACCGCTGAGCTATTGCCTGCCTTCGACATCTGATAGAAAATTTGTTGCTAGTTTCTTTCCTACTATAATTCGTTTCTAACTTATGCACATACATATGTACATATTTACATATTATTGTATGATTAAACATAAGTAGCGAATAAAGTGTAGGGATGTTCAAATGAACTTAATTTTTTATTTTAATTTATTTAATTTAACGAGCACAGGCCCAGGTTATATTTTATTTTTTATTTTTTAGAAACTAGAAAAAAACTTTTTTTAAGCATGGATGTAACTACAGCTGTTTCACCTTAGATCCCTCTAAGACTCATTGCGGCTGAAGTTGGAATGGACTCGGGTTCAATCCCCGGTGCATCCACTTCCGAAAAGAGTGCTGATGATCGAAAATGGTTTTTCGTGAAATAGCTATACACTTAACCTTCGCTGTAAATAGTTGTTGAATTTTTTTCCACTTACCCCAACAATTAAAAATTGAATTAAAATTAAAAATAAAAATTTCGTGCTAAGCACTAAAAACTCTTCTAAGTAATTTGTTTAGTTAAATCTAGCAATTGTAATACATATTTTTTATACATGCAAAATCGACATTTTACGAAGAAAATTAGTGTGAGCTACACCTCGATTTTTATGCATGAGGCCATTGTCTCCAGCCCACTAAAAGCTGCTATCTCAACCGCAAATATTTCAAAATGTATATAATATGTGTGAAATTGCAAGCTTTACATAATTATTTGTAGTTTTTAGCACTTCTTTCAGAGCCAAGCACATTTTTCTCCCTACACCTTTAAGTATCAAAAAGCAATTTTAATATTTTTTTACATGTAATTCTTAAATTTTGTAATTTAAGATTACAGAAAATAAGGATTACTGTAATCGTAATCGTCAAAAACTTGAAATTACAATTACTGTAATCGTAATCGTCGTTACAAAAATAAGGATTACTGTAATCGTAATCGTCAAAAACTTGAAATTACAATTACTGTAATCGTAATCGTCGTTACAAAAATTGCGATTACTGTAATCGTAATCGTCAAAAACTTGAAATTACAATTACTGTAATCGTAATCGTCGTTACAAAAATTACAATTACTGTAATCGTAATCGTAAAAAACTTGAAATTACGATTAATGTAATCGTAATCCTATGTGTAATCGATTGCACATGTAATCCTTATCGCCCAGCTCTGCATACATATATATGTACATGCATATATACATATGTATGTACGTATGTACATAAGACATGTTTTCTAAGGAACGATTTGATTAATTGTTTCGTTTTTTTGTGCCGGAAACAATTTCTTAGTTTCGACAATTTCGTTTGTGACAAGTTATGGTTGCCAGAAAAGGTTGGCGATAATTTACATACATACGAGTATGTATGTAGGTACGTCTGTACAGATAAAGGTTTTACTGGCCTTCAGCCCATCTCCTTACTGCTATAACGGGTAGTCGAAGTACAGATATTCAAAATTGATTTTTAATTCGTTGACATTGCACATCAACTATCGATTTTGCATCAAAAGGAAAGCCTTTTTTATATTCTTAGTAGTTGATCTCTTGGCGAAGAACTAATTGGCACTTAACTTTACTCTAACCGAATATCGAATAAAGTTCATGGATATTATCTACACTCGAAATGGGTTCCAAAAAGGGCAGGCTCACGAATTCATACCGTAGGGAAACAACTTTAGATATCGAAGATCTAATTTCATTTCTGTAGAATGACCTAAATAGTTATCGAATCGTATAACAATCGTCTGCACATTCATTAGAGAAGGTGAGACTTGAAAAGCGTGATTCGTTTTCCAAACCAAATAGGGAACAGACATATGAAATGCCACCACTACTTAACAACCAGAGTGATGCTTGAAATTAGAAAACACGATGAAAGAAACTTGTCAGTCCTCATCTAAAAAAAAAATGTGTCGCCCTAGTGCATTTGCATGTTTTTAATTAATTTTTTTTATTAAATTAGTGCAGTTGCTGGGCTGCTCTGCTATTCAAAGCAAATGTGAATATTCCTTTATAAACTTCCCGACCGACTTCCTTGGCTTTATCAAGCCTATCGGGGTTAATAATACATATTTAAGCTATTGTGGCAAAGTATCACTTCGCCAGCGCAATAAAATAAGGGACAAAACATCAATTTAAAAAGAAAAAACGCCAAACTCCCTTAAAATTGATTGCCTATGCATTTCGAATTGTCCCCCGAAGCGTCCACGTTCACAAATATGTGTGTAATTACCCTGTAGGAAATTTAATTAATTTTAAATTACTTTATAAACTACTTTATTTTCAATAACAACTAATTGAAAATGTGACTTTTTCCTTTGCAATGAACTGACTTTTTTAACACGGCGATGTCATAGCAAGCAGTCAATTGCCCTATCCTGCATTTGTTTTCAACTACTTTACTAGTAGTTTAAAATAAATAACTTTATCTTGAGTTTCTTTTCAACTACTTTATTTGTAGTTTAATATAAATAACTTAATCCTGCATTTGATGTCGAAATTCAAGAAATGGTAAAAATGCGAAACAAATTTTCCTCAAATTTCGCAAATCGTTCTCAAGTTGATAAACAATATTTGAGAAACAATTGAATTTATGTTAATTTTCAAATGATAAATATGAAACAATATTTTCTCCGTTTGAGAATTTCGTTTTCAGTGTTTAATGGGAAGTGAAGCTGAAAAACGGTAACCAAAAAATGGAAAAAACAATCCTGGCATACTTAGATCTGAAAACATGTGTTTACATATAAATATGTACATATACAAGAAACTGTCCCGCGCTGCATTTGTTTAAAGCTACTTTAAAATTAGTTGAATATAAATCACTTTTTAATATATTTATTTTTGCAACTAACTTTTTTTTTCCGTGAGGGTATTTATGCAAAAGCTTTGCGAAATCGAGTAACTAAAAGCGCAACAGCTGCGCGTAGTTAAAGTGACTAACCAGCCAACCAACCAACCCAAGCGACCAAAAGCGAAATACATTTACTTACTCGTCGTGTCGGAGTTGAAATGATAAAGTTGCTGCAATATTGAGTCGACGCATCGTAGTTGTTGTTGGTGTTGTATGCCACACAAAGCAAATGCAGCTGCGAATAGCAACAGTAAGCGCAACAGTGGAGCGGAGATGCGGCGGTGCGGAGGAGCAGAGTAATCAAGTCGCAGTCAACGCAATGCTGACGAGGAGCGACTGTTTTCACAGAGTTGCCACATACACAAAATTTAATCTCAAAACAAATTTAAAGGAATGCCGAAATGCAAACATAACATTTAGTTCGCGTTTAATGAATATTTGAATAAAGTGAAGCAAAGAAATGAAGCATTAAGAATACCTGCAAAATGCGGCCCTAAATTATTTCATTTTGTATTTTATTTAGAAGGAAATCCCTACAAGTTTTTTTTTTCAACTTTTTATTTATTAATTTTTTTTTTATTTCACTTTACTTTAATTTATTTTATTTCATTTTATTTTATTTTACTTTTTTAATTTAATTTATTTTATATTTTTTATTTTATTTTACCTTATTTTAAATTTAATTTAATTTTATTTTATTTTATTTTTTTTGTTTTAGTTTATTTTGTTTTATTTTATTTTATTTTTATTTTAATTTATTTTTATTTTATTTTAATTTATTTTTATTTTATTTTATTTTAGTTTATTTTATTTTAGTTTATTTTATTTTACTTTTTTTAATTTAATTTAATTTTCTTTTTTATTTTATTTTGTTTTATTTTCTTTTCTTTTTTTATGTTATTTTGTTTTATTTTCTTTTCTGATTTTACTTTATTTTATTTTATTTTATTGTATTTTATTTTATTTTATTTTATTTTATTTTATTTTATTTTATTTTCTTTTCTCTTCTTTTCTTTTCTTTTCTTTTCCTTTCTTTTCTTTTCTTTTCTTTTCTTTTCTCTTCTTTTCTTTTCTTTTCTTTACTTTTTTTCTTTTTTTATGTTATTTTATGTTATTTTATTTTATTTTATTTTTTTATTTTATTTTATTTTATTTGATTTTTTTTATTTCATTTTATTTTATTTAGTTATTTTTTTATTTTAAGTATTTTTCCCCCATCTGGCAACGCTCTGTGCTGCTGCTGCTCTGTTCTTTATCATCATTTATGCAGTTTTGGTTGTACACGAAGCGCAAATATTCACCCACACACACACAGCCACGCATATCTACACTTTTGCTTCTGTCCAGCTGTCGTCTAATAAAAACAACAACGACAACAAAAGTTGATATGCGCTAGTATTCGGCAGCTATGCGAGCGAGGACAGTGCAACGACCTGTGAAGACACACACACACAGAAATAACAACACCAACAACAATAGCTGCAATGCCTGTGACACCATCGCCAACGTTACACAACCATGCAACAACAACAGCAACAACATGACCAAATAAGAGCAATATGTGCGACAAAAGCAATAACAACAGCAACAGTAGGTACCTATTGTCTACGACACCGTTGCCACTATGGAATATTTTTGTTGTTGTTATTGTCCTCGTCATCATCACCGTCACCATCATCATCGATCGCTGCTTGGCTTTTAGTTCGCACCACCGACAGACCGACATACGGACGCGTCGCCATCCTTTGGTCATTTGTGCCATCTGGTCGCTGGTCACAGGGATGTTCCGCCGAACATGACAACAACGACAACAACAATAGTATTGAACTATTTTACATAAGCATTAGGTTAAAAAATTAACCAAAAGCTGATAATTCTTGGATCTACATACATGTACAGTGGTGTGTACAAAAATGGCAGCAAAATGCTGAAAATATCCTAAAAAGAGTTTTTCTAAACAAAGATCCGTTTTTTTCTAAGATCTTCTTTTATTAATTTCTTCTACACCGCTTGCCTTACCAGTAATAGAATTTACTACATACATACATACATATGTATGTAAGCCTTAAGCCGATTCCACATAAAACTTTTTTCGCTTTGCGTTAAGCCATTTTCTCTGTCAAACAACGCAAAACTGAAAAACTATGCAACAATGAACGTTGTAACATCACTCAAAAAATATTTATTTTCTGAAAAATTTGTTATTCTCCTTTTTATTAACAAAAAAGTAAATAAGAAAATAAAAATCTATTATTTTATATTCTAATTGTGTGAAATTTAAATTTGTTTATTTACATTTTAAGTAAAGAGAAACTGAAAAAATATTTCAACGCGCCTAAACCTTGCTTTTCACTCAATTTTATTAAATTTTTTTAAATTTCGTAAAATATTGATAATTTTCTTTCGGTTGTATCCTCAATCCAGCATAAAATACGTGTGTATATAACAAGTGCCACTTACGTTTCCATGCTAAAGCGCCTAAAAGTATGCAACAAAAAGTGAATGCCTTATTTGAAGCTAAAATAAGTGAAAACTGCAAGGGAAATTCGCAGAGTTGTTTTTATTAATGAAAAAAGCACGAAAAAATGTACCAATTAAATAAATACGTCAAGTGGACGAACAAATGGAGCGAAGGGGTGAAACGATGCAACAAAAACGGGCACAGCAACAAAGCGAGGGCTGGGAAACTAAGAAAAAAATTGACTCCCTTTTAAATGCACTACAGAGGGGCGAGTGTTGCCATGCGAATGAAATGAAACTAAATAAAGCGAAATGAAATGGAAAATAACAACAACGAATGGCAAAACAGGCAACAAAAAAGGGTTAAAGCCATTTAGTTGCCTTTTGAGAGGGGGTGCAAGGAAAGGGGTTGGCACATTTTGCGCTCTCATGTGTGTATGGGCGAGTAAGTGAAGCAATAAATTCTGCATTTTTTAAATGGAAATTTAATGGAAAGTTTTTAAAAAATTTTGAACCGCTAAATTTATGTGTTGAGTGAAAAACTTATGTTTAAGATTTAAGAAGCATTATCTGCGCTCGCTTTAATCTATATTTTTTTGTGTGTTGACGCGTATCTACAATGGATAATTCCCAGAACGCAAGCAATAAAATGCCACAGAGTATGAACCCTGCAAAAAAGTTTGGCTTATTGTTGACAAATCAGGTATAAAAAGGAGTACGCTGGCAGCTCTGCTTCTGTTATGCACTCACTCTGTCTGCTCCTAACTCTCTAATACTTATCTAGGCCTTATTTCGCATGGTGGATAAGCCTTTGGAATAAGGTGTGCTCTCAGAGAGAGAGTACTCCTTATGGCCTGATGACATCAACACAGGAAAGTCAGCCTTATTTTAAGCCTTACGCCGTACAAATTTGCTACCCTTATAATATTCAGGCCTTATTGCGTAAGCCTTTAAATCTGCCGTTTTAATTCTTAAATAAGGCTTAGATTATTTAGTTTGTATGTACCTATGCAAGTAAAAGAAATATTTGATTTAATAGAAAATCCAGCATTCGCGCGCTGACAAAAGCGAACTTAACTGTCAATGGAATAGTTTTTTCTTGTTATTATAATAATGGGAATTTTCGTGAATTTAATCCATTTTCCTTTCATTCGTTTTTCTCCCCCTTTCTGCCATGCTTTCTTCATTCTATCGCTCGCCGTTTTGTTTTTGCTTAAAATTTTCTTGCTTCAAACTCGCTCGTCTGCTGCATCTTTAAACCCTCTAACCCCGGCGCGCCGCCACTTTCCACTCGCTGGCAACATGATTGATTAATCATCGCTCCTCAGCGCTGTCGCTTGACACACAAATCAACTTGGCCTCTTACATACATACATACAAATATGTACACCAAAAGTATGTGAGGTGAAATAGCCTAAAAGAAGACAAGCAAGCAAGCAAACAGACGCTTGCACGAAAAATGGGAACAAAAGAATTTCTCGTGTGTGCTTCATCATCATCGGTAGTGTACATACCTACCCGCCGTTGACGTCAATTGCTCCGTCAGCAGCAGTGCATTATACAAATCTTACAAAAATTTATCGAGCATCGATACACACATACATATATAGTACATATCGTCGTTTAAACTGCATAACCACCTTAGTGAAACTTTCACAACCGTCTATGCCAAAAATGAGATTTGCCAATCTTGAATTCGTGACGCCCAGCTCTATCGATCCATACCATAAATTAGATCTTTGCGAAACTCGGGAAAGTCTATATTTCCTTCTAATGGCCTTTTGAGCTCCAAAGTCGTAGAGCTGGGCGACAGTAATTAAATTTTTATATTTGACACAAATGTCGATTAGGCTGTTTGGAAAGTCTCACTTAGGCAGTTACGAGGTTTAAAAATCGATATGTAGGTACATTAGACCGTATCGCAAAAAAATTAAGTTCGCCATACGCCCCTCATTGATGTCTTTTTGGAAAACATTTCCGGAATTTTTTTTATTTTTATTAAACGGTTTTATTTAGCTCACCCCGTTTGTTTTATTTATTCTTGGGTCAAATTTAGTAATTCAAATTTCACCCTCTTCCTGTCAACCGATTAATCTGAAATTTTGTACGCATGTATAACCCCGATGACAATGCAATATTATGAAAAAAAAATTCCGATAGGTGGCGCGTGGGTCGCTATATTTACAAAAATCGCATTTATGGTCCGATTTGGCTGAAATTCGGAACATGTATTACTACCTTGAAAATAAATATTTTCTTTAAAAAAAATTCCGCTAGGTGGCGCGTGGGTCGCTATATTTACAAAAATCGCATTTATGGTCCGATTTGGCTGAAATTCGGAACATGTATTACTACCTTGAAAAGAAATATTTTCTTAAAAAAAAAATTCCGCTAGGTGGCGCGTGGGTCGCTATATTTACAAAAATCGCATTTATGGTCCGATTTGGCTGAAATTCGGAATATGTATTACTACCTTGAAAGGAAATATTTTCCTAAAAAAACTTCCGATAGGTGGCGCGTGGGTCGCTATACTTACAAAAATCGCATTTATGGTCCGATTTGGCTGAAATTCGGAACATGTATTGAAAAGAAATATTTTCTTAAAAAAAATTCCGCTAGGTGGAGCTGAGATCGGGGTAATTAAAACTGAAAATCCTAATTATGGACCGATTTGGCTGATATTTAGCATGTGCATTACCTAAATAATTTACAAATGTTTAAAAAAAAATTGGAGCCGCTAGGTGGCGCGTGAGTCGCTCTATTTAAATAAAAATAGGTAATAAAAACTAAAAACTAGAAAATAAAAATAGGTAAAAAAAACTTTTTAACTTAAACGGTTTTATGTTATACATACATTGCAATGTTTAAGATAAATGTACTAAAAACCAAAAAATAATAAAATAGATACAGTCGTGGGAATTATAAACATTTGCATAGACAAGACTAAAATAAAACCGGGGGGCACGTCAATTATCTACAAATTATCGGCTTAATGTGCGATAGAAGAATCGTTTAATTCGTCGTTAGGCAGTTGGCCCGAAGACGGTGAGGAAATTACTTACTATTTTCTTGCTCATGGAAATTCCAATAGTTATACACTCCATGTTAATAAAAGAGATGTTTCAACTAGTTTATCGTTGGACATTCACACGAGGAATCGTTTCACTGCTCGTAGTTTGTCTTTAATCGACAAAACATATGATAAAAGTACTACTCGCTCACCACTATGAAACCCTAAAACTCGCTTATAATCGAGCTTGCTAGCTTTTTTCCACATTCTAGCCCTACTTATCACACGTCCATCGTTGTCGGTTGAACAACTGCCTAATTATAGTGTAACATTACAAAACAAACATTTTAATCAACGGTTGTGGACAATTGACGTGCCCCACGGTTTTATTTTAGTCTAGTCTATGCAAATGTTTATAATTCCCACGACTGTATCTATTTTATTATTTTTTGGTTTTTAGTACATTTATCTTAAACATTGCAATGTATGTATAACATAAAACCGTTTAACTTAAAAAGTTTTTTTTACCTATTTTTTTATTTTTTTGGACGCCGCTAGATGTCGCCCAAATATATCTTTATCATGTCTTCGGTATTTGTTGTTCGATCTCTAAGTTTAATACACAAATGTCTTTAGCTTGAATAATAATAATGCAATGGCGCTATTATAACTCTGACGAGTTTTATGGCCGAGCTTCTTCCCAATTCGAGGTGTGCTCCTTTTTGTTTTTTCCTACTAACTGGGTGGACCTACAGTTTTATGCCGGCTCCGAACGGCGAATGCATTTTTTGTGAGAAGCTTTTTCATGGCAGAAATACACTCTCGGAGGGTATGCCGCCCACTGCCGAGAGGTGACCGCTGCTCTTAAAAAATCCAATAATTGGATTTTTACTAATTAGAAAATTTTTTTTTGTGTTGTGCTCGGACTGAGGTTTGAACCCGAGACCTCTGGCATAGCAGGCGAGCACTCTACCCACTGCACCACAGCGGCCTTTAGCTTGAAAGGGCGGTTTATACTATATATGTAACCCTATTAAGCCTATGAGCACCATTGGGGTCACTACCACCCATTACATAGTTTATAATGTACATTTTTTATGTCTGCGTGTTAAACGTTGTCAAAAATCTTTGATATTTTGCAAAAGAAGTAGGTATTTCGATAGCTTCATTAGAACCCGAAATGAAATACGTTCAACTTTCCGATAAATATATGTACATATCGTCGCCTGAGAAAACGAATATCCTATGTTACAAAACATAGTTTCGAGAAAATCGACTTTGAAGTTCAAATTTGAAATTCTCAAAAACTATACAACAGATTTTTCTGTTATTTGGACTAGTTGTAGCGAGTATTATATATTTTGACCTGCAATTTGCAAAAGTTGGATATCTTTAAAATTATGGGAGATAAACGACTTTTCATTCAGTATGCATTTGTCGTGGCTACACTGTCAGCTTAAAGTGAGCATTATTGATCTGACGTTCAGAAATTTTAACTCGGTATGAATACACTTTCAATTTAAAGTGGGCATTGTTGATCTGACAAATTTCAAATATACGAGTAAACAAACGTGTAAGTGGGCAAGTATGCAAAATTAGAAATGCAATTAATTTGGATCGGGACAAAAAGAATGAATTGCGGTGTTTTAAAAACTCGAATGTTGTTAATTGTGTGTGCTATGGGCATTTATCGCGTTTCAAATCACATACATACATATTTAATTCGCTTTTTAATATTTCGCTTTGATGCTGCAAACGGGCGTTTCATTGCGACGCGATATCTTCTTGAATATTGTCAGTTCGGTGTTGAGTTCTGTGGGCATGTCCATTGGCTTCTTTATTGCGGGTGCGCATGAAAATATTACGCAATGGAGTAATGCCACTACAACGGGTTCGTTTTTGTACATTGCGTTGGCGGATCTTGTTCCGGCAATGGGTGATGTGGAGAATCATGCGGCGGATGCTAATGGCAAACTGAAAGGCATATTAATACAGATTGGTGGCATGTTATTGGGTGGTTTGGGTCGGCTTTATATTAAGGAACCACGGCCCGAGAAAAATTACTTTTTCGTATTCGTATTCTACACGCAAATTATTTTAGCAAGGAATATCTCCTGAACTATAAGCGTCCGGCGGGTGCGACTTTTGTTTTTGTTTTTATCGGACCGTGGTTCCTTAATGTAAAGATGGAAATCTCAACCAAAATATTATATATTACTTGCGTTTGTTCGTGTTAAGTGAAATTTTTGTAAATTTGTTGGAGTGTGTAGTCTATTAAAATAACCCAATGTACATATTTACATATTTTTTTATTAATTTATGTAATATATATTTACATATGTTACATACATATGTGTTTATTTCAATAAATAAAAAATAAATTCTACAACAAATATTCTACGTTTTTAAATTGAAAGTGTCATTGTTAACCCATCAATAAAAGCGCGTTTACTTAACGTTCAAACAATTTCAAATTGAAATTTCAATTTTGCTTCAAATAATCTTCACTTTAAAATAACAACGATTCCTACGCTACATCAACCAATAAAACGTTGAATTAAAATTTTATTTCTTCTTTCATAATAGAATGTGTTTAAATTGTCAATGTCCTGATGCATTATCCACTCACATGATATGTAAAATTGACAATCGTTACAGTCATATTAAATATAAATGCGGTTGTTTTCATTGTAATACTTGTAAAATCGGAAAATAGCAATTATTATAGTCGATGCAATAATTTTCAAGGTAGGCTGACTATCAGGGCTGTTTTTTGTTGAGTTGACGTCGTTTTTGTTGGATATACGTCGTTTTTTCCCTCATTGTACGATTTTAACACACCCAAAAAGCAAACGGAAAATTTACCAACTAACTAAGAGATAAAGTAGCAAGAACATAATCATAGCATAAGTTTTTCACACAAATTTATTTAAGAGAAGAAGTGAATTTAGAGTAGCTAAAACCAGACTAAAACAATTTTTTTGGGTTTTAAACCGTTCTCTTTATTGAACATGATTTTAAAAATTTAGTAATCTATTATTTTATAAAAAATTAGAAATTTTTTTTGGAATTATGTATATTTGAAAAATTTTACTTTTAGGCCCGGTTTCACCAACGTGACTAAAGCTAAAACTAAGTTTTGACTTAAGTTAGCCCAGATTTGGGGCTAACTTACTTTTGGGTTTCACCAGATAGTCGAAGAAAATAGTTTTGCAACCAGCAACCCTGTCAGCTTTTTTGCCAAATACTGTTTTTTTTGGTTGCTGTATTTGCTCATTTTTTTTGTCATATTCGCTCTTTTGGTTGTTGAATTTGCTAAAGCGACTCAAATTCTTAGTTTGGTTTTAGTCAAGACAAAAGCTGACTAACTTGTGACTTAGCTTAGTTGCGTGGCGAAACTGAAAACGTAAAAAAATCGGCTTAACTAAGTTGAGACCGGCTGGTGAAAACGGGCCTTAATTAAAATTTTAATTTTCGGCCTTGGTTAACTTTTCTGTGGAAATGCCGATAAATGTACATACATACATACATACATACATAGTTTATTGGTGACAATTAATGAATTCTTGAATTGCATTGTGTTTCAAATTGTGATACTTGTAGTCTCCATTGCTACTCTTAGTAGCGCCTTTCGCAGTACCGCTAAAAGTTTTCCATCTACAACACCGAGCGCTCCTTTTGTTATAATATCCCAGCTATTCAAGTTGTCTGTAGTCAAAAACTCTACGCTATCCAAATTTATGGCAGTCGGTTTAACAGCATGTAGCTCATTGTACGCAATATAACCAGTTGAGTGTTCGATCCAACCGATCACCTGCATTGTGGTGCCCGTTCCCAAACATGTACCATCGAAGAGAGGTGCTGGTTGAACTTTTTCGTTTTGCTCAAAAGGCGAACGCGCTTTAGCAAGCGCAAAATCAACCACATAAGAACGTTTCGGATTGAGTATGACGTCAGCTGTGCGTTGTTGTCCCTCCGCAGTAGACATATACGCCGCCGCCGCCGCGCCGATTACCTTCATAATCGGCCGCCGCCGCCATAATCCGTGAAATCGGCGTATCGGCGCGGCGGCGTGCGCTGGTGCGCCATACCCGTATGGAGCGAGATGTGTACATATTTTCCTAGTTTTGCTAACTGCTAAAGTTCTTCAAAATTTAAAAAAGAGGAACCAATCGACGTGTTTTGACCAGGGACCCATTTTAACAGTTATTTTTTTTTTCGGAGGTCAAAAAAGTCCGGGCCAAAAAATGATGCTAAGTGAACACCCATGACACCAAAATGACTTCCAGGACCTTTACAGGATCAATCATGCATCCTTTTTATTTTTCTAACTTTTTGGGAAAAAGTCCTCTTATAACTGTTAAATCCGGACTTTTATTTTTTAAGTCCAAAAATAACTGTTATATCCGGACTTTTATTTTTTAAGTCCGAGAATAAAAGTTAAATCCGGACTTTTATTTTTTCCGGCCAAAATAAAAGTCCTTCTTAATAAAAAACGAACGGCTTATGCGATTGGAATAAAATTGGTACCAATCAATTCGTATTGATTTCCAGAGTCCAAAAATGTATACTTCTTCAACATTATATATTACTAATACTACGAATTTAGCATAAACAGACATACATCTATTTTCTCATATGGGGATGAATAAGTAATATTCATGTCAGGATAACTCGGAAACTAGATCCGACACAGAAAAATGGAAATGATATTCGGAATTAGGAATGAAATTTACTTTAGAAAAGTCTTATTTCGTTCCTCGTGGCCAAAGTTCTTTTTGATCAACACCAGTTGCATGCATTTTGCCACTTGGTATGCATAGTATATGAGGAAATAGTTGTGTGTGTTTTTATGCTAAATTCGTAGTATTAGTAATACATAATGTTAAAGAAGTATACATTTATGGATTCTGGAGATCAATACGAATTGATTGGTGCCAATCTTGTTCCAATCGCATAAGCTGTTCGTTTTTTATTAGAAAGGACTTTTATTCTCGGACATGGAAAATAAAAGTCCGGATTACATTTTTTTGCTATTTTAAATCAACACTTTTTGATCAACTTTGGCCACGAAGAACGAAATAAGACTTTTCTAAAGTAAATTTCATTCCTAATTCCGAATATCATTTGCATTTTTCTGTGTCGGATCTAGTTTCCGAGTTATCTTGACACGAAGATCACTTATTCATGCCCATATGAGAAAATAGATGTATGTCTGTTTATGCTAAATTCGTAGTATTAGTAATATATAATGTTAAAGAAGTATACATTTTGGATTCTGGAAATCTATACGAATCGATTGGTACCAATTTTATTCCAATCGCATAAGCCGTTCGTTTTTTATTAAGAAGGACTTTTATTTTGGCCGGAAAAAATAAAAGTCCGGATTTAACTTTTATTCTCGGACTTAAAAAATAAAAGTCCGGATATAACAGTTATTTTTGGACTTAAAAAATAAAACTCCGGATATAACTTTTTTTTTGTTTCAAATATATTAAAAAGTCCAAAAATAACTGTTTTGCAAGGACTTTTATTTTAAAAGTTATAACTGTTTGGGTCCCTGGTTTTGACCTCAGGAACACGAAGCTGAATGCGGAAATGTTTTATTTTTTGCCGGTTAAAAGTTATTAACAAAAACTTTGGCTGTTCCCTACTTTACTAGCCTCAGTCCTAAAGCTACTGGAAAATTTTAGTTCGTTGGCTTACATAATTTTTTCTCAGATACGGAACTTTTCTGGGATCTCTTCCATTTAGTCCTACTTATTGAGGTCTGTTGCTAATTGTTCTACTCAAAACTGCACCATTTCAACCCTCCTTGATATCATTAGATGCCGAAAATGATCCCAAACATGCCTCCAGAATCGAAAACTCATAGTTTGAACGTAAGAAAGTTGCTGTTTTTGAGTAGCCCTCACAGTTGTCGAACCTCAGCCCTATAGGGAATATTAAAGAAGACGATGGGGGATCAAAAATGGAAAAATAAGCAAGAGTTATGGAAAAAAAATTAAAGAAGCTTGGTACTTAATACCAGTTGCAAATTGCGCTGATTTGGTCAACCCTATGCCACGAAGAAGTAAGGAAGTTATAAAAAATAAAGGAGCTTCAACTAAACATTAGTTTAAATCTAGCTGCAGCAGTAATATTGTAGTTTATTTGAAAAAACAATCGAATTTAAAGTTTGTCCCTATTATTATTTTCAACTTAAATTATACATTTCATTATTTTTATTCATAAAAATTAAATTATTATACAAAACCCACCCCAGAGTCATTGAAGCATGTCCTCTCCGTGTAAGCATCAATATATGGTAATTATTATTTGTTCTTAAAATGAAATAAATGGAGAATTGCAAAATTTTGTCCCTATTATTTTTTCCAACACTGTATATACATATATTTATTTTAAAGTGTCTTATATATATAAATATGTACATATATGTAAATATATGTATGCATGTTTATTATCATACAAAATAAGCACATGAATTTAAATTTACCCTTACATATGGATTTGTGTATATTCTTTAATATTTATTTTCTTTATTTTATATTTTAGTTTATGTAACAATTGTTTTTTGCTGTTAATAAAAAAGTTTCAACAATTTAAGGTGGAAATTAGTTTATTTATTCCATTCAGCCAGCGCTATTAAGGTAACTAAATAAAATTAATATTTGAATAAGGATTGTGATTTGTAGATTTGGGGCAGGCGCAGGCGTCGCCGCCGCCGAAATGTTTTTGGAATAGCGCCGCCGCCGCCGGAATCACTGTCGGCGTATATGTCTACTCCGCAGGCCCATGCACTTTCGTCATTCCGGCTACCACTTCGCACTTCGAACCCAACTGCAGACAATCCTTCAGAGTTATCACTAAGCTTAATGTTATTAATGCACCCACACATGTAAACATTGGTTCGTGTCTACTAGGGATAGGACTATTCGAATAAAAATTATTCGAATAAAAAATCCTTTTATTCGAAAGGTATTCGTAATTCAAATAATATTTATTCGAATAATTTGTTCGTATATTCAAATAAATACTATTCGAATAGTACTATTCGAATATCACTAAAATAATTTCCTGAAATCGATAAAATTTACGACTTTTTGTCTTACAAACAGGCGCAGTTTAGTTTACAAAAGTCTAGCATATCTCCACGCACAATTAATTTGCATAAATGATTTGTGTGTATGTGTCTGTATACGCTTTAAGTACTTTTCAAGTATTATTTTACTCTTTCAATTCTTTTCTAAAAAGGATTTTTTTTAAATAAGATAAAATCGTTTCCCTTAAGTTTCACTAACTCCAAATAGTAAATTTCATACTATTTATGCTAATTTCCAAAATTTCTCAAAAAGGGATTTTTTTTTAAATAAGATAAAGTCGTTAACCTTTAGTTTTACTGCGTTAAAATTGTAAATTTCGCACTATTATACTAATTTCCAAAATTTCCCAAAAGGGAAATTAAAAAAAATGTCATAAAATGGGTTCCCTTAAGGCTTAAGCTGTACTAAGTCAAAATGGTAAATTTCACATAATTTTATTAATATCCAAATTTTCTCAAAAAGGGAAATTAAAAAAAAATGCCACAAAATGGTTAGCCTTAAGCTTCAGTGTGTGGTAATTATTAATTTAACTCAACCTTACTAATTACCAAAATTTCCCAGAAGGGAAATTTTATATAAATGCATAAAAGTACAAAAACAAAGTACTTACACAATAAAAATTACATTCGGAACAATATCTTCCTAAAATTGATAAAATTTACAACTTTTTGTCTTACAAACAGGCGCAGTTAGACCAGGAAGTTCCTGCAAATCTCTACGCACAATTAATTTACGTAAGTGATATGTGTCTGTATGCGCTTAATTTAAGTACTTTTCCAAGATTTATTTTACTATTATAAACTCTTTCGTTATTACACAAATCTCTCTCCCGCTGAAAACTTTAGCGCCATCACCAGCGTCGCTTCATCTCCATAAGTGCTTATCCACCCACAAAGCCGGTGTGTCGCGACGCGGCGGTGTGGGTTTCCACCGCATCCACCCACAACGCTTCTTTATGGTTTTTGTTTTTCTGCTCTTTCGCGACAATTTAAATGTAAATTTAGGTATCCTCGGCAAACAGGCAACAATCGCTGTTGAGCAGACAGTTGAGGCAGAGTTGCTACAGAAAAGGACTTGTTAATAAGGCTATAAAAACAAT
This sequence comes from Urophora cardui, assembly GCA_960531455.1. Classification (NCBI taxonomy): domain Eukaryota; kingdom Metazoa; phylum Arthropoda; class Insecta; order Diptera; family Tephritidae; genus Urophora; species Urophora cardui. The sequence continues at coordinate 2,935,279 of OY482670.1, forward strand.
AACCATAATTTCTGTGACAGCTGTGCATAACGATCTTCTCATCATTGTTATTCGCATTCTTCCATCACTAACTCAGGCGCTGGCGGCCATCAGCTGCCAGCTGTTGTTGCTGTTGTGTAACATGCATATCTTCTACTACTCTTCCTTAAGCTAATCCTTTAATAGTGAGTGAGAACTACCTACATATGAAATGTTGTAGTGATTCGTTTGCCATGCGAACTGTGTGGAAATTACGAGGCTTACAATTCACATGCCACAAAGCAAAAGCATTCAAATTTGCTAGAAGTCAGACAGGAATAAAATCGAAAGTCGCCTTCCGCTATAGCTTAACGATTTCGTAACAATTTCATAAAGAGAAAACAGACATTTTCGGAATTTAGGTTTTTCTAAACAAAGTCGACAGTAACGATTTCGAAGAAATCGTAACTACTTACTTAGGGGGTCTACCTCTACCGAGACCTGTGTAGCCGCCCTCGTACAAATCGACTTTATTTAAATCAAACAAAACTTAACATGTGTAATCGTGCTTATAATGTGCGTTCAGCTGTGTAATCTACGCCTAAGCCTAACTAACTAATATTAACCATAGGCTAAGTGATATGGATGTATGTATGGAAATACATATGTATATGTAATATAAATTTTTGTTGTGAAAAAATAAATTTTTGTTTCGATCACATTTTTGCACTCAAATGCTCTTAAATAAAAAAAAAAATAAAGCCTTTTATGAAAAAAACTGCCACTCCCAAAACTTGGTTTGTGTCTTGGACCCCAGATGGGACTCGAACCCACAATCCCCGGCTTAGGAGGCCGATGCCTTATCCATTAGGCCACTGGGGCTTATTACAAACCTCCAGCCAAGTGCACATTTAAAAGTGAGCGCAAACAAATGCAACAACAAACACAGTAGAATGAGAACAATGTTTGGCACGGCATGTAGATTTGTTGGCAAGCTGGCTCACACACGCATATACATATGTAGGTATGTATCCGCGAAAAAAAAACCCAACAAGTAAAAAAACAACAACACTGACTACGGCAGGCAGGGAATGTAGGCAAAGAGGCAGCAAAAGCAACGAGGTCGCTGTGACTTTTAACTAATAATGACGTTCGGTCAATAGCATTATTATGTTTTATAATGAACGAAAATGCGAATAAAATGGTTGTGATTGTTGGTGGAGGAATGGAGGGGTTGCTACGTACATATGTTGTCAGTATGTATGTATGTACATTAGGGCGGTACAAATTTGTATGAAGAAAATAAATTTCTACCGAAGGCCGCGAAACACCTCGCATTTCATAGGACCGTAATACGGAAATCTATACCGCAAATTTTGGGAAACACTTTCCCTTAAGGAAGCACGCCCCGAAAAAAATAACTTTCTCAGGAAGGTACAGCGGCTCTCACAGATCTTAAAACTGAAATCAAAACTCGCCGGAGGCTTATAGTTTACGAGATATTTCTTGTTAAAACAACACACCAAAAGTGCGCTCTGTTGCTTTGTTTAAGTTCCGAATGGAAAATAACACAAGCCATTGGGTTTTACCTTTTTTCCAGCAGAGCTAGGTAATAACGCAAAATTGGTCTTATTTCACTTTAATCTCTGTTATAGGTAGTGAGTATCGATGCCGAGACCTTATTTACTGGTTCCTCCTGTTGATGTGCATTCGTCGATCCACCTTCGCTGCATTATTTAAAAAAAAAAAAACAAGCGCCACAGTGAAAAATTGGAAAATTAAGCGATTTCCAAGTTCAAATTTTCATTTATGTAAAATATTTTTTATTGTAACAAAAGCGCCGCAGTTCAAAATTTGTAATAAATCGCGAGATTTTTATTTACAAATTTTAATTTATTTAAAGCATATTTCATTATAGCAAGAGCTTTAAATAAATGAAAATTTGGAATTAAAAATCGCGCGATTTTTTATTCCAAATTTTAGCCTGCGTCGCTTTTGTTATAATAAAAAATGCTTTAAATAAATTAAAATTTGCAATTAAAAATCGCGCGTCTATATGCACGCTGTGCAGCGAAGAATGCTCATCGAAAAGAGAGCAATTTTGCTTTATTGCCCAATCGTCAATTTAAAAATTTTGTATTATTGCTATCAAGGCCATGTGCGATAATGCAAATTGGTGTTATTTCCCAATTGGGAGCGCAATAACACAAATTTGCTTTATTCACGTTTGTTTTCTAGGTTTCTAGGTTCTAACCCCAGTCCGTTCAAACACGAGAAAAAAAAATTATAATTAATTACTTAAAACCCAATTATTGTGTTTTTAAAAAATAGCGGCCACCTCTCGGCAGTGGAAGGCATACCCTCCGAGTGTATTTCTGCCATGAAAGAGCTTCAAACAAAAAATGCATTCGCCGTTCGGAGCCGGCATAAAACTGTAGGTCCACCCACTTTGTAGGAAAAACAAAAGTTAAGGAGCACACCTCGAATTGGGAGAGAAGCTCGGCCATAAAACTCGCCGCCAGTGTATTATTATTATAAGTTAGTTAAAGAGTTTGATATATAATATCCGATATTTATGTACTAAAATGAAAACTTAGTTAGAGATCTCATTTTTATTATATATATATGTATAAAGAAAATGGTAATTTTTTGCCAATTTTTTTTTTAATTTTTGGTAAATTTTTTATTTTGGCTGTGGCAACGCTGCATATGAGTTGAGCGAAAAGATAAAATCGAAACGGAGAGCAAATGAGCTGCAAGTAATGTTGCCATATTGTAGTTTTACTTCAAAATTCAAAAACTATGCATCTTTTGTGAGAAGATTTTTAACGGCAGACCTGTGAGTTATGCTGAACTTTGACTAGGTGTAACAGCTTTTTTTTGGAAAACTCAAGAACTGTGTTCATAGTTAAATAATTTTTAATTTTGGCCTTTTTCAGGGGCAGAAATCGATCCTAGCAGCTCTTGCATGACAGAAGTAAGTATTTTACAAAATATGTTTTTGTGACTTCTTTATTTGATTTTTCAGAGGCCGCCGTAAGCTTGAAAGTCCTCATGTTCAGCAGTTTATTTTCATGAAATTTTGTTTGGCAACACTGCCACTACCGCAATCAAAGTGACACGACTGCAATTGAGAGTGAAATAATGCTGGAGAGCAAAAAGGCATATCGGCAACTTTTGCCTGCGGCCAGGACAGCCAGTCAGGCAATCGACAGTCACACACCGGTTGTCGTCACTCGGTAGCAGTCAAATAGGGCAGGACATTTGAGCCTTTTTGTGTGAACGACAGGCACATTCAAGCGTATACACACAAAGCTACATACATATATACATACATACATGAACTCGCATGTAAAGATTTGTATTTACATACATATGTATGTACATACATTAGAGACATCCTTAAAATCAAATTAGCGATTTTCTTCGGTCTCAGCCCCAACATCGGTAACAGCACAGTCAACGATACTTACGGTTAAGGGGTGTCACACAGAGGTCACACAAGGTAATTTGTACTTGTCTCCGATCGGGAGCCAAAATTTATATTTGGTATCCTTCAGTGCAGGACTACCGATTTTGGGTATTATACATATGTATATAGGGTAAAAAAATTAAATTTCATTTTTTCAGTCTCCATAGAGTTTTCTTAAATTTGACCCCCGTGCGACCACCCTTAACCGTTTCCGATCGGAACAAAAATGTATATGTGGTATCTTCCACTATATGAGGAAAAATGCTATACAATTGTCTCCATACATTTGAGGACCACCCAAATTTGCTTACATACATATATATATATAGAAAATTAACACAGGATATGGTTGCTCTTAATAAAACTCTCCGATTTTATTGCTCTTTATAAGTAAAAAAATTCACACACACACAAATGCACATCGTGCACATGCAATTAAACCAGAAGGGGGATATGTACAATGTACATATGTACATATATATATTAGGCCGGGGCGATTTCATCGATATCATACCATCGAAATTGAGAATCCTCTAATTCTTCCACGGCATTTGTCTAAATTTATTTATGATGTTCCGGATTTTGGTTTTTATGGACCAGGACGGATATCTGAAAATTAAAAAGGGACAAAAATTAACAAAAGTTAACCAGAAAAATACGCTCATCAAATTCAATCAAAATTTTATGCTGAATGCAAATATGAAATCAGAATTAAAATCGGATGTGTCGTTTTGATGTGGACTGTTTTCCTGTTTTGGAGGATGAATGCTCAAAATCGCATATTTTCGTAATTATCCCTTGCTGTGTATAAAATATCTTAACTTTTCTTGCAATTAAGAAAATTCAATATAGGAGCAATATTTCACAATTGTAATTAAACTTCCGGTATAGGAGAACTAGAGTGCACTATTTTTTCTTTGGCCCAAATCGAGGTATGCGATCTCTATCTTATAGTTTTCCGGTGTCGGCGTTTTTACTGACAGCGCTTTGTATACAATAATGGCTCCAAATACAAAATCAGAATTTTAGCCGAAAAAATTGAAGAGTTAGAGCCCAAAAATTAGACTTATGGTGTTTGAAAACTGTTTTTTTTTTCGCTTTCAGTCGTTCTCTATGGCGTATGAGTAAGGGTACGTTCATGAAAATGTATAATTGCAGCAGTACAGCAACCCCGTTGCTTATTTTGCACTTGCCTGCTTTATTAAAAGTATTTGCAATTAATTTCTGTTATTAAAATTACATTATTGCATATTCCATTAAATATATAGCAATCATGCTTACCCTTCTCTTTCCATTTTTTTAAAGCAAAAATTGCAGACACAAATTTTCTGTTGCCGATTATTCAAGCAAACTGCACGGTTGATGTGTCAAACGAACGTTTGACTTTTGCAGGTGTTGCCACAAACACGCGAAGAACGTGATACTTGCAACACTGCGGTTCTGATTGCCGTCGCGAACGTACCCTAACATTGGATTTTCTTAGAGTTGAAAATTTTATTGTTGCAAACAAGTCTATCAGTTTTTAAGATATTGGATTGAAATTCGTGGGTGTATTTTTAAGAGAAGCATAATTGTCGGAATCGGCCGAATTGGATCACTACTACATATAGCTGCCATACAACCGATTGAGATACGTATACCTACTCGTAGACATTTTGGGGTATAAATTCTTCATAATTAAACAGCTAAGAACAAATCCATACAAATCGCCCCGGTCTAATGTATATGCATGTTCATTGGAGCACATTCTTTCCACTGTATTTGCTCTTGTTTTGGTTTCGACTCGATTCGACTGGCTGACTGTGCCGATATATGTACACGATGCAGGTGCGTACGTGCATAGGAGTATTGGACGAGGACCGCACACGTTGCCAAATCGTCTTCGCTGTAAAGTAGATAGACTGTGTCAAGGCAGATCTAGGAAGGTAGGCCCGGTGGCGAATTCAGAAATTTCCCATGTATTTTGTTATTGTAGTTGGTAGAGTTTAATGTCAAAATTATATTTCGTCGTGGTTAAAATCTGAATTCGCTTGGGGCTCGTCCATTCCTATTGGCCATGACGTGAATTCGCTTGGATTTTGACATTACACTCTACCTTTGCATATAAAACCGTAGTTTCTGAATTCGCCACCGGGCCTACCTTCCTAGATCTGCCTTGGACTGTGTCAAGGCAAATTCATTATGGTAATGGCAGGGCGAATTCGGTTTTTATTTATCAGAATGTCAAACTCAAAGTCAAATATTTCTTTGTGTGACATTCTTCTGTGCACGGCGAGTTAAAAACGAGAAGAAGAAGAAGTAAGCTGTTAACTTACCATTACCATATGAATGAATTTGCCTTGGACTGGGTTTACGAGTACGTAGGCTTTTGTAAATAGAAGTTGATTGAATTTCATTTCTTATTGGGCAGGACCATTCAGGCGAGGCACAATTTGTGGCTGCTGGATTTCGTCATCAGTTTATTCATACATATCAAAAATGCTTATGATGTTGATGGAGAATTTAAAGGATTTATTTCGTTTAACTACTCCAATTTATCTTAGCAATCATTCCTACACTCTTATGAACATATTCTATAGAGTATACATACTTAATAATGTTCATAATTTTTTATGCGCCTTCCTTACAGCAACTAAGCAAGTACACCTTCAGGCCCCCGACACATAGCATACGTCAATCCGTCTACGTCGACGTATGTGACTGACAGCTCACGTACCTGACGGAGAGGTCGCCACATAGGAAACGTTGACGGATATACATAAATCAGCTGTTTGATTAACCTTTAACTACAGAGGTGGTGGCAAAAATTTAACTCTTTAGAATATTTTGTAATTTCTCTTTTAAGTTGCCCTCTTGAAATTCAGTTTTCAGTAACTTCACATCTCCTGATAATTATTGACCATTTTGGTTTTATGGAGGAATGTTTTACAAATGAGAAAAAACTCGAAAAGCAAATTGCAAATTCAAGAGTAGCTAAAGGTTAACAATCGAAAGCAATCAGCTGACATAGCGACGGATTGACGTATGCCAAAAGTTGAGTGTTGGGCAAATTTGGTACGTTGCGGCGACGGATCCGTCGTACTTGTACCGATGTGCATTTAAATGCCCACAGTTTACTGAGCTGTCAGTCACATACGTCGACGTAGACGGATTGACGTATGCTATGTGACGGGCCTATCACTCATTTTAGAAATTCCAAAGATATGGGCTCGTTTCCTCTTTCCTTCCTTTCTTTCGCATAAGGGTTGTTTTATGTATTAACCTCTGTACGTGTATGTAGATTCCCAGCAAAAAATCTACGCCTTATTTAAGAATTATTCTAGTAGATTTAAAGGCAGAGAAATAACACGGTATATATATTGAGACAGTAATGCCAGTAGGCGGAAATGTCAAATACTGCTTACGTCACAGGACCAATAAAGCCGCGAACAACCAAACAAACAGCTGTGCCAATTGCAAAAGGAAATGACGTATGAGGACCTGATACTTTTGTCTAAAACCGAAAGAAATATGGCGGCCAGCGAACTGACGTGACCTTTTAATTGGATCATGGAAAAATAAGGCCTGAAAATTTTAAGCGAATAAAAGTTGTATGGACAAAGGCTTAAAATAAGGCTAATTTTTCTGTGTTGATGTCATCAGGCCGTAAGGAATACTCTCTCCCTCTCTCTGAGAGGAAACCTTATTCCAAGGGCTTATCCGCCATGAAAATAAGGCTTAGTTATGTCCTGATAATCGGGCATTCTTCGGTATTTAAATGCCTTAGATAAGGAATAGTAAAGATGTGTTTTTAGCTTAGCTGCATAATTCACATTTTATGCGGATATTTCATGATAAAAATATATTCTTGGTTGAGGCCGCTTGAAGAAGTCTGATGAGGGGATGTGTTGGTCTCCGAAATGGATCCATACCTTCTACCAAAAAAAATATTTTCAATTTTTCTTCATTAAAAAATGGCCAATAGCTCATTTAAATTCACATAAAAATATATTCTGCTAGAGTTGGAACGTTATTATTCGTACATATGTATATGTATATATTTACATGTAAATTTATGTATATGTATCGGAATGAGATAAGCGTGCGCACTTAAACAAACACTTGATTGCATGTCAGTTGCAAATAAACTGAAGCGACAGTCTTTCCTTCGACAATACGCAATTCTTACGCTTGCCACACATTTTACTCTCTTTGCTCATGTCTGCTCATAAAACTCAATTCCCTCCCTCCCTCCTTCTCTCTTTGATATGTGTGAGCGCATGACAGAGAATTAAGTATTAAAACGTTTTGGAGCAGAGAGAATGAGTGCATAACAGCAAGCAGCGCTGCTAGCTTATTCCTTATAGCTTAGGCTTCAGCTCTCAGCTTAAATTTTTTTCTGGGTTTACAGAGTTATCAGTACACAGGGTGTAGCGCACAGAAAATGTAGAGGGACACACAGTATTGTAGTCCTTACGCGTTTGTTAAGCATTTTTTACTTTTAATTGTGTCTTAACCGATTGAATTGATGAAAATTTTATGCGGCTAAACGAAAAATCCAAATTCTCAACGAAAACTAGTGCTGGGGAAGCGACCAGCCTATTATTATAAAATTTTGGTAAATGCGAAAAGCGAATTGAATGGTGTAACCTATTAAGGCACAAACTATTAATTTTGTTGTTTGTTTGAGGGCATAACCTCTTACTGCTAATCTCTTGCTGTACAAGCAAATGCTCATTAGAGAAAATATATATTTATGTATGCACGCAAATTCATTCTTATATATACATACATACATAAGTACGAAATAATTCATTTGTTATGCAGACAGGCAGCAATTTTCCCTCTGGTAAATATTATTTGTTTGCGCGTATCAAGTTCCCTAAATAAGACATACAATGAGCTGCAGTAAAAGCTAGCAGGCTCTTTTCTATTACATACTCATGTAGGTATGTATATTCCATACTTTATTCCTTTTGCAGTGGAGAATGTAGTATAAAAGTCACTTTGGAAGCGTATATTTCTTCTTCTTCTTCTTCTATGTGTGCATGTGAATATACATACATACTATTTTCATATAAAAAAGGCGCGCGAGAGCAAAACTTCGAAGCAGCAAGCAGTAGGTATTATGAATATCCTTGGAATATGCACTATATTACGAAAAAGACGTTAAGTATTATTACATATATTGTACCTATAGATATACATATGTACCTACATACATATTTATATGCACGTGTACAAGCACAACTAAACATTTAAATACATATGTACATACCTACTTGCATGTGGGTATATGAGACTTGCTCATGTGAAAATTCCAAACTTGTATGATGTAGAACTGCAACTTGGCAGGCTAACTGACGAATGTCGACTAGACGGGATCACGAGGGTGACTTTTTATTATTGGATTTGCCAAATATGTTTGTTTGAAGGTGAGCATGTATTACTTTCTTGTATGCCAGTCAAGGCAGAGATTGGAAGACTATGCGATTGAAATTGATATGTACGTGGTAGGTATGATAGGTAAACACAGGGCGGCGGTAGTGGCGTTGGTGGTGGTGACTCTTATTATTACATATTTACTTTCTTTTACTCGCAAGCATTGCTGTTTTTCGACTAACTAATTGGATTATATTCAAAAAGTTTATATTTCATTTTATTATTTATAGGTAGCTAATAAGTTGTATACATTTTTTAAAGAGATATGCTGAAAAAGCGAAAGTTTATTCTTTTTTTTCGAAAACTTTAACATAGAAATCTTTGTGTCTTCAGTAATTCTTAAACTTAAACGTTCTAAGGCAATATATCAGCGGCGATACTTACCCAAATAACAGTGGCGGTCCTAGCATAAAATGGCTGCGCAAGCCTATTTATGAATCATAGCCATTGGCCAATTTGTGAATTTTCTTTGCTGTATTATCTGCAAGTCTGATTGCGTTCCGTCATTGACTTTGATTAAATTTGGTTTGTTGTTAATTTTCATACCCTATGAAACTGAATGTATTGGGATAAATCGAGAAAATGAAGATGATGAAAAATAATTTAGTTTTGATAATGTACAATATATGTATAATATGAAGATATGTACCTACTTATATGACTTTTGTTGTGTTAGCTGTACGTACTTTTGGTCAGCACATCAACAAGTCTGGCTCAGTCGAAAGTAAATCCAAGTTTTTCAAAATCAGAACGTGAATTAGAGGCATTTGAAAGGAATTCAACTTAATTGATTTATGACACCAAACATACAGAAATCACGAAATGTCACACGAAAGCCAGCTTTTCATTCGCATACAAATTTGATGATAAAGTTGGGTATCCAAATCATAAGAAATTGCTCAAGAAAAAATTGGCATTTATTTCTTAAGTAATTTTGACGTTTAATTTTTTCTCGTTTATATTTATTGGCAAAACCAGCGCTGCCAACCCCCCTTTTCATAAAAAATTTTAATAGATTTTCGTGTGAAGTGGATACTGCCAAAAAAATTTGACACAAGAAATTTTCTTGACTATTTCTTGATCTTTTTTATACTCTGAAAATAAGCAATTTACTTCGCCTTAGAGAACCCGAGGAAACTAGCTATGTTATTCTGTTTTTAAAGCCTCATAGAAGCCCACTGTTAAAGTGTTCTCAATAACCCTGTGATTGACTGTATAAACAAAATAGGTACACGTTAATAGATGGGTTGGTGGTGTATTTGCGCTATTTTTCTAGCGGGCTTTTAGGCGCAGGTTGTCAGCTGTTACAGTGGGAGCTGTATTAGTGTAACGCCATATTACAACGTGAATGTTGTTGGTGGGCGTATGCGCCATTTGAGCTTAAGTAGTAAACACAGTGAAGAACTTTAATAGAAAATAATACATTTCAACTGGCCTAGACTGGATGAGGCTAGGTCTGTATCGGTGCTGCATCTGAATCGGCTCTCTATAGGTCCGCTGGTGGGACTTCTAACAGGCCATTGTCTTATGGGCACTCACGCCTCTCGCATGGGCCTATATAAAAACGACTTCTGCCGCAGCTGTAGGGACGTGGAGGAAATAGAGAGTGTTGAGCACTATCTATGCCACTGCCCCGCACTGTCGCTATCCAGGTACCGCTTCCTCCATAAACACTTTTTCGAGTGCCTGGCGGAGATGGAAAATGCAAGGACACTAGATTTTCTGCGCTTCATGAAACAAACGCTCTGGTTTAGCTTCACGGGCATCTAATCTTATCATATTTTTGAATCTAATTTTTCCGGAAAGGTTTGTAAATAGGGATAAGGAAGCTAGGGCTCCCGTGTGGTATCACAATGGGCCACCTCGGCCTAAGTGTGTCCCCGCTTTCATGAATTGCGGAGACAGCCACCTCAACCTAACCACCTAACCTAATACATTTCAAGCGTAAAATAAGCAGATTTTAAAGAAATACTTAAAATGAAATGAACGAAAATATTTAGGCAAGCCGGGCTTTTCGGCTTTTATGAAGCGTCCGCCACTGCTAAATACATATCTATGTATTTATTATTTTGTAGTACACATAATGACAAATATTGTAACGCTGATTGATTAATCATTATTACATATGTATTTCAATGAGAATTAAATTCAATAATTGAATAAAATAATATTTGTTGCATGCATAGCAATGCGCGAGAGCTTAATTCGCTACATAATCCACTGGCAAATACAACAATGCAACAAGCCAACGTATGGATACATACCTACATAGATGAATGTACATACATATACACATATATATGTAAAAAATGAAAACAACAACAAGCGCATAAATAAATTAAACCGCAAAAATTAAATTCAATTTTATCCTTTCACCGCTAATTAGTAAAAATTAATGTTTTAGATCATAGGTGGCCACAAATTAAGCATAAGGGAGCCACACGACAACAACATCAATAAAAATTGCAACAACCTTCTTCTCGGAGTTATAAAAATATTATTTTGCCAAATAACAGTTTATTGCAACAACCTACATAAAAACAAGTAAAAGCGCGGCTGTCTTCGGCCGTACCGAAGACTTCATACCTTTCATGAGTGGGGAAATGAAAAGTTACCTATGTATGTACATAGCCGGATTAAGTTTAATTTATAATTTTAATTCTGTGGGTTATTTGTGGAAAGATTTATTAGAAAAAATGGTGTCTTGGCTATTTAAATGGAGGAGTTATACACCAAAATGTCCATATCTGAACAATCGGTTGTATGGCAGCTATATGTTATAATGGTCCGATCTTGACAATTTTCGGTAACCCCGTTTGGGCCCATATGGGTACAAATACTTAAAAATTTCACGCCGTTAGCTGTTAAAATGGAGAAGCTATACACCAAAATGTCCATATCTGAACAATCGGTTGTAGGGGAGCTATAGGTTATAGTGGTCCGATCTTAACAATTTTCGGTAATCCCGTTTGGGCCCATATGGGTACAAATACTTAAAAATTTCACGCCGTTAGCTGTTAAAATGGAGAAGTTATACACCAAAATGTCCATATCTGAACAATCGGTTGTAGGGGAGCTATAGGTTATAGTGGTCCGATCTTAACAATTTTCGGTAATCCCGTTTGGGCCCATATGAGTACAAATACTTCAAAATTTCACGCCGTTAGCTGTTAAAATGGAGGAGTTATACACCAAAATGTCCATATCTGAACAATCGGTTGTAGGGGAGCTATAGGTTATAGTGGTCCGATCTTAACAATTTTCGGTAATCCCGTTTGGGCCCATATGGGTACAAATACTTCAAAATTTTAGGCCGTTAGCTGTTAAAATGGAGGAGTTATACACCAAAATGTGTATATCTGAATAATCGGATGTTGTGGAACTATATGTTATAGTGGTCCGATCTTGACAATTTTCGGTAACCTTGTTTGGGCCAAAATGGGCACGACTACTTCAAAGTTTCATGTCCTTAGCTGTTTAAATGGGGAAGTTATGCACAAATTGCATCCAAAAATTTCATGTATATCTGAATAATCGGTTGTTTTCTATATGTTATAGTGGTCCGATTCGGCCGGTTCCGACAAATGATCAGCTGCATATAACAACCTACCTGTATTCCGAATTTCATTCGGATATCTCAAAAACTGAGGGACTAGTTTGCGTTCACACAGACGGACGGACGGACAGACGGACATGGCTTAATCGACTCAGCTCGTGATTCTGATCATATCGGTATATATTTTGGTGGGTCCCCCACGCTTCCTTCTGGTACTTTCGACAAAAATTTTTTGGCACTAAGTTATAATACCATTTCATTCTCATGAAAGGTATAAAAATCATACTCCCATGAGCACTTTCTATTCTTAGATGTCATTTTGAAAAGAACAAATGTACAATGTAATTACATACATACATGCATATGTATAGATATGCTGCAGCTAGGCATTCAAATATTTTGCTAAACAGCAGATATAAATGTACAACCATATGTACATACATATGTATGTATGTACATATGAAGGCGTAACTACACAATGAATGTCGGTCGAAGCTGGAACGTTAGGTTTGAGTGCTCGCCGCGACGACGATTTCTGTGAAAAAAAGAAATATGCGTTATTCTGTCGAAATTGATTTGCTTGTTGTTGGGAGCCACTCGGAGCCACAGCGATGTTGTTGGGAGACAAACGGAGTCACTGGAGCCATTGGGTGGCCATGTATGTTTTAGATGTAAGCCATTTTGGCATATAAGGCAAATAAAAACAACAAAAAAAAATGTTTAAAGGAAAAAATAAAATAAATATAGGTACCTACTATGTAGCTAAGGACATATGTACATATTGTATATATAGTGGCATTCACATAAATAACACCCAAACTGAAGATCGATTTTCATCAGCGCTGCACTTGCTAAATTTTAAAAATTAAATTAAATAAAAAATAAATTAGTAAGAGAATTTTTTTTTTAAATTGCGCTATTTGTATGACCGCTGCTGTACATATGTACATATATATATACACACACATAATTCTCCATGAAACGCCAACGCTTCCGTATAAAAATAATAGTCGAAACAACTAAAACGTCCATCCACACAAACAAACAACAAATACATACAACAGCAGCTTTATTAAAAATAATTATACGATCCGGCGGCCCACAATTCATACTTAAATCGATAAAAGGCAAACTACAACAATAATTAACAATAGCAACAACAACAACAATTAAAAGCATAAAAGTCATAAATTGATTGCAAAAATTCGCTTTTTGTATTTATTTTTGTTGTTGTTGGTGCATTCATTACGCTGGCATTATTACAAATAAATAAACTGATTAATTATTTATAATTAGCACCAAGTGTACAATAGAGTAGAAAGCAGAGGAGGCAGCAACAATAACAACAACAACAACAACCACAGCAACCAAAACACTAAACATTAATAATAGCCAAGTGCATGTGCACTTAATTAAAAGCGTGAAAAGTAAAATATACATACATACATACATATTTGTAATTTGCAAACTTCTGCTATTCGATTTTTCAACTTCTTAATCGTATTATTGGAAAATGAGATTACAACAAACCAGAAAGGGCAAATAATAATGGATTAAAGCAGAATTGTTTGACATAAAGAAAAAAGTGCAAATAATTAAATAAGAGAATAACCGCATACAGAGGTGGCGTCAACCGCAACCACAACCGCACAGCAATTTGCAACAAGTAAGGCCGCAGTTGCCGAAGGCCTTCATACCTTTTGTGAATCAGAGAAAAATTGGTTGTAGATATGGGAGCTAGTAGGTGGTGGTTTGCGACCTTCGATCAATATCTCTGGCGGTGCCATCAGGAAGCATTCTTGGTTCGCTTGGCTGCTCGTTTTGTTCAGAAGCGATATATGTATGTATGTAAGTTCATGCTTTTCTTTCTTAAACTTCTTGTTGTGCTATTGATTTAAGAATTTAATTGTCTTCTTCGTAGAGCTCTAAATGAATTTAGCAATGATTGTCTAAGAATTGTTCCACAATACATCAAACTCTGTTTTAGTATCATTGGATTTCGTTAACTTTTTCTTTTACTTCGTCTAAAGGCCTCTGGCAACTTACAAGCTTGCATGACAGGCAGTGCATATGTGTTAGTGTTTTTTTGATGGTGTGAGTGCAATCGGCAGCCGTCGTGCTACACGTACTTGTTGTCGGCTCGCTATCTGCTCGCGGCGACGAAAATCAAAAATTTTTGATATTTGCGTCAATCACCCGACACTCACACATATGCACTGCTTGTCATGCAAGCTTGTAAGTTGCCAGAGGCCTTAACTCGGCACCTGCTTCCTGAAGATTGTTTTTTTTTTGCGAACAGCGCATATGACACGTTCAAACATGTTTATACCAACACTATTTGGGAGTAGGTAAATCATTATCTAAATAGCTGATACAAACAATACGTAAATATGCTACGTGCCTTTGAACAACTTGTAACTTCCTCAACCTTGATATGTAACTACATATTACTTATGTACATACATATATACTAAGTTGGCGTACTGCCATTGGTACATAATTATCTAACAGCTTCAAGTCGCTCCCAGTACAAAACGTGGTAATTTACGTAGAAATATTTGTGCGCGGCGCAACAACCCAGGGAACACAGAGGCGCTAACGTTGGAGAATTTATGGAGACTACCTACATTGGATAATTGAGGAGGTCCATAACAAAACGCAATAATTCCACTTTTCAAATATTTTGGTTTTTTAACTAAATCCAATTCTACGCATTAAAACCTATGTAACCATTGCTATAAAACATACCAAAGGTCAATAATTTTACTGTTATTCAACACCAAAAATATTAGTTCAGACCAAAATGAAACATTTCCATATCTATCCAATTAAATTAATTTTATTTTTATGGTTGTTAGAAATATTCTTTGATTAAACTACCTTTGTGAATAACTACTTTGCATTTAATATTGTAAACACATTTGCTAATTGTTTTTAATGCTAAATATTTTGAGAAAACTTTGGCGAACAGTGGTCCAAAATATCTGAGTTGGAGTATTATACCAAGATATTTTTAGATCAGCAGGGAAATAGTGCCAATGGAACAGATGATATAACTTTATGTGATTGTTTGGAGGAGGACACTGCAATGAAAGTGTAATATAATGTGAATTTATTGTAATACTTGTATGTTAATATAGTGATTTAAATGCAACAAAAACCGTTGATATAAAACAGTTTTTAATTTTCCTATAGAATATGTATAAGCAATTAAATTAAAAAAAAAAAATTATTTAAAGCAAAAAGCCAAAATTCCAAACCTAGTTTATATCAAAACGCAACATTTCCATACATGTTCAGAACAAAATGAAATAAATACTATTGGACGGACCAAAACGCAACATTTCCATTTTTTTAATCTAAATAACTTAAAAACTAATTACCAGATAAAAAATTTTTTTTATGATTTGTATTGTTTTTAGATAACTATTAAACTACAACAACAGTTTAAAAAATATATATATCCTATTGACTTAAATTAGTTTTTTTCGTTTATCCAAAAAATTGTTTTGGTGGAATTATTGCGTTTTGTTATGGACCTCCTCAATTACTTATCTATCTAACTGCTATTCTTTAAACGAATGAGCGTAGAAACCTACACTAGAATTCAATTGGAAATTGATTAAAAAAGAAAGTATTTGCAAATTCTCATTAGCAGGTTATTATAGGCTTGACAGGCGGCAGCTTTAATCCCGATAACCGCAACACTTACATATGTAATTTGATTCAAGTTTTACATTGACAGACGGCAAATATTGCGGACAAGGCAAAGTCATTCATATGGTAATGGTAAGTGAACAGCTGACATCTTCTTCTTATCGTTTTTAACTCGCCGTGTACAGAAGAATACAGAAGAATGTCAAACAAAGAAAAATTTGACTTTGAGTTTGACATTTTGATGGACAAAAACTTGAAGCGAATCGAGGCGAATATTGCCGAATTCGCCGTGCCATTACCATAATGAATTTGCCTTGGGTAGAGTGTAATGTCAAAATCCAAGTGAATTCACATCATGGCCAATAGGAATGGACGAGCCCCAAGCGAATTCAGATTTTAACCACGGCGAAATATCATTTTGACATTACACTCTACCAATTACAATAACAAAATACATGGGAAATTTCTGAATTCGCCACCGGGCCTACCTTCCTAGCAGTGGTGCCAGATTGAGGGAAATTTCCCGTTTTGAGGGATATTTCACTGCAAAATTTTTAAAGAGGGAAAAAAGGGACATTTTGTTGTCGTCCATATAAAGAAAGGGATTTTTTGGTTGCAGAACTGTTTACATACCTACATACATACATATGTATAATTTATAGTATAACTTAAAATAAGCACATCTCACACTGAAAAACTCCTAAGAGTAAATATTTCGGCGTAGAAGCAAAAAAAAATTCTTAAACATGAAAGAACACGTTGGCTTTCTTTACATCCTTGTATCGAAAGAATTTTGGAGAATTGGGAGCCACTTAGAAACTATTTTCGGCTCGCCTCATTTGAAGTTAAGCGTTAAAAAGCAGAAACTATTTATGAAGAATTGCAAAGAATTCAAAACAAGGCTTATTTTAGATTTTTTAAGTACGTTCTTAACATTTTCAATGAATTTAACGCATTGTTCCAAAGCCGAAATGTACTTATACACCGACTAGGGCAAGAAGCTAAGACACTTATGTTGAAAATTGCAAGAAATTTCTTAAAACCCGACTTTTTTACAATTCCGTGGAAATTACAGCTAAAAGTTTGGAACTTTCAATTCAATATTTACTTGACGTGCATAACGCTTACGTTGGTTATGAATGCGAAGATATTTTGTCAAATTTAAATTTGGAGGAAAAGATTGTGTTTGCGCTGTTATAAAGCTTCAACTTTTCAGAAAATATAACGTTTTCATTTGTTGGTGTTTTCGAAGAACTGCAGTTTTTAGATCCCGATATTGTTTTTGATTTCTCTAAAAACAATCGTGTATCACTTCTTGCTCTAACTAAAAATTAAATCTTAATCCTGATCTCGCAGAATCGGAATACAAAAGTATTTGTATGGTTTTAACCGAAACACAAAAAGACGATTTAAAAAAAATTACTTGTTGATGTGGAGTAAAATAATAAACTTTAAAAACCTATAATGACAATTTTTTGTTTCATAATCTTAAGACTTAAGCAATTGGTTGAAATTGTACTTACGTTACCCCATTCAAACGCTGAATCAGAAAGAACATTTTCAATTGTAACGGATGTTAAATGTAAAGAGCGAAACAAACTATCTAGTGATATGTTAAATAGTATAAAAGTATCCAAAAATATCAATGGCTCCAACTTTAAAATCAACAAAAATCATATCCACTTGCTCAATGCAAATAATTTGTACAACTAATGCTTTTAGCTATTAAAAAAACTTTATTTGCATGTTGTATATTCTTATATTACTGAAATAAATGGCATTTATTAAATGCTTTAAATTAGGTGGGAATCTTGTGGGATTTTTTTATTTAAAATGTGGGAAATTAGGGATTTTTTTCCAATTTCTGTGGGAATTTTAGCGGAGATTATCTGGCATCACTGCTTCCTAGATCTGCCTTGGTTTTTTACCTTTGTATACCTTCTGCTGGACTGCAGCGCGGCTGTGCCAATGCAAAAACAGAAAGAACAACAACACTCCATTAACTATTAAAGTTCAGTCCCATTTCGGGTTTCATTGCATTGCTTTCGTGATGAAGCTTTTTCGTTTGCATGTTTTGTTGTGATTTTTTTGTCTGTTTTTTATCGTTTTTTGTTTTGACTCATTTTGCTGGTTCGTTTGATTTTGTGCTGTCAACGCTTCGTCGTCGCATCATCATCGATATATGGAGAGAAACAATAAGAAACAGTAACAACAAACAGCACAGCCGCAGAGCAGCCGCAGAGCAGCAGCTGCAGCAGCGCTGGCATATCCGTGGTCCCCATATTGCCGGAGTCGAGTCGAGGTGAGCAGAGAGTTTGTGCTGCTGCATTGCTGGGCACCTGGTGCAATTGTGTTATTTTTTTTTAAATTCATTTTTACTAAAATAGTAAGTTTAAATAAAATAAAAAGTTTTAAAGCAAAATAAACCAAACAAAGCGAAGGGTATATATACATTGCAAATGCATTTAAAAAAGGTGAAACACAAAAACAATAACAGCGCGTGTGGTTGAAGTGTAGAAAATGCTTGAAATATGTGCGATATGCATACAGTGTAGCCACGATATAGCGAATGCGTTAAAATTATAAAACTCAAATATATGTGTAATGTATGTATGTATGTATGTATATTTTTTATGGTTATCATGGTTATGGTATTGCTTAAGTTCACCCACAAGAAGTCTTCGATTCCTTCTTTTCAATTTTTCTCCAGCCAACACAAGATCTCTCTGGCCATGATAACGAGCATGAACTTTAATTTAATTAAAAGCTGTTGCCATTTATTCTTCTTGTTCTAAATATTTACCTTTGTACTTACGCAAATTATTCATATTTTTTTTTTGTTTTCCCTCCACTTCCTCCGATCTCCCCACACCTGTGATCTGCGTTTTACCTAAACGCAGTTGTCGTTCTTCTCGCGCTTTTACTGTCAACACAAATCGAATAAATAAAGCTTATGCTGGAGCACACACACAAACTCCACACATAAATATGTATATTCACAATAGGTATACATATACATAAATATGTATGTATGTTTGTTAATATGTTTAGTTATACCGTGGTGGTCAATTAAATGTTACCAACAAAATGTTTAAATCCATACAACACATACTCAGAATGTTTCTAAAGACCCCGAAAATAAATTGAATTTTTTTTTTTTATTTAAACCTAGTCATCATACTTTTAATAGATACAGTTTTCTTGAAACTTTACAACTATAACATTTATTATATATGCATACATGTATATTTATATGAAAGATCTATTAGTGATAATTTAATTTATTCAAAGGAAAAAAATA
Organism: Urophora cardui; assembly: GCA_960531455.1. Lineage (NCBI taxonomy): Eukaryota > Metazoa > Arthropoda > Insecta > Diptera > Tephritidae > Urophora > Urophora cardui. The sequence goes on from OY482670.1 coordinate 2,954,644, forward strand.
CATATAAAAACCTTTATTTATTTATTTTGCTGTTGAAGCATTCCATACAGATTTTAAAAAAAGTAAAAAATAAATATTTAAATTAAAAAACAAAATAAAAAATTTGTAAAAAAAAAATGGTGACAAAAAAAATTATATAAGAAAAATAAATTTGAAAAAAAATTTAATTTTCTTGCTTAACCCACTATTATTTTGAAATAAATAAATTAAAAGAAAAAATAAAATAAAAAAATAAATCAAAAAAATTACCAAAAATAAAAAAAAATACAAAAAATAAAAAAATTAACAAAAAAAAATTTCGTGCTTGTCACATTAAAAAAAAATAAAAAAAAAAAATTAATAAAATTAGAAAAAAAAATTTTTGTGCTTGACACATTATTATTTTGAAATAAAAAATATAAAAAAAATTACTAAAAACTAAAATTAAAAAATTACAAAAATCAAAATTTTCGTGCTTGACACATTATTATGAAAAAAAATATAAAAAAATTACTAAAAACTAAAATCAAAAAATTAAAAAAATTAAAATGTTCGTGCTTGACACATTATTATTATGAAAAAAAATATAAAAAACTAAAAACCAGGGATTGCAAATAATCGTAATTTTTTAAATTTTGACTAAAAAAATCATACTGAAGGAGAAATGCTAAACGCAAAAGAAGTACCCAGATGTAATCACCGTAACGCAGACTACCTCTAGGTGCATTAACTTTTATTTTTTCGATTTTTATAAAAAAATTGATTTTTAATCGTTATTTTCTGAGTTTTATTTTCTGCTCAGAAAATAAAAGTTATTTTTTGAGTTTTATATTTCGCTTAGAAAATAAAAGTTATTTTCTAAGTTATATCTTTTTGTTCTGAGAATAAAAGTTTTTTCAGTCTAATTTTAGCTGCAGCTATCGATTTTACCACATTCATACATAGGTATTTCTATTTATATACTTTACCTATTTATATGGCGAAATCTACAATTGCAGCCAAAATTAAACTGAAAAACTTTTATTTTCTGATCGAAATATAAAACTCAAAAAATAACTTTTATTCTCTGAGCAGAAAAATAAAACTTAGAAAATAATGATTAAAAATCAACTTTTTGGATATAACTCATAACCGTTACAGTCTCTGCTAAAAACTAAAATTAAAAAAAATTAAATTTTCGTGCTTGGCACAAATTATTAAACAAATTTAGAAAAAGAAAAGTTTCCGAAAATCACTATTAAATTTGTGTGCTATTTATGTGTACGCCTTCGCACACAGATCCATACATATGTACGTATATAATGTATATTAATGTGGTCGCCTGCAATAACTGCTTAAGTCGACTTAGGAAGATTTTGGGTTATATATACCGCGCTATTCTGCTTTTAAATAATAATTGTAATAATAATATATGTACATACATACATATATGTATACTTAATAAAATTCATTTTGTTTTATTTAAAAAATTTAATCGCAACATTGTGAATGGCTGATTGATTTTGAATTCATAGTTTTTATCAGCTGTGCTAGTACACAGAGTATTATAATTTTGATTTAATAACGGTGGATTGGAAGAATCGAGATAGATATGGACTTATACATATGTCAAAATGATCAGGGTGAAAAGAGAAATCGATTCCGCCATGTCCATTCGTCCGGCCGTCCGTTTGTACGCACTCTAACTCGCGCAAAAATTGAAATATTTTGATGAAATTTGGAATGCAAGTTCCTGTCCAGACTGGGACGGTTGGTATTGAAAATGGGCGAAATCGGACCATGACCACGCCCACTTTCTCTATTATGTAGTATATATCGAAAATTTCTATCTCTGTCACTGATACAGGTGGAGTGTTACAATTTCATCCACGTAAGGAGCTCTGGCCCTTATGAAGAAATATTGTGAGATTTTGGAAAATGGGCGGTGCCACGCCCACTTATTAAAGGGCAAACAGTGAAAGTTTTATATGTCATAAATCAGAAACCGTAACAGATACATACATACATATATCGATGAAATTTGGTACGCTTGATGTACTTACTTAGGTAAATGTTTGAACGAAAAATTGACAAAATTGGTTGACGACCACGCCCACTTTTATATACACGTATATTAGGGTGGTCCAAAATTGTATGGTGAAAATGCAGTTCTCTCGAAATCCGCGGAACAACCCGCATTTTATGCGACTGTACTACGGAAATCTATACCGAAAACTTTGCCTTGATATAATACAGTTTGGAGATCGCGCAAATGCCTGCAAATTTCAGTGAATGAACAAAAAAGATATTTCTGGTCTTTAAACAAGGAACACATATGTATTTTTTTTTAGGAATAATAGAATAAAAATAGCCTTATACCCCAATGATTTGTTGGGTTTTATTATTATTTTTTCCTTTGGACCACCTTTATGTACATATGTATGTACACCACAATATGTTTTTATATACATAGTTTATTTGTGATAATTAATGAATTCTTGAATTGCATTATGTTTCAAATTGTGATACTTGTAGTCTCCATTGGTACATTTAGTAGCGCCTTCTGCGAGTAGCGCTAAAAGTTTTCCATCTACAACACCGAGCGCTCCTTTTGTTATAATATCCCAGCTATTCAAGTTGTCTGTAGTCAAAAACTCTACGCTATCCAAATTTATGGCAGTCGGTTTAACAGCATGTAGCTCATTGTACGCAATATAATCAGTTGAGTGTTCGATCCAACCGATCACCTGCATTGTGGTGCCCGTTCCCAAACATGTACCATCGAACAGAGGTGCTGGTTGAACTTTTTCGTTTTGCTCAAAAGGCGAACGCGCTTTAGCAAGCGCAAAATCAACCATATCAGAACGATTCGGATTGAGTATGACGTCAGCTGTGCGTTGTTGTCCCTCCGCAGGCCCATGCACTTTCGTCATTCCGGCTACCACTTCGCACTTCGAACCCAACCCAAGATAATCCTGCTGAGTTATCACTAAGCTTAATGTTATTAATGCACCCACACATGCAAACTTTCGGTGCGTTCTACCGTAAACTACTGACGCCAAAAATGGAGGTGGATCTGCTGTATCTATATTTCTAAATGTAAGATCATATCTTATACCAGTCGCAGGATTACAATTACCATTAGTACAATTTTTCTTATTAGGTTCGTTGGTAGCGACCAATGCAAAGGTGGCCAGGATCGACAGGAAAAACGAAATATTTCGCGTATTCATTTTATGACTCTTTTTGAACGTTTGAGAACTACTAATTTGAAATCTGTCGTGTTGGCCTTTATATAATACTGAATTTCAGCAAATGTTTTGAAGAAAATACCTAGCAGTGTGACTACTAAAAACAATTGAGCAAATAAGTAAATGCGTAGTTAATAAGAGTTGAGTGCATGTGTATTTTTTTCAATATAACCTCAAGGTCGCGGAACCATGTACTCCCGTGCTGGCAGCGTTGTGCGATTTTCTTATTCGTTAAATTTGACAGTTGCCAAGCACTAATAGCAAACATATTTGCAATTTTTTTTTTAATATGTATAGAAGTACTTAGTATTTAGTACTTCGTAGTTTTTCCCCAATTAAAAACAAATGCGCTAACCTACATAAGTACGAAAACTGTTTTTTAACCGTTGTTAAACTCAATCCCGCTGGCATGAACTGCAAATACATATCGTCGCTTAAAGTGCAATACCGCGTATCTGCTTGCACCCAAATCTTACAGGAGACAGTAAAAACTGTTTTAATTCAAAACGGTTCGGAATTTTACAACCCAAATTCAATCCAAGCTAGAATATAGGATTATATACTTAATCCAAATATCAGTTAAATGTGCAGTTATTGGCTTACATATCGCTCATTTGCTGCAAAACCGGCAGCGAATAAGTAAAAAAAATCGATTGTCCAAAAAACGCTTTCAAAGTTTTCAACTGACTCCAATCTTACACAGAAAATAGGAAATCCTACAAATTCACAACAAACCAATTCAGTATAATATATTTAACATATCCATAAAGGAAAATCAACACCAAGTATCCATTTATGGTTTTTTCCTGAATAAGAACCAACTCTCCTTTGCATAATGACGTTATTGTTGCAAAAATATATTCAATAGAGTGTCTTAAGTTATAATGTGTCATTATTGTTGAAAAAAAACAATAAGTTCGTATTAATTCATTTTATTTTCAGTCTTTTGAACTTCATATATACATATTATGTACTTATGAATATCACAAAAATAAACATAAATTAATTATAATTCATACACCGAGAGAAAAGATACTGGTAGATCAACGGGATTACGGGTTAAAACAACAGATTCCACAGTCAAATCACATCCAAAGGATATATCTGTTAAATTGACAGACGATATTTTGTTTTAACAGTTTTATTGTTGTACTACTCTGAAAACAAAAAATCGCTGTGAATCCAAACACTTTTGCTGTTAAATCAACAATTTTCCGCAGTTGAAATTTTGTTACTTAAAAATAAATCCCTTTGTGTTTTACATGGCAATTTATTTGTAACAATTACTTCATAATGTGTATTTTTAGAGCTATTGGCAAGTTTTTTAAATCTTTTGTTTGCATTTTTCTCTTCATCCTCCCTCCGTTCTATTTCTAAGTACAAATATGTAGCTTCATCTCCGCTTGTTTTCCATTGCGGCACCTTCTTCGCCTTCACTGCTTGCTATATTCCGTTCTTTATTTTATATTCTCCTCCGATTTAAAACCATGACATCAACCTGAAATTCAATCCAACGGCATCATATGCATAGTGCGAAATTCAACATTCAACTTTATATTGAATATTGAACTTTAGTGGCTATTATACTTACCTTTGTTCGAAAAAGCATCCGTGAATTAAAACTCACTCACGCAAGCAAAGCAACAAGTAACAACGGAGAAAGCTGGCAAAATAAATACTTTTTCTTTTGATAGTCAACAGTAATGATTTGTTGAATCAACAAATAAATATAAAGGTTACAGCAACAGATATTAGGGTTAAGTTAACAGTGACTCAGTTATATCAACGAAAATTTCTGTTAATAATTGACGATCAGTCCTGTTGAACTAACAAATAGGTTTTAATAGATATATTTGTTAAAGTAAAAGATGTTTTCGTTTATATAACTCTAAATGTGTCTACTTAAACATATTTCTGTTAATTTAACGAATTTAGGGATTAACAGAAGAAAACTGTTGATACTACTGTGATTATTTTTCTGAGTGTAGAAACAGTCTTTTGAACTTAAGAAATTAAGGAACTCTTCAACATCTTTTCATCTTAAGTTATAATTCATAAACGATAAATGTTAACTTTTTACTTCAAGTAATTAAAAAATTAATGGATTCATATTTCGTCTTGCTATCCTCACTATCACTTTCTTGTTGCGGTGATTTTGAGCAGTATGTTGCATCAGCCACGGAGTCGTCAAAAGCTCTGTTCAATAACGAAAAATTGTTACGAATTTTTCATAAAAAATGACAGTTCCCCATACAAAAATGACATATTTTAGGAAAAACTCGTAACAATTTTTCGTTATTGAACAGAGCTAAAGTCTTCCGAAAAAGAGGATGATCGGGATAAACTCGAAGATGATTTGCTGCTGTTGCAGTTTGACATTTTAAAATAACCTAAAACAACAACTTTTATTATTGTGATCGTGCGTTTTATTCATACATAGCTATATTTTTTATCAGCAATAGCATCATATTTTGTGTTAGTGAGAGCAATTTATTGTTACTGTTAATAATGCTATATTCAACAACGACACATTTTGTTATAATGTAAAACGATGACAGTTTATTAGTCATTCTTTTATATGTAATAACGTCATATCACGAAATACTTAAGTTGGCGATAGTATTTTTATCAACTAGAACGTCATATTTTGTAATATACCATGTTTGAATTAAATCAAACTTTTCAACAAGATAGTCATAACTCAAATTAGCGCTGTGTACTTGAAAAAATCTAGATTAAAAATACCATTACCTTTTCACGAAGAACTCCACAACACAAAATATGCCTCTGTTTGAGAAAGCCAATTGATCTTAACACGACGGCAGCAGTCGCACAACTGAGATATGTCGTTCTCACGTATAAAAAAAGTTGAAACGATGAAATGAAATAACGGCATATTCTCTTCTCAAGCGGAGCATATAAGAGGTATTCATATGAATTTTTTACTCAACATGAAGTATGATATAACGAACAATTCTGCATCATTAACTCAAAAATCACGTTTTTTGATTTATGCCGGTCTTGCAGCAAATGAGCGATATGTATGTATTTACATATATGCGGGTTTGCGTCTTTTATTTTGTTCAATAGCGACGTATGCGCGGTTTTGCAGGTGTAGGTACGTGAAAACCAGGGTTTGAATTTGCTTGCTGCAAAACAGCAATAGCCGATGTTTTTTGCTTATTGCTGAATTCAGCCGAGCCAAAAACGAAAACACGAATCATTCGCTTCAGTTTTCAGCTGAGTCGTGTTTGCTTGTATACAGGGTTGCCGGAGACAACGTGTTTTTCCTACCAAAAGTTGGTCGGCAACCCATCCAAATCCTACCAAATTTTTTTTCCACTTTTAGAATTTTTTTCTTCAATTTGAAGTTTATTGAAAATATATTCATTTAGTACAATAAAAACAAAAAAATCAGTACATATAACAATTCATTTAGTGCATGTACCTACTCATACACATCTATGTGTAATCACTAGGGAAGCTAAAAATATGCAAATGCATATTGCATATGCAAAGGCATATTTAGACCTAAAATGCATATTCACGGTCAAAATGCATTTCGTGCTTATTTTGGCATATTTTGGCACTTAATCGAGCAATATCGATAGTTGCGTATACATACATACAAACAAGGCTATTTAACTATTGATCTGGGCCCCGGAGTGGAGCATTTTCCCTTATAAAAATTCACCACGACAAACACTAAGTTCTAGTATGCTGATCAGAGCCTCGAAGCAAACCCAGAGTAAAAAAACTTTGCTCCGATGCCCTGTTATTGATAGAAAACAGCTGTAGTGTGAAATTTTGAAGGGAACAATAATATGCAATATGTATCGACATACATAGGCATACGCTACACTGTCAATATGAATCGCGATGGTCTGATGAATCGCAGACTAGTGCTACACGTTCAATATGAATATTGCGATATTTTTCTCGCTCCCAGGTTTAAAATATTTTACTTCCGTCCTTTTCACACTTTCACTTTTAATTCGCTTATTGCCAATATTTTGTTCTAGATCACATATTTCAAAATTTCTAAATATACATGCATTTTGATGGGTTGCAAAATTTTCATGCTACACAGTCTTGTCAATATTGTGATCCGGATCGCGGATTTCAAAATATTTTGCGATCCAGAATCGCGATCCATCAATACTCGATGTTACATGGTCAATATTAATCGTTTTCCCATACAAGAGTTTTTTCCCGGAAAACCGCCAAAAATTCACACTGGAAAATATAGTAAAACATACGATAGTTCAATGCAGCCCTGCGCAGTATTAATGGAATGGTTTCGTTTGCTTTGTAAAAAGATTTCATGTATTTACATGAATACAAACCTAAAATTAATTTAAAGTATTTTGTAGTATTTAAAAACAAATTTTTTAAATGGGGAAAATGTGAATTGTACGTTTCAGTTCTTATATTATTATTTTGCAAAATTCGTTAAATAAAAATGTAAGCTTGAAATGAAATACATACATTTTTTGAGCATATTTCAAGTATTTTTTAGGCATATATGCATATAATGAGATTTTTTCGTGCATATTTACGAGCATATTTCAGTTATTTTTCGGGCATACTAGCATGCATATTTTGAAATTTTTCGTGCATATTTTTAGCTTCCCTAGTAATCACACATACAAAAAATTAGTTTATCACAACTTTACAGTTCAGTTCAATTTTAAATACATAAGTTAAAGGCACATAAAGTAAATAAATATATATTTATATGTATATTTTAATAAACATATAAAGTCTGTAAAAGACCTACTTCTATACTAACTACTTTGCCTTGCATTCACAGGTAATATTTTTCATATTAATATTTAAAAAAAAAAACAAGTAAGGAAGCCTAATTTCGAGTGGAATCGAACATTAGATACTCAACTGTATGCTTTCATTGTTTGTTTGCGTTTGATGGAAACACGGTGTAATTTATATAAAGCGAGTGCTGCATAAAGTGGGCGTAGCCACACCCATTTTCAAAATTTTTATCAATCATCCAACTAAGCATATGAATATTATTCTTTGTGCAAAATTTCATTCCTTTATGACTTCCAGTTACAAAGATGTCACGTTACAAATTTCCAAAGCGTGTTCCAGAAATATCTTTGCTAAAAAGTAGGCGTGGTCATAAACCGATTTCAATAAATTTTTGCGTGTATATTAACACAAGTTATAAAAGTGTATAAACCAAGTTTCGTCATAACATCTCAATTATTTGTCGAGTTATAGGCTAAGAAATCTCGTATATTCCTTTCTCTAAAAAGAGGCGGTGCCACACCCATTTTCCAAAATTTTTCTACTTTTTGTTTCCGGTCTATTGTGGAACTCATGCCACAAAATTTCAATGAATTACCTTTATATTTGACAAAGATATCGCTTAAAATGTGGTCGTCAACCGATTTTGGCAATTTTTAGTCCAAACATTTGCCAAAGTAAGTATATTACGTACATCAAATTTCATCGATATATCTTCAACGGTTTCTGAGTTAGGACTCATAAAACTTTCAATGTTTGCCCCTTAACAAGTGGCCGTGGCAACGCCCATTTTTCAAAATTTTTGTGTGTTCTGTTTTATGTCCATAGTTGGACTCATGCGACAAAATTTCAGTGATAAGTATATCTTTATATTTGACAGAGATATATCTTAAAATGTTTTTATTAGGTCACTTTATAATACACATATATAAAAGTGGGCGTGGCCGTCAACCGATTTTAACTATTTTCCGTCCAAATGTTTGCCCAATTAAATCACGCATACCAAATTTCATCGATATATTTTCAATGGTTTCTGAGTTATGACATATAAAACTTTCCATGTTTGACCCTTAATAAGTCGGCGTGGCACCGCCCATTTTCCAAAATTTCATCAAATTTCTTCATAGGGGACTGAGCTCAACACGTGGGTAAAATTTCATCGCTCCAGCTATATTAGTGACTGAGATACCAAATTTCCGATTTTTTCTATATAGGAAAAGTGGGCGTGGTCATGGTCCGATTTCGCCTATTTTCAATACCAACCGTCCCAGTCTCGATACCAACTTGCATTTCAAATTTCATCAAAATATCTCAATTTTTGCGCGAGTTAGAGTGTTTACAGACGGACGGACGGACGGACGGACGGACAGACGGAAGGACGGACAGACGGACGGACGGACGGACATGGCTCAATCGATTTCTCTTTTCATCCTGATCATTTTGATATATATAAGTCTATATCTATCTCGATTATTTCATTTTGTTACAATCCACCGTTATGTGATTAAAACTATAATACTCTGTGTACTAGTACAGCTGAGTATAAAAATAGTGAAACGGAGTTGCTAGTATGTTTGAAAATACATATTTCCTCTTTTTCTCTTATTTTCGCAAAACCTACCAAAATTCGATCTAGCCTACCAGCCGACCAAATGAAAAAGGTCCTACCCGTTTTGGTCGGAACGGACCACGCCCGGCAACTCTGCTTGTATAGTTAAGCCAAGCAACTCAATTTGAGAGGGTTGCTTTTACTTCCAGCAATTAGTTGAGTAGTAAATTTTTGCTTACAGTTGCTTATTTTGCTGAAACTAGTTTTTAAGCAAAATTCAACATGAAAAGATGTTTACAAATGGACATACATACATATTATGTGTATATACATACATACACATAAGTAAATATGTATAAAAAATCGAAATATGCGTAAACAAATCGTTTCAGCAAAATAAGCAAAAGCAGAAAAAATGCAAAGCACAACTAATTGCTGGAAGTAAAATGAAATCCCCCAAATCGCGTTGCTTTGCTTAACTATACAAGCAAACACGGCTCAGCTTAGGGTTGGGCGATATATATCGATATATCAATATATCGATATTTTTAAAATAGTACAGCCGATAATATCGACGATATTTTGAATTACCGTGCATCGATAATCGATAATTTTTTGCCATTTCGAGCCAAATTCGATATTTTTCATATATTTCTGATTTGCTTTGAATCTAACACCAGAACATTTTTTAAGAAGTGGTATAACCATAATGTTCGGGTGCTTGAATTTACACTACTTTCTTCTTCAAGCAATTCTTAATGATTTTTATGTTTATACTTCAGGATTCGTAGAATATCTGTAGACTCATCGAATTTTAACAACAAATATCTAGTAAACTATAAGTCTCCGGCAAGTTTGGATTTCTGTTTTGAGATCTGTGAGAGCACCTCTAACCCTGTGAAGAAGTGGTTTTTTGCGGGACGTGGTTCCTTAATGTAAAGGCGACCCTTTCGATATATTGATATATCGATGTTTTTACACGGCATAAATCGATGTTTTTTTTAAATATCGATATAATATATATCGATATATTTTTCCAATTTGCCCATCCCTAGCTCAGCTGAATACTTAGCTGGCCGAGTTTGCTAATTTACTTTTCGTTAGCAAAAGCAAAGCAAAAGCAAATGCAGCAAAAGTAGCTAAGCAATTTCAAACCCTGGTGAAAACCTTTTTTTTTGTTAAAACAAAGGAATTGCGTTGTGCGAATCTCAAAATTTTTGCATGCGTAGATGGGGACGGACGCCAGCAATGTATTTTTGGCGAAATCTCATTTTTTTGGCAAAAATGTCACTTACGTGGTATTGTATTTGGTCGATACGGGGTTTTGCACTTTAAGCGACGATATGTAGGCATGTACTTTTAATAACACTGTGCACGAAAAATATACTCTTTTCATCAGAGATGAGACATGCCTAAACTCAAAAGATAACTTACTCAGACCAAAGAACGTAAATTTTATAAGAAGGGAATGTTCGTTATTTTGGACGAGTTCGATAAAATCTGCTCTGAAATTTCAATCCAGTATGCGCGAGTTGCCTCACACTATTTTTCGCGTCCCGAATTCACTTGACTTTTTTATTTTGGTTTTTCGACGAGAATAAGTAATAAGAACGAATAAGAATAGAAAATAGAAATCTCTGACTTATGCATGCATACATTTGGCATACATATGTACATATGTATGTATGGACATGCAAATATGTGTACATATGTACATACATATATACGTATGCAAAATTAATTCGGCGCTTATTTTTATTTTTGATATGCGCCTGGTGCATCAAAATTATGAATCAAGGTTTGTTTGGGACTTCTTCCCTCAAACAACGCCTTTTCGTCATCGAGAAGCCTAACTTCAAATAAGTTTAATAAGTTTCAGGATTTTAGATTCACCTCCATAAAATATGCGATTAATCCCGAAAGGGTTTGTCCCGGTATAAATGTAGGCAAATTTTTTCAAAAGTAAAACTTATTACATTATATTAAATTAAATTATATTATATTATATTATATTATATTATATTATATTATATTATATTATATTATATTATATTATATTATATTATATTATATTATATTATATTATATTATATTATATTATATTATATTATATTATATTATATTATATTATATTATATTATATTATATTATATTATATTATATTATATTATATTATATTATATTATATTATATTATATTATATTATATTATATTATATTATATTATATTATATTATATTATATTATATTATATTATATTATATTATATTATATTATATTATATTATTTAAAACTTATTGTATAATCTTTATTTAAATCTTCATGACTGATTTATAAAAATATTTGGAGAAAATACTTAATTTTAATTTAAAATATTTCACTACAAGATGGAACCGAATCGAATAAACTTTGTTCTAATATACATATACATATAACAATTAACCATTTTTAGAAATTTTCATAACAAAAAATAGCCTTATAGCTTTGAATGAAGGAGATTAAACTACATTTGCAACCTTCGGGATGTAAGCGATTGATCCCGAACACGTCCCGAATTAATCGCATTTCTTTCATACAAAATGTTAAATTCGAGTCTGCCAGTTGGATATAGAAACTTACGTACATGCATACATAAATAATCATAGGCAAAACTGGTTTGCCAAAGAAGTAAGATCGTCATCATTAGAACCAAAAATGCAAAGCATTTACGAATATACCCAACAGCGAAAATGTAGATTATAGAATAGATGATGTTTGCATATATGTACATATACAAACCTCACAAACAAAACCAAACTCAAAAAATAACAAAATTAATATTTGTAAACTCTATACACTTCTTTATGCACATTGTAAATCAGTTTGCATTGTGTACAAATTGTGGTATTGGTCGTTCAAAAGGTGTAATGTGTTAGGCATCTTGGCATTGGGTATATGTCACTAGAACAGAATAGCGAAGAAGCAGATATGTGTGGTGATACAAAAACAAAAGCAGCCAATCGAAGCCCATGTTATTTGTCAACATCGCGAAAAAAAAACCGCGAACACCAACACAATTAAAATTGTCTGTATACCTATGTGGCCTACGTAAGATGTGTGCGTAGCTCTATCGCATTTTCTTCTTTGTGCAGCCAGAATGCCCTGTGCGCATAATCAGCATTTGCCCTGCAAAAAATGCGATCACTCCGGGATACATCCGGGACAACTCGCAAGGGAGCATGCGATTACTACCCATTTGTATCTCTTTATATGGGTTGAAGTGTTCTCTTTTGTTTGAGCATGTCCTATGAAGAGACTAATTGTAGCCAGTTTGTACCCGAACGGGTAGCAAAAGCGCACAATTGTACCCGTTTTGTACCCGAACAGGTAGCAAATGCGACACATCCATTTGTGCGACTAATTGTACCCGTTTGATACCCTTTCGGGTACAATTCGTCTACAATTAGTATACATATGTACCCGTTCGGGTACAATTGGGAACAATTGTAGACTAATTGTACCCGAAAGAGAGCGCTCCCGGACAAATCTTTTTAGAGACTCGTCGCACACTTTTTTACAGGGTGGAAAGACAAAATAAAAATGGAAATCATAATTATTTGATATATTGCTAAATTTAAACACCATAAATTCTGATTTCGATAACATCCATTGTTAGAATGTTCAAAAAATGTATATGATCAATAAATTTGCATATTGTCATAAACAATATATGTATAACAACACGTAATGTATAGAGATAAACATGTTATTATTAATTATATATATATTCTAGAACCACTTAAAACATATATTTAGTTATTATTTAAATAATACTTAATATAAATAATAAGCTAAATATTTTGATTTTGAACATATGTTATGGCTCTTCAAATTTCGCATTGGGTAGAAAAGCAAATGACAAAGAATAAATTGAAACAAAAATGGCGTTAACTTTATTTCGCCACCATATATATAATACTTCTATATTGCTAACAGCCTATCTACTCAATGTGTTTCAGTTCTGGTCACGGTGAACTCGTTTCTGACTGCATATGTAATTTGTGCGCATGCGTCAACACAAGCAAAAGTCGTATATGTGAATATATGTCACACACACATTTGTAAAATTGTAGTAGCATTACAAAAAAGAAACAGAAGGGGGTTTTAAAGGGGTCGTTATTCCCTTCATATAAAACTTTCATGATTGTTATAAAAACACAAAGCAGTAGATTAAACAATGAAATGCCAATATTTCGAAAACAAAATTGTACACATGTATTTATTATTTCAACGTAGTTCACAACCAAATAACTTATGTATGCATACCAACATGCTAAAAATAAGGCAGATAATTTATATTTTCGTAAATTAAATAAAGTCACAATATATATATCGTCGTTCAAATTTCATAACCGCCTAAGTGAAATTGCTAACCGCCTAAGCGGCACTTATGCCAAAAATAAAATTTGCCAATAATTCAATATGTTCCTACTTCTTTACGAAGTTGATACTTTTTTGAACTCATGACCAATTGTTGAAATCTAGTTTTCAATCAAAATTATCTGAATACCTATCTTTGTTAAATAAAATACCTATGTATTTCATATTATCAAATTTTTCTGTAGTCCCCCTTGTCTTTGAAAAGAAATGTTTAACGACGCCCATAGAATCTTGCTTCCCTTTCTTACAGTATATCGTTACTGTGAAGTTTGACCAACAAAACAATTGAATAGTAGCAATATAGAAGTATTATATATATGTTCGCCACGAAATTACGGATGAAAGAATCAAAACAGAAATTCAACCTGGATTGAAATTTCAGCCAATTTCGTAATTCACTCGCTACATTTTTCGTGAGCGTATTCTCCCTTCTTATAAAATTTACGTTCTTTGCTCAGACTATGGAAAGTGAAAATGATTCGGCGCTAAAGACATAATTTGGATACAATTTTCTTTACAACATAGTTTGTAATCTTTGATTTGAAAAAAATTGTACTTCAAAACAATGCAAATATGTCTATGCCGAATCTTCCCACTTTTTCATAATCTGAGTAAGTTGTTTTTGATGTGTAAACATCTTTATTTTAGCTACGAGTGATTTGGAAAAAAAAGCGTAAACGACTTTTACGATTTTAGTGCGCTGCTGTGTCCGTGTGAATCGCTTTGCATTGTTAGAGGTAGGTAGGTAGGTAGGTACCCAGCAAAAAATCTAAGCCTTATTTAAGAATTATTACAGAAGATTTAAAGGCTTTAGAAATAAGGCCGGATAATTTTAACGGAAGCTAAGTTGTATGGGCAAAGGCTTAGAATAAGGCTGGTTTTCCCTTGTTTATGTCATGCGGCCATACGAAATACTCTCGCTCTCTCTCTGAGAGCACGCCGTATTTATAAGGCTTATCCCCATAGTTAACATTTTTGCGCAATTTAAGCGTTGCGGCAATTTAATAATAACAAGTAAGGAAGCCTAAGTTCGAGTGGAATCGAACATTAGATACTCAGCTGTATGCTTTCATTGTTTGTTTGCGTTTGTTCGATATAGGGTGTATTTTATATGACACAAGTGCTGCATAAACAGGGCGCAGCCACGCCCATTTTCAAAATTTGTATCAATCATCCAAATAAGCATATAAATATTATTGTTAGTGCAAAATTGCATCCCTCTATGACTTTTAGTTACAAAAACTTCACGTTACAAATTCCAAAAGGGTGTTCCAGAAATATCTTTGTTAAAAAGTAGGCGTGGTCATAAACCGATTTCAATACATTTTTGCGTGTCTATTAACACATGTTATAAAAGTGTATAAACCAAGTTTCGTCATAATATCTCAGTTATTTGTCGAGTAATAGGCACGTAGATTCCTTTGTATAAAAAGAGGCGGTGCCACGCCCATTTTCCAAACTTTTTTATATTTTGTTTCCGGTCTATTGTAGAACTCATGTCACAAAATTTCAGTGATAGATCTTTATATTTGACAGAGAGATCGCTTAAAATGTTTTTATTAGGTCACTTTATAAAACCCATATATAAAAGTGGGCGTGGTCGTCAACCGATTTTGGAAATCTTTCGTCCACACATTTGGCTAAGTAAATATATCACGCGTACCAAATTTCATCGATATATCTTTAACGGTTTATGAGTTATGGCTTATAAAACTTTCAATATTTGCCCCTTAATAAGTGGGCGTGGCACCGCCCATTTTCCAAAATTTTTATATTTTTTGTTTTATGTCCCTAGTTGGTCTCCTGCCACAAAATTTCAGTGATAGATCTTTATATTTGACAGAGATATCGCTTAAAATGTTTTTATTAGGCCCCTTTATAGTTCCCATATATAAAAGTGGGCGTGGCCGTCAACCGATTTTGATAATTTTTCGCCAAAACATTTGTCGAAGTAAGCAAATTACGCAAAACAAATTTCATCGATATATCTTCAACGGTTTCTGAGTTATGACATATAAAACTTTCAATGTTTGCCCCTTAATAAGTGGGCGTGGCACCGCCCATTTTCCAAAATTTTTGTACTTTTTGTTTTATGTCCGTAGTTGGACTCCTGCCACAAAAATTCAGTGATAGATCTTTATATTTGACAGAGATATCGCTTAAAATGTTTTTATTAGGCCCCTTTATAGTTCCCATATATCAAAGTGGGCGTGGCCGTCAACCGATTTTGATAATTTTTCGCCAAAACATTTGTCTAGGTAAGCAAATTACGCATACCAAATTTCATCGATATATCTTCAACGGTTTCTGAGTTATGACATATAAAACTTTCAATGTTTGACCCTTAATAAGTGGGCGTGGCACCGCCCATTTTCCAAAACTTAATCAAATTTCTTCATAACGGCCTGAGCTCAATACGTGGGTAAAATTTTATCACTCTAGCTATATTAGTGGCTGAGATACCAAATTTCCGATTTTTTCTATATAGGAAAAGTGGGCGTGGTCATGGTCCGATTTCGCCCATTTTCAATACCAACCGTCCCAGTCTCGATACCAACTTGCATTTCAAATTTCATCAAAATATCTCAATTTTTACGCGAGTTATCGTGCGTACGGACGGACGGACGGACGGACGGACGGACGGACGGACGGACGGACGGACGGACGGACGGACGGACATGGCTCAATCGATTTCTCTTTTCACCCTGATCATTTTGATATATATAAGTCCATATCTATCTCGATTATTTCATTATGTTACAATCCACCGTTATGAAATCAAAATTATAATACTCTGTGTACTAGTACAGCTGAGTATAAAAATATATATTCTGTTGGGGTTGAAACATTATTATTCATACATTTATGTATATACTAGGGGTTCCCGCTGCTGTCGAAAATCGACAGTTTTCTATTAGTTTAGCTACTCCATAATGCAAAAATAATTTTAACTTTATGATATTTTTTATTAAAATGTATCTTTATTTGATTCAAAACCCATTTGTAGTTCAAGCACAACCCTTTTCCATTTTTAATTTATTAAAATTTTTCATACAAAATTATTTTTACCTTAGTTTGGATGGCACTGGTTTTTTTGTGTTTTAGTTTAGACACAGCCCATTTATTACACCTAAAAGCAGGCAACAAACAATATTTTAAAAATTGTGTGTTTTGTAATAACAATAACATAGGAATTTTCTGCAACAACAACAATTAAACAGAAATTTTCCAACGGCGATTGTGCACGTATTTTCCAACCTATTTTAATGAAACTCAAAATGGACCTATTCTCGGGAATTCCCTTTCTAATGATGGTCTAACTTTTAAAATCGGTTCAGTAGAATCGCCAAAAGGTCGCGGACAAAATTCTTGTTAACGTATTAATATATAGATGTACATGTACATATATGTATGTATGTATATATCGGAATGAGATAATCGTTCGCACTTAACCACTTAACACTCATGGCATGCCAGTTGAAAATTAACTGAGGCGACAATGCGCAATTTTTACGCTCGCCACACATTGTACTTCGCTCATGAAAACTCAATTCCCTTTCTCTCCCTTTGGGATATTTTAAGATGAAGTACTAAAACGTTTGGAGCAGAGAGAATGAGTGCAGCAAGCAGCGCTGCCAGCGTATTCCAGTTTAACAACTTAGTTTAGGCTTATGAGTCTGTTTGCAGAGTTCGGAATTAATAACTCGTTTAATGCTAACCGCTTAAGTCAATTTATGTCGTTAAACCATGAACGACACAACACGAGTTTGGCGCTACCCGCTTATATCCACAGATACTTATGAATACTTATTTATATATTCACGCGTGAACTGGCCCAATGATTGGCTACATGCGGCAGGTTCGTAGCTAGTTGACTGTGGCACAAATGTGCCAAGTGGTCCAACAATTTTTGCAGGGTAAATGTGCATACATACCCTGCAGCGAAACAGCTAACTAGTATGCCAAAATTGTAGTATATTAACTGGTATTCGTATGACAATACCATACCAGTTTATTTCGTCTAGTATTATACCAGTTAAATGCAGTTGAACCACAAACTAGTTATCAAAATACTAGTTTAACAACTGGTATCCAAAAGGCAGCATCATACCAGTTTACATATTTTATCCAGTATAAAGAAATTTGATGAAGTCCAGCTAGGAAAAACATTGCAATTGAACAAAACGGGGTATTTTTCAAAAAAAGCAAAGGAATTGAAAAAACAGAGTGCCTGAATTTTTATACAATGAGTTTTTTTTAATTACTGAATATGTGGTTTAAGTTTTTTGTTTTTAAACTGAAATGGTACCTTATTAGTTATTTAATTTAAGAAATATTTTTAAGATTCCTGAGTGCCTGAATTTTTATACAATTTGTCTGTTTTTGTTTCTTAATTACTGAATATGTATCTTACGTTTTAATTTTGCTTATAAAACTGAACTGCCACCTATGTATATATAAGCATTATTTATTTTTATTGAATGCATGAATATAATTAATTACATTTGAAATAAATAGATTTCAAAATTAATTTTTTTTGCATACCTAAACTGGTATTCGCTGATGTAGATGCTACTAGTATTTTTCTGACCCATACAAACTGGTATTTAACTGGTATGAGCTTATGCAGAGGAAGACAATTGCCATTTCGTAGGACATTAACACACGGAAAATACCAGATGTTTGCATGGGAAATTTACAGTCGGGCAAGTAGTTGACTGTACCCTGCAAACAGGTATAATTCTAGTTTGCAACTGGTTACTTTCGCTGCAGGGTATCTACATAGATACACACACAAATAAATCTCTTTCGCATCCCTGCAAAAAAATTTGCGATTAATCCCGAAAGAGATTTGTCCCGGATTGATCTCTTTCGAGAACAATCGGTCTACAATTAGTCCCCGATTGCTTCCGAACTGGTATAAATATAGGCTAATTGTAGACCAATTGTTCCCTAACGGGTATAAATGTAGATTAATTGTAGACCAAATGTTCCCTAAAGGGTATAAATGTAGATTAATCGCTTTCATCCCGAACGGGAATAAATGTAGATTACTCGCTTTCATTCCGCAATGAAGAAATTTTACAAAAATATGCAATGTATTTAAAAAATTGTAGAACAACCCGTAAAACGAATTAAACACCCTTTCTTTTAATAACAATGATGAATAATAATTTTAAAAAAATGTTGCCTAAAATATCCTATGAAAAAATCCTTAACATTACGCTCATATAATGCATACTCAAAACTTACAATTTTTTTTTTATTTATTTATTGAGATTTTTTTTACAGAAGTAAAACATTATACATATAATCCTTATTTAAATATGCATGAACATGTACAATTTTTTAAAGATTGTTATTAAAAATTGCCTTGGCTAACAACTTGGAAAAATCTACATTTGTACCCGTTCGTGCTGAAAGCGATTGATCTACATTTGTACCCGTTCGGGATGAAAGCTATTGATCTACATTTGTACCCGTTCGGTATGTTAGTAATTAATCTACATTGGTACCCATTCGGGTATACAAGTTGAACAATTAGTCTCTTCATAGGACATGCTCGAACAAATGCGATCAATTCACTCCATATAAAGGGATGTAAAATTGTATTAGTCGCATGCTCCCATGCGATTGATCACGGACACGTCCCGGATTAATTGCATTTTTTGCAGGGATACGTCTCTCTCTGTCTGCACGTTCGACGCGATTTTGTATTGAGCATAGAAGAATTCTTCGATCGATCGAATTCATGCATGTTCATCACGTTCCGTGACAGTTGTGTAGCGCACGGTGATTATCTATCCACATACATACATATGTATGTATGTACATATGTATCTGTAAAATAAATAAAAAATCAATTAGAAATGTTGAAATTGTTCATTTATCTGTATCAGGGTTGGGCACAGTGCATTCAATTTTGATTGCATTCAGCCTTGCATTCTCCAATCACTGATGAGTGGTAGTGAAAATTTGATTTGCATTACCATTCACTATTGAATGGTAATGCAAATGTAGCTTGCACTACCATTCAGTAGTGAATGGTAATGCAAATGTGGTTTGCACTACCATTCAGTAGTGAATGGTAATGCAAATGTGGCTTGCACTACCATTCAGTAGTGAATGCGAATGCAAATGTGGCTTGCACTACCATTCATTGCATTCCCACTACAAGTGTGATTTGTGAAAACCTATGATCGTAGTTTAGGCATGAAGTAGCCAATCTATTTAATAACGGGAAGGAAGTTTGTGAGATATTCTACACATGGAATTAGCTTAGAAAATTTATAATTTTATATTAAAGATGAAATGTGTTTATGTTTTTTAATTAATGTTTTTGTGTAGTATGAAGCGTCAGCTATCAGATCATGTCAAAAATTTTCAAATGAATTCGAAAAAATAGGCGAATTTCCAATATTTTCTCAACAAATGCCATATGCAAAATACCTCTGTGGGCCACTGTATAAGTATAAGTATTTTTTTACCTACGCGTTTAAAAGAAATTTATTAACAACCTTAAAACCTATTGATATACACAGGACATATTGCAATGCCGCGTTGGTTTCCAATCAGTTTTCTAAGCGTTATTCCATGTGTAGAATATCCCATAAACTTCCTTCCCGTTATTAAATAGATTGGCCACTTAATACCTAAACTACGATCATAGGTTTTCACAAATCATACTTGTAGTGGGAATGCAATGAATGGTAGTGCAAGCCACATTTGCATTCGCATTCACTACTGAATGGTAGTGCAAGCCACATTTGCATTACCATTCACTACTGAATGGTAGTGCAAGCCACATTTGCATTACCATTCACTACTGAATGGTAGTGCAAGCCACATTTGCATTACCATTCACTACTGAATAGTAATGCACTTTGAATGGTAATGCAAAAATGCCCATCCTTGATCTGTATGTATGTATATATGTATGTATGTATGTATATATGTATGTATGTATGTATATATGTATGTATGTATGTATGTGTTTCTAGAATTTGGTGGTGTGATCGTAATTTTCGCCTAATCTCAAAATACTTACGTAATTCTTTTAATTAATTTGATTTTATTGTCTTGCAATCCTTTTCTTTTTGCTTTGCCATGATTACTTACATACATATGTATGTATGATAATTTATTTTTATAACGCAAGAAAGGAAAAGAACAAAAGACAAATGAAAGGGAAAGGGAGGGGAAATAAGTAAAAAGAGTAACAAGAAACAGCAAATGTTAGGTTAAGTTGGCCAATCTTATGATTTCCAATTGGTACACACCCGTATCTAGTGTTGTAGTTAAACCTGGAATGCAAGTCTTTGCGAGTTTCAATAGCTGATGTAAGCCACGGTTAGCAATACCTTCTAGAGAAGACCGAAGAGCTGAGAGAATCATCAATGAATTAGTTCTGGGCATTGGACGAGGACATGTTATTGAGCAAGGGTTCAGTTCCATTGACTCCTTGTGGCTCCCAACAACATCACATGTGTGTTGCAGTACCCTGCTAATATGCCTACTGCCGGTTTATAGTTAAATCTAAGCAATATAAAGAAGACTAGTTAACAGTTTAGAATCGAAGAGCCGCCCACTACGTTTCGCTTCTGCGTATCATCCATCCAATCACTCCACTTGTGCTACAGCATTCACTTTTGCTAACACCACCCCGGCTGCTTTGGCCAGCTCGTCAGCCATCCCATTTCTCTCAACTCCTTGGGAGGGAGTGGTGCGTAGCGCTGCTCCTCGCGTAGGTACATGGACTAGAGAGTCTCTGTACTCCCCTCTAACTTCCTAGCATACGTCTCTTTGCTAAGTGCTGCGCCCTCCATCATATCAGAATTCCGTAAAGTGTAATTTGGCGAAGATCCAATGCGTTTTGAGTTGATAGACCCCAAGTTTTACCGAGTGCTCTGTTAATAGTATACAGCGCATTGGTGTCCTTAAACTTGTCCTCCTCATTGAGTCTCCACGTCAGTTTACTATGCAATAAATTCCCAGGTACAGATTTGGTTAATGGTTTCACGGCTAGTGTATGTTTGCCTAGTCTGGATTGGATCCACTGCGGTACCTTGTGTGTTTCGGATTAGCAATTTGGAAATTCGCTGAGGGTTTTCGTGAAAATAATTTATGAAGTCTTTCCCCATCTAAGTCACTTTTCGCCCACTTCTGCTCTTGCATTCCACTCATATTCATCTACATCCATACATAAACACTTAACTCGAATCCAATTTTAATTTCCAAAAATGTATTTGTACCTCAAATTGTCTATAAATAGTTAAATTCTTAAGGCACAAAAACGAATTGCAGTTGTAAACAAGCTACATACATACGAACGGCGAACTACCTACCAACTGCTGTGGCAATCAGCGCTTTCCCTCCCTCACGCCAGGCCCTGTTTACAACGGCAAATGTACATACATATGTACACGTGTGTAACCGTAGCGTATGCATCGCCTATTCCATATATGTATGCAATGCACGCGGTGTTGCCACCCTGCCACAATTCAAGCACCAACTAAAGGCTCCGTTTGTCATCGGTCTGTTGCCCCAGCTGCACACACAGCAAACTCGCCACTCGCTCAATCGCTTGCGATTGACTACGAAGCCAAAGAAAAGAGCACAAAAATGCCTCAGAGTCAAAGTTTGTTTCTTGGCTGTTGCCGGCAATTTTCAGCGCTCCAGCTGGCAGGGTCCAAATTACAGGAACAGATGTGGCCCACATTTGCGCTGCCTGCCTGCCTGCCAAGACTTGTGGCTGTTCAGCGCCGCTCGCCCGTCTTGCCCTACGTCCATATTTGTATTGTGGCTTGCTTGTCCTGCTTCGCAAGCTTGTCGTCGCCGTCGTCGTCGTCGTCGTGTTTAATCGTTAATTTGTCGGCAATCAGCACTCGTCGTGTTCGTCCGCTGCTTGGTTAAACCATGAAAGCTGCCTTCCTTCCATCGTTCGCTCACTCCACCAATCGATAATTCCCTCACTCCCTTCGCTTCATTCGCCGTTGGTTGGTTCGTTCGCCGCTGCTTGCCCTATGCGACTTTCAGACATCATTCAAAGCGTTCGTTTGCCTTGGAGTTGCCTTTGGAATTTGTTGCTTTCCAGTCACGTTGGCAACATTTGCTGGTGCCATAGCACCAAGGCCTCAGCAATGGGCACCGAGCTCCACCAACTGTCTGCCACATGCAGCATGCAGCAACTCCACTTCTTTTACCGATTTGCAACATAGAAAAATTTGTGGTTGCAACAATTGTTGTGCCACAAAAGTAGCACTGCTGCAGCAGTAACTTGCCGCACTAGTAGACGCGGTGCCTAAAGGCGAGGCGCATTTTGTGTGGTGTGCATTCTTGCGTTGGCTTTCCTGCTGCTTTTGCTTTTGCTGGTCTCTGCTCGCTTCTTGTGCGCTACTCCGAAATCCATGCGTCCAGCCAGCGGTCCATCTGCAACACATGGCGGAACAAAGTGTTGTTGTTTCATGCCACCAATGCCTGGGCAAACAGAAATGCCAGTTGCTAAATATGTTGCATCAATCTTAAATTGGACGCAGGAATACACATGCACACCATAAAAATGCAAAGGAAATCAAAAATAAACAAACTAAATTAATTCGTAGCGAATTAAAAATGAAAAAAATAAAAGAAATTAAACAGCGCTGGCAAGAGGCGAGTTTTCGAGTTTGGCGCTGGGAATCAGCAAACTTTACATCCTCAAAACCGAAATAGCAGAGGAGCAACAGCAACAATTACAACATGTGCATAAATGTATGAACAAAACAAAACAAAACAAAACAAAACAAAAAACAACAACGAAGCAGTGCACATAGGGCTGGATGGCTGACTGGCTGGCGATTGACTGGCTCTGTGGTGGCTGTGCAATGGTAATGACTTGCCTAGCCAAACAGGAGCGCCGCAGAGAAATGAAGAGCCGAAGAGACAAATAAGTGAAGAGGCAAAGAAGTGAAGAGACGAAGAGGTAACAAAGTGAAGCAGTGAAGAAGTGAGTTGTGGGAAAAAAAGCGCAAAAAAGGAAGTCGCACGATTTCACGGCAAACTGAAGAACCGGCTGAAAACGAAACCGGTTCCACCGGCAGCTGTGTGCCAGTCAACCAGTCAACCAGCCAGCCAGCTAGCCAGGCAGTCAATGCATAAAGCAACAACAGCAACAAGAACAAAACTAGGCAAAGCAGCAAATACTGAAGAGACAAGCCAGAGAGTTCTGAGTATTGCTGGAGTTGCGCTGTTTTGCTGCATCGCACTGCTTGAATAGTAGGAAAATAGTAAAGCAAGAAAAAGGCATAAAACAGAAAAAAGTAGAAAAAAAAACAAAAATAAAAAAAAAGTAATGCGAAGATACATACATACATACGTATGGCAAAGCAAAAAAGTGGAGGAAAAATGGATGAAAAATGAGAGAAAAATTGCAGAAAACCCAAGAAAAAAGCAATTTTTTCCGGCAACGTTTTCGTCCAGCCACTTGCTGTCGTTTGCTGTGCGTCTGGTGTAAATGTTGCGTTGCGCCAATGTTGCGCTCGCTCACTCGCACTCGCACTCGCTCGTGTGTCGTCGACTGACAGCCAGCGAGCGACGCGGCGTTGCCACACAGAGAGATTGTGTGTTGTGTCACATGCGACAAATGGCGACTAGATTGTTGCCGCTGCTGCTTTTGTTGCATGTGGCATGTTGTAAGCAACATTTTTTGTGTCCAGCAACACGTCGCTGCTTTCTAATTAAAGTTTGGCCAACGCAAGCGAAGTACATGCACACATACAAACATACATGCAATTTGGCGTCTCTGCAACGAAGTGGCGACATAAATTGATTTTGTATTGCTTGCAAGCCCTTTTTGCATTTTAATACAAATACATATGTACATATGTATGTATAGCTGTAGCTCTATATACATACATACATACATACATATATGTACGAGTATGTAGGTGTGTTTGCGTGGGCTAGTTGTGGACTATTTGTGGCATGGCAGGCGTCCGCTGGGACATTTCGCCATACATCCCTCCCTCCCCATAATTCGATCATCGAACGTGCGTTTTTTGCATTTTTGCTGTTGTTGTTCCCGGTGCGTGTTGTGCGCGAATGGCGGGGCAAATGATAAATGACCTTAACCGATTGTACGCTGACAATTTATATGTTTACCAAAAGAAGATGCCATGCCACTTTTTTGCATATTGTTGTTGTTTGTGTGCAATTCATTTATTATGTAATATATCTCATTGCTAATTAATCTGTGTGCCAATAAATAATTAATATGAAAAACTACATACAAATTTATATTATAAAATGAAAGTCAATCAAGAAGTGATATGTAGACATGTATACATATTTACATACATATGTAGCTCGGTTTTAATTTTTCCGCGCGCCTGTCCTTGTTCCTGTCCCTTCCCCTCTACCACACCCTCACCATTCATTTGATACCAATAACGCTTACAAACATTCCAGGGCATTCCCGATCCACATGATGTCCTTATCTCGAACACCGACTGAGGTAAAGAACTGCAATTACATATGTACATAAATCTATTTTGAAACCGCAGTTATCACTTTTCATTTGATACCAAGAGATATTGCTCAAAAGGTTTCCAGGGTATTCTGGGTCGAGCTACGAGGTTCCATGCCCCTTTATTTTAAAATAAATTTAATATACCTATATTTTGCTGTAGGTGTAGGCGATTAGTTGACGAAGTTTTTTTTGCAATCCATTG
Source organism: Urophora cardui (assembly GCA_960531455.1). Classification (NCBI taxonomy): domain Eukaryota; kingdom Metazoa; phylum Arthropoda; class Insecta; order Diptera; family Tephritidae; genus Urophora; species Urophora cardui. The sequence continues at coordinate 2,980,298 of OY482670.1, forward strand.
AATATTCGTCATATTTTTTAATTCCAGCAAATAAATTTAGTTTAAGATATTCAAAAAGCGGCAAACCTCACAAAAATATCATATTCCTTAAACTCCTTCAATTTGATACCCATAATGTAATACATATTTAATTGATTTTTACAAAACAAAACAGGTGGCAACTACCAACAAAAGAGTTATTTTGCAATGAGAATTTCTGCATTTTTGTTTATCGAATAAATTGGCCATATGCTGTAATATTTTATTTTATGTTTATGTAATTAAAAAATTTCAAGCAGGAGGCAACCCGCAAAAGGGTTTTGCTTTACAATCAGAATTTCTACATTTATTCGAACAAATGTAATACTGATTTCAGACAGAAAATTAATGTAGTACATTACATTTATAATTTAACAATAAATTTTTGTGTTTCACACATACTCAATTAACAAGGAGATGTAAATTTTTATAAAATAATTTGTTATTATTGACAACAATTTTTGAATAAATAATCCCAGTAAACATTCGGGTCATAAAAATTCTTTTGTTTTTGCATTTTCCTTCCCCTGACCCAATTCTCTTCATCCTATCTCTCCCTTCATCCCAGATTATTCTCCTCTTCTCTCATTGGTTTCGTTCAGAAGTCGCAACTGTTGAGCAAAACGCCGAGCGGAATGTTATATAATTTGCGCCTTCTGAACGAGCTGATACAGACAAAAAACGAATTATTATTATAATTACCTATCCCCAACATAATCGGCAATAGCTTCGCTGCTTTGAAACATTTTATTACATTCAAAAATTCGTAAATTTATGTAGGTATTTATATTTTTGTACATATGTCAAAATCGTAAGCACAACATGTTGTCCGAAGTGAGCATAAAAAATTTATGATGGAAAAAAGTGTCCAAACTCACATCATGTTGTGTTGATCAGAAATACTCAACTACTCAACTTTGCGTTCAGAAGATAAAAACACAACTGTTGCGCAACCGTTGGGATTCTGAACGCAACCATTGTGGAACCTTCATTGCTTGCTTTATAGTGGAAAAAATTTAAAATGTGTACAGAAGAGAAGAGTCAATTGAAGAAGTAAGGACACATCATAATAATAAAAATATGTATATGGCAATTTCGCATTGATTCTGTTTTACTGGGCGATATTCGCAAACAAATGTCATCGCCGCACCACGCGAAAACACGTCCGGCGATCGGTTCTGTTTAAAGCTTAAGCTCACACATATTTCACACATGTTTGTGATTCATATCCGACTCCAAATTATGAGTGCTATGAGAATGTTTGCTGGGATAATAAATTCATGCCAAAACTAATTGACGGTTGACACTGAAAATTTCAAAATTAAAAAAAAACGAACTTACCTCCCAGAGTTGCATTGGATTTTTATTCGATTAAAAATTCAATTAATTAGTAATGGATCCATTAAGAATTGAACTTCTGTATGGAAAATCGAGCTTCATTATTGACTTAATGAAGAAAATGTGGATAATTACTCTATTAACCGCCTGTGTGAAATCAGTATAAGACATTCCATAATATTTTTGTTTTATTAATTTATCTGATTTGAATTTTTTAAGAAGATGGCAACCCTAACAAAAATATTTCCAGCTATCATCTTAAACTCCTTTATTTTGATACCCATATTGTAGATTTAATTGATTTTACAACGTTTATTGAGCTGAAAAAATAAAAAATGTGTGGCAACGGCCAAAAAAAATTTTTTTTTTGCAATGAGAACTTGTAAATTTTGTTTGAGAAAATAGGCGACATGCTCTAATATATTTAGTATTTTATTAATTTTTGCAATTTAAGTTTTTTGAGAAGGTGGCTACCATAACCAAAAAGTACCAAAAAGTGACTACCCTAAGAAAAATATTTCCAGCGATAAGCTTTCTTCAACACCTTCAATTCGATACCCATATTGTACTGAATTTAATTTTATAAATTTTATTTAGTTAAAAAAATTTAAACAGTTGGCAATCCCAGAAAAAAATTTCTGCAATGAAAGTTTCTTATTTTTTTTTTTGAAAAAATATAAGATTCCATAATATTTTTGTTTTATTCATTTTACTAATTGCAATTTTTGAAGAATGTGGCAACCCTAACAAAATACTTCCGCGATCATCTTTCTTAAAATCCTTTAATTTGATATGTACCCACATTGTAGTAGTTAATTTATTTTTACAAATTTTATTGACTTGAAAAATTCCAAACAGTTGGTATCTAACCTTAAAAAAATGTTTTTTCAATCAGAGTTCCTACATTTTTTCGAAAAATACACGTTATGCTATAATATTTTATTTTATTAATTTACTTACTTAATCAATTTTTTAAAAAAGGTGGCAACCCTATTTTAAATTTTTTTAAAATTCTATTCCATTTAATGATCTCGCACATTTCGTCCAATCAACGGCCCATTTATACAAATTGCAATTACAACAACGCAAACAACAAACAGAACAAGTAAAAGCGCGGCTGTCTTCGGCCGTACCGAAGACTTCATACCATTCATGAGTGGGGAAATGAAAAGTTACCTATGTATGTACATAGCCGGATTAAGTTTAATTTATAATTTTAATTCTGTGGGTTATTTATGGAAAGATTTATTAGAAAAAATGGTGTCTTTACTATTTAAATGGAGGAGTTATACACCAAAATGTGCATATCTGAACAATCGGTTGTATGGGAGCTATATGTTATAGTGGTCCGATCTTGACAATTTTCGGTAATCCCGTTTGGGCCCATATGGGTACAAATACTTCAAAATTTCACGCCGTTAGCTGTTAAAATGGAGGAGTTATACACCAAAATGTCCATATCTGAACAATCGGTTGTATGGGAGCTATATGTTATAGTGGTCCGATCTTGACAATTTTCGGTAACCCTGTTTGGGCCCATATGGGTACAAATACTTCAAAATTTCACGCCGTTAGCTGTTAAAATGGGGGAGTTATACACCAAAATGTGTATATCTGAATAATCGGATGTTGTGGAACTATATGTTATAGTGGTCCGATCTAGACAATTTTCGGTTACCTTGTTTGGGCCAAAATGGGCACGTCTACTTCAAAGTTTCATGTCCTTAGCTGTTTAAATGGGGAAGTTATGCACAAATTACTTCCAAAAATTTCATGTATATCTGAATAATCGGTTGTTTTCTATATGTTATAGTGGTCCGATTCGGCCGGTTCCGACAAATGATCAGCTGCATATAACAACATACCTGTATTCCGAATTTCATTCAGATATCTCAAAAACTGAGGGACTAGTTTGCGTTCACACAGACGGACGGACGGACAGACGGACAGACGGACATGGCTTAATCGACTCAGCTCGTGATTCTGATCATATCGGTATATATTTTGGTGGGTCCCCCACGCTTCCTTCTGGTACTTTCGACAAAAATTTTTTGGCACTAAGTTATAATACCATTTCATTCTCATGAAAGGTATAAAAATGGGCAAATGAAAAAGGAAAATGTGTAAATATTTCGCTCGGAAATAATCTAATCATCAACAACAACAACATAGTCGTTTTTTATTCATTTATTTATTTATTTATTATGTGCTGTGTCAATTTAATTATTAAAAAAAAAACAGCGCGGAACGAAAATTCTTTATCAGTTAGCAAAGCGCACAAACAAACATACAAACAAAGTCCAACTAGGTATAGCCCAAATCGCCGCACAGCACAGCTCAGCTCCGGTACGGCCCGGCTCAGGAGGCAATTCATTCGCAGAGCGAAAGTGTAAATGGCAAAACGGAAAATCAAATTACATAAAATCATGTCTACAGCGGATTTTTAATGAGCAACTCTGGGTAAACATAAATTTTACGTTTTCTTGTCGTTTTTATTGCACAGAAAAAAAGCAGCAAAGCTAAAGCAATTTATCTTGCATACATTTGAGTGTGTTTATATGTATTTGTATATATGTATGTTTTTGCATGTGTGTGCAAGTGTAGCTATGCTTCTTCTTTTTCTTCTTCTCATTTTTGCCCACCCGGTTGCGTGTTACTTGGCTGGGTGGCCGGGGCGGATGAGTGCTTTTGCTGCTGCCGCTGTACGAGCAGTTGGAACTCGTCGCAGGTATAACGGGGTTCCTCACATTTTCGGCTTTCAGCGAGCGGAAGCGGCACCGTATCCCAAATACAGGCACACACAAGCATAACACACCCTCTAGGGAAAATCTCTAATTCCGAACTAGGTCGCTTCTAGTGCATTTTTCGACACTACTAGTGCGAGCTAAATCTCTTTTGCATGTTATCAACTGGCGAATTTAATACGGCGATGTCCTAGGCGGTGTCAATTGTCACTTTCCGCACTACATTTTCGATAGTTCCGAACTAGTACTAAATTCTACAGTTTACACTAGTTCGTTTATTTGCACAATTTCGATAGTTCTGAACTACACACAGAGAAAAACTATTATACAATCAACTCAGAATCGCATATAACCCAACTTAAAACTTAGGTATAATTTACTTACTAAGTTTTTTCGTCATCTTAACGAAAATAATTTTGTAAAAAATTTAGCAAAGTAATTTAGTAAAAAATAAAAGTAAAGAAGGTTAACTTAGCCAAAACAACTCCTTTTTTGGAAGCCAAAGTGCTTGGGTAATAAATCACCTAAGCTTTGTTTTCCATGGTCGGATACAAATTGTGTAAGGACCCTGCAGCGAAATCAACTAGTTGTAAACTAATTGACAACTAGTTGGCCATACAGCTCAACTAGTCAGCCATCTATCTTTTTTCCATATTAGCAACTGGTATTTTTAACACGGTGATGACCTAGGAAATGGCAATTGTCAGTATCCACACCAGCATCATACCACTTGACTGACTAGTCAGTATACACACCAGCATCATACCAATTTGCTGACTAGTCAGTGTAGATATCAGAACTATACCAGTTGACTGACTAGTTTTACATGCTACTCCAATGAATATAAAAATTGCAAAATAAAGTTTCTAATACATTTATTTAGTTATTAGAGTATGATATTTAAATTAAAGAATTCAGGCACATTAGATTGTGATCTTGCATATTAAATATTTAGGAAAATTAACATTAACATTGTGAATAAGTAACACGTTGACCATTCTAAGCTTGACATTTATATTGATGATTTTCTGACTTTATACAAACATATCATGTACTTTTTTCTATGGCTGAAGTAGTATCTAATATACAGGGCTATATTAACATCTCAAACTATGTTATATTTGTGGTATTCACCTGATTTAATGATCTAACAATTTGCAACCAACTAAATCTAAAAGAGGCCTACTACGCAGGATTCGAATACTACAACAACAATAAAGAAGTTGCTATACTTTTACTGCATACGTGTTCATTGCAACCTCCAGAAACCCCGGATACATTCGTTTTTAATTTAAAACCCTTTTTTTAGCAAAACTTCCTGTTTCATAACTAATCTCAATTTGTCCTCTATGAATCTAGTTGGGCAACTCCCATAATTTATCTAGTCAGTTAACTGGTAGGTTGGCTGACTAGTTTGGACTTTCGCTGCAGGGTACTTTGGCGAGTTATACAAGTTTCTTGTGCCCCATACAAATTTTTTTAACTAAGTCAACTTTGTTAGATTTACTATTGTTTTTCTCTGTGTGTAGCTACAAGTACCTACAAATTCTACAGTTTTATATCTGCCGCTTAAGTGCAGCCTTTGACACACTTCATGCAAGTGGCGTGATGGCCGATGGGCTAGCACATGTGCCTTTCAATCTGAGGGGCGCGGGTTCGAATCCTGTCGGTGTCAATCTGGATGATATTTTTTTTTAAATAATATTTTTTTATTTATTTATTTAATAAAAATTTACAATAACATTTAAAAATGAATAAAATAAAAAAAAAATACAAATAAGCCTGAGGGATCGGAAAAGCATAATTAGGGGAACATTGCATTTCATACAAGATGCAAATAGAAAACTCTTTATATGAAATGCTTCACTAAACATCTGAGAATTGCAGAAATATACAAAGCCGACGGCATTAAACGAACGAAAAATTTTCATAGAATTTTTGTCACTTCGAAATTGCATACAAATCAAAGTCTGTCTTATAATGGTCACTCAATTCACTCCTTCTGAACTGGTGAGGGTATAACTACAATTGATCTAGTTCCCTTTTGACACCTTTTCGCTAGTTCGGATCTAGAAATTTTGCTCACTAGTTATTGAGTTCCCTGCAGGGACACATACAAACATCTGGGTATGTGTGTTGGCGTTGGGCTCTTGTGCGCATGAGCGAGAATTAAACGACACTCGACCGCAAACTAACACACACACCTACATTTGTATGTCGTGACTGTGTGTTAGCAAACCCGTTTTTTTCTTTCGTTTTTGGTTCGTTACCTAACACTCAAAAACACGCTTCAGCGCCGCACAGTATGCAATGGAAAATGAAATACATACAATATGCGATAGTGTGGGGCCATTCAATTAGGCTAATTGGAGCGTCACTGCTGTTTTCTGTTGGAGCCAACGCAGAAAAAAACCTGCCGAATACGTAGAAAGGTGTAAAAAAGCACCAAATGAATTACGTATGTAAAAACTTAATAAATATTAAATATATATGTACGTGTAGGTATAATAAAGGGATAAAAAAGTTATATGAGCGTGAAAAGAAATTACATATGAACAAGTAAGGAAGCCTAAGTTCGAGTGGAATCGAACATTAGATACTCAGCTGTATGCTTTCATTGTTTGTTTGCGTTTGATGGAAACACGGTGTAGGTACTTTATATAAATAGAGTGCTGCATAAAGTGGGCGTAGCCACGCCCATTTTCTAAATTTTTATCAGTCATCCAACTAAGCTTATGAATATTATTCTTTGTGCAAAATTTCATCCTTTATGAGTTACAAAGATGTCACGTTAAAAATTCCCAAAGGGTGTTCCAGAAATATCTTTGTTAAAAAGTAGGCGTGGTCATAAACCGATTTCAATAACTTTTTGCGTGTCTATTAACACAAGCTATAAAAGTGTATAAACCAAGTTTCGTCATAATATCTCAATTATTTGTCGAGTTATGGGCTCCGAAATCTCGTTGATTCCTTTGTCTGAAAAGAGGCGGTGCCACGCCCATTTTCCGAAATTTTTCTATTTTTTGTTTCCGATATATTGTAGAACTCATGCCACAAAATTTCAATGAATTATCTTTATATTTGACAAAGATATCGCTTAAAATGTTTTTACTAGGCCACTTTATGATACCCATATATAAAGGTGGGCGTGGTCGTCAACCGATTTCGCTAAAATTTTGAACATGTATTACCACAAGTAATAAAAGTGTATACACCAAGTCATAATATATCGATTATTTGTCGAATTATGGGCTCAGAAATCTCGTATATTCCTGCTTCTAAAAGGAGGCGGTGCCACGCCCATTTTCCAAAATTTTTGTATTTTTTGTTTTATGTCCATAGTTGGACACCTCCCACAAAATTTCAATGATATATCTTTATATTTGACAGAGATATCGCTTAAAATGTTTTTATTAGGTCACTTTATAAGACCCATATATAAAAGTGGGCGTGGTCGTCAACCGATTTTGGCAATTTTTCGTCAAAACATTTGCCTAAGTAAGTATATCACGCCTACCAAATTTCATCGATATACCTTCAACGGTTTCTGAGTTATGACATATAAAACTTTCAATGTTTGGCCCTTAATAAGTGGGCGTGGCACCGCCCATTTTCCAAAATTTCACCATATTTCTTCATAAGGGCTGAGCTCAATACGTGTGTGAAATTTTATCACTCTAGCTCTATTAGTGACTGAGATACAAAATTTCCGATTTTTACTATATAGGGGAGGTGGGCGTGGTCATGGCCCGATTTCGCCCATTTTCAATACCATCCGTTCTTGTCTTGGTACCAACTTACATTTCAAATTTCATCAAAATATCTCAATTTTTGCGCGAGTTATCGTGCTCACAGACGGACAGACGGACAGACGGACGGACATGACTCAATCGATTTCTCTTTTCACCCTGATCATTTTGATATATATAAGTCTATATCTATCTCGATTATTTCATTCTGTTACAATCCACCGTTAGGAAATCAAAACTATAATACTCTGTGTACTAGTACAGCTGAGTATAAAAAGCTGGCGAAACGGCAGGGAAAGTGCCGGGGCAGAAGTACTGATAAGATAAGCAATATATGTACATATGTATGTACATACGTATTTTCTGCGTAAAAGATTAAAAAAAATTTATTGAATTTTGATAACTTTTTCTAAACGGTTTTTTGTTATGTATATTAACACCTGACCGGCAGATCGTCCCAATTCAAAAATGTTTTCAAAAGCCCCACAACTCAAACTTCCTTTCAAACATACCGAAGCTCAAATTTTATTTTCAAAAGTATCGCAGCTCAAAAATTTTTTTCAAAAACATCCCAGCTTAAATTTATTTATTTTTTGTTTTCCAAAAAACAGCGCGACTATTTCACAACCACCCCAGCTTAAATTTTTTTTGGTTTTTTTTTTTTTTTTTTTTGAAAAAACAGCTCAATTTTTTTTTTTTTTTTTTTTCAAAATATAGCAGCTAATTTTTTTTTTTGCAAAAACATCGCAGATCAAACTTTCTTCAGAAACATAGCAACTCAAAACTTTGTTTCGAAAATATCGCAACGAAAATACCCCAGCTTGATTTATTTATTTTTTTTTTTTTTTTAAAAACACCACAGCTATTTTTTTTCTTTAAATATGGCAGCTAATTTTTTTTTTTAAACATCGCAGCTCAGTTTTTTTTTTTCAGAAACAACGCAACTAAAAATTTGGTTACAAAAACATCGCAGCTCAACATTTTTTTTTTTGCAAAAACATTGTAGCTTAAAATGTTTCAAAAACATCGCAGCTCAAATTTTGTTTCAAAAGCATCAGAGCTCAAATTTTTTTCAAAAAACATCGCAGTTCCATATTTTGTTTCAAAAACATCGTAGCTGCAAATTCTTTTCAAAAACATCGCACCTAATTTTCTTTTTAAATCATCGCAGCTCGAAATTTTTTTTCAAAAAACATCGCAGCTCGAAATTTTGTTTCAAAAACCCCCATTTTGCCAATTTTTTTCTTCAGAGCGCCTCAGCTCCGAGAAAATTTCTTCTATTTTCTTCTCTCATCCCATACTGAGTGGTCCATTTTGGCTGGCTAATGAAATTGGGCTCGACTCGAATCAACCAACTTTATTATCAATCTTTACTGAAGGTGAAACTTGGAAAAGAGATCTGTTTTCCAATCGTTATCCAAGCCTAATATTACTGGTGGCACAGCTACTGTTGGCTGCAGCTTTATCTAACGAAGTGGTTTATTTCGAAAGCCTAGCCCAGGCTGCTTTTCGAACTTCGTAAATGTTCTCGCTTGGTCACATACGCTGTTAACGATGGCTCATACGCAGCTTTTGGTTGCTTGTTTTTTGTTTGTTGTTTTTGCTCAACAATCCAGTTCATAAAATACTGCATTCATATGTAGCTACTACATATGTACATATCTACATTTAGCTTCATTACTTTAGCTGAAATGTCGTATAAAAAAACACACAGTAGGTACATATATTTTACGTTAATTAATTCATTTAACGCATAACAAAAATAATTCAAATCCAATTTCAAATTAAAATGTATCGCTTCGCACAAAAATTTCTTCACTCGTAAAGTTTCTTGTAGAGAGTAAAGGAATGTTTGTATGTACAAAAGCGCTGAAAAGATTTTTATCGGTCAATACAGTTTTACGGGGTTAAAGTGTGTCTGACTGATGCCATATACCGTTTCACAATATTCTAACAACAACATACATACATACGAGTACAACAACAATACTTGCCAATCAACTCAGCGAAGAAACAGTGAGAAAAAAATACTTGAACACACCAAAAAGCTTAAAAAGAAAACATTTGTGCATACACTGTTATAAATATTGGATTATTTTTTAAACTTTGATTTGGTTTGAAAGGAATTTAAAACTTTTTTTGGTTTAAATTTTGAACCTACGAAAGTTTAAGTTTCTTATTCTTTTTTGGTTTAAAATTTAAAGTTATAAAAGTTTAAATATTTCAAAGTATTTTTGGAATAAATTTCATACTTTTCTGGTTTAAATCTTACACTTTTTCTAATTTAAACTTTTAAGGTTTAAATTTTAAACTTTCATTGGTCGTAAGATTTTATTTCAACGAAAAAATTTTAATTTTTGATTTGAAATTCCAACTTGCTTTTTCGAGAAATGAGCAATATAAAAGGCTAATTTATAGCTATTAGACTATTGGAATGAACGACTGTGTGCCGTTGTTTGAATGGAGAAACAAACAAACACAAAATAATTATGGAAATAGATAAAATGAAGAAGGAAGAAAAGGAGAAAAAGAGGATAGGAAAAAGGTACAATATGGAAAAGGACGAAGCGGAAGTTTGGGGGTGGGGAGAACAATATGGAAGAAAAGGAGAAATATAGGATAGGAAAGAAGATAGAATAGGGAAAAGCATGAAGAGGATTTGGGAGCATAAATTTTTGTTAAATTTAAACCAAAAAAAACTTCTGAAAGTCTTAAAATAAATCTTAATTTGGAATAAAATCTAAACCTTAAAAGTTTAAACTTTTAGAAGTTTAAATTTTAATAATTATTCGGTCGATATATAGACCAAGAAAGTTTAAAATTTATACCAAAATTTATTTCAGTGTATGTCTGTCAGCCAAGTCAGTCAGTCTGTCAGTTAGATACACAAGCTGAGGAAAGCGACACTGGGTACAACAACGACAATGACGAAACACACAGGAAATACTTGGTATGCTGTAGTTGGTAGGTATAAAAGACACCCAGAGTAGAGTAGTGAAGAGTGAACGGACGACGGGACCGATGACAATGAACACACACCACACAGCTCACCTCGACGAATGGCCAATAGATGGAATGGAATGGAACCGAATCGGTTCCAATGGAACGGCAAATAGTCGCAGTGCCTGTATGGCGGCAGTAAATCGCTAAGTTTTCGCTATAAACAGACCTCAATATGGCACAAACACAATGCTCTACTACTAAAATAGTTACTCGAAACGCAAGCGAGCAGCTCCATCATATCATGCCTTTTAACGAACGAACAATACTTTTTTCCGTAAGATAAAAGCGGATCTTTCTCGCAATTTAGAATAGGCGTTCAGCATTTGCTTGGCAGCAAAATTTTATCCAATTTTTTGTTGTGGTTCGTTTGGAAATGCTCTGACTGGCTAAATGAGTGTGGAATAATCTACGGTGTATGTGTTTATGTAAATGATGGATGATGACGACACGCAAACGAAGGCGGACGGACGGACGGACGGCGTTTTTCTTGTTTTATTTTATAATTTTTTTTATTTTGTTTTGTTTCATAAGCATGTATGTATGTATGTATTAACTTCATATTCTTGACACTTTTTTTTCGTTGGTAGATTTTTATTTGTTTGTTCGTAATAAAAGCGTTATATTTTATATATTTAATGTACATATGTACATTTATACGTATTTACATCTATATATATGTATTTATGTACATACATACATATGTATTTACGTCAGTACAAATAGCCCAATAGACCAAAGGGCTTGAGAATAATATTATAACAAGCTTACAAATATAAGCGTTAAGCTTGAGGAAAGCTTGTGTAAAGTATTGAAAAAGTCTTAAGAACAATTGTAGAAAAATCAAAACGGCACCCTTTTTATAAGCTTACAAATGTAATTGTAGAAAAATATTACTTGTGAAAGCTTGTTATAAGCTTATAAATATAATTGTATGTATAAATAGTAGAAAAAAGAAAAAAATTAATTTTTATTTGCATTTTTTTTCTTTTTCTTTCCTTCTTCACCTTTACTGCAATGTTCTTTATTTTATATTCTCCTCCTGTTTCGGACCATAACACCAACCTGAAATTCAATCCAACGGTATCATACAGTGGTACATTCAACATTATATCGAACATTATTGAGGCTTTTATATTTCCCTTTTCGAAGAAGGAATCAATGAATTATATGAATCATTGTAAAACCAAAATTTAAAAAAATTTTACAGCAAGCTTATACAATATTATTATTAATATTTTTTCAAGCTTTCATTGCAAGTGTAAAGTAAGCTTATTGTAATATTGTTTTCAAGCTTGTGTTCCTCAATTATTACAATCATGCTTGTGAATAAGCTTACAATTAAGCTTATAAAAACTGTATTGCAATAAGCTTATAATGGACAATTTTTATAAGCTTGTTCTCAAGTCCTATTACATTTCGCTTACATCCTGGTCTGTTGGGAGGCAGGATTATGTAGTAGGTATACACAGGGTGTTTAAACAATAAAAACTGGCTGACGATGAATGGTCTCACATAGACAGAATGAGTCCATAGTGTTACCAGAAAAGTTCTTGAACATGAGGACCTCTACCTACATACATACATTAAAAGCCTGAACTCAGACTGAAATACCACTCCGCCCTTTTAGCAAATACGAAGAGTTTCTTTACCCCTATTTTGCATACCTGTCTGAGAATAGTAGCCAAAGCCGTAGCCGTGAAGAGGCAGGACAGGAGCAGAGAACATACTCTACCATATCTTCATGCAATCCGTAATCGCTGCATTAGTGCCATTTTGAACGCATGTGATGCTAAGAGACCGTGTCCTGTGAAGACCGCAATGATAAGTCTTCATTCATCCCTCTTTAGGCATAACAACTGTTTAGTTAACTTCGAGTCTTACGACTTACATATAACTTTGGGACACCCTACAGCTCTGCTATTGTTTCCACGCCTTATCGGCCTGGTACATCATATATATGTATGTAGTATATATGTAGTAGCTACCTATGCTTACTTTCACTGACTGGCATCGGAACGTCCATGAAGTGTTCTGCTTCGAGCCTTGCACCTTTTTTTTTGTCAGTTCATCAGCTTTCTCATCCCCTTGTGGCCTGGGATCCAGTATAAAAGGACAATACTATCTCTGCATACAACCCTTAACGCTTCCTTGCAAGTACGCTACACATTTGAATGAGGTGATATGCGACAGTATCGAATTTATAGCCGCCTGATTATCTATGTATACGTCCTCTTCGTAAGGCATTACAGACTAACAGCTCTGTTCCCCTCCTTACAGCTAATACTTCTGCCTGAAAGACACTACAGTGATCTGGCAGTCTGATACAAGTATTGATCTTCAATTCACTGCAGGGAAGGAAGTCTCTGCATATTTCTTATCAATCTTCGGAAGTCTTTCAGAACAAATCACTACATATAAAGAAATTTATTAGATTAGATTGAATTAGTTTAGTTTAGATTATGCTATATTAGATTAGATAAGATTAGATTGTGTGTATTATCATTCTCACTCAACAGTGGCTGATGAACTATGAACTCTTATGGCGTTTTCTTTTCTGGCAAAAAGTGTTGCCCTTTATTATCTCAAATATGGAATTAGGTACGTAACCTGACACTCTATAAAATGGCTGAATTTGTAGGTAATGGTGCTCTCTTACTTAGTCAGAGGTCAAAATTCGGTGAAATTGCCACACAAGCGCACAAGATGGCTAAGAAAATCGAAGAGGGCAACATTAATTGCTACACCCTGTACATGAACAGAAGAAACACAGATGTATGTACCTTGTGTACATAAGTAGGTAGGTACTCCGTTTGCTTCACATATGCCAACAACAACAACAACAACACCGAGCGCGCTCATATACAATGTATGTACGAGTACAAACATGCATACACATGATTAAGTTCGTATTTCGAAATGAATACGAAATGAGAACGAAAGCTAAAAATACCATATTTATTCGAAAAGTGTACACGTATGAATTTATTATACAAAAGTACAATATCAGTGAATACTTACATGAGAATTGAGAAAAAAAAGAACAAAAAAATCATAACAAAGCAAAGAAAAAATCAATCCCATCACTTCCTACTCGCGTCAATGTAGTAAGTATGTACATATGTATATACGTACATGTTTATGTACATATGTATACACATAGGTAAATATCATCATTTAAAGCAAGGTTGATCCATAAAGCCAAAATTACATCAGCGATGTGGCAGAGGGCAGCGACGGTTTTCGAAATCAGCTGATGCGTCTAATATGAGTAGTGACTGCCAGACCAAACACAATAGAGCGTTCGCAGTATTTGGCAGTGACTTCTTTATATATTAGCACAGCTATTCTACAATCCCTCGGAACTCCGATCGCGGCGACGCCGACTGCTACGACAAAACGAAAATTGGTATTCTGGTTTACGACGTTTCGAACATAAGTGTTGTTAAGTGTTAAACTATGTTCGAATCAGTGTTAGGAAGCGTTTATGCGAAATAATTAGGTGATTCACAAAGTGTCATAAAGTCATATGTCATATTAAAATATTGTACGGAAATAGTTATAAAAGACTTTTCCGAAGCCCTGTGAAGAAGTAAACAGAAACAGATGATCAAATACGACAACCACAGAATATTATGACTTATGACGATATGACGCAATACGACAGGTTGTGAATCCCCTAAATATGTATTATTTGACAGCACATTTGTATTTTTGACAGCAAATTTATATTTTCAGTAAGTTTTAGATTAAATTTTCAGAAAGAATATATTAAATGGTTAAAAAATGAATTCCATTGCTGCAACAGCTTATTTAGTGGAAAAATAAATGGAAGAACAAAGGAATTTGGACATTAATTTCAATTAAATTTTTTTAAATATTGCTTTCTATTATAAAAAAAGTGACAACATATATGAAAACGGCATTTATAGAATACTGTCACCAAGTTTCATGCGATAATACCTTGCAATTCGGTAATTAGCACCGGCTAAGCTTGGATAGAATGAACCAATTTTATTTATTTACAAACTACTGCGAATTTTTCAGTGAAACTTTCAGGAAATATTCTTTGGATGATAATTCATCTACCTTCAACGCTTTCAACTATTATTAAATTATAATATTAAAGTTCTCCAAAAGGAGAATTCTGCCGGCTGAGGATTTTTTAAAGCGCGCCCAAAGGCCGGTGACACAAAGAAGTCTTCTACACACACATTGCTTTAACGAGTAATATCTCTTGCGCTATAATCATCCGCGGGAGCGACTTTTTTATGATCTGCGATAGGATCGTGGTTCATTATATACAAATTTTCCCTTAACACCAGTGGTACATTATTGCGATTCCCACTTTAACTATTAGTAATTTAAAAATAATGAAAAAAACTGGACTCCATGAACTCAAGGGCAATGAAAATGCCAACTTTAGTGAAAATAACATTTACAGCTTATTCCAACAAAGTTTCATGCGAAAACCTCTTGCAGTTGGTTTGTTTTGCACTATTTATAGTGATATGTTATACTGATGCAATGCATGGATGACACTCCACACTGGTCGCATATCAACAAGTTTTTATGTATCGCAAAACATAAAAGCAAATTTGAGATCCAGGTTGCGATCAATCAAATCATGAATATGTACATATGCAGGAATTTTGTGACTCGCCAGGATGCGTTGAGCATGAACGGATATAGAAAGTGAGCACGTTTCTTCGATTTGTTAGTTTCTCGTGCAAATGTTTGTAAATCATGTTGCAAGGCGATATTTTAAATCTTTAAAAAGACACAGTCAGGCAAAAATGCTTAAAGGAGTACATCTTGGCACATAAATTATGCCCGAGTTGCGCTACCCACTCATATTACATGATCGTAGTAATAATACACAATTAAAATTATTTTCAGAAGCTTTTATTAAACAATAATATATAAATATTGCTAAAAAGGATAATAAATTTTATTATTAAATAAAAGTTCAATACGTTGAAACTCCTTGTACTTATTTCCCTCTATTCAGTCTATTGTACTAAAGCAGATTCCTTTTGTTCACTTATTTTGCAAAGAAAAGGCCAGTAGCATAGCTAAACCAAGCCTGTTTTGTATAATAATGTTGGATAAATTTAAAAATCATAGTTTAATTACATTAAATTGGTAATATTTCCAAAAATAATCAAAATTTCTATTGCCTCCGATACACAAAAGCTGACGGAAAGAATCGCTCCGATAAACTGTCAAATATCCGATCCATCGTGAACCAGAATGCCGATTTCCGAACTTCGAAAAAATCTGATGTTCATCGGACGTCAATCGAATTGCAGAATGCCATTTGATCCGATTCACCTCCGATGAAAGTGGATCGTAAACCGGAATAGATGTGTAGGTCTGTTTCATTTTACCTTGGACACGTGGTGACATAAATTTACTTACCTACCATTTTCATGTCCACTTTTTTCAATTAAAATAATCAATCTTGTTTCATTTTTTCCTCTGCTCTTTCTTCTTCTTTGCTTTTGCATCCCGCCAGCAATATTTGCTAGTGGAAATTAATTAAGTAAAAATTAAATTCTCTCCCGCTTGCTGGCATCAAAGTACGGAAACACAAAATTAGTAAAAAATATATTACATTGGATAGTACGGAAACAGACATAAGTTCACATCAACACTCAGAAGTTGGCTGCGATTCAAGGCAGCGGCAGCGAATTTAGAATTTGGGCTAAACGGAGCGGTGCTGCCAGCTGCCTCTGCTGTATTATGTGCCGCTTCATTGCAAACCGTAGTTTCTAAAAATCAGCTGATTTCGAAAAACAGTCGCTGCCACAGCCACAGCGCTATTGTAATTCCGGCTTAAGGTTGTCGCAGTGCGGAAAAGCAACCCTGCAATACATTTTGTTGTTGCCCATTTTGCTATCTCAATTGTCAAACGTCCATTTTCAATTGGCCAAGCAACACATGCATACAAGAAAAGCAACAAACACATAAAGTTTGACAATTTATATAATGAAAAAAAAAAAAAAAATAGACAGCTGTTTCTACCAAGGCAACCTTAAATATGTATCAACCATTGTTTAAAGTATCGACCAAGTACAATAGATACTACATACAGAAGTGACATTTTTGCCAAAAATGAGGTTTCCCCAAAAAACACTTTGCTGGAGTGCGTCCCCATTCATTCATACAAGAACTTTGACATTCGGACAACATTTGAATGGGTGTGGACGGAACATAGGTAGGTATATATCTGTTTTTGCGGAAATTTAATATTTGGCACTTACGCAGTATTGTACTTTAAAAGACGATATTTACCCAACAAACACTGAGGCTAGATATCGACTTAAGAATGACTCGAGGACTAGGCCTTTTCCCAAATCTCGAACGTTAGAGGACGATTCGAGGAACTGTCGAGAATTATAGAGATCTCAAACGAAATAGGATGTAATTCTCAAATCGAGAAAATTATAATTCTCATGTTCCGTCCAATTGACATATAAAATATACGAAAGGCAATTTTGTTATATTTTTTTTTTTAAATTCAAAAAGATATTTAACTAGCTGACCCGCCAGACGTTGTTCTGCCTAAAATTGATACCTATAAAGCATAAACAAAATATCCTGGATTACCGTGTTGTTCACCATTATCTTCAAATCGATAGTAATGATTTGCGAATACCAATTCGCTTCAATCAATTCTCTGAATATCCATATCCCTATCCCTATCCCACTCACCAACACCTTTTATTCGATACCCATATCATATAAACACCTTCTAGGGTCACCCTTGGTCCACATTTTGCTCGATATCTCTGAAAACGGGTCGCTTAGGGTCTTGAAAATCACCTCTTTTTTAAATACTCACCAACACCTTTTATGTGATACCCATTTTGTAGAAAACCTGTCTGGGGTCAGACCTGATTCATATTTCGGGAAATACCTCGAATACGGGGTATTATATGGAACCAGTAACTACACCATGTTCAAGCACTCGTCAACACGTTTCATTTGATACCCATATTGTACGAACCCGTTATAGGGTTACCCTGGTCCACATTTTGTGGAATATCTCCAAAACCTTCGCGGATTCTTATACTTTTTTTTTTTGGCCATAAACCATGTTGGGCTCAATCGAAAACTACGTGCAAAATTTCATTTAATTCAGTCCAGCCGTTCTGGATTTATAGCGTCAGTGTATTTGGGGTAAAAGTAGTAAAACAGTAACCGTGGTATTTTGCTGAAAGATGACGTCATCCTGCTCACTTTTGGCGAACGAAGTTATATTCCAGCAAGTCTGAGTTCCATTTTTATTTGCGCACAAAGGTTAAGCGTTAAAAATCGCGTATATGGGAAGTTAATTTGAATAATACGGCAAAGACCTTGAAAAAAGCAAAAAATTCCAAAATAATTTGTACTGCCTACAACCAAATTCAAGAATAAAATAGAAAATTGTATCATAAGCAGCTTTTGCATTTTTAAACGGTTTTATTTAGCTCACCCCGTTTGTTTTATTATTTATTCTTTATTCTTGGGTCAAATTTAGTAATTCAAATTTCACCCTCTTCCTGTCAACCGATTAATCTGAAATTTTGCACGCATGTATAACCCCGATGACAATGCAATATTATGAAAAAAAAATTCCGATAGGTGGCGCGTGGGTCGCTATATTTACAAAAATCGCATTTATGGTCCGATTTGGCTGAAATTCGGAACATGTATTACTACCTTGAAAAGAAATATTTTCTTAAAAAAAAAATTCCGCTAGGTGGCGCGTGGGTCGCTATATTTACAAAAATCGCATTTATGGTCCGATTTGGCTGAAATTCGGAACATGTATTACTACCTTGAAAAGAAATATTTTCTTAAAAAAAAAATTCCGCTAGGTGGCGCGTGGGTCGCTATATTTACAAAAATCGCATTTATGGTCCGATTTGGCTGAAATTCGGAACATGTATTACTACCTTGAAAAGAAATATTTTCTTAAAAAAAAAAATTCCGCTAGGTGGCGCGTGGGTCGCTATATTTACAAAAATCGCATTTATGGTCCGATTTGGCTGAAATTCGGAACATGTATTACTACCTTGAAAGGAAATATTTTCCTAAAAAAAACTTCCGATAGGTGGCGCGTGGGTCGCTATAGAGGCGTTGGACTGCAATAAACTAACGGGCAAGAAACCTTGCAATAATGAAGCACTAAATGAATTAAACAGAATGCGAAATAAAAACTAAAAACTAGAAAATAAAAATAGGTAAAAAAACTTTTTAAGTTAAACGGTTTTATGTTATACATACATTGCAATGTTTAAGATAAATGTACTAAAAACCAAAAAATAATAAAATAGATACAGTCGTGGGAATTATAAACATTTGCATAGACTAGACTAAAATAAAACCGGGGGGCACGTCAATTGTCTACAAATTATCGACTTAATGTACGATAGAAGAATCGTTTAATTCGTCGTTAGGCAGTTGGCCCGCAGACGGTGAGGAAAATACTTACTATTTTCTTGCTCATGGAAATTCCAATAGTTATACACTCCATGTTAATAAAAGAGATGTTTCAACTAGTTTATCGTTGGACATTCACACGAGGAATCGTTTCACTGCTCGTAGTTTGTCTTTAATCGACAAAACATGTGATAAAAGTACTACTCGCTCACCACTATGAAACCCTAAAACTCGCTTATAATCGAGCTTGCTAGCTTTTTTCCACATTCTAGCCCTACTTATCACACGTCCATCGTTGTCGGTTGAACAACTGCCTAATTATAGTGTAACATTACAAAACAAACATTTTAATCAACGATTGTAGACAATTGACGTGCCCCACGGTTTTATTTTAGTCTAGTCTATGCAAATGTTTATAATTCCCACGACTGTATCTATTTTATTATTTTTTGGTTTTTAGTACATTTATCTTAAACATTGCAATGTATGTATAACATAAAACCGTTTAACTTAAAAAGTTTTTTTACCTATTTTTATTTCTAATACTAACGCGCTAACGTGCAGTGGGTAGAATGCTCGCCTGCTGTGTCAGAGGTCTGTGGGCCGCTGTGGTGCAGTGGGTAGAGTGCTCGCCTGCTGTGTCAGAGGTCTCGGGTTCAAACCACGGTCCGAGCCAAACACCAAAACAATTTTTCAATTAGTAAAAATCCAATTATTGGGTTTTTTAAGATCAGCGGTCACCTCTCGGCAGTGGGCGGCATACCCTCCGAGAGTATTTCTGCCATGAAAAAGCTTCTCACAAAAAATGCATTCGCCGTTCGGAGCCGGCATAAAACTGTAGGTCCACCCAATTAGTAGGAAAAACAAAAAGGAGCACACCTCGAATTGGGAGAGAAGCTCGGCCATAAAACTCGTCAGAGTTATAATAGCGCCATTGTATTATTATTATTATAACGCTTGCACCCCGTTTGAACCACAAGAATGTTTGTTTTTTTTTTTGCATTTGGCCCGATTACGCGTGCGGTCCAACTCAGTGCTGCTCACCTATTTGAATATTGATTTCATTTGCGCAATTTCGCATTGCTCGCACAACGCGCGCTTTTCGTTTCAATTATTGGATAAACTTTAAAATGTGTCTGGCGATTCCTTCCAATTCCTTCTTGGTGCCTGGTAAAGCAGACGCGTTAAAAATCGACTTTTTGCTGCGCGTATTTTGAAGCTTTTTTTTGTTTTTCCTGCACACAAACAAATTCCCGTTGTTGTTACCTACATATCGCACGTTTTATTCAATAGGGATTTAACTCAAAAACATTTTTTTTTGGCAAAACGCAAACAAACTTTTATAATTTCAAAGAGTTTACTTCTACGGCTAACTACAAAATCTCTTACATTTCCGCAATTTTTATCTTTCCGAGTATTTTATAAGACTAGACTCAAAGACACGACCCAGTTATTGAAATATATGGCAAAATCCCAGAAATAAAAAATTTCGTGTTAAATCCCTATTGCATAAAACGTGCGATATGTAACACGTACATTCCTTTACTACTTTAGTTGTTAGTTACACCATTTTGTGTACGTATGCTGTGCATTAGGTGCGCAGAAAACGATAAAAGTGGCAACATTGGCGCAATGGTTTTCTAATGCAACGCTGTTATGTGTGGCATGCATATGTAACGTTTTTGTACCGTGTGTGTGTGTGCTTATGCGCAATCAATTTGCTTGAAAGAAAAAAACAACGACTAGTAGCAATAAAAATAGGAGTTAATAGATTTGCTTGCATATCTGTTTTGGCATATAAAAACAAAGCCAAACACAAAAAAAAAGAAAACAGCCAAAGAAAAATCAATTACTTAGCGCATACAATCGCTTCTCCCTTCCTGGTTTCACTGTACCGCTCCACGCGAAAGTCGCTTAAATAAAATCGCCAAAGTAGGTAGTTTTTAAGTTTTCAGTTGTTGTTCTTCGTTGTTCAATTAAATTTATGTCCATACATAATTTAATACATACGAGTAAATGCCAGCGAATAAAGAACGCGTCGCTTCGTCATCTTGATTCTGTTAGCACAGCTGCTGTTCGGCTTTTCGAGCGATAAGCAAGTGTTTATCGCTGTGCGGTGACATTGAATGTCGTTCAAATTGGAATTTTTAGATTAAACAACGCTAGATATTCTGAAGCAAAGCGAAAAGTGTGAGCTTTTGAATTTGACGAGCTTTAAGTTTATAAAAAGAGATTATCTATGAAGTTCTTCTAAAGTGGAGCGATTTTTCGTCACCGCTTGTGAAAGGCGCATTAGTACCTACTTCTGTTGAAACTAGAGATGTTTAGAAAATCGAGAAAATCGCCATCGTTGCAAAATCGAAATCGAGCCAACAGTTGGCTTGCTCCTCCTCGGTTACTTACACAATCGAGATGTTTTTGCCAGGAGGTTATTTCGATGAGGTTTCAGCAATTGCTTCATTTCACGGCTATTCGCGACTGCACCCGGATTAGAATGAAAACCATCGAGAGCATATAAGATGTTTGAACAATAGGGACAATGGAATACAACATCTCGGCCTCGCCAATCCCTACCACAGCGACGATTAGATCATACCCCAAGAATGATCTGAATGTGATTTGCTATATTCCGCCCATTGATCTTTGTGTCAAGGAAAGGGCATCTGCGGGTGTCTGTCCTAAGGTTGGGGGAGTCGTAGTATTCGGTCATGGTCGCATTCTGCTCAACATTACCGGTTCCGACGTAAATACGAAAACAGCTTATATCTGTCCTATAAGTCTCCGCCGCTGTGGTGCAGTGGGTAGAGTGCTCGCCTGCTATGCCAGAGGTCTCGGGTTCAAACCACGGTCCGAGCAAAACACCAAAAAATTTTTCTAATTAGTAATAATCCAATTATTGGGGTTTTCAAGAGCAGCGGTCACCTCTTGGCAGTGGGCGGCATACCCTCCGAGAGTATTTCTGCCATGAAAAAGCTTCTCACAAAAAATGCATTCGCCGTTCGGAGCCGGCATAAAACTGTAGGTCCACCCAATTAGTAGGAAAAACAAAACGGAGCACACCTCAAATTGGGAGAGGAGCTCGGCCATAAAACTCGTCAGAGTTATAATAGCGCCATTGTATTATTATTATTATATTATAAGTCTCCGATAAAAAATTTGAGATTGTATTTCCATCCAGGAGGCACTGGCGAGATGGGAAAACTCGCTCTGAGATTCGATGTTTAAGTTTTCACTCGGGTCAAAGATGGCATGCGGAGTGGGAGCGGGTGACTTTGCAACTCAGCCGAACACTTCCATATCAATCAGGCTCCCGTACACGGCGAGCGTTTTTCAATCTGAAGTTTTCGCCATACAGGAGACCTGCAAGGCTGTACAGTGCAGGAAGTTGGTCCATGGGCTTAGAATGTCGACATAGCGTATCTCTGATACATTCAGAGAAACGGAATGGCTGATCAGCTAGCCTGGCAAGGCTCGGCTCTTGATATCACAGAGGCTCTGGAGGGTTTTCCGCCCGCTGGGTTTCATCAAGGGCCGAATCTCTCGACACTGGTTCGAACAAGCTAAAACCAGATGGAAGCGAACCCTGCAGGTCTGCAGAAGCCTGTGGCCTTCACACACTGCGATCCTAAGCCATTCTAAAGATGGACAGGGGCGACATTTCCCGCTTAAATGCGATATTCGCAATTGGGATTGGACCGTAATACTCCGTGTCGCAGCTGTAATCTTCCTGGAGCGGAGGGGACGGTGGAGCACATGCATATGCGAGTGCCCTTCGCGCTGCCAAGGCAGAATGAAATTCTAATTTGAGTCAGTGGGCCTCGCCACTCTAATCACCCATCATTACAGAGAATTGGCAATACGATCTTCTACATTAAGGGCCTCCGTTCTCATAGCGATTTCCTCTGCTATCTTTTGTTTGTAAAGCAAAACTTAGAAATCCTTAAGAAATTGAATTATGTATGTATGTTGAAAAGGACCTTTATGCAAAGAAGCGTACATCCTTTCGCTGAAATGTAAATCACATTGACGATAATGAATTCAAAAAAAAAAAAAAAGAAAACAGATTTTCTTTAAACAAGTGCAATTATAAAAAGGGAAAACATAGTCCATATGTAAATAAATATGAAAACAATTTGCATATCCACAACTAGTGGAGAGAAGAAATAACGAACCGACAAGCGAGCGAATGGGATTGAAAAGAGACTTTATTTATTATCGCTAATAAAACCGAATATTAATTAAGTAAACACCCTGCGGGGAAATCAATAACTAGTGAACACAATTTCTGGTTCAGAACTAGCGAAAAGGTGTCAAAGAGGCGCCTGTTCATTTGCAGTCGGCTTTGCATATTTCTGCAATTCTCAGATTGTTATTGAAGCATATTATATTAATAGTATTTACAGTTTGCATCTTCACTTAATGATTTCTCATTTAACGAAATAAAATGCTCCACTAATTATGCTTTTCTGGTACCTCAGGTTTATTTTTATTTTTTTGTAATTTATTACTTTTTAAATATTGTTTTGAATTTTTATTAAATAAAAAAATAAAAAAAAAATAAAAAATATTATCCGCCACTGTCATGATTCAAACCCAGGCTTGTCAGATGGAAAGTCTCAGGCGCTAACCACTCTGCCATCGCGCTAATTGCTTCAATCGTGTTAAATGCTGCACTTAAGTGACAGATGTAAAACTGTAGAATATGTAGAAAATTTTAACTAGTTCAGAACTATCGAATAGGTAATGCAGCGGTGGATAATTGACACCGCCAATGACAGCGCCATGTTAAATTCGCCAGTTCCCAACATGCAAAAGAGATTGAGCTCGCACTTGTAGTGTCGAAAAATGCACTAGCTGCGCACCAGTTATGAACTAGAGATTTTCCCCACAGGGCGCGTACCCAACCAAAGCTATATGTACATATATGTATATACATACATGTGTACATATTCATTTGTATGGATGTATGTACGAATATAAGCGTAAAAGTTTCCTTCTTCTGGCGTTGGTTGAGGAAAGTGGGCCCCAACGGCGGGTCCAAGGAAAAAGAGGCGGCAAAGAAGAGCGAGCAACACTGTTCGTTCGTAGCGTAAAAAACCCAGCACAGCAAAGAAATCGTAATAAATTTTTATATAATAATAATAATATAATAATACAATGGCGCTATTATAACTCTGACGAGTTTTATGGCCGAGCTTCTCTCCCAATTCGAGGTGTGCTCCTTTTTGTTTTTCCTACTAATTGGGTGGACCTACAGTTTTATGCCGGCTCCGAACGGCGAATGCATTTTTTGTGAGAAGCTTTTTCATGGCAGAAATACTCTCGGAGGGTATGCCGCCCACTGCCGAGAGGTGACCGCTCCTCTTAAAAAACCCAATAATTGGATTTTTACTAATTAGAAAAATTTGTTTGGCTCGGACCGTGGTTTGAACCCGAGACCTCTGGCATAGCAGGCGAGCACTCTACCCACTGCACCACAGCGGCCACAGCAATCGCTCGACACGTTCGCTTCTTGTTGCGGACGACGTACGTGCACGTAATCAATCGCTTGCTCGCACGCCGGCGGTCGCAAGTCGCGAGTCGCACACGGGCGCTTTGCATGCACTGGCACTGCCGCCACTGACTGAGGCGAACACGATGTCGCGTATGGCATTTTATTTATTTCTGGATTTTTTTCGCTGCTCGCCGCCGCCTTGGCCGTGCAATATGCGCGTTGGCCAGACGCGCGGCGAACCACGCGCGTTCGCGAAGCAAGCAATAAAATCGCACGGCCAACGGCTAAATACTTAAACGACGACGCCGTCGAGCGAGCAAGCAAACGAACGAACGAATGCGTTGTGATTTCAAAAATCTGGCACTAAAATGCGATAAATTTTGTTCTCAACAAATCGGGCTGACTTTTTGACTCATATTAGCTGTTTATGCGTTTGTGTGTGTGTGTGTGTGTGTGTGTGTTTAGGCTGCTTGCGCTGCTTTGGCTGGCGCGTGCACTACGCATTCTATGAGAGTCAACAACTCGTACGTTTTTTTGTGTACTACGTTCTTCACTTTGTTAGCGTTTTTAGCCAACAGACGTGTATCGACGCGTCGTAAACTATGCGTTCTAGACGTGTAAGCATACATATGCGTGCGCCGTATGCAGCGCTTTCCGGTAATGTACGCGAATGTGCCATAAGAACAAGAAACACTTAAGTTTCGTTGTCGTTCACGCACGCATTTTGGTTCGCAAGACGTTCGTTCGTTCGGCGTATCGACCGAAATTATATTTATTGCTTTTTCTTTCAAGGAGGCTTTTGAAGAAAGATCAGTCAAAATTTGTATTTGTTCAGGGTTTCATACGAAACAGCCACTCGAACTATATTTGAACTCCTTCTTCTTCTTCTTAATTGGTAACCATCTAGACGATTTGGACGGGTCCAATAGAGCGCACCAGTCGTTTGTTTCGTGTTGTCTGCTACCAATCGGGAGCTGATCTTCCCAACGCAGTGGAGGTCTCCTTTTCGTTTCGAAAGAAATACATACTTTCTTAGCTGAGAAATTCTTCATGTACACATTTCCTCTTACTTTGCTTTAGCGAAAATCCTCCACCGCCAACTCCGCCAGTTCGCCAATAAAAATAAAAATAGGTAAAAAAACTTTTTAAGTTAAACGGTTTTATGTTATACATACATTGCAATGTTTAAGATAAATGTACTAAAAACCAAAAAATAATAAAATAGATACAGTCGTGGGAATTATAAACATTTGCATAGACTAGACTAAAATAAAACCGTGGGGCACGTCAATTGTCTACAATCGTTGATTAAAATGTTTGTTTTGTAATGTTACACTATAATTAGGCAGTTGTTCAACCGACAACGATGGACGTGTGATAAGTAGGGCTAGAATGTGGAAAAAAGCTAGCAAGCTCGATTATAAGCGAGTTTTAGGGTTTCATAGTGGTGAGCGAGTAGTACTTTTATCACATGTTTTGTCGATTAAAGACAAACTACGAGCAGTGAAACGATTCCTCGTGTGAATGTCCAACGATAAACTAGTTGAAACATCTCTTTTATTAACATGGAGTGTATAACTATTGGAATTTCCATGAGCAAGAAAATAGTAAGTATTTTCCTCACCGTCTGCGGGCCAACTGCCTAACGACGAATTAAACGATTCTTCTATCGCACATTAAGTCGATAATTTGTAGACAATTGACGTGCCCCCCGGTTTTATTTTAGTCTAGTCTATGCAAATGTTTATAATTCCCACGACTGTATCTATTTTATTATTTTTTGGTTTTTAGTACATTTATCTTAAACATTGCAATGTATGTATAACATAAAACCGTTTAACTTAAAAAGTTTTTTTACCTATTTTTATTTTCTAGTTTTTAGTTTTTATTTCGCATTCTGTTTAATTCATTTAGTGCTTCATTATTGCAAGGTTTCTTGCCCGTTAGTTTATTGCAGTCCAACGCCTCTATAGCGACCCACGCGCCACCTATCGGAAGTTTTTTTTAGGAAAATATTTCCTTTCAAGGTAGTAATACATGTTCCGAATTTCAGCCAAATCGGACCATAAATGCGATTTTTGTAAATATAGCGACCCACGCGCCACCTAGCGGAATTTTTTTTTTTAAGAAAATATTTCTTTTCAAGGTAGTAATACATGTTCCGAATTTCAGCCAAATCGGACCATAAATGCGATTTTTGTAAATATAGCGACCCACGCGCCACCTAGCGGAATTTTTTTTTTAAGAAAATATTTCTTTTCAAGGTAGTAATACATGTTCCGAATTTCAGCCAAATCGGACCATAAATGCGATTTTTGTAAATATAGCGACCCACGCGCCACCTAGCGGAATTTTTTTTTTAAGAAAATATTTCTTTTCAAGGTAGTAATACATGTTCCGAATTTCAGCCAAATCGGACCATAAATGCGATTTTTGTAAATATAGCGACCCACGCGCCACCTATCGGAATTTTTTTTTCATAATATTGCATTGTCATCGGGGTTATACATGCGTGCAAAATTTCAGATTAATCGGTTGACAGGAAGAGGGTGAAATTTGAATTACTAAATTTGACCCAAGAATAAAGAATAAATAATAAAACAAACGGGGTGAGCTAAATAAAACCGTTTAAAAAAAGCAACTTCTTAAACATTAAGCATTTGGCTCATTCTGTTTACTAAAGAAATTGCCTGTTTAGCAATGATAATACTCATAATACCGCCTAGTACTGCGCTGAATCCCGACAAACCGCGTTTGCAAACATGCATTTGAACATTCGGCTAACATTTGAATAGGACATCAGCGCTAATGGCAGGTGAATCAAATTTTTGTGGAAGAAACTAACAGCACCAGCGCCAAAACATCAACAACAACAACCAACAAACGAATGAGGGTGAAAACAGAACCGGGACGTAACGACACGACATTGCGACAACGACAGCCTCTTGACGTAAAAATGACGGTGCGAAGCCAGCGACTGAAACATAATAAATGCGGCAACGACCGCCCCTACAGAAGGCTCGTTGCTGCCACATTGCAGTTTTCATTCACAGCTAAAAAGTTTTTTGTTCAGATCGTAATTTTTTAATGTAAAATAATAAATTAAATAGTTAAATTTATTAATTTAATGCTTTAAACTGTTATTACATTTGGTTGTTTATAAATACATCTACTTTTTTTTGTGAAGTTTCGTTAGATTTATTGAGTTGTCAAAATATTCATATTTCATAATGCAGTGGCAACTCGTCGTCCGCTCGTCGTCGTCACCAAAATTAGAAATCGGTCTAAGTTGGCGACAACGTAATTTTGTCGGTGGACGACGTCGTGCCGCGTCGTCTTTATTATAATTGCTTTCATAAGAACGCATGGGTTTTAATTTTGACAGACTGTCGTTGTCGCAACGTCGCACAGTGGGGAAGCTTCCATACATTCAGCGGAAAAAATAGAAGGAGTTGTCGTAGGGCTTTGAAATTTTGCAGACAGGTTATATATGAGCTAGTTAAGAAAATTTCCAAAAATGGTTGAAATCGGTCAACTCCTAGGGGTACCTCCCTTGGACCTATAGTAAAAAATTAAAAAAAAACATTTAAATACAAATTTTAATTTCAGCCGAAAAAAGTAAGATATCTTCACGAAACTTTGCATATCAGTTACCCTCATAAAGGGCATTGACGGTACAAAAAATAATTGAAATCGGCCACTCCCTAGGGGTACCTCCCTTGGACCTATAGTAAAAAATTAAAAAAAAAATTTAAATACAAATTTTAATTTCAGCTCAAAAAAGTAAGATATCTTTACGAAACTTCGCATATCAATTACCCTCATAAAGGGCATTGACGGTACAAAAAATAATTGAAATCGGCCACTCCCTAGGGGTACCTCCCTTGGACCTATAGTAAAAAATAAAAATAATTTTTAATCCATACCTGTACTTAATTGTGAATAAAAGCGAAACGCGTTCATCGATTTTCTTGATTTATGTATCATTTTGTTCATAGGTTATGCGACTTTACGTGAAAATAATAGGACTTTGAAATTTTTTACCGTTTTCGATTTTTTATGAATTAAAAAAAAAAAAAAATTATTTTTAGGCAAAAAATATTTTTTTTTCTCCATACATTTATTTATAACTGGGAAACTGTTGCCTATATAGCGAAGCGTTATATAAACAGATGAAAGTACTAGTAATTCTTGATTTTTATAAATTTGTTTAAACAAAATCCGACTAGTGGTTCTTGAGTTGTTAAACAAAAGAGCCTTATCAGAATTGAGTCGCGAATCAATTAGCTGAAAAATGTTGTACTGTATAATACAATAAATTGAAAAGGGGCACCTGGGGGCACTTGAAATTGATTAAAAATGTAAAAACAGATATGAAACAATGTATTAGTAGTGATTTCCAACTGGAGGCAAGTGGCGCTAAAATTACAGGTCCAAATGTTTGGAGAAAAAAGGGATTTTTGTTATATGTTCATAAAAATAAACAAAAAAAAAAACTTAAGTCTCTGCAGAGTTTATTTTTTCAATTTTAGTAGACTGAAATATCCTACTTTAAATAAAAAATAAAAAGAAAAACGTTAGCTCACATAATAAAAGATTATTCGTTTTGAAATTCTTAGGTTTAAATTAAGTTGGTTCGGTAAAACATACAAGTACTGAGTTTGAGACGGCTATAAAAAAAAAACTAGCAGTCAGATCGGAGTAATTCTTTTTGATTTGGTTGTACCATTTAGTCTAAATTCCAAAATATCACTGCATATTGCATGAAGAGTATGTTGACAATTTGACTTTTTTCCGCAAAATCCCCAGTGTGCGTCGTGTCGTTACGTCCCGATTCTGTTTTCACCCTGAAGTGAAAGAAATTAAGCATTCAATTTATTTTATATGTAAAAAATCTTTTGCTTTGCATGTTATTGGTTGGGTGGCAACCCGACCGCCTCGCCTCGCCTCGCTGCATCATTCAGCCCACATTTAGTGTGCTGCTGTTACGTCTCTTCGCCTCTTCGCTGCTGCTCTGCCATTATTCGTTCGTTTGCAGTATAGAAAAAAAAAAGAAAAACACTCTCGTGGAGCGCATTTTCAGCTTCGTATTCGTAACCCGGCGTCTCCTCAAAACAGAATTCTGTCATCACAAGCACCATTATAACATAGATTTCAAATGGAGACCGCCTCTGTCTTCTGGTATAACAGAGATGCCAAGGCAATTGCTTTAACAAGATTGCCTTAACATGAGCTGTCAGTTTGGTGATTTGACAGCTAATTTTTCATTTCAACGAAAAATTCACAGTGGCAACATCTCCACATTGAACGTGAAATTTCGCACGGCGTCCATTTGGCTTGAGTGTTTGGGCTTAAAAAATAAATAAAAAGAACATTAAGTGCATATATACAGTTTGCGAGCATCATCGCCAATTTTAAACAATTTTTTTTAACTTTCTAAGTGCTTCTGCGTACACGGCATGCCAATTCGGCGCCATTTTGCAAATTATGTCTAACATAATGAAGTGCCCACGCATATGCAAACATGGATTTTAGACATGATTCTGGTAGACAAAATTAACATAATTTTTGTTTTGTGGAGTTTTGGCGTAAATAAATATTAAAATATGTGTGCTCTCTTCATTTCTCACAATGAAAAATAGAAAAGCACAAAAGCACAAAAAAAAAAAAGAAAACAAGAGCAAGTATTGCAGTAGAAGACCGAATTTTCCTAACGATTTGTACCCAAAACTTGTTGATGGCTGTCAGCGCTTAAGGCGGCGGCGGAAGGGTGTGGGAAGATTAGGATATAATTCCGTCATACATCGGATGGCGTTAGCATGTCCGCAGTTGGTCTATGCTTGGCAGGCTCAGGACCAGCGTTCCTTCATTCGCTCGCTCGCTCTGCGCTGGAGATGTTAATTCACGCACTCCACCCCAAATGGTCACCCTTCTGCTTTCTCCACATGGGCCAGAACTTCTTCATGCGCATGAATAAACATGCAAACATATGAAACAACTATTACCATACTAATCGAATAGTATGTGGGTCGTATGTGCATACAGATGGCTGGATTGCCTTTTACACACGTGTGTGGTTGTTGGTGGTTTTTGTTCATTGAATGACACAATTGACAAGTTATTTAGGTGGATGAATGGATGGATAGTTGGATGGATAAATGTTAAAGCATTCAATGATTAGATTCATGTATGTATTAAGCTTATATGGCTTATATAGGTACATATTATCCAGCTGTTTAGCCAACCATTTATCCAAGGCGCAGCTTTCTTTGTCCAACGCAGAAACACACACTTTTTGCCGAGATTTCTACCCTCTCTCCGGGCGCGTTGGCGCGGGTGGGTGGATGTGTGTAGATTAGATACATTTGATAAATATTTATCATAAAATTTGTTGCGTAATCAAACTATAAATGTATGTACATTAGGCCGTCTAGCCTTAAATGGACCAAAAAATGTCCACCATATGGATCTTCATATGCTGTCGTTTTGGACAAAATTTCGTTAAATCTTATGGCGAATAATTTTCTAGAACATTTTAACACTCTAGCACTCAGTTCAAGTTTTATTTGGACCCCCTTTTTAGAAAGTCAGGAAAAAGTAGTACTCTTAAGGTCGTTAGAGGGTTAAAATGTTCTAGAAAATTATGCGCCATAAAATATCAGTAGCGGTCTCCCCAGAAAAAATCTTTCCAAAATGAATCTAAAAGACCACAGGACGCGAAAAACATATACATGAATGTGTTTTATTTCGGGTTCTGCTGAAGCGATCGAACTACTTTTGCAAAAAATTAATGGTTTTTGAAGACATTTAACACACAGGCAATAAAAGAGTTACATTAAAGTGGTATAAACTAAGTACTGGTGCATTTAGGGTTAATGCGATTATATATTCAAAACCTTCCTCTCAGATATTTGTGTATTGAACTTAGAGATCGGACTATAAATACTGAAGATATGAAAAAAATGTATTTGAGCGACATCTAGCGGCGTCCAAAAGAAAACAAAATTTTTTTCCGGAAATGTTTTCCACAAAGAGGTTATTTAGGGAGCCGTACGGCAAATTTATTTTTATTGCGATACGGTCTAATGTCATCTCAGGTCTTTCATGTCAACATTGGGGGTTGCAGTTTCTAATTTGTTGTCCATTGTTTATATTGAATTTAATTTATTAAATACATATGTACATACCTACACCTACATACATACTAAGATTTTTATCTTTGTAACATACACACATTCATCTGTAGAGCGCCTTCAATGGCAATACATTTCTTGTTGAATTTTCTATTCAATGAACCACTCATCTCGTGGTAGAATATCTAGAGTTTATCAGCAATGTCGAAGGCAAGCTTGTATGTATGTATGTCCACCGCCTTTGGTCTCAATCAACATCCCTCTAAATTCATTTTGAACTTATGAAGTTATGCTTAGAAATAATGAAAAGTTCAACAGTTGTGTGGCGAGCTAGAATTAGTTGCATAATCAACCCGCTGAGTTTGAGTTTGAGTACGGTTCTGACCTACTAAAATAGTCCTGCTGAAATGAGTTCTATGATCAGAGCTGAACTGGGAGTTGTACGTTTTCTAAAATATGTACTAGGAGTCTTCCAATCAATCAACTATGTTTATACATTAGTAATTTTTTTTAATACACAGTAAAAATTTTAGTTTAATTTTAATACAATTTTGGTATTTATATATAACAATGCCAAAAAGTATAAAATTAAAACCATTCTGGTTTAAAAAAAAGAAGAGAATATGAGAGACAGAAATTATTCTTGGTATCAAGTCAATACTTTTTTGGAATTAAATCAAAACCAAATTTTAATAATTTTTAGAATATTTTTGGTATTAAAAATACTTGAAATGGTATAAGATCTATCCGAAAATTGGAATAAATACTATACTTTTTTGGTATTAAATCAAAGCCCAAAATATGTATGTATATAGAAATGCACATTTTATTTCATATATATACATATATACAATATTACAACGATAGAAATTATCACTTAGTCTTTGTTGTTTGTATTCCTCAATAATAGGATGGGCTGCTTCCTTGTCGAATTGTACCACCGTCAGTAAAAAAAAACTGCTACAGCTATTGGCCTTTGCCAGAGAAATTTCGGCACTGTCGCGGTCTTGCAGGTATATTGTTGCCTCAAGACTGAAAAAAAAATAAATAAAACAAAATTTTCCCTCAAAATATTCACTTAATCTCAGGTATTACTTACTTGATTGTTCCATCATGCATGGTTTTCGGATAATTTGCTTTAATAAATTTAATTTCTCCATCGTACCTATTTCTCTTTAAAAAACATTTTGTATATACATATTTACATATTCCGACAAATTTTTTTAATACTTTTTTGGTTTTAATTTCAAATCAAAAGTGAGAAAGAGAGAATTTTAATACTTTTCAAGACTTTATTTTTAAACCATTTTGGTTTAAACAAAATTGTTAAACTTCCCGTAACTTCAAAATAAGAATTTTTGGTATTAAAATTCATATTTAATTCCAAGAATGATTAAATTAAGTACCAAATCATATTAGAAATAAACTATCATTTTTTACTGTGTAGTCTTTTGAGAAAATTTGCCAAAATGGGCCCAACCCCGAAAAAAGTGACTTTGGGGCGTTTCTCGGGATCGCAAAACTAAATTCAAAGTTTGCTGTAGACGTAGAACACTCTCTTCGTTGGCATTTTTCGGCGGTGCTTCCAAGAATTTTCTTTCAGGAGTAATATCTACGGACTGATCTACGGTATACTTGCGTAGGAATCAGTAGAATTAGCATACGCAGAATATTTCCATAGAAAGTCACAATGAAACATTCGCAATTGTTTGATAATAAATGCAGTTGGTGGCGGATTACATATATCAAAGTGAAGCCGTTATATGCTCTATAAAGCGCGCTCTTCGCAGGTCTTTTTCGTACTAAGCTGTGCCGCTACAGAAAGAAAGAGACCACTGATTGACTTACGTACTTATTTGGTCCAGCCTTAAATCGCTAAACCGTCTAGGAGATTTTGGGCCAAGTAACATATAGCGCGCCAGCCGTGTCTGCTTGGCGCCAATTGGTAACACCAAGGAGAACCAGGTCCCTCTCCACCTGGTCTTTTCAATGCAGTGGAAGTCTATCTCTTCCTCTGCTGCCACCGAGGGATACCGATAGGAATATGTATGTACTTTCTGTACCGGAGCATCGTTTCCCATGCGCATAACATGACCAAGCCAGCGTAGCCGCTGAATTTCGATTGACTGTTAGTGGCCATAGGTTTTAGATACTAGAAGTTAGCTGGCGTTTCTCTGTTCCTTTTGGTAATGGTACTACGAATACACTTTCTGTTAATTCTTTATAAAAAAAAAAGACAAATCAAAATAATAAACAAAACACAAACATTTCACCAGTCATCAGTCAGTGGTGTGGTCGCTTCAACTCAAATTAGAGCTGGTTTTATGTTTCCGCAGGAAAACAAAGAAAAAAACGATTTACAACATACATACATAGATGCTGTCGTTTCAGCCCCATAACCGCCTAACTGAAACCTTCATAATCGCCTGTGCCGAAATTGAGTTTTGCCAACCTTGAATTCCTCACGACCAGCTCTATCAATCCATACCATAGATTTGGTTTTTGGCAAGCTCTATATTTCCTTCTGATGTCCTTTTCAGTTCTGAAGTCGTCGAGATGAGCGTCAGGAATTCATTTTTAATTTTTGTCACACATTTCGGTTAGGCGATTATGAAAGTATCACATAGGCGGTTATGCAGTTTAAACGGCCATATGTATGTATGTATGTTGTATATTTTGTATAGGAGCGTAGTTTTCATATGCGATTTCATTACCGATAACCGGTTTAACCAGCGATAATAACTTGGGATCTCTTCACACTAAGCAGAGCTATCGTAACATTATTCTCAACAGCAAGTAATGTTACTCTCTACTCGTCCACTCGTATTCGTACCAGTCATAGCGGTTTTGTATCATTTAAATTTACATTTGTGTACAAACATACGTTCATTTGTATAACTGAATGTGCATATTGATGATTTTAGTTCGGTAGTTTTTATACATATTGTCGTTCAAACTTCACAACCGCCTAAGTAAAACTTTCATAGCCTCATGTGCCAAAAATGAGTTCCAACCAACCTTGAATTCCCGAAGACCAGCTCTATCGATCTATAACATAAATTTGGGCTTTGGGAAGCTCGTGTAGCTTTATAGGTACATATTTGCTTCTAATCACTTTCAGCTCTGAATTCGTAGAGCTGGGCGTCAGGGATTCAATCCTAAATTTTGGTGCAAATGACGGCTATGCGTTTATGAAAGTTTCACTTAGGCGGTTATGCAGTTTAAGCCTCGATAAGTATATCTTTTACTTTTTTCTTTTATCAGCTAAGCAAAACAGTCCACAACAAAGCATTTGCAAATTAAAAATTTCGCTCGCATCTCGAGAAAAATCGTACATATGTACATATTTCGTCGCGGCGCACAGTGGGGGCACCTCCATACAAACGCGGCCAAAAATAGTAATAATTGAGCTAGAAACTTTAAACTCGGAACTTAAGCTTTCTTGATTGAAGATAGTAAACTGTGAAAATTTGAACAAAATCGGCCCACAAATACACCCCCCTCCCATATAACGGTATTTTTGAAATTTCAATATTTTGTTAACTATTATAGCTAAAATGCTCAATTTTAATAAGAGCACACATTTTTTAAATATAAATAATATACAGTAATCATTTTGGAAAAAGCGCAAAGTATTCCATGGTTTTCAAATTAAAAATATATGCACTTTTGAGCATTTTATAAGCATTCATCATAAAATTTTCCTTCAAAAAAATCACATTTAAAAAAATTTTTATACCACAAATGAAACTATACTTTTCTAAAGGATTTCAGTGTGCTGAATCTGAATCTGAAGTCAGAATTTTCAAATTGGTTCTAGTTTTTGAGATATTCATGTCCAATTAGGCAAAAAAACACGTTTTTGACTATATTCCCTGCTTAATATCTTGTATGTAATATTTTTTTATTCAAAATCAAATACACCGTTAGAAAGCATAAACCATCCCCCTGAATATGGCGTTTAAATTTTTCAGATATCTTTATTAGAATTGGAGAAATTGTTGTTTAAGTTTCATTAACTTGGCAAATTTTCCCCATACAAAATTATTAATACTTTTTGAAGCATACTTTTGGGGATTTTGTATGGGAAAAATGTATGAAAACTTAGAAAAACTCACTCCATAAAAAAGTTCATAAAACAAAAAAGCGCAAACGAATTTTTAAGATTTCTTCAGCCGTTTATAAAGCACATTCATAAGCACCAAATATTAAAAATTTGGGGAGGTCATATTTTTTAATTTTTTTTTATTTCATGTTAAAGTTTTTCAATTTTTACACAATTTTTTTTTTGTTCGAAAATAAAAAAGCTGTAAAAAAAATATTAGCACTGATAAAAAAAATTATCTCAGAAATTGAAAGTATGAACTATTAGCTGTAACATAATGAAGAAATATTCGATTAGTCGCCTAAATATAAAATTTTTCATAATATCAAAAGTAGCCTAATTATTGCGTTTTGAAAAAAGCACTTTTAGTCAAATGGCAGAAAGATTATTAAAACGAAAAGCGCAGGTGGATTTCAAAAATTAAAATGCAGTTTGATTGAGAAGATGTCATTTCAAAACATATAAAAAAATTGGGGAGGTCATATTTTTTAATTTTTTTTTTTTTTTATTTAAAGTTGAAGAAAATTTTTTTTTCTTCGACTTTTTTTGTCAGTGTTTGAAAGCTCATATAAATCCAAGATTGATCGTTATTTACAAAAGTCTTATTGTTTCTAAAAGACCAAATCAATATCTATGTAATGGTGTATCATTCGACTACGTACGTTAATAATTTAATGAGATACAGCATTTCGTATAAGGTGTAATTGTTGAGAAAAAAAAGGACCTATTTTTTGCTCAGCTTTGGGCACCCTGTACGGCTAAACAAAACGAGACTCAAAAAATTTTATATAAGCTTTTTTTTTACAAATTGTTGTATCTGTCAATCGCTGTAAAAAAAAATTGATTTGCTCATACTTTAATTTCGATTTTATTTTTGGCCGCTATCACCCAGTGTGCGGCGTTTCATCTTGCCCATACATAAACGTGAAAATGCGCGCCAAAGTCAGTGTCGTCTACACAGCGCTGCAACAAGAGCGAGTGGTTGCCAGCTAATCCAAACGAATTGAACTGTTTGTCCGCAACATGTACTCGCATACTCGTCGCTCTATATTTGCTGTGCGCCTGGTTATACAGTTGGTTAGCTCGGTCGTTTAGGTCGTTCGTCTAGCTCACTCGCTAACCAAATTGAACTGGTTGGTTGGTTGGCTGGTTGGTTAGTTGCTCTAGTACTGCTTGGTCAGCTGGATCGCTCGCTGGTTGCTAGCCATGGGTAATGGCGCAATTTTTTTGGCGCTGATACAATAACGCCAGCGCCAACCGTGGCGCCAACTCACGGTACTGGCGCAATAACACCTTTAGCGCAATTGTCATCGAATAATCGATAAATAACATTTTTTGGCTTGTTACTGTTTACCATCCCCGTTTTATTTCTTTTGGCGCAATTCTGCTTACATATACGAGGGCACAATTAATTTTAATTTTCATAATCATTTGGAAAAATATTCCGTATATATGTGAAAATATGCTGGAAATTAGAGTCACTTAGATCACTATCAAGCACACATAATTGTGACGTTGTCATACGTATACATATACTATGATGCTGTTATTGGCGTTGTGGTTGTGCCATTTTACACTAGCGCTATATTGGAGCTGGTGTTAGCGCACGAAATTGAGTCAGTGTTATATTGCAATAGCGCATCATTGAGTTGGCGCTACATTGAGTTGGCGCTATACTGAGTTGGCGCTACATTGAGTTGGCGCTACATTGAGTTGGCGCTACATTGAGTTGGCGCTATATTGAGTTGGCGCATATCCCAAATCGGAGTTAGCGCAATAACGCCAGGGTTGGTGTTAGCGCAATTGCGCCGCGCAGCGCAGTGTTACCCATGCCTACTGGTTGCTGAGTTGGTGGATTCGTTGTCGATTTGTTTATAAATAAAGTTGCCATCCATTTCATTTGTTTTTGTATTCGTCGTTTGTTGGTGCTTTACTTACACTGCACGCTCGCTGAGATGGCCATCTGGTTATTTGCGTCGTTCAATTTGCGATTGCGGTTACGTTTTGCTTCTTCTTAGTTCGCTCGTTCGTTCGTTTCGTAAAAAATATTCAATGTTACACTAATCTCGCAAACGAACCTACGTATTCAATATTATTGCTGGTCTTCTTTTTGGATTTTTGTTTTGTTTTGTGTTTGTTTATGTTTTTTATTTTTTATGAAGTGAATTATGCATACATAAGTAAAGGTATCCACATACATATATTATAATGTACTCCCATTTGTATACAATGTATGCGCACCTAGATGTAAGCTATAGAAATTATGACTTTAGAGAAAACAGCTACCCAATTATTTATAATGCTTAAATTGTATGAAAAGCAAAATAATTGCTGATAATAAATATATGTATGTATGTATGTTCGTAAACAAACATTATATACTGGACCTCTTTTTGAAACAGAAAAACTTTTGATCCAGCGATTGACAAGTGTTCCAAAGTGATACCAAAGCCCGAACTGTCGCAGTAACCCAAGCTTTGTTCCTTCTTCTTTCTGCTCTCAGCTTAGTCTGGTCTTATGTTTGGCTCATAACAGTTCCAGTCCAATTACTTCAAAAGCAACTCTCAAAAATCTCACCCACAACAAAGCATTTAACCCTTCCTTGAAACTAACTACGGGCATTAATATGTATCCCCAATATATTTATTGATTGGGATAGAAGTCGTTTAATATTCAATAACAACTTTCCTAAGGTTTCCTTCTTGTGACGCCAAACATATCGACCCGTTCCGTTGCATCCAGCTCAGCGAGTTGTTGGCTTGGGCCCAGAAGCGCGCGTCTGAGGTAGGGACACGAATTTCGATACGATACGATACCAAATCGATATTTTTTGCTTTTGATACCGATACTTTTTACTCGATTCTTTTGCGACGATATTTTTTGGTATCGAGTACTTCAACCACGGTATCGAACAAATGAGTACATTCAGTGATGGAAAATTAAAATTGTGTCATATTTGTCCAAAAAATTGTGCAACGCAAAATAGTGCAGAAAAATGCACAAGCACGAGTAATTTTCACTGGTACATATTGAAAAATAGGTCTGATCCACGTGCTGAAATAATTGCAGGTTTGGGCTACTTCATAAGGTTTTTTGTATGAAGTTGTATGAAGTTACCCAAATCTGTTTATTGATTTTCACATTAGAAATAATGGTAACTGGATATATAGGATTATAAATTTTTCATTTTCATACGATAATTTGACGTTTGCAAATAAAAAATCGTCATTTCAGCGAAAAAATCGTCAACATCTTTTTTCTTTCTCATTTTACTAAAAACACGTTATAAACAAAAAAGGGTCTATTTTCCATTAATGCCCCTATGACACCACGTTTTTTCCTGGTATTCTACAAGGTTTTTTGTGTAAAAGAGGTGATCAATTACAGTTTTGTGTTGGTGCAAGTGAGTAAGCTATGTTAGAGAAAAACCAACGAAATACCATCTAGGCGGTTAAAAACCAATGAGCCAGCTTGTATTTCGATAGGTTTTTTACATTCGGCACTTTTTTCTGACAATTGTTTCAATTTGACAACTATAAAATAAATTATTTTTAAAATATAAAATATATGGAAATACAAATTTTAAATATGCCTCTTGTAAGCTTCTGGTTTGGCCGTAAGTGGAAAGAAGAAGTCTGGAAAAAAATCATAATGCGCAGAATTAGCACTAATACAGCGATATGCGTATGCCTCAGGATGCAGTTTTATTGCGTTTTTGTTAACTTTCTAGAAGACGGTGCAACTTTAAACCGTTTTAATAAATATCTTTTAAATGTGGAAAAATCTTTTATTTCCAGTCAAATTAAAATTGATAAAAAATAAATTTCGTGCTAGCCACTAAAAAATTGCATTTCTTTTATTTCCGCTTTCGAATTCATAATCTAGAGGTCAGAACGTGTGGATTGGTACTTCTTTTAACTATTTTAGAGGATATTTTAAGGTTGCACCTTCTAGAAAATTACCGCTTTCGATACCGATACTTTGAGTATCGAGTAGTTTAGTTTCGATATTATCGGGTTCGCGATTCTTTTTAACCGATATTTTAAATGAGTACCAGATCGATGCTTTTGATTCGATATCGTGTCCCTAGTCTGAGGCTACTTACTTACTACTACTCAGCGCTAACTAACTAAAACTAACTAACTTTGAGCCAACTAACAAACAACAACCGAATAGGAAGCTTGCTAACGAACGAGCAACCAGGCAAACAGACGCCACAGACGGCAATTTTTGCTTGGCTGTACCGTAAATACGAATTTATAACCAACCAACTTAACTTCAAACGTAGTACAACGCAAAGTCACAAACTTACAAACGAACAATTGAAAAAGAAGAGTAACCAACCTACCAACAAAAAGCAACAAAAGCTTTATAATCAACACTCGTCGTTGCTTTTAATGTTGTTGTTGCTGTTGTTGTCTTGACTTTCGTGCTTATTGGCAATTCGTTAGCCATCGTTTGCTATCGACGACAGATATGCAAGTCGCCCTTTAAGCTGCATAACCGCCTAAGTGAGCACTTCATAGCCATCTAACCGACATTTGTGCCAAAATTTTAAATTGGAATTCCTGACGCCCAACTCTAAGACTTCAGAGCTTAAAAGAACGTCAGAAGGAAATGTAGAGCTTCCCGGTCCCAGCGGGTTAGTGGGCTTAGAATCTACCCGTGATAAGGAATACCTGTCGTAAGAGGCGACTAAAATCCAACGGCCTAGAAGGTTGATAAAGGCCAAAAAAATTATTCGCACGACATTCGGGCTAGTGTCAGAAGGCGCTAGTACCTGAGCTTACCGGATGTACCCGGCAAAGGACCGTTACTTGCCCTACACTCCTCAAAACCTGCGGGGAGTGTCGGTGATGGCTACAACAATAACACCAACAATTTATGCTACGGATCGATAGAGCTGGGCGTCAGGAGTTAGAGCCCGTGCACAATTGGCTTTGTCTGCTCCAACTTTGATAGAAAAAACCTTAAAGCAAAGCGAAATTCCAGATGCTTGCTACAATTAACACTTTGACAATTTCCACTTCACTTCTTTGCTTTAATTTATAAACCTGATTTTTGGTAATATATTTGGGGAATTTGCTTTTTTCTGCTTATTCGAATGTTATTTTTTACTTTTCTCTGCTCACTTCTCACGAAATTGCGCGAAATCGCTAAAATAAGTGTAGATATACAAACATACACACACACACACAAGGGGAGATGTTTGTCAAAGTGGAAAAAAGTTGAAAGATGGCTAACTTTATACTTTGCTTTACTCGCTTCACCTCAAATGTGAACATATCCCTTTAAAAAGCACATGCTGAACAGAACTGTCAAAGCAAAACTCTGAAGCAAAGCGAGGTAGAAGTCAATTGTGCACGGCTTATTAAAGTGTGGAAATCTTATTTTTGGCACGAGCGGTTATAAAACTTTCACTTAGGCGGTTATGAAATTTAATCGACGAACTGTTTTCCTTGCCCCCCTGAACACGATTTATCTGTAGTCACCAGCTGGTTGTCCGCAGTTCGCAGAGCAAAGTGTCTCACACACAACGGCAAAATGCCACTCCACTCCCCACATGCCACAGGTACACCATCACTTCTCTGCCCAGCAACCACCCCAAGCGGGCACTGTATTGGTGCTGCTCTGTCTACTCACACGGCAGAGCGCAATAAACTCAATACAACATAGTTCGTGTCCAAACACAGAAACTCTGCCATGCGATTATCGTCCGATTCCGTCTCTTTTGCTGTCGCTCTACTGTCTCCGATTTGTTCAAACGCATCAACTTTTGTTCATTATGCTTTGTTTCGGCATTCTTCGAGCGCTCCGATTGGCCAATGGCGATAAGAATGACAGCACAAAGCGTGTTGTGCGAGAACCGACGACTTGGTGCCTCCCTCCTATCCTCGTCGCCTTTTCCTCCTCAAACGATCAAAAAGCAGCGAGTTGCGCTGCTTTTGTCTACTAGTTTGGACGTCGACATAGTAGACACACACAATTCGTTCAATTCCACAGAGCACAGAGCACGGGTAAACTCAACTCTCACCAATCGACCAGTTAACCAAACCAAACCAGCCATCCAGCCAGCTAACCCGAACCCAACCAACTCACCCAATAGGCATGGGTAACACTGCGCTGCGCGGCGCAATTGCGCTAACACCAACCCTGGCGTTATTGCGCTAACTCCGATTTGGGAAATGCGCCAACTCATTATAGCGCCAACTCAATATTGCGCCAACTCAATTTTGTAATATAAAACCGACTCAATTTCGTGCGCTAACACCAGCACCAA
This sequence comes from Urophora cardui, assembly GCA_960531455.1. Classification (NCBI taxonomy): domain Eukaryota; kingdom Metazoa; phylum Arthropoda; class Insecta; order Diptera; family Tephritidae; genus Urophora; species Urophora cardui. Next base: position 3,022,589 of record OY482670.1, read on the forward strand.
TATAGCGCTAGTGTAAAATGGCGCAACCACAACGCCAATAACAGCACCATAGTATATGTATACGTATGACACCGTCACAATTATGTATGCTTGATAGTGATCTATGTGACTCTAATTTCCAGCATATTTTCACAAATATACGGAATATGTTTCCAAATGATTATGAAAATTTTAATTAATTGTGCCCTCGTATATGTAAGCAGAATTGCGCCAAAAGAAATAAAACGGGGATGGTGAACAGTAACAAGCGAAAAATGTTATTTATCGATTATTCCATGACAATTGCGCTAAAGGTGTTATTGCGCCAGTACCGTGAGTTGGCGCCACAACTGGCGCTGGAGTTATTGTATCAGCGCCAAAAAAATTGCGCCATTACCCATGGCTATCACCCAAAAGTGTTTGTATGTATGAGCATTGGAAATGCATCGCCACCACCGCTTCATAGCGTCTCGTTCGTTGTCATTCTGTCAGTCAGACATCGACAATAGAGCGGTAGAGTTATAATAAATTTTATTCGTTGTTTTGTTGCTGCTTTTCAGCGTGAAGCAACGTGAAAAATACGAAATTATTCGTTAGACGAAATACTGCGAAACTGTGTGTGGCTTGTTTTGAAGACTTTTACTTGCTTACAAGTCTTGCTTGTTTGTAAATAAATAAATACATAAATGAAAACTGTGCGACGTCGTGTTTAGCCGCTTTTCTTATTTTCTAATATTGATTTAATTTAAAAAATACGTGTTATTTTCTTTAATTTCTGGCGCGTTTTTAATTTGTTAAAATTTTAGTTGGACTTATTTTCAAAATGCGTTTTTGAGGTTTGTAAAAAAGTTTTTTCCAGTGCATTGTATTAAAAAGCTCATTTGAACGACTTTGAGCTCGCTTTCGAGCGCAAGTTTTGGGCATGACTGTTTGTTTTATCGAAAACAGCTGTGCAAGTTCTGCAATTAAGCATCGAATCAGTCGACATGCGCAGAGAACACGCGCCAATATACATAACTGCGTATCACCGATGTAAACACTACCCATGCAAACAATAACAAAAATAGTGACAAACTTCCCTGCAAGAAATGTGCAGGTCATTTGACCGGTCATATGACCGGCAGGCATGACCAAAAGTTTTGGGATATTTCCTATCACATTCTTAAGGGCATCGGGAAGTTTTGTGACCGTTTCATTCATCACGTTCCCATATGTGTATTTTCAAATTCCATTTTATCCTTATCTATCTCATTGGTTTGGAACTTGGCTAGAAACACATACGAGTGCAAATGTGTTGGTAATATTATTTTTTGTAATAGTGTTAGTACTTTCGGTCACACAATTCTAGCAGGGTTGAAGCTAGAACTTCACTAGTTCTGTGCATATTGCACAGATAAATTTTTATCCAGGAAATTGTTTCTTGTTAATCGCTTAAAATCTGCGAAACACTTTTTTCGATAACAAAAAAAAAAAGTAAATTAAAAAAAATTAAAACATTGAGTAGTTGTTTGAGTTCCTTGACATTAGTTAGCCTTCAAATCCATACTCGTATTTTCGTACTCGTTCAAGTGAGTCACAGAACGAGCTTGAGGCTTTCAAGTGAGCGAAATATCGTTTGATCGATTAGTATTTTATTCTTCACCCTGCTAGAATTGTGTGACCGAAAGTACTAACACTATTACAAAAATATAATATTACCAACACATTTGCACTCGTATGTGTTCTAGCCAAGTTCAAAACCAATGAGATAGATAAGGATAGAATGGAATTTGAAAATACACATACGGGAACGTGATGAATGAAACGGTCACAAAAGTTACCGATGCCCTTAAGAATGTGATAGGAAATATCCCAAAACTTTTGGTCATGCCTGCCGGTCATATGACCGGTCAAATGACCTGCACAGTTCTTGCAGGGCAGCTTCTTCGTCTGGTCAAGAGATGATATAGAGATTATTAGCTACTGATTTTATGTTAATTCCAACCGTTTTAATTATGTATTTTAAAAAATCAGTGTTGTCATTTGTATGTAAGTGAGTCAGCTAATTGGAAGTGCAGCTACGCTAATGCGTCACCCTGTTATAAACTATATCATTAAGCTGCATTGATAGTTGTGATTCATTTTAATTATAGAAAACGTTGCTTATTCGATAGTTTATTTATTCGTTAGTAATAACTGTTGGATTAATTCATTTATTAAAGAAATAGGTTGACAGTAGATCCGAATTACACGATTGAGTTGCTTAAACTAAAGAATGTACTCTCTGACTTCTTTCTTATAGGTAAATTTACATATGCATGTACTTAATGTCTATGTATGTATATATAAGAATAATATGTATACACTTATTGAATGTGTGTGAATGTGAAACTATGTTCAGGGTTGTCAAATTTACTTATATTTCCAACACGCCTCTTTGAATTGACAAGCATGAACAAGTTTAATAAATAAAGTACTTAAACTTCATATTTTAATGTAACGGTTTTAATTAATAATCTGCAACGATTATTGCTTAAATTAATCTCAACGCTTTTCTATTTATTAAAAACTTTGTTTTATCTAAACTTTTTGTTAATATGTCAGCTAAGTTTTGTTGCGAATTCACTTTAACAATGTCTATTATACCTTTCTCATAATTTTCGTTAATGTAATGGTATTGCACTTCAATGTGCTTAGAGTTCTTGGTAAAATTTCCAAATTTTGCTATAGCAATAGCACCAGAATTGTCTTCATATATTTTAACCGCTTTATCCATATTTACATTAAATGATTCAATCAATAAATTTCTTATAAACAATATTTCTGTAACAGCCTCGGACATCGCAATGTACTCTGCAAAGGTTGAACATTTTGTTACAGTCTTTTGTTTATTTGTCTTCCAGTATATCAAGTTTCCGTATAATCTTATTGTAAAACCAGTTGTAGACTTCCTATCCACATTGTCTCCTGCAAAATCCGAATCTACCATACCATCTAATATTTCACTTTCTAAATTACCGTAAAATGTCAACTTTAAGTTTTTAGTTTTGTATAAGTATTTTAATACTCTCATAGCATATTTGAAATGTGTGGCGTTATAGCAGCTTTGATAGCGACTCAAATAGTTTGTTGCGTAAGCTATATCTGGTCTAGTGCCAGTACTTACATATAGCAATTCACCTATGAGATTCCTGTACTTGATGTTTTCATCTATTTCGCAAGCTTGGGTAAGTTTAAGACCTGTTTCCATAGGTGTATCATATAGTTTTGCATTATCAAGATTGTACTTCTTAGCTAACGAATCAATGTACTTTGTCTGACTTAGAGACATCTCTTTTTTGTCTTCGGCATAGTTTATCTCAATGCCAATATAGCTCTGTATCTTACCTAAATCTTTCATAGAAAATCTTGACATTAAACTAGACTTTACCTCTTTTATTTTGTTTTTATCTTTGCAGCAAATCAAAAGATCGTCTACGAAAACTAATATATAAATAGGATTTTCTTTTAGACTTTTTACATAAAGGCAGTAATCATAATTGCTTCTCACAAAGTTCAATTTTTCAACAAATGATTGGAAGCATTCGTACCATGCTCTCGGACTCTCTCTTAAGCCATATAGAGCTTTCTTCAGTTTGTAGACTTTATTTTCTCCCCTTTCATATCCTCTCGGTTCATTTACATAAATTTCTGATTTCAAGTAGCTATTTAAGAAGGCCGTTTCTACGTCCATTTGATCAACATATAAATTATTTCTACAGCAAAATGACAACAAAGTTCTTAAAGTCTGCATTTTACCTACGGGTGAATACACATTTTCAATATGTTCCTTTTGCTGATAGCCCCTGGCAACTAATCTTGCTTTAAAAACATTATTATTTTTCCTTTTATAAACCCACTTAACATCAATTATTTTCTTATCTTTTGGTTTTTCGATTAATTCCCAAGTATTATTTTTCTCTAAACTTTCCATCTCTAAGTTCATAGCATTTTGCCATTCCCTATGTTCGCTACAATTTATTGCCTCTTCGTATGTATATGGTACATTTGCATTCATATAATTTACATAAATAAAGTGAGTAACGGGACTTCCAAACCTCTCTACCGGTGTTTTCTTTCTACTTGATTTTCTCTCCGCTGCCTTTAGCTCTTCACTACCATTCCCATTTATTTCTTTCTTAATATCGTCTTCTTTTGTATTGTTCTCATGCTCATATTCAGTATTCTCATTATTTTCACTAACATTTGTCTGGTCATATTTCCCATCATCATTTTCATCTTCGTTTGCTGCTCTTTCGTTTTCACTTTCGTAGCATTCATCTTCTGTTTCTTCTTTACCTATGCAAATGAGCTGATCGCGATCTTCGATAATTTTTACATGCTTAGCATTAATTACTTTGTTGTTAACCAAAACTCGGTAGCCATTATGTGTATATCCTACTAGAACTCCTAATTCTGCTTTGTTGTCCCACTTAGATTTTCTCATTGCGTCAGGCACTCTAACAAAAACTTTACTTCCGTAAATCTTTAAATTTTCTACATTTGGTTTCTTATTAAAAAATATTTCATAAGGACTTTTGTTCTCTACTGTGTTGGCTATAGTTCTGTTCTTCAAATACGCTACTGTATTCATAACTTCAGGCCAATATTTTCTATTTAAATTTGCCTCTCTCATCAAACACCTTCCTATATCCATTGCAGATCTATTATACCTTTCAGCTACACCATTTAGTTCGTGCACATAAGGTGGGCATGGCATTAGCTGTATACCTTTATGTTTGATAAAATTGAATATTTCTTTGTTCATATATTCCTTCCCATTATCACACTGTATTTTCTTTACTCTCTTATTGAATTGATTTTCAACCAAATTAACATAGTCAATTAAGCAACCAGCAGTTTCAGCCTTACTTTTAATGCAATATATTCTTGCACATTTGCTATAGTCATCTATAATAGTTAAAAAGTATTTTTCACCACAGTAACCGGTTGTGCTGTGTGGACCATTTAAATCGGTATGTATAAGTTCTAAAGTTTCTGTTGTTTTAGATTTATTATTCTTAAAAGAATCGTTTGCCATTTTGCTTTCAATACAATTGGCACATTTCATCTCTATATTTTCGAGTTTCTCCGGTAAGCCGTCTAACAATTTATTTTTTACTATTTTACTCAGGTATTGGAAATTTACATGCCCTAATGCTCTGTGCCATTTCTCTTTTTCTGTTAATTTAATTAAGTTTGTATATACTCTATTCTCTCTTTCTATTACGAAACTGTTAATTTTATACAAGTTGTTCTCTTTGTATGCAACAGCTAGAAGCTTTCCTTTCTCATCATAAAACTTTGCGTTATCATTCTTTGCGATAAAAGTACAATTCGCTTTTGTTATTTTAGATAAACTTAGTAGATTTTGATTAATGTCTTGAACATAATAAACATTTTTTATATCGATTTCATTTTCGCTATTATAAGTTTTGAAAACTGTTTTTACATTACCGATTTTTGTAGCTTTTAAACTTTTTCCGTCCGGTAGTTCAACATTAACATATTTTTTTAAATTTACATACTTATCAAAGAATTTACAATCCATTATTATATGGTCGGAACATCCACTATCTACTAACCAGTTGATTTCATTCGGTTTATTCGAATTTTTCATGTCCCTTTTTACCTCTGCATTTTGTACTTGGGTAACCCACGCTTGTGTGGAGTTTAAATTGTTGTTGCTATTGTTTCGTGAATTTTCTCCTCTTGATTGTGCTGAGTGAAATCCTCTTCCCCGTCCGCGACTGCTATATCCTCCGCCTCTAGTGTAACTTGTTTGATAATTACGTTGGCTTTTTTCCTTGTCTTTTTTCTCTCCTCGATCTGTGTACCAACAATCCCTCTTAATATGTCCCGGCTTTTTGCATACAAAGCAGATACCTCTCGTTGTTGCGGAAAACGTACTCACATTGTTTTTCTTTTCTGTCTGGTTTCTGTTCAAGTTCTTCTCTAATATTTTTGATTTTACGTATTCTACAGTTCTTTGTTCTTCTGGTATAACATCCAAAAAATCTCCGATGTAGCTATGGCTTGGTGGTAATGCTTTCAACAAATATCTCATTTTTTCTTGTTCTTCCATCCTGCCACCCGCTGCTTTGAACTCATTTACTGACTTTTCAAACTCTAAAAAGAATTCTTCTGCGGTATCATAATTTTTCAATTTAATTTCATCAATATTGTTTCTACGTAAAATTTGCAGTGCTGTTGATTGAGTATTGTACATTTTATCCAATTTGTTGATCATTTCCAATGATGAGACGCAGTCACAAATGTACTCTAACTGTTTGTCTGAGATTGTGCTAATTAGTATTGTTTTGGCTTTCAGATCTTTTTTCTTCCACGTTGCTTCCTCCTCTTTTTCTGTTCTAGTTCTCGTGGCCGGTTCTTTGCAATCTTTGTACTCCAAAAGCATCATCAGTCGGATTTTCCAGCTCGAAAAGTTTGCGCCATCAAAAATTGGCATGACGATATCTTCGAATTTTGCATGATTGGTGGCCATTTTGTTGCCTTTCAATTCATATATTTATGTAATAGTTAGCTAGTTTTAATCTAAACGCATCGGCTTTTTGCTTAGACTTTTATAAAACCACGTTTTAATTTTTGAAAGTTAGTTTATTATTTTAACGAAAGAAGACTATATATTTTTCTTTTTTTCTTTTGGCAATGTCTCACGTTGGAAGCCTTTTTAATCCCGACCACGTGTCTTTACGTTATTATTATCTTTTATTTAATTCATTTATATTTTTTGCCTGTTTTCCTTTTTTTTTTTTTTTAGTTAAATTCTTTGCCACAACTTTTAGCCCTTTCCTGGCATTTTCCGTATAATGGAACCTTTTTTTCAATAACTTTAATTTAATAACCTTGCTCTGCTACCATGTTGGATTAATTCATTTATTAAAGAAATAGGTTGACAGTAGATCCGAATTACACGATTGAGTTGCTTAAACTAAAGAATGTACTCTCTGACTTCTTTCTTATAGGTAAATTTACATATGCATGTACTTAATGTCTATGTATGTATATATAAGAATAATATGTATACACTTATTGAATGTGTGTGAATGTGAAACTATGTTCAGGGTTGTCAAATTTACTTATATTTCCAACAATAACATTTCCGCATCTCCAAAGTTATTAGTCAGATCACTACTTAATTCGTTCGAAAGCAAATTATGTTTTTTTATATTTTTTCTTACCTTTACTCCTTAACTTTATTTTATTTTATTTTTCCACATTTTTATTTTTTTATATTTTTTTCTTTTATTTGTTTTTCTCATCTTTTTTTTCTTTATTTTTTACATTTTAATTATTTTTTTTTGGTTTTTTATTTGGGCTTATTTTATTTTTATTTTATTTTATTTTTTTAAATTTATTTTGTTTTATTTCTTTCATCTTTTTTTTATTTTTTACATTTTAAACATTTTAATTCATTTCTTTATTTGTTTTTTAATTAGGTATATTTTATTTTATTTTTATTTATTTTCTTTTATTTAATTTAATTTTTTTATTTTAATTTATTTCGTTTTATTTTATATTTTGCTTTATTTTATTTTTTTTGCTTTATTTTATTTTATTTTATTTCATTTTATTTTATTTTATTTTATTTTTTTGCTTTATTTTATTTTATTTTATTTTATTTTATTTTATTTTATTTTATTTTATTTTATTAGATTTTATTTTATTAATTAATTTTATTATTAATGTAAATGAATAATAATAATAAAAAGGCTTGCTTTCTTCAGCTTTATTTTATTTTATTTTATTTTATTTTATTTTATTTTATTTTATTTTATTTTATTTTATTTTATTTTATTAATTAATTTTATTAATTATGTAAATGAATAATAATAATAATAAGACTTGCTTTCTTCTGCTTACAGGATAACTCCAAAACGTTATTGATTTTCTAACGCTCCTCAACCCGAAAAAGGGACTATTTATTCGGAACAGAGACAACGTCTGACTTAAAAAACACAAAAGTAAACAATAAAGTCAATATGGCCTTGAGAGCCCAACCTCACTTTACTTGGCTGCTACAAACTCGCCACACTGAGATTATCATCTGAGCTTCATTGAATGCCCAGCACTGAAAAAACACTTTGAAAACTTGAATAGAGCAAAGAATAGCACGAATGCGTTCATTAGATTGCGTGTAATTTGAATTGGGTTGTTTTCGGTGTTTTGTGCACCGCCTAAGGTTCAAAGCGAAGTGACTGAAGAAGAACTAGAGCGTGAAGACACGAGCCCGAACACAAACGACAGCGAACGACACAATCGCTTATAGAAAATTCGTATTTATGGATGCTGGAGGCATTCCTGTGTTTCAGAGCGCCAGCCAGGCAGCCGCCGCAGCCCAGCAGCAACAGCAACAACATCAACAGCACCAACAACATCAGCAACACCAACAACAACAGCAGCAAAAACACCAACAACAACAACACCATCAACAGCAACAGCAGCAGCGCCAGCAACAACAACAACTAACTTTGCAATTGCAACAACAACAACACTTGCAACACCATCAACTACACCAACAACAGCAATTACATCAGCAACAATCGCTGGGCTTACATTTACAACAACAACAACATACTCAGCATTTGCAAGCGGCTCAACAACAACAACTACACAATGTGCAGCAACAACAACAGATACAGATCCAACAACACCACCAACAACAACAGGCGAACGCGCCGCAATCGCAATCGCAACAACCGCAACGCTCCCCCTACCACAACGCCGCAACAGCAGCAGGAGCAGCTGCGGGCGGAGGAGGAGCGGCATCGGGCGCGGGAGGCCCACTTGGCGGCGGCATTGGCCTCGGCGGCGGCGGAATTGGCAGCGCTGCAGGTGCGCCTGGAACTGCAACAGCAACGGCTGGAACAGCTGTCGGCATGGGCGGCCTCATCGGAGCCGGCGCCGGCGCCGGCGTCGGCATCGGCCACGGAAACAGCAACCACATCAACAGCGTCAACATCAACGGGCCGCCGACGCTCGGCGGCAGCAACAACAACAACAATACGCCACCGCTCACGCTTAATCACGCTCAGGCCGGTTGCGGGGGCGGCAACGGGGGGCCAGGCTCAGAAATTGTGCCGCCGAAGCGGCAGCAGATGGTCGATCGGCTGCGGCGTCGCATCGAGAACTATCGGCGCCGGCAAACGGATTGCGTGCCGCGCTACGAACAAACGTTCAATACTGTGTGCGAGCAGCAGAATCACGAGACGGCGGCGCTGCAGAAACGTTTCCTTGAGAGCAAGAACAAGCGCGCTGCCAAGAAGGCGGAGAAGAAACCAACGGACAACGCAGCAGCGACAGCGGCAGCGATGATGGCCGGCAATTTGCAGAGCAGCGTTCATGTGGTAAGTGAATGAAAGAAAATTAAATTATCTATTTGCATACATATTTACATATGTATGTTTTTAATTGTATCTTCTTTGGAAAATGGAGAGGAAAATTTATAAGCGAGTTTGTTGGGGGATTGAAGGTTTCTAAAACGATGCCGTGTCACGAGTACGTAACCTTAATTGCAGCAAGTCAATAGATTTGCGCTGCGAAAAGTATGGTTTAACCCATCTAGACCCGTGCCTAGGTCTGATATTTATAGCGATAATAAAAATTGGCAAAGATAAGGAAACGAAAGAATATGTATGCGCACTTATATACAAACATACATACATACATATTAATACATTAGGGTGTCTAATTTTTAGACGAAATCTAGGTCATAATCATTATTCATTTTCCATAAGAAATCAGATTTTCAGGTAGACTGGAGTTAAAAAAAAATCGCTAAAAGCGGATAGCCCTATTATATACTTACGTATGTACATATGTATATGTATATACATAAACATATAAAGCAAATGTACATATAACCAACTGGAGCCTCTCCTATAATTATGCAGAAAATAAAGAAATAATTAAAAGCAATGAATGCGTAAACGACAAAAAGGCACACAAAAAAGGCAAAAAGGAGAACAAAAATCAATATAAAAACATTTAAACAAAACTCACACACCTATGAATGAGTCAAGCGAAAAATACCGAGCAGTACAAGACACCCAATAAACATTGTGACGAACAACTGAAAATTAGCTTAACTTGACTTAACTTTACTTAATAAGATAATGAATGCACTGTTTAACTACTCTCCCTAAGATACACACACTTAAAAAATAACAAGTTTTGGATAACCCAAAAATCCGGTTACTCCATGGCCCAGTCGCGGACCAGTCGAGTACTCCACAATTAATAACATTTTATATAACAAATGTTATACAATTAACATGGCGATATCATAGGATACTAATATACTCCACAGCTAATCCATACCGATATGAAGAACACGGTCCAGTCCTATGGCATCGCCGTATTAATTGGAGTACATCTATCTATCTAGTTCTATTAGGTAATCTACTTTGTCGCCGTATACCGACCAAATGCGTGGAGGGATTTAGGCCAAATTTATACACCAGCTGATCATCCCGGCCTGGGTGCATATTTTTTTTAAGTCCGGAAATAGATTCCCTAGATATAGGCCAAAAGGTCAAAACGTAGACCCGCGTTTCCCCCCTGAATATTTTGTATGGTATTGGTATCAAATGAAAAGTATTGAACTGCAAGATTTTACACAGAACAGTGCTCATTGTGATTCCTAGGTAGTGACCCTCCCGATATGGGTGAGAATGTGGACGCGAATGACCCTGAACTGTTGCTGAGCAATATTGGTATCAAATGAAAGGTGTGTACTGATTATGATTCCTAGGTCGCGTCCCCACATATGGGTCAAAACGTAGACTTGGATGACCCCGAAATGTTTCTGATCAATATTGGTATCAAATCAAAGGTGCTGAGCAGGGATTTTTCAGAGAGATGTACTGATTATGATTTCTGGTACGGGTCCACAGATACGGGTCAAAACATGGACCCGGGTGACTCCGGAATACGGTTGGGAAATACTGGTATCAAATGAAAAGAGAAAACCAGTGGAAGGTGAGAAATAATAGGAGCGTGAAGTAAAAGTGTAAAAGTAGAAGGGCAGACAAGGAGAGGTAAGGGAGTTCGCTACAGAAAGGAAAAGTGAAAGAGAAATGTAAGGGGAAAGGGAAAAGAAAAGAAAACGGAAATGGAGATGGAAGTAAAGATGAAGGGGAAATGGAAAGGGAATAGCACAGGGAATGATAGTGTGAGACTAATACGAAGAAATGGACAAGGACATGAAGAGGGGCGAACTTTTGAAAAGATATCTAGGTACCTCAATTTTTTTAACATATTTGACTTCTGTTTAGGGATGGGCAAATTGGAAAAATATATCGATATATATTATATCGATATTTAAAAAAACATCGATTTATGCCGTGTAAAAACATCGATATATCAATATATCGAAAGGGCCGGCTTTACATTAAGGAACCACGCCCTGCGAAAAACCACTTCTTCACAGGGTTAGAGGTGCTCTCACAGATCTCAAAACTGAAATCCAAACTTGCCGGGGACTTATAGTTTACTAGATATTTGTTGTTAAATTTGGATGGGTCTACAGATATTCTATGAATCCTGAAGTATAAACATAAAAATCATTAAGAATTGCTTGAAGAAGAAAATAATGTAAATTCAAGCATCCGGACATTATGCTTATACCACTTCTTAAAAAATATTCTGCTGTTAAATTCAGAGCGAATCAGAAATTTACGAAAAATATCGAATTTGGCTCGAAATGGTAAAAAATGATCGATTATCGATGCACGGTAGTTCAAAATATCGTCGATATTATCGGCTGTACTATTTTAAAAATATCGATATATTGATATATCGATATATATCGCCCAACCCTACTTCTGCTGAGGCCTGCAGCACGAGGAGAGCTCGGTCATGCAGATAATAGTTCCATTTGTTTAAAAGTGTGCCATTTTTTCGCTGCTAATGCGTATAATAGGAAATTGGCCAAAGCAGAGCTTGGCAGGGTGCAGCTAGTTTTGTATATGAAATGTGGTTAATTATGGAGTAGTCCTATATTTTTCTGCAGGGGGGTTTTAATACATACAAATCTTACCGTACATGCAGTATGAGAGCTAGCAGAAGGTGAAACGTCACAAAAATGTGTGTTGTTGTAAGAAACATGTAAATTGTGGAAAATACAAAAGCGCTTCTAGAATTTTTTCCAACTGAATTGTGATTGAAACTGAAACTGAAACTAAAATTCAAAGTGCACTAAAAATGCAGAAGCGGTGTAAATGAAGAATAATAAAATGATAAAATGGTGCCTGCCACAATAACAACAACAACAACAACAGCAACAACAACCCATATGCACAAATGTAGACTCGTATAAGAGCAAAGCTGAGTTGTTGGGCACCGAACGCGCCGATTGCGATTGTTTGCATGTACGAATTGTGGGTGTGTGTGCGGTTGTTGGTTAATTGTTGTTGTCGTTATCGTTGTTTGTTGTGCAGTTTTCATTTTGTATTGTATTGTATTGTTTTTGGGGCGATTGCCAGAGTTTCACTGTAACGAGACAAATGAGCGAACAAACGGACGGATGTCCGAAAAGCTTAAGCAATGGCAGCGCACGTATGCAGACAAGACAAGGCACAAACAAGATCGCAACGCCAAGCGAAATGCAAGAATTATGATAGAGCATGAATCATACATATATGTAAATATGTATATGTATGCACAAATACAAATGTTTGTGCTTTTATGTTGACTTGATGACAGCGAAAACATTTATGCATAAATTCAATTCACAACGAATTGGGTCACCCAGTAAATTCCAGTGAATTCGCTGGCTTTTGTTATGAATTATCGAATCATTTTTTGGTTGCTTGTTTTTCCGACAGGGTAGGAATATGATGTATTGTGGAACGATCCTCCGTCATCCCTTGTCAAGTTTGGTTTGGAGACAAACCGGTTTCGGCTAATATGCGCCATCAGACACTGAAGATGGCGCATATTAGCCGAAACCGGTTTGTCTCCTAACCAAACTTGACAAGGGATGACGGAGGATCGTTCCACAATACATCAATCATAATCATCTTTTGGCCACTTTAGCTTAATTTCAGAGAACTAAACAAAACGAATTTGTGCACCATAGTCTGTGCTGGGTTGTCTGTTCGTATGTATTTCATTCGCTACTTGGAACCGGGTACTTGCGTTAGCACTAAAAGACTTTTAGACCGACCAACAACAGAATAAATAACAACGACATATGTATGTGCATAAGTGACAAAGTAAAACAACAAAATTATTAATATGTAACTCAAAATGGAGTAGTGGAGCAATAGAAAACCAGCAGCGAAATCATCATCAATAGCAACAATACAAACATACATACAAATGCCTCACACGGGCAGTGGCAACACCAGCTTAGCAGCAGCTAAAGCAATAGCACCAACACCAACACCAACAACGCTTGGGTTGTATGCCACAAAGTGCACGTAGAGTTTTCCATGGTGCAGATATGGCGGACAAAAATAATGAGGTCAGCAGCAACGTTAGAGTGCTTTTTTGTGTTGTTGTTTTAGTTTTTAGTTTTATTTTTTTATTTTTATGTTCCGCTTATTACGAATATACGATGTTTCACATTTGTGCAGAGATATGTACATACGTACGTACGTATCTAAATATCTACTGTATGTGATTGTTGTTGCTGTGTTGTTGTTGTCGCTCTACTCTAAGCATTTTACATTAATGATAGTCACCGTATAGTTCGTACATATACATACGTAGGTATATATATACATATGTATTTAATATACATACATATGTATCTATATTTGTATGCTTGGTAAATGGGAAATATGTACATATTGTATGTACATAAGTAGTCGCTGTAAGAAAAAGTATCTCGCAGATACATTAATTTCTGGCATTTAACACACAAATGCAGCCGCTGAAATAATAACAAAGCACGATCGCACTTACAAAAACATCGCGCACAGTGGAACAAACCCTAATACATAAATAAGTCAACAACAACCCTACGGGACGGCTGAGCATTTTATAGGTATTTATAAAAGCATTGTCATTAATGGCGATAGTACTTCAAAAAATTATTCAATTTAATTCAGGCCATGTGAAAAAATTGAGCACTTCTCCTCACAAGCATTATACGCCATCTCTTTCACTAATTACATATATGTATACCGCCGTAATATATCTTACTCCTTCCAACAGAGCATCCAAAACATCATTCATATGCTCACAAAGTACTTTGCGCTAGCAACAAAACTGTTCACTGTTTATATCAAAAGCACCTTATACCAAATGCCAAGATTGCTGAAAAAAGTTCTCACAAACTATTCACACCGGTGACTATTGGCCGATGCCAAGAGTGCTAAAAAATGTTCTCATAAACTACTCATACCAAATGACAGAAGTACTGGAAAATTTCCTCAAAACTGCTCATACCAAATGCTAGAAGTGCTGAAAAAATGTCCCCATAAACTACTCACCTCCATTCCGCCGCTGAATGTGATGTGATGTTTGTACAGCATTTGCTAAATAAGACAATTTCATGACCAGAATTTTTTTATTTAATTTAATTTTGTATTTTTTTTTTAAGTTTTCAACATGCTCAACCCACTGTGCAGCGTCATCGTCTTCGTCATCGTCAGCATTAATTTCGTTTGCTGTGCTTTTGTGTTTGTTGTTGCACTCAATATCTACTAGACCTCTGCACAATACCATTTGCCTCTTCTATATTTTCGAATACTCTATGCATTGTACAATTAGTCACAGCACAATTTCAATGCAGATACGAATATAACCCATACTTTTCATTTGGAATACAAATACTATTTCTATTTGCTCTGTTGGAGCGATTAGTGTACACTATTCGCCACGATAGAATAGAACATAATAATAACCATGTTATGAAGTATTCGTAAAACCTTGTTGTTTCTTTGGTTTGTTTGTTTATTTAATGAGCATATGGCATGAAGGTGGACCAAAAAATAAAAGCCCAACAAACATATGTTCCATTTTTTAATGATAAGAAATGTTTTTCTTGTTCATTAAGGATTTTGAAACAAATTATGTATCATCACTGATAGGAGAAAGAAATTTGGAGGCATTTGCACGACCTCTAAATTTTAGTATATTAAAGAAAAATTTTAGGTATAGATTTCCGTATTATATTCGCATGAAAATCGGGTTGTTCCGCGAATTTCGGGACAACTTTATTTCCTTCATAAAACCACCTTAATATGCCAAATAAGTTTCCTAACTAATGCCGAAAAAATCAAAAGAATCGAAGTATTGGTTACCGAGTTATTTCAAAATATATAGAACAGTTGGAAATATGTAGATCGTAAAAAGCTCTGGTCCGAAATTTATTTTAGACATATGGTTTCTTGGGCAAAAAAGCTTGAAATTACCCAAATTTTTATAATTGCGATGTGTCCATTAATTTTTTTTGGCCCCTACCAATCGACCCGCCCTGGTGTTGCCAGGTCATGAAGAAAAACGAGGCTAGATTGGCAAAAAAAAAGTTAGAAAAGGCTGAAACTAAAAAAAAAGAAGCTAAAAAGAAGTCAGCATTTTTTTTAAGAAATTCATTCAAATTTTATTTATTTAAGTTTTGTTCATTTGCATATAAAAACTATAAACATTACTTAAAGGAACTATTCATGTTTGAACACATATCAGGCACATTTTCTTGACTAGTACATGACTTTGTTTTTTAAATAAATACTTATACATAGAATTGCACTAACTTTTGGACACTAACCCGTTTTTGTATGGACACTTATTTTGGTTTTTTTTCGGTTGTTCCCCCTAATTTTGGTAAATTTTGTTATGATATTCAGAAACTAGATGATTTTTCCCAACTTTTGGATTTTAACCCATTATCGTATATCGTGCATATATAAAAAGATACATTCATTTGAAATTTGTAATTGATCTTATCAACTAAGTTTATATTGGCACACATATGTATATTTTATTTATCCATCAGATAGCCCAATATGTGTACTTCATGAACATCTCAAAAATCCCTAAATACCCTATATCTCAGAGCTACATAGGTCTAAATCAATAATTAACAACAAAAACGACATTAATTAACTAATTAATTTTCCATATATTTGCCCACCCACACCTATCACTTCAATTCTATTATTGATTTATATGCCATTCTCGTACAAATATCAATTCATCATCGGAGCGACTCTTTCACTGACACAGTCTCTGATAGCACACAGTAACACTTTTTGGTTGACAATAGCACGAAAGTAATATGTGCTGTAGCACAATCGTGCTGTAACACAAACGTGTTGTAGCACAATCGTGCCAACTCAGTGAGTCGACTCTTTTTAGTGAGTCAGTGCTTATGTGTCAACTCCCAAAAAATCGTGTCATTACTCACTCCTACAACTCGAAATAAAGACACATATGTATGCATGTATATATTTCGGGGAAAACCAGGCCTACTATATTTTGACAACAATGTAACAAGGTTGCTATAAAAACCTTACGGTCAGAACACATTCATGGCGTCGCATACGTACAACGGCGTTCACATGAATTACTGCAAGTTCTTGTTATACAAATTAGTACAAGTAACATTTTGAGTAAAAAAGGCTAGAAAAAAGCCACGAAGCTAAACCGAAAATTATGAGGCTAAAGGACAAAAAAAAAGGCTAAATCTAGCCTCGAAAAGGCTAACCTGGCAACACTGCTGGTGTGTAAGCATATGCACATACCCACACTCAGACTAGCAGCGTAATTTTGCTGAACATAACGTCTGGATGTGTGTTTATGAAAATATGTATGTACGTACATATATTTCGATTATATTCGAAGTATTCGCAAGTAGTGTACACTATTTGCAGAACCTTATGAAGGTCATGTAATTGTCGCTACGAATAAGTAATTGTATTGGTTCTGTTTATGGTTGTGCTCAGTGTTTAAAAAACTGGCATAAGTTTCATTTCTGTTGATTTTGATTCCGCTTTTAAAAAATCAGAAGTCGCAGTTAATCAATATGAAAAAATATGAAAATGAACGATTTTGCCTGATTTTGATTTTGCGCTGATTTCATATTGCTCAAAATCAAAAGCGGCCTGATTTCAAAATGAACGATTTTGCCTGATTTTGATTTTGCGTTGATTTCATATTGCTCAAAATCAAAAGCGGCCTGATTTCAAAATGAACAAGTTTGCCTGATTTTGATTTTGTGCTGATTTCATATTGCTCAAAATCAAAAGCGGCCTGATTTCAAAATGAACGATTTTGCCTGATTTTGATTTTGCGTTGATTTCATATTGCTCAAAATGAAAAGCAGCCAAATATCAAAATTAGCGATTTTGCCTGATTTTCATTTTCTGCTAATTTTGATTTTGTGCTAATTTCATATTGCTAAAATCAAAAGCAGCCAAATATCAAAATCAATGCTTTCACAGTTTTGCTATTTACGCTTACATTCGCATACATACATATGTATGTATACAAACGTAATACAGAGGGGAAGAAATTACGTACATACACACATGTGTTCATGTAAGCGTAAATAGCAAAACTGTGAAAGCATTGATTTTGATATTTGGCTGATTTTGATTTTAGCAATATGAAATCAGCGCAAAATCAAAATCAGGCAAAATCAAACATTTCACGACTTTTGCTAATTCCGACTGCAGTTTCTTAAACACTGGTTGTGCTCTACTTGCGTTTATTCTAAAACGACAGAAACAAGTAGGTACTGTAATTGGACGGCCGCGAATATTTTGTTGGCCGTTTCGAATCCATTCGTGAAGCCTTCTAATATCTACTATAGTTGTTGTTGTTATTGTTATTGTTATTATTAATGTTGATATTCTTTTAGCTTTTTAGCTTGCGATTGTGTTGTATGGACATTTTTACTACATACATACATATATGGTTTTGTTGTTGTTTTTCTTGTTGGCTATTGCGCTATTCGTTGTATTGTTTTAGCGAATTTTTTTTGCTACTATTTGCTTTTTTATTAAATGCTGTATTTTTCTGTTGTTTTATTATAGTCAATATCTACCTTGAAAATGTTTTGCAATGAAAAAAGCAACACTTTGAATTTTCATAGCAGCAACAACAACAACAACAATTAAAACTAAAACATCTATCCAACAACTAAGCGCAGATCCATGGCACAATGGCACAATAGCTAATGTATACATACATATACAAATGTACACTTGATCGTAGTGCAAAAAAAAGTTCGCCGTACGCCTCCCTATATGAGGTCTTTTTGACAAAGATTTCCGGATTTTATTTTTGGACCGCTAGATGTCGCCCAAATAAATTTTGCTTCATATCTTCGATATTTATGGTCCGATCCCCAACTTTAATACACCAACGTCTTTGGCTTGAAAGGATATCGTATTAACGCCATATGCGCCATTGGCGTCACTACCACCCACTAGTTTATACCAATTATTTGTAGCTTTTTTTGCCTGCGTGTTGAACGTCGTCAAAAATCATGAATCTTTTGCAAAAGAAATATTTCGATCGCTTCAGTAGAACCAACCCGAAATAAAACACATTCAACATTCCGAGGAATATACGGTTTTCGCTGCCTGCGGTCTTTTAGGCTCATTTTAAAAAGATTTCTTTCTGGGGAGACCCCAAGTGATATTTTATGGCGAAGAATTTTCTACAATAAATATTTTAACCCTCAAACGCAAACCAAAGACACTGTGCGACATCTAACGGTGTCCAGAAAAAAAGGAAACATTTTCAGAGAGTTTTTGTACTTTTGGATAAGCGGGCATGTTTTTTTTTCTTGCGATACGGTCTAATGTTGTTGTTGTTTATTTTTTTTTCTTAAGTTTTTCAATAAAATTGTTGGCGTATACATTTTTTGTAAAACAATTGTGTTTGTAGCATTTGATCTCGTTGTTGCTTTTATAATTTTAAAAACCAAAAAACTGCCAGCTTCGGCAATTGGTCGTAACTAAAACGTGCATAGGTCTATATGTAAATTCCCTGTAGGAAATTTAATTAATTTTAAATCACTTTATAAACTACTTTATTTTCAATAACAACTAATTGAAAATGTGACTTTTTCCTTTGCAATGAACTGACTTTTTTAACACGGCGATGTCATAGCAAGCAGTCAATTGCCCTATCCTGCATTTGTTTTCAACTACTTTACTAGTAGTTTAAAATAAATAACTTTATCTTGAGTTTCTTTTCAACTACTTTACTTATAGTTTAATATAAATAACTTAATCCTGCATTTGATGTCGAAATTCAAGAAATGGCAAAATTGCGAAGCAAATTTTCCTCAAATTTCGCAAATTGTTCTCAAGTTGATAAACAATATTTGAAAAACTATTGAATTTATCTTAATTTTCAAATAATAAATATGAAACAATATTTTCTCCGTTTGAGAATTTCGTTTTCAGTGTTTAATGGGAAGTGAAGCTGAAAAACGGTAACCAAAAAAAGGAAAAAACAATCTTGGCATACTTAGATCAGAGAACATGTGTTTACATATAAATATGTACATACACAAGAAACTGTCCCGCGCTGCATTTGTTTAAAGGTACTTTAAAATTAGTTGAATATAAATCACTTTTTAATATACATATTTATTTTTGCAACTAACTTTTTTTTTCCGTGAGGGTTTGTCCATATATTTCTGTGTTTATATACATATGTACATATTTACCTACTATTGTCTATTTCTTATTTTTTGTTTTAGCTAATTTAATGAAATAAATCGCTTTGCGCTCGCAATCTATTTCGCATTACAGTGAAACCTCCTTTGAGTGGACACTCAGCGTTGGAAAGCTTATGTCCGTCTAAAAGACAAAGTGTCCGTTGTCATGAGGTTCGCGTCCGCTCAAGAGAGGTGTTTGATCTCATAGCAAATAATTTATTTGAATCAACTGTCCGCGTCCGGCTAAGAGAGTGTCCGCCTAACAGAGGGCAATTTTTTTCTAAAGTTTGTTGCCAGAAAAAATGTCCGCTGAAGGGAGCTGTCCGTAAGCAGAGGTTTCTCTGTGTTTGTTTGTTATTGTTGTTGTTGTTTTTTTGTAGTTGTAGCTTAGTTATATGTATGTATGTACCTACAATGCGCCCTCACTCATTACCCTGTAGGGAAAATCTCTAGTTCCGAACTAGGTCGCTTCTAGTGCATTTTTCGACACTACTAGTGCGAGCTAAATCTCTTTTGCATGTTATCAACTGGCGAATTTAACACGGCGATGTCCTAGGCGGTGTCAATTGTCACCCTCTGCACTACGTTTTCGATAGTTCCGAACTAGTACTAAATTCTACAGTTTACACTAGTTCGTTTATTGGCACATTTTCGATAGTTCTGAACTAGCTACAAGTACCTACAAATTCTACAGTTTTACATCTGCCGCTTAAGTGGAGACTTTGACACACTTCATGCAAGTGGCGCGATGGCCGACTGGCTAACGCATGTGCCTTTCAATCTGAGGGGCGCGGGTTCGAATCCTGTCGGTGTCAAGGTGGATGATAATTTTTTTTTTAATTTTTTTTTTTTTTTTGACTAATATTTTTTTATTTATTTATTTAATAAAATTTACAGTAATATTTAAAAAGTAATAAAATAAAAAAAATTAAAAATAAGGCTGAGGGATCGGGAAAGCATAATTAGGGGAACATTTCATTTCATACAAGTTAAGATGCAAATAGAAAACTCTTTATATGAAACGCTTCACTAAACATCTGAGAATTGCAGAAATATACAAAGCCGACGGAAACTGAACGAACGAAAAATTTTCATAGAATTTTTGTCACTTCGAAATTGCATACAAATCAAAGTGTGTCTTATAATGGTCACTCAATTCACTCCTCCTGAACTGGTGAGGGTCTAACTACAATTGATCTAGTTCCCTTTTGACACCTTTTCGGTAGTTCGGAACTAGAAATTTTGCTCACTAGTTACCTGCAGGGTATTTGTTATTGCTGCTGTGTGTATCGTATAAAAGTTATATAGTACACGTGTACATTTATATGTATGAACTTGTACATATGTATCTGCTTATGTATGTACATATGTATGTATGTAGGTTTGTATGCATAAATTTGAATTGTTGTTGAGCAATTTTTGTGCTGATTTGGTTGAAAAGTTTTTCGTGTGTATGTATGTATGTATGCATATACATAATTGCATATTAGAGTACATACATATACATAAATACATAGGTACATATATTTTTAAAGTCGCTTCAGTTAATTCTTCTGTTGCTGCTGCTTTTTGTTGTTGCTGTTGTTGTTAAGTGAACTAATGTTATGTTCAGACACAACCTTAATTGAACATTAAGAGCCTTCATTCAATTTTCAAGCCCAATGATTCTCAATTTACCATACAAAAATTGACCAAGTTAATGCTTCATTAGAAATTAATGAGTTGTTAATGAAGAACAGTTCTGCATGCAACCCTGTTAAAAGGCTTGTTTCATAAGTAAAATGAAATGTCATGAAAAGAGAAATGTGATTAGCGTCAGTGTCCACTAAACAGGTTGGTTCGTCAGATCAGCTGCATTCTTGTTCTTCTTCATCACCTATCAAATTTGTTTTTATTTCTGCTTATTTTATACATGCATTCGTGTTTACGATTGGTAAAAATTGTGAGATGAATGTCAAATTATTTCGTCCTCCTTGCAATTTTGACATTTAGGTCACGAGAGTTTGATATTCAGCTCACGGCGTGTATGTGGGTATGTATCTTGAGCCGACCTGTTAAATGGGCCAAGTAAATTAAATATGTCTGAACACCAAATCTAAAGATGTTCAATCAACCCCAATTGACTTAATTAATTTTTATGTCTGAACATGATATAAGAGACGGCCTTAAAACGAGGTGTCTTTGGGTTTGAACTGGCATTCAGATACCAGATATGAACATATGTACCTAAATATTGAGCTTAGCTCAGCACATTGAGGCGAATACCTATGTATGTATGAAAACGTAGATACCCTGCAAAAAATGTGCGATTAATACCGAAAGATATTTGTCCCGGATTGATCTCTTTCGAGAACAATCGGTCCACAATTAGTCCCCGATTGTTCCCGAACGGGTATAAATGTAGACTAATTGTAGACCAATTGTTCCCTAACGGGTATAAATGTAGATTAATCGCTTTCATCCCGAACGGGTACAAATCTAGAATCCTTAAATGTAGAAATTTTACAAAAATATGCAATGTATTTAAAAATTTGTAGAACAACCGGTAAAACGAATTGAACACCCTTTTTTAATACCAATTTTAACAAAATGTTGCCTAAAATATCCTATGAAAAAAATCCTTTACATTACGCTCATATAATGCATACTCAAAACTTACAATTTTTTAAATTTATATATTGAGATTTTTTGACAAAAGTAAAACATTATATAATCTTTATTTAAATATGCTTGAACATTTACAATTTTTTAAGGAAAAATCTACATTTGTACCCGTTCGTGCTGGAAGCGATTGATCTACATTCGTACCCGTTCGGGATGAAAGCGATTGATCTACATTCGTACCCGTTCGGTATGTTAGTGATTAATCTACATTGGTACCCGTTCGGGTATACAAGATGAACAATTAGTCTCTTCATAGGACATGCTCGAACAAATGCGATCAATTCACTCCATATAAAGGGATGTAAAATTGTATTAGTCGCTTGCTCCCTTGCGATTGATCCCGGACACGTCCCGGATTAATCGCATTTTTTGCAGGGTACATATGTACCAGACCTGTTAAATTCCGATTAGGATTAGTAATCAATTAAATTGTTTTGTTTTTTAATTGGTAATCATTATTTTAATTCTTTTGCTGAAAAAAAGTAATTTTAATGATTACCATTAAAAAAAATCAAAAAAAAATCAAAAAAAATCAAAAATAATCATAAAAAATCAAAAATAATAAAAATAATTTTTTTTGATTGTTTTTGATTATTTTTGATTTTTTATGATTATTTTATTTTTGATTTTTTTTGATTTTTTATGATTTTTTTTTGATTTTTTTTTATTTTGTTTGATTTTTTTCAATATTGTTGTAAAGAAATTTGGATACGCATGCACATAAGTATTCGGGTAGGCATGTATGTTTGGTCAGAGAGGCATAAAGTTTGTTTGTACAAATGTATGTGAACGCATATTAAAGTACGTAACCCTGCAGTAAATATGGGGACAGGTGTATCCAAGTCATTGTGTATTCTACAGCGACAACTGCACTAATTAAAATGTCGACAAATTTAGAAGTACAAAATTTGTATAGACCTTGGCTCGTTCGAAGTTTTTCGTACTAGTAGATACGGATACAAACCCTTCCTACACCTGGGGAAGATTCATTTCTAGGTTCAGTATAAGGACAGGGAAGAGCGAATAAAGAATTCTGATTATGACAGAGATTATCTTTACGTAAATCTATTTGCAACATAGCAAATCGTCTACTGCTTTATTATGTAGTAGGCACGCGAAGACGAATACAAATTCCCAAATAATCCCATTTGAGGAAGAATGTCGGAACGTAAGTACGTAATAGTTCTGCCTTTTAAAAGAATACAATAGGGCAATAACTAGGGCTGAAACGGTATGGCGTATGATGAACAATAAATACAACTTATATGAAATTAAGAATTTTTCCTTTTTTGAAAAAATTGATGAAGTGTGAAACAGACAAAGGAAATACAACTGTGCTAATGGAGGAAGAGGAATACACCGCAAAAACAGGTCAACTAATCAAAGAAATGGGCTGCGGAGTGATGAGAAAAGACCCAACGGAAGAATACCAAATGGCAATAAAGCGTGCAATAAAACAAGCGAAAAATATAAGAGACAGCAAAGTAGCCTACACTCTCACAGCAATGAATCCATCTGCCCCATCACTGATCGCACTACCTAAAATCCACAAAACAGGAACACCTATGCGACCAATAGTAAACCATAAATCGGCACCAGGATATAGACTTTCAAAACATCTAAATATGCTACTTCTTCTTCTTCTTGATTGGCGCTTAACCGTCTAGACGATTCTGGCCGAGTCCAACAGAGCGCGCCAATTGCTTCTGTTTCGTGCAGCATTGGGCCACTTGGGAACACCTAGGGAGGCAGCATCGCTGTCCACCTGATTTTCCCAACGCAGTGGAGGTCTCCCTTTTCTTTTGCGTTCAGCGGGTTTCGATAGAAATGCTTTCTTGGCCGGAGCGCCTTCGTCCATTCTCACGACATGACCTGCCCAACGCAGCCGCTGGATCTTTATTCGCTGAACAATGTCGATGTCTGTGTAAAGCTCGTACAGCTCATCGTTAAATCTCCGTCGATACTCGCCCACGCCAACGCGCAAAGGTCCATAAATCTTACGAAGAACTTTTCTCTCGAATACTCCAAGTGCCATCTCATCTGATTTTGAAATTGTCCATGCTTCTGCGCCGTACATGAGGACTGGAACGATGAGCGTCCTGTAGAGTGTGATTTTTATTTGTCGAGAGAGGACTTTACTTTTCAGTTGCCTACTTAGTCCGAAGTAGCATTTATTGGCAAGCGTGATTCTTCGTTGGATCTCCGTGCTGACATCATTCTTGGTGTTAATGCTGGTTCCCAGATAGACGAAGTCCTTAACAGTTTCGAATTTGTAGCTATCAACATTGACGTGGCTGCCAAGGCGTGTTGTTTCTTTGTGTGATGACAGGAGGTACTTCGTCTTGTCCTCGTTGACCGCCAAACCCATTTTCTTAGCCTCTTTATCCAGCTTGGAGAAGGCAGAACATATGGCGCGCGTGTTAGTGCCAATGATGTCGATGTCATCGGCGTACGCCAGCAGTTGCACACTCTTGTGATATAAGATGCTTCCTGTATGGTTAAGTTCTGCAGCTCGTATTATCTTTTCCAGCATCAAATTGAAAAAGTCGCACGAAAGAGAGTCACCTTGTCTGAAACCTCGTTTGGTCTCGAACGGCTCGGAGAGGTCCTTCCCAATTCTGACGGAGCTGGTGGTGTTAGTCAACGTCATTTGGCATAGCCGTATAAGTTTAGCAGGGAAACCAAATTCAGACATTGCGGCATACAGGTAATTCCTATTCGTGCTATCAAAAGTGGCTTTAAAATCGACAAAGAGATGGTGTGTGTCGGTTCCTTTTTCATGGGTTTTTTCCAGTATTTGTCGTATTGTGAAGATCTGGTCGATGGTAGATTTACCAGGTCTGAAGCCACACTGATAAAGTCCAATCAGATTGTTGACGATAGGCTTCAGTCTTTCGCACAATACACTTGCTAAGACCTTATATGCGATATTCAGGAGGCTTATCCCACGATAATTGGCGCGTACTGTGGAGTCTCCTTTTTTGTGGATTGGGCAGAGCACACTTAAGTTCCAATCGTCGGCCATGCGCTCGTCCGACCATATTCTGCTAAATATGCTACTAGCAATCAAAAACACAACGGAACTAGTCAACAAACTGAGAATTCTGAACGTACCCAAGGACTCAAAACAGGTATCACTTTACGTGAAGGATCTATACCCCTCGATACCAAAGACAGAAATACTAAAAGCTCTAACTAAAATACTGACAGAGAAAACGAACAAAGACATTGCAACAGAGATCGTAAATACGCTGAAAATAACCCTGGACCAGAATTATTTCAAATTTGGCAATAAAATATACAGACAAACTGACGGAAAATGCAGAAGGAGGCATGACAGATCCACCAAAATATAACCGCTATGATGAGGATCATGAGCTGAGTCGTTTGTATAAACGCAAACTAATCCCTCATTTTTTTGAGATATCTACTTGAAATTTGGTACTTGGGTGACTTCTTAAGAGAAATTGGACCACTATAACATATAGGTCCCATATAACGGATTGTTCAGATATAGACATTTTGGACTATAACATCTCCATAAATAACACACATAATTCACTGTATAAATTAATGAAAATGAGACTATGTATCGCTTCTTTTCCTCATTCATGAATGTCATAAAGTCTCGAAAGTCAGCGAATGTTACACTAAAATGTTTGATTTTGCCACTTTAAACAATTTTTCATAAAGATAAATAATTAGATATAAACGTGCATCGTACCATGTACGGTCAATGACAAATTAACAATAATTCCAAGCTTGTAAGATATGTATAAATGTGTATGCCTCTCTGCACAAATATACGAGGAGGAAGCATATAGAGCCTTTATCCTGTTAGTGTGGGACTTTAACCGCACTACACCACCTACGCTCATCGTATCGAACCCCCCGGTACTACCATCAAGCTACCGTCGGGAGTCTGCCTTAAAGGGCTATATACATACCTGCATACGTACAAATGTGCATATTTCTTTAAACCATATTGATAAAAATTAAAAAAAATCAAAAAAAATCAAAAAAAAAATCATAAAAAATCAAAAAAAAATCAAAAAAACTCATAAATAATCAAAAACAATCAAAATAATTTTTTTTGATTATTTTTGATTATTTTTGATTTTTTATGATTATTTTTCTTTTTTTTTGATTTTTTATGATTTTTTTTGATTTTTTTTAATGGTAATTGCAAAATAATCATTAAAATTTGAAAACAATGGGTAATCAATCATTAAATGGACAGTTGAAAAAATGATCAATCAAGCCGGTAACCATTACGATTAATAATCATTATTTAACAGGTTATAGCAAACATACATATGTATACAACATAAGCAACAATTGGCATACTTTTTGCGAATGAAGCAGGGCAACAGCAGTGGCGTAGCCAGAGAATTTTTGGGGGGGGGGGGGTGGGGGGTGGGGGGTCACAGCCAATATAAAAAATTTACCAAAATTAAAATTACCAAAAAAAACTACAATTTTTTTTACAAATGATAAAAATCGCTAGCTTAGAATGCAAATTGTGTAAGTCCTTTATTAAAACTTTGTAGGAGAGACAAAAAACAAAAAAGAAAAAAAAAATTCGAAATGAAAAAAAAAATCTTTTCATATAAATATTTTGGACTTACACAATTTTTTTCACTTTTTGGACTTACACAATTTGCGTATCACTGAATAACAACGAGTGGAAATATGACAAGTATCTCAGACTTGTTTAGCGCGGTGCGTATTTGATTTTTCTAGCGTTCTACATAAAAATACACTTTTTCATAAAAGTGGACTTACACAGTTTGCACTCTAAGCTAGCGAAATGTAATTTTTTCAGACTATAATTTAACATTTTAGTACACAAATATCGCTTATAATAGATATATCAAACTCTTAAAGCCCTTGGCCACTTAAAATCTGGAATGTTAAGCAGTGTATACATATGTGTGAGTGTTGGGTGATTGACGCAAATATCTAAAAGATTTGATTCTCATCAACGCGAGCCCGACAACAAGAACGTGTAGCACGACGACTGCCGATTGCACTAACACACACAAAAAGACTCACACATACACACTGCTTGACATGCCAGATTGTCAGTTGCCAAGGGCCTTTAACTATACTTCAAAAGTAAGTCTCATATTCTCTTCTGGAAATCTACGCGCATAGGTAGATTTTCAAGTTTTATGCGCCCAAAATTGAATTTTGTAAAATTGTTACAATTACAGAAAAAAACATACCCACATATTGGAAATAGAATGGGGAACAATAATTCATCGCTTTTTTCCCGACCCCATACTCTGCACTTGCCCCAGATGGTCGTAACTTAGCATATCTGAAGTTAATTTTTTTGTTTTTTTCTTACATATTTTTAAGTGCTAGTTTCAACTTGAATATTTATTATTTAGCATTTCATTTAAGTAATCGTGATGAATCCTAAAGGTTCAAGTAATTATTAACACTTTTCAATAATATCCTTGGTTTCCAATAATTCTAAGTTTTAGTTTTAAGCTTTTAAAGTTGGGATATTTAAAAAAAAATTATCACTCCTTTTCATGTTAAAAATTGGTTTTGTTATGTTGCTCTGTCAGACTCAGTCAAATTAACCCTCGGATATGATATCTAGTACAATTAGTAGTTAGCCGACAAAAAATTACGTCGCACAAAGCCGCACTTCACTACTAGATACAGGGTTTTTCATATGTACCTACAATAATTTTCTTTTTGTGCTTTATATTTAATTTTAATGTTTATATTTCTAACGCATATCTTGGTTAATGTAAGTGATGCTCGAAAGTAACCCAGATATTTAGTAGCGATTATTGTTAACTTTTTAGGCAGTATTTTTAGTATTTTCAATTTTTCAAAGTTAAGGAAGTACTTATCATAAAAAGGGGCTAAGAATTATAAAGCTACATTTTTTAGAAGATTTTTGAGTATGCAATTTTGCAGCTCATACAATTTTAATATAATAATATGCAACATTCAACTTTTTGAAAAATTTCATTGGCTTTTCGGAAATTGTAATTGGAACGGTCTCACGTACATATAACGCAAACACCCTACAGAAAAAAATTACTAAAATTACGGAAATTTTTACAGCATTGAGAATAGCACTTTTTACACTAAAATTGGTTGGCTACATAACAGTACACTTATGGCGTTTTCTTTTCTGACAAAAAATGTTGCCCTTTAACATCTCAATTATCGAATTACGTAACATGACTTTCTATAAAATGGCTGAATCTGTAGTTAATGGTGCCCTCTTACTTAGTCAGAGGACAACATTCGTTGAAATCACCACACAAGCTTACAAAATGGCTAAGAAAATCAAACAGGGCAACATTTTTTCGAGAAAAGAAAAATGCATTAGAAATCTCCTCAAAATCGTCTATAAATTCTGGCCGCGCTTTGAAACTTTTAATCCACTTTTAGAAATTTCTACGATTTTTCGGATTTTTCCATAAGCTTAGAAATCCTGCTTAAGGCGGTTTTTATTGAAAAATTGCTTACATTTTTAAACTAAAATAAGAGAGTCAAATTTTCGACAGAACTGTTTGAAATAAATTTAAAAACTCTGGCGTATGATTTTTTTTTTTTTTTGAGTCACTGTATATATTTTTCAATAAAATCGACTTTAAACTAGAGCCCTAGATACCCGGGTATCGAGCAATTCGATCTGATCGTTTTTGTTTGAAACCCGTTTGTTGTTCAAATGCCCGTACAAACATTCGAGCATTCGAGCTTACAAACAAAAAAAATGTGTATCGGAAAAACAAAAATAAAAAAAACTACATATAAAGAAAAAATAATAATAATAAACAAAAGAAAAAAACAAACTTCAAAATACCCGAATTGTTCAAATGCCCGTACAAACCATGGTATAAAAAATACAGGTATGTGCATTGTCATTTTGACGCTGTCTTTTTGATTAAAAAGCAGATTTTTGAAGTTTGATCTTATGTCAGTTTTGGAGTATAGCGATGCCAGACTTTTATTTTTTTAATGCGCAGATTTTTGTTTGAAAGTTTGGGTATTTCAGAAATCAAAGGACAGAAAGAGAAAGGGCACTAGTGAGCAGATTTATGGAACTTCCGGTAGCTCCTCTTCGCTCACTCCACAAATCTTCATCCACTCTCCGCGAATAAAGGGTATCGTCGGAAATTGGAAAAATTTTATATCACCGTCTTTGCAGCCATATTTGGTATTATTGCACCGCGGAAATAAGCAACTCATATTGTTAAAATCTAGGGTACATATTTTTTGTAATTGGATTGGACATATGTACATACATACATATATAGATAGAAATGCTCACTTGGTATGGTGGTGTACATACATATCGTCGTTTAAAGTGCAAAACCGCGTGACATTTTTGCCAAAAATGAGATTTCATCAAAAATACATTCCTGGCGTCCGTCCCCATCCATTCATGCAACAATTTTGAGATTCACACAACTCAATTCCAAATAATGACACAGTTTCAAAACCGCTTTTTTTAAGGACATTTTTTGAACCAATACCCTGAATAAAAGGTGTTATTGCTTTATAACTGTACTGTAATGTACTAAAGTTGATTATACTTTCATAAACACGAAATGGATTATAACTTTGCTTTATTGAAGAAAAGTTTTTATGTACGCCTGCAAAACCGCTATACGTCACTATTGAACAAAATAAAAGACGCAAAACCGCTTATAAATACATAAGTAAGCCAATAACTGCACATTTAACTGTTTTTCGCCAAAATGATATTTGGATTAAAAATATAATCCAAAATTTTACCTTGGTTTGGATGTGGGTTTGCAAAATTCCGAACCGTTTTGAATTAAAACAGTTTTTACTGTCTCCTGTAAAATTTGGGTGGTAGCGGATACGCGGTATTGCACTTTATGCGACGATATGGAGTTATAATAGATCAATCTCCAAAACCTCCCCAAACTATATACCAGAGTGATCACAAAGCCTAAATTAAAAGTGATCGTAACTACTAAACTAAATTAAAAAGTCACCGAGAATACCGGAAAGGGGCTACTTTGTAGTACGGCCAAACTGATATTCCGTGAAGTAAAAATCCGAAATGAATCTTTTATGAATCACTGATCAGTGAGTACTTTCAAATAAAGACTGCTGAATTTTTTGCTTTTTTTTTTCAAAAAAAAAAAAAAAAAAATAATAATAATAAAAATTGTTCTCAGAAGAATCATCAATGATCATTCAGCAGTGAAACAAATTTACTGCAGGATGTGTAATTTTTTCAAATTGAAAAAATTTCTTTCAATTCAAATTGAAAAAATTCGTTACTATGAAGCAGCGAAGCCGTAGGGAAGTGCAGGAACCGTAGGAATTTTACCACAAAAGAGCGAATATAAGTACAAAGAATGTAAATTGTGGTAAAATTCCTGCGGTTCTTGCACTTTCCTACGGCTCAAAAAACGCTAGAATTATAAGTAATACTTCGTGAAAAAGCGCTAAATTTCGAATTACCAATTTCGAAAAATTACTATTCTCATTGATTTTTTCCAGAAAAAGAAATGTATGCTAATAAAGTCAAAGATGGTTTTATGGTCAGAACGAATCTTTCGGGGGGGGGGGGGTTTGTCCCCAAAACCCCCCCGTTACTACGCCACTGGGCAACAGTGAGCATTTTTTTCTTACTATTCGCTACTTTTCTTTTGATAGCCACTGTACGCTAGATATCTATACATATTTATGCAAATTCGCTTAAATTTTATTCAGGTTTGTATGTACATATGTATGTCTTCTGTTGCCGTTGCGGCTGTTCATTGCTGCTGCTGTCTTCTGCCGCCGCGACGCGACGACCGTTTGATCGGGCGCACAGCAAAAATCGCAAACGCCACACGGATAAGCGCTTTTCTTTGCTGATTTTTCGCTTTAAAAAATGCTGCATTTTTACTTTCAAATATTTTCATCAACATTTTTTTCTTTTCCTCGCTTTTTAACAATATTTTCTCTTGCATAAATTTCACTGTTAGTATTGTTTTTTATGCTAATTTTGCAGCGTTGCATTCTTAAGCTCGCCAGCGAAATTTCCATTCCATTTTCATTGTCACTTCAAGCGCCAAAGCAATCGCCGCATAAGCGCGCCCAGCATTTCGCCGTGTCAATGCTGACAGACGTCACTCACTCACTCACTTTACCGTTATTTTGTGAAAATTTCTTTTTCGCATTGTGTGCATCATCTGTTGGCGTTTGTTTGGCTGTTGTTGTCATTTTACTTACATATTCAATACTCAATTTCACCACTCTCTGCCGGCGTCGTTGCGCCGTTGCCAACCGAAGACGGGTACGGGTCAGCGCATTGAACAATAATAGGGGCGGTGGGAGTGGGTGTGTGTGAAGAGGAGGCTGCTGCAGGCAATTGTTTTTGCACTGTGTTTTGCATTTGTTGTTGTATGTTTGCATTTGTTGTTGTTGCTAATTTTGCATTTATTGCTTTGTTGCTGTGCTGTACTGTTGCTTTCTATTTATTAACTGCCATAGTCGTCTAGTCTCATATTCACTTGCACTTAAAACTGCTCAGTGGCAGTGATTTTTTTGTTTGTGCTCTTTTTTTATTTGTTTGCCGTTGTTGTCGTGTCACGGCTGCAGCGCAAACAATTTAATTTTCCCTTGGCAGGTGACACAACTCGCACACAATTAATTGGCATAATTCTGCTCTCCGCCATCACCCGCTTTCTATCCTCTTATCTACCTACACAAATTAAATCATGCTCGGACATGACATTGTTTGCACTGCATTATATGTATTTGTTGTTGCCTTTATTATCTCTGCTCTGTTTGGCTACTGAATTCACTGTCACTCTTCTTGTTGTGTCTTGTCAAATGTCACTTTAAATATGTTTCCTCATCGTTTTCTGAGTGAGCGAGTGGTTTTACTTGTTTGAAATTATGTATTTTGTAGAAATGTCATACTTTACTGCCACAATTTCAACTAAGCATCCCTGTTCTTTTTTTTTTCTATTTATGTCAACAAACTGAACGGTCATCCGTCGTTAAACTCTTCTAAATCCAATATCTTATGCATTTTGCTTGTCTCCGTTATTATTGAATTGTTGTAGTTGATCTTGGCCTTCTGTGTCAAATAAACTTCCTATATTTGACACCTAACATTTCCTACTGGTTAAAGCTAAAGTTAAGGGACTGGAAGATACAGGGATGTATTCACCAGAGAAATGAGATTTGAGTCTTGCTTTTCGATATAAAAAGGTGTTTAAATTTGTGGTTAGTGTTGGCACAGGGTGGGCAGCTTGTTTCGTTTCTTTCGCGAAGAAATAAGGAAAGAAGAAAGATCTCTCAGTCCGTAATACGGAATAAACAATAATTATACGGATTTTATTAACCACTTTAATGGTCTTGACAGACGGAAATATAAAACCGGATTGCGGACGCTTTGTCCATTTTTCTATCAGCATTCGCTCGTCCTGTTCCGTGCACACTCACCGCTTTTTACGAATTGACATCTAAAATATACGAAAGACAATTTTATCATATTTGTCGTTTTCGATTCGCCATCATACAAGCGAGGTCGGATCGAACAAAAATGTTTGAACCCATAATGAGTAGTAGCCATACTCGCTAACTGGTCGATAAAAATTTCCCTCTGCTCGCTAGCATTCACATATAAATTTGACAGAAGGAAATTTATAGCCAGCAGAGAAATTGTGAATCGAAAGCGGCTATTTTTTCTTTATATACAAAAATACATTTATGTAATAATTTCAAAATACTTTTCGCACTTGAATTCCGTTTGTTTTGTTTACTTTTGGTTATTTTTTTCTTCACTTTCCATTCACAATAAAGATTTTTCGACAGAGTTGCCACTGCAAAATGCCCTAATCCGCTAAAATTTTGAGGACTAACTCAAGAGATAGTCGGGATTACCTCCAGTTAATTCTCAAGTTAACTCCGAATTAGCTAGATAGTAGTCCGGATTATTGCTGCCGTCTGTCAATTCTATAACTTGCCCTTTCATTGCCAGTTTCACCATGCGAACAAAATTAAATCAACCAAAGACGCTGACGTCGACGTCGACGCTGACGCTGACAACGCCGATAACCACAAACGTTCGCTTTCTATTAAATTTGCGCTTTGTTTTCTTTTTATTTTCTTTTTGTTTGCAATAAGTGAGCCAGTGGATGCGTTTGTACACTGATGAAACAACCACAACAACAACAATACACGCAAAAATGCAATGGCAACATTTTCTTTCTTTTTTTAATAATTTTCATAAAAATTAAATTTTTCCAAATGCCTTCGCTTTCAAGTGCTGCTGCTGCTGCTGTTTTTTGCCGTTGTTACAAATTGTTATTGTTGGGCTATCATTGCCGTTACTTAAAATAGATTTTCTCCAACTTTAGTTTTGTTGTTGTTGGTTTCGTATTTTCTTGTTGTTGGGTTTTTTTTTATTTTCGCTTTAATTTTTATTGGCTTAGCTTTTACTTTATTAACCGCTTTCGCTGCCCCCACCCCCTTCCCTTCTGCAATTTCCACACTCATCACTACTCTCATTTCGCTTTCCAACTCTCCAATCCTCGCTTGCGTTGCACGCAATCTCTGCCATACCCATCACCCCCCTAAGACATCACATGCAACTTCCAATTCCTTTGCTCACACTCTCACTGCCCGCTTCGCTTTGCTTTTCTCTGCGTTGCATGGCACTGCGAAAGTTGTTGTTGTTTGCAGTTTTTACGTCTGGAGTAAAATGTAAATGAATTCAATATTCATATATACAGCCATATGCATTGTTGTTGTTGTTGTTGTTGTGGTTTTTCTGCACTTCATTGCAATTCATTAAGCAAATGCGGACAGACAGCCAGACAAGCAGACAGCCGTGAAGGCAACAACAACATACGAATTGTGGATGAGAGTGAAAGAGAGAGAGAGAAGGGGAAAGGGACGCGTGAAAAAGCTGGTGCGTAGTGCTAGTAGCAGGAGTTTAGAGTTCAAAAACAGCTGCTAGTGCTAAAAAGTGGCGAATGAAGTCTGGATTCACTCCGTTGGTCAAAAATGTGTTAGAAGTAATTTCGTTTATGTTGCTTCTTTTTCCGACAGGGTAGGCACAAAAAATATACTCAAGATGGCACATCGCCGAAACCGTTTTAATCTATTATATAAAAATTAATGTGTGTCTGTGTGTGTGTCCCATATGGGCCCCCAAAGCAATCAACCGATCTTTATGAAATTTTCACACTAGATTCATGTGATGCACATGATAGGTTATATAGAATTTCGAAAACTGGGAACTTCCCGGAATACAGGCCCAAATGTGGACCCAGACTGACCCAGCAAATCTTCGAGCAATATTGGTATCAAACAAAAGCTGTTGAGGGTAACTTCGACAAAGAGCTCTTTAAATAGTAATGGCTAGGCCGGGTTCCAAGATATGGGGATGACCCCTGAATGTTTCCGAGCGATATTGGTAGCAAATGAAAGGCGTTGAGCAGGGATTCAACATATACATATATACATAGCTATTCTCATTGTGATTTCTAAGTCCCAGAGATGGCTCAAGTAATGGGCCCGGCTGGGGTTGGATGGTCCAAGTAAGGTAAAGGTTAAGGCTGCACGAGCTGGAGGAATTACATTGGAGAGTTCCCTTACGAGCTAAACTCTATATATTTCTTTTTAAAAAAAATCTTCAATTACAACTCTTTGATGCGATTTGCACACAAAAACCCACGCACACATACATATGTACATATATGTATGTATATACATACATATACACCAGATATGCGTACGGCAAATATTAGGGTGTCTTCAAATTTTTTTTCTCTTCTGCCTGTAATGCCGTCAGCTGGCGAACTGTTTCTGTGGAATGTAATAACTCTGCCACAACAAACTCAATTACGTTGTTATATTCCCTTGAATTGCGAGGCGAGTTGGAGCGAGTGGGGTGAAGGGCAACAAAAAACCTGCGAGCGATGAATGGTGCATGATTAAATGTGTAGAGGCTGGAGATTTTACTTGTTGATGATGAATGTGTCTACATATGTACATACATATAAATGTTTGTAGTAAGGTGAATTAAAATTGTGAAATAATTTCCATTTGAGTGCAAAAGCCAAGAATTGCAAACGAGATGTTGTAGAAATTTGAGGAAGGAGTTTGTGCGGGGGGAGGGGGTGCGCTTAAGGAACACAATACAACCAAAAATGCTAAAGATGTTCTACTAAATCGTTTATTGATTTGAATTTGTAGGTATGAAATTTTAAATTTAACGAAACGTAACATGGGTATTATAAAATGTATTTCAATTGCTTTCTGCGTACATATGTAGAAATTAATGTACCTATTTGGTTTGTACATGTTTTAGCATGTTTGAAAAGGTGTGCAAGTTTAAAATTGTGCGTCTGTTGCCGCCATACACCTTGTTTTTGTTTGCCTTTATTTTTGTTGTTGCTACTGTACCCCTGTGTTTGTTAGCAACAATATTTTATAACACAAATCAGACAATGTTATATACATAACTACATACATATTTAGGTACATACAAACATTGTTATCGATATTTTTAATGTCATGCAGTGGTGCACACCAACAACAAGAACAACAAGAAAAAACATAATCAAACAAAAAATTAAATAATACAACTGAAGAGAGAAAGAGACAGACATAAAACACGGCAGCCACACAAGTGTTCTTAAACTTGCCTGCAAATATACACTGTGATAAATATTGCAATATTTTTTAAACTTTGATTTGGTTTGAAAGGAATTTAAAACTTTTTTTGGTTTAAATTTTGAACCTTCGAAAGTTTCTTATTCTTTTTTGGTTTAAAATTCAAACTTACAAAAGTTTAAATATTTCTAAGTATTTTTGGAATAAATTTCATACTTTTTTTGGATAAATTTCATAATTTTTCTCATTTAAACCTTTAAGGTTTAAATTTTAAAATTTCTTTGGTCGTAAGATTTTATTGCAAGGAAAAAATTTTAATTTTTGATTTGAAATTCCAACTTGCTTTTTCGAGAAATGAACAATATAAAAAGCTCACTTATAGTTATTAGACAATTTGAATGAACGACTGTGTGCCGTTGTTTGAATGGAGAAACAAACAAACACAAAATAATTATGGAAACAGATAAAATGAAGAAGGAAGAAAATGGCATAAAGAGGATAAGAAAAAGATACAATATGGAAAAGGACGAAGCGGATGTTGGGGGCAGAACAATATGGAAGGAAAGGAGAAAAAGAGGATAAGGAAGAACATACAATAGAAAAAGGATTAAGAGGATTTGGGAGCAGACACTTTTTTTAATTTAAACCAACAAAAGGTTTAAATTTTAAACTTTTGAAAGTCTTAAAATAAATTTTAACTTGGAATAAAATCTAGACCTTAGAAGTTTAAAAATCTTTTAAACTTTTCAAAGTTTAAATTTGAATAATTTTACGGTCGTGTACTATATATTGACCAAAAAAGTTTAAAATTTATACCAAAATTTATTTGAGTGTATGTACATATACCTACATATGAATGTATATAGAAACTCATACTAAACATATATATGTATGTAGATACATACTAAACATATCTACCTATATAAAACATTTTATTTTCGTTTAAATCTTGCTCCAGATATTGGATAGTGAGAAGTCATGCTCCCTGTTCGCTAAACTTAAAATTTAACACCTACATATAAATATTTTTTTATACTCAGCTTTATGTACTTCTTATGTAAAATATCAGCTTAAATATTAAAAAAATTCTTATAAAAAGTTTGTATAATACGAGTTTACGCGTAATATTACACTTGCATATGCACAGAAACTTGTAAATTTAGGTAGGTATGTTTACCTGTCCATTAATTTTTCATTACTCCCTTGTGGCATGATTTGCACGGAAATGTACGTGAGTAAATAGCTTCATATATACATACATATATGTATCTACTAACATGCAGTAGCGTGCAAAAAAAAAACAGCGTGTCGCATAATCCAAACCACTTTGTACGTTCCAACGAAGCGCGCAGTCATTTCTTCCTTTATTTGATGCTGCCGCTAAAAATTCGAGTCTTCAAATTATCATTATGAACAAGTGAACATTTGTGCATTAGCTGCAGCCTTTATTTTGCACTTGACTGTACATGAAATGCATACCTTTTAAATAAATAAATATATGTATATACATAAATATATATATAAATAAATATATACATATATACCATGATCCAAATAAAGAAGATTGTGCATTCAGCGGTACCGCTATGCGTTCATCCAAAATTTGACAGAATCAGCTGATTTAGTGACGTAGTAACATAAATTCTTTTTCACCCAGTTTCGTTTCCGGTTTTCTAATAACTAAAGATTGCGTGCGATAAATGTGAAATTTATATTAAAAAGCTATTTTAAATAAAGAAAAATGAAGTGCCGCGTTTTTATTTGTGTGGATAATAGTTCAATAAAGGTATTTTTGCCTGTTTGAATATTTTCTTTCTCGTCGATAACGTAGTTGATGACGTACTAACCAAAATGAACCCAGTCTCACGGATGAATATTTTGCTGAATATGGCTGAGTGCACAATCTTCTTTATTTGGATCATGCATATATACACTTATATTTTAGTTACATAGGTACATACATAATACATACTTTTCGACCTGGCCATGCATAGGTACTAGCTTAAAACTCACCCACTAGCTCCTTCTATTCTTTTCAGTCCTTGTCTGCTGGGTTAGCCACCCAATCAATTTACATACATACATACATAAATCCTTGCCACCTTACTTCCTTATGGCGCCAAAACCTTTTCGTCGCTCCCAAAAAGTTGAAGGCATTTTTGTTGTTGTTGTGACCCGAGCAAGGGTTGAGTTTGGATTTGGAGGCGAAAAATTAAATTAATGGGGTTCAATTCTCATACTCTCAAAGCGTACATACATACATATGTACATATATTAGTAGTCTACAAATGTGCGAAGGTGAAATGGAATAAAATGGTTTTGTGTAGATATTAATACGCGTACATGATTGTATGTACATTAGGGTGCTCATTAAAAAATCAAATTTGCGATTTGCTTCGGTATATATAAATTTTGGTCCTGTTCGGCGACGTTTAAGGGTTGTCGCACATATGCATGATTATATGAATTTTGACCACGCGCGACATCACTTAAGCGTCAACGACCAGTACAAAAACTTACTTATATGTGGTATCTTCGACTGTATTACTTAGCATCCATCTAGGCGGTGAGGTTGAAGAAATATGATATACAATTTGTATGCATATATTTGCGCACTACCCTAATGTACATGCATAAAAATTCAAGTTCCTCTCCATGCTTGGCTGACTGCAACTTTATTTTCAATTGGTATTATATGCCATACATGCATACTTATTTACATACATACATACATACATACATATGAGTACTGCAAATTTAATATTCGCTTAAAAATTTTTAAAACCTTAAAATGATCATCAACGCCCTGACATTCATTGTTCAATATTCAGCACATATGTTTAAGAATATCTGCACAGTCATGCTAGCAGTTGTACATACATACATATATATTATGTATATTAATAAACAGGCCTTGAAGGTGAATAAATGCAAATTATGTACAAAAATATACTAAATGTATACGAGTATACACAAATATGTACATATTGTCGTTTAAACTTCATAAACGCCTAAGTAAAACTTGCATAACTGCCTATGCCAAAATTGAGGTTTGCCAAACTTTAACTCCTAGCGCCCAGCTCTAACGATGCATACCATAAGGGTCCCCACAAACAGAAGCAATACGATACAGCCCACATATGCAATTGTGCATGACGCGATACGATTTTGCATGTGTGGGCTGTATCGTATCGCTTCTGTTTGTGGGGACCTTAAATTTGGTTTTTGGAAATCGCGAGAAGCTCTATATTTCCTACTAATGTCCTTTTCAGCTTTGAAGTCGTAGAGTTGGGCGTCAGCAGTTCAATTTTTGGCACAACTGTCGGCTGGGCGGTTATGAAAGTCTCACTTAGGCGGTTATGAAATTTAAACGGCAATATATACCTATTATCTCTATGGCTGTGTATATATTTATATATATGATATTTCATCATTCACCATTTGGTCTTCTGCAGTCCCAATGACAGCCAAAGGTTGTTGATATCTGGTAGCAGAAAAGCCCCCAAAAGGTACAACGAAAACGTAACTACGCCTGGCATATGGGAAGTAGCTAAACACAGATGTGTGTGTATGAATCAATACATATGTACATATATGTTTATAAATCACATGCATTTGTATATACAAGCATGTTAATATATGTAGAATCTTTTATGCAAAAAAGGGTTAATCTGCATTTTAAGTGTTGCTGTTTATTACTTTAGTTATGATTTCGTTTCAAGATTCTGAAGTTTATTTAAAATAGAAAGTTTTAAGTTATTGAAACTGATCACTTTTTAAGGAAAGTAGAAAAATTTTCTGGGTAGTATATAGATCTCTTTAGCAGTTGAACACATTCAATCTTCAGACTTCCCTGATCGTTATCTGCCTTTTTACTTTCACAGTTCCTTACAGGGAAAAAACTACCATGAAAGGGAATCAACCACAGTTTTGTTTGATATTACAATGTTGTTTTTTTGCATTAAAAGCAATATTTTGAAAAAAATTAACAATGTAGTATTTAACAAAACTCACATTTATTCCATTTCGACTATTTTTTGGTTATTTTTTTTTTTTTTTTCTAAAACGAAATATTGCACAAAATAAAAAATTTAGGTTTAACCAAAATTTGTACTTTTAGCTAATATTTGGTTGATATTTTTCTGTGTGCTTTTGTGCCAGGATATTTACAATTGCTGACAGCCAACCTCTAGCTAGCACCATCTCGCAATTATGTACTTGTTTTCACGTTTATTTTGCCTCTAAGCTTTGTTGTATGTGTAGAACAGCTCTCCCCGTCCAACTATTGCGTTTTCAGTAGTGATTTGAACTTAGTTTATTTATATGTATTTGGTAATTTTTTAACTCGTTTTATTTTATTTTATTTTATTTTACTTTACTTTTTTGAATTTATTTTATTTTCTTTCGTTTTATTTTATTGCTTATTTTATTTATTTCATTTTCTTTCATTTTATTTTATTGCTTATTTTATTTATTTTATTTTATTTTATTTTATTTTCTTTTATTTTTTAATATTTATTATTTTCGGCCTTTGAACTATAATTATAATTTTTTTTTTAATTTTTAATATCAATTTTTTTTGTTTTATTTTTTATTTTTTATTTTAATTTTTTGTATTTTTTTTATTTTATTTAGTTATATCTTTTTATTTTTTAACTCGTTTTATTTAATTTTATATTATTTTCTTAAATAATTTTATTTTATTTTACTTTGTTCTACTTTATTTTATTTCTTATTTTATTTTATTTTATTTTATTTTATTTTATTTTATTTCATTTTAATTTATTTTATTTTTTATTTGTTTTATTTTTTATTTTTTTGTTTATTTTTTTATTTTTTAATATTTATACTGTAATTAAATTGAATAATCTTTAAACGAAACACCAATTATTGATTTCTCATAACTGGTTAACTAACTAGTTAAGTTCTTCAGGTTGCTTGTCCGTTAGCGTAATCGATTCTTTGTGTCATATTGGCACACCCGAGGCATATTCAGGGATTCAGACTATGCTTCAAGGCCTGAACTAATGCCTTGTCTTTGCACTTGACGCATTCCGCATTTTGTACTTCAAACGTCATTTGTAACTCAAAATTGAAAATATATATAACTAATTTGCGAAGTAAAGTTGGCAGCAGCGGGGCAACAAACGTCATTGACAGCATTTTACTGTATTTGCTACTTCTCCGATTTCCGCTTACCGATTCGCTTTTTGCGTTATTTTTATGCCTGCTTCTTCTTCTTCTTCGTCGTTTTTGTCGTCGTCGTCATGCAATCGAAACGAGTTTTTTCGCTGTCATTTCTCGCTTTAGCTTTTGCTGTTGTTGTTCCTGTTGCTGTCGTTTTAGTTTTTACGTTTTTTTTTATTCTTTTTTGGCGTTTTGTATATCGAATGCTTGGCACCCCATCACACGGAGTCGAGTCACAATGACGTTTCCAATTTTCGGTATAGAACATTTTAATAAACTTTTCAGTTTCTACTTACACTTTACTTTTGGTACGAATGAGTGCATGAGTGTTGCCTTTTCTTTGCTTATTCTCCCACTCGTCGTTTGCTTTGTCTTTGTCTTTCTATTTTGCTCCTTATTCTTTTACATTGCCATTCTCATCTGCCTTTGGCTCGACTGAATTTCAATTTGATGTATGTAATATGTTCGCTTGGTTGCTTGTTTGGTGGATATGGCAAACGCGATGATGGTAATGACGCTACGGTGTTCGGTATCACTGTCACAATAACAATAACAACAACACCAAAAGGCACAGCACTGTAACCCAACAAACACTGAGGTTAGTTATCGATTTGAGAATGACTCGAGAACTAGCCTCATTCTCAAACCTCTAACGTTAGAGGACGACTCGAAAATCTATCATAGCGTTCTCAAACAAAAGGGTACCTAATTCTCAAATCGAGAAAATTATAATTCTCGAATCGAATTCTAATGTAGTTCTCTAGTGAGATTCTAATCAGAATTTGCAAATACTTCCAATTGAAATGAAAAACAAAGCTTTGTCTCCTTTTACATGATTTTTTCATTGTGTAGATTTTATTAACGCAATATGTGCCTAAATGGCATATGATTATATATATTTACATGTATATGTTTACCACATTTATAAGAACTGAAATTTAAACAAAACTCAGTCTTATTATTTAAATTAAAGGTACTTCTTGTACGTTTTAATGGAAAACATTGTACTACGGTAATATTAACTTTACCATTTTTTAGTATCTAATTTCAATACATATATGTATGTATATCAATATATCACAGAAATATATTGAGAATTGATAAAAGGCGTGAGATTTGGCTCCCTCTAATCACTCGCTAAACGAATTCTAGTGCAGTTTTCAACCCTAGTTATCGATTTGAGAATATATAGAGAATTACACTAGTTATCTAAGGTAATCTCGACAAAATTTCTAACGTTAGAGACTGTGTTTGCTGGGAACCTCGATTGCTGCCAAAATGTTGAAATGTACGCGATGACGACGACGTTTGGGGCTCCTTACTACTTAGTTCCCTCGATTATAGTACTTTGCTTTGCTTTAAAAAACTTTGGCCGAAAGCGTTTGCTTGCCTTGGATATTGCAAAGGATATGTTGGTGTGGACTCCTTCAAAAATGTGTATGTAGGTGTATTTTATATAGATAGCATGTATGTATGTGTGAGTATGTTAGCTGCGAGAAATTGAAGCTGCAGAGAATTCCAGCTATCAGAATTTGTAAAAATAGTTGACCAGCATTGCATGTGAGCGTGGAATCTGAGCAAAATTAAAAAAAAAAAATACAAAAAAATGGAAACCCCACGCTTTTGAATCCTCCACAAACTGGGATTTTCCTTCGAACATCACAGCAGCACAGGGATTCCTTAGTTTGACGGTTAGTTTGATGGTCAAAGCGTTTTGCTAACGTGGGGTTGTAGCGGGGTGTAACAGCAACATAGCCGAAGTTAGAGTGGGAGAATATTTAGTGAAAACCCCTCAAGTCGATTTGCACATTCAAAACCACCTAGAAATGTACCTTCGTAGCGGTTCGTAGTGTGGGTTTTAGAGGTTTATGTACGCGCTGATATACATACAAACATATAGACATGTAGGTACCTTAGCTGCGTATTGCGTTTCAAATAAAAGACGAGTAAGCATTGCCATTTCGGCTTCGCTTCCCAATCAACGCTTCGTGTGTAGCCTCAGGTTTGACTTGGGTCGGTTGGGCTGTTGGCGACTATGTTTGCGCTACCAGAGTCACATTGCACGGTGTGACAAAATGTGCTCACCTTTGTGTTAGAAAATTTTAAATTTAA
Source organism: Urophora cardui (assembly GCA_960531455.1). Classification (NCBI taxonomy): domain Eukaryota; kingdom Metazoa; phylum Arthropoda; class Insecta; order Diptera; family Tephritidae; genus Urophora; species Urophora cardui. The sequence continues at coordinate 3,065,829 of OY482670.1, forward strand.
TAAATTCAACAGTGATGTGAACTCTGTTCGAATAAAATCTTTTTACAAAAAATCTGTAACTGCATAGAAAAAAATAAAAAATTACCAACGAGTTTATATGCTGTATTTTACATTTATTCATATGTTGCACATTGGAGCGAGACAATTTTTTTTTCATAATGGTGAATTGTTTTTATTTCTCTGTGGTTATAGATCTTTTCTATAATACCCTAACCCTTTACGGATCTTGAAAATTCAATTTTTTTTCCCTGGAAAGCGGTCCTCTTCAGAAGGTGCCGAAGGGTTAAAGTATATATTTTTTGTACAAAGATTTTGTTGTCTGAGGAGACTTTTAGTGAAATTTTATGCCGATTAACTTTCTAGAATATATTAACCCTCTAGCTGTCTTCAAAGAGAAATTTGTTCGCACTTTTCGGAAAAGGGATGCTAAAGGGTTAAAATTATTATTTTATTTTATTTTTTCAATTAATAGTTTTATCTTTATTTTGTTTTTTAAACCTTTTAATTAATTTGTTTTATTTTATTTTATTTTATTTTATTTTTTTTTATTATTTTTTTTTTTTTATATTTTGTTTGTTTAACCCTTTAATTCATTTGTTTTATTTCATTTTTTTATTTTATTTTATTTTACTTTATTTTGTTTGTTTAACCTTTTAATTCATTTGTTTTATTTTATTTCTTAGTTTTTTAATTTAATTTATTTTTTATTTATATGAAGTTTTTTGGCCGTTTAATCGAATATATATATTTTCCTTATTGAGCTCCAGGCCACAAATTAAATTAAAAACAATTTAATTTTAATTTTTATTTTTAATTGTCAATATTTCGATCTCAGCCTGAGATCATCATCAGGAAAAAATCCCTTGTTTTAATCGATTAAAAATTAAAATTAAATTTTTTTTTTAATTTAATTTGTGGCCTGGAGCTTAATAAGGAAAATATATATATTTTTTATTTATTTAATTATTTTAACCCTTTTTCCATTCATTTTCAAAAAAACAGACGAAATTTTGGAAATTTAAAATTGCAACAACAAAAAAAATTTGACCAGATTTGAGGTAAAAACGGCTTTGAAGTTTTACCATATATGGGTGTGTATTTTTATGTTTTTAGTTTTTTTTCCAAAAAATAAGTAAAAATAAAGGAACAAGTGCAGAATAGCTACATTTTAGCTAGATAAAAATAAAAAAGTGGGCGTGGTCCGCCCTTTTTTTCTGATTTTAGTGGTGTATTTTTTTTTGGTGCAAACCAAAGGGGAGGGTGTTAGGGAGGGGTAAAATGGAAATCTAAATTTTTTCAAAGGCGTATATCTTGAAAAGTACCAATCCAATCTTAAAAAACTTTATACCGGTGAATAGATAATTAAACGGTCTTTCATTTGGTGCCCATATTTATATAAAGTTTTATACAAATTTTGAAAAAAAAAAAAAACACTTAAAAAACATAATTTTCATATTTTTTTTATAAAACACATGTTTTTTCGTAAAAATGCCTAACTAACTATATTTAAATGTATCATTGTCAGAAAGAGCTTTAAAATACCTTTAATTTGGTGTATAACTTGTTGGGAAATACCACAGAGTTCTCCTTCTAGAGTAGAATATATGGACCGATCCACAGTACTTTTGCGTGGAACACCTTTCTGTATTAGCGGCCTTCGGCCGCGCTCTACAAAAATAACCCTCAGCCGGCAGAATTCTCTTTCTGGAATAGTATCTAAGGACCGATCCACAGTACTTTTGGGCGGAACACCTTTCTGCGTTGGCGGCCTTCGGCCGCGCTCTACAAAAATAACCCTCAGCCGGCAGAATTCTCTTTCTGGAATAGTATCTAAGGACCGATCCACAGTACTTTTGGGTGGAACACCTTTCTGCGTTGGCGGCCTTCGGCCGCGCTCTACAAAAATAACCCTCAGCCGGCAGGATTCTCTTTCTGGAATAGTATCTAAGGGCCGATCCACAGTACTTTTGGGTGGAACACGTTTCTGCGTTGGCGGCCTTCGGCCGCGCTCTACAAAAATAACCCTCATCCGGCAGAATTCTCTTTCTGGAATAGTATCTAAGCACCGATCCACAGTACTTTTGGGTGGAACACCTTTCTGCGTTGGCGGCCTTCGGCCGCGCTCTACAAAAATAACCTTCAGCCGGCAGAATTCTCTTTCTGGAATAGTATCTAAGGACCGATCCACAGTACTTTTGGGTGGAACACCTTTCTGCGTTGGCGGCCTTCGGCCGCGCTCTACAAAAATAACCCTCAGCCGGCAGAATTCACTTTCTGGAATAGTATCTAAGGACCGATACACAGTACTGGAATATTCGAGAACTATAAGCCTCCGGCAGGTGGGGTCTTCAGTTTTGTGATCAGGGGGCCCTCCCCTACCCCCCTAAAAAACCGTTTTTTTCTAGGCGTGGTGGAGAGGTGTAACCCGGCCCAATTTCTCCTTTTTATATTAATTCGTGAGAAAGTGGTTACTTAATCGCACTATTTTACATAACACTTAAATATTACCTAACAATGTTATACACCAAAATCAAGGTAATTTTGTCGCTTTATTTTAAGATAATTTTAGCAGTTTCTTTATAGGGATTTTTTTTAAGAAAACACACATTTTCCTAAATTAAATGTTTATAATTTCGTTTTTTGCTTTTTTTTTTTTACAAAAATATAAAATTTTTGGTAAAGTATCTATATCGCCTGAAAGGCAATTAAATTACCTTTTTAACGACGTAAAATTTTTGAAAATAGACCCAATACTTTCTGAAATATAAGCATTTAAAGATATTTAATTTTGAAACTTAACCCCCCTCAAACTCCTCACCTATATATTTGCACCAAAAAAAAATTATATTTTTAAACTCACCTTGAGAAGCTTTATCGATCCCAATATAAATTTTGTCGATTTGCAAAATGTAGCTATTCTGCACTTATGCCAAAATAAATCGAAATCGACACACTGTACCAACATACAACAGCACTTCTGCGAGTTGCATCATCACCATAATTTCATCGTGTGGAGGCGAACTGTGGCGTGCGAGCGAGTGTGTGAGTGACTTGCCAGCCGTATCCTTCCTAAAGCCATACATACATACATACACCCATAGGTATGTGCTGCTGAGTGTATATTTCACAGAAGTATAAATTTCCAAGCATGTATGTCTGTATCTACTGTGCCGGCACTGGCTGGCCGAGTCGTTGCTTTTAGGGGAGCCTTAAAATCGATAAACTCATTTCGAAGTTTTACAACGTGATACCTACGTTGGTTTGTTTGTTTGTTGGCTTGACTTGGCTTGGCTGGCTTTTCTGTGGGTTAACTAACACAGACTGACTGAACGCTCTACTCGCCTGCTGCCTTGCTGCCCACTTGTGCTGCCTTGTGTTGCCGCTGCCGCTGCCCTGCCCTTTTTGCTATTGGCGTTTTGTTTGACTGTTGTTGTTGTTGCCGTCGCTGTCTTTTCCGCTGCTGCTGCGTATGCTAGTTTTTTCAGTCTATCCTCGGTTACCGTTATTCCTTTGGCTTTTGTTGTTGTTGTTATATGTACATAACTACTGTTTCTGCCCTCGGTATGTCTTCTCCATCTCCATCACCATCTTCTTCCTTTTCTTCCTTCTGTGTTCTCTTCTTCTCCATCTCCATCTTCTATTTCACGTCAAGCCAAAATTTGTTAGCTGTAAATTTGTAGTTTAAAGCGAATTTGTGACGATAACTTTCCCCGCACCATTCGTCGAGGGAGGAGGGAGGGTTGCTGTGCTGCTTGAAGGTGTTGGTGGGTTCATGGCGATGGCCGAGCATGTCCTGGCTTGGCCGTTTGGAGGTGTTCCGTGCGCGGTTGGCAACTCATTTTACCGTTACGCTTACACCTTGTGAATTTTGCTTGCAAATGAGACAGACAGAGTCACAGCAGTCCAAAGTGCCAATCAACACATTCAATATTAAATTAAAAAAAAAATAAATAAATCATGTACAAACATGCATATGTGTTGTTGCTCTACAAAAGCTATTCATTTTCCATCGAGTCCATCAAGTGCTACAAAATTAATTAAAATATTCACACTGCTTATGCAGAATATTCAGTCGATAGTCGTGCTGTACGGATATTTCATTTGCAGCAGAAATACATACTTACATAGTTATGTATGTGCATATGTTTGTATGTCTGCATCGTATCATGTGTTACGTTCTGCATCAAGTTGCTTCAATCTTCTTGATTTCATGCCTTCAAGGAGGCACCACCACCGCCAACGGACTGGACTCTGTGCACTTGTACTACTAAAGCTAAAACTTTATCGCACACCTACATACATACATACATATTCACAATCACTTTCAATGAAATTACGTACTAAGCACTTGTTCGGCAAAAGAGAACAGTTACCGTATAAAGACGCCACTACGCGTGGACGTTAACGTTGACGTAGACGAGTGCATGGGAACACGCTTGTCATCCCAGCAGGAAATGCATTGCTGGCCTGTATTTAACCTTTAAGTGACGAGGTGAAATTTTGTGACATAGTTTACGACGTGGTGGTAAATTTTTTTCTACGCATTTTACTTAAAACTCTCAATAAAAAATAAATTTTTTTATAATAATTTTTGCATTGGAAAGAGGCCAGTCCTTTTTCAAATGAAATTAATAAAAAAAGTTAATTAAATTTTTTAAATCAACAAAGTTTTTACTATAATTCACAAGGTCTTGTTCTTTCAAAATAGCGAAAACATCACATGAGAACCTTATAGATAAAAGGTAAAACAAAAACTTTCTTTAAACTTTAGAGACGGTTTTTCATAAAAAAATATATATTTTTAAATATATAATAGGAATTTTATTTAAAAAAATTTTTTTGTAGAAAATGCTGGCCAGTCTTTTTGAAGTTTTTTTCATAATAACGTGAGCGTATAAAATGAATCACGAAACGAATTTTTTAATTTTTCTTCCAATAATCATTTGAAGAAGTGGTAAAATTAATAGCCCATGTTATTCAAATTGCCAGTGAGAGAAGTTTTAAATGGAAATAAATTATTTTTGAAGAAAAAGTTACGTTAACGTCGAGGTGTGGTAATTTTTACCCCGATATCATAATTTATCCGTTATTGGAGATCTTCCACCATAGAAACTATACTGATCGATAATTATGATGACATGAGTAGATTCCAAACGCATCAAAATGCTGCAGAGAAGTGAGAAGTGGTAAATTTCCAAAAATTGCATTCGAAGAAAAACTAACGTTACCCTAGACGTGGGGTAATTTTTACCCCACCATCATCATTTCTCGTCAAATGTTACACCTTCCTCCATAAAAACAAAAGGGGTCAATAACTATAACCAGATGGGAAGATACTAAGAGAGTAAACTTGCTGGATGGTAAGTTAAAAGAGATATTTAAAGAAACTGTAAGTCGGTGTAAAAATTACCACCACGTCGTATGTTAAAGGTTAAGGCAGACTCAAAAGCAGAGCAGTATACATACATACATCAGCTCTAGAGTACTGAATGGAGTGCTTCGATGGTGGCCCTGACAGGGTGAATAGCGGAGCTACACAACAACAATGTCATAAACTTTACACAATAAGCGTTTGGTTTGATTGTTGTTCTTGGGAGTCAAACAGATTGATGTTGTTGTGGGCCATATACAGACAAAAAGCCAAAAAAATCTTAGTAGGCTTTAACCCTCTAACGCTTACGTAAATGCTAGGTATTTTTAATACTTTTTCAACACGTTTGGCCGGAAAGGTCATTAAAAACTGCACTTAGAGCGTTAAAATGTTCAACGTGAATTCTAAGGGGAGGGTCGTCAAAGATTAAAAACTTGTACGAGTTAAGAGTAGCGCCTACGAGATTTTAAGCCAAACTAACGATAAGAAATTTTAAGCTCCTTAAATTTTATGTTTTAATACATATACAAAAATTTGTATGTATGTATGTACTTCTTTATCTATGTAAGTATGTATTTCCAAGTTGTTTGTTCGCTTCAAACCAATCACCCGTAGGCCATTCTAATCAACGAATGATGGCCATTCGGCTTTGAAGTGGAAAAAAGCGCCAAAGCAAAAGCAAAAGTAAAATCAAAGAAAATCCTGGAATATTCGGACAATTGTTTGTTTGTGTTTGTAAATTATTTAGTGAAATTCCATAGCACTCCATGCCGCTTACATAGATTTCTTTTGCTAACAGGAAATGACATTTAATTTCCGTTTGTTTGACATTTCGCTTCATATTTCCAAAGAAAGCAAAAAACAAAAACAAAAAATAAAATTAAAATAAACAAGTAAGGAAGCCTAAGTTCGAGTAGAATCGAATATTAGATACTTTCAACATTTTTATCAGTCATCCAACTAAGCATATGAATGTTATTCTCTGTGCAACATTTCATTCCTTTATGACTTCTAGTTACAAAGATGTCACGTTACAAATTCCCAAAGGGTGTTCCAGAAATATCTTTGTTAAAAAGTAGGTGTCATAAACCGATTTTAATAAATTTTTGCGCGTCTATTAACACAAGTTATAAAAGTGTATAAACCAAGTTTCGTCATAATATCTCAATTATTTGTCGAGTTATAGGCTCAGAAGTCTCGTATATTCCTGATTCTAAAAGTGGGCGGTGCCACGCCCATTTTCCAAAATTTTTGTGTTTTTTGCTTTCTGTCCATAGTTGGACTCCTGCCACAAAATTTCAATGATATATCTTTATATTCGACAGAGATATCGCTTGAAATGTTTTTATTAGGCCATTTTATAATACCCATATATAAAAGTGGGCGTGGCCGTCAACCGATTTTGACAATTTTCCGTCCAGACATTTGCCTAAGTAAGTAAATCACGTGTACCAACTTTCATCGATATATCTTCAACGGTTTGTGAGTTATGACTCATAAAACTTTCAATGTTTGACCCTTAATAAGTGGGCGTGGCACCGCCCATTTTCCAAGATCTCATCAAATTTCTTCATAGAGGCCCGAGCTCAACACGTGGGTAAAATTTCATCGCTCCACCTATATTAGTGGCTGAGATACCAAATTTCCAATTTTTTCTATATAGGAAAAGTGGGCGTGGTCATGGTCCGATTTCGCCCATTTTCAATACCAACCGTCCCAGTCTCGATACCAACTTGCATACCAAATTTCATTATATCTCAATTTTTGCGCGAGTTAGAGTATTTACAGACGGACAGACGGACAGACGGACGGACGGACGGACATGGCTCAATCGATTTCTCTTTTCACCCTGATCATTTTGATATATATAAGTCTATATCTATCTCGATTATTTCATTCTGTTACAATCCACCGTTATGTGATTAAAACTATAATACTCTGTGTACTAGTACAGCTGAGTATAAAAACAAAACACATCAAAAAATCTGTTCGCAAACAAATATTTTAAATTAAAATTTCCTGTGAACTGTTTTGTCTTGCAAAAATGTTTGAGAACGTATTTTTTATGGTATGAGGAGCTTTTATGAATTAAATAAAAATAATGTGATACGAATTTGCTGAAATTTCCCTTAATCTCGCTCTAGTGTGACGGTCGTAAACGCTTCAGATGTAGATAATAAATAATAAAAAAAAACGTTTTATAGTTCATATCGTCGTACCATACGAAAACTAGTATATTTAAAATTTCTGGCGAAAGCTGGCAATAAAAAAATTCTGTACGAAAAGTAACAAATTCGACTTTTGGCTGACGAAAAGTATCAGTAATTATATACTGTTTTTACATTAAAATTGTTGTTGTTTAAACGAAATTGATAGTTTTCGCCAGCCAAAAGTCCATTTTGTTATTTTTCGTCGGCCAAAAGTCGAACTTGTTACTTTTCGTCAGCCAAAAGTCGAAATTGTTACTTTTCGTCAGTCACAAAAAAACGTATGTTAGCTTTCGTATGGTACGACGATATGTACATCCATTGATAATTCTGCTATTTTCATCAAGCATTAATGCGTACTCTAAACAGCCACCTGGGCGTATGAGCAACATTTTGCTAACAATTTTAAAATGCTCCTATTTTTATTCTCTGCTAGAATTGTGTTTTTTTTTTTGGAAATAAATGCAAAAAAGCTTTAAAATGCATATCGTATAGAAATATGGTTTTTCGAAACATATATGTAGTAAAATTTCACGAGCAATAACGAAGAGATCGTTTTGACCGCTATACCGAGAAGTGCGAAAAAAGTTTAATTTTGAAGGTCGCTAGAGGGTTAAGACGTTCTAGAAAATTATTCACCATAAAATTTCTTTAGGGGTCTTCTCAGGCGGCAAAGTCGTTGTACAAAAAGTCTTTAACTCAATAGAGGAAAAATGGAAAAAATAGTAGTCTGGAATGGTTTTTGACTCAAGGTACTTCCAGACGACGCAATGAAAATACTTTCTCACTTTCTGAAAGTATTTACATTGCGGTATCTGGCAGTACCTTTAGTTAGGATTTTAAGGATATACATACATATGTATGTATAGGTATTCGAGTTTTTTTTTAGAAGACAATTTTTTTTTAATAAAATCACTTAAATATGTAATATAAAATAATTGGTATAGGAAGAAAAATTTATAAAATTGCGTTTCACGCTAAATTCAGTTAAAAAATTAACGCACCCTAATGCATCTAGATATTTACATTAGGTTGGTCCTTAAGAATCAAAACAACGATTTTCTTCGGTCTCATCAACCAACCCCCCCCCCCCCCCCCCACATCGTTAATAGAACAGTCAGTGGTATCACGTATAGATTTTGGTTCCGATCGGTGGCAGTTAAGGGATGTCGCAGAGGGGTAACATATGGTAATATGAGCTTTGAACCCTATGCGACAATCTTCAACCTTATCTGATCGGGAAAAAATGTATATCTGATATCTGCGACTATATTAACGTCGATCTAGGGGTTGAGTTTGAAGAAATATGATATAAAATTTGTGTCCATACATTTGGGGACAAAGTACAGATATTTATGTATCATCAATTTTGTAATCTTCGTAAATTCTTCATTCTCATAACGGTATTATATCTAATCATGTTGTAAGTCTTAAAATAATAAGTTATTCGGCTCGGCTCTGTTATCTTGCTACCCTTTTTTTGTTGGTGGGGCAGCGGAGCTTCTTTTGCAGTCTTTCTTCTGCGCATGTTCTACTCCGCCGTTCTCAGTGCTGTTTGTTATGTGAATTCTCTCTCGTTTATCGCATTTATTCTACAAATGCAGGCACACATACGTATGTGTATGTAACTTGGCAAGAGCGTCACCGAGTTTTTGCACCTTTTCATTTTCTTCTGATAAACGGAAATTTCTGTTTGTTTTTGAACAACAAACTCACTTGATTGCCTTTGCTATTTATAAATGCTTGTGCTGCGCATATTGGGGCTTCGTTTCGTAAATTTCACTTTTTAAAAAAGACTTCCACCAAAGTTGTCGAATAGATGTATGTAACTCCAACGAGTTTTAAGGCCGAACTTCTCTCACAATTCTAACCATGCTCGTTAATTTTTGTTTCTAACAGTTCTGTGAGGTTTTTTTTTTTTTCAAGACAGAAATGCAAACATGGCATGCCGGTAGCCGTCTTCCTAAGCCCCCAAAAATATGCCTTTTCCCCACAGTCAACCTTTAAATACGCAAGTTTCATAATGCTTTTTTAAATATTTTCCAACCAAAAACTGTTTAATTCCGGAAACACTACTCAAAGTTTTCGCCATATTATTTTTTAATGCTGCAATTTTAGCTGGCAACTGATCATCTGTCGCTGCTGGCTCGGCTGCCTCTGGCAATTGCGACATTTTGGCATGCCAAAATAAATGCACAACAGCAACAACAACAAATTATAATGACACTAACATTAACTGGTGGCACTGACAACAATGAAAAGCAACAGCAACAATAACAAAAATAAAAGCAACAACAACAACAACAACAACAACAACAACAACAACAAAAGATTAAAGCAACAACAACAACAAAAATAAAAGCAACAACAACAATCATGTAGTAAATACCACAACAGCAACAATTTGTTTGAATGGACGGTGATGAGCGACGTCCAACGACGTTGACGTCAACTGCGACTGCGACAAAAACAGTTAAAAAGCATAAGCAATAGCACAAAAAGGCAACAACACTAGAATTAACAAAAACAAAAAACACATTAGAAAAGCATTAACTCCATACATATGTACATAACACATAAACATTAGTAAAACATTAGCAACTACAACAACCACATGAACAACCCAAAAACAACAACAAATTCCTACTAACGCTCGTTGGGCAGCACAGTCGACGCCAGCATCAGCGTCATTAACACCAACAGCCCAACAGCAAAACGACAACGCCTGCAACCAGCACATTCATGTGTGAGTTTGTTGCCATTTGTTTGTTGTTTGCAGGCCGCATTATTGTTGTTGGCCGTTTGTTGGCAAGCTGTTATTGCGCTGTACAAGTAAATCTACATACACATGTATGTATGTATGTATACGAGCATAAAATGATTTCAAAATAAACCAAGTGTGACGACACCATAAATCCAAACTTATTAGGGTCAAGTAGAATGGAATGAAATAGAAGCGAAGAGAACGAACGAAAACGCCAAAGCCGTCGCGTTGCTGCAATACCAAACTGCACCGTAGCGCACCACAGAATTGCATTTGGACCTTCAGAGGTTCACGTGATTATAGGCAAACTTATTTACTTAAATACATATGTATGTGTATGTATATACTTATGTAAGTGCATAATTGCTACAAGTGTAACAGAACAAATGCATAACATTTTCAAAAAGCAGAACAGCTCCATTTAGAGTTAATACATAGAAGTGCATGTTAAAAATTGTTTGAGTGAGACTGGATATAAATTCGTATTTTCAATATGACATGATTTGTTTTTGTTTGTCGATGCCCTGAGGCAAAACGCACCTTAGCTAAATCTATTAAAATTTTCTTCACATGAATATTATTTATGTATTTACTTATAAGTACATTTCAAAATATACCTACTTCATTAAAAACGTTTTCCTTTTTCCAATTTTTCTTTACAGGTAAGTTACTTTAACAAAACAATTTGCATTTGAAACGGCATAAATGTGTTGGTATCTATTACTATAGATAGCAAACGTAATCGCAGCAAGTATAAACATGTATTTATTGAAACTTTCAATTTGAAAGTATTTCCATGAACAAGAATAGCCCCGTGCTCGAAGTTCGACAAAAAAATGAAAAATATGATGATGAAAACACCTAAAATCACCAAAAACTACATTAATCCACAACTACCACAACTTTTGAATTTCCATTACATCATAAAAAATTTCACTTTATATGGGAGGTACCAGCCCCCCTTTCCTATGTCGACCATTTTTAAACATTTAGTTGGTTGGTTGGTTGCTTTGCTGCCGGGCCCAATTAGCACACAAGGCGTCATTTTGATGCACGCTTACAACTGTTGTTCATCATCAATTCGAACCTATCTTGGTTCCCTAGATAATCCTACTGAGATCGGTTGTTGTTACGCTTCATCACCCTTCTGTTATTTTTGTTGTTGTTGTAGCCACCAAGACACTCCCCGAAAGTTTTGGTGAGTGTAGGAGAAGTGACAGCCCTTTGCCGGATAAATCCGGTACGCTCGGGTACTAGTCTCTTCTGACACTAGCCCGACTGTCGTGCGAACGATTTTTGTGGCCATTATCAACCTTCTAGGCCGGTGGTTTTTAGTCGCCTCTTACGACAGGCATTCCTTACCACGGGTACATTCTAAGCCCCCTAACCCGCTGAGTGGGCTATTGGATAAGTTTTCTAGGCTTTGGAATTCGCAGCTACCAAGGGTTTTGTGTCTGATATGAGACAGTGCCGGACATTCGCACAGAAAGTGTTTGATCGATTCTTCGTTACCGTCTTGGTAGCAGCTTCTGCATCTAGTGTTGAATGGAATTCCCCATCCTTTCGCCTTATTTACCGAATGGCCAGTGTGCCGTGATAATGGCTGCAATTCTGAAGATTTCTTTTCTTGATCTGCTAAGCAGTTTCCGCAGATATTGGTATGTTGTAATCTGCCCAGATCTGCTTCGTGATCTTGCATGTTGCTGTAGACTTACACCGAAGTGTGGCCAGTTCCTTATGTTTGTTATGGTTGTCTCTATGGGAGAGTTGAGCGTAATAAGCACCGCTTGCCTGTACTTTCCAACAAGAACTCCCAGGCCCGCTCTATGCCTTGCAACTCCGCATGGAATATGCTGGCTGAAGCTGGCAGACGGGAAAAGCATGAGATGTTTGGTTGCTCAGAGAAAACCCACTTTAAAGTTCCTGCTAAAGTCCAGCGTGTTTGGGAGGATGCCTGTTGTCGTCTGTTTACCGGGAAGCATTTTTAGGATATTTCCGTTACCATATTGACTGTCAGTCCAGCAGCCCCACTCACTGAAAACTTTTAGTATATACATATGTACATATATACTTATACCTCCGTACCAAATTTCAATATCATACCACAAATAGTTTAAGAGATATAGAACATGAATATCTCAGTCTTGAAGGGAAAAATCACCTTCTCCTCATTTACACCGATACGATGATTGGCATGAAAAATAGATTCTCATCGAAGGACTGATTTCTTTTCATATGATATATGTTTCATTCCGATTCTCAAGTTTATTTAAAGCATTCCACAATAGACCTCCAAGTAATTTCCATCCAGCTTTGGGTCTGACATTCTTCAACCTCACTTGGCACACACATGGCTTGCATTGCTGCAGACCCACGCAGTGTGGCGCCATACACACATACATATGTATGTATGTAGGTACGTGTGATCTTATTTTCCACAGCCGAGTGGCATTCTTCATGCACTTTACAAGCAAATATTTTTAGCAACTTCTGTTCGCTAAACAGCCAGCAGTGACTACACAATATTTGTGTACATGACAACCATAGAAATCAGCAATAGCAACAATAAGAACACCAGAATCAATCGGATCCACAGGGATAGGTAGGTAATGCGCAGCAACAAAGTAAATGCAATGATCTGGTGATAATGCAGCTCTACAAAGAGTTTTAAGCGAGAGAGTGAACGAAAAGGAGCAGAGAAAGCAAAGTGTGTGTGTGTTTTTTTTATTACAAGAGCTAATCGATTGCTATTAATAAATAAGTCGAATAATCGAGCAAAATCCAGATTCGATTGCAACATCAACCAACGATGGCGAGGCAACAACGTGACGTAGGTAAGTAGATAACGTTGACGTTGACGTCGTCTGCTGTTGCTTCTGTTGTTGTTTTTGCTGTTGTTGCCGGCTCGCGCACGTAAATAAACAAATCATTATGCAAAAAATGCCATTGTATTTCCCTGCAAAAAATGCGATTGATCCAGGACGTGTCCGGGATCAATCGCAAGGGAGCATGCGCCTAATACAATTTTACATCCCTTTATATGGAGTGAATTGATCGCATTTGTTCGAGCATGTCCTATGAAGAGACTAATTGTTCAACTTGTATACCCGAACGGGTACCAATGTAGATTAATCACTAACATACCGAACGGGTACAAATGTAGATCAATCGCCTTCATCCCGAACGGGTACAAATGTAGATCAATCGCTTTCATCCCCAACGGGTACAAATGTAGATCAATCGCTTTCAGCACGGACAGGTACAAATGTAGATTTTTCCAAGTTAGCCAAGACAATTTTTAATAACAATCTTTAAAAAATTGGAAATGTTCATACATATTTAAATAAAGATTATATAATGTTTTACTTTTGTAAAAAATCTCAATAAATAAATAAAAAAAATTTTAAGTTATGAGTATGCATTATATGAGCGTAATGTAAAGGATTTTTTCATAGGATATTTTAGGCAACATTTTGTTAAAATTATTATTAATCATTGTTATTAAAAGAAAGAGTGTTCAATTCGTTTTCCCGGCTGTTCTACAATTTTTTAAATACATTGCATATTTTTGTAAAATTTCTACATTTAAGGAATCTAGATTTTTACCCGTTCGGAATGAAAGTGATTAATCTACATTTATACCCGTTCGGGATGAAAGCGATTAATCTACATTTATACCCGTTCGGAAACAATTGGTCTACAATTAGTCTACATTTATACCCGTACGGGACAATCGGGGACTAATTGTGGACCGATTGTTCTCGAAAGAGATCAATCCGGGACAAATCTCTTTCGGGATTAATCGCACATTCTTTTTGCAGGGTTGTTATACGAAACACACACATACACACACGAACAACAACAAAAATTCCATGCATGAACAAACTTCACTCAAAAAGTCAGTCGCTAGCCGGAGCGCTTTTTTCGCTTGCGCTGCTCGCCATTCGCCGTTCGCAGCTCGCTGCTCGTTACTTTGTTGTTTGGTAACGTGCTTTGGCAACCAAATCAGCCAGCTGCACTTTTTTATAGCATTGCCACTGTTTTCTTTTTTTCTTTCTTTCTTTATTTGCTTGCTTATATGTTAGTTGTTGTTATTGCCATTGTGTTTTCTGACTTTGGCTGATTTTTATTATTTGCTCGTTTAGGTATTTGTTTGCGTTTCTACGTAGAAAATACAAGCCAAGCCAGCATCAAGGCATATTCATACATATGGTAATGGTACGTGAACAGCTGGCTTCTTCTTCTTCTCGTTTTTAACTCGCCGTGTACAGAAGAATACAAGAGAATGTCAAACAAAGAAAAATTTGACTTTGAGTTTGACATTCTGCTGGACAAAAACTTAAAGCGAATCGAGGCGAATATTGTCGAATTCGCCCTGCCATTACCATAATGAATTTGCCTTGGCCAGCATAAAGAGCTTACGGAGAGGTTTATGTACATACATACGTATATACGTACGTCTATAGCGGGAAGGGTTAAGGTAATCCATGTTTTTTATGAGTCCAAGTTTTAAAAATTATGCACAAAACATAGGGTTGCCAGATAACTTTTCCAAAAAAATTAGTACATGGGCTTCCAAAAAAAAAAAACAAAAACACTGAGGGAAAAGGGCAATTGTATAAATAACTCCCAACGATGACAATGTTACATTTTTCAATGTCGACTAATTTCTTGTTGAATCACACTTTTCTTATAGTTAAAGTAAATATTTTTCTGTTATTTTAAATGTAAAATAGTCAATTTAGCAATAATTCGTAGTTAAAAATAATCTAACAATATAAGCAATTTCATTACAACATCAACATTTCCAATTTGGCATGGCTACATTGTCAACTTAAAGTTGGCATTGTTGTTCTGACGATCAGAAATTTTACCCTGGTGTAGCTACATTGTCAGCTTAAAGTGGGCATTCTCGATTTGACATTGAGAAATTTTAATTCGATATGGCTACATTTTCAACTTAAAGTGCGCATTGTTGATCTGTCAAATTTCAAATGCAAACGTGTATACAATTTGTAGCCGAAATTGAACGGCGTGCGTAAAAAGCAAACTCGACTCCCAATTTTTGTTTTGCGTGACAGTGGAATTTACATTGTTTACGAAAAATTAAGCACTTCGTTTCGATATCGTGTTATATATTCTACAAAATAACAAAGTTTCCTCGAATTTTCTATCTTGTTCCGGCACAGTGGTGCCAGATTGAGGGAAATTTCCCTTTTTGAGGGATATTTCACTGCAAAATTTTTAAAGAGGGAAAAAAGGGACATTTTGTTGTCGTCCATATAAAAAAGGGATTTTTTGGTTGCAGAACTGTTTACATACCTACCTATGTATAATTTATAGTATAACTTAAAAAAAGCACATCTCACACTGAAAAACTCCTAAGAGAATTTCAGGAATATTTTGGCGTAGAAGCTAAAAAAAATCTTAAACCTGCAACCACACGTTGACTGTCTTTACATCCTTGTATCGAAAGAGTTTTGGAGAATTTGGAGCCACTTAAAAGCTATTTTCGCTCGGCCTCATTTGAAGATAAGCGTAAAAAAGCAGACACTATTTATGAAGAATTGGAAAGAATTCAAAACAAGGCTTATTTTAGATTTTTGAAGTACATTCTTAACTTTTTCAATGAATTAAAGGCATTTTTCCAAAGCCGAAATGTACTTAAGTATACACCGACTAGTGCAAGAAACTTAGACACTTGTGTCGAAAATCGCAAGAAATTTCTTAAAACCCGACTTACCTACAATTGCGTGGGAATTACAGCTAAAAGTTTTGGAACTTCCATTTCCATATTTACTTGACATCATAACGTTTACGTTGGTTATGAATGCGAAGATATTTGTCAAATTTAAATTTGGAGGAAAAGATTGTATTCAAAAAAAAGTGTTTGCGCTTTTATGAAGCTTCTACTTTTCAGATAATATCACGTTTTCCATTTGACGGTGTTTTCGAAGAATTGCAGTTTTTAGATCCCGATATTATTTTTAATTTCTCTAAAAAAAATCGTGTATCACTTCTTGCTCTAACTAAAAAATTAAATCTTAATCCTGATCTCACAGAATCGGAATACAAAAGTATTTGTATAGTTATAACCGAAACACAAAATAATGATTTAAAAAAAATTACCTGTTGATGTAATGTGGAGTAAAATAATAAACTTTAAAAACTATAATGACAATTTTTTGTTTCATAATCTTAAGCAATTGGTTGAAATTGTACTCACGTTACCCCATTCAAACACTGAATCAGAAAGATTATTTTCAATTGTAACGGATGTTAAATGTAAAAAGCGAAACACACTATCTAGTAATATGCTAAATAGTAGAAGTAAAGTAAGAGTTGCCTTTCAATACAAAAATATCAATTGCTTCAAATCAACAAAAATCATATCCACTTGCACAATTCAAATAATTTGTACAACTGATACTTTTAGATATTAAAAAAACTGTATTTGCTGAAATAAATGCTTTAAATTCAGTGGGAATTTTGTGGGATTTTTTTATTTAAAATGTGGGAAATTTGGGATTTTTTTCCGATTTCCGTGGGAATTTTAGCGGAGATTATCTGGCATCACTGTTCCGGCAATGAGTGAGGTGGAGAATCATGCGGCGGATGCCAAGGGAAAACTGAAAGGCATATTAATACAGATTGGTGGCTATTATTGGGTGGATTTAAAGTGTTGCGATTGCTGTGAATGAGCATGCGTTGGTGGAGCTTTTCAAATGAATTCTAGAAGGCCTAACAAAACAAAAGGGTCGGCTTTACATTAAAGAACCACGATCCGAGAAAAATTACTTTTTCAGGGGGCTCTCACAGATATCAAAACCGAAATCAAAATTTGTCGGAGGCTTATAGTTCACGAGATATTACTTTATCAAGGAATATCTCATCAACTATGTATAAGCGTCCGGCAGGTAAGACTTTTGTTTTTCTCGAACCGTGGTTCCCTAATGTTCCCTTTTGGTAAGCAGATTGAAATCTGAGCCAAACTATTATGTATTACTATCGGTTTGTTCGTGTTGAGTGAAATTTTTGTAAATAACATATTTGTGTAATCTATTAAAATAACAAAAATATACGTTACATTTGTGTTTATCCAAATAAAAAAAGCAATGAATTCTACAACAAACACTGCGTTTTTAAATTGAAAATAGATTTATATTTCATATTAACCTAGTCAACAATGCCGTTTGTTAACCCAACAATAAAAGCGCTTTTACCTAACATCACAACAATTTCATGTCTGTTTTTTTTGAGTTGACGTCGTTTTTGTTGGATATACGTTGTTTTTTCCCTCAGTACGTCCGGCAACCCTAACTAAAAACTTTAAAACAAAAATGCAACGCTATTAAATATGAGCTACTACATACATACATATGTACATAGCAACAGAAGGCAAAAAAAAAATGAAGAGAAAGTTAAAAATACTTTTTTTTTTTTTTGGAAAATTTGTGCGCGAAATGTTTTGGCAATTGGACCGAGGCAGAGTTGAAGGTGCGGCGAGCGCAAGGGCTCTGGTGCTGGAGTGGGCGACGTTAATAATGTTGACGATAACTGTTGTTTCTGCTCTTATTGTTGTTAATACATAATGTTACCTGCGTTTTGTTGTTCTTCAAATGTAGTTTTAGTTTTTGTTGTTAGCTCACCTGCCTGCTTAGCTGCGATTGCCGTGTTGATGAGGTGCTGATGGCAAAGGGAAATGCATTTGTTGCTTGTCGCGCCGCTCTTCATGCATGCGAACACATGCATAGGTACATGTGAAAATACATGCATATGCATGCCAAATGCAAATACCCAGCAAAAAAGTTGTGCTTATTGTTGACAAATCAGGTCTATAAAAGGAGTACGCTGCCAGCGCTGCTTCTGTTATGCACTCACTTTGTCTGCTCCTAACTTTCTAATACTTATCTAGGCCTGAGAGAGTGAGAGAGTACTCCTTATGGCCTGATGACGTCAACGCAGGAAATCAGCCTTATTTTATGCCTTACGCCATATAACTTTGCTTCCCTTATAATTTTCAGGCCTTTTTTCGAAAGCCTTTAAATCTGCTGTTTTAATTTTTAAATAATGCTTAGATTTTTTGGTGGGCACGTATATATGTATATACATGCGTACATATGTAAGTGCATATCTGAGTGCAGCATGGCATGTATGTACGGCTGCTCCGGCTACTCGGCTACTTCGGCTGCTCGCATACGAATCGTCGACCCTGCCATACATTGCGCGCGAGTCAATAACGGTATAAATTACAATACGTAATTGCATGCAAAACGCAAGGCAACGACGATAACACCAGCAACAACAACTACATATAATTTCAATAATAAATGACACTTTTTTAAATGCCTTCAAATTGATTACCGTTAAATTGTGGAAGAAAGAAATTAATACCTACTTATGTATTTACATATGTACATACACTGTTATAAATATTGGGATATTTTGTAAACTTTGATTTGGTTTGAAAGAAATTTAAAACTTTTTTTGGGTTAAATTTTGAACTTTTCTAAGTTTAAAAGTTTCTTATTCCTTTTTGGTTTAAAATTCAAACTTACAAAAGTTCAAATATTTCAAAGTATTTTTTGGAATAAATTTCATACTTTTTGGTTTAAATCTTACACTTTTTCTCATTTAAACGTTTAAGGTTTAAATTTTAAACTCTCATTGGTCGTAAAATTTGGTTTCAACAAAAAAAATTTAATTTTTGATTTGAAATTCCAACTTGCTTTTTCGAGAAATGAACAATATAAAATGCTCATTTATAGTTATTAGACAATTTGAATGAATGATTGTGTGGCGTTGTTTGAATAGAGAAAGAAACAAACACAAAATAATTATGGAAACAGATAAAATGAAGAAGGAAGAAAAGCAGAAGAAGAGGATAGGAAAAAGACACAATATGGAAAAGGATTAAGGGGGGAGAACAATATGGAAGAAAAGGAGAAAAAAGGATAGGAAAGAAGATACAATAGGGGGAAACATGAAGAGGATTTGGGAAGAGACATTTTTTTTTATTTAAACCAAAAAAGGTTTAAATTTTAAACTTTTGAAAGTCTTAAAATAAATTTTAATTTGGAATAAAATCTAACCCTTAAAAGTTTAAAAATCTTTTAAACTTTTCAAAGTTTATATTTTAATAATTTTTCGGTCGTGTCCTATATATCGACCAAAAAAGTTCAAAATTTATACCAAAATTTATTTGAGTGTAGTATGTATGTTTGTATGAATGAGTACTTATAAGGATTTGCATAGAGAGTTATGGTACGATTAATCCTACATAACTATTCACGTTAATTAATTTTTCACAAAGAATGTGAAGAAAGAGCCTTTTGCGTTCTCATAATACGGATTTATGGCGAAGTCCCAGAATTTTACAATAAACTTCTTTTAATCATTTCTTTGAAAAAAAGGTTGGACAGGCATGTCGTTAAAAGATGATAAGCAAAGAATTCTAGGGGAGAGGAGGTCATCATTTCATTTAAGTTTTTCGCTTCCTTTTTTTACAAAAAAAAAAAAATAATAAATTTGATTTATTGTAATAATGTTAAAAATGTCCGGCGTCAGGGAAAACGTTGTCGCCCGTCAATAATAAATTTAACTTATAAAAAGTGCGTGTACATATGTATGTACATATGTACAAACATACAAATGCAAATGCAAGCAACTTAATTATTGTCTTCAATGATTTTATGACACTGAACACTGACAATAACAACAACACAACAGCAACAGCAGCAACAATGTGTAAAAAACGATACAAAAACAGCAGCCGTCTGTCGTCTGTCGCTTGTCGCACGTTAATTGTTGCATTGCTGTTGTCTGCACTTCAATGCCAATTGTCGTTGTTGTTGTTGTCAATCGATGATGGTTTCTCCACCAATCCGACCAACAGTCAACGAAAACAGTTGCAACAGTTGTTCTTGCTTTTGTACGCGGCTGCGGTTCGCAAAGACACACACACACACACACAGCCACGAGCGCACACGAAAAATCAAGTAAAAATTTGTTTTATTAAACGCAATTAAATAAAGCAGCAAATCGAATTAAATGTACAACAACAAACACAATAATAAATAAAATGTCAATAACAGTAGCTATGTATGTATATATGTACATACATATGTATAACAACAATAATAACAACAGCAGCAGCAATAACATTTTTCAACGAAATTGAGATCGAATTAAGTTTTATTTACTTAAAATCGTTGAACGAAAAATTCGATTACTTCATCACTTTCAGTGCGACCGCGCTTTGTCACATGGCAAAGAAACACATTTTTACATAAAAATACATTTATTATAAATATTTACGTATATGTAGGTATATATGTATGTACATATGAGGATTTGACGCTTGAGAAATTATTTAATAATCTTTAAAAATAAATAATAATAACTAATTTTTTAAATAAAATATTAAAATAGATTTTATAAATGAAGTTTGTTTACAAATATTTTGCAAACAATACATTTTTTATAAAACACTTGAAAGTAATTTATTAACTCTTCCAAAGCGTTCCCAACTCTTAAAATCTTGTCAAATATGTAAATAAGTTGACAACGCTTCCTTAATACAAAAAGTCACATACAAACGTAAAATTCGATAAAATGCTCTCCATTACAAAACCGGATGTAGAATTAATCGATCAGAATTGCATATCATTAACCTTTAACACGAAAGATTGAAATTGACAAAGAAACGTAAAATATGTATGTATATTAGACCTCTGCACAATACCATTTGCCTCTTCTATATTTTCGAATACTCTATGCATTGTACAATTAGTCACAGCACAATTTCAATGCAGATACGAATATAACCCATCTTTTCATTTGGAATACAAATACTATTTCTATTTGCTCTGTTGGAGCGATTAGTGTACACTATTCGCCACGATAGAATAGAACATAATAATAACCATGTTATGAAGTATTCGTAAAACCTTGTTGCTTCTTTGGTTTGTTTATTTAATGAGCATATGGCATTAAGGTGGACCAAAAAATAAAAGCCCAACAAACATATGTTCCATTTTTTAATGATAAGAAATGTTTTTCTTGTACATTAAGGACTTTGAAAAAAATTATGTATCATCACTGATATAAAACGAGAAAGAAATTTGGAGGCATTTGCACGACCTCTAAATTTTAATATATTAAGGAAAAATTTTAGGTATAGATTTCCGTATTATATTCGCATGAAAATCGGGTTGTTCCGCGAATTTCGGGACAACTTTATTTCCTTCATAAAACCACCTTAATATGCCAAATAAGTTTCCTAACTAATGCCGAAAAAATCAAAAGAATCGAAGTATTGGTTACCGAGTTATTTTAAAATATATAGAACAGTTGGAAATATGTAGGTCGTAAAAAGCTCGGGTTCGAAATTTATTTTAGACATATGGTTTCTTGGGCAAAAAAGCTTGAAATTACCCAAATTTTTATAATTGCGATGTGTCCATTAATTTTTTTTTGGCCCCTACCAATCGACCCGCCCTAGTGTGCAGGGCCGTAGCAGGGATTTTTTTTCGTGGGGGGTTTCATCGTATATATATTTTTTTTTTTTTTTTTTTTTTGAGAAAGATATATAACCTATTTGTGGCCGCTGTGGCGCAGTGGGTAGAGTGCTCGCCTGCTATGCCAGAGGTCTCGGGTTCAAACCACGGTCCGAGCAAAACACCAAAAAATTTTTCTAATTAGTAAAAATCCAATTATTGGGTTTTTTAAGAGCAGCGGTCACCTCTTGGCAGTGGGCGGCATACCCTCCGAGAGTATTTCTGCCATGAAAAAGCTTCTCACAAAAAATGCATTCGCCGTTCGGAGCCGGCATAAAACTGTAGGTCCACCCAATTAGTAGGAAAAAGAAAAAGGAGCACACCGCGAATTGGGAGAGAAGCTCGGCCATAAAAACTCGTCAGAGTTATAATAGCGCCATTGTATTATATTATATAACCTATTTCGTGCACTAAATAAAAATAATAAAAAAAATCTGGTTTCTAAAGTGCTATTTAGAAGAAAATTTTTTTACAAAACTTGATTTTCAAATTAGGGTTTTTATAAGAAGTTTTAAAAATCAGGAAACTTTTATTCATCTAAAAATTAGACTGTTCTATTGCAAACACGATGAATACTTTATTTTGGGTGATTTTATCCAAATGAAAAAAAAAAATATTTTAAGGACGAAAAACTCTCAAAGATTTTTAGCTTATGTTGAGACTCTAACTTGTTTTTTTTTTGCAACTTTGTTATTTGACAATTTGATTTTTAAAATTGATAGATATGTCATTATTTTAGTCTTTGGAGCAAGGTTTGAAATTATTTTCAACTTTTTTTCATTTGTATTGAATTTCATTTTCATTTGAAAATTAAAAAATAAACAGCGCAGCAGAAGTATAAAAAATACAAAGTTCTACTGTACTGCAACTGCGCAGCCTTAAGTTTCAAAAAATTATAGTCGACTGTTGCTGTATTGTGCAAACTTTTACAGCACAGCAAAGGGCAAACACAATTTCGAGTTTTTACAGCACTGTTGTTGTTGTGTTTTTTTTTTAATGTACAAAAAAAAACAATTTTAAAAAGCCGCACTGAAAAGTAAAATTCTGTTTATCTGTGCTTTGCTGTCGACTGATCTGTTTGAAATTACACAGTAAAGCAACAGCACAAATAAACAAACAAATATATTTGACTGTTCTGTGCTTCGACTTCGAAATTCAAAAGTTCTCCAAAAATTATGAGAACAGTAATAGCTTATTTTTGAGACTGTTGGTGTTATGCTGGCAAACAGTGCTTGGGAAGCTTTATATCTCCCTCTAATGTCCTTTGATCTGTGAAGTCGTTTTCATATAGTTGGGTCACCTAGCCGAGTTTTTCGACCATAAAACATCCTTTTTGTTTCACTTGGAAAAAGATCGCCAAAAATAAAGTATTCATCGAATCTTTTTAATATTACGCTTAAAATGTTTGCAATAAAACAGAATAATTTTAAAAAGAATAAAATTTTCCTGATTTTTACTTCTTATAAAAACCCCAATAAAAACCAAATTTTTTCAATAATCGCAAAAAATCAATAAAATTTTGACCTTGAAAAGTTAGTATAGAAAATAGGTGAAATCGGACTATAACAACGCACACATCCCATATATGGGATCTTTCGGAAAACGCACAAAATGTTATCATTCAGACACTAATATAACCCGAGTAATGAATTTTCAGCCATGCAATGACTTTATGCAGTTATAAGGAAATATGCTAAAATTTTAGAAAATGTATGTAACATAATTTAATTTATAAGTGGTATGTCGTTAGAAGCGTACTTTAATTATCTTTCGAACGGAGTAGATACGGTTTACGGGTATTTATAACTTCACCGAAAAGAATTTTTTATTGAAGTTGTAACCAAAAAACCCAAAATTACGCTATCTCAAAACCCTAACCATAAAAAAATGGTTTTGACCTCAGCAGGTTCATACCAGCCCTCCCCTATACCTGAAATTCTTGGTATTTTCTCAAATTAATTATTTGTAAACTAGTGTTTTCAACATATAGCTTTGAATATGATAGAAGTAAAATGTATCTGCCAGAATTTCGTGGGGGGTTCAAACACCCAAACCCCCCCCCCCCTAAATACGGCCTTGCTAGTGTGTATGCATATGCACATACACACTCCCACTAGCAGCGTAATTTTGTTGAACACAACGTCTGGATGTGTGTTTATGAAAATATGTATGTACATACATATATTTCGATTATATTCGAAGTATTCACAAGTAGTGTACACTATTTGCAGAACCTTTTTAAGGTCATGTAATTGTCGCTACCAGTGGCGCACACAGAAAAATATTTTGGGGGGGGGTTTCAATATCCAACGAAAAATTAAAAAACATACTTAAAACAAGTCCAGACAATATTTACTTAAATTTATGTTTGGGGAGTGGACCTACGTATGCACACATTAAACAAAGGCACCTTTTAAATCTCAATTCATTGCATTTTCTCTTTATTTAAACTAAAACAAACAAGTAAGGAAGCCTAAGTTCGAGTGGAATCGAACATTAGATACTCAGCTGTATGCTTTCATTGTTTGTTTGCGTTTATTCGATTAGGGTGTGTATGACGCCCATTTTCAAAATTTTATCAATCATCCAACTAAGCATATAAATATTATTGTTAGTGCAAATTTGTAACTCTTTATGACTTCTAATTACAAAGATGTCGCGTTACAAATTCCCAAAGGGCCAAAGGATGTTCCAGAAATATCTTTGTTAAAAAGTAGGCGTGGTCATAAACCGATTTCGCTAAATTTTTGAGCATGTATTACCATGTTATTAAAGTGTACAAATTTTGTAGAGTTATGGGTTCCGAAATCTCTCTCTTTATCTGAAAAGAGGCGGTGCCACGCCCATTTTCCAAAATTTTTATATTTTTTGTTTCCGGTCTATTGTGGAACTCATGCCACAAAATTTCTATGAATTATCTTTATATTTTCATTTCATTTCATTTATTTCAGTCAATGGTTACAAAACCTTACAGACTAGATATGTATTTACATATGCATGTATGTTTTAAGAAATTGGATTTCGAGTGCTAATGACTTATAACTAATAGTTAAAAAATGATTGTAAGTTATTGTACCCATATTTTAAAGCACCGTATTCAAAAGATTTAAAAATGCGACTCGCGAGAGGGAAAAGTCAAGAGAATCGACAAAGATATCGCTCAAAATGTTTTTATTAGGCCCCTTAATAGTTCCCATATATAAATTTGGGCGTGGTCGTCAACCGATTTTGGAAATTTTTCGTCCAAAAGTGAGTAAATTACGCGTACCAAATTTCATCGATATATCCGTAGGTTTCTGAGTTATGGCTTATAAACCTTTCAATGTTTGCCCCTTAATAAGTGGGCGTGGCACCGCCGATTTTCCAAAATTTCACCATATTTCTTCTGTCACTCCTACAAAATATCCGATTTTTACTATATAGGGAAAGTTGGCGTGGTTATGGCCCGATTTCAATACCAACCGTCCCAGTCTCGACACCTACTTGCATTCCATATTTCATCAAAATATCTCAATTTTTCCGCGAGTTAGAGTGTTTACAGACGGACGGGCGGACGGACGGACATGGCTCAATCGATTTCTCTTTTCACCCTGATCATCTTGATATATATAAGTCTATATCTATCTCGATTATTTCATTCTGTTACAATCCACCGTTATGTGATTAAAACTATAATACTCTGTGTACTCAGCTAATATCCACAGCATACTTTTAGGAAAATGTCTCCACACTGCTTGTTTATAAACATAATCAGTAGTTGTTGACAAACATTGGCAATGTACATCCACGAATATTCATAGATTTTACAAAATGTATTTACACAAATATTTGTGCATGTACCATTTTTTATAAAATTATTTTTTGTATGGTGTTGTCAAATTTGGGGGGGGGGGGTTTTAACACCCCAAACTCCCCCCCCCCTCTGCGTTCGCCCCTGGTCGCTACGAATAAGTAATTGTATTTGTTCTGTTTATGGTTGTGCTCTACTTGCGTTTATTCTAAAACGACAGAAACAAGTAGGTACTGTAATTGGACGGCCGCGAATATTTTGTTGGCCGTTTCGAATCCATTCGTGCAGCCTTCTAATGTATATCCAGGCAGTCGGCTACCTCCCGGCCCAGATGTGTGCCGCTTTCTTGTTTTTCAATAATTAATTAAATCGCTGAGAAATGTAAATTTAAAACAATTCAAAGTGTTGCATTAAAACAGCGAAACATGCCGTAACGTGTTTATGTGCATGTGGAGGAGTGTATTGGCGTGAGATGGCGCGCAGGAAAGCAGACGAAGAAGAAGACAAATAGAACTCGATACACATTAGGCGAGTTCCCGTGGCAGTGATCCAGATCCGGATAAGAAGTTTGCATGCAAATGCAACAAGAATTCTGTGATCCTGGCGTTTATCTGTATCAATTTCGGATCCGTATAGATTGTAATAGGTTGTTTTGATCCAGATAAATACCAGGATCACAAAATTGTTGTCGCATTTGCTTGCAAAATTTGTATCCGGATCTGGATCACTGCCACGGGAACTCAGCTACTTAAAATACACACACACACACACATGCATACATACAAATATTCAACAATTACTTGCCTATTTATCGGCGTTTGTCGGCTTTGAGCGTTCGTTCGCAATCGTCCACCTTTGAACTTCCGGTGCCCAATGAACAAACCAACCAAACGCGATGCCGTTGGACGGATGGATGTTTTTTCGTCGTCGTCGTCGCTGTGCTTAAATGTCAATTGCACGAAAATCGGTTATATCTGTTTCAAGCATAGATAGATAAACTAGATAAAATCATTAGTTGGCCACTTGAAAGTTCACTTTAATTAATCGTGCATGTATTACTTTTGTTGTTGTGTTTGTTGTTGATGCGTTTTTTCTTACTTCTAAATTGCAATTTTCTTTTTTTTTTCCAAGCTGAAGCTTAGCATGTATAAGAGGAAATGCTGATTCTGACTTAAAGTGTGGCTGGTATGATTTGTATGTAAGCATGTTTGTACTTGTCACATTATTAATACTTTTTTTGCTTTAATCGCCAATGGGAGTTACATATGTATGTACATATGTATGTATTTATGTATGCCCCTGCGCCAGTTTTGTCTAATGAAGGGAGTCATCTTTTGATTTGGCTCTTGAGTTGGGGGCGATCTTCAACTGGTGGCGATTAAGTGCGCGATTGGGTGCTTGATTGTGGCACATATGCACATACTCGTACATACATATGTACATTTGTATGTGCACTCATATAGGGTGATTATGCCAGTTACCGACCACTTAACTAATTTTTTGTTTTCGAACTCCTCTGAATTACAGTCTATTAGTAATATTCACTAACCCTAAATTAATAAATGAGCATTGACTAATTCTAAATCTAATAAAATTAACCATTTTTATAGAAAGCTGTCAGTTTTTTTACAAAAATTATTATTGTAAAAAAAGTCGAAATATGCCAGTAACCGGACACTTTTTCCAGATACCGGACAGTAAAGATCCAGTAACCGGACACTTATTTTTTCGTTATAAAAACCACAAATTTATATTTTTATTGACATTTTTTATTTAAAAAAACTTTAGAAAAGGCATTGGAAAAGATATTTAAATTGTAATATAAAATAAATAAATAAACAAAAGGCTTCAATAACAAGAAAAGCCAACCCTGGCACCAGGGCCGCCGAGAGAAAATCCGGGCCCGGGGTCAAAATAACTACGGGCCCCCATACTAAATGAACAAATTCTCAAAATCAAAATTCAATGAATATATAGTCACGAACTTTATTTTATCTATACATTAATACAGATCAAGTAAATATGTTTACATAGAAATATATGTACATATTAGGGTGGGTCAAATGTATTGTTCAAAAGGCACATCCAGTTTCGGAATCCATGGGTCATACTGAGTAATATTGTCCATGGGACCATAGCACTATGGTTCAAAATTCAGTTTTTGAGGAATAAAATAGTTACAGTTAAGATATCGGTCTGAAACTTTTCATAGGGTATTTAAAGGTAAAAGTAATGTCTCATGACGAAAATGGGCGAGCCACGCCCATTTTTCGCTGCTGCTGCGATACATAGTGGAAACTGTAAATTTAGGTTGAATTTCAAATAGAGATAAAACTTTACTTTTCTGAAGGTTTCCGATACGGTGAATCTGAATCTGAAGTCAGATTTTCGATGCTACGTGTAGTTTTAGAGATATTGTTATTTTAAGTTCATTAACTTTGCGATAGGAAATTTTAAAGTTTTTTATTTTTTTAGCAAGTTAATGAAATTAAAATAACAATATCTCAGGTACTAAAGAAGATATCCGAAAAAATTTAACGTTATTTTCAAGGGAAATTATTAGGTTTTTAAACCCTATATATAAATGAGTTTTATATTTTTATTATTATCAATATAAAATTGTAAAGTATCGCTATTTTCGAAGTTTACTTTGCTCTGAAAAAAGTGAAATTGTAGCCTCGCTTGCAAACTCCCGCAGATAAAATAACATTTGCATTAAAGAGGACACTATTAACTGTAACTACATATATAATTTGTATTGATCTTATTTGATCCAACTTATTTATATTCTATTTAACACAGAAAAAACTCACAAAAATCAAAACACAACACGGCTTATTTAAACTCAAAAATATATTAACGATTATTATTGTTTCAGAAAAAGTTTGTTGTTCTTGATTTTACATACCTTTATGAATATTTTCCATTTTATAAACACACTTTATTCAAATTCTTTAGCTTTTTATCACCACTTGAGATTTTTATATAATTTGAGTAACATCTTTTTTACGAATACAAAAATCGAAACCAAGACTTTGAAAGCTTTCTGACAAACACGTGATAGCCAGTTGACATTATTTTTTTTATTTTTTATTTACTACATTAATGTGTAGTAAAAGGTAATTATTTTTTTTTTGGGAAAATCAAAAGTCGATAATTGGGTTTAATTCCTCAATATTTCGATTTTGAACCATAGTGCATAGGTCTGAATGAATTCTGTTTAAATACATATTGCCTTATTTGTATGAAATAAATTTCTTTAAATTGGAATACAAATATTTGTTGGTAGGAATTTGGTATATCAAAAGACTGATTCTGCTGAACGCTTTAGTGAAACAGCAATCGAATTCAACTGTACGAAGCACCAAAGCAAATTTTAACTTCGCAAGCTTCGTTTGTTTTCGGCGTATCGCTGTTTACATACATACATACACGTACATATATGGGCATTTTCTGGGCGTTTCGGACGGTATGTTCGCACGATTTTTTTAACTTTTGAGGCAGAAATATCGCGAAATATTGTATCGTTTTATGATAAATGGAAAGATTTAGGCCACGGCTAATGATTAAAGTATGTTAGCGACAGAAATTTAGCTTAATGCCTCTGTTTTAGCCACTTAAAAAAAAATGGACGTGTTTTTGTAGCATCCGGAACGCAGTTTAAGTGGCTAAAACAGAGGCATTAAACTAAATTTCTGTCGCTAACATACTTTAATCATTAGCTGTGGCCTAAATCTTTCCTTCTATCATAAAACGATACAATATTTCGCGATATTTCTGCCTCAAAAGTTCAAAAAATCGTGCGAACATACCGTCCGAAAGGCCCAGGAAATACCCATATCGCTGTATAAGAATTTGCATCATACCGAATTTTTCTGTTGCAACAGAAAACGAATTCAAATTTATGCTGCAAAGTCGACGCCAAAAATCAACAATTCCTTAAGTGGGGTGCAGACACGTTAAGAGATTTTTAAAATTTGTTGAAATTTAAAATGATTGCTATCTACGAAAGGTGATTAAAGGTGTTGTTTATTTATTTTCTGTAAGCAAAAACTTGGATATTATTTTGCGATTCCCGGGCCCTCTAAAGCCCGGGCCCGGGGCAATTGACCCCCTCAGCCCCCCCCTCTCGTCGGGCCTGCCTGGCACATGCTTTACTTATTTCAATACACTTTAAGGGAAAATATGTATATTTACATATATATATATGTATGTATTTATTACTGTTATGTTGTAGTAGAGTGCTCGCTTGCCATAGCAGGGGCCGTGGGTTCTCCTTACCAACGATTTATGTCGAAACTGCAGGGATGAGGAGGAGGTATAAAGCGTAGAGCTCCTGTCGCGCTCTTGCTCCATGTACGCTTGCTCGACAGATGCACCTTTAGATGTCTGGAATTTCAAGCTATTCATAATAATAAATACATAACAATTTTTGACGTTTTACCCCATACGAAGCGAGTAGCTGGTTGATTTTCATATGCGTCCAATCTCCGTCTACATGGTGTGTAATCCAGAGATTCACGTGGTATCACAACTGGTCATGAGGCCTACTAAAATAGGTACTTAATTATAGTAAATGTGTTTGCGCTGTAGCAAGTGGAAAACATTGTCCACTATTTCCTTCGACAAATCTTCTTATGTTTCCGTTAGGATCAGTTGCTTGTCCTCTTTATTGATCGGATGTTATTCCACAAAATGTAAATCCTGATCTTCGCACTGCACGAGCGGTGGCAGCCACTAATACCTAACCTAACATTGTCCGAATAGCATTTAACGCCAACTAAAGTTTTTATTTAACTGGACCTGCTCCTTTTCCTTCACATTTGTATAACTCATTCGGAAAATAATTCAAATTTTAACACATATTATTAAATATAATACTAAAGTAAAAGCGTGTCCGGTTACTGGCATAGTAGGTTTTTTAACGCTTTCCAGTAACCGGACACAGTGTCCGGTTATTGGAAAACTCTCTAATTGTCGTTCCAGTAACCGGACAGGTGAATATACTAAAATATGTAATATTTTCTAATGATTTTGTGCTGTTATTACGTATTTTTATCATTATTGTGCATGAAAACAGCCTTTTGAAACACTTTTGTCAATAAATTTTAATAAAAACTTACTTGAAAGAAATGAAGCGCCACTATGAAAAAAATAAGAAATCACACGTTTTCACACTTCACTTCATACACGCAAACTAAATGTGATGCCACAAGGATTTCTTTTGAAAATAAAACGAAAACCAAGTGGCGAATTTGTTTAAAATTAATGGCTAATTCGATTGCAGTTTTCAAAATTAAGAAAAAATAAACAGTTTTCTTATTTTAAGCGGTAAAAGACAAAAGTGTCCGGCTACTGGGGGGTGGTCGGTTACCGGCATAGTTACCCTACACATAATATGTACAAATTATTTATGTACATAAGTATGTACTATGTACAATACTTATGCGTTTTTATACTCAGCTGTACTAGTACACAGAGTATTATAGTTTTAATCACATAACGGTGGATTGTAACACCATAAAATAATCGAGATAGATATTGACTTATATATATCAAATTGATCAGGGTGAAAAAAGAAATCGATTGAGCCATGTCCGTCCGTCTGTCCGTCTGTCTATCTGTACGCACGATAACTCGCGCAAAAATTGAAATATTTTGATGAAATTTGGAATGCAAGTTGGTATCAAGACTGGAACGGATGGTATTGAAAATGGGCGAAATCGGACCATGACCACGCCCACTTCCCCTATATAGTAAAAATCGGAAATTTTGTATCTCAGTCACTAATAGAGCTAGAGTGATAAAATTTCACCCACGTGTGGAGCCCAGGCCTTTATGAAGAAATTTGGTGAGATTTTGAAAAATGGGCCCACTTATTAAGGGCCAAACATTGAAAGTTTTATATGTCATAACTCAGAAACCGTTGAAGATATATCGATGAAATTTGGTAGGCGTGATATAGTTACTTAGGCAAATGTTTGGACGAAAAATTGCCAAAATCGGTTAACGACCACGCCCACTTTTATATATGGGTCTTATAAAGTGACCTAATAAAAACATTTTAAGCGATATCTCTGTCAAATATAAAGGTATGTCATTGAAATTTTATGGCAGGAGTCCAACTGCGGATATAAAACGAAAAGCATAAAAATTTTGGAAAATGGGCGTGGCACCGCCTCTTTTTAGAAGCAGGAATATACGAGATTTCTGAGCCCATAAATCGACAAATAATTGATATATAATGACGAAACTTGGTGTGTAGACTTTTATTACTTGTGGTAATACATGTTGAAAATTTCAGCGAAATCGGTTGACGACCACGCCCACTTTTATATATGGGTATTATAAAGTGGCCTAATAGAAACATTTTAAGCCATATCTCTGTCAAATATAAAGATAATTCATTGAAATTTTGTGGCATAAGTTCAACAGTAGACCTGAAACAAAAAATAGAAAAATTTTGGAAATTGGGCGTGGCACCGCCTCTTTTTAGACAAAGGAATATACGAGATTTTTTAGCCTTTAACTCGACAAATAATTCAGATATTATGACGAACTTGGTTTATACACTTTTATAACTTGTGTTACTAGACACACAAAAATGTATTGAAATCGGTTTGTGACCACGCCTACTTTTTAACAAAGATATTTCTGGAACGCCCTTTGGGAATTTGTAACGTGACATCTTTGTAACTAGAAGTCATAAAGGAATGAAATTTTGCAAAAAGAATAATATCCGTATGCTTTGTTGGATCACTGAAAAAATTTTTGAAAATAGGTGTGGCTACGCCCACTTTATGCAGCACTCGCCTTATATAAAATACGCCGTGTTTCCATCAAACGCAAACAAACAATGAAAGCATACAGCTGAGTATCTAATGTTCGATTCCACTCGAACTTAGGCTTCCTTACTTGTTTTAAATTGCAATTTCCGCTCGTGTCAAAAGAAAATGTCTTATAGTCGTTATGCGAAACGGTACAGAAAAAGCTTTTCTAGTTTCACATAATTTTAGCGACAAAAAGATTTTTGATTCTTTTGAGAAATGAATCACAAATCAAATTTATCTTTGATTTGAAAATGGTTTGAATCACGAATCAAAGGGTATTTTTGATTCTTTTGAGAAATGAATCACAAATAAAAATTATCTTTGATTTGAAAATAGTTTGAATCACGAATCGAGTTGATTCTTTATTTGAAAGTTGATTTGAAATCAAAATTGATTCGAATCACGCAACGCTGATATGGACCCAGAGAGACCCAGCAAATCTTTAAGCAATATTGGTATCAAATGAAAGGTGTTGAGCAGGGCTTCAACAAAGAATTCTTTACATTGTGATGTCTAGCCCGGATCCCCATATATGGGTCACAACGTGCACCGGGATAGCCATGGAATGTTGTAAGCGATATTGGTTTCAAATCAAATGCCCAACCAGGTTCCTTAGGTAAAGGAAAAAGAAAGTAGAAAAGGAAAGAAAGGGAAATGGTGGAAGAAGGAAAAGGAAATGAGGCAGAAAACGAAGTGGGAAAAGGAGTCGGAAAGGGGTTGGGAGGGGGAAGAGAGTAAGATAGGAAGAAAGACTCGAAGAGGAAAAATAATAAGGGGAGGTAAGAGAGAGCGATAGAGAAAAACAAATAAAAAATAAATACTGACACATACATATGTATGTACATATGTACATATATAAAAAATAATTAATTAAATTTATTTTACAAATAATTTTTTTTTCGAATTTGTTTAATTTGTGAAACATCTTTAAAATAATTCAATGCACATTTTTCGTTGTTTTTGTTGTATAACAACATACTCGACTCGTATTCAATGTGATAATCTACATAAGTAAATCGCTGGTTAGGCAAATTGATCGATTAGAGGGAGATAACAGGGCTACATGCCCACTCACACAGTAAAGGCACATACATACATACATGCAAATGCATATAAAAACACACACACACACCTCTGGCAATGTGACTGATAGCAGAAGAGCAAGAAAGTTGTGAAAGCCCTGAACGAGGGGTGATGGGCTGAGCTGAGAGCACAACGCCAACAAATGAGAATGAAAACTTAGCGCATGGCTGACTGCCATACAACGGGTTCTTAGCACTTATCTACATATATGTATGTATATTTATACATTTATCATGTTCATACTCGTATGTGAAAATGCATATATATCGCTGTTTAAACTTCATAACCGCCTAAGTGAGACTTTCATAATCGCCTAATCGACACTTGTGCCAAAAATTTAAATTGAATTCCTGACGCCCAACT
Source organism: Urophora cardui (assembly GCA_960531455.1). NCBI lineage: Eukaryota > Metazoa > Arthropoda > Insecta > Diptera > Tephritidae > Urophora > Urophora cardui. Next base: position 3,099,795 of record OY482670.1, read on the forward strand.
CTACGACTTCAGAGCTGAAAAGGGCATTAGAGGCAAATATATAGAGATTCCCGAGCTTCCCAAAGACCAAATTTATGGTATGGATCGATAGAGCTCGGCGCCAGGAGTTAAAGTTTGGCATAACACAATTTTGGCACAAGCGGTTATGAAAGTTTCACTTAGGCGGTTATGAGTTTAAACGACGATATGTATATGCATTTTCAGGTATGCATACCATACACGTTCATACATAAAACACAGCAAAACTTAACGGCAGCAAAACAAAACAAACCATGTTGATTCTCATTAAAGCAATTGCTCTATAGCTAATAGCATTGACAGACGGCAGCGATAATCCGGAATATCTAGCTAATTCGGACTTAACTTGAGAATTAACTGGAGGTAATCCGGAATATCTCTTGAGTTAGTCCTCAAAATTTCAGCGGATTAGAGCATTTTGTAATGACATCCCTGGTGAAAAATGTCTATTGTGAATGAAAGGGAAGAAAAAGAAGAACCCAAGGCAGATCTAGGAAGGTAGGCGCATAAGTAAATTCAGAAATTTTGAATGTAATTTGTTATTGTAATTGGTAGAGTGTAATGTCAAAATGATATTTCGCCTTGGTTGAAATCTGAACTCGTCTGGGACTCGCCCATTCCTATTTACCATGATGTGATTTCGTTTTGATTTTGACATTACCCTACCTTTGGAAATAAAACAAGAAGTTTTTGAATTCGCCGCTGCGCCTACCTTCCTTCAGCTGTTTTGTTAATCCGCAATACTTGCCGTCTGTCAGGGTAAAATTTTAATCGAATTAAGTGTTGCGGTAATCGGGATTATCGCTGCCGTCTTTCAATGCTATAAGCTGCGATGTTTTCAATAATAATAATGCCCTCTCAGCTTCAACTTTGATTGACTGTAGTGACGTGATTTCTATCAAAAGTAAATTTGTAGAGTTACAACGGCAGTAATCCACTGGACTTCAAACCACACCGAAGACCACCAAGCAATATTTTGTGCCTTAAATTTTTGACGGAAAATGGACTAGGTACCTACTGAAAATTTTAAATAGCTGATCCTTGTTTGTCGATTACACGCGAAAAATTCGCAATCTCTTCCTCGAACTCCCGCTCAAGCTCAAATGAGAGATGACAGTTTTGTGTTAGAGAATAAGGATTACCACAAGTCAGTTTCCAATTCGAAAGATATGCAGAGACTGCTACAGGTTCTATAATTATTGCGATCAGCGGAACAAGACCAAGCGCACTCCGCTATTCAGTGCTGAAGCGCCCTTATCTAATGCTTTCTTGTCGGGCGATACGAGTTTTATGTTCAATACCGCCAGGAGCGTACTACTTTGTTGGGCAACACGTTTTGATTAAAACGGATTTTTTTAAAACATTTATCCAAAATGTTTTTTCTACTATTATGTGGCTTTAAAACGCCACAGCAATAAAATAGCAAATATTTGCAAAGTAACGGCAAACGGTTGCTAAAACATCGAGAGAGAGCGCTGAAAAGCACAAGGAACCATGGTAGAGAACTCATTTCATATGCATTGCTCTGTCATACATACGCTCGGCACAACGAATGTAGGAGCACTACCAACAAATGACAACGACGAGAGCAACAACAGCATGAGCAACAACAACATTGCGAATAGCGACAGCCAACTGCTACAGCAACAAGGACCAAGAAACAGACAAATGTGATATAAATAAAAGCCGCCGTTAGGAAGGATATTTGACAGTTGGGTGGATAACGAGAAAAAGGCCATTTATCATTTAGGCCAACAGCAGAGCGACAGTGGCGCAACAACAACAGGCAACAGTCACAATTCCTATCGCGCAGAACAGTACATGAAATACACGCAGGGCAGGGAGAAAGGCGTAGAAAGCGGCCTTAATTTATTTGCAGGAAGAAAACTTCTTCATCGATACTAATGCCCCTTTTTTCCTTCGAAGCGATTAGCAATAGAGAATGTGTAATCATGATTAATTGCTCAGTACGAATTACTCGACACCAAGGGAAAATTTTACAAAAGTGTACCAGACCTTGATAAAAAGTGATTTCTTCAGGGGGTAGGGAAGGTCTTCCAAATCACAAAACTGAAGTCAAAATTAGCCGCAAGCGTAGAACACGCGAACGTTTTGTGTGCGCAGCCTTTAAAGCCGCGCTTCACAAAAAATAACTCATATTATCGATTCGATGATTCGATATTCATGGTCTAGGAAGGTCCTTGCCGCAAACTCGCATAATTACACTGAATACTAGTTACATACATATGTATGTAGTTAAGTGGCAATTTGTTTTTCCATTTCCAAGTACGAAAATGATTTTGTATTTTTCATTTTCGCTCATTTAAAATTAACTGCTCATTTCCAAGAATGTGAAATTCCTGTTATGTGTGCCAGCCAACAAACTACATAAAGTGTGACGCTGGCGGTGGTTGCTAGCATCATACTTAGTATGTAGTACCTTTATGGCATCGGTTTTTTATAATGGAAAATTGGGGTGGGTTGGCAGTTTTGTTTTTTTTTTGTGTTGTGCCCAAAACGTTGGCTGCGTCATGAAACTGCGCAAACTCTTCGCTCCATACGTAGTCGCTCACAATGCAGATATGATAACCGACGAACGTTGAACGTTGAACTTTTCGCCAAAGCAGTTATTATGTTAAAGTTTTTAACAGTTGCTCTGCCCTGTTACATTTTCTGTCACGCTCTCGCTATTCTTCCATGCTCTGTCAGCCAGCCAGTTCGCACACTCGCTCTATGTCCTTTATTTCAAGCGCTCTCCCTGCAACCCTTCGCGAATCTCATCAACCAGTTGCTGCTGCTGTTGCTCATGCTTCTTCATTAAATTAACCAAAACTCATTTACTTCACCGCCTTTTCGATTATCTTTTGTGGTGGGTTAAGCTTCGTGTATTGCCGCTCGTTAAATAGAAGCGAGTGCATTGGAGAATATGCACTGGCGTTGTTGTTTTATTGCACTAAACTAGCACATTGAGCGTCCGTCCGTCCACATTGCATATCAGAGCAATTCATTCCTGTTTTGCCTTGTTTTTGTTGTTACTTACTTTTGTTAAGAATCCCATGATGTTTCCGTGAAATGAACACCTTTCGTCAGGCCAGCCGGCCGGTGAGTTGTGGCTGACTGTTGCCAGCTGGTAAAGACCAAATGTGTATCAGCTGTATACATATACTTATACATAGGTACATGCGAGAGTTGCTTCAAAAGTCCGTGCAAAAATGCATTTTATTTTTCAACGTAATCTCATTTTAGCTCGATACACTTAGTCCAGCATTTTTCCAATTTTTTATGCCGTCCAATAAATAGGATTTTCATGTCTCTCAAAATAGGAATTTTTTTCTGTCAAATTCGATCGTTTTTGCTTCAAGTCAAGATCGAATCTATTCAAAAGTAACTGTTTACCTCGAGCATCCCAAAAAACTGCGGCCATAGCCTTATTGGCCGACAAACCCACATCGGCCTTCTTTGGTGTACATCCGCCCGGAGAAACCCACTGTTTTGATTGTTCGTTGGTTCACGATGTGGTGTGATGGATCCCAGTTTCGTCTACGGCAACAAAACGGCACAAAAATTCGTTCGGATTGCGTCAAACACTCCTTTGAAGTTGTCACCCGTTTACGCTTATTAAAGCTTTTCCATGTCTCAATATTCATGTAAGATGTAATGTATTTGGTCAGTTGAGATGCATGTGGTCTCAGTAAACCGCTTTTTTACCACTGAAAATGATGGAGCAGAGTTCACGCAGTACTTATCAAGCCTTTTCTTGGTTTCCTTCATGGATTTTTTACGAAAAAATATGTAATGGTTAATCAGCGCACGAAATTCACTTTTTTTCTATTTTTGTTAAAACACGCGAGGCTTTCGGCTATAAATAGCTCTCAAACACAAACAAAATTGCGCAGGTTGCTTTTAAAATAGTCTTTTAAGAAATGGTAGTTGAGGTGGGCAGTGTAGAATTTAAAATTACTGGTCGTCAGGTTCACAAAGTCGCGGACTTATCAAACAACCCTCTTATGTACATACATATACATATGGTGCTTCTATGTGTATTTGCATTTGCTGTTGAAAATGCATAATATTGTCGTTGGTGGAATGCACCAACCGAGTTAAAAATAACATAAAGCATTTTAAACATTCGTTGGCGGTAAAGTCGGTCTAGTTCCCCAACGAGTAGTTTTACGACTAGTCCAAATTGGGTTATTTGTTCCAGAAACTTGTTTCGATAAAAGTTTTTCTCAAATACGGCAAGTGCCATCCCACCTTATGTTGATATCAATCGTCCATGGTTGCGTACATGAATGAGCTTGAATTATAGAGCATTGCTTTTGTTTTGTGGGGAGAGACTTGACTTCGAATAATATAATGGATCCCCGCGTTGTTATTATCCAAGCCCACCACCTGCTCATACATATGTTCAGCTCAGATCACTTTCCTTTGTTCTGTTTGTGATCTGAAACCCGTAGGTACTCATTGTGGAGTTTGTTGTGAGGGAGAAAAATTTATATGTAAGAACCCTCGTACAACATAATTGCAATTTTGCTGAGCGCAGCGTGACAGCGCGATATGCGAGCCATACCCTGTAGGAAATTTAATTAATTTTAAATCACTTTATAAACTACTTTATTTTCAATAACAACTAATTGAAAATGTGACTTTTTCCTTTGCAATGAACTGACTTTTTTAACACGGCGATGTGATAGCAAGCAGTCAATTGCCCTATCCTGCATTTGTTTTCAACTACTTTACTAGTAGTTTAAAATAAATAACTTTATCTTGAGTTTCTTTTCAACTACTTTACTTTTAGTTTCATATAAATAACTTAATCCTGCATTTGATGTCGAAATTCAAGAAATGGTAAAAATGCGAAGCAAATTTTCCTCAAATTTCGCAAATTGTTCTCAAGTTGATAAACAATATTTGAGGAACAATTGAATTTATCTTAATTTTCAAATGATAAATATGAAACAATATTTTCTCCGTTTGAGAATTTCGTTTTCAGTGTTTAATGGGAAGTGAAGCTGAAAAACGGTAACCAAAAAAAGGAAAAAACAATCTTGGCATACTTAGATCTGAAAACATGTGTTTACATATAAATATGTACATATACAAGAAACTGTCCCGCGCTGCATTTGTTTAAAGCTACTTTAAAATTAGTTGAATATAAATCACTTTTTAATATATTTATTTTTGCAACTAACTTTTTTTTCCGTGAGGGTATCTCTATTTACATATGTATGTGTATATACATATGTATGTATATATATATGTATGTATATATGTTATTATTTTGATATTGCTGATATTAGTCGTGGGGTAGGTAGATACTAGACTACGTGTACCGTTGAGTATGGTGAACCCAAGCAGCAGATAGTGGTGCAAGTATGTAGCTTGTGAATATTTTAGTGGTGTTGTGTGGTGAAATTGTAGCTGAGCAATCTTCACTGTTTGCACTGTAGACAATTTTAAATTTGCTTTTGCTTTAAAACACTCATTTCATTCGCTTTTTGCTTATCGCCTATCTCTCTACATATTTTTATGCATTCTCAGCACAGTCACCATAAATTTCCAACTAAGTAGCATAGCACAGGCAAAAACAAAAAATAAATAAAAACAACATAGAACAAAGCATTTTTTGTATGGTGAATGTTCTATATCGTCAATGTCTTTGCAAAACCGCCTATCGCAAACTTGCAAAACCGTCCAAAGCCCAAATTTTACAGTAGAGCAAAAAGATGTGCTTGCTTTGCCGTAGAGATGGTGGTGTAGTTGGTAACCGTTAACCGTTATTTTAGAAACATGTTACTGGAATAATGTTTTTATGATTTTTATGTGATGTCATGAAAACTGTTAACATGAAACATGTCTGGAGCTCAGCGTTTCCAAATCTCATTTTTGCCACAAATTCTAAATCGGTGATTTTGTTGCAAGTGCTGAATGGGCGGTTTTACAAAGGCATCGACGATTACATACATAAGGTATGCATATATGAATATGTATATGTATATTAAGAATCTCAAGTTAAAGCGTATTGTGTGCATTCGGTTGTTTGGTGGGTGGTTGTTGGTTGGACTTTGATTACGACGCCGCTGGTGTTGCCAATCTGTGCTTCGCAACCTTGTTGCCAGCAAATGTTTTATGCGAATAATAATAGTAATAGTAATAATAATAATAATAATAATAATAAATTGGCGTGAGAATATCAAATGAAATGCTAATGAGTTTTAGGCCAAGCTTCGCTCGCAATCTCCGTCGTTGTGCTGTTTAATTTTTTGCAACGAATTTAATATTCGCACGGAATACACATATGTTTTACGCTAATTGTTTTCTTCAATCACCTGGCAGCCATGTTATTCGCTTGGTTGCGTTGTTCTATTTATCGTTGCTTGGTATGTACGACGTAAATTGTACGTACGTACGTCATTCTTTCTTTTGTGAGCTTGTCGTTTTGCGATTACTAAAGCAGTGCTCGTCGCGCACACGCTTTCGGAGAGCTACGACGAATCTGTTTCGAAATCTTTTCTACTTCTATACATATGTTCTTTTCTATATGTATCTACCTACATATGTACATATATGTATGTACATATATACTTTTCAACACTCATCTTTTGCTTTCATTAAATTTTATACGAATTTTTGCATTAAGTTCAATTTTCGCCGTGGCTGGATAAGCAACGGTTGACGTTGACGTTGACGCGCTGCCTACGCGACATTCGCTGGCACATTAAATTTGTGCGCTTGCCTGTTGTACCGCGGCCCACCCTCACCCCCGGCCCTGTATTGGTAGGATGTTTTCGCATTTATTGGTACATGATAGGCTATATTTGTTTCTGCTATCACAATTCAGTAGTTTGTGTTGTGCCAGTAGGAAATCTGTACATTTCTTCGGAGTCGGCATAAAACTGTAGGCCGTCGACTTGCAATTGAATTTGAGGACTTCATAATACATACTAGTGCTGCCAGACGTCTCGGTTTTCTGGGACATGTCTCGGTTTGGATAACAACTTTTGCGTTTGGTTACGTGGTTACTTTCTGCCGATTTTGGTTATCTTCAAGGTCCATGTATTCAGTAAACCATGGTTACATTCAAGTTTTAGGAATACCTACGCTTTTATTTTCCCACACTATAAAAAATTTAACGTCCAAATTGTTTTGTTGAATTTTTTTTTTATCAAATTTCAAATAATTTATTTGACAGCAGGCAGCGATCAAATTAGAAATAAATCTATTCTGGCGAATTTTCGCGGGGCGATTTTCGTCAGCTTTTTGATTTTGATTTGATGACCGGGCGATATTTTGGCCGGCGTTCATTCTGTTTAAGCACGGCCCCGCAGCGGAGCAAAGGAGTAAAGAGCTAAGGGGTTAAGGCTTTTTCCCGGAGCGGAGCTGGAGCTTGAGGTCAAATCATTGGCAGGGAGAGAGCTGGAGCTGGAGCTAAAAATCACATGTCTCAAGTATCTAAGCGATGAGCGTCTCTTTTCATCATTAAAAATTTTCGTATGTACATACTATGTATCTCATTTAAGGCAGTCTTGTCGATTGTGTTAAGTGCCAAGACGCTTCCGAAAGGGTCGAAAATTGCACAGGCCCGAGTAAATTTCGATCACTGGTGCATCTGTAATTAGATAACGTTTTTCGTTTATCGGAGCGAGAGCGTAGCTCAGAGCAAAAAAGGTTGGGAGCTCAAAGAATAGTCAGAGAAAAAAATATAGAAATTGGGAGCGGAGCAGGACGAGAAAAATCGTTTGCCACGGGGCCCTGTGTTTAAGACTTCAAGGTGTAAAACAAGTAATATATTTTAGTTTTTGTTAACCGTACATATATCCTGTTTTGCTTTGAAATAAATACCTAGCTCTAACGTTAATGGCACATATGGCTATATTACTTAATAATTTATTTTTGTTATTTGTTTCTCGAGTTGAACAAGCACTATTTAATTATAACCATAAAATAGTTGAACCTATAGTTTGCAGTCTATTAATCTAGTTTCGGTTACTTTTATGTATTTTGGTAAATTAAAATTTTGTTAGTGGCAACGCTGTTTGTGTACACGAAAGTGTCTCGGCTTTGCAGCAGAGATACTATATGACAGCGCTATGTAATATCCATTCTCACTGGGTGCATTGCATACTACATATGTATGTATGTACATGTTTGTACACATGAATATGTGCTTCCGTCGCTGTTGCTTACTCATGCATGCACATCAACTTGGCGACGTCCTTCGCTGTCAATGCTCTCCCACTGTTTTTTTGCTTTTACTTTATTACTTACATTGTTTTTACTGGAGTTGTATGTACCTACATACATATGTATTTCGTGTCTATAACCGCTAACAGCTGCTGTTGCTTTTGCCGCTGTTAAACTTAAAATAAGTCGTATCTTGTATCCTGCACCAAGCCAATTGGCCCATCTTATCTAGTATTCTCACCTGTCGGATTGCGTTGAGTGAATCGGTGTTGTTTCCTCCAAACCGACGCCCACGACTGCTGTTCTGTACTGTTATTTTATGCTTTTTAATTTTTGTTAACATTTAACACATTTCGCTGTTATTATCGCTGTTATTATCGCTGCTGCTGCGCTGCTACTGTTAACGTTGCGCTTTCGTATGTATGTATGAAATTTTGCGTTTTTCGAATTCTTTCAACATCGTCAATGCTTTGTATTATGTTTTGGTTGTATTTTCTGCTTAACATACATACATACATATCGACGTTTAAATTTTAAAATCGCCTAAGTGGAACTTTCATAACCGCCAATGCCAAAACTGGGATTTGCCAAAATTTAACTCCTGCTCTATCGATTCATACCATAAATTTGGTATTTAGAAAGCTTGGGAAGCTCTATATTTCCTTCCAATGTCCTTTTCTGCTCTGAAGTCTTAGAGTTGAGCGCCAGGAAATAAATTTCATTTATTGGTTCAAATGTCGGTTAGACGGTTATGAAAGTCTCACTTGGGCGGTTATATGGTTTAAACGGCGATACATATGTATATATGTAATATAATATTATGTATGTAGTTGTGTTTTTGTTTTTCTTCTTCTAGTTGTGTTTGGTTCAAATGTCTTGCTTTCTGCTGTCTCTGCCTTTAACTCTGTCACTGACTCTGTCGCTGTCGCTGTGTGCCCTTGCAACTTTCTCAGCAAACGCACTGCATTTAATGAGCAGCACTCTGGCAGCGTTAATTTTGTTGTTGTTATTGTTGTTGTTTTATTTAGTGTGGCGTTGGCTGTGCATTTGTACTCACTCCCCCTTTTTTTCTTGTCACTGTTGCTCTGTTGCTCAATCGCTGCTACTCTGACTATGTGTGACTCGGTGACGCGAAGCCGCTGCGCTTCTGCTGCCGCTGCTACCGCTGCTGCTGCTGCGTTGACTGCATGATTTTGCTTGATTAGATGAATGCTTCGCTGGTTTTGTTTTGGTATGGCAGGCAGCTTGACTGCTTGGCTGGTTGGTTGGTTGTTTGGTTGCCTTGTCGGATATCGGGGACTCCGCTGCGGCCGGCTCGTGCCAGTACTCAATTGACAGCCAAACGGCGCACGACCAAGACGCGGGCGACTCAACAGCTGAACAACATTGAATTGACTTTACTTTGTTGTTAAAAAGATTTTGTTATTAAAGCAATTTGTTGTTAAAACAAACGAACATCGGCCACGACAACCAGCACAACGGCAGCAGCGTTTATTATCATTAGTCAATGCAAAAAACAGTGAATTAAATAATTAAAAAAAAAAAACAACGGAGAATTAAAAATAGTACTATTTTTTTTTTTATAAAGCTCGTAATGTCATGAGCAACCAACGTTGAATGCGTTGATGTTTTTGTTTTGGTTGGTGATGAATTAATAAAAAATGTTGACTCCAGCTGTGACTTTGGTTGATGGAGTCGGCAACAGCAACAACAAGCCAACAAAGTGTGCCGCGGATCACCGCTTGTGGCAATAAGCAACAACCGTAGCATCTACCTATAACAACAATTATGGCAAAAAAATTTTGGTTACAAACAACAACCAACCAACAACAAAACAATGCTAACTTAATTAAATACACACATTTGTTGTGCAAGGAAGAATAAGATTAATATTGATGGTAAAAACAAAAAGAAAAAACAAAAAGAAAAAACAACAAAAACAATAAAAACAATGTATGTAATTAAATAAGTATTTGTAGCAAATCGCAAATCGCTCGCTGACGTAGAAAATATTCGAAAATAATTTCAACAAATACTTTTTTGCAATTCGCTGACGGTTTCAAAGACAATTTCGTTTGAAAAAAAATTAAAGAACTTTAACCTAAATTTTCAACGTTGTAGTTTAGAATACGTTTTGAAAAACGCTAAAAACACAAAACCAGTTTTCGAAAAATCAAAAATTCGAAATGCTCATAAAATGTACCGTTAATGTATGAATTGGTGTGCGTTTAAGCCAGTGTGCGTGTGTATGTGTGTGTTTTTGCGAAATTACGTTTAAACGGAAGTTAAAAAGCGGAAGTGGATGTTGTTGTTGGTATGAAAATAATCTAAGAAAACAATTTTTGAATAAAGTTGAATGTTTTTTGTGGTAAAAAGAATGTTTATTAATCTTTTTGTTTCAAATTTAGGTATTTATTATATTAAATTTTGTAACAAAGCGTGGCCATTGCGCACTCGATAGAGTAGAAAATTTCAAATAGCACATTGTGAGAAAAAGGGACTTTAATGAAATTTAATTTAAGAATGAAATAGAAAACCATTTCAAAATATTTTTTATTTTTTCTTAAATTTATTATCTTTTTGATTAATTAATATTTTTAATTATTTATTTCTTTATTATTTTTTAACCTGGACATATGCTTGCTAATTAAATAAATTTTTAGTTTATTTTTTTTATTATTTTTCTTTGGCTTTTTTTTTTAATAATTTTTTGGTTTATTTTCTATTAAATTTAATTTTTTTTATTATCGTTGTTTATTTTTTACCTAATTTTTTTCAACTATTCTGTTTTAATTAGTTTTTGTCCCTACTTTATTTTTTTTTATTTTTTATAAATTTTTTTATTATGTATAATTTTTCGTTGTTTATAGCTATTTTTACTGATAAAATATTTTTTTAATTAATTTTTTAATTAGATATTAATTAATTTGTTTTTTCTTACTTTTGTTTTTTAGCTTATTTCTTTTTCAAATTTTTTTAAATTACTTATTTTTAAAATTATTTCGTTTTTTCTGATTAAATTTTTTTAATTAATTCTTTAATTAATTTGTTTTTTCTTACATTTGTTTTTTAGCTTATTTCTTTTTCACATTTTTTTTAAATTACTTATTTTTAAATTATTTCGTTTAACTATTTGTTTAATTATTTTTTTAAATTATTTTTTTTTTTTACATTTTTTTATATTATTTTTAGATTAATATTTTTAGTTATTGTATTAATTATTTATTTTTAATTAATTTGTTTTTTCTTTATTTTTTACCCTATTTTTATTAATTACATATTTTTTAACTATGTATACATTTTTATTATTTTTTAGTTTGTTTTTTTCTTTACTACATTTTTTTAATTTTTTTAAGTATTTATTTCTTAACATATATTTAAGATACATTTTTTATTAAATTTAAAAAAATTGTTTTTTATTAATTTTTTTAAGAATGTATGTATGTACATAAGTTATTCAATTGTCGCTTATTTTTGTGTGTTTTATAAAGTGTATTCTCATTTTTGTTTCAAACAATACCCGCTTGCAAGTTCATGATACGCACGCCTGAAATTATGCAATGCATTACTAGTTAGAAACAGAACACAGAAGTGCCGCAAATACCGAACACTGTTCAGATGAAAAAATGTCAAGACACAACGAAAGGTTTTAGAAAGACGAAAGTAACACTCAGTTAGACTAGAATTTAATAGGCTACAAAACTGCATTTTCAGAATTTTCCTAAAGATTCTGAATACAAAATTTTGAAGTCACTTTTCCAAAATTTATTTTAAATTCATTTCAATCGTTCTTTTTGCAGAATTCTATAAAGATTTTATTTTTAAAGTCAAAAAAGGCAGTAAAGCACAGAACAAATAACAGATTTAGCAATTGTATGTGGGTATGTATTGCCTGACGTATGCGGAAAAATCTGTTTAAACATCCCCATACATACATATGTACATACATATGTACCTACAAGTCCAAACAAAAATTGTGTTTTGTAGTTTTTATTTACATACATATTTACTTTCAAAACAGCTAAAAAGCCACAACATTTTTGCGAAAAATATTTCATGAAAAGTTAAAGTTAAAAAAAAATTGTACCTACAGCTACGGCCATTGAAATATGTACATATTACCCCTTTCAGGTTTCTTTCGTTTTTTCACTAATTTGCATTTGCTTACATTTCCACTATTTCAAAATGTGTTTTGTAGGCAAAAAACTCCAAAAACTGCACTTCATTACTTGTTATTGTTGTTGTAATTAAAAAAAAAACACCGAGCAGCCAGAGTGCGCATTCCGCTACTTAGACTCAAATAGCGTGCGAATGTGCCTTTACTTGTTGTTGTTGCTGTTATTATATGAAAATTATTGAACATTATTTTCCATGTCATTGATGATTTCATCGTTTGAGAATTTCATTATGTAGTACAACAAAATTCCATGACAACAATTTTTAGATTACGAAAAACATTTTCTTTCGAACGCAACACCTCGCAACGCCCTCAATGCGCGCGTCTGCAGCAACTGTTGCAGCAAATGCTGTTGCAGATGTTGATGGTGATGTTGAGAGAAAGTGTATGTATGTATATATGTATGTAGATATGCAAAGGCGCATAAAAGTATAACAACAACAAAAAAACACCCAATCGCACAACAATGCGAAAGCTGAAAAACAAAACACTTGCCAGTTGATGCTAGAAGAAGAAGAAGAAGAAGAAGAAGAAGAAAGACACAAATAAAAACAAAAATAAAATGAAATTGTGTCTATAAATACAATAACAATAGCAATAACAAACCTGCCAACAAACGCACATACATATGACCCACAATGGGTTAATTTGTAGCGCTTGCTGGCTGACTGGCTGGCAGCTCTGGTTGGAGTCGGTCGAACAACAACAACAACACACACACACGGCCGTCAAGCAAAGAAGAAGAACTGCAAATGAAATTAACTTGCCATACAAAGACTGCGGTTCGCATTATTGTTGTTGTTGTTCTTATTGTTGTTCTTAATTTTTTTTGTTCTTGTTCTTGTTCTTATTGTGCCTGCTGCCTGTTGCCGTCCGCTTTTGTTGCATACGTGCATATGTGTGTATGTACGTTTGTAGTCGCAAAAACGGAAAAGAATCATTCAAACAACAACAGCAAGAACAACAACAGCAAATCAAATCGAATCAAATCAAATCAAAACCGAAATCAAAACAAAAAGCCAAAAGGAAATGTAAAAAACGCACAGAGAAGAGCGAAAAGGCAAAATGCAAAATCATACATATCATGTACATACATATCGCACCCTAAATCATAAAGTGACACAACTCAAAATTTTTCGAAATCGGGGTTCTTTCATAAATCGGTACACAAAATATATCTCTAGCGACAGTCAAAAGATCTTTGCCATCAGAGTCTTTTATAACTGAAAAACAACTGTTATACGTGGCTTTTTCCCATATCATTGCCTATAAAAAAGAAACAGTTTTTGGATCACCTTCAGAACTCATGAATTTTAAGTTGTGTCACTTTATGATTTAGGATGCGATATGTACCCAGCAAAAAAGTTTTGCTTATTGTTGGCAAATCAGATATAAAAAAGGAGTACGCTGGTAGTGCTGCTTCTGTTATGCACTCACTCTGTCTGCTCCTAGATTTCTAATACATATGTACTTATCTAGGCCTTATTTCGCATGGCGGATAAGCCTTTGGAATAAGGTGTGCTCTTAGACATAGAGTACTCCTTATGGCCTGATGAAAATCAGCCTTAGTTTAAGCCTTACGCCATACAACTTTGCTTCCCTGATAACTTTAAGGTCTGAAAGTAAGCCTTTAAATGTTTGAATTCTTCAATAAGGCTTAGATTTTTTGGTGGGTAAATATGGACACATACATACGTACAAGCATAAGCATGCGATCATTTTTGCATAAAACTTTTTCACGCATCTCCAAGTGTGTCGTGCGATTAACAGACATACCAAATACATATTCATGTATGTACATACAACCCTGTAGGAAAAATCTCTAGTTCTGAACTAGTGCTTACTAGTGAGAGCTAAATCTCTTTTGCATGTTATAAACTGACGATTTTAACACGGCGATGTCGTAGGCGGTGTCAATTGTCACCTTCTGCACTACGTTTTCAATAGTTTCGAACTAGTACTAATTTCTATAGTTTACACTAGTTGGTTTATTGGCACAATTTCGATAGTTCTGAACTAGCTACAAGTTCCTACAAATTCTACAATTTTAAATCTGCCACTTACATGAGTGCAGTATTTGACACGCTTCCTGCAAGTGGCTCTATAGCACAATGGCTAACGCGTCTGACTTGGAATCGAGCAACCACGGTTGGATTCCTGTCGCTGTCAATAACTTTTTTTTATTGAATAAAAATATTAAAAATTAAACAAATAAGGAAAAAAAATTCCTGGGGAGTCAACTAATACTTTCCTAGGTCTTGCTCAATAATAATAATAATACAATGGCGCTATTATAACTCTGACGAGTTTTATGGCCGAGCTTCTCTCCCAATTCGAGGTGTGCTCCTTTTTGTTTTTCCTACTAATTGGGTGGACCTACTGTTTTATGCCGGCTCCGAACGGCGAATGCATTTTATGTGAGAAGCTTTTTCATGGCAGAAATACTCTCGGAGGGTATGCCGCCCACTGCCGAGAGGTGACCGCTGCTCTTAAAAAACCCAATAATTGGATTTTTACTAATTAGAAAAATTTGTTTGGCTCGGGCCGTGGTTTGAACCCGAGACCTCTGGCATAGCAGGCAAGCACTCTACCCACTGCACCACAGCGGCCACCTACCCACTGCACCACAGCGGCCACTTGCCGCCACAGCGGTCTTGCTCAAGCAAAGGGCAATAATTCATTGCCTACAAGAGAAGAGGCAAATAATATACTACTCATATAAAATGCTTCACTAATTATCTGATAATTGCAGAAATATACAAACCCGACGGCAATTTAACTGACCAAAAAATTCACAGAATTTTTGTCACTTCGGAATTGCATACAAATTAAATTGTGTCTTATGATGGTCACTCAATTCACTCCTTCTGAGCTGGTGAGGGTCTAACTCAGGCCCGATGAGAGGGGGGGGCTGAGGGGGTCAATTACCCCGGGCCCGGGCTTTAGAGGGCCCGGGGAATCTCAAAATGATATCCAAGCTTTTTGCTTACAGAAAATAAACAAACAACACCTTTAATCACCTTTCGTAGATAGCAATCATTTTAAATTTCAACAAATTGTATAAAACTCTGAACGTGTCTGCACCCCACTTAAGCAATTGTTGGTTTTTGGCGTCGGCTTTGCTGCATAAATTTGAATTCATTTTCTGTTGCAACAGAAAAATTCGGTATGATGCAAATTCTTGTACAGTGATATATGTATGTACGTGTATGTATGTATGTAAGCAGCGATACGCCGAAAACAAACGGAGCTTGCGAAGCTAAAATTTGCTTTGGTGCTTCGTACAGTTGAATTCGATTGCTGTTGCACTAAAACGTATTTTTTGCACCATACCTGTTACAGCAACTAATGCTGAACGTTCCTTCAGTGTTCTTGCAAGAATAAAGAACTTCCATCGATCGTGTTCAACTCAAGAACGTCTCACAGGACTTGGTATACTTTGTAGTGAAGCACCAACAGCGAGACAGTTGGATTTTGACACTATAATAGATAATTTTGCAGCTGCTAAGGCCAGAAAGGCTCACTTGTGTTAATTAAAGTATTTTGATATACCAAATTACTACCAACAAATATTTGTATTCCAATTTAAAGAAATTTATTTCATACAAATAAAGCAATATATATTGAAATAAAATTCATTCAGACCTATGGTCCCACGGACAATATTACTCAGTATGACCCATGGATTCAGAAACTGGATGTACCTTTTGAACAATACATTTGACCCACCGTAATATATATATTTCCATGTAAACATATTTACTTGATCTGTATTAATGTATAGATAAATTAAAGTTCGTAACTATATATTCATTGAATTTTGATTTTGAGAATTTGTTCATTTAGTATGGGGGCCCGTAGTTTTTTTGACCCCGGACCCGGATTTTCTCTCGGCGGCCCTGGTCTAACTACAATTGGGCTAGTTCCTTCTTGACACCTTTTCGCTAGTTCGGAACTAGGAATTTTGTTCACTAGTTATTGAGTTACCTGCAGGGAAGCTTACATTAACAGTGCTGCAAAACACTTGCATGCATACATATGTGCATTTATACAAATGCATAAATACAATTGCACAAAAATGGGTATTCTTTTGGCTTGCATTTGGCATATTGCCGTTTAAACTTCATAACCGCCTAACCGAAACTTGTGCGTAAATTTAAGTAGTATTGATATGCTAATGCCCAGCTCTACGAACTCGGAGCTGAAAAGGACATTAGAAGGAAATACAGAGCTTTCCGAGCTTCAGAAAGACCAAATATTTGCTATGGATCGTTAGAGTTGGGAGTCAGGAGTTCAAGATTGGCATAACTCATTTTTGGCACAAGCGTTTATGAAAGTTTCACTTACACGATTATGAAGTTTCAACGACGAATAATCATCGTCGTCACTCATGGCGTGAACTGACGGAGAAACAGAATAACAAGCAGCGGGTATTGAGAAGAAACGTCATGAACGTACATAGTACCTATGCCAGTACATATATGTATACACATATGTACATATGCATTTAATTGTACGCTTGTTTACCTCAATAATAAGCGCACTGTAAACGAAGAGCCGCCACACTGCACTGCAATCACTTACATACATACACACAAACATACGTTGCTGGAATTTCAAGAAACAATTCTGTTTTAAATACGTCTTACGGCCTTATTCCGGTGTGGTAACATAATTTACTTTACTGGTTAAATAAAGAATCTGGTACTTTAAACACTCTTTTCGTATTCTGGCAGCAGAAAATTAAGTTACCACCTCAATATGTGGTAACATTTTGTTACCATTTTCAGCACGATTCCATTCCGTTCGTATGGAAATGCTTTGACAGCATTACCATTTGTGCCAGAATACCAATTGAAAAGACGGTAACAATTTTCAGCAACATAAATTACCAGTAAAGTAATTTTCCGGTAACGCTCGGAATAGCAGTGTAAATCGCGAATGCAAAACCAAACAATCAAGGCTGAGCTTGCTGCTTGGCTAGCTTATTTGCGAGAATTGATGTATGTACATATGTATGCATGTATGTATTTAAATATGAGCATGTATGCATACATATACATAGATATATACATACATATCTATTATATACTATGTGCTGAAAGCTTTTTTCTGCTTTTCTTGCTTTTTGAACACTTTTAAATTGATTAGCGATTTGTATAGAATGGATATTTTTACTTACATAAATGCATATTTAATATAAAAAGATACAAACATACATATTTGCATACATACAGTGACGTTCACATACATTCAAGCGTGAGTTTTACCAACTTTTATTTTGCTTAATTTGTTTTTAGTTAATTTTATAAAAAATCTTAAAAAAAATTGCTTAGTGTGCGTCAAAACGTCAAACGTTCGTCATAATGTTTATTGCGTTAGTTTATATACATAGTGCCTTAGACTTTTAATCATCCATTTTTTTGTTTTATTTTTCATTATTAAAATCTGATTTTTGATGTTGTTGCTTCATATAAAATCCACTTTCTTTTACAAGCGCGACATAATTTGCATTTGAGCAATAATTTTATGGTTGACATACCGACCATATAGTAACAAGTACAAGTACATATGAATCGATTTATGTGCTATGTAAATATTTATGTATGTTTGTACATATGTATGTATAAATAAAATTAAGTGTATGCATGTATTTGCGTGTATGTGCTTGCATGCATCTATTAGTTTTGATTTAATAGCAAAGTTACGTATACGACATGGCATATCTATTTATCTATCTATGTATGTATGTAGATATGTAGATACATATGTATTAGGGCTCGGGGAAATCGACTAATCGATTAACCGATTTATTCGACTATGACTGAAGTCGACTTCAATTATTCGGTTAGCGATTTTCGATTAGTCGAAAGCTGCCGACTAATCGATTAACTGCTCACTTTAGATTATTCGGTTAATCGTTCCATTCCGATTAATCGAATATTGTACTTTCGATTTTATTACATTCATAAATAAATATGAACCCATTTCATCAACATTTTAAGTGATTTCTTGGACATTTTTTGTTGTTGTTGAAGCAAATCAAAGCACTCCCCGCCCTTTTCCGGTCGTTACTCCGTCACGCTAGGGTACTTGTTCTTTCTGCACTAGGCTGACTATTGTAAGGGCGACGTTTTTGGCCGCTTTTCACGACTCCTTAGACTCCTTTGGAAGAAAAGGGAAGAAGATGTTGATGAGGAAGATGAAAATAAAGATAATGATGAATGTGAAGGTGAAGGAGGAAAAAATTAGGAAAAACCCCTTAATAACCCTTTTTTAGCTGTTTTGGCACATTTTGCTCTTCTCGAAGAAGGAGCCAGCAAAATTCGCCCACCAGTCAATGTCCTTGGCATTCCAATTCTATTTCTTTTATTTCTTAGTTAGAACGCTCACCATTGTAATAGTCCGCGCCTAAATTTTACTCTTATGTTGAGAGGGTTTCGGGGCAAATTTTTTTTTTGATCCCGCGAAATACCGCGGAAATAGTTTTTTCATTGTAACTTCTTGATTTGACTCTTCTCTATGTTGATAGGGTTTCGGACAAATTTTTTTTTGATCCCGCGAAATACCGCGGAAATAGTTTTTTCGTTGTAACTTCTTTATTTGACTCTTCTGTATGTTGATAGGGTTTCGGGACATTTTTTTTTTTTGATCCCGCGAAATACCGCGGAAATAGTTTTTTCATTGTAACTTCTTGATTTGACTCTTCTCTATGTTGATAGGGTTTCGAGACAAATTTTTTTTTTGATCCCGCGAAATACCGCGGAAATATTTTTTTTCATTGAAGCAAAAAAAAAAACCCCACACCCACCTTCTTTCATATGTACATACTATGTATGTATAAACCAGGGTTTGAAATTGCTTAGCTACTTTTGCTGCATTTGCTTTTGCTTTGCTTTTGCTAACGAAAATTAAATTAGCAAACTCGGCCAGCCAAGTATTCAGCTGAGCCGAGTTTGCTTGTATAGTTAAGCAAAGCAACACGATTTGGGGGATTTCATTTTACTTCCAGTAATTAGTTGTGTCTTTGCATTTTTTCTGCTTTTGCTTATTTTGCTGAAACGATTTGTTTACGCATATTTCGATTTTTTATACATATTTACTTATGTGTATGTATGTATATACACATAATATGTATGTATGTCCATTTGTAAACATCTTCTCATGTTGAATTTTGCTTAAAAACTAGTTTCAGCAAAATAAGCAACTGTAAGCAAAAATTTACTACTCAACTAATTGCTGGAAGTAAAAGCAACCCTCTCAAATTGAGTTGCTTGGCTTAACTATACAAGCAAACACGACTCAGCTGAAAACTGAAGCGACTGATTCGTGTTTTCGTTTTTGGCTCGGCTGAATTCAGCAATAAGCAAAAAACATCGGCTATTGCTGTTTTGCAGCAAGCAAATTCAAACCCTGGTATAAACACAATAAGCATACATATTTATATTTTAAAATTATCTGTAAAAAATTTTCACGGAATATTCGATTTTTGAAATTCGATTTTCTACACAAATCGAGTAGTCGAAGGAAAGCAATTATTCGAATAATTGAGGCAAGGCGACTAATCGAATATCATCAACCGACTTTTTAGCAAGTGAACGGTTATGAATCGATTAATCGGTTAACCGAATAATCGAATAGTCGAATAATTTTAAGAGCCCTAATATGTATGTATGTATGTACGCATGTATGTATGTACAAACACTGCAAGAAGTGTGCTGGTCAGTTGACAATCTTAATGGCATCGGGAACTTTTGTGACCGTTTCATTCATACGAGTGCAAATGTGTTGGTAATATTATATTTGCGTAATGGTGGTAGTACTTTCGGTCACACAATTCTTGCAGGGTATGTATGTTCTATCACAGCGCAATAATGCTAATGGTGAAAAGCTTAATTGTCGTATACATTAATTTTTAACAAAGAGCGAAAGAAAATTTTCAAAAATCAATGGATTTTTTTTAAACATAAAAGTTGCACTTTTCTTGCACTAGAATTTATTGAACAAAGCTGAGTAAACCAAAAAGTGTAAAGTGTTTTTTTTTTTTACATATGTATACAATGGGGCATATTAATAAAAACGAAGTAAATACTTTTACTCAAGATTTTAGAAATTTGACATCAATTTGTATGAACCAAATTTCAAAATTTCAGTAAAATGTCTCAAATTTTAAGTAAAAGCAAATGCTCAGCTTTTATTAATATGACCCAATATGAAAGCATTTCACTTTTGCTTGCTTATACATTGGTATGAATGTTCATATGTATGTGTGTATATGTATGACTATAAATGTATATGAAGGTGCACATGCAATAAATCGAATGCAGACGCTCACTCAGCCACTTTGTTATTTATTCGCTTAGTCACTTAGTTAGTTAGTCAAGTCATTTTGTATGAATTGTTTACCAATGCCGAGCTTACCCGGTCTACGCCAACTGCTTTGGTGCTGGACAGAGCAATCGAATCGGCAAAGCAAAAAATGTAAATATGTACATAGTATGTAAAAATATAGAAAACAAGAAGTACGAAACGAAATTAAAATTTAAATTGAAATGAAAAAAACACCTATGTATTTACAGTAAAACCCGCTTTAGTACCTCCCCGCTTTAGCACCTAACCCGTTTTAGTACCCAAAATATGCAGACACTATGGCTTTTGTAAAAAATATCGAACAAATTTACCCTTTTAAGTACCTCCCCGCTTAAATACTCAACCCGCCTAAGTACCATAATTTGTTGTGCATTAAATGAAATTTTACGTACGTTTTCCCCCGGTTAAGTACCTTTCTGAATACAATTGCTTTTTTCAAGCGGCAACTCATTATAATCGATTGTTTATTTATACCATTACTAATTTATCGAAAATCATGATAAATATATAGTACATATAAAATAAAGATTCGTAAAAACAAAGAGCGTATATCGCTAGCTTAGAGTGCAAACTGTGTAAGGCCACTTTTATGAAAAAGTGTTTTTTTATGTAGAACGCTAGAAAAATCAAATACGCACCACGCTAAACAAGTCTGTGCTACTTGTCATATTTCTACTCGTTGTTATTCAGTGATACGCAAATTGTGTAAGTCCAAAATATTTACATAAACAGAATTTTTTTTTTTCATTTCGAAATTCTTTTATTTTTTGTTTTTTGTCTCTCCTACAAAGTTTAAAAAAAGGACTTACACAATTTGCACTCTAAGCTAGCGATATGCAATATGAAATACGTTTATAATTAATATGTAATCAAAATATTTTTTGTTGAATAAATTTTTTGTTTGTGTTTAAATAAGTTATTTTCAATATTCCTAAAATTATTAAATGTTTAACTACCCAACAGAAGGTACTAAAACGGGGTTGTTTAAGTACCCAACCTGAGGTACTAAACCGGGTTCTTATAAGTACACAACCCGCTTAAGTACCTCAAATTCCTGTCAATTTTAGGCAAGGCACTTATGCGGGTTTTACTGTACATCATAGCTGTCCAAATGCGACTCATATGAGCAATGAGAGTAAGCACTTGTGTACGTATACACACCGATTGTCACTACTACAGACAAATAAAGAGCGTCAAACGAACGCTTACGATGGGACTAGGCGATCGTCGATTAGCAAAAGTAATTAAGTTGCCTTCGACTGGCGTGAAAGCAAGTGGTCGCTAACTGATCTTCGCTTGAAATTCTTTTGTTCTAATTACAGATGCCAAACAACAAACAAAAGTACGAAGATTTTGCATATAACGTGTGTACACAAATGTAAATATATGTGTTGGTTCATAATTTCGCAAAGCATGCGCACGTGACCCTGCTCGCTCAACATCTGCAAGCAGACTGATTATTTTTAGTAATTTTTCACTTTGGCATACGGTAGACGCACCAACACACACTCATTTTTCGGTTGTTGCTTGATTGTGGTAGTGAATCGCATTCCCGGCAAAAAATGCGATCACTCCGGGATACATCCTGGACAACTCGCAAGGGAGCATGCGATTACTACCCATTTGTATCTCTTTATATGGGTTGAAGTGTTCTCTTTTGTTTGAGCATGTCCTATGAAGAGACTAATTGTACCCAGTTTGTACCCGAACGGGTAGCAAAAGCGCACAATTGTACCCGTTTTGTACCCGAACAGGTAGCAAATGCGACACATCCATTTGTGCGACTAATTGTACCCGTTTGATACCCTTTCGGGTACAATTCGTCTACAATTAGTATACATATGTACCCGTTCGGGTACAATTGGGAACAATTGTAGACTAATTGTACCCGAAAGAGAGCGCTCCCGGACAAATCTTTTTAGAGACTCGTCGCACACTTTTTTACAGGGTTTGGACAGCCCTGATTTACATACATACATAGTACATATATGTATGTAAGGCGAAGAAACAAGGAGCATTTTCTCCTTGTAAGAAATACATACATATTTACAGTGGCGAGCAAATAAAAAACAGCGCAAAGATTAAAAAGCGAAGTTTTTACGCGCCAAATGATTTTCTGTTTCTTTGTTAATTTTAAAAAAATATTCCTAGTCATAAAAGTGTTCAAAAAGGTCGTCTTACGCTTTCCACAAAATGTTTGTTCAATTAAACTGAAAATCGTAAATTAAAAAACAAACGCCAGCTCGGCCCAAGGAACTACACGTGGGGTGAGCGCCCAAAACCTCTCATGGCATCAAGCGAGCGTTATTTTTTTTTTTTAAATTATTTCAGTTTCCATCATGTTTAAACATGCATACATTTGTATGTTTGTATGCTTGTAAATATGTACATATGTTTGTGCCTCTTTATGTTATCAGCCATTTGTGTTTGTATGTACATTGTACATAGTACATACATATGTATGTTTAGCACAAATTTTTCATACATATTTACATAGTACATATTTTATGTTATGCGTTTGTGTGTGTGTGTGTGTGTGTGTGTGTGTGTGTGTGTGTGTGTGTGTGTGTGTGTGTGTGTGTGTGTGTATTATGTGCGCTGCAAAATTGTTGCAAGCTTCCATTATTTGTGCACGTACGCTCATTCCACCAACAATAATAACTTATACACTCATTCATTGTACAAATTTCTTTCTTATTGGCTGCTGGTTGTTAGTACATACATATAACAATAACAACAACAGCATCATCAATAACAAGAAGAACAACTCTAAATAGTAATAATAACGGCAACACTTTGTTCACCTCCAACTCAATGCTTTTAGCGCCACAAGCCTAATACAAATACATAAATTATAAAATATGCTTGCTGCTGCTTAAATTTATTCCTTATCTTTGATATACATACATTTTTTCCATTCTTTCTTAATTTTTTCTATTTTTTGATTTTTTTAATTTTTTTAAGTTTTCTTATTATTTTCTTAATTTTTTCTATTTGCTCAATTATTTTTCTTTAATTTTAAAATATTTTAATTTTTTTTTCCGATTTTTAACTTTTTCCAGTTTTTCAATCTCTTTTTTTCATTTTTTGTGTTCTTTCCATTTTTTCATCCTTTTAAGTCTTCTCGTTATTTACTTAATTTTTTCTATTTTCTCAATCATCTTTCTTAATTTTTCTATTTTTTTTTATTTTTTCCTTTTTTATTTTTTTGTAATTCTTTCCAGTTTTTCTATTTTTTGATTTTTTTCTAATATTTTATTTTTTTATTTAATTTTTTTTTTCTCTTTATTTTCTTAATTTTCTTTCAAAATTTTTTTTTATTTTTTTTAAATTTTTTTTTTGTAATTCTTTCCAGTTTTTCCTATTTTTTTATTTTTTCTAATCTCTATTTTTTTTGATTTTGTATTTTTTTTAGTTTTTAATTTTTTCCATTTTCTCAATTATTTTTCATTATTTACATTTTTCAAATTTTTTCTTAATATTATTTCTTTCTTTTATTTCTTAATTTTTTATTAATTTATAATTTTTTTAATTTAAAAAATCGTTAATTCGGTTTTTCTGTAATTTTTATCTTTTTAACTAATTTTTAAATCATCCAAATTTCTTTTTTTAATTTTTTTTTAATTTATTATATTTCTTATTTTTCGACTTATTTTTTTCCAGTTTTCTTATTTTTTCTTGTTTCTATTTTTTCTATTTCTATTTTTCTATTCTTTGTTTTTTTTTTTATTTTAAAATTTTTTTAGTTTTTTTTTTCTATTTTTTGTAAGTTTTCATCTTTTTTATTTTTCTATTTTTAAATTTTCTTTTAATTTAAAAAATTAATGTTGGGCTTTTCTTTAATTTTTTATATTTTTAAATCTTTATTGAAGTTGTCTTCGAAAATTTCCTCCTTTTATAACAAAAAATATTGTTTAATATTCTAAACAAGGAGAACTAATTAAAAACTCTAGAAAAGTAAAAATATATAAAAGTGTGCCACAAAATAACTAAAAAAAAAATATGGTATCGTGAACAGAATGGTAACTAAGTTTTTAGCTTTAAAATAAAATATCAAGTGTTAAAAATTTTTATAAAAAACAGAAATAAAAAACATCACTTTGGCTGTATGGAGAAGAAATTCCAACTGACCTCGCCGTACGTTTCGAACACCTCTCCGGCTGCTGTTATGTTGCTTCGCTTTTGAAGGAAATAAACTAAAATAAACTTTAATGAATATTTGGGTAATTTATGACATTAATTAACTAGTTAAATAACTAATTAAGAAAGCATTTATATAAGTAGAATACATACATATATTAATTTATAAACATACATACATACATAGGTACTTTATTTTTGTGCTTGTTTTTTCCTCATGCCCGTTTCATTTTTATTTCATTGCAGCAACAAAAATTCCTAAAACGACCAGCGGACGATGTGGACAATGGAGCTGACAGCTTCGAACCGCCACATAAACTACCCAATAATAGCAACAGCAGCAACAACAACAACAGCAACAATAACAATAACAACACCAATACCAACAGCCAGAGCAATAATAACACAAACGCAAACAACAACAATTCCAATTCCAATAACAATAACGGCTCCGAAAATCTAACGAAATTCTCCGTTCATATTGTCCAAAAATTGGAGTTCACGACTTCGGCGGCGAACTCGCAGCCGCAACAAATTAGCACCAATGTCACAGTGAAGGCGCTCACGAATACGTCAGTGAAGAGTGAACCCGACGGCGCCGGCGGCACTGGTGGCAGTAGTGGAGGCGTACCAGGCAGCGGTGTCGGTGGTGGTGGTGCAACGAACGATCCGCAAGGTGGGCCAGGTGGCGTCGGCGTCGGAGGCGGCCTAGGTGGTGGTGGTGGTGGTATACCTAATAATGGACGCGGCGGCGCTAATGCGGGCAATGGCATGGCTGGTACACATATGGGCGGTGGTGGCGTTGGCGCCGGTGGTGTTGGCAGCAACCTGATGGGCGGCGGGCATAATAACCCGAACACAACGCAGCAGCAGCAACAGCAAAAGTTGGGCGTTGGCGGTCTGGGCCTCGGCGGTCCGGGTGGACTCGGCAGCCTGGCGAATTTGGTAGAGTGCAAACGTGAACCGGATCAGGACTTTCCCGATTTGGGTGGGCTGGAGAAGGATGGCGGTCCGAATGGCAACTTCCCAGGCTTTCCCGATCTTATGGGCGATGACATTATCAACGATCTGCAAGATTTCAATCCCGACTTGTTTAGTTTCGACGAGAAACCGCTGTTGGATATTAAAACTGAGGACGGCATTAAGGTGGAGCCGCCAAATGCGCAAGACCTCATTAACAGTCTAAATGTGAAATCGGAGAATCCCATGGCAGATTTTAATGCTGCGTTTGGTGGCGGCCATGGCGGCGGTCACGGCGGTGGTATCGGTGGTGTGGGTATTGGTGGCGGCCTAAACCTCGGCGGACCGAATAACCATGGACCAAATGGTGGTGGTAATAATGGCGGCGGCGGCGGTATGGGCGGCCCCATGGGCGGCGGACCACCGCACGCCGATCCTCAGACCATGAACAAAATGCGGCAATTCCTTAACGGCCCCGACAGCGGACCGATGAACTCGCTGGCCGCACAGACGCTCAAACAAATGGCGGAGCAGCATCAGCATAAGAATGCAATGGGCGGCATGGGTGGGTTCCCGCGACCGCCGATGCACCACCAGCAGTCACAGCAGGGCCAATTGATGGGCGGCGGCGGCGGTGGTGTTGGTCCGAATGGACGTTACAATGAGTATGTTGGCTTTGGCAATGATTTTGGCATGGGACCGAATGGTGGTGGTGGCCCGCAGCAGCAACACCAACACCAACAACAACAACACATACCGCCACAATTTCAACAAAAGGGTCCTGGCCAAGGTGGCCACATGGGCGGTGGTGGCCCTGGTGGTGGTCCCGGTGCGGGTATTGGCATGCAGCAATCGTTCCTCGATATAAAACAAGAACTCTTCTATTCCTCACAAAACGATTTCGATCTCAAGCGCCTCCAGCAGCAGGCGCAAATGCACCAGCATCAACAGCAACAACAACAACACCCGCAACAACAACAGTCACACCCGCAGCAGCAGCAGCAACAGCAGCCGCCGCACCACGGACCGCAACACTCGCATGGACCGAATGGTCCGAAAATGGGACCCGGCAGTGGACCTGGCGGTTTCCCCAAACCCGGCCAACCGCAAGCCCAACAAGCACATCCATCAAATCCACAACAACAACAATACTCGCCTTACAACTCGCCGATGGGTTCGGCTGGCAATCAAAGTCCTGCTGGACAGCCGCCGCCATTCATGCAAGTGCCCAATCGACAAACAGGCGGGCCCGGGCCAGGTAATGTTGGTGGTATGGGCGTTGGGCCCGGCATGGGTGCAGTCGGCGTCGGTGTCGGCGGCCCACCAAATCTGACGTCACAACAACAAATGTCACAACAACAGCATGCGAACGCACAGCAACAACGCGGCGGACCACAAAGTGGACCAATGCCAAATATGAACAACAACAATGGCGGCGGCGGTGGCGGCATGGGCAATTGCGGTCCGAATGTTGGTGGTGGTGGCGGTAGCGCTGCGGGACAACAAACGACTAACAACCAAAACGGACCAGGCGCTGGCATTAATGTTGGCGGTGCAGGTGGTGGCGGCGGTGGCAGCGGCAACGGCGGTCCCGGCCCACAATCCGGACCGAATATGCACCAGCAGCAGCAACAGTCGACAACAACAACATTGCAAATGAAACAAACGCAACAGCTGCACATTAGCCAACAGGGTGGCGCACACGGCATACAGGTGAGTTCAGTGGCTAAAGCCAACAACAAATATACATGTAAATATATATATATATATATACATATTTAAACGTTTATGTGAGGTGAAGGATGCCGTCATCGTATAATGTATTTTTGGAAGACATTTCCCAAAAAATGGGCTGTTTTTTAGAGCCACCCTAGTAGTCACCGAAGTACATTTATATTTATAACTTCGGTATCTACAGTGGGATCTTATAGTTTAATCACGCACAGTGAAATTTGCGAAAAAAAAATTTCTTTAGAACCACCCTATTAGTCGCCAAAATGCCCAGAACTCAGTTGCTACCAAACTAATGCACCTTTTTAGTGCCAGCATATTAAAGACCGTTAAAAATCATTAATTTTTTTGCGAAAGAAGTATTTGATTAATCCAATAGATGGAAAACCAGAAGGGAAAATTATAAAAAATGTGTTTTCTATCACCTCGAAGTCACCGCCTTTGAGTACGTCTTACGCAAGTATCTACAATTTTTTCATCTCATGTCTTAAATATTCCATCACCAATTTTGCCAATGAAACCTTAGCATTCATTCCTTTCTGTCCTTTTTTTGTTCCTTATTTCCTTCCTGCCTTTTCGCATTCAATCTAGTTAATTGGACAATGCAATATATATAAATTTTCGTTATTTGTGACAGTTTTGTGATTTAAATCGGTAGCATTTCACCGTTAGTACATCGTAATATCGCAATATGCGTTGTTTCCGTAATAAGTTGGTAACATACAGACAGTCAGCCTGGCTCATATAACCATTGGCAGCCAGCGAATGAGTGCCTGCGATTCCCAAAGGGACGATGTATTCATACAATAACTTTATTTCTCATTCAAAGTAGGTACTCGTATCCGTATTTTGGAGTACGATTGCAAGTGTCAGTGTGTGTTCTTTCCTCCGTCTCCGTCTCCGATTACACACACACGCGCACAACCCTTCGTAGCTGTTTCGCTTTGGCATCGCGTTTGTCTCTGCAGCATTTCGTTAATGAGTCGCTTCTACTCCAATTTCACATGCCACAAGCGAATCTCTGGTTCGCTTTGAAAATTTTCTCGCATAACAGCAAATTTCTCTTGTACAAAAAAACATACATAAAGTATTTTTTTGAAAGCGTGTTCTGCTGAGAGCGAGTAGCACTAGTTTCCAGTTTCTATTAATCTTTTAACATCCCAGAAAATATCTTTGGCGTTTTTTATATTTCTAAGCCCTATAATTTGCATTTTTTTTGCGTAAAGTTGAAAAGAAAAATCGCAGCGTTTACAGGCTTGCTTTTGTGGTGACAATACGTGGCACAATTTGATAGTAATAATGTATCGGGCGCTCGCTCTCATTTCAGCTCTGAAAATGGCATGCAATTTGCGAAAGTGTATCTGTGCGTAGACTTTTGTCGCTAAGTGTAAATGTTTGTCACACATTTTTTTTGTGTTGTTTTTACGCTCATCTTTCAATATTTTTCTCTCTCTCTCTCAGTATGTCTCCTTCACTAACTCCCTTTCTCATTCTTCTTTTCGGTGGCGTTTTGCGTTAACAGTAGCTTTACTGTTATGCGATTTACTTCCCAACATTTAACGCTCTCTTAACTTAACAGCCTTTTTTCGCTTTTCCTTTTCTTCGTTTTTGTTGGCAAGTCAGTGCTTTTTATGTTTTGTTCGTTTCATTAGGAGCACTGCACTCTTGCTAGCCATTATTTAGTGTGTACCTACCCAGCAAAAAAACTACGCCTTAGTTAAGAATTATTACAGTAGATTTAAAGGCTTCCGAAATAAGGCCTGCAAATTATAAATAATTAAAGTTGTATGACGTAAGGCTTAAAATAAGGCTGACTTTCCTGTGTTGGTGTCATCAGGTCATAAGGAATACTCTCTCTCTCTCTGAGAGCATACCTTATTTATAAGGATTAAACGCCAGGAATATAAGGCCTATTCTAGGCCTGATATTGAAGCCTTACGTGGTGTATGAATATCTTATAAATGTTATAATAAGGTGTTTTTTGTTTATCTGCATAAAAATATATATATTCTGCTAGGGTTGACACGTTATTATTCATGAATTTATATGTGTACATGTACATACATATATGTATATGTATGTATATCGAAATGAGATAAGCGTGCGCACATAACCAAACACTTCATTGCATGTCAGTAGAAATTTTAAACTGAAACAAAAATCTACAATACGCAAATTTTTTCGTTCGCCACACATTGTACTCTCTTTGCTCATAAAAACTCAATTCGCTTGGAGCAGAGCAGAGAGAATGAGTGCAGAAAGCAGCGCTGCCAGCTTAGGCTTACGAGTTTGTTTGTTGGGTACATGTAGAAGGTTAGTTGTGTGCATGTATATATGTGCGTGTTCATTAAAATAAAATATCATCGCAATATAATACATCTGTCCGGAAAATGAACGGGGGCGAAAAATTCGCACGCTACTCTTGGCAATTTGGACCGTGGATAGTGGATTGTTGTTATGCGTATTCGGGTATGTACATATATACATATGTATGTGCATATGTACATGCGATTTGTTAACAAAAGCTTTACCTACATAAAAACGACTATTAAATAATTTTCTAAATAAATTAATTTTTTTATACTAAAATAATATATACTTACATATGTATGTACATAAAAAAAACTAATTCTTATAAGAGTGCAAATTTCATTATCCTTTGGCTGCCCAGCTTGAGCTTGTAAGTGCTTCTAAGAAGCTCATGTTTTAGAAATTGAACGCTGAGACTTGCTTGGCTTTGTCCGCTACGATTTAAGCAAAAAGAATCTAAATCGATTATCGTTTAATTATTTAGTTATTTTTTAATATGTACCTATGTTTATATGTACATATGCATACAAAGTGTTTATGTATGTATTTAGTTCATATCAAATATACAAAAGGCACTTTTGCACACATAAAACACCAGCGCGGGGATGGCTTTACACACACAAGCACACAAATACATACCTCATACACAATTACACATTACATACATATTTACATATTTATTGGGTCGAGCTTCCATAGTACATACTACTTCGAAACAAATTCCACTGCGTGTGATTTGTTATTTAGTTACTCATACGCCCTGCACTGCCACCATCATCAGATTTCATAGAGATTTCACAGAGTCATTTGGAGGGTCTTTGTTCCTTCGCTCATTCGTTTGTTTTGCGAAAAGGTTTTTTTTGCCTTTGATTTTACATACCAGCGCACACACATGCATACATTCATACTTAGGCACAAGCAAAAACTTAATAGAAAAGTGGGAACTACAACAAAAAAAAGCAAAGCAGGGACGAATATTGCAAGAGGGCTAAGAAAGTTTTTAAGTAAAATGCCATGTTACTTACTTATATGTATATATATATGTATAAAAGGGTTGTATTAAAACTTTTCTTACATATATACACATATAAGTATGTAGATATGGATGTATGTATACATATTACATATGTATATGTATAAGTATTTTATATAAAAAAAATACGAGCCTGGCGATAAACGCATTAATGTTCCTTGAGAGCCAAACTGCCTTAAAGGTAAATAAATTACACAGTGCAACAAGATTCTACGCAACTGATGAAACCAAAAGAAAAGGAAACTTTATCCCTATCATAACAAAACTTCATGCTGAATTTTTGGCTTATAGTTCTGGTTTTATTTTTATTTGTATTTAAAGTGAGTAACCCTGTGCATGGGAAACGTGAGCAAAGCTTGATAAAATGAAAGAATTGCTTACGGAATATATGTTAAATTACTGTTTTTCGGTCAAGGAATTAATTTTTGATATTTATTTTTACGTAAAACGGCGCTGTGATGCAATGCTATTTACATTTTAAGCATTAGAAAAACAATGTTGCTAAGACATCACAATGCTGCTGGCAACATGTTGCGCAGTGTTTTTACTGCTCAATTTTGGAGGCACTATAGTGGGTTTTTGGTTTTGATTGCGTAAACAAATAACACAAAAAAAATATCTATATATATAAAAATGGTGTAAAAAATGTTACTAACCTCATCAGATGAGAACGGCTGGGCCGATTTCTGTAAAATTTTTTGCCGGTTGTTCGTATTCTCGAGGAGATGGTTCGTACGGAAGAAAATTTTGGAAAATCTCTCCGGAAAAGTCCGAAAATTGGAAAAATCGGTGTGTATGTGTGTATGTGTGCATCTGTGGATGTGTGTCCTTTATAAACTCCCAAAGTAACCATCCGTTCTTTATGAAATATTCACAGTAGATTCATGTGGTGTTAGTGCACATAGCAGGGTATATAGAATTTCGAAAAAAAGGAAGCTTCTCGGAATACAGGCCTAAATGAAGACCCAGGTCGATCCAGCAAGTCTTCGACCAATATTGGTATCAAATGAAAGGTGTTGAACAGGCCTTCAACATAAAGTTATTTTCATTGCGATACCTAGGCCGGGTTCCCAGATATGGGTTAAAACGTGGGACCGAGTGACCCTGGAAAGTTTCTGGGCAATATTGGTAGCAAATGAAAAGCGTTGAGCAGGCTTCCACATACAGCTATTGTCATTGTGATTTCTAAGGCTGTTTCCCAGAGATGGCTAAAGTAGTGGGCCCGGATGGTGATCGACGGTCCCAGTAAGGTAAAGGTAGGTAGCTATAGGGATAGGGGTAGGGATAGGGATAGGGATAGGGATAGGGATAGGGATGGGGATAGGGATAGGGATAGGGATGGGGATAGGGATAGGGATAGGGATAGGGATAGAGATAGAGATAGAGATAGAGATAGAGATAGAGATAGAGATAGAGATAGAGATAGAGATAGAGATAGGGATAGGGATAGGGATAGGGATAGGGATAGGGAAAGGGAAAGGGTAGGGATAGAGATAGAGATAGGGATAGGGATAAGGATAACGATAAGGATAAGGATAAGGATAAGGATAAGGATAAGGATAGGGATAGGGATAGGGATAGGGATAGGGATAGGGATAGTTATAGGGATAGGGATAGGGATAAAGATTGAGATTGAGATTGAGATTAAGATTAAGATTGAGACCGAAATAGAGATAGGGATTGAGATAGAGATAGGGATCGGGGGAAGTAGGTTTGTCGCGGCGAATATAACTATAACTTTTATTCAGAGAATAGACAATTTTTTGTTATCATTATGTAGTCATTAAGATGGACTCTAAGATAATGGTTAGCAATACGGTAATCAAAGACTTTTCTTTAGGCTTCATGGGAATAAATTTTAGCAGAACAACGTCTGCCGGGTCAGCTAGTTACATAATAAGTATTGTTGCTTTTGCTGCTCTTACTCTTGTTAACATAGGCATAAGCACAGGCAAATAAGAATGAAAACAGACCTATAGGCCAAAAATGCATTACGGGCCTTTGTTACTAGAGTGGCAAGCTTTTCTTTTCTTTTGGTTTCAACAATTACGGAGAGATGAACCCTCATTTTGAAGCACAGTGTTGTCACAGTGCTTGCGCAATTTGAACAGCTTCTGGATTTCCAACTAAAATCAAAAGTCTTTTATTTCGGATTCTACTGAGTTAATGGAAATACCACTTACCTCTCTCGCAACGTATTAATGCTTTAATAAGCTGATACTAAAAGGTAAATCGTAAATCTAGGTTGTAGCAGCCGAGATCTGGGTTGTAAGTATACAAACGGTACACTTAGGGTTAATGAGCTCCCATGAAAAAAATTAACTTTTCGAGACTAAAACTTTCATATGTACATACATATATCAAATTTTAAGATTCGGAAGCCGACGATATGAAAAAAAAAACGTTACTATTTGAGAAAAAAGTTTTTTTTTTCGAAAATGTCTTCAAAAAATACATTATATGAGGGGGATTCGGACGTTTGTTAAAGCCAGTTAATCTTGCATAGATTTCGCACAGAATTATTATCAGCTTCATAAATTTTAAACATAAATTCATTAAACAAAAACATTTTTAAATATACATACATACATTTATTGGGATTTGAAATGTGTGTATTAAAAAAAAAAACCCGCGTGTAGCATAGTACACGTGATAGAAGTTAACTTCTTACATCTTGTTCAATATTTCAAATAATTGTGTTTTCAATTTATATTGGCTCGAAATCAACAAGTAACAAGTTTCATATACATATCATATGAGAAGCGAATTTGAAAATACATGCCTGAAAAAATGCGATTAATCCGGGACGTGTCCGGGATCAATCTTGCTTACTTACTTACTTAATTGACACGTAACCGTCTAGACGATTTTGGCCGAATCCAACATAGCGCGCCAGCTATTTCTGTTTCGTGCCGCGTGGCGCCATTTGGGAATACCTAGGGAGCTAGCATCACTGTCCACCTGATCTTCCCAACGCAGTGGAGGTCTCCCCTTTCTTCTGCGTTCAGCGGGTTTCGACAGAAATACTTTCTTGGCCGGAGCATCTTCGTCCATTCTCACGACATGACCTGCCCAGCGGAGCCGCTGAATCTTTATTCGCTGAACAATATCGATGTCTGCGTACAGCTCGTACAGCTCATTGTTAAATCTCCGTCGATACTCGCCCTCGGCAACGCGCAAAGGTCCATAAATCCTCCGAAGAACTTTCCTCTCGAATACTCCAAGCGCCATCTCATCTGCTTTTGATATAGTCCATGCTTCTGCGCCGTACATGAGGACTGGAACGATGAGTGTCCTGTAGAGTGTGATTTTGGTTCGTCGAGAGAGGACTTTACTTTTCAATTGCCTACTTAGTCCAAAGTAGCATTTATTGGCAAGAGTGATTCTTCGTTGGATTTCAGTGCAGACATCCGGGATCAATCGTAAGGGAGAATGCGACTAATACAATTTTACATCCCTTTATATGGAGCGAATTGATCGCATTTGTTCGATCATGTCCTATGAAGAGACTAATTGTTCAACTTGTATACCCGAACGGGTACAAATGTAGATCAATCTCTTTTATCTCGAACGGGTACAAATGTAGATTAATCGCTTTCATCCAAAGTTGTAAGCCAAGGCTATTTTTTATGAAAATGTCTAGAAATTATAAATTGTTATATATATTAGAAGAGTTTATAATCGAATAATCTTGTAGTGAAATCTTTTAAAAAAAATTAAGTATTTTCTCCAAATATTTATTGTTTTGAGAATGCATTATGCGAGTGTAAAAGCTATGTGAGGAATTTTTCAAAGTTGCTAGCCAAGGCTATTTTTTATAACAATCTTTAAAAATTATAAATGTTCATGCCTGTTTAAATAAAGATTATACAATAAGTTTTACTTTTGTAAAAGAATCTATTCAATAAATTAAAATTTTTTAAATAGTCATTTTCAGTGTATAATCGTAATTGATTTTTCAATGGATATTTTTGGTAAAATTTTGTCAAAATTATTATTCATCATTGTTATTAAAAGAAAGCATGTTCAATTAGTTTTACCTATTGCTTTTTCAATACATACCTACATTGAATATTTTTGTAAAATTTCTACATATAATCAATCTAGATTTATACCCGTTCGGGAACAATTGGTCCACAATTAGTCTACATTTATACACGTTCGGGAACAATCGGGGACTAATTGTGGACCGATTGTTCCCGAAAGAAATCAATCCGGGACAAATCTATGTATATCGGGAATAATCGCACATTTTTTTGCAGGGATATTGCAATGAAAACTATCGCATATACATACATGTGGTTGTGTGTTTTTGTTTGTACAAATTCTATTTATAGAAAAGGCAATGCTTGTTCTTGTTATTAGATTTTGTTTATCGGCAAGCTCATCCGATTGGTTTTTATATTGGTTGTTTGGTAGTTTTTATTTTAATAATTAACTAGTATCTATGTAACCCCCGATATTCGGGTGGCACTTTTATTTAATAAAAAATTATAAAGAAAATTATTTAATAGAAAAAAAAGGAACAAAAAAATTGGCTCGACCTGGACTTGAACCACCTTCACTTAAATTGGAAGCCAAGCATCTTACAGCTGAGCTACTGCGCTAGTTACGCGTGTTGTGTCAAACGGTGTACTTTAATTTCTGCTTGTGTTATTAACATTCTCACCACGGTTATTTCACCACAGCGCTGTTATGTACTTACACGTATATGTACATACGTGGGTGAGTTGTACTTGTTAGTTCAATTTAAGTGCAGCATTTGACATATTCAACGCAAGTGGTGTGGTGGCGCAGAGGTTTTGTGTCTGGTCTGGAAGCGAGGGGTTTTGAGTTCGAAACACCACGCGATATCAAGGTTGATTTTTTAAAAAATTAAAAATCAACTAAAATGGCTGCTATTTCCGGGGGCAACTTCCGTTGCATCAAATTTCAAATTTCACTCTCCATAAAAACTCTGTATCGCCGCCTAAGAAGTTAACTTCAAAAATTTAATTTGAAAATGTACATAAAAGCAACTAAAAATCCATGTAAAATAGATTTGGGTCAAGCTATTGACGGCAGACGGAAGAGACGGCAGCGGGGTAGCAAGCGATTCAACCACAACTAAGCATCAAATGGCGAGCGCCTAAAAGCCTGCTACAATTTTCCGCTTGCCGCCAACTGATTACGACTTTTTCTCTATTTTCTCTATTTTTTTCTTTTTCTTTTTCATTTTGTCCGGCTACAAACGCAGCAGCAGGCATTTTTTCCACCGTTGCTTTTTTATTGCTTCTCATCCACCACTAGATATCTATCTATTATATCTATTTTTTATGATTTTCATTTGCTGCTGCTGCTTTCCATCTCATTTTATGTAAATTTTTGCGCAGCATTGCATTTGGTTTTCGTGCTTTTTTGCTTTTTTACCTCATCCTCAGCTTGTTGAATGACAAAATAAATAATTTCTAAAATTTCTGAAAAAAAAAAACAAATAAGAATAATGACATACAGTCTCGACATGATAACGGTATTTTCGTGTTGTTGTTATCATAAATAATGCATAGTTAGTTATACGCGTACAAAATGGATACATACATATGTATGTACATACAAACGCAGGCAAGCAGCACCACACACAAAAACAATTGGCATATGTATGAGAACAGAAAAATATTCAAAAAACAACAAAAAAAGGGTGAACGCCACCATTAAAACTACTACAACAACAACAACATCAACTACTACAACTACCATTCGTTTGAGGCCCCACTCGCCACGCATCGCACAGCCGATGCGGAAACGGAAGTTGCCGAAGGAAATTTTACAGCGCGCAACACGAGTATTCCCGAGTGCATTTAGCGAATATGTAGCCGAATGAAAACTACAAGCTTACATACATATATACATAAATACATACACATGTATGTATATCAGTATGTGTGTGTTCGTTTTGCTCTCCACATACATACATACATACATACCACTTCCATGCTATTTTTTGCTTCTGTTCTGCGTTAGAGCAATAACTACAACAACAACGTTGGATGATGTAACGGTAATCTCACAAAAGCGTAATCAATTCCCAATTTTTCCTTCAAGAAACAAAAAATATTATAATTATGTTCCTCTTCCTTTTCCTTACTCTTGTTGCTTTTACGTCAAAAAATTTACCAGCAATTTGGTACGCAGTTTTGCACTAGAAATTATGTACTAGTTACTAAGCTATACATATATACTACATATGTATGTATGTATGCATATGTTAGCAGCATTTTCTTCTCTTCATTGTTGTTGTTGTTATTGTTATTTGCCCTCACATGTCACTTGTGCGGTTAATTCGCTAGAAGAATGAATATTATCGCTTACTGGAATTCCATTGCATGTTCCTTCTACTCTTGTGCATGTTTGGGTGTGTGTGTGGCGGGCACAAATGTCTATTTCAGGCAGTTGGCGTGAAAGTCAAAAGAAGAGGTCGAAACGGTTCATTTCAGTGTTGAAATATTGTTTCACACATGTATACATACATATATGTTTATACTAGTATACCAACATAAATTTCTAAGTATTTCAATATTCTGCTTATAATCTATTACGTACATACATACAATCGGATAATGCCTTGAGGTGATTCGGCGAAGTTTAGTCGACTCTAACTTAACTCTGACAGTTCCTAAAAGCATACATATCACCCTGGTGACAGTTAACATAAATAAATGCTACATACAAACATATACAGTTAGAATTTTATTAATATTAAATAAGCTTTAATGCATAGAAATGCGAAATGTTTAAGCTTGTCCAATAGTAAATTAGATAAAAAAAAACATATTTTGTCGGAAAACATACAAAAAATTGATGAATAAACAAAATGAATTCGAGCCCCAAAAAACCGCTATAACAATAAGTAGACAAGGAAATAAAATGCACTCTAAATTTTGGTGCTGAATGACTCTTTTACTTGTCATCTACTCTAAAATCTAATTTTCCAATTAATTAGTAAGCTGAAAGCACTTTTCACTAATTCAGTTCAAGTTTTATCGAGTTGTATCGTTGCTGGCTTGACGAAAATTCAAGATTCTGTCTTAGAAGTTTTCCTGAATACACTTTGCACTAATTCAGCATAGCTGAATCGTTGCAGACTCGACTAAAAATCAATTGTTCCTCTTAAAAAGTCTGCTGAATACATGTTGCGCTTATTTAGCCACAGCTAAATTATTTAATGTCTTTTTTTGTCTCACAAGTTTTGCTGAATACACTCTCTATTAATTCAGCCGTAGTTTTATGCAGCCTACCTATTCGTTGCAGAATTAACTAAAAATCTAATTTTCTTCTTAAAAATATTTGCTGAATACACTTTATATAAATTCAGCTTCATTTTTACTCAACTAACTCTGACTTGCTGTTCATTGTGCCAAAATTCGTTTTTTTTGTTTGTTTTATTTTTATCTATTTAATATACGTATGTACATATGTACTTTCAAATTGCATTACGGCTTTCTTTCTATAAAAATTACATATGTATGTACATATGTACATATACATATAAACGTCTCGTAGAAAACATAAATCTTCTCCAAAATCGACTCGAATTCGCTTTGTTTGATTGAGCGAAAAACATTTTTTTTTAAAGTGGCTTGTTATTTTCTGTTTTTTTTTTTCTTGAAAAGCTCTTACATTTGATACAGTTTTACAATTCATTCGCATGTGCATACATATGTATGTATGTATGTATGTACAAACGTATGTTTGTTTGTGCTTTCGTGCAATTTCGTTGTCCGTTTTATCATCAAATGAACTTTGTGGCTTTAATCTTCTTTTATTGCTGCCACTTTTCGGTTAATGGCGAAATTTTTCATTTTCATTTTGACTATTTTTTTAAAGAAAAAAGGTTAAGCTTGCTTTTAGTTTAATGTGTAGCAACATTTACAATATATGTACATATGATGTGTGTGCAAATTATTTAATTATATGCTATTTAATGATTTCACAAATTTAATTTTGCAAAAAAAGTATGTACATACATAATTACCACCCAACATCTGAGCCTTTCATTAGCTCGCATTCGTTCACTCAAAGTTGGTAATTATGCAAAAATCTATAGGTTTGCTTTACGTTTATTTTATCATGTATTTATGTTCATATACAGTGTTTTTCATAACCCGCTCTACTTAAAAATAAAATAATAACTTTGCATTCTCCTACATAGTTTGACATTTTTTTATTTCTAAAACTGCTCAATAAATTTATTTTCACTAGAGAATACATTATTTTATTTCTATTATCGGTTATCTGCTCCGCTACAGCGTGTCCTGGGTATAAGGGCGCAGTTTCATTTTTACATACCTATGTACATATGTATGTATGTACATATTTGGTCTCAGCTTGTTTTCACGCATATGTACATATTTCGTACATACATATGTATGTATGTATGTATGTACAGAATATAAAGATTTCCGCTCCCTATCTGCACACATTCAGAAATTTAGTGTCTGCATCATTTTGTTATAAAATTGCAAATTCATGAAAATATCACGCACGTTCCATTTCCAACGACGCTTTGATGTTTTGCCACTTCCTTGGCTTGGTCTTGGTACACCATCCAGTCCAGAGTTGCTGCCGCGTTTTTTTTCAGCTTAAGGCTTCACTATTTGGAAGCGTATGTCACTTATATAAAATAAATACATGCATATGTACATATATACACTATGTACTATATTTAAAAAAAAAACAACAACAATGACAATCTGATTCACTCATACTGTGTGTGTTGGTTGGTTTAATATTTGTATAGGTTTGTAGTGTTTTAGTTGTTGTTGTTGCTGCTGCTGCTCCGCGGCGAAATACTTAACCTGATCACGTAGCATATTTGCAGGATGACTAGCCAACAGCCAACAGCCAACGACCAAACGCCCCCTTTCCTTGTACATAAGCTGATTCCGTTTCATCTCTTGCTGTTCTTTCTACGCGCTTCGTATTCCAGCTTAACGCATTCGATATTTCCTCACACTAAACTGACTGACTTTGTAGATGCCGTTAGCATAGTCATTTATCTATGGCGGGAACGAATATCTACTAGATATTAGCAAAGTTGCTAAAGCACACATATCTACATATTTATATACATATGTATATACATACATACATATATTTACTGTATACGTTTGCCTTATGCAAAAAAACTCTGCTCCTCCATATGCCATCCAGCCAATTAGAATGCGAAGAGTTACTCTAAATTGGAATTGAGATTTTTTTTTCTGTGCTGAGAATTTAAAATTTGTTTATAAAAGAAATAAATTCTTAAAAACAAGCAAACAAAGGGAAAGAGAAGAGTAATAAATTCAACTGTTTGTTCATATTAGTTTTAAGGAATTTTGTTTGATTTTTGTATTTACAAATTAAAATCGATATTTTTTTTCCAAAAACTTGGTTGTACAGCAAAAAAAAACCACAAAAGGCATTTTATATATGTATGAAATTAAAGCGCTGCAATCTGCTGCTTTATTTTTTCTGCTTGCTTCTCTGCACGCAAAACCCAAAAACTATGCGTGCGACAAACACACACATATATGTATGTATATGTAAGTGACGTATTATTTATTTATTTATTTATTTATTACGACTCTTCGAGTCTAATTCAACACTTTACATTACTTAAATATATTATTACATCAATTACCAATATATACATACATACAATGATTCGCATTTAATATTGTTTGGGATGGAATTTACATTTGGAATTGAGTATGTAATTGAAATTGAAACGTGTAACACCAGTCCACTCAGTTTCAAACATCTATCTAATATTCATACCTTTCGTGTAATTAATTAACCTTGATTTAAATAAATGATTATCACAATTTTTGATATTTTCAGGTAATTCATTGAAGCATTTTAACCCTTTATAAAAGAGACTATTTTTTTCTGATTCAGTTTTATAATTAGGCAAATTGAAATCGTTTCTCTGTCTAGTATTCAAGGAATGTGTGCAAAGTTTAAATTATCCATTAATTTCAAATAAAATACCAAAGCCAAGCAGGAATGAGAATCTTACTTGAATTATGTTAAACATTTATTGCTTGCCATTGTTATTTTCTAGTTTTATTTTTTTTTACTCTACTATGCATAAAATCCTTAAAGCAAATGTCAGCATATTTATAAAATCAGCATTAAAGCAAAAGTCAAAGAAATTGTAATATTTTGCAGGAGAAAGGAGGAAATTTCATGGCACTTTTTTCTTTTGTACACAATGTTACGTATACGCCGTGTTGGTATACATAAATGTTACTATTTCGGTGTAGATACATATGTACATATGTAGTAGTGCTGGAAAACCATCGATAGTGGCCCCATCGATTGACCATCGATAGGTTTAAAGGCAACCATCGATAGTATCGATGGTTTAATATATGTACGTAATTGGCCCGTTAAAGGGAAATGTGGTACTCAAATATTTAATGCACATACAAATACATATGTCTGCATGTATGTACTTACGTTCCCATATTTAAAAGAAAAATATAAACTTTTATTAGAAACATTATAAAATTAATTAAAAACCAAAGTTTATGTAAAAAGTTCAATACAAAAAATAAATCAAAGTAAGAATACTACATACACACATTTGTAGGTACATATACAGTTGTCCACAAAATAGGAGAAGAGCCGAAATCAAAACCTAAATTGCTCAATTCTCAATAAAAAAAAGTTTTATTTGCAAGTTTTTTCATAAAATTATTCACTAATCTTTTATTTACATATTCACAGCACACATATTCCAATCAAGTACCTTGAAAATTATAAATCTCAGTTTTTTTTTGATTAATTTTTTTAAAAGACGTTGGAGTTATGTACCAAATAAAATACTATCGATGGTTAAAAAAAACCATCGATAATCGCTATGGCATCGGCCCCATCGATAGTATCGATAGTTCAATCCATGGTTTTCCAGCACTAATATGTAGGTATGTAGGTACAAATAAGCTAGTATTTAAAAATGCACACGGAAAGTCCAAAAGTGCACCAATGAACTAACTTAACGAAAAATTAAAAAAAAAAAAAATAGAAAAACTGTCGAGTTTTAACACCAGTCGGAAGTCTAGTTAATATTAAGAGCTAAAACCGCACGTTTACATATGTACATATTTATGTAGGTATGTATATATGTACATACATATATGTATATCCTTGTTCCATTTTAATGAATTCCCTTGCGCAAGTACTCTTTGACCGCAACATACGATTTAGTGCAGTCATTACTCGCTAACAAGCTTAACTACTTACTTAGTTGCTTAATTACTTGAACATGTACATATGTATAAAAGTAGGCATGTATATCTTTGCTTTAATTGAATATTGTCAATCGAATACATAGTTTAAGCAATAAAAAAAAACCCGCGTGTAGCATAGTACACGTGATAGAAGTTAACTTCTTACATCTTGTTCAATATTTCAAATAATTGTGTTTTCAATTTATATTGGCTCGAAATCAACAAGTAACAAGTTTCATATACATATCATATGAGAAGCGAATTTGAAAATACATGCCTGAAAAAATGCGATTAATCCGGGACGTGTCCGGGATCAATCTTGCTTACTTACTTACTTAATTGACACGTAACCGTCTAGACGATTTTGGCCGAATCCAACATAGCGCGCCAGCTATTTCTGTTTCGTGCCGCGTGGCGCCATTTGGGAATACCTAGGGAGCTAGCATCACTGTCCACCTGATCTTCCCAACGCAGTGGAGGTCTCCCCTTTCTTCTGCGTTCAGCGGGTTTCGACAGAAATACTTTCTTGGCCGGAGCATCTTCGTCCATTCTCACGACATGACCTGCCCAGCGGAGCCGCTGAATCTTTATTCGCTGAACAATATCGATGTCTGCGTACAGCTCGTACAGCTCATTGTTAAATCTCCGTCGATACTCGCCCTTGGCAACGCGCAAAGGTCCATAAATCCTCCGAAGAACTTTCCTCTCGAATACTCCAAGCGCCATCTCATCTGCTTTTGATATAGTCCATGCTTCTGCGCCGTACATGAGGACTGGAACGATGAGTGTCCTGTAGAGTGTGATTTTGGTTCGTCGAGAGAGGACTTTACTTTTCAATTGCCTACTTAGTCCAAAGTAGCATTTATTGGCAAGAGTGATTCTTCGTTGGATTTCAGTGCAGACATCCGGGATCAATCGTAAGGGAGAATGCGACCAATACAATTTTACATCCCTTTATATGGAGCGAATTGATCGCATTTGTTCGATCATGTCCTATGAAGAGACTAATTGTTCAACTTGTATACCCGAACGGGTACAAATGTAGATCAATCTCTTTTATCTCGAACGGGTACAAATGTAGATTAATCGCTTTCATCCAAAGTTGTAAGCCAAGGCTATTTTTTATGAAAATGTCTAGAAATTATAAATTGTTATATATATTAGAAGAGTTTATAATCGAATAATCTTGTAGTGAAATCGTTTAAAAAAAATTAAGTATTTTCTCCAAATATTTATTGTTTTGAGAATGCATTATGCGAGTGTAAAAGATATGTGAGGAATTTTTCAAAGTTGCTAGCCCAGTCTATTTTTTATAACAATCTTTAAAAATTATAAATGTTCATGCCTGTTTAAATAAAGATTATACAATAAGTTTTACTTTTGTAAAAGAATCTATTCAATAAATTAAAATTTTTTAAATAGTCATTTTCAGTGTATAATCGTAATTGATTTTTCAATGGATATTTTTGGTAAAATTTTGTCAAAATTATTATTCATCATTGTTATTAAAAGAAAGCATGTTCAATTAGTTTTACCTATTGCTTTTTCAATACATACCTACATTGAATATTTTTGTAAAATTTCTACATATAATCAATCTAGATTTATACCCGTTCGGGAACAATTGGTCCACAATTAGTCTACATTTATACACGTTCGGGAACAATCGGGGACTAATTGTGGACCGATTGTTCCCGAAAGAAATCAATCCGGGACAAATCTATGTATATCGGGAATAATCGCACATTTTTTTGCAGGGATATTGCAATGAAAACTATCGCATATACATACATGTGGTTGTGTGTTTTTGTTTGTACAAATTCTATTTATAGAAAAGGCAATGCTTGTTCTTGTTATTAGATTTTGTTTATCGGCAA
Source organism: Urophora cardui (assembly GCA_960531455.1). Lineage (NCBI taxonomy): Eukaryota > Metazoa > Arthropoda > Insecta > Diptera > Tephritidae > Urophora > Urophora cardui. Next base: position 3,143,850 of record OY482670.1, read on the forward strand.
GCTCATCCGATTGGTTTTTATATTGGTTGTTTGGTAGTTTTTATTTTAATAATTAACTAGTATCTATGTAACCCCCGATATTCGGGTGGCACTTTTATTTAATAAAAAATTATAAAGAAAATTATTTAATAGAAAAAAAAGGAACAAAAAAATTGGCTCGACCTGGACTTGAACCACCTTCACTTAAATTGGAAGCCAAGCATCTTACAGCTGAGCCACTGCGCTAGTTACGCGTGTTGTGTCAAACGGTGTACTTTAATTTCTGCTTGTGTTATTAACATTCTCACCACGGTTATTTCACCACAGCGCTGTTATGTACTTACACGTATATGTACATACGTGGGTGAGTTGTACTTGTTAGTTCAATTTAAGTGCAGCATTTGACATATTCAACGCAAGTGGTGTGGTGGCGCAGGGGTTTTGTGTCTGGTCTGGAAGCGAGGGGTTTTGAGTTCGAAACACCACGCGATATCAAGGTTGATTTTTTTAAAAATTAAAAATCAACTAAAATGGCTGCTATTTCCGGGGGCAACTTCCGTTGCATCAAATTTCAAATTTCACTCTCCATAAAAACTCTGTATCGCCGCCTAAGAAGTTAACTTCAAAAATACTTGAATAGTCAGTCAGATCTATCATACAAATCTATGTATATATCTAATATCGTCGATGGGACCGCGTTAGCATACATATATATGTAAATGCTCTCTTTGCCTTAAATATATTAACTAAAAATAACGTGGCATTATAGAGGCTTAGACAAATTTATTTTTGAAAAAATCCTTCTGAAGCCTTCTGCTTTGGAAGCCTCAAGTTGGTTATAAAGTTAATCAGCACCGAAGTTCCGTTTTTCCATCCAAACATTCGACTGTAATTATTCGCCAAATAATTAAGTAACTAAACACATACATATATACTAGATGCACATACATAAATTATAACGGCAATAATTATAAATTAAATTCGTTCAATCCATACACGGAAACTGAAACTGGCAAGGGAACTGAAAGTGAATGAATGGATGGAGGGGGGGGTGATGATGAAAGCTTGTTGTCATTGTCGTGTCGCTGGGCTAAATCAAAGAGCGGACAGCAGTCGGACGTTTGGGCGTTAGGACTATGAGTGGCTGTTGTTGTTGTTGCATTGCATTTCTGTAAATACATATGTACATATGTATGTATGTATGTTTCTATGTATGTTGAGTTGCACATTACTGTAGTGTGTTAACTTCGACGGTTATGCAAGTAAAGTGCACGATGCTGATGATGTATAAATGATGATACATGTATGTATATGTATATGCTGGTGTGTGCATGCGTTTGCATGTTTCGGGGTGTTTTTGCTTTTTTTTTCCTGCTAATATCTTTTGCAATAGTTTCGCAGTTTATCTCTCGCTTTTGTGGCTGCAAATTGACTAGACTATTGCCGGGTATTGCAAATTCATCCCTCAGTTACTTTTCCCTTTTGCCCTTTGCCACCTTGTAGCACTTCAAAATCGCATGCAAGCATACTTATGTACATTCCTACATACATAAATGTGTAAAAACATGCGTACATGTACAAGAAATCTTCTCATGTGCGTATGGCCAATACATATGTATTTGCTTTATGCTTTTAGTTTGAAAATATATGTACATGTAACTATGGTTACACCAACACCATTTCGCCAGCTAGATTTATTAGCATTTTCAATGGCTTTTAAATGTACTATCTAAAATTTATGACTCATACTAATCGACAACCGCCATTTCGCCACACACATTTACCTTTGTCCGCCAACAGCTCAATGAGTGCGTGTTCCATTGCAGTACTTTGTTACCTTTTGTTGCCGACACAATTTTTACAAGGGCATTAGCTTTTAGTAGATCCACCCACTAATCAATTAGTGAAGGACTGGCCAAAAAATACATTAATTGCCAACAATATATTTTGCTTTGGAAACAGAATTAAGCGTTTGAATGTAGTACGGATCATGGCGAATATCTATTTAACATTTCGAGGATTTTAAGGTCCCTAGGCCCTAAGGGCCTTCATGTTTGTGGTTAATGATCGCCCTTTGCGCGGCCCGGGCGGGGTCTAAGGGCTAATATAGTATTATGTATATGTAGATGTATGATGTCTTTGCGTGCCCTTTCACATCATAAATTAATGATTTTTAACAACAAAACAAAAGACAAAGATGACAAGAGCAAACGAGTTGCAAATACGAGAGCAAATAAATTAAAAAAATACATTTTTATGCAGTTGATTGAAATTGCAAATGGCACGTATTTTAAACATATTGGACATTTACTTATGTATGTATGCAGGGCCGTGCGCAGGAATTAGCCTTGGGGGGGTTTTTAATTTTGGTTTGCATTCGCATACATTTTTCGCTAAGATAAACATATTTGCTGAAACAGATATCCAGACCCATACATCATAAATTTAAATGTTCTCTAACTTTTCTGAAACTGCATACTCTGATGCTTAAAATAATACCCAAGAAATTTTTTTGGTTGTAAAAATTTTTCTGTATTTGATAGAGAATTTGTGATATGGTGGCATATTATTCGCACTTTTATGAATACATGGCTATAATTAAAGTCCGTTTAACATTGTGATTCTTCGAGGTACGGAAAAGAATTCTGTCAAATATAAAGATAATTGATTGAAATTTTGTGGCATGAGTCCCACAATAGGCCGGAAACAAAAAACAGAAAAACTTTTGAAAACGGGCGTGACACCGCCCCTTTTTGGACAAAGGAATCTACGAGATTTCGGAGCCCATAACTCAAAAAATAATTATTATAATTGATATGTTATGACGAATAATAATAATAATAATACAATGGCGATATTATAACTCTGACGAGTTTTATGGCCGAGCTTCTCTCCCAATTCGAGGTGTGCTCCTTTTTGTTTTTCCTACTAATTGGGTGGACCTACAGTTTTATGCCGGCTCCGAACGGCGAATGCATTTTTTGTGAGAAGCTTTTTCATGGCAGAAATACTCTCGGAGGGTATGCCGCCCACTGCCGAGAGGTGACCGCTGCTCTTAAAAAACCCAATAATTGGATTTTTACTAGTTAGAAAAATTTGTTTGGCTCGGACCGTGGTTTGAACCCGAGACCTCTGGCATAGCAGGCGAGCACTCTACCCACTGCACCACAGCGACCACAAACTTTTATTACTTGTGCTAATATACGTTAAAAAATTTAGCGAAATTGGTGTATAACCACGCCTACTTTTTTACAAAAACATTTCTAAAATGGCCTTGTGCAATTTGTGTAACTAAAAGTCATAAAGGAATGAAATTTTGCACAAAGAATAATATTCATATGCTTAGTCGGATAATTGATACTAACTTTGAAAATGGGTGTGGCTACGCCCACCTTAAGCGGTATCCGCATTATATAAAATACACCGTGTTTCCGTCAAACGTAAACAAACAATGAGAACATCCCTTTGCCAAAATAGTTGAATTATCTGGTCTAATTCTGATTCATCAAAACCTAGTTAACCAGGTCCTGAATAGTACTGTTTACAGTACTTGTTAATTGAAACTGCTCACTGTTTTCACAAAATTAAAATTTTTTGTTATCAGCACAATTTTTTGAAAAATTTCAAACGAACATATGCTACACAACTTTGTAATTTCGGAAAGCTCCAAGTCCAATTCAAAGTGCCGAACTTATGTATTGGCCAACCTTATTTTTTGCAACTTTCACCAATTTCTTCTTCCGTAAAATTATTGTACTAATTTTGTCAAAAATTATGAGTCAAGATTGAATGCAAAATTTATAAACTGTGTTTTGAAAATTTTTGCAAAATCATTGCAACTTAGATTTGGTCATGGGGGGGGTTTTAACCCCCAAAACCCCCCCCCCCCCCGTGCGCACGGCCCTGTATGTATGTGTGTGTTACCATGCATGCACGTATGTAACACATTTAATACATATTAACGTTGTGACATTGCCTACGCATTATAATAAAATGTGTCAAAAGCAAGTAAAATGCGTGCGCGTGTGTGTGTTTGTTTGTGTTTGTGAATTCGCTGTTTGCCCAATTGGAGCGCAATGCAAACAATATGGCAACGCTGTAAGTACCCCAAATGCATTCTGCATATGTACATACCGGCGTGGATGTTGAATATTTTAAAATTATTGTAAAATTCACAAATATTGACAAGAGTTGGCGCGAGGGAGATTTGCGCACGGTTATTGGAAATCAAATTTAATTTTAAATTGTAAAGTATTATAAAAGGGTATACTAGTAGGGTTTGAAATTGATAATATGCGAAGTAAATATTTTCAGCCTACTATTTAGAAACACATTAATAAGTACATTAGTATGTATCTAAATAAATATGTGTTCAATATTTTCTTTTAACTCTTACATTCGCAGGTCTCGACCGGTCAACATTTGCACTTGAGTGGCGACATGAAGAGCGGCGTCTCGGTGGCCGCGCAACAGGGTGTGCAATTCTTCAATCAACAGTCACAGCAACAGCAGCCGCAACAGCCTCAACAACAACAACAGCAGCAACAGCCACATGGTCCTGGCGGCGCACAACAAACACATGGCGCACAGCAGCAGCAGCAGCCAACACACGGACAACAACAACCAAATACTCAGAATCCCCAACAACAACAACAACAACAACCGCAGCAGTCACAACAACAACAAAATCCAAATATGAATCACGGCAACGGCGGTAAGTGTAAATCGCGCGGATTTATTACAATAATTAAATAAAAACAACAACACACAAAAAATATGTAGTTATTTCGCTGTTCGCACTCGTAGTTGCATTTCATTAATTTTGTTGTTTTTGTTTATTTGTTTTTTTTTTTTTTTCGTTTCACAGGCCCCACAGATGGCTTTTCCATCTCACAAACGCAATCGATGAATTTCACACAGCAACAACAACAACAACAACAGCAGCAGCATCAACAGAATGCCCAACAACAACAGCAGGCTCAGCAGCAGGCACAACAACAACAACAGGCGCAACAAAACCAACAACAGCAAATGCCGTCCAACATGCGTCAACGCCAAACGCAAGCTCAGGCGCAGGCAGCGGCCGCAGCAGCCGCAGCCGCCGCTTTGGCGCAAGTCACCTCAACAAATGTCGGCTCGCCAGTCGGACCGAATGGACCCAACGGACCGAATGGCAGTGGTGCGAACGGACCAAACAATAACATGCCGAATGGTCCATTGGCTGGAGGGGCAGGCGGTAATATGATGGGCGGCCAACAGCAATTACAGTCAACAGGCGGTGCACAATCTGGCGGCAGCGGCTTGGCCGGTAATATGCATGGTGGGCCTAATGGCCTGCCGCCCGGCATGAATCCCATGGGACCTGGTGGACCGAACGCTGGTGGTCCAGGTGGTCCACAGATGAGCATGGGTGGCGGCCCCAACGGCATGGGTGCAATGTCAGCAATGAGTGGTGGCGTTGGTATCGGTGGGGGCGGCATGGGTGGACCAAATCAAATGATGGGCGGCGGCGGTGGTATGGGCGGCATGATGGCGGGTAATTCCATGTCACATCCGAATGGACCGAATGCCGCAGCCATGATGATGGGGGGCGGTGGCGGTCCCAACGGCGGCCCGCCTATGAACATCAGCCAGGCTAAGTTCTTGCAGCAACAGCAAATGATGCGCGCACAGGCGTTGCAGCAGCAACAACAACAGCACATGAGCGGAGCGCGACCACCGCCACCCGAATACAAGGCGACACAAGCGCAACTGATGCAAGCGCAGATGATGCAACAGACAGTTGGCGGCGGTGGACGCTTTCCGAATGCGGCCGCTCAAGCAGCGGCGATGCGTCGCATGACGCAACAGCCCATCCCACCATCGGGTCCAATGATGCGTCCCCAACACTCGATGTACATGCAACATTCGGGCGCGGGCGGGCCACGCTCGGCTATGGGTCCGTATGGTGGCGGACCGATGGGCCCTCAACAACGTCCGCCAAACGTGCAAGTGACGCCCGATGGCATGCCGATCGGCTCGCAACAGGAGTGGCGCCACCTAATGATGTCGCAGCAGCAACAGATGGCCTTCGGCGGCGGACCGGGCGGTCCAATGAGACAAGGCCCTGGCGGATTTGGCGGAGGTACATTTTTGGAATTTCCGAAGGCATCTTAGAAACTTAGGATTTGCTTAAAACTAATTTTTTCATATTTTTTCAGGCGGTTTCATGTCGAGTGCTGGTGGCGGCAGCAGTGGTGGCGGTGGTATTGGACCCGGCCCAGGCCCTGGCATGCAAATGACACCTGCGCAAATCCAACAACAAATGATGCGACAGCAACAACTGCAACAACAACAACAGCAGCAGCAACAGCTACAGTCCCAACAACAGCAAATGTTGGCGAATGCGGGCGGCGGTGGCGGCGGATCAGGCGCGGGACCCAATAGCCTACAAATGCAACAAATGCTACAACAACATCATCAGCAGCAGCAGCAACAACAAGGCGGTCCTGGTGGTGGCGGCGGCGGCCATGGACCTGGTCCCGGACACGGACCCGGGCACAGCAGCATGATGACCCAAATGCAAATGGCCTCACTACACATGACACAAACACAACAACAAATCACCATGCAACAACAACAATTCGTACAACAAACCACATCAACATCGTCAGCAACACATCAACAACAGCAACAGCACACGCAAATGATGCAAATGACCCAAAGTGTGGTGAGCGGCAGTGCCACAGCGAGCAGCATTGTTAGTGGTGGCTCAGTGGGCGCCTTGGGCGGTCCAGGCGGCCCAGGTGGCATGGGCGGCGGCTCAGTTGCAGGCAACAACAATCTCACCGGCAACAATATGTCTGCAGCTATTGGTGGAGTCAATCAATCGAACAGCGCCACAGGCCCGCCAAATAATGCTGGCAACGCCATTAATCAGACCATCAATTCGGTGGTGGCCAACAATACAAATGATTTATGCCTCGAATTCCTCGACAATTTACCGGTGGACAGTGGCAATTTCTCAACGCAAGACCTCATCAATTCGCTGGATAATGACAATTTCAACTTGCAGGACATTCTGTAAGCGCGAGTGAGACAACAACAGGAGCAGTGCTCTAATATCTAACACAAATATAAACGACGAATGCTTTTGATGCGTGAGCAGCTAGTTGTTAGCGGAAAATTGTTGTTGGCGGCGGGGATTTATGCATGTGCACGCTGCCAGTGGAAAGCGATGCCAACAGCTCAGTATACTCAGCAGAAATCAGGTGAAAGGTCCATTAATAAACGCCTTAACGATGATTTCGGCGATATCCTTTAAATTTAAGTTTAGTTTTTGACAAAAACTTTATTGTATGTACTTTACTAACTGTACTTTAAATTAGCTTTTAAATTGAAATTTTTTTATTATTATGTTTGTGTTTCTTTTAATTAATTGGTATAGTATGTATATATTATTAGGGTGGGTATTATTATAGTAATAATTATTATACGTAATTTAAGGTGAAGTTGACTTGCTGACGGTGCAAGCTAATTGTTTTTTTTTAGATTTTGTATTATTCAAATAAAACATTCCATGGGAAAATAGAAATGTTGAAGCATGAAAATTCAATTCAAAATCATCAAAATGTTTAAGTTGGACCGTTTGAAGTGATCAGCGAAGAAAAAGAAAACATTTCATAAAATAAAAAAAAAATATAATCATAATAATAATAATAATAATAATAATAATAATAAAATAATAATAATAATAATAATAATAATAATAATAATAATAATAATAATAATAATAATAATAATAATAATAATAATAATAATAATAATAATAATAATAATAATAATAATAATAATAATAATAATAATAATAATAATAATAATAATAATAATAATAATAATAATAATAATAATAATAATAAGAATACTAATAATAATAATAATAATAATAATAATAATAATAATAATAATAATAATAATAATAATAATAATAATAATAATAATAATAATAATAATAATAATAATAATAATAATAATATACACTGTATTCCAAAAACAATTGCGTAAAGTGAAGTTGAGAAGAGAAAAGAGGTTCTGTAAGTACTTAAAGCCGGCTGAGTTGGAAAAATATTGAAAACACAAAAACAAAAAAGTTTGCACGCGTACATATGTATGTAGGTGCAAATATAAGTGCGTATTTATGAACATGTATGGATGTACATATTTTTGTACATAATTTACAAATGCAATTAAAAGAAAAATACAAAATGCGTAATGTAAGAAAATGCGTCCTTTACATGCAATAAAATAATATTCATGTCTATACATGCATACACATGTACATATGTACACTGGTGGTTAATGGTTGAGGTATGCAAAAAAATATCTCACGAGTTCAATATTACGTTTAGATTAACTATTTTTTCCATTTTCACTTTGTTTATTACACAATTTTGCTTTGATCGTTTTGAAAAAGAAGAAATATATATGTATATCTAAAACCATTCCACAAAAAATATAGATAAATCATATTTTTTTTTAATTTTGAAAAGAGCTTTTTGGCCGATGAAAAATAAAAGGCTATTTTTCTAATTTTTTTTTTCGTTTAAAAATAAATTAACAGTTTTTACTTGTTTCTGTTTTTTTTTTGCCATCAGTGTACATAATAAAAACAATAGTTACAAAAAAGTGAAATTTAAAAAAATTGGTGATATTTTTTCTATTATTAATTAATAATTTTATTGACAAGAAATTTGCAAGCCGATTTGTTTATTTAAATAAGGGCATCAAATAAAAAGTATAAACTGCATAGATATATAGATATGCACATATGTATGTACATATATACCAGATGCATACATACATATGTATGCCTGAAAATTAAAATTAGCATAGAAAAAAATTAAATTTAAGGCAAAAAAAAAATCTATTGAAATTTTATAATTACATATAATTGTATGTAGTATGTAGTTGTTCTAAAATAAAGTTTTCAAAATATACGCATACATACATGCATCATTAGATATATGTATATGCACATCTAATGCATATACATATGCATACATACATATGTTTATATTTATGTATGTACATATGTGATTTCTTTTACTTTAGCAATTGCATACTTATATTTAAGGCAAACATCAAAAACCCAGCATGAGAAAACCATATACACACATAGTACATGCATGTATTAAACCATATTTGAGTGCAACAAAAAAGGAAAAAAATAATAAACTTTTATACATACATATGTATGTACATATGTACATATGTACATTCTATTTACATGTTGGCATGAATGTGTGCATATGTTAGTACTATGTATGTATATTAAAGTAAATTTACAAATGCAATTACATACTTTTATTATCGCGTCAAAAATATTAGGGATGTTCTAAAGGCAGATTATCCAGCAAAAACAAGGAAAGTACTAAATAAATACATACATACATACTTATATGCAATTAAATTAGAATTACATACATACATATGCAGTAAAACCGTTAGCGTTTAGGCAAACAGCAACTAAGTTGAGAGGTTTACATAAAAAACAAATATTAAAAAAAAATATTAACAGAAAAGTTTCACAAATATTATTGACATATTAATTAATTTTTATTATTATTGTAGGTGCTAAGCTAAACAAAAATTAAAACAACATACAAAAATTAAAAATACAAAAACTATTATAAAGGTGTATACTAAGGGAAAATTGTTATTCTACATAAAATATAAATAGGCATACATACATATACATACATATATACATACATAAGTATACACGTAAAAGAAAAAAATTACATAAAACAAAAACTATGAAATATATTCCCATTAATTGCAAAAATTATTATATACATACATAAAATTAAAAATAAATTAAATGATAAAAGTAACACATAGTTACATTTTATCTTCCACATACACACACACGCACTTGCATACATGTGTATATACTAAATAGAACACAATTCAACTAAAAGTTAGCCATTTTTTTTATTGTTTTCAGTTAAAATATTCTTAAAATTTTGGTTATTTTTAACTTTTCCATATTGAGTGTTCATATGTACATATATTGTGCATAATAGTAAAATAAAGCAAGCAAGCTCCGCCATTGATGCTGCTTTCAGATTTCACATTTGTATGTGCAAACATATATGAAAATGTAATCTCAAGTCTGCCTATGACCTTCCATAACTGTTCTCTTCCATTTCCAGTACTTGCCTTAGTTAACAGGTCTCGATTTTAATGGAAAACAAAATCCAAAAATAAATCCCAAATCTCGTCATTCCCTTCCGAACCGGCGCTCTTGTGTTTGCTTGCACATTCTTCGTGTATAAGAAAGCCAATCTTCCATTCAATTACAATACTTATGTATGTAGGTACATACCTATGTATGTACATACATATATAGTATGTATATCACTTCCTAACTAAATAGAAAATTGAATTAATACGGTTGGTTAGACTGGAGTGACTGACGCAATAGTAAAAATAAAACAGCAACAACAACAACATATTGATTTAACATACATATGTACACATGTGCATACACTTATACTTAAATATAGAAATGTAGTTTTAATTCATGACACATACATATTTACATGAATACATACATATATGCATATTTATTTATGTATCTATGAATGTACATATGTATTTATACAATTCTGCAGATCGACAAAAAAGTAATTAAATATATTAATTAAAAAAGGAAAACGCGAAAAGAACCCTTAAGGGAATATCAACTCATGTAAGCAGTTAATAACAAAACGGAACAAGACAAAAAGAGCATTAAAAAATTATAAACCACAACACCAAGAAAAAAAACAAATAGTTTTTGCTACAAATAGTTGTTGCTTTTTTTATATATTTTTTTTACTTATTTTTGTAAAAAGTGTATACAAAGACGCCCAGCGACTCCGTCGAAAGCGTAATGTACGTATATACATACATACATGCATACATTTGTACTGTATGTAGTATGTGCTTAATGAAAATATAAGCAAAATAAGTTTTTTAATTTATTAAAAAATTTTAGGTTTAGTCGATTGCACTTTTTTTTAATTTCATACACCTACATACATACATATGTATGTACATATGTACAGACGTGCATGCAGTAAGTATGCTTCCACTTTTGTATAAATTATAATCAAACTTTCGAGTTTCTTCCTAAGCTAATATTTAGTCTTTTATTTTAGCCACAGTTAATTAAAAATATATATATATATATATATATAAACAGTTTTGATTACAAATTATGTATGTATGTACATATGTATAAGAATTGCTTGGTTTCGATTTTATCAATTTACAAAAATATAATAACACAATACATACATACTATTAACATCCGTACATACATACATATATACAAATCTATGCATGGTAGTTACAAAAAAAAACATAGCAAGAATAAGCATGTTATTGCAGTAATCATTATTAATATTATATACATACATATACATATATATATATTAAATATATACATAAATATGTATTAAAAAGCAGTAAATGAAATCAAACATAAAAATCTATAGTAAAAATATTACTTTTGTAAATAAATCATAAATCAAATTACTTAAAATTTGTGCTCTTCTTTGTTATAAGGTAAAAGGTATGTACAAACTTGGACATTATCTTTTATATGGGGGAAAACACCAAAGTCCCTTCAGAGAAAAAAAACCAAATGTTAGAGAACATTTATGACCAGAATTTAATGTGCTACAAAACTGCATACTAAGATTTTTTTTAAATCTTAAATAAAAACCTTGAGATGTTGGGACCACTGGCGGTCTAGTTTCTGAAAAGTATATGTATGCCTACTGCGAAAAGCTGCGAGCGAAATGAGAAAGTTTTCAACGTGATTCCTACAGTTATAAAATTAGAATGGTCTGGGAAAAGGCGCTGATAAATTTGAAGCTGTTCCGGATGGAAAAGTTGTTGGCCATTTCTTCATTCTCGCATTGTTCCATAGCGGGATAGCGATTAGGTTTCAAGAACTGGTACCCAAGTTTAAGCCGTGGTTTACATACAAACTAGCCCGCAGTGAATTGTATATAATTGTGATTTGACTATAGGAACCTAAGTACCTACATACATATACCTCCTTTGAATTTCATGGAGCGCTCATTATTGTGGGGAGCAAACCACATATTTATGTGCGGTGTTATAGATGTCGTAGAGTGACAATGGAACCACCTGGTTTTTTTTAATCATGGTGATGCACGGTATATATATTGAGACGGTAATGCCAGTAGGCGGAAATGTCAAATACTGCTTACGTCACAGGACCAATAAAGCCGCGAACAACCAAACAAACAGCTGTGCCAATTGCAAAAGGAAATGACGTATGAGGACCTGAAACTTTTTTCTAAAACCGAAAGAAATATGGCGGCCAGCGAACTGACATGACCGTTATATGGATCATGATGGTGATGCATGAATTAACAAATAACCCATGAATAAACAAATAAGAGATTGTGCACTAAGCGGTACCGCTATGCGTTCATCCAAAATTTGACAGAGTCAGCTGATTTAGTGACGTAGTAACATAAATTCTCTTTCACTCAGTTTCGTTTCCGGTTATCTAAAAACCAAAGATTGTGTGCGATATACATATGTGAAATTTATATTAAAAACTATTTTAAATAAAGAAAAATGCTAACCAAAATCATGATTCAAATAAAGAAGATTGTGCACTCAGCGATATTCAGCAAAATATTCATCCGTGAGCCTATACACACTTGCGACTCTCATGATTCAAATAAAGAAGATTGTGTATTCAGCGGTCCCGCTATGCGTTCATCCAAAATTTGACAGAATCAGCTGATTAAGTGACGTAGTAACATAAATTCTCTTTCACCCAGTTTCGTTTCCGGTTTTCTAATAACTAAAGATTGTGTGCGATAAATGTGAAATTTATATTAAAATACTATTTTAAATAAAGAAAAATGAAGTGCCGTGTATTTATTTGTCTGAACAATAGTTCAATAAAGGTATTTTTTGCCTGTTTGCAAATTTTCTTTCACGTCGATAACGTAGTTGATGACGTACTAACCAAAATGAACCCAGTCCCACGGATGAATATTTTGCTGAATATCGCTGAGTGCACAATCTCCTTTATTTGAATCATGTGCGACTCTTGGGTCTCAATCGATTTAAGGGTTCAATTAGTTATGCAGTAACTTTATTTCCATAATAGTAACAGTATCGGTATTAATTTGGTCGATTATTGGTGCAGTAACAGTAAACAGCTGAACAGTGATCATAGCCCAATAAAGGTGGCCATGCAATGAGTCGCTCTTCTTCTTTTGGTTTTTTAGGTTGCGAAATTATCATATTTTATATTAACGCTAATTGCGTGTTCTCTTTTGATTGCTACGACCATATTATTATTGGGTCATGACAGTCAACAACTGAAACAAACAATCGATCAGCTGGTTGGCGTTACGGCTGAAAACCAAAATTCATTTGGTTGTTACCGATAGCGTTACCGACTAGCGAATCACTAATCAAATACATTAAGGTTGTTCTCTGTGTCTAATCTTTTTGCCGAGATATCATGATATCTTGAGAAATTTGCCACACAGAGAGAGCGCACCTTTAAGAAAATAAAATTCTAACTGACTTCATTGTGAACTATCATGTTAGTCATATTCTTTCCACTCTTTATACGACTGTTGTGGCTTTGCTTGGCTTGCTTCAATTTCGAATTAATTAATTTTTTATCTGAATAAAATAAAATACTTAAAAAAAAAGAACTAGAAGCATAAATTCAAACTCACTTCTCATAGAAGAGAGTATGAGAAATTTGCCGAAGCTCCAAATTTGACAAGACGTGTATTTTGTTGTTGTGCTCGGCAAATTTATCACACTTATGTCATCTCGGCAAATTTGCCAGGCCAAAATCACAGAGAGAGAACAACCTTATTGTTTCCCATAAGATTGGTTGATCAGCTATTTTATAACGATACTGTTACTGCATAACTAATTTGAGCTTAAAGTGCAGACATTAGTGACTTATCTGTAACCTTATAAAACAGCTGATTCAACCAACTTTACGACAAGCTGTGTTACTACACCATTTCCACTTTAAAATGAGAAACCTTCAATTTAAAAGAAGAAACCTTCATTTGAAAATCAGATTAGTCAATTTTAAATGAGAAAGCGTCACTTCGAAATGAGAAACCTTCATTTGAAAATCAGATTAGTCAATTTTAAATGAGAAAGCGTCACTTCGAAATGAGAAAACTTCATTTGAAAATGAGAAATTTTCATTTTAATATGAGAAATCATCAATTGAAAATGAGAAACATGTTTTTATTAAAAGTTAAGTTTATTAAGGTACCAACAGGCATGTTTTCTAAAGCTGCACACTCGTATGAAAAGAGGAGGCATGTTGAAAAGCCCGTGCACAACCCCCCGAGTTATTGTTATTTTGCATTCGTCCACCAAGTTTTCCAGGTATTGTAGTTGTTGTTCTATTAAATGTGGTCCTTCTACAAAAAAATATTATTCAGCTTATACATTTGATGAACTATTCTCAACTTAAAATGATAATTTCTCCTTTTCAAATGAAATTTTCTCATTTTGAAGTGACGCTTTCTCATTTAAAATTGACTAATCTGATATTCAAATGAAGGTTTCTCATTTTGAAGTGCAATATTCACATTTTAAAGTGACTATTCTAATTTTCAAATGAAAGTTTCTCATTTCAAACTGACTAATCTGATTTTAATGTGAAGGTTTCTCATTTTAAAGTGGAAATGGTGTAGTCATTGGTGCCTTAGAGCGCTTTCACATTACTCGGCGCGGTATCGGATCGACATTTTTGGTTTTTACCGAAAGTATACCGAAACCTTACCGACCACATGTATTTCAATTGGCACTTTCACATTAGTGTTGCATACATGAAATCGGAGCGGATTAATTTCGGTATACCGCAACGCGGTAAGACCGGTCAGTAAAATTTGAGGAATTACTGCAGACATTTTTGCGGCGTAATAAAAGAAGAAGAACAAAGTCAGTAAAAAACGTTTCGGCTATAAATGTAGCAAGTTATAATGTCTTCGTCTTCGCTAGAAGACATTATTGTTATTATTGAGTGATTTGTTGAAGTTAAAAATTTTGTTATGGAAATTTCGATGTTTGTTTTCCTATTTCCTGCCGATTACGCACCGAAAGTATTCCCACAAGTGTGAAAAACACAGCAACGCGGAATCGTTTCGGTAAGCTGAAAATACCGAGCAAAAAATGTCGATCCGATGTCGTACCGAGTAATGTGAAAAGGCCCTTATCGTAATTCTGTAGCTGTATCGTTAACTTAAAGTGCAGACATTGGTGACTTATCTGTAACCTTATAAAACAGCTGATTCAACCAACCTTACGACAATCTGTGTTACTACACCATTTCCACTTTAAAATGAGAAAGCTTCAATTTAAAATAAGAAACCTTTATTTGAAAATCAGATTAGTTAATTTTAAATGAGAAAGCGTCACTTCGAAATGAGAAGCCTTCATTTAAAAATCAGATTAGTGAATTTTAAATGAGAAAGCGTCACTTCGAAATGAGAAAACTTCATTTGAAAATAAGAAATTTTCATTTTAATATGAGAAATCATCAATTGAAAATGAGAAACATGTTTTTTATTAAAAGTTAAGTTTATTTAGTTACCAACAGGCTTGTTTTCTAAAGCTGCACACTCGTGCAGGCATGTTGAAAAGCCCGTGCACAACCCCCCGAGTTATTGTTATTTTGGATTCGTCCACCAAGTTTTCCAGGTATTGTAGTTGTTGTTCTATTAAATGTGGTCCTTCTACAAAAAATATTATTCAGCTTATACATTAGATGAACTATTCTCAATTTAAAATGATAATTTCTCATTTTCAAATGAAATTTTCTCATTTTGAAGTGACGCTTTCTCATTTAAAATTGACTAATCTGATTTTCAAATGAAGGTTTCTCTTGAAGTGAAATATTCTCATTTTAAAGTGTCTATTCTGATTTTCAAATGAAAGTTTCTCATGTCAAACTGACTAATCTGATTTTAATGTGAAGGTTTCTCATTTTAAAGTGGAAATGGTGTAGTCATTGGTGCCTTATCATAATTCTGTAGCTGTATCGTTAACTTACAGACCAATTGGATTTTGGTTAGCAACCTTAAATCCGTAAACAGCTGACATTTGTGAAAGCAGTTATAGGAAGGTAGGAGCATAGGCGAATTCCGAAACTTCTTTTTTATTTACAAAGGTAGATTATAATATCAAAATCAAAGCGAATTCACATCATGGCCAATAGTAATGTGCGAGTACCAAGCGAATTCTGATTTTAACCAAGAAAAATATTATTTTGACATTACAATATACTAAATACAATAACAAAATACATGGGAAATTTCTGAATTCGGCTATGCGCCTACCTTCCAAGATCTGCCTCGACATGTGTCAGCTGTTTACAGATTTACGGCACCACTAACAGCTCACATGGATAGCGATAAAGTTTCAATAAGGTTAACGATACAGAATAACTTATGAGTCACCAATGTCTGAACCTTAAGTCGGGCTTTGATTTGCATGGGAATGTATGGAACAGTGATGGTAGATACTTTTTTGGAAATTCCCTACAGAGCAAGAAAAAAATCCCTACTTTTCCCTACGCTTGTTTCAAATTTTCCCTACGTAATTCCCTACACTTTTTTTTACTTATTTCCATGCTAGAACAATGAAGAAACCGCACGGCAGTAGAGGAACGTTTTTTCTTTTACTAAATAATGAAAATCGGCTGTTCTACTGCATACTGCATACACACTGGCTCTCAAAGAAATCAAAAAAAATTACAATAAAATACTGATGATTTACTGTTTTGAACAATTATTATAATAAAAAAATATATGTATTAATGCGTTTTATGTAACATATATATCGCACGTTTTATGCAATAGGGATTTTCCATATCGTCGCTGCGCCAACAAAAAGAGCTATACGTTTTTCAGCAACTTTTCAGGAGAGCAAAAAAACTGTTTTCCGGTGATCCTAGAGAATATTTTTTTTAGTTTGAATTGTTAACTAATGATACTACACATATGTAATACTTAGATTTGTGCAATTTTTTTTTTTACTTTTTTTGACCAACCACTTCGCATGAAGCATTTGCGCCGTTTTACAGCACATAGCTCTTTTTACAAATTATTTAAATTTGCTAGTGGGGGTAAGAAATCGTGAAAGATGTGTATACAATTCTTCGCTAGGGTCCGATGCAATTAGCGATAGCTTGGAAATGCATTATTTAATTGACCCGTGCCCCTCCTATTTTGAAAATTGGTCACATACGCTTTTTATACTCAGCTGTACTAGTACACAGAGTATTATAATTTTGATTTCATAACGGTGGATTGTAACATAATGAAATAATCGAGATAGATATGGACTTATATATATCAAAATGATCAGGGTGCAAAGAGAAATCGATTGAGCCATGTCCGTCCGTCCGTCCGTCCGTCCGTACGCACGATAACTCGCGTAAAAATTGAGATATTTTGATGAAATTTGAAATGCAAGTTGGTATCGAGACTGGGACGGTTGGTATTGAAAATGGGCGATATCGGACCATGACCACGCCCACTTTTCCTATATAGAAAAAATCGGAAATTTGGTATCTCAGCCACTAATATAGCTAGAGTGATAAAATTTTACCCACGTATTGAGCTCAGGCCCATAGGAAGAAATTTGATGAAGTTTTGGAAAATGGGCGGTGCCACGCCCACTTATTAAGGGTCAAACATTGAAAGTTTTATATGTCATAACTCAGAAACCGTTGAAGATATATCGATAAAGTTTGGTATGCGTAATTTGCTTACATAGACAAATGTTTTGACGAAAAATTTTCAAAATCGGTTGACGGCCACGCCCACTTTTATATATAGGAACTATAAAGGGGCCTAATAAAAATATTTTAAGCGATATCTCTGTCAAATATACAGATCTATCACTGAAATTTTGTGGCAGAAGTCCAACTACGGACATAAAACAAAAAATACAAAAATTTTGGAAAATGGGCGGTGCCACGCCCACTTATTAAGGGGCAAATATTGAAAGTTTTATAAGCCATAACTCAGAAACCGTTAAAGATATATCGATGAAATTTGGTATGCGGAATTTGCTTGCTTAGACAAATGTTTTGGTGGAAAATTATCAAAATCGGTTGACGGCCACGCCCACTTTTATATATGGGAACTATAAAGGGGCCTAATAAAAACATTTTAAGCGATATCTCTGTCAAATATAAAGATCTATCACTGAAATTTTGTGGGAGGAGTCCAACTACGGACATAAAACAAAAAATACAAAAATTTTGGAAAATGGGCAGTGCCACGCCCACTTATTAAGGGGCAAATATTGAAAGTTGTATATGTCATAACTCAGAAACCGTTAAAGATATATCGATGAAATTTGGTACGCGTGATATATTTACTTAGCCAAATGTCTGGACGAAAAATTACCAAAATCGGTTGACGACCACGCCCTCTTTTATATATGGGTATTATAAAGTGACTTAATAAAACCATTTTTAGCGATATCTCTGTGAAATATAAAGATAATTCATTGACATTTTGTGACATGAGTTCTACAATAGACCGAAAACAAAAAATAAAAAAAGTTTGGAAAATGGGCGTGGCACCGCCTCTTTTTATACAAAGAAATCTGCGAGCCTATTACTCGACAAATAACTGAGATATTATGACGAAACCTGGTTTATACACTTTTATAACTTGTGTTAATAGACACGCAAAAATGTATTGAAATCGGTTTATGACCACGCCTACTTTTTAACAAAGATATTTTTGGAACACCCTTTTGGAATTTGTAACGTGATATCTTTGTAACTAGAAGTCATAAAGGAATGAAATTTTGCACAAAGAATAATATTCATATGCTTAGTTGGATGACTGATAAAAATTTTGAAAATGGCCGTGGCTACGCCCACTTTATGCAGCACTCGCTTTATATAAAGTACACCGTGTTTCCATCAAACGCAAACAAACAATTAAAGCATACAGCTGAGTATCTAATGTTCGATTCCACTCGAACTTAGACTTCCTTACTTGTTTTAAATAATTTTTTTACACAAAAATAACCTGAAATCAAAAAACAATTATACGAAAATAGATGTATAACTGATTTTACAGAGCATTTCTATTACTGAGAGCATATAGCTGTGTTTGATAACTTCTAACCAAAGAAGGATATCAGAAAACGGGAAATGGAGAAATGTGGCTAGCGGATAGCGCTAATTAAATATGTAATAAAAAAAAATCGAAAAAAAAACATATAACTGAATTTGTTGGCGCAGCGACGATATATTTCAATAACTGGGTCATGCCTTTGAGTCTAGTCTTATAAAATACTCAAAACGATAAAAATGGCGGAAATAAAAGTGATTTTGTAGTTAGCCGTAGAAGGAAACTCTTTGAAATTATAAGAGCCTATACACACTTGCGACTCAATCGATTTAGTCGAATTGGGCTGTCGTATGCAAATCCAATTGTTTCAGTTGTTCGACTAATTGAATGTAGTGTGAATGCTTCCATACATTCCCATGCAAATCAAAGCCCGACTAAATCGATTGAGTCGCAAGTGTGTATAGGCTCTAAAAGTTTGTTTGCGTTTTCCCAAAAAAAATTTTTTTAGTTAAATCCCTATTGAATAAAACGTGCGATATATAGGTAGGTAGACGTAGGCATATAAATATGTAAGGGAACGAAACATTTCATTGATACTATCATAGGTACAGCATTTCTCTAAAAAATAATAAAAAAAAAAGTTATTGCGTCAACTACTTTGCTTTAGCCCATATGACACTACGTTTTTTCTGGTATTCTACAAGGCTTTTTGTGTGAAGGAGATGGTCAAATACAGTTTTGCGTTGGTGTAAGCGAGCAAGCTATATTGAAAAAGCCAAACGAAATACCAACAAAATACCATCTAGTTGGTCGTAAGGGAAAAAAATTCGGAGCTAAGAGCGTAGCCAGAGCAAAAAAACTTTTGCTCCGATGCCCTGATTAAAAGTATCGTGTATTAGATAGTTCACTATACGGTATTCCCTCTCCAATTACGTCATTGAAGGGTTCGCGATTTAACTCATCTTCGCAGCATTTTCATTATTCAGATCGACAGTCAGTGTTGAAGTGAAAAAAAGTTCTGAAATTTTGATTTGACTTTGCCAAAAAATCCCTACATTTAGCTATTTTATAAAAATCTGTCCTTCTTTCCCTACGGTCACTTTTTTCCGACTAAATACCCTACATGTAGGGAATTTTCCCTACGTATCACATCACTGGTATGGAAGCATTCACACTACATTCAATTAGTCGAACAACTGAAACAGTTGGATTTGCATACAACAGCCAATTTATTTCAACCAACGCAGTAATAGCTTCCGTAAATACAAATAAAGTGGTAACGCCGCAATTTTGTGGATTGCAATTCTTTCATTCGTTTCAGCATTGCCACTTTTGGGTACTTTTTACCAAAATTGGCTACAATATTTCGTTTCGTTACGTGCTTACTTTCGGCCGATTTTGATTACATTCAAGGTCCATGCATTCAGTACACCACGGTTACATAAAATTTTAGGAATACGCTTTTAATATTTCCAAACTATAAAATATGTGTTATCCAAATTGTTTTGTTGTATTTTTTTTATCAAATTCCAAATAATTTATTGTTGGGGATAAATGGAAAAAATGCAACAACTCTTTCCAGCGAATGTTGAGTGTATAGCTGTTTCACGAAAATGAATAAGGCAAAAGTGGGAAAAAAATCAACAGCTTTCACAGTGTCAGTGGTCAAGCGTGTAGCCATTAGTGATGAGCGATATATCGCAAAAGGTGATTTTTTCACTGTGAATAAAAAATCGCAAATCGCAATTGCGATCACTTTTGTCAAAATAGCAGTTCACTACTTATTGGGAACTGCTATCGATGTACCAAGTAAGCAGTTCACCTATGTGAATCGCAATCGCAAAAGCATTATAAATTTCTTTTTGTTTATACTTTTGAGCAGACCACATACGTATATAGAAATATAAAAAAAAATAATTATTGAATTTACAATTTATCTTTGAAAAATGTTTACAAACAGCGAAATTACTGCGCAATACTTGTTATTGCTATCATTTTGTTAACATAAAATGAAGACAGGTTATATCGCTCAGAAAACGCAAAATTAATCTCTCCGGATGATCTTATAGCAGTCCATGCAATCGCAATAGCAGTTTAAAATCGCAGTGATTTAAAAATAGCAATCACTGAAATTACAGATATCGAAAAATCGCAGTTTCTCTCATCTGTAGTAGTCATTGGTAATGGCGCAATTTTTTTTGGCGCTAATACAATAACTCCAGCGCCACTCGTGGCGCCAACTCACCTTTAGCGCAATTGTCATGGAATAATCGATAAATAACATTTTTTCGCTTGTTACTGTTCACCATCCGCGTTTTATTTCTTTTGGTGCAATTCTGCTTACATATACGAGGTCACAATTAATTTAAATTTTCATAATCATTTGGAAACATATTCCGTATATTTGTGAAAATATGCTGGAAATTAGAGTCACATGGATCACTATCAAGCATACATAATTGTGACGGTGTCATACGTATATATATACTATGGTGCTGTTACTGGCGTTGTGGTTGCGCCATTTTACACTAGCGCTATATTGGTGCTGGTGTTAGTGCACGAAATTGAGTCGGTTTTATTTTACAAAATTGAGTTGGCGCTATATTGGGTTGGCGCTATATTGAGTTGGCGCATTTCCCAAATCGGATTTAGCGCAATTGCGCCGCGCAGCGCAGTGTTACCCATTCCTACAAGCGTGTAAAAGCGTTCGCTCATTGCGGCTGAGGAGCATCCACGAAAATGGTTTTCGTGAAAAAGCTATACTCAATCTTCGTTGGAAATAGTTGTAGAAATTTTTCCATTTACCCCCAACAATAAAAAATTAAATTAAATAATTTTCGTGCTAAGCACTTAAAAGCATTTATTTAACAGGAGCCAGCGACCACGGCGATTTTCGTCAGCTTTTTGGTTCTGTTAATTCTCATATCTGGACCGGGCGATATTTCGCTCGAAGTTGGATTTGTTTAAGGCTTAAAGATGTAAAAGAATTGATATATTTTATTTTTTGTTAACCGTATATATTGTTTTGGTTCTAAATAAATAGCCCTAACGTTAATGGACATATGCCTATATATGTAATTAATTTATTTTGGTTATTTGTTTCTAGTTTTGGTTACTTTTATTTTGTATGATGGTAAATTTTAATTTTTTAAGTGGCAACGCTGATTCGTTCAATCGTTAAGTTGGCTGCATTGCCATGTATTGGTATGGATGTGTAATTAAGAAGTCAAATTCCATCAAAAACCCAAAATTGAGTTGCAAAAGCATAGTGTGCAAAAGGTTTAATAATTGTATAAAAATTGTTTTATTTGCTGTAAATCAAATTAATTTTATGCAAAAAATTTTTAATAATTTAAACGAAAGAGGAATGTGCACATAGATAAATGCACGACAGACATTTCGAAGTGAAGAATGCGAAGAAGTGGATTGCGGAGCCAACAAGCAACAACTGCTAAAAAGCGGAAAGCGAAAAAGTAGATATAGAAAATAGGTAAATAGGCACTGTAAAAGAAAAATTGTTGTTCAATTTATCTTTGGCAAATATTAATATCTGGTCGTAAATACTTTCAAGTCGTGAAAATATGTTTATATTAAATTTCATAAATGGGAGAGGCCGCATCGTGTGTGGATTGAGTGTGAAGGAGTTGACTTGAGATGCGCCTCGACAATAGTAGCCAATAACAACAACACAACCAACGATGTGTTTGGTGCGTGGTTACGCTGTTGCTCATTGCTTCTGAAATGCATACGTAACCTTGCAAATGCGTAGCACGGTAGCATCTTTTGTTCCAATGACAACGTTTTTTCTGTTCAGGAAGCATATGTAATAAAAATGCAGATATGAATTCACCGCAACTTTCAACACATTAAAACCCAAGATATTTAAATAATACATATGTATGTATATATATACCTTTGTAACCAAATTTAATAGTTGTTGATTGGGGCAATTCTTGTTCGATAATTCTTCCTTTTCAAACAGCCAGTCTTCGATAAATTGTAACTCAAATTATCAATGTATTTTAAATTAAAATTTTTAATTTATTTATTTCAGGATTTCCAATTCTTCGAAAAGTATATAATTATAACTTTGCGGGTAAAATGTCGAATTCTACAAGTTCATCATCTAAAACTGATGTAGATACAGTCGGCAGAACAACAACAATGCCAATAATAGGCAATAGCAATAATACACATAATTGTAACAGCAGCAACAGCACCACCACCAACAATAACAACAGTAGCAGCGGCAACGGCGGTAGCGGCAGCGGCAGCCATGGAGTCGAACAGCCACAAACAAAGCGACAAAAAATTGAAAAAATCAAGACAAATGCCAACAAAACAGCAAAAGTTGCTAAATGCGGTCCGTCCAGGGCTGGCAGCACAATGGCAACAGCATCACCGCCGCCAGACATCATTGACACTGGCGGTGTGGATTTACTAGAAACCAACTTCAATGGCAAAGTCAACAATCAGCAACCAATACAGCCACGTTGCTCGTCCCTATCATCATCCGCCAATTCAATATCGACTCCAAGTTCGACAAATAATTCGCCCACTTCCACGCCTGCAGGTTCACGCGTGTCCTCATTGTCACATTTGCTAA
Source organism: Urophora cardui (assembly GCA_960531455.1). NCBI lineage: Eukaryota > Metazoa > Arthropoda > Insecta > Diptera > Tephritidae > Urophora > Urophora cardui. Next base: position 3,167,598 of record OY482670.1, read on the forward strand.
ATGAACAAGTCGTTGTAGCCGCACCAGCAGATGCTGTTAACACACACACATACGTAACAACTGACCAAAACCAAATACAGCATAATGACCTTGAGGGTGATGGGCATGGGAATGGCAATGTTAACAGCGGCTGTGGCGTTGCATCTACTGAAAGTGCGACGACAAGCAGCTGTGCTGATGAAGTTGATCGAATTGAAATAATGCCCGATTTGTTAACCAACACCACCACCACCACCACGATGAATGGTACTAATGCTAAATTGTTAGCAACACAATCGGTGGCGCAACAACAACGAGATGCATTGGCTGCAGCACATGCACAAGATATGCGCGAATTTGAAGCTTCGTTGAATAAGCAATGCCTTTGCGGTGTATCCGAACGCACGTTACGAAAGCCATTCCAGTCGCACTATTCGTTGGATGTTAATGGCCATAAACGCATAGCGAATTTGTCGGAATGGCCAACGGAGAAGCTTTTACAATTTTTATCGAATTTACAATTGCTCTTTGATATATATTTAAAGCAAAATTCGAAAGGTTTCATTTGTGCGCGCATAATGGACGTTTGCGATGTGCTTATACGTAACGATCATAATCTGATTGACGAAATCATAGTGCTAGCTGGCTATAATAATGATTATGTACAATTTTTGGCGGCGCGGGTGTTGGCATCATTTCTGGTCATTGCAAAACAAGAATTGAATGATGACTGGCTCAAGAGCCTAGTCGAGAATTTATTTAATTTTGAGCGGCTCGATGGAATTGGCGTGCAAAAAATACATTTTAGTTTGGAGATTATCAAGCGGATTGTAGAATGGAAAGACATTGATTTGCATCCGTTGGAAGATGAAATTGTTGACATTCATGCTGGTGGTGGTGGCGGTGGTGGGGGTGCTGTTACCGAACATGCTCGCAGCGCGGCCGAAATGAGCAACACGACGACAAGCGAAAGTGAGGTAAACGACGCTTTGGCGGGAATCGAACGATATTTCCATTTCCAACCGCAGCAACCAACATTGGAAACTAATTATTTTGCCTTGCAATATCGTGGCAACGCGCCCAACGGCGGCGTAATCAATAACGTAGAGAACGAAGATGAAGACGTTGTAGACGAGGAGGAGGATGAAGAGGAGTACGACGATTTGGATGACGATGTGCTGGGGGAGAATATGGTACACGCGCATGCGAGACGACAACACCATCACCATAATCATATGAATCGACAGACTCCGCACCAGCAGGAGCAGCACCATCTACATCAACATCATACGCATCCGTCTCCGTCTCCGCATTCACATGCACATCCCCATACACATTTTACCTCATATGATTTGCATGGCACTGCAATGTCCAGCAATCCCAATTATTTGCCGCCTACAATCGCCTATGAGACGTCAGCAGCACCACCACCACCACCGCCGCCGCCACTGCCACCCATCGTAGCACCGTCCATTTCGCATGCAGCGCCTTACACAAATGATCATGCGCATCATCAACAATATATACACCACCAAAATCCAATGCATGAGCAACATACGCATGCGTCGCCGTCTTTCTCCGCACATTTTCCAAATAATGCGAACACAGCTGAGCAATCGCCGTCGTCATCTGCCGCCGCACCGTTCGAAACTAGAATTTTACCAAGCGGTTGTCACATTATCACACTCACCGACTCGGAGAGTTTCGATACGTCACATCTCAAGGGTGTGACCATTAAAATACTTGAAAGTAAATGGCCCGCGTTGGTGCGGAATATGTCGACGCTCATTCTGCATCACATGCATATCGATCATGCCGAGCATTGTATACTGAATTTTCTGCAATTGTGGGAGAACATCATCTCGGTGAAGGCGAATCTGTCCGTTGTGGAAACGCGCCCATTCTACGCGCAACTCGATAAATTTGAATTACTTCTACAACAACAACAGCTAACATGCACCGTATACAAACAATTGCTGTGCCTATTCAACGAGGCGCTCTGCTATGGCTCCACGCTGGCTCTGCAGGACATGCTGCCGGTGGAGACATGTCGTTTGGCACAACGCATTGTGCGACATGTGAAGGAGGCGCGCATTTTGGATTCGCTGCCGCGACGCCAACCCGAGAATGTGGTTGGCTTTTTGGGTTTCAAACGCACGGCTGTGTCGTGCACCGACGACGATACCACCACACAATTCCGTTGCCCGCCGCCGCCTGCGTCCGCAGCCGAACAAAGCACTGCATATCAAAGACACGCTCAGCAGCAGCCGCAGCAACAGCAATCCATCTACGAACACATACCACCACACTCGGCACTTGACGGCAGCGGTCAAATTGAAATGGATAAAACGATACTGCAAAAAATGGTATTGCTCGTACTCAAATCGGTTGCAGTTACAGTGAAAGAGATACGCAGCGACTCGTCAGACTCATCAATCGATTCGCAGGACTGCGATGCCTATCAGGATATGGTGCTGATTGAGCGTTCAATACGCGATGTGTTGCGTAAATTGGAATCATTCATAAAGCACAAACTCGAATTTCATCCCGAGTGGCATTTTAGTAAAATACTCGTACATCTATTTGCTGATCAGGACGATCATTTAATCGAAGCAATGGTTTGTACGCTCGACGTCACGGCGGGCATATCATTTCGCAATAATGCATTCCCCGAACTGGTCGCCATGCTGAATCCGGTCTATATGTTTTTGGAGTTTCTCGAATTGATAGAGAATAGCTACGATTTGCTGTTGGATCTGTTGGTTAGCAATGAGACATGTTTCCTGCTTTATTTGTTGCGATTTTTGAAATACATACGCGCCAATTGGGATATGTTTTTAAGGAGTTGTCGCGACTTTGGCATGGGCGCGCCGAAACTCGACGAAGCAATGGGCGTGCTCATACGTTTGCGTCTGAACATTTCGCGTTTGGTGGCACGGCAATTATATCCATACGATATATCGCCAGTGCTGCGCCTGCTCGAGAGCTGTGAGGGCCTGTACGAGGGCAACGATCGCAGCCTAACGTGAAGCAAACATGCTTATGCATGTATAGTGGGGGATGTTGATGCATGTTTTTCTGAGCAAAGCCAGAAGCGTCTACACCAACAATGTTTAGTTGAAAAATACGAAAAAAGTTTACTAAAATTTTATTTATTTATTTTATTTATTGTTAAAAATGCAATTGATGAATAATGTAAGCGTGCTAATACATACAGGCATACACATAAAACAATATTTTACTACATAGATTTTAATTACTTTAATATATTTAAATTAAAAGACTTGAATATTATAGCATATACAATTATACATACATATGTACATATATATTTCTATTATACGTATGTAGCAGAATCGTACACTAATTTTAGTTAATTTACACGCAATTTAGCGAAAGTAATACACTTGACATATGTTTGTAGTACATAGATATGTAACATTCACAAATTACGTTTATGTAAATTAAAAGAAAAAACAATTTTCAATTATTTAACAATTTATATTTATGTACGTACTACATATCGTCGTACCATACGAAAACTAACATCATATTATTAGCCGCTTTCGATTCACAATTTCTCTGCTGGCTATAAATTTCCCTCTGCCAAATTTATATGTGAATGATAGCGAGCAGAGGGAAATTTTTACCGACCAGTTAGCGAGTATGGCTACTACTCATTATGGGATCAAACATTTTTGTTCGATCCGACCTCGCTTGTTTGATGGCGAATCGAAAACGGCAATTTTTTGTGGCTGACGAAAAGTAAAAAGTTCGACTTTTGGCTGACGAAAACTATCACTTTCGTTTAAACAACAACAATTTTAATGTAAAAACAGTATATAATTACTGATACTTTTCGTCAGCCAAAAGTCGAACTTGTTAATTTTCGTCAGCCAATAGTGAAATATGTTACTTATCGTACAGAATTTTTTTTTTTTTTTATAGCTTTCGCCAGAAATTTTAAATATGTTAGTTTTTGTATGGTACGACGATATACATATTTTTTAATCTTGCCTTAATTTAAGTTATACAAATGTATTTCGTTGCAGCTTAAAGAGTACACATATTTGTACATGCATATATATGTATTTGTATGTGCATTTTTCAGCAGTGGCTACTTGCTGGCCATTTTATAATATGTACATATTTGTATGTACATATATAACAAAATTTACCATAAAATAGTTATAATTTTTATTTAATTTGTGTTGTTTGTATGTAATTTAGAGATGAGAGAAACTGCGATTTTTCGATATCTGTGATTTCGGTGATTGCTATTTTTAAATCACTGCGATTTTAAACTGCTATTGCGATTGCATGGACTGCTATAAAATCATCAGTTACCGGTAGAGATTAATTTTGCGTTTTCTGAGCGATATAACCTGTCTTCATTTTATATTAGCAAAATGATAGCAATAACAACGTATTCCGCAGTAATTTCGCTGTTTGTAAACATTTTTCAAAGATAAATTGTAAATTCAATAATTTTTTCTTTTCTTATATTTCTATATACGTACATATGTGGTCTGCTCAAAAGTATAAACAAAAAGAAATTTGTAATGCTTTTGCGATTGCGATTCACATAGGTGAACTGCTTACTTGGTACATCGATAGCAGTTCCCAATAAGTAGTGAACTGCTATTTTGAAAAAGTGATCGCAATTGCGATTTGCGATTTTTTATTCACAGTGAAAAAATCACCATTTGCGATATATCGCTCATCACTAATGTAAATACATATGAACTTCCATTAACGTTAAAAAAAAACTTTCTTATTTGTAAAAGATAAACGTAAACTAAAGCACATTAATTTTGAAATTTAATTAAGTATGCGTAGATTTATTTAAAACAAAAAAAAAAAACATACACACACATATTGTTTGTTGAGCACAAGTTTTCACTAACTATTAATGTCTTAACCCAAGGGCTTCCGTAAGTGCTTCAATTATACATACTACATATCTAGTAAATATATTGTCGTTTCCAAAAAATATAGGTACATACATATGTACTGTACATGATTATTCATAACATACATATATAAACATAATACATATATAATAAATGAATAAAATAAAACACAACAAACAAAAGTGCCGAAATGATTGTCAGAAATTTTATATTTAATTCCTGTTTTATGTATATACTAGATACTATTTAAAATAATTTAAAATTTTTTTGTAAAAGTTTTTATACAATAAAGAATTTTTTTTAATACTGTGTTGTATAACTAAAATTTTGTACTACGCATAGGGTAAGTCGGAGTACATGGGCCCTTAGTAAATACCTGTTGCTTCGCTATGACGAATAAGAGTGAAGTTAAATTAAAGTCCAGACCAAGACCTTTCATTTGATACCAATATCGCTCAGAAACATATCAGTACTGGAATTCTGTAACTTATTTTGCGACCGATAATCGCAAAATCTACCGACACAAAAATATACTATAGAATTCGACCGAAAAATCGTACAGACTAGCATAATCGCAAAAATGATCGCAAATTTACGATACCGATCCGAAAATTGTCGCAAATTGATTACAGAATAGTCCCACAGGGCCATCCAGATCCATATTTTAACCCATATCTGGTAACTCGGCCTGGGAATCACAATGAAAAGAGAGACTATCTTGAGTCTAGACGAAGACCTCTCCGAGGGTCAGCCGGGCTAAGAAACTTTCCGAGGGTCAGCCGGGTTCACGTTTTTACCCATATCTGAGAACCCGGCCGGGGAATCGCAATTAAAAGAGTTTCTGATTCTTCTGCAAGTTCAATCGTCGTCATTTATTATTGTAACGGAAAAATATGAGTAAAAACGAATATTAAATTCAATGTGTGGCCACATCAATCAAGTATAAAACCAGGGACGTAACGGTTTTTTGGTTGCCATAACGGTTATTCAAGCCCAAAACAGTTTTTTGGTTACCATAACGGTTATTCAAGCCCAAAGCGGTTTTTTGGTTTTTATAATGGTTATTAAGGACCAAAAGAAGATAAAGGTTATTTTTGCGTAACCTTTTCACCACACTAGAAAAAATACCCTTTATTTTCGGTCCCTGTATAAAACTAAACTTACATTAAGCTTAATGCACTAGTGATACTAAGGGCACCACATATATGCATATATACATACATACATACATACTATGTAGTATACAGTCCGTTTTTAGTAACATTTTCTTTTCAGTAATCAAGCTATTTTCCTTTTGTAATTCATAAATTGAGATCGTAATACTCGTAGAAGCCCAAATACTGTCCTATATACGCTTCTGCAATTTGTGTGATACATACATATGTATATGAATGAAAATGAGTGCCATTAGACAGTAGCAGAGGAAATTTGCGGTTCTAAGTGTAGGAGGTATTTTTGTTTTTCTTTTTACATTGCTTTAGTTTTTAGTAGTTTGAAGTTGGTACTAATTTTCATTTAAAAGCAGCACCATTTGGACGTTGTAGTTGCCTTTATAGTAAAAAATGGGTTTTAAGAATATTTTCGAAAATAGTAATGCATTCAATTTACATACGACATACATATGTACATCAATATGATTAAAGTAGTTACAAATATTTGGTTTTATATAAATTTGAGTATTTTTTTAATAAATACATAAACACATACACACATTACCAAAAGGTAGATTTCATTTGCCATTGTTTTCTATCAAAACCTCATACATATATACATACATACATACATACATACATATGTAATTCAATGTCGATTTATCATGCGAACGCGCCGTTTAACTTCATATTGAAATTGCGATTGCGCTTCTTGTCCATAATCTAAATTTTTTATTGGGCCCATTGGCGGCGGCTCCATACCGACACCCACATTTGTGCCGCCAATTAATGATGTACGGCGTGCGGACACATTGGAACCGGAGTACACTGAGGGCGTCGCTATGCCAATTTTCGTACGTTGGTGGGCATTCAGTGAAGCGGGAACAGAGCAACGGCGATTGGCCAATTTTGTTAAAATATCTTTAAAAAAAAATGTTTTTAATTTTTTTTGTAAATTAATGTAAAATATCATACATACATACATATGTACATAACTCAAACCTACCTTTGTTGTTAATAAGCCCATTACTAACTTCTTCACTGTTATTTACCTTCCGTATTAAGTTTGCATTTTGTAATTGTTTTAAGCTCGTTGAGGATGAGGCTGCTCCGGCCCCGGCTGCATAATTCATGTTTGCTATACGATTTTGCTCATCAAACGATGTGTATTTTCGCAAATTAGCCAGCATTTTGGCTCTGTGAGCGTTGGTTTCATTGAGACGATCTATAGAATTCGATCGCATTTCCACTTTTGGTGATCCTGGAGTAAATGTTTTTGTTGTTTTTAATGCAAAAAAAGGCCAATTGGTTTGAGAGTGTTGCTATAGATTTTTTGATTATAATTACGCATATTATGTACGTATGTATATGTATATTTATATAGCAAAATCGGTCGGAAAATTGGTAAATTTTCACTCAACAAAAATAAAACATTTGCCTCGAAACATTTTTCAGTTACTGTAAACTTTTACATAAACGATTTATGTTTTCGTTTTGCATTAGTAAGCACTTCTTATTTTAACCTTGTCGCAGTAAATAAAACAACAGAAAATTTGGAATTACAGTTACAGAGAATTGAAATTTTATTAAACTACTTTTACATACATACTACACTGACTTTCAGATTTTAAATATGTACATTTTTTTTTAACATTTCCATATGGCACATGATGTATTCGTAAACAATCAGAGCGGAAATTGTGAAACATATACATACATACATAGTTATAGAGAATATACATACATACATATTATTCATTGAATTAAAGTATGTAAGTACATTTGCATTCATAACTTAGCTCGATCATAGAATCCAACATGGAATATCGATTGCGAATCATGTACAATCATGTAGATATGTACAAAAATTCGAAATGCGAATATCCGTTACAAATGGCCACAGGTAACGGCCAATAAATTTACATGCCTGAACTCAAGATAATTCGTTACTTTACATACATATGTATGTGTACGTACGAATAGAAGAATTTTTAAAGCGAAAAAGAATTTACGTTGGATTTTAGGATAAAACTAATAAATTTAAGGTTTTAAAAACTTTTAGCAATTGCATAACATAGAATGCGGATAAATACATATGTATGTATATAGTATATGTAGATATATTAGTTTAGTGTGAAAATATTAAGGCTGTGCTGTGGGTGTTTGATCTTTACATATTTATGTATGTTTGTACATGTAACATTTATGTATGTATTTATGTACAGTAGTTATTTAACTTAAAACATTAAGACGTTGCCATATAGAGAGATAGTGCTAGAGATTTGTAACATTCAATAAGTACGAGTACAAATACGTTGTAGACCTGAAAATCAAAGAAGAATAAAAAAATGAAACGCAAGGAAGGCCCATAGATAAGAGGAGGGATAGGCAACATATTCAGGTGGATAAATACATATGTACATTGATAGAAAATTTTAAAGAACAGAATATTTGTAATGATTCATGCATGCAAAAGGAAATTTTCTTAACATTAAATTAATAGAAATTTTAGGAAAGCAAACATTTATTATTTTTTTATTTTATTTAATTTTTATTTATTTAAACGCCAATCAGCTTTGTACGTATGGAAGATATACATACACAACAATATAACATAGAATATAAAAAAAATTACAACAGCCAAACATTAACAAGAACATATCTACGTAGTTACAGACGTTATTCAAATAAATTTTTTATTTTTTGTTAACAAAACTGTATACATATGTACATACATATTATGTAGTGTATGCAATACATATAAGCATGATAATAAAACAAATGTGCATAAGAGATTACATGGAATAAATGCAGAATGTCAAAATGGGCGGCCATGCAACTTTGCGGTAAAAGCGAAATTCGAATTTTTGCTTTGGAATTTTTCGATTTTCTTCACATGCAAAATAAAATTATAAGAAAATTCCGTTCATGCGAATGCGTGGAATGTTATGTGCATATAAAAATAAATGAAAGTAAATTGCAATGAAATAAGCCAAAAAATATACATAGTACATACACAAGGCAGATCTATATATGTAGGTAATATAAACTCAGCAGCTGATTCATTTTCCTTTTGGCTAAATTGTCAAATCGTATTGATTATAGTTTGTTTACTTCCGTCTTGTTTACATTTGCATACGTGCTTTTTGACGTTTTAGACGAGAGATTTTCAACATGGCCGCCGTGCTATTACCTTCCTAGATCTGCCTTGGTACATACATACATTTTTTTTTTATATAATTTCAATATTTACTGCCAGATAATATTTAGTGCATACATACATATGTATATATTTCAAGTTGATATCCCTGCAGGCAAAATTAAACTAGTATGAAAATAAACTAGTTGATCAGCTGGTATGTAAAGGAAAAAATTCAACTAGTTGGTTTTCTACTAGTTGATCAACTGGTATGAAGCGGCCAAAGTTATACTAGTTAACTATCTACTAGTTGATCAACCGCTTTTAAAAAGACAAACTCATACTAGTAGGTATTCTACTAGTAATATACCAATTTATTTATTAACTAAATATAGCAGTTTGTGCAAGTCTATCAGCTTTATTGGTGATTTTAAAGTAAATTTACATTATTATTTAGCAAAAGGGTCAGAATAGTTATTACCAATTTTCCAAAAAGAAACACGACAATTTCTCAGAAAATAAATATTTTTAAGGCTTTTCATTTATTTTTGTGCAAGGGTACACAAGAGCAATTACATACATACATATGTATATGTTTGCAGCAGGTGGCAAGAAGAGTTTAAGAGAGTTTAGTTAATTGATTTGGTTTTATCCAAATCGGAGATTCTATCAGCCAACTGCCGCAGTAACACGAAGCCATTATTCTACTTTACTATACATCTTTGCGTGTACTGGGTATAATATGTACTAAATATAACTTTAAAAAGTACTGAGATAATTAAAGTAAGCTTTAAATGAACTAAAATGCTATTTTTTCACCTAGATGAACTGGCATTTTTCTAGTATTATTCTGACTGGTATTCTTCTAGTATACCCTTAACTGGTATTTTTCCAGTATGAAGCTGATGTGTTGTCTACTGGTATGAAACTGAGTGGTATTTTTCTAGTGTGAAGCTTATGCAAGGGAAGACAATTGCCATCTCGTAGGCCATCGCCACGTTAAAATTATCAGTTGCTTTCAAGTAAAATGGATAGTTGGGCAACTAGATGCCGACATTTTCAAACTGGTAGAATTGTAGTATGCAACTAGTTGTTTTGCCTGCAGGGATGATAGAAATATTGATATGTATGTACTACATAATTCAGTGCATACAATTATTATTGTTGAAAATGCATTATAAATTTAGCAAAAAGGTTATTGAAAGTAAATGCTACTTGTTGTGTATGTTATTTGTATGTATGTACAATGTAGATTAGACTTTGTATAAGTACATACATATGTAGATATGTGTTTTGTAATTCCTTGCTTTCTGCCAATTATTTTACTAATTTAATTGCTACTTTCTAAGCTATTTAATAATTTAGTTTTCAACAAATCGCGCTACTTTTTTTGAGTTTTTATGTAAATACATATATGTATAACTTTTTAGTTAAGTAAAGCTTTGATAATTATTTTTTAAAAGCTAATTTCCCTTTGGTAGGTATGCTACATTTATTTTTTTGAATACGCGCATACATACATACATACAAACAACTTTTTATGATTTATTGTATGCTATACCTTTAGAGGCGCGTCGACCATGTTTATGCGTCTGAGCGTATGATTGCAGGGAGCAGCGTCTTAGCCGTTTGTCGCCCTTATTTTGCTGCAAAAAAATTTTTTAAGTACTACTATAAAGTATACAAAAAAATTATACATACGTATGTATAACACTGAAAGTAAAGTATTATCCATATACATACATATGTATGTTACTTACCGATTTATAATGCTGATTGATGTCGGAGGCTGCCTTCAATAACAAATATATAAACACCAATGCAAATAGATATATTATAGGTTCAGCTCTGTTGGCTTTTTTGGCCGCTGGTTGTTTTTGGTCTTTCTTATTATCGTTGCTATTACTATAATTATTCTCACTATTTTCACTTTTTACATTCTTATTGCGCTTTTCAGCCACTCGCCTACGCCCAATGCGATTGTCATCATTCACCGATTCAACTGCATTGCTACTGCAATCGCCATTGTCGTCCTCGTCCTTGTCCTTTTCCTCATCTTCATCTGGCGTTGTGTCAGCCAATTCAGTATTGTAGGTTTTCAAGTGTTCTTTTGTGAATATTTCCAACTCTGTGCATAGATCTTTGTATTCCAAAAGTTTTTCAAGTATCTTAATACGTTTAGCTGCTGCTTCAATTGATTGTTGTGGTTGTTGTTTTTCATCATTTTTCGCTCCAGCAGCATTTACGACGCCATCGCGGCCACGTTGAAAGGCGACAATGACTAAGTACAAAGTAAATATTAAAATAAATAATCCCACTGACATCACCACCAAATGTAAGATTATGGGTCTTGGATTTTGGCTCTTGACATGTGCTACAGATGCTTTGGCTGTTGTAGTAACTGATACTTTGAAGTTGCTTTCATAAAATTTTACTTGTTCGCGTACGTGCTGTTTGTAATCATCTGAAACATGTTTGTTTGCTACATCTCCCTCCTTATCCTTTTTGGATTTGGCTGGAAATGCGTTTTCCGTTGGCGCAGACATTATGAAAGGGATTTCTGATTTGGAAAGTAAAAATGTAATAAATGAAAAAATTAACAAAAAAATATTAATTAAATATGTACATACATACTTAAAACACATACAGCAATATTTAGCTAGCGAAAATGTTTAGCGTGGAAAAATCAATAGGAAATTTCGGTGTGACATCCAATTCTTTGAACTAAACATTGCAATTCACAATTTGATTCTCGTGATTAGGTGTAATTGTTAATAACTCTAAAGAAATGCATAAGAATTTTAATATGCAATAGGTATACATAAAAAGAAAAACTCATTCAATTTTGCTTAAAGACACTCTATTGATTTTTTTTGTTGTTTTCGACATTTTTATTTACTTATCGCATCACATTCTAAAGCAAAAATAAGGTTTAAAACTATTCTAATCTTTCTTTCTTATTTCATTGCATTGAAATTCGCTTGAATTAATTTTTCCTCTGCTGCGTTAGTATCTGCTGAAGAGAAACAACAATCAATTACCGTAATTGTGCACTTCCGGACGATGTAGCATACATCTGCATATATAGGTGTGTATATTTCGGTAAATACGTACAGTACATACAAAAATATTCATATTCCTACCACGATTCAACGTGGTTGAATTACATAGGTTACGGATATGTTACGTTACGTTATACACATAAGGTTATGACAACCCGGCAAATAACAACATTTGCGTGTATGTGTTTTTTGTTTGTGTAATTGACACAAATGTCCGCGTCCAAACACAGAAACTCCGCCTTGCGATTATCGAATGATTCTCCTTTGTGTCGCTGTACTGTCTTCCATTTGTTCAAATACATCAACTCGTCGCTAGCTGAACTTATGGTCATTATGTTTTGTTCTGGCTTTCTTCGAAAGCCCTGATTGCTTACTGACTATAAGAATGAAAGCACAAATCGTGTTGTCCCTGCACAGAAGACTTGGAGGCCCCTCCTTTCATCGTCACCTTCAGGCCGACAACGGATAAAATGCAGCAACTTGCGCAACTTGCGCAACTTTTTGTCTCCTTGTGTGGACGTCTACAATTTGGCGTTGACTACAAAATAATAGAATGTCACCAGAATGATTTTGACTGTTAACCTTTAACTACGGAGGTGCATTTTTGGACATCGTAAAATTTACACTTTTTTTTATCTGAATTTTTTGAATTTTTTTTTGAATTTTTTATCTGAATAAAATAAAATACTTAAAAAAAGAACTAGAAACATAAATTTAAACTCGCTTCTCATAAAAGACTATTGTGAATGTAATAACATGGTTGCATTACCCGTGATATTTTTCTCATGATATCAAATATCACGGGTTGGGGTATGAGAAATTTGCCGAAGTTCCAAATTTGACAAGACGTGTATTTTGTTGTTGTTCTCGGCAAATTTATCACACTTATGTCATCTCGGTAAATTTGCCAGGCCAAAATCACACAGAGAACAACCTTAATTTGCTTTCCACAAACACAAAACAGCTGTTTCTTACATGCGTCAACGTTTTGATTGTGGTGTACTTCTGCGTGATAAAAAGGTTCTTTTGTTGTCTTTTAAACCATTCATAAATTCTTAAAAAAAACTTCCATTAGCAAGAAAAACAATTTTTTATTAAATAACACGAAATAGGAATAACTACATACATACATATGTTGGTACATAACATATGTACATATGCTTGTAGGGATGCAAATTTTGAGGACTAACATCGATACATCGATGTTCGATGTATCGAAAAAAATTAACATCGATTATAAAAAACATCGCAAGAAAACCATCGATACATCGATGTTTTTTTTTCAGCTAAATTGTTCGAAAAATACATGGCTCCGGTGGATTTGATGATATTGAATGGCTTTTGGATACTCTCTCACACACCCCGAAATTGGAATTTTCATGGAAATTCGACCCGTAATGTGGAGTCACATTAACAACCTGTCGAGGATTTATTATGTTTATGTATAAATTACCACTGACTAAAACAACAGTCAAATATCGTCAGCGTTGACATCGATGTGTCGGCGATTTTTCGATACTGAGTAATTTTCAAACATCGAATTTTCGTTCGATACTATCGATGTTTTAAAAATATCGATGCATCGTTTGCATCACTATATGCTTGTATTTGCATACATATTGCGTTCGCAGCTAGCTGCCATAGTGTAGAGCAGCGTTGGGCAAAGTAGCTCCTGGTAGCATTTTGCACTTAGGAGCCGACTTGGCACATTTGGGTGCAAGTGAGGGACGCAACCAAGTGCAGCATAAGGGGAGAAGAACTGAGGAAGAACTCACTAACACATAAGCAAGATTGAGAACGAGAGAGTATGTCGCCGCCTGTATTCGTGGCAGTGGTCGAAAATGAAAATTTCCAATTGTGTCAAATTTGTACAAAAAGTGGTGAATTTTTGAATTTCATTGTGCAATCAATTTGAAAATCGTCTGCTGGTACCATTACCTTGATAAAATAAGTTTACAGCACATATTGTATAATAAGGATCTCATACAAAACCTTTCTTACTCATATTTGTGAGTCCTACATTTATGAAGATTACTTTATAATAAAGTTTATATGCCTTCATAATAAAAAAACAACAAGCAACCAAAAAGTATTTAAAAAAAAACAACCGTTTGTTTACTATGAAGCAAACAAAAATGGCATTGTGATCGAAAAATATTTATAACCTGAATTGAGTTTTGCAGAATAGTGCGAAAATCAATTGATTATACATAAGTGCCTTGCTACTTCCCAAATAACTGAAAACTGCATAGGCACGAGTCATTTTCCATCACTGGTTCATGCCTGGGAGGCAGTGTGCAGCAGTAGGTCTGTTTGGTGAGATTTTGGGTAGAATGCTATTTTATGTCAAACTGAAGATGAAGGCAAAAGTTCAACAAACGCATTTGTGCGAAATGCTATTTAGTGTCAAAAATGACGCTTAGGAACAGTGTTGCCACGGCCTCAAAAATTATTGTATCACAAATTGATGCCTTCATGGTTTTTTTTCGTGGTAACGCTTTCCTTTACCGATCGTAAAAACCGTTTATAAAAGGGGCGTTGCACCGTCCTCCGATCCCATATCTGAAGACGGAACAGTCCGGAGGCCGATAGTTTTCGAAATATAAATATTTGTTTTTTTCAAAATACCTTTATTTTGGTGATAACGGGTTGAAAGGACCACATAATCTTTCTGGGGCAAAGTCTACGTACCCATCCACAGTAATCCTGCGTGGAATACCTTCATCGCCTTCATGAGGGAGTACTTAAATTTATATAAAAAAAAACACCTAAGCACAATTACATATGAATGATACGTAGATATTTTTTATTTTGGCTTAGAACAAATTTTATTTTTATCAAACTTTTGGTTGGACCACTCCGCATAGCAGGCATTTTGACTTAAAGGAGGACAGAGCGACAAATATTTAAGAACTGATTCAATGACTCCAAATCAATTCCAGAATCATCTCTGGCAACTAGATCACCCAGCTCGTTTGACCCATTGCATTTTATAGACCTTTTATATTACTCGGTACAGTACCAAAGTATTCATATTTATTTGCATTTGAAATTTAAGTATTATCTTTATATTTTTATATTATAAAAAAAAACGATATCGTTAAAACCACGAAAGTAGCTTACTTTATTAATTTTAATTTTTTTCTCAAAAATTTTTCTGTGTTAGAACACCAAAAGCAGCATATTTTATTAATTTTAATTTTTTTTTTTTCAAACATTTTTCGGTGATACCAAAAAAACCATAAATGTATCAATTTTTGATACCAAATTTTTTGAGGCTGTGGCAACACTGTTTACAATTTCTTCCTCTTCTTCAGAGATTTTGACACATTTTAGGAAAGTACCCACACAAATTCTGTGTGCGGATTCCTACAAATAGCTAGTCTTCTTTCTCGCTCACATCCTCTGATCCTCTCGCTCTTTTGTGGTAAAATACCTGCAAATCATACGCTTTCCTACACTCAACAAACGCTATTAGTGTTGCCGCAGCGTCAAACAATTTGGTATCACAAATTGGTACTTTCATGGGTTTTCCTCGTATCACCTAAAAATTTTACTGACGGTGGTACAACTCGACAAGGGAGGAGCTCATCCTATTATCTAGGAATACAAACAACAAAGTCTATGTGATATTTTCTATCGTTGTAATATTGTGTATATGTATATATATATATATATATATATATATATATATATATATATATATATATGAAATAAAATGAGCATTTCTACATACATGTTTTTGCTTTGGTTTAATACCAAAAAAGTATAGTATTTATTCCAATTTTCGGATAGATCTTATACCATTTCAACTATTTTTAATACCAAAAATATTCTAAAAATAATGAAGATTTGGTTTTGATTTAATTCCAAAAAAGTATTAATTTGACACTAAGAATAATTTCTGTCTCTCATGTTCTCTTCTTTTTTTTTTTAAACCAGAATAGTTTTAATTTTATACTTTTTGGCATTGTTATATATAAATACCAAAATGTTATTAAAATTAAACTAAAATTTTTACTGTGTACCCTATCATGTGCGTTAATACCACATGGATCTACTGCAAAAATTTCATAAAGATCGGTTGATTAGTTTGGGAGTCTATAAAGGACAGACACACATTCTTTTTTGTATAACAGATTTTATTTAATATAAGAGAATTTATAGATGTAAGTTCTTGAATTTTGACATTGCTAAAATAATATTAAAATAAATTATCCATCTTCTATGAATCGAATGTGAGTGAGTTTCATAAACCAAATATTATTTCCACTAAAATAATATATGTATTGTAGGAGCGGCAACTCTGGGGGAAGAGCGCCGTTGTCAACAGGGAGGGTGTCATTGTTTAAGGATTGTATAATAAATGTGTTTTAGTACTCTTTTCTACAACAAATACTACTACAACTACTACTCTTAAAAACTAATACTTATGATTTGCTACGATCAATGCTAAAAATATATACATATATAGTTTGTAAATAAATCGATTTGCATGTAGAAATGAAATACGCACAAACTAAATGTATATTGTAAAGTCGTTGCTACCTAAAAGTCGAAAAATTCAGTATTAATTACTTTTTTCGTAATTATTGGCAAAAATTGTATTATTTTGTTTCCGTACTACGGCAACACAGTTTAAGAATTGTTGATCGTGGCTGAGAGTTTGTGGTTTTGGTTTTTGATCAGCCTTGGGCACCACTACACTCAAGCCATTACTAAAAAATGAGTGTGTGTTGGTGCGCCTACTGTAGGATAAAGTGAAAAATTACTAAAAATAACTCTGCTCTACAGCCAAAAAATACTCTGAACGCGACCATCCTATTTATATGTAAAATCGGTCGCTGATTCCGAAAATAAGGCTCATTTTTAATTCTATGGGAAGGTTTTTGAGATATCGGCAATTTACCGTTATTTGGCCACTGGCTCCACTTAATCCTGTATACCTCTTTAACGCAGTGAGCTATCTTCCTTGGAGTGACACTCAACGAAAGAAAATTAAATTTCCTTTTCATCCCTGCTACAACATTTTTCTGTAACTCTTATAGTTTCTGAAATATTGACGATTCAATTTGAATTTTTTCGATTTTTTACGATTTTTTGAAGAAAAAATTGACTTTGTCAGGCAATATCTTTTAAACCAATGTCTTCACCTTCGGTTTTACTCCTTTACGTGAAGCTCCATTCTATTGGGAAAAAGATAAGCTATCAACGAAGAAAATCCATGGTAAAATAGAAAAGTTATAGGCGATCAAGTAAATACATCCAAGTCGCGCAATGCCTCTGCACGGGTATATTCTATGCATGTTATACCCCAGGAAATTTAATTTTCTTTCGTTGAGTGTCACTCCAAGGAAGATAGCTCACTGCGTTAAAAAGGTATACAGGATTAAGTGGAGCCAGTGGCCAAATAACGGTAAATTGCCGATATCTCAAAAACCTTCCCATAGAATTAAAAATGAGCCCGATTTTCGGAATCAGCGACCGATTTTACATATAGATAGGATGGTCACGTCCAAAGTACAGACAAAAAATTTAATTTTGTGATCCAGTGTAATCAGTCTGCATGCAGATGTTGAGCGAGCAGGGTCATGCGCGCACGCTTCGCGAAATTATGAAACAACGTACGTATACACATACATATGCTTGTTGTTTGGCATCTGCAAATAGAATAAAAGAATTTCAAGCGACGATCACCTAGCGACCACTTGCTTTCACGCCAGTCGAAGGCAAACTAGGGTTGGGCGATATATATCGATATATCAATATATCGATATTTTTAAAATAGTACAGCCGATAATATCGACGATATTTTGAATTACCGTGCATCGATAATCGATAATTTTTTGCCATTTCGAGCCAAATTCGATATTTTTCATAAATTTCTGATTCGCTTTGAATTTAACACCAGAACATTTTTTAAGAAGTGGTATAACCATAATGTTCGGGTGCTTGAATTTACATTACTTTCTTCTTCAAGCAATTCTTCATGATTTTTATGTTTATACTTCAGGATTCGTAGAATATCTGTAGACCCATCGAACTTTAACAACAAATATCTAGTAAACTATAAGTCTCCGGCAAGTTTGGATTTCAGTTTTGAGATCTGTGAGAGCACCTCTAACCCCGTGAAGAAGTGGTTTTAGCGGGACGTGGTTCCTTAATGTAAAGCCGCCCCTTTCGATATATTAATATATCGATGTTTTTACATGGCATAAATCGATATTTTTTGAAATATCGATATAATATATATCGATATATTTTTCCAATTTGCCCATCCCTAAGGCAAACTGATTATTTTTCCTAAGCGACGATCGCCAAGTCCCATCGTAAGCGCTCGTTTTACGCTCTTTATTTGTCTGTAGTAGTGACAATCGGTGTGTATACGTACACGCAGTGTTGCCACTGAAAATAAATTTTACCGACCAAATTACCGCCCAATTCCGCCAAAAAACGCCCAAAGATCAGAAGTCAACTTAAAATGGAATTACATATTTATTTTTAAATACATATGTACATACTAAGTAATCTTGGCTCCCACTCATTCAATTCATAACTAACACTAGACTGTCGCCGATCTCTAAAGGAGATGGCCAAACAGACCTGTCGCATCTCGTGTAGGTCCCGAGACATAGGGATATCAATGGCAATTGTAGGGCGGATGAACTTGCAAGGCAGGGCATTACCGAGCAGGTTTTTCCTGACAAAGAACGCATTGGTATGCCGTTACCAACAAACAAGCTAATTCTTAAACAGCATATCTATAAACTAGCAAGCGATAGATGGCAACAGAAACCAGTATGTCGAACATCAAGGCAAACCCGGCAGAAATGGGTTTACAAGTGATCTCATCAGTACTCTAAGGAGAGATGACATCTAGAACCTTGTGGGGGTACTCACAAGACACTGCCTCATTGTGAAACACGCAGAGAGGCTAGATGTATCCTACCGCAGATGCTGCATAATTCGAAAGAAAATTTGTTCGAGGGCCCTGGTGAACTGCATTAGGTTCTCAAATTGGTTCAAAAAGGAGGAGTAATCCGGCCTCTGCACTGGCCTAAGTGCGACTCTATGGCAGCCACTCCAACCTAACCTATTCGTGGAATAGCCCGTATTTTCGCTGGCGCTTTTCAAGTGAAACATAATTTGTGTTAAATTCCAGCATTTTATTTGCAACCTAAATGTCAGATTGTCTGATTTTGACGTTTCATTAAACTTGGCATGCGAGACGAGTCCCAAGCGAATTTAGATATAACGAATATGAAAATTAAAAAAAAAAAAACAGTAAATACCTAAATAGTTAATGGCGAACTAAAGTGAACTAGTTCACTGAAGAGAGCGCTCACCAATTGAGCGCTCAACAAAGTGAACTAAATTTCCAAACTCTATGATCTGCGAATAGTGTGTTTCACTAACAATAAAAGAACACGGGAAAGATAAAATGTGTATCGTCAGAGAAATTGTGTCCACTAAAAATATTCATATTACAAATCGGACCAAAATTGATTTTAGCCGCCCAACAGCCCAAAGTAAATTTAGCGGACCAGAAACTTGGCATGCGAGACGAGTCCCAAGCGAATTTAGATATAACGAATATGAAAATTAAAAAAAAAAAAACAGTAAATACCTAAATAGTTAATGGCGAACTAAAGTGAACTAGTTCACTGAAGAGAGCGCTCACCAATTGAGCGCTCAACAAAGTGAACTAAATTTCCAAACTCTATGATCTGCGAATAGTGTGTTTCACTAACAATAAAAGAACACGGGAAAGATAAAATGTGTAGCGTCAGAGAAATTGTGTCCACTAAAAATATTCATATTACAAATCGGACCAAAATTGATTTTAGCCGCCCAACAGCCCAAAGTAAATTTAGCGGACCAGATTTGGTCCGAAAGGCCATTTCGAGCCAAATTCGATATTTTTCATAAATTTCTGATTCGCTTTGAATTTAACACCAGAACATTTTTTAAGAAGTGGTATAACCATAATGTTCGGGTGCTTGAATTTACATTACTTTCTTCTTCAAGCAATTCTTCTTGATTTTTATGTTTATACTTCAGGATTCGTAGAATATCTGTAGACCCATCGAACTTTAACAACAAATATCTAGTAAACTATAAGTCTCCGGCAAGTTTGGATTTCAGTTTTGAGATCTGTGAGAGCACCTCTAACCCCGTGAAGAAGTGGTTTTAGCGGGACGTGGTTCCTTAATGTAAAGCCGCCCCTTTCGATATATTAATATATCGATGTTTTTACATGGCATAAATCGATATTTTTTGAAATATCGATATAATATATATCGATATATTTTTCCAATTTGCCCATCCCTAAGGCAAACTGATTATTTTTCCTAAGCGACGATCGCCAAGTCCCATCGTAAGCGCTCGTTTTACGCTCTTTATTTGTCTGTAGTAGTGACAATCGGTGTGTATACGTACACGCAGTGTTGCCACTGAAAATAAATTTTACCGACCAAATTACCGCCCAATTCCGCCAAAAAACGCCCAAAGATCAGAAGTCAACTTAAAATGGAATTACATATTTATTTTTAAATACATATGTACATACTAAGTAATCTTGGCTCCCACTCATTCAATTCATAACTAACACTAGACTGTCGCCGATCTCTAAAGGAGATGGCCAAACAGACCTGTCGCATCTCGTGTAGGTCCCGAGACATAGGGATATCAATGGCAATTGTAGGGCGGATGAACTTGCAAGGCAGGGCATTACCGAGCAGGTTTTTCCTGACAAAGAACGCATTGGTATGCCGTTACCAACAAACAAGCTAATTCTTAAACAGCATATCTATAAACTAGCAAGCGATAGATGGCAACAGAAACCAGTATGTCGAACATCAAGGCAAACCCGGCAGAAATGGGTTTACAAGTGATCTCATCAGTACTCTAAGGAGAGATGACATCTAGAACCTTGTGGGGGTACTCACAAGACACTGCCTCATTGTGAAACACGCAGAGAGGCTAGATGTATCCTACCGCAGATGCTGCATAATTCGAAAGAAAATTTGTTCGAGGGCCCTGGTGAACTGCATTAGGTTCTCAAATTGGTTCAAAAAGGAGGAGTAATCCGGCCTCTGCACTGGCCTAAGTGCGACTCTATGGCAGCCACTCCAACCTAACCTATTCGTGGAATAGCCCGTATTTTCGCTGGCGCTTTTCAAGTGAAACATAATTTGTGTTAAATTCCAGCATTTTATTTGCAACCTAAATGTCAGATTGTCTGATTTTGACGTTTCATTAAACTTGGCATGCGAGACGAGTCCCAAGCGAATTTAGATATAACGAATATGAAAATTAAAAAAAAAAAAACAGTAAATACCTAAATAGTTAATGGCGAACTAAAGTGAACTAGTTCACTGAAGAGAGCGCTCACCAATTGAGCGCTCAACAAAGTGAACTAAATTTCCAAACTCTATGATCTGCGAATAGTGTGTTTCACTAACAATAAAAGAACACGGGAAAGATAAAATGTGTAGCGTCAGAGAAATTGTGTCCACTAAAAATATTCATATTACAAATCGGACCAAAATTGATTTTAGCCGCCCAACAGCCCAAAGTAAATTTAGCGGACCAGAAACTTGGCATGCGAGACGAGTCCCAAGCGAATTTAGATATAACGAATATGAAAATTAAAAAAAAAAAAACAGTAAATACCTAAATAGTTAATGGCGAACTAAAGTGAACTAGTTCACTGAAGAGAGCGCTCACCAATTGAGCGCTCAACAAAGTGAACTAAATTTCCAAACTCTATGATCTGCGAATAGTGTGTTTCACTAACAATAAAAGAACACGGGAAAGATAAAATGTGTAGCGTCAGAGAAATTGTGTCCACTAAAAATATTCATATTACAAATCGGACCAAAATTGATTTTAGCCGCCCAACAGCCCAAAGTAAATTTAGCGGACCAGATTTGGTCCGAAAGGCCCAATTTCGGCATCACTGCGTACACGGGCGCTTACTGTGTAACCTAAATCAAACGCACGCCGTCAATTTACTGTCAAAAATTTCTCATGCCCATACAACTTGTATGGGAGTAACCAAGGCTTATCCAATACAGGTTAAGTTACTTGCGTTTGCTTTATCTTGTTTCTTCTTTAAAAATGTCAATGTGAAAGAGGAGAGAAATGAATTTCAATGTAAAATTTTTCCCAATTCGTTTTGTCTGACATTCACACTTTTTAGTATACATACACAATTCCAATCAGCTTATCTACTACGATATCCTTCTTTAGATAATTCTTGGGAGTAACCGAAATTGAACGGCGTGCGTAAAAAGCAAATTCGACGCCCAATTTTTGTTTTGCGTGACAGTTGAAATTAAGCATTGTGGGTGATTGTTTGCAAAAAAATTGACACTTGCTTTTGATATCGTGTCTGTTAGATACATATTCCACAAAATAACAAGATTTTCTCTGATTTTCTGTATTTTTCTATTTCTTTATCTGAACACGCACGCAAGTCAATTTCGGTTCAACGCATATGAAAAATTTGCGTGCGTGCGTTAAATTGACGACTTGCGTTTGATTTAGGTTACACAGTTACTCTCATTTAGCAGGTGCTAAGGTTTTGCCCAAGGCTGTTTTTGATTTTTAGTGTTTCCGCGGGCTTCTTGCGATGAACATGACGAGCGAGGGAATATACGCTGATTTTAATTGTTTTGCATTCCCCTTATCACCGAAGAACAAATCAGCCCCTCTCCATCCTCTTGCTGGCTCCGAGACTGCTGCAAGAGCCAAATTTTCGCCCATCGCTGGTGTAGAGCATACAGTGAAATGGCTCTGGGATGCGTAGTCGAAATTCGAATAAAAAAAAAGACGATATGTCATCGGCAAATGTCAAAATCGGGGACAGATTGGTATGGCGGCGACTTCCGGGGGTACAGATTGGTATGGCGGCCGGATGTGGTTGTTGTAAGAAAAGGGACCATAATGACATGGTCGTAGCAATCAAGACAGAAACGAAATTCCGGAATTGGGAATTGAAAAAACCAATTCATAATTCCGAAAAGAATTTAAGGCTGAGTTCCTAAAACGCAATTCCCGGTGATAGCGTAAACGCCAGCTATTCCACAAATAACATGTGCAAGAATGTAAAATCAACAACCTACAAAACAGAAAGAAGAAGAGCAACTTATATTGCATTCACGATCGTAATTGGGCAATAACTACAACTTCAAAATCAGCTGAGCACAGCTGTTCGACCTGTTTTACACACATCCCAGTCAAGTCACTGTTCTCCATACACAATAGGGGCATTTCAGTTATTACATCTGGGTCTGGGTTAAGATAAATTTTTACTGAAACAATCCGGCTCATAATGAAAATTGGCTGCACTTGGAAAAAACTAAAAAGAAGAATAAACATATACAACATATACCCAGCAGTAAAAATCGGAAATGAATCCTTTATGAATCACTGATGAAATTCATCATGAGGAGGCATCAGTGAATACTTTCATATAAAGGCTGCTGAATTTTTTCAAATAAATGGTTTGCTTTCCTCATGCCTATATGACTCCGTTCGGAGCCGGCATAAAACTGTCCAATGGCAGGAAAAAAAAGGAGCACACCTCCAATTGGGAGAGAAGCTCGGCCATAAAACTCGTCAGAGTTATAATAGCGCAAAAACAATTCTTCTGTACATTGAAAAGAGACAAATACTCCCTCAAAAACAATTTGATTGACTTTAAACTTCAAACTAAATGAAAATAACCATTTCAAAAATTATTTTTTTTGGAAATTTGAATTTAAATTACTGAAATAAATTATGAAACTCAAATGGCGGGATAGTATGTATTCCATGTTATAAGGAGAAGCCAGTGCGCAGTATAATTTTCCTTCCGGACTTCTTCTTTCCCCTTACGGCCAAAGCAGAAGCTTACAAGAGGCAAATTTGAAATTTGTATTTCCATATATTTTTTATTTTAAATATAATTTGTTTTATAGTTGTCAAATTGAAAACTTTGTCAGAAAAGCTGCCGAATGTCAAAAACCCTACCGAAACACAAGCTGGCTCGTTGGTTTTTAACCGCCTAGATGGTATTTCGTTTGGTTTTTTCAATATAGCTTGCTCGCTTGCACCAACGCAAAACGATAGTGATGAATATTCAACAAAGAATCATCAATGATCATTTAGCAGTGAAAAAAATTTACTGCAGGGTATATCTATATATATGTATACATACACAAATGTCACTTTTCAGTTCTGCCAAATCAAAAAAGCACTGTGCTGCCAAATCAGCACGGAAAAAACAAATCGAACAGGGCGGATCAGAAATTGAACCAGCAATTTATCTGGTTTAATCGAGCTGAAATCTTTGTTGTTGCATTTACGTGGAAAAATTTTTATCTGGGTTAGGATCACCGTATGTGAAACACGGCTAATGCTAGCTGCTAGCACATGCAGGTTTCCCTAAACCTATCAACAGTATTTTACTCAATATTCAATTTGGATTAAAATGATGAACTACATAATAGTCGCACCAATTGTTTTCGCCATTCTATCCGCGTTGGTATCGAAAAGCGAGACTGTAAAACCAAAGATTATTTGTAACTATGGAAAAGCAGATAAGCATGCGAAGCTAATTTACGGCGGTACAATTAATGCGACAAATCCTGTAACTTTTCCGGAAGGAGAGGTAAGTGTTTCATACATACATAAGTATGTCTATACTCATACTAATTTTATTAATAAGGTTGTTCTCTCTCTGTTATTTTGGCCTGGCAAATTTGCCGAGATGACATAAGTGTGATAAATTTGCCGAGCACAACAACAAAATACACATCTTGTCAAATTTGGAGCTTCGGCAAATTTCTCATACCCCAACCCGTGATATGTGATATCATGAGAAAAATATCACGGGAAATGCAACCATGTTATTACATTCACAATGGTCTTCTATGAGAAGTGAGTTTGAATTTATGTTTCTAGTTCTTTTTAACACGCTTTTATTAGTTTCACCTGTATGTATGTGGGTATGTAACTTCTAGCTGCTGCCTAAATATATGCAACATATTTACTAATGAGATTAGGTTACAACCACCGCTATTTTCCAACAGATGGCGCGCGTGTATTTATATTTTTAAAATATTCACTTATTTTTTAAGTATTTTATTTTATTCAGATAAAAAATTAATTAATTCGAAATTGAAGCAAGCAAAGCAAAGCGACAACAGTTGCATAAAGAGTGGAAAGAATATGACTAACATGCTAGTTCACAATGAAGTCAGTTAGAATTTTATTTTCTTAAAGGTGCGCTCTCTCTGTGTGGCAAATTTCTCAAGATATCATGATATCTCGGCAAAAAGATTAGACACAGAGAACAACCTTAATTTAATTTTTTTTCTGACTAATTCAAATAAACAGAAAAAATCAATTTACAATAGCACTGCGATCACTTGCTTACCGCACAAGGGAGACCCGCGTGGGATAAAAGTTAAACTTATTAAAGGAGGTGTCGGACACTCATTTGCAAAAATTAACTACAGAAGCACAAATATGAGAACTTCAGAGTTTAACCTTTGGATTTATGGCAAAAGAAAGTGGTACAAATTTAATATTTAAGAAAAGTTAACATGCACATGTACATGTCTATTCTGAATACAAATACATGGTGAATAAAAGTATAAAACGTGAAATCGTATATTTATGTACGTAAATATGTGTGTAAAAATATATGATAGGATTATGCACCACCCAGGTAAATGGGCCTTTTGCATAAAAACTGAGCTCTTTCTCAAGAGACACAACTCAAACTTAATCTTGAGAAATAACCAAATAATTTAAATTTATTGAATGCAGTTTTATAATTTATAAATTTTTTAATGAGAGAAACCTAATTTGTTTAATAAAATCAAGCAATTTTATTATTTTTATACCTGCAAGATCCACACTCTACGAGCTATAGCTCGATTTTTATGCATTAGGCCCACTGTTTCCTAAAGCCCATATGACACTAAATTTTTTTTCTGGTATTCTACCAGGTTTTTTGTGTGAAGGAGATGGTCAAATGCAGTTTTGCGTTGGTGTAAGCGAGCAAGCTATATTGAAAAAAAACCAAACAAAAAACCATCTAGGCGATTAAAAACCAACGAGCCAGCTTGTATTTCGGTAGGTTTTTTGGCATTCGGTCATTTTTTCTGACAATTTTTCCAATTTGACAACCATAAAATAAATTATATTTAAAATAAAAAAATATATGGAAATACAAATTTTAAATTTGCCTCTTGTAAGCTTCTGCTTTGGCCGCAAGGGTAAAGAAGAAGTCCGCAAGAAAAATTATATTGCGTACTGGCTTCCCTTTATAACACGGAATACAAAGCTATCCTGCCCTTTGGGTTTCATAACTTTTTTATTTCAGTAATTTAAATCAAATTTCCAAAAAAAATAATTTTTGAAATATTTTATTTAGTTTGAAGTTTACTGTCAATCAAATTATTTTTGAGGGAGTATTTGTCTCTTTTCCACCTATAGAAGAATTGTTTTTGTATTTTGACTTTCGGTGGGTTTTCAAAACCAAAAAAACCAGGGAAATAATGTAGTGTCATATAGGCATAAAAGAAATCAAAACAATTACGTCAGAATTCGAGATTTGTAAGTAAGCTTTACGTCATGACATCGCTTACGTTCCCAATGTTGCCTATTCTACCTATTTTATAGAAATATCCCGCAAGGGAATTTATAACGTGGAATTTGCAACACTGGTTATTACGTCGCCATTTGTTAACTGACGTCACCAAAAGCTTTTTTCTCTGTCATTCATTTGGTTTGTTTACAAAGTAAAAACGATTTCTGTTTTCGTTGATTAGCTTTTGTTGATTTTCGACTTTGTTAATAAAAACAAGAAATTGACTTTGGCAAGAAGGTACAGAGTGGATAGGTGATACCCGTATGCATGCATACACACAGGCATTGGAGGTGAAATCTTGTGGGCACCGCCCCCACAGACAACCATTCGAAATCAACTTAACTGAAGTGCATGAACATAGACATGATGGCTAACAACAACAGCAACAATTACGCTCACGATTCCGCCGGCAAACATAAAAGAGCTAATGGAAAGTCCGGAGTGCAAATACACTGCACCATTATTCCATCACAAACACACAGACGTGAAGGTGCTGAGTGCCGTGAAAATGAATTAATTGTTACTTCCATAACAGACTTTTCGCTGCCACAACCATCGCATCACCACGCTGACCACGACGACGATATCAAGCACATTCACACTTCTACGCCTAAACAAGAGTTGTCGCGCACAACGGCTGTAATCGCTCAATCGCCGCCGTCGGTGCCGCTAGCAACTAAATTTCGTAAGGGAACGGATGGAGGAGCTGTTCGGCAACAAAAACGTAATTGCTTTGAGATTTTAAAAAGCCTCATTTATATACTCTCTGGTGATGATCCTAAAGAATGTCATACAGAAAGTGTTAATAGTAAAACCGAAGTTCCAGTGAGAAATCCTTATTTATATGAATACAATCAAACAAAATTTGAGTTCCTGAAAATACCACCCAGCAATTTACTAAGCTTACTAGCATTGGTCATACTATTATTGCTTGCAGCTGGAACAATTTACGAAATGGTGATAGTTACAGGTGAGTGTGAATGACATCAAAATGTTTCTCAAACAATTGGTAAACTGTAACACTCCGATACATACACTTGAAAGCCATGGGAACAACAAGTATATCTTCATATACCTATAAATATGTATTTACATATCTACAAGGTCTTGAAGATACCAGAAATATCAAAGTGTGTCTGCCGAAAACTTGATTGCTCAAGATAATCTATTAGTATTCTAATGATATATGTACATATGTATATATATAATACATATGTACATATGTGTATTATCCCTGCAAAAATGCGATTAATCCGGGTCGTGTCCGGGATCAATCGCAAGGGAGCATGCGACTAATACAATTTTACATCCCTTTGTGTGAAGCGAATTGATCGCATTTGTTCGAGCATGTCCTATGAAGAGACTAATTGTTCAACTTGTATACCCGAACGGGTACCAATGTAGATTAATCGCTTTCATCCCGAACGGGTACAAATGTAGATCAATCGCTTTCATACCGAACGGGTACAAATGTAGATCAATCGCTTTCATCCCCAACGGGTACAAATGTAGATCAATCGCTTTCATCCCCAACGGGTACAAATGTAGATTTTTCCAAGTTGTTAGCCAAGGCAATTTTTAATAACAATCTTTAAAAAATTGGAAATGTTCATACATATTTAAATAAAGATTATATAATGTTTTACTTTTGTAAAAAAATCTCAATAAATAAATAAAAAAAAAATTTTAAGTTTTGAGTATGCATTATATCGCCCGTTTTATGCAATAGGGATTTAACTCGAAATTTTCGATTTCTGGGATTTTGCCATATATTTCAATAATAGTGCCTTTGAGTCTAGTCTTATAAAATACTCAAAATGATAAAAATGGCGGAAATAAAAGTGATTTTGCAGTTAGCCGCAGAAGGAAACTATTTGAAATTATAATACTTTATTTGCGTTTTCCCAAAAAAAAAATTTTTTTGAGTTAAATCCCTATTGCATAAAACGTGCGATATGAGCGTAATGTAAAGGATTTTTTCATAGGATATTTTAGGCAACATTTTGTTAAAGTTATTATTAATCATTGTAATTAAAAGAAAGGGTGTTCAATTCGTTTTACCGGTTATTCTACAATTTTTTAAATACATTGCATATTTTTGTAAAATTTCTACATTTAAGGAATCTAGATTTGTACCCGTTCGGAATGAAAGCGATTAATCTACATTTATACCCGTTCGGGAACAATTGGTCTACAATTAGTCTACATTTATACCCGTTCGGGAACAATTGGTCTACAATTAGTCTACATTTATACCCGTACGGGAACAATCGGGGACTAATTGTGGACCGATTGTTCTCGAAAGAGATCAATCCGGGACAAATCTCTTTCGGGATTAATCGCACATTTTTTTGCAGGGATACGACTATCATATAGCGTATAAATATGTATAGATGAATAGCTTTTCTAATGAACCAATTCGATTCCATACCAAATCCAAACCTATGCACACAAGTCTAAAAAGCATTAGCGGCATTGACCGGAATGCTAAATGTTTATATACAGAGAATACATTGAAATATAAATAGCGTTGGACAGTGATGATCTCACATTTAGATGCATTTAGATATGTTTGCTACTTCCAAATACTTTAAAAGTACATATGTAATTAAGTACATACATACATGTGTACACATTTATATATGTACCTACAACGCCTAAATATTCCTTTATTTGCGCTTGTGCAATATTTCATTGAAGAAACTCCTTACATATATACATACATACATATGTACATGGTAGGTGAATATGCCCTTAAATCGATACCCATATAATATTAAAAAAAAGATATAAGAAACACCGTGTTCAAGTTATTTTCCACCTAATCTAGCTACTATCTAATAAGTACTTTATTTATTAATTTAATAAACATATTTTTAAACGTTCCCCAAATAAATTTTTCTATAAAGTAGACAACACTGCCCTAATGCAAAAATATGTAGGTACACATATGTACATATGTATAGAGAGATGTATGTATATCGTTGTTTAAACTCCATAACCGCCTAAGAGATACTTTCATAATTGCCTATGCCAAAATTAAGATTTACCAAACTTTAAATCCTGGCGCCCAGCTCTATAGATCCATACCGTAAATTTGGTCTTTGGGAAGCTCTATATTTCGTGCTGTCCTTTTCAGCACTGCGGTCGTAGAGTTGGGCGCCAGGAATTCAATTTTAATTTTTAGCACAAATATTGGTTAAGCGTTTATGAAAGTCTCACTTAGCCGGATATGAATTTTAAACAGCGATCTACATATGTATGGACATGTTTGTATTTAGCTTCGATCATACATATGTATCTGCACCTGCACCCAGCCTGCACCTATTCTACCCTACTCTACCCTACTAGGGTGGTGAAGGTCGCAATAACAGTTTGACGTGTTGCGTCAACAGAATAACAGTGCCGAGAAACGACCAAAAATGGGAAAAATGAAATTAAAACGCATTACAGCAAGTGTATTTTGTTTAGAACATACAACAGTATGTACAAATGCATTTTATTATTAGCAAACAAGTTTATGCAGATATTAATTTGATTAAAAACACTATTTAGAATCTCGATTTCTCACAATTTGTTTATTTGCCAGTGCCTTCCGCCGAAACAGCAAATACTGACGATATTTCGTCGTTGGTACAGACGCAGATCCATGCGGCATTGAAATATGTACAAGAGGCGGCTACAACAACAACAATATGGGCGCATGATCAACGGCTTTACGAGAAAATCACTCCACTATTATGTGGATTTGCTGTGGCATTGTTTGCATACATGATGGTTTACCTGGACAGCGTTGTACCCGGCGTTAACCCACCCTCGCCCTTCTCACCGCAAAAGCAAATGTAGTAAGTTGGTGCAGAAAAATATTGCAAATTATCAATTGCTATTTTTTTTTTGTTTTTTGCTTATAGCTATCAACGTGAACGCCGAACTGGACTACATTTGAACTATGTAATGGCCATAACTTCGGGTGTGATAGTGACCCTTTTAATGTACTACAGTATGTACGATGTTGGTAGCTTTGAAATTTAGCTACATGCTTAAATGCGTATGTACATATGTATGTTCACGTAGTTGAATCACATATTTTAATCTATGTTAAGAGCATCTTGAATTTTATAAACAACTAAGTAGTACAAATTAAGTTACGCTTAATTACAAGCAATCGATGAGTTCTAATCATTTTTAATTTAAATTCATTTACTTATTTAACTATAAATTACTTTTAAATAAAAAAGGAACATTAATTCCATTTGAATAAAGTTCAACTGTGTTAGCAGCTATACATTTATGTTTACATATATGAATGAATTACATATACATGTACATGAGAAGGGTTCATTAAAAATGTTAAGGGTTAAGAGTTGCTGATTCTATCTGCATACATACATACACGGAGAAAACTATATTGATGTCAAATCCATATTTATGGATAATCCTGTCCGATCCATAAACTATGGATGGCATATCCATATTTTTGTATATATTATATTTTTTTTTTTGGATATAACACCCATTATATGGATATGACACCCATAGTTTATGGATCAGACAGGATTATCCATAAATATGGATGTGACATCAATATATTTTTTTCCGTGTACATATGTACATTTTTACGTGTAATATTTTAATTATTATCAATTAAATTTTCAATTGAATAATACTTAATTTCAACAACTCAACTCCAATCCAATTCAAATTATTCATCGTTTTGTAGAAGTGCAAAAGATGATACATTTTGTATACGAACAAAATGTTCCGACCACTGCAAATAATTCTCTTCTTCAATTTTTTGTACTTTAAATGTTTGCAAACGATTATCGCCAACAAAACGGCCAATAGTGCGCAGAAAACATCCTGCAAGGAATATTGCAAATTAAATTGGTATGCAATGAATATTAAACTGTTTTTTTTTTTAACTTTTACCAATTTCTAAACCACTCAATGCAAAATCATAGTAAACACACTGCAGTACTGGCCCACCATCCGCATTGCGCATAAGCAAAATATTTTCGCCGCGTTGCTTACCTTTCGTTATGCGCTTCAATTGCCCTACGAATTTAATTTTTTATTATTTCTTAATTTTTTTTTTTGCTTCATATGCAAACCATAAACATCCCACAAGGCGTCCATTGTTGTATGCAATTTATGCATTTTTAAACAAAAATCGACACGTCCTAACATGGCTACTTTAGTGCGACCACCTTTGAGTCGCAAAGGATTTATGATAGTACTTGATGATGTGGATGGCATTTTTTCGTTGGCATGCTCTGCACTCCGCACTTGCGCTGCTTCCTCTGCTGTATGTACAACGTCCACGCGTTGTTGAACCACATCGATTGTTTTATTTAAATTCTCAGTTAATCTCTGTTGTTGTTGCTGTTGTGGCCGTGGCGCTAATTTCGGCTGTGGCAATGGCATTAGAAAAACTTCCGGTTTAGCGAGATTTTCATATTTTTGTCTTTTGTTTAGGTTGCCAAATTGCAACTTTGTCTGCTTAAGACTCCGGTTGCCGGCTGCACTGCCGCTGTTACGAAGAAAGTTTTCGGCCGTGTCGAAACTAGCATTCAAGGCGGCCACAAATTGATGCCGCGAATTGGTGATGGCTTGAGCGCGTTGAGTAGCCAAACTTTTTGGTTTGCCTAAAAGGGGAATATTTATTTTTGCAGTTGATCTTTTTTATGTACATACATAAATACATATTATGTATCCACTTAAACAAATTTTTTTTTTGTATTTTTTTGCAAAAAAAACTTACTAGAAGCGTACATTTTGTGTAAACAAGCCAGAACATACAAGAATGGCGTTTGAATTTAATGCACATTTAACGGCTTTTTGTGTTTGTGCCGTTACCCTTTTAACTGCGGTGTTGCCAGCGAGCGTTTTGCATTCTTCTTCGCAATAATTAGACATTAACAATTTGTTTTTTAGGTTATACACACATATATATTTTATTTAATTGTCTATTGCATAATGTAATTTAACTATGGTCTATGGTTAATGCATACACGCACACACTCGGAACACATAAAAAAAAAACATACAAAACATACAAAAAACGCATACAATTGCATATAAACATACATACATATATGTATAAAACATCAGCACCGTAACTATTAAATATTCTATGATATGAAGTTAGTTAAAATGTACATTAAAAAAAAATTAATTATACACATAATCCTACTGCATATATACATAATTATATGGCAATTGGTTAAAGATACACACATACATACATAATTTCTAAAATATACATAGCTTACATAAAAAAATATTTAATCGATGCTTACAACTTAATCTAAAGCATTTCTTTGATTTTATGTCACTTCTTCCCCCCGTCGCACAAGTACATATGTCCATACATACGTATTTATGTCCCTTACAAATTCCCTATGTCATTGAATCGCTTCAATTTCTCTGGGAAATTATCTCTAAACAGCACTGGATCTGCCCGAAATTCAACGCTACGCAATGGCATACGTCCATATATATTGGCAAATCGATCAATGCAAGCCGACCGTTCGCGCATGTGATTCAAATCGGCCGATAACATTTCGGTGTTCGTACATTCCGGACATTTGAATTTCTTGCGTGGCGTCACTTTAATCGGCGGCTTATTCGTTATGTTGGCAACTAGAAAATTCATAGCAATATCCTCACAATTCATATGCTCATCCACCCATTCTTTAATGTTGCCCGGCATTGCATATGTATACATGTGACTCCAGAATTTGTGGTGAAAAGCGGCGCCTGTTAGCACCATAGATATTTGATTCGTCCATTCGGATTCGTAACGCCAATGCATCGATACATTGTCCCAGACATGTATGCGACTGGGAAAGCCAACAATGCGATCCGGAAATTCGCGCCAAACTTCGAAACTATTTATGAAAATGTTTGGAAAATTAACAAATGTCTTGAACAACATAGACTATAGCACAAGTACCCAAAATCTAGTTCATCTGTGGTGAGCATATTAATGTCGTCGTCAATCGTAAGTATGGCTTCGGTTTCGATCTCATTGTACGGATAGAAACGATTGGAAAGTTTATTTGCGCGTGTTTGTATCACCTTGAGGGGTTTGGAAATTGTTGGAAATGCTGATACTAAAACGAGTGTAATGAGAAGACAACCAATGAAAAGAAACGAAACTTCTTTCGCATATGTACGTATGTATGTACTTACAATGTGGTGGCAGCTTATTTTGATTATTCCATATAACAAGAATGCTCTGCAGCGATGGCACCAATGCTAGTCTTTGTATTAACGTAAATAACGACTCCACACGATCATACGTTAGTATAACGGCTGTAAAACCTTGCGATTTGGGTGAAATTATGGGCAGGAAAAGAGGATTGAATGTGCTGCGATAATTGTCATCAGGCTTATTCCAGTCCATGATGCTACGCGCACGATGTGGAAAGATGCGATTCTCCAATATTTCCAATGCAGTCAATGTAATAGTGTTTAAGTCCTTAAAATAACGATTATATACCCAACGTCCATGTCGCTGCAATTCTAATATTTTTGTATTGGACACTTGATGTAGTTTTTTTAATATCCCATGTATTTCTGCCTCACGCCGCCGCAACGAGAACAACGACCAATCGAGCACATCTTCAAATGGCAGTATAAAGTTATCAACAGCTATCACTGGTATGCAATTGTATGCCAGCATTTCCATTAAATCCGATTGTCCAGCATTTGCACTGGGCGAATACAAACAGAAGGTGCCCTTCGTATATGCTTTGGGATAGTCAAAAGCCTTTCCACGTCCACCGTTGTAGCAACGTATTGCCGCCAGCGTCTGCTTTGTGGCAGACGACGACGCTTCACCGTTGAATGTCACACATTTGTCGAGCACTAGCATGTCATTGGGACTATCATCGGCCAGAGAGCGTATTTGACGTTGGTATTTTACATTCAAATTAGGTAAAACGACTAAGAGCAGATTCTTTCGCGGCAAGTGTGTAGATTTGGCCGACAAGCTGGTAACAGTGTGTTGCAAAGGACTGTACACAGGCAGTGGTAAATCGAACTCCGTACGATATGTCCACGAATCAAAGCCGCCACCGAGTATTATGGCACGATCGGTTTTTAGTTGAATACCATTCCTACGTGGTATCATATTGAATATAATGTGATTCTCACCATTATCCCAATAGTTTTGCGCGGCTAGTGCACGTCCCAGCGCACTTGCTGCCACCAGATTAGCATTGAGTGTATCAATGCTTGGCAGAAAGAGGCACGCCTCATTTGGATTTGGTGTATAGTAATGACTGCGTATAACTGCCTCCAAAATTTGATAATATTCACGTGTTAATATCGAAACTGTTCTACCACCACCTCCTTCCTCCGTCTCCACCTCATCTGTCGTGTACTCTTGCAGCGGATACACATAGATAGTAAGGTGATCGTGTCCCTTTTGTCCGCAACGATACAAATTCATACAATTCCATAAACGACAATTTTGATCGCGTTCATTTGATTCTTCACTGCTTCGCGACAACACAATTTCCCGCACATGATCAAGGTCCAGTGGTATTTTGTTCTTATATTGACCGCCAGCCTCCTTCCGCAGCAGGTTGAAGATGTCAAACAAAATGCAAACGCCGCAAATGGACAAAAACAATATAATCGTGTATGAAATTGTATTTTGGAACCGTTCGCAGCGCTGATTGAGCGAAACCAGCAATTTCTTCATTCCTGTATATTATTGTATACATATGTAACAGTTTTAGCAGGATACCGATGTGCCCGATATGTCCCCCACAACCTTCCAAAAAAATTCCTGCACCTACAACTACATAAACATAGTGCTACCGGATCATTACAAAATATTCTAAAATACATATAGCACATTAGGGGCCTCATACATACATACATGTTACGGCTCGTGTTCATAGGCTGGAAAATCCGGTATGCCAGGCTAGGTATGCGAGATCTAACATGTGAATACCTCAAAAATATAAGCATCCTTTTTCTCGTACACCGAGTGGTTTGCGAGCTCCAGTATGCTGACAATCATTTCTGGTGTTGGACTTCAGGATCGGCTTTCCCTTAAAGAAGCACGTCCGAGAAAATTTATTTTTTCGGGGGTGTAGAAGGGCTCTCACAGATCTCAAAATTTAAATCAAAATTTGCTGGAGGCTTATAGTTTACGAGACATTTGTTGTTGGATGTGTCGATAGATGTTACCCCAGATGCTTGCTACAATTAACACTTTTACTACGTTTATACGTTGGCAAATTCATGAAATCATTTCATGAATTTTCGCAGCATAAACGAATTTTCATGAATTCAATTGTTCACGAAAATTAATCATGAAGTTCGTCATCATTTCATGAAATTATGAAGTACAAGTCCGGTAACGCCAAACCAACAGCTGTTCATTCAGTCAAGGCAGATTTAACAGGTAGGCTCGGTGGCGAATTCTTAAATATCCAATGTATTTTGTTATTGTAATTGGTAGTGTAATGTCAAAATTATATTTCGCCGTGATTAAATTCTGAATTCGCTTGTGACTCGCGCTTTCCCATTGGCCATGATGTGAATTCGCTTAGATTTTGACATTACACTCTACCTTTATAAATAAAAAAAAGTAGTTTCAGAATTCGCCACCGAGTCTACCTGGTAAATCTGCCTTGACAGCTGATGTCGTTAGAACGTTGCCACTTTTTAAAAGAGCTGAATTTCACGAGTTCATAAATGCTGAATAAACGAGACCATTTTCGAATTCATGAAATTAAAAGTTCACGTATTCTGCCGTATAACTGCTTGCCCAGAATGGTGTGGCTGTAGTACGTAGTAAGAGCTGTCAAAAGTTAAAACAGTACAATTGCATTACAATGCCCACAATGTGTAGCTGTGTCTGTAGCGTGTAGTTGTGGCTGTAGTAGAAGTAGAGTTAACTTTAACTTTGTAGCGCGCTACAGTGTGACAGCTCAATTTTTTAATGACGGAAATTCGAAATGAAGGACGAAGAAACTGAAAAATGAATTGAACTTGTAAAAAATAAAGAGTTTTTATGGAATTTAAGGAATCCCCTGAACAAAAATATAAAAAAGATGACATATATGAGATACACTGAGCTACACCATTGTGTTCACATTTTCGAGCGTTGCCACAAAATCAGTCATCAGCTGATGTAGTAAGCTATGTAGTCCGTAGCTGTAGTACAACATTCTGGGCAAGCAGTAAACGTAGTATTTGACACTTTCCACCACTTCTTTGCTTTAATTTATAAACCTGATTTTTGGTAAAGTATTTGGGGAATTTGCTTTTTTCTGCTTATTCGAATGTTATTTTTACTTTTCTCTGTTCACTTCTTTCGAAATTGCTGAAATAAGTGTAGATACCCAGCCAGCAAGGTACCGTACATTTTACGAACATTGCGATTTACGAGCTATTCTCGAATAAGAAAACAATAACAAAAGAAACTTTTTTCTATCATGTCAAAAAAAAAAGAAAACGAAAAATTTCAAACTCAATATTTTAAAAGTAAGTATGTATGTTTGTAAAATTTCTACATTTACGATAAAAAAAACGGACGTAAAAAGATTCATATACGAGTGCTTTTTCGATACATTTACGACACTCGTAGGCACTGAAAATTTTAAAGCGAAACAGTATTCGTAGGCGAATCGTAAGCGGATATCATAAACGATATTTTATTAGAGTTTTCTTCGAGAAAACATCCGCTTACGAGCTCGTTTACGATGATTTTGCTGGCTGGGTATACAAGCATACACACACACACAAGGGGAGATGTTTGTCAAAGTGTAAAAAAGTTTATACTTTTGCCTATATGACACTACATTTTTTTCTTGGTTTTTTTGGTTTGGAAAACCCACCGAAAGTCAAAATACAAAAACAATTCTTCTGTAGGTTGAAAAGAGACAAATGCTCCCTCAAAAACAATTTGATTGACATTAAACTTCAAACTAAATGAAAATAATATTTATTTCAAAAATTAATTTTTTTAGAAATTTGAATTTAAATTACTGAAATAAAAAAGTTTTGAAACTCAAAGGGTAGGATAGCTGTGTATTCCATGTTATAAAGGGAAGCCAGTACGCAATATTATTTTTCTTCCGGACTTCTTCTTTACCCTTACGGCCATAGCATAAGCTTACAAGAGGCAAATTTAAAATTTGTATTTCCATATATTTTTTATTTTAAATATAATTTATTTTCTAGTTGTCAAATTGAAACAATTGTCAGAAAAAATGACCGAATGCCAAAAAACCTACCGAAATACAAGCTGGCTCGTTGGTTTTTAGCCGCCTAGATGTTATTTTGTTTGGTTTTTTTTTCAATATAGCTTGCTCGCTTGCACCAACGCAAAACTGTATTTCACCATCTCCTTCACACAAAAAACCTGGTAGAATACCAGAAAAAAAATGTAGTGTCATATGGGCACATGCACAAGCACATGCTGAACGGAACTGTCATAGCAAAACTGAAGCAAAGCGAGGTAGAAGTCAATTGTGCACGGGCTATTAGTGTTTATTGTTAAAAGAACTGTCAAATATTTTGATTTATTGACGTTTCTACCTTTCTGTTGTACAATTTTCCTTGATAGAGTTCCAATTGGTTGTCCACGCGTTATTTGGATAGCAATTCGTCAACAAAATACTTTCATTATTGGAATAACTAATAAACTTAAAAGGAAAAGTGACTAAATATGAGTACAATACTTGAAAAAATCGCTGCCATTGAGTCGGAGGTAAAATTAAATTGTCATTTGATAAATAAGAATAAACTAACCTTATCATGCATATCGTGGATATGCTGCATCCTCTGTCAAATCGCAAATTCTTTTTCTTAGATGGCACGTACGCAAAAAAACAAAGCCACTTCGGCGCATTTGGGTTTGCTGAAAGCGAAATTAGCTAAGCTGCGGCGTGAATTGATCTCGCCCAAAGGTGGCGGTGGCGGTGCCGGCGGCGAAGGTAATCACAATAAACTTACATATGGAAAAATTTACCCAACTTTTAACGCATTGTAATTGCTTATACATAGGTTTTGAAGTAGCCAAAACTGGCGATGCACGCGTTGGTTTTGTTGGCTTTCCATCCGTTGGGAAATCAACGCTGCTCTCTAATTTGGCTGGCGTTTATAGTGAAGTTGCCGCCTATGAATTCACAACGTTGACCACAGTGCCGGGCTGTATTAAATATAAAGGCGCAAAAATTCAAGTAAAAAATTTACAATGTGAAAACAATTTAAATGGATTCCATCAACACTTACATACATACCATTTTTTTCTTGCCTTAGCTACTGGATTTACCTGGTATCATTGAGGGCGCTAAAGATGGCAAAGGTCGTGGTCGTCAAGTGATTGCTGTGGCACGTACATGCAATTTAATTTTTATGGTATTGGATTGCCTCAAACCGTTGGGACATAAGAAGCTGCTCGAACATGAATTGGAAGGTTTTGGTATACGTTTAAATAAGAAACCACCAAATATCTACTTTAAGCGCAAAGATAAGGGTGGCGTGAATTTGAATAGTATGGTGCCACAAACCGAATTGGATGCCGATCTAGTTAAGACCATATTATCCGAATATAAAATACATAATGCCGATATAACGTTGCGTTATGATGCCACAAGCGACGATTTGATTGACGTTATCGAAGGCAATCGCATTTATATACCGTGTATTTATTTGCTAAATAAAATCGATCAGATTTCAATTGAGGAGTTAGATGTTATTTATAAAATACCGCATTGTGTACCAATATCGGCGCATCATCGCTGGAACTTTGATGATTTATTGGAAATGATGTGGGACTATTTGAAATTAGTGCGAATGTGAGTATAAAAAAGCTATAGTTTTAACACTTACCATTTAAGTATCTATTGTTAAAATTCTCTTCTCGATTCTCTTTTTGCTTGGTAGTTATACAAAACCAAAGGGTCAATTGCCGGATTATACTTCGCCAATCGTTTTGCATAACGAACGTACAAGCATTTCAGATTTTTGTAATAAATTACATCGCTCAATTGCTAAAGAATTCAAATAGTAAGTATTCATGTTTTGGTTTTTGATTGCAAATTTTATTCTTCTAACTGCTTTTCATTGCTTTGCGCAAATTTAGTGCGTTGGTTTGGGGCTCGTCTGTGAAGCATCAACCCCAGAAAGTGGGCATAGAACATATCCTCAACGATGAAGATGTTGTACAAATTGTAAAGAAAGTTTAAACTAACCTTACCATGTGCTGCCGCTCGTTTTGTTACTTTAACTTTTTTTGTCACTCTCGTAAATTGTGTATTAAAGAAAATTAAAGGAAAAAAGATGTAAAAAAAAATAATAATACATAATAATAAAACACTCTACATGCTTTGAAACGCGTCTACACTGCGTATATGTAATTTGTTTATATACAAACATACAGTTGAAACTAATAAAAACGCGTTAAAAGTAACATGGAAATTAGTTGTAGTCAGTTGGGTCATATTAATAAAAGCTAAGACTTCAGACCTTTTACTCAAATTTTGAAATTTGATTCATTTAATGTAAAATTGTTAAAATCTTGAGTAAAAACATTTGCTTGGTTTTTATTAATACGGCCCATTGTGTAAAGATGAATTTTGAATTCTTAAATAAAAAACAACAAAAACAAATAATTTTCGTTTGCTTTATTTTTCTTTTGTTTGTTGGTACAAGTTATGATCTGGGAAAAATGTTCAATAGTCTACCACGCGTTGAAAAAAACGAGCTATTGGGAGTTGTAGAGAAGGTCCTCCTTATTCTAAATCCACAAGTCCCGTCGACCGGAGATGTTTGTAAGTTGTAAAATTTACCAAAGAAACCCCCAAAACTGGGCATCATTATCGGGGAAAGGCACTTATAAAAACACGCACATATGTACATATGTATATATGTATGTGTGTAGAAGATATTTTTGCGATGACGCGCTGTAAAAAATTAACCCTCAGCCGGCAAATTCTCTTTCTGGGGTAATATCTATGGATCCATCCAGTTACCAACAAATTACCTAATAAAATCTCGTGAACTATAAGCCTCCGGCAGATTTGGATTTCAGTTTTGATATCTCTCAGAGGCCCTCTGCCCC
The DNA here is from genome assembly GCA_960531455.1 of Urophora cardui. Lineage (NCBI taxonomy): Eukaryota > Metazoa > Arthropoda > Insecta > Diptera > Tephritidae > Urophora > Urophora cardui. The sequence goes on from OY482670.1 coordinate 3,208,581, forward strand.
CCTGAAAAAGTCGTTTTTTTCGGACCGTAGTTCCTTAATGTAAAGTCGGCCCCTTTGGGAGGCAGATGGAAATCTGAGCCTGTGATCTTGTTTGCAACGGTCGGTCAACCGGCACACGGCGTATTGAATTTCTGCGTATTGAACTTAGCCTGCAATATCAATCAGCAGATGATGCCATGTGTACATATATTGTGCATATATATCGCACCCTAAATCATAAAGTGACACAACTCAAAATTCAAACATTTTCAGGAGAACCAAAAAACCTTTTTTCTTTTTTATAGGCAATCATATGGGAAAAGGCCACGTATAATAGTTATTTTTCAGTTAAAAAATACTCTAATGGAAAGGATTTTTTGGCAGTCGCTAGAGATATATTCTGTGTACCGATTCGTGAAAGAAACCCGATTTCGAAAAATTTTGAGTTGTCACTTTATACTTTAAGGTGCGATATGTCCCTCTGCCAACTTTAAAAAAAAAATTGCGCTTTCTTCTTAAGTATCCAGATTTATAATTCTTGGCTTTATTTCAAATAATAGTCTACTCTTTTTTTTATTCAATTCACTCATTTCATTTCGTTTATTTTTTGATGCATATATGTATGTATGTATATGTTTATCTGATTCTGTAGAGGCATATATGTATGTATGGATGTATGTAGTATATAAGTAATATGTTTTACATAAATACTTAAATGCTATCTAAATTAGTTCATTTCATTTCTAGTTTCTTATTTGTTTTTTTTTTCTTTTTTGTTTTTTTTTGTAGCCAATTTTCGTTTTATTTATAATTGCATATCATTTAATTTATGTAGATCAAACAATTAATGCATGTTTTTCAATTGTTTCTTTTGTTTTTTTTTTTTTGTAATTTATGTATATAATGGGGCATAACAGTAAATCCGGGAATATTAAATAAAACTTTGCTAAAGCGCAGTCAACATCATAAGATTAGTTCAAAATTCCCATATACATATAAGAAAAGTAGTAATAATAATAACAAAATTCAAACAGAAATGTTTAACACGTTTAGGGAACTTTCTCTACTGCCTAATCACCCATTTCGTGTTTCACGCACAGGCAAGCGCCGACAAATTGTTGCCCGCAGATGATGATCATATACATACATACATAGTACATATGTTAAACAAAAAGAAAAGAAAAACACTTAATAATAAAGTATCATGTAATAGATTATGTCTCTTCATATTTTCCAAAATCCGCATATTTTTGTCACGTTTTATTCCGTATTTATGTATATATGTAAATATACCAGCACATTTCCCCAGCATAGTACGTATGAGTGTGCTCGAAAGGTGCCATGTTAGGGAGGGATTTTTTTTGTTATATATCTATGCATATATAATTATATGAATTTGTGGACGACGTGTGGTTCATTTATTTAACCACGTCATTCAATTGATTTTATGAAACTGTTCTACCCGAACGCAATGGATTAACGCGCGTTCGTTTGGGCGCCGGCGGCTCAGCTATGCTTGTTGCATTCGTCGTCGCTTCAACTTCAACTTCAATTTCAACTTTATCATTATCATCCTCGTAGTTGAACTTATTATTATCCTGTGTGTTTGTAATGACAATAGAAAACAATCAATTAAATGCATGATGCAAGTCAAACACACTTAAACATGTACATATGCATTTTGCATACATATTTACTAACCTGCTCATTTGTCGGTGAATTTTCATTGCTTGCCAGCTGATCAGCTGCTGCTGCTGCTGCTGCATTACGTTTCTCACCCACCAAGCGCCGCGTGCTGCTGGTTGCCGCCGACGTTGTCGCATTTTTCTTCGCCGCTGTCGCTGTTGTTGCTGAGGCAGTTGTTGTTGTCGTCGTCGCTGAATTTGTATGAATTTTCATAGATTTTGCTGGTGATTTTGACGTGGATGCTAACGTATACGTATCGAGCGGTATATAGACCTTTGTATTAGGGCCAGACTTATCCCAAGGTTTGTAATACATTGTGGGTAATTGAATTTGTACAGAGAAAGTATTTGTAGGTGTGCTGCCATCGCCGATTTTCGAATTGATTATGTACAAGGCGAGATCACAGGCTGCCCACATTTTCTAAAAATTATTTGTAATATAAATTTTTTATTAAAATTATATTATATTATCTATATTATTAATACGCTAACATAAATTTTGTTCCATCTTCTCCGTCGAAACTACTGAACCAATCTTAAAACTAAGCACACCATTATAAAGGTATTGCTCTCAAATAGAACTGCGCCAATTTTCATGAAAATTGGTTGGAAAATGCGTCCACAATCGTCGTTGGAAAATTGCCGTGTGGTTGTTGTTGTATGCTTTCGAACACAACAGAGCTGTCTCAATGCGCAAGCATATGTAGCTGACTTTGTGCGTTTTCACCAAACTTAACATGCAATTCTGAACATGTTTGGCTGGATGTGGTGTGTATTTTCAAAGAAGTAGAAACGTAAAAATGTAGCAAAAGCACTACAACAAAAACATAAGGTCAAGTAATAAGAAGGATAAGAAAGAATAAGTAGGAAATAAATTAAGGAAAGAAAAGAGCAAAAATAGAAAGAAAGAAGTAGGTAGAAGAATTATGAAAACGATTAACGACAACAACACCAACGACAAAAACAACAAGATAGTAGCAGTGACAGTAACAACAAAAGGAGCAGCATCAACAGGAACAACAACAAAATAGTAACAGTGACAATAACAACAAACAATTATACAAAAACTATAGGTTCACCTTAGTCATAAGTAAACATCTAGAAAAACTGTCGAGTTTCGACAGTAGGCAGCACTCTAGTACTCTATAATTGCATTAACCATATGTGTGGCATTGGGGTCACTTCCACCCAGTACTTTTTTTTTTGCCTGTGTTAAACGTCGTCAAAGAAAAAAATCTTTAGCAAAAGAATTATTTCGATCGATTCAGTAGAACCGGAAATAAAACATATTTAACATTTCGCTTTCTGTGATCTTTTGGGTTCATTTTACAAATTTTTTTTCTGCGGAGACTCCTAGTGAAATTTTACGGCGAACTTTTTTTTGCGATACGGTCTAATGCACATATCGCACACTAAATCATAAAATTTTTCCAAATCGGTTTTTTATCATAACCCGGTACACAGAATATATCTCTAGCGATTGTAAAATGACCATTATACATGACCTTCTGCCATATCAATACTTGTAAAGAAAACAAGTTTTTTGGCTCTCCTGAAAACTTTTGAATTTTGAGTTGTGTCACTTTATGATTTAGTATCGCTCCCTAAATCATTATTATCCTATTATACTTACATAGTTATATGATTTGTCTGCAGCATTCGGTGTGGTATCTTGATGGTTTTTCATCATTTGTATGAGATTAATATAAAAGCTATAAGAGAATGCTTCGCGTTTCGCCATCAATGGTTCGATAATAAAACGCAAACACTTCTCCACCTGTTTCAATTGTTTGCGATCTTCGTAATCGGTGAATGTTGGATCGTGTGCAATAACTGGTATGGCGAAGGCTAACATAAAATCGGGTAAAATGTATGCCGTCTGCACATCGTTTCTGCACTCGGTCGCTTTTGGGAGAGAGAGAGAGGGAAACACGATTTCATTTAATTTGTAATATTAGTCCGAGATACGGCAGAACAAATGTATCCCCTCATCTGTTATTTACCAATGGACAGTGGTAACTGACAGTTCCTAAGCATATTAACACATCGCACATGGGTTGCCTAGCTAAAACGCGTACGAAAGGTACTAAATATTTAAAACAAAAACTAAAATTTTTAGGTATACTCCCCTTTTCTGTTATTTAAAAAAACGATACACCAGACGATAGAGGGCAATTAGGAGAGTCCAAAAAACATGGGTTGCCTATCAAAATCTGGGGCAAACTGGAGGGTTGTCACCTTTGAAAAGTGCAAAAAAATAGGTTATCTCCCCTTTTCTGTTATTTAAAAAAACGATACACCAGACGATAGAGGGCAATTAGGAGAGTCCAAAAAACATGGGTTGCCTATCAAAATCTGGGGCAAACTGGAGGGTTGCCACCTTTGAAAAGTGCAAAAAAATAGGTTATCTCCCCTTTTCTGTTATTTAAAAAAACGATACACCAGACGAAAGAGGGCAATGAGGAGAGTCCAAAAAACATGGGTTGCCTATCAAAATCTGGGGCAAACTGGAGGGTTGCCAGCTTTGAAAAGTGCAAAAAAATAGGTTATCTCCCCTTTTCTGTTATTTAAAAAAACGATACACCAGACGATAGAGGGCAATTAGGAGAGTCCAAAAAACATGGGTTGCCTATCAAAATCTGGGGCAAACTGGAGGGTTGCCACCTTTGAAAAGTGCGTGAGTGATTTCTAAATAAAGGAAAAAACCGGTTAAATACATGTCGTATAGAAATATGTTGTTTGGAAACATATAGTAAAATTTCACGAACTTTAATTTTGTGGAATACTTTAACCCGCTAACACCTCCACGAAAGGGTCGTTTTGACCCCCCTTTTTTTAAAGTCCGAAAAAATAGTATTTTGAAGGTCGATAGAGGGTTAAAATATTCTAGAAAATTATTCGCCATAAAATTTCACTAGGGGTCGCCTCAGACAAAATCTTTGTATAAATAACCCAAAAGACCACAGAAAGCAAAAAACATATTCCTTTGTATTATTTGTAAGTATTGTTCACATACAGAACCAATTTTTCTAACAGAAATAAATTCACGCCATGAAATATGCAACAACTTTTATATGACTTTACCTACATTAGATAGGGTCGAAAAAAAGTTGTAAAAGTCCGCACCTAAATTTGAAGCTTATGTTGAGAGGGTTAATTCACACAAAAAAAAATTTTTTTACCCCGCGAAATACCGCCGTAGTCGCTTTTTTATTGTAGCATTGTTATTTGACATCTGATTTTTTAAGTTTATATGTTATCATTTTGGTATTTTAAGAGCTTTATATTTTCTTTCTAATTCAATTCCATACAATTAATATATGTATTTACTCTTTAATAAATTCATACTTTATTTAATCAATGAAATGTGTACATACATATTAAAATACAAAGTTTATTCTGAATCTGACTCATCAGATGATGCTAGGTCGTAATTTAATTTTTCTTCTTCGTCGCTCTCTTTGTGAAAACGACTTCAGAGTTCAAAAGGACATCAGAAGAAAATATATAGCTCTTAAAATACCAAAATGATAACATATAAACTTAAAAAATCAGATGTCAAATAACAAAGCAACAATAAAAAAGCGACTTCGGCGGTATTTCGCGGGGTAAACAAATTTTTTTTTGTGTGAATTAACCCTCTCAACATAAGCTTCAAATTTAGGTGCGGACTTTTACAACTTTTTTTCGACCCTATCTAATGTAGGTAAAGTCATATAAAAGTTGTTGCATATATCATGGCGTGAATTTATTTCTGTTAGAAAAATTGGTTCTGTATGTGAACAATACTTACAAATAATACAAAGGAATATGTTTTTTGCTTTCTGTGGTCTTTTGGGTTATTTATACAAAGATTTTGTCTGAGGGAACCCCTAGTGAAATTTTATGGCGAATAATTTTCTAGAATATTTCAACCCTCTATCGACCTTCAAAATACTATTTTTTCGGACTATAAAAAAAGGGGGGTCAAAACGACCCTTTCGTGGAGGTGTTAGCGGGTTAAAGTATTCCACAAAATTAAAGTTCGTGAAATTTTACTATATGTTTCCAAACAACATATTTCTATACGACATGTATTTAACCGTTTTTTTCCTTTATTTAGAAATCACTCACGCACTTTTCAAAGCTGGCAACCCTCCAGTTTGCCCCAGATTTTGATAGGCAACCCATGTTTTTTGGACTCTCCTCATGGCCCTCTTTCGTCTGGTGTATCGTTTTTTTAAATAACATAAAAGGGGAGATAACCTATTTTTTTGCACTTTTCAAAGCTGGCAACCCTCCAGTTTGCCCCAGATTTTGATAGGCAACCCATGTTTTTTGGACTCTCCTCATTGCCCTCTTTCGTGTGGTGTATCGTTTTTTTAAATAACAGAAAAGGGGAGACAACCTATTTTTTTGCACTTTTCAAAGGTGGCAACCCTCTAGTTTGCCCCAGATTTTGATAGGCAACCCATGTTTTTTGGACTCTCCTAATTGCCCTCTTTCGTGTGGTGTATCGTTTTTTTAAATAACAGAAAAGGGGAGACAACCTATTTTTTTGCACTTTTCAAAGGTGGCAACCCTCTAGTTTGCCCCAGATTTTGATAGGCAACCCATGTTTTTTGGACTCTCCTAATTGCCCTCTATCGTCTGGTGTATCGTTTTTTTAAATAACAGAAAAGGGGAGTATACCTAAAAATTTTAGTTTTTGTTTTAAATATTTAGTACCTTTCGTACGCGTTTTAGCTAGGCAACCCATGTGCGATGTGTTAATATGCTTAGGAACTGTCAGTTACCACTGTCCATTGGTAAATAACAGATGAGGGGATACATTTGTTCTGTCGTATCTTAGACTATATGTTTCCATTGAATGTACACCAAATAACAACATATTCGATTACTCACACATAGTCGATATCGTTTTAAGATATTCGCGCCTTTTGTTAACATCAATTTCTATATAATTCCGTATCAATTCACACAGCCTAAAATATATACATGAATGTTTAGGCATGAACATTACAATAATTTTGTTTCGAGTACGCAGCAAAATGCAATACCTTTTATCAGTTTCATGTCCCACTAAAGCATAATAGCCCATAAAATCCAATGGTAGACATTTATTTGGCAAACCTTTTCCTAAACCTTTGTGTAATTTGCGTGCAAACATATCGCGTACCTCGGGCACTGGATCACACTGAAATTTGATAAAATATTACGCATAATTTTGCTTGTGCTTTTGTCTCCTAAGTGTACATACATATTTGCATTTGCAAAAGTGTGCTTACTTACCATAACTTGCGACAAATTGAAATACTGTTCGGCGCTGTACTGATCGCCTACACCTTTTTGCTCGCAAATCTTTAACATTGCGCACGCCGCACTCACGCACAACCACGACTTCTCGGCCGGACACAAGCGATTCTGTTCTAGCAAATCGCCACGCTGATTGATAAATGCCACCAACATGCGAAATGTCTTCTGTGCTGCATGCTCATCCGTCTTCAAACCGATCAACCAACGCGCCATCGTCTTGAGTGCATCGAGCTTGCACAGCGTATCCGCCGGCAGCTGCTCCTTTTCACACCAATCTCCCTCCGGCAATGCACAGCTACGCGTCTCCGAAACGCCTTGTATTAGCAGCTCTTTAACCACACGACGTGCTATCATATTTTTGACGGGGGTGAGAAAAGCTTGTGGCATGTGATAGGCAATATGTCCAAGTGTACTAATTTTGGTATGTTGATAGGGATCTTTGGGTGAGAGTGTGACACGTAGCGTTTCAATGATTTCATTGAAAATTGGATGAATTACAGGTGTTTTGTTGGACATGTTATTAGTAAATACATCGGCGCCAGCGCCACTCGGTGTTTGTTGAGTTTGTACATTAACGAATATACAACGGACAGCATGTTTGGCCTGTTTGACAGTGCCGGCTAAAGCAAAATCTTTACAAATTGAAGCGAGTGCTTCCAAGATAGCTGGATTAACGTCGCACAGCGGATGGTAACGACCTAGATGCGCGAGTGCTTTGAGGATTAGTGGTGCAGCATAGTCTTCTTCGTGACTCAATAAGGCGACCATGTGTTTTAAGGTTTCGTCGGTGAAAAAATGCGCAGGAAATATGTAAGAAAGCATCTGTGGCAAAAAAAAAAAAACGTTTCTCTTAATTGTTATTTCATATAATTTTTTTTATGAGAAAGACACTTACACAAAGAAATTTAAGACCACGTTCACCAGCTTCCTCAATGGGTATACCCACTTCTTCAACAATTCTGCCACGTTGCATGCATTGGTCAATAAGGCTGTGGAATACACAAATTAAGAAAAAAACACACAATCAGTAAACGTTAGTATTTCAGTATTTCCTAAACAAAAAAAAAAAAATACACTACGCCTACCCAATTAAAATGCCAATAGATTCCTTATCAACCATAACAGAGGCAATACGTTCAATCAGCATTTTTACGGTGTTGTAGTATAAATTCATTGTCATTGGATTGCCAAGTTTTTTAAGCAGCATGGACATGGTATCGGCGCATTCTTTGCACGACACGTCACGCTTCAAAATTATCTCCATGTAACGTAATAAAATCGGATCCTTACGCATATTCAAACTGAATTTTGCAATAAACTCACATGACTTGAGCGGATCGGGTAGTAATCTAAACAAGATGATATGCATTAAAATAAAATCATATACATACATATATACTTATGTACAAAGTAGCATTTACATAAATACATGCACGTACTTGCAAATTATAGCCTGTTTTACGTTTAATTGATTTTGCATTTTTTGCGTGAGATCTTTGGTATGATGCATTTTAACCCAATCGCTAACCGTTTTCCGCGTTTTCATTTGATTCTTTTGTAACTCCATAAAAGCCTTCATTGCATTGTCGTCGAGCGTGCCCAGCAGATGATAGAGCATTTTCATTCTCTCCTCTGGCGGCAATTTATACGGCACCAAGCATGTGATTAATAAACGCTCAACCAGAAGCCGATCTTCAATTCCTGGCATATAATAACCATGTAAAATTTTATTTTTTATCCAGCCAATCGATTCTTTTATTTCATCGGACAAGTCGTTCGGTTCGCATTTAATCTTTTTATAAATAAATGCCAGCCCATTCATAGCTTCTTTGCGTATTTTGAATTTTTTATCCAATGTACGTTCACGCACGATATGTAATAGTTCTTCCGATTCGCAAACGATATTAAATTCTCGCTTTGCCGTGGCAACAATGGCCATGACAACTTCGTAACGCACAGTTTCATCGGAATCATGTTGGCGTGCGCGCAAACAATCGATAATGTCTTTGCGCATATGTGGTTGATTGAGTAGGAAATGCATAGAGGATTGTACACATTTGACACGAATCGCTGGTGCGATGTCACAAAACCGACCCAAGAGCATGCGCACAAGGGGTCCATGCTTTTTAGAGAGTGGTGAATCTTTTTCAGAAAACATTTGCGCCAACAAGGATACAGCCTCTGTGAATCATGAAAAAGAAATTTTTGTTCGATGATAAGCGGACCCGTTAAAATACATTTATGTAGGTAGATATATTTCGATCTGTAGTCTAAAACACGTTACTACATGTACTTACTCATACGCTCCATTTCATTTGTTGATTTTAATTTACATTCCAATTGTGGTAAAACTGAGCACATCAGACTCGGACATATTTGATTTAATTCATAGATGAGTTCGTATATTTTTGCAGTAGTCGCCAAATTTTTGTCAATTTTTCCCATAATAAGCACTTGATTAAAAAACTGAAATGGAAAAATATGAAAAACCAAATTATTAGATATTAGCACAATTCCTCAACTATGTACACGACACATCATACCATTTTTATAATTGGTTCCAAAGCGTAACTAGTTTTCTGTATTAACTGCTCCGCTAAATGATATGCGTTTTTATTTTGCGATTTTTGTGGTTCTACTATATTAATCAAAATTAAGTCTAATAGAGGCAGAGTCAAATTGTCAGCCTCCGTTATGAGTGGACTCATTATATCAATCATGAAATTTTTTACTTTGGTGCTGTGATTGTCACTAAAAATATAATAAAAAGGTTATAAAACTTAATCCATCGTATATATGTATACGCTATCGGAACTTGAACTTACTTAATTATTTTGAAAATCATGTCAAATAGTTCACAGAATATTTTTTGGCAATCCTCTATATCAAAACACATATTGAAGGATTTCACATAAGCCAAATTTTCTAATAAATAGAAATATCTTTTGAATGAAGCATCCTTGGCATCTCGTAGACCGTCAAGTTGTTTAATAAAAAATGTGAAGATAGTTGCAATTTGATCTTGATCCTTATAAGGTGCTTCTGGTGCAAACACTCGCAATATATCAGCAATGCAGCAGGCGACCAGAAGTTGAACATCACGTGATGGATGATCCAGATAAAACTCTTGGGCCAAATGCATGGCCAACTGTATATACGCTTGTACATGTTTCTCATCTTGGCTCATAGCCTGTAAGGCGTGAGCTAAGGTCTGCGAAAATATTAACAAAAAAAAGTATAAATAAATAAAATGAATATGTGTATATGTATGTATGTATATGTACTGCTTCATAACTTTACTTACCTTAAGTCTTCGTATAAGCTCATCTGTACCTAAATCTTCGCTCAGCGGACGACAACCTGAGGGATACCTTATGTCCGACATATTTTTTTAGGTTTTTCAATATGTTCCGGGATCCTCTCCCTACTTAAGCGCTACTACAACTTTTTGTATTGAAAATATCTATTTTTTGGTAAAAGAAAACATTAGTTTGATTATTAAAGCCAATAATTGCAAGCCAAGCAAAACTAACTCTACAAAAGCACCCACCCCGAACACAGATTGGAACTAAAAAACTATGGTAAACATCGCATATAATATAGGTAGAGTTGCCATATCAACATCAGGGAAAGACGAAAACCTAATTTTGTTTATTATTGCCAGATAAAAGAATATAATTTTATACTTTTTTTATATATTCCGCAAATTTGTATGCAGGTAAATCATTAAGAAAAATACACTTTTCTTTTTTTTTTTTTGATTTTGAGTTATGTTATAACCGGGCAAGCACTTTTCTTAAATGATGCGGAATCAAGAATTATCTAACCATTTTGATAAACCTTGTGCGAAATTATACCAACGCTTGTGGCATAGCGGTTGGCAACACCAGTTTATGGATGCAAATTTTTTTCGGAAAAATTTTTGTTCCACATTTTAATACACGTTTGTTTATCGGCATGTGCCACAATGCAAAAAAAAAAATTGGATAACAATACACCCATACTATAAAAAAAAGGAAAACAATAAATAAATAAATTAATTAACCATCGATTCAATTCTATTTTTTTTAGTTTTTTTGCTCCCTTATCGCCAAATTCACGTATGTATATATGTAAGCGCCGAGTTGCCGCTGTGGACGACCGTGCCACACACGCACATACACTCATGCATACAATGTAAAGAAAATGAAAACTATGTGCTCACATCTTATTTTAATGCATTTAACAATACAATTTTTTAACCCAACGCAACATAGGATTGATTGTTCAATTGATTTGGTACTTTTCACGATATTTGCATATTTTTTTATTAATTTTTCCCCAATTTTTCGCGCAATCCACAATATTTTGTTACGCTATTCTTTCCCCTGCTTGCTTTTTTAAACGAAGTGAAAACCGAACGCCATCTTTTGAGGCGTCGCTGTTACTAGATTTTCATTATAGATGGTGCTGCTGATTGTAACGGTGGCAACATGACCTGTCTAGATGGCGCTATTTGCATTTTGTATGCAACGCTGTATTGATAATTACCATATTAACGGAATTTTATATTTATCATGCAAAATTCTTAAATATGCAAAACCTGCAAATACGAAGTGTTAATTTATTCAAAATATGTAAATATGTATGCGCCAATAAATGGTATAGTTTATAAAGAAATTTATTAAAATTAAAATGTATACTGGGTTCTGCGATGTTCGCTTGTTTGCGTGGGAGGTTGTTTTTATTATGCTCTAGCAACACTGGTACAGCGGTGTTATCACAATCATCTGTTTATAACAGGGATTGCAAATAATAATTATTTTTCAAATTTTCACTAAAAGCATGAAAGAAAGAAAAACGTTAGAAAATTTTATATTCTGGTCCAAAAAAAATTAAAATCATGAAATAACTTTTATTCTCTAAATGAAAAAAAAAACAGAATAAACTTTCTGAGGGAAAATAAAACTCAAAAATAATAACTAAGCGAAAAATAAAACTGAAAACAACTTTTTTCTAAGCATAAAATCAAACGGCAAAATAACTTTTATTGTGCCTTATGCGAAAAATAAAACAACCAAAAATTACTTATTTATTTTCTGAGTAATTTATAAAAATTGGATAATTGTTAAAATAATTTTTTTTAGTATAACTCATAGCCGTTACTGTCCCTGGGTTATAACAAATATTTATATCTAGCTGATGCTATATAAGCGGCTGGAAAGATTGGTTCTTTTAATACTTCAATTAGTGTGGTCAGTTGCAAAGCTTCAATCAAATCTTCCAGTAAATTACTCTGAATCTCAAGGATGTGTGACATTTTGGAGTCAATACAGTGGTTACTTCTTGGTGCCGGCGCCGTGTTTCTTGTCAGGTCAGTATTATTTAGCAATTTTTTTGTTCTAATTGCAAAACTCATAAACGCATATATATATGTATATATGTACGTGTAAAGGTATTAAAATATGTTTATTAAATATTTATTTATTTAAGCCTAAAATTAACTTGTAGACAAATTAAAAATACATATAACTAAACTTAAAATTTTAATTAAGTTGACAAAATTGTGCATATAATTATGAATTCAAGTAAAATACAAATTTCTTAAACTCTAAACGGTTTAGGAAAACTTATACATACATATATACTAATTAACATTTCTCTCTCTCGATTAGATCATACATGCAAGGTGGCAAATATCGCAAGTATACAACAGCATTGGGAAAAGCGGTCCTTGTTACTGGAGCAAATACTGGCATTGGAAAAGAGACAGTGCGTGAATTGGCGAAACGTGGAGCTACGATCTACATGGCATGTCGTGATATGCAGAAATGCGATAAGGTGTGTACTTACATACATATACGTATTTAGTAAACCATCACCATGATGGTGCGTTTTCCATAATCGCATCTTGGTCTAATATACGAACCCATTTTTATGTGTGTTTTTATTCCTTTTCCTTATAGGCACGCCAAGAACTAATTAAGGATACGTGTAATCCAAATATTCATGGTATGAAATTAGATTTGGCCTCACTTAAATCGATTAAGGAATTTGCTGATAAGTAAGACAGTTTTTCTTAAAATGAAACGTTTTTTTTTTAATAAAAAAATGCAACTCTTTTAGCTTCAAAAAAGTCGAAAAGCGTCTAGATATTCTAATAAATAATGCTGGAGTTATGTCCTGTCCACACATGCTTACCGAAGATGGTTTCGAAATGCAGATAGGCGTTAATCATCTTGGCCATTTTTATTTGACAAATTTATTGCTTGATATGCTGAAGGTAAGCCTTTCGAAATTAATTGTAAATGTAGCTACACTTTTTTCGCCGCGCATTATTTATTTTAATTTTATTTATGTATTAAGAAAAAATTAACAAAAAACAAACATTTATTTATCTATTTTTCTTAAGGCATCTGCGCCCAGTCGCATAGTGGTGGTCTCAAGTTTAGCACATAAATTGGGACGTTTTAAAAAGGATGACTTTCTTAGTGAAAAATCATATGACGCCCGTAAAGTTTATTCACATAGTAAAATCTCAAATATATTATTTGCGCGCGAATTATCAAAACGACTGGAAGGCACAAGAGTTACTGTAAATTCATTACATCCAGGCGTTGTTGAATCGGAATTGATGCGATACAGCATATTAGATACAAATTTAATTATCAGGTTCGCATTTACCTTTGTATACTTTTATATTTATGTATATAATTTTTATGCTATTACATACATATTTGAATATTCGTTGCAGATTTCTTTTTGCTTTGCCAAAATGGATATTTTTCAAATCGACCGCCAACGGCGCTCAAACCACTTTATACGCCGCCCTAGATCCTGCTTTGGAATTGGTTAGCGGTGATTATTTTAGCGATTGCAAATCGGCTAAAACAACTGCAGAGGTACGCGATGATGAATTGGCCAACTGGTTGTGGAACGAAAGTGAACGTCTGATCAATTTAAAATTGGTGCAATTGGGTTTGAAATAAACCACCAAAAATTCGTACAATAATCAAACTGTGCAGTATTTTTTCGAAGAATGTATGTATGTATGTATATATGTATTTTAAAATGGATTTTCTTATCATTAAAATGAGCTAATCTGCATTCATGTGAAGTTATTTGTTGAAAATTTGTTTGCTTTGAACTTTGTACTGTTTTTATTATATAAAACATGACAATCCAAAACATGATCATGACATTAAATTGTATTTTTTTTTCGAAATTCGCGTTTTATATTTAGTCATTTAATAAATGGTAAAAGTATACATATACAAATAAAATGTTATTTTTTTCATGTTTATTTATATATTTGATGGTTAATTAAGCTTAAATATAAATTTCTAATTATTAAAAATACACAATATATGTACATACACGCATACCGACATGAACATGCACATATGTACGCGAAAATACAATGCACATACATGTGTATTTACTATATATGTATTTATATAAAACAAAGCGTGTTACAAATTTTGGCATTATTTAATTAAGAACCATATACTGTTTTATATTTTTTAAATGCTAAAATTGTATTAAGACTTTAAAATATAAAATGTAAATTTAAATGTTTGCAAAGGACAATTCTTTCAATTAAAATTTAAAATACAGGAAATACATAAACAAACACAGACACGTACAGTTAAAAGAAGTGTGTAAATTTGCTAGCTTCCATTAGCTCCTTAACAAAGGCTTATATATGTATATGCATGTATGTAATACCTATTGGAAGAAACGCGCCAAAATCAATACTGCGCTGGCAAGTGTTAGCAAGATAAATGAACTGGATATTGTCGTGCTTGTGCCGTTGCTCGATCCACTCTCGATGACCGTTATACGTCCATCCACTTCGGGATACACATAATCGCGATGTTTCAAATACTCAATCAGCGCTTCACTGTGCTGCAATTTCATACGAATCGGCTGTGTACCGTTAGCAACCAAATTATGTCCATCACCGCCATTTCTCAAAAAATCAGTCGTTATAATTTTGTATGTTTTGGCATCGTCCAACGGCTCAAAATCGGGTATGTCACATTCACCGCAACGCACCTCCACCGATGTCACACGCTTGCCCTCTGCCTGGCGATAATCGTAGGTAACGATTATACCGGAAAATTGTAGGAAACCACCACTAGAATCTGCAGTGCGTTTCGTGGCCGATAATTCGAGGGCGGCGCGTAAACGTGCGCCAGTAATGGGTATAACGTAGAGATCATTTTTAAATGGTAGCACCGTTAAGATATCGGTTTTAGTTATAGCACCATCCGAACGCTTTTCAATGCTGCTACGAATGCCTATATAATAAGTGTATGTATGTATGTAAATATATAAAATGAAGCTCATGCAGCTGTGTAATGATCATGTATGTATATATGTACATACCACCGCCATTCAAGATTGCAACTGGCGCATCGGTCCAAAACGCGCCACCTTGATCCTCAACCACGCGCGCATAAATCATTGATTCGGCTATTAAATTACCCAAATTACATTCCGTTCTACGGCAAACAGTCGCACGTCCATCTAACTGCGCCTTTGTATGGCCGACAATTGAATTTTGCAAATCGGTGATGTTTGGACGATAGACATCCAATAGCTCCAGTATGTCCGTTTCGCGCGGCACTGAGGCGTTCAATAAAATTGGGCGGCCATCGAATTCAATTAGATTGCCATCTTTGTCAAACTGTAAGAAATTTAAGCACACACATTATGTGACTCCTTCTTTTTTGTTATAGGATTGGGTACTCACTTGCAAATGCAGTCTGCCTAAATATTTTGTAAAGGCATATGCTTGCACCACAGGCACTTCTCTGCCATCGGGTCGTTTTACAACAGTTGGATAGGGACCCTCGCTGCGCTCTGCATCGGGCTCGCTACCGGAATACAAAAATGTATGCGAGTGACCTGAAATTTAAAAAAATTAAGCAAAAAATAATATTAAAAAAAGTAAAAGCAAAAGGTATTAATTGAAAATATTAAGAAACAAGTAAGGAAGCCTAAGTTCGAGTGGAATCGAACATTAGATACTCAGCTGTATGCTTTCATTGTTTGCTTGCGTTTGATGGAAACACGGTGTACTTTATATAAAGCGAGTGCTGCATAAAGTGGGCGTAGCCACGCCCATTTTCAACATTTTTTATCAGTCATCCAACTAAGCATATGAATATTATTCTTTGTGTAAAATTTCATTCCTTTATGACTTCTAGTTACAAAGATGTCACGTTATAAATTCCTAAGGGTGTTCCAGAAATATCTTTGTTAACCCTTTCGCGCCTACTCGGACAATATATCCCAGCTGCATTCAAAATCATATATCTTTTTGTTTTATTAATAAAAACCTCTATCTGAAATGTCACAATGAAAGATTTGGGTTTTGTTTATGATAAAAATCCCCCATCGCGTGTTTATCCTTTGCCATTTGGCAGCAATTGGCAAGTACTCTAGCAGATGTTAGGAAATTTCGCCGATTTTGCAGGACAAAAGCTGTCAAAAATGTGGTTTTGCCGTTAGCCACGTTGTCTAAAGCAATATAGTATATAGATTTTGCCAATTTCTGCCTACATTCTACCTAAAACACTATAAAAAATACCAAAAAAGGCGAGTTTTATATAATTTCTCAAGTCTTGGGATATATTGTCCCAATATGTGTTTTATATGGGATTTATTTGTCCCAATACCGTTTTTAGCATATGTTGAAGAATATATAGCCAGCACGAAAGTTCCTATAATGAAGATTTTTTTACTTCTGGAAGCAACTTCATCTGAAGATGAAAATATAAGAGAACCTGGTGAAGGTGACAGCGATGTTTTTCTGAATCCGTCGAAGAAGAAGAAGACGAAGTATGCGAAAATTCGGAAGAGGAAGATGAGCCATTTGAAGATGACGCAAATGAAACAGACCCCATTGCTACCTGGAACAACCTTATGGAAGACGTAAATTTTGAACCTAAATTTCAAATTCTTTTCGAAAAAGAACCCCAATTTCTGATAACTTTACCCCGGAGTTCTTCCGAGTTCAATGTTCTTAGAAAGTTTTTTTTGCAAAAATTGTGCGAATTTTCATTGCACAATGCACAAATCAGCGAATAAAAACTCAATAGAGAGAAGAAAACTAATAGGGCCCTAACTCAAAGTCTTTCTGGCACATTTGGAGAAAGGTTTATTACCAAATTAGCTAGTACTACCCCTGATAAGGAAGTAGTTATTGCATTCGAACGATTTTCACTTCAATATCATTAACGAAACACACTTCTTTTCTGGCCGTTGGAACATATATGCGGAATCGAAAGGAAACACCGGATTTCGAGTTCCGACAAGTACGTAGACAAAGCCAATTCCAAATAAGCTGGAATGGAAGTTCCTTGTAGTTTTCAACTGTCACAAACAAGTTATTTAGACAGAAAACAAAAGCATGGCAAAAATAAACTTTTTTTTGGCTATTTTGGACTACAACCCTATAAAGGGCGGTGTAGACCTGGCCGATCAAAGATCAGCCGTAAATGATATCAACCGAAAATCCAAGAGGTGGTGGAAAAAGAGATTTTTCGAAACTCTGATGCTTTTCATTGTAATTGCTTAGTTTTTACATATTGACTGCTTTTCTCCCTATCATAAATCAGCAAATTATCGGCAAAAAATAAAATAAAACCGTTTTCTAAATAAATTTGCAAACTAAAAATTAATGTCCTTTTCAACATTTTGTGTTCATGCATCATATTGGGACATATTATCCCAGTATAAAACCTTATTGGGACAATATGTCCCAGGATAAAAAAGGACATAGGGATTTTTAAAGTATGCAGAACACATTATTTTAAGCATTATTGTAACGTTTTGAAAAGTCATGCCGAAAAAGTAGTCTGGGAACCGAAAAAAAACTCCGGCGCGAAAGGGTTAAAAAGTAGGCGTGGGCATAAACCGATTTGAATAAATTTTTGCGTGTCTATTAACACAAGTTATAAAAGTGTATAAACCAAGTTTTGTCATAATATCTCAATTATTTGTCGAGTTATAGGCTAAGAAATCTCGTATATTGTCTAAAAGAGGCGGTGCCACGCCCATTTTCCAAAATTTTTCTATTTTTTGTTTCCGGTCTATCGTAGAACTCACGCCAGAATATTTCAATGAATTATCTTTATATTTGACAAAGATATTACTTAAAATGTTTTTATTAGGCCACTTTATAGTTCCCATATATAAAAGTGGGCGTGGTCGTCAACCGATTTCGCTAAAATTTTTAACATGTATTACCCCAAGTAATAAAAGTGTACGCACCAAGTTTCGTCATAACATCTCAATTGTTTGTCGAGTTATAGGCTAAGAAATCTCGTATATTCCTGCTTCTAAAAAGAGGCGGTGCCACGCCCATTTTCCAAAATTTTTGTGGCTTTTGTTTTATGTCCATAGTTGAACTCCTGATATAAAATTTCAATGATATATCTTAATATTTGACAGAGATATTGCTTAACATGTTTTTATTAGGCCACTTTATAATACACATATATAAAAGTCGTCAAGCGATTTTGGCAATTTTCCGTCCAAACATTTGCCTAAGTAAATATATCACAGTGGCCGCTGTGGTGCAGTGGGTAGAGTGCTCGCCTGCTATGCCAGAGGTCTCGGGTTCAAACCACGGTCCGAGCAAAACACCAAAAAATTTTTCTAATTAGTAAAATCCAATTATTGGGTTTTTTAAGAGCAGCGGTCACCTCTCGGCAGTGGGCGGCATACCCTCCGAGTGTATTTCTGCCATGAAAAAGCTTCTCACAAAAAAATGCATTCGCCGTTCGGAGCCGGCATAAAACTGTAGGTCCACTCAATTAGTAGGAAAAACAAAAAAGGAGCACACCTCGAATTGTGAGAGAAGCTCGGCCATAAAACTCGTCAGAGTTATAATAGCGCCATTGTATTATATTATTATAAATATATCACGCATACCAAATTTCATCGATATGTCTTCAACGGTTTCTGAGTTATGACTCATAAAACTTTCAATGTTTTCCCCTTAATAAGTGGGCGTGGCACCGCCCATTTTCCAAAATTTTTGTGGGAGTGGCCGTCAACCGATTTTAACAATTTTCTGTCAAAACGTTTACCTAAGTAAGTAGATCACGCGTACCAAATTTCATCGATATACCTTCGACGGTTTCTGAGTTATGACATATAAAATTTTCAAGGTTTGACCCTTAATAAGTGGGCGTTGCACCGCCCATTTTCCAAAATTTCATTTTTTCTATATAGGAAAAGTGGGCGTGGTCATGGTCCGATTTCGCCCATTTTCAATACCAACCGTCCCAGTCTCGATACCAACTTGCATTTCAAATTTCATCAAAATATCTCAATTTTTGAGCGAGTTAGAGTATTTACAGACGGACAGACGGACGGACAGACGGACGGACAGACGGACGGACGGACATGGCTCAATCGATTCCTCTTTTCACCCTGATCATTTTTATATATATAAGTCTATATCTATCTCGATTATTTCATTCTGTTACAATCCACCGTTATGTGATTAAAACTATAATACTCTGTGTACTAGTACAGCTGAGTATAAAAATATTAAAAAAAAGTAATAACAAAAAATAAAAATATTGAAAAGAAAATTAAGAAAGTAATAATAGAAAAATATTAAAAAAGGAAAAAAAATATTTGAAAAAAAAGTTTAATATATGTATATGTATATGCATATGGTCAATTTTCTGGCTGCTAACGTTACATTCGCATGGAGTTTTTATTTAGTTTATACGAAATAATAACAAAAATGTTAGAAACGTCCAAGGTTCTGTTACTTATGCTATCAGGTAGACCTATATTTTCATTTTAAGAGTAAAATTAGTCTGATGGCTACCATACCGTAAAAGTTATAAGCGCGTGAAACGCACTGCTAACGTTACATCATTTGGAAGTGAGATCAAGATACAGATCATGTTTGGTGTAATTTCTGCGAACTTGCTGAGACAATCATCCCAATTTTACTTCATGTTATATAGCAAGGATGTCACAAGGTCATGGCATACCGCTTTACCAAAATCTTTAGGATTTTTTAACGTAATTTAACATAAAATAAGGCACTGCCTACGTTACACAAAGCACTGCTAACGTTACACGTGCGAAAACTGAGTATCTCTACATATAATAAAATTGTAACCGTTGATCTCTGTACATTGCAGATATACAGAAAATAAAAAAAGGAGCCAGAGGAATCCAAATGAACTGTTTTTAAAATTTCTGTCGGTCTGACTGTCTGTCTGTCCTTATGTTTGTGCGCGGGTCACTAAAAATTGGAATGATGGAATTGAATGAAACTAGTCAGAGTTATAATAGTGCCATTATTATTATTATTATAGACGTCTACTTTAAGATTTAAGATATCCCTTATTTCTATAGCTCAACCAGTTTTTGAGTTATCGACCAATATGTGGACCAATGTGTTAGTACAATATGGGGATCAAATAAAAGGTGCTGATGAGTGCTGCAATAAGTAATTCTACTAAATTCAATATCTCGATTGGTTTCGGAGATATCTCCCTATCCCTATCCCTATCCTTATCCCTATCCCTCCAAGTTTTGATATCCTACGGAAAACACTTCCAGAGATATTCAGCATGAAAGATTAAGTTTGTATGGGTTGTGCCACGCCCCTTTTCCAAAAGCTCTAATTTTTTCATCCAGAAAATGATTATTGAAAGTTCCATTCATTTCTATGCAGTCGTTTTTGTGTGACGCGGGCGTTATGGTAAAAAAACACATTTTTGTCACATTTTTCCCACATTTTGGTCAATAACTCGGGAACTGGATGAAATATCCAAATGAAAAATGTCCTGAATATTAAGTTAGGCGTTAAGTGATAGAATGGTGAAAGTTTCATGCAATTCTATTCAGTAGTTTTTGTGTGATGCGCGCACAATCATACAGACGGACAGACAGACAGACAGACAGATAGACTTCTAAAAATTGTAGATTTGGGTTCCGCTGGTTCAATAACGACCTCTCCTATCAGTTTTTCTTGAATATCTTCAATGTACAGACATCGACCTGTTACAATTTTATTATATGTATTATATACATAGATAAAAAATCACTGCTAACGTTACATATTATTTAAGCTAACAATGTCTTCAAATCTTTGGAAGTTTAACTTTTTTTAATTGGAACGTGAGATATGCGTATAGTATTAAGAAAATATATAAACAAATTAAATTAAAACGTATTTTAACATGTCTTAAAAAAACTTTTTTGGTTTTGCACTGCTAACGTTACATAAGATTTTTGCGGCACATTTACTTTTCACATAACTCCTAGTTGGAAGATAACTTTTTTAAAAACTTTACGTGTTATGATATTATAGCTTATTTTCTAATAGATAAAACTTGGACGGCTAAATTTAGTCGCAACAAACATGTTATATTTACCTTTTTGTTTACTGAACTATTTCCGACCACATTTTTTTTTAATCACAACGTTTTATAAAAAGAGCGAAAAGTTTAATTTAAAATGACTAAAATTGAATGCCACTGTTTTCAACAGTTACTATAATATGTCATGAATCTCGCAAGACCCCAGTGCTTGCAATATTTGACAAAAAAGAAAAAACTACTTGGTTTACTTTCCCAGAAAATCGGCCATATACATATGTACATATATGTTTGAAGAAAAAAATAGTAAGAAAAAAAATTAGAGAGATATATTAAAAAAAGAAATTTAAAAAGAATATTAAGAAAAAATATTAAAAAGGAAGTCATAAGAAAAAATCAGAATATATCAAAAAAGTAATAAAAAAAAATACAAATAATTAAAATATTAAAAAGTAAATTAAGAAAAGAAATATGTTTAAAAAAATAAAGTAATAAAAAGTCTAAGAAAAAAAATAAATACATATATATGAACATATGTATATACATTTGTATAAGTATGAAGCAAAATAGTAAGAAAAAAATGAGAAATATTAAAAAAATTAAAAATTAAAAATATAAAAAAAAAATTAAGGAAAGGAATATAAAGAATATACGAAAAAATTTTAAAAAAGAAAAAATAAAAAAATATATAAAAAAATAAAAAAAAAAATATATATGAAGAAAAGAGGTAATAAGCAAAAAAATTAAGAAATATTAAAAAATATTTAGAAAAATATTATGAACAAATATTAAAAAAAGCAATAAAAAAATATGGACAAGAAATATATTCAAAAAATTAAGGCAAATATAAAAAAAAACTGTAATAGGTAAGCAAAATAAAATATATTAGACAAAAAAACATTAAAAAAAATTAAGAAATATTAAAAAAAAAAAATTTGGAAAAGTATAAAAAAAATATATGTATTAAAACAAAAATATTTAAAAAAAAATTTATGCAGCTAACACCGACCACTTACCACCAATAACCACATCCACATCGGGGCACTTAGCCGCTATTTCTTGATCCCTTTGATAGCCGGAATGACCCAAAGCGATGATGATGTTTATGCCTTGCGCTTTCAGTTTGGCAGACTCTTCACTAAACGACAACAAAAAATAAAATAAAAATAAAGATCCGAGTTAAGTTACAACAAATAAAAAGCAAGCTTTAATTTTCTTCTAATTTATGTACTTGATGCTTTTGATTTCATCCTTGAATTCCAGTGGATTCGTTGCTACTAAGAATTTCGTATCGGGCGTTAAATAACCAATCACACCAACTTTAGTGCCGTTCGCTTCCAGCACAGTTGAGTTCATCAATTGTTTAGCCGTCGCCAATTCGGGCACTTTGCTTAGCTCCAAATTACAAGTGAGCACTGGAAATTGTACTTTATTGAGGAAGGGCACCAAACCTTCAACTTTTTCATCGAATTCATGATTTCCCAAAGACTGATAATTAAAAAAAAAAGAAGAATTTTTCGATCTTTTTTTTATTTTTTTAAAGCATGAGAAGAGTTAATTTCATTCATACTTACAATTGCGTCTGGCTGCAATTTGTTGAGGAATGCTGCGCTAATATTATCCTTGAAAACGGCAAACCATGGTGTACCGGTGTAAGTGTCGCCGGCATTCAAATACAAAACCGATGTGCCACCTTCTTTGGCTTCTTTACGATATTTGCGCACTCTTTATAAAAAAAGGAAATGTTTAATAATAATAATACATACATACATATGAACATAATTTAGAATCTTGAAATAGTTTCGTAGTATACTGTTGTACTCACTGGTTAGCAACTCTGGCAAATCCACCATAACATTTATTTGCTTTGGCATCGGCGTCGCTACATACGCCACTATTTACACTGGTCTGTTCGAAGCGCGCATGCATATCGTTGTTGTGTAGCACAATGAATTCGGTTGCAACAAAAGCTTTGCCATCGATTGGATTGGCATGCGTTGATTGGGCGATTAAAGTGGCCCAAAGCGCCAAAAAGAATAATATTGCTTTGGCCATATTTTACGAACTGTAGCTAAAATACATATATATAAAAACAAACAAAAAGAAAAACAAATAATTACACGAATAAACTTGAGAAAAAAAACCGTTGGTAGGTATTGAATATGTGGGCTTGCGCCTAGAAGCTAGCAACGTTTTTTATTAGCATTTTCCTTTGAAAACAAAAATTTTTTAGTCACAATCAATGGAACAAAATACATACGGAACATGATTTTTCACGAATAATGCCAATAATAACTGATTAAGGCGTTTAATTTTATAAAACAAATGTCTTATCTTTGGCGAAGATTTGACCGTTGAGGGTAAGCCACACAATATCGATAGCTTCCAAAAATGCATACATATGTATGTAAGTAGTTATGTACATATGTATGTAGAGAAATCACAGATTACAACACCCTTGTGTCTTACATTTGCATACGTATGTACATACATATGTATGTAGGTATATTATGTTAATTTTCTTACATACATACATATGTATGTTCAAAAATATATTGCCACACTTCACAGAGAAAGAAAAAACATTAAAGAAAAAATACCTGTAGCGCGGCAATCAAATAAACCGATCTGCTGCAGGATTCAAACACGATTAAAATATGCGTTAATAATGAAATGCGAGGCACAGCAGAAACGCGCGCATCACATAGGAAACATACAATAAATAGCACATATTCGTATGTTATATATCGACGCTTCCAAACAAAACTGTACTAAGTGTGAAAACTGTGTTTTGCAGGAAAAGCTCTCAAAGTTTAAACTCGATATGAAACTTCGGTTGTATGCTAAGTATATTTTCACTTATAACATCTGTTTGGATTGAACGATTAACACCAAAACTCGACAATATCAAAGTCAGGGTACACTTTATATAAAACCGTAAGAAAAAATAAAATTTTGCTACTTGGTTTTTCATGGCAAGCTCTCAAAGTTTTTATTCTGTAAAAATCTCGAGTTGTGTTATATGTACACTTTTGCTTATAACTTTTGATTGGATTGTCCGATTGATACCAAAATTAGACAGCATATAAATTAAGAACCGCTCTACTCGAAAACGCCAAAAACGGGTAATTGTACTAAGTCGACTTAGTACAGTATTGTTTGGAAGCGTCGATATGTATGTACATACATACCTACTTTAGATAGGGTCGAAAAAAAAGTTGCAAAAGTCCGCCCCCAAATTTGAAGCTTATGTTGAGAGGGTTAAGGGACAGAAAAAACATTTTTTTTTTGATCCCGCGAAATACCGCCGAAGTGTTTTTTTTTTTGTAACTTTGTTATTTATTATCCGATTTTTAAAGTTGATACGTCATTAGTTTCGTATTTTGAAGCTCTACACTTCCTTCTAATGTCCTTTTGAGCTCTGAAGTCATTTTCACATAGTTGGGTCTGCTAACTTATTTGTATGTCCATGAATTATGCTCTTTGTTTTGCCAAATGAAAGTGCTTCAAAATTCATGACAATGTTGCCTTGAAACGGTTATACTAAATTAATAAACAAAAAAGTTACGTAACAATGAATATTTAACGTAGCTATTATTTAACTATTTTTTTAAGCACTTCAGTATATGTAAGTTGTAAAAGTCCGACCCTAAATTTGAAGCTTATATTAGGAGGATTAAAGACAACATTTTTATTTTTTTTTTTCTGATCCCGCGAAATACCGCCGAAATAGTTTTTGATGTGTAAAAATCTTTGCTGTAGCTACGAGTAATTTCGAAAAACAGGTAAAGTTTACGCGTAAACAGTAAATGACCTTTGTGTTAGTGCGCTGCTGCGTCCGTGTGAATCGCTTGGCATTGTCAGTGGTAGGTAGGTAGATAGGCATGTACTTACAAATGCTTGCATGCATAGCCGTGCAAATGCAAATATCAACAACAACAGCAACGAAGGGAAGTGAAGTTGTTGTTGTTATTGTTTTCTGCAACAATGCGACAAATAGGCAAAATAAAAAGGACCAACCTGTTTGAACATGTATGCAAATGTATGGATATGCATACCTACTTCTACCTATCTAATTTTCAGAGCAATATGGAAATGAAAAGTTTTGAGCAGGACTTCGATATGAAGCTCTTTTCATTGTGAGCCCTAGGCCGGGTCTCCAGATATGGGTCAAAAGGAGAACCCGGATGATCCTTGAATGTTTCTGAGCAAAATTGGTATCAAATGAAAGATCTTGAGCAGGCCTTCTACAGGGAGCTCTATTCTTCATGGTTCCTAGGTCGGGTCCGAAGATATGGATCAATACGAGGACCCGGATGATCTTGCATGTTTCTGAGCAATATTGGTATCAAATTAAAGGTTCTGAGCAGCAATTCTACACGGAGCTCTACTCTTTATGATTCCTATGTCGGGTCCCGAGATATGGGCCAAAATGAGGACCGAATGATCCTTGAATGTTTCTGAGCAACATTGGTATCAAATGAAGGGTGTTGAGCAGGGCTTTCACATAGAGCTCTATTCATTATGAGTCCTAGGTCGGGTCCCCAAATATGGGTCAATCGTGGACTCGGATGATTTTGCATGTTTCTGAGCAATACAAAACAAAACAAAATAAAAAATCAAAAGTCAAAAACCAAAAACCAAAACAAACAAAAACAACAAAATAGTAGCAGTCACAATGACAAAAAAAAATTACAAAAACGATAGTCGCCTTCTAATCCATAGAAAACCAGGAAAAAAGGAAAGGGAATAAATATCCAATTTCGAAACTGTTTACACATCAATGTTCATGAATACCCGTTATACACGCTTTAATTTATTGTAACTTTGTTATTTGACTGCACCACAGCGACCTCATATTTAATGTAATTTCTTCATAACATTTTGTTTTATTTACAGCATTTAATCTTAACATTGTGGATGGCTCAACGATTTTGCATTCATAGTTTTCAATCGACTTTATGATTTTTAAGAAACGCCTTCGAAAATAAAAAGGAATTTATCTCGAAATCATATTTTAAGACTTAAGCGCTTATTGCAATTTGTCACAGATATCTGATCCAACAATTTTTTATATACATACATATGTACATATGTATACATGATATATACAATAGCATTTTATTGTTAATTAATTCCACGATTATGATAGTAAAACGAATTTTAAAGAAAGTGACAGGTTCGAGTGGTATGGTCTCGATAAGATAATATTAAATTGAATCTTATTGGTATTTATTGGTTATATATGTATGTATGTACATATGTACCTATTTCATATACTATATAAACATTAAAAAAAAATTGTATTGTGATTATGTATGTATGTATGTATGTATGTACATAAATAAGAGCATGCGAAACCATTGGAAAATTTGGTAAAACCCATCACTTCCTTCAAAAATATTTTTTGATTCTTGATTGAAACTTGATTTCTAATCAATATTATCTATTATATAAAAATGGATGTGTGTGTGTGTGTGTGTGTGTGTCCTTTATGGACTCCCAAAGTAATCAACCGATCTTTATGAAATTTTCACAGTAGATTCGTATGGTATTAGCGCACATAATAGGGTATATAGAATTTCGAAAAAGTGGGAACTTCCCGGAATATAGGCCCAAATGTGGACCCAGAGTGACCCAGCAAGTGTTTGAGCAATATGGGTATCAAATGAAAGGTGCTGAGCAGGCCTTCAACATAGGGTTATTTTCATTGCGATGCCTAGGCCGGGTCTCCAGATATGGGTCAAAACGTGGACCCAGAGTGACCCAGCGAGTGTATGAGCAATATGGGTATCAAATGAAAGGTGCTGAGCAGGCCTTCAACATAGAGTTATTTTCATTGCAATGCCTAGGCAGAGTCCCCAAATATGGGCCAAAACGTGGACCCGGATAACCCTCGAATGTTTCTAACCGATATTGGTATCAAATGAAAGGTGTCGAGCAAGGCTTCAACATACAGATATTTTCATTGTTATTTTTTGAGTCGGTTTCCCGGAGATGGTTCAAGTAGTGAGCCCGGATGGTGATGGATGGTCCCGGTAAAGGTAAAGGTAAAGGTAAAGGTAAAGGTAAAGGTAAAGGTAAAGGTAAAGGCAAAGGTAAAGGTAAAGGTAAAGGTAAAGGTAAAGGTAAAGGTAAAGGTAAAGGTAAAGGTAAAGGTAAAGGTAAAGGTAAAGGTAAAGGTAAAGGTAAAGGTAAAGGTAAAGGTAAAGGTAAAGGTAAAGGTAAAGGTAAAGGTAAAGGTAAAGGTAAAGGTAAAGGTAAAGGTAAAGGTAAAGGTAAAGGTAAAGGTAAAGGTAAAGGTAAAGGTAAAGGGAGAGACATATTATAACATAAAAGCTTTTGTTTGTCGCTGCGAAGCGGGACGGGTATTTGCTAGTTTTGAATAAAAATTTGATTCGAATCAAAAATGAATCAGAAACAAAATTTATCTTTCATTACGAATCAATATGTTTTGTGTACCGGTTTATAATAAAAAACCGAGTTCAAAAAATGTTGAATTATGTCACTTTATGATTTAGGGTTCGATATGTACATTAGAGCGTATCGAGAAAAAAAAAAGTTCGCCGTACGCCCCCCCATATGATTTCCTTTTCGAAAACATTTCTGGAAAAAAATTTTATTTTTTTTTTGACGCCGCTAGATGTCGCTAAAATTCGTTTTTTTCATATCTTCGGTATTTATGGTCCGATCCCTAAAATTGATACACCAATCTCTTTGGCTTGAGAGGAGTGTTTCTAACTCATAATTGTATTAACCCTATGTACGCCATTGGGGTCACTTCCACCCAGTACTTAGTTTATACCACCTTAATGTAACTTTTTTTGCCGGCATGTTAAACGTCGTAAAAAATATTAATCTTTTGCAAAAGAAGTATTTCGATCGATTCAGTAGAACGGGAAATAAAACAAATTTAACATTCCGAGGAATACAAGTTTTTCGCTTCCTGTGGTCTTTTAGGTTCATTTTACAAAGATTTTTTCTGAAGAGACTCATACTGAAATTTTACGCCGAATAATTTTCTAGAACATTTTAACCATCTTACACCCCTGAAAAAGGGTTATTTTGATCCCTTTTTATACAGTCAGGAAATAGAGTATAGTCAGGAAATAGTATTTTTAAGGTCGCTAGAGGGCTAAAATGTTCTAGAAAATTATTCGTCATAAAATTTCAGTAGGAGTCTCTTCAGAAAAAATCTTTGTAAAATGAATCTAAAAGACCACAGGAAGCGAAAAACTTATACTCCTCGGAATGTTAAATGTGATTTATTTCCGGTTCTACTGAATCGATCGAAATACTTCTTTTGCAAAAGATTAATGGTTTTTAACGACGTTTAACATTCCGGAAAAAAAAGTTACATTAAGGTGGTATACACTAAGTACTGGGTGGAAGTGACCCCAATGGCGCACATAGGGTTAATGCAATTAGAAAGTGGAAACCCTCCTCTCACGCCAAAGAGATTGGTGTATCAAAATTGGGCATCGGACCATAACTACCGAAGATATGAAAAAAATTAATTTTAGCGACATCTAGCGGCGTCCAAAAAAAAATAAAATTTTTTTCCAGAAATGTTTTCGAAAGAGAAATCATATGGGGGGGCGTACGGTGGACTTTTTTTTTGGCTCATATAAGGCGAGACGGCCTAATGTACATATTTATGTATGTATGTATATCTTTTTTGAACGTTAGAGGTGAAATATTTTGTGTTAAAAAAATTAAAATCGTATGTTTCCATTTCTTTTCTGTTTAATTAACAACAGCTGCAAAAATGTGTTTAATTTGAGTAAATCGATTTTTTCAAGCAACAATAAAAGATAGTGGGCTATTTGCCTATGTTTGTAGCGAAATGGTATGAAAAGTAAGGAGCACATTCAACGCAAAGAAAAAGCAAAGCAGTCCATGCGGTATGATGTAGAACTTGAAAAATTCCAAAAACTATTCGCAAAGAAAGTAAGAGCCCAAGGTCAAAAAAGCTGAAAGCGAAAGCGTGTTTGTACTTATGTATGTATATAATAATACGTAGCTACAGTTGCGGTAAAAATAGAAACATTCCTTGCAGTTATGTACTTTTATTGCCCAATCAATAGTACCCAGCAAACACAATCTGTAACGTTGGATAATTTGTGGTGACTACTTACATTAGATATAATAATAATATAATATAATGGCGCTATTATAACTTTTACGAGTTTTATGGCCGAGCTTCTCTCCCAATTCGAGGTGTGCTCCTCTTGTTTTTCCTACTAATTGGGTGGACCTACTGTTTTCAGCCGGCTCCGAGCGGCGAATGCATTTTGTGTGAGAAGCTTTTTCATGGCAGAAATACACTTGGATTTCGATTCGAGAATTATAATTTCTTCGATTTGAGAATTATGTCCAATTTTGTTTGAGATCGCTATGATTCTCAACAGTTTCTCCAATCGTTCTCTAACGTTAAGGTACTGCCAGACGATGCAATGAAAGTGATTTCCGAAAGTGTCAAATCATTGAAAGAACTTTCATGAGTATCCACACGACGCAATGAAAGTGCTTTCAGAAAGCACTTTTTACTTCCACTTTTCGAAAACTTTAAGGAATTACTTTTCGTTTGTCCACACGGTGAAAGGGAAATGAGTTTTTGAAAGTACTTTCTGGCAGCTGTCCAATTATATTCAAACAGCTGTGAGAGCAAGACAGATGTAGGAGAGCAAACAGCTGTGCGTGGAATGGTGATGGTGGAGACTTTTGTGTTTTTGTGTTCATATGAAAAATATAACGTGATAATTAATTATTTTAATAATTGTATTTTGTTTATACATATGTATTTTTATAAAGAAAACATATTTAGATGCCGGTTCGATCATTTAGACAACACTCTATCAGCTAGCAACTTTCAGAAAGTAAAACACTTTCAGATTTAACAATTGTGAAAAGTATTTCTGAAAAGTATTTTTCTCGCAGCTAGACGATGAAAGTTTTTCGTAGGAAAGTAATTGCTGAAATTTCGGAAAACACTTTCAGAAAGTACTTTTTTGGTGGCTACACGAGAAAATTTTACTTTTTCACTTTCTGAAAGCACTTTCATTGCATCGTCTGGCAGGAGCTTTAGATATTTGGGAAAAGGGCTAGTCCTCGAGTCATTCCCAAATCGATATCTAACCTCAGTGTTCGTTGGGTAGTCAAGCAAAAGGTACCGTTGATGTTTTATAAACATTTGTTTTACTGAAGTGCCTTTGGTACCTATTTTATTGCATATGAAAATTGCAGGATTTTATTTGTAAATGGAATAAAATGTTGTATGGACACCATTAAAAGAAGAAATTGGAAGAACTTGCTTTAAAATAGTTTCTGCTATTTCTTTGACCGCCACTATATGTATGTATGTATAAATTTAAATTTATGTTCATAAGCAGAGCATAGAACGTTTAAATGTATGTACATAATTCTGTGGTCACAAGCAATAACCGCTTAAGTCGACTTAGGAGGATTTCGAGTTATATATGTATACCACGTTATTCTCCTTTTAAAACTATATTTCTGTAAAACCCCCATGCTATAACTTAATTCAATCAAAAGATATGAATAAAACATTTAGGCTTAACTTACAATAGAGGTATATTAAACTTGCTATAACAGCCAAAGTAGATGAACATACATACATACATTTATACTTAATCAAATTTCTTCATGACATTTCGTTTTATTTACAAAATTTTATCGTAATATTGTGGATGGCTCACTGATTTGGGTCCATAGTTTTTTATCGACTTTTATGATTTGTTAAGAAATGCCTTCGAATAAAAAAATCAATTTATCTCGTAATAAAATGTTTCGACTTCAGCGATTATTGCAAATTGCCACAGAATTATTCTTCACCAATTAACCATTCATTCTCTTTTCGTTGCTGCCAAAAATTAGGAAAAAAAACGAATTTGCCGAAACGAAAAGTTGCGTGCCTCCACTTTTTTTAATAATAATAAATTACCACTTTTTAAGGCGCGCATTTTCTTATTTCAACTACATACATATTTGCGAATAAAATGAAAACAAAAAACAAAAAAAACAAGTAAGGAAGCCTAAGTTCGAGTGGAATCGAACATTAGATACTCAGCTGTATGCTTTAATTGTTTGTTTGCGTTTGATGGAAACACGGTGTATTTTATATAAAGCGAGTGCCGCATAAAGTGGGCGTAGCCACGCCCATTTTCAACATTTTTATCAGTCATCCAACTAAGCATATGAATATTATTCTTTGTGCAAAATTTCATTCCTTTTTGATTTCTAGTTACAAAGATGTCACGTTACAAATTCCCAAAGGGTGTTCCAGAAATATCTTTGTTAAAAAGTAGGCGTGGGCATAAACCGATTTGAATAAATTTTTGCGTGTCTATTAACACAAGTTGCAAAAGTGTATAAACCAAGTTTCGTTATAATATCTCATTTATTTGTCGAGTTATAGGCTAAGAAATCTCGTATATTCCTTTGTCTAAAAAGAGGCGGTGCCACGCCCATTTTCCAAAATTTTTATATTTTTTGTTTCCGGTCTATTGTGGAACTCATGCCACAAAATTTCAATGAATTATCTTTATATTTGTCAAAGATATCGCTTAAAATGTTTTTATTAGGCCACTTTATAATACCCATATATAAAAGTGGGCGTGGTCTTCAACCGATTTCGCTAAAATTTTCAACATGTATTACCACAAGTAATAAAAGTGTACACACCAAGTTTCGTCATTATATATAAATTATTTGTCGAGTTATGGGCTCAGAAATCTCGTATATTCCTGCTTCTAAAAAGAGGCGGTGCCACGCCCATTTTCCAAAATTTTTGTGTTTTTCGTTTTATGTCCGCAGTTGGACTCCTGCTATAAAATTTCAATGATATATCTTTATATTTGACAGAGATATCGCTTAAAATGTTTTTATTAGGCCACTTTATAATACACATATATGAAAGTGGGCGTGGCCGTCAACCGATTTTAACTATTTTCCGTCCAAACGTTTGCCTAAGTAAGCAAATCACGCGTACCAAATTTCATCGATATATCTTCAATGGTTTCTGAGTTATGACATATAAAACTTTCAAGGTTTGGCCCTTAATAAGTGGGCGTGGCACCGCCCATTTTCCAACATTTCATCAAATTTCTTCCTAGGCGCCTGAGCTCAACACGTGGGTAAAATTTGATCGCTCCAGCTATATTAGTGACTGAGATACCAAATTTCCGATTTTTTCTATATAGGAAAAGTGGGCGTGGTCATGGTCCGATTTCGCCCATTTTCAATACCAACCGTCCCAGTCTCGATACCAACTTGCATTTCAAATTTCATCAAAATATCTCAATTTTTGAGCGAGTTAGAGTATTTACAGACGGACAGACGGACGGACAGACGGACGGACGGACATGGCTCAATCGATTTCTCTTTTCACCCTGATAATTTTGATATATATAAGTCTATATCTATCTCGATTATTTCATTCTGTTACAATCCACCGTTATGTGATTAAAACTATAATACTCTGTGTACTAGTACAGCTGAGTATAAAAAGAATTAAAAACTAAAAACTAAAACGACTGTTGCCTAAAGGGGTTTGGCACTACTAATGGTCAAAAGAAAATTAATTAGAATGAATTAATATGAGTAATAGACATGAAATACATACGTACATATGTACATATGTATGTATGTATGTATGTACGTAAAGAAGGCGCGTGTTACAACAAATAATAAAAGCAAGAATAAATAAAAGAAATATTAATTAGCATAAAGCGTAAATATGTATGTACCTATGTTTGTAGTATCATTTATCACATACTTAGTATGTACTTCTGTAGGTAGGTTTCAAAAGCCGCAGAGCACTTGGAAAATTTACCTATATACCTTTAAATGCTAAAAAAACATATGTACATACATACACGCATATTTACATATGTAGTACATATCGACGGCTGAGAATAAGATCGCCCTATTTCAAAAATTGTTTCAAAAACGCCCTATTTGAAAAATTCTTTGAATAACGTCCTATTTCAGATTTTGCTTCAAGAACGCCCTATTTGAAAAATTGTTCCAATAACGTCCTATTTCAGACAAGTATTCAAAAACGCCCTATTTCAGAGAAATATATATGGAATTTTCTCTGGGCGTTTTTGAAGTAAAATCTGAAATAGGACGTTATTGAAACAATTTTTCAAATAGGGCATTCTTGAAGCAAAATCTGAAATAGGACGTTATTCAAATAATTTTTCAAATAGGGCGTTTTTGAAACAATTTTTGAAATAGGGCGATCTTATTCTCAGCCGTCGATATGAGGTTAAAACATTTGTATACATATTAGATACATATGTACTCGTACATTCATAGTATATTTATAAATAAATACATATGAATTTGCAAAAATTGTTAATTTGCCGCTAATGAGCTCACATTGTACGCCAACCTTGTATAACCAATATTTTTTAAAATTGACAGGTTTGTGTATGTACCTACATTAGGCATATAACTTTTTACAATTTTTGCAAATACGAAAAACGGCATACCATAGTCGAATAGAGCATAAAAAAGTATGAACCCCAGTATTTTTTTTTTTGCGAAATTGCAAAAAAGTTTCCGCGCAAAACGAAATTACTTTTTATCAGAACTGCTGAAAAAAACAAAAAAAGTTTTGTACAGTGTACACGTTTTTCTTCATAATAATAGATATTTACCTTAAGGTCTATTAAAAGAAATGTGCAAATCATCACATACTTTAAACTTAAAACTTATTTCATATAACAATTGACAAAAATGTAAAACTAAAAATATTAAAAAAAAAATTTAAAAAAAATCTGACTTTTTTTAGAAATCCATTTTTGCGCGGAACGTTTTTGAACCGAAATCGCATAAAAAAGTGATATTCATTACTTGTACAATATTTGCCACCACGTGGTGGTATGCCAAATTTTTCGTCAAAATTTGTTATATGCCTAATGTACATATTAGGGATTCCAAACCCGGGATCCCGCCCATTTTTGACACCCCGAAAATCCCGGGATTGCTAGATTTTTGATCCCGGGATTTTCGGGATAAAATAAAGACAGAATATTCCCCTATTATAGCAAAAAAAAGTATTTTATATAATTTTTATTGATCTCAGATCTGTATACTAATAGCGTTTCCTATTCTGAACGAAAATTTTGAATTATTACATGGCAGAATTATCAACATGTGCCCTGTGCCCTGTGAAAATGTTGCATTTTTCATATGATGCATAACAAAAGTAATGCAACGCAGAAGAGCAGAAATGTTTTCCCCGTAATCAGGCTAGTTTTACATTTTGTCAATAGAACAAAAAGGCCAGAAAAAATTTTGGAATAGAGCAAAAAAATTTGAAAGCCCGAAGAAAATTCATAATAAGTGCAACATTTTTGCCAAAATTAAAAATGTCCATTAGTGA
Organism: Urophora cardui; assembly: GCA_960531455.1. Lineage (NCBI taxonomy): Eukaryota > Metazoa > Arthropoda > Insecta > Diptera > Tephritidae > Urophora > Urophora cardui. Next base: position 3,243,299 of record OY482670.1, read on the forward strand.
AAGTAAGAATTAATATTTTTTGATTTTTTTTTAATTAAATTTTTTTGTTGTGAAGTAAGGAAACGTACGTTAGGTACTTTTAAAATTTTTAATTCTTGTGGTAAAATTCTTTTGATAATTCGATTTCCTGATTTTGGGCCATTTTATTCTCAACAGTTTTCGGAATTTTCTCCCATGAAAAGTAAATATTGGAAGAAAAAGCAAACAATAATCAAGAAATAAAATTACCAAAGACCAGGTAATATTTTAATTAGACTTGAGAGTTTCACACTACAATGTCAAAGATTCAATTTTTTCATCTTTAATAATAGTTTTTATCTCGTTGAAAACAGTATTAACAGGAGATTGTTTCGAAATATGTAATTATATATATACACTGGTTAACAAATTATTCGAGAAATATGAAAAAATTATGGAAAAAAATTAATTTCGATAATATTTAAAAATCATGTTGATAGACGAAACAGACTGACTTACCCTATGAAAGAGGGGTTTTTGGCCCGTAACTCCAGATTTTGAGGGTGTATTGAAATTCTAAATATGCAGTCTTCGGATGTTTTGGTAAGGCCTACTCGTTTAACATATGTGAACCTCGAAAAAGTACTTTCAATTTTTTTATTTTGTCACACATTATTATCAAATGATCGCAAGCCTTCTTGTCAATATCTTAAAAGTACCAACTGTAAAGCAAATATTTCTTACACCAAATGTATGCCATTTTCTTTGTTGTATGTATTATTTAAAGTAACTCTTAAGTATTTTAAATAATACGCATGAATTTATTTTTTTTTTTTAATTAAATAATTTTTGTTTCATCAAATGAAAGGTGCTGAGCAGGCCTTCAACATAGGGTTATTTTCATTGCGATGCCTAGGCCGGGTCTCCAGATATGGGTCAAAACGTGGACCCAGAGTGACCCAGCGAGTGTATGAGCAATATGGGTATCAAATGAAAGGTGCTGAGCAGGCCTTCAACATAGAGTTATTTTCATTGCAATGCCTAGGCAGAGTCCCCAAATATGGGCCAAAACGTGGACCCGGATAACCCTCGAATGTTTCTAACCGATATTGGTATCAAATGAAAGGTGTCGAGCAAGGCTTCAACATACAGATATTTTCATTGTTATTTTTTGAGTCGGTTTCCCGGAGATGGTTCAAGTAGTGAGCCCGGATGGTGATGGATGGTCCCGGTAAAGGTAAAGGTAAAGGTAAAGGTAAAGGTAAAGGTAAAGGTAAAGGCAAAGGTAAAGGTAAAGGTAAAGGTAAAGGTAAAGGTAAAGGTAAAGGTAAAGGTAAAGGTAAAGGTAAAGGTAAAGGTAAAGGTAAAGGTAAAGGTAAAGGTAAAGGTAAAGGTAAAGGTAAAGGTAAAGGTAAAGGTAAAGGTAAAGGTAAAGGTAAAGGTAAAGGTAAAGGTAAAGGTAAAGGTAAAGGTAAAGGTAAAGGTAAAGGTAAAGGTAAAGGTAAAGGTAAAGGTAAAGGTAAAGGTAAAGGTAAAGGTAAAGGGAGAGACATATTATAACATAAAAGCTTTTGTTTGTCGCTGCGAAGCGGGACGGGTATTTGCTAGTTTTGAATAAAAATTTGATTCGAATCAAAAATGAATCAGAAACAAAATTTATCTTTCATTACGAATCAATATGTTTTGTGTACCGGTTTATAATAAAAAACCGAGTTCAAAAAATGTTGAATTATGTCACTTTATGATTTAGGGTTCGATATGTACATTAGAGCGTATCGAGAAAAAAAAAAGTTCGCCGTACGCCCCCCCATATGATTTCCTTTTCGAAAACATTTCTGGAAAAAAATTTTATTTTTTTTTTGACGCCGCTAGATGTCGCTAAAATTCGTTTTTTTCATATCTTCGGTATTTATGGTCCGATCCCTAAAATTGATACACCAATCTCTTTGGCTTGAGAGGAGTGTTTCTAACTCATAATTGTATTAACCCTATGTACGCCATTGGGGTCACTTCCACCCAGTACTTAGTTTATACCACCTTAATGTAACTTTTTTTGCCGGCATGTTAAACGTCGTAAAAAATATTAATCTTTTGCAAAAGAAGTATTTCGATCGATTCAGTAGAACGGGAAATAAAACAAATTTAACATTCCGAGGAATACAAGTTTTTCGCTTCCTGTGGTCTTTTAGGTTCATTTTACAAAGATTTTTTCTGAAGAGACTCATACTGAAATTTTACGCCGAATAATTTTCTAGAACATTTTAACCATCTTACACCCCTGAAAAAGGGTTATTTTGATCCCTTTTTATACAGTCAGGAAATAGAGTATAGTCAGGAAATAGTATTTTTAAGGTCGCTAGAGGGCTAAAATGTTCTAGAAAATTATTCGTCATAAAATTTCAGTAGGAGTCTCTTCAGAAAAAATCTTTGTAAAATGAATCTAAAAGACCACAGGAAGCGAAAAACTTATACTCCTCGGAATGTTAAATGTGATTTATTTCCGGTTCTACTGAATCGATCGAAATACTTCTTTTGCAAAAGATTAATGGTTTTTAACGACGTTTAACATTCCGGAAAAAAAAGTTACATTAAGGTGGTATACACTAAGTACTGGGTGGAAGTGACCCCAATGGCGCACATAGGGTTAATGCAATTAGAAAGTGGAAACCCTCCTCTCACGCCAAAGAGATTGGTGTATCAAAATTGGGCATCGGACCATAACTACCGAAGATATGAAAAAAATTAATTTTAGCGACATCTAGCGGCGTCCAAAAAAAAATAAAATTTTTTTCCAGAAATGTTTTCGAAAGAGAAATCATATGGGGGGGCGTACGGTGGACTTTTTTTTTGGCTCATATAAGGCGAGACGGCCTAATGTACATATTTATGTATGTATGTATATCTTTTTTGAACGTTAGAGGTGAAATATTTTGTGTTAAAAAAATTAAAATCGTATGTTTCCATTTCTTTTCTGTTTAATTAACAACAGCTGCAAAAATGTGTTTAATTTGAGTAAATCGATTTTTTCAAGCAACAATAAAAGATAGTGGGCTATTTGCCTATGTTTGTAGCGAAATGGTATGAAAAGTAAGGAGCACATTCAACGCAAAGAAAAAGCAAAGCAGTCCATGCGGTATGATGTAGAACTTGAAAAATTCCAAAAACTATTCGCAAAGAAAGTAAGAGCCCAAGGTCAAAAAAGCTGAAAGCGAAAGCGTGTTTGTACTTATGTATGTATATAATAATACGTAGCTACAGTTGCGGTAAAAATAGAAACATTCCTTGCAGTTATGTACTTTTATTGCCCAATCAATAGTACCCAGCAAACACAATCTGTAACGTTGGATAATTTGTGGTGACTACTTACATTAGATATAATAATAATATAATATAATGGCGCTATTATAACTTTTACGAGTTTTATGGCCGAGCTTCTCTCCCAATTCGAGGTGTGCTCCTCTTGTTTTTCCTACTAATTGGGTGGACCTACTGTTTTCAGCCGGCTCCGAGCGGCGAATGCATTTTGTGTGAGAAGCTTTTTCATGGCAGAAATACACTTGGATTTCGATTCGAGAATTATAATTTCTTCGATTTGAGAATTATGTCCAATTTTGTTTGAGATCGCTATGATTCTCAACAGTTTCTCCAATCGTTCTCTAACGTTAAGGTACTGCCAGACGATGCAATGAAAGTGATTTCCGAAAGTGTCAAATCATTGAAAGAACTTTCATGAGTATCCACACGACGCAATGAAAGTGCTTTCAGAAAGCACTTTTTACTTCCACTTTTCGAAAACTTTAAGGAATTACTTTTCGTTTGTCCACACGGTGAAAGGGAAATGAGTTTTTGAAAGTACTTTCTGGCAGCTGTCCAATTATATTCAAACAGCTGTGAGAGCAAGACAGATGTAGGAGAGCAAACAGCTGTGCGTGGAATGGTGATGGTGGAGACTTTTGTGTTTTTGTGTTCATATGAAAAATATAACGTGATAATTAATTATTTTAATAATTGTATTTTGTTTATACATATGTATTTTTATAAAGAAAACATATTTAGATGCCGGTTCGATCATTTAGACAACACTCTATCAGCTAGCAACTTTCAGAAAGTAAAACACTTTCAGATTTAACAATTGTGAAAAGTATTTCTGAAAAGTATTTTTCTCGCAGCTAGACGATGAAAGTTTTTCGTAGGAAAGTAATTGCTGAAATTTCGGAAAACACTTTCAGAAAGTACTTTTTTGGTGGCTACACGAGAAAATTTTACTTTTTCACTTTCTGAAAGCACTTTCATTGCATCGTCTGGCAGGAGCTTTAGATATTTGGGAAAAGGGCTAGTCCTCGAGTCATTCCCAAATCGATATCTAACCTCAGTGTTCGTTGGGTAGTCAAGCAAAAGGTACCGTTGATGTTTTATAAACATTTGTTTTACTGAAGTGCCTTTGGTACCTATTTTATTGCATATGAAAATTGCAGGATTTTATTTGTAAATGGAATAAAATGTTGTATGGACACCATTAAAAGAAGAAATTGGAAGAACTTGCTTTAAAATAGTTTCTGCTATTTCTTTGACCGCCACTATATGTATGTATGTATAAATTTAAATTTATGTTCATAAGCAGAGCATAGAACGTTTAAATGTATGTACATAATTCTGTGGTCACAAGCAATAACCGCTTAAGTCGACTTAGGAGGATTTCGAGTTATATATGTATACCACGTTATTCTCCTTTTAAAACTATATTTCTGTAAAACCCCCATGCTATAACTTAATTCAATCAAAAGATATGAATAAAACATTTAGGCTTAACTTACAATAGAGGTATATTAAACTTGCTATAACAGCCAAAGTAGATGAACATACATACATACATTTATACTTAATCAAATTTCTTCATGACATTTCGTTTTATTTACAAAATTTTATCGTAATATTGTGGATGGCTCACTGATTTGGGTCCATAGTTTTTTATCGACTTTTATGATTTGTTAAGAAATGCCTTCGAATAAAAAAATCAATTTATCTCGTAATAAAATGTTTCGACTTCAGCGATTATTGCAAATTGCCACAGAATTATTCTTCACCAATTAACCATTCATTCTCTTTTCGTTGCTGCCAAAAATTAGGAAAAAAAACGAATTTGCCGAAACGAAAAGTTGCGTGCCTCCACTTTTTTTAATAATAATAAATTACCACTTTTTAAGGCGCGCATTTTCTTATTTCAACTACATACATATTTGCGAATAAAATGAAAACAAAAAACAAAAAAAACAAGTAAGGAAGCCTAAGTTCGAGTGGAATCGAACATTAGATACTCAGCTGTATGCTTTAATTGTTTGTTTGCGTTTGATGGAAACACGGTGTATTTTATATAAAGCGAGTGCCGCATAAAGTGGGCGTAGCCACGCCCATTTTCAACATTTTTATCAGTCATCCAACTAAGCATATGAATATTATTCTTTGTGCAAAATTTCATTCCTTTTTGATTTCTAGTTACAAAGATGTCACGTTACAAATTCCCAAAGGGTGTTCCAGAAATATCTTTGTTAAAAAGTAGGCGTGGGCATAAACCGATTTGAATAAATTTTTGCGTGTCTATTAACACAAGTTGCAAAAGTGTATAAACCAAGTTTCGTTATAATATCTCATTTATTTGTCGAGTTATAGGCTAAGAAATCTCGTATATTCCTTTGTCTAAAAAGAGGCGGTGCCACGCCCATTTTCCAAAATTTTTATATTTTTTGTTTCCGGTCTATTGTGGAACTCATGCCACAAAATTTCAATGAATTATCTTTATATTTGTCAAAGATATCGCTTAAAATGTTTTTATTAGGCCACTTTATAATACCCATATATAAAAGTGGGCGTGGTCTTCAACCGATTTCGCTAAAATTTTCAACATGTATTACCACAAGTAATAAAAGTGTACACACCAAGTTTCGTCATTATATATAAATTATTTGTCGAGTTATGGGCTCAGAAATCTCGTATATTCCTGCTTCTAAAAAGAGGCGGTGCCACGCCCATTTTCCAAAATTTTTGTGTTTTTCGTTTTATGTCCGCAGTTGGACTCCTGCTATAAAATTTCAATGATATATCTTTATATTTGACAGAGATATCGCTTAAAATGTTTTTATTAGGCCACTTTATAATACACATATATGAAAGTGGGCGTGGCCGTCAACCGATTTTAACTATTTTCCGTCCAAACGTTTGCCTAAGTAAGCAAATCACGCGTACCAAATTTCATCGATATATCTTCAATGGTTTCTGAGTTATGACATATAAAACTTTCAAGGTTTGGCCCTTAATAAGTGGGCGTGGCACCGCCCATTTTCCAACATTTCATCAAATTTCTTCCTAGGCGCCTGAGCTCAACACGTGGGTAAAATTTGATCGCTCCAGCTATATTAGTGACTGAGATACCAAATTTCCGATTTTTTCTATATAGGAAAAGTGGGCGTGGTCATGGTCCGATTTCGCCCATTTTCAATACCAACCGTCCCAGTCTCGATACCAACTTGCATTTCAAATTTCATCAAAATATCTCAATTTTTGAGCGAGTTAGAGTATTTACAGACGGACAGACGGACGGACAGACGGACGGACGGACATGGCTCAATCGATTTCTCTTTTCACCCTGATAATTTTGATATATATAAGTCTATATCTATCTCGATTATTTCATTCTGTTACAATCCACCGTTATGTGATTAAAACTATAATACTCTGTGTACTAGTACAGCTGAGTATAAAAAGAATTAAAAACTAAAAACTAAAACGACTGTTGCCTAAAGGGGTTTGGCACTACTAATGGTCAAAAGAAAATTAATTAGAATGAATTAATATGAGTAATAGACATGAAATACATACGTACATATGTACATATGTATGTATGTATGTATGTACGTAAAGAAGGCGCGTGTTACAACAAATAATAAAAGCAAGAATAAATAAAAGAAATATTAATTAGCATAAAGCGTAAATATGTATGTACCTATGTTTGTAGTATCATTTATCACATACTTAGTATGTACTTCTGTAGGTAGGTTTCAAAAGCCGCAGAGCACTTGGAAAATTTACCTATATACCTTTAAATGCTAAAAAAACATATGTACATACATACACGCATATTTACATATGTAGTACATATCGACGGCTGAGAATAAGATCGCCCTATTTCAAAAATTGTTTCAAAAACGCCCTATTTGAAAAATTCTTTGAATAACGTCCTATTTCAGATTTTGCTTCAAGAACGCCCTATTTGAAAAATTGTTCCAATAACGTCCTATTTCAGACAAGTATTCAAAAACGCCCTATTTCAGAGAAATATATATGGAATTTTCTCTGGGCGTTTTTGAAGTAAAATCTGAAATAGGACGTTATTGAAACAATTTTTCAAATAGGGCATTCTTGAAGCAAAATCTGAAATAGGACGTTATTCAAATAATTTTTCAAATAGGGCGTTTTTGAAACAATTTTTGAAATAGGGCGATCTTATTCTCAGCCGTCGATATGAGGTTAAAACATTTGTATACATATTAGATACATATGTACTCGTACATTCATAGTATATTTATAAATAAATACATATGAATTTGCAAAAATTGTTAATTTGCCGCTAATGAGCTCACATTGTACGCCAACCTTGTATAACCAATATTTTTTAAAATTGACAGGTTTGTGTATGTACCTACATTAGGCATATAACTTTTTACAATTTTTGCAAATACGAAAAACGGCATACCATAGTCGAATAGAGCATAAAAAAGTATGAACCCCAGTATTTTTTTTTTTGCGAAATTGCAAAAAAGTTTCCGCGCAAAACGAAATTACTTTTTATCAGAACTGCTGAAAAAAACAAAAAAAGTTTTGTACAGTGTACACGTTTTTCTTCATAATAATAGATATTTACCTTAAGGTCTATTAAAAGAAATGTGCAAATCATCACATACTTTAAACTTAAAACTTATTTCATATAACAATTGACAAAAATGTAAAACTAAAAATATTAAAAAAAAAATTTAAAAAAAATCTGACTTTTTTTAGAAATCCATTTTTGCGCGGAACGTTTTTGAACCGAAATCGCATAAAAAAGTGATATTCATTACTTGTACAATATTTGCCACCACGTGGTGGTATGCCAAATTTTTCGTCAAAATTTGTTATATGCCTAATGTACATATTAGGGATTCCAAACCCGGGATCCCGGGATCCCGGGATCCCGCCCATTTTTGACACCCCGAAAATCCCGGGATTGCTAGATTTTTGATCCCGGGATTTTCGGGATAAAATAAAGACAGAATATTCCCCTATTATAGCAAAAAAAAGTATTTTATATAATTTTTATTGATCTCAGATCTGTATACTAATAGCGTTTCCTATTCTGAACGAAAATTTTGAATTATTACATGGCAGAATTATCAACATGTGCCCTGTGCCCTGTGAAAATGTTGCATTTTTCATATGATGCATAACAAAAGTAATGCAACGCAGAAGAGCAGAAATGTTTTCCCCGTAATCAGGCTAGTTTTACATTTTGTCAATAGAACAAAAAGGCCAGAAAAAATTTTGGAATAGAGCAAAAAAATTTGAAAGCCCGAAGAAAATTCATAATAAGTGCAACATTTTTGCCAAAATTAAAAATGTCCATTAGTGAAAGTAAGAATTAATATTTTTTGATTTTTTTTTAATTAAATTTTTTTGTTGTGAAGTAAGGAAACGTACGTTAGGTACTTTTAAAATTTTTAATTCTTGTGGTAAAATTCTTTTGATAATTCGATTTCCTGATTTTGGGCCATTTTATTCTCAACAGTTTTCGGAATTTTCTCCCATGAAAAGTAAATATTGGAAGAAAAAGCAAACAATAATCAAGAAATAAAATTACCAAAGACCAGGTAATATTTTAATTAGACTTGAGAGTTTCACACTACAATGTCAAAGATTCAATTTTTTCATCTTTAATAATAGTTTTTATCTCGTTGAAAACAGTATTAACAGGAGATTGTTTCGAAATATGTAATTATATATATACACTGGTTAACAAATTATTCGAGAAATATGAAAAAATTATGGAAAAAAATTAATTTCGATAATATTTAAAAATCATGTTGATAGACGAAACAGACTGACTTACCCTATGAAAGAGGGGTTTTTGGCCCGTAACTCCAGATTTTGAGGGTGTATTGAAATTCTAAATATGCAGTCTTCGGATGTTTTGGTAAGGCCTACTCGTTTAACATATGTGAACCTCGAAAAAGTACTTTCAATTTTTTTATTTTGTCACACATTATTATCAAATGATCGCAAGCCTTCTTGTCAATATCTTAAAAGTACCAACTGTAAAGCAAATATTTCTTACACCAAATGTATGCCATTTTCTTTGTTGTATGTATTATTTAAAGTAACTCTTAAGTATTTTAAATAATACGCATGAATTTATTTTTTTTTTTTAATTAAATAATTTTTGTTTTAAATAAAAAATAGCAATAAAAATCAATTACTTTCTTTGCATTTTAAAGTTGTAGCGTTCCACGAAAAATATATTCACTTTTTTCAACCCAAAATGTCGGAAAATAATTAATGGCAAAATCCCGGGACCAATCCCGGGATCCCGGGATTATAAAAAAAAATACCGAAAATCCCGGGATCGCAAAAATGGGAAAAATTGGAATCCCTAGTACATATGTATGTATGTATGTAATACCACTTACTGGCCATAAAAAAAACTCAAACTACACTACATCCTCTCTGCCAGTTTTTCGCCTCTAGCTTGCATAATCGGATTAACAGCTTACGTGTGATATCCATATTTGTTTCAGCGCAAAATCAATAGATAATTTCGAAAATTGTGAATTATAGATTAAAAAAACAGCTTTTACTTATTTCTTTATATACACATATGTATGTATCTACATACATATGTACACACATAAGCCCATAGGGCTGGAGCCATTATTAACATTAGGCCCAAAAACTATAAAGAATGAGCTTGTGAAAATGTCAAGGAAATTGAGGGAAGAATACTGCCGCCCACTGGGTGAAAGCGGCCAAAAATAAAATCGAAATTAAAGTACCTATGTATTAGCAAATCAATTTTTTTTTTAACAGCGATTGACAGATATAACAATTTGTAAAAATAGCTTATCTAAAATTTTTGAGTCTCGTTTTGTTTAGCCGTACAGTACATGGTGTCCAAAACTGAGCAAAAAATAGGTCCCTTTTTTAAATAATTACACCTTATACAAAATGCTGTATCCCATTCAATTATTGACGTATGTACGTAATCAAATGATACATCATTACATAGATATTGATTTGAGCTTTTAGAAAAAATATGATCTTTGTACCTAAATAGCGATAGCTCTTGTATTTATATGAAATTTCAAATATTGACAAATGGTATGTTTTAATCAAGCAGCATTTTAAGTTTTGAAATGCAGCTGCACCTTTTGCTTGAATAACACAGCTTTACAGCCAAAAAATACTCTGAAGGCCACTATCCAGTTATGTATGTATATGTAAAATCGGTCGCTGATTCCGAAAATCGGTTTCATTTTGAATTCTATGGGAAGGTTTTTGAGATATCGGCAATTTACCGTTATTTGGCCAATGGCTACACTTACTAATTTCAATCAAGAAAGCTTAAGTTCCGACTTTCACGTTTCTAGCTCAATTATGTATTTCTATTTTTGGCCGCGTTTTTATGCAGGTGCTCCCACTATGTGTCGGCAGATATCCGGACTATGCCGAGCAGATGCCAATGGGAGGTGCCTACCATACACTTTTTTTTGAACTTTCGAAACACTCTACATGATAGAGTCTACAGAACGCAATAATTTTATAATCTTGATTTCATGTCACTTACATATGTATGAACACTTAATTGGCAAAAAGAATAATAATAATAATAATAATAATAATAATAATAATAACAACACAAAACATACGAATAGGAATTTTCTCAATTGCCCTCTTATCAAGTTAATACACGCGTATACATGCTTACCCTTGTAAACTTATGTCGGTTTTTTGACGTAATTTGAAATCTATAAGGATCCCCCGTGTCCATAGAAGATTATCAATAATTCTTATCGCCCTCCAAAGCTATTGTAGTTACCTACTAATACATTAAAATACGTACATTGTCTTACCATACGAAAATTAGCACCAGATTTTTTGTGTCTGACAAAAACTATCACGTTCAGCTTTTGCCTGACGAAAACTGGCAATTTCGTTTTAACAACAACAATTATTAATTTATAAACAATATATAATTATTGCTACTTTTCGTCAGCCAAAATTCGAAAGTGCTACTTTTCGTACAGAATTTTAAAATTGCCAGATTTCGTACGAAATTTTGAAAGCGCTAGTTTTCGTATATTACGACAATATGTAGCACAAGGATGGGTATTTTTGCACTACCACTCAAAGTGCATTAACATTCAAAAGTGAGTGGTAGTGAACATTTTTATTTGCCAAGCAGAATGAGTGTACGTGCAAATTTTATTTGCTCTACCAGTCATCATTTAATATCAGTGGAAACCTATGATGGTAGTTATGGTATTAAGTGCCCATTAAATTTATTATGGAAGTCACAGCCAATTTAAAAAATTTACCAAAATTAAAATAAAAATTACCAAAAAACTAAATTTTTTTACAAATCGCCCGTTTTATGCAATAGGGATTTAACTCGAAATTTTCGATTTCTGGGATTTTGCCATATATTTCAATAACTGGGTCGTGCCTTTAAGTCTAGTCTTATAAAATACTCAAAAAGATAAAAATGGCGGAAATAAAAGTGATTTTGTAGTTAGCCGTAGAAGGAAACTATATGAAATTATAAAAGTTTATTTGCGTTTTCCCAAAAAAAAAATTTTTTTTAGTTAAATCCCTATTCCATAAAACGTGCGAAATGATTAAAATGTAATTTTTTCAGACTATAATTTAACATTTTAGTACACAAATATCGCTTATTATACATATATCAAACTCTTAAGGCCCGTGGCCACTTAAAATCTGGAATGTTAAGCAGTGTCGTGTGATTGACGCAAATATCTAAAAGTTTTGATTCTCATCAACGCGAGCCCGACAACAAGAACGTGTACCACGACGACTGCCGATTGCACTAACACACACAAAAAAAAACTCACACATACAAACTGCTTGACATGCCAGATTGTCAGTTGCCAAGGGCCTTTAACTATACTTCAAAAATAAGTCACATATTATCTTCTGGAAATCTACGGTTATAAATAATAATTTTCTTATATAATTTAGTTTTCTAATATTCCATTTTGACAGACATTAAGTAAAATCTCAAGTCCAAATACTCTTATACATTGCATATTTCTGTGGCAATTTGCAATAATCGCTAAGGTCTTAAAAAATGATTTCGAGATAAATTGATTTTTATATTCCAAAGCGTTTCTTAACAAATCATAAAAGTTGATTAAAAACTATGGACGCAAAATCAGTGCGCCATCCACAATGTTACGATCAAATTTTGTAAATAAAACAAAATGTCATGAAGAAATTTGATTAAGTATATACGTCTACTTTGGCTGCTATAGCAAGTTTAATATACCTCTATTGTAAGTTAAGCCTAAATGTTTTTATTTATATCTTTTGATTGAATTAAGTTATAAGCATGGGGGTTTTACGGAAATATAGTGTTTTAAAATTAGAATAACGTGGTATATATAACTCGAAATCTTCCTAAGTCGACTTAAGTGATTATTGCTTGTGACCACAGTTTTATTCCCATTGTAGTTTATACTAACGTTATTATTTGATTAAGATGATAAGTAATTAAAAAAAACTTGAAATTTGACTAACTGTATGTTGGAAAAAATAATTATATTAAATTCTATTAATTAATATAATTCAATTTATTGAAATCGCAGATTGATTTTCCTATGTTTTGTGCGAATCTGTGAATAATTTCTTCCACTGTGATATCGATATTTCTGTTAATACTCATTAGGGCAAGTCCGTTCAGTCTATCTTCACCAGTTGAATTTCTTATCCAATTTTTTATTGACATTTTTGGTGTTACTTTTCTGTTATTAGCATGTTAATAACAGCAATACCGTATAATAATTGTAGCGTTTGTTGAGCTGTAGGAAAGTGGAGGAACCGTAGGAATTCTACCACAAAAGAGCGAATATGAGTACAAGGAATGTAAATTGTGGTAAAATTTCTGCGGTTCTTGTCCCCGAAACCCCCCCGTTACTACGCCACTGACGGAAGCCAACACGGCGTGATAATATGTCCTATGTTGGAAATCCGTACTGGTAGGTATCATTCCACTGTAAAGCCCGTCTCCACATAACTTGATTCACCAGAGAAACATGTAGCAAAACATCTCGCTCAATAACCCGTCTCCACGTGGCTAATCGTGATTCAGTTTGACACTTCTCTTTCTTGTTCTTCTTAAATGTTTGTATGTTTGCTTATTTTTGCGTCTTTGTTTTGGTCTGTGTGAGATTTCGATAGATTTTCGATACAAAATTAGAGTAGACATCGATATCATCGAGGTTGGCAAGATGATTCAGAATGAAACAGTGTTTCATTCTTCACTCGCTCTCAGAAATTTGTATGGAAAATGTCGAGTTTCGGCACTGGTTTCCGTGTCGAAACAAGATTGAGAGAGAAAATGCAGAAAAAAAGAGCGAAACACGTTATGTGGAGACATGGTATTACAGTTTAAACTAATGTTGGAAGGCATCTATCCTGCCTACATATGGTTCGTCCTCATGCAATTGTTGTTCCCATAAGTACGATATTCCCTACAGGGCATGAGTGCACATGCATATGCTAATATGTAGGTGCATACATATGTACTAGGGATTCCAATCCCGGGATCCCTTTTGGACACCCCGAAAATCCCGGGATCGCTAGAATTTTATCCCGGGATTTTTGGGATAAGATAAAGACTGAATATTCCCCTATTATAGCAAAGAAAAGTTGTATTTATATAATTTTTAGTGGTCTCAGTTCTGTATACTAATAGCATTTCCTATTCTGCATGAAAATGTTGCATTATTACATTGCACCATTATCAACATGTGCCCTGTGCCCTATAAATGTTGCATTTTTCATGTGATGAATGAAACAAAAATAATGCCATGTGCTAAGAGCAGAAGATGTTGCCCCGTAGTCGGGCCAGTTTCATATTTTGTCAATAGAACAAACAGCCTTAAAAAAATGTTGAGTCTGTGTGGAAGAGAACAAAAAAATCTGACAGCCCCAAGAAATTGCGACATTTTTGCCAGAATAAAAAAGTCCATTAGTCAAAGTAAGGATTAATATTTTTGATGTTTTTTTTAATAATCAAATTTTTTTTGTCGTGAAGTACGCGTTGTAAAGAAACGTACGTTAGGTATTTTTAAAGCCTTTAGAATTCTTGTGTAAAATTCATTTGATAATTTCTATTTCCTGATTTTTGGTCATTTATTTCCCAAATGGTTTTTGAAATTTTCCCATATGGAAAGTAAATAATGGAACACAGTAAAAAATGATAGTTTATTTCTAATATCATTTGGTACTTAGTTTAATCATTCTTGGAATTAAATTTAAATTTTAATGCCAAAAATCCTTATTTTTAAACTATGAGAAGTTTTACAATTTTATTTATTCCAAAATAGTTTCAAAATAAAGCCTTGAAAAGTATTAAAATTCTCTCTAAAGAAATTTAATCATTTATGGTTTAAAAACAAATCCTGAAGAGCATAAAAAACTTTCTCTTTCTCAATGTATATTACTATCAAAACCTTTTTGGTTTGAAATCAAAACCAAAAAAATATTAAGAACAAATTTTCAGAAAAAAAGTCAGAATAAATAAACAAAATTTTTTAAAAATACAATGCGAAGGAGTAATTAAATGACCGAATCGAATTTTTTACGCCTGATGAAATAATTGTATCAAGTAAGTAATTCAAGAAATTAATAAAATAGCATGAGGGTAAATTTTGCTTTATGTTTACAGACATAAGGCAGTTGAAGGTCTCTCTTGCAGTATCACTGCAAGAACCGCGACGGTGCTGAAATTTGCCTGGACATCTCCGAAATTTTGGTGTAAAAGTTGACAATATGTATATTCATATATCGAATCGTAACTACCATAAAAGTGTATCCAAATAGTTATCGATTTCAGCTTTTTTATGGAAATCAACACATGCATCAACTCCCAAAAATTTCATAGCTGTGCAATATGCAGTTTCGAAGTAAGAGACTAAATATGTAAGTTTCAAGGCTACATAAGAACTGTATGCAAAACAAATTAAAAAAAAATGAGTCCCGTAAAATTTAGTTTTTGTTGGATACACAATTATGGGGGTTCGGGCTTGATATATGCATAAGGTACTTTAGTGTTTGCTGCTCATGGAAACTTAGGGGCAAATGTTTGTTTTGGATTTTTATGTACATAAATAAACAATGTTAACGTTATTCAAAAAAAAAAATTTATTCCAATTTTCGGATTGATCTTATACCATTTCAACTATTTTTAATACCAAAAATATTCTAAAAATAATTAAAATTTGGCTTTGATTTAATTCCAAAAAAATATTAATTTGACACCAAGAATAATTTTTGTCTCTCAGATTCTCTTCCTTTTTTTAAACCAGAATGGTTTTAATTTTATACTTTTTGGCATTGTTATATATAAATACCAAAATGGTATTAAAATTAAACTAAAATTTTTACTGTGAAGAAAATGCAAACAAAATTTTAATTAGACTTGATAGTTTTACATTACTCTACTAAAATTAAATACGCAGCTTCATCCTCGGAATTCATATCAAAATATGTGCCTCCGATTTTTAAATATTTTCGGAAGTTGCATTAATTTTCAGAATTTTTCGGCAAGCTTGGAAATATTCGCTTAAACGAAGTGTGTCGTTAAATTCTAAAATTTTTTATTGGAAATTATCAAAAGATCGCAAACCGTTTTATCCTAATATCCTAAAAGCACCAACTATAAAGGAAAATGTTTTCACCAAATGTATTTAATTTTCTTTGTTGATTGTGTTTTTTAAAGTAACTCTTAAGTGTTGTTAAATAATACGCATGATTTTACGTTCCTATTTTATTTTGTTAGTAATGAAATAATAAAAAATGGCAATAAAACTCTATTTTTTCTTTGCATGTTAAAGTTGTAGCGTTTCTCGAAAATATACATATTTAATTTTTCAACCTCAAATGTGGGACAATAATACTGGTCGACAAATTTTTGTAACAGAAATAAGATTCTACGTTTCAAAAGGATTTCGGTGCACTTTTTGAGATATTCATGTCCAAAGAGGCGAAAAACGCGGATCATTTCTCTTGAAGACACTGTTTTGTTTTTTCGGAAATCTTGCTTGTAACTTGCAATATTGCAAATAAAAATTTTGTAGCACGCTTTTAGGCAGTTTATTCTATTAACAACAAACTGTGCGTTAGAATGAAATAAGTGAAGTAATTTATATTAATTTATCGAAAATACGAATAAATTTTGCGTGACTGTAACAAAAATTCCAATCAGTGGCCTACTATGTATATAATTTCTATACTGAAATAAAAATAGTTCGGCAGAGCAGCTACAAAACTTGATTTCGATTAAAACAGCGCTACAAAT
Source organism: Urophora cardui (assembly GCA_960531455.1). Classification (NCBI taxonomy): domain Eukaryota; kingdom Metazoa; phylum Arthropoda; class Insecta; order Diptera; family Tephritidae; genus Urophora; species Urophora cardui. Next base: position 3,259,878 of record OY482670.1, read on the forward strand.
ACTGCCGTTGATTTCGAAGACAAATACCTTATTGTACATAAACATATATTTCTAGATATATAAATAAGAAACCCGAGAAAGCAAAGCGCTGTTTTCAAAAGAATTGATCGTTCTTTCAATAGCTGCAATCATTTTTTAATGAAAGTAAGTAATGTAACAGATTGAGCAGTGAATATAGCAAAAAATTACCGAAAATCCGACTTCAGATTCAGATTCAGGGCACCGAAATCCTTTAGAAAAGTAGAATTTTATTTGAGTTAGAAAATTTTTCGGAAATTTTGTCGGCCTGTATAATTAATGTCCAAATCCCGGGATAAATACCGGAATCCCGGGATTATAAAAAAAATCTCGAAAATCCCGGGATCGTAAAAATCGGAATCCCTAATATGTACACACATGCACTTGTTATTCTCACTTTCGACAGAGATGCGCGCTATATTTGCCCACTAATTTTGTTATCGTGATTTGCTTACATTTTGTATGCATGCAAAAATGTACATATGCATGTACACTGTTGCACATAAATTTGAAATACTGCATTTGTTGCATAAAGTAGATTTATTTTCATGTTCATACACTTTTCATATCCTAATAGGTATGTACCCTGCAAAAAGGCTAGGCTGATAGCTGATGCTTAAGCTTTAAACCAGGAATACGCTGGCAGCGCTGCTTGCTGTTATGCACTCTCTGCTCCAAACTTATCATAATGGCCTTTGGCAACTTACAATCTGGATTGTCAGTTTGAGTGTTTTGTTTTTTTAGTGAATTAGTCAAATTTCAGTGTTTTTTTGTATGTGTTAGCGCAATCGGCAGCCGTCGTGCTACACGTACTTGTTGTCGGCGCGCTATCTGCTCGCGGTGACGAAAATCAAAAATTTTTGATATTTGCATCAATCACCCGACACTCACACATATGCAATTCCTCTCAATCCAGATTGTACGTTGCCGAGGGCCTTAAGGTATATATGTATACACCACATAAAGCCTAAGAGCCCGTGCACAATTGGCTTTGTCTGCTCCAACTTTGATAGAAAAAACCTTAAAGCAAAGCGAAATTTCAGATGCTTGCTACAATTAACACTTTGACAATTTCCACCTCACTTCTTTGCTTTAATTTATAAACCTGATTTTTGGTAAAATATTTGGGGAATTAGCTTTTTTCTGCTTATTCGAATGTTATTTTTACTTTTCTCTGTTCACTTCTCACGAAATTGCGTGAAATCGCTAAATTAAGTGTAGCTATACAAACATACACACACACACACACAAGGGGAGATGTTTGTCAAAGTGTAAAAAAGTTGAAAGATGGCTAACTTTATACCTTGCTTTACTCGCTTCACCTCAATTGTGAACATGTCCCTTTGAAAAGCACATGCTGAACGAAACTGTCAAAGCAAAACTCTGAAGCAAAGCGAGGTAGAAGTCAATTGTGCACGGGCTCTAATGATCAGGTTATAACTAAGCTTTACTTCCATGGCGGATAAGCCTTTGGAATAAGGTTTCCTCACAGAGAGAGAGAGAGAGTAGTCCTTACGGCCAGATGACATCAACTAAGGAAAATCAGCCTTATTTTAAACCTTTGCCCATACAACCTTTGTTCGCTTGGAACTTTCAAGTCTTATTTCCTATGCCTTTAAATCTTCTGTAATAATTCTTAAATGAGGCGTAAATTTTTTGCTGGGTACATGCATATTCACATGCCCATAGTTGCACCAGCTTGCACGCGTGCATTAGCGGGTGAATAGGTGACAGATAAATCAAAAAACGCCAAAGCCAATGAAGCATACTTAGACAACACGCGAGCCATCGTCTGGCAGTCAGCTGAGGACAATCTTGCATATATACATACATACATATGTATGTAAGTGGGTAGAAATTAAATTAAAAAAAATATTAAAAAAATAGAAAACGGAAATAATAAAAAAATAAGAAAAGGCGCATTTGTATACAAAGAATAATAAAAAAACACTATTTTCATAGCCATTGCAGGCGGTGAATTAAATGCATTGCGTAGACAAAAATTGCAATAAATAGATATAGAAATATATGTACACACATACATATATGTATGTATGTATGTAGGTATGTCCATTAGGGTGCTGGTCCCCAAATGTATATCAATTTCTTCAACCTCACCCTCTAGGTCGATGCCAAAGTAGTTGAATATAACACATATGTATGTATACATATGTATATTTTTTTCCGGATCGGATACTGTGTTTTCTGAACTTTGACCCCGGTGCGACACCTCTTAACCATCTCTGATCTGGACCAAAATTTATATGTGATATCTTTGACCGATGTAGGGGATGAGACCGAAGAAAATCGCTAATTTAATTATAAGGACCACCATAATGTATGTATGTATATACGTACTGTAGGTACGTTTATATGGATGGTTGTAAAATTCTTATATAGGTATACAAGTGGAACATAAAAATCAGCAACAGATGGTTGTTTGTTTGAATTTATTTGAATGGAAATTTATTTTAAGATTTGCCACCAAGTCACTTAGCATAGTTTATCTTTATAAAGAGTTTATATGTATGTAGGTACATTTGTATACCGAGCAATTACGTAAATTATACACATTTGTAAAATATAAATAAATATGTATAGGTACATATATTTTTACACACTTGAACTTTATTTAGAACGCCAATTATATTAGTTAGCTATTTTTTAAACATTTGCAAAAAACACAAAACCGGCAACTATCGGCATAACACGATCGAATCGATTTATACGCATACGCAACTGCACAATACCTACGCTTGAAAACGAATTCTTTAATCGAAAACAGAAGAACAGCTGCGATTGCAACCAGTCAAACCAGCGGCAATGAACGACTCCACTCCACTAGACGATTTAAATTTTAAAATCAGATTTTGGCTTTGGTGGCGGCACTCAGAGTTAAAATAAGTGTAAAAAACTTAATAAATAAGAATATGTACGTAAAATGTACGTCGTACATCAACAACCCAGCAAAAAAAAAAACGCCTTATTTAAGAATTATTCTAGAAGATTTAACACTGGCTGCCATGTCGCACGTTTTCGTGCGACACCTAACTGCTTGCCCAGAATGGTGTGGCTGTAGTACGTAGTAAGAGCTGTCAAAACTTAAAACAGTAAAATTGCATTGCAATGCCCACAATGTGTAGCTGTGTCTGTAGCGTGTAGTTGTGGCTGTAGTAGAAGTAGAGTTAACTTTAACTTTGTAGCGCGCTACAGTGTGACAGCTTAATTTTTTAATGACGGAAATTCGAAATGAAGGACGAAGAAACTGAAAAATGAATTTAACTTGTGAAAAATAAAGAGCTTTTATGGAATTTAAGGAATCCCCTGTACAAAAATATAAAAAAGATGACATATATGAGATACACTGAGCTACGCCATTGTGTTCACATTTTCGAGCGTTGCCACAAAATCAGTCATCAGCTGATGTAGTAAGCTATGTAGTCCGTAGCTGTAGTACAACATTCTGGGCAAGCAGTAAATGTTACCTTCAGGCCACGTCGCACTTTTTCGTGCGACACCTAAATGTTACCCTCAAGCCACGTCGCACTTTTCGTGCATTTTAATATGGAATTTTACATGGAATTCGGATTCTCTGGCCTGTGGTGAACATTTTGGTGTATTTCCCATGGCCCCTGCGTACTTTTAAGTAGGGACCACAATAACGTCGCGAGTAGTGAAAACTTACTTTAGGCACTAAGAATCAAAAAAGAACAAAAAAATTGTTGGCCTCAGGTGAACAAATTGTCAAATGGCATTGGGACTGAACTATCAAAATTCTAAAAACGCCTTGGCAGCCAGAGTGTTAAAGGCATAGGAAATAAGGCCTGAAAATTCTAAGCGAAGAAAAGTGGTATGGACAAAGGCCTGTGTTGATGTCATCATTATTATTCATACATACATTCATAAGCGTGCGCACTCAACCCAACACTTGATTGCATATCAGTTGAAAATAAACTGAAGCGACAATCTCTCCTTCGACAATACGCAATTTTTGCGCTCGCCACACATTGTACTCTCTTTTCCCCGTAAAACTGAATTCCTCCTCTCTCTATTTGGGATATGTACATATGTATGAGTAGTCGGTAGAGTGCTCGCTTGCCATACCAGAGGTCTCGGGTTCAAACCCCAGTCCGGAGAAACACCAAACAAAATGTTTCTAATTAATTAAGAGCCTATACACACTAGCGACTAAATCGATTTAGTCGGGCTGGATGTAGTGTGAATACGTAGAAGAGCGCCTTGGTGATCAAGCAGTTGGTCGACTGGTTCAGTCGGCCGACCAATTAAGTATTAAAACGTTTGGAGCAGAGAGTAGGAGTGCATAGCAGCAAGCAGCGCTGCCAGCGTATTCCTGTTTTGTAGCTTAAGCTTCAGCTAACAGCTTAACCTTTTTGCTGGGTATATGTATATGTACAAATACAGCCATGTAGGAAAATCAACACAAAGCGATAACAAGAAAGGTCATAAATAAACATGTAGCTATACTTGCTATATTTAATAGCGTGCTATAAAATCTATGTTTATTCCAGCATTAAGGTTTGGATAATGTAAATATGTATATATGGTATATACATGTGTATATGTATATATTTTATATACTTTCAAACAAGTGTTTCATGTGCGTTTGCTATATCGTTAAATTTTCAGTTGTGAACTAGAGATTTTCTCCAGAGGGTACGCATAGACAGAATGTCTATAGACAATACATATGTAATTTGTAGTATTTTGAATGCTTTTAACTTGCGGTTTAACGAATACGTGCATATGTATATACAAATGCAAATAAATATGCATGTATGTATATAGTGCGCTTACGTGAAAATTGTATAAGTTTTATGTATTTGCATTTGTTGACAAATAGTATAATCCCAGCTATATACAATGTATATATACTAGAAATCAGGTATTGCACAAGGTTACCCCATACACACCAAGTATGGAGTTTGATAAGCAGTTAATTTATTTGTTACAAATTCTCATAAAGTTCAGCTTATGAGCGCCTTAGAAACTATGAAAAGTCTATATTTTAGGTTTGGTTTTTAGGGGTAGAGGTGTTAGATGAATGGGTTTGCAGGGAGCCAACATACATAATTTAAAGTTTGATATGTTAATCAAATAGAATTGAATGCATTTATAATATTTATATAGTTATTATTAGATATCTGTTGCACTTTGTCCATACGCGGTTTTGTACATTAAACGACGATATGGAATTACTACAAATATTTTGTCGGGGAATTTTTGGGAAAAAAATATTTTTAAGAGCTCGATTTATGGCATATTCATATACATATGTATGTATACATATTTTTTTTATTTTGTATAATGTGAGTGCAATTACCAGGCCCGTAGCCAGGAATTCGTTTCGGGTGGGGCTTACAGAAATCATGGACAAATTGCACTCCCCCAGCCCCCCACATATATATATGTACATACATAGGTCAAATGAAAGTTATTCATATTGGTTGATTATTTTGAAAATGAATATGGAAAAAATTTGTACATATGTACAAGATTACTGAAAAGCTATCTTAATTGACATTTATTATGCACATACATACATATACATATGGAATGTGGTACAAAATTTCATATAAAACTTTCTTTTACAATAACCTTTTCATCAAAGAAGTAGCCTTCTGGATTTGTTTTTTGATAAAATGTCTATGGCATGGTCAGGATCAACAGCAATATCCCAGTGAATGCAGATCATAGCGAGTGAACTCAATCTTTCATGACCCATTACACTCCGAGGTAGTTTTGATTCTTTTCATGGTAGAAAATGATAACTTTTTGGTTGCTTGTTTTTCCGACAGGGTAGGAATATGATGTATTGTGGAACGATTTTCCGTCATCCCTTGTCAAGTTTGGTTTGGAGACAAACCGGTTTCGGCTAATATGCGCCATCTTCAGTGTCTTCTTTCGTTCTGAGTTATTTTGTGTAAGTTCGATAGTATTTATAGTAACTAACTTCCATCGTTTTGTTCAGGTACTTCGTGTTCATGTGATGTGTTCGTGCATTCGTGCGTGTGTGTGTGTGAGTCTGTGTTGTGTGTTTAGGTATGCAAATCTATTTTTTGTCATATTTTCATTATTGTACCCTCATTAACCAAGTAGGTAAAAGTCCGTTATTGTCCGTTTGTGTGTTGTTTTGTTTATGTCGGTTTTAGGTCTTTTGTCCTCTTTCGGGTATAGTAGCTTAAGCGGTTCAAATAATGTATCCGATGCGGTGTTTATTTGTTCATTTATTATTTTACCTACGAATGTTTTTTGTTTGTATATCTCCATATTTTCTAATATGTTAAGTCGTCTTCCTTTATGCTGTATGTGGAGAACTTTAGCTGTTTTTCCTATTTTCATGGGTGTACACTTGTTTTCTGCCATGTGGTTGGCGAAAATGATCTTTCCACGCTCGCCGTTGTCACGGGCAAAGTTGCCAAGGCAGTGAGAAGAATTTTTATACCACGGAAATAGTTTCCATCGCAGTACTCCAATAGTTTTAAAACCTCGGGTTCGTTTTTAATCGACGATATTTTCGCACACCACAACCTATATTCGGCCTTTACTGCTGTTGATGATATGTGATCTTCGAAGAATGGCGCCAGGTTTTCAAGCTCATCTGCTTTACTTACATCAGCGAATCCTGGAAGAAGCAGTTGGAAGCTCGGTAGAATATCTTCGTTTTCTAAAAATCGTTGCGTTAAATTTTAAATTAATAAGTCGATGCATGGCAGGAATATTGCGATTCTGAAATACTCTTCACTCGACGTTGTTCCCGGGTTAGCTCGGTTTCTTTGACGCGATACCACTCTTGGAGCACAGATTTCACCGTCAAAAAAGTCTTCAGCGATTTTTGATGCGGAAACTAAGATTTGCCAGAAGAAATCATTAGCAGATTGTCTAATTTCGCGCAAAGACTGTATTACTTCTTTCGTGCGGTTTATAGCAGAGATAAAGTCTGGCACCGCCTCCTTTTAGAAGCAGGAATATACGAGATTTCTTAGCCTATAACTCGACAAATAATTGAGATATTATGACGAAACTTAGTGTATACACTTTTATTACTTGTAGTAATACATGTTCAAAATTTTAGCGAAATCGGTTGACGACCACGCCCACTTTTATATATGGGTATTATAAAGTGGCCTAATAAAAACATTTTAAGTGATATCTTTTTCAAATATAAAGATAATTCATTGAAATTGTGTGGCATGAGTTCTACAATAGACCGGAAACAAAAAATAGAAAAATTTTGGAAAATGGGTGTGGCATCGCCTCTTTTTAGACAAAGCAATCTACGAGAGCCCATAACTCAACAAATAATTGAGATATTATGACGAAACTTGGTTTATACACTTTTATAACTTGTGTTAATAAACACGCAAAAATTTATTGAAATCATTTTATGACCACGCCTACTTTTTAACAAAGATATTTCTGGAACATGCTTTAGGAATTTGTAACGTGACATCTTTGTAACTAGAAGTCATAAAGGAATGAAATTTTGCACAAAGAATAATATTCATATGCTTAGTTGGATGACTGATAAAAATGTTGAAAATGGGCGTAGCTACGCCCACTTTATGCGGCACGCGCTTTATATAAAGTACCTACACCGTGTTTCAATCAAACGCAAACAAACAATGAAAGCATACAGCTGAGTATCTAATGTTCGATTCCACTCGAACTTAGGCTTCCTTACTTGTTATCTAGAAATTTAGTGTTGGCAGAAAAAATTTTGATTTATTTAATTTAACGAGCACAGGCCCATGTTATATTTAATTTTTTATTTTTTAGAAACTAGAAAAAAACTTTTTAAGCATGGATGTAACTACAGCTGTTTCACCTTAGATCCCTCTAAGACTCATCAGGTTACTTTTGCTTCTGCCAAGACTCGAACTTGCGCACTTTGGTTGGGGCTAGGTTCACGAAAAAAGGGCTTGAAAGAGCTAAATTTCTTCAAGAAAATCCAAACCCACTTTCGCCATGCTTGACATTCGAATTTGCGAGACGCGAGTTGAGGAAATTACAAAAAAAAAATACTTCCTTCGAATATGGGGGGGGCTTGAGCCCCCGAGCCCCCCCTGGCTACGTGCCTGGCAATTACTCTTTATTTTCAATACAATTTATCGGCGCCGTGAATAAACTGAAAAAAAAATATATACATATATATGTATATAAAGTGCAAAGTAACACGAGTGTAATCAGTAGAACTGCTGCCTAAATATGTACTTACATACTATGTACTTACATACTATGTACATATTTATGTATGTATGTAGATATAAACGTGTGTACATATGTATGTATGTACATCTGACTAATGCCAAAACAACTGCCGCACACTGGGTGATAGCGGCCAAAAATAAAATCGAAATTAAAGTATTAGCAAATCAAATTTTTTTGAAAGTGATTGACAGATATAACAATTTGTAAAAAAAAAGCTTATATAAAATTTTTTGAGTCTCATTTTGTTTAGCCGTACAGGGTGTTAAAAACTGAGCAAAAAATAGGTCCTTTTATTTCTCAACAATTACACCTTATACAAAATGCTGTAACTCATTCAATTATTAACGTATGTAATCGAGTGATACATCATTACATAGATATTGATTTGGCCTTTTAGAAACAATAAGCCTTTTGTAACCAGCGGTAACTCTTAGATTTATATGAACTTTCAAATATTGACAAAAAAATTTTGCTCAACTTTAAACAAAAAAATAAAAAAAATAAAAAATATGACCTCCCCAATTTTTTCATATGTTTTGAAATGATATATTTTTAATCAAACTGCATTTTAATTCTTGAAATCCACCTGCGCTTTTCGCTTAAATAATCTTTTTCCCATTTGACTAAAAGTGCCTTTTTCAAAACGCAATAATTAGGCTACTTTTGACATTATGAAAAATCTTATTCTTAGGCGACTAATCGAATAGTTTGTTCACCGTGTTGTAGGCAATGGTTCACACTTTCAAATTATGAAAGAATTTTTTTTATCAGCGTTATCATTATTTTTTTGCAGCCTTTTTCTTTTCGAACAGAAAAAAAATTGTGTAAAAATTGGAAATTTTCAACATGAAATAAAAAAAAAATACAAAATATGACCTCTCCATATTTTTAATATTTGGTGCTAGTGAACGTGCTTTATAAACAGGTGAAGAAATCTTAAAAATTCGTTTGCGCTTTTTTGTTTTATGAACTTTTTTATGGAGTGAGTTTTTCAAAGTTTTCATACATTTTTCCCATACAAAATCCCCAAAAGTATGCTTCAAAAAGTATTAATAATTTTGTATGGGGAAAATTTGCCATGTTAATGAAACTTAAACAACAATTTCTCCAATTCTAATAAAGATATCTGAAAAATTTAAACGCCATATTCAGGGGGATGGTTTATGCTTTCTAACGGTGTATTTGATTTTGAATAAAAATATATTACATACAAAATATTAAGCAGGGAATATAGTCAAAAACGTGTTTTTTTGCCTAATTGGACATGAATATCTCAAAAACTAGAACCAATTTGAAAATTCTGACTTCAGATTCAGATTCAGTACACTGAAATCCTTTAGAAAAGTATAGTTTCATTTGTGGTATAAAAATTTTTTTAAATGTGATTTTTTTGAAGGAAAATTTTATGATGAATGCTTATAAAATGCTCAAAAGTGCATATATTTTTAATTTGAAAACCATGGAATACTTTGCGCTTTTTCCAAAATGATTACTGTATATTATTTATATTTAAAAAATGTGTGCTCTTATTAAAATTGAGCATTTTAGCTATAATAGTTAACAAAATATTGAAATTTCAAAAATACCGTTATATGGGAGGGGGGTGTATTTGTGGGCCGATTTTGTTCAAATTTTCACAGTTTACTATCTTCAATCAAGAAAGCTTAAGTTCCGAGTTTAAAGTTTCTAGCTCAATTATTACTATTTTTGGCCGCGTTTGTATGGAGGTGCCCCCACTGTGTGCCGCTGCCGAAAATAATATATAATAAGTAGGCGCTCTTATATTTGTATAAGCTCAATCCTTTATTTTACAAAATAAGTTTTCCTGTATAATATGTGTATATAATTTAAGCTTTACTTAAAATAGTTTAACAACTAATGACTACTATTGTTAAATACAATACATAATGAGTACATTCGTCAACTTTGGCTTATATGCTATGTAAATACGTAATACATATGTATATATATAAATATATATGTGTATAAATAAATATAAATATGAATGTGTATAAATAAATTTTCATTATTTTACGCTTGACAATAGACATAATATTTCGTTATTTTCTAAAAATCTTTCTTTCATAAATACTCAAAACGTAATAATCATACTTTTAGCTTAACTAAATTTACATTATGCTTACGATAATACGTATTTTATGTGTGTATTAACTAAAACTGAGGTATGCCCGAAATGCGATTATATGACGATTGACGTTTGAGCGCACGAAATGGACAGCGCGTCATCATGCGAAATGTAATAATACCACACAACGATATCAATAACCATAATATATACACAAAAAGACCGATAAAGCGATTGGGTAACCAAAGCACCGTATAGCTAAGCTTGTAATTTTCTAAAAAAAAAAAAAATACAAAAAAAGAAGAAAAGATTAAACATTTGTTTAAAGCAAATGTATATAAGCCTTCATGCCACTGCATGCCACTCACCCAATACTGCATAACCCAAACCCATTTTCGTTTTACCCATACGATACGACGCCGTTGGCACCATTATTTCCAAATACTGATGGTCGCGCTCCTTCAATGCGCGCAAATCAAAATGTCGCACTGCCGTTTCATAGAAATTCACCACATGCGTTGATGGATGTATGAATATACGCGATTCATGCCAATGCCCGGAAAACAATACATGCGGATCCAATTCGCTGAGTATCGAACGCAACAGCGAACCACCACCGATTAGTATGGGCGCATGTGATAAACCGATACGCACTTTGCCGGCATTATGTTCACGATCGGGATTTGTAAAATCGAGCATCATGCGATTTATTTTAAAGAAGCGTACATTATTTTCGTAATCGAATAGATCTTCCAATTGGAAGGCTTCTTCGAAACGGCGCAAATTTGAATTGGATATGTATTCGCCATCCTCGCCGCCAATATCATTATCGCCGGGTATGTGGATTTTCTGCGCATATGGCGAGATCATTTTAAACTTAATGCATTAATTAAAGTAGGTATTGTTGCTTTGTTTTTAATGTATTTTCATAAATTTTTCAACTTACTTTTATATTTGCATTGGTGTTGTAAATTTTTAGGAAGCGCTGGACATAGCTTGCAAATTCTTGTTGTGTGGCAATGCTGCCCTCGTCCAAGAGATCGCCAAGAAAGCAAATAATATGCGGTTGTGTGAAGTGTAACGCACGCTCGAAAGTTTTATGTAAATAGCTGCAATACGAATTTAAATAAGAAAAAATATTTCTTTAAAACAGCAATTGTGGGAGAAAATCAATAATAAATTATTAAATAAAAAAAAAACATTGCATATTTTTAGGCAACACATTCCTTAAATTTGAAACATATCTATTGCATATTTTTAGGCTACACATACGTTTACCTACCTATAGGTGAAACCAAGGATGCATCGTAACGTTAATATTATCGTTTAGCGAAAAAAAGCAATCGTTTCCGTTGAAACCATTCAGGTTTTTACCGTTTACGCAATAATCAAAATAATTTATAGTCGCAAAATAACGATAATGAAATTATCGAAATAATACCATTTCGTTGATTAGCGAAAAGAAATTATCAAAATTATTTAATTTCGTTGATTAGCGTTATCATAACCAAATTTATAACGTTGAAATGCTTAGTGCGCTCGCAATGCGTCGCGAACAATCGGCCGAGTACTCGCATACATACATATATGCATATGCACACGAACAGCTACGATTTGACCCTGTAGGGAAAATCTCTAGTTCCGAACTAGGTCGCCTCTAGTGCATTTTTCGACACTACTAGTGCGAGCTAAATCTCTTTAGCATGTTATCAACTGGCGAATTTAAAACGGCGAAGTCCTAGGCGGTGTCAATTGTCGCCCTCTGCGCTACATTTTCGATAGTTCCGAACTAGTACTAAATTCTACAGTTTTCACTAGTTCGTTTATTGGCACAATTTCGATAGTTCTGAACTAGCTCCAAGTACCTACAAATTCTACAGTTTTACATCTGGCGCTTAAGTGCAGCATTTGACACACTTCATGCAAGTGGCGCGATGGCCGACTGGCTAACGCATTTTCCTTCCAATCTGAGGGTCGCGGGTGCGAATCCTGTCGGTGTCAAGGTGGATGATAATTTTTTTTTTAATTTTTTTTTAACTACTATTTTTTTATTTATTTATTTAATAAAAATTTACAATAATATTTAAAAAGTAATAAAATAAAAAAAAAAAAAATAAAAATAAAAATAAGCCTGAGGGATCGGAAAAGCATAATTAGGGGAACATTTCATTTCATAAGAGATGCAAATAGAAAACTCTTTATATAAAATGCTTCATTAAACATCTGAGAATTGCAAAAATATACAAAGCCGAAGGTAATTGAACGAACGAAAAATTTTCGTAGAATTTTTGTCATTTGCATACAAATCAAAGTGTGCTAATAATGGTCACTCAATTCACTCCTTCTGAACTGGTGACGGTCTAACTACAATTAATCTAGTTCCATTTTGAGACCTTTTCGCTAGTTCGGAACTAGAAATTTTGCTCACTAGTTATTGAGTTCCCTGCAGGGGAGTGACAGCTGTGTATGTATGCGCCTCGTGCAGGCAATCTTTTTGTTGATTTACTTCGTTTCAACGTTACAGGTTGCATTTTGATAATTTAGTTTTGTGAATTATCGAAACGAAATGGTTTTGATAATTTAGCGTTGCGAATTAACGAAACAAAACCACTTTGATAATTTAGCATTGTCAATTAACAAAACGAAACAGAATCCGTTCGTTCGTTAAGCATCTCTGGGTGAAACTAATAAAAGCGTGTTAAGAATTCTTGTAGGCATGGGTAACACTGCGCTGCGCCGCGCAATTGCGCTGGCGCCAACACTGGTGTTATTGCGCTAACTCCGATTTGGAAAATGCGCCAACTCAATATAGCGCCAACTCAATGTAGCGCCAACTCAATGTAGCGCCAACTAAGTATAGCGCCAACTCAATGATGCGCTATTGCAATATAACACTGACTCAATTTCGTGCGCTAACACCAGCACCAATATAGCGCTAGTGTAAAATGGCACCACCACAAAGACAATAACAGCACAGCGTATATGACACCGTCAGAATTATGTATGCTAACGCCAATACCGAACCATCGCTAATACGAAAGGGTATTGATATTTTACTTTCACAAATAAAGAAGACAAAATTGACATTATCTGTGAATAGGAGAGAAAAATATAATACAAAATAAATTAAATAAAATATTTATAGAGTGGAGCCGACCCTCGTATTTCATAATGAAGATGCCGAAAAACGAGATACCAGCATATTTTCACAAATATACGCAAATTATTTTTAAAATTAAATTTAATTGTGGCACATTTATTGTGCCAGCGTGTATGTAAGCAGAATTGCGCCAAAAGAAATAAAACGGGTATAGTAGACAGTAAGAAGCGAACAACTGTTATTTATCGATTATTTCATGGCAATTGCGCTAAAGGTGTTATTGCGCCAGAACCGTGCGCGGCGCCACGGTTGGCGCTGGTGTTACTGTATCAGCGCCAAAAAAATTGCGCCATTACCCATGGCTAAATTCTTGCTTACCGGTCGGCATCGTAACGCGCTACGGGACTCCAAAATCCATTCTCATATGAATTGCCAATTAGCTGTGGATCGGCAACAAATAGCATGCGTGTACAATTATCTAAATCGCATACGATACTTTAATATTAGTACATTGTTTTAAATAGCTTTATGCAATTATAATTACCATATTTACAATCAATTTGCTGCCACGCTGTCTGACTAATATAATATATAATGAATTCGTTGATGAAAACTAACAACAGCGAAAGTATTATGAAACCACGCAGCAATAATCTGTAATAAGAGGCAATTGTAACATGTAAAAACATGTACATATGTACATGCATATGTAAGTCTTGGGTGTACGATTATTTTTTAGCATTGACATACCGATTTAGCAGGCGCAATGAGGCCATAATTTGCTGAAGTAATTTTTATTGTTAGCGCTTAAGTTGCTTTGTGCACAAGAGCACTTTATTATGTTTTGCCCTTATAAAAGCGCTATTTATGTTTTCTACGCACTGATAAGATTTGCTGGACTATTTATGACATAATTAATAGATACGGTATTCCATAAGTGCCTGCAGCTGTTAATCTCCCTTCCCGTTTTTCGGCGACCACCAACTCAAAACTGCAATAGAATAATTTAATATAATTTGGACCAATTACATAATTATACCACTAACTTGTGTAAAGCTCCTTTGCGCAGAAATCGATGGTTTGCCGTATAACAATAATAAATTAATGAAGCACAATATGAGGTACTATATAAGAAGTGCCTTCTCCTGCCACACACTTTTGCTGCAGCAAAGCATACGCACCGAACTACAGTTGTTATGCGCTGGGAACAAATGAAGCATACACACAGTCCGTGCCACTGTGCCGCCGCTATGAAAACTTCACTGTTTCATAATTTAATTAAAGCACATTAACATTTTGGCTGTTGGCCACGCTTTGGTCGATTTGTTGGTGCACTGTCTCACAAACACACACGCCCATACACAGCTATTTTTATTCTTTTCATTTGTGCAATCTCATTATTGGCCAAGCACTCTTTAGTTTTTGTGTTTTTTGTATGTTTACATATCTGCACATGTTCTTATCTGCTAACACATGCATTTGGTAAGAGAAATATGTTGCTGTTTTGTCTGTCTGCACATTTTTTTAATTTATTCTCTTTCTACTGCATTTTAGCTTGTTACCTTATTGCAACTACATATTTCCTTGTTGTTTTGATAACGCTGTTCGTAAATAAAAACGAATTTTCTTTGTTGGTCTGGCAATATATCTCGGAATTTTTTACTGGTACGGTAACTCTACGCTTTATTTAAGGTCGCATTAGTGGGCATACGCACTGGGTATAAGAAATAGCTCAATGCCGCTTTTTTGCAAACAACTGCAGCAGTTAATTTCAAAAATTCCAATTTCGATTTCGCGTTTTGCAAAAACTGTTAAAGAAGTCATCGAAAATAATTCTTGAATTTTGCTTAATTTATTGATGTTAAATACATTAGTTAAAATTAGAAATAATTCTAAGTGATCTATTGTTTAAACAATATTACTTACTGTATTAAAATACAAAACAATTTGTGCCTTTTTTGTCTTTATTCTGTAAATACATATAATAAGGTGAGACAAGAAAATCTACCGTTATAACAGAACTTTAATTTTTCAAAATGGAGGACGCCTCGGCGTCATCCAATGCTAATAGCAACGACACAAAAAAGAAAAAAAAACGTAATAATGCGACTGGACATACACATCCATACAAGGATACAAAAATTCCCCCTTTTCAAGGAATGATTATTAAAAAAGGAAGTATTGACATAAATCTCTTTCAAAAATTACATAAAGCAACTGAAAACTCGCCTTATACATATGAGGTGCAAAATGTACAAAAAGAAAATGAACAGCTACCTCATACGTCAGTAGATGATACTGTGGCTATTGCCTCCACTTCAGCAAACAAAGCCAATAACGCTCAACTAAACTTGATTCCAATGCTGTCTGCAAATAAAGAAAATCTCCCTCAATCAGACCAAATCCCAATGGATACCAACATCCCAAAGACTAGACCAGTAGTGAAATATGATAAGGATCACAAAGGTGAATTTTGTGTCTTTTTCGACACATCCAATAGCGACCTATTTGAAAATCTATCAATGAAAAATGGACTATTCTTAATCAATAAAATAAGACATTTCAATGTTTTGGGAATAAGAACTGTTAAAGCTATAGGACGATCTCTATACAAAGTTTTCTTTCATACACACTTAGATGCTAATGATTCTATTGACAATGAGTTATTGAAAAGCAACAAGATCAGAACTTATATTCCCCGTAGTATGGTTGTTGTTGTTGTTGTTGTTGTATTAGCAGTACTAAGCCCTGCCTAGGCAACACACCTTTGTCATAAACTATCATCAATTTCATCTAACGGTAGACCGAGGAATGTTGCAGCCTCTATGGGGTTTGTCCAAAGGGACATCGGTGTTAGATGGGTTGGTTTTGAGGGGCATGTGAAGAGGTGCTGAGTGTCGTGTGGTGTCTCTCCACATGCTGGGCATACATTTGGTATGCTTGAATCAATTCTGGACCTGTATGAGTTCAGTCTGCTGCAGAATCCCGATCGGAGTTGCGCGAGTGCAACTCGTGTTTCTCGCGGCAGATCGCGCTCTTCTTCTGCTATAGGTGGTGGTTGGTCTCTGATTAACAGGTATGCCGGACGGACGGACACATAGCTGTCAACTGTGTCGGAATGGATTTTATTGAGGGCATGCCTATAGGTTGCCGGATTGAGCGGTTGTGGTATGTAATTTTCCACCTCTCTGCGTAAGTCAAGAAGGTGTTTTCTGACATGACGGGGGGGTGGTTCTGGCTCAATTAGATGACTATTAGGGTGGTTTCTTCTATAGCATCCCAGTAAGAATTGCTTGTCTAGCATGGTGTTGTGTTTCTTGACAGGGAGCATTTGAGTTTCAAGGTGAAGGTGGTGTTGTTGTGTCATCTGTAGGCAACCTGTGGCGGTCCTCAATGCAGTGTTTTGGCATGCCTGTAGCTTCGTCCATTGGGTGGTGCAAGTCCCCGGCGACCATATTGGCGACGCATAATTTAAGACCGGCCGGCCAATTGCTTTGTACGTCGCTAATAGTGTTTCCTTGTCTTTGCCCCATGTGCTGCCGGCAAGCGATTTGAGAATTTTGTTGCAACTTTGTACTTTATTGGCAATTGCGGTAGTATGCGCGGAGAATGAGACAAGACTGTCGAACGTAACACCTAAAATTTTAGGATTGTTCGTAGTTGGTATCCTGGTGTTACCAATGTGGATATCCAATTCCAGTCTTACCTCCTTCGTCCATGTCGTGAATAGGGTCGCGGAGGACTTACTTGGAGACAAAGCCAGATTTCTCGAATTAAAGAAACCGGAAAGATCGGAGAGATAGTTGTTGATTTTCGAGCATAGGTCGTCTATGTCGGTGCCTGACGCCATTATCGAACAGTCATCGGCGTAGGAAATAATGTTAACTCCTTCTGGTGGGGAAGGGAGTTTTGATATGTAGAAATTAAACAACATTGGGGACAGGACACCACCCTGGGGAACCCCTTGTTTAATTCTTCTTGCCTTAGATTTTTCGTTCCTAAAGTCCACCGATGCATGTCGACCACTCAGATAGTTCGCGGACCATCGTTTGAGTCTCGGTGGGAGGGATGATTGTACTAGGTCCTCTATAAGGGTGGCGTGGTTGACCGTGTCGAAAGCTTTCGACAGGTCAAGTGCCACGAGGACCGTTCTCGCGCAGGGGCGCTTTTGATTGAGTCCTTGAACTATCTGGGTGTTAATGGCGTTTAGAGCTGTTGTTGTGCTGTACGTTTTGCGGAAACCATGCTGGTGGGTCGCTAGTTGTATATGTTCGTTGAAGTAGGGGAGTAGTACGGCCTCAAGTGTCTTGACTACTGGGGAAAGGAGAGATATCGGACGATATGAGTCCCCTTGGTTGGCTGGTTTCCCTGGTTTCAGTAGTGGGACCATCCTTGCCATCTTCCATATATTGGGTATGACAAGAGTGGTCAAAGACAGGTTGAGGACCTCCGTTAGGAATCTTACTCCCATCTGTCCGAGGTGTTTTAACATCAGCATGGATATTCCGTCTGGTCCGACTGATTTAGACGATTTCGCCTTCCTAATGGCTTCCTGAACCTCCGTGCTGGTGATGTCAAGCTGCGCATCGTTGTTTGGTTGTTTGCGCATTTTTCTGAGTATTCGACGCTTGGCTCTGTCTACCGGAGGATGTGGTAGGAATAGCCGACCAAATTGGTTCGCACATCGCTTCGGGTCCGACTCTGCTTCACCTCCAAAGGTTATGGACACTTTGTCCTTCGGCTTCGTCGGGTTAGACAGGGCTTTCACGGTTGCCCAGAGCTTGGCAACCCCAGCAGAGAGATTGCAAGATTTCAGGTGTTCCCTCCACTTCGATTTTTTGTGTTCGTCCACCAACGCCCGAATTTCCCGGTTGAGGTCCTTAATGCGGGGGTCTCCCGGGTCGGTGTGGCGGATCTGGTCTCGCTCCCTGGCTAATGTAGCGGCTTCACCCGGAAAGTTGGGTTGGATCTCTGGGATTCTACCCGCCGGAATGAAGCGTGCATTAGCTTTGGCAATGACCTTGCGGAATTTTTTCTCGCCGCCGAGCACATCGGTCGGAGCGGGGAGAGCACCGAATATGCTCTCTGTGTATTCTGTCCATCTGTCCCAGTCTGCTTTGTTGTGGTTAGTGTATGTTCTATTGTCAGTTGTTATGAATTCAGCAGGCATATCTATCGAGGTGATTATGGGAAGGTGATCTGATGCTAATGTCAAAGTAGGTTGCCAGTCTACGTTGTTTATCAGATTTGCGCTAACAATTGTAAGGTCTGGCGAGCTGCAGCACCTTCCCGTAATCCTAGTGGGGGCCTCGTCGTTCGCCGTGCAGAATGTCGATCCGTCTATCTGATCTGCAAGATATTGGCCTCGTCTGTCTTCTGACAGAGCCGATTGCCATAGCTCATGGTGAGCATTGAAGTCTCCTACCACCAACCGATTATCCCCCGTAAGCAGTGAACTGATTTCGGGGAGATATTGCGGTGGGCAACAGGAGACTGGTGGAATATATATGTTGTATATCTGCAGTTCGACGTCGCCTGCTCGGACTGCTATGCCCTGACATTCTAGGGTAGTGTCCACGCTGGTTATGTCTGCTTCGATTAGGCGGTAATGCACGGAGTTGTGTGTGATGAACGCGAGACCACCACCATTACCTCTTGCGCGGTCTCTACGGTGAATGTTGTAGTCTGCATGGTTAATCAAAGCTGAGTTGGAAGTCAGCTTTGTTTCCTGGACCGCGGCTATAGGTATCCTATGCCGGTTCATAAAGTCAGTTATCTCTGCGATCTTTCCGGTTAGACCATTGCAGTTAAGTTGTAAGATTTTAAAATGACGCGGAGGGGTGGACGTAACTCTAGGCGTTAGAGACTGTGCTGTTCTGGCTGGCATATTTGATGTTGTGTGCTGCCTTTGGGGCGGCGGTTGCCTTCCCATAGGAGGTGGCATCGGTAGTGCCGATGATGATCCAGCTAGACAGCATGGTGCAATGTAATTAGCATCCCAGTCTCTGGTTGTACGCAAGCCAGAACACCTGCGAAAATGACATCAGTTATTGCATGAGTTGCATTTTACTGAGGTCATGCTCGCAGGTATCCTGGCGTTGCATACGGAGCACAGCCAAATGATTGGCTGTAATATGTCCCGTGAGTTAGTCGGAAACTGCCCAGGTCTTGTGTCTCTCCTGGGTCGGGTTGATGTAATTGTTGCTGCTGCACCATGTGAAGCAGCTGAATGCTGCCCGTTCCCTGATGGGGATTGCGGCGATGTTTGTGCCGGCTGTGGTTGGTGCACGCAGCACGGTGCCACGAATTGGGGCGTCCATTGTCTGTGAGATGTAAGACCTGAGCAGTTTCTAAGGTGACTCCATCCATTGCATGAGTTGCAACGTACAGATGTTACGTTGCGATGGAGTCTCCCTAGGCAAACGCAGCAGAAGTACTCATCAGGTCCAGGATTAGGTTCTATACCTGATATTAGGAGGAGTATTTTGAGCAAATTGGCTGCTAGAATTTGCTCAATAGGATGTAGTTTATGGGTTGTGTGTGCTGGTCTAAGCAGGGTTAGACTGAAATGACAGCCCTTGGTCGGGGAAACCCCGAGTCATTCCGGTACGTAGAACCGGCTGTCGTGGGAATGTAGTATGGTAGAGACCTATGGTGTCATAAAACAGATTCCTATTGATTTCACTGATAAGGAATTGTTCGATTATACTGAATGTACTGGTTTAACAATTACGTCAATCACTAGAATAACGAGGCGCGAAATTATTCAAAATGACATAAATGACAAAAATACAAATGAAAAAAAATTCAACTACCTACCCACCCTGACCGTCAAAATAGGATTCGCTGGTTGCGACATACCTGAAACAGTACAAGTATGGGGAATAGAGAGGAAGGTACACTTCTTCATCCCAAAAGTTAAACATTGCTATAACTGCGGAAGACTTGGACATACCAAATATACTTGCAGAGCAAAAATTAGGTGCATAATCTGTGGAAACGAGACTGGATGTAAACCAGTATGTAAATTGAATACAAATAATTGCATTTTATGTGGTGAACAGGGACATATATCACTAAATCAAAATAAATGCAAAACTTGGACAAAGGAAAAAAACTTAAATGAAATCATGACGATTAAAAAAATCTCTAAAAGAGAAGCTCTAGACATGTACAAACAAATAAATGCAAATCAATTTGATATACTGAATGACTATGAGGAAGCCTTTCCTCCTTTAAGAAAAAATGAAAACAAAATTGTCAATAAAGACCATATAATTAATAAAAAATTCACCACCATTAAATACAGCAAAGTTCTTTCTGCTATTCCTAATGAAACAAGCACAATAAAAAAAATAAAACAACCAAAAGAAAAAATAAATCCAGTTTACTCCTCAAATCAATGGTCGAAGGTTACAGAAATTGAAAAATTGGTAAATGATCTATGTATTAAATTCAAAATTGATGCAGAAGAACCAATTGTTAAATTACTAAATAATTTATATAAAAAAAATGTAAATGAGAGAATCCAAATGAACATGGTAGATAATCCCACTTTAGAACATGAAGATTCTTCAATATAATTGCCAAAGTTTAAAAGCAAATAAAAGTTATATAGACTATTTTATACATAAACATAACATTGATATAGTTACACTGCAAGAAATTTTCTCACATGACAATAATACAAATCATAAATTAATTAACTTTAATATAATCAAAAAAACTCGTCATGATGGATATGGCGGAGTCGCTATAGGATGTAAAAAAAACATCAATTTCAGAAAAATTAAATACAATACAAAATTCGATATATTACTAATTAAAACGACAAATCTACAAACAAATCTCACAATATGCACAGCTTACTTCCCTCCAAATATAAACACCGTCATATTTCAACAGGAAATTACAAAACTTTTTAATTTTTTAAGGAATCATTCAAATGTTTTAATTTTAGGTGACTTCAACGCAAGAAATGATACTTGGGGTGACACAACAACTACGGCTAAAGGTAGATTTTTAAAAAATACTGTTACAATACACAATTTTGCATGTCATAACGATGGCACAAAAACCCATAGCATAACCCCAAATTCTGGATCAGTTCTGGATCTGAGCTTCTCAAATCTAAATCTCAACATTAAGTGGAATTGCAATCAATCTTTTATTGGAGGCAGCCGACACTATCCAATAGTTATTGACATTTCTGATATACAAAAACAGCCAACGTATTTCATAGCAAAAAATAAATGTACCACTGAACTAGCCAAAATAGAATGCACAGATAATACTCCAAATATAGAAAGATTAATTAAAACTGCAATAAAAAATTCCAAAATCAATTTAGATAATTTCAAACATACACCAAAAGCCTGGTGGAATGAGCATACGGAAAAAAGCTACAGAATTTTAATTGCTAAAACCAAAAAAGCAAATAGAACCAATAGAATTGAAGATATAAACGAAGCATTAGAAGAGAAAAGAAATTGGATCAAAATAGTCAAGGAAGCAAAAAATAAAAACTATAAAAACAGAATTCAGGAACTAAATGTTGACCCTCATAGCAAAAATGCTTGGCAATTCATTAAAAACATAAAAGGCAATGCCAGCTTCTCTAAGTTTAACTGGCCTGACGAAAATAATCTACCATATCTCGAATTTCTGAAAGATCAAGTAGACATATCCACTAACAATATTGACTTCAATGTAAACCACCAAAACAACAATCCCATATCATTTTCATTAACAAAATTAAATAACATTCTATCAAACAAAAAATCAACTGCTGGTGGGCTAGATTGTATAACCTATGATATGCTGAAAAAACTACCCCCAAATGCCAAAACAGCCTTAGTAAACATGTTAGAGTATCATCTTAACAATAATATTGTTAAAGATACATGGAGAAATATCAAAATCGTACCCTTGCTAAAACCTAATAAAAACCCTGATGATATTACAAGTTATCGACCAATAGCTCTTATATCAGTCATTCCGAAAACTCTCAATATGCTAGTTAAAGAAGTCCTGGTTGAACATATGGAAATCAATAATTTAATACCACCAACATCTTTTGCTTACAGAAGAAATAGATCCTCTGTGATGTGTATCAATGAAATTTTACACCATGTTGCTTCTCTAAAATGTCAAAAACAACAAGTATTCATGTGCGTCTTAGACTTAACCAACGCCTATAATTGTGTAGATCTAATAAAACTTAGATCTAAATTAATTGACATTCAAATAAATCCCATTATATATTCATGGATATACAACTTCTTTTCTCTAAGACAGTATAGGTTGGGCAGGGAGGCAATACAAATTAATAATGGTCTGCCACAAGGTAGTTGTTTGTCTCCGACACTGTTCAACCTATACACGAATGGTTTACATGTCATAAACAATAGTTTCACACAATTATTTCAATATGCAGATGACTTCGTCATTGTATGTCATGATAAAAATAAAGATACTGCACTTCATAAACTAAAATACAAAATTACTCAATTTCAAAACATTTCCAATACACTGAATCTCTCTTTTAACTATTCTAAAACAAAATTCATGCACATGACATCAGGCAAGAAACAGGCTTTTAATTTGGAAATAAATAATATATCTCTGGAACAGGCATTTGAAATAAAGCTTCTTGGAAGAATTATAAACTTTAGATCTAACATTAAAGATCATGTAAACAAAATAAAAAGAGAAGCACAGAGAAGTATAAATCTTATTTCAAAATTAACTACAATTAAAGCTGGTTTAACTCCAAAAATAAGTCTAAACTTTTATAAATCATTTGTAAGATCCAAAATTGAGTATGGTTGTACGACCTTTGCTAATGCACCTAATGGATATAACTCAAAAATACAAACTTGTGCGAACCAAACGATAAGAAGATGTTTAGGAGTCCCACCCACCACTCCAATTCACACTAGATACACCCTTGCAGGGGAACTACCTCCACTTATGAGAGCCAAATGGTTAGCTTCTAAAGAATTAATTAAGCAATGGTTCATAAATGAAAATCTTAAAACTCAACTTCTAAATAACACTGAAATTAACTCCAGCTACAGTTTCATCTACAATAGATACAAAAACTTCTTTAACAAACTAAATACAAATGTTAGCTTTGTCAAACATACTAATTTAATTTTACTAGGCACCAATCTTCAAAAATCCAAACATCAATACTCAAAGGAACAGTTAATAGCTATGTATCAAGAAATAAAATATAATCTGCAAAGTAAGAACTTTTTCCTACTTGCAACAGATGCGTCAATAACAGAAGATAGAACTGGTTGTAGCATTCACGATATTCATAAAAACATATCTTACATGTACAGACTTGAAGACAAATATTCCTCCACCTTTGGAGAACTGACAGCGATTAAACAAGCTCTTAAAATAGCAGCAATTGAAAAATGTAGCAAACTGGCCATCTTCACTGATAGTCTCTCTGCCATCAATAATCTGAAAAAAGAAAAAACTGATAATTTCATAGTTGCATATATTCACAATACCATAAATAATATGAATCTAGAAGAGGTACAAATCATTTGGACTCCAAGCCATATTGGCATATCTTTCAATGAAAAAGCTGATTTGGCCGCCCGAGAAGCTGTCAATAGAGGTGCAATAATTGAGACCCAAATTACACCACAGGAAGTTCAACTAAAAATAAAATCACAAATATGGAATGATTGGAATAATGAATATAAACTAATAAGTAATAATAAAGGAACTTACTTTCACAACATTGTTCCTGATGCTCGTCCAAATCCATGGTTCAATAATAAAAGAATAACAATGACAGCTTATGACGTCAAACTTATAAACAGGTTACTCACAGGCCACACGTACTGCAAAAAATATCTCGCTACATTTATACCATACATGTCAAATCAATGCAGATGTGGTAATGCAATAGAAACTGCCGACCATCTTATATTTGAATGTACTAACTTTGACAATATACGAAACAAGTTTGACATTTTCAAAAACAATACATCACTAACAGAAGTTCTCAAAACTAAAAATTATAATATATATGAAGATCTCATCAAATTCATATATGAGGCACAAATTGAAAATAAAATGTAGACAAAATAAATTATCAAAAATCAGAGATATATATACACTATTTCAAGTTATAAAAAAAAAAAAAAAAAATATATAAAATAAAAATTAAAAAAAAAAAAAAAAAAAACCATGTACTATATACATAACAAATATATTATTCTCATTACACATGTAATAAAAAATTAGATTAACTTTAAGATTAGATTAGAATATATGAATTACTTTAATGTAATAAAATTAAAATGTAATAACTGAAAAGATTCACTAACTTTGTAAATCCACTCCAATGATATTTGATCGCAAGGAGAACACATTTAATAAAAAATTAGATTAGCTTTAAGATTCGATTAGAATATATGAATTACTTCAATGTTATAAAATTAAATTGTAATAACTGAAAAGATTCACTAACTTTGTAAATCCACTCCAACGATATTTGATCGCAAGGAGAACAAAAAGATATCACAAGAAGCAACCCTGCTACATTCTTGACAAATGGCTGTATAAGGTGTCAATTGAAAGCACCCTCGCCAACTCTCAGTATTCATGTGAATACGAACAAATCAAAAAAAAAAAAAAAAATAAGAAATAGCTAGTTTAGTAAAATATGCATGCCAAAGATTGTTTGTTATAAAAATCGCATGATATACACTATCTCGGGACCCGACCTAGGAATCATAAAGAGTAGAGCTTCATGTAGAAGCCTTGCTCAAAACCTTTCATTTGATACCAATATTGCCCAGAAACATTCAAGGATCATCCAGGTCCTCGTTTTGACCTATATATCGGGACCCGACCTAGGAATTATAAAGAGTGGAGCTCCCTGTAGAAGCCTTCCTCACAACCTTTCATTTGATAGCAATTTTGCTCAGAAACATTCAAGGATCATCCGGGTCCTCGTTTTTACCCATATCTCGGGACCCGACCTAGGACTCATAAAGAGTAGAGCTCCCTGTAGAAGCCTTGCTCAAAACCTTTCATTTGATACCAATATTGCTCAGAAACATGCAAGATCATCCGGGTCCTCGTTTTGACCCATATCTCCGGACCCGACCTAGGAACCATAAAGAATAGAGCTCCCTGTAGAAGGCATTCTCAAAACCTTTCATTTGATACCAATATTGCTCAGAAACATTCAAGGATCATCCGGGTCCTCGTTTTGACCTATGTATATCTCGGGACCCGACCTAGGAATCATAAAGAGTAGAGCTCTCTGTAGAAGCCTTCCTCAAAACCTTTCATTTGATACCAATTTTGCTCAGAAACATTCAAGGATCATCCGGGTCCTCGTTTTGACCCATATCTGGAGACCCGGTCTAGGGGTCACAATGAAAAGAGCTTCATATCGAAGTCCTGCTCAAAACCTTTCATTTGATACCAATATTGCTCGAAAATTAGATATCCATACATGTTCAAACAGGTTGGTCCTTTTTATTTTGCCTATTTGTCGCATTGTTGCAGAAAACAACAACAACAACAACTTCGCTTCGCTTCGTTGCTGATATTTGCATTTGCACGACTATGCATGCAAGCCTAGCTACCTACCTACCACTGACAATGCCAAGGTCATTTACGGTTTACGCATTTACATGTTTACGCGTTTACATGTTTACGCGTAAACTTTACCTGTTTTTTTGAAATTACTCGTAGCTACAGCAAAGATGTTTACACATCAAAAATATTCTCACATCGACATTGCTTCCAAAAGAACCATTTGAATTTCCAGCTACAGAAACAAAATCGCAAAAAAGATGTTTTCAAAAGAAGTGGATTACCGATGGAGATTTCGCTTGGCTCGCCTACTCTAAAAGTGGAGACAGCGTTTTTTGTAAGCCTTGTTGGTTATTTTTTCACGAAGGTGTGGGAAAAGGTGGGCATCAAAATCCTGGACATTTTGTGACTGGCTATCGAAAATGGAAGAATGCAAAAGAGAATTTTAATAAACACAAGCTAAACATATACCATTTAGAATGTGTTCAAAAGGCCACTTCATTCTTAAATGTGCTATCTAGCAAACAAGATATAAGGTCTCGATTGGATATGCAGCGCGCAAAGGAAGTAGAAGGAAATAGAAATGCTCTCAAACCTATTATTGAAACAATCCTTTTTTGCGCAGAGCAAGAACTTCCTTTAAGAGGCGACCATGATAGCGGCGCGCTGTCATTAACTCGGCCTGAACAGAAGGATGGAAAATTTAGAGCCCTATTACGCTTCAGATTGGATGCTGGCGATGAAAATTTGAGAGCTCAAATCGCGAATAGTGCTAAGAATGCCAAATATTTAAGCCCAGATATTCAAAATGAGATTCTCGAGACTGGCGCTAATATTGTGACAAACAAAATAATTAATAAAGTGAATAGCGCAAAGTGTTTTAGCATTCTTGGTGATGAAACAATGGATGTTGCAGGTAAAGAGCAACTTTCGTTATGTCTACGGTATGTAGACTTCTCATCCAAATATCCAGCACTTCGTGAAGATTTTGTGGGCTTTATTCCAATTACCGATCAGTCTTCTGAAAACTTATCAAAAGTCATACTTAACCGTTATACAGATCTCCATCTTGATATGGCGAAGTTGGTTGGACAGGGATATGACGGAGCAGCAAACATGTCAGGGCATTTAAGTGGAGTGCAAACCAGGATAAGACAACTGTATCCAAAAGCACGATATGTTCATTGCGCTAGTCACCGATTGAACCTTGCGCTTTCTAATACTATGTCATTGCCTTCAATACGGAACTGCCTTGGTATTGTCAATGAAATAGCAAATTTATTTAGAAACCATTCAAATGCAAACACAACTTTCCAGGACGTTATACAGAAGCACGCACCAGAAAACAAAAAAAGACGACTTGTTCGCCTTTGTGAAACAAGGTTTATAGAAAGGCATGAAAGCATTATAAGCTTTGTGGAGCTTTTCAAATTCATTGTACTAAGTTTGGAAATAATTTCGAGTAAGACATGGTCCATTTCGTCTAAAGCATCAGCCTTCTTAGCAGCGGTAGAGAAAAGCGATTTTTTGCTTAGTCTATTCGTCTGTGAGCAATTGTTCAGCTTAACGCTGCCACTGTCTGTGCAACTCCAAGAAAAATCTATGGATTTTGTATCAGCAATGAACCGAGCCAAGAATTAATAAGAACTCTGCACCAGATAAGAGAAACAGCGGATGGTTTTTTCAACGATATTTTCCAAACAGCATCACAAATGTCTAAAGATCTTTTTGACACAGATCTTGTAGTGCCTAGAGTGACTCCGCGTCAAACTACTCGTGCTAATCCACCTTGCACAACCCCTGAAAGCCACTTCAGAGTCACAATATTTATTCCATGCGTTGATGCTCTGATTCAAAACATGACAGAACGGTTATTAGTGAATGAGGATATACTCTCGTCATTTCAAATTCTACTCCCAGTTTTGCTGCAATTGATAATGCCGAAGAATTAAAAAATTTAACTATTTACTTCGAGGAGCAAATATCAATGACAGCATTAAAATCAGAGTATCGATTGTGGTGTGCCAGCTTATCAACAATAGATCCAACCATAGAAGTGTTGAAATTACTGCAACATTGCGATGCAACGTATTTTAAAAATATTCACTGCCTGCTTACAATTTTAGCAACTCTTCCAGTGACGACCGCTTCCGTTGAAAGAACTTTTTCAACCTTAAAAAGAATAAAAACTTTACCACGCAGTGTGATGGGCAATGAGCGGCTGAGTGCACTTGCTGTTATTGCAGTGCACTGGGATATTAAAATAGATCCAGATGAAGTAATTAATGATATGGCAAACAAGAAGAAAGAAAAATATTACTTATTTAAGTTACAACTACCAAATAATTTAAGTAATATATATATGAATTTATATTGTTTTTTTTAATAAACAGAAAATTTAAAGTTTATATATTTTTTTACTTCAGCCCCCCCTGAAATGAAAAGCTGGCTACGGGCCTGGTATGTACATACATATTTTCATAAACACACATCCAGACGTTGTGTTGAGCAAAATTACGCTGCTAGTGTGAGTGTGTGTATGTGCATATGCATACACACTAGGCCGGGTCGATTGGTAGGGGCCAAAAAAAATTAACAGGGACACATCTCAATTATAAAAATTTGGGTAATTTCAAGCTTTTTTGCCCAAGAAACCATATGTCTAAAATAAATTTCGAACCAGAGCTTTTTACGATCTACATATTTCCAACTGTTCTATATATTTTAAAATAACTCGGTAACCAATACTTAGATTCTTTTGATTTTTTCGGCATTAGTTAGGAAACTTATTTGGCATATTAAGGTGGTTTTATGAAGGAAATAAAGTTCTCCCGAAATTCGCGGAACAACCCGATTTTCATGCGAATATAATACGGAAATCTATACCTAAAATTTTTCCTTAATATATTAAAATTTAGAGGTCGTGCAAATGCCTCCAAATTTCTTTCTCCTTTTATATCAGTGGTGATACATAATTTTTTTCAAAGTCCTTAATGAACAAGAAAAACATTTCTTATCATTAAAAAAATGGAACATATGTTTGTTGGGCTTTTATTTTTTGGTCCACCTTAATGCCATATGCACATTAAATAAACAAACAAACCAAAGAAGCAACAAGGATTTGCGAATACTTAATAACATGGTTATTATTATGTTCTATTCTATCGTGGCGAATAGTGTACACTAATCGCTCCAACAGAGCAAATAGAAATAGTATTTGTATTCCAAATGAAAAGCATGGGTTATATTCGTAGCTGCATTGAAATTGTGCTGTGACTAATTGTACAATGCATAGAGTATTCGCAAATATAGAAGAGGCAAATGGTATTGTGCAGAGGTCTAATTCATACCTTGCTGGGATTATTGCTGTTTCCAGACCCGTTTTTCACACATTACTCACCTTTTTGATTATTTTGTCAACTTGATATATTTATGTATTTGTGCAAGACAACGGCAGCGCTTTTCAGCCAATGCTATGAATATTCCTTATATGCTCCCTAAGCCCATTCTTTGTTGTAAACCGTCGCTGGCAATAGGAACATGGCACAACACTGCGTTCGCAGGCATTCTTCTGAAGATGCTCCTCCAATTTCTCCTTGAAACGAAATGGATAACCACAATGTGGACAATAAACCAACTCATTGCGATGTACCACTTTATTATGATATTTCCATTGATCGTAAATTTTAAAATATTTATCACAATCCTTGCAATGATAACGCGAACTCATTGCCGTCGATTGCTCTGTGTGTGTTTGTAGAAAATGGCGCCGCAATGTGAATGCTCGTGTAAAGGATTGCTCACACAGTGGATCGGGACATTTAAAGTTGCGTGGACCATGCCGTTGTTTTACGTGTTCTTTTAAATGGATTTCACGCATATAAGCGCGTCCGCATTCATTACACAAATAGTGTTTGTCGGCAGGCATTGTCTTGTGGTCGAGCTCAATGTGCCGATAGAGTGTGGGTTTCCATGAGAAACGTTTCGGACAATGTGTACAAGCGTATATGTTGGGATCGTAAATATTATGTTCACTTTGCTTGTGCTCAATTATATGTTTACCAGTTTTCGTGCTATAATCGCATTGATCACAATTGAATAGAGCTGAAGGGGGTGGTGCGTCATCATCTCCAGCCTTCTGACGTTTAATAGGTGGTTCATCGCAACAGACGGTTGAATTTTCCTTACGTTGACAGACGATGTTAGGCACTTCCTCCCCATTGGTATTTGTAGTTATAAGCGTTTCCTCTGTGTGGTCATTTGCAATTTCCGTTGCTGCTGAACTCTTTCCCTCTTCTTGTTGTGAATTTGTGTCATTTTGTAATCGCTCAAATTGTAGGTATTCTGCTGATTCCTGACACTGTAGTATTATATTTTCTGCAACCAATATGCAAGCAATGCAATGGCGGCAAATTTTGGCCTCCGGCTCATTTTCTTTTGTAATCTGAAAAATAATTTATAGATGGATTAGCTGTAAGTACGTACAACACAAGTACATATGCTTACTTTCACTCCACTGATATTGTAAATAACGTGTGGTAAATATTTTCCTTTCGCCCGTATATAAATGGAAATATTTTTAGAATTTTCTTTAGAACAAATACGACATGGAAGTTCCATTTTTCCATTTTTTTTTTATTTTTACAAAAATTCAAATTATTCTGTATTTTATCGGCTGTTTTTAGATCAGCTGTTGTAATGCGTTCGATTTTTGTATGTAATAAAAATATCAGCCTAGTGTTGGAAATAAACGTTTTTTGTATTCATCAAATTTATAGCGTCCAACGTAAGTACTTACGTCTCCAAGACAAATTCGAAACATAACTTGATTTCGCCCTTGAATGCGTATCGTCGTGACTGTCAGACGTGATTGAATATACACGTTATATGGCCCTTACACGGTCAAACATTTGATCAAATCGTGTATCTGTGTTAGTAAAATTTTCTATGTGTTTTTCACACGTACGTGTTTGATGCCGATTTGACCGAAATCAAAAATTTTTGTTTTCCATCAAATTGGATGGCTATTTGACGTGCGTTGTGGATGCGTGTAAGTTGCTGTTTGATCAAATTTCAGACATAAAAATACAGTTTTTCATAAAAGTGGACTTACACAGTTTGCACTCTAAGCTAGCGATATATATGTATATATGAACATCCAAGCTGCAACAGGCAAAAGCAAAATCAAGGAAGTAAATTTAATCAAAAAAATAGTTTTAATTTATATTTCTTAAAATTCAAAAATCAAATATGCTGAACAGCTGTTATCTGTTTACAATTTAAGTGCGTCATAACGCAAGGTATATGCAGCAATAAAAAGTATGTACCTTCAGCTGATGCCAGATAGAACTTCGTATTGCGCTACCTGCCACTTTCTGCGTGACAGCTGGGATAAAATACATGTATCCATATGAGGTTTCTCACATAACAAAAAGTAACGCAACGCCGAAGTTACGTAAAGCACAAAAGCTGATTCCACATAAAACTTTTTCCGCTTTGCGTTACGCCGCTTTCTATGTCAAACAACGCAAAACTGAAAAACTATGCCACAATGAACGCTGCAACATCACTCAAAAAATATTTATTTTCTGAAAAATCTTTCATTCTCCGTTTTATTTACAAAAAAGTAAATAAGAAAATAAAAATCTATTAAATTATTTTTCAATTGTGTGAAATTTAAATTTGTTTATTTACATTTGAATTAAAGTGAAACTGAAAAAAAATTTCAACGCCCCGAAAAGTTGAGATTTGGGCAACTTTGTGCTTTACGTAACTTCGGCGTTGCGTTACTTTTTGTTATGTGAGAAACCTCATATAGATACATGTATTTTAATCTCAGCTGTCACGCAGAAAGTGTCACGTAGCGCAACACAAAGTTCTATGTGGAATCAGCTAAAGTTACCCAAATCCCAACTTTTGGGTGCGTTGCAATTTTTTTTTTTCAGTTTCACTTTTCTTCAAATGTAAATAAACAAATTTAAATTTCATACAATTCGAAAATTATTTAATAGATTTTTATTTTCTTGTTTATTTTTTTTTAAATAAAACGGAGAATGAGAGATTTTTCAAAAAATAAATATTTTTTGAGTGATGTTACAAAGTTCATTGTGGCATAGTTTTTTAGTTTTGCGTTTTTTGACATAGAAAGCGGCGTAACGCAAAGCGGAAAAAGTTTTATGTGGAATCAGCTTTCAGCTTAATTGGACTCCATACCAGACACTGAAAATAATTGTTAACAATTTCAAAGGTTTTGAAAATAACAAAAAATCTTAGACAAAAACTCTAACAATCTTTGAAAAACAAAAATCCAAAGACAAAAAAAAATAATTGTTTTTGTCTGAGAGAAAACCTTATTTCTTGAATTTTTCTGTTATTCACTGATATTTATTTTCAACAGAAAAAATTTTAGCAAGAAATAAAAAATGTATACATATCTACATACATTCAATGTGTTTTTTATATATCTCAACATGTGAGATTTATTTTGGAAAATAAAATATTTTTGTTACCGAAAGACCAAAAAAATCTGAATTTAAATTTTTTTTGTTGAGACCGAAATTTTTATTTTCCTGTTTTTTTGTTTTTTGTCTGTGAAAAACAAAAATATTTTAAAGGTTAACAGTTAAATTCAGTCTCTGCTCCATACGTATATATATATATGTCTTTTTTATTAAATATCTACTAATGTACAAAAATAAGACTTTTCAGCTTCTACAACTCCTGTTAAGAATAGAAAGTTACAACATCCTCTGATTGCACCCACTCTACTAATGACAGTTTTTGGTAAGTTTGTCCAACATACCGAAAACACCATGTCCTGTATATTCCTGTTATCAAAGAATGCTGTTATTTAACTCCAAAAGGAGAGAGTGTTAATATCATTAACACAGAGGTCGGCATTAAAGCTGGGGTTATAGATCAGGGATGGGCACACAAACACATTCAAACACTCTCCGAAAATTAGTGTGTGTTGGTGCGCCTACTGTAGGCCAAAGTGGAAAACGACTAACAATAACACTGGATCACAAAATGAAATTTTTTGTCTGTACTTTGGACGTGACCATCCTATCTATATGTAAAATCGCAAACAATATGTAAATGTATTTGTTATAGATACTTAACGTAGCATGGAACAAGTTGAGAAACGGGCCGCTTTATGCGCGCTCCGTAAAAATCTAAATGAATCAGACTTCTATGTTACGCTAAGGGCCTTTTCACATTACTCGGTACGACATCGGATCGACATTTTTTGCTCCGTATTTTCAGCTTACAGAAACGATTCCGCGTTGCTGTGTTTTTCACACTTGTGGGAATACTTTCGGTGTGTAATCGGCAGAAAATAGGAAAACAAACATCGAAATTTGCAAAACAAAATTTTTAACTTCAACAAATCACTCAATAATAACAATAATGTCTTCTAGCGCAGACGAAGACATTATAACTTGCTACATTTATAGCCGAAACGAGTTTTTTACTTACTTTGTTCTTCTTCTTTTATCACGTCGCAAAAATGTATGCAGTAATTCCTCAAACTTTACTGACCGGTCTTACCGCGTTGCGGTATACCGAAATTGATCCGCTCCGATTTCATGTATGCAACACTAATGTGAAAGTGCCAATTGAAATACATGTGGTCGGTAAGGTTTCGGTATACTTTCGGTAAAAACCAAAAATGTCGATCCGATACCGCACCGAGTAATGTGAAAGCGCTCTAAGTGTGCATAATCAAATGTACTCAAACCCCATTGAACAGAAATTTTGAGTGAGTTTGTTCATGCTACGTTAAGTATCTATAACTCCAGCTTAAACAGTGATGCCGTTTTGATACAATCGTATCAAATGTGATACTTTTTTAAGCCCAAGATACGTAGATACTTTTTATTTTGATGTAGAACAAATTTGATACCTTTTTAATCAGCATCAAATAATTTTGATACGATTTAATCAAAATCAAAGAATATTAAGCTATTCTTTTTCATTTTTAAGATTTTCTAAAAATTGTAACAACCTGTGTTTGCTGCGAAAAATATGTATTGTGAATGTCTTGAAAATACCAAAAATGGGCAACATTTTATCAAACTGTATAGTAGGCATCACTGCCCATGGCAGGCATGAGCAAACAGCGTTATGTTTTATATTAACCATTATTTTAATTTGTAGCTTTTATGATTTTCTTGAATTAAATTGAATTCGAAAAATCTAAAATGATACCTAACTATTCATTATCTTTATATTTATACCTTTCATGGGAATGAAATGGTATTATAACTTTGTGCCGAAACACGAATGGTGAAAGTACCAGAAGGAGGCGTGGCAGACCTACCAAAATATATACCAATATGATCAGGATCATGAGCTGAGTCGATTAAGCCATGTCCGTCTGTCTGTCTGTCTGTCTGTCTGTCTGTTTGATCGCAAACTAGTCCCTCAGTTTTCGAGATATCTGCATGAAATTCGAAATGTGAGTGTATTTTTGGGAGAAGCTGATCATTTGTCGGAATCGGCCGAATCGGACCACTATAACATATAGCTCCCATACAACCGATTGTTCAGATATGGACATTTTTGGATATAACTTCTCCATTTAAACGGATAAGGACTTGAAACTTTGAAGTATTTGTACCCATATAGATCTAAATTATGTCTCCGAAATTTGTCAAGATCGGACCACTATAACATATAGCTCCCATACAACCGATTGTTCAGATATGGACATTTTTGGGTATAACTTCTCCATTTAAACAGCTAAGGACATAAAACTTTGAAGTATTTGTACCCATATAGACCTAAATAATGTCTCCGAAATTTGTGAAGATCGGAGCACTATTACATATACCTCCCATACAGCCGATTGTTCAGATATGGACATTTTTGGGTATAACTTCTCCATTTAAACTGATAAGGACATGAAACTTTGAAGTATTTTTACTCATATGGACCTAAATAATGACACTGAATTTGTCAAGATCGGACCATTATAATATATAGCTTTCATACAACCGATTGTTCAGATATGGACATTTTTGGGTATAACTTCTCCATTTAAACGGATAAGGACTTGAAACTTTGAAGTATTTGTACCCATATAGATCTAAATTATGTCTCCGAAATTTGTCAAGATCGGACCACTATAACATATAGCTCCCATACAACCGATTGTTCAGATATGGACATTTTTGGGTATAACTTCTCCATTTAAACAGCTAAGGACATAAAACTTTGAAGTATTTGTACCCATATAGACCTAAATAATGTCTCCGAAATTTGTGAAGATCGGAGCACTATTACATATACCTCCCATACAGCCGATTGTTCAGATATGGACATTTTTGGGTATAACTTCTCCATTGAAACTGATAAGGACATGAAACTTTGAAGTATTTTTACTCATATGGACCTAAATAATGACACTGAATTTGTCAAGATCGGACCATTATAATATATAGCTCCCATACAACCGATTGTTCAGATATGGACATTTTTGGATATAACTTCTCCATTTAAACGGATAAGGACTTGAAACTTTGAAGTATTTGTACCCATATAGATCTAAATTATGTCTCCGAAATTTGTCAAGATCGGACCACTATAACATATAGCTCCCATACAACCGATTGTTCAGATATGGACATTTTTGGGTATAACTTCTCCATTTAAGCAGCTAAGGACATAAAACTTTGAAGTATTTGTACCCATATAGACCTAAATAATGTCTCCGAAATTTGTGAAGATCGGAGCACTATTACATATACCTCCCATACAGCCGATTGTTCAGATATGGACATTTTTGGGTATAACTTCTCCATTTAAACTGATAAGGACATGAAACTTTGAAGTATTTTTACTCATATGGACCTAAATAGTTACACTGAAATTTGTCAAGATCGGACCATTATAATATATAGCTTTCATACAACCGATTGTTCAGATATGGATATTTTTGGGTGTAACTTCTCCATTTAAACGGAGAAGGACTTGAAACTTTGCTGTGTTCGTACCCATATGGACCTAAACGATGTTACTATGAACTTTCAATGTCAAAATATGGGTAAGCTAAACTAAATCAGACCCGTTCATGAAAGGTATGAAGTCTTCGGTACGGCCGAAGACAGCCGCGCTCTTACTTGTTTTATATTGGTAAATGTAATAAAAAAACGATGTCACGTTAAAAACACAAAAGCAGCTTATTTTATTAATTTTAATTCTTTTCAAAAATTTTCAGTGATACGAAAAAAAAAATTGCCGTATCAATTTGTTATACGGGTTAAAAGCCCGAAAACAGATTTTTTGATTAATTTAAGTTTTTTTTCCAAAAAATTTTCGGTGATACGAAAAAAACCATGAAAGTATCAATTTTTGATACCAAATTTTTTGAGGCTGCGGCAATACTGAGCTTAAATCACATACATATGTATGCACAAATGTCCATACATAAATATGAAAATTACACTTTCAAACAGCCCCATGTGATTTTTTTTCGATTTTAAGTTTTTGATGGATTGTGTACCAGTATTAGTAAAGGTGTATAATGTGCATAAACGGCTTTATTCCAGCGTGGTAACATAATTTACTTTACCGACTTTTAACAGCAGGCAGCAGGAAAATTAGATGGTTACCTCAATATCTGGTAACATTTTGTTACCATATTCAGTCCGATTTCATTAATGGTAACAATTTTAAGAAAGTAAATTGCCAGTAATGTAATTTTGCGGTAACGCACAGAATCGCGCTCTAAAAATTTATTGCAAAACCCCTGCGTATTCTGAAAAAAATTGGCATTAAATACGAATACACGTTCAAAAGTCTCTATCTGAAAAAGTTACTCATACGCCGAGGCACACATTGCTGTAATTATTATGCGTTTAAATTTCAAAACTAAAAAATACTATTTCAAAAAACAAGTTATGTATGTGAAATATTCAATATTCAATTTGCAAAAATCTTTCATATCTTTGTGGGCTAAGCAAAAAAAAAATTCAAATAAAATAGAGCTTGATGCTGTAGAGGTTTTTTCTAATATGTGGCTTAAGATGAAAAAGTCACATATCCCTCTTTGAATGTGGACTACTTATATGTAAGTACATACCTGCATATGTATGTATGTATATGTATATAAAGGACTTATAAACAGTGATGCCGAAATTGGGCCTTTCGGACCAAATCTGGTCCGATAAATTTACTTTAGGCTGTTGGGCGGCTAAAATCAATTTTGGTCCGATATGTAATATGAATATTTTTAGTGGAGACAATTTCTCGGACGCTAAACATTTTATCTTTCCCGTGTAAAGTTCTTTTAGAGCCTATACACACTTGCGACCATGGAGGAACAAAAAAGGAGAATGCATAACGACATACCTTCATACATAGTGGGGCCAGAAGTGTCATGCAAAGAGGAATGTAGAAGAATTTGACAGATACGGCCCCTATGGAAATGCTAGGGTGCGTGTGTGTGGCATATGTCAACAAAAAAAATGCTTGTGTTCGTGTGTGTTTACGAGGATTGAAGAAGAAGTCAGCTGATCTTATGCATTCTCCTTCATTGTTCCTCCATGCTTGCGACTCAATCGATTTAGTCGAATGTTGATTTGCATGGGAATGTATGGAAGCATTCACACTACATTCAATTAGTTGTACAACTGAAACAGTTGGATTTGCAGCCCAATTTCTTTCCAACTGAAACAGTTGTACAACTGCTTGATCAGCAAGGCGCCCTTCTACGTATTCACACTTGAGACAATTTAGTCGAACGACTACAACAACAACAGTGATATTCGTAGTGGAAAGAGTTGCCATGCTGACAGCACTACTTTTATTTCACTTTTGGTAAATTGTAGAGATTGAATATTTCAATTAATATTTTCAAAATGTTTAAAAACAAAAGGTTCATTTCTTATTAACTACACCATTTCCAGATGGATTTTAGAAAGCGTTAACTGGATTTTAGAAAGGGGAAATTGGATTTTAGAAAGCGTTAAAAGGATTTTAGAAAACAAAATTGGATTTTTGAAAGCGTGAATTGGATTTCAGAATGTGCGTTTAAAATAAATTTTACACAGAATTTTTCGAATAGAAATTCTTTATTGCGTATGAAAGTATAAATTAATAATTATTATTTCTAAAGTCCAATTTCCCTTTTCTAAAATCAAATCGACATTTCTAAAATCCAATTTTCCCTTTCTAAAATCCATTTGGCTATTCTAAAATCTAATTTCCCCTTTCTAAAATCCAATTGACATTTCTAAAATCTCATTTCCCCTTTCTAAAACCAATTGACATTTCTAAAATCCAATTTCCCCTTTCTAAAATCCAATTGACGTTTCTAAGATCCAATTTCCCCTTTCTAAAATCCAGTTGACGCTTTCTAAAATCCATCTGGAAATGGTGTAGTTATAGACAATAATTATCTAACTAAGGATATTTACTTCCGTTTTCATATGTTTCTTGATGTTGTTGTTCTCTTCAAATGTCATTAATCGCATTTTAAAATAGAAATAATGAAAATGAAATTTCATGAAAATTATTAATGGCTGATTTTTACTATTTTTCCGTTTCTTGTACTTCTGTTCGTTTCGCCTTTATGAGCGTAATTCCTTCCGTTTTTCTCTTTTCATTTACTTGACAGCTAGTTGCTAGTTTAATAAGAAACAAAGCCAAACAATGTATGCACTTTTTGTTTATTTTATTGTTTTTTATTTATTAATCAAGTTGACAGCTGACAAGAAGGTGCTTTCATGTAAGAATGCAGATAAACTTTAACAATTTAATACTTCATCACTTTATATGAAGACCACTAATGTAAAATTTGCTGAGTAAAATGTGAACATTGGCAACACTATGTCATTGTCAATCGCACGACTATTTAGTCTCAAGTGTGAATAGCTGCCACCAATTCGACTAAATAGTTGGAGTAGTGTGAATACAACAGTCCAATTCGACCAAATCGATTGAGTCGCAAGTGTGTATAGGCTCTTAGTCTCAAGTGTGAATAGCTGCCACCGATTCGACTAAATAGTTGGAGTAGTGTGAATACAACAGTCCAATTCGACCAAATCGATTGAGTCGCAAGTGTGTATAGGCTCTTATAGTTAGTGAAACACACTATTCGTATATCTATTAGAGTTGGGAAATTTAGTTCACTTTGTTGAGCGCTCAATTGGTGAGCACTCTCTTCAGTGAACTAGTTCACTTTAGTGACTTTGCATAGGCTATCCAGGAAGGAAGTCCCAAGAAAGCGTTGTTAAGAGCCGAGCAAAGCAGTGGCAGATGAGGTATTCGATTGTCTCCTCGCCTCAAGCTTATGCAGCATCTGCGGTAGGGTGCACCTAGCCTCTCTGCGTGTTTCCCGATGAGGCAGTGTCCTGTGAGTACCACCATAAGGTTCGAGATGTCATCTCTCCTTAGAGTACTTATTTGATGGGATCGCTTGTGAACGCATTTCTGCCAGATTTGCCTTGATGTTCGACATACTGGCTTCTGTTGCCATCTATCGCTTGCTAGTTTATAGACATGCTGTTTAAGAATTAGCTCGTTTGTGGCTAAGTCATACCTATGCCTTACGGAAGAACCTACTCGGTAGTGCCCTGCCTCGCAAGTTCATCCGCCCTACAATTGCCATTGATATCACTACGTCCCGGGACCTACACGAGGTGCAGACAGGTCTGTTTGACCATCTCCTTTAGAGATCGGCGACAGTCTAGTGTTAGTTCTGAATTAAATGAGTGGGAGTCAAGATTACTTAGTATGTACATATGTATTTAAAAATAAATATGTAATTCCATTTTAAGTTGACTTCTGATTTTTGGGCCTTTTTTGGCGGAATTGGGCGGTAATTTGGTCGGTAAAATTTTTTTTCAGTGGCAACACTGCTTATAAATAAACATATACATATGTATGTATAAACTTACATACATTTGTATCAATATATTTGGGAACAGTTTAAGGGTAGTCGAATTGGAAACCCCCTTAGGAGAGACTATTTAACAGTAACGGAAAAATACCTACCAACTTAGTTGGGTCGGGTGGTCGGGTGGTCGTACCATAAATCTTCAACTTTATGGCATCAATAAATGTCGAAAAGAAGGCAGCATTATATGTGCCGCAGCGTCAAAAAAGCCAGCAGAGCGACATTATCGAAGGATTCGCCTTCGTGTACGCACAAGCATACTTTTGTTTGCTATTGTTGTTTTGTTTTGTTGTTGACAACAGCGTCAGGATATATGTATGTATGTACTCGTAGCTTGTGCTTGGTGAAATTGTGATTATGTTGAAATGGAAATTACAACCCCTCAACCTAAAATTTTAATACTTTCCTCTTCTATTCATTTCAGTACATTTAAGGCATTTGGTTTGTTATGTTTGTGTATGAAGTTTTTTTATTAGAATTAATCTCATAACTGCTTTTATGATGATCAGGGGTAAAAATTAAAGTAAATAATACACAGAGGCACTGGTTACCAAAGCCATTCCAAAATGGAACAAAAGGAAATGTGCAATTGCCGCTCAGTTTGCAAGAATAAGCATAGAGTTGTTGAAATCTAAAACACACTTGTGGATACTTAGGCATTTTTGACGGCCGACAAAGAAAGTGTGAAGTGCGAAGAGAAATTCTATCATGCGACTTGCGCATTAATAAGAGACCAATCTTAACCCACGTGTAGCTTGAACAAGAACTACCGATCCAAATTCCATATATTTAGGTTTCCTCTGCCTTGCGTAAAAATACGGCCAGTTTGGAAGTACATATTTTAATTTAGTTAACGTTCGCCATTGACTTTAGCTTTCACTGCTGAACTAGAAACAAAACGTTTTCTTGTTGGGTATATGTAGATTATGCTTTTCATGACCCGTGTGTCAACCTTAAGGATACGTCCTTCTAGCATGCCACATCACAGACAGCGAGCCAAGGGGGTTATGCGAGAAAAACTATAAAATCTGAATTACACTGCCAACACAGTCGGGCATTAGCCGGATGGGTGGGTTGGTGGGTTGGTGGGTCGTTGGCTTAAATGTGGTGGGTCGTAAAAAATCAAGAAATACCTACATAAGTTTTCAGCACATTGCTCGTATTGTGCGCGCAACTGTGAACGTCATTATAGTACATATTTATGTATGTATGTATGTATGTATGTATGTATATAAACCTGCGATGATGATCATTGTCAACGCTGGCATTAAATATAAGATTAGACAACGAGCAGCTCAAGTTATTCAATCTGGGTAATTGTATCAATAGTAATAGCATCAGAGCTGGGCGATAAGGATTACGATTGCAAGATGATTACGATTACAGTAATCGTAATCCTAAAAATTTGGAAATTACGATTACTGTAATCGTAATCGTCGTTACAAAAATAAGGATTACTGTAATCGTAATCGTCAAAAACTTCAAACTACGATTACTGTAATCGTAATCGTCGTTACAAAAATAAGGATTACCGTAATCGTAATCGTCAAAAACTTCAAACTACGATTACTGTAATCGTAATCGTCGTTACAAAAATAAGGATTACTGTAATCGTAATCGTCAAAAACTTCAAACTACGATTACTGTAATCGTAATCGTCGTTACAAAAATAAGGATTACTGCATTCGTAATCGTCAAAAACTTGAAATTACAATTACTGTAATCGTAATCGTCGTTACAAAAATAAGAATTACTGTAATCGTAATCGTAAAAACTTGAAATTACGATTAATGTAATCATAATCCTATGTGTAATCGATTGCACATGTAATCCTTATCGCCCAGCTCTGAATAGCATACATATATACATACATACATATATGTATACCGCTCTCGATTATATGCATGTATCTAAAACCCAAAACACCACCCACCGACCACCCCTTCAAATACAAGCGCCGCACATTTCACACTTTACTAAAAACGCACAAAAAAGCAAATAGCAATTCATGGCAAAAGCAGAGCTCATAAATTTTATGCTTTACTCCCACACCACCCGCACTGTGCGGCGTACTACTAAGGGTATCGCTTACCAACTGGCCACATTTCGTCGTCCAGTTGTCCGTTGAGAAACTTACCACTTTTGTGAGGTATGTATCTATATGTAGATACTTTCATTGTCAAGCTTAACTACCCGCCTCTTACCGCACGGTCTGTGCCAAGCCCATCAAACCATTTCAAAGCGCTTTCTGTCACCATTATGTGACTGCTATTTTGATCGGTCTTCTGTGCTGCACTAAGCTGTGCTATCCTCTCACATTCGTCCTTTTCACATTCACAATCGTCGTCCTTTTCACTTTCGCTTAAGCAGCAGTGAGTGTTGAGCATTTTTATCAGCCATTCGCAACACCGAAATGCGCTCATGAAAAAGTGTAATAAAAAAGTCGTAAATTTCTAAATGGATGAATGGTTGCATGTGGACGCACGGAACCGAACGGAAGGTTGACTGGTTGGTTGATTTCATTTGCCGGCAGCTAAAGTTTGCCACAACAATAAAAAGTGTAATGAACTTTTATGCGCTACTGCGGCATTTTACGATCGCCGCCGACGACGACGATGACGATGACGACGACGACGACGATGACAATGTTACGCCCGCCCGCCCACCGCTTCATTTTTGCGACCCTCGCTCGTTCGCTGCTGTGGCATGTTAATTAAGATTGTATTCTGCAGAAAATTGCTGAGCAAAGTTTATGATTTCGTCTCCATAAAATTGTTTATTAAATGATACGCGTATATACATATGTATAATGATGTATTCTGTTGAAATGTAAAATTATTTAGGTACTAGGTACCTACATGCAAGAGTCTTTCCCTTTCGCTTAGTGCGGTGCAAAAAATAGTGGTAGTAGCAGAAAAATTAATAAAAAATGCAATAAATGGAAAATGTAATAAGAACAAGAATTTATTAAGCAACAAGTAAGGAAGCCTAAGTTCGAGTGCAATCGAACATTAGATACTCAGCTGTATGCTTTCATTGTTTGTTTGCGTTTGTTCGATATAGGGTGTATTTTATATGAAACGAGTGCTGCATAAACAGGGCGCAGCCACGCCCATTTTCAAAATTTATATCAATCATCCAAATAAGCATACAAATATTATTGTTAGTGCAAAATTTCATCCCTCTATGACTTTTAGTTACAAAGACTTCACGTTACAAATTCCAAAAGGGTGTTCCAGAAATATCTTTGTTAAAAAGTAGGCGTGGTCATAAACCGATTTCAATACATTTTTGCGTGTCTATTAACACATGTTATAAAAGTGTATAAACCAAGTTTCGTCATAATATCTCAATTATTTGTCGAGTTAAAGGCTAAGAAATCTCATATATCCCTTTGTCTAAAAAGAGGCGGTGCCACGCCCATTTTCCAAACTTTTTTATTTTTTGTTTCCGGTCTATTGTAAAACTCATGTCACAAAATTTCAATGAATTATCTTTATATTTCACATAGATATCGCTTAAAATGATTTTATTAGGTCACTTTATAATACACATATATAAAAGTGGGCGCGGTCGTCAACCGATTTTGGTAATTTTTCGTCCACACATTTGGCTAAGTAAATATATCACGCGTACCAGATTTCATCGATATACCTTTAACGGTTTCTGAGTTATGGCTTATTAAACTTTCAATATTCGCTCCTTAATAAGTGGGCGTGGCACCGCCCATTTTCCAAAATTTTTGTAGTTTTTGTTTTATGTCCATAGTTGGACTCCTGCCACAAAATCTCAGTGATTGATCTTTATATTTGACAGAGATATCGCTTAAAATGTTTTTATTAGGCCCCCTTATATTTCCTATATATAAAAGTGGGCGTGGCCGTCAACCGATTTTGATAATTTTTCGCCAAAACATTTGACTAAGTAATTATATTACGCGTACCGAATTTCATCGATATATCTTCAACGGTTTCTGAGTTATGACTCATAAAACTTTCAATGTCTGCCCCTTAATAAGTGGGCGTGGCACCGCCCATATTCCAAAATTTTTGTGTTTTTTGTTTTATGTCCATAGTTGGACTCATGCGACAAAATTTCAATGATAGATCTTTATATTTGACAGAGATA
This sequence comes from Urophora cardui, assembly GCA_960531455.1. Lineage (NCBI taxonomy): Eukaryota > Metazoa > Arthropoda > Insecta > Diptera > Tephritidae > Urophora > Urophora cardui. The sequence goes on from OY482670.1 coordinate 3,303,918, forward strand.
TCGCTTAAAATGGTTTTATTAGGTCACTTTATAATACACATATATAAAAGTGGGCGTGGCCGTAAACCGATTTTGATAATTTTTCGTCAAAACATTTGTCTATGTAAGCAAATTACGCGTACCAAATTTCATCGATATATCTTCAACGGTTTCTGAGTTATGACATATAAAACTTTCAATGTTTGACCCTTAATAAGTGGGCGTGGCACCGCCCATTTTCCAAAACTTCATCAAATTTCTTCATAAGGGCCCGAGCTCAATACGTGGGTAAAATTTTAAAACTCTAGCTATATTAGTGGCTGAGATACCAAATTTCCGATTTTTTCTATATAGGAAAAGTGGGCGTGGTCATGGTCCGATTTCGCCCATTTTCAATACCAACCGTCCCAGTCTCGATACCAACTTGCGTTCCAAATTTCATCAAAATATCTCAATTTTTGCGCGAGTTAGAGTGTTTACAGACGGACGGACGGACGGACGGACGGACAGACGGACGGACGGACGGACGGACGGACGGACGGACGGACGGACGGACATGGCTCAATCGATTTCTCTTTTCACCCTGATCATTTTGATATATATAAGTCTATATCTATCTCGATTATTTCATTCTGTTACAATCCACCGTTATGTGATTAAAACTATAATACTCTGTGTACTAGTACAGCTGAGTATAAAAAGGGTGCAAAACTTTTGGTTTGCTATCTTGATATTGTTTTTTTCTTTAATTTTCCACATTCACTCAATATGAGATGAGATGTGTGGCATCTTTCCATATGTACATACATACATACATAGATCGTTTTCGGTTGTTGTGAAGATACAGCGCGGCGATCTCTACCACACCGATACTAGACACCATTCTTCTTCGGTAGCAGCCATAAAAGAAAGTCATAAACGCATAAAAATACATACATACAATAATAAAAAAAAAAACAAAAACAAATTGCTGCAGAAGCAGCAACAGCCAAACATCAAAGGAAACGCAACGGAAACCATTGCATTAACAACGCCGATCGCTGCTAAAAAAAAAGTAAACTCTTGATGACGCGTCGAACCAGCAACCGTCGCTCGGGCGATCGGTTCGAACTTCGAAGGCCCGTGTCTACATACATACATACAAACATATGTACCTAAATATACTTAAAAACTGCCTGCTCAGACGCATAAAATTTTTGCATAAGAAGTTGGACTGGGGGTTTTCTTTTCCATTTTTTTTGACTGTAAAAAAGTAATAAAAAAATGCTGAGCAAACTGCAGCCGGGGGCCGTGTTTCATTACTTTTTGTGGCCGCATTAATAAGGCATTAAAAAGTTTAGCACTTGTGAGACGACAATATCCACATTTGCCAGATTTTACTTTGTAGGTAGGTACTAGGCATGCTAGCATTCATATTTTTGTTTTGTATGTGGGTCGGAGGATGCGTACATAAAGGGAATACATATGCATGTATATATACACACAAATTTCTGTTATGACTTTGAAGGCGGTTTGTGTTAGTTCAAAGTGATCGCAAAGATCAAGGTGTGATGTCTTACTTTCATTTTTTATTATGTTCCGACAAGTATACAGCGCTTGTAGGGAATTTGTGTCGAATTTACATATGTATGTACATATATACATAAATATCTAGTATGTACTCTGTATATACATACATACATATGTACAAATTCCAAACAGGAAATCTAATAAATTTTAGAGAATTTCTATGTATGTATATTGTAAACAACAAAATATTAGTTCCCCAAATCAAAAAAATTACGTAAGTTCATTAGATTTAATTTCTTTGTCCAAACTTCAGCGTATGTTGGATATGATAAATACAACGAGTAACCGCCGCACTCGCCGATTAACGGTCGTTAACAGCTCGCCGGAAGTCACAAGACTCGTTACTGGTTGCTTTTATTGGATCGCTAGACATTTAGCGAAAAAAAGTATGCAGAAAGCAAGCGATTAAAAGCCTGTTACTTAATAATAAGAAAAATCCCTTACTTTAATACTGCTCAAACATGCTTCCTAGCGCATTCTGATTTCGATTTTCAAAACATCAGCAGCAAAAGTTATGTTCGGATAAATAGTATAAAAAAACAACAGTATTTTCACACTATTTCAGACACAGAGATTCATAGGAAATTCGATAATGCAGGTATCACAGCAATCCACGGTAAGCGAGCTGCGGTCCTGATTTCCTATCTAGAGTCTAGACCAATTCCATTAAAGTATGTATTTCAGTTTTACTACTACAAAAATAAAACAAACAAAAAAAGCATAAAAACAAAATTAATTTTGGAAATCACATTTCATTTGCAGAGAACAATATGCTCTCGCGCTATTGAATGGGAACGGTTTTAAAGAATTTTGTTCCCCCAGAAAAAGAGCACTTTCCATTTTTGTAATATAAATATACATATACCCTCCAAAAATATCCATAAGCAAAACCTCTCAATAAGGAATACGCTCTCAGAGCTGCTTGCTGTTATGCGCTCGTTCGCTCTGCTCCAAACATTTTACTATTTAATTTTCTTTTATGCGCTCAGATCTCAAATAGATAGTGTGGGAATTGAGTTTTATGAGCAAACGTGGGCAAAGAGAGCATAATGGGTCTAATGCATAAAAGTCGAGCTATAGCTCATATGTACTAATTTTTTCGTAAAATTTAGATTTTATATGCATGAAAACTATTAAAATTGCTTGATTTTCCTAATCAAATTAGGTTGGTCACATACAAAAATTACAAAATAATAAAACTCCATCCAATAAATTGAAATTATTTAGTTATTTCTCGAGATGAAATTTGAGTTAAGTCACTTGAGAAAGAGCTCAGATTTTATGCATAATGGCCAATGTGTGGCGAGCGTATAAAATTTCGTATTGAGTAAACACATAATTGATTTCCGCTTGCAAAAGGATATTAAATTTTGCTTCAACTGACATGCAAGCAAGTGCTTGGTTAAATGTGTACGCTGTCTCATCACATAAGCCCTTATAATAAGGAAATATTTAAGCCTTATTTTGCATGGCGAATTAGCCTTTGGAATAAGGATTCATCTCAGAGGGAAAGAATAATCCTTATGACCTGAAGACATCAACACAGGAATATTAACCTTATTATAAGCCCTTTTTCATGCAACTTTGGTTTGCTTAGAATTTTCAGGCATTATTTCAATTGCCTTATCACCTTCTGGAATAAACCTTAAATGAGGTGCTGATTTTTGGCGGGTACATCCATACACACATACTTACGTAGGCACATATGTATTTTTCTCGCATTTGTTTTGCTCACTCATTTCATTTATATTGACTTTTTCCCTACCTCGCACCTTGTGTTAGGAACACATTGGAAACCGGCTTTTGCCTTGTGTATTCTTCACATGCCCCATACTCCAACAGGATAGATGTCGCGCCGCGTAAATATGTTTGTATGTACATACGTATGTACCCTGCAGCAAATGGCGCTCATTCCAGGCTAGTGCAAAACTAGTTCAAAAAGAGACAGGCTTGGTTCTCGCTCTATTCCAGCGTAATGCTTTCAACTGTCTTTTTTAATACGGCGATGTCCTATGAAGTGGCAATTATTCCCTCTGCAGAACTATGTAACTCGTTCTAAACTACTTCCTATGTGGACAGTCTTGGAATAGTTCACTGGGCACCCGAAGACCATAAATCTCAAATAGATCAGGCCAAAATCATGCTTCGGTCATACAACGTAAAACCTGCAGATAGTCTACTCACACTTCCTAGAGTAGACTGCAAACTGGCGATCGATATACTAACAGGACACTGTCTCACAGCATCCCATGCGTTCAAAATGGGACTGGTGCAGAGTCAGGCGTGCACGGCATGCAACGAATCCAATGCTGTTGGCATTCTGGAACGTCTTCTCCGTCAATGTCCAGTTTTTGGTATACTCTGCCTTAACTGCCTCGGTTCCGCACACTACTCGTCCCTAGAAGGCATTGCGGATCAGAAAATACACAAAATACTAAAACTTTCGAAGTCTTTTATTCCAAGTTTAATATCTATGTATAACGCCTCCAATACGATGTTGGAAACACTAAGAACCATATGTGGTCTATGTGAGGGATCATTGTATCCTGACCAACCTAACTTTAGTGATATTACATTGTGCAACATATTTTGTTGCTAAACTTTAAAGTAATAGCTGTAAGCATAAATTTTTCATTAAGTCACATTAAGAAACTGTCCCGCTCTGCATTGCTTTAGAACCAGTTCTGAGCTAGTTGTGAACTCTCTAGTTCTAGACTGGCTTTTTTCGGGACTGTCCCTTATATTAGCTGCAGGGAAGATACAAATGTGGTTGAATGGGTGGCAGACGGGCTTTGCAGACTGACGTTTGGCTGCTCACCGTTCTTTGGCTGTTTGCTGTTTGCTGCTTGCTCGCTGGTCGCTCTTGTCTGTTCCTATTCCCAATAATTCCAACTTTCAACTTCAGTTCCTGTCGAACATTGAATCAAAGCGGTTGACTTGTGTAAAGGAAAACGCGTCGCGTGTTTGTGAATTACATGCATTTCCACATACATACATACATCTGTATGAATGTATGTCATTAATATTTTTGGAGGGTGAAGGTGAATGTGTTTTAATGTAGCAGGGCTGCAGTTGAGGCACCATAATGTACATAAAGTTGAAATAAAAAAAAAAGAAATTTAATTTTTTTGTGTGGCTGATATTAGTGAGTCGTTACAACAACAATTACATAGAATCAAACAAAATTCTTTCTTTTTTTAGTTAAATCAATGCGAAGGTAACTTATTTGTTCCGTTTCACGTAGCATTTGTGTACGTGTGTGTGTGTTGCCCTCGCATCCGCTTATATTGTATGAATGTATGTATGAATACCGGCGACCATAATAAAGCCGGCCATTATCGGTAGTTGCACTTTAACTTAAACACCCACATATACAAAAATAAATATGTATTTATGTACATTATTTGTGAACATGCAGATTAATTTCCGGCTGTTTACTCTTTCATTAGTAAGACAAGTTTTGGTATATTTATTTTCCCCTTTTTTTCACTTTAGGTTTATTTAAAATAAAAACACCTCCTTTTTTTTTGTCACAATATGATTTATAATTTCTTTATTTCAGTTTTCTTTTCCACTTTACAACATAATTTTTTTTTTTTTTCAGTTTTCTTTAATTTTTAGTTAGTTCGAGGCGCGAATACAAAAAGACGGCTGACCGGCACGAAGGTAAGTTTTTCAACTGACTTGACTTTTCCTATTTTACATTTTAGTATGTAATCAGAGGATGGGTTAGCGGAACTTTTCCAGGTGAGTAGGTGGGTGGAGTAATAATAGAGATAAGTGTGAGATACGGAGGGAGAGAAAGAGAGGTGAGTATAAAAAAGGTAAGTATAAGAGTTTGGAGGAGGGTGAGTATGATAATAAGATTAGGGATGTACATATAATTCTTTGTGGCTTCCTCAATCGAATTGGATGAGATCTTCATCATCGCTCATGTCCTCAACATGGCGCCCGGCCTGCGCGGATGCGGGGATTATGAGGTCCTTCAATTGTTCTAGAGATGACACCGCTTTGGCGAAGAGGGTCTGCATACGTCGCTGATTGCCTGAGTTCCTTTGTGGTTGTTCTTTGGGCTTAAAAATAACACGTCGATTAATTGCCTTCGGAATGGGTGCCATGCGTCGCTTTAGGGGCAGTTCCCTCGGTTGTTCCCGTCGTGGCTGCCGGTGTAGAAGGGTGTGATGCGCGAGTCCGCATCGGTGACATCTGTCCGGCGAGTCGCAGGCACTGGTTACGTGCGGGGTTGCTAGGCAGTTGATACAGTAATGGTGGGAGCGTACAGACTCATACCGCTCCACCGGAGTCATTGCCTTAAAAGCGTTGCAGAGTCTGAGGGAGTGCTGCTGGCAACACAGCCGACACGTGCCGTAGCTTCCATAGCGTGGTCTGGAAAGAGGTGAAAAATCTTATTAGCAGCATAAAGGGGTGAGAGTGTGAGTGTTCATCAAGGGCTATGTGAAGATAGGTGTGAAGCTATTTCTCGCTGGGGGTGAGATGATTGGGGTAGAATTTTACTGTGCTGGAGGCAATGAACAAAGCTTCGTAATGGGTCGTGTGTATACTCCATTTTGAGTACGAAGGTCGACCACTCGGACTCTTTCGTCTGCGCCAGGGTGAAGCTTTATTACGCGGCCGAGTCGCCATTCATTTGGGGGGAGAAGGTCATCCTTTATGACCACTAAGTCGCCTTCGCTGATATTAGGCTGCTGGGTTTTCCACTTATTTCGTTTGTGGAGCTCTCTAAGGTATTCATTTTTCCATCGAGTGCTGAATTGATGGTGTAATACCTGTAGTTTTTGCCATTTGTTGACAAGAGAGAGGTTTTCAGAGTTTGGTTCTGGGAGTGAGAGCAGTGGGGCGCCACGCAGGAAATGTCCTGGTGTCAAAACGAGAAGATCATTAGGATCTTGTGACATTGGGGAGAGCGGTCTAGAGTTGAGTACCGCTTCGATTCGAGTAAGAAGTGTAGAGAATTCCTCGAATGTGAACTTGTGATTACCGGCAACTTTGAGGAAATGGGTTTTAAAGCTTTTAACTGCTGCTTCCCATAATCCTCCCATATGAGGGGCGTATGGTGGGATGAATTGCTAGGACATGCCATGAGTTGAATATTTGTCGGCTATGTCAGTAGCAGCTTCATGGAGAAATTTGGCAAATTCCTTTTGAAAGAGTCGGCTAGCACCAACGAACGTTTTGCCGTTATCGGACATAACTTTGTGGGGGAGTCCACGACGACTGACAAAGCGGGAAAACGCTGCTTTGAATGCTGCTGTAGTGAGATCGGAGCAGACTTCGAGGTGGACTGCTTTAGTGGAGAAGCATACAAATGCGCAAACGTATGCTTTGGCATAAGATGCTTTTCGTTGGGTCGAGATTTTTACTTGAAATGGACCAGCGAAGTCCACTCCTGTTGTGTGAAATGGCAAGGAGTACGTAGACCTTTCGGGGGGCAGCGCAGCCATTATTTGGGATCTGGACTGCTGCTTATAGAGTGTGCAGGTCTTGCAGTGAAAGATGCATTTCTTCACTTTTTGCTTGAGGCGGGGGATATAGTACTCTTGCTGTATCATGCGTATCATTAATTGTTTTTCTGCATGCAGGAGGGTAGAGTGAGTAAACTCTAAGAGTAGTGTACAAAATCTCGAATTTTCTGGGATAATAATTGGGTGACGCTCATTGTAGCTAAGAGCCGAGTGTGCGAGTCTACCATTTACTCGCATAATGCCTGTTTTATCGAGCATGGGGTTTAGAGTTGATAGAGGACTCTTTTTGTGTATAGGTATACGGGATTGTATATCTGCGATCGTATCTGAGTAATATTTCATTTGAGTTTGGAGTACGATACGATTTTTTGCGTGATTTATTTCACTTTGAGTAAGTGTGAGCGTTTTGGGGATTATGAGTTTTCTCGTTTTATTAATGAAACGATACATGTAGGCAACAACTCGTAGAGCTCGAGCAAATGAGGAGAAGCGTTCGAGCATATCTGGGGTTTCCACCATGTGAAACGTTTGGATACGTTTTTGTTCGGGTGGAGTTGATTTTTGTGGCTCTGTTCTTGGCCAAAATGTGGGTGGTTTGGAAAGCCATTCTGGGCCTTTCCACCAAAGAGGACACTCAGCTAATTCTTGTGGTTTGCATCCGCGTGTGCCAAGATCAGCTGGGTTATCTCCACTGGGTACATGGCGCCATGTGGCATTACTGACATTGTCGAGGATTTGAGCTGTGCGATTTGCGACATATGTCTTCCATGTATGGGGTGGCTTTTCTAGCCATGCGAGCACGATTGAGGAATCTGACCATAGTATTAAGTCGTGTGAAGTCAGATTTAAGTGGGAGCGCATTTGTTTCACCAGTTTGGTGAGAAGCACTGCTCCGCACAGTTCGAGGCGAGGGAGGCTCACTGTTTTTAGTGGAGCCACTTTACTTTTTGCAGCGAGTAAGTGAGAAGAGAATTCGGTTTCGCTGTTCTGCACTCTGATATATATGCAGGCGCAGAATGCTTTTTCAGAGGCATCCGAAAATCCGTGCATTTGGAAAGATTTATTGGGAGAAAAATCAATCCATCGGGGTATTTTAATTTCACTAATCGCTGGGAGATTTTCGCGAAAAGTTGTCCATTTGTGGAAGGAGCTGGGCTTAACATGTTCATCCCAGTCCGTTCCTTCTAGCCATAGTTGCTGGAGGAGAGTTTTGGCTAGTATCATTATAGGCGATAGCCATCCTGCCGGGTCAAACAATTTCGCAATCGCCGAGAGTATTTGCCGCTTTGTACTGGAGTTAGCGACGGGAAGTGGGTCATATGAATATGAGAATGTGTCATTTATTGCGTTCCATTTGATGCCGAGGGTTTTCGTTGAACTGACATCATGGAATTTGAGAAAATCTTCATCGAGCAGATGAGGTTTTGGGATATCTTTGAGTATATCGGGGTGGTTTGCCGTTATCTTTTTGAGAGGAAAACCGGCTGATTTTAATGCTTCGATAACTTGATGAAGCGAGTTGAGAGTGGACTGTATTGTATGTTCGCCCGAGAGAATATCGTCTACATATGTTTCGTGTAGCAATATATCATGAGCGAGAGGGTGGGAGTTTTGAGTATCTTCTGCGAGTTGGTGGAGTGTGCGTATTGCGAGATATGGGGCACAGTTGACGCCAAATGTCACTGTCTTCAATTTGTAATCTTCCATGGGGAGTTCTGGAGATTTTCGGAAGAGGATTCTTTGATAATCCTGGTCTTCCTCGTGTACGAGTATTTGGCGATACATTTTTTCGATATCGCCATTAAAAACATATTTAAAGAGTCTCCAATTGAGTAGAACGAGCATAAGATCATTTTGGAGAATGGGTCCAGTATGGAGAATGTCATTCAGGGAATTTCCTGAGTACGAGATTTTTGAGGCGTTGAATACGACGCGAACCTTTGTAGTTTTGCTGTCGGGTTTTAAGACAGCATGGTGAGGGAGATAAAACGATAAATATTTTCCGTTTTCGACTATCTCGCGGGGTGGGATTTTTTCCATATGTCCCAGAGTGATGTATTCGGCCAGAACCTCCGAATATTTATCCTTTAGTTCTGGTCGTTTTTCCAGCGATCGTTCGACGCTTAAGTACTGCAGCTGGGCTCCAATGCGCGAATGTCCTAGGGCGAGAGTGTTGGGAAATTCACTCTTAAAGGGGAGTTTTACAACGTATCGGCCATCGTCTCGGCGGCGAGTGGTTTTGCGGTAAAGATCTTCGCAAAATTTATCTTCCTCAGAGAGAGTTGGGGTAGTGGGTACTTCTTCTTGTTGCCAGAACGTTTGAAGTAGAGTGTTGAGAGAGTCGTTGGGATTTTCTCTCACTTGAGTAGAAAAAGTGTTTATCTTTTCTTTGATGGGTCCGCTGATTATCCACCCAAATATCGTATTTTGGGCTAATAAACAGCCGCTAACATTGGCTTGTAAACCTTGTAGCATAATTTGTGGGGTGAGATCGCTGCCTATAACCATATCGATTTTTGAGGGTGTGAAACAGTTAGGGTCAGCGAGAGTGAGTCTTGAGATCTCCTGGAGGTTAATATCTGACACCTTAAATGATGGGAGAAAGTGTGTCAGTTTGGGTAATATTATTGCTTGAGTTCTGATTTGGGTACTTAAGTCTGACGAGCAAAGAGTTATCTCGCAGATCTTAGTAGAGTTTTGCACTACCATACCGCCCATACCTGAGATTTCGTAGTGGGTTTCTTTGGTTGGTAGTTGCAATATTTTTTGAATCCGAGAGGAAACAAAGGTTTTTTCCGATCCTTGGTCAATTAATGCACGAATTTTGTGGTATTCGCCTTTTGAGTGTAGGGTGACCAAGGCCGTGGGTAGTAGAGTCGTTTCGCTGCTACTAGAGAAGTGGGTTGTTGTTCTGTTTATTGGGGTTGAGATTTGGGTTTGACAGGCCTCTGCAGAGGTTGAGGGCTGGTCTGTATAATTGTTTGGGGTTGGCGCCACTTGGGTTGTGGCATATGCCTGGCTTTGTTGCCTTTGTGAATTTTGAGTTGTATTTTGAGTTCTTGCGCTATTTTCTGGTTTTGCATTTGAATGGAGTAGGGAGTGATGTCGTCTCTGGCAATAAGCACAAGTGAAACTGCTACGACAATCATTTTCCTTATGTGAGTATGCAAGGCAATTTGAGCAGTAACTATTGTTTTTAACAAATTCGTTACGCTCTTGGGGTGAGAGATCTCTGAATTTCACACAATTCATTAGAGAGTGATTCAAATTGCATAGTTTGCAAGTACCCTTTTTCTTTGAGTCAGCATGAAATGTTTGAGATTTGCTTCTGAAATTCGAGCTTTGGGGTGTCGAAGATCTTTGGGAGAAGCTTGAGTTGGGATTTCGGGGTTTGCTCGGCCTATAGTTACCGATCCTTTCTACCACTTCGTATCTTGTCGTGAGGAATTTGTCCATCTCCGACCAAAGCGGTAATTCTTTTCGGGAGTCGAGTGATTGCTCCCATAGTGCTAATGTTTCATTGGGAAGCTTTGAGGAGCATAAATAAATTAGAATGGGGTCCCAATTGTCCGTTGGGACATTATTAGCGTTGAGGGTTGATATGCAGTTATTTATGGTGGTTTGTAAATCTTGTATTTTATCACCATTTTCAGAAAATACGGGTTGCATATCAAATAGAGTTTTTAATTGATTATCTACGAGAATTCTTCGATTCTCGTAGCGAGATTTGAGTGCGCCCCATGCGAGCTCAAAATTTTGGTCATTGAGGGCATATTTTTTAATTATGAGGGCAGCTTTTCCTCGAGTTTTTTGTCTCAGATGAAACAATTTTTGTGCTTGTGATAATTTGGGGTGGTTTATATAGACCGCTGTGAACATGTCACGAAAAGACGGCCAGTTGTCATATCCACCATAAAACGTTTCTGTATCGCAAGCGGGTACCTTTAGGTAGGGTTGGTGTTCGGGAGGGGCTTGAGTAAATATTGGGGCATTAGTTGCACTGATTTGAGGGGGTTGGATTTGGCTTAACAGCTCGTTGATCCTCAGCTTCGTGTCCATCGCTGTTCCGCTTGAGGCCTCATATGTTTCCTCGTACTGTTTTTGAGTTTTCACATCTTTTGTGCTGAGATGTGCCGCCTCGTATGCTACTTCAATTGCGTCCATTCTCTTATTAAGGGTCTCTAAATAAGTTTTAAGACTGGCTTCCGTATGCTCAGTATCTTCTATACTCCACCACTTCTCACAGAATTTTTCTAATTTTTGGGTTTCAAAAGAGAATTTTCTTTCCCAAGTATCATCTTCTGATTGGGATTTTCTGCGGGTATTTGCAGCGGGGGGATCTAATTGAGTTTTTGGTTTTTCTTTGTTGTCAGTCATTTTTTAATTGGGGTTGACTGAGTGTTTTTTAGAAAATTTGATATATTAAAATTTAGGGAATGTTTGGTCAGTATTGTCCCACTGTATTTTTGACCGATTTTTTAAGTGTAGATGCCCACTGTGCTAATAGATGTTCAGAGAGTTAGAGTAATTATTTTACTTGTCTTAGCGCTTCTAAGTACAAATTCGCGTATATATGCATGCAATTGGGGGTGGAGTTAATCTGAGTTGCACTTGAGTGATAGAGATTTTATAACTAAATTGAGTATTAGGTTTTTTTTTTTTTTTTAATTTGGGTGGGAAATTGTTCCGACTGTATGATATATTGGTTTTGTTCTTGCTTATATTTTTGGCCCAATATATGTATGTATACACGAGTTTGTGTGTATGTAAGTGAAATCTTTTGAGATTTTCTATGGGTTAAGGTGTTATATGAGAGAAGGACTTTTGGGTGTTGAATGCAATATATTTTTTTATCGTCAGTTGCGGGAATTAATTTTTGGGTAGCAACTGATTTCGATATGGGATTTGCAAGTGGGTATAAAATTTTTTATTTTGGGCGGGTATGTTAGTACGATATTTTCTCGGGCGATATTTATGTGTGAACGTGGGAGTATATATATATATACATGTACATATATGTGGATATGGATGGGTATATATATATAAGTACAGCTAATAAATTTGTGTACCGTATAGTTTTTGGGTTCGATGACTATTTTAGCGCACTTAAATTGCTGTAAAATTCTGTTGACGATTTAGCTGTACTTATGTATATAATAATATGTATGTATGTACTTGAGACGGGAAAAATGTATGTAGATGAGTTTTTAAATGTGCACTTACTTTGGCATGATGTAGGTACTATACCAGATTATACTGAGATATGTATATTTGTGGTGATCTTGGGGCAATAGGTTTATCGTTTTTTTTTTTTTTTGTTTTTGGGAAATTTTTAATTGTATTTATTTTATTTTTTTTTTTTGTATTTTTATGATCGCAGCTTATGATTTAAGACTTTGCTTTTTGGTATGTATATTTTTTATAGCTTTCGCCTTTTTTCGATACAGTTTTGTTTTCCAATTAAGGGGATGATACCGAAGAAAATAGCTAATTTGTTTTTAAGGACCACCCTAATGTATATATATGTGTATATGTATGTACGAGTATGTGCTTATTCCCTTTTTGTTTCGTAATTAAATTTAAAATATTTTTTTTTTTTTTTTTTTTTTTTATTTCTTTACTATTTTAGCTTACTGTATCGTATGATTTTCACTTTTATATTTTTCACGATTTTTTATAATTTTTTTTTTTTTTTTTTCAAATCACTACACCTATTTTAAATTTCTGCTTTTGGTCACTTTTTCGTAATCAGATTTTTCTTTTATTTAAGTGTAAGCACTATTTTCAATTTATTTTTCTTTTCTTTAATTTTGGCCACTGGCTCTTTAACGGGTCGTAAGGACCATGTTTACTCTTTCATTAGTAAGACAAGTTTTGGTATATTTATTTTCCCCTTTTTTTCACTTTAGGTTTATTTAAAATAAAAACACCTCCTTTTTTTTTGTCACAATATGATTTATAATTTCTTTATTTCAGTTTTCTTTTCCACTTTACAACATAATTTTTTTTTTTTTTCAGTTTTCTTTAATTTTTAGTTAGTTCGAGGCGCGAATACAAAAAGACGGCTGACCGGCACGAAGGTAAGTTTTTCAACTGACTTGACTTTTCCTATTTTACATTTTAGTATGTAATCAGAGGATGGGTTAGCGGAACTTTTCCAGGTGAGTAGGTGGGTGGAGTAATAATAGAGATAAGTGTGAGATACGGAGGGAGAGAAAGAGAGGTGAGTATAAAAAAGGTAAGTATAAGAGTTTGGAGGAGGGTGAGTATGATAATAAGATTAGGGATGTACATATAATTCTTTGTGGCTTCCTCAATCGAATTGGATGAGATCTTCATCATCGCTCATGTCCTCAACACCGGCCTATAAGTAGGTATACCAATCAGTTAACAATGGGTGAGTTTCTAAGAAAAAGCTGCTCCGCAACTGTTGAGCTGAACAGTTGCCAACAGTTATGTAGCAGTTGAGTTAAACAGCTACGTCTTAGAAACGGTTTGATGAATTTATCAGCTGTTTGGCTTTACACAACATGTTGAGCTCAAGTAGCGAAGAAAATTTGTGATGCAAAAAATGGCGAAAAGTTGCCAACTGTTGAGCTGAGCGGAATTACTCAACAGTGCGTTTCTAAGACAAACACTCAACAGTTGCACAACAGCTCAGTCTTAGAAACTCACCCAATATTAATATTTGGATATGTCTTCTGTCGATGTTTGTGCGACTGATTGTCAGACGGCGGTAGATATGTATGTATGCACAGATACCCACCAAAAAATCTTGGCCTTATTTAAGAATTAAAACCGCAGATTTAAAGCCTTACGAAAAAGGCCTGAAAATTATAAGGGTAGTAAATTTGTATGGCGTAAGGCTTTAAATAAGGCTTATTTTCCTGTGTTGATTACATCAGGCCATAAGGAGTACCTACTCTCTGAGCACACCTTATTCCAAAGGCTTATCCGCCATGCGAAATAATAATATAATATAATATATAATACAATGGCGCTATTATAACTCTGACGAGTTTTATGTCCGAGCTTCTCTCCCAATTCGAGGTGTGCTCCTTTTTTGTTTTTCCTACTAATTGGGTGGACCTACAGTTTTGTGCCGGCTCCGAACGGCGAATGCATTTTTTGTGAGAAGCTTTTCCATGGCAGAAATACTCTCGGAGGGTATGCCACCCACTGCCGAGAGGTGACCGCTGCTCTTAAAAAATCCAATAATTGGATTTTTACTAATTAGAAAAATTGTTTTGGTGTTTTGCTCGGACCGTGGTTTGAACCCGAGACGTCTGGCATAGCAGGCGAGCACTCTACCCACTGCACCACAGCGGCCATGCGAAATAAGGCCTAGATAAGTATGAGAGAATTAGAAGCAGACAGAGTGAGTGCATAACAGAAGCAGAGCTGCCAGCGTACTCCTTTTTTTAGACCTGATTTGTCAGCAATAAGCAAACATTTTTTGCCGGGTATGTACATACATACATATGTACGAATGTATGTGTGTGTTCCGCCAATTTTCAGACACGTTAATACCTACTAGTGCCATCAATCGCGCCGCCATTGCCGCCTTTTATCATTCATGCACGGTTGAATAAATAAATGTACATTTTTGTGTATGAACATATTTATGTACATACATATGTATGTACATACATGCGTACACATTTGACGGCACTCGTTGGAGTCTCATGTCGATATCAAAAAGATAAAAATGTGATAAATATGTATGTATATATGTATGTACAAACAAAAAACCATAAAAAAGATTACGAAAAATATGTATGGGTGTATGTATGTACATATATGTATGTAGCTCGTGCATGGGCATGTTAGCACTACAATAGCAACAATACAATATTTATGTGTGTTTTAATTACACAATTATTGAGAGTGCATTTTCATGACGAACGCACCGGTCGCAATTGACTGATATTGGTTATAGGTACATACATATATATGTACATATATATGCATTTATCTACATGTGTAAACTCGATAGCTTTATCATTTTCAGTGGTACCGACATTTAACTACTTGAACTGCCGTGTTGGCCAAAAAAGTGCAATTCTACCAATCTTACCTCTGGATGCATGTACCTACCAATCTACATGAGTGCAAACATATTACTCAAACAAGTACACACATGTACATACCTATGTACCTACATGGCTGCATAAGTCGTTTCGTACACAAAATCGAGGAAAAGCAACAATCAATATTAGTTGCCTACAAATAACAAATATTTGTTTTTGTATTAAGTGGAAAATTTAAAAGTGCAAAAGAGTAAGGAGTGAAAGAAGTATAGTCCTAAAACATGTACATATGTACATACATATATAGGTACCTGTGTTTCCTCTTAGTTATGTACTACATAGATGCATATTTACTTATCAAAATTCCAACACCTTTTTAGTTGCATCAACCAAGTGTAAAAATAGCTGTGAAATTCCCAACACAAAAACCAAGAAAAATTTTTGTAATGAAAGCTTTTGAAAGCAAAATGCAATAAAAACACGTACTTAGTGTGTTGTAGACATGCTATTTAATAATAGTGAATAAATAACAGCAGCTTTTTTTGCCTTTTAAAACTATGAACTGCCACAGAGTAAAAATGGATTATTGCAACAATGGAAATCGGTTATTGGCCGTTGGTCTATTTATGCTGCAGTTGTTGGGTAAGCAATACTTGCATATCCATATATGTATGTATGTATGTATATACATACACTGAGAGAAAAAAAATATATGGAGGGGCCAAAGAAATTGTTTACCTATTTTGAACACTACTTTCTTTGTTTTGAGTAAATTTTCCTTAAAACATGTTAAAAGGTTTATAAAATATTGTTGTTACATGCGTTACCATGGTTTCATATACTTGTTTTGAAAAAATTCATACATTAAAATAATGAAAAATTTTTTAAGCACCATTCCATTCCCAACTTTCCTTGTTTTGAAGACTTGATTTCTATAATTTTGAGAAATTAAATTCCCATACAAATCCCCATGGCAACGAATTTGTTTGAATGTTTTTTTTTATGTTTTTTCCACATTTTTGAGAAAATTTACACAAAACAAAGATAATTTTGTATTGGGACGCGTGTTCAAAATAAGGAAAATTATGTCTTTGATCGAGATAAATTTTTTTTTGAGTGTATATAGCAAATATATAATACATAAGTAGGTGTATACATATGCATGTAGTATGTACATATTAGGGCTTACGATTCGATCTCGAGCAGTGTCGAGAAATTCGTCGATCGAGAAAACCGAGACTAGGGTTTCTCGATAACATATGTATTGTGTAAAAAAATATGAATATCAAAAATTTCTCGTATGTCATTGGAAAGAAAAAATTTTATATTATGAAATTTTAATTGTATTTCACTCGGAATTTTGTGAAATACACCTGGGAATGGCGTAAATGGCACATATTCATACACATGTAAGTACATACATACAAGCAGAACAATCTTCGAAACAGCATAGTATGCTTATACCGCCTTTCGAGATTTTCGAGATTCGAGAATCTCGCGAGAACTCGAGTCTCGCGAGAAATCTCGTCTCGCTCGAACTCGAGAAATCGTAAGCTCTAGTACATATGTATGTGTGTCCAAATATGATTATTTATGAAAAATTTTTGCCTGGAATAACAAAGAGCAAGAAGAGTCCCCTAATAGCATTAGCAGTCGAGAAGGCAAAACCTTAAATACTTAATATTGTGTTACGTTGCATAAATAGGTAGATATGAAAATACATACATAGGTATGTATGTATGTAGGTATGTACAATATACATGCATACTTGCCACACATTAAACCAGAAGTTCATAAGCAAAACTTTTCTTCTTCTTTTTCTGCGTGCCGCGAGCGTTTCAAGAGGATCATAATTTGCCTCTGCCTTTGTTATGCTTTGTTCCATTTAACGTATTAGCGTTGTGATATTCTTGCTTTGTTGCACAACTTGCATGTACTTGCATACATATGTACCTACATTCATATGTAGTTAAGACAGAACCATTTTTCCATGACTACTCATCCCCTATTCTACTCCATTGAGCTGGTCGAATTCCTCTTGTTGCAGGTATATGATATACTATGCATACATCGATTATATGAATACATACATATGTACACATGTATGTATGAATGTCTAACTTTTTCGGTCTCCTCGCCTGCTGTTTGGTGTATTTTGTGAGTGTGCGCCCTCTGGAATACATATTTCTAATTACCATTGGTTATCAAAGACCACTTAGGACTTCATTTTCATCACCGATGACTCTCAAAAATAAGAAGAGATACATACGAAGCGTTTCATATGAAGTTTCGATATTCTGACAACAAGTTTTGATATTCTACGGAAAACGCTTCCAGAGATATTCAGCATGAAAGATAAAGTTTGTATGGGAGGTGCCACGCCCCCTTTTCCAAAAGCTCCCATGTTTTCTCGCAGGTATGGTACTGATATCTTTTCACAATATTTATGCCATTTCGGAGTGTTATTGAGCCTAACAGTTGTTGTGTCACACACTTCACAATGTGTAAAAATCATAGATTTATTCAATATAATCTTTTCAAATTTTTTTTTCTCGAAAAAGAAAAAGGAATCCTCTTTTAAATTTGGAGGGTAGCTTGGGGACACCTTGAAGTTTATTTGCGATTTCGTTAAAGCAAATCTGTGCTATCCTTCATGACTTTAAACTGAACAAAAAAAAAATAAATTTTTTCTAAATCATTTGAAGAAAATCGGAGAGGTCGACCTATCTTTTCATATGGAATGGCTCATATATGAAATGTACCTAAATACTTCAACGCTTAATCCCTCGGACTTCATTATATGCGTGTATTAAATGTTTCACTTTATAATCTTTTCTCAGAGGAAGTAGAGAGGGAGTGGGAAAGTAAAGCAAAGAACTGCTGATCTGAAGAGAATGATATTACGATTAAGCAAATTACTTTGTACGCGAAAATAAGCAGAGGCATTTGCCCCCACTTTTAAAACTCAGAAGAATTCAAATAAAAATTTTATGATCTTGTGATTCTGGTTCGTACAGATATATGTACATACATATGTATGTAGTATATACATTTATATGCAGCTGCCCGCTAAACTCAGCCGTAAAAATTAGCTTAGCCCATCAACCATTCATGCATTAAAAAACACATTTCCATACAAAACAAATACGACATACATATGTACAAATGTGCATACAAATGCATGGAGATTAAACAGGAATTTCTTATTCCCTGGAAAAGGCTCATTACTAAAAAATAAAAATAAACCCACAATAACATTCTTGAGCTACCTACATAGGTACCTATATTTGTTCGTTTTATTTGTCAACTGTTTCGCTTCAGCCTTTTGTAGGTACAATGATGAGTCAACTTTATATTTTATTTAACCGACAAAAAGATAAAGAGCATGGCATTTTGAAGTTATGAAGAGCAGAATCAGTGATGAAATTCATTGAAATACATTAGGCAGTCTCGCCTCATAGGGACCAAAAAAAGTCCACCGTGCGCCCCACAAATTATGTATTTTTGAAAAACATTTCGGGAAACAATTTTATAGTCCGATCTCTTAGTACACCAATGTCTTTGGCTTGATACACTCAAAAAAAAAAATTACTTAGATTATGGAAAAGTGGGAATGATTCGGCGCTAAGGACAATTTTCATTGTTTTGATATACAATTTTCTTTAAAACGTGGGTTTTATTCCTTGATTTGAAGAAAATTGTACATCAAAACAATGAAAATTGTCTTTAGCGCCGAATCATTCCCACTTTTCCATAATCTGAGTAATTTTTTTTTGAGTGTAGGATGACTTCTATTATAGGGGCATTTCAGTTATTACATCTGGGTCTGGGTCAAGATAAAATTGGCTGCACTTGAAAAGAACTAAAAAGAAGAAGAAACATATACAACATATACCCAGCAGTAAAAATCTGAAATGAATCCTTTATGAATCACTGATGAAATTCATCATGAGGAGGCATTAGTGAATGCTTTCATATAAAGGCTGTTGAATTTTTTCAAATAAATGGTTTGCTTTCCTCATGCCTATATGACACCGTTCGGAGCCGGCATAAAACTGTCCAATGGTAGCAAAAACAAAAGGAGCACACCTCGAATTGCGAGGGAAGCTCGGCCATAAAACTCGTCAGAGTTATAAAAGCGCAAAAACAATTCTTGTGTACGTTGAAAAGAGACAAATAATCCCTCAAAAACAATTTGATTGACTTTAAACTTCAAACTAAATGAAAATAACTAATTCAAAAATTATTTTTTTTGGAAATTTGAATTTAAATAACTAAATAAATTATGAAACTCAAATGGCGGGATAGGTATGTATTCCATGTTATAAGGAGAAGCCAGTGCGCAGTATAATTTTTCTTCCGCACTTCTTCTTTCCCCTTACGGCCAAAGCAGAAGCTTACAAGAGGCAAATTTGAAATTTGTATTTCCATATATTTTTTATTTTAAATATACATACATAATTTGTTTTATAGTTGTCAAATTTAAAAATTTGTCAGAAAAGCTGCCGAATGTCAAAAAACCTACCGAAATACAAGCTGGATCGTTGGTTTTTAACCGCCTAGATGGTAATTCGTTTGGTTTTTTCAATATAGCTTGCTCGCTTGCACCAACGCAAAACGATAGTGATGAATATTCATCAAAGAATCATCAATGATCATTTAGGAGTGAAACAAATTTACTGCAGGGTATATGTATATATATGTATACATACACAAATGTCACTTTTCAGTTCTGCCAAATCAAAAAAGCACTGTGCTGCCAAATCAGCACGGAAAAAACAAATCGAACAGGGCGGATCAGAAATTGAACCAGCAATTTATCTGGTTTAATCGAGCTGAAATCTTTGTTGTTGCATTTACATGCAAAAATTTTTATCTGGGTTAGGATCACCGTATGTGAAACACGGCTTATATAATCGTATTAAGCATATGTATGTACGCCATTGGGGTCACTACCACCCAGTACTTAGTTTATGCCAATCAAATGTGCCTTTTTTATGTATGCCTGCATGGAACCTAGAGATACTACGACGAACCAGCGGAGACTAAGTATACCAGCGGTGTGTCAGATTATTCTAGTAATCATAGATACCTTGTGTGGAACGGATACGTACAGGAGTTTAGCCTCCTACATGCGTCATATCTTGTGGTGCAGAGCTTTGGCCTCCGCAGATCACCTAACATTGACCACTTCGAGTGGAACGTATATGACAGGAGCTCGGCGTCCTGCAGCCGTTAAGGTCCTTGACGGCCCGACGGTAGCTTGGCGGTAGTACCGAAGGATCGCTACGATGAAAATAGGAGGTTTAGTTCGGGTTAAAGTTCCACACTGACGGGGTAAAGGCTTTCGATGCTGCCTCCGCGTAAAAAAAACGCCCTTGCCCTTGTCCTTGAAAATAAAATAAACATTTCATTCGAGGCAGAAAATATCTATTGCTAAATGTACTTAAGAACAAAATTATAGTCGTTGTTTAGTTTCAAGAAAAACCATAAGGTGGCACTCTACATACTAGTATAGCTTAATGCTATTGAAACAGTGAAACATGCATTTGAGAACTAACCATATTAAAAGGTTAGTTCTTAAATGCACCTCAAATAAGCGTTCTTAGCATTCTCAAAGAAAAAAGGCACCTTTTTCTCAAATGTTTGAGATTTTTTGGCCTAATGTTTATTGGGTTGCAGTTCCATTGCATATATGTGTCTATGTGTGTGCTGACGATGCGCCAAGACTAAATTGATTGCTGTTGAATGCAACAAAATGCTTAATAGCCAATTTCTGCGAGTTTATTAATGCGATTGCCTGACTGCCTGCCTGCTGGATCGTCATCCTTCATCTCTTTATCTACACACTTTCCTTTTGCGAACATATTGCCAGCGTGAAGAAGCGCAATCAATTGCCTTCGCATCGGCATCAGCATCTGCGTATCTTTGCCTCCGTTTGTGATTGGCAAAAATTTCGTTGAACAATAAAATGCTTTCTGTGCATCCCAATCGCCACCACCACAATCATCACCATTGCAACCATTGCACCATTGCGGTAGCGTGGCAACCAAAGTTACAAAAGAAAAAAAAAGCGAAAAAAACAATAATAACAGCAACAACAACAATCATGTTAATTGTCATTAATGCATTTTGCCGCTTAAAAGGCATTTCAATGCAGAAACAGTGCGAACGCTTACGGCCAGACGACGCCAGCAGCAATTTTATAGGTTAAGTTACTTATACATATATGTGGTTGTTGTTGTTGTTGAATGAAAAAAAAAAAACGTAGAAACCCTTCCAACATCCATGCATCCATACATATTTGTGGCGTATCTTTAATGAGTCTTGCATTACGCATTTAATTCCATTTTAAGTCTAGCTTTTGATGGGGGCAGTTGTCCATTCCCCTTTCCATAATCCCACTCTTAGCTCTCCGTCAGACACTTATTTCGATTGTCACATTCGGTACACTTGGGTCTGGCTGGACCCACATACAAACTGTATGAAAATGAAAGTGTGTGTGCGCGTGATGTTGAAGAACTTCCAAAGTATCCAATCGATTTTTATGAAATTTTCACAGTGGGTTCATGTGGTCACTCCGCATAAGATGTGGTTTGAAAAAGTTGTCGGTTCCCGGAATTTTGGCTCAAATGTAGACCCGAATGGCCCCGGAATGTACTTGGGCAATATTGGTATCAAATGAAAGGTGCTAATCAGGGCTTGAATATAGAGTTATTTTTAATGAGATATCTAAGCTGGGTCAAATCGTGACCTCGGAATGTTTGTAAGCGATAGTAACAGAGATAGGAATAGTCACATAGATAGAGGGAGGCATGTTTGTCGCAGCGAAATGACCTCGGAATGTTGTGTGAATTTACGCGTAAATATAGGAATTTTGTACAGAATTTCTGAATGTTAGCTTATTTATATTATTATATTCAAATGTTTATTAAGTTTTTTCAACTTCCTCAGCAGCCCCCTCACGTCACAAATCATTAGCTAATGCAGCTGCTAGCCGTTCATAAAATTCACTATCAAAGTTCCTTCTATGTGGTCTAAAATTGCAAATCAAATCAATTCCATCACTCAACATTTTCTTGGTAAAAATAGTAAAAATAAAAAAATAACGCGTACATTATGAATTATATTTGCACTTAAATTTATCAAATAACCACAAAATAAGAACTGAAAAATATAAACTAAAAGGCAAATATCTATTGCCCCGATAATTCATAAATTTAAAAGAAAAATATGCAAACGATTCCCTCTCCTTTATATTAGGTAAAAAATATAGGAATACTAGGATATACCCGTCCCGCTTCGCTGCGCTAAACCTGCCTCCCTCTGTCTACATATAGGTACATATGATTAGTATCTCTACCTCTAAAAAAAACATTTGGGGCCCTCGGATCCACGTTTTCATCTATATCTTGTGAACCATGTTAGAAAACCCAATAAAAATAACTCTATTTTCAAGCCCAGATTAGTACCTTTCATTTGACACCAATATTGCCCAAGTACATTCCGGGGCCATTCGGGTCCACATTTGGGCCGAAATTCCGGGAAGTGTTCACTTTTAAAAAATTATCTATTACTCTATATTCAAGCCCTGATTAGTACCTTTTATTTGACACCAATATTGCCCAAGTCCATTCCGGGGCCATTCGGTCCACATTTGGGCCGAAATTCCGGGAAGTGTCCAATTTTTCAAACCATATCTTATGCGAAGAGACCACATGAACCCACTGGGAAAATTTCATAAAAATCTATTGGATACTTTGGAAGTTCTTAAGCAAAACACGTACACACACTTTCATTTTCATACAATTTGTATGTGGGTCCAGCCAGACCCAAGTGTACCGAATGTGATGTGTTAGTCGGTATAACTAGCTTAGTATATGAGATATCAACGTACTTTTTTTACAGGTCTGTAGAAAATTAAATTTTAGTATGCTGCCCGAAATTTCAAGCATCTAGCTCAATTTATAGTACTCTTTTTCGTAGTTTGAAAATGAAAAAGGTCTGGCTGGAACCAAGTGCCAGACGGAGGGTTAAAGCGCGCCTGTGCATTTGATTGCAGCGAACAAAAAAAGGAAGCAAAGAAACACAAGACGTAAAATCGCAGAAATGCTTAAGAATAACATTAAAGGAAAACAAAATTAACAAAAATACAAAAAGTTTTGGCAGCGCGAGGCGGCAGCCAAACGAACTATGCACATTCCCTGGCGAATCATTGGCGTTGCTTTTTTGAAAATCTTCAGCAAAAGTCTACGAATGCTCCATAAAGCATATTGTTGTTTCCTTTTTTGTCTTAAATGCCCATAACTGATAAATAAACATATACACATACATATGTACATTAGGGTGGTCATTAAAAATCCAAATAGCGATTTTCTTCGTCCTCACCCCCTACATCGGTATAAGCAGAGTCAAAAGTATCACATATAAATATTGGTCCCGACTGGAGTGTCGCCCTTAACCGTCTGTAGGTACGTACCCCTAAACCGTCACCGATCGGAACAAAAATTTATATGTGGTATCTTCGACTATATTAGCATCGATTTAGGGGGTTAGGTTACAAAAATATGATATAAAATTTGTCTCCATACGTTTGGCGACAACCTAATGTACATTTCCGGAACCATTTTTTTCGACGTCGCCAGATGTCGCCCAAATACACTTTTCTTCAAACATATTTTGGTAATTTATAGACGAATCATAAAGTTTAATACACCAATGTCTTTGCCCTGAGAGGACCGTATTTACTATATAACCATGTTAACCGTATGTGCGCAATTGTGGTGCATACGACCTTAATGTACCTTTTTTATGGCCGCATGCTAAACTTCATCAAAAACCATTAATCTTTTGCGAAAGAAGTATTTCGATGGCTTGAGTACAACGCAAAATAAAACACATACATATGTATAACATTTTAGGTTCTTTTTATTAAGTTTTTTCTGGGCAGACTCCTAGTGCAATTATATTGCGAATAATTTTCTAGAATATTTTAATCTCTATCGATCTTAAAAGTACTTGTTTTTTGCGATACGGTCTAATGTACATACATGCATATGCACGCAAGTAGCACCCAGTCAAGGAACGATTTCAGCAGACTGCAATCCATGGGACTTGGTGTATTTGATAGCAGCAAATATGTTTGTATGTTTATATGTTGTATGTCCGGCGTGTGCAGATCGAATTAAATGCGAAATGCCATGCCGGCAGCAATAATAACAACAACTACAACAACCGAAATTGCGCCATTACCTGCTATAGCCGTCAAACTGTGCCCCCATACACCTTACACCGTTCCACTGCCCCCGGCCCCGGCCCACAGCGCATTTCATTTCTTCGGTTCTTTTTATGCGCCAATTTGCCCGGACGCTTTAGTTTAGCCTAATAACATGGTGCCAGAGCAAAACCTCAAGCGAAATGACCGCAAGCATCCATTAGCGTCTGAAGTGTTGGTTGCTCCTCACTTTACTAAGGTTGCAATATTTTTTCTTGGTTGTTTCTTTCCTTTTTTTTGTGTTTGTTTGTTTTTTTTTTTTTTTTTTGCTTTTCTTGTCTTCTTTCTTATTGCGATCGCACTTTAAGCAATTTGCCTTCCAAGTTAATGCACTGCATTTATGCATTTGCGACGAGCAATTTTAACTTGTCACGCCCATTTGTAACTCCCACGAGGAGGAGAGCATTCCTTTTTTGTTTCGTGGTGCTTGGCGAAGGTTCAAGCTGCAATATTTAATTTTTCACGGTTCTTATTTTCTTCACGTTGTTCTTTGTTCTGTTTTAAGATGTTTTGCCTTCCTTCCCACCTTGCACATCTGCCACTGATGGTACATTGCAGATTTTTATCGGTCGCATCACCGCCAGCTGGCGCATCATCAAACACTTTCAAGTTCCTCCTCAGCTAGTGACCGTCCGTCCTACGATTCATTTGGCCCTTTTTGCTCTAATCGGTAATCCATTTATGTAGGTAATGTTGCTAAGTTTTCCATAGAAATGTTTTCAGCTTTAAAGCGTCATACATATGTATGTACGTATGTACATGTTTGAATGGCGTTGGAAGATTTGTGCCGTTGAAGAAGGATTTGGTCGCCTGAATTAAAGCATGACATCGATTATTCGTTATGCACAACTCATGTTCTAGCAAGCATGGCATTTAAAGCCGATGATGTATATACTATGTAGTTAGATTTTTATTTATAAATTAGTCACAGCGATCCTCGAATATTTTCCTCCTAGGGAAATTTTCTAAAAATGGAAATCTCAACGAAAAGAACATCACTGTGGATAATTTTTTGTTAATCTAAGCTAAAATATAAATTTCCCAAAAAAAAACCCTAAAGGGAAATTTGGTAAAAAAAAATTGTTTAAGATAAAAGGCATTTTGAGGTATTTTATGTAATATCAAGTTTAATCAAAAATTTCCCCCAAGAGATGTCAGATCAAATTTAAGTCAACCAAGATACATTTTTTCCAATAATTCGCGCTTTCGATTCGCCATCGAACAAGCGAGGTCGGATCGAATAAAAATGTTCGAACCCATTTTGAGTAGTAGCCATACTCGCCAACTGGCCGATAAAAATTTCCCTCTGCTCGCTACCATTCTCATATAAATTTGGCAAAGAGGAATTTATAGCGAGCAGAGAAATTGTGAATCGAAAGCGGCGAAATTTTAGCAAAAAGTATCACTATGGTCCCCTTTCTGTCAATCTAAACCAAACAACAGAATCTCTAAAAAAATTCCCTTAGAAAATTCGTGGTAGAAATTTGGCTTAGAGAAATTTGTGGTAAAAATTTATTTTTAAGTAAAAATGAGTCACTTGAGATATTTTCTGTCAAACCAAGTGTAATTCAAAATTTCCCCCAAAAAGAAGTTTTCAAAAAATTACCTTTTTTGTCAAGCCAAAATATGAATTTCCCAACAAAATCTCCTTAAGGGAAATTTGGCAAAAATGTGCATTTAACAAAAAATCCTGCTTTAATCGGTTTGAGCAATGACAAAGAAAAATCAACAACAATAACAAATTCAAAAAAAAAAAAAAATAAGAAACAATAAAAATAGTGCTTTAAGTGCGACAACAATAACAATAAATGTTAACTGGAAAGCTATTTGTTGCATTGACATCAATGTGAGACTTTCATATGCATTTGATTGCTTACATAATCAAGTACATATCCATGTATACATATGTACATACATTGTACATAAATGCATACATATAGATGCATACATACATAGGTATATTTACATATGTATTTATATAAAAATACTTTGTGTATCATTTAATGTGCGCAGACAATCGGCAAAAACAATGATGTCTCAGTTGTCATTGAAAAGTTGAAATGGTTCAACTGCTGCTGTGCTGTTGTTATCGTTGTTACTGCTGTTGCTGTTGTCTTTATGGCTTCATGACACAAAATGCGAAGGATCAAGAGTGGAAAAAAGCATCGCGAATAAAGTCCATACAAAAATAAAGGTGGAACAATCGCAGATACATACATACATACATATGTTATTGTATGCAGTTGAAGAAGTCACACACGACCAACAACAATGCACATGTGCAGGTCTACATCTGTGTCTGTGCGTGTGTATGCATGTTAGCCATTACCGCCGCCTGCAAAGTTTTTCCAGCCATTAATGGATGACGACGGCGACGACCGCCACATCAAATGTCTTCTGCACAAATGCACATACTCATCCATGCAGAGTGTCGGCATACCCAGCAAAGTTTTTTGCTTACCTAGGTATAATCTAATGTGTAATGCAATAGGTTGCTGGACGCATTACAAAGCTCATGAAACAGTTGATGATTTTAACCCAGGCGAAAGCGCTTACCTTGTGTAATACTAAGAATGCATTCTACGGATTTTCATTATTAGCCTAAAAATATATAGAGCAACCCTCGTATAATAGGTTATCTGTAACCCAAGGCTGTAGTCTTTGTGCTTTACTTTTGTAATGCATGACTTTTCTGACAAGCTCATCGGATTGCATTGGCATTGGTTATGTAACCGATAAAAGGAGAAGCGATTGCCAAAAATTTTGCTGGGTATGTATGTACGTATGTATGCGGGCAAATGCCTTTATTAGGGCGTTTCCTCTTTTTATTATAAGCTTTTAAGTAATTAAAAATAATAAAAAAAATTAACTAAAATCAATATGATCAATGCAAATTGCAATGAAGACGTTTTGTTCTTCGCAATAATGTTTTGTGTTTTTTTTTTTCGACAAAATTATAAAAAGTGCATGTTAAATTGACTTGAATAAACTTGTTCATCAACGGATTAATAAATTTTATGTGGTGTATGCTCAGCTTTATGTACTTACATATGTACATACATATGTACATATTTTTTATAAATGCATACATAAATGCATACAAATGCATGCAATTAGTAGAAAAAACAAAAAAAAAAAAAAGGAGCACACCTCGAATTGGGAGAGAAGCTCGGCCATAAAACTCGTCAGAGTTATAATAGCGCCATTGTATTATATATATTATATCGTCGTTTAAACTTCATAACCTCCTAAGAGAAACTTTCAAAACCACCTTTGCGAAAATTGAGATTTGCCAAACTTTAACTTATGGTGATCAGCTCCATAGATACATACAATTAATTTGGTATTTCGGAAGCTTTATATTTCCTTCTGTCTCTTTCAGTTCTGAAGTCGTAGAGTTGGGCGTCAGGAATTCACAATAGTCGGTTAGGTGGTTATGAAAGTTTCACTTAGGCGGTTATGAAGAGTAGACGGCGGTATGTATGTATTATACGTAGGTAAATATGTAAGCTGAACCATCTACCGGCAGTGTAGGTGCTTTCCGACTCTCTCCAGCTTTCATATCACATGCATCTGAATGTCTGTCTATCTGTCTTGTCTGCCATTGCTTTAGCTGTCTGAATGTGTCTGGCGTTATCCTACTTGGTGTTTTTGTTGTTGTTTGCTTTTATTGCTGTTGGCGTTGTTGTTGTTTCTGTTATGTTTGCCGTCGTTTTTGTTGTTGTTCAGCAATTTGGCCACAACCAGAGTATGGTTTATATCTACTCTCGTGTCTTGTTGGCTGACTTGTTGTTGTTGTTTCTCAACTTTATTTTACGTTCTTTTTTTCTTTTTACCTTCTTTTTTTGCATTTTTTTGCTTGGTCTGCCATTACGGTTTCTTTTGTTGCAAAAAAAAATCTTCCTACCCTCCTTTGCCAAGCCACCTCCTCAACAGCAAGCAAGGTTGATGATTATTTGTTCCAAATTGTTGACTGCTTGGAATGAAACCAAGTGCTTGCGCATTGTTGAGCTTTAAATGAGTTTTGCAACTTCCATGTTGCCAGCAGCAGCCATCATTAAGGAATATGAAATTGTTATTCCGTTTTGTTTTGTTCTTTGTTTTTTGGCGAATTCAATTGCGTTTTTTGCTCGAACTGCCATGGATTAGATTGATGGCTTGACGGTAACTTAAGTTGGTATTCATTTTTTGCCTTGAAAAAGTGGAGTATGTACACTGTTATAAATATTGGAATATTTTTTAAACTTTGATTCAGTTTGAAAGAAATTTAAAACTTTTTTTGGGTTAAATTTTGAACTTTCGAAAGTTTAAAAGTTTCCTATTCTTTTTGGTTTAAAATTCAAACTTACAAAAGTTCAAATATTTCAGAGTATTTTTTAGAATAAATTTCATACTTTTTTGGTTTAAATCTTACACTTTTTCTCATTTAAACTTTTAAGGTTTGAAAGAGTTTTTAGTGCTTAGCACGAAATTTTTATTTTAATTCAATTTTTAATTGTTGGGGTAAGTGGAAAAAAATTCAACATTCGCTGTAAATAGTTGTTGAATTTTTTTCCACTTACCCCAACTTTTAAGGTTTAAATTTTAAACTTTCATTGGTCGTAAAATTTGGTTTCAACAAAAAAATTTTAATTTTTGATTTGAAATTCCAACTTGCCTTTTCGAGAAATGAACAATATAAAAAGCTCATTTATAGTTATTAAACAATTTGAATGAATGACTGTGTGGCGTTGTTTGAATGGAGAAACAAACAAACACAAAATAATTATGGAAACAGATAAAATGAAGTAGGAAGAAAAGGAGAAAAAGAGGATAGGAAAAAAACAAAATATGGAAAAGGAGTAAGGGGATTTTCGGGGGAGAACAATATGGAAGAACAGGAGAAAAAGGGGATAGGAAAGAAGATACAATAGGGAAAAGCATGAAGAGGATTCGGGAGAAGACATTTTTTTTTTAAATTTAAACCAAAAAAGGTTAAAAATTTAAACTTTTGAAAGTCTTAAAATAAATTTTAATTTGGAATAAAATCTAAACTTTAAAAGCTTAAAAATCTTTTAAACTTTTCAAAGTTTAAATTTTAATAATTTTTCGGTCGTGTCCTATATATCGACCAAAAAAGTTTAAAATTGATACCAAAATTTATTTGAGTGTATATATAGTATGTATATATATATGTTGTATTAATAAATCAATATATATCTAACAAATTTTGTTAAACAAGTTTTAAAAATCTTTGTTTTCATTCTCCTTTTCTTTCTCCACTTTTAGCCTCGGCTAACGCTGCATCTTCGCGTTTCATTACAACACCACAAAGTCAAACGATCGTCGAAGGCGATTCTGTCACATTTGGCTGTCGCGCGACCGCTCTCGATGACGGCCTCTACTACACTTGGCTGCACAATAGTAAGTTTCAAATGCATACCTGTGTATGTATATTATATGCATATTATTTATATACATATGTACATATACATACATATATTTTATGTGTGTCTTATTACTAACACTTTTTTGTTTTTTTTTTTTAGACATGCCCATAAAAAATTCAACACGCATTCGCCAATCCGGCTCGAATCTGCATATCGAGCCGGTGCAACATGATACCGATATCGGCGATTACGTTTGCATAGCGACGAGTGCGACCAGCGGCGCACGACAAGCATCACCGCCGGCACGACTCAACGTCATTTGTAAGTAGAAATGCAATAATCAGTCATTTATGTAATTACATATCGTACATAACCTGTACTATTTCTTTAATCTACATACCTACAACTGCATAGTATTGATTCGCTAACATAAATTTTGTTCAAATTTGTCGATTCCTCTAATAAAGCCATGTGTAAATTTTCATAAAAAATTTGTTGGGAAATTGTCGTATAGTTGTTGTTGTATGCTGTTCAACACAAAAACAACATAATAGTTCTGTGCGAAATGCATGCACGTGCGTGTTAGTGAGTTGGCAATGTAGTATGGTGTACTTCAGCGAATGTTTTTCCAAACTTACCATGCAATCGTGAAATTTTTTGACTTGAAGTGCAGCTTAGATGTCAAAGAAGTAGAAAAATAATAAGATACAAGTTAAAAGAAAAACTAAAAATAAATGACAACAAACATTGAAACGCGTCCACATTGCGTATACGTAATTTTTTACATACAAAAAAAGGGTTAAAAGAGGCGGAGGAAAAAATAAAGAGCAGGGCAACAACAATAATAGTTGTAGCAACATGAACAATAGAAGTTATAGGTACTGTAACATAAATGAATTGTTGTTTATTGTTGCCTCAGTGGTCTCTTAGGTTCTTTGAACAGAACACCTAGTAAAATTTTATGGCGAATAATTTTCTAGAACAGCTCAAGCCTCTTCGAGCGACCTTCAAACTACTAGTTTTTTTCGGACTTTGTTGTAAAAAAAGGTTTCAAAATTAGCTCTTTGTGAGGATTTTAGAGGGTTAAAGTATCATTCTGTGTGGGAATTATCGGGTCTCCATATGTTATTAAAAAAATATTTTCGCTGCTTAGTCCCAAGGAAAAGCCTAGAAATACCGACGAGTTTCGACAGTAGATGGCATTGTAGTTACTAGAATCTAGTACATATATAAATATGTACTTATGTATTAATTTTAAGTGTGACTTTATTGGTTAGTATAACTGAATATTTATATGTACAGTGTACACATAGTACATACATACATACATATATGAAGTGCTGAAAAATGAAAGAAAGCCTCAATCCCTCTGAAACAAAATAAACCATGCGTAAACACACACAAAAAAGGAGCAGATCGACTAAATAAAAGAGTCGTCTGCTGGCAAATGGGCCGAAAAAAGAAACCAGCTGAAATGTTGTCAATGTGGCAAGCGCAATACATATTTTTTGTGATGTGTGAAGACCATATATTTATGTAGTATGTATGTATGTACGTATGTATGTATGTAGATAAACTAACATGCATAGGTATATAGCACATATGGGAGCGATTTCTTTAACTCGCAACGGCCCAAGAGAAAATTTAGTGTAGCGAGTCAACAGTCAATTTACTAGTTAGCTGCGCCTTGACACTGAACAGCAAAATGTAAACCGCTAATAAAACGAGAAAACAGAGAAGAAAAAAAAATAAGAGGAAAAGAGATGTATTGGTGCCGATGCGCCTACCAGTAATCCATAAAAACAACATAAAACGGATATCGAACACGCATTGTACATACAAATGTATGTGCATAACCAAGCAAGCACACCCATAAACCCAATAAATATCAAACGAAAAAATCGCAAACTTTGAAAAAACCTTAATTCTCAAATTGAGTTTCAGCGTATTTCTGAAGTGTTTTTCAAACGTTGGTTATCAACTCAATTATATAGGCTTGAAATTTCTATTCCATTCGTTCCACCTTTGGGATGGTTTTGAGAAAATGAAATTCTCAAATTTGAGAATCAGACTAAAATCTCATACTAAAAATGAGAATTTTAATTTGAAAACGCTTTCAACGGTTATTTGCGATGCATTCAAGAACTAACGCTTAAGATTTGAGCACAGGAAAAAAATGTTTATTGGGACATGGAAGAAATCTGTGCAACACATTTATGCCGCTTCGTTTCGCTTGGTTGGTTGACTCTTCGTTGCTTTTTTTCTTTTATTTGTGATTTCGCTTGAAGTTGTTCTTTTGTTGTTGTTGCAACTCCTTTTTTCTTAATGCTATTCAATTGTTGTTGACAGCTGTGTGGTAGCATCGTCAGCGCGATATGGAGCGTTTTTTTTTTGGTGCTGGCGCGCGGTCTTAGATCAAAGCGATCTGAAGATATTTTAACGATCAAAAGATCAGCGCTAAAGATAATAATAACAAATTATATAATTATGAAACCATAATCGAAATCGAAACTCTTTGAACTTTTTAATGTAAGCATTTTTTGTGTGTGTCGAAATCAAAGAACTTCACTGAGAATGCTCGCTCGCTCGCGAAGTCTGCCAACGCTTCGTTATTTTGGTAAATTCAAAAGGATGTAGGCATTTTTTGTTTGGCATGGATTATGCTGAGGGACACAAGAGTTATTCTTACTTAGTGAATAGAGAATTGCTAAGTCGTTTAAATTGAAGTAAGTTTATTAGATTTAGAAGCAAACGAGTTACATAAATTTAACGAGTACTCGCTATACTGGCTCGTGGTTATTAGCCGACTCGTTGGCATTGCACATTTCCAAATTAGCGAACAATAATAACGAATTAAAGTGTACGGCTAAAAAGTGTGTTGAGAATGCTTCTTCGAGGAGTTGGAACTTTATAGCTCTAAAATTCGGCTACTCGACTCGAAGGAAGAAAATTTCACTTGCTTTAATTTAATTAATTTTAGATTTTGCTTGCTTTAGTACAAGTATCTAACGTTCCTTACGAACGGTCAGACGTTTATACATACAAAATTCCTATAATTTTTTTTATAAAACTTATTTGGATCACGTACCCATAAGTCCTTGAAATGTGCGCTCGTTTTGTCTGGTACGAAAGCACATTTGTATGTACATATGAACATATCGCACCCTAAATCAAAAAGTGGCACAACTCAAAATTTTTCGAAATCGATTTTTTTTCATAAACGGGTATACAGAACATATCTCTAGCGATTGCCAAAAAAAAACTTTTGAATAACTGTCTCTTTCGACCGAAAAATAACGATTATACCTGGCCCTTTGCCATACGATTGCTTGTAATGAAAAAAAGTTTTTTGGCTCTCCTGAAAATTTTTGAATTTTGAGTTGTGCCACTTTTTGATTTAGGGTGCGATATTATCTAAGTTTGTATGTAGGATGTATGCAATTCATTAAACATGAAAAATGCTAAGAATAAGCAAAAATAAATTCTGTGTACGTTTCGGTCGTGTTACGACGAATATTGAGTGCTAAGTATGAATGAGTTTAACACCACCGTTTTGCTGACTTTTTTCTCCTTATCCTGTACGTGCAAATGCACAAATAAACCTAAGGGAATACATACATACATATGTATATAGATGATTATGTACATAATATATTATATATATTATATATTATGTTAATATGTATGTTTGTACATATATTATGCTAGTATGTACATAGGTACTTGTATGCCCACAAAATGTTTAACCAACCCAAGTCAAATTGTGTTTCGTGATTTGCTGTGGGCAACTTTGCCGCGTGCTGCTGTCCATTATTGCTGCTGCTGCTCCTTTTGCTTCTCTGCTTCTGCTTCTTCTTCTGCTGCTGTTTTCTAACTCAACACTGTTACTCGTTATGCCATTATTCGTCTGTAGTCTAAAGTCTCTTTAGCTGCTGCTCATAAAATTTTATGTGTTTTTTCCGGCGTTAAAAATGAAATGGAAATGCTTGGCGCACAATTTTGTAAAATTTTCTAGCTTCTCGCACATTTTCTAAATTACCCAAGCACAGCCAAGCCAGGCAAAGTAGGTACCTACATACTTCTGGCAAGTTGAGGGATGTGCTAATGTTATGGCTACACCGTTATGTATGTAGTTGCTACAATATGGTGGAATGCTTGTGTGCAGTACATACTCGTCACCCACCGACCCAGTGTATTTCTGCAAGGAAAAACCTGCTCACAAAAAATCCATCTGCCGTTTGGTGTCTACAAAAAATTGCCAGTCAATCCACTCGCTTCTAGGCGCATTCTACTAAAATTTCCGAAAATTTATGCCATCAGTTGCTGGGGTATGTTCCTGTATGTACGTATGTATGAATTTGCCTTTTTATTTAGATTTTATAATCTCAACAAGCTCTGATCCGCCGTATTTAATGACTTTTGCTGCGTCTGTTCGTGCTACGTACATACATATGTACATATTTACACTTTTCAATTTTTTTCCTTTTTTTCTATCCTCTAACTAAACTATCTTCTCTAACTAAACTTTTGCATTCAAATGCCACAGAAATTTAATAAAAAGACCAACATCAGCAAGCGCCAACATGCTGAATTCGCAAACATTTGTTTTTCGCATTCGTATCGGTTTTGAAACAGTCCAACACACCGCAATCTTGCGTCGCCAGACAAATTGTCTATTTTTTACCCTTTCTTCGCTTACAGTGGGGGGGGGGGAGAGAAGGGGGCATTGTGGGGCAATGCCCTACCTTAAAAAGGCTAGGAAGTGAGATGAATTATTATAATTAAATTTTTTGTCATAGTTTGAGATAAAAAAATATTGCGGTTGCAATGTATAATATGGAGAATCCACCCTGCATCACATATATAATTAAATAAGACGATCGAATTTTTGTAGTTTGGTTAAAGGAATAATTCATTCCGGATAATCTCACTAATCTCACTGTGAGCGAACAACACCACAAGCGCGGAATTGATTTCTAAGGCTGTGTGCTAATCTAAAACATTTTGCTCGATGGAAAAATGAGGTGTCTAAATTTTCTATGGTTATCGTTTAATCATTTTCGAGAGTTTTTTTCTCACCTTGACTTGCGTGCATACCTACAGGCGAGCCACATACCAAATTTAAAGATCATAGCTCTCTTAGGTATGGAATAATCGAAGGAAATTGAATTAAAATTTAAAAAATTAAATTTTCTGTTGCATTTAATTTTTTAATAATATTTTCGGCTTCAATTTTGGCTCCCGCTTATTTGCTATGGCGGTTGGTTGCTAACTTCCATTAATTATATTTCTATTCACATGCATGACAATTTCCAAATCTGACCTAGCGTTCGTATTCACCACTAGTGCCAAGACTGAGTTCCGCCCTACCTTAAATCAACGCTGCCCTACCTTAAATTTAAGTCTAGCTATGGCCCTGATGGGTTAACTCGCGATATACATATGTAAATATGTATATATACTAGACCTCTGCACAATACCATTTGCCTCTTCTATATTTGCGAATACTCTATGCATTGTACAATTAGTCACAGCACAATTTCAATGCAGATACGAATATAACCCATACTTTTCATTTGGAATACAAATACTATTTCTATTTGCTCTGTTGGAGCGATTAGTGTACACTATTCGCCACGATAGAATAGACCATAATAATAACCATGTTATGAAGTATTCGCAAAACCTTATTATTTCTTTGGTTTGTTTGTTTATTTAATGTGCATATGGCATTAAGGTGGACCAAAAACTAAAAGCCCAACAAACATATGTTCCATTTTTTAATGATAAGAAATGTTTTTCTTGTTCATTAAGGACTTTGAAAAAAATTATGTATCATCACTGATATAAAAGGAGAAAGAAATTTGGAGGCATTTGCACGACCTCTAAATTTTAATATACATATTAAGGCAAAATTTTAGGTATAGATTTCCGTATTATATTCGCATGAAAATCGGGTTGTTCCGCGAATTTCGGGAGAACTTTATTTCCTTCATAAAACCACCTTAATATGCCAAATAAGTTTCCTAACGCCGAAAAAATCAAAAGAATCGAAGTATTGGTTACCGAGTTATTTTAAAATATATAGAACAGTTGGAAATATATAGATCGTAAAAAGCTCTAGTTCGAAATTTATTTTAGACATATGGTTTCTTGGGCAAAAAAGCTTGAAATTACCCAAATTTTTATAATTGCGTTGTGTCCATTAATTTGTTTTTGGGCCCTACCAATCGACCCGCCCTAGTGTGTATGCATATGCACATACACACACTCACACTAGCAGCGTAATTTTGCTGAACACAACGTCTGGATGTGTGTTTATGGAAATATGTATGTACATACATATATTTCGATTATATTCGAAGTATTCGCAAGTAGTGTACACTATTTGCAGAACCTTTTTAAGGTCATGTAATTGTCGCTACGAATAAGTAATTGTATTGGTTCTGTTTATGGTTGTGCTCTACTTGCGTTTATTCTAAAACGACAGAAACAAGTAGGTACTGTAATTGGACGGCCGCGAATATTTTGTTGGCCGTTTCGAATCCATTCGTGCAGCCTTCTAATATATACATACATACGACAGTTTTCCAGATGTTTGCTTAAGATTAAAATCAGACCATATCATCTTCAAGTCAAATGAAACGTTTTTCAATTGAAATTAAACTTTTTAAAAGAAGAAAAAAATATTGGTCATGAGAGCTCAAAAATGTAGTAATTACACTACTCGACAAATTTTGATAAACTTTAACCACCAAAAATGAAATAATACTTTTCTAAAGGGAAATTTTACGCTGATTCCGAATATCAGACCCAGTTTTTGAGATATTGGTAAAAATGTGGAAAAAGCCATATATGTATGCAAGACATTGCATCATATAAGTGCATCAAAAAGTTTTATTAGACATTGTAGCGATTTCACATCTAGGAAGTGCTGGTAGAGGGAGCTCCAACGAACATTTTTTGCTTTCACACTCCAAAATTGGTCAAGTAGTTTGGTTACAATGGCAAACAGAATGAAAAAAATTTGAAAAAAATCGAACTTTTTTAAAGAAATTTCAGATTCCACTGTGCTAAAATCAGAAAAATCGTATGTGGGACAAAAAGTTAGCCCTATACTATAGTGAATTTAATTGTGAACATTTTAAGACTAATTTTGCAATAATCGGATGTACCATTTTTTATATTTACCTATTTTTATTGAAAGACCTTAACCAAACACTTTTCGGAAGAGTA
Organism: Urophora cardui; assembly: GCA_960531455.1. Classification (NCBI taxonomy): domain Eukaryota; kingdom Metazoa; phylum Arthropoda; class Insecta; order Diptera; family Tephritidae; genus Urophora; species Urophora cardui. Next base: position 3,340,858 of record OY482670.1, read on the forward strand.
AAATTTCAACAACAAAATTGGGTTTATTCATAAAACTTTATTAAGGGGTAATACTCAACATTATTTTATTCTATTTATTACGTGTTTTGAAGTGCACAATGTCTCTCAGAACAGCGATTAATAGGAAAAAAATTACCTAATTGAATAAAAAAATATGTGCATTTCACGATTTTAAAGAGGATAAATAATGAGCGATGTGAGTAAGTACTTTTGAGTCAAGTCAAAAGTTTTGACTACTCTTTTGTGATTTTCTTCATTTGTTACATGTATGATTGTCCAAAAAATAGTCTCCCATCATATTCTCGTACCAAGACCCTTGATATCGCCATTCAAAAACTATTAAGTCCTGATGAAATCTCTCACTGTGTTCATCACTTTCAGCACCTAAGCTTGTAGGGAAATTATCAATACTAGTATCGCCGGTGGTCGAAATTCGACCATGCAATTTATTTTTTCAACTTTGTATTGGTATAAAAATTATTCCTTTTCGCGGAGATAAGCAAGACTTTCCAAATTCCAGTTGTACCGCAACACTGATTTGCCCTTTTGATCACGGTCCGACGCGAAATCATGGTCAAAATCAAGGCAGATCTAGGAAGGTAGGCCCGGTGGTGAGCGCTTTTAAATTAACGACTCTTCAACTGTGTTTACGATATTTGTAAACACGTTTACGATATCTATTTATCTTAACTAAAAATTTTATTTATTAATTATAAAGAAATTAAATAATTTATAGAAAAAATTATATGCCTATGCACTGCTCCTGACTCATACGAACACATCCATATCAATTTTATGTGGATATGAGTATGCTAAATGTGCAAAACAGCCTGGCAATTGTTTGTATGGGAAAAATGTTAGCCTATTAATATATAGACTAGAGTGCTGCCTACTGTCGAAATTCGACAGTTTTCTAGATATTTTCTTATGACTAAGGTGCAACTATAGTTTTTGTATAATTGTTTGTTGTTAGTGTCACTGTTACTATTTTATTATTGTTCCTGTTGATGCTGCTCCTTTTGTTGCTAATGTCACCGCTACTATTTTGTTGTTGTTGTTGGTGTTGTTGTCGTTACTCGTCTTCACAATTCTCCTACATATAAACTTCTATCTATTTCTGCTCTTTTCTTTCCTCAATTTCTTTCCTACTTATTCTTTCTTATCCTTCTTATTACTTGACTTTGTGTTGTGCTCAAAAGGATGCAACAACAACCACACGGCAATTTTCCAACGACGAATGTGGAAGTATTTTCCAACCAATTTTCATGAAAATTGGCGCAGTTCTATTTGAGAGCAATACCTTTCAAATGGTGTGCTTAGTTTTAAAATCGGTTCAGTAGTTTCGACAGAGAAGATGGAACAAAATTTATGTTAGCGTATTAATAATATAGATACCTCAATGAACTTTCTTAAAATAACTGTAAAAACCCGTATTGTTGTTGTTGTCGTTGCTACTTTTCTTCTTAATTCCTCTACGTAAATGAATTTTCTTAAAATAACGGTAAAAAACCTTACTGTTGCCGTTATCGTCGTTTCTAGTCTTCATAATTGCTTCTTTCTATTTCTCGACGTTCCTTTTCCCCCTTTCTTTCCTACTTTATCCTTTTTATTCTACTTATTCCGTCTATTTATTTTTGTTATAGTGCTTCTTCTCATTGTCACTGCTAATATGTTGTTGTTGTTGTTGTTTGTAGATATTGTTTTTGTTTGTTGTTGTTGCTGTTATATTTGGTGTGGTGTTGTTGTTGTTACTCGTCCTACTAATTCTTCTAACTACATACATGCATAGATACATATGTTCAATATATGTACATAATTGTCTCATTTTATTTCTACTTTCTTTATTTATTATTTCTTATCCTACTTATTCCTTGCCATTATGTTTTTGTTGTAGTAATTTTGCTACCTTTTTACGTTTCTACTTCTTTGAAACTACACACCACAACCAGCCAAACATGTTCAGAATTGCATGTTAAGTTTGGTGAAAACGCACAAAGTCAGATACATATGTATGCTTGCGCATTGAGACAGCTCTGTTGTGTGCAAAAGCATGCAACAACAACCACACGGGAATTTTCCAACGACGATTGTGGACGCATTTTCCAACCAATTTTAATGAAAATTGGCGCAGTTCTATTTGAGAGCAATACCTTTCTAATGGTGTGCTTAGTTTTAAAATCGGTTCAGTAGTTTCGACGGAGAAGAAGGAACAAAATTTATGTTAGCATATTAATAATATAGATAGATGTTAATGCTAGAAATGAATTTTAGGCGGTATATTACTTTCCTTGCTATATAGTTTTGCAATAAAGCAGCCAGTTCCGATGTGTTATACCTACCTACATACGGCCACTGTAGTAATTGCTTAAAACATTAATGCACACTCAGAGACAAATCACACCTAGGTAACTACTATGTACGAGTATACATATCTCCAGACATGCGAGCTTAGAAGGTTGATTGAACCTTAAAATTTCTTAACAACTTTTGTGGGGCAGCTTGTTTGATTACGAAATTCTACCATTGCCTTGTTGTTTTTTTTTTATACTCAGCTGTACTAGTACACAGAGTATTATAGTTTTAATCACATAACGGTGGATTGTAACAGAATGAAATAATCGAGATAGATATAGACTTATATATATCAAAATGATCAGGGTGAAAAGAGAAATCGATTGAGCCATGTCCGTCCGTCCGTCCGTCCGTCCGTCCGTCCGTCCGTCCGTCTGTCCGTCCGTCCGTCTGTAAACACTCTAACTGGCGCAAAAATTGAGATATTTTGATGAAATTTGAAATGCAAGTTGGTATCGGGACTGGGACGGTTGGTATTGAAAATGGGCGAAATCGGACCATGACCACGCCCACTTTTCCTATATAGAAAAAATCGTAAATTTGGTACCTCAGTCACTAATATAGCTGGAGCGATGAAATTTTACTCACGTGTTCAGCTCAGGCCCCTAGGAAGAAATTTGATGAAATTTTGGAAAATGGGCTGTGCCACGCCCACTTATTAAGGGTCAAACATGGAAAGTTTTATATGTCATAACTCAGAAACCATTGAAGATATATCGATGAAATTTGGTACGCGTGATTTACTTACCTAGGCAAACGTTTGGACGGAAAATAGTTAAAATCGGTTGACGGCCACGCCCACTTTTATATATGAATATTACAAAGTGACCTAATAAAAACATTTTAAGCCATATCTCTGTCAAGTATAAAGATATATCATTGAAATTTTATAGCAGAAGTCCAACTGCGGACATAAAACGAAAAACACAAAAATTTTGGAAAATGGGCGTGGCACCGCCTCTTTTTAGAAACAGGAATATACGAGATTTCTGAGCCCATAACTCGACAAATAATTTATATATATTGACGAAACTGGGTGTGTACACTTTTATTGCTTGTGGTAATACATGTTCAAAATTTTAGCGAAATCGGTTTGGCGACCACGCCCACTTTTATATATGGGTATTATAAAGTGACCTAATAAAAACATTTTAAGCGATATCTTTGTCAAATGTAAAGATAATTCATTGAAGTTTTGTGGTATGATTTCTACAATAGACCGGAAACAAAAAATAGAAAAATTTTGGAAAATGGGCGTGGCACCGCCTCCTTTTAGACAAAGGAATATACGAGATTTCGGAGCCCATAAGTCGACAAATAATTGAGATATTATGACGAAACTTGGTTTATACACTTTTATAACTTGTATTAATAGACACGCAAAAATTTATTGAAATCGGTTTAAGACCACGCCTACTTTTTAGCAAAGATATTTCTGGAACACGCTTTGGAAATTTGTAATGTGACATCTTTGTAACTAGAAGTCATAAAGGAATGAAATTTTGCATAAAGAATAATATTCAAATGCTTAGTTGGATGACTGATAAAAATGTTAACAATGGGCGTGGCTACGCCCACTTTATGCAGCACTCAATTTATTTAAAGTACACAGTGTTTCCATCAAACGCAAACAAACAATGAAAACATACAGCTGAGTATCTAATGTTCGATTCCACTCGAACTTAGGCTTCCTTACTTGTTCTTTGTTGCATTTATGTTCGTCTTTTCACACCTTTATCTTGCTTTTACCTACGATATGTATACATACATATCAATGTATATACGTATGTATGTATGTGCATAAGTACACATTTGTAAACATAAAATCTGTAAACAATTTTATCGCAAGGCTAAAATTAAAACAACCATATAAATTAAACCGAATGCAATCAAAAAAAATGTTGCTGCAACGTAGACTAGACATCCATCCAACATTCGATTGATTAATCAACTTGGAAGGAATTTTTTTTTTGTTTACTTAGCGGCCTGTCTGTGTCTGTCTAAAGGTGGACGAGAAACAGAAATAGGCAAGTAGAAGGAAAAAAGAGTATAAGAACAAGTAGAACAAGAAGAAGAAAGGTAAGAGATTTAATTAATTAAGTGCACACGGCCTTTGAAGCGTTAAAAAATGTACACAACAAGGCATATCGTCCACTTTATACAATAGTGTCATAACTCAAAAAGCGAACGGCCACTGTGCTCACCATTCCGATCGCATTGATAGGCTGGCACCTTAACCCCACTATGCTAGTCATCAAGTTCCGCACAGTTACTTCATATCCTTCATTCAAAGCTTAGTTAGGCTAGGTTAGGTTGACCAGGATACAGTGATCCCTCACAAAGACCACATATAGTCCTTAGTTTGCCAACATCGTATTGGAGGCGTTTTATTTAACTTGGAGTGCAAGACTGCGCAAGTTTTAATATTTTGTTCATTTCTGAAGAGTATTTTGTTCACCACTAGATTCCACAAGAGGGGTGCCCCTATGTCCCCTCTTTGACATCGGCGAAAGGTCCCACCCACCCGTCACCATCCGACAACTCAAAAGGTTTTCGCTGCAGCGCTGAATGATTGTGGGTACTCCGACCGTTTCGAGCCCCTCCTACAGCGCCTCAGTAGAGACATTGCTAAAGGCACCCGAAATATCAAGAAAGATACCTATCGTACTCCCTGTACAGAAGGGCCTTTTCGATATGTTGTACAACGTTGTGATTCTTTATCCTGTTTAAGCTCCATCACGACAAGATAAATGCATTGTATACCTTCCACCAGGCACTTCGAACCATGACTGAGACCGTCTCGCACCTGCTCCCTGGCTCTCGTCTTGAGGGGACCTACTCGACCGGAAAACACCCTTTGGTAGCCCTCCGAGGTAACCCACCCTCATGCAAGTTTTATGCCCAAATTACCAACCAAGTGGCTGCCCAATCAATAAAAAGTTATTAAACTCCAGAAAATTATGCAAACTCTACGCCGAAACTACAGCACACATACAGAACGTATTTTCATAATTTGTAAAGCACTTCAATACGAGTATTTATTTATTTGTTTATTTCTCTTTCTCTTCTTCATCTTTTCATACGCCCATCGCGCAGGGATTCGCACAGCTACCGTTCAGCTATTGAACGGCGGCAATCACCACGACGAAGAAGCAGCAGCCGCAGCAGCAGTCACACTCAAGTGCCATGTGGAGGGCTCTTCTGGCGATGGCATGCTCGAAATCGAATGGTTCCGCAACAGCGAAAAATTGAGCATACTCAAAAATATCGAATTGCAACAAAATCGGCTTATTATACGCCAACCCAGCGACGCGGATAGCGGCCTCTACCGTTGCATTGCCTCCAATGCCGCCGGCAGGGCGATGAGCAAAAAGGGCTACATACTCAAATGGACGACGCAGAAGAAGAAGAATGCCGCTAGTGGCTGGCCGGCAGGTGAACATGCCGTTGTTGGTGGTGGAGGTGGCGCTGTCAGCTTCTCATCCGCAAGCAGCTGCATACCACGTCTTAAGAAAAATCAAAAATTGCCCATCGAAGCAATAAAAAATCAAGTATTCCTTTGCCGTGGCAAACGTGGCGGCGGCGGCCAAACGACTGAAGATAAATTGCCGCCACTAACAGATGTTAGCATCAGCGCTGGACCAGGCTCAGCCAGCAGGCAAGTCAAAGAGAACGAGCCCATCGAATTGCCGTGCGCGCATACGATGCCGGAGAAATATCGCCCACAAGCGCAGCTGCGTTGGCGCAAAGATGGTAAAGTTTTTCGTGTAATGGAGCTCGCCGCTGCAAGCACCTCCAACACCGATGCAACCGCCGCCACGACCACTGTCACGACGCCCACCGACCCCAGCGGCAAGGAGCTGACGCTGCGCGGTGAGGATACACGCATTGTGCTGAGCCGTTCGAATGGTTCATTGCTGTTCGCAAATGTGTTTGCCAGCGATGCCGGACAATATGTTTGCCAAATCTATGTGACAGGTCATCGGCCGATTACGTCGGCGCCGGCCGAGCTGAAAGTCATCGAACAGCTGAAGTTTGTGCCACAGCCCACATCCAAAAACCTTGAGTTGGGCAGTGTGGGTAAGGTGCATTGCAAGGCGCAGGGTACGCCAACGCCGCAAGTCAAATGGATGCGGGTAAGTGCAAGAGTGACTGTGATGCATGTGAGGCGTAGTACAAGCAAATAAGTTTTAAGTAAAAAGATATTTAAATTACACATATCAGCATTAAAAGTCTGTCCGTTTGCCACAGATGGCTCTGGCTGGCTCAGTCAACCTTCGAATGAAAGTGTGTGTGGTGCAGCCATCCATCTATGCAAAGCAGACAAGCGGCAGTTAATGATTTGTCTGAAATATTAAATGTTCAAACAATGTGTCAGCAGAAGACAGCAGTGCCACAAAAGCGCAACGGTTATTCCACTTCAAATATTTTGCCCATTCAGCCATTTCCAGCTTTAGCTTTGAAAACTTTTGTGACTTTCAGCTTGACAAACTTTTTTGTGCCTTGCATTGTTTGTCTCAGGCAAATGGCAGGGCAATAGGAAAGTGAATAGCAAAAGCAAACACAACAAACAAACAAGCGATATATTTGCGGAATTTTTTCCACTACGCTCTACGTTTTCTGGTGAAATAGTGAAAGAAAGCTTAGAAAGAGTTTTTTCCACTTAACCCTTTCGCCCCTGAGTTTTTTTCCCACAACAGGCGGATTTTTCTAAATTTTGACTGCACATACCGTAATAAGACAAAAATATAAGATGTTCGGCATTCCAAAAATGACGGATATCCTTACGTTATCCTGGGATATATAATCCCAATAAGGGGTTTCCCTCTGCAAAACCACAAAAAACTTATTGATTTAACGTTATATTGGGATAATATATCCCACTCTCAAAATTCTTTTTGGGACAATATGTCCCATTGACAAAAAAAACTTCCTAAAGTCTTACATTATCAGTTTTCGCCACATATTTTTCAGTTACCCCATAAGTAATGCCTAAAACTTTATTGGGATGTAAAAATATTGAAAGAAGAAAAGAAGTTATATGAATGAAGTGTTGCTGGGACACATAATCCCAGTAGGGGCGAAAGGGTTAATAATGATAAATAGCACAAATACTGCATATTAGGAGTTTTCGGAGTAATTGCTTATATTCGGAAAGGGGACTTAAAAGTGATTTTAGCGCTCACGAATGATAAAAATCACAAGTAATAAATTTTAGGATTTTTCGGAGTAACTCCTTTTATTCGGAAAGAGAACTTTAAACTGATTTAAGCACACGCAGATGATAAAAATCACAAAAAAGCATATTAGGAGTTCTCGGACTAATTCGCTATATTCGGGAAAGAGGAATAAAAACTGATTTTAGTGCCCGCGAATGATAAAAAGCACAAATACCGTACATTAGGGGTTTTCGGAGTAATTCCTTATATTCGGGAAGGGGATGTAAAAGTTATTTTATTCCTAACGAATGAATGAAATCAAGAAAATTCATATTAGGAGTTTTCGGAGTAACTCCCTATACTCGGAAAGGGGACTTAAAATTGATTTTAGTTCCCGCGAATGATAAAAAGAACAAATACCGTATATTAGGAGTTTTCGGAGTAATTCCTTATATTCGGTAAGGGGATTTAATCACAAAAAATTCATATTAGGAATTTTCGGAGTAATCCCGAAAACTTAAAATTAAATCACTAATTTAATTTACCACATTTTTATATTCAAAATTTGTCTTTTTTTGCATATATTAATACATATTCAGCAAACCGATGATGGCCAATTACCCGCCACAGTCGATGACATTAATGGCACTTTAATATTCAAAAATGTCAGCGCCGAACATCGAGGCAACTACACTTGCTTGGCCAGCAATGCACAAGGTCAAATCAATGCCACTGTTGCGGTAAATGTTGTGGTAGCGCCTCGATTCGCTGTCGCACCCGAAGGTCCGATTGAAATGGGCGAAATGGGTGTGGTGGCAATGCATTGTCAGGCGACTGGCGATCCGAAGCCGACCATACAATGGGATAAGGATTTGAAATATTTGAGTGTGAATAACACGGATAAAAATCGTTTTCGTTTCCTGGAGAATGGTACATTGGAAATACGTGACGTACAGCCGGATGATGAGGGTCGTTATGGTTGTACGATAGGCAATAGTGCGGGACTGAAGCGTGAGGAGGTTCGCTTTGTTGTGAAATGTGAGTAACAGAAATTTTAATGTTTATGCATATTTTTCCCCTCCTGCTCTTGTATATTTTACACTATCATTCCCCACCCCTCCACCCATTTACAGCCGCCGGCGATGGCAGCTCGACCGAGGATGGTTCCGGTGATGGTTTTCTGATTACACGCGCCGTACTCATCACCATGTCTGTGGCATTGGCTTACATTGTACTCGTGGTTGGTCTAATGATTTGGTGTCGCATTCGTCGGCAAGCGCGTAAGGCGCGCCTAAACGAGGCGAATAAAGAAAATGCCGGCGAATCCGGTGAATTGGGTAAATTGGCTGAAAACCAACCTTGCCTGCCCGATCACGCACAGCACGGCCAGCACACGGGTACGGGCGGCAAGAAACGCAAAGTCAACGGCAATAATAATCCACGCGGCAGCGGCAATGAAGCGGCCAAATCAGACGACACGGCATGCAGCCAGCACTCGAAAGGCTCGAAGCGATCGCAAAACGCTTTGGATCAATTGGCGTTGCCGCGCTCGGCCATTAGCGAGTTGATACAAATTGGGCGTGGTGAGTTTGGCGATGTGTTTGTGGGCAAAGTGAAAACGTCGTCGATTATACGGCAAATGGATGAAAAGGAATTGGACGCAGCGGTAGCGGCAGCACATAATGGCGGCGGCGAAGCAAACAATGGCGCTGGTGCGCTGTCATCGACTGGCGAGAAGCGACGCTCGAAAACCTCAATGGATGACATTGAAGAGATACGTGAGGAGCAGGAGACGGGCAGCGCCGATGGTGATACCACATCCACGACCACCGACGAATACAAATTGGTGCTGGTGAAGGCATTGAATAAGTTCAAAGATGAAAACAATTGTCAGGAGTTTAAGCGGCAAATCGATATGTTTCGCGCCTTGACGCACAAAGGTGTGGTGCGTTTATTTGGCATATGCCGCGAGCGGGATCCACACTACATGGTGTTGGAGTACACAGATTGGGTGCGTGAGCATAAAATAGACAATTATAAGAAATAAAAACTAAAAGTTTTCCTTCGTTTTTTGCATTAACACATTTCAGGGCGATCTCAAGCAATTCCTATTGGCCACCGCAGGCAAAGTGAATACCTCAAATAATTCTGCACAATCGCCGCCAGCGCTGCTGACGGGCCAGGTGTTGGCTGTTTCCTATCAAATAGCGCGCGGCATGGATGCCATTTATAGAGCGCGATTTATACACAAGTGAGTGCGAGTGAAGCGAAAATGTGCCATAAGAAATACCAAATACTCATATACTCTAAATATCACCTACCTTTTACTATTTTTACAGGGACTTGGCCACACGCAATTGTGTCATCTCTAGCGATTTCATTGTTAAAGTCTCATATCCCGCTCTATCCAAGGACAAATACAGTCGTGAGTATTTTAAGCATCGCAATTCGCTGTTGCCCATTCGTTGGTTGGCGCCCGAATGCATCACCGAAGATGAGTACACAACAAAAAGTGATATATTCGCTTTTGGTGTTGTTGTTTGGGAGTTGTTTAGTCAAGCGACGAAGCTACCCTTCGAAGAGCTCAGCAACGAAGAGTTCATGCAACGTAGCCAAACGGGCAAATTGGTGTGGGAATGTGCGAAGGGCACGCCCGAGGGGCTGAAAGAAATTTTGGTGAGTTTTTAATTGTTTTTTGTGTATTTTTGTTGGCCTTGTAAGTCTTTTTGATGAACTGAAGGGACTCTACAAAATAAATTTTTAGGTTAGGAGTTATTAAATTAATGCAAAGCGCCTTTTTATTAAATTTTTTATGCGAAAACACGTTTATACATGTTTTGCCTAGTAAATAATTTCTTATAATGTTTTTTTTTTTTGTTTCTGCTAACAGCTTTCGTGTTGGAATACGAATCCCAAGGAGCGGCCATCATTTAGTCAACTCTGCTCAGCACTCAGCAAAGCAATGCAAAACGGTGATAAATAAATAAATAATGTTATGCTTTTTTAAATTATAATAAACAAAAGCAGTTTGTCTGTATGTGTATTTTTTCACATAAAACACACATATTTACTAGCCCAGTGGTAAAAAAAAATAACCAAAACTAAACACTGCATAGGCAATGTCATTTGCGGGATATAAAAGTTTGCTTTTAATTGTGCAAAAATGTATGTATAGTACATTAACTAAGTTTTGCATTAAATAAATATTACGTGTAATGAGATGCTTGTCAAGTTCGATTCGCCATTACTTAGCGCATAGCGTATTTGAACAATTTAACGAGTAGCTAATCTCGAGTACATGTACATATGTAAGTACTCGCTAATGATCGATCGTTAATAGTTTGCTAATAGTAGCTCAACTCGTTATGTATATTTTGCACTTAGCGTGCAGGAAGTAGCGAGCAAATAAAGAACGAGCGTATACCTATTTGGAAGACGACATGTCGCGACATGCGATACATACATATTTATTTGCGCCATAAACATGTGAGGCTTGATGAGTGAGTGGGAGTTGAAGTTTGTGTTAAACACACTTGGAAAATGCAATTGGTTTTATGTAGCAGAAAGGCTGCAATTTTTTGTAAAATGATTAAAAAGGAAATTACATAAAATGCATTTGCTTCATAGAAAAAAAATTTATAAATTTAATATAATAATAAATGTACATTTTACAGAGATATCTATCGCTATACCTACGTAGTAGTTAGTATGTATGTCTGGATATTTGTAACGAGTTTTTAATGTCAAGTTAAATATGAAAATTTTAAACAAACAATTTTGAATTAACTTAAATAAGAAATGAAAGCGAAAAATACAGAATTAACAGCAAACTCAGACTTCCAATACAAGTTTTGCGCCATTTTGTAGATATGAGGCACACATACATATTAATTTAACTTTTCTTTCATAAAAGTATTAAGTATCGACATGGACATGACGGTCAGTGCAAGAAAACAGCAACGAATATTATTTAGTTTACTTTTATGATAAAAAGACTAGTTTAAATGAAAATAAAAAATAAAAAACTTATTGACTTTACATGCTAAGTTACTAGCCATTTAATACATAAGCGTATAAATATAAGTAAAATAGATTTTTTTTTAATGTAAATACAAAGAGTGATTACTTATCGATTACTTCAAACATACATGCATATACACATTACAATTTAAGCTCTTTTTTAAATATGCAACTAGAAGTACTTCTAATGCAAATTATCTGTAAAAATATGCAACGAAAGCAACTAAACCAGTAAAGCATTTAAAAAGTGTGTAAAAAAGGGACTGATAACTAAGAAATCATCTCATTAAAAATAAAGCAACACTAGTCAAGTATGCAAGTGTTAAAATTATATGAAAAAAATACATTAATAAATAGTTAAACGCGCTATAAAAAAAAAATAATCAAAAGGCTACAAATTCAGCGTACCCATATTGCCCTAAAAATTGCTAATGTCGCCCTGCAGTATGCAACAAAAAATTTACATTTACTTCCTTTTACATATGTATTTACTATTGTAATATTTCCACCGCCGTTAACATATAATTTGCCAACTTTAACTTTTAACTCAAAATTTCAACCATAGCACCCGCATACGCAAAAAAAACACATTTTGAAAATAAATACATATGTACTACATACTTATTTATTAATTTGGTTTTAAACTCGGTAAATTTTTTACAAGCAATTAGAGTGCTTTACATACATACATACATATATATTATCTATAGTTATAGTATTTTAATCAATTTTTATACACGAACAACGGGAGCAGTTAACAGGACTCGTAGTCCTGTCAACTAGTGAATCATTCACGATGGACAGCGACATCTCAAAGTGGCACTTTCTTATTTGTTATTTCCTTTTTTAGTATTTGTTTTTTTTATAATAGATATACATATATGTAAGTTGCAAAAAAGTATTAATTTTATAATTTTTTTTCTGATAAATTAAATTCCAAATATGTTGTAGATATGTATTGTCTTATCGTATCGTCAAACATATTTTTTGTAAAAAAAAGCATTTTAACCGCTCATGTTGGAAAAACATGTATTTTTCTTTTTATAAAACAAAAATTTATGAAGTAAAATAAAAATGAATTGAATTAAAAATAATCAACAATTTTGGTTTTAATTTTGCTTAAAACTGCTATTTAATAGCATGTTTTATTCACCAACGCTTAGCGAGTGGCGAGCTAGACGGATCAATATATTGAGTACATGTGTAGGTACTTAGTTCCCATACTGGCTAATTGTTCGCTAGTGTTCGCTGACACGCACTTAATTGGCAGAAGAGAACCGAGAAATGGCTTGGTTATGTCAAAATTTTAAACCAATTTGTGCTTAAAAATTAACTAGGCGAAAAATTCTTGAATAAAACGGCACACATTTAAATTTGCCAACACTCAAAACTTTTTACCACAAACAAAACCAGAAATGCAACAAGTAAGTAAATAAATTAACGAGTTACAAGCAAACAAATTAGCAGAAGAGTAGGCATGAACGTACACGAAGCTAATTGTGGTCGGAGTTATTTGTGTGTGTGTGCGTGTGGAACATGTTGGGGGCATGAGGAGGCGTTGCGCCGGTTTTCGCACTTACTAAACGAACACTTATAGACACAAAGTTCCATATGTACTATGAACTATATATACATATATATATACATATACATAGTGGGTAAACATATCACTTCCATTACTTAGTACATATGTACATACTTATAAGTCTGTCTGATGTCACACTCCTCCCATCTAAATGACTTTGCATAGCAGTCAGCAAACAAAAGCATTTGTGTATGTGTGCGTATGCATCATTGTATATTTGTATAAGCACACGAAAGTATTCACCAACTTGGATAAAGTTTTCGGGTTAATTGATGAAGCTCAAGCCTCATTTCCGCATCCGTTTCCGGCATATGTAAAATATGTAGGTACATATGTACACATAACATACATACATATGTATGCAAGAAGCGAGTGTCAAGTGGGACGCCCGTGCGTATGTGGATTTTTTGCTGTTGCTACTGGTTTTGCTCGATGCGAATGCTGGAAAAGCGACTAAAATAACTTTTGCTCGCAAAAAAAAAATAAAAAATAGAAGCAGGTAAGAGCCTATACACACTTGCGACTCAATCGATTTGGTCGAATTGGACTGTTGTATTCACACTACTCCAACTATTTAGTCGAATCGGTGGCAGCTATTCACACTTGAGACTAAATAGTCGTGCGATTGACAATGACATAGTGTTGCCAATGTTCACATTTTACTCAGCAAATTTTACATTAGTGGTCTTCATATAAAGTGATGAAGTATTAAATTGTTAAAGTTTATCTGCATTCTTACATGAAAGCACCTTCTTGTCAGCTGTCAACTTGATTAATAAATAAAAAACAATAAAATAAACAAAAAGTGCATACATTGTTTGGCTTTGTTTCTTATTAAAGCTGGGTATCCACATCATAAGAAATTGCTCAAGAAAAAATTGGCATTTATTTCTTAAGTAATTTTGACGTTTGATTTTTTCTTCAAGAAATATATACAATCGTATATATTTCTTGGCAAAACCAGCGTTGCCAACCTCATTTTTCGTCAAAAATTGTAATAGATATTCTTGTGAAGTGGATACTGCCTAAAGAAAATTTGACACAAGAAAATTTCTTGACCATTTCTTAAGCGTTTTTTTATATGGAGTTTTAGCATTTCTTGTGATGTGGATACCCGGCTTAAACTAGCAACTAGCTGTCAAGTAAATGAAAAGAGAAAAACGGAAGGAATTGCGCTCATAAAGGTGAAACGAACAGAAGTACAAGAAACGGAAAAATAGTAAAAATCAGCCATTAATAATTTTCATGAAATTTCATTTTCATTATTTCTATTTTAAAATGCGATTAATGACATTTGAAGAGAACAACAATATCAAGAAACATATGAAAACGGAAGTAAATATCCTTAGTTAGATAATTCTTGTCTATAACTACACCATTTCCAGATGGATTTTAGAAAGCGTCAACTGGATTTTAGAAAGGGGAAATTGGATTTTAGAAATGTCGATTTGATTTTAGAAAAGGGAAATTGGACTTTAGAAACTGTAAATTGGATTTTCGAAAATTTATATAATTATTAATTTATACTTTCATACGCAATAAAGAATTTCTATTCGAAAAATTCTGTGTAAAATTTATTATAAACGCACATTCTGAATTCCAATTCACGCTTTCAAAAATCCAATTTTGTTTTCTAAAATCCTTTTAACGCTTTCTAAAATCCAATTGACATTTCTAAAATCCAATTTCCCCTTTCTAAAATCCAATTGACATTTCTAAAATCCAATTTCCCCTTTCTAAAATCCAGTTAACGCTTTCTAAAATCCATCTGGAAATGGTGTAGTTAATAAGAAACGAACCTTTTGTTTTTAAACATTTTGAAAATATTAATTGAAATATTCAATCTCTACAATTTACCAAAAGTGAAATAAAACTAGTTCTGTCAGCATGGCAACTCTTTCCACTACGAATATCACTGTTGTTGTTGTAGTCGTTCGACTAAATTGTCTCAAGTGTGAATACGTAGAAGGGCGCCTTGCTGATCAAGCAGTTGTACAACTGTTTCAGTTGGAATGAAATTGGGCTGCAAATCCAACTGTTTCAGTTGTACAACTAATTGAATGTAGTGTGAATGCTTCCATACATTCCCATGCAAATCAACATTCGACTAAATCGATTGAGTCGCAAGTGTGTATAGGCTCTAAGTAAAACGCGATGTTCCCTGCAAAAATCATTGGATTATATGCTCCATTTGTGGTAGGTTGGAGTACTTTCAAAGTGACCACTAACATAGCCCAAACGACCGATTCGTGTATCTGCATCGGTTCGTAGTTAGCCGAAAATACCAAAAACCAAATGTTTATGGCGACGACGACGATGTGTGTATACATACATAACTACATACATACATATGTTTGAATGTATACACGTCATTCGTCGTCGGTTTTGTTGTTATGTTCGGCTAACTGTTATGTACTCCATCAATTAATCCAATGTAGGTACTCCATGGATTAATTTGATTGTTATGCGGGACTGGAGTATATACTCCATTGCAATGACATGCAATGTTAAATGGACCATATTTTTTGTATGAAATGTGGCAAGTTATGGAGTAATCGGTTGGGCCATAGCGAGCACTCCATGGATTAGCGATTGGAGTACTCGGAATTTTTGCAGGGTTCGCATCACGCCCGCACTATATGTATGTATGTACATGTTCTGTCATTCTGTCTCCCATGCAAAAATTTATGAAATAAAATTCACTCAGCCGTAACCGTCAAGCGCTCATGCGTGGATGTTGGTTTGTATGTTTGGCTCATGAACTAAGCAAAATTTGCTTATGAGTTCTACGAAATACATACATACATACATATGTATGTAAATAGTTAACATACAAACTTTTTATTAGCTAGTGTTTAGGTTCATAACCTCAACCCAATTTATTTTGTATCACCCTAATGTGCTGCTCATATGAAAGCTTTCGTGAAGTTAGCTGCAATCTTGTAGGTAATTTGTTGCTGAATAAGAAACCGTTACCTACAAGAAAACTAATTTCATGATGGCACCTTCAGCACCGGAACAACACAATCTTCCTATTCTGTTTCCAGCAGTTCAAAGCGCCACATCACACCAGCGAAGGTAAGATTTTCTTATTCTATTTTATCCACCAAATCCCCACTTTGCATTCAATAAAGCGATATTTTATACCATTTTTAATTCGAATCATCCGTTCTTCTTATTCTATTATTTCTCACCTATTATTTATTCCTCCTTGCCGAGCGAATAAACATTGGTCCATCTCCCCCGGAGCACAAAAGGACAACCAGCGAAATTCCAAGCAAGCATAAAGCATACATCAAGCGGAAAGCTAATCTAATCCAAATATACAGTCCACATAATACATTGAGCAAAAACATACAATCGCAGGGTACAAAATTCCAATAAAACTCATCCTCAAGTAGCACATATATCACCAGGAGCACTCATTTGCAATAACACAGATCCACATCATCAAAGAAATATAACATCCAGCCTACACCTACAGCGTACAATTTGGACACACAAAACCACAATACAAAAGCCGGCATTTCAAACTCAAATTAAACACACACATAAATATCAAAGGGTGAGTGGTTTTATTTCTGCACGAAATTTAGCGTCTTTTCAAAAAAAAAAAAAAGAAAGTTTTTTTAATTCAAAAATAAATAATTCGCAAAAAGAAAAAAATATTTACAATAAAGCGATTACACAATTACTAGAAGGAGCACGAGTGAATTGCAAAATATAAAATCAAAGTTTTCTTTTGTGTATACAGACACACTACACACATAACCTCACTTTGCTTGCGCATGTTAGTTACAACAACAACAACACTGCGTTTTTTTTTTAATTCTATACCTACGGGTTGCAAATTTTCTTAACGAAAACTTAATTTTTTTTTAATTCACTCGCCTCAATTGCGATAATATTCTAATTGTTGGGTGGCACCACGTTTTGCTAGTAATTCAATAAATTTTAAACTTTACGTTTAATAAATATATACACCTTATTTTGAGGTTATATACATATTGATATATACACGCACATACATACATACATTGCATATTATATTTCTTCTAGCTGCAACATATTTAATATACAAATATATTCGTGCATTTTATATAAAAGAGAAAAGAGTTTTGTTAATAAATTTAAAAAAAAAAAATTAAAAAATTCAAGTTTTTATTATCGAACTTCCGGGTCGGTGTGGCAAATTCTTAAGGTTAATATCTCTTAATCTCTGTACCCTAGGATACATTAATTCTCCATTCTGATTTCTATCTGTGTCCACAAAGTGGTATATATTGATTTTTCCACGGCACGCTTCAGCACTTCTACACAAAATTCTACCAAGTGCTTAGTGATTTCATTCTCGTAATTCATTTTAAATTTCAATACAAGCAATCAAAATGGAGAGCGTAGCAAGCTACATCAAAACCACTGATGCGATTCTGGAATTCGATCAAGGATTCCGTTGCATGTCTTCCGACGAACACGACAAGCACACTCTTGCAATCCAACAAGAGGAGCTAAAAGCATTGTGGGTGAAGAGCAAAAAGGCATACGAAGCTGCTCAAAATGCTGCCGATATCAAGAAAGAAGATATTGCGGCATTAAAGAAAAAAAATAGAGCCTGTTTTTCAACATACATGAAATGTATGTCTGCCATAGCTACCGAAGCAGAAAAATTTGCTACTACTGAAAAAATAACAGTGCAGGAACCCAAAGCTGACGACAGTCGTGAGCATAATATACGTCTTCCCCCTTGTGACACCGAAGTGTTCAAGGGAGACTATCTTTCATGGCCGTCCTTTAGGGACATGTTTACAGCCATTTACATTCTGAACAAGCGCCTTACTCCGGTGGAAAAATTATTCCATCTAAATCAAAAAACCACCGGGGAGGCCAAAGAAATTGTGAAAAGATGTCCATTGACTAACGAAGGCTTCACTACTGCTTGGAAAAATTTAACTGACCGATATGAAAACAAAAGAGTTTTGGTCAATACACAATTGAAAATTTTATTTAATTTAAAAACGGTGGAGTCAGAGTGTGGAGTGTCCATAAAGAAGCTGCAGCGTGAAATTAATAACTGCATTTCGTCCTTACAATGTCATCAAATTGACATTTCTAATTGGGACGCAATCATAACTTACCTCTGTTCAACTAAACTCCCAGAAGGTACTCTCGCTCTATGGGAGCAAACAATTCAGGATAAAACCGAAATATCAAAATGGGAGGATATGGATAAGTTCTTAACGAACAGATTCCAAACATTGGAAACAGTTTCTGGTCTAAAAGACATTAAAACTTCTAAGACCATTAAACCGCAAAGCGGAAATAATACAGGGAAATCGCCTGCGAAACTTGGAGCTTACCAAGCCAGCATCCCGAAAAATGCGTGCAAAATGTGTAAAAGCAAAGAGCACCAATTACGAAATTGTCAACAATTCAAAAAGCTATCGACGTCTGACAAAATAGCATATGTCAAAAACAACAGCTGTTGTCTGAATTGCCTTTCGGCGGGACATACGGTATCCAGATGCACCAGTTCTTTTAATTGCAGCTCGTGCCACTCGCGACACCACACTATGCTCCACCTCCAAACAGGCAAACCAAAACCGGTAAATCAAAAAGGTACTTATTCTAAACAGTCTGACGAAAAACCATCTACCTCTAAACAAGCGCAAGAAAAGGCAAAAACAGATACAAACAATGTCTCTTCTCTTCACACAAACACAAGTAAAGGGGTTTTATTAGGCACAGCTCGAGTTAATATATATTATAACGGCGTTAATTTTTCAGCTAGAGCGTTGATAGATTCAGGGTCCGAATGCTCATTTATGACGGAACGACTCAGGCGGAGAATCAATTTACCATCCAAACGTATGGATGTGCAAGTATCAGGCATTAACAATACTTTATCAGCAAAGGTAAAACATGCATGCAACATACAATTGCGGTCGTTAATAGACCCACTAATCAACATAGATGCCATGGTGTTAGTATTACCTCAGCTTACGGGAAATCTTCCAACTTCTCAAGTTAGTGCGATGACTCAACAAGAATTCCCAGACTTAGAATTGGCAGATAAAAGGTTCTTCGTCAACGAACCGGTAGATCTTATATTAGGAGGAGATCTCTATCCACAAATAATCCTGGGCGGAATAAGAAAGAACGTATTAAATACGCTTCTAGCCCAGGAAACGGTATTCGGTTGGATCTTAACCGGCAGTGCCGATGCACATACGCCAACCAATAATAGGGTGTCGTTTTTCAACGAAACTAATCTCGACAAGCAATTGACAGCTTTCTGGGAGTTGGAAGACGTACCCAAGAAAAAAGGCCTCACAGAGGACAATGCGAAATGTGAAGAGCTATTCAAAGCCACAACGCGTAGGAATGCAGACGGAAAATACACCGTTTCCCTACCCTTTAAAGAAGAATTCCCCACAAAAATTCACTTAGGACCTTCTCTTCGGAGCGTTTGCTCTCAATTTTATAGGAATGAGACGCGTTTAGCAAAGAATCCCGTCCTACGAACTGAATATAATAGGGTTTTAGCGGAGTATGAGACATTGGGACACATGTCAAAACTTCCAACTTCTATTTCACCCGATACAGCTGATTGCTATTTTTTACCTCATCATGCGGTAATCAAAGAAGAAAGTACAACTACAAAAGTTAGGGTGGTTTTTAATGCCTCGTGCCCTACGTCAAATGGCACGAGCTTAAATGATATATTACATACAGGTCCAGTTCTGCAAGCAGATTTGACTATTCTAATTCTTCGTTGGAGGTTGTTTAAATATGTCTTCAATAGTGACATAGAGAAGATGTATAGGCAAATATGGGTGCAAAATAATCAAACGAAATTTCAGCGAATCGTATTTCGCATTAATTCAGACGACCCTATTAGAATCTACGAACTCAAAACTGTCACATTCGGGGTCAATTGCGCTCCTTATCTCGCTATAAGGACGCTTCATCAATTAGCAGACGACGTCGAAACGTCTCTGCCCATTGCTTCAAACATCCTTCGTACAAGTATGTATGTAGATGACGTACTTTCAGGGGGGCATACTGTTGAGTCCACTATCAAAGCACGCGATGAAATCTCAGAAGCTTTAAAGTCAGCAGGCTTTTCATTAAGGAAGTGGACGTCAAACTGCAATACAATTCTGCGTGGGATTCCAAAAACCGATTTACTAAGTGAAGACTTTTTAGAGTTTGAAGATACAAGTACCGCAAAGACTTTAGGAATCAGATGGAATGCCCACTCTGACGTTTTCTATTTTTCAGCAAAACCTATTGCAAACTCAGATGTTCCGACCAAAAGAGCAATTCTATCTGCCATTGCAAAATTGTTCGACCCATTAGGGTGGCTCGCTCCAGTCATCATAGTAGCTAAAATCATAATGCAAAATATATGGCTTGAGGGTACAGACTGGGACGAAACAGTTTCAACCTCCACTTTAGAGCGTTGGCAATCTTTTATGGCAGACTATACAGCAATTAACGAGATTCGAATACCAAGATGGGTAAACTTCAAACCTAACATCGAAATGGAAATCCATGGGTTCAGTGATGCATCGGAGAAAGCCTATGCTGCAACTGTATATCTTCGCGTTAAAACAAGGGATCACATTCACGTTAATCTACTCGTAGCGAAAACAAGAGTTGCACCAGTAAAGACCATTTCCCTACCAAGGCTGGAACTATGCGGAGCTGTTCTCTTAGCGGACATTATCGATTCAGTTGTTGAGAATCTGCATCTTGGGCACCTACGGGTTAATCTTTGGACCGATTCAACCATTGTTCTAGCATGGATACGAAAACCGCCATGCTCTTGGTCAACCTTTGTCGCCCACAGAGTAACAAAAATAGTTGATAAAGTAGGGAACAAGAATTGGAAACATGTAGACTCTGCCTCCAACCCAGCAGATCTAGCTAGTAGGGGTCTTTCAGCGAGCGAATTGATTACCAATTCTTTGTGGTGGCAGGGTCCTTCTTGGCTGCAAGAAGATGAAGATAAATGGCCAAAACAAGACGATTCCTACAATACTTCGGTAGAAGAAAAAAAGGTTCAGGTACATGCAACGACAAAAGTAGATTCTGACATTCTCGATAGGTTTTCTGATTTTTCACGTGCTCTAAGAGTTATTTCCTACATTTTCAGATTCACAAGACCCAGCCAACCAAAGACAAGCTCTACCATGCTCAAATCCGCTACTATTTCGCCAGAAGAGATTAAATCCACTACAAAACGTTTAATTATACTTTATCAAACAAGGCACTACAACGAAGAATATAACCTGTTAAAAGGCGGTAAACCCATTGGCCACAAAAGTGAAATTCTCTCACTTAATCCCTTTATTGACGAAAATGGAGTTTTGCGAGTTGGCGGTCGTCTTGGGGAATCTCGCGACTTGGCGTATAACGAACGCCATCCTATTATTCTGCCGTATGATTGTCAAATTACACGTCTTTTAGTCCAGTTCGTTCATAAGATCTCTTTACACGGGGAAAACCAGCTAATGCTACGTCTCCTACGTACACAATACTGGATCCCTCGGGTAAAGAATATGATCCGTTCAGTAATACATAATTGTAAAATCTGCACCATACATCGAAAGCAACTACAATCCCAAATTATGGGAAATCTCCCTTCGGAGCGAGCAACATTTTCTCGCGCTTTCACAAATGCAGGTGTAGACTTTGCTGGTCCGTTCGACATTAAATCTTACAGTGGCAGAGGGTGTCGCATGTCAAAAGGCTACGTCTGTCTGTTCGTCTGTTTTAGTACCAAGGCTATTCACTTAGAAGCAACAAGCGACCTCAGTACTCCCACCTTCCTAGCAGCCTTTGACCGGTTTATTTCCCGCAGAGGATGCCCCAAGAATATGTACTCCGACAATGGAACGAACTTCGTCGGAGCTTCCCGCGCTCTTAGAGCAGAATTTAAAGCGTTTCTGTCAACTTCAAGGGACCAAACACTCTCTAAATACTGCCACCAATCTTTAGAGTGGCATTTTATACCTGCAGCCGCACCTCATATGGGCGGATTATGGGAAGCTGGGGTAAAAAGCTTCAAAAACCATTTCAAAAAAGTTGCAAATGACCACAAATTCACTATTGAAGAGTTTAGTACTCTTCTTTGCAGAGTTGAGTCTTGCCTCAACTCACGACCCCTTAGTCCAATCTCAAATGAACCCACAAGTCTAGAACCACTAACTCCAGGCCATTTTCTGATAGGTGGGCATCTACTTGCTCCACCCGAAATAGACGTCCACGAAAATCGGTTATCGATTGTGAACCGTTGGGAAAAATTGAAGGCTTTACACCAAACGTTTTGCAGAAGGTGGAAAACAGAATACCTCAACGAAATGCAAAAACGTATAAAATGGAAAAATCCACAATCAAATATGAAAGAAGGAGATTTAGTGGTAATTAAGGAAGATAATCTACCGCCTAACGAATGGAGACTTGGACGAATTTCAAAAGTGCATCAAGGCACTGATAACCGAGTACGAGTCGTCGTACTTGACACAGCAAAAGGGCAGATAGCAAGACCAATCGCGAAACTGGTCTTATTACCATCATGTGAAGAAAATACTTCACAGCAATAAATGGAAATTAAGGTACACCCTAACCTATCAAATTCTCCATACTAACCTATGCCAACAATCAACACGAAAAGTAGGTCAATGTGCACAATCAATGTACAAAAACCCCAGCAGTTTGTCATAAGAGGTACTATTCAGTACCAACCACTCTCAAACTGGTCCTCCGAGGACCAGTCCAAATATATTTGCTCCGATGAGCCCCAGAAGGTTAACCCGCTTCATAATGAAGCCACAGAAGTTTAGGCATACGCCTCCCCATCCCATAGAGCCCTTATACGTAGCCTGAAAATACCTACAAAACGACTTAACTACATAAAAATATACAAGGTAAATTTCATACCAAATCCGTATCCCGGCATCCATCCAAATCCATTTCGTGGTTATAAAACTGCACACCTGGAAAATTAATAACATTAATATCCAAGCATAATCGGAGAAAAACTTATACACAAATAAAAGCTCCACATGTGTGCCTACGATACATCGGCACATAGATTTTGCATACAAAAAAAATGTATTTTATAAAAACCACTTAACCAACATAAACCCTGTATACTCACTAACAAACCAGTATGCGCCTTTTCTTCAGCAATACACATTGATGAACCACGGTCCGCGAAAAATTACCCTTTCCGAGAGGTGGAGGGCATCAAACCTGACTCCAAAACCTGCCAGCTGAGGGTCATTTATGTAAAGCGCGGCCAAGGGCCACCAACGCGCAGTTTTTGGGTTTTCTTTTTACTGCCCAGCTTACACACCTCCGGGAGACAGAATCTTTGGATTTGGAATCTACCACCCCCACGGAACGCGGTTCGATATTGGCTTTTGCACATCCAGTGGATGCCGACGATAAATTGGCCAGGGCGGAATAGTTATTAAAGACGCCAAATAAAGTGACGATAAAACGTGAGAACTTTCAGCTTTGTGCTGGCCATCAAAATCTATGCGTTTTTTTGTGTCAAACCTTTAATTTATGTATCGATGTATTTTGCTACGTTGACGTATCCGGCACAATGTTGGCTTTAAATTTTCATCGCAAATAGAATAATATTGAAATCCTTTTGCATAGCATTAAAAAGAATTTCCTGAACGATCTCTTAGGTTGTTCGTTGTGTCAAGTCATGTGGTTTTTCTTCATTGCTGGCAAACCGGAAGCCGGTGGAAAACCTTCCACTGGAAATGTCTTGCAATTCAAGAAGAAAAAACCAAAAGGGAAGCTATAAAACATATGAAAGCACGAATTTACATTGGAGTTCTACTTACATGGTTTATGTTTTCCGGCCCGCCAATTATCCCACTTGGTATTCCTTATCCAATGTACCTGCACAAAAAAGAAAACAAAAAAGGTTAATAACTTTAATTTATTATTTGCACAACAATTACAACTATTTACCATTTTTTTGTTGTCCTCAAAACCAAAATGACTAGGAATGAGGCAAATATATCGCAGATGATCTGATCAGAGACATTCTAGGGAACCTGCAAGGTATCCGTCAAATGCCACGCATTCCAACACGTTTGACGCGTGCAAAGCACAAAGCGTATGACGCTCGCAAAGCACAAAGCGTATGACGCTCGCAAAGCACAAAGCATATGACGCCTCCGTAACGCCCAACGCGTATGACGCCGCAAATCATGCAACGCTTGTGACGCATCCAACGTACATAACGCGCACAACGTGCACAACGCAAAAAAGTGAAAAATTTGTAAAATATAGGTAAAAATACGCTGGTTAAGCACTTAGTTCACGAATATTAATGGAAAATAGCGAAATTATTTCACAACCATACTTTGAATACCAACTTTCAACTTATAACTTTTGGGTTCAGGCGTCGTACAACAAGGATTGATTACAATATAAAGTATGCCACGATCACTGTAGTGTGCATCCAGCCTTATGTATGAGAATGTCAACAGGTGGGGAACTGACCTACCGATAAAAAATCAGCTGTTTTTGTTTGTCACTTATCGATAAATCGCCAATCCACACTGCTAACGCTACGATGACCTACAAATAGCGCTCGCACGAGTATTTGCTCATCTATCAAATATTGATTTTTTGATTAAATTTTGATGAATTTTTGTTGATTTTTTTCCTCTTTTCCTCGTTTTTCTTTTTTTTGGAGATTCCAGGCCTCTGCTATGCAAATACTCAATTCAAACACATACATACAAACATATTTTAATTTTTTATATTCAAATATTTATATATAAATATGGGTAATTTTTTAAGTACTTCTGCTACGCAGAATCATGCAATTACAAATGAAAACTATATGATTCCGAAACAATCATATACAAACGCCACACCCGGAAGTTTCGACAAGTTTTCAATGCCGCCACCCAACGAACATATTTACGAAATGTAAAAAATTTACCCCATTTTCTCCCATAGAAATACAATGGGTCGCGTCACAAAACCCCAAAAAGCTGAGGCAAACCACAAAGGGTTCCCATTGGCATGCCGCTTTTGCGATAAGCACCATCCGGTAAGGCTGTGTCCGGTCTTCCGGGCAAAAACCCCGACCGACCGATTACGGGAGGTGGTAATTAAACGGATTTGCCAAAATTGCTTGACGCCAACGCACCGATCGGTTAACTGTACTAGCCAGTACTCGTGTCGGCGATGTGGAGACCGCCATCACACCTTGCTTCATCTCGAGGCAACTGATGAGCGGCCTCGACGCGTCCCACCGCGACATCGGCAAGTGGAGGACGACGTAATTTCGCTTTCCACTTCCGAAATATCGGTGCGTACCCGAGATGAAGAAGTCATTGATCTCGTCGGGTCTGATGCTGGACAGGAGTTCGAGCCTCCTGCGCCTTCTACGGCGTACAGGACGGAGCCTCGGCGCTTCCGCCCTCCCTTACGCCATGACACACAACCAGGGTGGGAGCTTCAGCGCGTCCAACCCTGGGAAATATATGATAAACGGCAGTCAAGTTCCAATCGGCAATCCGCCCTCCATCACCAACAACATCAACTGACAACGGCAAAATTCCGGACCGGTAATGCTCAGCTAGCCGCGCCCCGACCTCTGCTCTGTCTGACCTCAGTAGCGCCCACAGCGTTGGTCAGAGTGGAGGCAGGAGGGCGGTTACACCTGGTTCGAGCGCTAGTTGACATGTGTGCCACCGCCTCCAAAATCAACCCGTTGTTGGCGCGCAAGTTAAAGCTGCAAACACAAACTATTAACAACCAACGCGGCTGCTTTTTGGTGTTACGTGGCAGACATGCTAACTCAGCCACTATTACAACGTATGCCACTGTCGCCAACAACCGGATGGTGACGCCGGCTAGGAGCCTTGATCCGACCATCGTTGCCCGCTACGGTAATATGAGGCTAGCAGACCCAAATTTCCACAAGGCCTCCCTAGTACAACTTGTACTGGGAGCGGAAGTAAGCGCACGGGTCCTGCTACCTAACTCCTTTCCCCCAGGGACGATGGGTCCACTCCTGGCACAAGACACCATCTTTGGGTGGATGCTGTCCGGAGCATGCGAGTAGGGTATAACATATTCGTGCAGAAAGAAAACCATGTCTATTTTACTAACACTTTCTCTTCCACAGACACAAAAGGGATAGCGGCAGCACGAAACTCACCTGTAGCGCCTCAATAGTTTAAGTTAGCACTTAAGTTTTTAACTTATTTTGAATTTTCATTTGAAGTTTTGTCAATCATTAAAGAAAAATCTTGCATTACATTTCAAATTGACATGTATGAATTTTAACGTCAACTTATTATATAACAAATTGTATTTAAGTTATTCATTCTCCTATCTGAACTGAGGATGATGTGGTGCCACCAACTCTGTTGCATGCCGCAAGGGGGCCGGTATGTTTAGGTTCATAACCTCAACCCAATTTATTTTGTATCACCCTAATGTGCTGCTCATATGAAAGCTTTCGTGAAGTTAGCTGCAATCTTGTAGGTAATTTGTTGCTGAATAAGAAACCGTTACCTACAAGAAAACTAATTTCATGATGGCACCTTCAGCACCGGAACAACACAATCTTCCTATTCTGTTTCCAGCAGTTCAAAGCGCCACATCACACCAGCGAAGGTAAGATTTTCTTATTCTATTTTATCCACCAAATCCCCACTTTGCATTCAATAAAGCGATATTTTATACCATTTTTAATTCGAATCATCCGTTCTTCTTATTCTATTATTTCTCACCTATTATTTATTCCTCCTTGCCGAGCGAATAAACAGCTAGTAAACAAAAAATAAATAAAATTTTCACGCAAATCGTTAATACAACTTTTATGTTTGCTTTTTATACCGAGTAAAATATAACAATCCACAATAAAAATAAAGAAAAATAAAATAATACAAAATACTTCAACTCTGCATTACAAGAGTGCACCTTATGTACATATTTACAGTATAAGTAATTTACTACACACTAACAAAAAAATCGCTACCTTTGTGTACAAGCAAAACAAAGTTAAAAAGTGTATAAAAATATTGGCAAATATTTGTTGTTGCTAGACAGCATTCAATTGAAAAATGGGCGCTTTTGTGTCTAATGGAGTTGATCAACATATGTACATACATATGCATGTACATATGTATGTATGTATGGCTGCATGTACATATGTACATACCCAGAGGGTTCGTCTAACGTTACACTAATAAAGGTGCATGTTAGTTCCTGTGTTAGAGGCAATTTAGTGATTTTTCATTTACGTGCTTGTATGTACTTACATATTTACATGTCCATGCTTGCATATCGCATGCACCATGACTTGTCATTGTGTGTTCGTGTGTTTAGGTGGCAGATTTTAGATTTGGCATTAGTATCATCGAAGCTTTAATACACTTTTTTGCAGCACTCTTTTCAAATGAACATGCAAAAAAATATCATTGATTTGTCTGCCGAATACATAAATTCTCCAAAGCCTTTTTTTAGTACACAGTTATTCTGCCTATGGAAATTCGTCAGTGAATGTTCGAATGTCTGAACATGTGTGCTGTTTGTTCTGCAAAAATGCATTTGGCTTATTACAAATTCAAAATCGGCCCTTGCCCCCTCTCCACTAGTCTCTCTAAAGTGTTTGTATGCACCTGCTGCACCAGCAAAGTTCGGGATTTGATATTATGTTTGTGTTTGCACTTGTAGGTACTATTTGTCGTCTGGCTCACATTCCTATATTGTTTAGCTAACGGCCTTAGCATGAGTTTTGCTGGACAGACGACTAAGTTCAATTCTCTTTAGCGCGGCCGCTACTAATATTGATTGAACCGGGGCCAATTGTAGGGTGAACATTGTAGCGCGAATGTTAAAGCGAATGCTAGAAGTGGTTAATATGGAGAGTGATTTTATGGCATTTTTTTAGCCTTAAATCCTTTCCATTTCCATATTTGCATAACTCAGCGTAGTAGCTTAGAAACGTTTATTATTTTACCTAAAACTCATGCAATCACGGCTCAATAACTTTCGTTTATTTCGTAGTATTTCTGGGATATCCCTGTAAAAATCATTGGATTATATGCTCCATTTGTGGTAGGTTGGAGTGCTTTCAAAGTGACCACTAACATAGCCCAAACGACCGATTCGTGTATCTGCATCGGTTCGTAGTTAGCCGAACATAACAAAAACCAAATGTTTATGGGGACGACGACGATATGTTTATACATACATAACTACATACATACATATGTTTGAATGCATACACGTCATTGGTCGTCGTCGCGATAAACATGTGGTTTTTGGTGTTGTTCGGCTAACTGTTAGGTACTCCATCAATTAATCCAATGTAGGTACTCCATGGATTAATTTGATTGTTATGCGCGACTGGAGTATATACTCCATTGTAATGACATGCAATGTTAAATATACCATATTCTTTGTATGAAATGTGGCAAGTTATGGAGTAAGCTGTTGGTCCATAGCGAGCACTCCATGGATTAGCGAATGGATTACTCGGAATTTTTGCAGGGATATATTTTTCATATACATACATACTTACTACATGTACACTGTACATACCCTGCAAAAAATGCGATCACTCCGGGATACATCCGGGACAACTCGCAAGGGAGCATGCGATTACTACCCATTTGTATCTCTTTATATGGGTTGAAGTGTTCTCTTTTGTTTGAGCATGTCCTATGAAGAGACTAATTGTACCCAGTTTGTACCCGAACGGGTAGCAAAAGCGCACAATTGTACCCGTTTTGTACCCGAACAGGTAGCAAATGCGACACATCCATTTGTGCGACTAATTGTACCCGTTTGATACCCTTTCGGGTACAATTCGTCTACAATTAGTATACATATGTACCCGTTCGGGTACAATTGGGAACAATTGTAGACTAATTGTACCCGAAAGAGAGCGCTCCCGGACAAATCTTTTTAGAGACTCGTCGCACACTTTTTTACAGGGTATGCACATACATATGTACATACATACTTTTAAAGCTACATATATGTGTATATGGCTATATGTACATATTATGTAGGTATGTATGCATATTTACTTTATAACCTATAAAAATAATGTAAATTTGTACATATGTATGTATGTATATACACCGTGCTTGGCATTAAAACAAAAGTCGTAAAACTCAGTGGAGGAAAAAACATAAAACTTAATACAATAGATAAAGTAACGTTGGGTGCGGAGTGGAAACAGTACAACAAGAGCAACTTATCCAACCAAGCACACAAATAACAACAATCGACTAACTCAACTAACAAGCATTCTAAGCATTTCAGTGAACTTTCATACAACAACTATTTATGTACATATCTACACACAACACCCCCATATACATATGTATAGTATATTATGTATATGTACATACATATATATGTACATATTTACATACCAAATACATATACATATGTATACCTACACTCCGATGTGTTCCCTATTAAGTGAGGGCAGCAGCATCATTAACTTCAAGCACTCGAAACACTCACCACCCTAAATTGTAGCACCGCTGTAATATCATTAGTGTGGTGGAAACTGTGTGTGGTGGGAATTGTGTGGAAAACTGTGACGGACTGGGAGCGATTTTAATTTTTTGTATTTCAACGTCGGAAAATGTATAAAATTTTACGAGCAAAAGTTGTAATCAGCAAAGAAATGCCGTAAAAAAGTTGGGTGGGTTTTTATATTTATTAAGAATTTAAAACTTTGAAAAAGGCACAACCATAGGTAAGTAAGTACCTACGTAGGTATGGATGTATAGAAGTATGTTTACAATATTTGGCGTTGTCGTGTTCGTAAATAAATAAATAAATATCAAAGTCTCTGACAAGAAAGTACCTCCTGTAATTTCACCTTTAAAATATGTAATTTTTCCCTAGAATATGTACTCCGTAAAACAAACTCTTGTATAGCCCTTTCACATTTGGTTAATAGGTGCAACCAAGCGGGACCAAATATAAGCCAACTAAAAATTTAAAATGATTAGATTCCACAGTTTGAACTAAAAACTTTGGTCTGTTCGCTTTTACTCGAGAAATCCACCAACAAAGTGGCATGATTGCAAGCCAACACATTTACTAGGTATGCAGTTGCAGAAAAACTAACAAGACAAATTTTGTAAAGCAAAGCAAAATAAAAAACAAAAACAATCTTAGAAAAAAACATTCTTTGAAAACTTTAAAGTTGCAACAAAAATTAAAAAAAAAAAAAAAGAAAAAACTTGCGGCTGCAAAGAATGTCTGGCCAAATTTCTGGAGTTACTTTTCACAGCCGCAAGATGACGTTGCGCAACACCAGCAAAGTACACTAAAACTTCCACATGCATAGTGTTGTTGTTGTTGTTGTTGTTGGTGGTGGTGGTAGTTGTGATTTTGGAATTCTAAATATACATGTACATAAGTATGTATGCAAATGATTTGGCTGAAAGATGAAAGCCACAAATTGATAGACAGACAAGTGGGTATCTAAACATTCTCATAGGTGAGGAAAAAAGGTGGGTAAGGAAGTAATTTTTGTTATTGACAGGTGCGAAAAAGAGATGAAATATTTAGGTACTTACAGCAACATTTATTGGCTACAAGAAGATCATGATTCGTGCTGCTCAGCTCTAGTAGAATTTAACTAAAGCCAACTTCATACCTTCTACGCTAACTTCTGCTCGCTATGTAGGGGTAGCTATTTATGTGAAAGCAATAACGAACTAATAACGACTCGTTAAATATGAACCAACACATTTTGTCGCCAAATCTAATGCCTATATTTACATACATATGTACAAAGATAAGCAATTAAGCCAATCTATTAAAACTTATGTACACTAAAAAAAAAAATTTCTCTCGATCAAAGACATAATTTTCCTTATTTTGAACACGCGTCCCAATACAAAATTTTCTTTGTTTTGTGTAAATTTTCTCAAAAATGTGGAAAAAACATAAAAAAACATTCAAACAAATTCGTTGCCATGGGGATTTGTATGGGAATTTAATTTCTCAAAATTAAAGAAATCAAGTCTTCAAAACAAGGAAAGTTGGGAATGGAATGGCGCTTAAAGAATTTTTCATTATTTTAATGTATGAATTTTTTCAAAACAAGTATATGAAACCATGGTAACGCATGTAACAACAATATTTTATAAACCTTTTAACATGTTTTAAGGAAAATTTACTCAAAACAAAGAAAGTAGTGTTCAAAATAGGTAAACAATTTCTTTGACCCCTCCATATATTTTTTCCCTCTCAGTGTAGGTACATTAGCCCTAAATCACCAAGAGTTGGCGAAAAGAATACGGTTAGCTTAGCATAGCTGTTCATGTCTTTACATACCTATGTATATACATACATATCCATTAGGGTTTCAACGATACCATTAAGGTATCGATACTTCTACTTGCTTCTAGTATCGCCAAAAAATATCGGTACTCGAGTATGTATCGGATGAAAAGCATCGATACCTACTTGGTATCGAAAATCGTTAAACAGCCTTATTCTGGAGCAGTTACTGAATTTTCCGCTAAAAGTCAGGAACTTTGAACAAAATATTCGTATTATTCCAAAGGGAAATTTAAGGTACCACCTCAATAGGCTTGCAAATGGTAAATGGTAGCTTAATTTTCCTGTTGCAATAATACGAAAATGGTGTTTAAAGTTCCTTACTTTTTATCGTTAAATTATGTAAACGCGCCAGAATAAGGCATACCGTTCTTTTACTTCATTTATTTAAAAAGTATCAGTATAGTAAGTTTTTATACAGTGCAACACTAGTTCTGGGGGCTGAATGATTCTACCACAGAGTGAAAGGCCTTGGTACATAGAGTAAAACCTCCAAATATTTTTCCATTCTTAGGTCAAAGTTGTTTGCTATGGTCACTTCAATTTGAAATTTTTTTTTGAAAAAGTGTTTTTAGAAAAGTGGAAAAAGGGCTTAAAATCCATATCGGATCGAAATATGAAATTCAGGTGCTTATATTAAAATTACGTGAAGAAAAATTTTATAGAATATCTTAACCCATTGGCTCTCTCCGAAAAGGGTCTTTTTGACCCTTTTTTCGAAAATTCCATCAAAAATATTATTTGCGAGGTCGTGAGAGGGTTAAAATGTTCTAGGATATTGTGCGCCGGAAAATTTCACTAGGGGTCTCTAAGGCCAAATCTTTATAAAAAAGGTTTTGAAGTCCCAAGGAAACAAAAAAAGCTAAAAAGCCCCTTGAAATATGCAACGATTATTATATTTTTCTCAGCTCCTTTCCTGTCCCATTGCCAAATGCGTATGGTGCTCCCAAAAATCGTATTGCTGGGAAGAGCTCGGCTTGGATTTTTCTTCATATGTCCATTAGGACGCAGTGAATTGAGGCTTTTTTTGAACTCATTATTGCTCTACTTGCAGAAAGTTGCCTTTCTAGTACAGAAGTAAGACTGCAAAATATTATTGGCCTAGTCCTTTATTTGGAGGTGCCCCAATTCCAAAGTATCGATACTTATTGGTATCGGCGAAATATCGGAGTGAAAAAGCATCGAGTAAAAAAGTACTCGGTTTCGCAACAAAAGTATCGAGTATTTACTTGTACTCGATGGTATCGTTGGAACCCTAATATCCATACATGCATACATTATGTACATATACTACATACTATGTAGAATTATATATTTACCTACATATGTACATGCTCCCATTTATTACATTATCATTCTTATCGCGAAGTATGTACATATGTATGTAGGTATGTGCATAAATGCATACATAAAGCTAATAGTGATGACGTGCAGTAAGCAGCTTTTCAACTACCTACTTTGCTTCTTACATTTTTTACAGTTATACTATGAACATACATACATACATAGGTACATCTTACATTGCACAATTGCATTCACATATTTTGTCAACAATAGCTTTCGTATATTTACTCATACCCTCCCCCCACCCCATTTTATATAAGTTACATTGGTCATGTAATTGTTCTACATATTTAATGATTGCAGCTGCTGCCGTTGCTGTTAATTTGAATTGCATAAATGAGTGTTGTCGTGAGTATAGAAGGTAGACACACCGTTCGTGCAAGCTCAATAATGATGCACAAAAAATTCCCACCTCCACAATTCGAATTTCAAGCATAATCCGTAATAATGATATGAAAAACCATTCAGAATTTCTACCAGCAATTGACAATTTCATGCATATACATATGTATACATAATAATAATACAATGGCGCTATTATAACTCTGACGAGTTTTATGGCCGAGCTTCTCTCCCAATTCGAGGTGTGCTCCTTTTTGTTTTTCCTACTAATTGGGTGGACCTACAGTTTTATGCCGGCTCCGAACGGCGAATGCATTTTTTGTGAGAAGCTTTTTCATGGCAGAAATACTCTCGGAGGGTATGCCGCCCACTGCCGAGAGGTGACCGCTGCTCTTAAAAAACCCAATAATTGGATTTTTACTAATTAGAAAAATTTGTTTGGCTCGGACCGTGGTTTGAACCCGAGACCTCTGGCATAGCAGGCGAGCACTCTACCCACTGCACCACAGCGGCCAACACATATGTATACATACATGCATATATACTATGTAGGTCATTGGCGCACTCAAGGGGGGTTTTGGGGTTAAACCCCTCCCTCCCCAAAATTTAACAACACCATACAAAAAATAATTTTATAAAAGATGGTACATGCACAAATATTTGTGTAAATGCATGTTGTAAAATCTATGAATATTCGTGGATGTACATTGCCAATGTTTGTCAATAACTACTGATTATGTTTATAAACAAGCAGTGTGGAGACATTTCCCTAAAAGTATGCTGTGGATATTAGCTGAGGTTTGTTATACTCAGCGGTACTAGTACACAGAGTATTATAGTTTTAATCACATAACGGTGGATTGCAACAGAATGAAATAATCGAGATAGACATAGACTTATGTATATCAAAATGATCAGGGTGAAAAGAGAAATCGATTGAGCCATGTCCGTCCGTCCGTCCATCCGTCTGTAAACACTCTAACTCGCGCAAAATTTGAGATATTTTGATGAAATTAGAATACAAGTTGGTATCGAGACTGGGACGGTTGGGATTGAAAATGGGCGAAATCGGCCCATGACCACGCCCACTTTCCCCATATAGTAAAAATCGGATATTTTGTATCTCAGTCACTAATAGAGCTGGAGTGACAAAATTTCACCTATGTATTCAGCTCAGGCCCTTATGAAGAAATATGGTGAAATTTTGGAAAATGGGCGGTGCCACATCCACTTATTAAGGGGCAAACATTGAAAGTTTTATGAGTCAGAACTCACAAACCATTGAAGATATATCGATGAAATTGGTAAGCGTGATATACTTAGGCAAATGGACGAAAACTTGCCAAAATCGGTTGACGACCACGCCCAATTTTATGTATGGGTATTATAAATAGGCCTAATAAAAACATTTTAAACGATATCTTTGTCAAATATAAAGATAATTCATTGAAATTTTGTGGCATGAGTCCCACAGTAGGCCGAAAACAAAAAGCTAAAAATCTTGGAAAATAGGTGTGGCACCGCCTCTTTTCAGACAAAGGAATCTACGAGATTTCGGAACCCATAACTCTACAAATAATTAAGATGTAAATCAGTTTGTACACTTTAATAACTTGTGGTAATACATGCTCAAAAATTTAGCGAAGTCGGTTTATGACCACGCCTACTTTTTAACAAAGATATTTCTGGAACACCCTTTGAGAATTTGTAACGTGACATCTTTGTAATTAGAAGTCATAAAGGGCTTCAAATTTGCACTAACAATAATATTTATATGCTTAGTTGGATGATTGATAAAAATTTTGAAAATGGGCGTGGCTGCGCCCACTTTATGCGGCACTCGATTCATATAAAATACACCCTAATCGAACAAACGCAAACAAACAATGAAATCATAGAGCTGAATATCTAATGTTCGATTCCACTCGAACTTAGGCTTCCTTACTTGTTAGTTTTAGTTTAAATACAGAGAAAATGCAATGAATTGAGATTTAAAAGGTGTCTTTGTTTAATTTTTGCATACGTAGGTCTCCCCAAACATAAATTTAAGTAAAAATTGTCTGGACGAGCTTTAAGTATTTTTTTAATTTTCCGTTGGATATTGAAAACCCCCCCAAAAATTTTTTCTGTGTGCGCCACTGATGTAGGTGCACGTAAGTACATTTATGTACATATAGACGAGCAACCTGAGAAAAGGCAGACCCACTTAACCATATGTACATATATGTATAGCTTTGTTTGCTCGCAATCATACATATGTGTGTATGCATGTTTATGCACGCAGTCACTTGCAGTCACACATCTCGCCTGCCATACAGCGTTGCCGTTTTGTGGGTACCCTGTAAAAAAGTGTGCGACGAGTCTCTAAAAAGATTTGTCCGGGAGCGCTCTCTTTCGGGTACAATTAGTCTACAATTGTTCCCAATTGTACCCGAACGGGTACATATGTATACTAATTGTAGACGAATTGTACCCGAAAGGGTATCAAACGGGTACAATTAGTCGCACAAATGGATGTGTCGCATTTGCTACCTGTTCGGGTACAAAACGGGTACAATTGTGCGCTTTTGCTACCCGTTCGGGTACAAACTGGGTACAATTAGTCTCTTCATAGGACATGCTCAAACAAAAGAGAACACTTCAACCCATATAAAGAGACACAAATGGGTAGTAATCGCATGCTCCCTTGCGAGTTGTCCCGGATGTATCCCGGAGTGATCGCATTTTTTGCAGGGTAATTCCCCAAATTTGGGGAATTTTTTAAAATTTGGGTAATTTTTGGGGAGTGCTATGATTTGGGAAATTTTGGGGAATTCGCCTTTTCATAGTTTTATATGAATAATAATACCTATAAAAAAATTAATTATTTTCAAGTGTTTCTATTACATT
Organism: Urophora cardui; assembly: GCA_960531455.1. Classification (NCBI taxonomy): domain Eukaryota; kingdom Metazoa; phylum Arthropoda; class Insecta; order Diptera; family Tephritidae; genus Urophora; species Urophora cardui. The sequence goes on from OY482670.1 coordinate 3,376,927, forward strand.
CGCATTGTGTGAAAGTGTGCACGAGTTTTTGCAGCATTTATTTAATCTTGAATTACCGGCTGGTCGAACATGTACAAGCAAATTTCATAAGCCCATTAAAGTAAGAAGTTAGCTAGGAAAAAATAAGCAATTTTATACCTTCCATGGATATGAAATGGTATTATAACATTGAGCCAAAACAGGTTTGTCGAAAGTTCCAGAAGGAGAAAAATTAGACCCACCAAAATATGTATATGCCGATATTATCAGAATCTTGAGCTAGTTCCTCAGTTGTTAAGATACGCTGATCATTTGTCGGAATCGTCCAAATTGGACCATTATAACATATAGCTCCCCTACAACCACCCATACATTTTGGGGTAAAACTTCTCCACTTAAATTGCTAAGATCATTACAATATTTTTTTTATAAATATTTGCATAAGCAACCCACAGAATTGGAGATACCTATAAATTAAAGAAAATCGGACTATTTAATGGGTCATATTAATAAAAGCCAAGCATTTGCTTTTGCTTAAGATTTCAGATCTTTTACTCAAATTTTGAAATTTGGTTCATACAAATTAATGTAAAATTTTCGAAATCTTGAGTAAAAGCATTTGCTTGGTTTTTATTAATACGGCCCAATATTTCATTTCTCTCTTATTTGTTTTATGTTTCTTTATAACTTTTTTTAAACACACATATACATACATATATGCACATGAATTTAAAAATACAAACCGTTATAAAGTAAAATAAATTTGAAATACTTGTTTATTCGAAACCTCTTGATAACACTACCCGACAAAAAAATATCCTCGACATTTGATATTTGATTCCTATGTATTCCTGCTGATTCCAAATATGTAATCAAATGGTTCAAAAGTAGAACAGTTTTCGAGATGTTTTGAAATTTCAGTTTCCGCGCTAAGAAGAAAAGGAAGATTACTAATCCGTCAATATCTCCGCCATCTCCGTTATTTCATTTCATTTTGAGAGGATGAAATACCTTTTCCAATTCAACATAAAAGCGATGTTAAAGTCACGGAATTATGGCGGAAAAAGGATTTGTTTTTATGCAAAAAATAAGTTAAATACAAGATGTATAAAATGTCGAGGATATGAAAATTTTTGAAATTTTGTCGGGTAGTGTAATTTGAAAATTTGTATGGGGAATTTTGGGCAATTATGGGTAATTTGAATATTTTTTTGGGTAATCTCAAGAATTTAAAACGGCAACGCTGCTGCCATATCAACAGCATTCGCTGACTCTCGCTGGAAAGAACGTCTTCAAACATGGCAACATGACACTCTTCAGCTGCACTTATTCGCCAACGAGTTGTATGTACATATGTATTTAGGTACTCGTTAGGCGCAAATATACCAACAACAAATATGTATGTACATTAGATGCGTTTTTTTTCGGCAAATTTTCTCAGATCTTCCCTCCGGCCACAGAATATGAAAATAGGATGTTGTAGGATAACTAAGCTGGTTTTTGTTTTTTTTAGACAAAAAACTGAGTGGGCTACTCCAAAAACAGCGATTTTTTTTTTTAAATTCCATGATAGGTTTAGATTAATACATGAAAAAAACAACAGAATTAAAAACAAAAAAACAAAAGATACACATTCTCATGTAAAATTAACGGCTTAAGCGAATGGTGTACTCAGTTTTTTAGTGCGAGCCATAAGGAAGGTACCAAGATCGCCTAAAGTGGAATTTTATTTTTTTAGTCACGAATTTTCAAGTTTGGACCCTGGTATTTCCAAGATACCTTAAATTTCTTTTTAATCAAAATATACAGGAATCTGCGCAAATTAATGCAGTTTTCAGAAAAGTTTATTTGATCGAAATCGAGCTTTTTTTGTCCAAGCTACTTTGGTTCAATTGAAATATTCCAAAATCACTTTCATATTGAACAACATTTTTTATTGTTGCAAGTACAAAATTCGAAAATTTATTATTTACATATGTACAAAAAAAAAATGTTTGTTTGTTTTGATTAAAAAGAAATTTAAGGTATCTTGGAAATACCAGGGTCCAAACTTGAAAATTCGTGACTAAAAAAATATAATTCCACTTTAGGCGATCTTGGTACCTTCCTTATGGCTCGCACTAAAAAACTGAGTACACCATTCGATTAAGCCGTTAATTTTACATGAGAATATGTATCTTTTGTTTTTTTATTTTTAATTCTGTAGTTTTTTTCATATATGAATCTAAACCTATCATGGAATTTAAAAAAAAATCGCTGTTTTTGGAGTAGCCCACTCAGTTTTTTGTCTAAAAAAAAACAAAAATCAGCTTAGTTATCCTACAACATCCTATTTTCATATTCTGTGGCTGGAGGGGTATGTTAGATCAAAAAAACGCATCTAATGTACATATGTATGTAGGTAAATGCAAAAATTAAAAAAAAAAAAACAGAAAAAATTATGAAATGGAAATTAAAAAAGCACTCGCTGAAAAATTGCTTCAGGCATCCATTCAACTTTCATTCAGTTGAGATTGTGGCAACGCATTAATTTCAGCTTCGAATGGGCAACATTGTGCACAGCCGCCCGCCATACCAACAACGAAACGTCGCACAGCCCTGCAGTCTCGCAATCAGCACTCCATTCAACTGCACACGGATATCAACAAGAAAGCCAACAACAACAACAATCTTCTCTTCTCTTGACGAATCGCTCCATATGTGGAGTACTTCTTGGTTCTTGGCGGATCTTTTTCATACTCGCTAATTTTTGATGGCCGCATGGAGTCTTTATGGGTTAGCTTAGATTTGATAAAAGAAGAACATCCATTGAAAAAATTTATGTTGATACGTATTACCTAGTGACATCACATCACATCATCCAAGCAAGGCGATGACTTATATTCATATGTACTATGTACATACATATATAAAGAAAATCATGGAGTAACGGTATTTATTACATTCGCTGACTCTTAGCGAGTGGCGAGTTAGATTACATATGCACATACATACATACATATGTATGTACATATCATCGCTGCGAGCATAAAACCAGTTACATATGTATGTGTTTTTCAATAGCACTTATATACATAGATATGTATATAGTTCATCTAGGAATAAAACCACACGCAGAAAGAAATAGGTGCTGCATATGAATGCAATATGCGACGACGACAGGATATTCGCTGGAGTGCAATGCTTGGATAATCGTAAGTCCATAGACAGTGTGGTGGGTGGGTGGGTGGTTGGTTGGTTGGAGCACATGCACCGTATGAATAAATAAATAAAAGAATAGGTATAAATAAATAAACAACATTTTGCACTCGACACAATACATATGCATATACATGTACGTATGTATGTATTAGAAGGCTGCACGAATGGATTCGAAACGGCCAACAAAATATTCGCGGCCGTCCAATTACAGTACCTACTTGTTTCTGTCGTTTTAGAATAAGCGCAAGTAGAGCACAACCATAAACAGAACCAATACAATTACTTATTCGTAGCGACAATTACATGACCTTAAAAAGGTTCTGCAAATAGTGTACACTACTTGCGAATACTTCGAATATAATCGAAATATATATATGTACATATGTACATATTTTCATAAACACACATCCAGACGTTGTGTTCAGCAAAATTACGCTGCTAGTGTGAGTGTGTGTATGTGCATATGCATGCACACTAGGGCGGGTCGATTGGTAGAGGCCAAAAAAAAATTAACAGGGACACATCGCAATTATAAAAATTTGGGTAATTTCAAGCTTTTTTGCCCAAGAAACCATGTCTAAAATAAATTTCGACCCAGAGCTTTTTACGATCTACATAATTTTTTTCAAAGTCCTTAATGAACAAGAAAAACATTTCTTATCATTAAAAAATGGAACATATGTTTAATTATGTAGTAAAGGCCAACTTAGTAATTAATTAATATAATAGTATTCAGAGCTTTAAAGCCAAACCATACGGATGACAGTAGGAAACAAAATATATATATGGTTATATATGTTGTGTTGATTGATATGTTTATTGCATAGTGAAAATTTCAAATTTAAATTCAATTTATGTAAAGTAAGTTTTAAATTATAAATGTTTAATATTATATAGTGCAATTTGTTAATCGTTAACCAATTATGTAATCATGTTCTTCTTGTTTATGTTTTATCTTTAAATCAGACTCCCTGAGGAAGGCGTAAATATGCACCGAAACGCGTAGGAGGATAGAAGGAAACCTTTGTTTCGCTTTTTTTCTTCACCGGCCATAAAGCTCTGAAAACTATTATATTAACATATCGACGCTTCCAAACAAAACTGTACTAAGTCTGAAAACTGTGTTTTGCAGGAGAAGCTCTCAAAGTTTAAACTCGATATGAAACTTCAGTTGTATGCTAAGTATATTTTCACTTATAACTGCTGTTTGGATTGAACGATCAACACCAAAACTCGACAATATCAAAGTCAGGGTACGCTTTATATAAAACCGTAAGAAAAAATAAAAATTTGCTACGTGGTTTTTCATGGCAAGCTCTCAAAGTTTTTATTCTGTAAAAATCTCGAGTTGTATTATATGTACACTTTTGCTTATAACTTTTGATTGGATTGTCCGATTGATACCAAAATTAGACAGCGTCTAAAATAAGAACCGCTCTACTTGAAAACGCCAAAAACGGGAAAATGTACTAAGTCGACTTAGTACAGTATTGTTTGGAAGCGTCGATATGTTTGTTGGGCTTTTATTTTTTGGTCCACCTTAATGCCATATGCACATTAAATAAACAAACAAACCAAAGAAGCAACAAGGTTTTGCGAATACTTCATAACATGAGGGGTATTCGCTATCCCTAGCAAGATAGCACGGATTGCAAATATGCTAGACCAAAATATGCTACACATCGAGAGCACCCCATTGCACAGTCGTAGGAAATTTTAAGAAGCAGCTTTTCTTTTTAGCCAAAGGGACGCGTTCATCACTCACTTTTTAATAAATAAATCATTTTATTTTAGTAAATTTAATAAATACACACAAAACACAACATTTTAAGCAAAATTCGTATGCTCAAATTGAAATTGAAATTAGCAATTGGTAAATGTCAGCTGACACAGGGTCGCAATTAATTTCCTACACTTCATAGCAAATAAATATACTACATAGGTTTTGGTCAAGAATTATCTAAAGAAGGATATCGCAGTAGATAAGCTGATTGGAATTGTGTATGTATACTAAAAAGTGTGAATGTCAGACAAAACGAATTGGCAAAAATTTTACCTTGAAATTCATTTCTCTTCTCTTTCACATTGACATATTTAAAGAAAACACACACATAAAAACGGAAGTAATATAACCTCTATTTGGATAAGCCTTGGTTTTGGTGTAGCATATTTTTGAGGTCTAGCATATCTCTGTGCGCCTGTATTTTGTTGTTGTGCGTGGTAAAATTTGCAATCCGTGCTACGTGCTAGGGTTATGCTATGGATAGCGAATACCCCTATGGTTATTATTATGTTCTATTCTATCGTGGCGAATAGTGTACACTAATCGCTCCAACAGAGCAAATAGAAATAGTATTTGTATTCCAAATGAAAAGTATGGGTTATATTCGTATCTGCATTGAAATTATGCTGTGACTAATTGTACAATGCATAGAGTATTCGCAAATATAGCAGAGGAAAATGGTATTGTGCAGAGGTCTAGTATGCATGTATGTATAAGAAGCAACCAGCAACAATAACAGTCAACCAACCAACAATAACAGAACAGCCTAGAGCAGCAGGAGCAGCAACAACAGCAACAACAGCAGGCAAGCAAGAACGAACCAACAACATAACAACATGAAAATATTTGAAACATGCTTTTTTTCAAGAAGTAGAAGGAGCATGGTAGGTACTAACAACAAAAACAACAATATAGAATTTACAAACACGTTTTTTTCTTTTTGTAATCAGGAATGCAGTTCATTTTTTTTTTCAATTCTTTTTGTTTCTGTCTTTTTTTTTAATGAAGCAAACCCAGCCAACGACAGAATAATGAAACAACGAAACGAACAAACGACGACGGAGGAAGTGCCTATCGGCCTTGTGTGCTTCATGGGTCAAATTGAAAAGTCTCATGAGACCGTGAAATTGCAAGCAACAACAAGCGACGAGGCAGCAACAATTTGTATTGCAACAAATGGGCACAGAAGACAGCAGTGAAAACGTACGTATGTATGCATGTACCTGTATGCCCACTAGGCCCATTTGTATATGTAAGGTGATGCGAGTTATATATGTACATGCCAGGATACTTGCTTTTGTTAGATATGTATACCGCAGGTACTCCTAAAGTATGTTGAACGACACTTACAAATTGAGCACAGATCATTTCTTCACTGACTAAAGTAGGAGTTAAGAAGAGCAAGCCGAAACATAAAAATGTATACGAATGAAGTACGTACATAACAAAGCTAGGTGGTAGGCAGCTATAAAGAGGAAAGTATTGATGATTGCAGTACCTTTGGGACAACTGGGTGTGCTTGCAGGTACATACAAATATGTTTGTGTATCGAAGTGGAATGCATGGCATTGAATACCAAGGTAAGATAGATGGACGGAATGGATATTGCCAGCTTCACTTCTCGACGACTCAAAAACAACAAATTCCGATTCTCGTGTCGCCGCGACATGCACGCACTTCGCCCACTTGACGAACTGGCACTTTGCAAACTTTTTTTTTTGAGCAGAGGGAGAAGGGGTTCTGTTTTCTTGCACATTGCTACGTTCCTATACATATGTATCCAGCATCTGCTTCTACGGGCGCTTGAAGTGCTTTTGCCGTCTGCTTCCTGCAACTTTCAGACATCACGCTTTGCCAAACGTACCAATAACAAAACAAAAACATAAAATAACTGCCATTCCATCACATTTTCTTCGTCTCACACGTTCAACACTAAACCAAATATAAATCAAAAACTTCGCGGAATTCACATTCTTCTTCCTCTTCAAGTTAATGTTGGCGAATTCCTTCAATTAAAAGCTGAGAAATCAAAAAATGTTTTATTTTGCGAATTTTTTTTTTTTTTTCAAAACAGAATTTTTTAAACGTTTAAGCGTGATTTTGAGCGCTACTTACATGTGTATGTCCATATGTATTTATATTAATGGGAATGGTATGACCGTGCCCCTAGTCCATAAGAGAATGGCAAAAACTAAAAAGGAACGTCAACGATAAAGCTGAGAGACCAAGTAACGGAATATCCCAAAAAAGTTCACTAGTATAAACTGTCGACGTCCAAACACGGAGACACGAAGTTGAGCAACCCGCTGCTTTTGTTCGTTTGTGGGTGAGAAGGCGACGAGGAAAGGAGGGGGGCACCAAGTCGTCGGTGCTCGGACAACACGCTTTGTGCAGCAATTCTTATCGCCAGTGACCAATCAGAGCGTTCGAAGAATGCCAGAACAAAACATAATGAACAAAAGTTGGCCAGCGACGAGTTGATGTGTTTGGACAAATGGAAGACAGAACAGCGGCACAAAAGAGAATCGTTGGATAATTTCGCGGCAGAGTTGCTGTGTTTGGACACGGACAATGGAAAGCAAAATCAAGCAACAACTTTCCGTGTTAAAAGGAGGGCAATGTCGAGAAAATTAAAAAAAAATAAGACGAAGAACAGCTGACTGAATCTTGTTTCATTGGTAGATATTCTATGCTTTCTATGAACTTTGTCCCTCTCAAGGAATTCAACAAGAGACAATGAAAAGCAAAATAATGCAAAAAACAACGTGAAGCCACCATTATTTTGTATTTATTTATTTTTATTGTAGTTGTTGTTGTTCGGTGCCAGGTGCGAGGTGTAAGCGCTGCCCTTCAGTTGCCAATTGTTTCACCACATTTTCTGTTCTTGATGTTTTTTTGCTGTTATTATTTTAGTTGCATCCGTATCATTCCACGAATAACATGTGCAAGAATGTAAATTTAACAGCCTACAAAGCAGAAAGAAGAAGAGCAACTTATATTGCATTCATGATCGTCATTGGGCCATAACAACAACTTCAAAATGAGCTGAGCACAGCTGTTCGACCTCTTTGACACACACCCCAGAGTCAAGTCACTGTTCTCCATACACTATGGTTCTTGCCTTCGTTCAACTAACATAATTGATTTGGTACATTTGTTCACTTTGCCACAACACTGTTGAGAAAACATGCCTTCTCAGTAGAGTTTTGTCACAAAACTCTGCTAAATAGAAACGTTTTCTTTGAGCATCAAGTACACTTGCCCCCACAGACACAACTGGAGGAGATTGAAAACAGAAAAGCATCTGACGTTTTAGCTATATGAAGCAAACAAGGCTGTTCGTCTACATGATGTGTAATAAAGAGCTCCATGTGGTATCACAACAGGCCACCAGGCCTACTTAGGTAGTAAATGCGTTTGCTGTACCAAGTGGAAACAATGTCCGGTATTTCCCTCGATAAATCTTTTTACGTTTCCTTCAGGATCAGTTGATTGCCCTCATTATTCCTGAAATGTTATTCCACAAAATGTATAGCCACGCCCATTTTCAACATTTTTATCAGTCATCCAACTAAGCATATAAATATTATTCTTTGTGCAAAATTTCATTCGTTTATGACTTCTAGCTACAAAGATGTCACGTTACAAATTCCTAAAGGGTGTTCCCGAAATATCTTTGGTAAAAAGTAGGCGTGGTCATAAACCGATTTCAATAAATTTCTGCGTGTCTATTAACACAAGTTATAAAAGTGTCGTCAACCGATTTCGCTAAAATTTTGAACATGTATTACCACAAGTAATAAAAGTGTACACACCAAGTTTCGTCATTATATATCAATTATTTGTCGAGTTATGGGCTCAGAAATCTCGTATATTCCTGCTTCTAAAAAGAGGCGGTGCCACGCCCATTTTCCCAAAATTTTTATGTCTTTTGTTTTATGTCCATAGTTAGACTCCTGCCATAAAATTTCAATGATATATCTTTATATTTGACAGAGATATAGCTTAAAATGTTTTTATTAGGTCACTTTAGAATACCCATATATAAAAGTGGTCGTGGTCGTCAACCGATTTTGGCAATTTTTCGTCCAAACTTTTGCCTAAGTAAGTGTATCACGTATACCAAATTTCATCGATATATCTTCAACGGTTTCTTAGTTATGACTCACAAAACTTTCAATGTTTGCCCCTTAATAAGTGGGCGTGGCACCGCCCATTTTCCAAATTTTTTGTGTTTTTTGTTTTACATCCGTAGTTGGACTCATACCACAAAATTTCAGTAATATATCTTTATATTTATCTTTATTATTTGACAGAGATATCGCTTAAAATGTTTTTATTAGGTCACTTTATAATTCACATATATTTTAACAATTTTCCGTCCAAACGTTTACCTAAGTAAGTAAATCACGCGTACCAAATTTCATCCACATATAAAAGTTTCAATGTTTGACCCTTAATAAGTGGGCGTGGCACCGCCCATTTTCCAAAATTTCATCAAATTTCTTCATAGGGGCCTGAGCTCAACACGTGGGAAAAATTTCATCGCTCTAGCTATATTAGTGACTGAGATACCAAATTTCCGATTTTTTCTATATAGGAAAAGTGGGCGTGGTCATGGTCCGATTTCGCCCATTTTCAATACCAACCGTTCCAGTCTCGATACCAACTTGCATTTCAAATTTCATCAAAATATCTCAATTTTTGCGCGAGTTAGAGTGTTTACAGACTGACGGATGGACGGACATGGCTCAATCGATTTCTCTTTTCACCCTGATCATTTTGATATATATAAGTCTATATCTATCTCGATTATTTCATTCTATTACAATCCACCGTTATGTTATTAAAACTATAATACTCTGTGTACTAGTACAGCTGAGTATAAAAAAAATGGTAGGCTCGAAGCCATTTTGGTAGGTTTTTGGTAGGAAAAAAATTTTCTTAGTGGCATCCCTGAAACCAGTGCCGAAACTCGCTCATTTCCATACAAATTTCTGAGAGCGAGTGAAGATTGAAACACTTGTTTCGTTCTCAATCCTCTTGCCAAACGCGATTATATCGATGCCTTCTCTAATTTTGTATCGAAAATCTATCGAAATCTCACACAGGCCAAAACAAAAACGCAAAAATAAGCAAACATACAAACATTTAAGAAGAACAACAAAGAGAAATGTTAAACTGAATCACGATCAGCCACGTGGAGACGGGTTATTTAGCGAGATGTTTCTCTGGCGAATCAAGTTATGTGGAGACGGGCTTTTAGTCTATTCCGCCCGCCGCGCCATGAGTTTTCTTTCAAAGCTCGTGTATAGACACTTCTTGGCTGGAAATCGAGAATGCAAACCAATTTAAATAATTAACACGCTTAATTGCTGCTGTTGATTTTTCATTAAAAATATGCATGTGTCGTTGTATTCAGAGGCGAGGCGCTGTGAAAAGCGTGGGGGGGGGGTTGTTACCCTCTTTGGCTTATCTCCAACAACTCGTACGTAATTAAAACAACAAATTCTCCTGTACAAACATCCCAATTGGACATTTTTTACCCAATTGAAATCAAATGTATTGATACACGAAGCATGCATGTTGTGTACATGCAAAAGTGCGTGAAAATAAAGAAATTTTATAAAATCTTGATTCACCCAAAATATGAATGCTATGTATTACATGAAAAAATATCATGCGATGTGGATGTGATATGCATGAAATTATAAATTACACATTTCTGCATGCTTTCAGCATTGGTACAAATGAAGGGTTAGGGTATACATGCCCCCTGAGAAACTATACGTGTAAAAAGCAAAGATGCTTAACGAACGAACGGATTCTATTTCGTTTTGTTAATTCACAATGGGTGAGTTTCTAAGAAAAAGCTGATCCGCAACTGTTGAGCTGAACAGTTGCCAACAGTTGTGTAGCAGTTGAGTTAAACAGCTACGTCTTAGAAACGGTTTGATGAATTTATCAGCTGTATGGCTTTACACAACATGTTGAGCTCAAGTAGCGAAGAAAATTTGTGATGCAAAAAATGGCGAAAAGTTGCCAACTGTTGAGCTGAGCGGAATTACTCAACAGTGCGTTTCTAAGACAAACACTCAACAGTTGCACAACAGCTCAGTCTTAGAAACTCACCCAATGCTAAATTATCAAAATGGTTTTGTTTCGTTAATTCGCAACGCTAAAAGCCCGTCTCCACATAACTTGTTTCACCAAAGAAACATGTAGCAAAACATCTCGCTAAATAACCCGTCTCTACGTGGCTGATCGTGATTCAGTTTAACATTTCTCTTTCTTGCTCTTCTTAAATGTTTGTATGTTTGCTTATATTTTGCGTTTTTGTTTTGGTCTGTGTGAGATTTCGATAGATTTTCGATACAAAATTAGAGAAGACATCGATATCATCGAGGTTGGCAAGATGATTCAGAATGAAACAGTGTTTCAATCTTCACTCGCTCTCAGAAATTTTGTATATAAATTGGCGAGTTTCGGCACTGGTTTCCGTGTCGAAACAAGATTGAGAGAGAACATGGAGAAAAAAAGAGCGAAACACGTTATGTGGAGACATGGTATTAATTATCAAAACCATTTCGTTTCGATAATTCACAAAACTAAATTATCAAAATGCAACCGGTAACGTTGAAACGAAGTAAATCAACAAAAAGATTGCTTGCACGAGGCGCATACATACACAGCTGTCACTCAAATCGTAGCAGTTCGTGTGCATATGCATATATGTATGTATGCGAGTACTCGGCCGATTGTTCGCGACGGCATTGCAAGCGCACTAAGCATTTCAACGTTATAAATTTGGTTATGATAACACTGTGGAACTAATTTAGGTCAACAAAAGTTAACTTGGTTCTGAAAGTTAGGGGTGAAAATAGAGGCTAAATTAGAAGACCCGTGTCGCGGCGTTTGCTTAGGTTAGTTCGAATTTGTTTTTAATCGACCTTTGAACTTTGCAGGCAAATGCCGATTTTCAGCATATTGTTTGTATGGTTTTTTTGCTGTAACTCGTCGACTAATTGAGATTTTTTTGTTGGAGTGACAGCAAACGAAAGAAAATTAATGTTTGTATATATTATTTGTATTAAATTTCCTATACAAAGGGTCTATAACATTTTTCTCTACCTCTTATAGTTTCTGAAATCGTCCCCTCAATATAACAATAGCGTATAATTTTTTTTGGGTTTTGAGAAAATCGAGTTTAAAGTTTTTGTCAAATCAGATGTCTACTAAAACCTCAATATCGCGGTAAATAAAAATTCTTCATAGTGTATTTTTCGATGAATACATTAGACCGTTTCTTGTCTTTAAATTTACCAAGTTTTTTATTCTACGCATCTTTTAAGACCATAATTATGTTATTCAAAGCGCAAGTCCTCCATATAGGCCATTTTATTTTTTAAGGAATTCGTATAATGTATCTGATACAGTATTTTATTTTGTATGGTATACGCTGTTTTATTCAATAATTTTACGGTATTTTTGTTAAAATATTTGATCTCAAAAATATCAGTTTGTAACATTATAAAACAGTAATTAGTTCATAGGTTTGTTAATTCAGTGGCATTTATTCATTACTTTCCAATTTGGGTTATTATAAACAAAAAATTATGACAAATGAAGGTATACATTGCGTAAATCAAAAATAACTAGAAATTCATTCGTCTTCATTCTCTTCCTCTGCTACATCTGGCTCATCTAAACAATTTCGCTTGTTTCCACCTCGTAAGTTAAATGAAAAATGAGCCACGAGGAATTACACTCTTTTTGCACAAATTTTGAAGATCATGCAGCTTTCGATTACAAATTGGCAGCTCTTTATTGTATTTGCCAGTAAACGAAAAGTTTAACACCTCTTTTGTTTTTCGCGTTCCTCCAATATCAATTACTTTCAAGTCTCCATCCCATTCTTCTTTGTATAATAATTGTTTTCGTTGAATTTTGTTCACTTGGAGTAATTTAACATTAAGCCAATTTACCGAGTCATTTTGTATATTTTTCTTAAGGCTATGGCCTAACCTCGAAAACATGGCTTTGAGATCAATCATATCACTGTATTGAAGCCTCTCTACAGCATATGGGGTTTTCCGTCTTGCCAGTCTCATTATAGTTGGCCATTCCTCCGGCGAATAAACGCATATACTCCTCTTCGCACGTTCTATTGCAGAGTGCATCGAATCTGCCTCCATTTGTGTGTGTCCGCTTTGGAGGTACTTAATTGTTATCGAATTAAGCTTCAAGGTATTGTTGATATAAATCAATAGTGTAGCAATGAACCTGTTTCTGTTTTGTCCCCCGCAGCAGTCTGAGTAGAGAATAACATTTATGACTTTCAATCTATTGATCGGAAATATTTCAGAGTTAGACGTGGCTAGACCCAAACAATATTTCTCAAAAGCTGTTTGCTGTACTCACCTTTTTCTTTCGCGTAAGTATATTTCTAGCATTTTCATTCTTGTTATTGATATAAGTATCACCACAGTCTGCGATTTCTTCTAAAACTACATCTGCTGTCCTTATCACTGAATTATCTAATTCATCTGCCAAAGCCAGTTCCTCATCATCCGAATCGGGGACATACTCGTCCGACGATCCTGCAGAGAAGTCTGTACCATTCTCATCATCTGTTTGAGGTATCTCTATGTCCGGCAATCCCACAGCGAAATCAAACTCGTCAGCCTTTGGAGCAATTTCCACAACGACTGGTGGTTTCGTGTCACAGGCTGTTGAAATCCATATTTTTAATGAACAAACTTTCTCTGCGAAATGAATTTGCAAGCTGAAATTTCAAATGACTACAATATTTCCTTGGCATTCATGTAGTCAAAACAACGTAAAAATCGCATAGGCTACTACTCTTGTAAATTTCTGATAAAACTTTCGAATTTGTATTGGAAATAAAACAGCTTATGTGGGGTATAGAAATGGTCGGAATAAAACTATTTCTCAAACAATAGTGTATATTATTATAAGCTATTTTATGAGTTAAAGTTTTGATAAATTGTATTTATTTCTACAGGCTAAAATGGAGTATAATGCGCACACACTATTATTCTTTTAACAACTTTGCAGTGGCCATTTCAAGTAAAATAGCGCATATGAGCTTATACACTTAATGAAGGAAATTTTTGAACAAGAAATTATACACCATTTTTTGCAATGACATTTTGACACACTTTGTGGAAGTAGAATTTGACGAAATTTTGACCAGACATAGAATCAATGATGGAGATTCTAAATATGCAATAAAAAAATAATGGCGTATGAGCACATACGCTATTGTTATATTGAGGGGACGAAATATTGATGATTCAATTTGAATTTTTTCGATTTTTCAAAGAAAAACTTGACTTTGTCAGGCAATATCTTTAAAACCAAAATTTTCACCTTCGGTTTTACTCGTTTACGTGAAGCTACATTCTATTAGCAAAAAAATAAGCTATCAACGAAGAAAATCCATGGTAAAATGGAAAAGTTATAGGCGATCATGTAAATACAGCCAAGTCGCGCAATGCCTCTGCAGTAGCAGCACATTGGCAGCGCAGTAGATACAAGCCCATTTACGGGTATAACATGCATAAAATATACCCGTCACGAACATCGATGTATCGATGTTGGTCCTCAAAATTTGCATCCCCACACATAACGGTGGATTGTAACAGAATGAAATAATCGAGATAGATATAGACTTATATATATGAAAATGATCAGGGTGAAAAAAGAAATCGATTGAGCCATGTCCGTCCGTCCGTCTGTAAACACTCTAACTCGCGCAAATTGAGATATTTTGATGAAATTTGAAATGCAAGTTGGTATCGAGACTGGGACGGTTGGTATTGAAAATGGGCGAAATCGGACCATGACCACGCCCACTTTTCCTATATAGAAAAAATCGGAAATTTGGTATCTCAGCTACTAATATAGCTAGAGCGATGAAATTTTACCCACGTGTTGAGCTCAGGCCCCTAGGAAGAAATTTGATGAAAAACACAAAAATTTTGGAAAATGGGCGTAGCACCGCCTCTTTTTAGAAGCAGGGATATACGAGATTTCTGAGCCCATAATTTATATATAATGACGAAACTTGAATACATGTTAAAAATTTTAGCGAAATCGGTTGACGACCACGCCCACTTTTATATATGGGTATTATAAAGTGACCTAATAAAAATATTTTAAGCGATATCTCTGTCAAATATAAAGATAATTCATTGACATTTTGTGGCATGAGTTCCACAATAGACCGGAAACAAAAATAGAAAAATTTTGTAAAATGGGCGTGGCACCGCCTCATTTTAGATAAAGGAATATACGAGATTTCTTAGCCTATAACTCGACAAATAATTGAGATATTATGACGAAACTTGGTTTATACACTTATATAACTTGTGTTAATAGACACGCAGAAATTTATTGAAATCGGTTTATGACCACGCCTACTTTTTAACAAAGATATTTCTGGAACACCCTTTGGGAATTTGTAACGTGATATCTTTGTAACTAGAAGTCATAAAGGAATGAAGTTTTACACAAAGAATAATATTCATATATGTACTTAGTTGGAGGACTGATAAAAATGTTGAAAATAGGCGTGGCTACGCCCACTTTATGCAGCACTCGCTTTATGTAAAATACACCCTATATCGAACAAACGCAAACAAACAATGAACGCATACAGCTGAGTATCTAATGTTCGATTTCACTCGAACTTAGGCTTCCTTACTTGTTTTATTATTAGTTTGCTCAATTAAAGCCAAAAATTCACTAAAAATGCGCCGCTTTACGCTCAAATTATCTAAAATATTTATCCTCCAGGATTGAGCAGTAAAAACAAGGCGCAACATGTTGCCAGCAACATTGTGGTTGCCCTTGATGTCTTAGCAACATTGTTCTTGTACAGCTTGTAAATGTGCATGCCATTAAAAACAGCGCCATTTTATATGTAAAAATAAACATCCGCCATTTTATATGTAAAAATAAACATCAAAAATTAATTCCTTGACCGAAAACCAATAATTTAACATACATACATTTCGTAAGCAATTCTTTCATTTTATTAAGCTTTGATCACTTTTCCCTAGACTAGGGTTACAAACTTTAAATACAAATAAAAATGAAATCATACCTATAGGCCAAAAACCCTGTATGAAGTAATTAGTCCAAAAGGCTTTTGAATACTAATTAAAGTTTTATTCCTTTGGGACATTTTGCATTCGTGCCCTTATGGGAAGCTCTGCACTTCTTGCATTGTGGTAAATTTTTCTCGATTTCAAGGCAAATCTCGAAAATTCCATTACGAGGAAGCATATACCAGACTATGTAACAGTTTCCAGAATACAAAAGTATCAAACAATAAGAGGTTTGAAAAAAACTAAAATAAAAACAACGGGTACGTTCGCGACGGCAATCAGATCCGCAGTGTTTGACACATCAACCGTGCAGTTTGTTTGAATAATCGGCAACAGAAAATTTGTGTCTGCATTAAAAAATGGATTCAATTAGTAGGAAAAACAAAAGGAGCACACCTCGAATGGAATATGAAATTTTGTAATTTTAATAACACAAATTAATTGCAAATACTTTTAATAATGCTGTTATAGCAATATAGCAGCTGAGTATCAGCAGGCAAGTGCAAAATAAGCAACGGGGTTGCTGTACTGCTGCAATTATAAATTTTCGTGAACGTACCCAACCCACTTACTGTGAAGCGCGTCTACACTGCGTATACGTAATGTGTTTGCAAACAAACATACAGGTGAAACTAATAAAAGGGTTTTAGAAAAGGTTTTAGACCACTTCGATTTTTTCCCATGTGCTTCCAACCTGTTCACATGTCTGCACACGTTTTTATCTGCTCAAACATGCTGAAAGACTTAAGTGTATCGTTACTGAAGACGGCACATAGCCGAAACCGGTTTATAACCAAATCAAACATGACAAGGAATGACGGAATTTCATTCCAAAATTTATCACTCATTGTTTAAATTGCCTATCAAACGCCGTGCGGTAACCAAAAAAAAAACCAGAGCTGCAAATAATTTTTTTTGTGTCCCCGTGTGGAAACATTTATTTCAAATAATCATCAAGTTTGTTATTACATTTGATAATAGTTTAGCTTAGTAATTTATGTATGTACATATTTTCGTACTTTCATATAGAAATGTGATATAATCCTAAATACAATATTTATAAAGGGAAAAAATCAAATAAAACAAGTTTTACGAGTTTTCCATACACCGCAAAATCTAAAAATATACATTATAAATCAATCATGACTGAATAGCAGCACTGAAAATTAAAATTGTGATTGAATAAAAATTCACGTGCCGGTTATTTATTTATTTTCTGTTACTCGTTTGTTTTTCATACAAATCAAAGACGTGTTTTTCATTCATTTGTTTCGTTTTTTTTTTCATAATATAAAAATATAATCGTAATCGATGTATTAAGCGTTAATAATGAAACCAGAAAAAATGCATGTCTTAACATGCACACATTTGTTGTAAATATAAGATGATGCATAGTTCTACAAGTTATACATTCATGTTTGTTCTTGTTTAAACATGTTATTAGGAAAGGAAATCAAGAAACTACATACATGTGTATAGAGTTTGAATTAATAAATTGGATATACAATGATACATAATAATAATAATAAGAATAATAATAAAATTGCAAGTATATGCTTTTGTTAATAGAAAAATAATAAACTTTATATTTGAACTTGAAAAAAAAAAAAAAAACTTCATCATAATTAGTTAATAATAAAAAAAAAAATTACTCGCTTCGCTTTGTTAGGCGGCGGTTGGGCCGGGCCTTTATTGCCTTTTTGACCTTTTTAATATGAATTTTCCTTTTTTGTTTTTGCGGGGGACGCACGCGTTTGAAAGCGCTTCAAAAAACTGCATATTTTTTTTTATGTTTTACAGTGGTTTTTTGTTTTTTTGATAAAATTTTATTCATATTTTTTGTGTATTTTCAATTCATTTTTTATTTTTCATTTTGTTTATTGTATTTTTCGGCGTCATTGGACGCCATTTTTTGTTTAAGTTTTGCGATTTTTTTGGCATTTTCGTTTTTTTTTCTCTCTAGCTGTTTTCAGCAAGTTTATTTGTTTTTTAATTTTTTTTTTTATTTTTTAAAGTAGCAAAAAATCGTGTTTTTCGCTCTTTTTCATGCGCAAATTGTAGCCGTCGTACATTTGTTTTTTATAGTTTTCCTTACATTCAGCCGAGTGGGTTTGGCTTGGCGCTTACAAAGTTCTTTTTCATATACATTCCTTTGTCTATCGCTCTTCTTTTTTGTGTTTTGAACCTCACTCGGCATTTTTCAATTTTTATTTTGTTTCGAATAAGCTTTTGCAATTTTTTTTATATTTTTGTTTGTTTTTCTTTACTTTTTTGCCTTTTTTTACTACTCAACCCATCAAATTTATTCTCTTCAAATGTTTGTATGTATGTAATCCACTCTTCAATTCAACCAAAAACTCGCTATTCGAAGCTTACATATACAACTATACTAAAAACAAGTTTACTTTAAAAGTAAATGACAAAAACAAATTTTTATTCAAGTTAAATATGCATGTATGTATGTTTAGAAGTAAATTTGGTATTGCTTTGCAATTGCTTGTATGCTTCGGTTTGGTGTTGATCGGTTATATAAATATTTATGCATAGTGAAACTACCAGCAAAATTATCAAAATTTAATTAATACGTAACAAGTATTCATTCGGTCTCAAAGTGCAAAACAATATACGCTCGTGGCCCACAAAACCAACAAATCCTTTCGTTTTAAACATCACAAAAGCAGTTTCTTGCTCTTCGCCGTTTTTTCAATGGTCTTTACAAAATCCATTTCAAACTCTAATACTTGCTTTTGCTTTGACTGAATTTCTTGCTTGTAAATATTTTATATTTCTTGTTTTCATATTGATTGGTTGAATTGAAACGAGAATAAACTGAAATTAAGAGCGAAAGATGAGTTAGCGTGTGTAATTAAGATCTTACTTTTATAATTTTCGTTTTTATTATATTTTTTTTCTTTACTTTTAGCTCAACTCATACATCATTTAGTTGGTTGGCTCGGTGACGCGATGCACTTGTAGCACAGCAACGGCCTCCTCAACCTTGGCCTTCAATGCATCTTGATCCTCCAACATGTGCAACAATTCCGAGTTCTCAATTTCCAACAACATGCCGGTGATTTTACCAGCCATCAAGGGATGCATGCGTTCGATCATCGGATAGAGACGTTCACCCAAAATTTGCTTTTGCTCTTGTGGCTTGGCATTGGCCAGCAAAGATGCAATCAACTTTTCTTGACCTAAAATCAAAAACAAAAACCACAAAAAAACATTAATTTTCTCGTTTTCTTTGTATTTCTCTCTCTCTCTCTCTCTCCTTTCAACTCACCCTTTTGGTGCATCGGTTGCACTTGTGGTTGTTGCTGCACGGGTTGTGGTGGCGGATTACGCATATTAGCCGTGTATTTATAATTGGCGGCACGTTGTTGAGCGCCTTGCGGTATCGGTGCGCCGGCCATGGGTATGGCGCCTGCAGCCACAGCTTGCTGCCCGGTGATAGCACGCGCTCCAGCATTGCCCCGCATGTTGGCAGCAGCAGCTGCGTGTGCACCTTGCACTGCTTGCGGTTGGCCACGCGCGCCGCCAGCGGCTGGGCGGAATTGTGCAGTGCCAGTGGCAGCCATTGCTGCTGCATTTTGGAAACCGCCAGCAGCTGCAGCTGCTGCGCCAGCTGGTGCCACGCCTTGCACGCCAGCCGCCGGACGTACGGGTGGTGCCCAGCGTGGTGTATTGCGTATTGGCTGAGTGACTTGTGGGCCAAAGAAGCGTTGTCCTGGCGCCATGGTTGGCACAAAGAAGCCACCGGCGGCATTGGGTTGGAAGATTTGTCCGAGTTGTTGCATACGCATGCCAGACATATGACGCATATATTGTGATGCCAAGTGGGCTTTACGATCCTCTTTGCGTTGTGCCAAAGCAACATACAAAGGTTTGGAGCCAACAACACGCCCATTCAATTCGGTGACGGCGCATGTGGCTTCGTTGGGTGAAATGAAGCAAACGAAACCGAAACCTTTGGAACGACCCTCCTCATCGGTCATCACCTTGGCAGATGTAATGGTGCCGAACATAGAGAACTCTTTGCGTAAACGTTCATCATCGATGCTATCGTCCAAGTTCTTAACATACAAATTAACGCCATAGACCGATTCTTGGCGTTTCTTTTTAAGTTCTTCGAATTTGCGTTTGAGTTCCTGCTGTCGCTCGGCCTTCTTTTGGGCACGTGCCACGTAGAGTACCTTGCCATCGCCCATGTCTTTGCCATTTAAGGCATCAACAGCGGCTTCGGCGGCTTCGGTTGTCTCATAGGCGACAAAGCCAAATCCTTTACTCTTGCCGTCATCCTTCTGCATGACCTAAAGTATGAAAAGAACATTTAAGAGTTGTTGAATTAAAAATAAAAGACAGATTGGCCAAAATTAGTGTGATTCGTCGACTTTTGTCAATCGCATTTAAGCATCAACTGGCATGGTAAGTTCGGAATCTGGGTTTTTAATCTTACAGCCTTGAATCTTAATCGTTCGACTCTTGTATCAAACGATCAATGGGTAATAAGCTGTGTAACGGCCAAGCTGGCTAGTCCATAAAGCAATACAAATACATACATACATAATATTTATATTTATTAGGCCCAGTTTAAGCCAACATCAAAATGACCATGGTCAAATTTATCCATTAAAGTGAAAAAGGAGAGAGAGCGGCAGAGCACGCTCACACTCAATTTTGAGCGTGATTCGACGCTCACAGAGAATAAAAAATTTAAAATTAGTGTTTCTGACCATGGTAATTTGATTTTGGCGTAAACTGTGCCTTAAGGAACACAAAATCAAAGCGAAACGAGTGAAATAAACTCGCTAAATCGAATAATAGATTTGTTGTGGTTCGTCGACTTTTGTCAATCGCATTTAAGCATCAACTGACATGGTAAGTTCGGAATCTGGGTTTTTAATCTTACAGCCTTGAATCTTAATCGTTCGACTCTTGTATCAAACGACCAATGGGTAATAAGCTGTGTAACGGCCAAGCTGGCTAGACATAAATACATACATAAAGTTTCCATTTAGTACAGAACGCAAAATCAAAGCGAAACGAGTGAAATAAACTCACTAAATCGACTAATAGATTTGTTGTGGTTTGTCAACTTTTGTCAATCGCACTGAAACACGAATTGACATGAAAAGTTCAGATACTGGTGTTCGCTCTCACAGCTGTAAATCTTAATCACTGGACTGATATACCGAACGATTAAGGGTATTCAGCTGTTGAATGCGTTGTAAGTCAAGCCGTCAAGAAATCATTTAAAGCGCAGCTTGTTATTTGTGTTCGATTGTACTTGTGATTCGTAGAGTTTTGTCAATCGCATTGTAGCATCAATTGACATGGTAAGTACGGATTCTAGTAGTTGCTCTTACAGCTTTGAAACATTAGAAATGCATACATATGCTAAATAACCAATGGGTTATAGGCTATAAATATATGCATACATACAAATATATGTATATTATATAATAACAACTAATTCAAAGCATAAATATATGTATATACATACTTACATATGTACTTATCTAATTTCTAACAGACTTACTTTGTAGCTGGTAATTTTACCGAATGGCTCAAACATTTCCTTCAATTTATCATCATCAAAATCTTCGCCGAAATTCTTCACATAAACATTTGTAAATAGTTTGGCTTTCTCGCCCAGCTCCTTCTCGCGCTCCTTGCGTGGAATGAATTTGCCAACGTACACTTTTTTAGCGTTCAACAACATGCCATTCACCTTTTCAATCGAAGTATTTGCTGCCTCTTCAGTTTCGAAATGTACAAATCCATAGCCTTTCGAATTGCCTTTCTCATCGGTTGCCACTTTGCAACTGAGTATATTACCAAATGCCGAAAAGGTATCGTAAATGGCCTTGTTATCGATGCTTTTATCCAGATTCTTGATGAATACATTGCCGACGCCCGAACGGCGCAATGAAGGGTCACGCTGTGACCACATGATGCGTATGGGCTTATTGCGTATCAAATCGAAGTTCATTGTATCCAAAGCACGCTCAGCTGTTGTAGAGTGTAAATAAATATGGAAATGTAGATAAGTTATAGTATTTTAATTGGTGCAAAGAGCTAATTTAAGATATAGGTACATATGTATAAAATTACATACTTATTTTCTGTTCGATTACTAATGATGGCATTCACAATGAAATTGACTATAAATGACACGGTAAGTAGTTTTAATTTAGCGTTTTTCAGTATTGTCAGGAAAATATAAATGTTTAAACTACATTACAAAAATTAGTGGAGTACAAAATTAAAGCAATATATTGCACGTTTTATGCAATAGGGGTTTAACTCGAAATTTTCGATTTCTGGGATTTTGCCATATATTTCAATAACTGGGTCGTGCCTTTGAGTCTAGTCTTATAAAATACTCAAAAAGATAAAAATCGCAGAAATAAAAGTGATTTTGTAGTTAGCAGTATATGGAAACTATTTGAAATTACAAGTTTGTTTGCGTTTTCCCGAAAAAAAAAATTTTTGAGTTAAATCCCTATTGAATAAAACGTGCGATATGTAGTAACATATCACAAAAGGGACGCATGTCATCGCAACCACTTTGTATAAACTTTTTTAATTTGCAAACACATTTTTTTTATATGAACATTCCAAAGCAAAAAACCGCAGTAAAAGCCAAAACAGTAAAAGTGAAAGGGCAAAGCCATAACTCGTTTTAAAAACGTGACTTAAGCTAGAACCGCACCATACTACACTACGCGACGCTGCAAGACGCGACAAAATATTCTTTGCATGTATTTTTATGGAAGCAACCGCACTACGCTGCAATTGAGGTGAATTGCACGACACCACGCGACGAAGATGACCAACTAGGCAACTTCGTCGTACGACAGAAATTTGTGCAGTTACACCGTCGCATAGTTCGGTATAGCCAACTGCACTTCACAATATAATGAATGCAAAATGTTGTTTGACGAAGAAAAGTTAATTTGGTCAGTGAGTGACAAATAAATTATTAATTTTTTACAGAAATTAATAAAAAAAAAAATTGTTCAGCAAAGTGTCGCGCAGTGCTATATACCCAAAAATGTCGCACCGAAAATTGAAGTGTCGCGGCAGTGTAGCGTAGTATGGTGCGTTTCTAGCTTTAAATTGCTTATGCACATATGTACATATGTACATATATGCACATTTACATACGATGCAAGACGCGAAAAAATTTCGCAAATACGCAAATAAACCCAATTAATATAAATGTATCTACATACATACATATTTATATAAATATGACCGAAAATAGAAAGTGCATAAAATACTCTTTTCATTGTTGTAATTGAAAATGTGCAAAATTTAAAAGGTAAATATGGCAAATAATCGAAGAAACCAAGAATAAACATCATTCGCCAATTTCACCACGAATTCAGGCAGCAAGCATGGAAAACGGAAACGTGTCTTAAAACAAAAACAAAAAGCCTTTCCTTTCAAAACGTCTGGAAATGGAGTTTTTTCAACCAGACATTTCCATTCAGATGTATGCATGTATGTATAAACTGGAATGGAAATGATAAATATGGCCGCCAAACAAATGGTGAAAACCTAAGCATGATGCCAGATCTTTCAACTAAACGAGTTGACAGCTTTACCGGATTCTAAGGAATTTTTTTGGCAAATGCTACACTGTCAATATGAATCGCGATTCATATTGATGGTTTGATGAATTGCAAACTGGTGCTACACGTACAATATGAATATTGCGATATTTTTCTCGCTCTGAGATTCAAAATATTTTACTTCCGTCCTTTTCCCACTTTCACTTTCAATTCGTTTTTTGCCAATATTGCGATCCAGATCACGGATTTCAAAATTTCTAAAAATACACGCATTTTAATGGATCGCAAAATTTTCATGCTATACAGTCAATCCGTATTGTCAATATTGCGATCCGGATCGCGGATTTCTAAATTTCTAAATATACACGCATTTTGATGGATCGCAAAATTTTCATGCTACACAGTCAATCCATATTGTCAATATTGCGATCCGGATTGCGGATCGCAAAATTTCTAAAAATTCGCGATCAATCAATACTCGATGCTACACTGTCAATATGAATCGCGATCCACGGATTTCGTCAATATATATTGATAATCAGGGTTTGAATTTGCTTGCTGCAAAATAGCAATAGCCGATGTTTTTTGCTTATTGCTGAATTCAGCCGAGCCAAAAACGAAAACACGAATCATTCGCTTCAGTTTTCAGCTGAGTCGTGTTTGCTTGTATAGTTAAGCCAAGCAACTCAATTTGAGTGTTGCTTTTACTTCCACCAATTAGTTGAGTGGTAAATTTTTGCTAACAGTTGCTTATTTTGCTGAAACTAGTTTTTAAGCAAAATTCAACATGAAAAGATGTTTACAAATGGACATACATACATATTATGTGTACATACATACATACATAAGTAAATATGTAGAAAAAAACGAAATATGCGTAAACAAATCGTTTCAGCAAAATAAGCAAAAGCAGAAAAAAATGCAAAGATACAACAAATTGCTGGAAGTAAAATGAAATCCCCCAAATCGCGTTGCTTTGCTTAACTATACAAGCAAACACGGCTCAGCTGAAAACTGAAGCGAATGAATCGTGTTCTCGTTTTTTACTCGGCTGGCCGAGTTTGCTAATTTACTTTTCGTTAGCAAAAGCAAATGCAGCAAAAGTAGCTAAGCAATTTCAAACCCTGTTGATAATGTAGCATCTGCCTTTGAAGCCTATATGCCATATACATATCTATAAATCAAACATGAATTTCGTCATTAATTCCACATATTTAAACAATTGCAACTAGCTTACTTAAGTCATATACTCACCATCGGCTGGCTGTTGAAAATTAACATAAGCATAGCCCAATGAACGACGCGTAATCACATCACGGCAAACGCGAATGGATAGTACCGGACCAGCAGTCGAGAACTTCTCAAAAAGTCCTGCCTCATTGATGTCCTGATGGAGATCGCCTACATAAAGTGATGCCATTTGATAATTGGGTCCACCGGAATTCATGTTGTTGAAAGTGTTTATTTTAGCTTTTTATGCTTCCTTTAGTTGATTTCTCTTGGTTATTGTTAAAGAGAATAATCTACTCGACAAAAAAGCTTAAAAGAACTGCAGAGACAAAGAGCATAAAAAATAAATTTTATAAAAAAAATGAATATTTCCATAGTATAAATTATTTAAAATAAGTGGCAACTCCAAAAAACACGTTTTGCAAATCGTTGCTAAAACCAAAAACCTTGATTCCAGCACTGCTGCGATTTCTAGAAAAAACGTTATACATACATATGTAGTATTATTTGCTATTGTTCATTGAATTCAACATTAAATTAAGCTTATCGGCTTTCATACAGCATGTACATACATATACATAAGTACATATATTATATATGTATGATGAAATTCCACGTCGCACCCAATACCTCGTGCACATTTAACATGGCGGCCATTGTGCACCTACAAAGTTTCTACTAGAAAACGCCACGCCACACAATTTCACTCATCACAATTCATATTTTTTAAATTCACTATGCAATTTTTACTTACGTTTTTTAACACTTGCTCGATTTTTGCTACTTTTTATAATTTTTTTGTTGATTTTTTATATTTTTAAATTTTTTTTGTTTTTTTTTTTTATATTTTTTTCTCACAAAAATATGTGATAGCCGCGAGCTTGAAAGACCGCACGACCACTCACCACGTCGGACTCTATTCGACTCGTTCCAATAAAATTTCCAACGAGTCAAGCAAGGCGAACGAATTGTCGACATATTCCAATGTGGAAATTCAACACACCACAAGGGTACACTCTGGCGGAATTTTAGAGTAATCGGAAACGTATTTGTGAGTTGCCATATACATAAACTTAAAAAAAAATTAAATTTAGATAGAATAGCTCATATTCAATTTAAATCAGTTAAAAAATTAACTTTATTAATAAATATTGCTCATGTGTTGATCTCTTGATTGGGAAATTCAAAACAATTTAACGTAACTTTAATGTAATAGTTAATGGAACGAGTTATCGAGTAAATTCCGGCAAAGTGCAACCGTTAAGGTCCCCACAAACAGAAGCGATACGATACAGCCCACATATGCAAATCGTATCGCGTTCTACACGATTTTGCTGTCTGGGCTGTATCGTATCGCTCCTGTTTGTGGGGACCTTTATTTTCGTAATTTATTTTATTATTATATTTAATTCATAATAATAAAAAGCCTTGTATGTATCTCAATTGATACATTTTTATTATAATTTACCTTCAAGTTAAAAACAGAAGAAACCGTTGTCAAGCACCGCTTTTGAAGGACAGCCAACAGCAATTTCAGTTTCGCGCCACAGTGTTTGTAAAAATACCAAAAAACTATTTCCACCTCAAAGACATACAGACGTTGTCCTTGTATTGATAACGAAAAATATAAAGAAACTGCACCGACAGAATCCTACGACAACGATGGCGTGATTGGGCCTTTCTGACGATGTGACGATATCGGTGACTTACCAATCGAAATTGTTGAAAATAAAAAACAAATTCTCACAAATTTGAAATGCACATAAAATCGGATTTCGGAATTGATAAAAAAATATGTATTTGGCTAATGATCGAACATTTAATATTTTTGTTTTTTGCACAATCAAAATGCGAAACGACGAGACATTTTTGAGATGAGATTCAAACAAAAAAATATTTTTTTTGGTTGATTGCGAGAATTATTTTATTTGTTTTTTTTACAAACATACAGAACGAAAACTACAATTTTCCAAAAATGATTTTTCTTTTAAAAAATATTTATCAAAACATATTTAAAATTCATTGAGTGCCTAGATTCGATCATCTATTGTAAAATTAAAGTAGTCCCCATGCGGAGTGTTATTCCAAGCAAGAATAAAAAAAAACATATCATTCCCGATCATTTCAATTGCGCTTCTTTTTGCCTCTTTTCTTTTCCACTTTCTTTTTGGTGCGCCGAAAACGTCGCCAAGCCCGTTGAATGATCCTTGCCGCACGTGTCATCATGAACAGCATTACCTTCTCCTCGTGCTTGCGACGATCTTCCTCCTCCTTTGTTTTGACAATTACCTCATACTCTGCCTCCTCGCGTTGGTATTCAATGAGAAATTCATCAAATTGCGTTTTCTGTTCATCATATTCTTCTTGTAAATAAATATTTTCTTTCATTTTTTCACCAATATTTTGATCGAATTTCTTTATCAAAGCTTGCAATTGCATAAGTAGTTTATTTCTATAAAAAAAAAAGAATTAAAAACAAAAATAAATATACATAATTCCGAAACAACCCGTATTTGCAGAGATATTACTAAGCAGTGCCACACCGTCTACATTCCTTAACACTTCAGTGTTTTTTGCCGTTTCAAAAACAACAATATACTACATAGTTTACTTACTTTTCAGCTTGCACCTCCTTTTCGTGAGCGAGATTCTGTTGTAACGTCTTTTCATAAGCTGCCTTCGTTTGCTCAAGTTCCTCTTCCAATTCCTTTTGCTTTTGAAGGCTGGCTGTTTGTATATCATGTATGTGTCTGCTGGACCTCGCCCTGAAACATGCAGTAATGTTATCTGCCGTTAGTATTTCAAATTAAGTAAATACAAACTTACATTTCTTCTTTTATTCGCACATTATTATTGAATTTTTTCAATGCCAAATCCCCTTCATACTTTTTAATAATACCATCTTTCGCCGTCAGTTTCCATCTCAAGTTAATTTTTTGATTATTCAATTTGCTCTGGAATTCTTTGAATCACATGCATCTTTTAATTAATAATTCAGAACTATCATTCAAATTTAATAGATAATACATGTGTATGCACTAGTATGTATGAACTTACCTCCTATATTCCTTTTCATATGCTCGTTCTCATGATATAGCTGATGAATTTTCTTTTCTTTTTCCAATTCGGCCATTGCAGACTTTCCCAAACGTTCTTGTGCAATATTGCGTAATAAAACAAAAGCGTTCACCAATGATTTGTCATCTTCGTTTAAATCATCCAACCAATTGGTGGGTAGTGCCTTTAACATATCATGATTCTCGTGAAACATATCGATCAATTTAAGTAATTCGAGATTTTCTTCGGGATTGAAATCATCTTTCTGGAACAATATTTGGTTTTATAAATAACGGAAACCAAAAAATATGCAAGGAGTATGTACCTTGGTCAGAAGGTAGGCATGTATCGTATTCCAACACACTTCATATTTGGTACCCATTAAATGCTGTCTTACCGTTGAAGGATTTTCCAAAATTTTTGGTATCACCAATGAAATCCTCAGTTTTTCTATGGATTCGTCTACGATGCGCATAACGCTGCCAACTTGTGCAATGCGTTCGGCTGATAGCTCGACTGGGTAATAATATAAATATGTACATATCTAGTTCACTATATATACTTTAAATTTCTTTAATCTTACCATTCTCAAACCCGCCTTTATTATCCATATACATACGTTTATTTTAATTATGTTATTATGTATAAAGTATGCAACAAATTCAATAAATATACGATTTAAAAACAATAAAAAAATAGGATACATATACGTATGTATGCATGTAAATAAAATGCGAAATTAACGAATGGTTGCCATGAGAATTTGTTTTTTCTTTAACATGAGCGTCTCGACATGAAAAAAAATTAAAGCGTGAATAACGAGTATTCATGAACATTGATGTGTAAACAGTTTCGAAATCGGATATTTATTCCCTTTTCCTTATTCCTTTTTTTCCTGGTTTTCTATGGATTAAAATGCGACTATCGTTTTTGTAATTTTTAGTTGTCATTGTGACTGCTGCTATTTTGTTGTTTTTGTTTGTTTTGGTTTTTAAATTTTAATTTTTTATTTTCTTTTGTTTTGTATTACTCAGAAACATGCAAGATCATCAGAGTCCACGTTTGACCCATATCTGGAGACCCGGCCTAGAAATCATAAAGAGTAGAGCCCCGTGTAGAAGTCATGCTCAACACTTTTCATTTGATACCAATATTGCTCAGAAACATTCCGGGTTAATCCGGGGTCACATTTTGACCCATATTTGGGGACCCGATCTAGGACTCATAAAATGAATAGAGCTCTATGTGAAAGCCCTGCTTAACACCTTTTATTTGATACCAATATTGCTCAGAAACATTCAAGGATCATCTGGTCCCCATTCTGGCCCATATCTCGGGACCCGACCTAGACATCATAAAGAATAGACATCCATGTAGAATCCCTGCTCAACACCTTTCATTTGATACCAATATTGCTCAGAAATATTCAAGGATCATCCAGGTCCTCGTATTTCCCCATATCTCGGGACCCGACATAGGAATCATAAAGAGTAGAGCTCCGTATAGAATCCCTGCTCAGAACCTTTCATTTGATACCAATTTTGCTCAGAAACATTCCAGGATAATCAGGGTCATCGTTTTGACCCATATCTCGCGACCCGACATAGGAATCATAAAGAGTAGTGATCCGTATAGAATGTCTGCTCAGAACCTTTCATTTGATACCAATTTTGCTCAGAAACATTCCAGGATCATCAGGGTCATCGTTTTGACCCATATCTCGGGACCCGACATAGGAATCATAAAGAGTAGAACTCCGTATAGAATCCCTGCTCAGAACCTTTCATTTAATACCAATTTTGCTCAGAAACATTCCAGGATAATCAGGGTCATCGTTTTGACCCATATCTCGCGACCCGACATAGGAATCATAAAGAGTAGTGATCCGTATAGAATGTCTGCTCAGAACCTTTCATTTGATACCAATTTTGCTCAGAAACATTCCAGGATCATCAGGGTCATCGTTTTGACCCATATCTCGGGACCCGACATAGGAATCATAAAGAGTAGAACTCCGTATAGAATCCCTGCTCAGAACCTTTCATTTCATACCAATTTTGCTCAGAAACATTCAAGGATCATCCGGGTCCTCGTTTTGACCCATATCTGGAGACCCGGCCTAGGGGTCACAATTAAAAGAGCTTCATATCAAAGCCCAGCTCAAAACCTTTCATTTGATACCAATATTGTTCAGAGACATTCAAGGATCATCCGGTCCTCGTTTTGATCCATATCTGGAGACCCGGCCTAGGGGTCACAATTAAAAGAGATTCATATCAAAGTCCAGCTCAAAACCTTTCATTTGATACCAATATTGCTCAGAAACATTCAAGGATCATCCGGGTCCTCGTTTTGACCCATATCTGGAGAACCGGCCTAGGAGTCACAATGAAAAGAGCTTCATATCAAAGTCCAGCTCAAAACCTTTCATTTGATACCAATATTGTTCAGAGACATTCAAGGATCATCCGGTCCTCGTTTTGATCCATATCTGGAGACCCGGCCTAGGGGTCACAATTAAAAGAGATTCATATCAAAGTCCAGCTCAAAACCTTTCATTTGATACCAATATTGCTCAGAAACATTCAAGGATCATCCGGGTCCTCGTTTTGACCCATATCTGGAGAACCGGCCTAGGAGTCACAATTAAAAGAGCTTCATATCAAAGTCCAGCTCAAAACCTTTCAGTTGATACCAATATTGTTCAGAGACATTCAAGGATCATCCGGTCCTCGTTTTGATCCATATCTGGAGACCCGGCCTAGGGGTCACAATTAAAAGAGATTCATATCAAAGTCCAGCTCAAAACCTTTCACTTGATACCAATATTGCTCAGAAAATTAGACAGGTAGATGTAGGTATGCATATCCATACATTTGCATACATGTTCAAACAGGTTGGTCCTTTTTATTTTGCCTATTTGTCGCATTGTTGCAGAAAACAAAAACAACAACAACTTCGCTTCGTTGCTGTTGTTGCTAATATTTGCATTTGCACGACTATGCATGCAAGCATTTGTAAGGACATGCCTAGCTACCTACCTACCACTGACAATGCCAAGCGATTCACACTGACACAGCAGCGCACTAACACAAAGGTCATTTACGGTTTACGCATTTACATGTTTACGCGTAAACTTTACCTGTTTTTCGAAATTACTCGTAGCTACAGCAAAGATGTTTACACATCAAAAACGCACCAGCAAAAATTGTGTAATCACTTCGCAAAGTAATGTGTAATGTCAGAAAGTGTTGACATCGTATTGCCCTATTCATGCCATATTTTGTATCCTGGTCTTAACAGTGGTCTTAGATGAGTAGTTTTGAGGGGTCTGTCCCGTGTAAAGGCTAATTTTATTTTCTGCCGTCATTAAGGGCGCGTTTTTGCCGATAACCCTATTTCACAAGTTGTTTCTAAAACGCCCTATTTTAGGGAAACATATATGGAATTTTCTCCAGGCGTCGATATACTCGTACATTCTTTATATTACATTCGGAGGACAGAGTTCTCAGCTTTAACTGCATTACGAGCCATTACTCGGCATACATATATGCCAAGAGAGAAAATATCAGAAATCAGAAATATCAGGGAATTAGTTATCAAATTGGTAATATAATTTCTTGAACTTATCTATGTTAATACAGATTTTGATATTTCTTGGCAATTCATTATACTCCCTTTTCCCTTCATAGTATGTATATACTTTTTATACTCAGCTGTACTAGTACACAGAGTATTATAGTTTTGATTTCCTAACGGTGGATTGTAACAGAATGAAATAATTGAGATAGATATAGACTTATATATATCAAAATGATCAGGG
Organism: Urophora cardui; assembly: GCA_960531455.1. Lineage (NCBI taxonomy): Eukaryota > Metazoa > Arthropoda > Insecta > Diptera > Tephritidae > Urophora > Urophora cardui. The sequence goes on from OY482670.1 coordinate 3,408,715, forward strand.
TGAAAAGAGAAATCGATTGAGCCATGTCCGTCCGTCTGTCCGTCTGTGAGCACGATAACTCGCGCAAAAATTTAGATATTTTGATGAAATTTGAAATGTAAGTTGGTATCAAGACCGGAACGGATGGTATTGAAAATGGGCGAAATCAGACCATGACCACGCCCACCTCCCCTATATAGTAAAAATCAGAAATTTTGTATCTCAGTCACTAATAGAGCTAGAGTGATAAAATTTCACACACGTATTGAGCTCAGGCCCTTATGAAGAAATATGGTGAAATTTTGGAAAATGGGCGGTGCCACGCCCACTTATTAAGGGGCAAACATTGAAAGTTTTATGAGTCATAACTCAGAAACCGTTGAAGATATATCGATGAAATTTGGTAGGCGTGATATACTTACTTAGGCAAATGGTTGGACGAAAAATTGCCAAAATCGGTTGACGACCACGCCTACTTTTATATATGGGTATTCTAAAGTGACCTAATAAAAACATTTTAAGCGATATCTCTGTCAAATATAAAGATATATCATTGAAATTTTATGGAAGGTGTCCAACTATGGACATAAAACAAAAAATACAAAAATTTTGGAAAATGGGCGTGGCACCGCCTCCTTTTAGAAGCAGGAATATACGAGATTTCTGAGCCCATAATTCGACAAATAATCGATATATTATGACGAAACTTGGTGTATACACTTTTATTACTTGTGGTAATACATGTTCAAAATTTTAGCGAAATCGGTTGACGACCACGCCCACTTTTATATATGGGTATCATAAAGTGGCCTAGTAAAAACATTTTAAGCGACATCTTTGTCAAATATAAAGATAATTCATTGAAATTTTGTGGCATGAGTTCTACAATAGATCGGAAACAAAAAATAGAAAAATTTCGGAAAATGGGCGTGGCACCGCCTCTTTTCAGACAAAGAAATCAACGAGATTTCGGAGCCCATAACTCGACAAATAATTGAGATATTATGACGAAATTTGGTTTATACACTTTTATAACTTGTGTTAATAGACACGCAAAAATTTATTGAAATCGGTTTATGACCACGCCTACTTTTTAACAAAGATATTTCTGGAACACCCTTTTGGAATTTCTAACGTGACATCTTTGTAACTCATAAAGGGATGAAATTTTGCACAAAGAATAATATTCATAAGCTTAGTTGGATGACTGACAAAAATTTAGAAAATGGGCGTGGCTACGCCCACTTTATGCAGCACTCGCTTTATATAAAATACACCGTGTTTCCATCAAACGCAAACAAACAATTAAAGCATACAGCTGAGTATCTAATGTTCGATTCCACTCGAACTTAGGCTTCCTTACTTGTTTTTTATCCAATTCATTTCGTACAGTTGGTAAATGAAAATCGTACCTTTTTCTTGTTTCGTAGTTGTGGACCTGGAGCTCATTGTTGTATACCAGACGACCATTTACTTAAGTGAAGAATTAAAACTCATTAAACAAATATTTATTAATCATTCACTGAACTCCTTTTTATTTTAATACACGCATATATATATATATATATACCCTGCTAGCATTTGGAAGAGCTGTTTATCGTCTATCTCAATTACGTAACGTCTGGGGCCCTTCTAGGCGTCATTCGACAGATAGTCTCCATTTGTACAAAAATAAATGTCATTGCTATCGCGTATCTTACTTCTTGGTGTGAATGGAGAAGATATTTTTGTATTGAGAACCAAAACAAAGTCAAAATTATTTTTTTTAACAAATTTGAAATTTATAAATTAAGCGAAAATCAAATAAATCCTAAAGAAAAGCATGTTCTTCAAAATTTCATTTGGTGTTTTTCCTTGCTAAAATTTTTGGTAAGTTCTGTTAAAATGTTCTAGGACTTCATAGAACTAAAATGTTTTGGTTTCCTTCTCCTTTTTAGATTCTCTTCGAAAGGAAAATGAATTATCTGTTCCTGAAGGAAAACCTTTGCGCTAACCTACACGTGATATGTACATAACTTTGTCGATGTATGTATGTATCTGTGGTAAATAAAAAATAAGAATTGAGAAAATATATATATGTACATATTTGCGCTTTTATTTAGTTTTATATAAAGTGAAAAAATAGTAGGAGAATTTATAATTAACGCTTTTGTGTCTCCCAGAAGACACCAAGAAGTTACTTCCGGAAGTGTCTTATTAGTTTATTTGCACGTAACGTTTTTGTCTCTTCCAAACGACACTTGGAAGATACTTCCTGAAGTGTCGTTTATGACTCTTTATGGACGTAACGTTGACGGGGAACACTTTACGACACTTCAGGAAGTATCTTCCAAGTGTCGTTTGGAAGAGACAAAAACGTTACGTGCAAATAAACTAATAAGACACTTCCGGAAGTAACTTCTTGGTGTCTTCTGGGAGACACAAAAGCGTTAATTATAAATTCTCCTACTATTTTTTCACTTTATATAAAACTAAATAAAAGCGCAAATATGTACATATATATATTTTCTCAATTCTTATTTTTTATTTACCACAGATACATACATACATCGACAAAGTTATGTACATATCACGTGTAGGTTAGCGCAAAGGTTTTCCTTCAGGAACAGATAATTCATTTTCCTTTCGAAGAGAATCTAAAAAGGAGAAGGAAACCAAAACATTTTAGTTCTATGAAGTCCTAGAACATTTTAACAGAACTTACCAAAAATTTTAGCAAGGAAAAACACCAAATGAAATTTTGAAGAACATGCTTTTCTTTAGGATTTATTTGATTTTCGCTTAATTTATAAATTTCAAATTTGTTAAAAAAAATAATTTTGACTTTGTTTTGGTTCTCAATACAAAAATATCTTCTCCATTCACACCAAGAAGTAAGATACGCGATAGCAATGACATTTATTTTTGTACAAATGGAGACTATCTGTCGAATGACGCCTAGAAGGGCCCCAGACGTTACGTAATTGAGATAGACGATAAACAGCTCTTCCAAATGCTAGCAGGGTAGTTGGTATTTAAAATACTATTAAATACATTTGTGAGTGAAAATGTTTACATAGCTTTCATAGAACAGTAAATTTTGTTTTATTTTTCTTTTCAATTCATTTTATTTATTTACCGTTACCAAGGCAAATTTGCCTTGCCGGATACCAGACTAAATTAGGGCCGATTTCATAATCAAATTAAAAGTTCCTTTAAATTCTAAAGGAGCCTTTAATTTGCTGATCGATTTCATAAAGTATTTTTGAAGATAAAAGTTCCTTTAAAGTTAAATACCCAAAAACGGGCATTTAAGTTATTTAAAAGTTCCTTTTTCCAGAAAAAATTTCATTTCTGCAGTCTGTCAAAATCAAATATCAAAAATTTATTAAAATTTTTGAACCGATTTTTTTTGTTTTTTGTTTGTTGAGTCCTATAATGCAATATTCATCTCTTCCTCTTTTGTGAGGTTGGATGACCGCTTCCTATTTTTTCTGCACTGGGTTTCCAAATTATGCTTCTTTGTTCTTTTTATTTTTTCAAAAAAATAAAATAAAGCCACAATCAAAAAATTTATTTACACATTTTCAGAAAAAAACCAAATGTCAAATTTCAATATTTTTAAATTTATGAAAATCATTTGACGTTAAAGGAGCCTTTTAATTTTATATGATTATGAAATCACTCCCACTTTAAAGAACATTTAAATGGCTCTTTTACTAAAAGGCTCCTTTAACAAAAGGAGCTTTAAGAATTTCATTATGAAATCGGCCCTTATTATTTTTTCATTACATATGTGTATATACATTTCAATTTTAAATTTATTTAATCTAAAAGGAAAATAAAACAAAGTAATTTAACGTACGCCAAATATTGGTAATATAAATTACTGAAAACGACGGCTAAGCTTGAATGCCAGCGCATAGTTTTAATTAATTACTAACGTTAATGTTTATATGTACGTAGATTATTATTATGCGTATGAGAAATATTAGAATTACTTATGTATGTAAACTACTAATTTACTAAAGCTTGTTAAGCCGAGTGGATTTAAATTTTGTATTACATATTTTTTTTATTTTTTATTAATTCAGTTCATTTCATTTATGTTGCCATGTGCATATTTAATATTTATTTCTCTGCCTAACAAGTCTTTTTTTGAAGCGGAAGTTGTAGCGTTCGTAGATTCATTCGTTTTTTTTTTTTGCTTTTTTAATTCATACTTCTTTACGTGTGTGCATTTATAATGAAAATATCTGTTTATAACTACTTCAGCGATTGCACAATTAAACCTGTATGACGTAATCATTCATTTTTAGATAGATGGCAGTGATAAAAAATGTCCAAAACTAAACTGAAACGCATTAAAAAAAAACAGCTAAAAATGAAAAACCGCAAAATTTATAGCGAATTTATGACAAAGAAAGGTCTTTCTAATGCTTTTTCGTGAAATCAAAAAAGAAATAAAAATAAAAATCAAAATCCATTGTGCAGGATAGATATGTATGTACATACATTTTAGAAATAAAATTTAAATTATTTGCATTAAATACATTGAAAGTTTAACACTAACAGAATTTCTTGTTGCTTTTGCTGTTGCAATGCTTAGCTTCAAACGTGCGGCACACTTCCAAAGCAACAGCGAATTAATTTTTAGTTATTTTTCATATTTGAGCGTGTTACAGTTCTTCAAGAAATTAACTTTCGCCAGATGTAAGTATAAAAAAAAAAGAAGAGGTAAACAACAAAACTACATACTATAAGTGCAGCCTGTCGCGTATGAGCATGTTTGCACATGTACTACGTGCGTGTTTATCGTGCGTGCTTAAATGAACGCCGATTTTGCTGTTGCGTTGCCGTTTCCTCTTGTGCTAATATTTCCGCCAATTTACTTATTAACACTAAATCATTATTATTATTATTTTTAACAGCCAATTAATGCGTTTAAAGAGACTTAATTCAACTATTAAAACAGTCTATACGAGAGTCGGTAAATATATGTATGCTACATTAAAATAATAAAATCTTAAAATTATTGTAACGCTCTAATTATTACAATTTTAAATTTCCATAGTTTTACGTGCCAAAGATATGTGTACATATAGATAAAGAGGAAATTAAGGCAACCTAAGCCAAACATAGTATACGCAATGTATGTATTAATTAAATGATGCACTCACTGCAAGTATGTGTGTATGTGTGTACATTTACGATTTCGTTTCCAACAGCTTCTGGTGTTCGTCGTTGTTGTTGTCGTTCTCGTTAACTTTTGTCGGCGCTGATATTATAGTTGTAGCATCGACAGCAACAGCAACGCCAATAGCAACAGGAGAAGCAGCAACAGGCGCAACAGCTGCTGTTGGAGAGGTGTTGACGTTGACCGTTGACTGCTGCTGTGGCGTAGCAGCAGCAACAGCAACACCACCATCGGCGGCACCCCATTCAATCAAATACTGCATTTGGCCATTCAACAAACGGCGCTTGGCACGTATGCAAAAGTGTTCGCCCGCTTCAATGCGGTTCACTGCGCCACCAAAGTATTCTTTAACCGATTGCTTTAGATCTTGCATACTTGCATTTGCATTATTTTGGTTGTTGTTGCTGTTAGTTGCATGCAACTCTTTCTGTTGCTGTTGCTGCTGCTGCTGCTGCTGCAATGTGGCTAATGCTACGTTACTCGAAGAATTGGTAGTCGATGATGTTGTGCTTGCGCTTGAAACCGAACCACGCCGACTATTGGCGGGCGCATGCTTTGGTGGACGCTGCCTTAAGCGACGGCCATGCGGCGGTCGCGTCACCGGCGGTTTGACTTCCTTCACTACCACTTGCGAGTCCACGCTCGATGCCACCGACCCGGGTGGCGACGACGAGGACGTGGAGACAGATGACGCTGATGATAGCGTTGTAGTACATGCAGCTGTTGCTTGCTTTTGTTGCTGTTGTTGTTGCTGTTGTTGTTGTTGTTGTGCAGACTGTTGTCGCTGTTGCTGCTTATTGAATGCTGACAAAAGTTGACGATTCCTCGCGCTTGTTGTTGTTGCTGCTGTTGTGTGGTGTATCAGCAAATCTTTGGCATGTATGGGAAAAAAGTTGCTAGGAATGGTATTGATTGTTGTTGTACTAATAACCTGTAAATTATATACATACATACAAACATTACACCAGTTTTTTTTTTTTTGTATGTTACATACAAATCATTCTTACCTCCACATTGGCGGAGAGACGACGCGTACGCCGCCGTCGCACTTCTTGATTTGGCCCGATCGTTATGTCTTTGGCACTCAGTCTTCGCTTGATTGTGCGTACTGTACGTGGCTGCCCAGCAGCTTTGGCTAAACTACTTGTACTTAAATTGGGAAATATGCCTGCGCTTTTAAGTGCTGCCAGCTTGGAGCTAAAATCCAATGCGGTCGTATTGAAAATGCTGCTCTTAATCATTTGGCCGCCACCTCGACCGCCGAAATTCAATAAGTTCTGCACGCAACCGCCGACACCGCCACCCATTGCATTCGACGGTGCGTTTTTCTTTGGTGTAATCATGCGGAAGGGATTATTTAGGCCAAGAAAATTTTTAGGCGGTGGTATGATTACATCCAAGGACGTGCCACGGCTACTCGACGAATTCTCATCCGATGAAGAGTCACCGAATAAGCGACTAGTGTCGTAGCGTTTGGCTGCTGCCTCAGCCGCTACTTCCTTGTAGGTGTTGGACAATGTGAATGCTTTGCGTTTGCGACTATTGCGCTCTGTAGTTGTTGTCACGGCGACAGCGTCTTTCACTTTCGCTGCGGCTGCGACTGCGTCTTCAGCAGCAGCAGCAGCCGCACTGGCAGTAGGTAGTAGACGTTGAGTAGCGTTTGTTGTGGTTGCGTCAACATGGCCTAAACGTGGCGTCGCAGCTGCGGCCTCTTTTGAAGTCGCAGTGGTAGTGTGTTCTTTTGTTCTCTCTCTTTTATTATTATTAGTTACAGCTTTGGCTAATTGGCTTGCAGCATTGGCATCGTTTGCATTCTCATCGTCTAGATCTAAAATTTTCTCAGCACACAATGCACCACCAGCGCTGCCAAAGTTAGCAGCATTCTGTTTCCTTAACGATTTTGCTCTGTTGGTAGTGGTGTTCGGATTTATGTGTGTCGAGTCACGTCTTTTGCGCACCTTATCGATTATGCGTTTTATTGGAATTTCATCATCGGAGGTGAACACTTCGTTATCGGTATGAAATTCATAAACATCAACTGGTGTTTTGTGCTTCTGTGCTGACGAGAGCGAGCTTTTGTAACTGCTATGTTTATAAAAAAAAAAAAGAAGAAAGAAAAATTATTTGCATCTATTACTTAAACGTGCGGCATTTGCTTCGTGCTTACTTTTTGTAACTTGTTTGTAATGCTTTGCTCAATAGCTTACTGCCTGCCTGCATTGGCGGTGGTGTATGCTTCATAGGTTTGTTGCACCTAAAAAATAAAACATGAAACATACAAACATGACAGTAATCAATTTCAAAAGACAAAATGCATATTTTTGTGCGTAAACTCACCGTAAACACCACCAAATGCCGCTACCCTGTAATGTTTCGCGCGTACACTTGCGATGGTAGCCACGGCGACAGTCCTCGCATATCTCGACCACATCTTCCACTAGTGTGCGCTTGCACGCCACACACATTTGTTGTGTGCTAGCATTACCGCCACCAGTGCCACCACCTAAACGTCGCATTTGTTCAGCGACACACCATAATTCGGAATTATCATCGAAACGTATTAAATATTGCATTTGTTGTTGTAGTTGTTCGCCGCTACCGCCGGCAGTACCACCAACACTACTACCAATTACTGTACCAAGATATTGGCGGTCATCATGCGTATTGCGTATGAAAACATCTTCGCCCATGTCAAAGCGATTTTCAGCAGCCAACAGAGGCACTTCTGCTGGCACTTCTCTTGCTACTGTTGCGGCCGTTGTTGTTGTTGGTGGTGGTGGTGGTGACGTTTTGTTGGGCGTTGGTGGCGTGAGCAATGCTACTTGTGCAGCTGTCTCAACCACAACCGCAATATCTGCCGACTGCTTTAGCATAGGCGGCGAAGGCGTTGCTGCTGTGTTGGGCAATTTTGCAGCATCCACAGCAGCGTTGCTCTCTTTCGATGCGTTTTCCTCTTCTTCAGCATCGTCTTCTATCACCATGATGCTATCATCCGCCGCCGCTATGTACTTTGCACTTGCGCTTGCTTCATCATGTTCCAACTCGCTATTGGCATAGTCGCTCTCTTCATCGTCATCGAGCAGCACAATACTTTGCGCAATGGTTGGTGGGGGCAAGGCATTAGCATTGGCATTTCCATCGGCAGTTTCAACGGTCGCACCGCCGCTTGTTTTGCCTACACATTCAACGGTGCCAGTGGCTTTCATTGCAGGCGTACAAGTTGTTGGCGGCGGCGGCGGTGGCGGCGGTGCTGTTTGCATATAATTTACTTTATCATTCGGCGCTTCGGTATCTTCTACAATTACAATTGCTGCAGCAGCGGTGATTGTTTGCTGTTGTGTGACTACAGCCGTACGATGGGATGGCGGTGGTGGTAAATTTATTGCTACAGGCGGTGGTGAACTATTTTCCGGCGTAGTGGGCGGTGTATGCGGTGTTGTTGTAGTCGAATCTGGCTCATCGATCACCAGAGTTGACGACTCGCTACTCATGCTCATGTAGGAATCGCCATTTTGTATGCCACTGCTGCCGCCGCTACTAGTGCCCACCGGTTCGAGCACCACTTTGTGGTGAATAGCTGGTATAATCGGCGAAGGTTGCTGTGGCGCATGCACCACTGCCGAGGTGAATGTGTGCAAAGCGGAATTTGATGTTGTTGCTCCATTCGGATCTAAAGTGTTTGTTGTTGTTGGTGGGGCATTGCTTGTTGCTAATGAATCATTATAATGATTATTTATACAAATATTTATGCGATCCAATACCAATGTTGGGTTTGTTGATGTCGTCGTAGCCGGCTGGGATGATACCATTGTAGTTGCGATGGTGGGAATGGGTGGTGCTACTGTTGCATCAGTTAGAGACGCTGTTGCTGCAAGGCCATCAGCATTCTCGCAATTTGTATTCATTGCTAAGAAAAATTGATGTTGCTGCTGTTGTTGTTGTTGCTGGTGTACAATATCCTGTGCGTGCTGCAATGGCATAGCCGCTGCTGCTGCTGGCGACGCCGTTGTAGAGGCTGTGGCGTAATTTTGTTTGTAATGCGTAGGTAGCATTGCCGGCAATGACTGTGGATAAGCAGTGGCCTGATGTGCCGCCTGATAAAAGTGATGTGGCAGTTGTATGATCTCCTCCCGCGTAGAGGCGTTAAGTTCGTTAGCAATGTTATACATAGGCTGAGCCGTTTGCTGCTGCTGCGGCTGCAGCTGCGTTTGAGGCTGTTGCAGCTGCTGTTGCTGATGATGATGATGTAACGTATCGGGCAATGTTGTTATAATACGAATATTACCCGCTGTAGCTGTATCATAACCACTTGTAGTGTTTGTTGTAGCTTCCGTGGGGAAATTTTGAGCTTTTCCGCCATATTGATGGGCTGAAAAATTATTCGTTATGAGTATTGTATTGTTGCCATGTGGATGAGTGTGGCGTTCATGTAAATGTTGATGTTGCTGTTGTTGTTGTTGCTGCGTTACAGGTTGAGCTGAATTTGTGGCAGCAGTAGTAATGGCATTGGGAGCGATGCCACTATAAAATCGCTGCGCAGATGCTGGTTGTATACCAGCAGGCGCCACAACAGCTGTATTGAAAAACGTTTTATCCAAGGCGTTGTTCTGTGATACTATTTGACTTGGTGCATCGTACAGACCAGAAGGTCCAGTAGCGTTAATCGGTGCGGAATTTGTCGGAACATGTGCAGTGCTGTTGCCATTTGCACGTATAGTCTGAAGTTGTAGTTGTGCAGATGGGATATGGTGCGCAGGCAACGGTAAGGGTGCTGTGTGCGGATTATAAAAGTTAGACATTGCTGTAGAATCCACGGTCGATGCCTGATGGACTAACTGTCGCGGATGAATATGATTTTGTAGAGCGACATGATCTTGTTGCGCAACATTTGATACATAAGATGATTTCATGACGTCTATTGTGCTCTAAAGCTGTTAAATGAACCCAGTAACTACTTCAAGCTCTGCAATTTGAGAAATTGATGATGTATGTATGGTAAAGCCAAATTTGGGTACAATGTTTGCAACTTATATATTTATATAGGACGATATATAGTGTGAACAAGATAAGAAACGATGCCTAAAAATCAAAAAAAAAATATTCATTTTTTACAACCATTTCTATACATTATTTTTCCTAATGGGAAAGATTGACAAAAAAAAAATAGCTGGCAATGCTTTTATAACTTTGCCGGCAAGTGTCCGACTGAAGGTGTGAAGAAACGAGACCCTGCTCTATTACTTTTTTCTATTTTCCCATGATTGGAAATTCAGCAATTAAAGAGATAAATTTCCAATTTGAGCAAAAGGAAGATTTATTTTATAATTAAATATGTACATATGTATCTATATCATTATATTCATATTTTACTAATTAGGTTGCCTATATATATATATATATATATATATATATATTCATATACCCAACTTTGTCTACTAAACACTTAATTCAATTGTTCTTGCTTATCGCGAGTAATACAACCAATTTTCGCTTCGCTGAAAACTTACCAACTCATGAGTCTGAAGGAAAATTCAATGCAATTTAAATGAAAATAGCCAGCTTGATTGCACAGGATCTCTTCAATTATATTTTTTACTAATATTTATTCGTTAAAAACCAAATTTTCCAAACACAATATTGTTAACACCGTCAGCCATTTTCCCAAAAACGAACTGATTTTTCGCATTTCGATTTATTTTCTTATTCGCCATCGGGAATTTAGCGCTTCTGCAACTTCCAGTGGTGCTGGAAGCGATATCGATATAATATCGATACATCGATGTTTTTGAAGTCAATAGGCGAGTTCCCGTGGCAGTGATCCAGATCGGGATAAGAAGTTTGCATGCAAATGCAACAACAATTTGGTGATCCTGGTATTTATATGGATAAAAAAAATCTATTACAATCTATACGGATCCGAAATTGATACAGATAAACACCAGGATCACAAAATTCGTGTTGCATTTGCATGCAAACTTCTTATCCCGATCTGGATCACTGCCACGGGAACTCGGCAATTCATGCTCTTTGATAAAACCAGATTGAAAAAATTGAGAAACAAATAGAATGTCTATAACGTTTCCGTAATAACCCATTATTGGTCAAAGCAAACCTAATGGGATAATTTTTAAATGCGAAATACTTCTGTGGACCACTGGCTGGAAAAGAATAAACCTTTTTTTGTTAAACACACATTTGTGCAATATCCCAGCAAACACAGTCTCTAACGTTAGAAATTTTGTCGAGATTACCTTAGATAATTAGTGTAATTCTCTATAAATTCTCAAATCGATAACTAGGGTTGAAAACTACACTAGAATTCGATTAGCGAGTGATTAGCGAAGGAGCCAAATCTCACGCCTTTTATCAATTCTCAATATATTTCTGTGATATATTGAATATACATACATATATTGAAATTAGATACTAAAAATGGTAAAGTTAATATTATATTAATATAAAAAGTACAAGAAGTAGCTTTAATTTAAATAATAAGACTGAATTTTGTTTAAATTTCAGTTCTTATAAATGTGGTAAACATATACATGTCAATGTATATAATCATATGCAATTTAGGCACATATTGCGTTAATAAAATCTAAACAATGAAAAAATCATGTAAAAGGAGACAAAGCTTTGTTTTTCATTTCAATTGGAAGTATTTGCAAATTCTGATTAGAATCTCACTAGAGAACTACATTAGAATTCGATTCGAGAATTATAATTTTCTCGATTTGAGAATTAGGTACCCTTTTGTTTGAGAACGCTATGATTCTCGATAGATTTTCGAGTCGTCCTCTAACGTTAGAGGTTTGAGAATGAGGCTAGTTCTCGAGTCATTCTCAAATCGATAACTAACCTCAGTGTTTGTTGGGATTTAGCTGTTATTAAGGTCGATATATTGATGTTTTGGGTTTTCTCAAAAATATTGAAAATATCGATACTCCTAAAAACATCGATGTTTTACCAGTACTAACTTCCAGTGTAGAGTTGATTTTTGACAACTAACAGGGTTGCCTTATATTCAGCAACTAAAAGCCTCAACCCAGCCAACATTTATTATCGTCGAAGTGACGTAAAGTAACTTCAAGAAGTTTATGTTCTATTTTTTTATCCCTTTCTCATCCTCTTCCTATCTTCGTTCGGGAAAAAGTGTTCCCCGTCAACGGGCCATAAACGACACTTCAGGAAGTATCTTCTAGGTGTTGTTTGGAAGAGACAAAGACGTTACGTACTTATAAACTAATGGCCGGAACACAATTGCGACGAGTCAACGGAAAACGGGCCAACGGGTAGTGAACAGCTGATATTTTCCGTCGGAAAATCCGTCCGGGCTCACACAATTGTGGCGTAAACTGATTTGACACAGGATCTACTAAATAATGGCAGTCGCAAATGGATTAATGTCAAAAGTGTGCACTCTTGTGTCAAAAGGTACAACAAACATACCAAGATTCGACTAAGGAGAGGAAGCATGGTTTGATGTGGTATGACCATGAATTATATGGATCCAGCTTCGACAGCAAAAATCAACTCTAATCATTTCACACGAGGGAAAAATTAGAAATGGGTCTAATTATTTTACCGCCGGAAAATTGACCGCCGGCGGAATTTCCGTTGCCGCCCCAATTGTTTGCAACAACATACATCTGTGTGTTTTAATTTTGACAGCGGGTGACTGTCGCCCGTTATCTGTTGATCCGTCGCAATTGTGTTCCGGGCATAAAACGACACTTCAGGAAGTAATTTCTTAAGCCCATATGACACTACGTTTTTTTTTTTCTGGTATTCTACCAGGTTTTTTGTGTGAAGGAGATGGTCAAGTACAGTTTTGCGTTGGTGCAAGCGAGCAAGCTATATTGAAAAAAACCAAACAAAATAACATCTAGGCGGTTAAAAACCAACGAGACAGCTTGTATTTCGGTAGGTTTTTTGGCATTCGGCCGTTTTTTCTGACATTTGTTTCAATTTGACAACTAGAAAATAAATTATATCTAAAATAAAAAATATATGGAAATACAAATTTTAAATTTGACTCCTGTAAGCGTCTGCTTTGGCCGTAAGGGTAAAGAAGAAGTCCGGAAGAAAAATTATATTGCGTCCTGGCTTTCCTTTATAACAAGAAATACACAGCTATCCTGCCCTTTGGGTTTCATAACTTTTTTATTTCAGTAATTAAAATTCAAATTTCCAAAAAAATTAATTTGAAGTTTAGTGTGAATCAGATTGTTTTGGAGGGAGTATTTGTCTCTTTTCAACCTACAGACGAATTGTTTTTGTATTTGGCTTTCGGTGGGTTTTCCAAAACCAAAAAACCAAGAAAAAAACGTAGTGTCATATAGGCATTAGTGTTCATGGTATAAAAAATACAGGTATGTGCATTGTCATTTTGACGCTGTCTTTTTGATTAAAAAGCAGATTTTTGAAGTTTGATCTTATGTCAGTTTTGGAGTATAGCGATACCAGACTTTTATTTTTTGAATGCGTAGATTTTTGTGTGAAAGTTTGGGTATTTCAGGAATCAAAGGACAGAAATAGAAAGGGCACTCGTGAGCGGATTTATGGAACTTCCGGTAGCTCCTCTTCGCTCACTCCACAAATCTTCATCCACTCTCCGCGAATAAAGGGTATCGTCGCCATATTTGGTATTATTGCACCGCGGAAATAAGCAACTCATATTAAGGTTGTTCTCTCTCTGTGATTTTGGCCTGGCAAATTTGCCGAGATGACATAAGTGTGATAAATTTGCCGAGCACAACAACAAAATACACGTCTTGTCAAATTTGGAGCTTCGGCAAATTTCTCATACCCCAATCCGTGATATGTGATATCATGAGAAAAATATCACGGGAAATGCAACCATGTTATTACATTCACAATGGTCTTCTATGAGAAGTGAGTTTCAATTTATGTTTCTAGTTTTTTTTTTTAAGTATTTTATTTTATTCAGATAAAAAATTAATTAATTCGAAGTTGAAGCAAGTAAAGCAAAGCGACAACAATTGTATAAAGAGTGGAAAGAATATGACTAACATGCTAGTTCACAATGAAGTCAGTTAGAACTTTATTTTCTTAAAGGTGCGCTCTCTCTCTGTGGCAAATTTCTCAAGATATCATGATATCTCGGCAAAAATATTAGACACAGAGAACAACCTTATTGTTAAAATCTAGGGTACATATATTTTTGTAATTGGATTGGACATATGTACATACATACATACATATATAGACTGAAATGCTCACTTGGTATGGTGGTGTACATACATATCGTCGTTTAAAGTGCAAAACCGCGTGACATTTTTGCCAAAAATGAGATTTCATCAAAAATACATTCTTGGCGTCCGTCCCCATCCATTCATGCAACAATTTTGAGATTCACACAACGCAATTCGAAATAATGACACAGTTTCAAAACCGCTTTTTTTAAGGAAATTTTTCGAACCAATACCGCGAATAATAGGTGTTATTGCTTTATAACTGTACTGCAATGTACTAAAGTTGATTATACTTTCATAAACACGAAATGGATTATAACTTTGCTTTATTGAAGAAAAGTTTTTAAGTACGCCCGCAATCCCGCCTATACGTCACTATTGAACAAAATAAAAGACGCCAAACCGCTCATAAATACATAAGTAAACCAATAACTGCACATTTCACTGTTTTTCGCCAAAATGATATTTGGATTAAGAATATAATCCAAAAATCTACCTTGGTTTGGATGTGGGTTTGCAAAATTCCGAACCATTTTGAATTAACAGTTTTTACTGTCTCCTGTAAAATTTGGGTGGTAGCGGATACGCGGTATTACACTTTATGCGACGATATGGAGTTATAATAGATCAATCTCCAAAACCTCCCCAAACTATATACCAGAGTGATCACAAAGCCTAAATTAAGTGACCGTAACTACTAAACTAAATTAAAAACTCACCGAGAATACCGGAAAGGGGCTACTTTGTAGTACGGCTAAACTGATATTCCGCGAAGTAAAAATGCGAAATGAATCTTTTATGAATCACTGATGAAATTCATCTATGACTGAGGAGGCATCAGTGAGTATTTTCAAATAAAGACTGCTGAATTTTTCATATAAATGGTTTGTTTTCAAAAAAAAAAAAAAAATAATAATAAAAATTGTACTCAGAAGAAACATCAATGATCATTCAGCAGTGAAACAAATTTACTGCAGGATGTGTAATTTTTTCAAATTGAAAAAATTTCTTTCAATTCAAATTGAAAATATTCGTTACTATGAATACCATGGTTACAATTTATTTTTAAAACAAAGCAGTGAAAAATATCATTAATGGAGGATTTTTATCATTGAGTATGGCAGCACGAAATGTCATAATCTGCTTAATTGTCAGGTGGTTAATATGGCGACGAAAACTTGACGTTTGTTTTACCTGGTATACTTATACCATGATTAGTGTTATTTGGGAGACACTCAAGCGTCAATTAATAATTCATCCTACAATTTTCCCACTTTTGAAGTTTTATGAAGTCCTACAAAATGTGAAGCAAGGCAAATTCATTCATATGGTAATGGTAAGTGAACAGCTGACTTCTTCTTTTTCTCGTTTTTAACTTGCCGTGTACAGAAGAATGTCACACAAAGAAATATTTGACTTCGAGTTTGACATTCTGATGGACAAAAACTTAAAGCGAATGGAGGCGAATATTGCCGAATTCGCCCTGTCATTAGCATATAATGAATTTGCCTTGATGTGAAGCATGTGAAAACCGAAAAAATTACAAGTATGCTTTTTTTTGCATACCGAGCAGCTTGCGAGATCTGGCATGCTGGCAACTATCATTTTTAATTTCACATTTTCCAAATTTTTCAAAGTAGCAACATTGTGGCAAATTAAATACATACAAACATGTATAGCTTTATCCAAAATCGTTTTTTAAGCCTTTTATTCCCTCTGCGAACATTATGTAATTTTTTCAAGTTTCTGAGAGCCTGAAATGCTCGAAGCTTCTTCGTCGGCGACATTACGCAAAGGAAAAAGCATGCTGGAAAATGCCCAGTCAAATGTATATGTAAATTAAGGTGGGGTTTTTTAATATGGAAATTTTTATTTGTTTTTTTTTTTATTTAAAATAATTGGAAAAGAATTCTAATATGTATGTGCCAGAGTTGTTAAGGGCCTGGTTCATGGTGGAATTATAATGGTGGAATCAAATGAAATTATGCTTCTTACTTATTAATCAGCTGATGGACAAATGTGCCAAATTTTCAGCCATTATTGTTTTGCTTTATGTCTTCTATACATATTTCCGAGAAAAGTAGTGAAATCGCGTATGCAACTAGTTTTTCTGAGGCTATTATTATATTATTATACACTTTGTGTGATTTCTGTGTTGATAATTATACAATTATTTTTCATTATTTCAAGCGGTGAACGCTTGTCAGCCATTTTGAAGAAACTCTTCGAGCCGATTCATAAATTGCACGAATTTCAATAAGTAAACAAAACAAAGAAAAACACGTGTTTTTGCATTTGACAGATCAGTACATAACAGTAAATTTTGTTGTTGCCCATTTACCACCACCATATACATATAATTTCACAGCTAAAAAGTTTTTGGTTCAGATCGTAATTTTTTAATGTAAAATAATAAATTAAATAGTTAATTTTATTAATTGAATGCTTTAAACTGTTATTATATTTGGTTGTGTATAAATACTTCTGCTTTTTTTGTAAAGTTTCGTTAGATTTATTGATTTGTCAAAATTTTCATATCTTATAATGCAGTGGCAACTCATCGTCCGCTCGTCGTCGTCACCAAAATTAGAAATCGGCCTAAGTTGACGACAACGTAATTTTGTCGGTGGACGACGTCGTGCCGCGTCGTCTTTATTATAATTGCTTTCATAAGAATGCATGGGTTTTAATTTTGACAGGCTGTCGTTGTCGCAATGTCGTGTCGTTACGTTCCGATTCTGTTTTCACCCTAAAACAGGCAGCCAGCAGGCGAGGTTTCGGGGGTAACATAACCTAACTATAGAAGGTCCATGCAAGGGAGAGTAGCTCTTCTTACGCGAGTTTGTTTGATTTTGCATTCTTGCACGTGTTTTTCGTGGAAATAGCTTGTGTGTTCGGTTGTGCGTTTGTGTGTTCGCCCGCGTTTTCTCTGCTTTTGACATTCTTGAAAGACGCCATCTAACTGTAATCACCTATTTTGCTTCACATAAGAGGACCTGTATAGATTGGCCTTGGGGGGTAATAATGTGTTATGCTGTGTATGTGCTCAGTAATAATATTATGATATCATGTGTTATGTTGTGTATGTGCGCTCCAATCACCAATGTAAGCATAACCACCTCTCACCAATCACGAAATGTTTCCGATTTTGTTTGGCAACTAACATTGGTACCATAACCACAGCATAAGGAATGCATTGTTTTCGGAATTAAAATTTCAATTCCAATTTATTTTTGCATTCCGGAATTGTAGCTCCTTTTCCAATTCCTCAAATGGAATTACAATTTTTTCAATTCCTTTTGTGTACTAATAAAGTTTGAAATTGTTTCTTTTGTTTTTTTTTTTTGAACATACCTATAGAAAGGAATTTCAGAGGAATAAGAAAGGAATGCAATCCATCGGAATTCACTAATGGAAATGGAAAAAGGAATTGAAAATGAATTGGGAATGCAGCAATTCCCTTTTTCGGAATTATGAATTAAAATTTCATTTCCCCATTCCGGAATTGCAAAAAGGAATTGCATTCCTCTGGGCTCAATTCCGAGGAATTATAGTTTCGAAAAGAAAGCATTACTTAACAACTCTGGTTTGTACTGAATATTAAGTACCAATAAAATATACTGGGTAATTGATTTTTTTCAATTACTGAGTATTGGTAATGGTAATTATACCAGAGAATGTAAATAATATTCGCAATCTCTGATTGTACTTGTACTTCATTTGGCATAAGTGCAGAATATGTACTTAGATTTTGCAAATCAAAAAAATTTATATGGGGATCTATAGAGCTTCTAGCGGTGAGTTCAAAAAAAAAATATATATTTTTTTGGCGGAAGCATATAGGTGGGAGGTGGGTAAAGTTTCAAAGATTAATATTTTTAAATGCTTATATTTCAGAAAGTATTGCGTCTATTTAAAAATTTATGCGTAGTCAAAAAGGCAATAAAATTAATATAATACAATGGCGCTTTTATAACTCTGACGAGTTTTATGGCCGAGCTTCTCTCCCAATTCGAGGTGTGCTCCTTTTTGTTTTTCCTACTAATTGGGTGGACCTACAGTTTTATGCCGGCTCCGAACGGCGAATGCATTTTTTTGCGAGAAGCTTTTTCATGGCAGAAATACACTCGGAGGGTATGCCGCCCACTACCGAGAGGTGACCGCTGCTCTTAAAAACCCAATTATTGGATAATTAGAAAAATTGTTTTGGTTTTTTGCTCGGACCGTGGTTTGAACCCGAGACCTCTGGCATAGCAGGCGAGCACTCTACCCACTGCACCACAGCGGCCACGGCCAATAAAATTACCTTACTTTTTTATTTATTTTTCTAGCTAAAATGTATAATTTCTGCACTTGTTCCCTTTATTTTTCCAGCTCTGCAGATTTATTTGTACATATTTGAAAATTATCAAAGTTATAAAATCTTTTCTCTACATGCAGAAACTTAAAGTGCAGACATTGGTGACTTATCTGTAACCTTACAAAACAGCTGATTCAACCAACCTTACGACAAGCTGTATTACTAGTAATTGGTGCCTTATCGCAATTCTGTAGCTGTATCGTTAACTTACAGACCAATTGGATTTTGGTTAGCAACCCTAAATCCGTAAACAGCTGACACCTGTGAAAGCAGATATAGGAAGGTAGGCGCATAGGCGAATTCAGAAACTTCTTTTTTTATTTACAAAAGGTAGATTATAATATCCAAATCAAAGCGAATTCACATCATGGGAAATAGTAATGGGCGAGTTCCAACCGAATTCAGATTTTAACAAGGATAAATATTATTTTGACATTACAATCTACCAATTACAATAACAAAATACATGGAAAATTTCTGAATTCGCCTATGCGCCTACCTTCCAAGATCCGCCTCGACAAGTGTCAGCTGTTTACAGATTTAGGGCACCACTAACAGCTCACATGGATAGCGATAAAGTTACAATAAGGTTAACGATACAGAAATACTTACAAGTCACGAATGTCTGAACCTTTAATATATATTTACGAGCTTTGGCAACAATGTTGACCTGTATTCAGCAAAGAGCAGTACCAATGGCTGACGTGTTTTTATATTCTATCTCACTCTCATGCATTAAGCAATCGGCCTTCCATTTATCGTCAAATGAAAAAGTGTGCGCAGTTAGGACAGACGTTTTTCAATTTGCTATTTTAATTAATTGCAGAAAAAATTAAAATATTCCTGAATAATTGTAATAAAAAGGAGAATAAAAATATCAAGTGAATGTGTTTATGAATGTATTTCATTCGATATCTCAAAGGATTTGCTAAAAAATTATTTGGTAAAAACTTGAAAATTTTCCCTTGCCTAGTGTGCTTTGTGTTAATATTCGTGTTGGTCGCTTCGTGTCGTGCTTTTTGCCGATTGCATTTTCAACCTCGTTATTTGTTTTCCTTTTAAATTTCATCATCACAGTTTTGTTTCTATGCCAATTGGCTTTCGTTTTTTGGTGGTTTTTTAATGTGTTTTGCTTTTGTATTTCTTTTTTGTTATTTTTTTAGAGGGAACAAAAACAAAGTTAGATTGTGAATGCATCAATCCAATTGTTCCTCCATGCATCAATCCAATTGGATAGAAGCATAAAAAGCAGTGAAAAGGGAAGAGTAGGTGTCAGAAAGAAGATAAAGATAAACTGGAAAAATTTCGCATTTTTTAATTGAATAATAAAATACATATATAGCGGAGAAAAACTAAGTAAAAAATTAACGTCTATATGGCCAGTACGCGTAGTAAAATTGACGACAAAGCGAAGCAACGGGAAATTGAAAAACTAATTAATGACAACACACAGGTGTGGTGAAATTCATTAAGACGAAAATATGTACATTTTATATATATCTATATATATCATTTTATATATATCTAATTTTTAAAACCATATAAATGTTCACATATATATATATAAGAAGTTCATATACATAATTTCTTTTTATAGACCTAAGTAATAACATACAAATCTTCTTACTTATACATAAGTATGTACGTATATATAATTTATCGATTTGATTCGGTGCAAATAAGTTTATTGAAAAATACATATATACATATCTATATACATATATAGGAGGAAAAAGATGCAACGCCGATAGCAGCAACATCTAAAAGTGGAATACGTTTTAAACAAAGGAAAACAAGTGTTGAACATTTAATCGAAGCACATAAAATAAAAAAAGAACCAACAACAACAACAAGCACAACAACAAAGGAGCAAATGCATACTTTTAGTGAAACCGGCGCTGGCGTACCGGCCTTTTTGGCTAAATTATGGCGCTTGGTAGATGATCCGGACACGAATAATCTAATTTGCTGGAATAAGGTAAGCAAAGTAAAATGCCATTATTATAATACGCAGTTTGGTTTGTACGTAACCACGCACACAATCATATGCAAAACGAACGTACAAGAGGAAATTTGGCAACAACGCCGTTTGCCTGCATTCAATTAGTAAAGTTAATAAAAAATGACACACATGCAAAAGTATACCAATTGTGTGGACTTTTTGTTTGCGAAATTTTTAATTTATTCGGAATTGCACCCATGGAATGCATCTGTGTGTGAATAGCTATTAGAAATGTGAAATTTATTTCGAAATAAGCTGTACCTACCCTGTAAAAAATGCGATTAATCCGGGACGTGTCCGGGATCAATCGCAAGGGAGCATGCGATTAATACAATTTTACATCCCTTTATATGGAGTGAATTGATCGCATTTGTTCGAGCATGTCCTATGAAGAGACTAATTGTTCAACTTGTATACCCGAACGGGTACCAATGTAGATTAATCACTAACATACCGAACGGGTACAAATGTAGATCAATCGCTTTCATCCCGAACGGGTACGAATGTAGATCAATCGCTTTCATTCCGAACGGGTACGAATGTAGATCAATCGCTTTCATCCCGAACGGGTACAAATGTAGATCAATCGCTTCCAGCACGAACGGGTACAAATGTAGATCAATCGCTTTCATCCCGAACGGGTACAAATGTAGATCAATCGCTTTCATCCCGAACGGGTACAAATGTAGATCAATCGCTTCCAGCACGAACGGGTACAAATGTAGATTTTTCCTTAAAAAATTGTAAATGTTGAAGCATATTTAAATAAAGATTATATAATGTTTTACTTTTGTAAAAAAATCTCAATAAATAAATTTAAAAAATTGTAAGTTTTGAGTATGCATTATATGAGCGTAATGTAAAGGATTTTTTCATAGGATATTTTAGGCAACATTTTGTTAAAATTGTTATTAAAAAAGGGTGTTCAATTCGTTTTAACGGTTGTACTACAATTTTTTAAATACATTGCATATTTTTGTAAAATTTCTACATTTAAGGAATCTAGATTTGTACCCGTTCGGGATGAAAGCGATTGATCTACATTTGTACCCGTTCGGGATGAAAGCGATTAATCTACATTTATACCCGTTAGGGAACAATTGGTCTACAATTAGTCTACATTTATACCCGTTCGGGAACAATTGGTCTACAATTAGTCTACATTTATACCCGTACGGGAACAATCGGGGACTAATTGTGGACCGATTGTTCTCGAAAGAGATCAATCCGGGACAAATATCTTTCGGTATTAATCGCACATTTTTTTGCAGGGTATAAACATATAATACTTTGTATATGTACGTTTGGAATGTATGGAACGTTTCATATGTAAGGAAAGCAGTAGGTGCTCACCGCCTAATTTATTTAGGTTTCTTGCCTTTTTTATATGAATAAAATGTTTTGCTTCCAAATATGTACATACCTACATACATATGTATGTACATATGTCCCAAGTTGCTTTATCATCTCAGAAGGCAGATGTGTCATATCGTATTTCGTACTGGTATTGGTAGTACGTAAATATGCATGTAGGTAGGTACCTACATACGCTCATTTATTTTCACAAAATATGTAATCTGAAATTGTGGTTTCCTTTTCCTAATTGGGGTTAGCATTCAGCAAATTTGTATGTAAATAAATAGCGTAGAATGAAAGCGATATTGTTATCTGATACTCTATTATATATATGTACATATGTATGTATGTATGTACATATGTACATTGCTATATACATTTAATGTATTGTTCTTTTGTTTTTATTAGGATGGCCGCAGTTTCATTATACAAAACCAGGCGCAATTCGCACGCGAATTGTTGCCACTCAATTATAAACACAACAATATGGCAAGCTTTATACGACAGCTGAATATGTGTAAGTGTAATGATAATAAAAAAAATAAACTTTACAAGCTTATTTTTACTTTGTTTTTTATTTTTATTTTTTGTTTTAGATGGTTTCCATAAGATAACTTCAATTGATAATGGCGGCTTAAAGTTTGATCGTGATGAAATGGAATTTTCACATCCTTGCTTCAAACGCAATTGCCCTTTCTTGTTGGAACATATTAAACGTAAAATTGCCAATTCAAAAAGCATAGATGACAAAACAGGTTTAAAGCCCGAAGCCGTAACGAAGGTGTTGCAAGATGTTAAAGCAATGCGTGGCCGGCAGGATTCACTTGACACACGTTTTTCGGTAATGAAACAGGAAAATGAGGCATTGTGGCGTGAAATTGCCTCACTACGACAGAAACATGCCAAACAACAACAAATTGTAAATAAGGTGAGCGAATTGCATATATTTATATTAAGTATCTACATATACATACATATATTAAATGTGTGTATGCTTTTTCACTGATTGATTTGTATTCCGCAATTGTAGCTTATACAATTTTTGATTACAATCGTACAACCGTCACGTAATATGACTAGTGTTAAGCGCCATATGCAATTGATGATACACGATACACCCGAGAATGCTAAACTACGTAAGGAGAGCGAATCGGAACCAGAAGGTGGCCCAGTTATTCATGAACTCGGTGAGGAGTTGCTCGATGAAGTCAACGATTCTGAAATAGACTTAATGTAAGTAAATTTTTAAATAATTAAAAAATACACTGGTCGACAAGTTTTTGTTACAGAAATAAAATTCTACTTTTCTAAAGGATTTCGGTGCGCTGAATCTGAATCTGAACTCAGATTTTCGCTAATACGTACAGTTTTTGAGATATTCATGTTTAAAGTGGCCAAAAATGCGATTTTTGGCTATATTCACTCCTCAATATCTTTTAAATTACTTACTTTTTTTTTTAAATTGATTAAAGTTGTTAAAAACGCGGACATTTCTCTTGAAGAAACCGTTTTAATATTTCAGATATCTTTCTTGTAACTTGCAATATTGCATATTAAGGTTCATTAGTTTTGCAATATTTTCTCCATACAAAAATAATTAAAAATTTTGAAGCAAGTTTTTAGGCAGTTTATTATATTATGGACGTATGTAAGTGGCTTCGTAAAAAAAATTGTTCTGCTGAGTAACTACAAAATTTGATTGCGCCTATAAGATGCTACAAATGCTGCCGTTGTTTTCGACGACAAATACCTTATTGTGCAAAAACATATATTACTACATACCTAAATTAGATATCCGAAAAATTAAAACGTTGTCTTCAAGAGGAATGGCCGAGCTTTCAATAGCTTTAATCAATTTTTAAAATAAGTAAGTAATTTAAAAAATATTGAGGAGTGAATATAGCCAAAAATCGTGTTTTTGGCCTCTTTAAACATGAATATCTCAAAAACTGTACGTATTAGCGAAAATCTGAGTTCAGATTCGGATTCAGCGCACCGAAATCCTTTACAAAAGTAGAATTTTATTTCAGTAACAAAAATTTGTTGAAATTTTGTCGACCTGTGATATTAAATATAAATATATGTGCTCTCTTTGCACTAAATTTCATTCTGCCTTTTTATATATCTATGTACATATGTAAAATGTAGGGAGGCAGCAAGTCCATATAGCAAAATGACGCCATCTCACGATGGGGAAAGCAATGGTTCCCCACAAAATATTGAACGTCCTCATTCGAGCATCAGTCAAGTCTCACAACATTACGAATACTCTAATCAGAGTGCAGAGGATGCAGTTAATGCAGTAATGTTATCGCCAAGCGGCACTGGTGGTATAAATTTGGTTGGCAATGAACAAGCTAACGTAACGAGCGGCTCACAGAAAATGGCTGCTTCACCAACTGATTCATCAATTATTAAGTCAGTGAACCCAGATGGATCACATATTTTTTATCATGTAACTGAGGTACCCGATGTAATCGAAGCGCTTCCAAATGATGCTTTGAAGTCTGTTGCGCAAATGTACAACGAAGATAATGTGCTAACCACACCCATGGTACGTGAACAAATGGCGCGCACTCAACAGCTCAAACAGAAGAATAGGCGCCGACGCAAGGAGGCTGATGATGAAGATGCCCTGGCTGCTGACGGTGGTGCTGCTGGTGCTGCTCCATCAACATTGGCTGCTGGTGGTGATGTGAAGCGTATGTCACCACCGTTGATTAAATGCGAAAATAGTAGCTCAGCGCTAGATCCAATGTCCTTCTTAAACGTTTTCCCGCAAGATAATTTATTGCAGTCTGATGCACAGCAAATTTCACCACTACTAAGGGATGAGTCTCTATCATCGAATGGCAGTGCCTCTGGTTTATTACTTGGTGTTGCTGGTAACACAGCTACTGCTGCTTCTGCTGCTGCTGTTGCATCGCCGGTCGGTTCAAGCAATGATAGCACTGCATTACTTGGCGGAGGTAGCGGCGGCGGCAAAGCTAGTGCTACACAAAGCACACACTTTTACAATTCAAATGAATTTATAACACCAGATATGCCTGCTGAAATTTTTGATGTAAGTTCAAATACAAATACAAAATGTTAATGGAATTGAAAACATTGTTTTAAAATTGGAAAATATCTCAAATATAGGACTCCTCCCCATTGATGTCAGCTGAACCTAATCAATACAATCAGCAGCAACAACAACAAAAACAACAGCAACTACAATTTGGACGCGCCACAGCAATTAATGGCAAATTTTCTACATTTATAGCACGCAATAACAACAATGGCAATGGAAATGTCAATGATACAGCAACAACTTCTACGGCCGCAGCTGCGGCTGCTGCAAATCAATTTTCAAGTGGTGGCGGCAAACTGGGCAACAACAATTGCAGTGCACTCGTATCCACAGAATCGGGCAAGAATATACAAAATGGTAGCAACAACAACAACAACATGTCTTTGACAAAATACAAAAATGGCAGCACGATTCCTGGCAATGAAGACATTATGCGGTTGAGTACACCGTTAGTAACTGAGAGTGTTCTTAGTTACATGATAAAGAGTAGCCTGAAAATAACTAATACTTTTTATTTTCTTTTTCATTTTCTCCCGTTTTTTCCTGTTTGAATATATATGTATATGCATTTGCATTTACAGTGATGATGTGAATAGTCATTTAGATAACGTTCAAGACGAATTGGAATCACTCAAGGATTTGTTACGCAGTGACAGCTATTCATTAGATGCCAATACACTTTTGGGCGTAAGTACATAAAAATACATAAAGTGGAAAAGAAATGCGTTAGATCTTTGTACAAGTTTGCTGAGTTGTGTGAGAGAAAAAGCACAAACATGTGCAAATATGTATGTACCCTGCAAAAAATGCGATTAATCCGGGACGTGTCCGGGATCAATCGCAAGGGAGCATGCGACTAATACAATTTTACATCCCTTTATATGGAGTGAATTGATCGCATTTGTTCGAGCATGTCCTATGAAGAGACTAATTGTTCAACTTATATACCCGAACTGGTACCAATGTAGATTAATCACTAACATACCGAACGGGTACAAATGTAGATCAATCGCTTTCATCCCGAACGGGTACGAATGTAGATCAATCGCTTTCAGCACGAACGGGTACAAATGTAGATTTTTTCTTAAAAAATTGTAAATGTTCAAGCATATTTAAATAAAGATTATATAATGTTTTATAATAATAATAATATAATACAATGGCGCTATTATAACTCTGACGAGTTTTATGGCCGAGCTTCTCTCCCAATTCGAGGTGCGCTCCTTTTTGTTTTTCCTACTAATTGGGTGGACCTACAGTTTTATGCAGGCTCCGAACGGCGAATGCATTTTTTGTGAGAAGCTTTTTCATGGCAGAAATAAAATTTTTTTATGAATTCCAATAAAATAATATTTTAGAATTTATTTTCAAATGGTAGTATCACATACATACAAATTTTTTTAATTTTTTATATGAAAATTTTTTGAATACAAATTTTTTACAGTGCTTTCATTTCTTGAATTTTTTTTTTCATTTCACATTTGTTATTGTAAATTTCGATTTCTTACGGCAGTGCTCGAGCTCCTATACAAAGTGCCTTTGCTCTGCACATTCAATATGAATCATAGGCACATACATATAAAATTTTTTTTATATCTGAGTGCTTATGGGAGTGCAAAGAAAATTTTATTTTCATATTTGGGGTGAAAATATGTATCTGTGCCTATGATTCGGAACGAAACAAAAACAATTGTGCTTGGAGTGCCTATGAGGTGAGCAGCCCTGATTTAGAATGTTCATGGATGCGCTTAACGCTTTTCAGTATTACATATATGTATAAAAATAAAGGAAATTTTGTTTATATAAAGTCGTTTTCGACTAAATTTTTGAAGTTCTTGTGCGCAGCGGATGCACTGTCGCAACTTGTCGATAAGATATTTACATATGTATGTATGTATTACGGCTGCCGTGTGCCCCGGTCTTTTAAACTCTGCTTTTATAACATATATATGTATGTATGTATGTATATGTGTCGCGGACAATAATAATGACATTTCTTATAATTATTTTTAATTTAATTAATCTATTTACATTGTTGGTTTATTATTTTAATTTAATTTTTATCTATCTGCATGCTGACTTTTTTATTATTATTTATTTTTTTTTTTTTGTCAACTGCGTCTATATGTACATACATATGCATATGTGTATGCAACAACGCTAGGCGTTGTGCTATGTTAACAAAAAATTAATTATTTATAAACAATATATATTTTATTATCTACAATAAACGTTTTTTCTCTTTCCATTTACAAAACGCGAAACGTTCTAAAACAATGCGCACACAAATAATGAAACAAAAACGAATCAATGAAATCGAAAAAACCCAAAACCAAAAATTGATTTGAACTGCATGTCGCTTTCAATAAATTTATACGTTTGAAAAAATGATGAACTCCCGTCAAATGATGAAATGCCTAAAATGTAGAGCGGAGATACACTAAATATGAATGCAAATAATCGAATTTCACTCTCATCACAACTGGATGGGGATTTACTCACTAAGGTCAGCCAAAATTATGCATACAAACTTGCTTTCCTATTGATTTTTTCTTACAACTTTGAGCTTCTGCGAATGCTAATAAAAAGCAAAAGCGGCAAATTGTGTTAGATGAAGAATATTATTTGTATTTTTTTTTAGAACAGAGCAAAAAAAAATTGCATAATTTGTCTAAAAGATAAACGTTTTAATTTTGTGTATAACCGAAAAAAGTTTAATTAAATGAAAACATTGTAAAATAAAATTACACAATTATAAAGAAGCATGCTTACATAGAACTGCAAATGTATTACATATGTATAAATAACACTGTGTCAGCCATATTAAAATTTTACTTTCTTTCAATGCTAAAATCATGCCATTTCAGCTTTTCAATGATACCGATATCTTAGGACCCTATGGCTTAAGCTTGATTAATGAAGGCGATAAAAAAGGTAGGTAGCTGTATTACACCTTTTTTTACTTATTTAAAAAAAATACAATTTTTATTTATACATATATTTTTTCTTTGTTACGCACATTTGCTCTTTCCAGGTTCCGAAATTATGTCCTATCAACCAATGTACGACCTATCTGATATCATCGATATAAATGAAAAGAATGAATTGGAAGGTATGTACATACATATGTACATATATACATATTTACTTTCACCCTTTATTTATTGCTTACGATTTTCCAAAACTGAATGTATTATTTGTGGCCGCTGTGGTGCAGTGGGTAGAGTGCTCGCCTGCTATGCCAGAGGTCTCGGGTTCAAACCACGGTCCGAGCCAAACAAATTTTTCTAATTAGTAAAAATCCAATTATTGGGTTTTTTAAGAGCAGCGGTCACCTCTCGGCAGTGGGCGGCATACCCTCCGAGAGTATTTCTGCCATGAAAAAGCTTCTCACAAAAAATGCATTCGCCGTTCGGAGCCGGCATAAAACTGTAGGTCCACCCAATTAGTAGGAAAAACAAAAAGGAGCACACCTCGAATTGGGAGAGAAGCTCGGCCATAAAACTCGTCAGAGTTATAATAGCGCCATTGTATTATATATTAGAATGTATTATTTATACATATGCACATATGTATGTATTTTCTACGATTTTTACAGCTGTTGACCAAACGAACAGGCCAATTAATTCACGTCAGCTACTACAAATACAACCACAACAACAGCAACAGCAAAGGGAGCCGTCTAGCGCTCTTAATACACCATACAATGATTATTTTGCTAATACACCAGAGCCATCGTCAAGTGCGCAGCAAAGGAAGCAGGAGCAGCAGGCCGCCATTTGTATGCCCAAAGCTAATAAGGGCTTTAATTAAGCGCGCGCCGACGGCAGTTTGAACTGGACATTTTTTTATGGACTCACACAAACATACACACACACACACCTGGGGCATTCATTGATTAGAAGTCGATTTTTTTATTTGCGTTTCTTTTTTTTTTTGTGTGTGATTTATATTCATTCTCATTTTCTTTTTTAATCGAAGACCCTTCTAATTTAGCGCCCAGCTATTCCCAGTTTATTGCATTTACTGTTCAAGTTTTTGTTCACAAACGTTTCCTTTTTTATTTTATACATACAATACAAATTAAATTTCGTGTTGTATTAACACTTAACACTGGTGTTAAACATTTTTATTATTATACACGTTCTAATAATTAAAAGGACTTCCTTTTTAGTATGGTAAGCTTGTTAATCAGTTTTTATAATAACTTTTTTTTATTTTTTAAGTAAAATTAAAGCAAAATTTATAAGCGTGAATTGATTTCGAATGCTCCACCTTTCTTTTAGTTTAATTTCCGGCATTTTCTGTGAACTCAAAAACAAAGCATAAAAATGTTTTACACTGTGTAAACAAACAAAATTTGCCAGCGTATGCATATTTAACTAAAAGAGTAGCAAAAATCCATTGTTAGTTGCTTGTATGATTTCTGAAACAAAGCGACTTGAATGGCACGCCTCTATTTTGCTTGATGAGTCAAGGTAGCAAAGTGTGGACTTTTTTTTAGCAGCCTTTAATTAAAAAATATTTTGTTTGGCTTTGTAAATGTGTACTTGTTTTCTTGTTTGAAATAAAAATGGAAAACCTGTAAAAGAGAATTAGTTTTGTTGTGTTTTATTTTTTTTTTTATTGATTTATCTGCAGCTTTGTGAGGTGTTATAGCTATGGGTCCTTTAACCCTTCGGTTTGGGGTATACATATATACATACATATATACACAGAAAACTTAAAATAATTTTTTTTACACACATAATTATATATTCATGCTAAGTAAAGCGCCTAGCATTATTTTTTAAGTGAATTTCAAAAAAAAAAAAAAAAAAATTAGCGAAAATCTTATTACATACATACGAAATTACTTCTCAGCGTAGTAGTAGGAAACGCGTTCATACATGCAACAAACATGTTTGCAGAATTGTTAAATCTATGATGCGTTTCTGAACATACCCAAATTAGTAGCCCTGTTTTTATTTACGCGCATATACATCTGCGCTTAAATTTTGTATGGATTTCTAAGCGCACATCTCTATCCGCACTTAGTTGTACATACAAAATTTAAAGCAGATGTATATGCGCTTAAATAAAAACACGGATAGCAATTTGAAATTACCAAAGTTTTGAACGTTATAAAATTTAAAAGTCTCTGCGAGGGCAACCCATTAACACGCAGCATAAACATATTCTGACCACGAAGATCTAATCTTTTTGGCAAAAAGAAAAATTATTAAAATAATTTTTTTTTATAAAAAAAAATATAGGAAATGCTTTGGCCTATGACAACAAACAAAAATTCGACGATAGAATGACCTACGTTAATTTTTTTTTGTTCCTTTTTAAGTAATTTTTTATAAAACGCATAAGAGAATGTGCATGCATATACACGTTCCTATGTACATATCGTCGTACTATACGAAAACTAGCACTTTCAAAATTTTTTACTTAGGAATTCTTTGTAAAAAATCTTGAAAGTGCTAGTTTTTGTATGGTACGACGATATGTGCATATGTACATATGTATATGAACATGTCTGTATATGCATAGTTTTAAGCAATTAAACTGTTAACTCATAGAGCAAAACAGTTCATTATAATCCATATTTTTTCTTCTAACATTTATTAAATATAACACAACCCAGCCAGTGACTATGAAACAATAGCGCATAAAAATGCAGCGATACATATGAATATGATATATATGCATGTACATATGTACATACATACATACATAGGCTTTGTTCAGAAACTCAGTTTGAAGCGCAACCTGCTTTTGTAGTACATACAAGCAGAGCGTTCATAAACGTAAATTTTGCATGAAGCAAAAAATAATTACTGCCGCTGTTACGTTTCATACTGCGTTTCTGTACATACCCGTAGCATACATATCTGCCTTATGTAGCTTATTTTCTGTTGTTCGCATTTCTATTCATCGGCGCATAAGTTATTCATTTTTTTTTTTAAGATTTATTATCCATTACTCACATATTTAAATTTATTAAATATAGTATTCGTATACATACATATTAGCTATAACTTGGATTGGATTAAAATATGCTACATACATAATTTTTATTGAATTTTGGAGGTGTGTAAATAAAAATCCAAAAAAACCAAACACAAACAAAAATAATGCTTTTTATTTGGATAGAAACGCTGAAAGGTCCTTGTTATACCCTGTACACTGAAAAGTGTCAACAATTTAAACGAATTCGCTGAAGATGACGTCGGCCATTCAGTCAGCGATACATATTTATCTACTTGTGAAAGTTAAAAGGAGCGGTAATAATAAGATTTTAAAGAAATTTTAACACTTCTATTAGTATTGAATATACGAATGTAAGTGGCTAATTTTTTGAACAAAAACAAAACATGCAACAGAATTTATGACCACCTTAATAAAAGATTTATTCGTGGTTATTGTTCAGTACATTACATTAGTGAATTTCAATTGAGTCTTAATATTTATGTATGTATGCATACTACATTGCGTAATAATAGAAAAGAAAATATAGTCTTATAGTAGTAAGAAGATAAAGACAACCGCGCTGCTGCTGCAACGCCAAACGCCGTCTCTGGTTCTCGAAATTAACTTATGACATAGTAACTTGTTCATTTGCCACTTTGCACTCAACTTTGATCCTTATACTTAGCATCTTTAAGTATCTTGGCAAATTCAAATTTAACACGTTCACGCTCTGAACGCGCCATATTACGCAAACTATCGACCAATGAAAGGCAATACATTTCAATCGGATCGTTAATGGGTGTTAGCACTGGAAAGGGTGCCGGCATAGATTTTCTCTTTGTAGCATTTGCGGCTATAGTTTTTGCTACCACTGTTGCTGTTACTGCTGATGATGACGAAGATGATGCCGAATGCTTGGAATTTAGTGTTTCACCGTTCGGTACCATTTGTACCTCATCATTATCGTCAACATCATCATCTTTTATTTCGTTACCCACAGTAACTATTGGTTCGAGTAGCGGTGGCGTAGTGACGGAGGCATTCGATTGGACTGGTGAAGGTGGTGGCATTTCTGCTGATTTATATATTTTTGACTTGGAATTCACTTCGGAGTTTGGTGTATTTTCTGATTTTAGCCTTCTTTTGGCTGGAACGGTCAATATTTTCTCATCATCTTCATCATTATAGCAATCATCGCGCAGAAAGGGAAATGTTTCATGGACACCAGCAGCATCGGCATCATAATCGGCGGCGGCACCGAAATTAAAGGGCTTAGCATCATCATCGCTATTATCCACATCAGCAACTTCATGAGAGTTCGCATATTGTGTATCTGTATACAAATAGCCGTTGCTATCATCACTGTCGGGGAGAAAAATTATAAAATTTAGTTTAATAACAAAGAAAAAAAAAAAAAATTATTTCAACTCACGAGCCATTGTATGATGTATTTGGTTTTTTGTATATTTGTGCGGTATTCTGTAGGAACGATAAGTCTTCCGTGAACCGTCGCTTACGTACATTTGAATTGGCTATACCAGTTTCCAAACATTTTATCTCTTGCAAATAATTATAACGTATATTTTTCCATTTTGTTTGCAAAAATTTTGCTGAAAATCAGAATGAAAGTTAACAAGTTTTCGGTTAATGGTTTTCGTTACCATAGTCAAGTTTCAGCAAGTTGAACACAGTACATTAATACTTACATGTTGTTCCCAGCTCTTTAGCAAAACGTTCCCAAAGGGCGACCCGCACTTGATAGCGACGGTAGTGCTCATGATTGACATCGTATATAGCTGGATTGTCGCGAACCAATCTTATCAGGCGATCATCTGAAATTTTATACACAAAAAAAGGAATTAAATATTGCATTTTCTTTACCACCCTTAAATGCAGAAAATTTAAGGATTACGTAGTGGTTCATAGATAGGTAGCTAGTGAAAACTTACCAAAATCGGGTCCGTTTAATTCACGCATTTTACACAAAACTTGACTTTAATATTCTCCTGGCAATGAAATTACTTCAACTCACGCTTGCAATTTTAATTAATTCAATTTCATTTTCAATGCCAATTTAACATTTGTTTCAGTAGTTTTCCCTTTTTCAATTGCGTTTGTTTTTGTTTAAGTTTGCGCATGTCCTGCCGCCACTGCTACATCGTTTGTTGGTATGGAAACAAGCATCAACCACAGCAATTCTCTTCCGGTTGAGCAAGCGACGAGGATAGGCGTCTTTTCTTGAGTCTGTGGTTGTAACATAAATTTAATTATTTTTGATATAGTTAAATACAAAAAAAAAAAAACTGTGCCTTTAAATTTTATTATTCTTTAACGTAATTACTTAAATTATTGCGGTTGTGTAATTGCAATTTCCTATAAGTGTGTGAAGTCTTGGTGTTTTTTGAAATTTCTGGGTGGTTTACCCAGGCGGTAAGCTGCACTAAACTTATATATATGTATTTTAATCCTCAATTGCTGTGTGAAAATTTGCAAGAGAGGTGAATCGTTTTCCTAAGCGCAGGAAAGGTGACGCCATGGCGTCGAATTGTGAAAGTGGTGAGGAGAGTGATGTCTCTATGGATGATTCCATGGGGAATTATAAACATAAAAGGAAGAAAGATTTAGTGGAAAATATAGATGCCTCTAGTTCTGAACAGGAAAAGAAACTTTTGAAAAAATCAGATGTAGGAAATAAAATCGGGCAAAAAAAATTAGTTGAAAGTGCTAACTGTACGGGAATAGGTAACGGGATCATCGAAAATAACGGGGAAAATGCTAACAAAGCAAAGAATAAAAATGCTGAGAAAGCAACGAGTAATACGACAGAGAATAGAAATGCTAGTATGTTAGCGAGCGAAAATAAGAAGCAAGAAACTGATAAAATAATGTACCCAGCAAACCATAAAGGTAGAGCTTGTGTTCTGTTTGACACTAGTCAAGCTGAAAAAGTAAGGAATACAAGAATTACAAATGGATTATATTTGTGGGAAAAAATTGAAGATTTGGGTGTTGACGGAATTGAAACTATAAGGGCTATTGGAGTTAGTCTATATAAGGTGAATTTTAAAAATGCATATCTTGCAAATAAGTGTATTAAAAATGATGCGCTAAAAAATGTAAACATAAAAGCATTTATTCCAAGGAATTATGTGGAATCCTTTGGGGTGATTCGGCATGTTCCGCTTAAGTTCTCTGAGTCTGAAATAAAGGAGAATTTAGTATCTGAAGCTACGGTAACATCGGTACAACGCTTAATGAGACGTGAAAGTAAAGAAAATCAGAACAAAATTCCAACCTTGTCAGTTAAGATTGGATTTTTGGGTGATAATGTTCCCAAAGAAGTAATTTTGTACAAATCACCACTTGAGGTTAATGTCTTCTACCCGTTAGTTAGGCAATGTTTCAAGTGTGGAAGATTGGGGCATACTCAAAAAGGATGTAAAGCAGTTAAAAGGTGTTTGAGATGTGGTAAAGTTGAGGGATGTGTTGAAATATGTTCTTCAATAAAATGTATCTTGTGTGGTGACTTATCGCATAACTCTTTTAATAGGGCACAATGTCCAGTTTGGAGTAAAGAGGAAACAATAATTAAAATAATGACATTAAAAAAAAAATCACGTGTAGAAGCTCGCAGTGAAGTGAATGAAGTATATAGGAATAGATTTGAGTTGTTAAATGAGGATGACTTCCCACAGTTGATTACACAAAAATCTACATTAAGAGACAATGACAAAGAAGTAAATACATTCTTAACTCCAGTGTCTTATGCAAGACAATTAAAAAATCCAATTACTAATAAGAATAACAAAAACAAAATTATACAAAAAACCCCAGTAGAAAAACGTAGGGAGAAAAAGATTTCGCAACAAAATGGTGTTGCATTCAATACTCCTAACACACATATTGTCTCGGAAATTGAGAAAATTACAACTGAAATGTCTAAATTTGCAAGAGACGCGTTTCGTACGATAGATTACCCAGCTGGGGTAAATGCGTTTGTGCATTTCAATGACAGATTAAAGAAATCTTTTGAAAGTTTGAAGAATATTAACGCAAATGAAGAAATAAGTTTGAATGTAGACAATATGTATAATAATCGAGAGAAATCACAATTGAGTAATCAGAATGAAATTATTACAATATAATGTTCAATCGTTAAAGAAAAATGCAAGCAATATTGATTATTTTGCGAATAGTAGAAATTTTGACATTTTATGTCTAAGTGAGGTGTACTCACATGATGACGAAAACTGTAGGAAAAACTTATTAAACTTTAACATAATAGAAAAAAAAAGAATAGATGGATATGGTGGAGCTGCAATAGCTCTAAGAAAATATATACGTTTTAAAAAAGTATCATATATTTCAGATCACGATGTCTGTGTTATTCGCACAACAAACCTTACTACTAATTTGGTAATTTGCTCTGTCTATTGTGAACCATCAATGGATTTAAAAGTTTTTAAAGATTTTATAGTTAATCTTTTTGATTTTTTGGAGGCTTTTCAAAATGTTTTTGTTCTGGGTGATTTTAATGCCCGTTCTAGTGTTTGGGGAGATTCTATTGATTCATCTAAAGGAAAATGGCTATCCGATTTCATCAAAACGTCAACACTTAAATGTATTAATCAAGGTGATGTCACCTTCATACCGACTTTTAATAATATCACAAGAGGATCTGTATTGGACTTGTCTTTTACCAATGTGTCAGATCCGGTAAAATGGGAGGTTCTACGATATCAAATAGGAGGTAGTCATCATTGTCCGGTTGTTATTGATATCAGTTTCACTGAAATGAACCACAAAGTAAATTTTTTATCTAAGAAAAAACTCATCAATTCTTTAAACAGCGTTAACTTTAGTCCGTCCATAAATGAGATTACACAAACTTTCAATAGTGAAATAAAAAATGCTACAACTGTCTTAAATAATAGAATTCCCAAAGCTTGGTGGAAAGAGGACTTAAATAAACATTTCAGACTTTATTTGGCTGCAACAAAAAAATGTAATTCTTCACCTACTCCTGAAAACTTTAAAAATGCCTTGAAATATAAAGAGATCTGGAAAAATGAGGTTAAAAAAGCAAAAAATGAAAACTTTATGGAAGGAGTACAAAAGTTAAATAAAGAACCGAATACTAAAGATGCGTGGAGATTCATAAATAACTTAAAGGGTAATTCCAAAAAAGCTAATTTGTATGAATGGCCTGAGGAATGGAATGATCCTTTTCTATCATTTTTGAAAGGTCAAATAACTGATTCTGGGGGTGATAATTTAAGTGACAACATATACAACACTGAAAATTCGATACCAGGATTTAACATTGAAGAACTGAAGAAAGTGCTGAGAAATAAAACCAAAAAATCCGCTGGGGGTCATGATAGAGTCACTTATGAAATGATTCGTGCACTGTCAGATGAGGCTAAAAAAACTTTGGTAAAAGCTTTAAGTGAATCCTTCTTAAATGGGAAAATTGAAGATAATTGGCGAATTATTAAAGTTATTCCGATTCCTAAACATAACAATAACCGTGACGATTATAGAAATTATAGGCCCATTTCATTAATACCGGTCTTTTTAAAAACAATAAATTTAATGATAAAGGCAAGACTAGATCCCCTTCTAACTGAAAAAGGCATCTTTCCGAATAGATGTTTTGCATATCGAAAGGGAAGATCAGCCTCCATGTGTTTGAATGAAATACTTCATAATATCCAGATATATAAAGAAAAAAATCAAAAGGTAGCTGCAGTTGTAATTGATATTAGCAATGCATATAATAGTGTTCCTACTTCAAATTTAATATCTATACTTGAAAGTATTAAGGTAGAAGAAAAATACGTTCAATGGATTAGATCTTTTTTACAGAAAAGAATCTTGCAACTTGGGAATAGTGTGGTTACTGTGGAAAATGGCTTACCTCAGGGAAGCTGCCTATCCCCATTTCTTTTCAACTTATACACAAGATCCTTACATGATTGTGAAGATAACTGGACTGATTGCTTTCAATTTGCTGATGACTTTCTCATATTGGTGCATGACTGGAATTTTCATAATTTAATGGATAAAATGAAGCAAAAATTAAATGAATTTATTGAAAAATGTGAAGCTTTAAACCTTAAAATTAACTTTCAGAAAACTAAAACGATTTATTTTGCAAAAAATAGTAATAACAAAATTGAAATCCAAGTCAGAAATCACTCTATAGAACAAACTACGCAAGTAAATTTTATTGGACGGACACTATCTTCCTCTTTGGCTGTAACTGCACATTATAATAGATTAATTGAAAATGCTACTAATAACGTTAAAATTATTAAATGGATAACAACTATTAAGGCAGGTGTAACACCTAAAATTGCAATAAATTTATACAAAAGCTTAGTGAGATCTAAAATTGAGGTGGCCAAATCCACAACCCACAATATACCCAAGACAGTTGAACAAAAAATCAAAACGTTTCAAAATGGTACGTTAAGGAGATGTTTAGGTTTAACCCCATCTACTCCTACTCACAATATATATGTCTTAGCGAATGAGTTTGAACCCAGGGAAAGAGAAAAGATTCTTACCTGTCGTGAATTAATGAAAATCAAATTTATAAATCCTGAGGTCTATAATAGTATTAAATATAATAGTAAAAACAAATCTAGTTACTCTTCAACATTTTATGAATTCAAAAATATTTTTGAGAGTATAAACACTAATAACAAATATAAAAAGAGCAATCAACTTAGGGTTATAAAGAAAGTGTTGGTAGGAAATAAAAATAATCTGTCCAAAGAACAGCTTTTGTCAGAGTATAGAGGTTTGGTAAATGAATACAAAAAAAAAGGTATCACAATTTTTGCCACTGATGCATCGGGTGGTGATGTATCCATGGGTTGTGGTATATATAATGTAACTAATAAACAAAAATTCTTATTCTGTATTGACTTTAAAACTTCATCTGCTTTTAGTGAGTTATGGGCTATTGCCAAAGCAATTGATATTGCTGTTGAAGATAATATTAAATCTATTGTCATTTTCACTGATAGTTTAACTTCATGCTATCTATTAGAAAAGGAGGAATCGGACAACTACATCATTGCTAAAATACACTCCACTATAAATGCAAATAATTTGGCATGCGAAATTGTATGGACCCCGGGACATGTAGGGATAGAAATGAATGAAATAGCAGATAACTTAGCAAAATGGGCAGTCAGTGTAGGAGCTCCAATCAAGGCCCCACTTACTCCGGAAGAAGCTTTAAGGAAAATAAGTGAAATTTTGAAAGAGGAATGGAACACAAGATACATTAGCATATCAGAAGTGAAAGGAAGAACTTTTTTTAAATTTTTTCCTAGTTTACCCAGCAAACCATGGTATCACAAGTCGTCACTTGATGCAAAAGAAATAAAAACTATTAATCGTTTGTTAACAGGTCATACATATGATAAGGAATATTTGAATAAAATTAAGGTTATTAATTCGAATTACTGTGAGGAATGTCAAACTCCTGACAATTATTTACATGCGATCCTCTTTTGCAAAAAGCACAGTCATGTGAGAAATAAGTTTGATGCAGTCAATAAATGTAAAGATTTAGATGTAATATTAAAAGATAAAGATGAAGCAACACTGAAGGAATTGTGCAATTTTATTAAAGAGGCACAAATTGATTTGTAATAAAATGTACAAAATAACAAGTACAAATTTTAATTATACATAAGTATTTTATAAAGAAACCGCTGTAAAATAAGATATTAAACAATGTTAGAGGATACAAATCCTTTTTACAGAAAAGGCTATGATCTCGACTCGTTACTTTTTTTTATTTTTGTTTGTTTTTTTTTTTATGTTTTGATGAATTGCTCATTGCACTACTGGAAGTAGGCAAATTGCCTTTTTTTTTG
Organism: Urophora cardui; assembly: GCA_960531455.1. Lineage (NCBI taxonomy): Eukaryota > Metazoa > Arthropoda > Insecta > Diptera > Tephritidae > Urophora > Urophora cardui. The sequence continues at coordinate 3,447,732 of OY482670.1, forward strand.
TTTTTTTTTTTTTTTATTGTTTGATATCGACTTATCAAATACTAAAGTCGATTAGTACACCACTATAAAAATTGAATGCTGTTGTCACATCACTAACATATATTGGCAAATGTGGCAAATCTGGAAAATATTTATGCTGAACTCAATTGGATGCTGAATTTATTTTGGAATATCAATGTTACACACAATTTTAAGAATATAATCAAAAGTTCCTGTATACCCTGGCTTTTTGGGATGACTGCCCGGCCATAACACAACTCAAAATCAAAAAAAAAAAAAAAAAAAAAAACCACAGCAATTGCTTTGTTAATTTCCATCAGATGTCGCTCACATCAATTATCCTTTGTTCACTTAGACTGTCGCCGTTTTTAACATCCTTCTAAAATATTTGCAGATTTTTCAAAATGCGCAATTGTTTACAATAGGAGCAAAATTGTTGTTATTTTAAGTACGCGCAGTAACTTTTTTATACATATATAAAACTGTGTTGCCAACCCTCCAAAATCCTCTAAAAAATTTTTTGTAATCCCATGGCTCATAACCTAACTATAGAAGGTCAATGCAAGGGAGAGTAGCTCTTCTTCAGTGTATTTGTAGCATATGTCAAACTATCGTCTTTTGTTTTGATTTTGCATTCTTGCACGTGATTTTCGAGGAAATAGCTTGTGTGTTCGGCTGTGTGTTCGCTGGCGTTTTCTCTACTTTTGACATTTTTGAAAACGGCCGTCTAACTGTAATCACCTATTCTGCTTCACATAAGACGACCTGTATGGATTGGTCCTGGTCTTTCCCATGGCCAAATAATTCTATAAGGTTGTTCTCTCTCTAAGGTTGTTCTCTCTGTGTGATTTTGGCCTGGCAAATTTGCCGAGATGACATAAGTGTGATAAATTTGCCGAGCACAACAACAAAATACACGTCTTGTCAAATTTGGAGCTTCGGCAAATTTCTCATACCCCAACCCGTGATATTTGATATCATGAGAAAAATATCACGGGAAATGCAACCATGTTATTACATTCACAATAGTCTTCTATTAGAAGTGAGTTAAAATTTATGTTTCTAGTTCTTTTTTTTAATTATTTAATTTTATTCAGATAAAAAATTAATTAATTCGAAATTGAAGCAAGCAAAGCAAAGCGACAACAGTCGTATAAAGAGTGGAAAGAATATGACTAACATGCTAGTTCACAATGAACTCAGTTAGAATTTTATTTTCTTAAAGGTGCGCTCTCTCTGTGTGGCAAATTTCTCAAGATATCATGATATCTCGGCAAAAATATTGGACACAGAGAACAACCTTTATATCATATATTTAGTACTTCTATATTAAGGTTGTTCTCTGTGTCTAATATTTTTGCCGAGATATCATGATATCTTGAGAAATTTGCCACACAGAGAGAGCGCACCTTTAAGAAAATAAAATTCTAACTGACTTCATTGTGAACTAGCATGTTAGTCATATTCTTTCCACTCTTTATACAACTGTTGTCGCTTTGCTTTGCTTGCTTCAATTTCGAATTAATTAATTTTTTATCTGAATAAAATAAAATACTTAAAAAAAAGAACTAGAAACATAAATTCAAACTCACTTCTCATAGAAGACCATTGTGAATGTAATAACATGGTTGCATTTCCCTTGATATTTTTCTCATGATATCACATTTCACGGGTTGGGGTATGAGAAATTTGCCGAAGCTCCAAATTTGACAAGACGTGTATTTTGTTGTTGTGCTCGGCAAATTTATCACACTTATGTCATCTCGGCAAATTTGCCAGGCCAAAATCACAGAGAGAGAACAACCTTATTGATAGTATACTATCTGTGCAATGTGTATGAATTCATCCAAAAATTTTGTGCCACTGGCAGTTCTGCGCATGCGCCTCAATTACATTTAATGTCATCTGTGAATATGTGTGACAAATACATTCAATTGAGTTCAGAGGCGTTTGAAAAAAAATTTAAAGGCATCATTGTGTTCTAGGGGACTTATACCCCTTTGATTTTAGTTTTTGAATTTGTTTATAATTAATAAAAGAAATTTGCCACATTTATTTTGAGATGCAAACTTTTGTGAATTTTTTTATGAAAATTAGTGGAAATGTTCTAGAAAAATCTATTTTCTATGCACTCATATTTTTATGAATCGCGGCGGAAAGCGTTCCATGTTAAAATACTGTGGTCCGATCCATGGGCATTATATCAAAAAGTAGAATTTTGCCGTTTGAGGGTTATGTTTGTAAAGTATGTACGTTCGAAGGCCGCCAGCACGGTGATCTAAGCAAAAGTACTGCGAATTTCTAAACTGAATAACAGGACAATTTAGACAACGAACTTTTGGACACAGCAACATATGAGGACCAAAGTTCAGACTACGTTACTCTCCAAACCGACCTCAACAGGGGACTACAGGTAATAATATAACAACACGGATGAAAGAAAGGACTACGAACCAATCGCTATATGTTCCACATATTTACAGCGGATAAAAGGTGGACGGGTGGGAGCTGCAGTGTTTTTTTCCTGGAGCAGACTGGCGGTCACATACTAACAGGGCACTGTCATCCCATCTCAAGATGGGAGGGTGCAAAGTCAGGCATACACGGCATGCATCGAACCCGATGCTGACTATAAAGCCAAAAATACCAGCAAGCTAAAATACTAGAATTAAAATTTTATTTGTATTATTATATGGTTTTTAAAAGTATATATGTATACATACATATTTATGTAAGAAATCTATCTATCTATCTATTACGTATGTAAAGATATTTTATTTATTTTATCCCTTTTATTGTCACAAATATAGCACCGCTTCGACGTTTTTTTAATTTTTTAATACGAGAATCAAATAATAAATATGTAAGTTCCCTATAATTTTTTTTATGTGCCGTCACTGCGGTTTATTTTGAATTCATATGTCATTTTTCAAATTTGATTGCTCGGTTTTCTCTTTCTTTTTTTTATATGTCTGTACTGTAATGTTGGCTGATGGAACTCGTAGGCAAGAATTATCTAAAGAAGGATATCGCAGTAGATAAGCTGATTGGAATTGTGTATGTATACTAAAAAGTGTGAATGTCAGATAACCTCTATTTGGATAAACCTTGCTCGTAGGTATTACGAATATAGGAGTACTATAAGGTTGTTCTCTCTCTGTGATTTTGGCCTGGCAAATTTGCCGAGATGACATAAGTGTGATAAATTTTCCGAGCACAACAACAAAATACACGTCTTGTCAAATTTGGAGCTTCGGCAAATTTCTCATACCCCAACCCGTGATATGTGATATCATGAGAAAAATATCAAGGGAAATGCAACCATGTTATTACATTCACAATAGTCTTCTATGAGAAGTGAGTTTGAATTTATGTTTCTAGTTCTTTTTTTTAAGTATTTTATTTTATTCAGATATAAAATTAATTAATTCGAAATTGAAGCAAGCAAAGCAAAGCGACAACAGTTGTATAAAGAGTGGAAAGAATATGACTAACATGCTACTTCACAATGAAGTCAGTTAGAATTTTATTTTCTTAAAGGTGCGCTCTCTCTGTGTGGCAAATTTCTCAAGATATCATGATATCTCGGCAAAAATATTAGACACAGAGAACAACCTTTATATATATGCTTTATATGGTCATAGCCAGTGTTGCCACTGCAAAAAAATTTTACCGACCAAATTACCGCCCATTTCCGCCAAAAAAGGCCCAAAAATCAGAAGTCAACTTAAAATGGAATGATATATTTATTTTTAAATACATATGTACATACTAAGTAATCTTGACTCCCACTCATTTAATTCAGAACTAACACTAGACTGTCGCCGATCTCTAAAGGAGATGACCAAACAGACCTGTCTGCACCTAGTGTAGGTCCCGGGACATAGGGATATCAATGGCAATTGTAGGGCGGATGAACTTGCGAGGCAGGGCACTACCGAGCAGGTTCTTCCATAAGTCATAGGTATGCCTTAGCCACAAACAAGCTAATTCTTAAACAGCATGTCTATAAACTAGCAAGCGATAGATGGCAACAGAAGCCAGTATGAAGGCAAATCTGGCAGAAATGGGTTCACAAGCGATCCCATCAAATAAGTACTCTAAGGAGAGATGACATCTCGAACCTTGTGGTGGTACTCACAGGACACTGCCTCATCGGGAAACACGCAGAGAGGCTAGGTGCACCCTATCGCAGATGCTGCATAAGCTGGAAAGATTATGAGGCGAGGAGACAATCGAACACCTCATCCGCCAATGCTTTGCTCGGCTCTTAACAGCGGCAGACAACGCTTTCTTGGGACGTCCTTCCTTGATAGCCTATGCAAAGTCACTAAAGTGAGCCAGTTCCCTGAAGAGAGCGCTCACCAATTGAGCTCTCAACAAAGTGAACTAAATTTCCCAACTCTAATAGACATGCGAATAGTGTGTTTCACTAACAATAAAAGAACTTTACACGGGAAAGATAAAATGTTTAGCGTCCGAGAAATTGTCTCCACTAAAAATATTCATATTACAAATCGGACCAAAATTTACCTTAGCCGCTTAACAGCCCAAAGTAAATTTATCGGACCAGATTTGGTCCGAAAGGCCCAATTTCGGCATCACTGGTCATAGCCATAGGAAATGATGCTTCTTCACAATGCCTAGTAAGCTGTCAAATTATCGTCTTTTGTTTTGATTTTTCCCTCTTGCACGTGTTATTCGTGGAAATAGCTTGTGTGTTCGCTTGTATGTTCGCTTGCGTTTTCTCTGTTTTTGTCATTCTTATATACGCCCCTCGAACGGTAATCGCCTATTCTCTATTGGCTGCTACGACCATATAGAATTATTTGGTCATGTGTAATCCCAAAATTACAATACCATATCATGTTTAAATAATAATATTTTTTTCAATATAAATACAGATATACTGAGAAACCTCTCCTAACGGACACCTCCCTTGAGCGGACATTTTTTCATGCACCAAGGTTTAGGTTCAATTTTTAGAACAAATTGCCCTCTCTTAAGCGGACACTCTCTTGGCCGGACGCGGACAGTTATTTACTCTTGAATTGAACTAAAAACTTCTATTAAGCGGACACGAACCTCTCGTCAACGGACACTTTGATTTTTTTTCGTTACGAATCACATAAAAACCTCTGTTAGGCGGACACGAACTCCTCTTATTCGGACAAAATATAAGTATGTATAGCAATATAAAAAAAGTTCGTGGGATATTTGCTAGGTAAAAAGCGCTACGATGAAAGGGGAATCACCAACTAAAATAAATGTCCGCATGGCTATTGGAATAGATATAACTACATTCACGGGTTTCCAGTTAGATGTTCTAACTGACCAGAATGTCGAAACCATTGAAGATGATAGTACCGATACTGAAAGTATTACCACTGAAAGTAGGTAATGCAATCTCCTCGAACGAAATGGCTTTGACTGCAGTTTCAAATTTGAAAAGATTTTGCACGGAATACCTTATTGCATTTGAATTGTTGCAGAAATTTGAAAGCCATCTGCAAAACAATTTTATTTTAAATGAGCAAAAAAACCCTCGTCAATCGACAATTTCGCAATTTTTTAAATAATTTCAAAGATATCCCAACATTTCTAGTTCTCAGCAACTTACTAATTGATATGTAATATGTATGCTAATACTTTATGTATATGTATACATATGTACATACATAAATATGTATATGTTTTTATGTATTTAAGTGAAATTTTGAAGACATAAGAATCCTTCTTTTTTTCAGTGATATATGAATAAATAATCCTTTAAAATTCAAAAAATTTCTAAAATAGCAACCCACTCCCTTAGGCGGACACCTCTCTTGGGCGGACAAAATTTGCCCGCCGGTGAGTGTCCGCCCAAGGGAGGTTTCACTGTATTCGATAACATTTTACAATTTTGTTTAGTTACTTTTATAATGCTGTGAAAATCACTGTTTAATTATTTAATAACTAAAAATGTTCTGCCTGCAACCCTGCAAGCGATCAGCTGACCCGTAAAACTGTAGTAGCATTACAAAAAAAACAGAAGGGGGATTAAAAGCGGTCGTCATTCCCTTCATATAAAACTCTCAAGATCGTTATAAAAACACAAAGCAGTAGATGAAACAATGAAATGCCAATCTTTCGAAAACAAAATTGTACAAATGTATTTATTGTTTCAACGTAGTTCACAACCAAATAACTTATGTATGCATACCTACATGCTAAAAATAAGGCAGATAATTGATATTTTCGTAAATTAAATAAAGTTACAATATATATATCGTCGTTTAAATTTCACCACCGCCTAAGTGAAATTGCTAACCGCCGAAGCGGCATTTGTGCCAAAAATAAAATTTGCCAATAATTCAATATGTTCCTACTTCTATACGAAGTTGATACTTTTTTGAACTCATGTCCAATTGTTGAAATCTAATTTTCAAATAAAATTATCTGAATATCTTTGTTAAATAAAATACCTATGTATATCATATTATCAAAATTGCTGTAGTCCCCCTTGTCTTTGAAAAGAAATGTTTAACGACGCCCATGGAATCTTGCTTCCCTTTCTTACAGTATATCGTTACTGTGAAGTTTGACCAACAAAACAATTGAATAGTAGCAATATAGAAGTATTATATATGTATATGTTTATCATGGTTCAATAATAAAAGGTTTTCGCATTACGACAAACATACATCCCTACATACACACTCCATGTAAATTGTTTGTGTATTGTGTGTTGTTTCTGTCAAAATCATATACTACGTTTATACGTTGGCAAATTCATGAAATCATTTCATGAATTTTCGCTGCATAAACAAATGAATTTAGCCATTAAGGTTGTTCTCTGTGTCTAATATTTTTGCAGAGATATCATGATATCTTGAGAAATTTGCCACACAGAGAGAGCGCACCTTTAAGAAAATAAAATTCTAACTGACTTCATTGTGAACTAGCATGTTAGTCATATTCTTTCCACTCTTTATACAACTGTTGTCGCTTTGCTTTGCTTGCTTCAATTTCGAATTAATTAATTTTTTATCTGAATAAAATAAAATACTTAAAAAAAAGAACTAGAAACATAAATTCAAACTCACTTCTCATAGAAGACCATTGTGAATGTAATAACATGGTTGCATTTCCCGTGATATTTTTCTCATGATATCACATATCACGGGTTGGGGTATGAGAAATTTGCCGAAGATCCAAATTTGACAAGACGTGTATTTTGTTGTTGTGCTCGGCAAATTTATCACACTTATGTCATCTCGGCAAATTTGCCAGGCCAAAATTACAGAGAGAGAACAACCTTATTATTTCATGAAATTATGAAGTACAAGTCCGGCAACGCCAAACAACAGCGTTTGTTGAGTGTAGCAAAGCGTATGAGTTGCAGGAATTTTACCACAAAAGAGCGAGAGGATCAGAGGATGTGAGCGAGAAAGAAGACTAGCTATTTGTAGGAATCCGCACACAGAATTTGTGTGGGTATTTCCTAAAATGTGTCAAAATCTCTGAAGAAGAGGAAGAAATTGTAAACAGTGTTGCCACAGCCTCAAAAAATTTGGTATCACAAATTGATACATATATGGTTTTTTTGGTATCACCGAAAAATGTTTGAAAAAAAAAATTAAAATTAATAAAATATGCTGCTTTTGGGGTTCTAACACAGAAAAATTTTTGAGAAAAAAATTAAAATTAATAAAGTAAGCTACCTTCGTGGTTTTAACGATATCGTTTTTTTTTTAATAATACAAAAATATAAAGATAATACTTAAATTTCACATGCAAATAAATATATGAATACTTTGGTACTGTACCGAGTAATATAAAAGTTCTATAAAATGCAATGGGTCAAACGAGCTGGGTGATCTAGTTGCCAGAGCTGATTCTGGAATTGATTTGGAGTCATTGAATCAGTTCTTAAATATTTGCCGCTCTGTCCTCCTTTAAGTCAAAATGCCTGCTATGCGGAGTGGTCCAACCAAAAGTTTGATAAAAATAAAATTTGTTCCAAAATAAAAATTATCTACGTATCATTCATATGTAATTGTGCTTAGGTGTTTTTTTTTTATTTATAAATTTAAGTACTCCCTCATGAAGGCGATGAAGGTATTCCACGCAGGATTACTGTGGATGGGTACGTAGATTTTGCCCCTGAAAGAGGATTATGTGGTCCTTTCAACCCGTTATCACCAAAATAAAGGTATTTTGAAAAAACATATATTTATATTTCGAAAACTATCGGCCTCCGGACTGTTCCGACTTCAGATATAGGATCGGCGGACGGTGCAACGCCCCTTTTATAAACGGTGTTTACGATCGGTAAAGGAAAGCGTGACCACGAAAAAAAAACCATGAAGGCATCAATTTATGATACCATAATTTTTGAGGCTGTGGCAACACTGTTCCTAAGCGTCATTTTTGACACTAAATAGCATTTCGCACAAATGCGTTTGTTGAACTTTTGCCTTCATCTTCAGTTTGACATAAAATAGCATTCTACCCAAAATCTCACCAAACAGACCTGTTCATTCAGTTAAGGCAGATTTAACAGGTAGGCTCGGAGCGAATTCAGAAATGTCCAATGTATTTTGTTATTGTAATTGGTAGTGTAATGTCAAAATTATATTTCGCCGTGGTTAAATTCTGAATTCGCTTGTGACTCGTGCATTCCCATTGGCCATGATGTGAATTCGCTTAGATTTTGACATTACACAATACCTTTGTAAATAAAAAAAAAGTAGTTTCAGAATTCGCCACCGAGTCTACCTGGTAAATCTGCCTTGACAGCTGATGTCGTTAGAACGTTGCCACTTTTTAAAAAAGCTGAATTTCATGAGTTCACAAATGCTGCATAATAGCATTGACAGACGGCAGCGATAATCCGGAATATCTAGCTAATTCGGACTTAACTTGAGAATTAAGTGGAGGAAATCCGGAATATCTCTTGAGTTATAGCATTGACAGATGGCAGCGATAATCTGGAATATCCAGCTAATTCGGTATTAACTTGAGAATTAAGTGGAGGTAATCCGGAATATCTCTTGAGTTAGTCCTCAAAATTTTAGCGGATTAGCGCATTTTCTAATGACATCTCTGGCGAAAAGTCTCTATTGTGAACTAAAGTGAAGAAAAAGAAGAATCCAAAGAAGATTTAGGAAGGTGGGCGCATAGGCGAATTCAGAAATTTTCAATGTATTTGTTATTGTAATTGGTAGAGTGTAATGTCAAAATGATATTTCGCCTTGATTGAAACTGAATTCTCTTTGGACTCGCCCATTCCTATTGACCATGTTGTGAATTCGCTTTAATTTTGACATTACACTCCACCTTTGGAAATAAAAAAAAAGTTTTTGAATTTGCCGCTGCGCCTACCTTCCATCAGCTGGTTTGTTAATCCGCAATATTTGCCGTCTGTCAGGGTAAAATTTGGATCGGATTAAGTGTAGCGGTAATCGGGATTATGGCTGCCGTCTGTCAATGCTATTAGTCCTCAAAATTTTAGCGGATTAGAGCATTTTGTAATGACATCCCTGGTGAAAAATTTCTATTGTGAGTGAAAGGGAAGAAAAAGAAGAACCCAAGGCAGATCTAGGAAGGTAGGCGCATAAGTGAATTCAGAAATTTTGAATGTAATTTGTTAGTGTAATTGGTAGAGTGTAATGTGAAAATGATATTTCGCCTTGGTTGAAATCTGAACTCGTTTGGGACTCGCCCATTCCTATTGACCATGATGTGATTTCGTTTTGATTTTGACATTACCCTACCTTTGGAAATAAAACAAGAAGTTTTTGAATTCGCCGCTGCGCCTACCTTCCTTCAGCTGTTTTGTTAATCCGCAATACCTGCCGTCTGTCAGTGTAAAATTTTAATCGAATTAAGTGTAGCGGTAATCGGGATTATCGCTACCGTCTGTCAATGCTATAAATGAGACCATTTTCGAATTCATGAAATTATGAGTTCACGAATTCTGCCGTATAAACGTAGTAATAGTCTATCATTGTAGAAATCACACGATGAGCAAAATTGACATAAGTTTGACATAAGCACACAATATGAATAAAAAAGTAGAAAAATTAGAAATCAGCTGTTTAGTAAGTTAACCTGTATAAATTAGCCTGGATTTTGATTTTTGCGGTACGGGCGTCACCGTCGTCCGTCGACCGTCGTTGAGTAATCATTTACATCAAGGCTGCTCAACAAAATGAACAAAATAATTTTGTTTCAAAAAATATCAATAAAAATTATCCAAAAATTATTTTGTTTTGTTGATTATCAAAAACAAAATTTTTTCGTTTCAAAAATTATCAATAGACTTTTAGGAATATAAATTTTGTTTCGTTGATATCAAAAAAATTAACAAAATTGTATTTGTTTTTCTTATGTACGTACATACATAGTATGTAAAATTTTTTTACTTCACAGAAAACGAAATTATTGAAATTTAATTTTTTTCGTTTAAAGTTGAAACAATATTTTTTTTAATAAAATAAAAATAAAAACAAAAAAAATTTTGTTATTTTTTTTATAACAGTTGAAACGAAATGAATTTTGTTATGCTTTTTACGTTTATAAAATCGAAAATTTCAACAGAAACACAATTTTTTTTGTTTATTGTAAAAAAAATAACGTTATTTCGCAGCCTTGGTTTACATACAACTTCTATAGAATAGATCGGATCGGCTTCCGTCGTCGACTAACCACGTTATAAGAAAGTCTTGACGATTGTGATAAATGTCAAGATCTTTCCGAAAAGTGCATAGGCACAAGCACGAATTATCTAAATCAGCGCAAAATCAAAATCAGGCAAAGTTGTTCATTTTGAAATCATGCCGCTTTTGATTTTGAGCAATATGAAATCAGCGCAAAATGAAAATCAGGCAAAATCGCTAATTTTTATATTTGGCTGCTTTTGATTTTGAGCAATATGAAATCAGCGCAAAATGAAAATCAGGCAAAATCGCTAATTTTGATATTTGGCTGCTTTTGATTTTGAGCAATATGAAATCAGCGCAAAATGAAAATCAGTCAAAATCGTTCATTTTCAAATCAGGCTGCTTTTGATTTTGAGCAATATGAAAATCAAAATCAGGCAAAATCTTTCATTTTAATATTGATTAACTGCGACTTCTGTTTTTTAAAAGCGGAATCAAAATCAAAATCAACAGAAATGAAACTTATGCCAGTTAGGGTGAAAACAGAATCGGAACGTAACGACACGACATTGCGACAACGACAGTACCTTGACGTAAAAATGTCGGTGCGAAGCCAGCGACTGAAACATAATAAATGCGGCAACGACCGCCCCTACAGAAGGCTCGTTGCTCCCACATTACAGTTTTTCATTCACAGCTAAAAAGTTTTTGGTTCAGATCGTAATTTTTTAATGTAAAATAATAAATTAAGTAGTTAAATTTATTAATTGAATGCTTTAAACTGTTATTACATTTGGTTGTGTATAAATACTTCTGCTTTTTTTGTAAAGTTTCGTTAAGCTGATTCCACATAAAACTTTTTCCGCTTTGCGTTACGCCGCTTTCTATGTCAAACAACGCAAAACTGAAAAACTATGCCACATTGAACGCTGCAACATCACTCAAAAAATATTTATTTTCTGAAAAATCTCTCATTCTCCGTTTTATTTACAAAAAGTAAATAAGAAAATAAAAATCTATTAAACTATTTTCCAATTGTGTGAAATGTAAATTTGTTTATTTACATTTGAATTAAAGTGAAACTGAAAAAAAATTTCAACGCCCCCAAAAGTTGAGATTTGGGCAACTTTGTGCTTTATGTAACTTCGGCGTTGCGTTACTTTTTGTTATGTGAGAAACCTCATATAGATACATGTATTTTAATCTCAGCTGTCACGCAGAAAGTGTCACGTAGCGCAACACAAAGTTCTATGTGGAATCAGCTTTAGATTTATTGAGTTGTCAAAATTTTCATATTTTATAATGCAGTGGCAATTCATCGTCCGCTCGTCGTCGTCACCAAAATTAGAAATCGGCCTAAGTTGACGACAACGTAATTTTGTCGGTGGACGACGTCGTGTCACGTCGTCTTTATTATAATTGCTTTCATAAGAATGCATGGGTTTTAATTTTGACAGGCCGTCGTTGTCGCAATGTCGTGTCGTTACGTTCCGATTCTGTTTTCACCCTTATTTAAACACTGGTCATATGGGCATAAGAGCGGACCCAAAGCAAATTGAAATGTTGGGGCGCGAACAAAAATCCTTTGCTCCGGGGCCCTGATATGAACAGCTGCTAGCAGATATTGCCAAGAGGTCTGTTCTGATACTTCAGGATTTAAGAAAATTAGTAACAATTGCTAAGCACCGTTAACTATTATGTGCGTACATTCTTCCGTGCAAGCAAAAGAAAGCAATTATGGCAATTTTTACTGGACTGATTTCCACTAGCAAAGGCCGTTGACAAGAAGCAATGAAGAATAAGATCCGAAGAAATAAAATTAGTTATTTTTATTTAAAAATGTCAATATAGAAGCAGTAACAAGAAAAATCGGAAAGCTTGATAATTTCGTCCCATTAAACAATGAAAAAGAAATTATCAAACGTTTGAGAAAATATTGTTTCTAAAGTTGAGAATCAGCATATATATCATTTGAAAATAAACATATTTTCAACTGTTCATCAAACATTGTTTATCAATTTTAGATTAACTTACAACACATTTGAAAAAAAACTTGTTTCGTATTTTGTACTATTTCACGAATCTCAACATGTGAAGGTTTGAAGGAACGAAGAAATTTTGTGTGTTTGCAAATTTCAGTCAGCGTTCGTTGTTCTACTCGAGCAGTCCCTTAACGGTTGAAATGATGATGGTTGAAAATGATTGTGTGTAATAATGATTCTGTATTTCTTACTTTTATTTGTTTGTGGCTTTTTGTGAAGTTGCACAAAATTTAATAAAAACATATGTAGTTGGTTTCCGATATGTGTGTATCTACATATACTAAAAAAGATATTAATGTACTCATGTAATTGTACAAAAGGCACCGGCGAAATTCACCCGCACGGGTAAATGAAAAACATTACAAGCGTACAAATATGTAATACATACATATGTACATCTATTTATTCCATTCCATTTCTGCGCTTACACCACAAACTCTCTCACTCTCACTATCCCTCAATTTTTCTGCACTCTAGAGTACATATATGTAATACATACATACATCTATTGATTGCATTCCATTTCGTACCACCTTTGAAATGGGTTTGAGAAAATGGAATTTATCAAATTGAGAATCAGCCTAAAATCCCATACTAAAAATGAGCTTTTTTGTTTGAGAACGCTATCAGGGGAAATTTGAGGTGCATTTGATAACAAACGTTTGATATTTGACCTCAAATTGCAAATGCAGAAAAATGTTTATTGGGGTATATCCGTACCTTTTTTTGTACATCCCTCGCTGAGAGACTAGTAGAGATATGTAAGTTATTAGTTATGTTCGGCACGCTGATAATTTGTACAATTTGTACAAATTTTCCTGAAATTTTGTCGAATTCTGTTCGGCACTCCACAAACTTTGCAAGCTGAGAGCGGATTTTGACATTTCATTTGGAGAGAAAGTTACAAGTTTTTACGGAGTCTTTTGGTCTCAGTAAAGATTTGCAAGTTGAAAACAGCTGATCTTGACAAAGAATTTTCAGTCTGGAAAACAATTTTAAATTTTTGTAAAACTTTATTATTTTTTAAATATTTGTATGAAATTTCGATATAATGCACCGACCTCGGAATTTTTTGACAAAGCCTTAAGCTGGTATCGACCTCTCAAGAAACAGCTCAAGAAATTTTTGGATTTATTTCTTGAGTAAAAAATAGTAGTAGGCAAGAAATTTTGACGGTTAGTAATCCACCGTGAATACCAAGTGAAATGAAGAAGAGCATCAAAAACGTAAACAAAATAAATCTTTTTGTAAACATAAGCAATTAGTAAGTTCTTAAAAAACATTAAATAAAAGCTTTAAATATTTGTTTTCAATAGTTTTATTTTGTTGTTATTTTAGGAAATCATCGAAAGCGACGAGGATGCCCTTATATTACTGCTAAACTGTGGTATATTTATGGCCGGAATGGAAGTAGATGTAAGAAATTGATGTCAACTTCCGCTTTGCATCATTACAAAAATTGTGCACTATATTTTTTCCGATTAATTTTTCCATTTTCACCACCATTTTTATCAACATGTAACAAAAGCCAACATACGTCAAAATTTCTTTAAGAAATAAATGCTCGATGATATATTTCTTGGCAAAACCTGTGTTGCTGTGTTCGCATTATGTTGAAAAATAGTGGTAAAAAGTGTATTAAATTTCTTGAGAGGTCGATACTCGCTCAAGAAAGTTTCACAAGAAAAATTTCTTGAGCATTTCTTGTACGTCATTTTATATGGAACTTTTGCGTTTCTTGAGAGGTCGATACTAAGCTATATACGGAAACAGACTTAAGCCTGAAACGCACCATACTACGCTACACTGCCGCGACACTTCAATTTTCGGTGAGACACTTTTGGGTATATCGCACTGCGCGACACTTCGCTGAACAATTTTTTTAATTTATTTCTTTAAAAACTTAATAATTTATTTGTCACTCACTAACAAAATTAACTTATCTTCGTCCAACAACATTTTGCATTCATTATATTGAAGTGCAGTTGGCTATACCGAACTATGCGACGGTGTAACTGCACAAATTTTTGTCGTACGACGAAGTTGCCTAGTTGGTCAACTTCGTCGCGTGGTGTCGCGCAGTTCACCTCAATTGCAGCGTAGTGCGGTTGCTTACATAAGAATACATGCAAAGAATATTTTGTCGCGTCTTGCAGCGTCGCGTAGTGTAGTATGGTGCGGTTCTAGCTTTAATATTGAAAATTTCTTGGCAATAATTAATTTAGTGATGGGCGAGTCCGGGATGTTCAGACAATCGAGACAATCGCCATCCAGTGTTGCCGCAGCCTCAAAAAATTTGGTATCAAAAATTGATACTTTCATGGTTTTTTTCGTATCACCGAAAATTTTTTGGAAAAAAAAACTTAAATTAATCAAAAAAGCTGTTTTTGGGCTTTTAACTCGTATGACAAATTGATACGGCAATTTTTTTTTTCGTATCACTGAAAAATTTTTGAAAAAAATTAAAATTAATAAAATAAGCTGCTTTCGTGTTTTTAACGTGACATCGTTTTTTTATTACATTTACCAATATAAAAATATAAAGATAATGAATAGTTAGGTATCATTTTAGATTTTTAGAATTCAATTTAATTCAAGAAAATCATAAAGGCTATTAAAATAATGGTTAACATAAAACAGTTTGATAAAATGTTGCCGATTTTTGGTATTTTCAAAACTTTCACAATACATATTTTTTCGCGGCAAACACTGGTTGTTAAAATTTTTTTAGAAAATCTTAAAAATGAAAAAGAATACGTTAATATTCTTTGATTTTGATTAAATCGGATCAAAATTATTTGATGCTGATTAAAAAGGTATCAAATTAGTTCTACGTCAAAATAAAAAGTATCTACGTATCTTGGGCTTAAAAAAGCATCACATTTGATACGATTGTATCAAAACGGCATGACTGTCGCCATCGTTGCAAAATCACAATCGAGTCAAAAGTTGACTCGCTCCTCGACTGCACAATCGAGATGTTTTTGCGATTGTTCCGAGTCGGCGAGTCGGAGGTTGTTTCGATGACATCTCGACTACACAAGCGAGATGTTTTTGCGATTGTTCCGAGTCGGCGGGCCGGCTGTTGTTTTGATGATATGTTTTAGTTGATAAAATAAACTGAATGAGGTTTGTTGATAAAGAAAGTAGGATTTTTAATGGAAGTGAGGCAAATACATAAATAAATTAACAAAATTGAAAAATATGCTATACATAGACGCTGCATTATTGCAATCACAACAAAAGAGTGTCGTGCATAATAATAATGATTAATTATTTAAACATTAATAAATTTTCTGAAGTGAGACGCTTATGAAACAAATGAATTTTACGAGTAGCAACAACGGCAATAGATTTGTACCACTCTGTATGTTTTGTAAAGCAATTTTAATATTCAGGCGGTAACAACAATTATTGTGTATTTTTTGCAGCGAGTCCGAGATGTTGTAGGGTTGCTTTGAAAACGAGAGTAATCGTTGGCGAGTCCGAGATGTTTTAGCGATTGTTTCGACTGACGGCCATTTACGACTTGACTCGAATACGAATGAAAACCATCGAGAGCATTCGAGATGTTTCAACAATCGAGAGAATCGAATAAAACATCTCGGACTCGCCCATCACTAAATTAATTAAGCTAACAAGATTTTTACGCAATCGAAACAAAGTGAAGTGTACTATTTGTACATGTGTTAATAAATTAAAACCACTTTTTAATTGCATTACTAAATCGCCAGCGGTTTGTAAAATTCCATACCCGCACTGCACTGAATGTTATGGCCAGCGTCACTTACGGGACCTTTGGTCCATTGATTGGTGTAATCTACGTGAGCAGCACGAATTGTCGTTTCCTTGTACGGAAAAGTGCTTTGCAGCGCATTAATGTTCTAATTTGTATATTTTTTTTAATTTTGAAACAGATTTACTCAACAAAAAATGCAGAAGTTTTAACATTTCACGAGTTAAAGCTGCGTCAAATTGTACATAATGCTGGTTGGTTGGAATATGATCCGCAAGAAATTTGGAATAGCGCACAAGAATGCATGGAGGTGATTTTTGCATATTTATAATTTTGCATATTATAATTAGTATGTATGTATATAATAATACAGGTTTGTTTTACTTTATTTATTTCAGACTGCCTATAAAAATTTAGTAATTTTGGAAATTAATCCATATGATTTGGTAGCTATTGGTATTTGTAGTCAGCGTGGCACAACACTTTTATGGGATAAGGAGACGGGTAATCCGTTGTATAATGCTATTGGATGGAGCGATTGTCGCACAGCGCCACTATTGAAAACAACTTTAGCTAATGTGAATTATGATATCAACTATTTACGCCATAAATCAGGTTTACCATTAAGCACATGTTTTAGTGCCTTTAAAATTAAATGGTTGCAACAGAATGTGCCCGCTGTGTGCGTAGCAATGGAAAATGGTACGTGTCTCTTTGGCACACTTGATTCATGGATTTTATGGGTAGATATTTTATGCATATGTACCTACTATATGTATGCATACATTTACATATATTCACATATGTGTACATTGTTAGCGATTTTATTTTTTTTATTTTTATGCATGAAATCATCATTAACAACAACATAATGATGTCATAGAATCTGACGGGTTCTAATATAAGTGGCGTACACTCAACCGATGTCACTAACGCCGGCTATACAAGTCTAATGAATGCACAAACATTGCAGTGGGATGCAAAACTATGTCAGTTCTTTCGTATTCCCATGAAAATACTGCCACGCATACGTTCGAATTCAGAAATCTATGGATATGTGATTGGAGGCGCATTGAATGGATTGCCGATAGCAGCGTGCATTGGCGAACAATCGGCTGCTTTATTAGGCCAACTACAAACAAAAGCCGGTCAAAATTCATGCATTATCGATGACAGCTGCTTCGTATTGTTAAATACAGGCGAAGCATTAATTGAATCCTCACATGGTCTCCTATCTTTAGTGGCGTATAAGTTAGGTCCCAAAGCAAATGCTTGCTATTCGTTAGAGGGTGCTATTTCCAATGCTGGATCTACGGTTAATTGGCTTAAACAAGGCTTACGCATAAACACCGAAATCAATTCCAATGACAATGTGGTCGAAGTACTGAGCACATTTCTCGGCGAAACTTCTATGATCTCATCATCGTGTTCGTCGGGTATGTTAAATGCAGAATGTGGCTTGGCGGCCAAGCGTTCGGAGATAACATTTGTGCCGGCATTTCATGGGTTATATGCGCCATATTGGCGCTATGATGCAAGGGGGTGGGTTTTTGTTGTTTTTTTTTTGTCAATATTTTGAATATGCAACGGTATAAAAATGTACATATGTTTGTACATGCTTTTGTATTTTAGCATCCTGCTGGGTTTAACTAGTCAAACAACAGCGGAAAATGTCACACAAGCTGCTTACGAAGCGACAGGCTTTCAAATACACGAAGTCCTGGACGCCTTCAAGCGTGACACTCCCACATGGAAAAGTAAAAACAATATCAGCCGTTTAATACTCAGCGGTGACTATGCGGAGAACAATGCTTTCGCACAATTCATTGCGGACATTGTTGGCTGCTTGCTAGAGCGACCGCAGACTACATCACCTGCCGGTTTGGGTACAATGATTTGCGCTGGAATTACGATGAACGTAGTATCTTTAATACAGGCCGAGGTAATGTATCCACCACCAGTGGATGCATTCAGTCCGACAACCACAGCGAATCGTAAGTTAAATACGTTTTTATTTGTAAGACTTCTAGGTATGTTATATGAATACATACATATCTTCCCTAAACATCACATAGGACGTGAGCAACTCTATAAACGTTGGAATTATGCAGTTAAAAAATGTTTAAACTGGAATAATTTCGCAACATATGAGGAGGACTTGGAGCTATTTGCGCAACGCGACAGTGATCCGAATCTTCCAATACGCCGTTCAATACCCGGGAGCATATATGTAATGTCATCATTTTTGCTTTTGCTTGTTGCAAATTTTTTGCATGGTCGACAAATCGCATGAAGGTTGCAGCGAATCGATCGTCTAAAATTTAAGGCATTGCAGTAAAAGTGATTAGTGTAGATTATAATAGATACTTAAGTTTTTTTTTTTTTTTGAGTTAGTTTAGTTAATTTTTTAATGGAACAAGTATTTTAATATGCGAATTGTGTTTATTGGAACATACAACAACAACAAATTTGGTTTAACACCTGCTTCGGTTGAGAGTGCAGGTATGTGCATGTGTGTGTCTAGTCAGTTACACCCACCAGTTGAATACGCTTCCTTTTTTTAATGCTAGTAGTATTTAGATTTGGTTTTTCAATTTTTTTATATGAAACACGGACAATACATATGTACTATGTATGTATATTAATTTTATACAAGTCAGGGAGCAATTATTTTTTTGTATGTATGTACATAAAGCTTGCATTTAATTGCATTATTTATTATTGTGATTTGTAAAAGTACATGTGACGTCATGTCTACTATATAGTTTTAAGTATTTTAGAAAGGTATAAAATGCGTCATTAAAATTTGTAGAAACCAAACAGATATGTGGAAAATTAAACAAATTAATTTTTCATTTAAAATACCACTGAGATTTTTGTTAATTTAGTTTACCTTTAACTTTTGTATACAATTTTCATTTAGTTCAAAATGACTATAGTAACTACATGTGTACTCTTGTTGATGTACATGTACGTTGAAATACTTATATATAATAGAAAGATGATTTTAAATAAAAATTGTTGAATTCACATCACACTTACTAGTTCCACCTGTATGTTTTTATATAAAGAAAATGCGTATACGCAGTGTAGACACGTTTCAAAGTATGCAGGGTAGTTTTCTCAAACTATTACCCAATTGTTGTACAACTGGAAGTTCTGAAGAGTACATGTTTGGTGCATGTATGAACGCGATCTCTACTAATAATCTGAGAAGCAACTAATTTGGGATGTAGTAAGATTTTCACTAAAAACATGCTTTTATGAACGCTCTGCTAATACTGCGAAGAAGTTGTACATACATATGTAGTTCGAGATATTGATTAAAATATTTATTTTGTTAACAAAGAAAAACAAAATTAAATAAATATTTATTCGATTAAAGCTCTTAATTAAAAAAATAACAACCCAAGTGTTTTCTACATTTCATTATCATACATGTATGTATGTACATATGTCTTTTCTTAATGCATTTTCCTTCTATATACATATGTAGTTTTTTACTTAAATAAATCTCCGAAAGATTGGCGGTCGACAGACTTGATTTTTATTGCACCATGCTCCACTCTAATCATCATCATCATCATCGTCGTCTTCGGATGGCACGAACAGATCATTCTCTTCTAAAAAGTTTGCAACGCTTTTGCTTATAGCAGCTCCAAGGAACAAACCAGGTAGGACGGCACACAAAACGAACACAAAGCCAAATTGCGTTTGTTGGGGTCTTGGCTTAATGGCACCGCTGCGATAATGTGTGCCCTGCGTTATATATTCCAATTTGGCAGCATTCTCATCCACCGACTGTGCCATTGTGCGACGTACCATAAATAAGGGCCGTATAAAGCGAGTTGCGAACATCGTTCCCTATATTTTCTTTGTAATGTGTATTTGCAATTATATTAAAAAGAGAATAAATTTTTATTTATGATATTAATATTCCAGTTTTTCTTAAAAATTATAATTTTGCACAATTTTACTTACAAAAGCAGCTAATTCTTATTTTTATACACCTTTTCGTTGTTGTTGTTACTATACCCCTATCAGATGGCTATCAGCTGTTGTATAAGTGCCCGTTCACAATTTTAAAGCATTGAAGAAATTTTTTTTTATCGCACGTTTTATTCAATAGGGATTTAACTCGAAATTTCGATTTGCCGTATATTTCAATAACTGGGTCATGCCTTTGTTTAGTCGTATGAAATACTCAAAAAGAAAAAAATGGGGGAAATAGAAGCGATCTTGTAGTTAGCCGTAGAAGTAAACTCTTTCAAATTTTAGAACTTTGTTTTCGTTTTCCCAAAAATAAAATGTTTGAGTTAAATCCCTATTGAATACATGGTGCGATACGTACTAAGAAGTTATTTTAGATACCTCTCTAATCGTCGCATTACTTCAGTTACATGCGTAGACTGGATATGCTCATCAGGGAATTCAGAATGGTAAAAATATGTAAATCTGGATGAGACCAACCGCTCGAAATCGCTTGACGTCTTCATTAGCCACCCGAGAATAAAAGTCCTAAATTCACATTTTTATTAAATTTATTACATACCAGATGTACATTGTTCTTTTTTATTACTATAAATAATAGTGAATATATGTATGTATGCATTTGTGTATGTACGTATTAGAATACTTAGGATAGAAGCTGTTTTAGTTGTGTTAATTTATCAAATTTTGTATGCAATTACAAACTAAAGAGTTAAGTAGTTTTTTAAATGAATAAAATTTGTTGTTTTTTTTATTTTATCATTTGACATACCCACAAATGAATTTTAAATAAAGAAAAATAGTAATAAGGAAAATTAGGGAATAATTCATAACCGTGTTGCGCATAGATGAATTCGCTTTTAACGGAGAATCACTTTTAGCTGCGATAAGCTCACGAGAAATTAAGAAGCACTCCATAATTATTTTAATTAAAATACTGTCAATTGGACAACTGATTGCTCAGCATATGCCATTTTTCCTATTATTCTCGATATGTTAATTATAATATAATATAAATTATCAAATACGGCAGCTTTAAACTTTGAAATAAAATAAATACTTTTTTGGATATGAATTTAGATAATAATAAATATCTGATGACAAAGATGATGGTCAAAATTAGAGTATGATGTAGATTTAATTAAGTGTTTTGAATTATGTCTGTCTTCTTTAAAATAAAAGCTTAAAGACTAACACATAACATTTTTGATTATTAAGTCGCTAATGATACGTAGATACTTAGTATAAATACATTTGTTTTATTGTGACAATATTTCGTAGTGTGATAGTGTCTTTCTGAAACAGCACAGATAATATAAAGTGACGTAGAATGATTTTTCTTACATACATCATTTAACATGAATGGACTTTTGCAAAATATTACAATTGACAAACAAAACCAACTAGGTACATACCTATTACGTATATTGCTGTGGTAGGAAAGATTTTCATTTAGTGCACTTAAGCTCGACTATCGCCAATTCACTTAAGACTTGATGAGCATTAATGGAAAATGAAACGTTTGTATATTCGACCAATGGCTGTCACAGTCGCCAACGGCTCAACATGCCTTCAGAATGCTACAATTTTTCTCGATAGTATAGCGATTAGTATATCCGCCGCATATTTCTTCACATTTCAATACCAGCAGCTATATAATGTAGGGAATAAACATACGGTTTGGGCACAGTTTTCTTTAATAATTATTTACTATATGGACACATATCACATAAAGCAATTTAAATTAAAACGTTTATCAATTAACGATGCACAGTAAGGTGGAGTGAAAACATATGGAGATTTTTTTGTTCTTTTTTTGAACGTACCAGCAATGCAAAGTTGCCTTTATACGAGTTAATGAACCCCACAAAATTTTATGGCGATAGGACGACGTTTTGAACTGCCCCCAGCCCCGCAAAGTTGAAAACAATAAGCACGATCTGGTATGGTATATGAAATTTTCAAAATTATAAAATCAAAAAACGAAGTATGAGGATTGATAAAGATGGCAAAGCTGAGTATTAAAGTGAATTTGTTTTTTATTTGAAACAACAACAACAAAATTTATTAAAGGTCAAAATTTATATTATGCATTTTTTAAATTGCAATTACTTAAAAACTACTGAACCGATTTCGAATGTTTTTATACCGTTCAATAGGTATTTTGATTCCTTTTAATTTAGTAGTTATATATGAAAAGTAAGGGGGTAAAAGGGGGGTTGACCCCCGCAGGGCGGTGTTATGGAACCCACATTTTATAATTTTAGAAATTTTACATTTGTACCAGATCGTGGTATTTTTTTCAACTTTGTGGGGCTGGGGGCATCTCTAAACATGCGCGTAGGTCAATAAAATTTTACAGGCTTATTTTTCGGATACAAAGGTGTCGTTCTGGAACAAATTGAATTTCCAAAAAAAAAAAATTTCACTCCACCTTAATGCACAGCTAACAATTATGATAATGATACTTACTAAGTTTTTTCAACTGTTTGAAAATTATACATTTTATACACACATTTTCTTTAAGCTATTGACTTACATACTAAGGTATGAAAACAAATTCTAATGACAAATATTGTAATTATTACATACTTGCAATAAAATAAATACATATTGTTTCTTATGAATATTTAAAAGGATATTTTTCTTTCAATATGTATATTGTATATTTGATATTATAAAATGCAAAACTTGCGTTCGCCTTGGTGCAGTTTTTTCCCATTATGACAAAGTTCTTTAAAATATAGTTCTTTTCAAACTATAAAATATTTTGTGGTCTGCTTGATAATTTTTATGTTTGAAAAATTAACTAATCCTACATTGTTTTGGATTTATTATAAAATATTTAATGAAAATGTAGCAATGTCTTTGTTGGTCTTTTTAGTGAAATCAATTGTAAACACTTGTTCAAAATGTTAATTTTTGAGCTTCCAGTACTTTTTTTTAGTTTTTTTAGTGTCAAATTAAACGGCTTTGGAGTTATTTAGGTTAAATGCGATGAAAAATGTTGAAAGTTTTCATTGTTTGCTTTTCCTTATGTACTGACCACTGTACTATATACATGCATATGTACTATAGCGCTTCTAGAGTGCATTTATACTAACAACGGCGGTCATAATATAAATTCACTAATCAAATTCGCCAAAACTGGCCCGCGACTTGCGGCCACTATTTGCTGTTGTACAAGAGATTGAGCCCTCGCTGGTTGCATTGCGATTTAAATCAACATTTTCCGTTGCCTGTTCTTGTTGCTGTGGTTGTTGAGGCGCTGTCGGTCATAAGTCTGGAAATCTGCGTGCATCCTCAACGTAATGTTGTGGTACAACAAAAAGCGTCTCCGGTATATTGTCACGGAATTCAAATTTTTGAAAAGTAATCTTTGCCGTCACTGTATGTAGCACAGGTATCTCCACTTTGACGGGAAATCCACTAGGCAGCTTCAATGTAATAAATTCCCTCAATTTATTGATGTGCTTGAAGGGTGCTATAACTTCCAAAACGTTAAGTAGCATTTCAACGCTAAGCGGAAAATCTTTACTCATTGCGACTGTAGCGCGAATATTTTTATTTGATTGTTTGTGTACCGGTGGACGGGCTAATTGTGGGCAATTACCCGTTGGTGCATTTATATATTTCTCCCATGTGATTGTGGGTGGCGGTGGTGGTTGAAGAGAACAACGCCGTGGCATTTCCGCTGTGGAATCGTCGTTTATTGAATTTCCACTTGAACCACCTCCGCCTCCGTTTGTTGTACTGGTCACACTACCACGTCGACCGCCACGCGTTATTGTATCAACAATGGCTTTATTTTTTTGTAGATCTTCATGCGACAAGTGCTCTCGTCGTTTACGCTGCTTTAATACAAGCCCCTGTATTGAATACAAGTCACACTGATACTGTCCACTAACCAACTCTTTGCGATCCTCACGAAAAATCCAACCACTTTGGGCTCGTGCAAACTGTATACTTTTTGTTGACATTTGAGCAGCTAAAATATCCGTGGACATTAGCACATCTACTTCGTCTTCTATATCGGCATCCTCGTAACGTACATGCTGATAGCACTCATATTCATTATCCAACACCGTTAACGATTCGTGAGGTGGCCGATCACCACGAAATATGAATGAGACATCACCGCGCTCCCAACGCATATCGTTGAAGTCCACCAGTGTAGTATCCAGTCGTAAAGTAGCGCCTGATTTATGTATACGACAGACATCGGACGGTAGCATGCGCGAGACTAGCGGCACCCAGGATGCAAAATCCCACTTTAGTTCCATGTAAAAATCTTTCATTTGCTGCAGAGCGCGTACCAATTTGGCACGGCGTGCTTCCATGTGCTGACGGGATTGTTGCTTGAGTTTGCGTAGCACGGCAGATATTGTTTGTCGATCGCCATAGCTAATGGCCTCAGCTAGTGGTGACCAGCCTTCATTGTTTTTAATCTTAACGGGTGCTCCGTGTGCTAATAACAAGTGAATGCACTCTTTCCGACCGAGCATGACAGCCAAATGCAGGGGGGTATTACCATGTTTATCTTTGCTGCCGATATCTGGCAGTGTTGCTTGCAACCCACCCGGGGTTCGCTGAAGAAGACGAGCCAGCTTCTTGAAATCACCTTGAAAAACACATTTATGTAAAGGGTACGGTTCGTCGTCATTTTCTTCATCCGTCACGTTGTTTGAGGCAGTGGTGGTTTCTTCCAAACATTCGTGCCATGTAATTGAATTTCGCGACGAAGTGGGTGTTGGTGTCAATGACAATGCAGGTGATAATGATGGAGGCGATTCATCACGCTTTTCATTCTCTATGGTATCCGTTGAACTTCTTCTTCCTACTTCCTTTTCCCCTCCTGAACCTCCAAGACCTGCTCCTCCACCACCACCGTGATCTACACTACTATTGCCTGCATCAGAATTTTGCGTGCCTTCAGCAGATTTGTTATTAGCGTCGATTTTCTCAGTGGCGCTGCTACCACCTGTATTTTGCTCCGCATGCTTATTTTCACACCTTTCCTCTTTTTCTTTAGACATTTTCGTTACAGATCACGAAACGCTTACCAATCACAGAATATTTTAATCTAAATTAAAACATCCACACTTTTTCCTTACTCGTGGTATTTTTATATTTTTCTAAGTTTTATTGAATTTTCACAACACAACTTGTCCGTTTTTTCTACGCTTTGTACAAAGATTCAGGGTTGCTTTAGCGATTGTGTTGATGACGGCAAGGCAGATCTAGGAAGGTAGGCTCGGTGGCGAATTCAGAAACTATTTTTTTTTATTTACAAAGGTAGAGTGTAATGTCAAAATCAAAGCGAATTCACATCATGACCAATAGGAATGGGCGAGTCCCAAGCGAATTCAGATTTTAACTAAGGCGAATTATCATTTTGACATTACACTCTACCAATTACAATAACAAAATACATGGGAAATTTCTGAATTCGCCACCGAGCCTACCTTCCTAGATCTGCCTTGGATGACGGGTTTTAACAGCTGAGTTCCCGTGGCAGTGATCCAGATCCGGATACAAATTTTGCAAGCAAATGCGACAACAATTTTGTGATCCTGGTATTTATCCGGATTAAAACAACCTATTACAATCTATACGGTACCAAAACTGATACAGATAAACGCCAGGATCACAGAATTCTTGTTGCATTTGCATGCAAACTTCTTATCCGGATCTGGATCACTGCCAGTCAAAAATAGCATTTAAATTATTAATCGCAAATTTTTACTATTTTTCCGTTTCTTGATTTTCTGCTCGTTTCGCTCTTTATGAGTGCGATTCTTTTCGTTTTGCTCACTTGACAGCTAGCTGCAAGTTTAATAAGAAACAAACCTATTATTTTAAACATGCAACATATTTGTTTCTTACTTTGGCAGCAAGTAATTTCAGATAATGCACATTTGACTAGCTGAAGTTTGCAGCTCTCTTTGATCTTACTCTCATGTCTTTGCTTTTTTCTGCTAACTTTTTGAATCAAGAAACGATTTGCTAGGATAAACTTGGCTAATTATCTATAACTAGCTAATAAGGAACGAACCTATTACGAAGATTGTGATTGTTCTAGTGCTTTTGAATTAAAAGTTATGCTTAAATATATTTTTAATAAGATCGATTAATGATAATTCTTGTTATTTGAACCTAATCGGATTTATAATGGTTTATCTTTTACGGTGCACAGATTCACGTATGACTTTACGTAGACGAAAATAAACAGCATTCACGTTGCAAACTATTTGTGCCTTAAATTTCAATGAAGGAAAAAATGCGCAAATTTTAGGTTCTTTTCTTTACTTTCCAGCAAAACATTAACTAACATTTCTTGCTAATCTCTTTTAACGAAATTTGTGAGTAAGGCACTCTGCACACGGAGCGTACTGCTTTAGACGCGTATTAGATACTACAGACGAAAGCTGTACGCTTTGATGTCGCGCACGTATATTTCAATTGAGGGCTGCACACGAGTCGTCAGCTTCATGCATTCGTCAAAGTATGCTGGCTACATGTCGCTTGGCGTAAAGCAGTGCTGGTAGCTAGGCGTACTACGCTTAGAAAAGAGGAAGAAGAAGATGTTTGTTTACATTTTTCCACTTGGTGGAATTTATGAAAGCAGTAAAATTTGTGTAAAAAATCGGAAAAAATGAGTGTATAATTAAAGAAAATGGAAGATTCCGTAAAATTTTGTATCTTTTCTATTTAAAGCTTCGAAATTTAAATCAATTACCGTATGATTAATTTGTTTGTTTGTTTTGTGCAGCGAAGTTTCATGTCGCTTCGTGTGCAGATCTTGAGGCGAAGAGAAATCGACGCTACATGAAATGTCTCGTACGCGTCTATGACGATACGCCTCGTGTGCAGAGTGCCTAAAGTGACATTTGCTCTCAGTGAGAGATATTAGCAAAATAGATTAGGAAACTTGAATCAGCAAATGTTAGTGACATATCACCGTTTACACTTCGTAACCGCCCAAGTGAGACTTTCATAACCGCCCAACTCTCCGACTTCAGAGGTGAAAAGAACATTAGAAGGAAATATAGAGCTTTCCAAAGGCCAAATCTATGGTATAAATCCATAGAGCAGACCACCAGGAGTTAAAGTTTGGAAAATCTCAATATTGGCATAGGCGGTTATGAAAGTTTCACTTAAGCGGTTATGCAGTTTAAACGACGATATGATTGTTTGGCGCATGAAAAAAGATAAAAGACACGCCCGAAAATTTAAGAAAGAAAAAAAATTGAGATCATCATCAGAAAAGAAAAATATGGATTTTAATATATCCCTTTAAGTGTTCTATTGCCTTAGAAAAACAAATTTCGACTGACATACTCGCTCGAGGGGGTTCAATGCTTTCAAGCAAGCTTCTGGAAATTCGAAAATTATGAGGATAGCTCGGAACAACAATTTCAATATACTGAAGTAAACAATTCCTTGTATTTCGATTGGTTAGAAACAAGCCGATGTCGACTGACCTTAAACTTTCTACAGCTACTTGTTCAATCTCATCATCGCTTTCAATAGGCTCCATAAGCATTGTTGCAGTTCTTAAAAATCTCTGCATGTATGAATATGAATTTGTCTAATAGCAAAGAGTGAATTGTAAGAATAAAATTTCTTACTTCTTCCATTACAGCCGATCCGGCGGAAGATGCACTCTCATAGTGGTTCTTGTTTTGAGCCGCTGTCTAATGTATATATATTTCAATATAGGACTAGTTTGCATGCATCCATACATTATAAATAACTTCCCGTGTCGATATTAAACCTTTTTTTAAATAAAAATAGCTATATAACTTGATTTACTACGTATGTATTTACTTTTGTATTTTCCAATACAAATTTGAATTCGTTTTTCCACATTTGACATTTCTTCTTCTTCTTGCTAGTGTCTTGCTAGTGGAAATTTGTCCAGTAAAAAAGTTAGTAGAACTATCATTGCCGCTCTCACCAGTTTCGTTCAGTGCTCTCTCAATTTTCGTTCAGTTCGCTCTCTTTTACTGGAGAGAAACCAAAGAAACACAAATTATATGTCAAATCTAAAAATTAGTGTTTATTAACGTTAATTAGTGTATAAAGAAACAAAGCTTTTGTATATTTCCTTTGCCCTATCCCTGGAACAAAGATGACTTGATACGAAACTCTTTTTTACTCTCTCACTTTTATGATTTTCCCACGGGTTTTCTGTGGCTTTGTTGCCAGCATCAACACAACAGAAAACCCGGCCGATCAGCTGTTGTGCAAATTGCTGGTGCCAGAAGGGAAAACACGCCAAAATAAATTGGCGCATTTGGTGGATTTAGATTTTTTCTTTTATGTGTTAAATGTTGTTGAAATAATAAAGAAATAAGAAAAATACCGATGTAATTGTATTGCTTGTGTTTACTATGCAGTGCAGTTTATTTTTTCAACTAAAAAAATTATGTTTCAGTTAAAATTATAAAAAATATGTTAATGAGATGGAACGCGGGCAGCGGTTCTTCAGTAGATTTATGTATATATCCGGTTAAAAATTATTATATTTCAGTTCTAATATATTCACATTTTAATAGAATTGCAAAATAGAGTAAATATTTCTTAAAAAATACCACCCAACTAAATTTATTATCGTTCACCACTTTTTGTGCGTTATTCTTAATTTGTCTGAGATTGGGTTTCGAACACGAATATTCGGAATGTGGGAAAATCATACTATCCTGTGTATCACTTGTGGTTATATCCTTATCTTAATTTGGTATAAACAAAATGTTATTATTGCTATAGTCTTCAATAACATAAGGAACCCGAAAAATTCCCAGAAATAATATGTAACATACCCATTTTCAGTTTTCGAACAGAGTGGCACCAATGAAAAATGTTATAAAAAATGCGCATTTTGACAGCGCTCTCACGAAATGAAGAGTTTCGTATCTAGTTATCTATGCCCTGGAACATAGATAACTAGATACGAAACTCTTCATTTCGTGAGAGCGCTGTCAAAATGCGCATTTTTTATAACATTTTTCATTGGTGCCACTCTGTTCGAAAACTGAAAATGGGTATTTTACATATTATTTCTGGGAGTTTTTCGGCTTCCTTATGTTATTGAAGACTATAGCAATAATAAAATTTTGTTTATACCAAATTAAGATAAGGATATAACCACAAAAGTGATACACAGGATAGTATGATTTTCCCACATGCCGAATATTCATGTTCGAAACCCAATCTCAGACAAATTAAGAATAACGCACAAAAAGTGGTGAACGATAATACATGTAGTTGGGTGGTATTTTTTAAGAAATATTTTACTCTATTTTGCAATTCTATTAAAATGTGAATATATTAGAATTGAAATATAATAATTTTTAACAGGATATATATATAAATCTACTGAAGAACGCTGCCCGCGTTCCATCTCATTAACATATTTTTTATAATTTTAACTGAAACACAATTTTTTCCACTTAAAACAATAAACTTCACTGAATATTACACACAAGCAATACATTTACCTCTGTATTTTTATAATTCTTTATTATTTCAACAAAATTGGGCACATAAAACAAAACATTAAAATCCACCGAAAGTGACAATTTATTTTGGCGCGTTTTCCTTTCTGGCACCTGCAATTTGCACAAACAGCTGATCGGCCGGGTTTTATGTTGTGTTGATGCTGGCAACAAAGCCACATTAGACCCGTGGGAAAATCGTAAAAGTGAGAGAGTAAAAAAGAGTTTCGTATCAATCATCTTTGCCCTGGAATGAAGTTTGTTGATGTGTTTTTATAGCATTTGTGCAATGTGAATTCGAAAAAATTTAATAAAAATAGTTTGGATTTACTTTGTTCGCTGCTTTTTTGGTTGGTAGTGAAGTAATATTTCTTTATAAAAGACAACGCAAAACAGTTTGTGGCGCCATGGCAGAACCAACAAAGATTAATTATAGACCACCAATGACCGATTCGGATGAGTCAGATAGCTATGAAGGATATTATTTTGGTGATATGGTGGGTGTTTGTATGAATGTTTATGTCTTTTTGTGTTTGCTAACTAGACTATCCAGGACCACTGAAAGGGAGGTGGGGGAAACTTTCCAATAATGTCACACGCCCCCAAAAAAACGACTTCTACCGGGAGGTAGGGGAGAGGAAGGGTGTTCTGAATCCGTAAAATTTAGGCGCCGGACGTACCTCGTTTTTCGAGGAATTTATGGTTAAAGTTTAGTAACTCCATACAAATTCGATAGATAAAGAAAAAACCCTGCTCAGAACACTTTTATGCGTTGGCGGCCTTCGGCCGCGCTTATAAAAAATAACCCTGGGCTACGCCATCCGTCCGGACGTGTACCCTAACCGTGGCTCCCGCCACGGTGATGTCCTTCTGCGTAGTACACCCTGTGAAGTCACTATTAGCAACATTTTTATAAAAGTGATTTTAACGTAATATTGTAAAATTTATTAAATACATTAGTAATATACGTGTTGTGGATAAAATAAAGAGTGAAATTTGTTTTGTAAATGAGGAATTGGGGTTGTTATTGGTAAAAATTTAACAACTTTAACAAATTCCAGGAAAACTAGGTACGTCCGGCGCCTAAATTTAACTGATTCAGAGCCTACTCCTCCTCCCCTACAACCCAGTAGAAGTCGTTTTTATCGGGGCGTGTGAAATTATTGGAAAGCCAACCCGTATATACATATTTGTGTCCTTAAAATATAAAGATGCCTTGAACAGTTAGGGAGTAGCATAACCTTAACCTGTCAAGGTTGTGATCAATGACATCACGGTGGAGGCACAAAAGCAGCTTTGTATGTGCGTGTGTACTTATGTAGATACATATATTTTGATGGTATAGTAAAAATCCAAAAAACAAGATTCAAGGACAAAAGTCTTGCGCATAGCGCACCCTCTTCAATTCATTGTCAAACCAATACGCATTTGTACGTGTGTATACTCGAGAAGGAATGATTACGTTTGTTGTTCCTATAGCTTCAACTGGAGATAAGCAATTGAAGTTGCTGTTTTGGTTGCCGTAAAGGAAAGGACATTTTCCAGATGTGCTGTGGAGTGCAGCCGTAGTGGCAGTCCTTGGCCGGATATGTTCCATTACTTAGACCCGAATGCTGCAATATTTGTTCAAACAAAATCCAGTTGACCGATGCATCAGTTAGAAACATTGTGATGATATGTCTACATGGCCTCCTATAACGTTGTTTGTACCTACTAACTATTTATTATTTTCCTTTTGCAGCCTTCAAAGAAAAGCAACAACAACGCAAATTCCTTGTGGCAGCAACAACAAAATAAACAAGCTGAACTGTTGCTCGCTATAAGAAACGGAGATGTTGAGAATTTGAAGCAACAACTGCTGGAGTCAAGCATTTCGGTGGATGATGCAATAAATGGTATGTATACAGAATTTTGTCATTGAAAGTTTGTGCTCTTATTGTGTGTTTGTAATACGACATCCACGGTATCCTTTCCAGGTGGCTTTACACTACTCATGACTGCTTGCAGCGAAGGACAATTGACTGCTATAAAATGTCTGTTAGAAGACTTAAAAGCCGATGTTAATAAGCAAGTCGACTCCTTCACGCCGCTAATGCTGGCATGCGAATGTACATCCAAAGAACCACATATAATCGATCATATAGTAGAGCTGCTGCTAAAACATGGCGCTGTGATAAATGTTTCAGATAAATATGGCACGACGCCCTTTATGCACGCTTGCAAAAACGGCTATACCGCTGTGGTGCGACGAATGCTGCGGGACGTTTCTTTTGATGCTGTGGACAATCAAGGTTGTACGCCAATTTTTCATGCCATTGAAAATAATCGTGCAGATATTGTAAAACTGTTGGTGGAAGCGGGTGTGAACGCTACCATTGCCAATCGGAAGGGCTATACACCTGTGCAAGTGGCACAATTTCATGGATTCTACGATATGCTGGAGTTTCTACCGAAGCAGAAGGACAGCTATGTTGTGCCGCCACAATTTCTTGGTTACAATACTTTACGGGATTACATACCAAGAATTTTTTTGAAATCCGACTGTCCAGAGTATTTTCAAGAAATTAATTCGATTTTGCTATCATTGAATATGGGCAAATTTCTAGAGTATTTTGCAAAAGAAAAAATTTCATTGCTACAGTTCCTATCGATGAACGATGCCGCAATGCAGGAGATTGGTATCAACTATCCGATTTTCAGAATGAAAATGATGAAGGGTCTGCTTGAGTAAGTCTGCTAATTGGCCATAATTGGCGACATATACATACCTACATGAATTTCTGTTTTTATTGCATATTGCAGTTTCCATTTGCATCATTGGTCTAAAAAGGCAATAGCTAGAGTGAGCCGCAACTCGAAAGAGAAGTGAGTAACTAATGTTATCTCAAAATCGTTTGTTTGTCATACAATGTAACATTTCTCTCAATTTACTTTGCAGTTTTTATGAGATTTTAATGGTTACCGCTAATCATTTACAACATTTGGTTATTATAACTGCAACTTTACGTTTTATAAGAGAGAGATTAGTATGTAATGAATTGGGCATAGTACCACCAGAGCAGTTACATGCGCTGCAAAACAATTTAAATGCGTACCGGGCGACAATAAGAGAGCTGCATAAAACTACCAAATACGTAAGGAGCATTTTTTTCTTAATTGAATGGCGCTGATGCCAGCAGAGAATATTAAGAGAAAACCTTACTTACATGTTCTTTTTTTTTTTTTGTTTTTTTTTCAGTTGGCATCCTTCAGTCCCCCAAAGAATCCACTCTATATAGACTATGATGAATACTTGGCTGAGCGCAAACGTCATAAACTGAAATGCTATTTCAAATATACCACAATTTTCATAGGCATCTCTGTGTTTGTATGCCTCAAAGTGCGAAAAATGTTCTTTAGCGCTTAAAAATTACACAAAATGTTTTTTTTAACAAATGCATCTCAATGGAATTTTCTTGTTTTTCGAAGCGTTAAGAGATACTTTTTTAATCTTCTAAATGTTAACTGATTGAAATGCATTTAATAGGTTTAAATTTGAATTCAATCTATTTTGTAAAAAAAAAAAATTAAAAACATTCCTGCTATTTTAAGGCAGTAAAATGTTTGTTAAATAAAAATGTTATTGTTGCTGTGAAAGTTTGAATTTAATTTTTTATTAACTGTTTTATATTCAGATCTACTTCGTTGAATTTCCAATAGAATTTTGCAAGAGCCTCCCTAATTGTATACGAAAAAGTTTAGTTGTGTCACCCTGTGCTTCGTTTGCTACTCGTTACAATTACAACATGCATAAATTTGTTTTTGTCTGAAACGTCAAACACAAAGCAAACTCGGTCAAAACATTTTATTTACATTCGGCATTAAAACAGTTTTATTTATTGCTTATTCCAATTGAAATTGCACAAATCATCAAGACTTTAAAAATGCTACGCCAAGTTTTGGTAAGTAAATGAAGGTTTTGAAATATAAATCAATTTATGTATGTGCCTGCCTCCTCGTTGTGAAATTGCATTTGTTGAAAAAACAGAAATGTTGCATAATTTTTGCATAGTTTTTTCTTTTACCACTTTATAGGGTGGCAATTGTCGGCGCATTTTGCAGCGCACTCAGCCCTTTGCCTCAAAGGCTGCTGGCGGCGACAGTGGCGATGGAAAAAACAAGCCTGAGGTGCTGAATCATGCGAATGTACCCATAGTTGACTATGATGATCCGGATTATTTGCCACTACCGGAATACCCGTTGCGTCCAGACGAGTCGCTTGAAGTGCGCAAGCAGCGGTAGGTTGCACATTTGCAAATGTACATTAGGGTGTGGCGATGTTCAACTAATGTTTTATTATTGTTTGCCTAGGCTCATTTATCAGTCTCGTAAGCGTGGCATGCTTGAAAACGATTTGATTCTAAGCACGTTTGCTGCGCGTTATTTGAAGGGCATGGATGCTACGCTAACTGCACAATATGATCAACTAATAAATGGTGTGACCAATGATTGGGATATATATTATTGGGCAACAAATGTTAAGCCAACACCACCCGAACATGATAACGATGTTATGCGTTTGCTTAAGGAGCATGTAGCAAATTCAGAACGTGAACAACGTTCGCGACAACCAAATTTGTAAAACATATTGCGTGCTTAATTACTCTGTATATGTATATGTGTATATATTAGGAAATGAGAAAAATCGTGTTAATAAATTTACTTATGCTGCTTATAATTGTTTCGCATTATATTTAATTAAACACGTTAAAACATGTACAACGAAATGTTTGTAATATCAACTCAACAACGTTCAAATACTTTATACAACGATGGTAAACTAGTTAATTCGTACAATTCGTGCTTCAATTTGTTCGATGGCAGCAGATAACGTTTTAATGCCGGATATAAAACATGTTCCACAAGCCATTTATGCCGTTGCGGTTCTGACTTCATCTCCAACACAGAGGTAAGCGAATAAAAACGTGCTGTTTCACGGCAAAATGTCTCAAAACACTCTACCTCCGAATCCCAATCCACCTCTGTCGCCAAACGCAATACGTACAAGGGCAAATGCGTGCTGTTGGGATAGTGCTGTGGCAAACAGGCAGGTAGCGTCTCCAATTTACCCTCTTCGTTTATACGCAAAGCGAAATATTCACGCATTATTGGCGATTTTTCTTGTAATATGTTGGCGGCTCGCTCTGCCAGCTCCAATTTGTCACCATCTTCCGGTGACCAACCGGCATCTTCGCTATCCAAAGCGATGCGCACCAGCTGTTTTATATCGAGCGGTGGCTGCAATTTGATATGCGGTAGATTTTGAAATTCAAAAACTAGTCTTTGGTAGAAAAGTTCTTGGCTGCAATGGAATGGCGCATTAACAAACATTGATGCAATATACAATTATAGATATGTTTTACCAAAATTTCGTTGTATTACATAAATACAGTTTTGTGTCTTGCTGAAAGAGTGCATACGTCTCATCCACGACACCCACAAACACCAATTCCTTTAATACTTTACGCATAACAACATTTAATCGACGTTCTACATCTTCTTGCATTTGCCTAACACTGCTTAGTAGCACCTTCGTTGATTTACGTGCTGTGGAAGGTGAAAAAGTCTCGCACATTAAATCTGTAGCTCTGTTGGCTGCTGGCGAAAGAAATTTTTCCAATTTTTGCTCCCTCGCATCGGTGCGCACACGTTCCTTGTCAATGCGTTCTTTATCATTATTTTTGAGTTTGTCGTTCTTGTCGCTACTATTTTCAGTTGTTGCATCATCGCTTATGCCGGGCATACGTAGCTGTTTGTAAAAAGTGCGCGCTGTATTACTTCCCAGCAATTTCAGTTCCAATCGCCTTTTAATTTTGTCGATTATCTCATCTTCATAAAGGAAATGAACTTCATGCTTTGTTGGGTGAACATTCACGTCCAACTGCGTGGGCGCCATTTCGATTGAGATGTATGTGAATGGGTGCATGCCTTTTGGCAGGTAAGTACTATAGACACCTTCAACGGCCGTTTTTAATGCTGAAATTTAAATGTTGAAAGGATGAAAAAAAGAAACTTGTTTACCATATTTGCCAACAACAAACCATTCGAGTCCACCAGACGATTATTGATAAACAATAACATTATGCCACGCTTAGCTGAATAGTCTACTTTAGTGATAAGCGCCTTCATTTCGAATTTATGCACATCGTCTTGCAATTCAACAGCCAAGAGATTGCGGCCGATTTGTGCACCATATATGCTAGTGATATTTTCCTCGCGCGTACTTCGTGTCGTTGTTCGTAGCGTGGGTGGCTCTCCAAATTTCTTTAGCGTGAATGCAACACTTGAATTATGTACTGCATATTTGGATACAACATCGTAGATTTTCTGCATTTCTTCGGCTGGCGTTTTCAAGCATTGACGTCGCTGTGGCATATTGTAGAAGAGATCTTCAGCGGTTATAGTGGTACCCTGATTGCCAGCACATGCTTTTGGTGGTGCTTTGAGCAGACCATCTTCGTAAGTGGCTCTGCAGGAAGCATTGATTACTGTTCATTTTTGTTTGCAGATATGAATGTATATATGTATGTCACTTACTTGTAGCCGCAAGCTTCCTTTGCTGTCTTTGTTTGTATACACAAATGTGCCACATGACTTATACTTGCCAATGCCTCACCACGAAATCCAAATGTGTCAATATTACTTAAATCTTCGAACTTTGCTAGTTTTGATGTTGTAAAGCGTTCACAGACAATCGAAAGATCTTCACGCCTTATGCCGGTGCCATTGTCTTGTATTTGGAGCAATTTCAGACCACCTGATTTAACCGTTACTTGTATGTGCGTCGCCTTGGCATCGAGACTATAAGATAAGTTGATTAATTGCTACGGAATGCAATTAAATTAATTCATGCACTTTATTTCTTTACCTATTTTCGATCAGTTCCTTCAGCGCATTTGCCGGTTTCTGTATAATTTCGCCAGCAGCGATTCTATTTACCACAACTTCGTCTAATTTTTTTATTACACCTGGCTCCATATTAATTTGCTTAGTGCAGGAATTTATTTATACATTAACAATAACAAATTGAATTAAAAAAAGTTAAAAACATTGCACCAGTGGCGGGATAAAAAACAAATACAAAAATTAGTTCTGTTCCATTATAGCCTCTGCACATTGGCATGATTTAAGGGTAATTTAGGCAAAAATCGTTGTTTCGGCGTTAATTACCCTTAAATAACGTTGTTTCGCCATACAAAAATGCCTGCTGAAATTACCCTTGAAATGCGCATTTCGGCTAAATAACTCACGAAATTACTCTGGAATCGGCCTCTTCTCTAAATTTTATCGATTATAATCGAAAACATCTTTACCCATCGCTAATATTTCACATTAGCTGTGTTTTATTTTAGCGCATATACATCTGCGCTAAAATAAAAACGCGGCTAATAAATTTGTTTCCGAAGGTTTCTTATTATATTCTCATTGTATATTGCATTAGCGATTCTTTAATTATAAAAAATTTAATTTGGTAGGAGTATTTTATTAATGATATTTTTATTTAAGTTGACCATGAAAAAATTTTTATTTGGCGCATGAACAGCGTAACTGAAACACGACTAAATGAAATTACTTAAAAACGTGTGTGAATGCGCGTGATTTCGGAAAATAATTTCGGCTAATCAACGTAATTTCAAATGCAATCTGCAGAGGCTATTAAATTACAAATCAGCTGCGATTAGTGATGTTCCGTTACTCGTTACTTTGCTTTAGTACCGAATACATTTCCTGCTGCATCTTCCGGTTTTGTATAACCCATTTCCTCTTATAACTCACTTCCTTTACCATAATTATTTACCGTAATTTTTTACCATCAAACTTTATTACTCGAGATTTAGCTTAAATACCATGAAAAATGTGGCAGATGCTTATAAAAACTCTTATAACCATTGCCACAACTGTCATTCCTCTTTTATTACAGCTGTCATATAAAAATCCACCACTTTTTTGTGCAATTTCTTCACTTACATGACATTCGTGGCACCTGCGCCCAGAGATGATTCGAAATGTCTGTTTCCACTCACGAACATTTTGTTTAGTTTCTCTTAGAAATTGTGCGGATACGGATGTGCCAGACACGGAAATAGTGTTGTTTAATGTAATGGACCGATGTGTTTTTTTTTTCTCAAATTTTATGTATGTACATAATATGAGTTTGTAAATGAGTGGAGAAAAGCGGTACGTTTGCTATTTTAAAGAAAGGAAATTAGCAAATTTTCGCCATAAATATGTTAAAAAATAATAAATATCTATGCACATAAACGCATACATATGTATAAAGTTAATACTTGTGATTTCAATTATTGTAATTGTAATCACAATTTCCTTTCTTAAAGTTAAAAAATTCTGCAAGCAAATACTCCACGCATGTGTATACAAAAGCAGAGAAAAAAATACCTAGCGAAAATAAAGTAGAAAGCATAAAACATCGAGTGTGTTTGGCTTGTGGGGTAGAAAAGGTGAAAGGTTAATGAAATCGTTAAAAAAATGTAAATAAAGTGAGAATAAAAGTTTAGATGAAGCCAGAAAAGGCAATTGTTTAGAAAAATCACTGACTGTTCGTTTTTATGTTTTTTTTTGGTAACATTAACACAAACACATACACATGAATGTATGCATATTTTTACTCCAAAGTCATCAGAAGAATCTTTTTTTTTTTTGCTCTGCTGTGTTTAAAGTGGTGGCGACCGGTTTTTAATAGTGAGCAAGCAACCCGTTTACAATACCAAACAACTCTAGTTCTTACATACATACATACATACATACTACATAATGGAGCTAACTAAGTAAGAATAAAAACAAAACAGGCTTTAATATCTATGCGTTTACCTGGAAACATACAGATTTAAAAATCTATTTTTATACCTAAGATATAAATATGTATACCTACGTATGTATGTACATATATATGTACCTGCGTATGTACATATATCTATATCTATGTACGTATGTATGGAAGTTCGCCCTAGGCGAAGAAGAAAGGTCGTATTTTACTTGTTCGTTGCCCTTTCAGTATGAAAAAAATTATAATAAGAAAATTAACTTTGAATTTTTTTTTAAGTATCTTTCACTTAAAATTTGAAACTTTTTAGACCTTTGCTGTTAATAATTTATACAATATAACTAGTAGATACCTATGTACCTATGTATGTATATATATGTGTATGTTTGTTTATCATATACCTACCCAACAGTATAAAAATTGAAATCTCTATCATCTGCAGCTCCAATATTTGCACACAAAATGTAATTGTGAAATTTAAAAACTACAAAAAGGTTTACATTTCATAGTGAAAACAACAAGAACAACAATAATAGCATTTTCAAACAGCTATACGTAGGTATACATACATAGCTACCCTGCAGTAAATTTGTTTCACTGCTGAAGGATCAGTGATGATTCTTTGTTGAATATTCATCACTGTTGTCATAACTCAATATATTTTTATTTGTTTTTGTTTTTTTTTTTTTCTGAGGAAAGCAAACCATTTATATGAAAAATTCAGCAGTCTTTATATGAAAGTAGGTACTCACCGATGCCTCCTCGTCATAGGTGAATTGCATAAGTGATTCATTAAGGATTCATTGCGGATTTTTTCTCCAGGGTAGTTAAGCAAATATATATGTACCTACAAATATTTACATACATAAATGCAAAATTAAAAAAAAGTGTGTGTGCAAATACATACACATGTACACCTACATACATACATAAATAAATTGTACGTGCTAATACCATAAGCCAGTGTCAATAATAAATTAATGTGCGGGTGATCGTTTTTGGGACAATTGAGCTTTTTGGCGCCGATATAACGTGCGCCAAAAGTACATAATCATATATAT
Source organism: Urophora cardui (assembly GCA_960531455.1). NCBI lineage: Eukaryota > Metazoa > Arthropoda > Insecta > Diptera > Tephritidae > Urophora > Urophora cardui. Next base: position 3,487,528 of record OY482670.1, read on the forward strand.
ACATACATATGTATGTACATGTAAGTACATAGACACATACATATTAGGCATGTACATACCCACATACTGATAAAATACACCGTTGAAAAAAAAAACTAATTAAAGTTTACAAAAAAAAAAAAAAAAATAATAGTGAAAATGAAGCAATACAGAAAGTAAAAGCGTCAAATATGATGAAAAATAAGATTCCAAAAAAATTATATAGGAATCATTACCCTAATATACGTATTCATATGTACTTACAGACATTAGAAACATACACAGCCAACGCATTGCCAAAGAAAATGCTTTTGTTCGGCATAATTTCTTTGCTATTGGCTGTCCATGCAAATAGTGCAGCAACAACTAGTGGCGCAATACCTTATAGAGCAGCGGCAGCAGCAACAACAACAACTTCTGGACCGGAAATACGCACAAGGACTTTTAATGAAAAACGTAAGTCGAAAAAAAAAAAACATTCGTATATATTACATATGTACATATACATACAATATCTATAATTTAATTTTTTTTTCTAATATGTATGTAATGTTGAATTAGAACTTCCTCAATAAATACACAGATATGAACAGATCTACATGCATGCATGCATACCTACAGCATTCGTACTTATTGCAAATAAACAAAAAAAGAAGAAATTTATAAATATACATACCTACCTATACATACATATGTACATATCGCCCGTTTTATGGAATAGGGATTTAACTCGAAATTTTCGATTTCTGGGATTTTGCCATATATTTCAATAACTGGGTAGTGCCTTTGAGTCTAGTCTTATAAAATACTCAAAAAGATAAAAATGGCGGAAATAAAAGTGATTTTGTAGTTAGCCGTAGAAGGAAACTCTTTGAAATTATAAAAGTTTGTTTGCATTTTCCCAAAAACTTAAAAAAATTTTTTTGGGAAAATAATAAAAAAATAAAACGTGCGATATATACCTAGTACAAATTTTTTTTTGATATGATACCCATTATATGGATATGACATCCATAGTTATGGATCAGACAGGATTATCCATATCTGTATATGAATGTGACATCAATATAGTTTTTTCTATGTAGATAAATGTACATGTGTACATATGTATGTATGTACAAAAGTATGTAAGTATCAATCAATTAAAAAAGTGAGCAGCCGCTTCTCAACATAGCCTATCTATTCTGGTACGCTTCAAATGATGCCGTCAAAGAATGAATCAATCACTCAATCAGTGAATCAGTGACTATTTCATATAAGCGCAGCTGTCAAAAAAATGTTAGGAATGTTACATATGGCCACTGTGGTGCAGTGGGTAGAGTGCTCGCCTGCTATGTCACAGGTCTCGGGTTCAAATACCCAAAAAAATTTTTCTAATTAGTAAAAATCCAATTATTGGGTTTTTTAAGAGAAGCGGTCACCTCACCCTCCGAGTGTATTTCTGCCATGAAAAAGCTTCTCACAAAAATGCATTCGCCGTTCGGAGCCGGCATAAAACTGTAGATCCACCCAATTAGTAGGAAAACCAAAAGGAGCACACCACGAATTGGGAGAGAAGCTCGGCCATAAAACTCGTCAGAGTTATAATAGCGCCATTGTATTATTTGTCGTTTTCGATTCGCCACCACACAAGCGAGGTCGGATCGAACAGAAATGTTTGAACCAAGGATGCTCAACGAACTATCAAAATATTTTTCCGTTTGTTAACATGCTATGTTAACGCAACTAAAATGCAAGCGTTAACGTTTTAAACGAAACAAAATCAACAAAAAGGAAATCGTTTTCGTTGAATCGAAAATTAACGTTGAAATTATCATTGAAATGAGCGTTTTTTCGGTTCTCACAATAAGTTGAGAGTGCTTAGTAGCAGCGTAGAGCAACAATGCTCTCAATGATAAACATTGAGCGCTTTGATGGTTCGTTTGAGTGACAATTCTCTCAGTAATATAGAGCGCTCAACTTTTCAACGTTTCAGCGTTAATGCTTGAGTTTCGTTGACGTTGATAACGAAACAGAAATTATTTTGATAATTTTTATAACGTTGAAAAACTGAGTCGTTTCAACAGAAACGACTTTAACATTTCGGTTATCGATAATATTAACGTTGCGGTGCATCATTGGTTTGAACCCATAATGAGTAGTAGCCATACTCGCTAACTGGTCGATAAAAATTTCCCTCTGCTCACTATCATTCACATATAAATTTGGCAGAGGGAAATTTATAGCCAGCAGAGAAATTTTGAATCGAAAGCGGTTTATATAACATTGACAGAAGGAAATTTATAGCCAGCAGAGAAATTGTGAATCGAAAGCGGCTATTATAATGTTACATATGTATATAGGGGCAAAGATCAGAATATTATACAAATGTATGTACGTATCTATTAGACAATCTGAATTGTTGATTAGATGAATTTTTATAAATATTTGTACATACATACATATGTATTTGAAGAAATTCGCGCATTTCTTCTTCATTTTGTTTTTTTTTTTTGCTTGCTAAGCACGGAAATTTATTTGCTTTAGCGCTATCGCTTGCACTTGAACTTTAAGCTAGACTTTGTAGGTATGATAACGGTGAAAAATAAATAAATAACAACAAAAGAAAGGAAATAAATGAAAAAAGAAAGAAATAGACACGGGTTAACGCAGAGGCATTGCAAATCCATAGGTTAAAATGCTGGAATAATTTGATTAATGACAAAAATACTTTCTTCTCCGGGTATGTATGTAAAATTTACATTGTAAATACATACATACATATGTAGCACAGCTTGGCAAACTGAGCACATCCACACACTGTTGCTAAGAAATTTGATGAACAAAAGTTCGTTAAGCCGATTTCGTTACTATTCGCTACTCGTTACATTTGGTTCTAGTTGCCGCTAATCGAATATTTTGACAGAAATCATTGAATGGCGCTAACCGTGTTACCTTATTCATTTTCAAATACATATATGTACATGCATCCGCTTGTTATTTTATGAGAAAATTAATTAAATTAAATTTTCAAGTCATCCAATTCACTTTAATTTCTAATTAGTTTCAATTACTGATCGTCGGAGTAAACAATTACTGTCAATGCAAGTTTACCGTTGGCAAGTTTACATATGTACATACATAGATATATCGTATGAATGCATATCCACGTGAATATATATGTATGTGAATATATACATATGTTTAGTGGAAAATTGCTATTTGCGAGTAAGAGCTGAACGACTACAGAATTCAGACATTCAGTAAGTTCAGCTTCCGTTTGGCTTCTTTAACATTTACATATATACATATGTATGTACGTACATACGTCCACCTATCTCATTAAGTTTAATTAATTAATAACAAAATTACTGGTAATGAGCGCCAGCACAATAATTAACAAGCATTCTTTGTGCTGTGAGTGCAGTTGTTGCAGGCGGGGTTGAAGTAGGGATGGCAAAAATAATTTAATAATCGATTAACCGTTTTTTAGGTTAATCGAAAGGGTTCGATTATTAAGCGCGAATAATCGTAGGGAATTAACCGATTATAACCGTTTTTCGATTACAATTACTGATAAATTAATACGTAGTACCCCAAGAGGACAAACAAGCTAATTTTTATACATACTATGTATGTGTGTTCGTTTTTATTATAATAATAAAAAATCGTAATTTCAGCGAAAAAATCGTCAATACTAAAAACCACTAAGAAAGCGCACCACGAAAAAAAATTACTTTTTCAGGGGCTCTCAGATATCTCAAAACTGAAATCAAAACTTGCAGGAAGTTTACAGTTTACGAGATAATTGTCGTTAAGGTTAGATGGATCCATAGATATTACCCCAGAGAATTATGTCGGCTGAGGATTATTTTTTTTAAAGCGCGGCTGAAGGCCGCCAACGCAAAATATTGTTCTACACACATACATATATGCATTTTCTCGTTTTAATACGTGCTTTTATCTCGGAAATAAATCGTAGTTTTCTTGTTTTGTTTGGTAAATTTTAAAATCTTAACAACAAATATCTTGTAAACTACAAGCCTCCGGAAATTTTTGATTTCAGTTCCAAGTCCTGTGAGAGCCCCTCTACCCCCCTGAAAAAGTCATTTATTTCGGGGCGTTGTTCCTTAATGGAAAATTTTCCCAAAAACAATTTTAAGGAGGTACGAATTAATACAAATTCGTATATAAATGAAATCATATTTAAAAAAGCTGTGTACATTTATCTGCACATTGCGCTTACTTAAATAACATCATCAATCATTCATTAATACTAACATTTTGCCTTGAAAAATAATTTACAAAATATAAGGATTTATTTCATGAAGATAACCATTTAATTATTGTACTGAGATGGTTTAAATTTTTAATAATGCCACTTTCCTTAAAAAAATATACAATAAACGAAAAAATCGTCATTTATTGAGAAAAATCGTCAATACGGCAACGCTGGCTGGAGGGAACGTATATTGCGATTTTTTGGATATACTCACAAAACCGTAGGTAACTGAATTCGGACTCGAATGAAAAGGCGGTAATTCTCGATTATTTCCTTTCGATTATTTTCGACTTTAGAGGAAAAAGGTTAATCGAAAAAATAATCAAAAGGAAAAAACCGATACATTTTAACCGTTAACTGAAAGAAATTAACCGATTATAATCGTTTTTCCGGTTATAGTTGCCATCCCTAGGTTGAAGCGGTGGCAGATTTGTTAATGAAGTGAAAATATATGTATGTAAGGGATAAATTCGAGTATAAGGGATAACAACATAAAAATTTACATTTGTATATATGTACCTAATTTATGACCCCTGTAATTTATAAACAAAACTATATCTACTAAAACAAATTTTAAATGATTTTAAGAAAAAGTCACCAAATAAAAGAGCTTATTGTATTGAATCAGTTCAGAATTACTCACATTACAGTTAAGTCGCAAGCACGTTCTGCTTCTCCAATACAGCGCATGCATTTGCATGATATATGTACATGTGTACATACAATTGCACATTGTTGCTGCATTTTTTTTTTTTTAATATAAATTTTGTATATACAACGAATTATAAAACGATAGGCACACAGCCAGTCAGCCGGGTTTGTTAGTCAATTTGTTGTATCATTTTGGCGTCTGCCCAATTACTGAGGCCCCATTTGCGTCGACAATATGGAGCATATTTAGTCTACATAAGATTTCATTATTAGTTTTTGTTCGTTTGTTTGTTGGTTGGTTGGTTGGTTGCCTGCTGATGCTGCAAATGAATTCTTTCATATTCACACAATTCTTCAGAATTGAGCGCAGCAACATGTACAACAAAAAACAAAAAAAAAAAAAATTATGCAAAAAATAATAAAACAAACAGAAAGTAATAGTAAATGCCAGGGACTGTAACGGTTATGAGTTATATCCAAAAAGTTGATTTTTAATCATTATTTGCTGAGTTTTATTTTCTGCTCACAAAATAAAAGTTATTTCTTGAGTTTCATATTTCCCTCAGAAAATAAAAGTTATTTCTTGAGTTTTATTTTTCCCTCAGAATATAAAAGTTATTTTTTGAGTTTTATTTTTCGATCAGAAAATAAAAGTTATTTTTTGAGTTTTATTTTTCCCTCAGAAAATAAAAGTTATTTTTTGAGTTTTATTTTTCGATCAGAAAATAAAAGTTATTTTTTGAGTTTTATTTTTCGATCAGAAAATAAAAGTTATTTTTTGAGTTTTATTTTTCCCTCAGAATATAAAAGTTATTTTTTGAGTTTTATTTTTCGATCAGAAAATAAAAGTTATTTTTTGAGTTTTATTTTTCGATCAGAAAATAAAAGTTATTTTTTAAGTTTTATTTATCGATCAGAAAATAAAAGTTATTTTTTGAGTTTTATTTTTCGATCAGAAAATAAAAGTTATTTTCTGAGTTTTATTTTTTTGCTCAGAGAATAAAAGTTTTTCAGTTTAATTTTGGCTGCAATTGTAGATTTCGCCATATAAATAGGTAAAGTAGATAAATAAATTTTTAATTTTTTTTTTATTTATAAACTTTACCTAAGTGTTAAGGTGGCAAAATCAACAGCTGCAGCTAAAATTAAACTGAAGAAACTTTTAATCTCTTAGCAAAAAGATAAAATTCAGAAAATAACTTTTATTTTCTGAGGGAAAAATAAAACTCAGAAAATAACTTTTATTTTCTGATCGAAAAATAAAACTCAAAAAATAACTTTTATTTTCTGAGGGAAAAATAAAACTCAAAAAATAACTTTTATTTTCTGATCGAAAAATAAAACTCAAAAAATAACTTTTATTTTCTGATCGAAAAATAAAACCCCAAAAATAACTTTTATTTTCTGAGCAGAAAATAAAACAGAAAATAATGATTAAAAATCAATTTTTTTATAAAAATCGAAAAAATAAAAGTTAATGCACCCAGAGGTAGTCTGCGTTACGGTGATTACATCGGTGTACTTCTTTTGTGTTTATCATTTCTCCTTCAGTATGATTTTTTTATTCAAAATTTAAAAAATAACGATTATTTGCAATCCCTGGTAAATGCAAATGTGGAGCAAATGCATACATACATACATACATATAATATGCGTGTTTTCATTGCAGACGCACGTTCTGTTGCTCTGTGTAGGTATGTATGTATGTACCTACATATGTATGTATGTATGTACCTACATATGTATGTATTTTGTTTTCAATTAAGTAAATGCCAATTTATAAAGTTAATTAAAAAATTTTCGAAATTTGCTATGGAAAATTAAGTTTCGAGGAAAATGTTTCCATATGTACATTAGGCCGTCTCGCCTTATAGGGACGCAAGAATAAAGTTCGCCGTACGCCCCCGCATATGATGCATTTTTGGAAAACATTTCCGGAAAAGTTTTTTATTTTTATTTTTCTCATATCTTCGGTATTTATAGTCCGATCTCTAAGTTTAATACACCAATGTCTTTGGCTTGAGAGGAGGGTTCCTACTTTATAATTGTATTAACCCTATGTGCGTCATTAGGGTCACTACCACCCAGTACTTAGTTTATACCACCCTAATGCAATTTTTTATGCCTGCATGTTAAACGTAGTCTAAAATCTTTTGCAAAAGAAGTATTTAGATCGCTTCAGTAGAACTCGAAATAATACACGTTCAACATTCCGAGGAATATACGTTTTTCGCTTACTTTGGTCTATTAGGTTCACTTTACAAAGATTTTTTCTGAGGAGACCCCTACTGAAATTTTATGGCGAATAATTTTCTAGAACATGTTAACCCTCTAGCACCGCCAATAAAGGGTTAATTTGAGCCCTATTTTTTATAATATCAGGAAAAATAGTATTTTTAAGGGCTCTAGAGGGTTAAAATGTTCTAGAGAATTATTTGGCATAAAATTTTATTAGTTGTCTCCTCAGAAAATTTTTCTGTAAAATTAACCTAAAAACCAAAGGAACCGAAAAACCTATATTCCTCGGAATGTTGAACGTGTTTTTTTCGGGTTCTGCTCAAGCTATCGAAATACTTATTTTGCAAAAGATTAATGATTTTTGACTACGTTTAACCTGCATACATAAAAAAGGTACATTAGGGTGGTATAAACTAAGTGCAGGGTTGTAGTGACCACAATGGCGCACATAGGGTTTATAATATTCTATAGTATAAGCCGCCCTTTCAAGCCAAAGACATTGGTGTATTAAACTTAGAGATAGGACTATAAATACCGAAGATATGAGAAAAATAAATTTTAGCGACATCTAGCGGCGTCCAAAATAAAAATAAAAAAATTTTCCGGAAATGTTTTCCAAAAGGCCATCATATGCGGGGGCGTACGGCGAACTTTATTTTTTGCGATATGGTCTAATGTACATATGTATGTATGTACATTTTAAATATTAACATAGTATTAATTCCATGAAATTGCTTATCCTTAATGCGAACAAAGTTTGTTGTGTTTTTCGTATGAAAAGTGCATTATTTATTTATTTTTTTGTTTTTTAATTAAAAAAAGTTAAAAACGCTAGTCGTAGATGTCGACTATACATACACATATGTACATTCATACGTACATATCATAGTTTAAACTTTTACATTTACATTTTGCCAAAAATTAGATCTCTCCAAAAACATATTCCTGGGGTGCGTCTCCATCCATTCGTACAAGAATTTTGGAGGCTTTAGGTACTTTGTGGGTATTTAAAAATATTAAGGGCAACATTTTTGCGCACATCGACATATTGGCAAACATAGCATTAAATATGTATCTTTATAACAGTCAGTCATACGTACATATGTATGTATGTACATACTTTCCTATAAATATGCACACAACTGTTAGGTCCTTGAGTACTTTAGTTTTGCAACCATGAACAGGATAAGTTGAATGACGCTAGATTAAACGCTTTATTACGTTGCTATTCAACGCTTCATGGGATATATTTGGGTATGCGTGTACATACATACACATGTACATACATATGTATGTATGTTATTTAGGTAGGTATTATGTATGTTAAGTGTTTTATAAAAAATATAGCAACGTGCGTAAATATACCAGATATATGTACCTACAATAGCTAAGTACTTACATACATACGTAGGTATGTACATACAAATGGATTATATAATCCACAAACTTTTGTTGGAATATGTTTCCATATGTACATATTTGCGTATGTATGTATGTATTTATGTTATCATTATTGCGAAAAAAGACAAAAATGGATTCGTATGAGAAAGTGATAATCTGCTATATGGCATACTTATGTAGTACATATGCATGTACAATGTACATATATATACTATGTTGCTCATAAGCAGGATAAGTTACCAACATTTGGCAAGCATTAACAGCGATCTTTATGTTCAAACACGAACTGCCAAAACATACAAATATGTACATGCATATGAATGGGAAAAACTGTTCTACACCTTTTTCAGTTCAAATTCAGAAAGTTCCAATTGATATTCAGAAAATTACAATTGAAATTCAGAACTTCCATTTGAAATTCAGAAAATTGCAATTGAAATTCAGAACTTCCATTTGAAATTCAGAAAATTGCAATTGAAATTCAGAATATTACAATTGAAATTCGAAAAATCACATTTGAAATTCAGAAAATTACATTTGAAATTCAGAAAGTTACATTTGAAATTCAGAAAATTACAATTGAAATTCAGAAAACTTCTTTAGTACTGTGAGGAGGTTTCCGAATTTCAAATGTAATTTTCCGAATTTCAAATGGAATTTTCTGAATTTCAAATATAATTTTCTGAATTTCAATTGTAATTTTCTGAATTTCAAATGCAATTTTCTGAATTTCAAATGGAATTTCTGAATTTCAATTGTAATTTTCTGAATTTCAAATGGAAATTCTGAATATCAATTGGAACTTTCTGAATTTCAACTGAAAAAGGTGTAGTTCTGCTCAAATTTGACTATGGAAGTGTTTAAGTATGCAAGCATAAGCATGTATGGCCAGCATCCAACAAACAAACACCGCATTCAAGCCTCTGTAAAAGTAGTTCAAGTAAAGCTTACATAGATTATAATAATTATGCATGTGGTATACGGCTCATGAATATACATACATACTATATGTATGTATGTACTACATGTACTATATCGAAAGTGATACAATATACCTACATATGTATGTATATACGTACATGCATATATATGTATATACATATGTACATCAAGATCTGCTTCTATGCTATCCGTTTTTAAAGTTTAAACTTTAAACATAAAAATATACATACAAAAAATGTTTACCTATGTTGGATTTTTGATATCATGTGAAGATGCATTTTACATACATACATAAATACAAATATATGTACATATATAAATACATAGATCTCTCTACTTATAGAGATTCTCAATCTATTGACTTTTATGGTTTTTGAATTGTTAATAGGTAGGTACTTAAATATCTCAATAATCTCAAGTGTACTTATTTTGTTATCAAATAAACTATTAAAATAATCACAAAAGCATGATTTATTACTTACAATGATTTTATAATCATAATTATTTATGGTTGTATGTAAGTTGCTATAAAACTAACAAACGCATTAAGCATCATCATAAAACTTCAAAAACTCATAAGCCAGCAGCTGAACTAATCAATCAAATAAAAATGTGGTTTTTTGATTGGTTTGAATTAATCAGATGTGCTTTCGCGCCAAAAATCTATGCCACAAAGTGAAGTGCTTTGTGTGTGTGTGTGGGTAAGTGGCAGAGGTTACATGAGACAAGTGAATCATCTGATTGCATTCCCGGCATGAAAAAGTCGCGCACGAAAAGTCAACTGCCTTGACGGTTGTTGTCCTTTCGGAATCGATATGGAACTGTAAGTCCATTTCATACCTACGCTTTGTAGTAGAAAATTATTAAATACTTCAGCAAACTCCGGGAGAAGCTTGGGTTTTTTCCTGGGAACTACAGTTTTATTAAAGCACGAATTGAAAATCAGCAAATACTATAGCTTTAAATGTTCCAGAACAACCTACATAAGTGCTAAGTACGACTGAAAACATACAAAATCCATTTACAAGAATTGTGAATACTCGTAGGTATCTGCCAGAAACACGAATGTGAAATTTTTTCTAAGTACGATGTCTGCTCTTTACCGGGTATATATTGATGTAATGACAATTAATATTGGTATAAATTCTTGTGTAAACATATATACATAATATGTACTTGTATGTACATAAGCATATATACAAATATTAATTGTTACTAGTATCGCCGGTGGTCGAAATTCGACCATGCAATTTATTTTTTCAACTTTGTATTGGTACAAAAATTATTCCTTTTCGCGGAGATAAGCAACACTTTCCAAATTATAGTTGTACCGCAACACTGATTTGCCCTTTTGATCACGGTCCGACGCGAAATCATGGTCAAATTCAAGGCAGATCTAGGAAGGTAGGCCCGGTGGTGAGCGCTTTTAAATTAAAGCGACTCTTCAACTGTGTTTACGATATTTGTAAACACGTTTACGATATCTATTTATCTTAACTAAAAATTTTATTTATTAATTATAAAGAAATTAAATAATTTATAGAAAAAATTATATGCCTATGCACTGCTCCTCACTCATACAAACACATCCATATCAATTTTATGTGGATATGAGTATGTTAAATGTGCAAAACAGCCTGGCAATTGTTTGTATGGAAAAAATGTTAGCCTATTAATATATAGATTATATCAATATATATCCGATAAAGAGCAGACATCGCACTTAGAAAAAATTTCGCATTCGTGTTTCTGGCAGGAGACCGACGATATATACTTATAAATGGAATTATATATTCATATCGACAAGTAGATAATACTCACTAAAAATAACAAAAATAACTAATATATAATTTGCGCTTAGTCGATGGTAATACGAGAATAAGAAAGAAAATTAAAAGCAGCAAGAACAAGCATAATTTCATGTCGAACAAAAACAGCGTGGGAAATAGGAATATTCACTTACAGCTGCAACCCAATGTTTTTAGAAATGAAAATGAGATGAACCAGCAGGCGAAAGACGGGGGCTGGAATATTGGAGATTTAAGACGGGGAGATGCTAGTTGGAAATGAGAGCTGGAAAATTGCTTCGACAAGCCGCGCAACAAAACTTACGTGAACAAGCAAGCGGACGGAACTCGCAGGGCGCGAATTCATGGATGGAAAGCTGTGATGTATGCATATATACATACATATGTATACATATATGTACATATGTACAAACATTGTTTTGTGTTGTGCAGGCACAGACACGGGGCTGCAGTCACAAGAACAGCCACAGTCACAGTTAAGTACGACAAAACCCTGCAAAAAATGTGCGATTAATACCGAAAGATATTTGTCCCGGATTGATCTCTTTCGAGAACAATCGGTCCACAATTAGTCCCCGATTGTTCCCGTACGGGTATAAATGTAGACTAATTGTAGACCAATTGTTCCCGAACGGGTATAAATGTAGACTAATTGTAGACCAATTGTTCCCTAACGGGTATAAATGTAGAGTAATCGCTTTCATCCCGAACGGGTATAAATGTATATTAATCGCTTTCATTCCGAATGGCTACAAATCTAGATTCTTTCATTTTCATTTTTTTCATTTCATTTCATTTCATTTATTAACATTCGATGTACAGTAAAACAAGATGTCTTTTGTTGTACAAATTATCCAATTGAATTACCAAGCTTAGTTAAAATTATCAATCTACTTAAATTAATTAAAGTTTATTATTATGTACACATAATTAATAATAATTAGGTAGAGGAGTGGTTTGTAAGGTTAAATGTAGAAATTTTACAAAAATATGCAATGTATTTAAAAAATTGTGTAAAACGAATTGAACACCCTTTCATTTAATAACAATGATGAATAATAATTTTAACAAAATGTTGCCTAAAATATTCTATGAAAAAATCCTTTACATTACGCTCATATAATACATACTCTAAACTTACAATTTTTTAAATTTATTTATTGATTGGGCAATTCACAAGCTGTTGTAAAGTGTTGTAATGTTGTATACTGGTAAAGGTTTACAATAGGTGTATTAGTAGGGTTGATTTTTCTCATACAAATTTCAATACAACCAATACAACTGGGCAGCCTATGTTTATTGAGTGTGCTATTTGATTTGTTTTTTATTCTGACAGTTTGTTAAAAAAAAATTTAAACAAAAATATGGAAGCGGTGAGACGAAAAAAAAACAAATTACTTGCATCGTGTGTATCATATATCAATTAGTACTTGAATCCGCCGCTAACAAATCTAATAACTGTTACAACAAAACACATACGAGAGTCTGTTCACAGGTACTGCGTTGTTATGTACATTTTCCTTTACAACGTACAACTTTACAATAGCCAGTGAATTGCCCAGATATTTTTTTTTTCAAAGTAAAACATTATATAATCTTTATTTATGTATACTATATGCATGAACATTTACAATTTTTTAAACATTGTTATTAAAAATTGCCTTGGCGAACAACTTGGAAAAATCTAAATTTGTACCCGTTTGTGCTGGAAGCGATTGATCTACATTTGTACCCGTTGGGGATGAAAGCGATTAATCTACATTTGTACCCGTTCGGGATGAAAGCGATTGTTCTACATATGTACCCGTTCGGGATGAAAGCGATTGATCTACATTTGTACCCGTTCGGGATGTTAGTGATTAATCTACATTTGTACCCGTTCGGGTATACAAGTTGAACAATTAGTCTCTTCATAGGACATGCTCGAACAAATGCGAACAATTCACTCCATATAAAGGGATGTAAAATCGTATTAGTCGCATGCTCCCTTGCGATTGATCCCGGACACGTCCCGGATTAATCGCATTTTTTGCAGGGAAGCAACAGACATGGCAGGGGAGCGCAGATGCCAACAACACATATAAAGAGGAGCAATCACAGGAACAGCAGGAGCAACTCTAAAACATATGTGGGTACGAAGGTATGTACATATGTAGCTTCACTGCGGGTCCATGCGATGTGGCAGCAACAAAGGAATTGTAAAATATGTCATATAAAATACATAAATATGTATGGATATAAGTACATAAACACATGCGCATATTAAACGTACATAAATTTAGAAATACATATGTATTTACTTACATACATATTTACATGCTCGTATAAGTTGTGTTTTGAAATACCCAGCAAATTGTTCACATGCTGCATGTATGTAAATATGCCGCATAATTATTTGATGGTCTGCTGTTTGCTCGGTTGGTTGAGGCTCAAGTCGTAAAGCTCTTAGAGACTTTAGCAAAGCCAGTTTCGGTAGGTGGTTGGGCTTTAGGCGCATAAATATGTACATACATATGTAAGTATGTATGTACCTACATATCTGCGCTAAGTGATTTCCTGCAACTACATGTCATTAATTTGCGGTTACGCCAAAGCAACAACAACAGCTAAAGTTGCAACAGCCGTTGCAGAGAACGGATATGGCAACAAAGATGGCAGGCAGGTAGGTTAGTAATGACTCGATAGAGAGTGAGAAAGTGAAAGACGTCGACACTGACAGTGGGATTAACAAAAGGCATGCAAACATAAGTGTATATATGTATGTATTTATACATGAATGCAACATCAATGTGAACAAAAAAATAATAAAGAAAAAAACGGAAGCAGAGCCATTGAATAAACTTAAAGCCCAACGGAGTAGGTACCGAAATGAACTTTACGGCAAAAACAAAATTCTATTGATGTTTTTACTGAGTTTTTAACGCTGAATCCATCTCAAGTCGAACCAATTTATACTACAAGTCACGCAAATTAGTCGACAAAAACAAAAACAAAAATATTTTATTGAAAGTCACTGCACACATACAAACACTTATTCACCATTATTTCTATACATTTCTCGCTCAACTTAATGCACGATTAGATTAAAAGATTTAAAAACACATTTCTTATTTTTTTTTCAGTTTCAAAACAAAAAGCGATAACTAGTTGATTTCTATTTTTATTTTTACTAGTTGACTTTTAATTTAAAAACATAAAATGTTTTCTTGAAACACTCAGCTGTGCTTTTGGTAATTAAAATGACATAATCAATATATTTTTAAGCGTTAAATCACGCCAGATGCCTGGAGAGAGTAGTTAAGTGAGGGACGACGCCATTTAAATTGGCGATAATAAATCATTAATTGTGCACTTAATGCGCTGCCATTTTGCCCAAAAGAGCAGCACTTATCAAATTAATAAAAAATGCTACAACAAATAAATGTCAGTGAGACATCAACAATGGATTTTGAGGTTATTATTTTTATTACTTACATAGTTCTATTATATCATGGTTTTATTTTTTGATACATACATATGTATGTATGTATGTCTGGTAGGTACATATTTTCTAGACTGGTTATTTATAGTTATGTATTCGCCCCATTTAAGGAATTAATGGCAATATAAGCTATCAAATACTTATGAAATAATGCATTTCTACTTTTTATTTACCTACCTATTCATTTATTTATTTTCCCGTCCCATAAATCAATCGCATTAATCTGTTTTATATACAACAATTCTATTTTTGTTTCTCTATTTGATTTAGTGTTTCGATTTTTTGAACTAATTTTTCACGTTTTCAACAAGGAATTTCTCTCTATAAATACGTATGTATGTATATATCGACGTTGAGTAAAAGATCACTCTATTTCCAAACTGGTTTCAAAAACGCCCTATCCCAGAAAAATATGTATGAAATTTTACCTGAAATGGGGTGTTCTTGGAACAAATTCTGAAATAGGACGTTATTGAAAAAAAGTTTTGAAATAAGTTGATATTTTACTCAGGCATCGATATATACATATGTATGTATGTCGGTACATAGGTAGTATGTTAGCATGCAAGTATGAATGCTAAAAAATACATAAGATGGTCTTGAAATCAAATCCTTTCCAATGCCATCAGCCTCCTTTCCTCTCTTCAAGTTTATTAGCCAGCAGAATCATGCAACGTTATTCAACACTGTATTATTTTCGCATTAAATCATGTACATATTTTTTGTTCCTTCTTTTAATTACCTTCTTACCAAATAACTGCCAGCATGTGGTTATATTTTGTTTATTCCGTTTAACTTTAACATAAGAATTTTGCTTTTAATCATGGACTAGAAAACTTGGGTAATATGGGTATACTTAATACAAGCATTTATATATGTACATGTGTTGGTGGGTATGACAGCGCAACACGCTTGGCGAACCACAAGTTCACTTACTTAACCGTTATTCTTTACATGGCTTCGACGTTTGGCTTTTGAGCGCGTGCAAACAATTCAAGCGCAAAGGAGCAACACTTCTTCTTCTTGATTGGCGCTTAACCGTCTAGACGATTCTGGCCGAGTCCAACAGAGCGCGCCAATTGCTTCTGTTTCGTGCAGCATGGCGCCACTTGGGAACACCTAGGGAGGCAGCATCGCTGTCCACCTGATTTTCCCAACGCAGTGGAGGTCTCCCTTTTCTTTTGCGTTCAGCGGGTTTCGATAGAAATGCTTTCTTGGCCGGAGCGCCTTCGTCCATTCTCACGACATGACCTGCCCAACGCAGCCGCTGGATCTTTATTCGCTGAACAATGTCGATGTCTGTGTAAAGCTCGTACAGCTCATCGTTAAATCTCCGTCGATACTCGCCCACGCCAACGCGCAAAGGTCCATAAATCTTACGAAGAACTTTTCTCTCGAATACTCCAAGTGCCATCTCATCTGATTTTGAAATTGTCCATGCTTCTGCGCCGTACATGAGGACTGGAACGATGAGCGTCCTGTAGAGTGTGATTTTTGTTTGTCGAGAGAGGACTTTACTTTTCAGTTGCCTACTTAGTCCGAAGTAGCATTTATTGGCAAGCGTGATTCTTCGTTGGATCTCCGTGCTGACATCATTCTTGGTGTTAATGCTGGTTCCCAGATAGACGAAGTCCTTAACAGTTTCGAATTTGTAGCTATCAACATTGACGTGGCTGCCAAGGCGTGCTGTTTCTTTGTGTGATGACAGGAGGTACTTCGTCTTGTCCTCGTTGACCGCCAAACCCATTTTCTTAGCCTCTTTATCCAGCTTGGAGAAGGCAGAACATACGGCGCGCGTGTTAGTGCCAATGATGTCGATGTCATCGGCGTACGCCAGCAGTTGCACACTCTTGGAGCAACACTTACCGAACATGTATAAAAATATGAAAACGAAATATGCATTCTTACTTACATACATAATATAACATATTATTTTCATATATGTACATAATAATTAATATTACATATGTACATATGTACACACATACATACATAGGTACATACATTAGGGTGGGGCGATTTGCTACACACATATATCGCGCCATCGAAATTTGAATTCCTCTCATTTTTCTGAGTAGAAAACTCTTCCACGACATTTGTCTAAAATTAATTTTGATGTTCCGTAATTTGGTTTTTATGGACCAAGACGAATTTTTGAAAATATAAATTGGGCAAAAATCGACAAAAAAATATCCGGGCCAATGTGCACATCGAATTGAAGCAGAATTTTATGCTTGTACACAGAGCACTGTCGGCGAAAATCATCGGTATCGGATGACTATAACATAGAGGACCCTTATCGCGATTTTGGGCCAGGGAAAAAAGAGTGCATTTTAGTTTTCCTATACCGGAAGATAAATTAATATTTTAAAATACCGTTCATATGTTGTATTGACTTATCTTTAAGAAATTTGCAAAAAAAAATTAAGATATATTGTACACAACAAGTGATAATCGCGAAAATATGCGATTTTGGGCATTCAGCCTCCATAACCGGAAATCAGGCTATATCTCGAAAACGGATCATCCGATTTTAATTTGGATTTCATATCGGGATTCAGCATAGAATTCTGCTTCAATTCGATGTGCACATTAGGGTGTCCCGTTCTTGTATGAAAAAAAGTTTTTTTCGAGCTACGCTATCGCAAGAGGTATCAAAAGTTGCGTAATTGAATACAGATCACAATAAAAGTAAAAAACCCGGAATTGAATTCGATCTTGAGGGCTCTACCGAGATCTGAAATTTTGTTAATTTCATATATTTAGAAACCTAAACTTTAGAGCTAAAATAATAAAAATGTCATACTCAAAAGTTATTTTATTATTGAAATTAACCATATAAGTACAGAGAAACAAATTTATTGCATTTAATTAATTTAAAAAACTTAGAATTCAAATATATTTTTGTGTCCAAATTTTGGTATTTCTGCTTGAGATTGCGACTACACCTTTTCCAGTTTAAGTTCAGAAAGTTACAATTGAAGTTCAGAAAATTACAATTGAAGTTCAGAATTTCCAATTGAAGTTCAGAAAGTTGCAATTGGATTTCAGAAAATTACAATTGAAGTTCAGAATTTCCAATTGAAGTTCAGAAAGTTACAATTGAATTTCAGAAAATTAAAATTGAAATTGAGAATTTCCAAATGAACTTCTATTGAAATTTTCTGAACTTCAATTGTAATTTTCTGAAATTCAATTGTAACTTTCTGAAATTCAATTGTAATTTTCTGAACTTCAATTGGGAATTCTGAACTTCAATTGTAATTTTCTGAACTTCAATTGGAAATTCTGAACTTCAATTGTAATTTTCTGAACTTCAATTGGAAATTCTGAACTTCAATTGTAATTTTCTGAACTTCAATTGGAAATTCTGAACTTCAATTGTAATTTTCTGAACTTCAATTGTATCTTTCTGAACTTAAACTGGAAAAGGTGTATAATATTCCTTTGAACCAGTGGGGATATTTTTGGCTTCCGTCCGCGTGTTTATACTTTTGGATTATATTTTTCAGCATTTTCCAATATTATTTCAAACAATTTCACATTTCGTCAATTTTCCGGCAAGAAAAACACTTATTTTGGAGATTTTTTCTTTTTGCTATAAGTTGAATAGTGCAGGGGTTTCCTCGATCCATTCTGAGTTCCTGATGGCATTATAGGGTTAAAAACCTAGTATATTATAAAACTTTATTTGATATTCAGTGAATTAGTTTTTTATTATCTACAAAAATCTCCACCCCTTCGAAAAAAATTTTAATTGAAGTTTGGTGTCCCTATTATTTTTCACAAGCTGAAACGAACTCACTCCACAAAATCATCAGCCATTATGAAACGACGCAACAAATGGCCGCTTAAATAACTGTTCCTTACTTCGGAGACATCTGATCAAGAAATTAATGTATAAGTTTTGACCATTGTTTAGAAATTGAAGCAGCATCGATATTTGAAATATTTCAAGGCAAGTGTCCCTATTATTTTTCATATGACTGTACTACCTAAAAAAACTAATTGAATAAAGAATTTTTAACTGAATTATTTTTAAAATTGAAAAAAAAAAGTGCTGCAAACCTATTTCTGTGTTCAGGGGATTTTTGTTTATCTGATATGACTTTCGTTTAAATAAATAAAATAAAATAATTTTAACATAATTCGTTTTAGTAAAGTACATTATTCAATTATTCATAATTGCGAATTCTGTAAGGCTGCCAAAGAAAAGTTGTACACCTATTTTAGTGTCAATATATGCATATTTGAATTTGATGGATTTTTTTTTGCATGTTAGAAATAATAAAAAATAAAATATAGTTATGAAGTTAAAGCATTTTATTTTATATGAAGTTTTAATAGCTTTTCTCTGAGATGATACTTAAAAACAATATATGTACATATATAATTCTGTTTTTACGATCCAAATTTTTTTGAACTCGCGGGAACACTGAACGTATGAAAACCCATTTTGCTGTGACAACACTACATACTAGTACCTTTGCCTAGGGCTTGTAGTCTGTTCTAAATCTTTTCTGATTCCAGAATATTCGTAACGTTATAAAATTAAACTTTAGGCAAATAAGAACTTTATGCTTTAGTTAAAGAACCGTATTGTTTTTTTTTTTTTATCGAACTGATTCTCCACGATTGAAAGGCAAATAAAATGCAGAAGCCGAAAAAAAACCCATTGTAGAAAATATGTGTATGTACGAGTATTTTCATTGTAACTACATGGAATTCAGATTTTTGCACTTAAAAGTAGGTTGCATAAAAAATTAA
The DNA here is from genome assembly GCA_960531455.1 of Urophora cardui. Lineage (NCBI taxonomy): Eukaryota > Metazoa > Arthropoda > Insecta > Diptera > Tephritidae > Urophora > Urophora cardui. Next base: position 3,507,056 of record OY482670.1, read on the forward strand.
GCGAATAGAACTTATAAGAACGAAAAGAATTACATAGTAAGCATTCAAACAATATGCGGATGTAATATATGTTGTGGTGAGTGGGCGTTCTGCATGAATGACAAAACCGCAAAATTTTGAAGATCGGTAGAGCCCTGAAGATCTAATTGTATTTAGTTTTTAAAACTTGTTTCGTAATTTGCGATCAAAACTGCAAATTTTGAGGGATCTTGCGTTAAGGAAATCCAAAAAAAAAATATGTATTTCGGGACACCCTAGTGCACATTGGCCTGGATATTTTTTTTGTCGATTTTTGCCCAATTTATATTTTCAAAAATTCGTCTTGGTCCATAAAAACCAAATTACGGAACATCAAAATTAATTTTAGACAAATGTCGTGGAGGAGTTTTCTACTCAGAAAAATGAGAGGAATCCGAATTTAGATGGCGCGGTATCGATTAGTTTCCCTCCATACAAATCGCCCCACCCTAACATACATACATATTATGTAGGTGCTTGAATGCATGTACATACAGAAAAATATTCGCACTAAACCAACTTGTTTGTTCTCGCTCATTCTGTGCTTCCCATATACCCATAAGTATTCACCTGTGCGGTTTTTGGCCATCATTACTCGTCGTACTCGTTGTTTTGTTTTTATGTATGTGGGTTTTATGAAATTTAATCAGGAAGCATCAAATTAAATTGATTTTGATCGAAACTCAATACGCCAAGCGCAGACAGCGGACAAAAAGAACAACGCGAACAAAAGCGATAAAGTGAAGGCAAACAAGCAACATACATAAATATCTATGTATGTATTTACATAGCTTGTTGAGAAAAAAAGGAAAAAAAGATAATATATAAGAATAGTAATAAGTAAATCTAAAAGGATTGTAAGCGAATATGTTGCTGCCTGCTTCTTTTGTTTGAAAAAATATGAGAAACAGCAGAAAACTAGTAAAAACTAACCAGCGAGCTCAAGTGCTGAACAACGAAACAAACGAAGCAACGAACTTATACATACATATGTATGTACCAACGAATAAAGGAAACGAGCAGCGAGTAAAAGAAAGGTCTGCAAGGAGTGCTAAGGTAACCAGCCCAGCAATCATACGTGTATGTGTGTGTGTGTGTTTGTGTGCTGTGTGCAGGAAGCTGAAAGGATATTTGAAACCAGCAAACCAGCACTCAATGAAATTATTATGCATCAGCCAGCCAATCGTTTTAAAATAATAAGTAAGTAAGGCACTGAAGCTACAAAATATAATTTATTGGATTTTCAGGTTATCGACAACCTTAGCAACAACAAGCCATTAATATGAGAAATGGATAAATGGAAAAATGGCAAAGAAGAAAAGGAGCAAAAACTGAATGTTGAGTCTGCGAAAATATTTTACAATCTCAGGTGAATTTGTGTAGGAAAAGTTACTTACTTGATGGTATAGAAAGAAGCTCTGGTGCGTGAATTTATGTAATGTTATGAATCTAATTTAATGGATTGTGGGATTTTAAAGAGGTATAAAAAAATTTAAATGCTAGAAAATTATATTTAGGTACCTACCTACTTTAATGCAAAGTATGACAGACTACGGCTGAAATTTCTTCATTTCTACACAAGTCCAAAGCATGAACAATAAAAAAGAAGAGCCAGCAAAGTTAGTTAATTATAGGCACATATGTAAATGTTCATATGTATTTAAAAATCAAAATTTGAGTTGAATGTGTGCAAAGTGCAAAACTTTGGCGTGAAGGTTCTTCACACTTGGTGCGAAATGATTTAACCGGGGCAGAGCCTTTTTAGCTCCGCGAAAATTGATATGCAAAAAAGAAAAAAATACAACCAAAAAAAATGTGCAAATGAAAAAAAAAAAATTGTGCAAATTTACTTAACCCATATGCACTTAACATACATGTCTATCTACATGTACATTAAACTCAACTGATGGCATATGAGCATGCAAAAACGCTGGCAAATTAAAACGGAGAGCAGCAATTCAACGGCTGCGAACGCCATAATATAAAGAAGACACCCAAAATTAAAAAAGCGAGGAAAAGTACATGATGTTCTATGTAGACTTGTGAGTTGTGTGTGTGTGTATGTAAGCATGTACTAAGAGTATGTGTCACAAGGGTAAAAGTATTAGAATTGCAACGCACAATTTTCGGAGGCAGCAAAAATATAGAATTACACACCATCGTTATAGCTTTGCTCTATGGACCGGTTGGTGGGTCATCTTACTTATTCCTTTTTTCCCTTTCACAAAATTTCATTTTACTCACTGCAATTTTTCACTTTTTTAGACTTTTTTGTTTGTTTTTTGTTTTTGTTTTTGTTTTTTTGTGTTTTTTTTTTGTTTTTGGCCAATTTAAGTTTAAGGAGATTTTCGTTAAGTAATATTTATTTCTTATAGCGTTCTTTCACTTACATACATACTAGGGATTCCAATTTTTCCGATTTTTATGATCCCGGGATTTTCGGGATTTATTTTTTAAATCCCGGGATCCCGGGATTTATCCCGGGATTTGGACTTTAATTACACAGTCCGACAATATTTCCAAAAAATTTTCTAACTCAAATAAAATTCTACTTTTCTAAAGGATTTCGGTACGCTGATTCTGAATTTGAAGTCGGATTTTCGGTAATGCGTTTAGGTTTTGAGATATTCGTGTCCAAAGAGATGAAAAATGCGATTTTTTGCTATATTCACTGCTCAATCTGTTAAATTATTTACTTTCATTAAAAGATGATTGCAGCTATTGAAAGAACGATCATTTCTCTTGAAAACAGCGCTTTCCTTTTTCGGGTATCTTATTCGGATATCTACGTTGTCTTCAAAAGAAATGATCGTGCTTTCAATAGATGTAATCAGTTTTTAATGAAAGTGAGTAGTTTTAAAAATATTGAGGAGTGAATATGGCCACAAACTGCGTTTTTCGCCTTTTTGGACATGAATGTCTCAAAAACTACACCGAAATCCTTTTGAAACGTAGAATTTTATTTCTGTTACAAACATTTTTCGACCAGTATTATTTTCCCAACATTTGGGGTTGAAAAAAGGAAATATATATTTCGAGGAACGCTACAACTTTAAAGTGCAAAGAAAAATTATTGATATTTCCAAGCTTGCCGAAAAATTCAGAAAATTAATGCAACTTCTGAATAGATAAATATCGGAGGCAAAATTTTGATATGAATTCCGAGTATGCAGCTGCGTATTTAATTTTAGTACAGTGTTGTAAGACTATCAAGTCTAATTAAAATTTTGTTTCCATTTTCTTCCATTATTTACTTTCCATGTGGGAAAATTTCAAAAAACATTTGAGAAATAAATGACCAAAAATCAGGAAATAGAAATTATCGAATGAATTTTGCCACAAGCTAAAAGCTTTAAAAATACCTAACGTACGTTTCCTTACAACGCACACTGGTCTCATTTGTATGGAGAGTGGGACAAAACTCAATTTCTTGGAAACGGATGGACCTACCGAAACCAAATTTGGCACATTGGTGTCCCACTATACGACTCATCTTTCAGAAAAATTAAAAGCATATATGTTGTAATCCACGCCCACCACTAACGCTAGTTTACAGCCAAAAAAAATAAGAAAACCAGGAATGGGGGAGGATAGGAATTGACCTGCTGAGTTTGGAACTATTTTTTTTTAATTTTTTGTATAGCTAGGTTTTTGAGATAACGGTAATTTTGTGTTTTTTTGTTATCACTTCATTCAAAAATTATTTTCTCTGGAGTTACAAATGCGATAAATGCAAGCAGTTTCTCGTTCGAAAGGCAATTAAAATACGCTTCAAACGACATACAACTTGTAGTGGTCTATTAAAAACTCGCTGAGCGAAAGCTGGATTTTTTGCGATTTTTGAAAAAATTTTGATTTTCAAATTAAGTTTTTATAAAAAGTTGTAAAAATCTGGAAAGTTTTATTACTTTAAAAATTTCCGCGTTTAATTGCAAAGACTTTAACCGTAATATCACAGAGATCCGATAAATATTTTATTTTTGGCGATTTTTTTCTTGTGAAACAAAAAGGATATTTTGGGCGAAAAACTTGGTTAGGTGACTTAATTATGTGAAAACGACTTCATAGGTCAAAAGGACATTAGAAGAAAATATAGAGCTTCCAAAGACTAAACTAATGACATTTCGATTTTAAAAATCCGATGTCAAATAACAAAGTTACTTTAAAAAAAATATTATTCCGCGATATTTCGCGGGATCAAAAAAAAAATTGTATGGAGAGTGGGACCGAACTCAATTATTAAGATTTTATCGAAAATAAAGTTTTATCGAAAACAGTCGATATAAATATGTACAAAAATCGTAAAAGGGAAACAATATTTTGTATAGACTAGTTACATTTAATATGATATTTTAAGAAAAAGGGAAAAAAAGGGAAAAATGTATAAACAGACTTCTTAAGAGAAGACTTGAACGAACTCAAATCTGCTTATAAGACCTGGTCCAGAGTGGTCCTTAATTGTTAAAAGTTTAAATGAAAATGCTAATGCTTGAAAATTACGCTCATAGAAAAGCCAAGATTTCTTCATCTTGTATTTTGCTAAAAATAAATTGTTTTCATTGTTTCCTTTCGCTAAATCATGAAACATACGTTTTTCTTGCGTTTCCATAGTTACCCGCATTTTTTTTAACACTCAAACTTGAAATATCGCAAAAATCATAATACACTAGTTACATAAACTTTTACCAGAAAAAATTTTTTTCAAATGTGTTGACTTTAAATGAGCCAAAGTAACATTTAATGATGGCTATTGCGTATAGAAGGAGGTTTTCCATAAAATTCAATATATTTCCCACGGAAATGCATGACAGAAGTTTCTTTTTCAAGCACCAACGTTTTTGACTTTTGTGTATGGGGGCTGACCAGTGTGCAACGCGTACTTCAATATAAAAAAATTTAATTATTAAAAAAAAATCAAAAATTTTAATCCTTACTTTAACTAATGGACTTTTTTATTCTAGAAAAAATGTCGCACTTTCTTCCGGCTGTCACATTTTTTTGTTCTCTTCTACACAGACACAACACTTTTTTGGGGATGTTTGTTCTATTGACAAAATATAAAACTGGCCCGACTACGGGCAACATTTTCTGCTCTTAGCACAAGTAAAAGGTTGCATTATTTTTGTTTCATTAATCACATGAAAAATTCAACACTTTAATAGGGCACATGACACATGTTCATAATGCTGCAATGTAATAATGCAACATTTTCATTCAGAATAGGAAATGCTATTAGTATACAGATCTGAGACCAATAAAAATTATATAAAATATAACTTTTCTTTGCTATAATAGCGGAATATTCTCTCTTTATCTTATCCCGAAAATCCCGGGATAAAATTCTAGCGATCCCGGGATTTTCGGGGTGTCAAAAAGGGCGGGATCCCGGGATCCCGGGATCCCGGGATCCCGGGATTGGAATCCCTAATACATACATACATACATACAAACCGAAGTTATTTTTTTAGTTATACCTTTCATGTATGGAAAATTTTGTATTTTATACATAGGTACTAGACCTCTGCACAATACCATTTGCCTCTGCTATATTTTCGAATACTCTATGCATTGTACAATTAGTCACAGCACAATTTCAATGCAGATACGAATATAACCCATACTTTTCATTTGGAATACAAATACTATTTCTATTTGCTCTGTTGGAGCGATTAGTGTACGCTATTCGCCACGATGGAATAGAACATAATAATAACCATGTTATGAAGTATTCGCAAAACCTTGTTGCTTCTTTGGTTTGTTTGTTTATTTAATGTGCATATGGCATTAAGGTGGACCAAAAAATAAAAGCCCAACAAACATATGTTCCATTTTTTAATGATAAGAAATGTTTTTCTTGTTCATTAATGACTTTGAAAAAAATTATGTATCATCACTGATATAAAAGGAGAAAGGAATTTGGAGGCATTTGCACGACCTCTATATTTTAATATATTAAGGAAAATTTTAGGTATAGATTTCCGTATTATATTCCAAATCGGGTTGTTCCGCGAATTTCGGGAGGACTTTATTTCCTTCATAAAACCACCTTAATATGCCAATTAAGTTTCCTAACTAATGCCGAAAAAATCAAAAGAATCGAAGTATTGGTTACCGAGTTATTTTAAAATATATAGAACAGTTGTGGCCGCTGTGGTGCAGTGGGTAGAGTGCTCGCCTGCTATGCCAGAGGTCTCGGGTTCAAACCACGGTCCGAGCCAAACACCAAAACAATTTTTCTAATTAGTAAAAATCCAATTATTGGGTTTTTTAAGAGCAGAGGTCACCTCTCAGCAGTGGGCGGCATACCCTCCGAGAGTATTTCTGCCATTAAAAAGCTTCTCACAAAAAATGCATTCGCCGTTCGGAGCCGGCATAAAACTGTAGGTCCACCCAATTAGTAGGAAAAACAAAAAGGAGCACACCTCGAATTGGGAGAGAAGCTCGGCCATAAAACTCGTCAGAGTTATAATAGCGCCAGTGTATTATTATTATCCGCTATTATTATGTCCGCTATTTCCCTCGATAAATCTTCTTCCGTTTCCTTCAGGATGTAAATCCTCCACACTGGACGAGCGGTGGCAGCCACTAATACCCTATCGAACATTGTCCGAATATCATTTAAAGCCAACTCAAGTTTTTGTTTATCTGGAAACTGCTGCTTCATCCTCTTTTCTTTCACTTTTTTATTACTCATTCTAAAATTAATCGACATTTGTACAAATAATATTAAATTTAATACTAAAGTTTTCAAAAAAATAAAATACTTAAACAGTTTTTTTTTTATTTTAAGCGGTAAAAAAAAACAAGTGTCCGGTTACTGCAGGGTGGTCGGTTACTGGCACAGTTACCCTTAATGAATTTGTTGAATATGGTTAAATCTCACATTAAAAAAAAAAAAAAATTGGTAGGCTCGAAACCATTTTGGTAGTTTTTTGGTAGGAAAAAAATTTTCTTAGTGGCATCCCTGTTCGCAAGTAGTGTACACTATTTGCAGAACCTTTTTAAGGTCATGTAATTGTCGCTACGAATAAGTAATTGTATTGGTTCTGTTTATGGTTGTGCTCTACTTGCGCTTATTCTAAAACGACAGAAACAAGCAGGTACTGTAATTGGACGGCCGCGAATATTTTGTTGGCCGTTTCGAATCCATTCGTGCAGCCTTCTAATAGGTACTGTGCATTCTGAATTGTGATTTCTGTGTGTGCCAAAGAAGGCAGAGCGAATGTTTAGTGAATCGAACTGACTGAGCTCCCATAAACTTTGTATTTAGATATGATAAAACAAAAAAAAATACAAAAGTTCTCTACTGTTCTTGGAAGGTATAAGTTCTTAGCCGCTTCTTCACATTGTTTTCGTCTCTTCTTTAAATTATAAATATGTATGTATGCCATATCCACCGTCGAGCCCACCCGAGCTCAGCCCACTCCAACCCAGCCTGGCTCAACCATAACCAACCGGTGTTATGTTGCACGTTTATTATGTTTTTTCGCTTTATACAAGTGTATACTATATATCCATACATCAGTGGGTCGTCATTGTTGTTGTTGCTATAATTATTGTTATTACTCATGTTGCTTTTATTACTTGACTCTCACATGATTTGCGTTATTTTTGTTTTATGTTTTATGTTTTATGTTTTGTTTTTGTTTTTGTTTTTATTTATTTTTTTCTTTGTTTATAGCTTATTATTATTTTCGTTTATTGCCCGCGTCTTAATATTTTTTGCTTTTTTTTTCTCTTCCACTCTTTTTCTGATTGCTTTACTTTCATGCGCTGTATCCATCAATTTCTCCGTATGTCTGTTCGTAGTCGTACATTCAACCCACCGCATTCGCCGTAATACTTAATTTATGCTCAATTTATTTAATCACGCAAAAGCCCAAACATTAAACCGTTCAACGTCAAATGGTTATTGTTGTTGTGCTTTCGCTGTGAGTGACAAATTTTTGTTTAAGTGCGCGCCCACACATGAATGAATTTCGTCTACATATGTATGCACCTACATACCTACAGTATGCAGTGCAATGCGCTCGAATGCAAAAAATTTAAGGAATTCATTCGAAAATTTTTTTTTTATTGCAAAGAAAGTTTTATTCGTTCATATTTGCAAAGTGAAACAAATGGAAAATATGCCAGTAAAATGACAGGCCAGCCATCCACCAGCACTTACTTATGTATGTACATACATATGTACCTACATACATACATAAGTGAGCAAAGCATAATTGCTTAGCCAAATAAATATTGACCGGCCGGCTGGCCAGACATATTAAAACAAATAAATAGCAATAAAACACTAAATAAATAAAGGACGGAATTTGAGCACAAAAACGCGAATTTGATGACAGAAAAGCGATATAAAAGAAAAACAAAAAATAAAAATATAAAAAGCAGCAACAAACGTTGGCAAAAGTTCGCACCAAAGCATTTCAGAACCGGCTTAAACGAATTGAAGACAAAAACAAAAAAAAAAAACAACAACAAAAACGCAATACGGAAACACGTCAGCAACTCGAAGTGACGGCACGTGGAATGGAATGATATAAAATTGCAAAAAAAGGTAAAAAAAAGTGAATAAAATGTGAGAACAAAATAACACTATGTATTGAAAATCAAAGCAAAAGCAAATTCCAAAAAGCAAAGGACAAAAAAAAGGACACAAGAAAGCTAAAAAAACACAAGCACACGTTAAGCCATAAAAGAAAAAAAAAAATAAAATAATAGAAAAAAAATACAAATCCATACATGCACTTATTGGCACCAAAACTAAATACACAACAACAACAACAAAACCAAACAACAAAACCAAAGACATTATCGACCATCGACCCGTGCCATGTACGGCAGGCAACTGTTGCCAAAAAGCAGAAAACAAAAACCAAAGCACACAAAAAACAATAACAGCAACAATAACAAACAAATAAACCGCGGGCATTGAGTGCGACAGACGCTACGTGTGTGTGGGCGAGCGATTGAGTTTGAGCGAGTTGCAGTTGTGGGTGGCCGGCAGAGCCAGGGCCAGAGAGCACAGGTGGGCAGGAGGTACACAAGGTCGAATGTTGTAAATGTGCTGCAATAAAATGACGCGAAAAAAGAGCTGCCAACTATGTATGTATGTATGTAGGTACATATGTTTGTATGTTGTTAATGGCGCTGTTGTTTTTTGCAGTGGCGCTGTTGTTTTTTGCAGTGGCACTGCCACTTGCCCGCGCGTCAGTGGCAATTTTATAGCGAACTGACGACAGCGGCAATGGCGGTGGCGGTGACTATAAAGTCTCGACATCTGAACTTGCCTAGACGCAGTCAAGTGCAGACATTCACAGAAACTGAGACGAGACAATGTTGCATGCAACTTGATATGTACATACATACATATGTATGTGTGTATGTACATATGTATGTATGTATGTACTTTTAGCAGTCTAAATGGTGCATGTTTATGACGCACCTGCGCCTCAAACGCCGTCATGTAAGCCGATAATCCCGCCGGCAAATATTTAAGCTTGTAAAGCTTTACGAGCAAATAGCAAAAACAAAAAACAAAACAAAGCAAACAAATAAACTTGTTAATTACCAAAGTGGCGCATATGCCATGTGAAAATTGCCTGCCGCCTGCACTAAGCCTCCAAACAAGCCGGCGATTGTTGGTTGCATGTGAGCAAAAACAAAACAAAAAAAAAAGCAAAAACAAAAAATCTAAAATACATTAGCTAAACTCATCGCAAAGAAACTGGGAAAAAAGCGCACGAAAAAAACCAAAAAGAAAAACACAAAAATATCAAACGCAGGTGCCAAATTGGCAAAGCGCGCATGCGTAAACACGCAAGTTGCAACAAAAAAAAAAAACACGGTTGCACTCGAGCGCGTAATTACATTTTTTGTTTTTGCAAATACATATGTATGTAATTCGCGTTTGCTCAGCCGCCAATCTTTGCAGCTTGCATGCATGTGCGAAAATTGGTGATTAGTGTTTGTGCGCGCATTTGCTGTCAATAGATTTGTACATGGATGCAGGTGACAGAAGACGCCCACACACCAACTAACTGGTAGCTGATGGCTAGATATACTGGCATGCATATGCATCTGCACATATTTATGGACATACATAAATGCAAATTAGGGTTATGCAATTTGAAGTTAAATTCCAGCTACTGCCAAAATACGAAAGCCATCAATGTGCTGCATGCCTGTAGCAGGACACTTGGCAAAACTGTGGGCCATACGGCGGCCAAACGGCAATTCAGACTACGTTACTCCCTAAACCGACCTCAACAGTCGACCACGGGTAATAATAGAACAGTAGCCCGTTTCTGTAACCTTTCGTTATAATAACGAAAGAAATGTTATCGCAAGGCTCGTATCGCTTGCGATATGAAAAGTGTTTCTGTAACTCATGAATTCACCTTGCGATATGATAATGGTGAGTTGTCGTCATATCGCTGGAACAATCGAAAAATGTGCCATATCCAACGAAAATTTGTAAACAAAGTGCGCGTTCGTTGCCAAATATTAATATTTAACCCTACACAATTTTAGGCTGAAGCATAGATTAGGTTTTCCCGATATCAATGGGAATCGTTACAGTTTCATTTTATTCATTTTTATTCGTTATCAAAAGTCAAATAAAATATTAAAAAAAAAAATAAACAAAATAATAATAAACAAAATAATAATAAAAAAACTAAATATCCTGTAAGATTAGCTCTGTTCAATAACAAAACATTTTTACGAACAGATCGCTATATAAAAATGACACCTTTTAAGAAAAATTCGTAACAATTTTTTGATATTTAACACAGGTATTGTGTATGTGATTTAATAATAACAAAAAAAAAAACGAAAACGATAAGGTAAATAGAAAAGGTAAAACAGTGCCAGTCTTTCGTCTTGTCATGCACACGTATTTATACATACGTTCTTTTTTCATTTAGCTTTTACCTTTTCCATTGTTCCGCGGTTTTGCAAGCTCTGCGAGTTAGTCACTATTCGGCCCACTAAATGTTCCCATCCGACTTATTTATTGGATTTCATAACTTCCATGAGCTTCACTTTTTGCAACTTGGAAATCTTCCCACTTATAATTTTATTCTACAAAACACAAACTAATGTAATAAATAAAAATGCAAGAAATTTAATACAAACCTCACTCATTATTTTGAAATATATCTGTTTTCACTACCCTCAAAGCTGGTGATATGAATATCGCAAGAAATAACGAAAACCAAAATTCACCACACTTACAGAAACACTACCTTGCGATAAATATGAAACAGGGTTGTATTTTGCGTTATAATTCATATCGCAAGGTTACAGAAACGGGCTACAGGTTATATGGGACTGTAAGTACTATTCACCGATCGCCATACGTTAAACTTATTTGCAGACGGACGCAAGGGTGGGCGCAAGGGTGGGAGCTGCAGTGTTTTCTCCGGAGCTTGGTATACAATAATCCCTTAGACTTACGGTCCGTATGCCGTATCTTACAGGCTGAGGTTTACGCTGCCTCAATAGCAGCGTGACTTGCAGCTGAACCAACGTTCTCAAACTCTCATATAAATATTTTCATCAACAGCCAGGCGGCAATCAAAGCGAACACGGCAGCGGCGACCACCTCTAAGTGCGTGTATCAGCGTGCAGGGCCAAGTAGCAGAAACTCTGTGCGGATAGACGTGTTAATATCTACTGGGCACCCGTACACCAGGGAATCGAGGGGAATGAGAGAGCGGACATGTTAACCAAAGTCAAACTGAACGCTAGCCTACGGCTACCAGACCATTGCAGTGTCTTTCAGGCGGAGCTGGTTGCCATCTGGGAGGCAGCCCGCCTTCTAGGACAACTGCATTTAGGCAAAGCTGTCACAATCTTTTCTGATAGTCAAGCGGCTATAAAATCTCTACAGAGCAGTGACTCCACATCGCGGGTCACCATTAAATGCAGGGAGGCCCTAAACCAACTTGCAGAAAGGTGCAGCCTGAGCGTCGTTTGGGTCCCAGGACACAGTGATATCCCAGGAAACTGCGCCGCGGACGAGTTGGCAAGGGAAGGAACCCTCCTGGAAGCAACGATGGCCACCAGCTGGGTGGCCCCTCCTCTTAATACATGTAAAAACTACCTTCGGTCCTATTTTGTAAAACAAGCAAATGACAGGTGGGCTGAAGAATCCACTTGCTTGATTTCCAGACAAATATGGCCAAAACTTGACCATGCAAGGTCTAGATCAATAGCTCTTCTCAGTCGGCCCCACATCGGCCCTTTGGTCGGCATAATAACGGGCCACTGCCTCATGGGAATCCATGGTACTCGCATGGGTCTCCTTACAAACGAGTTCTGCCGCAGCTGCAGGGATGAGGAGGAGGTAGAAAGCGTAGAACACTATCTATGCTCTTGTCCCGCGCTGTCTAACTCTAGGTACGCTTGCCTCCACAGACACTCCTTTGGGGGTCTGGAGGAGCTCGAAGACGCAAAGGTATCTGACATCTTACGCTATATGAAACGGACCAGGTGGTTCAGTTTTATAGGCGTCTAATCTCTCAATATAGGGGAATTTTTCAAATCAAGAGTTCCACGTGGTATCACAACGGGCCGCCAGGCCTATGTGTGCCTCTGTTTTCGGACGAACAGGGGCAGCCACTTTAACCTAACCTAACCTAACCTAGCCAAAGTCGGGGCATCACTAGCACAAGTGAATATGAAACGAAAATATCTTCCCCTCTCTAAATTAACATAAATCTCAAAGAGACCAGGCAATAATACGTGCAGGCGATTCCCAGTCGAAGACCTTGTCAACCTGTAAGATCGCCAAAATCATGCTTCGGTTATACAACTTAAAAACTGCAGACTATCTTCTCACACTTGCTAGATTAGACCACACACTGGCGGTCGGCATGCTAACAGGGTACTGTCTCACACCATCTCATGCGTTAAAAATGGGACTGATGCCGATGCTGTTGGCACTCTGGAGCATCTTCTCTGTCAATGTCCAGCTTTTGGCAGACTCCGCCTTAGCTGCCTCGATTACGCGCACACTTCTCGTCCCTAGAAGGCTTTGCGGATTAGAAAATACACAAAATATGCTAAAGCTTGCGAAGTCTTGCAAGTTCCAACTTTAATATAACGCCTCCAATATGATTTTGGCAATACTAAGGACCATATGTGGTCTAGGTGAGGGATCTTTGTATCCTGGCCAACCTAACCTAAAACACGCAATTGTTTCTAGATCTTTTTAACGCCATTTTAGTAGTTTGACCTGCATGTTTGTGTGTAAACAAATTACGTATACGCAGTGTAGACGCGCTTCAAAGTATATAGGGTGTTTTTTTTTTAGTTTTTTTCAAACCATTATCTAGTCTCTAATAATTAGATTTCCAATTTTCTACAATTCATTATTACAGATTTTCCAACCTTTTTCTTCCAAAACGGAGCCATATAACCTAGCTTAGTTAACAAAATGTGCGAACATACTTACACTCACGGAGAAAAGTATTGGCACAGCAGACAAAGTTGGTTTCGACCTCAAAAAACGCTTCCAAAGAACTAAAGTTTTTAATATTTCCTATTTTTGTTACATTAATACAAGTATTAGGAATACGCTAAAGAAGAACTTACATTAATTCATGGAATGGTTTAAGCACATTAATTCGTGGAATTAAAAAAGTCCTATTTTTATGTGGAAAAAAGTATTGGCACACTTCACTTTCAGATTAAATAACAACTAAATTTTTAACGCTAGTATATTGTGGGCGTACCGTTTTATTTTCTAACATCATTAAGTGGGTCTGGCATAGAATATACTAATTTGTTGGTAGTTTCCTCCCCAATATTTGGCCATTCTTCAATTTAGGTTGCTTTTAGACTTGGCTTACCAATTTCTTAACCGCCGCTCCAGCTCATCCCACAGTTACTCGATCGGGTTTGGGTCTGGAGACTGTGGGAGATGTGGGAGAACATGACTAGTGTTATATGCAAGCCGCATACGTACTTTGTGGGGTGGTATTTCGGGTCGTTGTCGTGTTGGGAAATGTGTGATGTACCCAAGTTTAACTTTTCAGCGCTTTTTCTGGCGTCTTCTTTCAAAATATTGGTATAAACTTGCTTGTCCATTATACCCTCAATAAAAACCAATTCGAACACACCTGCAGTAGACATGCAGCCCCCCACTATCACGTTTCCCCCAATGTTTTATAGTGTGAATAAGGTATTTTTGAATCTAATGCTATAATAGCTTTTCGCCATACCCTTACTCCTCCATATGAGCGAAAAATATTAAATTTGCTTTCATCCGAAAATATAACTTGCTCCCAGTTGCTACAAGGCTCGTCCTTGTAAGCTTTTGCATAGTCCTTTCTACTCATTTGAATTAAAAGAACAAAAACTTTGCTTCCACTGTTAAACATGGCGGTTGGAAGCATGATATTGTGTGGCTGAATGCCCACTGCCGGTGTGTTCGAATTGGTTTTTATTGCGGGTATAATGGACAAGCAAGTTTATACCAATATTTTGAAAGAAGACGCCAGAAAAAGCGCTGAAAAGTTAAACTTGGGTACATCACACATTTCCCAACACAACAACGACCCGAAATATCACCCCACAAAGTACGTATACGGCTTGCATATAACACTAGTCATGTTCTCCCACATCTCCCACAGTCTCCAGACCCAAACCTGATCGAGTAACTGTGGGATGAGCTGGAGCGGCGGTTAAGAAAGTGGTAAGCCAAGTCTAAAAGCAACCTAAATTGAAGAATGGCCAAATATTGGGGAGGAAACTACCAACAAGTTAGTATATTCTATGCCAGACCCACTTAATGATGTTAGAAAATAAAACGGTACGCCCACAATATACTAGCGTTAAAAATTTAGTTGTTATTTAATCTGAAAGTGAAGTGTGCCAATACTTTTTTCCACATAAAAATAGGACTTTTTTAATTCCACGAATTAATGTGCTTAAACCATTCCATGAATTAATGTAATTTCTTCTTTAGCGTATTCCTAATACTTGTATTAATGGAACAAAAATAGGAAATAATAAAAACTTTAGTTCTTTGGAAGCGTTTTTTGAGGTCGAAACCAACTTTGTATGCTGTGCCAATACTTTTTTCCGTGAGTGTATATTACACATGTGCATACAAACATATGTTACATACATACATAGCATGTATGTATATCTATGACATATTTATTCACGCAAATATCTATAAGCCGGAAGCTACAGTTTTACGTAGTATATATGTATGTATATGTACATATGTATGTGTGTTTGTGTTGGCGAAAATTTCCATGCCGCTTTGTGCTGAAAGTTCGGCCGGTCGGTGTATACTTTGATTTTGATTTTGTGGTTTCACCTTTTGTGATTTAATTAAAATTTAATTAAGTTGTTAATTGGAAATTTGGGTTTTGTTTGTCGAAAACAAAGTGAAAATGTTTTTGTTAGCATTTAATAGGCGCAGCTGAGTTATATACATACATAAATATATCACACACACAGGGAGTAGTTTGTATCTATTGAATGTAAATAGACGACTAAAGGGTTAAGGTTGGTAGGCAGACACACAGTTGCCGCATGTTACAACTACACCTACGCCACGGTTGAATTCTTCAACGACTTAAACATTAGACAATTTTGCGAGTTATAGCATGCTGTTACTTGCATAGAGCTGACTGCTGTGGCAATAAATAATGTAAGTAGTGCTGGAAAATAATATGCTGCTCGTTTATGGGCTGAGAATGCGCTAGGAAGCTGCTGGAAATTTCTAGTGCGATACACAGCCAACTCAAATCAAGCAAATACACACGGCCATAGGCGGTAGCGAAACGTGAGCACAATGGACTTAGAGCCTTCCAATGATATGTAGCTTGAAGGTAATGTGCTGAGAGTAGGAGCTTGTTTAGTGCCGCTGAGAGTCCCACAGTGACGCTGTTAAGGCTTTCGCCGCTTCATACTCGTCGGTAGTTGTTCTATGAGGAACTTGACGGTTCTTTGAGGCATTTTAGCGCAAAAAATAATTTAGCTTTTATACGCTCATTCATTCGCTCAAGTTGCCAGACTGCAGACTGTAGCTTAAAAATCTTGCCAAAGCCACTTGATGTATTGCCAATGCCAGTAAGTAAGTAATTCAGCAATGCAGAACCCACACAAAAACCGTGAATAATTTTTTTGCCATAAAAATGTGTGCACTTGACTTCAGTTCAGCTTTTAAAAAGCAGTTACATATTTGCGCTTTATGATGCCTTACATAATTGCAAGCTGCTTCTACCTCTTATTGGGCTTCGCCTAGCTCTGCTGCTCCGTCTTCTACTTCGGCTCGCCTCCTTCTGCTGCTTGGTCTCTACTTGGGCTTCGACTTCACCGTTTCATGTGAAAACCAGCAAATGAAAATTGAACAAACGAGCGAACAAGCCAAACGGCAAAGGAAATGTACGTACGTAAAGAGAAAAACGTCTAAAAGCCAGCAACACAAGAACAACAACACATGAACGCAAGGCAACACAGTGAAAAGGTATTTAAAACAGCTTGCAATACGCGCCAACCCATTAAACACTGAAAAATAAATTCTCAAACGTTTGAGAAAATATTGGGTCTCAATTTGAGAATCAGCATATATATCATTTGAAAATAAACATATTTTCAAGTGGTTCTCAAAAATATTTATCAATTTGAGAATAATTTGAGAAGCATTTGAGAAAAAAATTATGTTTGAAATAGGTTTGAGAAAATGGACGTTCTCAATTTGAAAATCAGCCCAAAATCCCATATTAAAAATGTGCCTTTTAGTTTGAGAACGCTATCAAGGGAAATTTGAGATGCACTTGAAATAAACGTTTGAGGTTTGAGAAAAGGGTTTATTCTCAAATGCAAGTCAAATTAAGAATAAAGAAAAATGTTGATTGGGAAGGAACATTCACACACACACACGCACACGTAGCCACATAGAGACGAGACGAAGAGAGTGAGGCACTTGCGCTTTACGTAAAACCACGTCAGTGCGCTTCAATTAAAAATCCATAATTTTATACAAAAAACACACATAAAGGCATGCCAAACCCAACCAACCAAATAAGCAAGCAATGACAAAAGCCGCGATAAAGTTGCCTTTTGTAGGAGAAAATAGGCAACAGCGGCAGGCGGCAGGAAGAGAGCGCGAGCGCAGGGCTGCAAGAGTTGGCAACGTAAAAGTGTTGCGGTCGGGTGCTTAATTAAAACGCTATTATTGAGCCGGCAGCTGCCGTCGTGCTTTTAGCAGTCGCAACGCGAGGCGAGCGGATGAGCAGTCGAATACACTCTTAGAAATTTTCGTGTAATTTTGCATATAAAAAGGTAGGTTACTTTTTTCCTACCTTATTATGCGCAAAATCGCACACTGAAAAATTCAACAGATAAGCTGTTTAAATTTAAACAATAAAAGTGTAAAGCCTACACAAACAAACTTTATATCTAAACACCAATCGAGTAATAAATTGTAATTTCGCATATAAGTTAAACAAAATTACAAATTCACTATGTAATTTTACTCCACTCAATTGTAATTTCGCGCACGAGATTTGAAATTACAATTTCTGTATGCAATTTTAATCCAAAATGCGTGTAAAATCGCATGATATGCTCACTTTTGCTGAAAAGTGCGTAAAATTTCGTTTAGAACTGTAAATTACACAGTTGTAGTGTAAATCTACGAAAGAAATGTAATTTTCAACTAAAAATTACATATATTTTGGTAGCATATTTACACGCAGTTTTTAGAGTGTAAGTTAAAACAAAAACGAAACCAAAGAAAATATTGGCGCTGCCGTAGAGGTTAATTGAGTGCCACAAAGCGCTCAACCAGGTAGCAATCTGCGTGCGAAAACGCGTCGGAAAGCAACTGGAGCGCGTCTGGAATACAACCAACATATGTATGGCCGCCTTCGCCTGCTTCTGGCAACGTCTTTCATGCTGATTCGGCTTTTTTTGCTATCCTATCGGGCGGCAGCCATAGAAGAACAATTTGCAACTTTTATGAGAAGTGAAGTATAGTGAAAATCGAAGACGAAAACGAGATGTGTGACGGGTGCTGACTGGGCTGAGGACGTGGTCGAAACGAACGCTTGAAAATGGGGGGTAATGGGTAGAGCACCCTATTGTTTGCTGCCATTGATGAGTTTTGCGCGAATTGATTTGAAAAGAAAATCTTTTGCGCGATAAATTTGCTGCGTTAGTTTAAGCGGCTTGGCGGCGGCGGCGGCGGCGACTGGAATGCGACGCGTCGGTTCGTAGAAGCAAAAAAAAAAAAAAATGGCGCGGAACGGCAAGGATATTGGCGCGTTTCTACCGCACCGTGCGCCAACACTCAAGTGCCAAGTAAAAAACAAGAAAAAAGAAAACACAATACCCCAGAGTGGAGTAACGCTTAATCACTTGCAAACAGTTTTTAATTGAAAATGAAAATCGATGTTAATGAAGATGCGGCGAAACGAGTTGAATGAGGAATGAATGGATAAATATGGATGAATAGGGATGAATGTGTGTATGGATAGTGACAAGGGAAAAGGGAAATACCAAATAAGAGTACATAAGCACAGCAGTTGAGTAACTGAAGAGGCGAAAACGAGCAATGGGAGATGAAAGATGAGGCCAGGGAGGTTAGAGACGGACGGCAGTAATTGCAGCAATAAGAGCGAATATTTTAATAAAAAAAAAATCATTGCGAACAAGAACATTTCGTAATTATTTTTTTAAAGCTTTTACGGTCAGAAAAGTACATCTATTATTTATTTTTTAGACTCGTAGACTCGCAAGCACATTTTTTAGGCTTTTTCCCTTGTAGAAATGGGTGATATATGGAGACGCCTTAGTGCCTGCAAAAGAAAGACCTGTGTGACCGAATCGGATACGTACGAGATGCATGCAGGGGCTGCGTCATCTAAATAGGAAGCATGGAAAGCCTTTAACCTGTCAGTGTGGGACTCTAACGTGAATCTCAAGTTACCGACCCCCCGGTAATATCGTCGTGAGGTGGGTTGAGCACCAGGTTTGGCATCCGTCGTGGTCACGTTGTTACCCTCAAGCCATAACCCCTGTTATTAATTGAACGTCCTCGTGCCGGATTCAGAAAGCTGAACTCCTGTACGTATCCGTTGCGCTCATGATAAGTGGTCCGCGGGAGCCTAAGTTCCGCCCCACGCGCGATGACGGATGCAGTTGAATGAACTCCTGTAGGTATCCGTAACGGATAAAGGAGGCTGGAATTGTTATTTGGTAGATACGCGGAGTTTGGAAATGTGAAGAAGCTGTTGTGTGTATGCAACGCATTGTGGTTTAAGGGGCCACAATTTCTGGAGTCCACTTCTTTTGCTGACCTCACTAACTTGGCTAAGATGGAGCATAAAAAATTCTGAGGTTCGCTGCATCTACTTGTTGCTTTGAGTAGTAGGGGTATCACAAGGGAACTTTTTGGGCGCTTGCACCAATAGCCACTAATACCCGAAGTTCGATAGGCTACCGTAAAAGTGGCATGTTTAGGCCAGTATGGAGACCATCGAGATATCACGAGAACAGAGCGATCTTCCTTTCTGAACAAATTTGAACGATTGATGAAGCTCATTAAATCCTTTACCTCAATATGTGGGACTGTATGTAAGCTATCCAAGATAGGAGCTCCCAAGTAGCGCCGTCTGGTGCGGCTGGAACCGGCAAATGTTGTGTTCAATCGTTTCGTCAGCCTTCTCATTCTTGCATCTTCTGCAGCATCTATGGTAGAGTGCACGTATGTAATCTCTGGGCATGTTATTCAATGATGAAGCTTGCCATGACTCCCTTCTTGGCTATTGTCTCGGCTGCAACTTCCGACGATATAATATGGTTCGTGGCTTAGTTAGAAGGAAAAAGGTTCCCTATACTACTGGTTTAACATTAATCATCTTCTCTTTAGAAATAAGTTTCCTCCTACTGATTCACCCTCCGTTCTTTTCTCCCTCTAACGGAAATTTTTTTGCAAATTTAACACATGACCCCTCCAAACGACAAGCAAAACAAGAAAAAAAAGCGAACTTTAACAGCAAATTCCTTAGCTGATAAGTCTTTCATTATGCATTGGTCTTAAATTTTTTAGCTTCAATTTTCTTCTTCTTCTTTCTTCTTTTCTTTTCTTTATTGTTTTTTTCCGCTCTTAGTGATATTTCTGTCAGCACTTAATTCCTTTTTTCGCTCTATGTAAATCTTTTCCAATTTCCTTGTGCTAATTTTCCGCCTTTCTTTTCGCGCATAAAATTTATACATATTACTCATGAGCTCCCTCCGTTTGTTTTTGCCTTTGCTGCCATCTGACGTTAAGTTAATTTGGTAAATCCGCAATTTGTCGCTGGTAATTCCCAGCCACATTCCCAGCTATTTGCGGTTCACACGCAGCCACCTACATATGTTCTTTTTGTTTCGCAAAGCTTACTATCGCGCCATTCAACGCATTAACACTCATTTTCCCCTCTCTCCCTACCCTTTCTCTAACCTACAGATTATTCCATATCTTCTTATTCGCATTATGAGCTTTGTCGTTAAGCCATAGTCGATTTGTGTCTATTACACGTTCGGTTTGTGTGACTCAAGCAAATAACAGAAAAAGAAAAGCTTTCTTCTTGCTGCCTTTTTTCTCTTGCATACAGCCTCTCGTCCGAGTTATTTATTTTTATGTGCATTCATATGACTGTCATTAGTCAACGTTTTTACATTCAAATATGTGTGGTTGTTTGCTTTATTTTAAAAAGTAATATGAAACTGCCAGTGTTGCCATCTTTCATTTAGTATTGTATTTGAATATTTGTGACATGAGTTGAAATGTCGTCAACCCAACCGCAACAAAATATTAGCGCTCTTTGACAATATTACTTACATACCTCACTTTATGTAACCGCACTCTTCTCCTTTCCCCTCTTTCCTTTTCATCATAAACAAAAACAGCGCGGCGCATATGGAGTCTTTAACGTGCGCTTCTGAACAGCATGTTGCGAATATGAAAACTGTATACAAATTTATATGCCGCTCCTTCAATTTAGCTATCTCCTCTCCCCCCTCTCAAGCTAGAAATTCAACGCGCTTTGTGTAATAAATTACTGACTTCTTTCGCTTAGATATTCGCTCGTATGTATGTATGTTTGGCGTAACCATGACAACGTACGCGCACATGGCGACGCACATACTCATAATTTACCGTTATAACGTTACTTTTGGGGTTGTAATGCGTGTATGTATTAGTAAATCGCTGTAGCTTCTTGATGCTTTCAACATGTGTTGCTAAGCATTAAGGCAACCCCTTTTAAGTATGCATGTTTGTGTGTATGTATGCATTTAAGTGCCTGCAGATATTCTTATTTGATTAAGTATTAAACTTTTTGTTTGCCTTTCATTTAATAAAGTTTTATCTTACAATTTCTAAGTGGTTGAACTCACTCATCAAATATACAAATGCTTACTTTCCATTAAATTTTTATGACATACACACACTCATCTACAAAACATACATGCAGAAGAAGCAGCATTTTTACTACCTACTACATAGATATGTATAATATAATAAAGATTTTTTTTATGCACATAATAAAGCATCGTTAACATTTTAACCAGTGGAACTTTTAGGGAAATTCTAAATAATAATTTGACGAGTTTCTATTTAGTCCCTTGTTTGTTTTGTGTGCCTATCGAAATTTTTCGACAAATGCTAAACGAATGTCGAAGATTGGTTTTTGGTTCATCATTGCACCGATGACCAGTCCCCGGAGTAATCCTCTACCACAATATTAACGAAATGGACAAAAGATGTAAGCAGAACTTAGTGGAAACCAGTAACTTCGCCAAAAGGGGGGGGGGGATTCAGAACACCATTATCGATAAGTATGTACATATATTAGCCCTGTTTTTATTTAAGCGCATATACATCTGCGCTTGAATAAAAACAGGGCTATTGATGCCACAATAGAGGCGGAGGGCTGGCGAAGAGGTGTGGATATAAAGGGAGACGTCATTGACGTCCATACGGATGGGGCTAAGACATCAGAAAGAGTAGGATCTGATATTTACTGCAGTTAACTGGATACCAGCAGTTGTATCAGACTGCCGGATCTCCGTAGTGTCCTTCAGGCAGAAGTAGTATCTGTAAAGAGGGCAGCAGAGTTAATGGAGTGTAATCACTCACGAAGGGGACGCGTTAATTTTTACATAGCACCTCATTCAAAATTGTCGCGGACTGTAAAGAAAGCTTTAAGGTAATAAGTTGAACTTGTGCTGGATCCCAGACCACAAGAGGATAGATGGGAGTGTGAAAGCTGATTAGCTGTCAAAGAAAGGTGTGGCTCTCGGTGCAGAACATACGACGGGCGTTCCGATTCCACTCATATACATATACATATATATATATATATATATATATATATATATATATATATGTATGCATATGATGGACCAGGTGGATAAGGCAGAAAACAAGCGCAGGGTTGTAGGGTGTCCAAAACTACGTGTAACGCCTACGTTCCGAAGCTAACTAAATGGCTATCCCTGAGGAGGCCGGGAGTAGACGAGACCCCGTAAAAAATTATGAGCGAGATTGTGTAGTAGATCACAGAGAGATTTGCACTACATTGGTTAAAATGTGTGTGCTGTTTGTCTTTTACTCACATGAGTCAAAATGTTGGGGTCTGGTGTAGACTAATCATCGAGGTTCTCTCAGGAGACTGTTTTCTAAACTCGCATGCATGAAAATGGGACTGGGGAATGCGGATTGCTTTTGAAGAGATATGAGAGAGCATCTCTGTTTCTGCTTCTGCAGCTCACGAAATTTATTAATTTTTTTCTGTTTTTCTGAAGAAATTTTCGTGCAAATGCATTTTTGATTGTCTTTCCTTTGAATTTGTTGCCTCTTAAGCTTCATAACTACTCCTCGTACTATGTATGTATGTATATTCCAATATTCAAACATTCGCTTGTCGCTGCGCTCAATCATTTGTCATTTGGCTTTTAAGCGCAACCACTTAATCTAGATTCTAGATAATTGCAAATTTCACAGAAATCGCATTTAATTCATCAACAGTTAAGAGCAACATCATCAGCAAACGACGAATGACCGGTTAAGTTGAAGCAAAATTATAAATATATGTACGTAAGATAATAAAGATGGTAAAAATACTGTGATTAATATGAATGCAAGCGAAAAGTAAATATCGATTGCGGACAGTGATTATTTATCCTGTTGCTATTACTGCATTCACGGATCCTTTATCGCCGCAACATCGCACAGACTCCATCGAAGCATGTCTTTTTCTTCTAAATTGGCGCGTAATCATCTAGACGATTTTGACCGGGTCCAGTAAAGCACGCCAGTCGTGTCGGCTTCATGCTGACCGGCGCCAAATGAGTCTTCACCTGATCTTCCCAACGCAGTGTAGGTCTCCCTTTTTCTTCTGCCTTTAGCGGGTTTCGATAAAAATACTTTCTGGGCTGGAGGACCATCGAAGCATGTGTTGCTTAATGCCGAATGCCAAGGCCAAGCGCGCGCGTCCCTTTAACGCTAAAGCAAATAATCGATATCGCAATTCATCGCCGCCTGCACTGCCCGATCACTTTTACTATTGTTTCTGATGTTTTTAGTCTAAATATCAACGGCTTCAACTTTTCACTGGCAACGCAACCGTCGCCACAAATTTGGTCACCGTTGCTATCACCGTTTTTTCTCCCTCTTTTTGCTAATTTCACTGTTTCTGCTGTGTCGTAATGCGTTCACGTCACGCCGCACCATACCACACGCATCCAGCCAAAACTGAACATCTATATTTATTCCTCAGAACTAGAACTTAATTTCATTGTCAATTGGCAAATGCGAAAAGCGGTTAATCCGCTTAACTTGGCTGCGGTCGACGAGCATGGCTAACCGCCGCAGTCCGACGTACATTTTTTGTGGTTGCGGATGCGATTGCATGGATTTACGTTCGTCTCAGCGTCTGGCATATGCGTCTGCCTCGTTTTGTATTATGGGCATTCATTAACGCCAACAACCGCAACAGCAAACACAACAACAACAACAATTACCACTATGCACTAAGTCTCATTAAATATTTACCTGCGCGTCTCCTCTACATACATACCTACCTACATATTTGCAAATTGTAAATTAATCAATTTAGTTTTATGCATTCGTCGCTCTGGCGTACCAACAAGTTTAATGTACGTCCACGGCGCCTTTTATTTATTCAAGGCGTTTTGCCAGTCCAGTCCAGTCGCGCGCAATCACTTCAGACAGAGAATATTAAACATGTTATTGACATTTCTTGTTGTTGTTGCGTTTGGTTATCCGATATGTATATCTACGTATATTTACATATCACATTAGGTGCGTTCGTGTGTTTGAGGAGTGTATGGCGACGATGAACTCGACGATAGAGCAAGGATTAGGCTGACAAGTGGGAAGTAAATGTGTACATACCTATTTAAGCATTGAGCTACACTTTGTTTTTGTACCGACAGCGGGTGCTGTAACATTCGAAAAGGGTATGAGTACTAGCCGGCACTATAAAGTAAAATAAAGACATCTACAAAGTAGCAGATTTTCTCCACGGAAAATCTTCTCACCTAAATGCCTTAACAGAATTAATTACAAAGTTCACCTATCTCAGACAAAATCCTTGCCGAAGCCTGAGGTAGTGCTCACTCTGCCCAAGGTCGAGTATAGGTCCCACAAACTTCCACTGAATAAGAACACAATATTTAATAATAATATAATACAATGGCGCTATTATAACTCTGACGAGTTTTATGGCCGAGCTTCTCTCAATATTCAATATTTACCGAACAAAAACGGAGTGAGGTGTTGCGAGAGGGCAGCAGCTTTCTGTAACGAGAGACTGAGATGGTGAGAAGAGAGATGGAGGGGCTTATAAACGTGGACACGGTGGCTGGCAACGGCTGGTATCGGAGATTCTCGGAGGAGGTTAGGCGGCAATGGACACAGGGATCTCAGCGCGGTCAGCGGTCGTAGTAGCAGAGGACGACTAGCTTGGATGAGAGGGGAGCAGTATCAGGCGTATGGCAACTAGATATTTGGCGTACCTGTGATTTTGTCACTGTTCCTCAAAAGTCATTTATCACTCCCATGTCAAAATCACAGTGACAAAATCGCGTATTCTGAAATCATAAAAATTTCAGTTGTAAAAAATTTATATATTTTTTTTTTTAATTTTTAAATAATGTTTTAAATTGATTTCAATTGATTTTGTTAAAGATTTCAAAACGCGTTTTTAGGGAACTAAGTAAACTGCAGTTATTTTCCAATTTATATGAATTTTTGTTGTGTTTTATTAGGAAAAACTTTTATTTCCCACTAAAAATGCATCCGGACAAGCTTAGATATTATTAATGGACTTGAAAAATATAATTCGATTAAACACGTTTATTTAATTTTATTAAAAAGTGAATAAAAATCGTGGTTCCTGTCAGGAAGCCTAAAAGTCAGTCACTGAAAAAAATCACAGTGACTAAAACGTTACAGTCACGAATCACTCCGTTCCTCAAAAATTACGGGATCGGCCGTATCAAATGGCAACGGACTTGACTTGACTTGACTTGACTTGACTTGAATTGACTTGACTTGACTGACTTCAAAAATAGCCTAAACTTCTAATTTCTTTAGCTCCCTCCAGTAAAAAAAAGGAAACAAAATCAAAGCCAATGGCACTCAGCCAACATAAACAGATATTTCCGTTCAGATATTAAGCAAATTCCATTGCCAAAAATTCCAAGAACATTTTATTTTGTCAATTAAAGAGCGACAAGCTGGCATGTGATGGTGGTGCATGAACCAATGATCCACATATTTAGTCTCAGTCCAAGTGTGTGCCGCGGCATGTTTGCCAAGCTGGAGCCGTAATTTTCGCTTATCGCATGCCGCTCATAGAAAATTATCCATATTTGCGATAGTCAGCGATAGTCAGCGATAGTCAATCGTCGGCGATGTGTATTCAAGCGGCTGACGATTCTTTTCGCCTACTTGAACCTATTTATTATGTACGTATTGTCAGGGCGATGCTGACGACGACAATGCCGCAGCAGCAGCAGCAACACCACTTGGCAGGCAGTCAAAAGTGTGAACACACTTATGTACGAACAAACACAGCGAATGTGTATGCATAGTATAATGTTCAATGAGCCATAGAAAATGGAGCGCATCGTAATGGGTGGAAGTGAGGGAGGCAGAAGGGAATAGGGATGTGGGCGAATATGGAGCGTTATTGATGTGAATGTTTGTAGTATTTGTGTGTGCGCGCTTAATGGTGGCTTTGTATGAATAATAAAACCAATATATATGTATGTATGTACATACATACATAAATTCATTTCAAAGACGTGCACTTAACCCAATTGTGCGATTTATGAGCCGCCGCCAACAACAGCAATAGCAATAATACGCATATGCATTGCCTATACATATGTATGTAAACTGTGTAAAATCAGCAACAACAACAACAAGAAGTCACGGTTACAGAATGCAATGACTGACAATTGCGTTGCAAGCAACAACAACAAGAACAGCAACGACAACAAAAACAGATGAGCAAAATGCTGGCGCTCTTACTTACTGAATATGTATTATTAATAGCGCACATTGCACTTTGTATAGTTACTATAACGACAACAAAAACAACAACAATCACAACAATATTGTCATTTCATAATGCAACAACAACCATTTACATATATGTATATGAAGATATGTAAATGCATTAGACGGTGTCAGAGAATAAAGTTCACTAGTTGCGCTATTATAAATCTGACGAGTTTTATGGCCGAGCTTCTCTCCCAATTCGAGGTGTGCTCCTTTTTGTTTTTGCTACTAATTGGGTGGACCTACAGTTTTATGCCGGCTCCGAACGGCGAATTCATTTTTTGTGAGAAGCTTTTTCAGGGCAGAAATCCACTTGGAGGGCATGCCGCCCACTGCCGAGAGGTGACCGCTGCTCTTAAAAACCCAATAATTGGATTTTTACTAATTAGAAAAATTTTTTGGTGTTTGGTATATCAGGCGAGCACTGTACCCACTGCACCACAGCGGCCACATACTGTCTTAGCATGTCTTACAGTCTGTCTACACATAATATCCTTCTCTGTATTCGCTTTCTCAATCGTCGTTCGACTTCGAATGCAGTGCCGAATCCCGTTAATTTCCATACAAAATTCTGGGAACGAATAACGATTAACTACGATATTCGTTCTCAACACTCTCGCCAACAACGATGAAGTCGATGCCTTCTCTACATAGTTTTGTATCGAGAATCTATCGAAATCTGATAAACAGACCAAAACAAACGCAAAAATGAGCCGGGATTGGTGAGATTGTTCAGAATGAATGCTCGCAAAATTTCGTGTGTTCGCTCTCGGCATTTCGTGATTCACCAAGAAAAATTTGCCTGGAAGCTGGCACAGTCTAATATGCATACATACACGTTTCTACATACATGTACATAGGTACAATGTTTCTTTGTATATGCAAAAATGGTGACAACAGTCATTGTTAGCGATAACAATCAAAATAACAACAACAACAACAATAACAACAACAACAATAACAACAAAAATAATAATTTCTAATGATACAGTTACAATTGTAAAACTAGCAAATAATACCCACTTCTTCTGCTTCTGCTTCTTCTTCATCTGTGTTTGCAATGCGCAAAATTGACAATTTCGTTGTCGCCATTGTTATATTACCGTAATTTGTCATTTTATAATGATGATGCATACGCACGCACACAACAAGCCCACACACACACACAGACACAAACATCGACAGACCTACGCGTTTTACAATTTTCCATGAACGGTTTGTTACAAAATGAATGTTCAAATTGAATGCAAAGCATGATAAATCTGCAAAATAATAAAAAAAAAAGTTGATAAAAGCGTGGAATGTAGTATTTTAATTTTTTTTTTATTTTAATTTTTGTTTTTGTTAACTAGAGTGCGGAAAATGTTTCTTTTTAATTGGATACCACAATTTTTTTTTTCTTTGTAATGAAGTATGTAAATATGTACGTATCATCCACTAATGACTAGAACAAAAAATTTAGCGCTTTAAAAAAGGATTTCCAAAATTTAGTACTGCCTTTTTTTGACTGACAAGGCATTTCCATTACAATAATAACTAAAATTAAAAGTGGTTTACCCTCAAAAGCTGATAAAATTTATTTTATTTTTAGAATTTTAAATTTTAAACTAAAGTACACATTTTTAATATAATTTCTTACACAACGTTAATAATTTTTAAAAACATATACTACAGCTATGTATGTATATATTAGATAGGGTCGAAAAAAAATGTTGTAAAAGTCCGCCCCTAAATTTGAAGCTTATGTTGAGAGGGTTAAGGGACACAAAAAAAAATTTTTTTTTTGACCCCGCGAAATACCGCCGAAATTGTTTTTTTCTTGTAACTTTGTTATTTATCATCCGATTTTTAAAATTGATACGTCATTAGTTTCGTATTTTGAAGCTCTACACTTCCTTCTAATGTCCTTTTGAGCTCTGAAGTCGTTTTCACATAGTTGGGTCAGCTAACTTATTTGTATGTCCATGAATTATCCTCTTTGTATTGCCAAATGAAAGTGCTTCAAAATTCATGACAATGTTGCCTTGAAACGGTTTTACTAAATTAATAAACAAAGAAGTTACGTCACAAAAAATTATTTAATGTACCTATTATTTAACTAATTTGTTTAAGCAATTCAGTTTATCTAAAGTTGTAAAAGTCCGACCCTAAATTTGAAGCTTATATTGAGAGGATTAAAGAAAACATTTTTATTTTTTTTTCTGATCCCGCGAAATACCGCCGAAATAGTTTTTTTTATTTGACTTCAGAGTGCAACAGGACATTAGAAGAAAATATAGAGCTTCGAAGTACGAAAATAATGACGTATCAATTTTAAAAATCGAATGTTAAATAACAAAGTTATAAGAAAAAAACCATTTCGGCGGAATTTCGCGGGATCAGAATAAAAAATTTTTTTTGTCCGTTAATCCTCTCAATATAAGCTTCAAATTTAGGGGTGGACTTTCACAACTTTACAAATCCTTAATTGGTTAAAAGAAATTAGATAAATAAATATAATTAAATATTCGTAGTGACGTAACTTCTTTATTTATTAATTTAGTAAAACCGTTTCAAGGCAACATTGTCATGAATTTTGAAGCACTTTCATTTGGCAAAACAAAGAGGATAATTCATGGACATACAAATAAGTTAGCTGACCCAACTATGTGAAAACGACATCAGAGCTCAAAAGAGCATTAGAAGGAAGTGTAGAGCTTCAAAATACGAAACTAATGACGTATCAATTTTAAAAATCGGATAATAAATAACAAAGTTACAAGAAAAAAACAATTTCGGCGGTATTTCGCGGGATCAATTTTTTTTGTGTCCCTTTTTTTTGTGTCCCTTAACCCTCTCAACATAAGCTTCAAATTTAGGGGCGGACTTTTACAACTTTTTTTTTCCGTATGGGGACCAACCCTATCTAGTATATATGAATACGTACATACATACGTAATAGGTGCTTGATTGAAAGGCAATTGTCAGCTGTCAAACGTTGGCACGCTTAAATGACGGTTATAAAATATTTAATGCATAGACACATTAAATACAAACATCCATATATGGACATACATATGTACATATTTATAATTATATGAAAACAACAACTACTTAAATTCTTATTTAAGAACATAGCAAACAACATTCTTTCAATGCCATGCCCATGTCCATGAAAAGTTATAAAATATTTATTTGCCGCATCATAAAATTTAGTACAATAATAAAAATTACATATAATTGTACATGCATTTGTAATAAGTATATGTATGTAATTTTAAAAATGTCAATTTACCGCGAGTTACGTCAAGCTAGAAAATCATTAATTTCAAAAAAATAAAAATGCACACCGGGCTGCACTTACTCATCTACCCAATAAACAATATGGCGCAGGAGAGGTCACATAGGTTAGATTGGTTGGCCAGTGATGGACACACACATAGCCTAGGCAAGTATGTAGTGTTACCAGATACATAAGTTCTTCAACATGAACACCCCAAACTAGTTGCATTTTGGACGCATGCGTTGCTAGAAGACAGTCTCCCACCGTGAGGAACCCGTTGATCAGTTTACACTAAGAGCCGGTTTCACCAGAGATTTTTGCCCGGTTAAGCAATTTATTTGACAGCTCGCCATACAATTTACGTCAAACTAACCAGCAATTAAATTAACCGGAGATGGCGAAACCGGCCCTTAGTGTTCGTCAGCGATAGCAGCCATTTAGTTAGATTCAGTTTGTACATACAGTTTGTCAAGAAAGTGTTTTTACATACTTAAAATAATTGATAATAATGAACGTTTTAGAAGATACCCAGTGTTTCCTTTAATTTTATACTTTTAATTCTGGTTTTATTATTTGTAATATTCGGTTGAGAACCAGGTGAGAAGAAATAAAGCCTCTATATTTTCAGACCACGAAAATATGACCACAAAGGCAGAAAGATGCTTAAAAAAATTGTCAAAAAAGTCTTTTTACAATTACATTTTGCATTACTTTAACGTCATTTATTTGAAAATTTATGTTCGCTAATATTTTTGATGACCGCCTTTGGCAACTAGAACAACTTACAGAAGGTTCCTCATTGAGGAAATCAATTTCTGAATGTTGTAGTTATCAGGAATCTTGTTCCATTCTTCCAGAACCCATTTTTTGAGCTCTGTTTGACTTTTAGGGTGTCTCTGTGCTACTTTTTTCTTCAGAAATTACCACAAATTTTCTGTTATCTTTATGTACGGAGTCTGCGCTAGCGTATCCAGTACTTTTTTCCAATTAAACAGCAACCATATCTTCACCATATGCGCTTTATGTCTAGAATCATTATGCAGGTAAAATTGTAATTGCGGTTTGTTGTTGATAATCAACCCGAATTTTTGCGCATTGCTTAAGAAGTGCCACTAGAGAATCTGTAGAGAATATTGGGCTTCCATATTGTTGCCTATAAAAGGCAAATCAGCCACACCTATACCAGATATGCATGCTAAAATCATTGCCGGTAATATTCCAAATTGCACTGTAAGTATTATAATTCGATTTTCTAGTGCTTTAGTGGCATTATCCATAGCCGGTTTGGTCCACTGCAATATAACATAATCTTAGTGTCATCATCATAGAATATAACATCTTTCCAGTGGAGAAAGCCACTAAAGCACTAGAAAATCGAATTATAATACTTACAGTGCAATTTGGAATATTACCGGCAATGATTTTAGCATGCATATCTGGTATAGGTGTGGGTGATTTGCCTTTTATAGGCAACAATATGGAAGCCCAATATTCTCTACAGATTCTCTAGTGGCACTTGTTAAGCAATGCGCAAAAATTCGGGTTGATTATCAAAAACAAACCGCAATTACAATTTTACCTGCATAATGATTCTAGACATAAAGCGCATATGGTGAGGATATGGTTGCTGTTTAATTGGAAAAAAGTATTGGATACGCTAGCGCAGACTCCGTACATAAAGATAACAGAAAATTTGTGGTAATTTCTTAAGAAAAAAGTAGCGCAGGGACACCCTAAAAGTCAAACAGAGCTCAAAAAATGCATTCTGGAAGAACGGAACAAGATTCCTGATAACTACAACATTCAGAAATTGATTTCCTCAATGAGGTACCTTCTGTAAGTTGTTCTAGTTGACAAAGGCGGTCATCAAAAATATTAGCGAACATAAATTTTCAAATAAATGACGTTGAAGTAATGCAAAATGTAATTGTAAAAAGACTTTTTTGACAAATTTTTTTAAGCATCTTTCTGCTTTTGTGGTCATATTTTCGTGGTCTGAAAATATAGAGGCTTTATTTCTTCTCACCTGGCTCTCAACCGAATATTACAAATAATAAAACCAGAATTAAAATTATAAAATTAAAAGAAACACTGGGTATCTTCTAAAACGTTCATTATTAGCACTTATTTTCAGTATGTAAAAACACTTTCTTGACAAACTGTATGTACATATAGACAACCACACGCTCTCACTCTGCCTCTCAGTAAAATTTCCATTATAGCTTATATCTAGACATACATATATGTATGTATGTACTAAGTATTTGTTAATCAACATTAATTTTTATAGGGTTATTTGTTGTAATAAAAAAATAACCCGTTTCTTTTTTGTTGTGAAATAAGTTACAAGTTAAGGTGAGTTAGTGATCATCGGTGCGAGATAATGTGCAAGCTAAAGATACTATGTACTTTGTGTTGAGATTAGCTGCCCAACAAACCCTGATGTTACATATCGATTTGAAAATAACTCTAGAACTAGCTCCTTTCTCAAATCTCTAACGTTAGAGGACGCGACTCGAGAAACTAATTGGAATTATAACGTTCACAAACAAAATGGAACATATGTACATATGTATGTAGATATCAAATCGAGAAAATTATAATTCTGTAATCGACAAGGGTATTTTAAGCTTGCGGGAGTTGAGATTCTGGAAGGAGCGTACATATGGACACGGACGTATACTAATTCTCGTTACCAACTCCGACAGCAATACGAAAATAGATTATATCTGTCTTCGATACAAACTATGAGATTCTCTTTCCAACTAGCAAGGACTGGGGAGATGGTAAACTCGCTCAGAGACTCCATGTTTCAGTTTTCACGGACGGGTCAATGATGGATTGCGGAGTGGGAGCCGGTAATTCTGCAACTCAGTCGGACTCTTCCACAATAATCAGGCACCCAGAAATGGGGAGCGTTTTTCAATCTGAATCTTTCGCCATACAGGAGACCTGCAAGGCTCTACTTGCAACAACGGAAAGTACCGGGTGCCGGAAGCAGCAAAGAAATTTTCTCGGATAGTCAGGCGGTTCTGAAGACACTGAGATATGTGCAACGGCATCATCAAGCCTAGTCGGACAGTGTAGGGTGGGGGTCATGTACTTCGCAAGTCGACATAGTGTTCCGCTGATCTGGGTGCTGGTGCATAGCGACATACAGGAAAACGAAATGGCCGATGAACTAGCCAGACAACGCTCGGTTCTTGATATCGCAGTGCCGAAGTAGGTTCTTGCGCCACTGGCTTTAATCAATTCTAATTTCTAATATTAATGGAGAAGATTCCAACTTGGACCTTCACCAGTTACTACTTAGTTTTATGTAGGGATCGGTTGTGAAAGTCAAAAGCTTTTACGAAACATTGAAACACTGTACGATTTTGAATTCATTAGCGAAGAAGCCTTGCGAATTCTGCCCCATGTGGTGTTTAGTAAAACCTTTCATTGCTCGCATATTTATTTTTTTTTTCTATTTTTTATGCACCCGCTGTGGTGCAGTGGGTAGAGTGCTCGCCTGCTATGCCAGAGGTCTCGGGTTCAAACCACGGTCCGAGCAAAACACCGAAACAATTTTTCTAATTAGTAAAAATCCAATTATTGGGTTTTTTAAGAACAGCGGTCACCTCTCAGCAGTGGGCGGCATACCCTCCGAGAGTATTTCTGCCATGAAAAAGCTTCTCACAAAAAATGCATTCGCCGTTCGGAGCCGGAATAAAACTGTAGGTCCACCCAATTAGTAGGAAAAACAAAAAAGGAGCACACCTCGAATTGGGAGAGAAGCTCGGCCATAAAACTCGTCAGAGTTATAATAGCGCCATTGTATTATTATTATTATTATTATTATTATTATTATTATTATTATTATTATTATTATTATTATTATTATTATTATTATTATTATAATTATAATTACTATCACAATAAATGCCATTACGTTTGTATTTATATGGCCGTTTTAGTTCTAATAATTATTTTTATGTGAATTTTTCAATTTTTCTTCTTAAAAAAAAAAAAAAAAAAAAAATGGCCAATAGCTCATTTAAAAAATTCACATAAATGCCATTATTTTAAGTAGCCTTTTAAGTGCATCATAATTTACAATAATCTTCTTAAGCAAACGCTGCTACCCTAAAAATCTACACCAAAAACGCTTAGCCGCCAGAACAACACAAAAAACCAATCCAACCAAAGCAGAGCCCACAAAACAACAAACAATTTTTTTAAATGAATTCCATTGTGATGTATGTATAAATATGTAGTATATATGTACATTCGAGTATGTGGTATATTTTCTTTTCTGAATTGCTGTCATAATTTGTGGCACACACAGGCAATTGCTGATTTATGTGTGTGTTGACCGGACCGGGTGCGCGCACATTGACTTTAAATGGATTTAATTTATTCTTATTGAAAAAGCAGTTGAGTCGATTAGTGAGCAGCGCACTCAACAATAAAAAAAGGAACAAAAAAAGCATAAATAAAAACGCTTCAAATTGTAAGATATACATGCACACACCCAAACAACTAAATTATAGCTAACATGTGCCTTTTTGGCTTTTTACGTTTTTACTACACAAGCGAACTCCTTCACCAGCGATTTTATACACACACAACCGCCGCTGGGCTGGGGGCTATAAGTGACACTTATTATGCAGGCGGTGCCACACAGTCAGTCGACAGTCTATATACCCTGCAGCAAACATATTAGTTAGACAGCCACCTAAAACGATAGCCACACCCTAGAAAGCTCATAACTGAATCAGAACTGGTTCTAAAGTGATGTAAAGTGGACAGTTGGTACAAACATGGTAAATTTCATGCAATTATACTAATTTACCAAATTTCCCAAAAAGTGAATTTTTTCTAAAATCAACTAAAATTATTTCGCTAAATGTCTAAACAATTCACAGTGGTGAAATTGAAAAAA
Source organism: Urophora cardui (assembly GCA_960531455.1). NCBI lineage: Eukaryota > Metazoa > Arthropoda > Insecta > Diptera > Tephritidae > Urophora > Urophora cardui. Next base: position 3,541,871 of record OY482670.1, read on the forward strand.
ATTAACTCAAATTAAAATTTGACAAAAAGGGAAATTTTCAAGAATTCGCTAAAATAATTTCTCTTAAACTTTACTGAGTCAAAAGGCAAATTTCACACAATTATACCAAAAGGGAAATTTTTTAAAAATGTAATAAAATGGTTTTCTTTAAACTTTACCAACTAAAAATGGTTCAGTTCACACAGTTGTACTAATTTCCCAAAATTTCCCAAAAGGGGAAATTTTCTAAAAAATTTTCTAAAAGTGTATTAAAATTGTTTCTCTTAATGAAGTGAATCATTGCAATGCAATTTTACTAATTAACAAAATTTTCCTAAAAGGGATTTTTTTATAAAATGGAATATAATTGTAAAAAAGGCTTTAAACTTTAAACTGTATCCGAACTATTAATTTTCAAGCTACAACAGAACTTCACACATTGGAGACAGTTCAGAACGGGTTCTAGAAAGCAATTGCCACTTAGTAGGACGACATCACCGTGTTAAGAAATATAGTTGAAAGTAGATGGAAGAGAACCAACCCTGCCACTTTATGAGCTAGTTCTGCGTTAGCTATCGACTAGCACGATTTGCTACCGGGTATACATTAACAATTTGTTCCATTGAAAATGCAAAGCACTTGTCACTGAAGTGGTTATGGAATAGTTACGGCTGGCGTTCGTCGTACTCCCCAGAGCTGCAGCTGCATAAATGTGTGGAGTCAATGAGTCCCACTAAATATGCCGTTAGTTCCAAATGCTTCAATAGTTTCAAATTATTTATGCAAATGCATTGAGTTGACTTTATTACACATTACAGTGACTCTACATACATTGTTATCATTTCAGTCAAGTTTGAGTTTTGGATTATGATTTGAATGAAATTTGAATGTACTTAAGTAAGTGGGAGGAGTTCAATGAATGAACTTAACTCATAAAAAATTTAAAATTTATATTATCGCATGAGAGTTTGCCTTACAAGTTTTTGGCGACATACCGAGGTGCTATACTTAGTCGGCACATCCGCTAAAATTGAAGTATTTTTTTTTTAAATACTTCTTCTGGTTTTTTGAACTGGAGTGTTTTTGAAAGACAAAATTTGAACTGAGAGTTTTTGAAGAAACAAAAAAAAATTGGACTGGGCCGTTTTCGAAAAAAGTTTCAAAATAGGGCAATTTCGAAAATAAAAATTTCAACTGGATTGTTTTCACAAAAAAAAAAAAAATAATAATTTGAACTGCGGCGTTTTTGAAAAAGTTTTTAATTGGAGCGTCTTCAAAAAAAATTTGAACTGGACCGTTTTTGAAAAAAAAAATTGAACTGAGGTGCTTTTGGTTTGATATTTGAACTGGAGTTTTTGAAAAAAAATTTGAAATGGGTTTTTGAAAATAAAAATTTTTTTTATCGGTTTTTTTTTAAAATTTGAATTTTTCGAAAAAAATGTAGAACGGGCGTTATTAAAAAAGAACAAAACAAAAAGAATGTAAGTGGGAAATTTAAAAAAAAACTGTTTTCAACTGGGCTGTGTTTAAATAAAAAATTTTGAACTGTGTTTTTCTGAGTTAGGGCGATCTTTCAGTCAGGTATCGAAATTTAAATATAAATAAATATTTAAAAAAGGTAAGAATATTTAATTAATGGAACCAATTTTCTTAACATCCATAATTATAGCGCCTGGGAACACGGCACGATCGTTCAGCTCTCTCCAAAAGGTCTATGGCCAAAAATTATGCCTTGTAGTTTTTTGTTTGCAAATGTGCTTTTGCCAAAAAAGACAATAAAAAAGTAGAAAACTCCATGCCATTCATGAAGCGTCATCCCAAAGAAAGCAAACTTTTGACCCTTGACGCATTTAAAAATTTTGCTTATTCCAATTTAATTTTTATTAACTAAATAAATTGGCGCCAAGTTGTGTCGCCCACAATTGGGCGGCTCGTACAGAAAATAACAAAACAAATATTTGAAACTGTGTAAAATTTTATGTATGGGTGTGTTTGTTTGTATGCAAAACTGAATATTTGAAAACTTTACTTTTTTACACAAATTAATTAGGGCAGCACAAAAGCATGTGCGTGTGTGTGTCTGTGCACTTCTGCGTGTGCGTCAGCATTGCGCGTTCAAAGTTTAACTGCCCAGCACCTCCCTTCCCCAGCACTTCCAAAAGTTGTTTATTGTGTAGCTAAATGTAATGGATTGCCACGAGCAAATAAAAACAAAAAGGTATAAAAATGGTTGTTAGAATTGGCGCGCGGCGGCGGCGGCGGAAGAGTGAAGTGAAGTGGAATGAATGCAAAATTCATGCAAATGAAACAATTAAAATGTTAATCCCATCAGGAAGCTAATGACAATAAACATGATACTAACAATACATATCTACATATTTAAATATACAGGTATAAGTATGTACATATATATGTATGTACATATGTATGTAGTACGTCTATAAATGCTGAATAAATCTACATTAAACAAAGTAAGCGCCAACGGCGACAACAACGCAGCTGATGATGACGACAATGCAGACACAACAAAAGTGAACAGAAATGAAGGTGAAAGTAAATAAATAAAATCTAAGGAAATTTAAATACAACTTAACCAGCAAAAAATTATATTTCTATACCCTCTAGTCTTAACTTTGTAATTAAAGTGAAGTATTTGTGATTCGCAGACAGGAGAACTGTTTTGAACTGCTGTTTAATCATTGCTGGACAAGCAACAAAAGAAACAACGAAAAATAGAAATACTTAAGTACCTTAGGGTGGTGCTGTTGTTGATTTTCTTACGCAGCAACTACAAAGTCTCAGAGAGAGTAAAAAAAAGTCATATTGTGGCAGCTATGCTCTTGACTAAGTTTTACGAACAAAATTCCAAAGAGGGAAATTTTTTAAAACTAATATCCCTAGAAGGGAATTTTTTTATGAAAGAGCTTTTAGTGCTTAGCACGAAAATTTTTTTTTTTTTTTTTTATTTTTTTTTTTTTTTTTATTTTTTATTTTAATTCAATTTTTAATTGTTGGGGTAAGTGGAAAAAAATCAACAACTATTTACAGCGAAGGTTGAGTGTATAGCTATTTCACGAAAAACCATTTTCGATCATCAGCACTCTTTTCGGAAGTGGATGCACCGGGGATTGAACCCGAGTCCATTCCATCTTCAGCCGCAATGACCCAACGCATAAACACACTCGGCCATTGAGACTCTGTGCAAGCTGTTGGATTTTCCCCACTTTTGCCTTTTTCATTTTCAACATTAACGTTACAGCTCTATTCTGTGTACTTGATAAATTCACCATATTGCTTATTTGTCAATTTTGACTATTTATCAAGTATTTGCTATTCTGTGTCAAAATAAAAAAGCTCTTTTCTTGCCAAATTGTCAATACGTCGATTGGTCTTGACAAATAAAATTCATTTGTTTTGAATTCAAAGTTATTTTTTTATATTTTCTTAAATAATTGAATCGCAAGGTTTTTTACTTTTTCTGTTATTGGTGGGTGAGGAAGAAAATGAGAAAAATAGAAATCGTTCGCGGCACTTAAGATCCTTGCGAGACTCTAGCGCTCCATTTTCCTTGAGTGAAAATTTGTTCGCGCAAAATTTTCGATTGACCCGTCAATTGTGCCAGCGCCTTATTAATGATTTACAACCATATGACCATCAACAGACGTCTTTGTCATTAACTGTCCGGATTTTGGCGGTGTTGAATTTTATGGCAAACGGGTCCTATCAAAAAGTGTGGCCACACACTCTCCCTCTGTCTCTACCTCTACCTATACTACTCTCTCTCTCTCTCTCTCTCTCTCTTTCCCTCTCCCGTTCCTTATCAACAACTATATCATATACATAAATCGATTTAGGTATCGAAAAAAAAGTTAGTTGTATATTGGAACCCTGATTACTTCTACATTGCTCAAAAATATCTCGAGCTATTCCGGTTCACGGTTGGGCGTCAATATCGGGAACCGATTGAGATATCCGTATAGCGTTAAACATATATGGTAACCCTGAGACGCACCCTTAATTTGATGCCAATATTGCAAAAATATTTGGGGCACATCCGGGACCACGTTTCGGTCTCTATGTGGAGAACCGACTGGAAAATTGGAATGGAATGAACTCTCTATTGAAGCTCTGATTTATACCTTTAATTTGATACCAATATTGCTCAAAAATATTTTGGAGGCATCTGGGTCCTTATATTGGCCTAGATCTCGGGAAGGGATTGAGATACCAGAATTAAATGTAGTCATAATTTTAAATTTCAATGTAATCGGCCCGGTAGCTTCGGCGTGCATAAGGAACAAACACACAAACAAACTTTCATCCTTATATACATATGTATGTACATATGTATATACAAACATATGTAGATATAAAATACTTACATTTTTTTAGTTTCTATTTTGCGATTTAATTGTACAAACATCTGATTTCTGTGTACATTATTTATTTCACCACGTGTTGGGAAAATCACATTTGTAAGAGCTTTTTAGATTTGTCAAGTTACGCACAGAATAGGAAAAATTGTCAATTTGATAAAAATCTTGACTATTTGTCAACTTATTGATAATTTGTCAATTTCACAGAATAGTGCTGTTAGTGTGTATATGCTTTTGCATATATTCTCCACAAACGTGCTGAATTTTTGTTGTAGGCAGTTCGCAATGAACATTGTTGTTGGTATTTATTTTATGTATATACCAAACAACGTTAACAATTTTACTTGAAAGAGTTTTTAGTGCTTAGCACGAAAATTTTTTTTTTTTATTTTTTTTTTAATTTTTTTTTTTTTTTTTATTTTAATTCAATTTTTAATTGTTGGGGTAAGTGGAAAAAAATCAACAACTATTTACAGCGAAGGTTGAGTGTATAGCTATTTCACGAAAAACCATTTTCGATCATCAGCACTCTTTTCGGAAGTGGATGCACCGGGGATTGAACCCGAGTCCATTCCATCTTCAGCCGCAATGACCCAACGCATAAACACACTCGGCCATTGAGACTCTGTGCAAGCTGTTGGATTTTCCCCACTTTTGCCTTTTTCATTTTCAACATTAACGTTAGTGTGTATATGCTTTTGCATATATTCTCCACAAACGTGCTGAATTTTTGTTGTAGGCAGTTCGCAATGAACATTGTTGTTGGTATTTATTTTATGTATATACCAAACAACGTTAACAATAAAAACAAAAAAAAATAAAAAAAAAAAAAAAATTTTCGTGCTAAGCACTAAAAACTCTTTCAAGTAAAATTGTTAACGTTGTTTGGTATATACATAAAATAAATACCAACAACAATGTTCATTGCGAACTGCCTACAACAAAAATTCAGCACGTTTGTGGAGAATATATGCAAAAGCATATACACACTAACGTTAATGTTGAAAATGAAAAAGGCAAAAGAGGGGAAAATCCAACAGCTTGCACAGAGTCTCAATGGCCGAGTGTGTTTATGCGTTGGGTCATTGCGGCTGAAGATGGAATGGACTCGGGTTCAATCCCCGGTGCATCCACTTCCGAAAAGGGAAATTTTTTAATTTAATTAAAATGGAAGCTATTATCAATATAGATATGATTTTCGAAAATTTTAAATGAAAATATTGTCTATTAAAAAAAATCCTAAATAGGGAAATTTTTAAAACTAATATCCATTGAAAGAATATTTTTTAAATTAAGTAAAATGTAAGCTGTGACTAATTTAAATAGAACTTTTGCCATTTTTACTTGAAAATAATACGTTTTACAAAAATTCCTAAAAGATAAATTTTTTAAAACTAATATCCCTTTAAGGGAAATTTTTTAATTTAATAAAATGGAAGCTATTACTAATATAGAAATAATTTTTGACAATTTTAATTGAAAATGTCGTGTATTAAAAAAAATCGTGTACAGGAAAACTTTTGAAACTAATATTCCTCCCAGGGAAATTTTATAACTTAAATAAAATGGAAGCTATGACCTATCTAAAGATGATTGTTGACCATTTTAATTCAAAATAATGTGTATTACAAAAAATCCTGAACAGGAAAATTCTTAAAGGTAATATCTATTTAAGGGAAATTTTTTAACTTAAAAAAATAGTGGATGAAGCCACTTAAATGCGAATTTGTCATCTTTACTTGAAAATAATCCGTTTTACAAAAATTCCCAAAAAAGGGAAATTTTTTAAAACTAATATCCCCTTAAGAGATTTTTTTTTTTGAAACTGAATAAAATGGAAGCTTCATCAATTTAAATATGGCCATTCTAACTGAAAATAATGTGTATTACAAAAAGTCCCAGAAGGGAAATTTAAAAAACAAGTACAGCCAATCTGCTAGTTAACAGCGGTATACACTTTAGTGCCGTCTCCAAAACTTAATCCTCTTCTACCAAAGGAAGGTTCCACAATACATCATATTTCTACCCCGTCGGAAAAACAAGCAACCAAGAAGCCTTTTTCCATTAAGTTGGCACTGTTTATCTCAGTAAAATTAGCCAAAAATAAACAGACCAGCTCAATTTTTAAATACTTACACTCCCTCTCTACATTTTAACTAGAACAAATTATGAGACATACGAATAAGTACCCAACAGCCCATAGACCACCAGGCACCACTCAAACACCCAAGTGACTTTCACAAATTTTCTTTCATTCCAAAAAATTGGTCTACGCAGCAAGAGGAAGCATTACGATGACTACAAAACATAAACGAAGTGTGTGGATTGGCATTATGGGAGGTATGGCTTTTAAATGAGCCAACTGCCGACAATAAGATGAGAAAAGTTTGTACGAACTTTGGTGCAAATTAATAGGCAACAATCGACTCGACAACGACGACAAGAAGCAATGCCATGGAGGATGAGGACACAAAGGAAACTGTGGCACGCAAGCGGATTGTTTTATTCGCATTGAAGCAGAAAAACTTAGTTAATAATCGGCGGCGTTAAGGGAGAACTGTGAGTACATACATATTGCAAATGAAGGAGGCAACAGTGATGGAACGCACAAAAATTAAAGCGTTTGCTTAGTTTCAAGTGCAAAGTAAAGTGCTTTGTGTATAAAGCAGATTTTTGGAAGAAGAAAAAGAAGTCAAATGAAATTGAGAATTAATTCTCAGAAAATTATTATAAGCGGCTTATAGCTGAAGCTTAATGCTTGTGGGTTGTTGCGCCTAGCCTATTATTTGCTTTATAACAAACTTTACTGGCAAAATTTGAAGAATTTCTGCAAAATTGAAAATTCAGTCCTCAACACGCTTGAAACACTCTACTTCCTAATATAATGTATAATGGCGTCCAAGAACTGGAAAAAGTCCTAAATGTACGGGGCGGCGGCCTCTCAATGATGATGATCAATGAGGGATGTATGCCCTGAAATATAAGACGCACACAAAGGAGCTTCAATCCGTACATCGCCTTGTCGCTCTCTGACTAGCCAGTGCTTTTCGTACTGTATCCAGCGACGCCGACAAGGTGCTAGCAGATATGACACCGATATAAATTCAAGCTACAGAAACCACAAGTGCCTATTCACCGAGTGAGTCTAGCAACCAGGGTAAGGAGGTCCGAAGAAAAGATTCGAAGACCACAAAATTGATAGAAAAAAAAGAGGAGGGACGCCTACCCGAAAGGTCGGTCAGTCATATAGGTTTATTCCAAACATTAGAAGCCTTTGCTAGACCTCCGAGGTCTCGCCCCACGAGAAACCAAGAACTTACTTTAGGCGTCTAGATTGTTAGCAGTAACAAGAGGCTGCAGTTGCAAGCTCCAGGTGGAAACCAACTACTTAAGAGAAAATATCGTATAGTTAAATAGCTTTCAAAAAGTTTGATCAATTAAATTGCCTGCTTTTTTCATATTTAATACTATACACGCAGTGTTGCATTTAAAGCATTTTGACATTTTTAATGGCCATGTCAAATGGACTGACAGTTAGAGCGTAATTTTTTTCGCGCTCCACTTACAGCACGAAATTTATTAAAAATTTATGAAGTCCACTACATGTAGTACATAAGCAAGAAGAAACAAGTAAGGAAGCCTAAGTTCGAGTGGAATCGAACATTAGATACTCAGCTGTATGCTTTCATTGGTTGTTTGCGTTTGATGGAAACACGGTGTAGGTACTTTTTATATAAAGCAAGTGCTGCATAAAGTGGGCGTAGCCGCGCCCATTTTCAAAATTTTTATCAGTCATCCAACTAAGCATATGAATATTATTCTTTGTGCAAAATTTCATTCCTTTATCACATCTAGTTACAAAGATGTCACGTTACAAATTACCAAAGGGCGTTCCAGAAATATCTTTGTTAAAAAGTAGGCGTGGTCATAAACCGATTTCAATAAATTTTTGCGCGTCTATTAACACAAGTCATAAAAGTGTATAAACCAAGTTTCGTCATAATATCACAATTATTTGTCGAGTTATAGCTTCAGAAATCTCGTATATTCCTTTGTCTAAAAAGAGGCGGTGCCACGCCCATTTTCCAAAATTTGTCTATTTTTTGTTTCCGGTCTATTGTGGAACTCTTGCCACAAAATTTCAATGAATTATCCTTATATTTGACAAAGATATCGCTTAAAATGTTTTTATTAGGCCACTTTATAATACCCATATATAAAAGTGGGCGTGGTCGTCAACCGATTTCGCTAAAATTTTCAGCATGTATTACCACAAGTAATAAAAGTGTACACACCAAGTTTCGTCATTATATATCAATTATTTGTCGAGTTATGGGCTCAGAAATCTCGTATATTCCAGCTTCTAAAAAGAGGCGGTGCCACGCCCATTTTCCAAAATTTTTGTGTTTTTGATTGTATGTCCGCAGGTGGACTCCTGGCATAAAATTTCAATGATATATCTTTATATTTGACAGAGATATCGCTTAAATGTTTTTATTAGGTCACTTTATAATACCCATATATAAAAGTGGGCGTGGCCGTCAACCGATTTTGATAATTTTTCGTCCAAACATTTGCCTAAGTAAATACATCACGCGTACCAAATTTCATCGACATATCTTCAACAGTTTCTGAGTTATGACTCATAAAGCTTTCAATGTTTGCTCCTCAATAAGTGGGCGTGGCACCGCCCATTTTCCAAAATTCCATCAAATTTCTTCTTAGGGGCCTGAGCTCAACACGTGGGTAAAATTTCATCACTCTAGCTATATTAGTGGCTGAGATACCAAATTTCCGATTTTTTCTATATAAGAAAAGTGGGCGTGGTCATGGTCCGATTTCGCCCATTTTCAATACCAGCCGTCCCAGTCTCGATACCAACTTGCATTTCAAATTTCATCAAAATATCTCAATTTTTGCGCGAGTTAGAGTGTTTACAGACGGACGGACAGACGGACGGACGGACGGACGGACGGACAGACGGACGGACGGACGGACATGGCTCAATCGATTTCTCTTTTCACCCTGATCATTTTGATATATATAAGTCTATATCTATCTCGATTATTTCATTCTGTTACAATCCACCGTTATGTGATTAAAACTATAATACTCTGTGTACTAGTACAGCTGAGTATAAAAACGTCAGAAGCAGCAACAGCAGAAATGTCAATTGCACTACATATTTAGTTTTTTTTTTGGCAATTGTCCGTCAGTGCCAGCGGCTTGTTGCTTTTTGCTTCAAGCGCAAATAGACTCGCGTTGGTTTTGACTGACAAAAAAAAACAAAACAACAACAGTGCAAATTGCTCTGATACGCTGTTGACTTTGACTTTTTTTCGACGATTTCGCCGGCAATACAGAAAATTGAATGCAAAAGAAAAGTCACTAAATAAAAAATGCGCGCACTCAAAACGAACGACCCACCGACCGCCGCCGTTTATACTAAGTAAGACAAATAAAAGCGAAATGGCAAATAATAATAAAAGAGGCAAGAGCAAACAAGAAGAACACAAAGAAAGGCAACAGTTGAATGTGAATATGTTATGAGGCAGATACAATATGTTTATACTAAGTATATATGCATGTACGAGTATATATGTAAGTATTTTTATGAATTTCTTTTAATGGCCCAAAGTACATTGACTTTAGGTGGCAACGCCCTACCGCTTGAGCGACAACTACGCGCCTCCTGTACAACAACAAATAACAAAAAAAAAACGACACTGAATACTGAGGTAGGCGTCCAATGACGCACATACCCATATCTGTATGTATGTATGTATGACCAGCGCCCACTCAATGAACTGTATGGACTTCATCAAGTTCCTTTTGGGCGGCTGTGTCCAGTGTGAGTGCTTATAAAGCGCATAAAGGCCCAAGCTTAGCGACGACCAGAACACCAACTGACTTGGCTCACTTCATTATCATGCGATATATAATTTGCCAAAGCGCTTTTTCTTTTGTAGGTACGTCCGCCCCCGCGCTCTAAACAAACCAAGGATTGACAGTTATTACTACACAATTGGCTTGGTCGCTTCCTCACACCAGAGCTCTGCACTGCTGCTGGTCCTTTCCCTATTCCAGTGCCTGTGCCTGTCTTTATCTCTAGTTTTCTCTTTGGCTTTGTCTTTTGTGTCGCACAACTAAAGAAGTTCTAATTTATTTGCTCTGTGTGTATAATAAAAGTTCATTTTTTTCTTGAAAGAAGTAGATACAAAAGCAAGTACAGAGCAGTGCACAATAGAGCAGAGTATCCAGATCACAGCATGACATGACAACTTCTCTTTATTATATGTTTTTCTTTTCGCGACTTTGTCGTCATTTAGCCAAATAATAAAAAAAGAAAAAATCAACAACTTCAACTTCATTCCTCGCTCAAGCATTTGTCCTTCCTTCCTTCTTGAATTTGTTTTGTGTAATTTTACTGCTGCTGGACAACGTTTGAGCGGCGAATGTCATGTCAGTGTAGGACGCACAAAAGCATAAATGCCAGCTGAAGCAATAAAAACTCGGTCAAAGACATTTAGTAGAAGAAGGAGGTAGAGGTGGGGAGGGGTGGAGGTGGAGTTGGAGTTGGAGGAAGAGAAATGGAGGAGGGGGACTTGTATAATCATAGAATGTGAACTCGAATGTGGCATGTAAAAAATGTTGCACAAAAATTATTATGCCATCCATGACTGTCAATCATATAATAGCCAAGTGTGAATACATATTTAGCAATAAAATGTTGCAATTTCAGTTGGACATAAAAAAGCGCAGTACCTAATCCCAATAGAGGAACTTTAAAAGTGTATAGATTGATACTACGTTGAATTTCTGTTTCCACTGCTTGGTTCAAACTTTTTGCTCATTTCAATATTTTTGATTTGTTGGATTAATGATTAATTAAAGTATGTTCTTTTTTTGTGTCACATTAATGACTAAATACGTTTACTTTCACCTTTTTTACGATTAAATGTTAATTAACTTAAAAAGTGCATTAATTAATGAATTTTAATTGCATGATTAGTTCAAATTTAATTACTTTAGATTCTTTTTAGTTTTCATTAATTATTTTCAGATATTTCTGATTTTTTAATTGCATGATTCGTTAATTAATCGATTGATTAATAATTAAGTGCCATTACTTTCATCTTTTCAATAACTAAATGTTATTTAACTTAAAAAGAGTGTATTCGTTAATTGATTAATTACACTGGATCACAAAATGAAATTTTTTGTCTGTACTTTGGACGTGACTATCCTATCTATATGTAAAATCGGTCGCTGATTCCGAAAATCGGGTTCATTTTTAATTCTATGGGAAGGTTTTTGAGATATCGGCAATTTACCGTTATTTGGCCAATGGGTACACTTAATCCAGTATAGCTCTTTAACACAGTGAGTTATCTTCTTTGCATAGAATGTACGCGTGCAGAGGCATTGCGCGACCTGGCTGTATTTACTTGATCGCCTATAACTTTTCCATTTTACAATGGATTTTCATCGTTGATAGCTTATTTTTTTGGTAATAGAATGGAGCTTCATGAAAAGGAGTAAAACCGAAGGTAAAAATATTGGTTTTAAAGATATTGCCTGACAAAGTCAATTTTTTCTTCAAAAAATCGTAAAAAATCGAAAAAATTAAAATTTAATCGTCAATATTTCAGAAACTATAAGAGTTAGAGAAAAATGTTATAGGAGCCGTGAAAAGGAAATTTAATTTTATTTCGTTTGGTGTCACCCTAAGGAATATAACTCACTGTGTTAAAGAGATATACAGGATTAAGTGGACACATTGGCCAAATAACGGTAAATTGCCGATATCTCAAAAACCTTCCCATAGAATTAAAAATGAACCCGATTTTCGGAATCAGCGACCGATTTTACACATAGAAAGGATGGTTGCGTTCAGAGTATTTTTTGGCTGTAGAGCAGTGTTATTTTAATGGCATGATTATTTGTATTATTTTAAATTATTTTTCGATTGTTTTTGATTGCATGATTAGTGCAATTATTTGATTATTTTAAATTTTTTTAATTGCATGACTAATTAATTATTCTATTAATTAGTTTTAATTGCATAATTATTTGTATGATTTTTAATTATTTTTTGATTGTTTTTGATTGCATGATTAGTACAATTATATGATTATTTTAATTTTTTTCAATTGCATGACTAATTAAAAAATTTAGTCATTAATTTTAAATGCATTATTATTTGGATTATTTTCAATTATTTTTAAGTTTTTTGAATTGCATGATTAATTAATTAACTATTATTAACTAAAATTATTTTTCGATTTTTTAATTAGAGTAAAGTCGGGTATTATGGAATACCTATTTTTTTTGCACCATAACTGGAAAAGTAAGCACTAGAAGCCTTCCCAATTTTGTATACGATATCTCTGAAATATTAGCTACACTAATGGCTAACATTAATTTCACTAAAATATATGGCAAGAAAGGTATAAAGAAAAATCTGGAAAAAGTCAAAAGGTAGCACTTTCAAAAACCTGCGGGTAATATGGTACACTCTGTCGTTTAATATGGTATATATATACCATATTATAAGCATATTATTTCTATTAAAAAAAGTATATATAGCATTTAAAATAAATCTCTCCAAAGCATTCAATTTATTGGATATATTATTTTTCTGGCATTCCAGTGACCTCACATCTTGTTTTGTAAGCCCTCAAAAGTGAGACCCCATCTTTAAACAAAATTTTACCAGCACCCTCTCGATTTCTTGGCTAAAAACTGGTTTCCTTCCAAGATTTGTTGAAAGCAGATTCTCTGACGGGTTTTCCCTCCTAGCCATACGCATTAGTATGGTGTGTGGGACGTGGAATATTTTCGACGCCAGTCAATTCCCATTGTATCTTTTTTTTACAGTTGTAATGGCCTTACGCATGTTTTTCAAATCCAATTGTCTCCGTACACCACTTTTTGGCATGTATCCTGTAAGATTCTACCACAAAAATAATATCCTAACCTCTGAAATTATGTGCTGGATATATGGTCACTATACCAAATTGGCCTCTCACAAGTGTACCATATAAGCCGCACCTCCCATTTTCTGATTTTTGTTTATTTTTTTACTGAAATCACTATATTACTTAAAACTTACACTTTTTTAAATAAAATATAGACACACGGTAATCGATTTTAAAAAGAATTTTGTTCATAAATCTTTTTTTCTAGCGATAACCGCCATTTATGTTACCATTATTGTATTATAAAGTCGACCACGTGCAACCACGGCTTTTCAGCAATTGAAAGTGAACTAGGCAGCCGTCACAGCTGAAACTTTTTTTCTTTTTATCTTTCTAAATTTAACAGCTGTTGGTATGGTCCGCGTTTCCACAGTGTTAATAGTTTGTGAGAAAAGTGGGTGTACCATATTAGCCGCCTATACCATAATACCCGACTTTACTCTACATCTTTGATACAATTATTTGATTAATTTTATTTTTTCTGCTTTTTTAATTGCATGATTAATTAATTAATCGGTTAATTAATTTTAATTGCATGATTATTTATATTATTTTAAATTATGTTTCGATTTTTTTAATTGCACGATTAATTAATTAATTAATCGATTGATTGATGATTTTTATTCTTGCCTGAGAAATGTTACTCGTACGCCATGTCGTGCAGTTGTTTCGTACGGAAAAAATAATGAGTATTAATTTTAATAGAAATTTAACACGTCTGGGTTAATCTTAAAAATCCTTTCCATAAACTTGCTCTAAAAATACTGAGTTTCAAGTGAAAAAACCCATAGAATACTCTCCGCACCTTAAAATCAAAAGTAACACGTGTGTGTATACCTACTTTTTGCGCATACTTTTGCTGCTATTGGGTTTTCTTGTATGGAAAAAAAAAAAAACAAAAAATAAAACAAAATTAGAATAAGTTTAATTTTATATGCACATTTTTCATTGTCGCTTGACATATTCGCTTGCCTGCCTATTCGCCCATTCGCCCATCGCCAATTACGCATACGCAATTTCACGACGTGCTCATATGCCTATTTTATGTGGATGTGAAATCTCGCAAAAGTATTCCATCTTGCTAATTTCTTTTCACCTCACACACCATCTCAATGAACAGCCTGCCCGGCCTGACCGGCCTCTCTCTGCCTGTCACAGCGGCAAGCAGCGCTAGCAACGAATGCCGAACGAAATAAATTATTGCCTGTGAACAATTTGCAGATGATTTTAAAATAAAATAAATTGAAATATAACAAAAATGTAAAATGAAAAATGTTTAGAATTCTAATGAAGGTATTCGCACTTCAAGAATCTTTTGTTTACGCGGAGAGATTTAAAAAAAAATGAAAAAACAAGTAAGGAAGCCTAAGTTCGAGTGGAATCGAACATTAGATACTCAGCTGTATGTTTTCATTGTTTGTTTGCGTTTGATGGATTTTATATAAAGCGAGTGCTGCATAAAGTGGGCGTAGCAACGCCCATTTTCAAAATTTTTATCAGTCATCCAACTAAGCATATGAATATTATTCTTTGTACAAAATTTCATTCCTTTATGACTGCTAGTTACAAAGATGTCACGTTACAAATTTCCAAAGCGTGTTCCAGAAATATCTTTGCTAAAAAGTAGGCGTGGTCATAAACCGATTTCAGTAAATTTTTGCGTGTCTATTAATACAAGTTATAAAAGTGTATAAACCAAGTTTCGTCATAATATCTCAATTATTTGTCGAGTTATGGGCTCCGAAATCTCGTAGATTCCTTTGTTTAAAAGGAGGCGGTGCCACGCCCATTTTCCAAAATTTTTCTATTTTTTGTTTCCGGTCTATTGTAGAAATCATACCACAAAATTTCAATGAATTATCTTTACATTTGACAAAGATATCGCTTAAAATGTTTTTATTAGGTCACTTTATAATACCCATATATAAAAGTGGGCGTGGCCGTCAACCGGTTTCTCTAAAATTTTGAACATGTATTACTACAAGTAATAAAAGTGTACACACCAAGTTTCGTCATTATATATAAATTATTGGTCGAGTTATAGGCTAAGAAATCTCGTATATTCCTGCTTCTAAAAAGAGGCGGTGCCACGCCCATTTTCCAAAATTTTTACGGCTTCTGTCTTACGTTCGCAGTTAGACTCCTGCTATAAAATTTCAATGATATATCTTTATATTTGACAGAGATATCGCTTAAAATGTTTTTATTAGGTCACTTAATAATATACATATATAAAAGTGGGCGTGGCCGTCAACCGATTTTAACTATTTTCCGTCCAAACATTTGCCTAAGTAAGTATATCACGCGTACCAAATTTGATCGATATATCTTCAATGGTTTCTGAGTTATGACATATAAAACTTTCAAGGTTTGACCCTTAATAAGTGGGCGTGGCACCGCCCATTTTCCAAAATTTCATAAAATTTCTTCCTAGGGGCTGAGCTCAAGACGTGGGTAAAATTTCATCGCTCCAGCTATATTAGTGACTGAGATAGCAAATTTCCGATTTTTTCTATATAGGAAAAGTGGGCGTCGTCATGGTCCGATTTCGCCCATTTTCAATACCAACCGTCCCAGTCTCGATACCAACTTGCATTTCAAATTTCATCGAAATATCTCAATTTTTGCACGAGTTAGAGTGTTTACAGACGGACGGACAGACGGACGGACGGACGGACGGACAGACGGACGGACGGACGGACGGACATGGCTCAATCGATTTCTCTTTTCACCCTGATCATTTTGATATATATAAGTCTATATCTATCTCGATTATTTCATTCTGTTACAATCCACCGTTATGTGATTAAAACTATAATACTCTGTGTACTAGTACAGCTGAGTATAAAAATGTTGGGAACGGAAAAGTGAAGGCACAGAAGAAAAGCAGCTGCCAAGGCATCCACATAATGAAATTCGTTTTTAAATAGAATTTAATTTAGCAATAAACATTTTTAGGTCTTTTTCATTTTTCTTTTTGCACAGTAAAGCAGCAGCAGACAAGTTTTAAGACTAAGTTTTAATAAATGGAAATCATTTTTCTTGCGTTCTGCATACATATGTACATAAATAGCGCTTTGGCAAAATTTTTCTGCGCTTCTTGTTATTTTTAATAAGGTGACTGTCTTTTAGGCCAATTAATCGTTGGCGATAGTACTTACACTCACATGGAATTTGTATAAAGAAAAGATCGTAAAGAATAAGAAAAAAGTCTTTAGATATTACTTAATTAAAAATTACTCTCCTTTTCTCTCCCTTTTCCTTTGCTCTATATTGTGGCCGCTGTGGTGCAGTGGGTAGAGTGCTCGCCTGCTATACCAGAGGTCTCGGGTTCAAACCCCAGTCCGAGCAAACACCAAACAAATTTTTCTAATTAGTAAAAATCCAATTATTGGGTTTTTAAGAGCAGCGGTCACCTCTCAGCAGTGGGCGGCATACCCTCCGAGAGTATTTCTGCCATGAAAAAGCTTCTCACAAAAAATGCATTCGCCGTTCGGAGCCGGCATAAACTGTAGGTCCACCCAATTAGTAGGAAAAACAAAAAGGAGCACACCTCGAATTGGGAGAGAAGCTCGGCCATAAAACTCGTCAGAGTTATAATAGCGCCATTGTATTATTATTATATATTGTAGTCCTGATTTCCACCTTTCATTTGATACCAATATTGCTAAGAAACATTACGGGGCATTCGGGTCCACTTTTTTAACCGTAACTGGGTATCTACCTGTCCTAAGAATCATAATGAAAGCGGCTCTATGTAGCAACGCTGGTCAACATCTTTCATTTGACACCAGTCAAAATGCTCAGCACTATTGCGGGTTCATGCGGCTCTATGTATTGACACATATCAGGGGACCCGGTCTAGGTATCAGAATGAATATATCTCTATGTAGATGCCCTGTTTAACACTTAACCTTTGGTTCCACTATTGCTCAGAAACATTGCGTGATTATTCGGGTCCACGTATTGACCATTATTTGCGAGTCCGTTCGCCCTACCCGTTGTGCTATTGAATTTCAAATGGGGCCACCACGAAAAGTGCACACTGCAATACAAACATATTTACATACATACATAAATCACTCATCTCTCTACTTTTTTGGCAGCGTTGCCGCTGTGCACTTCAGTGGCAGCACTACACACAAACGCACACCCTTGAAATTTGCAATTTGAGTGCACCGCAAAAGCGCCAACCAAAAAGTGTTGTTGTTGTGAATGAAAATCACTTACTTTTACATTGGCATGCGTACGCATGAATAACAAATAAAATAAAAAAACAACGAGAGCAATTTGACTTGACAACACAAATTTTTTATTGCACATTCCTCTAAATATTCAATGATTTTTCATTGCTTCATTGGCGATGCGCCGCTGCAGTCAGCGAGATGGCCGCCCATTGAATGCGTGTGAGAGCTCTGCGTAAATAAATCGTCGAATAATACGAACTTCAGCGATTTTTCAAGTGCAACATCAACACAATTGTGCAAAGTAATGCTCACACTTAAACAAACTCACATACATATCTACAATTGCACATGCTTTCGCAGAGTTGCCGCCACCAACTGAAAATATCACACCATTTCTCACTCGCCGCGTGCCGCATGCAGCCAAAAAGATTGTAATATGTGTGCTTGCCCACGGCTACAACAACAACAGAAGCAACAACAAACCTACAACAACAATAGCAGCAGCAACAACAACAACAACCATCAACGCCGTCAAAGAAAGCAAAATAAGGAAGGAAGGACCATCGTGCTGCGTGTGAAGTGCAAGCAACTCTTTGGCCGCATTTGGATTCTCCTTTTTACTTTCACCTTTTTCCTTTTTTCTAGCAAATTCCGCACACACCATTTGCAAGTCAAATAAAAGTGTGTGCGTGTATGTGTGTGCTGTGTGCGTCGAGCGGTGATGAAGGTGAACAAACCAAAAAAAAATTGGCAATAGAACAGTTGCCCGTTTTGTCACGCGACTAAAAAAAAGAACAGAACAAAATGGTTTGCTGAAATTTTCAAATAAAAGAGCACAGTAAAGCCGCGTTATGATGAACAGTTATTATATTATGCATATGGTGTTGCCAGATGCAATGAAACTTTGTTTGATTTTGCTGTCGGGAACTTTTTACATTACATTAAGGACAAATTTTTCCGGTAAAAACAGTTAAGCATTTTTGAAACATTCTTTCACAGAATTCATCATATTTGGGGGTAACACTGTCTAAAATTTTGCGATGACACCGACAACTTTTTTCGCATAACGTACATCATACATATAGGTATCCTTGCGGCAACGCATACAAGTGGCGCACAAATGAAACAAAAAAATTGCTTTTAAATTGATTGTGTGTGGGTGTGTGTGCTTGAGCTTGAGCTTACCAAGCTGTGCAAGATGGCAGCGCCACAAGTGGCAAATGTGTGACACTTCACTTTATCACCTTTCTCGTTAGACACGTACATACAGACATATGTATGCACGTTTGTATTCGTACATAAATCGTTTAAGCAAAAAATTTCAATATTTTTGAGCGCAAGAAAAAAATTTTAATTGAATTTCGGGTAGACAATAATTTGTAAATCGCCGTTTAAAGTGCAAAACCGCGTATCGATATTTTTGCCAAACATGAGATTTTGCCAAAAACACATACTTGGGGTTCGTCCCTATTCATTTATGAATAAAAGAATTTTGACATTCGGACAACACGTTTTAAACGTACGTTTACAAAAATACATCATTTCGGAGGCATACGGTGGAATTTTGTTTGGTCCCTATAAGGCCAGGCGGCCTAATTTATGTGCATACATATTTGTTTATAAATAATCCCACAACTTATAAAGTCAGCCAAATATCTCCTCACTGAACGCCTCTAACTTTGTTGAGCCAAATAAATCATTAATTTGCCCCAATTCACACACCTTTCTCACATATGTATGTACATATATAGGCACACCGCCACACCTACCGCTCCTCATCAATCAATATCAATAACTCGTACGCATAACGCATTTTTTACAAATCAATTGAAGCGTATGACGTAAAATTTCACGCTCCTCTGACAAACTGACAACTAACAGCGATAATCCAGCTAATAATGATGCAACATGTTCACGCGTACGGTACGGTGCGTATATAAATAGTCACAGCTAACATATAACTTGCGTACGGACGACAAAAAAAGCAAATGAAAACCAAAAATAGAAAAGGCATTTATTGTAAGTATTATTATTATTAGGGCAACAGAAAATATGCCCTAAAAAATTCGTTTTTAGCGCTAAAAATATGTCCTTAAAAATATGGTTTAAGCGCTAAAAATATGCCCTTAAAACTTAGTTTAAGCACTGAAAATATGCCCTTAAATTTTTTTTTAAATACTTAATAAAAAGATGTACGGCATGGTAGGTTGTGCGCTCCCCTCTCATGCAAGAGAAATAAAAAAAATTCACATTTGCGAAACACATCTTCCAAAAGAAAACAAGTATTTTTACATACGAAAATCTACATATATATATTAGGGCGGGTCAATTTGTACTGATGGAATAAAACCTACTTTGTTTCGGCCACAGCTGCATTCTCTGGTCAATTCTGAACAAAAAAATCCAAAGGAGCATAGTTCTAAAATGAAGTTTGACCCTCCGCAATTTTAATTTTAGATAGTCATCCCTAAATTTTTTTTTACATTTGTTAAAAAATGTAGTTGAAGATACTCAAATTAAATTTTGAGATTTATTTGAGTTGAACCCATTCGTCGGCCGACACATTATCACAAAATTTAATCAATTTGGGTAAAGTTTACAAACGACGAAGAATTCACTATCAGAGATCTTAAACTTCTTTCCTAAATATCTCGAAATCAAAATTTATTACGGATATTCTGAATACGTCATTGTATTCTACAGGCAAAAATTAAGTTGACGTGTTTCGGCGTTTCACTTAGATATTTCAAACTTTTAAGATATACCTGTTGTAACATAAAATAATTGGGAGAAATTCTAAAGAAGGTGTTTGGAAAATTAATGTATTTCCCTAAAAAATAATCAAATTGCATACAAATGCATTTATTCAAATTGCTATTGCTGTAAATTACAAAATTTTGCGATAAATTTTCAAATAGAAAACTATTTAGATTGTCGCGGTAAGTTTTTAAACGTAGAAGATCTTTCCAAGTCAACTGAAGATATCGGGGCGTACTTAAAAGCAAGAATTTCAGTCACTGTGTAGCGTGTAGTGCTACACGTTCAATATGAATATTGCGATATTTTTCTCGCTCTGAGGTTCAAGATATTTTACTTGCGTCCTTTTCTCACTTTCACTTTCAATTCTTTTATTGCCAATATTGCGATCCGGATCACGGATTTCGAAATTTTGCGATCCAGAATCGCGAGCCATCAATACTCGATGCTACACTATCAATATGAATCACGATCCACGGATTTCATCAATATATATTGACCGTCTGACGTATGCTATGTATGTAGATCAGCGATCGGCACCGCTGGCAGAGCAACCAACACACTCGCAAAATATTTGTGGTAGTGTGCGTGCAAAAGCAGAGCACTGAAAAAACATTTATCCGCATACCATCCGCACCTTTCAACGTACAAGTGCAAACTGGTTCGCGGCCATAGTGTAAAACGTCTAGTGAGCCAGCTCATCGAAAAATCGATTAAAAAAAAGTCGATATATGGTCGATGTGCCATCGCCAAATGTCAAAATGATGGGCAGACCAGCACGGCAGCCATTTTTGAAGTGCAGTTCAGCATGGCGGCCGGATGTGGTTGTTGTATGAAAAGGAACCATAATGACATGGTCGTAGCAAGCAGGACAGAAACGCAATTCTGGAATTGGGAATTGAAAAAACCAATTCATAATTCCGAAAAGAAATTAAGGCCGAGTTGCTAAAACGCAATTCCCGGAGAGGGCGTAAACGCCAGCCATTTCACGAATAACATGTGTAGGAATGTAAAATCAACAACCTACAAAACAGAAAGAAGAAGAGCAACTTATATTGCATTCACGATCGTTATTTGGCCACAACAACAACTTCAAAATCAGCTGAGCACAGCTGTTCGACCTGTTTTAAACACATCCCAGAGTCATTTCACTGTTCTCCTTACACAATGTTCGCGGCAAGCTCAGCGATAGCTTGCTAGCAGCGCACACACGATCTATACATGAGAAACGAGTGGCCCTAAATGGCCCAGCTGCCGATCGCCGATGTAGATACCCAGCTGATTCGTGTAGCACATTTGAATGAAACATTGCGAAAATATTAAATTCGCCTTGAACTTGTCAGACAAAGAGGAATGGCAAATAGTATGCGCATACAAAAAAAAATTGCCAGAGTACAAAATTTAAATAAAAACAATTTTACGAGCGAGATGGAAAAATACGACGAAATACTATGCTAAAATATGAATTTGTAGCAAAATATGCCAAAAATATGCAAATAAGTCAAGATATGCAAAAATAAGCCTTTTGACCTAAATATGCGAAAATATGCCCTAACAAGTTAGGCTTATTCTCTTCGTCTTGAGCTAAAACGCCGATATATATTTATCATACGTAAATGGGACTGCAACAGAAAAATATGCATTTGCATATCTTCTGTTGCCCTAATTATTATCATTGTTGATATTGATATTGAACGCGCAGTGAGCTACGTGAAAATGAAAAAAAAAAAAAAAACAAACCAGTGGGACAACTCGCGTCTCAACAATTGAACGGTCAGGCAGTCAGTGGATCAGCCGGTTGATCGGCTGTTGAAGAAACAAAATGGAGTGCCGACAGACGGCACGCAGCGGTTTTTTGTATTAAACGTACGACATTTTGTAAGTAGAGCATTGATAATTCATAATTTTAGAATCTAAAAGCATAGCGCCAATAAGAGTCCCATCAGCCGCCATTAAAGCGCCAGCAAATCTCCGTACGATTTCAAATGTTAAAAGTCATGAGCGGGAGAAGCGAATTTGCGGTGTTGGTATGCATATAAGCAATGATTGCTGATAACCTGCGTTGCTAACGGCTGCTTTATAGAGATGCTTGATAAGAATGTACATTAGGACGTCTCGTCTTATAGCAACCAAAAAAAGTTCACCGTATGTCCCCCATAATGATGTATTTTTGAAAAATGTTTCCGGAAAACCCAATTTATTAGTTGGACCAAGCATAATGTTTTTTGGGTTATTATAATTTTAATACAGCTTTTAAGTCCCAATTTTTATTAAAATTTTTTTTTATTTATTTATAGTCGGATCTTAAAGTTTAACACACCAATGTCTTTGATTTGAGAGCAGTATTGTTACTAATCGTATTAACCCAAGTGTGCCATTGGGGTCACTACCACCCAGTACTTAGTTTATACCACTTTAATGTACCGATTTTTTGCCTGTATGTTAAACGTCATCAAAAATCATCAACCTTTTGCAAAAAAAATATTTTGATCGCTTCAGTACAACCAAGGCTGCAAAATAACGTTATTTTTAACAATAAACAAAATAAAATTTTGTTCCTGTTGAAATTTTTGATCTTATGAACATAAAAAGCATAACAAAATCCATTTCGTTTCAACTGTTATCAAAAAAAAATTATCAATTTTTTATTTGAAAGAGTTTTTAGTGCTTAGCACGAAATTTTTATTTTAATTCAATTTTTAATTGTTGGGGTAAGTGGAAAAAAATTCAACAACTATTTACAGCGAAGGTTGAGTGTATAGCTATTTCACGAAAAACCATTTTCGATCATCAGCACTCTTTTCGGAAGTGGAAGAGGATTCACCGGGGATTGAACCCGAGTCCATTCCATCTTCAGCCGCAATGACCCAACGCTTAACACACTCGGCCATTGAGACTCTGTGCAAGCTGTTGGATTTTCACCACTTTTGCCTTTTTCATTTTCAACATTTAACGTTAGTGTGTATATGCTTTTGCATATATTCTACCCAAACGTGCTGAATTTTTTTGTTGGCAGTTCGCAATGAACATTTGTTGTTGGTATGTATTTAACACGCTTTTATTAGTTTCACCTGTATGTATGTGGGTATGTAACTTCTAGCTGCTGCCTAAATATATGCAACATATTTACTAATGAGATTAGGTTACAACCACCGCTATTTTCCAACAGATGGCGCGCGTGTATTTATATTTTTAAAATATTCACTTATTTTATATACCAACAACGTTAACAATTTTACTTGAAAGAGTTTTTAGTGCTTAGCACGAAATTTTTATTTTAATTCAATTTTTAATTGTTGGGGTAAGTGGAAAAAAATTCAACAACTATTTACAGCGAAGGTTGAGTGTATAGCTATTTCACGAAAAACCATTTTCGATCATCAGCACTCTTTTCGGAAGTGGAAGAGGATTCACCGGGGATTGAACCCGAGTCCATTCCATTGATGAAGATGGAATGGACTCGGGTTCAATCCCCGGTGAATCCTCTTCCACTTCCGAAAAGAGTGCTGATGATCGAAAATGGTTTTTCGTGAAATAGCTATACACTCAACCTTCGCTGTAAATAGTTGTTGAATTTTTTTCCACTTACCCCAACAATTAAAAATTGAATTAAAATAAAAATTTCGTGCTAAGCACTAAAAACTCTTTCAAGTAAAATTGTTAACGTTGTTGGTATATAAAAATACATACCAACAACAAATGTTCATTGCGAACTGCCAACAAAAAAATTCAGCACGTTTGGGTAGAATATATGCAAAAGCATATACACACTAACGTTAAATGTTGAAAATGAAAAAGGCAAAAGTGGTGAAAATCCAACAGCTTGCACAGAGTCTCAATGGCCGAGTGTGTTAAGCGTTGGGTCATTGCGGCTGAAGATGGAATGGACTCGGGTTCAATCCCCGGTGAATCCTCTTCCACTTCCGAAAAGAGTGCTGATGATCGAAAATGGTTTTTCGTGAAATAGCTATACACTCAACCTTCGCTGTAAATAGTTGTTGAATTTTTTTCCACTTACCCCAACTATCAATTTTTTATTTTTTTTCATAATTATCAAAACAATTATTTCAAAAAAATATTTGGCGCTTTCGAATCGCCATCAGACAAGCGAGGTCGGATCGAACAAAAATGTTTGAACCCATAATGAGTAGTAGCCATACTCGCTAACTGGTCGTTAAAAATTTCGCTATCATTCACATATGCATTTGGCAGAGGGAAATTTATAGCCAGCAGAGAAATTGTGCATCGAAAGCGGCTATTGATAAAAGTTTATTGATAATTTTTGAAACGAAAAAAAAATTGTTTTTGATATGCAACAAAACAAAATAATTTTTGGTTATTTTCTATTGATCTTTTTTGAAACAAAATTATTTTGTTCATTTCGTTGAGCAGCCTTGAGTACATCCCGAAATAAAACATAATCAACATTCTGAGGAATACCTATGTACATATGTATGTATGTATGTATGTAGATATGTATGTATATGTTTTACGCTTCCTGTGGGATTTTATGTTCATTTTACAAACATATTTATTTTGGAAATTGTTTTAATATATTGTTTGTTATTTTTCTATTGAAAACAACACCAAACGGCTCTCGTGTGCCCTCAGTAGCTTAAAGATTACAGATACTTAAGCTTAAAAAAAAATACATAATTAAATTGGTGTTAATTGCGAGTGTTTTTTTGCCAATTAATAATTTATAGTATTGTTTTTCTAATTAAATAAAAAATGAAAAGCTTATGACTAAAGTGAGTTCTTTTTTTTCCTTTTTTTGTTGGCATTCAAACATACTTAGTAGTCAGTGATTGATTTTATTGAGCAAATTGTTTACTCTTTTATTAATTTAGCTACCGCAGCTGGTAATACACATGTTAATTAACCACATTTGCCACATTTAGTTAGCGTTGGGTGTTAGGCTCAATAAACCGTTAAGCTGACCGCAGCTAATGCAGTGTTGCATTGATCACAGCAGCAACGAAAATATTGCCAGCTGGCTAAAATTTGGCGGCAGTGCGGACATAACTACAGAAAAATATTTATTTACATACATACGTACTATGTAATTAAAAATGCTTAAATATGTAGATACAAGTTTTACGCAAAAATATATATGTACATAAGTATGTGATAAAAATTACAACAATTATATCTAGCTAATAAATGTGCAATGTACGTAGAGACATCTATGTAGCTAAGTTTGTGCGCTCATCATTTACATATGTATGTATGTATGCGAAAAAGTGCTACATTTTATGTGAATTTAAATGAGCTATTGGCCATTTTTTAATGAAGAAAAATTGAAAAAAAATTTTTTTTTTTTTGGTAGAAGTTATGGATCCATTTCGGAGATCACCACATCCCCTCATCAGACTTCTTCAAGCGGCCTCAACCGAGAATCGAACTTAAGTCGTTCGATTGGTAGTCACATGTCTATCCCATTGAGCTACCACCGCCGTCAGCTTTGTTTCGCTTAAATTTCAATTTTCCCTCCATTACAATCCACATACCAACAACAGTAGCTTAATGACACTCTGCCTTTGCTACCTAGTATGTTGGTGAGATTGTGTGTTTGTGTTTCTTCATTAAAAAATGGCCAATAGCTCATTTAAATTCACATAAAATAATTATTAGAATTAAAACGGCCATATAAATACAAACGTGCTACATCTTAATTGAAAGAATATGTTTTTCGCTGACAATATACATAAACATTTACAATGCATGCATGTTGTGTGCTTTGCATTTTTATATGTACGTGTGTACCGTCCGCTTATAATGCTTGCTTAGATGCATGTTAAGTGCATGATATACATAAATACATACATACATGTGTGCATACACGCACATATGTATTTATGGAGTAATTATACTCAGCTATAGTATCGTATTAATTATTAAAACTCCCCAATCGCAAGCACAGTTTTTTAAATGTTTGGTGTAAATAGGCACGATAAACATCGTAATGCCAACAGTTTAGCGTCAAGCTTTGTAACAAAATATTCACTTATGT
Organism: Urophora cardui; assembly: GCA_960531455.1. Classification (NCBI taxonomy): domain Eukaryota; kingdom Metazoa; phylum Arthropoda; class Insecta; order Diptera; family Tephritidae; genus Urophora; species Urophora cardui. Next base: position 3,568,164 of record OY482670.1, read on the forward strand.
AACAAGAATAGTATAAGTGGTAGAAGCATTATTATGTACATAAGTACATACATTTATACAATATGTGGGTAAATACCCTGCGATAGCCACACACTAGAGAGTTTATAATTCGCTCAGAACTCGAACCAAATGGCTATAGAGCTGTACACTTACGTAGTAAAAATCTCTTAAATTTCATACAATTACACTAATTTCCAAAATTTCCCAAAAAGGGAAATTTTTGTAAAATCATCTAAAATTGTTTGTCTAGACGTTTAAAGGAGTTATAGTGGAAATGAAAAAAAAATTATATCAAATAAAAATTTCCCAAAAAGGGAAATTTTCTAAAATCATCTAAAATTGTTTGCCTAGACGTATAAAGGAGTTATACGAGTAGTGGCGAACTTTAGAAAAACTACATCAAATTAAAATCTCCCAAAAAGGGAAATTTTTTTCAAATTCCGTAAAATTCTTTCCCTTGAGCCTTACTGAGTCAAAATGTTAAATTTCACACAATTATACGAATTTCTAAAATTTCCCATAAAGATAAATTTTTAAAGACTAATAAATTTGTTTGCTTAAACTTCAGTGCGTCATTATGATTAATATAATGCAATTTTACTAATTACCAAAAATTTCCCAAAAAGGGGAATTCTATAAAACTCTGTAAAGGTACAGAAAAAAGGTGGTAAGGTTTAAACTAACTGCGAATTACATATTAATTTTTTAACTACTCCAAAACTCCTCACATTAGAGACAGTTCAGAACGGGTTCAGAACGGGAGCTCTACAGAGGGAGCAAATGCGTACTATATCAACGTATTAAAAAAGTAGCAAGCAAAGCTTAAGTTCTCCCTCCAAAGAATCTCACACCGTCTTCTAACTGTAGTCACGTAAATATTCCACATTTCTTTGCAAACAAAAATTCCTTTCATTCAACAACATCAACATCAACAACAGCCGCAACCAACCAGCAACATTCGTTCGTAATTTCAACAAATATTTACTCTTTTCTCGTTTACAACAAACAGCAGCCGGCACAATTGTTTTGTGCATTTTCTTTTTCCACTTTTAATTCTATGTATTTAAGTATTTCACTTTGTTATCGGCAGTCCATTGTAAATAGTGAGTCCTTATAATACGCGTATTAGAACATGCCACCTTACAAGCACTAAAAAACAAGGATGCATCGTAACGTTAATATTATCGTTTACCGAAAAAAAGCATTCGTTTCCGTTGAAACTATTCAGGCTTTTACCGTTTACACAACTATCAAAATAATTTATAGTCGCAAAATAACGATAATGAAATTATCGAAATAATACCATTTCGTTGATTAGCGAAAAGAAATTATCAAAATAATTTCATTTCGTTGATTAGCGTTATCATAACCAAATTTATAACGTTGAAATGCTTAGTGCGCTCGCAATGCCGTCGCGAACAATCGGCCGAGTACTCGCATGCATACATACATATATGCATATGCACACGAACTGCTACGATCTGCGTGACAGCTGTGTATGTATGCGCCTCGTGCAGGCAATCTTTTTGTTGATTTACTTCGTTTCAACGTTACCGGTTGCATTTTGATAATTTAGTTTTGTGAATTATCGAAACGAAATGGTTTTGATAATTTAGCGTTGCTAATTAACGAAACAAAACCATTTTGATAATTTAGGATTGTGAATTAACAAAACGAAATAGAATCCGTTCGTTCGTTAAGCATCTCTGCTAAAAAAGAAAAACAAGTTAGAACAATACTTAAGCTGCTCCGTTGCCTTAGCAACGGTTTCACTATTGAAGCTTAAATTTGGCCGGGCAAACCGTCTCACTCAAAATAACGAATGGAATAACGGCATTCGTGTACGTCGATTTATTAAAGTGTTTAATAAGAAAATGAATTTAAAATGTTATCCAATAAACTTTTCATCTTTGCAAATTTCGATTTAACCTACGATTTGCATGCTCCGATTTGCATTTTGATTTTATTACGATGCCCAAATGTTGCAATTTACTTTCTTCTATCTCTAAATGTTCAGCTAAAGCTCTTGCTACGTAATAGCGTACATACATATTACTGCATTTTTTCTTCAGTTTCCCCTCTTTTTTCTGCAGTTTCCCTCACATCTTGATTCACCTCAGATTTTCCTTCAAATATTCATACATACACATTTTTTACGCGTTGCAACAAATTCACTGCAACAAAATCCGGCGAAAAGGTAATTTTATATGGCACAAATTGATCGTTTTACTTTCGTTCGTTTGCTGTGCTGTTATGCATCTTGTGCTTTTGGCGACGCGTCGATTTATTTTCCCTTCAACGAAAATCGCGTAAATTGAATTTAAATTCAATTGCTGATTTGACTGCGATATTTTACAGATTAGAGATTTTGTATGAAGATGTGACCTAAACGGTACTTTAATTGCGGTGAATTAGAGCGAATGAAAGAAGAAGCTAATGTGGATTTATGATAGTCGATTTTTCTATTAAGCGACCTGTAAGAAAACGCCCAACTTGCTAGTTATTTTTTTATGCTACAAGAATACATATATGTCATTGGAATTATAATATTCACAATAGCTTCATTCTTTTACTTGGCAACACTGCTGTTCAGTTCGACTAACAGCTAAGCGCCTTCAGCTCAACGCGATTAACATAGCTAGCTAGCTTGGTTTTTGTTGTTGCATTCCATGTTATTCGCTGAGCTATCTAGTGGCTAGTATACATTGTATAAAGATTCATATTTAAGCTAGTTTAAGGAATGTCTTGCTCCTTTGGATATTTGATTTTCCTGCAAGAGATGAGCGCAACACAACAGCCAGTCGGAATCGGACTACCTAGCGGAATGAAGCTGTTCTTTTCTGTACCAGCTCTGTTCTATTCTAAAATCTTATGTTCATTGTTTTCGTTGTTTTCTTTTCTTTTAAGTCCTAATGGCGCGTCCGACAATCTTCGCTGGTCACCGTTTATATCAGCTGCTTCTTTGCCTCTTCGTCTCTTTGAGCATTTATTTTTTCTTGCGTCTGTCTGCTGACTTTATTACCGACCATTGCAGTTGTTTTTGTAATGTTTACTGCAACCACTTAGTTCGTCGCACATAATTGAATTTGTTTTAAGATTTTTACTGTGATTTCCACAGTTTTTTGTTGGTATTTTCTTCTATATTTCCACTTCATACAAGCCAGTCTTACGAAATCGTCATCATCTTTTCGACTCGTCGCTTTTTATGCCAATTTATTCCTTTTTTGGTCGCATGTGTTATATACATCACATACATACATACATGTTAGTGTGACTTTGTATGTCCTTATGCCTTCACAGCTCATCTGACGCCGTTAATTTACAGCTGCTGCTTCTGCTGCCTCTTTACCGATTTAACCTTTCGTTGTCTGTATGCCTTGGAGCATCTTTTTAGTTGCTTGTCTGCGTCTTGTAAGCCGCTTTGTTTGGCTGTTTGTACCAAAACCTTGTTTTCTTGTTCATTGAACAGGTTTACACATGCAACCTTTTGCTTGCATTTACGAGTGCCTACATAATATGCCATGAATTGGATAAACGTTACACAAAAGATTAATCAATTTGAACGCTAAAGCATATTCGTCTGCTCCGCCTGGAAAAGCATTGTCTGTCGTTGAGAGTTTTGGTGTTTGAGTTGGAGATTTACTTATTCCAAAAAAGTGGTTGATCCATCTGTGAGTTTGTTGTTGTTATTTTTTTTTAATTTGAAAGCGTAATACGTTGAATTCCTGTTTTCTTTGGGGAGCGTGTTCTGTAAAATACTTACAAATTTCCAGTTCCAAGCCACGCACAAATTTACGGCGCATTTCGGTGGCCCAAGTCGGTCTTCTGCCAGCAGAATAGTGACGTGCGAGTTCGAGATATATTAGTCGATTGCCTCGACATTTCAAACATCTCCAATGCGCTCTATGGTTTTCGTTCGTATTCGAGTCCAGTTGCGAATCACCGTCAATTGAAGCAATCACTAAAACATCTCGCACACGCCCATCACTGGCCTATCTTGTGCTCTTTTGATCTTAGTAGAGCAATTTGTTGCAGGTAATTGAGAAGTTCCATTGTTGTGCACAGTTTGGTCCTAATAGATCGCTAGTTTTATGCTGTATGCCTGTTGGTTATAACCGGTTTCGGCGATATGATATCTTCAGATATACATAGTACAAACTGTTTCGGTTTCTTTATAAAAAAACAAAATTACTAACTACTCTTCACTTTAATATAAATTTCGTTTAATATACGTACATATGTATATACATACATGTATTCTCATTATATCCTTTTCTTCTTTCTTTCCAGGTAAGCATTGAAAACATTTTCGTAAAACAAATAAGTACAAAATTTGGCAGGTAAGATATAGTAATTAGTATTAAAATCTATTTTGATTGAAATCGATTCAAAAAAAAAAATATTGAATACTTTAATTACTGCGTTTTATGGATTACTAACAAGTACCCGTCGTGGTTCGCTGTGACAAATCACACTATCCATCACTCCATCCCCCGTTCCCCCTATTTCTTCCTTCTCTTATACTACTCTCTTTTTTCTCTCCTCCTCTCCCGTTCCGGATACACAACATTCCATGGCCATCCGTGTCCACATATTGGTCTATATCATTTGAATCGGTCCAGATATCTCGGGAAACGATTAAGGTATCCACATAGCATGGAAACCCGGATCGTCTCCTTTAATTTGATACAAATATTACTCAAAAATATTTTGGGGCCATCCAGATCCATGTTTGGCCTCTACCTCTGGAGAACCGACTTGAAAATTGGAATGGATTGAACTTTCCATTGAAGCTCTGATGTGAACCTTTAATTTGATACGAATACTGCTGAAAAAGATTTCGGGTCCATCTGGGTTCATATATTGGCCTATATCTCGGAAAGGGGTTGAGATACCGGTCTAAATTCTCTAGCGTGTTAATTTTTTGTAACCGAGTTCTTCATTACATAACAAACATATGTACGTGCCAAAACGAATAAAATCAGATCCGAAATATGAATTTTGCGCATATAGCAAGTTCAGCGCCATCTAGTGAGCAAAATATAGCCTGTCGAACGGACTTATCCAAAGAATATACTTTCCCACATTAAATTTTTTATCGGTGCTTTGAAACCCGATCAATTGCCATTCAAAAATCCTTCGCGCCTTCTCGCTGCAACAGTGCGTCTCTAGCGACAATCACAGGCAGCGAGCAACAACTGCAAGTAATAACGAGTAAAAAAGAGCGAGTGAATGAATGAGTGGCGAGTGCATATTATTGAACAAAAAAAAAAAAAACAAACAAAAACCAACAAAAGCACATACACAGCCGCCAATATGTACATGTGTGTAAGCAAAATCACAGAGGCCGGCCGCTGGGCTCAAATGCCTGCAGAGGCAACACAGGCATTATCTTCTGCTACTAAAGCAAATAAAGCTCCGGTGCGCAAAAAGTAAACTGCACATCATTACATTATCTATGTAGTAGATACGAGTATTTCGATTAGGTGCATTTTTGCTTGTTGTTGTTTTTGTTTTTCGCCTTCTTTGTTTTGCTCATTGGCCTTTGTTGCCTTTGCTGCTTTGTGCAACCTTACACGTTCGCTGCAGTTTTGCAGTGCAAGTGGAGTGGCGGGATGTGTGCGCCTCATTATTGAGCAGATTTAAGCTTTTATGCATGCGAAGTACATAGCAATCTGTCTCTCGTCATGGGTCACTTAAATTGCATGTAATGCAAACGGGTATGAGTGTTTTGATCATTCTTTATTATTATCACGTACTACAAATATATTTTGTTATTGTTGTTGTTTTACTGAAAATTTATATATTTTTTTGTTGTTCTTGCGATACTTACAATATTTTTGCCTGAATTGCCTTGCATCGCTTTTGTTAAGAAAATAAGTTGCAAGTTTTAGCTTACGATTTAGTGCGCTTGTTGCTGATGTTGTTAACGATTCTCTGCTGTACAATTTACAATGAAATTGCAGCAACATTTTTTGCCATTTTTAGTATTCGCTTAACAGTCCAGTTCTCTAAGTCCTGCAGCTCTAAATGTATGTCTTTGTATGTTTTGTGTGTGTTGTGTTACTTGTAAGAAAATTACGCCAATCTTTAAATCGCATCAAAACTTCAGCAACAACAACAAAACAACAGCTATTAATCCTGCTTAGAATTGCAAGCGAAAACAATAACAATCAATGAAACTTGTACGAGTATTCAAACGATTTTAGTATTTTCGTTGTTGTTGTCATTAAGTCGTATTTTCGTTACATGCAATAGCAGCTGTTGCCATGGTGCATAAGACGATGATGTCGTTTTTGTTTGCAATGGAATAAATATGTAGTAGAAACAGTGGAAATAATGCTATTGAAAATGTTTTATGCAGCCACTTTTTCCCCGAAGGAAGTAATTTATTATTGAAAAAGTCATGATCAATTGCTAAATATTAATTACTGACTGAGAGAGCCATATGCTCGCTGCCAATCTCTAGCGAGTGGTATATATAGAATAAGTAGAGAGTATAAGTTGTATAGTTAGGCTGCGAACAGAGTGGGCGCTGAAAGCCGAGCCGAGATTGTCAATGCGATAAAGATTGTCAGTGCGATAAAACTGGTTACATACAAGTCAATACAAATAAGCTTGTGCATAACACAGTGAACGCCGACAAGAGCAGAAAGCAAAGCCGATGAGTGCGAGAAAAACAGTTTCAAAGCGTTTTGCGCGCTTGTTTGCATTGTTGATGTTTACTTTTTAGCGTGAAATCGTGTTTTTTAATGGTTTTTTTAAAGAAATTTAGCTGGATATTTTCTTAAATCATTATATAAATGATGAAATTCACCAAATTGATATATTTTTAGTGTAATTGGATGTTTTCCAAATTCTTTTGTGATAATAATTGCATTAACCACACTAGGAGAAGCAAAATACTCTTCATCAGATGAATCCATTACCGTGTACAGCAATTTTATAAACACAAATGAAAAATAAGACTAAATCACATAAAGGCGAAACACATGGAATAAACAGAATTTCAGCGCTGATTCTCGCATTCACTGTGTTATAGACAAATTTTCTTCTCGCATGAAAATAAGCGTCAATAAGCCCGGCTCGGCTCCGCTCGGCATCAGCGCCCACTCTGTTCGCACCCTTAGATTGCTATAAGTAGTTGCGCTTTGGGAGCTAGCGAGTTTGACTAATTTAACGAGTAGTCACAAAATTCGCTAATGTTCGTGCTGCTGTGAGAATGATGAGCAGAAGTAACAGCTGTTAATGGGGCAGCATAGTTGATAGACTGTAATCTCTCACAAAGAAATCGACTGTGTCGTATAGCACCTCTACCAATTAAGTGGTGGACGACAACGAAGCCTTAAAGGCAATATGCAGAACTAGTACTCATGGAAGGGAATGAGAAAGCTGATGAGCTGACGAAGACGCTGAACATTCCAATGTCACTTAGATAGTATGTATATATGATGGACCAGGCGGATAAGGCTTGGAAGGTGCCCCAAATTATGTGTAAATCATACAATCCGAAATTAGCTAAATTGTTGTTATCCTGGAGAATGGATGAATGCAGACTTACCATCAGGGTCATCACATAGAACACTATATTTTAGCATCATAGATATGCGCTCAAAAGGGGACTATTTGGTAAAAGTGAATTCAGGGTATGCAGATGGGAATTAGAGACGGTAGAGCATGTTTTATGCTCCTGTCCTGCGTTTTCCAGGCTACAGCTTAAGTTACTAGGAGAATTTGTATTCAAGGATCTCGATTCTGTAGCCAAAAGAGGGATAAGTAAACACTTGGTATTTGCCAAAAGGACGCGATTGTTTTTTAGTTTGAGTTCAGGTGTTTAATGTAGAGGTGTTCATGTTCAAGAACTCTTCTGGTAACTCTGCGGACTTACTTAGTCTATGTGGTGCCATTAATGGCCAGCCAGTCTAACCAAACTTAGCGTTTTCGATTCGCCATCGGACAAGCGAGGTCGGATCGAACAAAAATATTCGGACCCATAATGAGTGGTAGCCATACTCGCAAACTGGTGGATACAAATTTCCTTCTGCTAGCTACCATTCTCATATAAATTTGGTAGAGAGAAATTTATAGCGAGCAGAGAAATTGTGAACCGAAAGCGGCTATAGAGTCCTTAAAGCAACAGAATTTCGAAAACTATTCATAATTTCCGCAAAAAATATCACAAAAGTGCTCACAAAAAAGAAAAGAAAAGAAAAGAAAAGAAAAGAGAAGAAAAGAAAAGAAAAGAAAAGAAAAGAAAGGAAAAGAAAAGCAAAACAATTTTTGTCGCTTTATTATAGCGTTGCTTTCCCTGTTTTTATCGCATTCTGTCTGCAAATTTTGTCGCGCACTTCAATTTTAAGCGACTTTATTTCATTAAAACATTTACTGCATTCTCACGCAATACATTCTCATCTCATGCAATTTTATAATTTTGTTGTTATTTTTATGCGCTGTTGCGCATTGCCTAGCGCAGTGTTGCATCGCGGCAAAGGGAAACCACCAGTGGAGCACAAAAAAGCATTAAAAAAAAAGCGAAACACAATAAAAGTTTCAATAAAATTTGTCAGCACACAGACCGAGTGGCAGCCGCAACCACTCAGGCAGCTAACCAGTCTGACAGACAGACAGTTTGCATTGCCAGTTTGTTCGGTTGGTTTGTCACTCAACCTGTTAGCCGCCTGGCAACCAAGCCAAGCCAACAGTCAGTCACTCAGCCAGTCAGTCAAACCGTCACGCAGGCAGCCACAATTCCGCGTCTAAAGGATTACATATGCGGACTCTTAGCAGCGTCGACGATGCATAATAATGCCTGGTGGTTGGTAACCCACTTTGTGAAATTTTCATGTTGTCACACATAAAATGTAGCAGCTCAAGCATAATATATTCGGTCGAATACACAGATAAATATTTTCTCGGTACAAGGTGGCGTAAAATTGGAAACCAATTTGATAAAGAAAAGCTTCTCAGTGGAAAATCATTAGATTTCAATTCGAGTATTATAATTTTGTCGACTTGAGAACTACATATATCCAGTTTCTCGATTTGTTCCCTAACGATAGGAATTAGAGAAAAGAGCTAAGTATTTCCCGAGTCATTCTCAAATCTATATTTAACCCCTCAGTGTGTATTGGGTCACTCTAATCGTTACTTTCTCCCCTGCATATCGAGCTCCGCGTGACTGCGACCACGTGCTTCTCAGCTGCTTGGGCACCAAACATGCTTGTTCAGCCTTGATTCTGTATCCCTATTATTTAATAAACTTCTATAGCTAAGCAGAATGATCCGTAAATTTGCGTCACCTTGTCACGTAAAGCGCAAATGTCTGTTGCTGCAGGCATTTTTCTTTTTTTTTTTTGGATGTTTCATGCGCTTCACTGCTCCATCTCCTTTGCCTCAGTCTATTGCATCGTCTCTCTCTTTCTCCCAGCCTCTGTGTCTGTCACTCCTTTCGCTACTGCAAATTTTTATGATACATTGCTACAGTTTGCTGCTGAGGTTCTTTATTTTGTTGCTGCTGCCACGTGACATGAGTTGTCCACCACACACATGACGATCTACATATTTTTTTGCGATATGTTTGCTCTCGTTTGCTTTTTGCGGCATTGTTTCGCACACATACTTACACACATTCTGGTAATCCTTTTTGTATTGCATTTTGCCACATTTTATTTGTCACAAAGTATTGCTTTTATTTTTTATTTTTATACTCAGCTGTACTAGTACACAGAGTATTATAATTTTGATTTCATAACGGTGGATTGTAACATAATGAAATAATCGAGATAGATATGGACTTATATATATCAAAATGATCAGGGTGAAAAGAGAAATCGATTGAGCCATGTCCGTCCGTCCGTCCGTCCGTCCGTCCGTCCGTCCGTCCGTCCGTCCGTCCGTCCGTCCGTCCGTACGCAGGATAACTCGCGTAAAAATTGAGATATTTTGATGAAATTTGAAATGCAAGTTGGTATCGAGACTGGGACGGTTGGTATTGAAAATGGGCGAAATCGGACCATGACCACGCCCACTTTTCCTATATAGAAAAAATCGGAAATTTGGTATCTCAGCCACTAATATAGCTAGAGTGATAAAATTTTACCCACGTATTGAGCTCAGGCCCTTATGAAGAAATTTGTTGAAGTTTTGGAAAATGGGCGGTGCCACGCCCACTTATTAAGGGTCAAACATTGAAAGTTTTATATGTCATAACTCAGAAACCGTTGAAGATATATCGATGAAATTTGGTATGCGTAATTTGCTTACCTAGACAAATGTTTTGGCGAAAAATTATCAAAATCGGTTGACGGCCACGCCCACTTTTATATATGGGAACTATAAAGGGGCCTAATAAAAACATTTTAAGCGATATCTCTGTCAAATATAAAGATCTATCACTGAAATTTTGTGGCAGGAGACCAACTAGGGAAATAAAACAAAAATTATAAAAATTTTGGAAAATGGGCGGTGCCACGCCCACTTATTAAGGGGCAAATATTGAAAGTTTTATAAGCCATAACTCAGAAACCGTTAAAGATATATCGATGAAATTTGGTACGCGTGATATATTTACTTAGCCAAATGTGTGGACGAAAGATTACCAAAATCGGTTGACGACCACGCCCACTTTTATATATGGGTATTATAAAGTGACCTAATAAAAACATTTTAAGCGATATCTCTGTCAAATATAAAGATCTATCACTGAAATTTTGTGACATGAGTTCTACAATAGACCGGAAACAAAAAATAAAAAAGTTTGGAAAATGGGCGTGGCACCGCCTCTTTTTATACAAAGGAATCTACGTGCCTATTACTCGACAAATAACTGAGATATTATGACGAAACTTGGTTTATACACTTTTATAACATGTGTTAGTTGGCCGCTGTGGTGCAGTGGGTAGAGTGCTCGCCTGCTATGCCAGAGGTCTCGGGTTCAAACCACGGTCCGAGCCAAACAAATTTTTCTAATTAGTAAAAATCCAATTATTGGGTTTTTTAAGAGCAGCGGTCACCTCTCGGCAGTGGGCGGCATACCCTCCGAGAGTATTTCTGCCATGAAAAAGCTTCTCACAAAAAATGCATTCGCCGTTCGGAGCCGGCATAAAACTGTAGGTCCACCCAATTAGTAGGAAAAAACAAAAAGGAGCACACCTCGAATTGGGAGAGAAGCTCGGGTAACTAAAAGTCATAGAGGGATGCAATTTTGCACTAACAATAATATTTATATGCTTATTTGGATGATTGATACAAATTTTGAAAATGGGCGTGGCTGCGCCCTGTTTATGCAGCACTCGTGTCATATAAAATACACCCTATATCGAACAAACGCAAACAAACAATGAAAGCATACAGCTGAGTATCTAATGTTCGATTCTACTCGAACTTAGGCTTCCTTACTTGTTTATTCTTACTTTTAGTTTTTATATTTTTAATATTACTGTTTTTTTTCTGCTATCAGTTTCCATTTTGGCGCATCGGTCTGTGTTCGTCGCATCTCTCGCGCTCCCTGCTGCAGTGTTCCACTAATTTTTATACTCAGCTGTACTAGTACACAGAGTATTATAATTTTGATTTCATAACGGTGGATTGTAACATAATGAAATAATCGAGATAGATATGGACTTATATATATCAAAATGATCAGGGTGAAAAGAGAAATCGATTGAGCCATGTCCGTCCGTCCGTCCGTCCGTACGCACGATAACTCGCGTAAAAATTGAGATATTTTGATGAAATTTGAAATGCAAGTTGGTATCGAGACTGGGACGGTTGGTATTGAAAATGGGCGAAATCGGACCATGACCACGCCCACTTTTCCTATATAGAAAAAATCGGATATTTGGTATCTCAGCCACTAATATAGCTAGAGTGATAAAATTTTACCCACGTATTGAGCTCAGGCCCCTATGAAGAAATTTGATGAAGTTCTGGAAAATGGGCGGTGCCACGCCCACTTATTAAGGGTCAAACATTGAAAGTTTTATATGTCATAACTCAGAAACCGTTGAAGATATATCGATGAAATTTGGTATGCGTAATATGCTTACTTAGGCAAATGTTTTGACGAAAAATTATCAAAATCGGTTGACGGCCACGCCCACTTTTATATATGGGAACTATAAAGGGGCCTAATAAAAACATTTTAAGCGATATCTCTGTCAAATATAAAGATCTATCACTGAAATTTTGTGGCAGGAGTCCAACTACGGACATAAAACAAAAAATACAAAAATTTTTGAAAATGGGCGGTGCCACGCCCACTTATTAAGGGTCAAACATTGAAAGTTTTATATGTCATAACTCAGAAACCGTTAAAGATATATCGATGAAATTTGGTACGCGTAATATATTTACTTAGCCAAATGTGTGGACGAAAAATTACCAAAATCTGTTGACGACCACGCCCACTTTTATATATGGGTATTATAAAGTGACCTAATGAAATCATTTTTAGCGATATCTCTGTGAAATATAAAGATAATTCATTGAAATTTTGTGATATGAGTTCTACAATAGACCGGAAACAAAAAATAAAAAAAGTTTATAAAATGGGCGTGGCACCGCCTCTTTTTATGCAAAGAAATCTACGAGCCTATTACTCGACAAATAACTGAGATATTATGACGAAACTTGGTTTATTCACTTTTATAACTTGTGTTAATAGACACGCAAAAATGTATTGAAATCGGTTTATGACCACGCCTACTTTTTAACAAAGATATTTCTGGAACACCCTTTTGGAATTTGTAACGTGAAGTCTTTGTAACTAAAAGTCATAGAGGGATGCAATTTTGCACTAACAATAATATTTATATGCTTATTTGGATGATTGATACAAATTTTGAAAATGGGCGTGGCTGCGCCCTGTATATGCAGCACTCGTTTCATATAAAATACACCCTATATCGAACAAACGCAAACAAACAATGAAAGCATACAGCTGAGTATCTAATGTTCGATTCCACTCGAACTTAGGCTTCCTTACTTGTTTTATTTGCGCTAATAGCATTTGTTTGTTGTTGTTGCTGGGTTTTTATGCGCCGAATAGCTGTCGCTGACATTTCAGTGACGTTTTTGTATTATTATCCTTTGTTGTTTTAGGTTTGTGGTGCTTTATCCTTTTTTTTGCTTTTTTATAGTTGTTGTAAAATTATTTATTTATTTTATTTGTTGTTGTTGCTGCTACTTGTAGCTATTTTCCCTCAGTTTTTATACATACCTTTCATGAACATGAAATTTTTTTTCACACATTTTCCAACAACAAAATCTTTTTAAAACATTTTCGAAACATTTCCTGCAAAGCCCTCAATTTAGACAATAAATTTCTATGAGGGAAATTTGTAAAACTAATAAAAAATGAAGCCATAGCTAATTTAAATATTATTCTTGGTATTGGAGAAATTCCTAAAAGGGGAAACTTTTAAAACTAAAATTCCTTTGAGGGATATTTTTTAAACCAGTAAATATGGAAGCTTTTACCAGTTTAAGGATGATTCTTGGTACTTTTACTTGAAAATAGTGCGTATTATAAAAATTCTCAAAAGGGAAATTTTTTAAACTTATATCCCTTTTAGGGAAATTTTTTGAATTACTAAAAATGCAAGCTGTTACAAATTTAAATATAGTTTTTGACATTTTTATTTGAAAATAATGCATATTACAAAAATTCCCAAAAAGGAAATTTTTCAAACTAATATCACTTTGAGAGAAATTTCTTAAACTAATAAAAATGTAAGCCATGACCAAATTAAATATAATTCTTAAAATTTTTACTTGAAAATAATGCATATTACAAAAATTCCCAAAGGGGAAATTTAAAAAAAAATTTTGAAAATATCCATTCATGAAAGGTATGTGGTCTTGCGCACAGCCGAGGACAATCGCGGCCTTATTAATCAGCCTTATCGTGAACTTCATGTGAACAAAATGTTCCCAAAAATTACAAAGCAAAACAAAAACAAAATGTGAAAAATTGTTATTGTTTTGCTTTATATTTTCCGAGGGAAATTTTTCACATGAAGTTCATGATAGGGCTGAATATTTTTTTTGCCGTGGCATCATTGCAGCAAATTCCGTAATTCAGCGCGCCCTTTATTTGTACCGCAATCCACGAAGTGGATTTTGTTTTTATAAAATTTTGTTTTTTTTTGTTTTTGTTTTTAACTTTTTTATTTAGGATTTTTTTGCTTTACGTTGTTTTATCTATTGTATATTTGACTTTCCAATAATGTAAAAATATTACGTGAATCCATGTGTTTATCTGCTTTCTGTTCTTTTGTTGTTAGGGCTTTTTTCCGATGAATTTGGCACTCTCGTGAATCGGCAATTGTCAGCTTATAAGCGCCGCCACACAATATGTCATTTGTAATGGATAACTGTAATGACTATTGATATCGTTGATGTCAAGAGATCAAGCATTGCATGCATTGCACAATGAGAGAAATTTTTTTTTCGGATTTACCATTTTTCGTCTTTTAGGTTATGTGCTGCATTTATTGCAAAAAACAAAACATTTTTTTGTGTTAATCAAATACATTAATTTATTTTGTAGCATAAATTTAAAGCGATAAAAAAAATAGCGAAATCGGAAGTAGAAAAAGAAATTAAAGGGATTTATTTCAGCGAGTTTAAGCGAATCTAAAATGAGAACAGCAATGGGCAGGAAGGTACATGTAGAGCTAGCCGGGACTTGGATGTCCAAATTCGTTAATATAGGCCGCAAAATCGGGCTCTCTCTCATCCTTCTGTGGGTCGGCTGTCGGCGCCTAAATGAGTTAGTGGAAAATAGTGGAAGTAACTGCACACTAATCTCAATTTCTAAGATTTGTTTTAAAAGGAAATTGAAAGCAAAAACTTCGGTAATTTTTGTTAATATTGAAAACAAGTGCGCACTTGATTACGAAAAGTTGATTGTTTCCGGTTTCAGCCTCATAATTTGCTGCAGTAAATCACTTATTATTTTTTTTAGGAGGAGAAATACAAATTTCGCTTTGTTACAACAAACTCATAACCAAAAAAAAAGTAAAAATGGAGTCTGTAATACTTTTCTTTTCAATTCATACTTAGATAAGCACTTGATACACGTGTATTAAGGTACTTACGTTAAGCGCTTACAACTTTTTGAGTCACTTAACTGCCCACTGGCTATGAACTTATGTACGTACTGATTTATATATGTGTTACTGATTTATACATGTGTACACATGTCTATGCGTGTACATACATACATGATCCTGCTTGCTTACTTAGGCACTCATTTCATATGCAGAACACGTCACGTTTGGGATTTAGCGTTCATTTCGGTTTCCTTTGAGGTCGTAGAGCAGAGATTTTCCGATTTTCTTACATTTACCGCGGCTCTATTTTGTTTTTTTTTTGCTTCTGGCATCTATGGCTAAGCTAAAAAAATTAATGGACACATACTTCCGACGCGCGCACATGCATTAAGGATTACTTAGTTGGTTGGTTGCTTGAATGGCTGGCGAGTGGTTTAGTTGTTGTTCTTTTCCAACTGCTGGGCACTTATAAGTACATTTTTACTTGTGTAGGTAAGCTGGAAACGCACCTGCACGCATGCAACGTGTTAATGCCCTTAACCCTTTGGGTAACAAAAGATGAAGAAATATGAAGAAAGAAAAGTGCGTATGTGTAAACAGAGTTTTGGAGCAAAGAGCTTTATAGCGAATGCATTTTCATGTACATATGTATGGATGTGTGACCATTTGTGTTATTTCAGTTTATCTTGTTTTCTCCCCCTCATTGCCTTGGGCTCCATTGTCGACGTTTTCTATGCCAGATGCTGCTCCAGGCGCTTGCTGCTTGCTCGTTGCACGTGTTTCACACGGAGGGGATGAGGGCCTAAAGTACGGTGTGGAGCTATGCCTTATAAAGTACTATCAATCTACTTTGCCGCAGGCAGGCACAAACAACAACAAACACTTAAATAAACATAGGTTAAATGTACCCAAAAGTTTGTGTGTTTATGAAAGTTAATGTCTATGTGTGTAAGGTAGGTAAAGGTATTAGGGTGTGTAAACTGTTTTGACTTTATCGGTTGTAGCTTATCATGTCAGTTTTACTGCTTCTTTGTAAAAGTTGAACATCCTAATGTATGTAGACCGTCTCGCCTTACAGGCCAAAAAAAAGTTACAACAGCTCAAATTAATTTGACTGCATTTTATATGCTGACATTAAAATTGTGCATTAGGGTAGTAGCAACCGAGATCTTGGTCGCAAATACACCAACGGTGCACGTAGAGTTAATGAGCTTATGTGTGGAAATTTTTCTTCTTGAGACAAAAAAATTGATGCATCAAGCTTAAAAATCCCACATTAAATGCCGAAGATATGAAGACAATGCGACCACTAGGGTGACCACAAAAGTATTTTTTTTGCTTTTTCTAAACCGCTGATAGTGAGTTTAACACAAACGTTAACCAACGATACGCATTTGTAAACGCGGAGAAAATTGGTATTATTCTACAATCAAAGAATAATAAAAAGAGTTACGGTGATGACGGTATATCAAATTATCTGCTTAAAAAAACATCGGAAAGTTTTTGGAGGTTCCTAGCGATCCTCTTTAATCACTCACTAAATATAGCATACTTCCCAACTCAATGGAAAACGGCAAAGGTCATATGTATTCCAAAACCAAATTCAAATCCTAATTCAGTTCTTAGTTACCGTCCAATATCTCTTCTTTCAAATATAAGTAAATTATTAGAAGATATAATACTTGAAAAAATAAAAAAACATATGGAAGAGCGAAAAATATTAAAGGATTATCAATTTGGCTTTCGCTCATTTCACTCAACTGGTCATGTATTAACACTTGTTTCGGACTATGTATGTAATAATTTGAATCGCCGTCAAGCGACTATATTAGTCAGTCTGGACTTGGAAAAGGCGTTCGATACTGCTTGGATAGAAGCGATTATTTTTAAAATGTACCATAAATTTTTCTTTGATAGCAATTTATGTAAAATATTATTGAGCTACTTGAAAGGGCGTGCATTTTATGTAAATAAAGGTATACATAACTCTATGACGAGGGATATAAATGCAGGTGTGCCCCAAGGTTCTTTACTAGGGCCGATCCTATACAACATCTTCTTGGCAGATTTTCCTGATCCGCCATTAAGTTCCAATGGATGTGACATAAAAGTTATCATATACGCAGACGATATACTTGTGCTTGGATCTCATTCACGCATTGCTAAAGCTAACGAAGCTATTAATTTATATCTAACTGAACTAAGCGCATACTTTAAAAAATGGAAGTTGAAAATAAATTTACAGAAAAGTGAAACAGCCATTATTAAGGGAATACGAAAGTATTTGTTTCCAAACGCCCGTAAATATGAACCCCAAATTAAAATGAATGGAGTAAATATCAACAACAAAGAGCAAATAAAATATCTGGGTGTAATCTTAGACAGCAAATTTAATTTTATAAGACACGTCGATTTTATATTAGCAAAGGCAAAGAAAATCTTTTATACTCAGCTGTACTAGTACACAGAGTATTATAGTTTTGATTTCCTAACGGTGGATTGTAACAGAATGAAATAATCGAGATAGATATAGACTTATATATATCAAAATGATCAGGGTGAAAAGAGAAATCGATTGAGCCATGTCCGTCCGTCTGTCCGTCTGTGAGCACGATAACTCGCGCAAAAATTGAGATATTTTGATGAAATTTGAAATGTAAGTTCGTATCAAGACAGGAACGGATGGTATTGAAAATGAGCGAAATCGGACCATGACCACGCCCACCTCCCCTATATGGTAACAATCGGAAATTTTGTATCTCAGTCACTAATAGAGCTAGAGTGATAAAATTTTACACACGTATTGAGCTCAGGCCCTTATGAAGAAATATGGTAAAATTTAGGAAAATGGGCGGTGCCACGCCCACTTATTAAGGGGCAAACATTGAAAGTTTTATGAGTCATAACTCAGAAACCGTTGAAGATATATCGATGAAATTTGGTAGGCGTGATATAATTACTTAGGAAAATGTTTGGACGAAAAATTGCCAAAATCGGTTGACGACCACGCCCACTTTTATATATGGGTATTATAAAGTGACCTAGTAAAAGCATTTTAAGCGATATCTCTGTCAAATATAAAGATATATCATTGAAATTTTATGGAAGGTGTCCAACTATGGACGTAAAACAAAAAATACAAAAATTTTGGAAAATGGGCGTGGCACCGCCTCCTTTTAGAAGCAGGAATATACGAGATTTCTGAGCCCATAACTCGACAAATAATCGATATATTATGACGAAACTTGGTCTATACACTTTCACTACTTGTAGTAATACATGTTCAAAATTTTAGCGAAATCGGTTGACGACCACGCCCACTTTTATATATGGGTATCATAAAGTGGCCTAATAAAAACATTTTAAGCGATATCTTTGTCAAATATAAAGATAATTCATTGAAATTTTGTGGCATGAGTTCCACAATAGATCGGAAAGAAAAAATATAAAAATTTCGGAAAATGGGCGTGGCACCGCCTCTTTTCCGACAAAGGAATCAACGAGATTTCGGAGCCCATAACTCGACAAATAATTGAGATATTATGACGAAACTTGGTTTATACACTTTTATAACTTGTGTTAATAGACACGCAAAAATTTATTGAAATCGGTTTATGACCACGCCTACTTTTTAACAAAGATATTTCTGGAACACCCTTTGGGAATTTGTAACAAGACTTCTTTGTAACTAGAAGTCATAAAGGAAAGAAATTTTGCACAAAGAATAATATTCATATGCTTAGTTGGATGACTGATAAAAATGTTGAAAATGGACGTGGCTACGCCCACTTTATGCGGCACTCGCTTTATATAAAATACACCCTATATCGAACAAACGCAAACAAACAATGAAAGCATACAGCTGAGTATCTAATGTTCGATTCCACTCGAACTTAGGCTTCCTTACTTGTTCAGTTACTCTTTAGTTTAGTTAGTTAGAAGAAAGGGTGGCCTTTCAATTAGCATCAAACTAAATATATATAAGCAAATAATTAGGCCAATAATTTCTTACGCACATCCAATATGGTTTAATATTTCATCGAGTCAAATGGAGAGATTAAGACGATTTGAACGATACATTTTAAGACTTTGTAGTGGTGTCAACCGCCAACGATACAGAAGTGGCACTTTTCGAAAAAGAATATCTAATAAAGTGTTGTATAAAAAATGTAAACTATCAAGAATCGACTTTTTCCTTATTAAATCGTCCGATAGATTTGTAGAAAGAATGGCAAACCTTGAAAATGAAATTATAAATAGCTATTTATCAAAGCAAACACAAATAACTGTACCATTATCAGAAAGATACTTATCTCCAATATATTTAAAAATATTAAAAAATAATAATATGACACACAGAAATAATAAAGCAATTTATTATCATAGGCGATACAATTCATACGACCTTAATGGTGAAAATTTAGTATACAATACCAACCAGTTTATAACCTAATATTTGGCAAAAGCTTAGTATAAGATTATATTAGTTTTAGATATGTACATATATATGTATAATAAATTATTATATCTCCTTTTTAGTCCTTTTTGGGGGAATGTATAAAAGTTTTAAATTTTTGCTAAAGGCATACACTCGTAAAATACATACACTCGTAAAGTACATGCATAAAAACATAAGTTTTAAATTCCTAGATAAATACACTTGTATGTTAGGATAACACTAGATAACCTAATTTTATATAACTATACCAATTGTATATTAATGTGATTTTGGGCAATAAATGAAATAAAATGAAATGAAATTACATGGGTTGGTGTCCCGAGAAACTCTTTTGAAATTGTTGGAAATTTTGGTGCAATTAGGGTTTATTGGGCCGCTTAGAGTTAATGAGCTTAAGTAAAATAAAATTCTTTTCTCGAATCAAAATGAGTTGATGTATCAACTCTTTCAGATCCAACTATAAATGCCGAAGATATGCAGAAAAATGAAATTGGCGACAATTAGGGTGTTCCTACATTTTTTTGGAAATGTTTTTTTGGAAATCTATATATATAAAAATGGTGTAAAAAATGTTACTAACCTCATCAGATGAGAACGGCTGGGCCGATTTCTGTAAAACTTTTTGTCAATTGTTCGTATTCTCGAGGAGATGGTTCGTACGGAAGAAAATTTTGGAAAATCCCTCCGGAAAAGTCCGAAAATTGGAAAAATCGGTGTGTATGTGCGTATGTGTGCATCTGTGGATGTGTGTCCTCTATAAATTCCCAAAGTAACCAACCGTTCTTTATGAAATTTTCACAGTAGATTCATGTGGTGTTAGTGCACATAGTAGGGTATATAGAATTTCGAAAAATTGGGAGCTTCCCGGAATACAGGCCTAAATGAGGACCCAGATCGATCCACCAATCCTTCGAGCAATATTGGTATCAAATAAAAGGTGTTTAACAGGCCTTCAACATAAAATTATTTTTATTGCGATACCTAGGCCGGGTTCCCAGATATGGGTTAAAACGTGGGACCGAGTGACCCTGGAAAGTTTCTGAGCGATATTGGTATCAAATGAAAGCTGTTGAGGAGGACTTCAGCAAAGAGCTTTTTAAATAGTGATGCCTAGGCCGGGTTCCAAGATTTGGGTCAAAGCGTGGACCCGGATAACCCCTGAATGTTTTCGAGCGATATTGGTAGAAACTGAAAAGCGTTGAGCAGGCTTCCACATACAGCTATTTTCAATGTGATTTCAAAGGCTGTTTCCCAGAGATGGCTAATGCCTCAGACACACATGTGGTAGAAATATTATAATATCAATACTATGATTTGGCTTTACTATGCAAATTTTCTATTAAACTACAATATGAGAGTGACACATATGTGGTATAGATCGCAATATTTCTACTATACTACGATGTGTGTCTCTAGCATAAAGTAGTGGGCCCGGATGGTGATGGACGATCCCGGTAAGGTAAAGGTAGGTAGCTATAGGGATAGGGGTAGGGATAGGGATTGGGATTGGGATAGGGATAGGGATAGGGATAGAGATAGGGATGGGGATAGAGATAAGGATAGGGATAGGGATAGGGATAGGGATGGGGATAGGGATAGGGATAGGGATAGGGATAGGGATAGGGATAGGGATAGGGATAGGGATAGGGATAGGGATAGGGATAGGGATAGGGATAGGGATACACTCAAAAAAAAAAAATTTCTCTCGTTCAAAGACATAATTTTCCTTATTTTGAACACGCGTCCCAATACAAAATTTTCTTTGTTTTGTGTAAATTTTCTCAAAAATGTGGAAAAAACATAAAAAAACATTCAAACAAATTCGTTGCCATGGGGATTTGTATGGGAATTTAATTTCTCAAAATTAAAGAAATCAAGTCTTCAAAACAAGGAAAGTTGGGAATGGAATGGCGCTTAAAGAATTTTTCATTATTTTAATGTATGAATTTTTTCAAAACAAGTATATGAAACCATGGTAACGCATGTAACAACAATATTTTATAAACCTGTTAACATGTTTTAAGGAAAATTTACTCAAAACAAAGAAAGTAGTGTTCAAAATAGGTAAACAATTTCTTTGACCCCTCCATATATTTTTTTTCTCTCAGTGTAGGGATAGGGATAGGGATTGAGATAGTGATAGGGATCGGGGGAAGTAGGTTTGTCGCGGCGAATATAACTATAACTTATTCAGAGAATAGACAATTTTTTGTTATTCGCAGTCATTAAGATGGACTCTAAGATAATGGTTAGCAATACGGTAATCAAATACTTTTCTTTAGGCTTCATAGGAATAAGTTTTAGCAGAACAACGTCTGCCGGGTCAGCTAGTATTTTAATAAAACACATACATATGAGCTGGTTTACGGCGAAGTTTTTTTTTTTGATACGGTCTAATGTACAGTTTGTTAGTATCTAAATATGCATGTTTAGCTTTGTAAAAGTATTAGTTGAAGAAAGCACACACATTAAATACAATATGGCGCTTAGCATAAAGTTATAGCGAACAAGATAAAGTATAAAACAAAAGAACATAAAAAAGTAAAATAAAAAGAAAAATAAAAACAAAAACAAAAACAAAGAAAAAATAATAATAATAAAGCAGTGAGGATCCTTGCTTATGCGCATAAAAACATACGCTTATTGCATTATTTACTTTACTTTTAACTCGCATATCTTTTATGTTCCCTTGAGAGATGACTGTTGCTGTTGTTGTATTCAAGTAGGTACTTATTTATTTTTTTTTTTTTTATTATTATTATTTTTATGGCCTTTATTTAGTTAGAAAAAACATACATCTTCGCAGCACTTTTTTTGTGACTTTAGCAAGTTTATTTCTTCTTTTTTTTTGTTATTTTTGTTTATTAACTTTTTATTTTTTTGTGATGATTAGAGAGTAGGCGGAACGCCAGCAGTTGGGGTTAATAATCATAAATGCCAAAAGTAATAGAAATTGAGGAGATGAAAGGAAACTTTTTTCGCCTTTAACTTCGGCAGCCATAAAGCTCGAAAGCATTTAGAAATTGAAATTGATTACTGTAGAAAAATCGTTTTTTGCACGCTTCACAATGTCAGCTGCTTTATCCTTATTGATGTGGTGAATGATTAATTAGTTTTGTTTGGTTTTATTTTGGCTTTATTTCTTAGGCTGTATGTGTGATTAGTTACTTATTTTTAAATTTATGCCTAAACTTTGCTTTCAAAGCAATGAAGTGCGTGGCGTTATGACAAAAAAGCACCTAAATCTATTGTTTGCTGTGTAAAGGGAACATTGCTCCATTTTCGGCGAGAGCAGCAATATTTTACAGCTTCAAAGTTAAAAAACAAAATCCAACTGTGTTTTCACAACACGAACAAACGCTAGTAATTATGAAATAGGATGTATTCAAGATAAACTTTGCCGAAAAGAGTACTAGTCCAAAGGGTCTGTGGTTTTTTAAGGAGAGTTAAAATTTTGTCCGCAGTTGCAATTACCCTATTGCAAATATCTTGTATAAACCAACTACAACTGAAATTTCTGGTCTCGAACTTCTTCAGCAGAGTTTAATTGGAAATATTTTCGTCGTAAACTAACCAAAATTAAAATTTCCCATAAAGGGAATTTTTCAAAAATTAGATAAAATCATTTCCCTTAAGGTTTACAGGATCAAAATAATAAATTTCACAAAATTATATTAATTTCCAAAATTTTCCAAAAAGGGAAATTTTTTAAAAATGTAATGAAACTGTTTCCTAGATATATAAACGCGTCATAGTGTCTAAATTGAAAAAAATAACCCAAATAAAAATTTCCTTAAAAGGGATTTTTTTTTCTAAAATTGGATAATTGGAATTTGCTCTCCTTTCTTTTAACCCGCGCAAAGCCAATTCTTTATTTCCCTTTAAATTCACGCGTAAATTTAAAATTTGTCAACTACTCTCCCTTTTCTCCATCACCATATACAGCGCTGATTTGGCAATTATTTGCGCGTGTGTCAGCCCTGTCCCTTGATTGTGAGCGGCGCAATATTTTGTTATCTTTCTGTCCTCGGTTGCCCTGTGGCCAAAAGCAAAGAAACGGAAACGGATGCATGCACACTTATGTATGTATGTATGTACATATGTATTTATGTGCAATGTTGTCAAGCAGAATATTGAAACGAAATACCAACGAAAACGATGAATTTTACATTTATCTAACGCCTCACGCGCACCGCCATTTGCACGACCTCAATTGGAGAAAATGCTTGGGGAGGCAGTTGAGTTGGCTTTCCCTTCTCACCTTTTCGCTTTCGAATCGGTAAGATTTGCATTTGCTTGGCGTTATTTGTCGCAGGTTCGTTTCCTGTCGCTCTCTGTTTGTTTGTTTATTTGTTTGTATGGCGTGTGGTTGCACGCATAAATGCACACACGCGCACACACCGCACCGTTCGACATTTGCGCGATGAAACGCAAAACGCCAAAGCAAACAAATGGATAAACGAAAACGTGCGCAATCATGAAGTAAGGAATAAAAGGGTATAAGTATACATTTATTAGACTGGGTTAGAATATGATAAAAAAGTTTTTAATGAAAAATTTCCTAGACAAAGAGAGTACAACAGTTTTGAGCACTCACTTACGTGGCGTTAGAGGATTTAGGCCTACTACGAAAAAATTGCACATTAAATTGTGCTGAAAAATTCCGAGTTCAAAAGTTTAATTTTTAGTGGCCATATTTTATGTATTACATTTTTAAAAAATTTCCCTTTTTGGAAAATTTTTGAAATTAGTATGATTGTGTCAATTTTACCATTCTCACTCCTTAAAGCTTAAGGCAAACGATTTTGTCTAATTTTTTTAAAATTCCCTTTTGGCAAATTCTGTAAATTAGTATAATTTTGTGAAATTTATCATTTTGACTCAGTAAAGCTTGAGGAAAACGGTTTTATCTAGTTTTAGAAAAATTTCCTTTATGTGAAATTAGTATACTTGTGTGAAATTGACAATTTTCATTCATTAAAACTTGAGACAGAAGATGTGAGTGGTTGTTGAATTTTTCCACTTACCTCCAACGATTTTATCTAATTTTTGAAATTCCCTTTTTGGAAAATTTTTTAAATTAGAAATTTACTACATTCACTTAGTAAAGCTTGCGGTAAACGATTTTATCTAAATTAAAAAAAAAATCCCTTTTTGGGAAATTTTATTTTGGGTTATCTTTTTTTTCAATTTCGACACAATGACGCGTTTAGACATTTAAGTAAACAATTTTAGTTGTTTATGGAAAAATTTCCCTTTGGTATTTAGAGAGAAAGTGCTCGCCAACAAATTTCTGGATTCGGGAGCTTGAAAGCATAATAAATTTCAACATACTGCGTAAAGAGCAGCAGCTAATAGTGACAGACCCTAATGTCCATACATATGTATGTGCATAAGTAAAAAAGTGCTCACATGGATTTGTATTAAAATGCAAATAGCTCAGTTGAATGCTTTTAAGCGCGTATCTATCGTGTGTGCATGTATTTCTGTTAGACAAATGTATGTACATATATATGTGCATATCTCTGCATATCAAACTGTCATCATCCATCTCCATTTCCATTGCCATCGCGCTCGAATCGTCCACCCGCTAGTAAACTCAATATATGTATGAACGAATCACTTGTGTGGCACCTGCCGCTCTCAAAGGCAATAGCAAAAAGGATTTCTTTTATGTGACATATCACGTGTATTTATGTATCCACCTACAAATACATACATCCATCCGCATTTATGCGTGTTTTATTGCAGCAGCAGCGATGTGTGTTGTTCAGATTTTACGTTCGTAACTACTTGCCACCTCTGGCACTCATTTCGCTCTCGTCGCACATGAAAATCGTCGAGAGAGCTTTTAAATTTAAATGCTTGGAAAATAGTTGTATTAACAAAGAATATACGAGTACTTTATATAAAGTTATATGAATGTACATATGTATGTAAGTATCTTATATAACTTTGATATATTTGCATCAGCAAAAATGTACGTACGCGAAAGTGACGGTTTTGTTAATCAATAAATTTTTATTGTCACAACGGTGACAAGCGCAAAATGATAAAATTTGACTGGTGTCTTCAGTGGTTGGAAAGCTGATCATACATTGAATTAAATTAAGATAATCTTGCATTGCTTATTTCCCTCCCTGTGAATTTGCCTCAGTCAAGCAAGTTCCTCTGTCACGGACAAGCCAAGCTGAGAAACGCCATATTTTCTGCGAGTTAGCATTTCTTATTCGAAACTAATATGAAAATTCAGTAGTTTATAGTATATACATGCGCATTTACATTTACACATACACATACATATGTACATATGTATTTATGCACTAATCCTGTGTGCAGACGGGCTTTTTTTTTTAAATATGGTGTATTAGGGAAAAAAGCGCCGCAGGCGAAAAATTGGAATAAAAAATCGCGCGATTTTTAATTCCAATTTTTCGATTCTTTCAATTTTTTTTAAATACCATTCTAAATATTCAAATACTCAATCAAAATAAACAAAGCTTCAGTAAATTTCTATAATCATTTATTAGTAACAATTTTAAAGGTCTCTAAGTAAGTAAATATTTAAATACGCAATCAAAATAAACAAAACTTCATTACATATGTACATATTGGCACTTTCAGACCACAGTCTAAACAAATACTCATATAGAGTTTTCAACAATTTGAAGACAAACCGGGCACAAAATATTTCTATTGCCATTTACGATTGCAACCTTACTGTGCTCTCCAAAGCAATCCGCACACAATTTAAAGTGATTGCATGGGCTTAAGAGAACATCGCGTGGCTTGGTAAAACAAATAACACACAACAACATGCTTTGACTCTCGCAAAAATTGTCCGCCGTTTCTTCATAGTCAGAACAATCCATTTCGGATACATCAATGTCTTCTGTATCACATGTCTTATTTTCGGGATTACTCATTGGATTCGCCTGCGGCGCTTTTCCCAATAATAATACACCATATTTAGCCCTAATCACCGAATTTTGAAAAGTTACATAAAACCGAAAGTGAGACTCTGAGGCTCACCTATGGGAAAATTTTGAAACACATAATTTTGGTATTTGCTTTTTACTTTTATGCATGCAGTAATGAATGCAGAAGCATTTTTATACATTCTTATAACGGTTTATGACAATTTTTTTAGTATATATAGATAAAAAAGGTAATTTCATAAAATAGGGGACATTAATGAACTGCAATTTTCACAAATTTTTGTAGTTGTTGAATGTTCATTGTAAATGGTATTATTACATCTGTTATAAATTTGTTTTCGTACACACAATGAGAAAAACTAAGAATCAAATGAATATGAATAAATATTTCATATGATCGCCCCTAATATATATTTTCCGCGATCAAACTTAAAAGTTTTAAAACGCAACGTTCGTGGTGAAATTACTGACGCATAAAAGCAGACGATCGTTCGTTTCCCTATCTGAACGCATCTTTTCCGTAATTTAGAATCTCAGTAAACAGAAAATGATAAGATTTTAATGGTTTTGACATTGCTCACTTTACCGTTCTCCATAATTTTATGACATCATATGATCTAAAGATCTATGGTGAAATACGATGAATTCACCAAAATCCGGGGGAAGTATGGTGAGTTAGCAATGCAAAAACCTCACTGGATAAACCTTGTAAACAACGGATTCAAAATTTAGTTGAATTCTAGAAATGTAAGCTTATTACGATAAAGATACTTAAGGTGAGTCTTTGAAGCTCACTTTCGGTTTTTCGTTACAATTTTATACGATTGCAAAAAAAATGGTTAAAATAAATAAATAGCCCAAAGATCAACATTATTTCATAATTTATGAACACAAATGGAGGAATACCCAAAATTTCAAGCAAAAAGCTTTTTTGGTTTACGAATTATTCGCTTTTAAACTATAAAGTGAGACAGAGAGGCTCACTTTAGAGGATTAGGGTTAAAAAAAAACGAAAAATTGCAATTAAAAATCGCGCGATTTTTTATTCCAATTTTTCGCCTGCGGCGCTTTTTCCAATAATAATACACCATATTTAAAAAGAACGAAAAATTGGAATTAAAAATCGCGCGATTTTTTATTCCAATTTTTCGCCTGCGGCGCTTTTTTCAATAATATTACACCATATTTAAAAAAAAAAACAAAAAATTGGAATTAAATATCGCGCGATTTTTTATTCCAATTTTTCGCCTGTGGCGCTTTTCCCACTAATACACCATATTTAAAGAAAACCCCGTCTGCGGGGTTAATTGCCCTTTCGAAAGAGAAATAAAGCCCACATCGCCGAATAGGGCGCGCGGGCGTTCTTTCCCTTTCTGAATGGAAATAAAACCCACGGGTTTAATTTCGTTTTATTCGCAGGCGCTATTTCCTTGCAGCAAATGGCGCTAGTTCAAAGCTAGCACAGAACTAGCTCATAAGGACTCAGGGCTGGTTCTCTATTCCAAAAGCAATGCTTTCAACTGTCTTTTTTAGCACGGTGATGTCCTACTAAGTGGAAATTGCTTCTCTCTGCTGAACCCGTTCTTAACTGTCTCTAATGTGTGGAGCACTGTGGTAGTTTAAAAATTAATATGTAGTTCGGAGATAGTTAAACTTAAAAAACCTTTGTTTTGTACTTTTATTAAATTTTATAAAATTTCCCTTTTTGGGAAATTTTTGTTAATTAGTAAAATTGCGTTAAATCAATCATTATAAATCACTGAAGTTTAAGGCAAAGCATCTATATATATAAAAATGGTGTAAAAAATGTTACTAACCTCATCAGATGAGAACGGCTGGGCCGATTTCTGTAAAATTTTTTGTCAGTTGTTCGTATTCTCGAGGAGATGGTTCGTACGCAAGAAAATTTTGGAAAATCCCTCCGGAAAAGTCCGAAAATTGGAAAAATCGTTGTGTATGTGTGTATGTGTGCATCTGTGGATGTGTGTCCTTTATAAACTCCCAAAGTAACCAACCGTTCTTTATGAAATTTTCACAGTAGATTCATGTGGTGTTAGTGCACATAGTAGGGTATATAGAATTTCGAAAAAAGGAAGCTTCCCGGAATACAGGCCTAAATGAGGACCCAGATCGATCCAGCAAGTCTTCGAGCAATATTGGTATCAAATGAAAGAAGTTGAACAGGCCTTCAACATAAAGTTATTTTCATTGCGATACCTAGGCCGGGTTCCCAGATATGGGTTAAAACGTGGGACCGAGTGACCCTGGAAAGTTTCTGAGCGATATTGGTATCAAATGAAAGCTGTTGAGCAGGACTTCAAAAAAGAGCTTTTTAAATAGTGATTCCTAGGCCGGGTTCCAAGATTTGGGTCAAAGCGTGGACTCGGATAACCCCTGAATGTTTTCGAGCAATATTGGTAGCAAATGAAAAGCGTTGAGCAGGCTTCCACATACATACAGTTATTGTCATTGTGATTTCTAAGGCTGTTTCCCAGAGATGGCTAAAGTAGTGGGCCCGGATGGTGATGGACGGTCCCAGTAAGGTAAAGGTAGGTAGCTATAGGGATAGGGGTAGGGATAGGGATAGGGATAGGGATAGGGATAGGGATAGGGATAGGGATAGGGATAGGGATAGGGATAGGGATAGGGATAGGGATAAGGATAGAGATAGGGATAGTGATAGGGATAGATATAGGGATAGGGATAGGGATAGGGATAGGGATAGGGATAGGGATAGGGATAGGGATAGGGATAGGGATAGGGATAGGGATAGTGATAGGGATAGGGATAAGGATAGGGATAGGGATAGAGATAGGGATAGGGATAGGGATAGGGCTAGGGATAGGGATAGGGATAGGGATAGGGATAGGGATAGGGATAGGGATAGGGATAGGGATAGGGATAGGGATAGGGATAGGGATAGGGATAGGGATAGGGATAGGGATAGGGATAGGGATAGGGATAGGGATAGGGATAGGGATAGGGATATGGATAGGGATAGAGATAGTGATAGGGATAGGGATAGGGATAGGGATAGGGATAGGAATAGGGATAGGGATAGGGATAGGGATAGGGATAGGGATAGGGATAGGGATAGGGATAGGGATAGGGATAGGGATAGTGATAGAGATAGAGATAGAGATAGTGATAGAGATAGAGATAGAGATAGAGATAGAGATAGAGATAGAGATAGAGATAGAGATAGAGATAGAGATAGAGATAGAGATAGAGATAGAGATAGAGATAGAGATAGAGATAGAGATAGAGATAGAGATAGAGATAGAGATAGAGATAGAGATAGAGATAGAGATAGAGATAGAGATAGAGATAGAGATAGAGATAGAGATAGAGATAGAGATAGAGATAGAGATAGAGATAGAGATAGAGATAGAGATAGAGATAGAGACAGAGATAGAGATAGAGATAGAGATAGGGATAGGGATAGTGATAGGGATGGGGTATTGGGATAGGGATAGGGATGGGGATAGGGATAGGGATGGTGATAGGGATAAAGATTGAGATTGAGATTAAGATTGATATTGAGACCGAAATAGAGATAGGGATTGAGATAGGGATCGGGGGAAGTAGGTTTGTCTCGGCGAATATAACTATAACTTTTATTCAGAGAATAGACAAGAAATGGTTATCAATACGGTAATCAAAGACTTTTCTTTAGGCTTCATAGGAATAAACTTTAGCAGAACAACGTCTGCCGGGTCATCTAGTTTTATTATAATAATAATACAATGGCGCTATTATAACTCTGACGAGTTTTATGGCCGAGCTCTCCTAATTGGAGGTGTGCTCCTTTTTGTTTTTCCTACTAATTGGGTGGACCTACAGTTTTATGCCGGCTCCGAAGGGCGAATGCATTTTTTGTGAGAAGCTTTTTCATGGCAGAAATACACTCGGAGGGTATGCCGCCCACTGCCGAGAGGTGACCGCTGCTCTTAAAAACCCAATAATTGGATTTTTACTAATTAGAAAAATTTTTTTTGGTGTTTGCTCGGACTGGGGTTTGAACCCGAGACCTCTGGTATAGCAGGCGAGCACTCTACCCACTGCACCACAGCGGCCACAGCAAAGCAAAGCATTTTATTACATTTTTGAAAAATTACCCTTTTTGGGAAATTTTGGAAATTAATATATTTGTGTAAAATTAAACATTTTGACTCAGTAAAGTTGAAGAGCAATGATTTCGGCTAGTTTTAAAAAATTCCCTTCTTGCTAAATTTTACTTTGAGGTAGTTTTGTTTTTAATTTCGCCACTATGACTCGTTTAGACGTTTAAACAAACAATCTAGTTGACATTAGTAAAATTTCTCACTGGAGAGTTTTATTACATTCTTAAAAATTTCCCTTTTTGGGAAATTTTGGAAATTAATATATTCGTGTGAAGTTTACTATTTTAACTTAGTAAAGCTTAAAAAATGATTTTAGCTCATTAAAAAAAAATTCCCTTTTTGGGAAATATTAATTTGACTTATTTTTTCACTTTCGCCACGATGACTCGTTTAGACATTTAGGCAAACATTTTTAGTTGATTTTAGAAAAATTTCCCTCTCTAGGAAATTCTTTGATTTAGTATAATTGTTTAAAATTTGTCATATTTGCACCAACTGTCTCGCTCTATATCCCTTTAGCACCAGTTCTGTTCCAGTTATGAACTCTCTAGTGCGAGATTATCGTTTTACGTAACTGTCTCTTATATTTACTGCGGGGTACTCGTATGTACATACAGAGCATATTTGTATGTATACAGATTTGTATGTTATACTTGCATGGGAAAGTTAAGTGCACTCTGCATCGCCCAGAGGCGTTAGCCCTTTTGTCGTTGCAGGCAAGGCAGGCGTTGCTGAATGTCAATTTAATGCACATTTCTGTATGTCAATCGCTCATTACGTTCACATTATTCACATTTAACTTGGCCATATAATTTAAGAACAAAAAAGTAATAATAACGCAGTGAGAACGCTTGAATACTTGCTAGCTGAAAGGCCATTGGCTTTATGTTCATTCTGTGTTCTGCATGTCCTTCATGTCCTGCGTTGCTTTTAAAGCAAACCTATGGCGTCGTAGGAGCTGGCATAGCTCGTTGTTTTCAGCATAAATTCCTTTGTAGCACATCATAAAAGCTTCTCATTTTTGGTTGAAAAAATAGGTTTAGACCTGCGCTAGTATTGGGTTAAGCAAAGCTTCTTAGTTCATTTTATAGCCATCCGAAATGCTTAATCTCTAATAGACTCAGCCTTCTGCTGCTTGAAAGCAATATTCTTGGCTATTTTACGCCTCATAGCCATTGCAAATACTGTCTCCTTCTCCATCAAAGTGTGTTCGCTCACATTTCCTTTTCCTTACTTGCCTTTCCTGCAGACGCCTTTCTTCATCCCCTTTTTCACCTTCATTTTCCTCCAGTTCCTTTTGTAACTGCTTTTGTTGCAACATTTCCATGCTCATCTTCAACGTCATCATCATCATTATCCCTATCCTCATTGTCATTATTATTATTAAGTATGTATGCATATCCTTATTGCTTTCCATTGCTTCGTCCGGCACTCGCTTGAATTCATTGCCTCCTGCACTTTGTTCATGCTGTTCGCCACTTCCGTTTCCGCATTACTTACGACTTGACTGCCATGTTGTTCCCGCACCTCTCCCCCCGCCATTTTGCCATATTTCTTCCGTTGCTTTCACTCATGTGCGGTTTTGTTTAGCAAAATTGTTGGTTATTTACCACACGAACAGAAAAGTATGTATGTATGTATATATGTGCACGCCATGCATTAGCATTTGGACTTTGGATTGCCTTACTTTGCCTCTGATATGCCGTTTTTGTTGTTTCTGTTGCTTGTGCTGGTGTTTGGTTGTAGTTTTATTGCTGTTGCATTGTCAAAAATGCGTACAAATGGGGTGCAAACTGGCGGCGTTGCAAAGTGCTGCACACACGTTAATAAATTGTCGACATTCATAATAACTACAAATGTAGATATGTATGTATATATGTGCATAGATATTAGGGTGTACCATGAAACTCAATTATGTGAATATTCATAATTTCTTATTTGTTAATTTGTGTGTCTAGCACGAAAATTTGTATTATTTTAATTTTTTTAAATACATCTTGCTTTCGCTTTTAATTTAGTTTAGTTTTTTCTTTATATTTGTTTTAATTTTTTTTTAATTTTGTTAAAATTTATTTTTTTTTTTTTTGTTTTCATTTTTGTTCTAAATTTTTAATTATTTATTGTCACTTAATTATACTTTAATTTAATTTAAATTTTTTTTAATTTCGTAAAAATTTATCCTTTTATTTCTTTAAGTTTCTTAATTAAAAAAATTATTTTTTGTATTTCTTTAATTTTTTTACTAATGAATTTTAATTTTTTGTTTTAATTTTTTGTAACTTTAATTAATACTTATTTAATTTAATTTTAGTTTTTTTTTAATTTTGTAATTTTTTTTTTAATTACTTGTGGTTTTACAGTTTCTTTTTAATTTTTTTAAATGTATTCCCTTTTATATTTTTAAATATTTTTTTTGCATTTTTCGTATTAAAAATGTTTCTACAATTGTTCTCTTACATAATAAGACATACCCCAATGTATGTATGTACATAATGTGTATATGTACATAGCTGTCGACATATGTAGGTATAATCCAAGCTAAAAGCTGGACCACATGCAACAGCAAAATCCTTTTTTCGTCCTTGCCGCACATTTTTATCAACTACCGTTTTGTTGTAGTTGCTGTTTCTCCTCCTCCGTGATGCAACTGTATTCAAATGCCAAATAATTGTGGTCTCCGGCCATTGCAATACCGGCTGCTTTTTCTTTGAGTAAAACACATTTTGTGTGCCACTTTTGCTTCACTACCATTCCATTGCTGGTACCGGAGAACAGAGTATTTAAGTACATATGCACTTAAGCACTTGACCAATTCAGCGCTCGGTTGGCTAGCAAAAAAGTTTCAAAATTTCATCAATACTTTTAGGAATTTGGAATTTTTCCCCAAAAGTCAAAGAAAATGCATTCACACTTAGATATTTATATTGAAAATTCTGTTTCAAATCTGATTTGATTGATTTGCAAGAATTTTTCACAAATGTTTATCAATTAAATTTTAAGATGTGAACTCAAAAAAATACTCAAACTGCGTTCGATTTTTTGTTTAAGGTTTTGCAGTCAGAAATCGATTGCAAATAGAACTACATGTGTATGGGAGATGTATATTTTGTGTTTGAGTAAAAAATAGACTTCTTGTATAGCATATAAAAAATGTGAACAGCAAAAGTTTGGCACTATACTTAATAAAAAGTACAAAAAGTGGACGAAGCCATTTTTTCCATACGTTGTCTACTTTTTACACATAGAATAGTAAATTAGACACCTCTTAAACCAAAAAAATGCTTTGTCTACTTTTTACATGTAACAAAGGTTCTTTGTCTACTTTTTACAACCACAAAATTCTTTTTCTGCTTTTTTACAGTCAAAAAACATTTATGTTTCTTTTTACACACCAAAAAATGTTTTGTCTACTTTTTACACACCACAAAAATGCATTCTCTACTTTTTAAATACCAAAAAATGTTTGTCTACTTTTTACACACCAAAAAATGCGTCGTCTTTTTTTGCACACAACAAAAAGCTTTGGCTAACTTTTACATTCCCAAGATATGCTTTGTCTACTTTCTACACACCAAAAATGTTTTGTCTACTTTTTACACACCACAAAAATGCATTGTCTACTTTTTACACACCACAAAAATGCATTGTCTACTTTTTACACACCACAAAAAAGATTCGTCTACTTTTTACACACCAAAAAATGCTTTGTCTACTATTTACACAACAACTTGTGCTTTATCCTTGCGCTTAGGTGAATTAAGAAACATACAAAGCACAGAACAGGTTGAATAAAATAGTGTAGTCAGTTAAAAGTGTATGCTGTAACGTTTCTCCTTACTTTCAATCCGCTATTTACACACTCTTAGTGGACGTTGTCCACTTTTTACTACAAAAAAGTGTTAGAGTCTCAAGTCTCAAGAATCTTATGAGCTTTGTTATATTATTCACGTTTAAAAGCCCGCTAAGTGTTGCGTGTTACACACAGACAACGTTTTAACACGCTTACGGTGTTGAAGACATGCCATTTAACGCTATTAGCTGCACACAGGCAACAACAACGCATGCAAATTTCAAATTACATACTAAATATACCCTATCCAATCAAAATTAACTGGTTGTTTCACAGTTAATTGCTCAATTACTTAGAAAGCATTAAAGTTAATTATTAGTTATGCACAAAATGCGGCGCTTGATTGGTAGTGAACTGCGCCCAACTGCGGCTGTATATTTAATGAACGCCAGTCAACTTCTATACATACATTGTTTACAACTAAGCAAAAAATAATTAAAAAAAGAAAAAACAAGTAAGGAAGCCTAAGTTCGAGTGGAATCGAACATTAGATACTCAGCTGTATGCTTTCATTGTTTGTTTGCGTTTGTTCGATATAGGGTGTATTTTATATGAAACGAGTGCTGCATATACAGGGCGCAGCCACGCCCATTTTCAAAATTTGTATCAATCATCCAAATAAGCATATAAATATTATTGTTAGTGCAAAATTGCATCCCTCTATGACTTTTAGTTACAAAGACTTCACGTTACAAATTCCAAAAGGGTGTTCCAGAAATATCTTTGTTAAAAAGTAGGCGTGGTCATAAACCGATTTCAATACATTTTTGCGTGTCTATTAACACAAGTTATAAAAGTGAATAAACCAAGTTTCGTCATAATATCTCAGTTATTTGTCGAGTAATAGGCTCGTAGATTTCTTTGCATAAAAAGAGGCGGTGCCACGCCCATTTTATAAACTTTTTTTATTTTTTGTTTCCGGTCTATTGTAGAACTCATATCACAAAATTTCAATGAATTATCTTTATATTTCACAGAGATATCGCTAAAAATGATTTCATTAGGTCACTTTATAATACCCATATATAAAAGTGGGCGTGGTCGTCAACAGATTTTGGTAATTTTTCGTCCACACATTTGGCTAAGTAAATATATTACGCGTACCAAATTTCATCGATATATCTTTAACGGTTTCTGAGTTATGACATATAAAACTTTCAATGTTTGACCCTTAATAAGTGGGCGTGGCACCGCCCATTTTCAAAAATTTTTGTATTTTTTGTTTTATGTCCGTAGTTGGACTCCTGCCACAAAATTTCAGTGATAGATCTTTATATTTGACAGAGATATCGCTTAAAATGTTTTTATTAGGCCCCTTTATAGTTCCCATATATAAAAGTGGGCGTGGCCGTCAACCGATTTTGATAATTTTTCGTCAAAACATTTGCCTAAGTAAGCATATTACGCATACCAAATTTCATCGATATATCTTCAACGGTTTCTGAGTTATGACATATAAAACTTTCAATGTTTGACCCTTAATAAGTGGGCGTGGCACCGCCCATTTTCCAGAACTTCATCAAATTTCTTCATAAGGGCCTGAGCTCAATACGTGGGTAAAATTTTATCACTCTAGCTATATTAGTGGCTGAGATACCAAATATCCGATTTTTTCTATATAGGAAAAGTGGGCGTGGTCATGGTCCGATTTCGCCCATTTTCAATACCAACCGTCCCAGTCTCGATACCAACTTGCATTTCAAATTTCATCAAAATATCTCAATTTTTACGCGAGTTATCGTGCGTACGGACGGACGGACGGACGGACGGACGGACGGACGGACGGACGGACGGACGGACGGACGGACATGGCTCAATCGATTTCTCTTTTCACCCTGATCATTTTGATATATATAAGTCCATATCTATCTCGATTATTTCATTATGTTACAATCCACCGTTATGAAATCAAAATTATAATACTCTGTGTACTAGTACAGCTGAGTATAATAACGCCATCGATAATCTAGTTTTAATTTAATTGCTGTTACAGTGGCTCTCAGAAGTATTTTGCATAATTCATTTATTAAGAAATTGTTAGAAATTCGTCTTTTTTTCGAATTCTTTTGCAAATTTTTTTAATATGGTACTATAGCTGAATCTTCATACTACAAAAACACATTCATCAAAAACACAAAATGCATTTCATGTTTTTTATAAAATTAAAGAAACGAAAAAAGTCATACATTTTTGCTCACAAAAGTATTTTGCATATTGGGAATTTTGGTGAATAAATGCATCTACAACCTGTTTAATATTTTTTATGATATCCGTTCTTTTTCGAAATGGCTTCCGAGATTCTAGGGATGGGCTCTGCTAATTTTTGGCAAAATTCCGAAAGTTTTTTGTCCCATTTCTCGGCCAAAACCGCATTTAGATATTTTTTTTTGGGAAATCTTCGATTTTCTCACATGATCTTAAAGATAGGATCAAAAATTTTGAATGGTTCTTATATCGGAGCTTTGGGCACAAACTTGGAAGTGGTTTTTATTCGAAAATGTTCAGATTTTAACATCATGAGTGATATTTTTCGGAAAAAAGTTGCTAGTACAAAGAAGAACGTCGCTAGAAGAACGTGAAATATTGAGAGCAAATCAACTAAACCCACACACATAAGCTCCTACAATAAACAGAAAACTAAAACCAATACTCAATAATTAAGTATCGGACGAAGCAGTACACAGAGTACCGAGAAAACCCATGTTCACCCCCAAGTACTGCGCAACCAACTCTCTATCTCAAAGAAAGTGTCTTATTTTCCCCAACAAACACAAAAAAAAAAAATTTAACATCTCTAAAATCATAATTTTATGTGCCGAAAGAAAATATATGGGCAATTCACTGGCTATTGTAAAGTTGTACGTTGTAAAGGAAAATGTACATAACAACGCAGTACCTGTGAACAGACTCTCGTATGTGTTTTGTTGTATTTCGTTATTGTTTACAGTTTGTTGTTTACAAAAATTTGAATAAAAAAAATGCCAGGCGAAAGCGAAAAACAGTTATTAGATTTGTTAGCGGCGGATTCAAGTCCTAATTGATATATGATACACACGATGCAAGTAATTTGTTTTTTTTTCGTCTCACCGCTTCCATATTTTTGTTTAAATTTTTTTTTAACAAACTGTCAGAATAAAAAACAAATCAAATAGCACACTCAATAAAGATAGGCTGCCCAGTTGTATTGGTTGTATTGAAATTTGTATGAGAAAAATCAACCCTACTAATACACCTATTGTAAACCTTTACCAGTATACAACATTACAACACTTTACAACAGCTTGTGAATTGCCCAATAATATTTTTGAGTCGTATTTTATGGCGGAAGCCCAATTAAGAGCTGAAAATCAAAAATATTAAAGCGATTGTTAAGCACTGTAGGAGTTTGTGATCAATCGAGGCTCAGGGAGTTCATATATCATCTCAGTGAGTTGTAAAACTTATTTTAGTGGATAGTACGATGGACGAGCATTCCAAATTTTCCATTTTCAGGGATAAACCTAAGTTCTAGTTGGGAAAAAATGGGTATGATATACAATGGGTTTTTAATTCAACAAGATAATAATCAGAAAAATACCGCCAATGATGTTAAAATGTGAACACTTTCGAATATAAAACACATCCAAACTCTTTTTCAAAGCTCTGATATAAGAACCAATCAAAATTGTTAGTCCTGTCTTGAAGATCATGTGAGAAAATCGAAGATTTCCCCAAAAAATAACCCAAATGTGGGTTTGACCGGGGAATGGGACAAAATACCTCCGAAAATTTTGCGAAAAATTATCTGAGCCCATCCCTAGACTCTTGGAAGCCATTTCGAAAAAGAACGGATATCATAAAAAATATTAAACAGGTTGTAGATGCATTTATTCACCAAAATTCCCAATATGCAAAATACTTTTGTGAGCAAAAATGTATGACTTTTTTCGTTTCTTTAATTTTATAAAAAAGATGAAATGCATTTTGGTTTTTTAATGAATGTGTTTTTGTTGTATGAAGATTCAGCTATAATACCATATTAAAAAAAATTTCCAAAACAATTCGAAAAAAGGCGAATTTCTAACGTTTTCTTAATAAATGAATTATGCAAAATACTTCTGAGAGCCACTGTATATTCTTGTTTTGGCTATTGTAAACAAATTAGAAGGATATAGAACGTGTGAGGAGAGTAGGTAGTAGCGAGTAGCAGCGATAGAACCGCACAGACTGCCTGCGAAGCGTTGCATTTAAGCTGATTTGTGAATTTTTTGTTGCATAAAAATGTATGTATGTCTTTTAATTTTAATTCAATATTGCGGAATTTGCACAAAAATGTACAATACCTATTTACATATCGTCCCCTCAATATAACAATAGCGTATGTGCTCATACGCCATTATTTTTTTATTGCAT
This sequence comes from Urophora cardui, assembly GCA_960531455.1. Lineage (NCBI taxonomy): Eukaryota > Metazoa > Arthropoda > Insecta > Diptera > Tephritidae > Urophora > Urophora cardui. The sequence continues at coordinate 3,606,983 of OY482670.1, forward strand.
ATTTACAATCTTCATCATTGATTCTATGTCTGGTCAAAATTTCGTCAAATTCTACTTCCACAAAGTGGGTCAAAATGTCATTGGAAAAAATGGTGTATAATTTCTTGTTCAAAAATTTAATAGATATCTGATTTGACAAAAACTTTAAACTCGATTTTCTCAAAACCCAAAAAAATTATACGCTATTGTTATATTGAGGGGACGATATGTATGTACATACATACATACATATGTAAATAGAAATGAAATGAAATTGGTCGCTTTTGCTACAGAATTTTATTTCTTTAAAGCTTGAATTTTTTGCGTGCTTGGCATTTCTAATTGCACGTGCATATTCATGCGTGTTCATGCATGACTAAATTACCGGAGTACATACATATGTATGCACTTAGCACTCGCTCAACTGCATGGGATGCTTAGGTTGCTGTTTTTTATTGCATTGTCATTGTAAATTGTCCACTTTGACATGCCACCCACCTCCCTCTTCACGCCGTCTATCCGCCACTTGTTTTGTGCCTTTCAGTCTTTATTTCAATTTTTTATTTGGTTAAAATGTGTTAAAATGCCGTGTCGTCGTCGCGTGATTGTCGGCATCTGGCGCAGAGAATTGAGAATTTTTAAGTGTCTGCAAAAAAAAAAAGTAAAAAAAAAAATATTAAAGGGCAGTTTTTGTGAATTTATGTGTTGTAAATTTTTTGAAATGGAATTTTTGAAGCGTGTGCTTGGGTTTAGATTATTTTTGAATGGGAGTTTTTGGTTCGAGCGAAAATTGAGTTTTGTTTTTAGATTTTTTTTCATCCAACAATAGCTCAACAATTTTTTTTTTTGCTTTGTATAGAATGCTTTCAATATAAACCAATAAACCTTAGGTTTGGTTAACAATTGTTCCATTTTTTTGCGCAGTTCTTTTCACTATATTTAGGCTGTGTTCAAAAACTCAGTTCGACGCGCAACCTACTTTTGTAGTAAAACCAGAGCGTTCATAAACTTAAATTTTGCATGAAGCGTCGTTCATCACAATCATCAAAAAAAAAAAATTACTGCCGCTGTTGCGTTTCATGCAAAAAGGCAAAATCCGTAACATGTTTAAACGCGTTTTATTCAAGCAATATTGCAAACACATGCACACACTTTTAACCAACACGCGCTCACTCAGACTCACAGACACACAAGCAGGAAATGGGAAGAGGCGAGTGATTGTGCGTGTTAGGAGTTAAATGTTTTAAAAGTCGCACTAGAAAACACAAAAAAGCAAAAGTGTCATTGTCCGTGTCCAAACACAGCAACTCTGCTGCGAAATTATCCAGCGATGTGCCGCTGTTCTGTCTTCCATTTGTCCAAACACATCAACTCGTCGCTGGCCAACTTTTGTTCATTATGTTTTGTTCTGGCATTCTTCGAACGCTCTGATAAGAATCTGTCACTGGCGATAAGAATTGCTGCACAAAGCGTGTTGTCCGAGCACCGACGACTTGGTGCCCCCCTCCTTTCCTCGTCGCCTTCTCACCGACAAACGATCAAAAGCAGCGGGTTGCTCAACTTCGTGTCTCCGTGTTTGGACGTCGACAATATTTTAAACACACGCAGCAGCGCTGAGCTGTCATTACTTGGCTTTTGTTGCGTGTTTTGGAAGGGCGGCGAGGGGAGTTGCTGGCAGTTGGAAGATTTTCATGTCGAGCTGTCAACACTTTGGCATGACACATTAGCAGCACAAACTTTTTAGCTTTTTATGCGAAAAGGATTTAAAATGAAATGGAAAGTGAGTGTGAGCGCCAAAAAAAAAAGACCAAAAGCGTGAAAAAATGGGCAAAGTGTGTAAAAGAAGAAGAGAAAACTCAGCGGAAGCGCTAAGAAAGGGTGACAATGAGCGCCCCGCCAATTTTGTTTACTGCTCGAAACCTTTTTCTAGTAACTGTGTTTGTTTGTATGTCGAATGAAATGTGTGAGGGTGACAAAGGTGAAGAAAAAAAGAAGAAAAAAGAAAAAGTAAAAAGTAGCTGAAAAATAAAAGAAATCAAAACAAAAAAACAAAAACCTTTACAACAAAAAAGCCAAAAGTTCACGCACAAAGTTTGTGCCAGAACAAAGCTCGCTAGCTGAGAAACAATGCGTACGAAGAAACTTTGAAAATCAGCAAATAAAGAAGAATTATGAGTTTGTTGTTGTCGTTATTACTGTGAAGTGGAGAAAAAAGTACAGCTACACACGCACACACTTTTTTTATGCATATTATACATGCTAAACACACACGGCAAACACTAGAGAAAAAGACTGCAGCAGTTAAGTGAGAGCAAAAACATAAAAACAAAAAAAAGAAAAAAAAAAAAAGAAATTACACATAGAAATTTTTCTTCAAGTTGGCCTGTTAATGCACGCACAACCCCTCCCCTCCGTTAAGGCATACATAAGTACACCAACAACACCAACCAACCAAACAACTAACAATTCATCGTCTAATACATACATACAGATACATACTTTACTAAGTACTTCTAAGCGCAATAAACTTTATGTCACTTCAAAATTTTGCTGCAAGCACATAAGCATAAGTACTTAGCGTTGACGAGCTTGAGCTAGCCGTTCATGTACAAGTCGCTGATGCCATGGCGTATACGCAACATTCAACCATCCGCGTTGCTAGGCTTTAACCAGCGTTGCCAACTAGCCAACGAGTGTCCAGCAAAGTGTCTAGTGTCCAGCGTCCAATCTAAACTATGAAAAATAACTTGGCGAAAGTTTTACATTTCTATTGCTCTGTATCTTTAGCAATTTCAATATCATTGGCTCGGGTTGTGCTCGCTCGGTCGGTGGTTGGGCAGTGTTTAAAACAAAACAAGCAACTTTTACTAATAATTCTCAATTTTGTAATTTCGAAATTTCTTAGTGCGTTTTTTATATATTCTTTTTTTCTACTTAAACTCTATTTTATATTTGGTTTGCTTGCCTGGGCTGTAAGTGCTTTAAAAGCATGTTTGATTGTATGTCATACAAAGTGTTTAAACAAAAGAAATTGCAAAGTAAAGAAAAGTAAAAAAAAAAAAATATTTGAAAGTTCTCTTGCTTCTTTTTTAGTATAAAGCTTTGAGTGAAAAGTTTGCCGAGTGTAAGAAGCTCTTAGCGCTTAGAGGGGAAGCAGCGGCGTGGAAAAGTGGCTATTGAAAAAAACGGGCGTATGTTGAAGGGAGGGGCTGTAAAGTTGGCCTTGTAGTGAAAATTTGCTCGAATTGGCTTGCTTTTCTAAGCCCTCTGTTTCTAATTTTTTATTTTGTTTTTATTTTGTTTTGATTTTTTATTTTATTTACATTTCTTTTAATTTATTTATTTTTATTATTTTATCTATTTTCTGTTTTATTTTTTTAAATTTATAAACTCTTTATTTTTGTTTATATATATTCCTCAGCTTTTTTATTATATATATTATTTTATTTTTTTATTTATATACATTTATCTTTTTGTTTTAATTTTTTTAAATTTATATATTTTTATATTTTATATGCATTTGTCTCTATTTCTATTTAATTTATATATATTTTTCTGTTTTTTGTTTTATAATTTTTGTTTCATTATTTTGTTTTTATTGTTATTTTTTTTTAATTTATATATTTTTTCTTTTTTTGTTCATTTTAAATATTTTCTTTTTTTTTTATTATATATGTATATGTATTTTGCATATTTTTTATACGTATATATTTTGTGTATATATTTTAATTTATACATGTTTTTTTATTTTGTTTTTATTTTTTTTTTTAAATTTATTTATTTCTACTTTTTTCAATTTATATATTCTTTGTTCTTTCATTTTACATATTTTTTTAATTTTCTGTTTTTATTTTTGCTTATATATGGAGCATTCCATGGTTTGTACGGGACAAATTGTACGTATTTTTACAGTTTTCGATTTGAATTAAAGGCACACCAAAATGTTAACCAACAAAATATCTGGTGCATTATTACTGTCTGATAAAACTCTTATTAAAAGCAGAAACTTGCTTTTGAAATATTCGTGTATGTGTGAAAAATCTTAAAAAAGTTATGTGTTTGTACGGGACAGGGCTGGCCCACCACGATCCTTGGTTTATGCGAACCAGGTGCAATTTTAAGCAAATTAATTGTATTAAAAAAAAAAAAATAAAAAAGTAAATGTGGTAGCGCTAATATCAAGGTTTATTCACACTAAAAAAATATTAGAAATAAGGTTATTACAAAATAATTAAAAATACTGTAATGTAATGGTTGTACGGTACAAATGGTATAATTCTTTACAATTTACAGACAAATCAAAAGGTTATCAAACAAAGTTTCTTGTACATCAATATTGTGGGGCTGATTTCTAAACAAAAGCAGAAGCTTGCATTTGAAAAACTTGTATATGTGTGAGAAATCGAAATGTTTGTACGGGACAAATTTACCATTTTCCATGGAATGCACCTTATATGTTTTTTATTTATTATCATTTTCTTTTTGTTTTTATTTATTTAACTTATGTATGTGTTTTTGTTTATATTTTTTTCTATTTATATATTTAAATTTTTTTTAATTTATATACTTTTGTTTTTTATTTTATATATTTTTTTTTTATTTTTTTTAATTCAAAAATTTTGTTTTGTTTATTTTATAGCTATCTTCAGCTTTTATTTTTTTTTTTATTTATATATGTATGTATATATATATATATATTATTGTTTCTTGTTTAACATATATATTTTATGTTTCTATTTTTTAGTTTTATATTTTTTTATCTTTTTATTTTATATATTTTCTGCTTAATTTTTTTTTTTTAATTTATGCATTTTTCTTTTTTGTTTATTTTATACCTATCCACTGTTTTTATTTTTTTTTATTCATATATGTATTTATTTTTCTGTTTTTTTGTTTTATATATTTTTTGTTTTTATTTTATAATTTTATATTTTTTAAATTTTTTTAAATAATTTTAAATATAAGTTTCAACAATATAAACGCAAGATTATAAAAGCAAAACTGTTGCTTAAAATACACAAAGCCAGTTTATTCCAAATTATCCATATTCCTAGAATTCCTTTAGCACTTCTGTATCTTCTAAGGTACTTAATAATTTTTGCTTAACTAAACTTATTATCATGCTTGCCTGCATATACATATGTACGTTTAACAACAACAACAAAGAAGCTGATTCATGAACTTTATCTAAGCTGCTGAGCTCATTTCTCCTTATTTGGCCGTAAGTATTTGCAACTACAGAATTAGTTAGCCGTCATTATCAACACAAATCTTTTCTATATACATTGTATGTATGTATGTAGGTATGTATGTCTCTATGGATTTACTGGCGCAAAAATAAATCACACTGGATTTCATAGTAATTTTTAGTTCTTCATTATTTTGACAGGCCGACTCACACTCCCACAACAACAAACAAATATTGTGTCATTCGCCCTTTTTCAATTGGCCAAGTCAGCAACTGGTACTAAATACTCTTGAACACATGAGTATGTGCTCTTGTCTATCTGGTTGTATATGCATGTGTCCTTGTATCAAATAAATTCTCAAAGGATTTCCGTTTCATTACTTTTCACGTCACTGCCCAAGCGTAGAACGATGTACTTATTGAAAATAATAAACCGAAATAAAATAAAACCAAAAACAAAGAATGTCCTATCAGCAAAAAGTAAAAACAAAAAAAGCATATTATTACAGCAAGAACAACAACAATAAAGGAATTTGCTGGTCATCAGCAAAAGCCAAGAATACAATACACAAAACAAAAGTAAATAAAGCAAAATAAAACAAAAATAAAACAAAATAAAACAAAAGTAAATAAAATAAAATGAAAAATAAAAACAAAGAACCAACAACAAAAAAATACTGAAGCTGAATAAATTGAAAAGGAAAATATTCTCAACTTTTGGTACTTATGAAAATGCATTTCCTCTTTGGCAATACTCTATTACTGTGAAAAGGACACACACATACAAAGTTGCAAATATATCATGCACATTAAGCTCAGCTGCACTCTTCACACAATGCAGCATATTTTACACTCGCCGAACTTTGTCGGCGCTGCCTGTCTGACTGACCAAGCAACTCTTGTTTTCTCTTGTTCTGTTCTTTGCTTTTTGCTTTTGTAGTTGTTTGTATTATAGTTATTGTTGTTGTTGTCATCGTCGCTTCTGGCAACTTAAAGCTGTCAACAGTTGTCCATGCATGTTTCCATGCATGCACTATCAGCATGCAAGTGCATGTCCATGGACCAACAGGCAGCATGCATGCGCTAGTGCCACAAATAAATACTCAATACTTACTATTACATAAATACATATGACTTTCGCTTTCCGATGTACATACTATGTATGCTGATATATAAATATACATATTTGGCACATTGAGAACATTTTCGGGATTGCAGTGATCCCGCAAATATTTTGACAGACTTGTTAGGTTAGTTTTGTTGGTTCCGAAAATAAATTTTTTTTAAATTCCGTGCTGTCGGTTTTGAATAAACTAATTTATACGTTTATTCCTAAGCATCGACTACGTTTGTTTGTGACGCTTTTATTAGCAGCTCAAAAACCCTTAAATGGCATACTTATTCATATTACAAACACAATGGCGCTCATATTTGCTGCATAGCAGAATAATAATAAAAGAAATGCCAAACGCAACTGTGCACATGTGTATTTGTGTGCTGTGCATTGTCCTTTCGTGTTCACTTGCATAGCTCAACACAAAACTTTGTTCAATCAAAAGCATTATTATGCACTCATATGCCCCCTGAAGTATACTTTTATTTATGCGTGTTCATGTACATACATATTTATGTACATACATACATATATGTATGGATTTGTTGTTGGCTAACCCAATGAACAAAAAAATTAAAATTTGTTTGATTTACATTCTCTTCACTTTTCTAGTAATTTATGTTGAAGTTTGTGTATATTCCACATTTTAAAGTAATCCTCAGTGCTTGCAATGTAAAATAAAATTTTAGCTGGGATATCTATGTATGTATGTATGTATATAAGTACATGAGTGTAGGTTGATGTTTTGCAATAAATATTGCACAATCTACAACAAAAACATTATTTGGTTTTATTTCTTACTTTTTTGTTATGTCTAAAGTTAAAGTGTGCTTCTTCTTCATGAACTCAAATTTTCTGTCAAAAGCGCTCTCCTGCAAAAGCCCTCAAGTTGATATGTTTTAATAATAAATCTTCTATGCAAAAATACTTATGTATGTATGTATATAAATGTTGGTAAATAATAAATTTATTTTAAATGCATATTTGTGTATGTATGTATACATGTGTACTAAGATTAAGTAGAATGAAGGTTTATTTGCGTTCATCTATATTAAATTCTTGACTTTAAGTGCCAAAGAGTTGTGCGAACTATCAGAAATGACTTGTTAAGTTGAATTTAAAACACATGTGCGTAGCTGTTGTACTTATTTTATTTATTTACTGTATTATTTACAAAGCTTTCCAAAGGCAAACAAATTTTGCTTTAAAAGTTTTATGGATCTCTTGGTTAAGGTTAAGGTTAAGGTTAAGGTTAAGGTTAAGGTTAAGGTTAAGGTTAAGGTTAAGGTTAAGGTTAAGGTTAAGGTTAAGGTTAAGGTTAAGGTTAAGGTTAAGGTTAAGGTTAAGGTTAAGGTTAAGGTTAAGGTTAAGGTTAAGGTTAAGGTTAAGGTTAAGGTTAAGGTTAAGGTTAAGGTTAAGGTTAAGGTTAAGGTTAAGGTTAAGGTTAAGGTTAAGGTTAAGGTTAAGGTTAAGGTTAAGGTTAAGGTTAAGGTTAAGGTTAAGGTTAAGGTTAAGGTTAAGGTTAAGGTTAAGGTTAAGGTTAAGGTTAAGGTTAAGGGTAAGGTTAAGGTTAAGGTTAAGGTTAAGGTTAAGGTTGAGGTTAAGGTTAAGGTTAAGGTTAAGGTTAAGGTTAAGGTTAAGGTTAAGGTTAAGGTTAAAGTTAAGGTTAAGGTTAAGGTTAAAGTTAAGGTTAATGTTAATGTTGAGGAACGTAATATTCCTATAGTGAATAGTTCTGAGAGACCTTCGTAAACCTCGACCTACATACATATCTTGTAGCGTAAAAGGAGCTATTTCCCATTATGCGTCAGTTTCTATATTATTTATTTTTCCTACATTAACTTGTGTTTTATGAAAAGTACGCGCTTTCCCGTGGCACAATCATACAACATCATTGCTATGTGAATTAATTTTTCTTACTTTACAGATCAAAACTTAAACTTAAGAAATATTTGCGTGAGTGTTGGCTTATGCTTGACACGCTCGTGACATGAAGCTAAACGTACATACGTCTATCAGCCGTAAATAAAAGTTGTTGTTACAATGTTTGCATGGATGTATGCATGTGTGTGTGTGTGAGTGGATGAAGTGGTGTTGGTGGTATCGGTGGCAGTGTGTTGCATTCAGTGCTGTTTAACGTGGGTGTTATGGGGTTTGGTTTTGTAATTTCCTATTTTGCTTACTGTCACACCTTATTAAAATCGCATAATTCTTGCTTTATGTACGTGTGACTTTTGGGTTGAGGTTTGTGTTTGGGTCTGGATGGCAAATGTGATTCCTTTCTTTGCTAACCAACACTCACCAATTTCTTATGAGTTCTTGGCGCGCTGACGAACGTAGCACGCATACACATATTTGCATATTTTTTACTGACATCCGTTCGCCATCGTCGTCTGCGTCGTTTTCCTATGCCCAGCCCCGCCAGTTTCTGCCGTTGCGCATTCCCAATTTCAAAGTGAGTGAAAGACGTAGTTTAAACACGCAGCAACCATTTTCGCTTGTAATATCCTGTTGCTGTGCTATTGCTGTTGCTTTGTGTGTGTTTGTGTGTTGTTCGCCCGCCATTGCATCGGTTAATCCCATTTTACTATTCTCGTTCGCTCAAATGAAGGCAAAGTCGTAATTCTTGCTTTTTACTGCATGTTGGTTCGCCTTACTTCTTTTTTTTCCTTGTTGCGCCTTCAAATACATACATACATAAATGTGCCACATAGTTTGTGGCAATACAACCAAAGCAAAGCAAAGCTTGTTGAGTTGAACTCTATTTTGAGTTCATATACACTTACTCATGCATACATATGTATTTACTGCTGCTCCTTCGTTATGCGCCTCGCTTAACCCGTCGGCTGCCTGATTCACTTCGCTGCCTGCCTGCGTGCCAGCTGTCCCAGCTGTCACTCTGTCACTTTGACAATTTACATTTGGTTATTATTAAGTTGGCACTGTTGCGCGCGTTCGTTCATGTCTTCGCTGCTTCCGCCGCGGTCGCCTTCGTTGGCGTCATTCGCTTTTATCGTTGACGTTTGTCGCGTTAATCACGCATACACACACAAACGTATGTATGTCAATATATTCGCACAAAAAGTAATGCTGCGTTGTCCTTATCGCTCTCGTTGTTGTTATTGTATTATTGCTGCCATGTTTATTGTTATTATTGTTGTTAAATCGTTGTTGCTTAACTTAACTCGTTGCTCGCTGCTCACTACTCGTTTGTTTGTTTTTGTTTGTGTCGATTTACAAGTGTCACTGCGGAAGTTTGCAAGTCAAACTGCTGTCACACCACACACATGCACAGACACGCACAAACACAATTTCCCCTCTTCAGTTTTATGACTTTTTTAAGTTTCGTTGCAATCATTCGCTTGCGGATTGGGTTTTTTGGTTCGGGTTTTTGTTTGGCATATTTTGTGTGTTTGCAATTAAATTTTACCGTCTCTTTGGTGGCTGTAAAATTTAGTTTATTTGGATAAATTTAGATTCACTTATGAAAATAGATACGTATGTATTTATAAGTACATATCGTCGTACCATACGAAAACTGGCATATTTAAAATTTCTGGCGAATGCTAGCGATAAAAAAATTCTGTACGAAAAGTACCACATTTAACTTTTGGCCGACGAAAAGTAAAAAGTTCGACTTTTGGCTGACGAAAAGTATTAGTAATTATATACTGTTTTTACAATAAAATTGTTGTTGTTTAAACGAAATTGATAGTTTTCGTCAGCCAAAAGTCGATTTTGTTACTTTTCGTCGGCCAAAAGTCGAACTTGTTATTTTTCGTCAGCCATAAAAAAACGTATGCTAGTTTTCTTATGGTACGACGATATGTATGTATGTCTGCTTATGATAAGGAGATCTTGAAGCGAAGCAAGTAAACTCTTGTTCTCGTGAGAGAAACTTGCGTAGATTATACAATCGCGAATGCTCTTGTCGCTCGCTATTCTATTCGCCAAAAGCTTAACGAGCACAAGAAACTAGTTAATGAATTATTAGTTTGATTTTGGTTTTGTGATCAGCTAAATTAACAGTTACTCAAACTCACAAATGCTCGCTAATTCTCGTTGCTTTAACGTGCATTTCACTTCGAGCGTGTAGAAGCGCATTGAAACGTGAAATTTAATACAAAATATGCATGTGTGTATGCATGCTTTTTTAGAATGTACATGTTTGCACATGAATAAAGAGCAAATTTTCCATTCGCAATAAAAGTCAATTAAAAACTTATTTTCTATTTATCTGTACATACATATTCCCATTCAAATTCTAACTAAAATCGGCAACATTCATTCACTCGTTTGTTCGTTCGTTTGTTTTGTGTGTGTAACAGCAACAACATAATACAACAAAAAGGATAATAAAATCCACTCAACGGCAATAGAGCCACAAAGGCAGAGAGCAGTATGAACCAGCAATGAATAACATTCACAAGGCACTTGTAAATTACTGACAGACTGAACTGACTGATTGAGTGGCTGATAAAGTTGAAACTTGAATTGAGATATTTAACACGTTACTTAGTTATTTTCATTTAACTAGTGCTACGATTGCTAGTTGTTGTTGTTGCTTTTGTACGAGTATAACCAGCAAACCTTATGTTAATACTGCAGTTTTTTGTTGCTGTTATTGTAGCTGGTTCGTTTGGTAGTGCTGTACGTGTATTGCTGCTGCCAATGAAGAGTAAATATGTACGAGTGGTACGAGCAAGGGTTAACGAACTCGCCGCCGCCGCCGCCGCAGACAGACAGGCAAACCAAACTTTCAACACTAAAAGCAAATGCAAACTCTAATAAACTAAAAACAATTTTGAATTTGTAAGAGGTGTATGTGTGTGTGATGTCCTTTGCCTTCATTTGCGGGCAAATATACCCTATAGGGAAAATCTCTAGTTCCGAACTAGGTCGCTTCTAGTGCGTTTTTCGACACTACTAGTGCGAGCTAAATCTCTTTTGCATGTTATCAACTGGCGAATTTAACACGGCGATGTCCTAGGCGGTGTCAATTGTCACCCTCTGCACTACATTTTCGATAGTTCCGAACTAGTACTAAATTCTACAGTTTACACTAGTTCGTTTATTGGCACAATTTCGATAGTTCTGAACTAGTTACAAGTACCTACAAATTCTACAGTTTTACATCTGCCGCTTAAGTGCAGACTTTGACACACTTCATGCAAGTGGCGCGATGGCCGACTGGCTAACGCATGTGCCTTTCTATCTGAGGGGCGCGGGTTCGAATCCTGTCGGTGTCAAGGTGGATGATAATTTTTTTTTTTAATTTTTTTTTTACTAATATTTTTTTATTTAATAAAATTTACAGTAATATTTAAAAAGTAATAAAATAAAAAAAAATTAAAAATAAGCCTGAGGGAGCGGAAAAGCATAATTAGGGGAACATTTCATTTCATACAAGTTAAGATGCAAATAGAAAACTCTTTATATGAAACGCTTCACTAAACATCTGAGAATTGCAGAAATATACAAAGCCGACGGAAATTGAACGAACGAAAAATTTTCATAGAATTTTTGTCACTTCGAAATTGCATACAAATCAAAGTGTGTCTTATGATGGTCACTCAATTCACTCCTCCTGAACTGGTGAGGGTCTAACTACAATTGATCTAGTTCCCTTTTGACACCTTTTCGCTAGTTCGGAACTAGAAATTTTGCTCACTAGTTATTGAGTTCTCTGCAGGGTATGTACATACATATGATTGTATGTGTGCAGTGAGGAGCAATGAAATGAGGCGAAACAGCCGATTGTGAATCAACACAAACCGGAAGTCGAGTAGTATTTGAGCTTACCTGGCCAATTGACACAACGAAAACACAACCACTTAAACATAAATCCCCACAGCTATATATGTGTATATGAATTCTCTGGTAAATAGGCAGCAAAGTAAACTTTAACATTGGTATTTGTATTTGTAACGCTAACTAATATGTGTGTATGGAAGTATGTACAAAGGACATGCTGAAAAGCAAGCAAAATTTCATAAAAGCAAAGATAAACCAAAAACTTTAACAGCGCATACAAACATACATACAAACATACATTTGAGCATTGCAGTGCAAACATGAATTTGTAGAGCCGAAACAAAAGCAAACAAGCAAACAAGCAAAATAATGCAATTTTGTTAATGCGGTCCCGTTGATGGTATTGCAGAGCCGCAACGAAAAAAACGAAAAAAAAACATTACCAAAAATTGTTCTTCAATTCAATGTAGATTTGCTAATTGTTTGTTTTATGCATGTTTGTACATGTTATCGATTTGAATGATTATTGGTTATAGTGAGCTTACGCAAAGAAAGCAGAAACAGCTTACAAACAATGAGCGAAATTTTCGCATTAGAGCTTTGCAAATTTTTTACGAAAAAATCAACTTAATTAAATTATATTTACACGATGAATGTACTAGTTATTACACACATTCTGTTGATAAAATTTATTTTTGCAACTTTTCTTAGGAACAAAAGTTATTTAAAACAAATTTTCGTAAACTTAGCCAAAAAATTCCTTTGAGGGAAATTTTTTAAACTAATAAAAATGGAAGCTACATATGTCCATTTTAAAGATGATTTCTAGCTGTTTTACTTGAAAATAATGCGTATTACAAAAAGTCCCAAAAGGGAAATTTTTAAAACTAATATTCCTTTCAAGGAAATTTCTAAAATTTAGTGAAATGCAAGCTATGACCAATTTAAAGCCGATTCTTCAATATTTTACTTAAAAATGATCCGTATTACAAAAAAATCCTAAAAGGGAAATTTTTTTGAACTAATATTCCTTTGGGAGAAGTTTTCTAAACTAATAAAGAAGGAAGCTATGCCCAATTTAAAGACGATTCTTGATATTCTTCATTGAAAATAATGCGTATTACAAAAAATTCCAAAAGATAAATTTTTGACACTAATAAACATTTGAGGGAAATTTTTTAAATTAAATAAAATGCAAGCTATGACGAATTTAAGTATAATTATTGACTGTTTTACTGAAAAATAATGCATATTACAAAAAAATCCCAAAAGGGAAATTTTTAAAAGGAAAAATTTTTAAATTAAATAAAATGCAAGCTATAACCAATTCTAACACGAGTCTAAAGTGTTGTACTTGAATATAATGCGTATTACAAAAATCCCAAACAGAAAAATTTTCTAAACTTTTAGACATGGAAGTTCTAAACATTTTCCTCCTTTTTTAAATGCAATTACACAACTGTGTGCTCGATTTATCTCCATTTAATAATCACTATCAACTGCATTGAGTAACCTTTTAATTGCTGTGACTAAACTACTAAAGTCACAAGTCACCACAATCTCACTTACCCCACCCTAAACTCAGCACAATACACGAGTTGCATTGCATTCTACTTGTGTTTTATATTTCCAAAGCGCACTGGTATAGCAATAATCTTTCATTATTATTTAATGTCCTTGAGGTTTTCGCGGTGAATGCTGTGCACTCATCACCCACCCACCACCCACATATCCTTTAGCGACACTGCACGACCCACCACACAATAAAGGCAGCAACACACGCTTATGGTGCAACAAAGGGGCGCGACCCAGAACTCACTCACCTCGCTCACCTGTAAAGCAACAAAAAGCAATGGGAAACAGATCAGGAGGAAGTAAAAAAGAACATGTAACAACACGTTGAATGTTGAAGCCAAATGCTGAAGCCAAAGAACATGTTTTGCCATTCAAGTCAACCAACGCGACAATTGAAAACGACCAAAGTCCAAACTAAAACTCGAACAGAGCAGAACGGAGTGAATGAGTGAAGCGTAGTTTGCACCAAATAAAATTTGTACTAAAAATGCCACAAGATATGTTTATAAAAAAAGCAACAAGCGGCATTTCTCGGTTATTCGCATGTGCTATGAAAAAAAAACATTGTAAATCTAAAGACTTTCGCTGTTAAATCAACTACTTTCCGCAGTTGAAATGTGCCCAACAACGCTCCGTTCTTGTTTCAAAGGTGCGAGCGTTGTTGATTTAAGTCAATAACGGAGATTGCTGGAAAAAATTTTCACCTAAAAATAAGTTTTTATTTGCATTTTACTCTTCATCTTCTCTCCGCCCGGGTCCCAACTACAAATATGTAGCCTCCGCTTGTTCTCCTATTCTTCTCTCCTTCTTATCATTCACTGTTGCTATCTTTATTTCTTATTCTGATTGTTCTTCTTTATTTTATATTCTTCTACGGATTCGAACCATGACATCAATCTGAAATTCTATCCAATCATCACATAGTGGAACATTCAACATTATATTGAATTGTAGTAACCTATTTATACTTCCATATCCTAAAAAGGAATCCATGAATTATTTGAATCATTGTAAAAACAAAATTTAAAAAAAATTGTTCTCATTAGTTTTGTTTACAACGGAAACTGTTGGGTCAAATACTTTTGCCTTTAAATCAACAACAGGGAGAAAATTGTTGCTAAAAATAAACTTTTTTTTTTTGGATTTTTCTCTTCATCTTCTCTCCATCATTATTTTTTTGTTGGTTTTCTCACAAAAAATTTTTAAAGGCAAGCAAGTTTTTGAATCAACAACGCCCGTTTTTCAATAAATTGTTGGATTAAAAACTTTGCTGTAAAAACAAATACTTTTGCTGTTGAATCAAAGACGGAGATTCAACAGCCGAAAGTTGTTGGTTTAACTACGGGTATTTTTTTCAGAGTGGGCCACGCGCTGAAGTGAAGAACGTATGACGCCGGTGCTTTGGTTTACGCACGTTGGAGGAGTTGGTAGTTGATATGGCTGCAAGGACTACCTCAAAAAATCCTATGGCACACAAATGCAAGTGCCCACAAAAATACACTCACATATATATGTATGAACCCTGCAAAAAAATGTGCGATTAATACCGAAAGATATTTGTCCCGGATTGATCTCTTTCGAGAACAATCGGTCCAAAATTAGTCCCCGATTGTTCCCGTACGGGTATAAATGTAGACTAATTGTAGACCAATTGTTCCCTAACGGGTATAAATGTAGATTAATCGCTTTCATTCCGAACGGGTACAAATCTAGATTCCTTAAATGTAGAAATTTTACAAAAATATTCAATGTATTTAAAAAATTGTAGAGCAACCGGTAAAACGAATTGAACACCCTTTCTTTTAATAACAATAATGAATAATAATTTTAACAAAATGTTGCCTAAAATATTCTATGAAAAAATCCTTTACATTACGCTCATATAATGTATACTCAAAACTTACAATTTTTTTATTTATTTATTGAGATTTTTTTTCAAAAGTAAAACATTATATAATCTTTATTTATGTAGTATATGTATATGCATGAACATTTACAATTTTTTAAAGATTGTTATTAAAAATTGCCTTGGCTAACAACTAGGAAAAATTTACATTTGTACCCGCTCGGGATGAAAGCGATTGATCTCCATTTGTACCCCTTCGGTATGTTAGTGATTAATCTACATTGGTACCCGTTCGGGTTTACAAGTTGAACAATTAGTCTCTTCATAGGACATGCTCGAACAAATGCGATCAATTCACTCCATATAAAGGGATGTAAAATTGTATTAGTCGCATGCTCCCTTGCGATTGATCCCGGACACGTCCCGGATTAATCGCATTTTTTGCAGGGAATGTATAGATAGATGAATGGGAATTTGTAAAAGCTCTCAGCTTGTTTTTGATTTTATTTTTGTATTCATATTTGCATTTGCATTTGTATTTGTATCTGCATTTGTGTTTTACTTCATTTTGTGTGTGAGTGTGTGGATTTTTGCTCGTTGAGCTGGAATTGAAATAAATAATATATTTTTGTTGTCGTTGTTGTTCAAAGTGCGCTGACACAAAGTGCAAGGACACAATTCTGCCCTGGCGCTTTTTTAGGTTAGGCCGTGGGTGAGCGTGCAGCGTGTGGGTGTGCAGTAAAATAAGCGATATGGCAAATGTTTCGTCGCCCAGCTTAAATACATACCCACATGCATATTTACCCTGTAAAAAAGTGTGCGACGAGTCTCTAAAAAGATTTGTCCGGGAGCGCTCTCTTTCGGGTACAATTAGTCTACAATTGTTCCCAATTGTACCCGAACGGGTACATATGTATACTAATTGTAGACGAATTGTACCCGAAAGGGTATCAAACGGGTACAATTAGTCGCACAAATGGATGTGTCGCATTTGCTACCTGTTCGGGTACAAAACGGGTACAATTGTGCGCTTTTGCTACCCGTTCGGGTACAAACTGGGTACAATTAGTCTCTTCATAGGACATGCTCAAACAAAAGAGAACACTTCAACCCATATAAAGAGATACAAATGGGTAGTAATCGCATGCTCCCTTGCGAGTTGTCCCGGATGTATCCCGGAGTGATCGCATTTTTTGCAGGGTATTTACAAACATACATATGTACAAATGCATGTACATACAACCGTGTTTGTATTGAAAATCCGCATTCTATGTCGAGTTACCCTCCAGCCTTTTATATGTAATATGTACATATTTGTAGTTCTTTTCATAAGTAAAATATTATTTCAGCCGCTCAATTTGATTGATGCATAAATATTATGTTAATGCATTTTGAAATTATGTACAATGCAATTCAATTCCACTAAGTTACATAAATATGTACCTACATACAGTGGATGACAGCATGAAGTTTCCGGCGAAGAGCAAACGACATATATTTTATAAATACTCGCCGCGTACGATTCGCTAAACATTAGCGAGTAGCGTATAAAACAAGAAACGAGTATACATTGCTTGCATTGGATTTAGAGAGTTCTGTGAGCAAATTTAATGAGTACTTTCCATAGTATGGTGAATCATCCATGTGGGTTTCCAAGAGGTGGAGACAACAACACCAACACCAGCAACATAAACATGAAAGTTTTCATTTTAATATATGGAAAATAGTTGAATGTTAATTTGTATAATTTTTTTGAAATTTTTATTATTATCTACATTCTTTTCGGCTCCGCTATTTTACTGCTTTTGTTTTTATTTATATTTAGTTGCTATTTCATTATACCTTTCATGAACATGAAATGGTATTAAAGCATGTACCAAAACATATGTACATATGTATGTATGTTACCTTAAGATATATTTTTGCTTCACACCTTTTTACAACGAAAACTTTGTACTTTTGACACATTTTCTACAAAACCATCAATTTAGAAAAAAATTTCCTTTAGGGAAATTTTTATAATTAAATAAAATGCAAGATATGACCACTCTAAAGACGATTTTTACTGTTTTACTCGAAAATAATGCGTATTACAAAAAAATTCCAAAAGGGAAATTTTTAAAACTAATATCCCTCTGAAGAAAATTTTTAAAATTGAATAAAATGCCTGCTGTGATCAATTTAAATACGATTTTTACTGTTTTACTTGAAAACAATTCGTATTACAAAAAAAAAAATCGCTAAAGTGAATTTTTTTAAAATAATATCCCCCGAAGGGAAATTTTTAGAATTGAATAAAATGCAAGGTGTGATTAGATACGATTTTTTACTTTTTTACTTGAAAACAATGCCTATTACAAATTAATCCCAAAAGAGAAATTTTTGAAACTAATGTCCCTCTGAAGGAAATTTTTAAATTGAATAAATTGCAAGCTGTGATCAATTTAAATGGGATTGTTGATTGTTCTGCTTTAAAGTAATGCATGGTATAAAAAATCCCAAAAGGGGAATTTCAAGATATGTTCAGATTTATACATCCAGTTGAACAGCTAAGACATTACAGTTTTTCATCAGACCTTGTAAAAGTCCATTCATGAATAACATTAAGTCTTGGACAATACTGAAGACAGTCGCGGTCTTTCTTGTTTATATTTTTTGTTTTTTGCAATTTCAGAAATTTGCTTGTTGGTTGCTTGGTTCGTTTGTTTTCATTTTGCTCCTTACGAATACCTCGCTCTTCCTCGCACTCTTGCTCACTTCTTTTCTCTCTTGCTGTGAAATGCTCCCCACATAATTTGAACGTTACGCTTGGGTTGCTTTGCGTTTAGTTTTCAAGCGACTTACTGTTACTGCTGCCCTGCTCAGCTAAAGTACTCGTATTGTTATTATTTTATCAATAAAATGCCATTTAAAACAGCAGAAGGACGACAGGCATTTAGCAAATTAGCAAAATTGTTTTCTTCACATTCAAATTTATGCAATTTTTATGTTACCCACATTTTTATTTAGTTAAAAATTGGGTCAGTTTCTAAGTGCTTTTGATTGTATGCAACTCTAATTTGGAAAATGGAAATTGTATGTTACGAATATTAGAGTGTAAATGATCATTACATGTACTCGTATTTGGGGTAAATTGAATTAATTTGAGAAATTTTTGAAAAAATATGACCCATACTTTTCATTTGGAATACAAATACTATTTCTATTTGCTCTGTTGGAGCGATTAGTGTACACTATTCGCCACGATAGAATAGAACATAATAATAACCATGTTATTAAGTATTCACAAAACCTTGTTGCTTCTTTGGTTTGTTTGTTTATTTAATGTGCATATGGCATTAAGGTGGACCAAAAAATAAAAGCCCAACAAACATATGTTCCATTTTTTAATGATAAGATATGTTTTTCTTGTTCATTAAGGACTTTGAAAAAAATTATGTATCATCACTGATATAAAAGGAGAAAGAAATTTGGAGGCATTTGCACGACCTCTAAATTTTAATATATTAAGGAAAAATTTTAGGTATAGATTTCCGTATTATATTCCAAATCGGGTTGTTCCGCGAATTTCGGGAGAACTTTATTTCCTTCATAAAACCACCTTAATAAGTTTCCTAACTAATGCCGAAAAAATCAAAAGAATCGAAGTATTGGTTACCGAGTTATTTTAAAATATATAGAACAGTTGAAAATATGTAGATCGTAAAAAGCTCTGGTTGGAAATTTATTTTAGACATATGGTTTCTTGGGCAAAAATGCTTGAAATTACCCAAATTTTTATAATTGCGATGTGTCCCTGTTAATTTTTTTTTTTGCCCCTACCAATCGACCCGCCCTAGTGTGTATGCATATGCACATACACACACTCACACTAGCAGCGTAATTTTGCTGAACACAACGTCTGGATGTGTGTTTATGAAAATATGTATGTACATACATATATTTCGATTATATTCGAAGTATTCGCTATAGAGATGAGCGAAACTGCGATTTTTCGATATCTGTGATTTCGGTGATTGCTATTTTTAAATCACTGTGATTTTAAACTGCTATTGCGATTGCATGGACAAATTGTAAATTCAATAATTTTTTTTCTTATATTTCTATATATGTACGTATGTGGTCTGCTCAAAAGTGTAAACAAAAAGAAATTTATAATGCTTTTGCGATTGCGATACACATAGGTGAACTGCTTACTTGGTACATCGATAGCAGTTCCCAATAAGTAGTGAACTGCTATTTTGAAAAAGTGATCGCAATTGCGATTTGCGATTTTTTATTCACAGTGAAAAAATCACCGTTTGCGATATATCGCTCATCACTAATTCGCTAGTAGTGTACAATATTTGCAGAACCTTTTTAAGGTCATGTAATTGTCCCTACGAATAAGTAATTGTATTGGTTCTGTTTATGGTTGTGCTCTAGTTGCGTTTATTCTAAAACGACAGAAACAAGTAGGTACTGTAATTGGACGGCCGCGAATATTTTGTTGGCCGTTTCGAATCCATTCGTGCAGCCTTCTAACTTACACACATACATATGTACCTGGTCTAGGTGAGGTCAACACTGGTCAGCCAGTCTAATCTAATCTATGGAGTGTGTTTTGATTTTTGTTTGCAAGACTGCTGCTTCTTGCTTCCTTATATATCGCATTTCTAGTACATATGTCTTTAGTGTCCTTCGTTTTTGGTTAGGTAAGTATGTACAAATGTATGTATATAAACATATTTAAATTAAAAATGCACAAAATGCATGTTAAAGGCAGTTGAACTAAAGGTTAAGAATAAAATATGCACACAATTTTCGGCAATCTTTACTACAACAAAAACAAAAAGAACAAACAACCAGCGTAACACAACAACAACAATAACCAAAGCAACAAATTTGCAAGTTTAGTCAGTGCTAGTCGGTAGGCAGCCGCGTGTACGAACAGGCAGTTTGCTTTAAAGTGACTGCTAAGGGTGGTTGGGGCGCTTTGGGGACACCACACTGCGCTGCTTATGCAGGGTTAAGCTGGCTAGGCAGCTTTTTAACTAGTGGCTGCTTTTCGGTGGCTCCGGCTCCGACTCGTTGGCTTTGGTGGCATTGTGCCTGCAGCTTTTTGCTTAGTTTGTTGAAGATTATTTAGAATTAGTTTTAAATGTATTTTTTTTTGCTGCAAAAGTTTGTGGTTTTTGTGCATGTGTTTGTGTGGGCGTGTATATTTAGTGTATTTTAGTGTTATTTAAAATTTACAGCTGCACACTTTTTTGTTATTTTTTTACATTTCTTCTGCTTTGCAAATATTTTTAACTTGGAATACACTTCTTGTTTAGCATTCATTATGTTTTTAAAAGGTTGGCCTTTTGTAGTTAATAGCAACCTTATATATGTGCATATGTACTTACCTATGTATACACGTAAGTATGTAAATGCAAATGAAAGTCGCCTTCAAGGCACTGCGAGCAATTTGTATGCGCAAAAGACTACTTACAGCGCGCAGCCACAGCAAGTAAATTTTAACGATGTATTTTTGCAAAGCAATTTTTCTTTCAAAAGTTATTATTTAAGCTCTAAGCGCAATGGAATCTTTTTTTTTACTTTCTTGAGAGTTAGTTTTAATAGCTTTTTTTTCATTTTTTTTATTATTTTGTTTTAGGTTTTTTATTTTTAGAAATTTCCTACCTTTCTAAATTTCTTGCATTTTTATGTTTTCGTGAACTGCCATACAAACAGTCCAGTTCGAGTTCGTGCCCTAAAAACTTAATTGCGCGCATTTGCGCTTAATTTTCTTTTCAAAAAATTTTCTACCACTTTGCTTTTTAAGTTTCTTTGCTTCTCATGTTTCATGCAAATTTGTGGCATTCTTCTTCTTCGTTGTTCAAAATTTCTTTTATTTTTTTCTCGTAAAAAGTTTCTTGTCGTCGTTTCGGCGTTTTTTTCGTTTTTTTTTTCTTTTTTTTTCTCACGCTTATTCAAAGCTCTTTAGCTTGAAATTATGAAATTTTCATCTTTTTATTTGCTAAAAATTGCAATTTTTTAAATTTTGTTGCTTAGAAAGTTTTTCTTTGTGCGCTTGCGAATTTTAAAATGTTTATTGGCCGAAAAGGTTCTAATAAGTTTTTTCTTTCAATCAGTGAAAAGTAGCAAAGTAGCTTTTCAACAAATTCTTCTTCTTTTTTCTTTTTTTTTCGATTTTAAACTTCTCGCTTGCTGGTTTTTAAATAATAGATGAAAACAAAAATTTATGTCCCAACTTGTTTGTGCATGCAAATGTATGAATATCTAAGGTGTATGTGGGTGTGTGTGCGAAAAATAGAAAAAAGGATAATTAACATAACGGGCAACTAAGCTTACTATCTTTAGATGTGTATGTAAATGCTTTTAGCTTATAAAAACTGAGCGAACTTTCATTTGTTAACCCTTAATTGAGATATTTGTATTTATAGTATGACAATATAATAGTATGATAGTATAATAGTATAATAGCATAATAGTATAATAGTATAATAGTATAATAGTATAGTAGCATAATAGTATGATAGTATAATAGTATAATAGTATAATAGCATAATAGTATAATAGTATAATAGTATAATAGTATAATAGTATAATAGTATAATAGTATAATAGTATAATAGTATAATAGTATAATATTATAATAGTATAACAGTATAACAATATAATAGTATAACAGTATATCGCCTATCAAACCATTGTATGCATAAGTTAAGGGTTAAAGGCGAAGGCATTGCCTTCAAAAATACTTGATCGTCGCGCTTTCAACAAGAACATATTTTACATTACATACATATGTTTTATATGTATAATAAAAATATTCACTTGTGCCCAAAGCCAATTTATGTATGTAAGTATGTAAATATGTATGTAATTGCATATGAATAACTGCAATGACATAAAACGAAAGTTTATCACCATAAAACTGAAATAAATGTAAGCGAAAAAAACAAGAGGAAAAAGCAAAAAGAAATTAAATCGAAAAAACGGGCGAAATCATAAAAATATGAATTTATGAGAACATATTTGCGCATTACAAGAATTTTTCGGGAGTTGCATGAGGATGAATGAGAGGGAGAGGCGAAGCGCAAAGGCAGGCCAAAAGCCAGTCCCAGCACATGCCCGTCTCGTACGGCAAGGCAATTGTGTGGCAAGTGAATAATAAACTTTGTAGTACAAAACAACTTGGCATCTTTAAGCACATACACACGTACATCGCAGAATAATGCATGTATGTATGTATGTTGTTGTTTTATATGTATTTCTAGATAAGCATGTTGTTGCATGGAACAAGTGCTGTTGATTACCATTCTGCCAAGCAAACATCCACAGAAAAATTACTTTCGAACATTTTGCGCGCAATAAAATCGGAATTTATAACCGTGCGGAAAATTGAGAAATGGAATGTGGTAATAAAATAAAAAAATAAAACAAAAGAACAACAAAAAAATAAAAGCTAAACAATAAGCAGTTGGATGAAATGAAAATGTGTAATATTTTTAATAACAATTTACAACGTGAAAACAAACGGAAAAGTGGAATGAGTACCTACAAAGCACTCATCACTACAAAGGTATACAATTATGTACTATAACAATAAAATGGAACAGTATAGCAGCATAACAGTATAGCAGTGTGACAGTATAGCGGTATAACAGTATAACGGTATAACAGTATAACAGTATAACAGTATGACAGTATAACAGTATAACAGTATAACGGTATAACGGTATAACAGTATAATAATATAACGGTATAATAGTATAACAATATAACAGTATAGCAGTATAACAGTACAACAATATAACAGTATAACAACAGTTCACTTATGTATACAAAGTCTGCATTGAGAGTAGTTTGCTCCAGCCAAAACTGTCTACATAAATGTTACGTATACGCCATGTACTCAATTTTTTGCGCTTTCTTTAATGTATGTATATTTTAGTCATTAGTTTTATAAGTAAACAAAAATGAAACATCAAGGTTTTGCAGCTAATAAAATGAATGCCTGAATTAGCCTGATTCTGTCGTGATAATTAGACTTCATTCGAAAATAAATACATATGTATGTTTGTATGTATGTATGTGGGTTGTCTGCGAGGGGCGCATGCAGCGCTTTGAGTTAATTCGCTTTTTGTGTGCGCTCCATGCAATCATGTTAATTTCTGTGTTCTTTTGCTGAATAAATCAAATTTATTTATTCATTCACAAATTCATGCGTAGACGCATTGTCTGCCATAAAACCAGCGCGAACGAAAGTGTTCCCACGCGCTCATTTCAGGGGTTTTTTCTGATTTTGTTTTTCATTTGCCAATGCGCATCAGTTTAGCTGTCAAATTCATCAATTCCATTTCATTGTTGATACTCTGTATAGATAGATGATAAATTAGAATTACAATTTAGCATCTAATTTTCATGGCTATGTGTGGTTATAGTGGCATACATTTTTGTTTTGGCATCGCGCGGCATTTGCCTGCTGCAAGAATTTTTTGCTCATTAATTATAATGTTTGCTTACTAATTCCATTTCGGCATGAATGCTTGAATGAATGAATAGCTGAATGCGCGAGTCAATGAATGAATGGTTATAATTATTAAATTTTTAATTATTTGGCGCAAAGGAATGAGTCAGTGAACCAACAAAAACAGTATTTGTATTCACATGTTCACATGCCTATCTGGGCATCATCATCGATAATGCGCATCATATATATTAGACTGACTACAAATGCAAAAGTGCTGATTTTTTTTGCTCCCCGCGCATTTTCTGATAGCTTGACAATAGAAAATAAGATCTGCATAAAAATCTGACCATCTGTAGTGGGAAATAGCCACGCGCATTTGACCTAAAGTTCAAAAATTGACCTAAAAATTATGCATGGCTTTAGAGACCAATATCTCTTTAAACAATGTTTTTCAGAGAAATAATGTAATAATACTTCTTGATTTTAGGCCATTTTTTCAAAATTAATTTGATTTTTATTCGAGCTTTTTGGCCGGTGCAAATAAAAGCGAAACAAAGTTTCCTTTTCCTCTCCTACGCGTTTCGGCGAATTTTTCCGCCTTCCTCAGGGAGACTCTTTATTCAACAAAATAAAACAATACATTATTAAAGCACTACAATTTAAAAACCAAACGCGTAGGAGAGGAAAAGGAAACTTTGTTTCGCTTTTATTTGCACCGGCCAAAAAGCTCGAATAAAAATCAAACTAATGTAATAATAGTTTTTATACAAAATGAAACTGGGAACATATTCTCCATATGATATTTATACCTACCGTTATCCTTTCAGGACATAATGAGTCCTTAAAGTGAAATTTAAATTTCTTTGTTTGTTAAAAAGGCAAAAATAAATATTTAAAAACTAGAGAATTGTATAAACTATACATCATTTAATAGGTTATTTAAAGTAGTTTTACACATCATAAAAAAAAATAAAATAAAAAAAAAAAACAAACAAAAAAATTTAAATTGCACTTTAAGGACGCAATATGTACTTTTTGGTTGCTTATTTTTCCGACAGGGTAGGAATATGTCACTGAAGATGGCGCATTTTAGCCGAAACCGGTTTGTCTCCAAACCAAACTTGACAAGGGATGACGGAGGATCGTTCCACAATACATCACGCAATATGTCCTGAAAGGATAACGGTAGGTATAAATATCATATGGAGAATATGTTCCCAGTTTCATTTTGTATAAAAATGATTATCACATTATATCATTGTTTAAAGAGATATTGGTCTCTAAAGCCATGCATAATTTTTAGGTCAATTTTTGAACTTTAGGTCAAATGCGCGTGGCTATTTCCCACTACAGGTGGTCAGATTTTTATGCAGATCTTATTTTATATTGTCAAGCTATTAAAAAATGCGCGGGGAGCGACAAAATTCAATACTTTTGCAAATCCCATATGTTTTGTGGTCACTCTAATATATATATATATATATATGCACAAAAGCACATCATTATACAAACACAAACAACACACATCTATACATACATATGCATGTACATATATACTTACGAACAGGCAGGTAGGCGTTGGCTGTCATCATCATTTATACCGGCAACTTTAATTAAAAATATTTTTATTTTTATTTTTATTTAAAAATGCACGGCATGTACGAATAGTTAGTAGCTGCATAACAAATAATAACTTGAAAGCAATAAACAACAATAAAAAGAACAACAATAACATAACAACAACAACAAACAATAGCCATACAATACATCACAAAACAATCGCTGCTTTTGTTGCTTTTGTGGCTGTTTGGCTATTGCTGCCGCTGCGGCTGCGGCTGCTGCTGTTATTATTTTTGCTGTTGTTGTTTGAGTCTTTTGTTGTTGCTATTATGTGCGCGTGTGCCTAACAACATTTTTAGTCATTTGTTAACAATTTGGCTAATGCGCAGCGGAATGGACAGATAAACGGACAGACAGACAGACAGACGGACAGCCAAGTTGTTGTATCACACAACGTCAACAAAAAAGGCAACAATAACAATAGATAGTGAAAATATGTGTTCGTGTGTATGTGTATCTCGTTTATCACAACCATTTTAATGGCGCTTCTCTCTATGTTTGGGTTTGGGTTTATTGGCGTGTGCCGCGCCGCGTGCCTCGTGTTCAA
The DNA here is from genome assembly GCA_960531455.1 of Urophora cardui. NCBI lineage: Eukaryota > Metazoa > Arthropoda > Insecta > Diptera > Tephritidae > Urophora > Urophora cardui. The sequence continues at coordinate 3,633,067 of OY482670.1, forward strand.
TTTAAGAAATGTGTGAACAAAAATTATAATTTTCGAATGTGTTAAAATTCAACAACAACAGTAAGCGCGGCAACAACGACATACTCTTTCAAATGCACGTTTTTCGTTTCGTTATTAATTTATGTGTTTTTGCGCACGAAAAATGCGCTTTTTTCAATCACTTTGTATTTGGTATTTTATTATTGTGGTCTTGTGTGGCATAAAGATCTGTTTAGCTCTTTAACTGTGCATATTAGCTACCGTTGCCGTTGGCAGCCAAATTAGATGCAGATACAAAATAAATATTTACATACTCGTCTTGACAATATTTTATGTGTGTATATTTATTTATTGTATTATGTTTGTATATTTAAGAATAAGCCAATGGATCAGCTGCCAAAAATGTTTACTTTTATTCATTAATGTTTATTGCTTTATGGCAACAAATATTGGAAATTTGCATTTGAAGCATAAAGACTTCAATTTATAGCCGTTCTCGTTTAAACTTCATAACCGCTTAAGTGAGACTTTCATAACCGCCTACAATTTTCTGTGGTGGTACAGGGAACTTTATTTTTTACGATACAGTCTAATGTACATTTCTATCTGGAACTGGTGGGTCTACCGGTACCGGAAAGATTTAAATGTATATCTAGAAGAACAGCACCTGAATAAACTCTTTCCCATGCACTGTCTTCTTTACCGCTATTTAAAATACATACCTACGTACTTTATATATAAGTTTGTTTATTTTTATGTATGCAAATATTTATTGACCCAGAAAAAACAAATAATACGTGTTTCATATAAAAATAAATTTTAATAAATAAATATTTACATTGCGGAATATAAACAAAAACACCAATAACAACAACAAAAATCAATTCAAATTAAGCTTGCGCTGCTTTGCATTTATTTTATGCGAAACGTGCAAATACATATAAAAAACTCAAATTCATAAATTCATTTTGGCATTGGATTAATATTATTAATATTATTTTCGCAGTTTGCGCGCACAAAAACATTGTGACTAAATTTTCACACACACACACACAGACACAAACGTGCATAGTAATGCTTTTCAATACATTTCTAAACCTAAAATGCATGTTAATGCGTGCGCGCATCTGCATTTTGGCCCCAAAACACCAAAACACCAACAAACCAACCAACTAACAAACAAAAATCTTCTCAAATTTTCAGTCACGTTTCCGAAAGCGAGACACAAAATAAAACGGCATAACTTGCTATTTGCGTATAAAGAAAATCTGCCGAAATTCAACAACAAAGTATTTTTAGCTTTGCTGTAACAAAACTTTTTGGATTGTTGTTATTGTTGTGCGTGGCAGATTTGGTTGCAATGGCACGTACGTACCGAATGGCAAGCAATCGAAAAAAAAAACAAAATAAATAAAAGAAGGCAAGCTAGCAAATATTTAGGCCATTTAATGCGCAGTTGGGGGTTACATGGCAAAAAAAGGAATATTAATATATTAAAATGCGCTAAGTGGCTTATGTATGTAAACTGAATTTCCTTTGCAAAGTTTTCTAAAAGCAAAAGCCGGCTTACATAGAAAGCTTTAGGGGGGTAAAATGTTAAGGCCTCAAAATTTCAATAAGCGTTTTCATAAAACTTTGTTTAATGTTATTTGCATTTGATTACAATTTATTTTGGATATTTAATTGTATTGATTTATTTTATTATGTTTGAAGTCGCTGTCTCAAATTATTCTTTTTTTCCCTAATTCTGTTTTATGCTAAATTCTTATTTAATTTTTATTATTAATATTAATTTTTGTTTTATACGCATTTATTTTCTAGGTTCGTGTCCACCCTCATATTTTACCTGCAATGATGGCAGTTGCATACCGATGCGCTGGAAATGCGACTCGAAGCGTGATTGTGCCGATGGCTCGGATGAGCCAAGTGAATGTGGTGAGTGTTTGAAAGAAGCTGACTTATGTGCATATTGTCGTAACATACAAAGACTAGCACTTTAAAAATTTCCTGCATAAAATTTCTTCTTAAAAAAAATCTGAAAGTGTTAGTTTTCGTATGGTGCGACGATGTGTACCTTGTTATTAATGACGGTTGTGTGGAATCGCAGCAGGCCCTTTTCAGCAGCCTTATACAAGCGTTAACATCTTAACGTCATAACTGATCCACTCTCAAACTTTATAGGCTTGGCATTTCGCTTTGTTAGACCAAATTTCACTGTTGAATTTTCGATTTAGCATTAGTTATACACCAAAATGTCTATACATTACAATAATTTAAAAAGTAGAAGAATTTTTTGAACTGCAAGAATTTTCTAACTACAAAAATTTAAAAACAAATTTTAACACTGCAATTTTTAAAACTGCAGAAATTTAAAACTGCAAGCATTTTTAAAAATGCAAGAATTTTAAAAACTACAAGAAATTTAAAAATTTGCAAGAATTTTAAAAACTGCAAGAATTAAAAAAAAATACCAAAATTTTAAAGACTGCCAGAATTTCATAAAATACAAATATTTCAAAACCTTAGTGTTTTCAGAACTGCATGAAATTTAAAAACTGCCAGATTTTTAAAACTACCAGAATTTAAAACTGCTAGAATTTATAAAATTAAAAACTACCAGAACTTTTAAAATAATTTAAAAAAAAAAAAACTATTACAATAATTTCAAAACCACAAAAATTGTTACTACTGAAAGAATTGCATAATTTGCAGAAATTTCAAAAAACTTGAAGAATTTTATAAACTACCAAAATTATAAAAACTACCAGAATTTCAAAAAACTGCAAGAACTTCATAAACTACAAGAATTTTATAAACTAAAATTATTCTTAAAACCACAAGAAATTTATAAACTACAATAATTTAAAAAACTGCAGGAATTCTAGAAGTCAGAAGAATTTTAAAACTGCAAGAATTTTATTAACTACGAGTAAAAGATATTTAAAGCTGCAAGAAATTTATAAACTACAATAATTTTAAAAACTGCAACGATTTGAAAAAGAAAATTAAGAATTTTTAGAACTACGGGAGTTTTAAAAACTGGAAGAATTTTTTCGAAACTGGAAAACATTTTTCAAACTGCAAGAATTTTCTAAATCTAAAAAATTTAGAAAACTAACCGAATTTTCAGAACTGCAATAATTTTAAAAACTTCCTGAATGTTTATAATTACAAGAATTTTGAAAACTGCAAGAATTTCATAAATTACAAAAATTTTAAAAACCATAATAATTGAATAACTTGAAAATTTCGAAAAAACCACAAGAATTGTAAAAACCATTAAAAACTTAAAATAAACAATTTTTACCATGATTTTCTTGCTGTGTAATGCATTTACATTTGTTTTCACAAAAAAATTTTTCCGCATCGCTTGTTTACCACATTTTAAATCAATAAACAAAATATTATCCAATTAAACTTTAACCTTCTTTATTATAAATATTTTTTGCTTTTTTAATTGCAGTGAATGCGTCAAAGTGCAATGAGGGCCAATTTCAATGCACACGTTCACGGAAATGCATACCCAATAATTGGGTATGCGACAGCGAATACGATTGCGGCGAATTCGATACATCCGACGAAACGAATTGTGAGTAAATGCAAGATGCAATAGCAAAGAGCAGAGATCACATTAACCCTCTCCTTCCCAAATTAAGAAGCAGATGTAGAAAAAAATCAAACAATGGTTTTTTCTAGTATAAATAGCATTTAAAATGATCCTGCATTAAATTTTTTTTGATATCTGTATTCCAGTGGGTGGTAGGGTTTGGTAGCCATATGGCTACATTGGGAATTAATGCATACAAATTTAAACATATTTGGTTGTATGAAGTTTATCATTTATTTATACTTTTTTGCATCATTTGCTATGAAACAAATAAAAAAAATTATTTTTTGATGTTAAATACAAAGCAATATTAAATTTTGTACTTTTATGTCTAGAAAACGAAGTTCTGCTGTTGCAATATTTGCGTTTTCCTTTTTCTAAATAGATCGGTAATGGCCAATGGTCAGAACCATCATACTGCATGTCTGAGATCTGTCTTTTATTATCGGATTTCCTCTGTTTTTGTATTTTTGGAACTGGACTGTTGCTGTTTAGATGAGATGGTCTTCCCCAATTCCCCCCCCCGTCGTTAATAAAAGCAGCATTTATCATCCCATCAGCAATTTCCGCTTTGAACTCTAGAAAAGATTTTTTGTCGGCATTTTCTATTGTATGCAATGCCTCTTATACAATAACCAGGAATTGAAAACACAAACGTCTTCTTCTTAATTGGCGCGTAACCGTCTAAAAGATTTGGCCGAGTCCAAAAAGAGCGCGCGAGTCGTTTCTGCTTAGTGCTGCCTGGCACCAATTGAATATACCAAGGGAGGACGAGTTAGTCTTCACCTGATCTTCCCAACGCAGTGGAGGTCTACCTTTTCTTCTGCCTTTAGCAAACATCTGGGACGTGATAAAATATGCGTAAGTAGTATTTTTGTTTCCAATTTTGACCTATAAAGTCCAACCATCATATTGCTTAAGTTCGCCCCACTCATAACTCGTTGCTAGAGTTCAAAGCGGAAATTGCAGATAGGATGATAAATGCTGGTTTTTATTAACGACATAAATAGAGGAAGGCCATCTGAACAAGACAGCAACCGTCCAATTCCAAAAACGCAGACGAAATCATGTACTAAAAGACCGGTTTCAGGCATATAGAGTGATGGGGCTGGCCATTGGCCATTACCAATGTAGAAAAAGAAAATATACAAATATTGCAACCGCAGGACTTAATTTTCTAGAATTAAATATAAATAATGTAATGTTGCTTTGTGTTTAACATAAGAAAATAATTTAGATGTTCTACGCAGGCTTCAGGTCAAGTTGAAACAATGTTTAACAATTTTATTTTTCCCAATATATTTCGGTCACCCACGGTGATAAATCTCAAGGGATTCCTTTAACACTGCATGTTCCTTTGACATGTAGTTTAAAAAAAAATTAATTTTTATTAAATAGTTTCATAGCAAATGATGCAAAAAAGTATAAATAATGATGAACGTCATACTACCAAATAAGTTTAAATGGTAACTTTTTGTATGCATTAAATCCCAATGTAGCCATATGGCTACCAATCAATTTTAGTAAATATATTCACTCTTACTTACACTTTTCACCTTCTTATTGCTAAAATGTATTTTTCAAGCATTAACTTACACGAAAATATTTTTTTCGTACGAATAAATAAATTAATTGTATATATTTTATTGGTAAGAAACTTATAAACCAGCCGAATGCAAAGGGCACGTGGGTTGCTAAATAAATGTCAAAATTTGCAATGTTTGCCAATGTATAATTAGAAATATTGAGGGCTAAATCATTTAAGCAATGTTGGTTTTAAGCATTGTTTTTTTTTAATGGAAACAAATTCAGTAGCAAGACGTATAAATATAGATTTTTAATTTGGTAGCCATATGGCTACCATGGGAAGGAAAGGGTTAAAAATTGAAAAAAGAAGAAATTTAGATCATTTTAGAAATTCAATTTGCAAGCGAAATGTTTACTTAATTGAACGCAGTGAACTTGCGCTTGCACGTGTTTTTATTATATCATTATTATTTTAGTTGTGAGAAATATTTGCAATAGTTTTTTATGTAAGAAATCTATAGTTAATTTGTTTTTAAATTTCTTTTTCTTGTATATGCAAAATCCCACACACACACAGGTCACACGGACGAACTGAAATGCCTGCCATATCAAAGCGAATGCAGCAACGGCGTCTGCCTGGACATAGCACGCTTCTGCGATGGCATTTGGGATTGTGATAGCGATGAGCTCAAGTGTGGTAAGTGTTGCATGATGATGAGCATAAATAATTAATTTTATTTTGTATAATGTGTCGTAATGCGTATGCTTTAATTCATTACCTTTCGCTTTGTCCTGCTTCCTCTCCTTTTCTTTCTTTTTCACACAGATACCCAAGATGCGCAATGCGCGCACCGCAATTGTTCCTTTAATTGTCGCTTAACAACACGCGACGGCCCCACATGCTATTGCCCAACGGGTCAGGTGACGGTTAGTGGCACACAATGCCAGGATTTCGATGAGTGCAGCGTGGAGGGTACATGCGATCAGCTGTGTCGCAATACGCCCGGATCGTATGAGTGCAGTTGTGTGGCTGGTTATGCGAAGCAGAAGAATCGCTGTTTGGCTGTGAATGGTAAGTGCAAAGCAAGAGGAAATAAGAAAAGTCGTGGTCTCGACTGTCTTCGACCTTGTGCAAGATTTAATGCATGAATGGACTTTTAGAAGGTCTCTTGAAAAACTTTAGCTTCAGCCACTTAAACCGCTGAGGCATTAGACCGCAAAATGTTTAAATCTGCACACTTTTTAAAATTTCACCTTTGGAATTTTTTGTACTACTCGTGAAAAGTTAACTTTAGAACGTTTGGAGCCTCTATCGCTATTAGTTTTAAAAATTTCCCTTATTGGGATTTTTTGTAATACGCATTATTTTCAAGCAAAACAGTCAAGAATCGTCCCTAGTTTAGTCAAAGCTTGTATTTTGCTTAACTTGAAGAATTTCCTTTAAATGGATATTTGTATAAAAAATTTTCCCTTTTTGGAATTTTTTGCAAAACATATTATTTTCAAATAAAAAAGTAAAAGATCGGGTTTGTATTGGTGTCATAGCTTGCATTTTACTTATTTTAAAAAATTTCCTTTAAAGACATATTAGTTTTAAAAATTGTCATTTATGGCATTTTTTGTAATATGCATTATTTTTAGATAAAAGAGTAAAAAATTGTTTTTAAACTGGTCGTAGTTTGTATTTTACTTATTTTTAGAGATTACCTTTAAGGGCATCTTAGTTTCAAAAATTTCCCTTTTTGGGATTTTTTTATAATACGCACTATTTTCAACTAAAACAGTCAATAATCGTTTTTAAATTGGTCGTAGCTTGCATTTTATTTAATTTTAAAAATTTTCTTTGATGGAGTATTGGTTTTAAAAATTTCCGCTTTTGAAATTTTTTGTATAACAGTCAGTAATCGTCCTTAGATTGTTCACAGCTACCATTCTATTTAGTTTTAAAAATATCCTTTCAAGGGATATTTGATTAAAAAATTTCCCTTTTGGGGATTTTTTGTAAGATGCTTTTTTTCAAGTAAAAAGATCGAAAATGGTCCTTAAGTTCTACCAGTTTATTTAATTTAAAAAATTTTGTCTTTTTCAAAATTGGTGTTACATATGAAGAAAATAAAAAAAAAGAGTTTTATATTGTTTTCGTTCCTAAACAAAGATGTGAAAGAAAAGACCATACATACATATGTATTAACAAAGTTATAATACAATTTCAGGTATGTTCATGAAGGGTATAACAATGAATGAGCAAAACTATAAAAGTGTAATAAATTCATGTAGGAAAATTTCTGCACTTAAAGCTTCAGCCATTTAAAAATTATCTTTTCTACTCTCTTCATCTCTTTCTCCTCTCCCTCACAACAGTGCCGCGCAACGAAAACGCTTCGCTGGTATTTTTCACACAAAACGATATGCGCCGCATCAGCAGCAGCAACGGTGAGCTGCTGGATCATTATGTATCGGGTGAGGTGTCTGCCATTGAGATTTGGCATCGTAATCGCACCGTGTGCGCCATGTATTCGAGCGCTTGGACGACGGTCAGCATGCGTTGTCATCGCATTGACGACTTGAATGCGAGTTGGCCGATGGCACTGCCAGAAATGGTCGCCAGCATGCACTGTAAGTGTGTGTGAAATGAATAAATATCTATAAGACATGTTTGTATCACTTAAGGACTATCTGATTTCATTAATGTCTTACAGCTATCGATAAATTACGCTTGGACTGGATATCTGGCAATTGGTATTTTCTCAATAACGAGCTGAGCCTCGTCTTTATGTGCACCAATACAATGCAATACTGCAATGTGTTGCTGGAGGATGTAATGAATCCCTCGTCGTTGGTTTTGGATCCCACGAAAGGGTAAGTGTAAGCATATAAAGTTTTTATTTTTTACATTTATCTCCTTTTTTGCATGCAAATACCGTGTAATTAATATTTGCTTCGCTTCTTCTTTCTCTTCCCTTCTCTTCTACATTTGTCGCTTTTGCAGCTTCATGTTCTTCACCGAATGGAGTCCCAGTTTGTCTCGTGTCACGCTAGATGGCCGCAATCGCACCGTTTTGGTTTCCACACAAATTTACTATCCCAGTCGCATGACATTGGATTTACCAAATGAGCATATCTATTGGATTGATATTTATAAGGATTTTATCGAGCGTGTCGACTATGAGGGCAATAATCGTTGGGCGATGAAAAAGACTGCAGATGTAAGTTCGATAATGATTGAAGTTGAAATGAAAGATTATTTGTGCTCTTGTAGATAGCATAATAGGGTTTTTTGTATGGCTTCTGGCAGCTTAGTGTTGTAGCTGTTAGATAAACTAATTCAGTTAATTGCCTCTAAGGAAGTTTAAGGGATTTCGGGCTAAGAATTAACTCAGCGAAACTCCCTTACCGAACAGAAATCAGTAATTTTTTTTTTATACTTTTGTATGATTTGTAACTTTTAAAGGATACTGAACACTTCCGGATTGTTATTAACCGCTTTTTAAAGCTTAGAAATCATTAGGCGACATGGCGTATGAGTAACCTGTTGCCTGTATTGCTATTACTTACTTACGACTTTATTGTCGTGTTGTTTCTTTTTATAAATAAAAAGTTCTTTATTTATTAAAAACTCATTGCCCCGTTGCAAGTGTGCTTTATGCAAAAAACTTCCTTTTATCACAAAAAATTGTTTTTTTTTTTTTGATAAATAAGCAAATTGAGCGGTATGTACTTCCACTGAAGTTTTAAACGTAAATTTTCTCCAGTGCCACCTAACAAAAGAGTGCTTTAGCGCACTAAGTAACCCCCTAATTTCCTGTAATTATCGCTTCGATCCACAAATAAGAGTTTTTTTTAACCCTTTTATTTCATAATTATTCCAACAGACGCATATTGTGCTAAAATCCCTACATGCGGTGGAGGTTTTCGAGAACACTGTCTACATAGCGCCTTGGGTGGATACGGTAATTGTTAAAATGAATAAATTTACGCTAAAAGCTGAAGAAATTGTGAAGGATGCAGAGCGACCGTATGATTTTCGTGTATTCCATCGACAAAAGCAGCCGGAGCGTAAGTTTTAAAAATTTCCCTTTTTGGGAGTTTTTTCTAATATATGTAACTTATATTCAAATAAAACGACCAGGAATCGTCTTTAAGTTGGTCATAGCTTGCATTTTATGTAATCTTAAAAGTTTCCCTTAAAGGGATATTAGTTTACAAAATATATATTCCTTTTTGGGATTTTGTGTAATGCGCATTATTTTCAAGTAAAGCAGTCAAGAACCTCCTTAAATTGATCATAGCTTCCATATTATTTAGTTTAAAAAATTTCATTTTAAGGAATATTAGTTTCAAAAATTTCCCTTTTTGGGATTTTTTGTAATACGAATTGTTTTCATGTAAAAAGCCAATAATCGTTTTTAGATTGGTCATAGGTTGCATTTGATTTAATTTAAAAAAAAATTTCCTTGAAAGGGATATTACCTTAAAAATTTCCTTTAAAGGGCTATTAGTTACAAAAATTTCCCACTCGGAATTTTTTATAATATGCATTATTTTCAAGTAAAAAAGTCAAGAATAGTCTTTATATTGGTCATATTTCTTGGACTGCATTTTATATAATTCTAAGAATTTCCTTTGAATTTCCTATTTGGAATTTTTTGTAATATGCATTATGTTGAAGTAAAACAGCCAGTAATCGTGTTTAAATTGGTCATAGCTTGCATTTTATGTTGTTTTAAAAATTTCCCTCAAAGGGATTTTTATTTTAAATCGATGGTTTTGTTGAAAACGTTTCCAAAGATTAACTGTCGACTTTTAATGCACAATCTGTTTGCAATTTGACCACTTTTAATCATGTCCGTTTCCGTTTTCTCTTACCCAATAAACTGAATACAAACAACAACAACCAACAACACAGTGGCCCATCAATGCCGCGACAACAACGGCAATTGCCAACAAATTTGTGTACCGTTATGGACAAAAACTTTCGCCACCGCACAATGTCAATGCGTAGCTGGCTATAAATTACGCAATCTCACCGATTGTGTGCCCGTACGCAACGACAAATTCCTGCTCTATGCCAAAGAGCGTTTGGCCAGCATCACGGGCGTTTCGCTAAATGGACAGGATGTACAACAAATGCGTAAACGTGGCGAACATACCGATGCCATACAGCCAATCTATAATGTTACCAAGCCGATGAGTGTGGATGTGAATGTGCGCGATAAATTGGTGTACTTTATTGTGATGAAAGCGTAAGTACAAACAAACAAATTACGTGCATATGTATGTTTGAGGGGTGTGAGGAGTGTACTCGAAATCCTCGCTATCCTTTCACATAAAAACTCAATGCTCAATTGCGCTTTATTTCATTACCTATGGGCTGCCATCTCACCCCTTTTTCTCATTTTCATTGCAGTTCAAGTTACGTGCTACACAGTCAATCCATTGCGACGGACGAACGGCGTGTGTTGGTCAATGGCAGCGGCAGCTCTTCGATTTTGGCTTACGATTGGATTACGCAGCACATGTATTGGGGCGAGGGTAAGGCGTTGCGTGTGGCGCCCAGCAAAAACATGAGCAACGTATTTACGTTGCCAATAGTCGAAATGCCAATGTGAGTTTTTTTGTGCGAAGAATGTTTGATAACAGAGCTGTTATACGCTGATAGGCGTTTCGTTAGTAAATGAAAACGCTTTTAATTATAGTGAATTATTTCATGAGAGAGACTTGGAGTTTTTTGTTTATATTTTGCTTACATATTTAAAAATTTTTCTTCCATTTTCTCCTGCTCCTGCAGTTCTCTAGCGCTCCATCCCACCGAGGGCATGCTCTATTTTACGCATTGGCTAGGCGATTCGAAGGGCAAAATTTATAGCGCCTGGTTGGATGGCACACATAAGAAAGTTTTGGCTGAGAGCGTTAAGGATATGCCAATGTCTTGGCCGCTTAGTTTGAGCATCGATCGTAGAGGCAAAAGACTGTATTGGTAAGTTGCTAAGCAGAAGAAAACTCTCAATATTATTTGCTTTGCTGCCATTTCACTTTTCTTCTCCTTGTCCTTGTCATCAAACAACAGGTGCGACGTAAAGGCGAACAGCATTGAACGCATGAATTTGGATGGCTCACAGCGTGTGGTGCTCTTCAAGGATGCCGAATATCAACCACTGTCGATGGCCTTTCACAATGGCGTGATATTTTGGTCTGATAAGAAAAATGGTGGCATAAGACGTTTTACGGTGCATCACAATGCTAAGGCGGCAATAAAGGGAAGGTAAGTGCTAAGAGGATAAAACTGTAACAGCGCGCTACAATAACATAGCCCCCACTGTAACATCCCCACTGTGGAACCTCTACTCGACTTTGGACAGACTGAGCGCTACTTCAGCCTTCGAGAAAACCCACCTCAGATGTCTTTGTACATAGTCCTTTATCATTTGTCTATTGTCATTAATATCTCTCTTATATCCTCTCCCCACCCAGCCAAACGGACATCCATCTGGTGGTGCGCGGCGATACAACACACCTTAAAATCTTCGATGCCATCACCCAGCCAGCCACGGTGGCCATGAACGCTTGCGCCAAATCCAAATGCCCCGGCATCTGTTTAAACACACCACAAGGTCCGGTTTGTCGTTGTCCCGACAATTATACGCTCAATGCCAATGGCCTGCAGTGCATACGGCAACGGCTGCCGCCACAACAACAGCAACCGCAGAACAACTGCAGCGCGGGTGGTTTTCAGTGCGTGCGGACGAAGCAATGCGTCGACATGAAAGACGTTTGCGACGGCTTTGACGATTGCACGGATGGCAGCGATGAGAGCAGCGAACCGCATGGTCCATGCAATACGAAAGTGTGCGATCTGAGTTTGCATTTCATTTGCAATGAACGTTGCTATCAGCGCTCACTGCTATGCAGTTCGATTGTGTATTGTAAGGATGGCAGCGATCAGTTGAATTGTGAGCGACACACATGCAATACCAATGAATTTACGTGCGCGAAGAGCGGCAAGTGCATACAGCTGGCGTGGGTGAATGATGGCGTGCCGGATTGTGGGCCTGACGATTCATCCGATGAGTCGACGACGGAATATGCGCTGGAGGAGAAGTGTCCGGAGTTCGATTGCAAGAACGGCAAGTGCCGGCCGTTTACCGATGTCTGCGATGGCATCGATCAGTGTGGGTGAGTAGTGGCGCATAAATTTAACGCAGTCAACATTAATTTTTTGTCTAACTCAGGCTTGTCGAGTACTTAATTTCTTTGACTTTTTCTCTATAATTCTCTCTTCATCATTATTCTCTCTCTCTCACTTATTGCAGTGACAATTCCGATGAGCGCGGCTGCGAGTTCGAATGCGGTCGCGGCGAGCACTATTGCGTGCCAATCGGCTGCTACGGCGAACTGCACATGTGCGACGGCATTCAGGACTGTTTCGACTATAGCGATGAGGCCAATTGCAATGAGACGAAAAGCGACAATCATCCCATTGATTTGGGTGAAGCGCACATCTGTGGCCCATTCGAGTTCGGCTGCGCCGATCCCTTCGAATGCATACCCGAGTTTCTGCGTTGCGATGGCATCGCGCAGTGTTTCGACAAGTCAGACGAACTCAATTGCACCAGCTTGCATCCGTCGCGCGTCGATTTCAATGAGTCGACGGCCTCGTGCGAGCCACCCGATCGCTTGTGCGCCGTTTCGAATAAATGCATTAGCGTGCAGCAGCTGTGCGATGGCAATATCGATTGTGAGGACACCACCGATGAGGGTTTCTTGTGCGCCGACAAGATGTGCGACAAAACGCATGAATGCTCACACTATTGCCACAATGCACCCGAGGGATTTGTGTGCTCGTGTCCGCCGCATATGTTTTTGCAGCCGAATGGCGGGCGCTGTAGCATGCAGCACGCCTGCGAACATTGGGATACGTGCTCGCAGATTTGTGAGACGGTCGGCAAGGTGTACGAGTGCAAGTGTCATGAGGGCTATGCGCTGGAATATGATCGCTTCACGTGTAAGAGCACTGCGGCGGATGAACCGTATGTAATATTTACGAATCGGCAGGAGATAAGAGGCGTGAATTTGAAGAAGTCGGTGGTGAGCAATTTTTATACTTCGCTGCGTAATACGATCGCTTTGGATTTCCTGTACAACAACGAAACGGTGCAAATATTTTGGACGGATGTGATCGATGATAAAATCTATCGCGGCTATTTGGTGGGCGAGAGTTTGCGCAAAGTAGAGGCGGTGGTGCATTCGGGTTTGTCGACGACGGAAGGTTTGGCGGTGGATTGGATTGGCATGAATTTGTATTGGGTAGATTCGAATTTGGATCAAATTGAGGTGGCCAAATTGAATGGCAGCTTTCGGCGCACGCTGGTCGCCGGCGATATGGAGAGTCCGCGCGCCATTGCGCTCGATCCACGCGAGGGTTTGCTCTTTTGGACCGATTGGGATGATAATTTTCCGCGCATTGAACGCTGCTCAATGGCTGGCGAGCATCGGCGCACCATCTCGACGACATCGCAAGTGTCGGCTGGTTGGCCCAATGGCCTGACTTTGGATTATACACAGAAGCGCGTGTATTGGGTGGATGCCAAATCGGATTCCATTTCAACAATCAAATATGATGGCTCAGATCATCATTTGGTGGTGCGTGATAAAGATATATTATCGCATCCCTTTGCAATATCCGTCTTTGAGAATTATGTGTATTGGACGGATTGGCGTACTACGTCTGTGATACGTGCAAACAAATGGAATGGTTCGAACATACACGTGATACAACGCACACAAACGCAGCCATTTGGCATACAGGTGTTGCACTCCAGTCGACAGCCGCAGGCGGAGAATCCGTGTGGTTCGAATAATGGCGGCTGCTCGCATTTGTGTTTGTTGACGTAAGTACTACATGAGAGGAGGTGACGGAAAGGTAGCTGTAGAGGCTATAGCTAATAATTTTTCTACTCTTTTGCAGCACCAAGAAGGGCTACAAGTGCGAATGCCCGCACATCATGCGCTTGGATCCTGCCGATCAACGCACTTGCGTGCCCAACGAACAGGTGCTGCTCTTCATAATGGGCGATGAGATACGTGGCATTGATTTGATGCAACCGAATCATCACACCATACCCACTATACGACAATCGCCGCAGGTGAGTGTTTGCTGGCAACTTTGTTAGTATCTTCTTCCGTGACGAAGACACCCTCAAAATCTTTTAGGTGCTGGCGCCGCAACGCATTGACTTTACCGTTGATGATAGTCACATTTACTGGTCGGACATACAATTGAATGAGATCAAAACGGCTGGCATATCGAATGGCCTCATCGACACCATCATCAATACCGATATACAGAAGCCATATGGTTTTGCGATCGATTGGATAGCAAGGAATATGTACTTTTCGACCGGCAAGACGCAATGCCAAATATTGGCGAGTAATTTGAAGGGCGAATATGTGACGGAAATACATGATGATTTGTATTTGGTGGAGAGCATTGCACTGGATCCGGCAAAGTGTGTAAAAAACAGAACGAAAGCGACTTCATGGATATGCGTTTAAGCAACTACTTTAATTGTACTTTCTCTCTCTCTCTCTCTATCCTTTTGCAGTGGCAAAATGTACTGGATACACTCCGAGCCCGAGCTGAAAATGTGGCTAATCGAGCAAAGCAATTTGGATGGCTCAGCGCGTAGTATTGTCTATCAGCACAACAAAACCTTGCTCAGCTTGACGATGGATTTCGATGCGCACCGCTTGTATTATGTCTACGATAACTCCGGCATTGCTTACTATGATCTCGTGCAAAAGCATGTATTTGAAACGCTGCCATCGAGTGATGTCATGACCATCAGCTCGGTGACCGTCTACAATGGTTCAATATATTTTCCAGAGAATATACAAAGCGTGATAATGAGCTGTGAGAAGGATACGTGTCAGAATATGAATAATTTGCGCAAAAATACTAGTGAGTATTTGTGTGAGATTGAGTGTTCAGTTAAAGTATAACTTTCACTTTTTAATCGCGTGTTTCAGAAAGCGTACAGTCGTTAAAGATGTTCTACTCGGAGGCGCAAACCGGCACGAATACATGCGCGGGTGCGGCGCGTGGCGGCTGCGAACATCTTTGTTTGGCCACATCGGCTACGACGCACAGCTGCCGCTGCGCCATTGGCTATGATGTGCTCAGCACAAATGCGAGTCGTTGTGTAGGCAAAGCAGAGTTTGTTTTCTATTCGAATCATGAGCTGAAGGGCATTGAATTGTATAGTCCCAGCGGCAAAGTGGAGGAGACAGAATTGGAGGAGAAACCGGTGAGTGGGGATGCTGCTTCTTGTTGAACCTTTTGATTCAAATTTTCGGTCATCTTGTACCAAAACTTTTATTTTTTATCAATACCATTTCGACGTTGCTCTTTATTTATATCACTCTACTTCTCTTCCTTTCAGGCACTGGGTCCCATTTCACGCATCTCCCTCGCCACTTACATCGACTACCATGCCGCCGAAGATTTCCTCTATTGGGGCGATAATGAACGTGGCACCATTTCGCGCATCAAACGTGATGGCACCCAACGCATGGACATATTACCCGCCATGGATAGCTTGGATCCCAAGCAACAAGATTGGCTGGGTGGCATTGCTGTCGACTGGGTGGCGGGTAATATCTATTGGAGCGATATGAAACGCAATCTGATTGAGGTGGCACGACTGGATGGGCGCCATCGGCATGTGGTGGTTGCAAATGTCGAAACACCCACCGCACTCGCCGTAGATCCCGTGCAGGGTTTGCTCTTCTATGCGGCCAATGGCATAATCGGACGCACTGGGCTGGATGGCAGCCAAGCGTTTGTGTTGGTCAATCAAACGGGCAGCGTGGCCAATTTGATTTTGGATATTGATGCAACGAAAGTGTATTGGTGTGACAGTGGCGCAAAGAGCATAATGAAAGTGGACTATGATGGTAATTTGAAGACGCCGCTGCTCAATCAGAGTCTCGATAATCCGGTGGCGCTGGCCAAGCTCGACGATTATCTCTATTGGGCGGATAATAATAACAATAAGGGCAGCATTAAGGTGGCACCCATTACGAACTTAACCGATTACAGGGAGTTGCTAAAGTCGGAGGGCAATGCGTTGAAGGACTTGAAAATCTACTCACAGCGCATACAAAAGGGCAGCAATTTGTGCGCCGGCGACGACAATGGCGGATGTGAGCACTTGTGCTTGTTCAACGGCACCAGCGCAATTTGCGCTTGCTCGCACAGTCGCGTCGCGGCGAACGGCAGTTCGTGTGAGCCGTACGATAACTTTTTGCTATTCTCCTATCGCAGCACCATCGAGAGCATACACATGACGGATCATACGAATAAGAACGGTCCCATACAGGCGGTGCAAAACACGACCTTCATGCGTAATGTGATTGCGTTGAGTTATGATTATGAGAATAGTTTGATTTTCTATTCGGATGTGCAGATGAGCACCATCAATTCGGTGCAATTTAATGGCAGTCAAAACCAGGTGCTCGTCATACATCAAGGACGCGTGGAGGGACTGACTTATGATATCGTGAATAAAATGCTCTTTTGGACATCGAATATTGATGCGTCCATACGCAGTTTGGAGCTGGAGTATGTGAGCGAAAATGCCGATAACAATACGCAGTACGTTAAGCGCATATTGATGCTGAATTCGAATGATAAACCGAGGGGCATAGCGGTGGAACCTTGCATGGGCATGATCTATTGGACGAATTGGAATGAGGAGACGCCGTCGATACAACGCGCCTATGTGACCGGCTACGGCGTCGAGTCCATTATACGCACCGATGTAAAAATGCCAAACGCGCTGACGTTGGATTTCGAAGAGCAGAAGCTCTATTGGGCAGATGCGCGTTTGGACAAAATCGAACGCGCCGATTATGATGGCAGTCACCGCACAGTGTTGGCGCATTCCACGCCGAAGCACGCCTTCTCAATGGCCGTCTACGGTGACTTGCTCTTCTGGACCGATTGGGTGTTGCATGCGGTGGTGCGCGCCAGCAAGTACTCCGGCGCGGATGTGGTATTCCTGCGCGAGAACATCGATCGTCCGATGGGCATTGTGGCGGTGCAGAATACGACAATCAATTGTGATGCGAATCAGTGTAAGATCTTGAATGGCGGCTGCGAGGATGTTTGCATATTGAACAAGAATGGCACGGCGAGTTGTCAGTGCACGCGCGGCACCTTGGCGCCAGACGGCAGACGTTGCTTATTGCGTCCCAATCCCAACTGTGAGAAGGATCAATTTTCGTGTGTCTCCGGCGAATGCATACCGTTGGAGTTGACTTGCGACAACATCACGCACTGCTTGGATGGCTCCGATGAGCTGCGCAGCTACTGCATTATACGCGAGTGTCCGGCGCGTTTCTTCATGTGTAACAATCATCGTTGCATACCACAAAATCAAACGTGCGATGGTGTGCATCAGTGCGGCGACGGTTCGGACGAATCGGAGTTGGTGTGCAAATGCGAGCCGGAGAAGTTCCGCTGCCATAGCGGCGAGTGCATTGCGATGCAGTTCGTTTGTGATAATGTGCGCGACTGCAAGGACTTCAGCGACGAGAAACACTGCCCGCCACGCGAATGTCCCAGCGGCGATGTGACCTTCGAGCATTGCGTCAATTCCAGCGGCTGTTTCATGCCGTCGTGGCGTTGCGATGGCGACAACGACTGCCCGGATGGCAGTGATGAGTTGAATTGTGAGCAGGTGCATAAAGTGGCCTGTGGCCCCGGACAATTCCAGTGCCCGAATGGCCGTTGCATCAACGAGAAATGGCGTTGCGATGGCGAGAATGACTGCAAGGATGTGTTGGGTGTGCTGAGCGCCGATGAGGTCGGCTGTCGCATACAATGCCGCAAGAATGAGTTCCACTGCGATAACACGTGCATACCGGCGAGTTGGCAGTGTGATGGCAAGCCCGATTGTGAGGATGGATCGGATGAGGGCGCGCATTGTCCGAATCGTGTGTGTCGGCCGCACTTCTTCCAGTGCAAGTCGTCCGGCCGTTGCATACCGCAGAAGTGGGTGTGCGATGGCGAGCACGACTGTCCGGCGCCAGGCAACGAGGATGAGGGCAAGCATTGCGCGGCCGCGTCGGTGCCGCACCAGCTGGAATGCCTGCCGCCATCGTTTCTCTGTGCGAATGGCGTGTGCTTGGATCGACATTATGTGTGTGATGGCGACTACGATTGTCCGGGCGGCGATGATGAATACGAAAATTGCGAGCCATTCTCGCCGCAGGCACACGTGTGCGATGGCGAAACGGAATTTCAGTGTCACGATATGCAATGCATCGCGAAGAATTTGACATGTGACACCAAGCCGGATTGTGTGGATGGCTCGGATGAGGATGCGCAGCTGTGCGCACACTCGCACAAACTCTGTCAGGGCGCGGATGATTTCCGCTGCAAGAATGGCGCTTGCATATCGACCGATTTGCTGTGCGACGGACGCAACGACTGCGCCGACTTTACGGATGAGGAGCTGTGCAATGTGAACGAGTGCATCATACCCGACATGTGCGAGCATACGTGCATCGATAAGGTGATTGGGTTTGAGTGTCAGTGCAATCCCGGCTACAAGGTGCTCGCGTCCAATCATCATCTGTGCGACGATGTGGACGAGTGCCAAGAGCAGCATCCCTGCTCGCAGATTTGTGTGAACACCTATGGCTCGTACAAGTGTCTGTGCGGGAAGGGTTACGAGCTGGTGGACCATAACACATGCAAGGCCACAAGCAATGAGACTGTCAAGTTCATATTCGCCAATCGCTATTACATACGCCAGGTGGATATGCGCGGAAATGGCTCGATACTCGTACATCAGTTGTCGAATGTGGTGGCTTTGGATTATGATTGGTACACGAAGTGTCTGTATTGGTCCGATGTCACTTCCACCGTGGGCATGATAAAACGTTACTGTCCGGCTGAGAATAAAACGATTACTTTGCATCAAGCGATGGTGAAAAATCCCGATGGTTTGGCAGTGGATTGGGTTGGCAAGAATTTGTATTGGTGCGACAAAGGTTTGGACACCATTGAAGTCTCCCAGCTGGATGGCAAATATCGACGCGTCTTGATAAATGAGAATCTGCGTGAACCGCGTGGCATTGCGTTGGATCCCTTCCAGCGTCACATCTTCTGGTCGGATTGGGGCGATAATCCGCATATCGGCAAAGCCGGCATGGATGGCTCCAATCCGCGTGTGATCGTCAAAGACAATTTGGGTTGGCCCAATGCCCTGACCATTTCCTTCGAAACCAACGAGCTCTTCTGGGGTGATGCGCGTGAAGACACAATTTCCGTGTCAGATTTGGATGGCAAGAACGTGCGCCTGCTGTTGGCGCGCAGCATGAATCCTCACCTGAATTTGCATCACATATTCGCCATTGCCGTCTGGGAGGATAAGATCTATTGGTCCGATTGGGAGACGAAATCCATTGAGTATTGCAACAAATACAATGGCCAAAATTGCTCGACACTCGTCACAATCATACATCGGCCCATGGATTTGCGCGTCTACCATCCGTATCGACAGCAGCAGCCGAGCACGCCCAATCCCTGCTTGACGGCCGGCTGTTCGACGCTGTGTCTGCTCGCACCCGATCCGCCCTACTACAAGTGCATGTGCCCTAATAATTTCGTGCTGGACGACAAGGACGGCAAGTCGTGTCATGCCAATTGCACCGCGGCGCATTTTCAGTGCGCAAACACCTACAAGTGCATACCGTTCTATTGGAAGTGCGACACGCAGGACGATTGCGGCGATGGCAGCGACGAGCCGGCCACTTGCCCAGCTTTCCACTGCGAACCGGGGCAATATCAATGCGATAATAAGAAATGCATTTACCCGTCGGCCATCTGCGATAGCGTCAACAATTGCGGCGACAATTCGGATGAGCGAAATTGCGAAAAGTTCACTTGCTTCGAGAATCACATGAAATGCGAGGCGTCGACGAATACGAGCGCTTTCTGCATCAGCAATGGCAAGAAATGTGATGGTGTGCCGGATTGTCCGAATGGCGAGGACGAGGCGGGCTGCACGCCACTCGTTTGCAACAAAGAGCAATTCCAGTGTGGCAACAATCGTTGCATGCCGTATGTGTGGGTGTGCGATGGCGACATCGATTGCCCCGACAAGTCGGACGAGGAGGGCTGCGACTTTGTCACATGCGAACCAAGCGATTTTCAATGTAATTCTGGGCGCTGTATACCGATGTCGTGGCGCTGCGATGGCGAAAATGACTGTCCGAATGGCGAGGATGAGCCGCCCACGTGTCATTTGTCGCGGGAGAGCTGTGATCCCACCTACTTTAAGTGCAATAATACCAAATGTATACCGGGTCGCTGGCGCTGCGATTACGAAAATGATTGCGGCGATGGCAGCGACGAGCTGAATTGCCAAATGCGCAATTGCTCGGAGAGCGAGTTCCGTTGCGGCTCCGGCAAGTGCATCAAGCACGACTATCGCTGTGATGGCGAGATCCATTGTGATGACAGCAGTGATGAGATCAATTGTAATATCACGTGCAAAGCGAATCAGTTTAAGTGCGCCGCGTTTAATACGTGCATAAATAAGTAAGTGAGGGTGGCGAGTAACGACTAGCGAGTAACGATTAGCATTTAATGAGTGTTATTCTTTCCTTTCTTGCAGACAATATCAATGCGACGGTGACGATGATTGTCCCGACGGCTCGGATGAGGTGAATTGCACTTGTCCGGCTAATTACTTCACATGCGCCAACGGCAAGTGTATAATGTCGCGTTGGAAGTGCGACGGTTGGGATGATTGCACGGATGGCAGCGATGAGAGTATTGCCACTTGCGCGCACGAACACTGTCATGCTAATGCTTTCAAGTAAGTAGCGAGTTGAAAGGTCCTTGGTCCTTATCTCCTTAACACTTTTTATTTCCCTTCTCCACAGATGCTCCAATTTGAAATGTATACGCAAATCGGCGCTCTGCGATGGTGTCAATGATTGCGAAAACCAGGAGGACGAATCAGACGAAGTGTGCGCCGCGCTGCCGAAATGTCGACACGATCAATTCCAGTGCGAGAACGATGACTGCATATCGAAAACATTCCGTTGCGATGGCCAATACAATTGTATCGACGGGTCAGATGAGATGAATTGCCAGCCGCCTGTTTGTGGCTTTGGCACTTGCTCGCAGATTTGCATTGAAAAGAAGGCGGGACATTATAATTGTAAATGCACGGAGGGCTATCACAAGGGACCGCGCAAGAATGACACGTGCTTGGCATCGGGTGAGAGGAGAATAGTTTTTAATTTATGAGAATCCTTTTTCTAATGTGGAATGCTTAATTTTGAATTAAGTAATCGGTTTTTTATCCAGTTAATTAAACAGTTTTTTGATCAGTTTATAAAAAGTTTTTCCTCAGTATATTAACCAGTTCCCAACCAGTATTTTAATCAGTTTTTTTAACCAGTTAATTAGCTTGTTTTCTAATCAATATTTTTACCAGTTAATTTAGCTAGTTTTTAACCAGTTTTCTAACGTATTATACCTTCCTCGTATCCAAAGGTCCCGATCAAATTCTATTGTTGGCCTCCGAGCAAGAGTTCCGCTTTATATCGCCGGATAAGCAAGAAGGCACTACAGTGGTGGGTTTCTTCCAAACAAACAGCCTCAAAATTGATGTCTTCGATATACTTATAAGAGCCAAGGATACGTTGCTGTTTTGGATCGATTCGCATCACGGCAAAGTGCATACAATGAAGATAGCCACGCCACACACCGATTCGTCATCGAGTGCACGCATGCGCAGGGACTTGAAAGAGCTGACGGCATTTAATGTATGTATTAAGCTAAAAAATAAAGATATTCTTTTACTAATTACCTTTCTCGCGCCATAGATACCCGATCTGAATGATCCCAAATCCTTGGCTGTCGATTGGATCACACAAATGGTGTACATTATCGATTCGCGACACAATCAAATCATTGCCACGACAATCGATGGCAAAAAGTATGTTTCGCTCGCTTCGACCGGCATGAATCCAACGGATATTGTGCTTGAGCCCGAGTCGCGCATAATGATTTGGTCTACGTTGGAGAATGGCATTTTGGTGGCATCACTCGATGGCACCAACAAGAAGAGTTTGGTTGAACGTGATGTTGGTTGGCCTATTAGTTTGTCCATTGACTATCCGACTGGGCGTTTGTATTGGGCGGATTATAGAAAGGGCACGATTGAGACGTGCCGGCTGAATGGCAAGGATCGTAATGTAGTGCGACGTTTCTCCAATAAAGGTGAGTTAGATGGGATGCGCAGAGGATAATAAGAGATATTTTGACTTTCTATTTTCCCGACACAGAAAAACCACAAAAGATTGACGTTTTCGAAGATTATCTCTACATCAAATTATACGATCAAAGCATTATAAAAATGAACAAATTCGGCGTGGATAATGGCACTTATTTGCTGAAAGGCTATCGCTCATCGGATATTGGCATTTTGCATGTGCTCAAGCAGAATCGGAATAGTGAGTATTTGAGTGCCAGGATAACTTTAAAGCATTCATCTATATCTCTATCATTCTTTCTCCTCCGTTCCTTCTCTCTAGTCACCAATCCATGCGCCAAAGAGCCATGCAAAGCGAAACGCGCCATCTGCATACTCTCCTCTGAGGCGCGCACCGGCTACTCCTGCAAATGTCCCAACGAATTGATTATGGTCGACGACGGCGAATGTAAAGCGCATACGGAGGTGCCCGACTATTGTCCGCTAAAATGTAATCTCGGCACATGCAAAGTAATCGATCATGTGCCCAAGTGCATATGCCAACCGCAATTTGAGGGTGAGCTGTGCGAGCATTCGCGCTGCTCCGGCTATTGCTTGAATTACGGCTTGTGTGCGGTGGCGCCGCAGTTGCCCGGTTCCTCTGAGCCGCCACCGCTGAAGTGCAGCTGCAAGCCGGGCTGGTCGGGACCGCGTTGTGAGACCTCGGTGCCGGAATGTCAGAGTCGCTGTCACAATGGTGGCTCGTGTCTGATCAGCGAGGGCGGCATGAAGTGCACCTGCCCGGA
Source organism: Urophora cardui (assembly GCA_960531455.1). Taxonomy (NCBI): domain Eukaryota; kingdom Metazoa; phylum Arthropoda; class Insecta; order Diptera; family Tephritidae; genus Urophora; species Urophora cardui. The sequence goes on from OY482670.1 coordinate 3,656,262, forward strand.
GTTGTATGTGGGTGAGCAGTGTGAGCATTGCGTGAATTTGACTTGCGCCAATGGTGGCATTTGTCGTGAGACGCTGACGGGCACCACACAGTGCGAGTGTCCGGATGGGTGAGTTGATACGATTTGATTACTTACTTACATATACATATTGCAAATGGTTGTTATTGCTTGTATGTTTGTTTGCTTCTTTCTAGTTTCACGGGAAAACGTTGCGAGGTGAACGTGTGCAATGGTTTTTGCAAGAATCGTGGCATTTGCAGCATCGGCACCAAGGGCGGTCCGCAATGTCAATGCCTGCCCGGCTTTTATGGCGAGCAATGCGAATCGGATTCTTGTCAGACTTACTGCCTGAATGGCGGCGTGTGCACAGAGCGTGGTCAACATTTGGCGTGCACTTGCGTGGAACGTTTCCAGGGCGAGCGTTGCGAGACGGATTTGTGTAAGACGGCAACACCGCCGCAGTGTAAGTGTTGACACTATACTTCTATAATAAAAGTTTAAAGCGAAATTTTTCTATTGATTTTGTGCCTTGCAGTTTGCGATGAATCGGAGTTGCCATCACGTAATCCTTGCACCGGCATCATATGCCAGAATAGCGGTACTTGTCATGTTATCAAAGGCATTGCCATGTGCAATTGCACAGATCAATGGAATGGCGAATTTTGTGAGGTGAGTAAGGGTATTATGCTCATATTTGTATAGCAGAATTTTCATAAGATCACGTGATGTGATTTTAAGTCTTTGAATATGATTTAAGATCGTGTTATGGTGATGGGACACGAGAGCATTTAATGTGACATGAGACCGAGTAACCAGTGGCGTAGTAACGGGGGGGGGGGGGGGGGGGGGTTTTGGCGAAATTGGTAATTCGAAATTTAGCGCTTTTTCACGAAGTATTACTTATAATTCTAGCGTTTGTTGAGCCGTAGGAAAGTGCAAGAACCGCAAGAATTTTACCACAATTTACATTCTTTGTACTTATATTCGCTCTTTTGTGGTAAAATTCCTACGGTTCCTGCACTTCCCTACGGCTCAACAAACGCTACAATTATTATACGGTATTGCTGTTATTAACAAGCTAATAACAGAAAAGTAACGCCAATTATTTAAATTTCAAGTTTTCTTTCAATTGCTTATCATCTTAATCAAATAATATTAGTATAAACTACAATGGGAATAAATATGCAATGTATAAGAGTATCTGAACTTGAGATTTTACTTAATGTCTGTCAAAATGGAATATTAAAAAACTAAATTATATAAGAAAATTATTATTTATAACCGTAGCACATAGGTAGAAATATTTTATTGTGTACATCTATTCCAAATTGCTTGTTTAATGCAAAATTTTAATAATTTGTGTTAAAAGTAGAGCTCTCGATTTTTTTTTGAACATTTTCGAGTAGCCCGAACAGTTGTTGTTCAAATGCTCGAAGAGTTGTTTGCTTGTTTATTACCCGTTTGTTTGTACGGGCATTTGAACAATTCAGGTATTTTGAAGTTTGTTTTATTCTTTTGTTTATTATTATTTTTTTCTTTATATGTAGTTTTTTTTATTTTTGGTTTTTCCGATACACATTTTTTTTGTTTGTAAGCTCGAATGCTCGAATGTTTGTACGGGCATTTGAACAACAAACGGGCTTCAAACAAAAATGATCATATCGAATTGCTCGATACCCGGGTATCTAGGGCTCTAGTTAAAAGTCGATTTTATTGAAAAATATATACAGTGACTCAAAAAAAAAATCATACGCCAGAGTTTTTAAATTTATTTCAAACAGTTCTGTCGAAAATTTGACTCTCTTATTTTCGATTAAAAATGTAAACAATTTTTCAATAAAAATCGCCTTAAGCAGGATTTCTAAGCTTATGGAAAAATCCGAAAAATCGTAGAAATTTCTAAAAGTGGATTAAAAATTTCAAAGCGCGGCCAGAATTTATAGAAGATTTTGAGGAGATTTCTAAGTGTACTGTTATGTAGCCAACCAATTTTAGTGTAAAAAGTGCTATTCTCAATGCTGTAAAAATTTCCGTCGATTTTAGTATTTTTTTTCTGTAGGGTGTTTGCGTTATATGTACGTGAGACCGTTCCAATTAAAATTTCCGAAAAGCCAATGAAATTTTTCAAAAAGTTGAATGTTGCATATTATTATATTACAATTGAATGAGCTGCAAAATTGCATACTCAAAAATCTTCTAAAAAATGTAGCTTTATAATTCTTAGCCCCTTTTTATGATAAGTACTTCCTTAACTTTGAAAAATTGGAAATACTAAAAATACTGCCTAAAAAGTTAACAATAATCGCTGCTAAATATCTGGGTTACTTTCGAGCATCACCTACATTAACCAAGATATGCGTTAGAAATATAAACATTAAAATTAAATATAAAGCACAAAAAGAAAATTATTGTAGGTACATATGAAAAACCCTGTATCTAGTAGTGAAGTGCGGCTTTGTGCAACGTAATTTTTTGTCGGCTAACTACTAATTGTACTAGATATCATGTCCGAGGGTTAATTTGACTAAGTCTGACAGAGCAACATAACAAAACCAATTTTTAACATGAAAAAGGGTGATAATTTTTTTTTAAATATCCCAACTTTAAAAGCTTAAAACTATAAACTTAGAATTATTGGAAACCAAGGATATTATTGAAAAGTGTTAATAATTACTTGAACCTTTAGGATTCATCACGATTACTTAAATGAAATGCTTTAAATAATAAGTATTCAAGTTGAAACTACCACTTAAAAATATGTAAGAAAAAAACAAAAAAATTAACTTCAGATATGCTAAGTTACGACCATCTGGGGCAAGTGCAGAGTATGGGGTCGGGAAAAAAGCGGTGAATTATTGTTCCCCATTCTATTTCCAATATGTGGGTATGTTTTTTTTTCTGTAATTGTAACAATTTTACAAAATTCAATTTTGGGCGCATAAAACTTGAAAATCTACCTATGCGCGTAGATTTCCAGAAGAGAATATGAGACTTACTTTTGAAGTATAGTTAAAGGCCCTTGGCAACTGACAATCTGGCATGTCAAGCAGTGTGTATGTGTGAGTTTTTTTGTGTGTGTTAGTGCAATCGGCAGTCGTCGTGCTACACGTTCTTGTTCGGGCTCGCGTTGATGAGAATCAAATCTTTTAGATATTTGCGTCAATCACCCGACACTCACACATATGTATCTATACACTTCTTAACATTCCAGATTTTAAGTGGCCAAGGGCCTTTAGAGTTTGATATATGTATTATAAGCGATATTTGTGTACTAAAATGTTAAATTATAGTCTGAAAAAATTACATTTCGCTAGCTTAGAGTGCAAACTGTGTAAGTCCACTTTTATGAAAAAGTGTATTTTTATGTAGAACGCTATAAAAATCAAATACGCACCGCGCTAAACAAGTCTGAGATACTTGTCATATTTCTACTCGTTGTTATTCAGTGATACGCAAATTGCGTAAGTCCAAAAAGCGAAAAAAATTGTGTAAGTCCAGAATATTTACATATATGAACAGAATTTTTTTTTCATTTCGAATTTTTTTTCTTTTTTGTTTTTTGTCTCTCCTACAAAGTTTTAAAAAAGGACTTACACAATTTGCATTCTAAGCTAGCGATTTTTATCATTTGTAAAAAAAATTGTATTTTTTTTTTGGTAATTTTAATTTTCGTAAATTTTTTACATTGGCTGTGATATGATTCAAGGTCGTGTGATGTGATTTGAAGTCATGTAATGTGATTTAAGTTCATGTGATTGGATTTCAGGTCATGCGATGTGATTTAAGATCTTTCGTAAGATTTACGATCATGTGATGTGGTTAAAACTTGTGTGATCGAAGATCATGTTATCATTTAAGATCATCTGGTGTCAGCTAATATCATATGATGTGATTTAAGCGATCATGTGATGTGACTTAGTATCATTTCAATCACACGAAACGTTAGTTATGTCGGTTTTTCTTTAAGAACTTTTTGCTCGAGCAACTTTTAAGACATTTTGACATTTTTTTTAATCTAGATCAGCTCACTATTAACTTCTCTTGTATATTCTCTTGTATTTTAGCGCCCGGTGGCCGAGGATAATCCCTGCGTTGGTTATTGTGCCAATAGCGGCGTTTGCCATTTGGATGCTTATACGGTGCCGCATTGCAGTTGCATTGGCGAATGGGAGGGTATTGCCTGCAACACGCCACCAAAATGTGTTAGCAGTTGTGGTGTTTGCCGCACGGGCAGCTCAATCAATGAATGCCTGTAAGTATGCAATGGAAAGCGTGTAGATCGAAGTGGCGGGAAGGATTGAAAGCGATTTAAATGCTAATTTTTTAATTTTATTTTTATCTCTGCTTACAGTTGTTCGAATGGCAAAGTAACGCCTTGTTTGGCCGACAGCGCCGATAATGTGAATATTGTTGAGCGTCAGCAGGGACAAGAGCACAGAGCGAATGTGTTGTCGATATTGGCGGTTGTGTTGGCCATTGCCATTTTGCTGCTGACGCTTTTCGGTGGTGCGATCTATTTTTTGAAGTAAGTACTTGAGTTTTTTAACTAGTTCTTTAATCACTCTATTGACCAGATTTAAATCAGATTTTCACAAGTTTTTTGAGCAGTTTTTAAGCAGTTTTTTACCAGTTTTATAATCAGTTTTTTTAAACATTTTAAACAGTTTTTCATCAGTTTTCTAATCACCTTTTGAATTAATTCCTTTCGTTTTTTATTTTGCCAGAAAACATCGCATATCCCAGCCATTCTCGCATGCGCGTCTCACCGACAATGTCGAAATAATGCTAACAAATCCAATGTATCGCGGCGATGCAGACGAAACGCCAGCCTTCGTACACGAGGACGATAAGGTAAAACATCGACAAAATAAAAATTAAACACTTTTTCAAATTTTTTTTAATTTTTGTCTGTTTTTTTTTTTTGCTCACTTTCACATTGCAGGGCAATTTCGCAAATCCCGTTTACGAATCCATGTATGCCGACGCGATCGTTGAGCCAGCGGCGGTAGCGGAAAATGTGATGAGCACAGCGCCCGACGAACGCAAAGTGCTGTTGCAGCATTCGCATGACGACACGAATACGCCGGATATTCTTTGATGATTAACCGCAAACGAAGTGTGCTAATTTGTGTGTGTGTGTGGCGAGGGGGGCGGTGCTACTAATTAGTCAAACAATTGAAGCAAGAAGAAGAGGATGGGAGTGTAAAAGAATTTACGAATGAAATTAAGAAGAAGAAGAAGCTTAATAAAGCTCAAAAAGCTCTAAAAGCTCTAAAAAGCGCTTTGTAAGCAAATGCGATGTTACATGTTTAAACATGTTGTACAGTTTCAAACACTCACTAACTCATTCACTACTCACTCACACTTACATAGCTACATGCGCGCACATGCATGTTAATGACTGATAGTGTAAAGCAAACGTTTTTTTTTTTTAATTTTTTTAACTTTTTGTTTTAATTATTTGTATTTATTTTTAAAATTTTTGTATTTATTTTTAAAATTTTTGTATTTATTTTTAAAATTTTTTTGTTTATGTTTTTGTAAGAAAATAACTTTGTAACGAGAAAACGATTTACGCTAAATAATAATTAATTCAATTGATTTGATAAAAAGAAAGTTGAAAATGTTGCAATTTTAGTATAGCAAAAATTAATTAATTAGGTTAAAATCATTAGAATTAAAAAAAAATTAAACAAAACGCAAATGTAAATAGTTTAACAAAAAAAAAAAAACAGCAAACAATTTTAACGGTATAGCTTTGCCAAACTGTCAATCTGCAATTACTAGCACGTATGTATACGTCCATACATACATACATACATTCATATGTAGTTAGCAATGAAGCCAAAAGCAATTAAATATACATATGTAGCATTATTTTTTAACGCTAATACACACATAAATACATACATATATTGGTGTGTGTAGAAAAATTAATATGTATGTAAGTATTTGAAGTAAATTTGCAGCAACCTTTTATTTTGGCGCTATATTATTTATTGTTTTTATATTTGTTAATTTTGTTGCTTTTAAATTTGCGCATGTTGCTCATACGCCCAGGCAGCTAGGGATGGCAACTATAACCGGAAAAACGATTATAATCGGTTAATTTCTTTCGTTTAACGGTTAAAATGTATCGGTTTTTTCCTTTTGATTATTTTTTCGATTAACCGTTTTCTTCTCAAGTCGAAAATAATCGAAAGGAAATAATCGAAGTTGAGAATTACCGCCTTTTAATTCGAGTGAGTTTGTAAATTATTTTTCAAGGCAAAATGTTATGAATTTGTATTAATGAATGATTGATGATGTTATTTATTTATTTTTTCATATAAGTAAGCGCAATGTGTAGATAAATGTGCACAGCTTTTTTAAATATGATTTCATTTATATACGAATTTGTATGAATTCGTACCTCTTTAAAATTTGTTTTTGGGAAAATTTTCCATTAAGGAACAACGCCCCGAAATAAATGACTATTTCAGGGGGGTAGAGGAGCTCTCACAGGACTTGGAACTGAAATCAAAAATTTCCGGAGGCTTGCAGTTTACAAGATATTTGTTGTTAAAATTTTGAAATTTACCAAACAAAACACGAAAACTGCGATCTATTGCCGAGATAAAAGCACGCATTAAAACGAGCAAATGCATATATGTATGTGTGTAGAACAACATTTTGCGTTGGCGGCCTTCAGCCGCGCTTTAAAAAAATAATCCTCAGCCGACATAATTCTTTTTCTGGGGTAATATCTATGGAGTCATCCAACCTTAACGACAATTTTCTCGTAAACTGTAAACTTCCTGCAAGTTTTGAGATATATGAGAGCCCCTGAAAAAGTAATTTTTTTCGTGGTGCGCTTTCTTAGTGGAAAGCCGACACTTTTTTGTTTATAACGTGTTTTTTGTAAAGATGAGATAGCAACAAAATATTGACGATTTTTTCGCTGAAATTACGATTTTTTATTATTATAATAAAAACGAACACACATGCATAGTATGTATAAAAAATTAGCTTGTTTGTCCTCTTGGGGTACTACGTATTAATTTATCAATAATTGTAATCGAAAAACGGTTATAATCGGTTAGTTCCCTACGATTATTCGCGATTAATAATCGAACCCTTTCGATTAACCTAAAAAACGGTTAATCGATTATTAAATTTTTTTTGCCATCCCTACAGGCAGCTCACTCTCCATGTTATCTTAAAGAGCATCATTCACTCGAAAGTCAGCAGCTGTAAATGAGTTGTTATTGTGTTTACTCTTTCCTTTTAGTTTATAAATAATCTCGCTTTTAATATATTTTATTTTGTAAATATGTATGGTTGTATTAAAAAAAACAAAAACCGTTGTATGAAAATTTTTAGTTTTAATTTTTTTTTTACCAAATTGCATCAATAACTAATTATAATAACAATAATAAGTAAGCACACAATTTCTTGTCGATATACATAAAGACTTTAAATAAAAAAATTAAATACATACATATCCCTATGTACTTATGTACATTAAGGTGGTAAAAAAAATTAAAAGCCAACAAATCATTGCGGAACAAAGGCTTTGTTCAGAAACTCAGTTTGAAGCGCAACCTGCTTTTGTATTACAAGCAGAGCGTTCATCACAATCATCAAAAAAATAATTACTGCCGCTGTTGCGTTTCATGCTGCGTTTCTGAACATACCCAAAGCTATTTTCATGCGATTACACCTAAAGCAATATGTTTTCGCTTTTTTAACGTAAAAAAATATCTTTTTTCTTCATCAAGACTTTCCAAAAAATTATGTTTTATCACTGATGTAAACGCAGAAGGAAACTTTCAGGCATATGCGCGACCTCTAAACTTTAATATATTCAGGCAAAATTTTCGGTATAGATTTCCGTAGTACAGTCGCATGAAATTAGGGTTGTTCCGCGGATTTCGGGAGAAATTAATTTTTTTCATACCATTTTGGACCATCCTAATGTACATACCTTGTAGCAAATCGCGCTAGTTCCATTCTAGTGCAAAACTAGTTCCAAAAAGAGACAGTGTCGATTCTCTTTCTATCACAACGCAATGCTTTCAAATGTCTTTTTTAACGCGGTGATGTCCTACGAAGTGACAATTATGACCCTTTGCAGAACTTTGGAAGGCGTTCTAAACTACTTCCTATATGGACAGTTCTGGGATAGTTCAAAAATTATTCTCAGCCGGCAGAATTGTTAACATACTGAAAATAAATGCGGCATTATATTATAAAATGCCAAGTTTTTGAAACTTAACCATACAAAAGCTGGAATTATCTCCATTCACCTACAATTGCCAAGTAATATTACTTCAATTTCTTTTTAGTTGTTTGCTTTTCTGAGAGTGCACCATTGCGATGTATTGTGGAACGATTTGCCGTCATCCTTTGTCACGTTTGATTTGCTTATAAAACGGTTTCGGCTATTTGCCATCTTCAATATCTTGTTTCGTTGCACAAGACATCGTAATATTGCTTTTGTTTTATATGTACGTACTTTTAACCAAGTTCCATTTGGTACTACCCAGAAAAAAACACGAAAAGGGACATTATTGTAAAGTGCAACATTTGTTGTTGCTCAACTTTAGCTGTAAACATGAATTTTTCATGAAATAACAACAATAAAATTCCTCGCTCTGCATCCCTTTAGAACCAGTTCTGAGCTAGTTGTGAACTCTCTAATTCTAAACTGTCGCGTTTCGGAACAGTCATTTATATTATATTATAGCTGCAGGGCACATAGAGCTTTGCATATGTATCTGTATTTATGGAAAAAGTAACGAACAAATATATGCATTTAAGTGTGAAATAAAGAAAATTGTGAGATTCTTTAATAGCTTTAAGTTAAAATAAAAACACTTGCAAAGTTGGGCACATACATAAAAACATGCATAAGTACACAAAAATTATGTATGAATATCTACAAAATAGAATGAAAAAATGTTATGTCCGGGTATAATGCATTTAAGTGAAGATGGTTTGTAAAATAGTTATAAATATACATACACAGGCATCTATAATTAAATAAAAATGCATAATGAGTATATGCAAATCAATTTTAAGTAAATCGATCAAATAATCGACATGTACAGATATGTGCTTTGCATAGGCATTATACGTATGTATGTATGCACATATGTTTTCTTTTATTCTTACTGATTAATATTCGAAATAAATAAAAAAGAAATCGATTTCACATAATATTATCTATTGAATTTTTTGTATTGTTGGTGTTGTTGTTGCTTCGTTACTTGTGCCATGGAACAGAATTCCTCACGCCCAGCTCTATCGATAATAATAATAATAATAATAATAATATAATACAATGGCGCTATTATAACTCTGACGAATTTAATGGCCAAGCTTCTCTCCCAATTCGAGGTGTGCTCCTTTTTGTTTTTCCTACTAATTGGGTGGACCTACAGTTTTATGCCGGCTCCGAACGGCGAATGCATTTTTTGTGGGAAGCTTTTTTTTTTCATTGCAGAAATACACTCGGAGGGTATGCCGCCCCCTGCCGAGAGGTGACCGCTGCTCTTAAAAAAACCCAATAATTGGATTTTTACTAATTAGAAAAATTGTTTTGGTGTTTTGCTCGGAACGTGGTTTGAACCCGAGACCTCTGACATAGCAGGCGAGCACTCTACCCACTGCACCACAGCGGCCATCATACTATAATTTCGGTCTTGGGAAGCTCTATATTGCCTTCTAATGTCCTTTTGAGCTCTGGGGTAGATGTAGGGCGTTAGGCGGTTGTGAAGTTTAAACGACGCACTGCAGATAATGCTATGGCATTAATTTAGGTAGTTGCTTGATTGAAAAGGCGATCACAGAAAGAGAGAGAGAGAGTTTAAAGAGTGAGAGAGATTACGCGTAGCCTACGCATACATGCCGATCGCTTACTAAATATACCCGCCAACTTACTGCTGATAACACTGCTCTACAGCCAAAAAATACTCTAAACGCGACCATCCTATCTATATGTAAAATCGGTCGCTGATTCCGAAAATCGGGTTCATTTTTAATTCTATGGGAAGGTTTTTGAGATATCGGCAATTTACCGTTATTTGGCCAATGGCTCCACTTAATCCTGTATATCTCTTTAACTCAGTGAGCTATCTTCCTTAGCGTGACACCAAACGAAAGAAAATTAACACCCTTATTACGGTTGTCGTCGTCGACACTCACTCGACGCTGTCGGCGACGACCTATCAAAATCGGTATTACGTATGGTAAAGTCGATAACTTGTGACAACTATCGAAACATATTTGGTATCAGCTAAGTCGACGTCGACGGTCACTCGTTGCCATTTTCGTCGACGCGCTGTTTAATGGTGACAAGAAGAAAATTTAGTATGTATGCATTTTTGTTTTTAAAATTTTATTACGGGAGTGTTAAAATTAGTAGAACTAACATCCGCAGAATATTTCCTGCTAGTTTTATTGAAAAATTCCCACTATGTAGTTTAAAAATAAATTCGGTGAGCGCACATACCGAAGGCGACCCAAAGGTTTCAATGGGGTACGATACCAACTAATTTTTTACAACATTGAGAAGCAATCACCATTGAATTGAATGCCTTGGCACCTCCTTTAAGAAAGATTGAGGAGAAAACTAATTTATTAAATATTTATGTACATACATACATACATACATATGTATATATGTATGTATTTCAACTAAAATATTTTTCGTCGTTGAAGATGCATTTTTGCGTAAGAGGTATGTAATTTAATACCTCTTACGCAAAAATGCATCTTCAACGACGTTTTTCTTTTATTTATTAATTACTCGAGCACTTCATTGCTATGTTCATCGCTAAAACTTGATGAATCATATGCAAAATACATTTATTATAAAGAAATAAATTATCTAAATAGCACAGATTAAAAATACGGAAAAAATTGCGCACAGATTCTAAATAAAATCAAACAGCTAGTGCAGAAATTATAGGGATGGTACTTTCGTCATTCGGTTTACCGATAAACAGTCGACGTCGTCTCAATACGCTTAGCTAATACCGATTTTGCGTCGATGTGACGACGACGTCGAGACGACGTGATGTCGACTGAAAAGTGACAACGACGTCGACGACGACAACCGTAATAAGGGTGTAAATTTCGTTTTCATGGCTCCTATAACATTTTTCTCTAACGCTTATTTCTGAAATATTGACGATTCAATTTGAATTTTTTCGATTTTTTACGATTTTTTGAAGAAAAAATTGACTTTGTCAGGCAATAGGTTTGTTTCTTATTAAACTAGCAGCTAGCTGTCAAGTGAGCAAAATGGAAACAATTGCGCTCATAAAGAGCGAAACGAACAGAAAATCAAGAAACGGAATAATAGTAAAAATTAGCGATTAGTAATTTGAATGCTATTTTTGACTGTTAATGGTTATTTTTTCTAAAAAAACATTTAATTTTCTTTATTTCTATTTCAAAAATTCAGAAAATTTCAAAAGTAATAAAATCAAAAGTATTCGTTTGTTTATTTTTTCAACAGCTGTTTCTAACTTTGGCAGCAAATAATTTCAGCTAGGGAAAATTTTACTAGCTGAAATTTGGAGCTGTCAATTGCTCTCTTCTGCTATCTTTTTGACTCAAGAAATGATTTTCCAGCCGAAACTTGGCTAACTATTCATAACTAGCTAATAATAAACGGGCCTAATATCTTTAAAACCAATGGCTCCGGCCAAATAATAATAAGTTGCCGATATCTCAAAAACCTTCCCATAGAATTAAAAATGAACCTAATTTTCGGAATTAGCGACCGATTTTACATATAGATAGGATAGTCACGTCCAAAGTACAGACAACAAATTTCATTTTGTGATCCAGTGTAATCAAATCGAATTTTATCAATTTTGTTGTATTATGAATGAAGTGATTTCAATAATCTTGCCAGTGCTGCATATGTGTACATATATACATATGTATGTAGGTTAGGGTGGTCTTTAAAATAAAATTCTCGATTTTCTTCGGCCTCACCCCGTATATCGGTAACAGCACAGTCAAAGATATCACATATATACATATAAATTTTGGCCCCGATGGGAGATGGTTAAAGGGTGTCGCTCAGCGGTCAAAGTTAAGACCAAAGTAAAGACCAACCAATTTCATAACAAAATATGTATAAACTCTGGTCCCGATTGGAGACTGTTAAGGGCGTCGCACCAGAGTTACATATGGTATTATCAACTTTGACAACTGATTAGGTACATAAATATAAATAAAAGAGAAAGAACTGTACGCTCGAGACCAAGACGGACCAAGACGGCGATATACAGAAGTACATATCGTCGTACTATACGAAAACCAGCATATTTAAAATTTCTGGCGAAAGCTATCAATAAAAAAATTCTGTACGAAAAGTAACAAGTTCGACATTTGGCCGACGAAAAATAACAAAATCAACTTTTGGCTGACGAAAAGTATCAGCAATTATATACTGCTTTTTACATTAAAATTGTTGTTGTTTAAACGAAATTGATAGTTTTCGTCAGCCAAAAGTCGAACTTGTTACTTTTCGTCAGTCACAAAAAACGTATGCTAGTTTTCCAACCACGGTCCGAGCAAAACACCAAAATAATTTTTCTAATTAGTAAAAATCCAATTATTGGGTTTTTTAAGATCAGCGGTCACCTCTCGGCAATGGGCGGCATGCCCTCCGAGAGTATTTCTGCCATGAAAAAAGCTTCTCACAAAAAATGCTTTCGCCGTTCGGAGCCGGCATAAAACTGTAGGTCCACCCAATTAGTAGGAAAAAACAAAAAGGAGCACACCTCGAATTGGGAGAGAAGCTCGGCCATAAAACTCGTCAGAGTTATAATAGCGCCATTGTATTATATTATTATATTAGTTTTCGTATGGTACGACGATATGTACATATAGCGTTTGTCAGCAGCAAACTATTAATTCTGGAATTAAAAAATAAAAAAAAACTACTATTCTATGTCAATTATTTACATTCGCTGCTTTTATCATACCCAAAGTCTTCAATGGTTATGAAAAAAGGGAGTGTGCGATAAGAATTTGTGCGGAATTATCTCTTAAGGCAATAGTTTACTGTACGTTTGTATGTATGTATATATGTATGTATGTAAATTGTCCCTGTCTAAAAATAGAAACTCTGCCTCGCAATTATCAGACAATTCTCTTTTGTTGTCGCTGTACTGTCTGCCATTACTTCAAACACATCAATTCGTCGTATTCTTCGAAAGCTCTGATTGGTTACTGGTCACGATAAGAATGAGGATACAAAGCATTTTGCCCAAGCATTGACCACTCGACCACAAACGATCAACGATGTATGTATATATGTACATACATACATACATACACATGTAGAAAGTGATATCTTTTCTTATATTCTTAGATATAAAAGACTCCACATTAAATTCAATTGCACTCAGTTCTATTCGGGGTTTAAGCGCTCAAGTACATTGAAAATGGTAAATCGGACCAACAGCTTCATATTCATCGCTGTGGCATTGCTGTCGGCAATTGATTTTGTGTCTTCCTGTACATTAGATATTCCTGGATTATCACCATTACTTACAAAAGATTTTGGTTCTAAAAAAATTGTTTTTAAAACACACGAAAAGCAATTTACATTGGAAGATGGCGAAAGTATAAAGGCTTATTGTAGAGGAATGGAATTATACTACTACGACAGTTCGAGTTCGCACCATACGTATTCGTATGAGTATATGTAGAAACATGCACATTGGGGTGGGGAGATTTGCTACACACATATATCGCGCCATCGAAATTCGGATTCCTCTCATTTTTCCGAGTAGAAAACTCCTCCACGCCATTTGTCTAAAATTAATTTTGATGTTCCGGAATTTAGTTTATATGGACCAAGACGGATTTTTGAACATAGAAATTGGGCAAAAATCGACAAGAATAATAACCGGGCAAATTTTATGCTGAATCTAGATATGAAATCAGAACTAAAATCGAATGATTCGTTGTCGAGATATAGGCTGATTTCGATGTACATATTGGCCTGGTTATTTTTTTTTATTATTATTTTATTATTTTCAAAAAGCCGTCTTGGTCCATAAAAACCAAATTCCGGAACATCGAAATTAGAGGAATCCGAATTTCGATGGCACGATATCGCTTAATTTCCTCCACACAAATCGCTCCATCCTAATACACATATTACACAAATTAATTTTTATTATTCTTACATGTTTTTTAAATTTCAGTAACTACGATTTAACTGCTACTGGTACCTATCAACCAATGCCTTTTAAGAACGGCGACTCGGTGACATTCATTTGTGACTCAAATTCAATTAAGGTCTTTAGTAGTTCTTACGAGCAGGTCCAAATATCTTGTCCATCTTATCGTGTCCTCAGCTTTTATGAAAGCAGCAAAAAGTTGCCAAAGTGTGAAGAGTACGTGAATTATGCGATCGGTGTGAAGATGCATGATGACGTCATCAAAACGGGCATTTGTTATGATTTGGAGAGGCTATCATTAAAATTTGTCACTTATATTGCTTACGAGAAAAAAGTGCTGGTGGTTGATAAGGTGAAAGGCAATTTATGTTTGGTCTGTTGCTTTTTTAATAAACTTTGCTTCTTTCACAGCATCATGCCAGCAATCAATTATCGCTCAATCTCCAACAAAAACTCAATGGCCTTGACAAATATTTTGATTTTATGAGGTAAGAGATTTCTACCGTTGTTCTCAAATCTATTTACAGCTTTTTCTCTTAGTTAAATTTGTCTTTGCTTTCTGTATCCCATATCAAAGCTCTGCAAGGTCACTTAAACCGGCCGCATTGTCCTTGAACGAAAAAGAATTTACCTACGAAAGCTTATTGCAAGACGAACCACTAAAAGCTGAGCTCGACGAGTTCTCATACATTTTCAAAACGCTTTGGTGGCGCCAGTTGCGGGAGGAGAATTGGCGTCTCTTCCTCGACGCGCTCAAGGAGCGTTCGCAGACAGTCAAATATATGGTGCGTGTGGGTACTTTTGGTAATGTGACCATACCAGCGCCACAAGCGAATTGCAGTTCGTGGTATAAGCCCGAAGTGGTGTCAGTGGGTAATGCTGATATGGAGGTGAAAGCGCCCGGTTATATTTGGGCCTACTTGCAGGCCATAACACCAGGAGTGGAGGAAGAATTTGTGGTGATTGGAAGCAATTCGCCTTATGTAAGATATGACATGACTTGAATGTGAAAGTGGATGAAACATTGATTAATTAATTATTTAATTTGTGTTTTCATGTTTTTGATTCACATGCAGCAAGAGTCGAATTTCACCAAATTTTGTTCAACTGACATATGCAATAACTTCGATTGGTTGATGAAGAGTCGTTTCGGTAGTTTAAGACATTTACCAGCGCTCGGCTACACTTTTTGCTGTGAACCGGAGGAGGTTGCCGAAATTATTGATTTTATTCCATTCAAAACCAAAGCAGTGGAGAACGAAGATTAAAATGAGATAATCACAAAAAAAAATAAAATTGGATATAAAAACAAGCGTTTTTATAAAATCACATTGTACTCCTCGAAAGTTTATATAAAGCTTATTTTAATAAAAAAAAAGCTAAACTATTAACTAAGACTCCATAAATTTTTTGCATGTTTTTCGTGATTCTTTTAAACTAAGGACACCATTAGAAAGGTATCCCTCTGATGAATCATAATATCTATTGGATATATTTTCGGCATTCTGCAAACATACTATAGTCGTTGGCGAATTGTTTGACTGCAAGATGTGTGTAGGCTTCAAAGAAGTAGAAAAATAACAAGTAAGGAAGCCTAAGTTCGAGTGGAATCGAACATTAGATACTCAGCTGTATGCTTCAATTGTTTGTTTGCGTTTGATGGAAACACGGTGTACTTTATATAAAGCGAGTGCTGCATAAAGTGGGCGTAGCCACGCCCATTTTCTAAATTTTTATCAGTCATCCAACTAAGCATATGAATATTATTCTTTGTGCAAAATTTCATTCCTTTATGACTTTTAGTTACAAAGATGTCACGTTACAAATTCCCAAAGGGGGTTCCAGAAATATCTTTGTTAAAAAGTAGGCATGGCCATAAACCGATTTCAATAAATTTTTGCGTGTCTATGAACACAAGTTATAAAAGTGTATAAACCAAGTTTCGTCATAATATCTCAATTATTTGTCGAGTTATGGGCTCCGAAATCTCGTTGATTCCTTTGTCTGAAAAGAAGCGGCGCCACGCCCACTTTCCGAAATTTTTCTATTTTATGTTTCCGATCTATTGTGGAACTCTTGCCACAAAATTTCAATGAATTATCTTTATATGTGACAAAGATATCGCTTAAAATGTTTTTATTAGGCCACTTTATGATACCCATATATAAAAGTGGGCGTGGTCGTCAACCGATTTCGTAAAAATTTTGAACATGTATTACTACAAGTAGTGAAAGTGTATACACCAAGTTTCGTCATAATATATCGATTATTTGTCGAGTTATGGGCTCAGAAATCTCGTATATTCCTGCTTATAAAAGGAGGCGGTGGCACGCCCATTTTCCAAAATTTTTGTATTTTTTGTTTTATGTCCATAGTTGGACACCTTCCATAAAATTTCAATGATATATCTTTATATTTGACAGAGATATCGCTTAAAATGTTTTTATTAGGTCACTTTATGATACCCATATATAAAAGTTGGGCGTGGTCGTCAACCGATTTTGGCAATTTTTCGTCCAAACATTTGCCTAAGTAAGTATATCACGCCTACCAAATTTCATCATATATCTTCAACAATTTCTGAGTTATGACTCATAAAGCTTTCAATGTTTGCTCCTTAATAAGTGGGCGTGGCACCGCCCATTTTCCAAAATTCCATCAAATTTCTTCTTAGGGGCCTGAGCTCAATACGTGTGTCACTCTAGCTCTATTAATGACTGAGATACAAAATTTCCGATTTTTACTATATAGGGGAGGTGGGCGTGGTCATGGTCCGATTTCGCCCATTTTCAATACCATCCGTTCCTGTCTTGATACCAACTTACATTTCAAATTTCATTAAAATATTTCAATTTTTGCGCGAGTTATCGTGCGTACAGGCGGACAGACGGACAGACGGACGGACATGGCTCAATCGATTTCTCTTTTCACACTGATCATTTTGATATATATAAGTCTATATCTATCTCGATTATTTCATTCTGTTACAATCCACCGTTAGGAAATCAAAACTATAATACTCTGTGTACTAGTACAGCTGAGTATAAAAAGAGAAGCAGCATCAAAAATAAGAATGCACGGAATAAGAATATAAAGAGGAATAAGGACAGAAATAGAGAAAAAGACAAAAAAAACCTATAGAAACTGTTAATTTTCGACAGTATGCGGCGCTCTAATTACCATTGTTATCTCCGTTTTATATTTATGTGGTATAAGTATATATGCCACTATCACCAACAACGTCGGCGGTACCGAAATGACGTTTTCGGTAAATCGGCATTATGAACACCGAATGAACGAACATTTTGACAGTTTTTCGTGCCGAAATTTGCCGCAAGTATTTGGTTGCGGCGATATTAACAAAATATCAAAAAATTACAATAAAAGTTTAAGTAAATTGTGTAAATGCATTTATGAAGTTGGAATAAGTGTTAATAAGTGTGAATATATGTAAATATATTTATCAACCGGTCGCGAGAAGCCACAAACATGGCGTGGGTCCATTGCATTTTCCAAAGAGATTGAATTGCTGTTATATGCAAAGAAAAACTTCAGAGAAAAAATTGTGAAATAATGATAATAACAGTGATTTAAATACGTGTGTATGTAGGTTTTGGAAATTAAAATATATTTTCACCAAAGAATAATAATGCATTTTCTGAAGTTGATAATTATTGTTTGACTACTATAAAAAAGCAACTAACGAATTATAAATGTGTATTACCAACAATTTACCATTTCAGTAAAAACTTTCGTCTCAATAAAGACGCATTCAAATAAATATTGCAGGTGGTGGAAGGTCGGCTTCAGTATAATGCGCCAGCTATATTTATTTTCAAACCACTAAGAATGTTTCAATGAATCCTTCAGGAAAAGTTCTGCGAATGATATTTTTACTAATTTTAAAACTCCCGACTACGCAAAATTACTGTAAATCTCTCCAGATCTAACTCCAGAAAGGGAGTTCTGTCGGCTGAGGGTTACTTTTCAAAGCGCAGCGCAGTGCATAAGGGTAATCTACGCAAAAATACTGTGTTATTAATGAATTATCAGTTTCCGCAAGATTTCGTTTGCATTTTAGTGATCTATCGCCAAAAAAAAAAAAGAAACGTAAAATTCCGGTGCCGGGTACATTGGTATTGAAAATTTCCCCTGTTTTTGTATACAATTTGCTTTTATGTAGTTCAAAATAATTCTATGAAAAACAGAAAAAAGGACAAGGTAAAGGTTTCTTTCACGCAAAATTAAGACTATTATTTTTATTTTCAGCCTCTAATTAAATTTACGCTTGTTTACTTAAAGTAAAAGGATTGCTATGATCCCTTAAAAACTTTCTCTCGTTTATTAGATTCCTTTGCTCTTCTTCCTCCACTAATATAGCTGCTATCGCAATAGAATCCATTATTTTATTATTTAAATAAATTGTTTTTAGTAAAATAAACTAACGATGTATTTGCTTTTATCAAAAAGATAAGAAACGTCAGAAAATCCCGCTCAATTCCGCCAGCCAGATTTAGAAAGGTAGGCGCATACATGAATTCAGAACTTTAATATTGTAATTGGTATAGTTTAATGTCAAAATAATGTTTCGCCTTGGTTAAAATCTGTATTCGCTTGGGACTCGCCCATTCCTGTTGGCCATAATGTGAATTTGCTTTGTTTTTGACATTACATTGTACCTTTCTAAATAAAACAAGTAGTTTCTAAATTCGCCGCTGCGCCTACCTGTCTTGAATTTCGCATCAGTACTTGGCAACACTGATTCGAACACAGTTCACATATTTGGCCACACTGAACTTCGAACCGTCGGGGCTGCTGATGCCATTTTCGATGAGTTCGCCGCCGTGGCTTTCGGCATTTCGGTACCGCCGACGGCGTTGGTGATACACACAATAGAATAAACAAAGTATTGAGTGCAATAAATAAATATGAAAATAATTAATGGCGATAACCTTTTGTGGCCATAATGTGGCTGATAACATTACGGATCAACTGCTTTATATTTATGTTAACCCGGATTTTCCCAGAACTTTTTTTGTTTCAGATTTTCATAAAAGTATGTACACCAATAAATTTCCACCTCCTGAGCATGAAAATGAAGTCCGTTTTCCAATATCTTGTCGCACTTTTCCGGAAAATGTGAAAAACTAGCGTTACCATATGGTAGCCGTGGGTCGCCTAGGGTACAGGTTTTTGTTTAAAGGGTAAATGATATTTGGAAACATTTTTTTTTTAGTTTCACAAAAAAAACACATTTTTAATTGACTTTATTGAGATTTAAGTAGGTTTTTAGTAAAGTTATGCAAATAAAGTATTTTTTTTTTAAATACTTCCACATGTATGGTTGGCCTATTCTGGCCAATAGCATATATTGCACTTTCTTCGCAAATATGCTTGATAAATGATAACAATAATTAAAAAACTTCTCAAATTGAACATGACGGTGTATATTACGACAATTTTCGTATTCGCCAGTGGGAAAATTGGAAGAGAAAATGGTGAAATATTCTTCAGCCATTCATCTTCTTGGACAAAATGCGGTAATGTCGAGCTACCAGCTATTACAAATTCTTAGTCGCCTTTTAGTTAGGTCGGGCAAACAATCTCTGGTTTACCCGCACATTCCTCTTCAGTATTATCTTCTCCAAAAATGTTGTAATATTGATGAGGCTCCATGTATGTACCTAAATGACAGTTGGTATGTCAATTAGTCCACCTTCGTCGAATGCCTTATCTTGATCTTGAATGAAATCAAGCATTTGCTGTAAGGTTAAACCTCTACAAGCAGAAAATTTATAAAATTCCAACAAATTAATAATATTACATTAGTTAAATTTACACAACGGCAGAGAAAATCACACGAAGCCCAATAAAAAAAACCTGTACCCTAGACGACCCACGGCTACCATATGGTAACGCCTTTAGAAAAATGTAAGAAATGTTGGAAAGAAGAATTTTTTCTTTAAAAACTAATTTACATTACATAGATAATTTCATTAGCTTTCAAAAGGTGTAATTATTTGAACAATTTATTCCAAAAGTTATACAATATACTTATATTTACCGACATGCCATATCTGAAAACGGGAATTTTCAGTACTAATTTTTGTCACCTCATTTTCACACGCAATAGCTTCGACATTTGAGTACAGAATAACACGATCTTTACCTTTTTGTAAAGCTACATTAATTTTTCATTGTAAATCGGCTTTTTCCTGGTGTTTTTTCTTTTCCTTTTGTTTATTTTCTTGAAAATGTAAAGGGATGTTTTGCGTTACCATATGGTGCTCGTGGGTTGATTCGGGTTAATGTGAATGTGGTATATTAGTAGATTTTTCTATTAAGCGACCCGCAAAAGAACGCTCAACTTGCTAAACTTACTTTACTTTTAGTTTTGATATAAGCACTGCACTTTAGAGCGCTTCGGACGGATTCGAATTTTTGCCATTCACAAGCAGAGTACGGTGGTACATACGATTGGTTGATGTTTATGCTATTGGTTGATGTTTATGCTATTGGTTGATGTTTATGCTACAAGCACACCTATGTCAGTGGAATAATTTTTCTATTTACAATAGCTTCATTCTCTTACTTGGCAACACTGCTGTTCAGGTCGACTAACAGCTAAGCGCTTTCAGCTCCACTCCCTTAACCAAGCTAGCTAACTTGGGGTTTGTTATTGCTTTCCATGTTATTTGCTAAGCTAGCTGGTATTTTTTTCGAACTTGCTTGCAAAAGAAAGTGACTATTGTTAAAAGAGTACCGCGAACTCAAAACGAAGGGAAATTAGATCGGATAATGAAGGTTTTGTTTTGTTGTTGTTCTTGGATAAAATGCGAAACTATTGCCACCATTCAATATCGATGGCATGACTTATAAAAGAAATTCGTTTAACAATCGTTTACAAATTGATAACCAAGCCTATGGGCAGAGTAGAGCTATACACGACAAGCATCCAAATACCTACTTCGGCTTGCCTTAAATCGCTCATTCGAAGCATGTCCCCACATAACGTCATTCGCTCTTTTTATTTGGATTCACTCTCTCAATTGTCGTTTGACCTCGAATTCGGTGCCGAACGACGATAATTTCCTTACAAAATTCTGAGAGCGAATAACGATTGAACTACGTTATGCGTTCCAACGACGGCAAAATTGACGTGTTCTCTAATTTTGTATCGCAAATCCATTGAAATCTGACAAACGGACCAAAACAAAAAGGCAAAAATAAACAAAAATACATATTTAATGCTGTGTTGTATATAAAAGTATATCTTTATTTAATTTAAACTTTTTCTACATCGTAAATTTTCAGTTTTAATGGTTTCCGCAAATAAATTCAACTAAATTGAGAAGAACCAAAATGACAAATGTCAAACTGAGTAACGATGAGCTACGTGTAAACGGATTAGTGCGCGAGATTGTTAGCGAGATGGTTAGCGAGATTATTCGAAGGCAAATTAAGTTATGTGGAGACGGGATTTAAGCCACTGATTAATCCGTTGCATATTCGACTTACTCAGCTTTATTTCCTTTGCTATATTTTGTTTATTTCATTATCAGTAATTTGAACCTACAAAAATACATACATATCGCATCCTAAATCATAAAGTGACACAACTCAAAATTCAAAAATTTTCAGGAGAGCCAAAAAACTTCAGTGAAGTTTTTTATGGTATATGATATGGGTTATTTTTCAGTAAAAAATACTCTGACGAAAAAGATTTTTTAGCAGTCGCTACAGGTACGTATATTCTGTGTGCCGATTTATGAAAGAAACCATATATGTAATACTTCTATATTGCTAGTTGCCTATATTCTCAATGTGAAGAAAATCGGAAAACATATACAATCATGCTAGTACCGTTTTTGTGTTTGTATTGCGTACGTGTTGTGTACGTGTGTACCCAGCAGTATTTGAGGTAAGGAGGTGCATATTCAATAGAATATTCATTATGAAAAATAGCCTGAAAGTAAGTTCAAAATTCATTGCTGACAAAATAACTGAACACACAGTGAAGACATCAGGTGTACTGAAATACATGCTATGGAAGTTCTCCCTGCGTATTCAGGCCTTTTTTCCTACAGAAACTCTCCCTTCTCGTTCGGCAGTTTTTAGGTAGTTGATTTTCGACGCCACCTCTATACTTATAAAAACGAAAGGGAAAGTTCAGATATTAGAACTACATCTCTACTGAATATTCAGTAGGAAATATGTGCTGTTTTCCAGCTGATAAATACTGCTGGGTATTTACAAAAATAAAAAATGTCAACAATCGTCAAAACACTACAGGTGGGGATTTAATTTGTAGGGAAGGGGCCCTTCTGTGCTTTAAAAAAGGGCCTATAAGAAGTTAGAAGAAGACCGTTACCTATCTTTGGTTTTATTTAATTGCCGAATTCATTTTCCAAAACATCAGTGTACAGTTCTAATTTCGCATATGGCTTCACGTGAAGACTACCATATTTTCAAACTAAATCACTAATGCCCCCTAATCCACAAAATGAAAATGTAAATGAAACATACGTTCGAATGGAATGTCGCTTAGTCATAGCAATGGGAGACTCGCAGGCAACTGACTGAGCAGAGTTGATTGCATTTCGCTTTTAGGAACTGCATTGGGCCATAAATATTTACAAATGCCCTTTGATGGCTTGTAATCATCTTTCTTGAAATGCTTTGAACAAACTCGCAAATTTTTTGTATCTACACCACACTTAAAAAAATTATAGCTATGGCTGCTATGTTTTCTGGTGCTGGATGCTATGTTCTTAGTAGAAATCGGGATAGTGTCTGTTTATTACTGTCGCTGCTATATTTTATAATAATAGAAATAGTGGATCACGCTATGGTTTATCATTGGGTTTCCTATGTACATTGCCTCACTTGCTGGATAAAATTGTAGCTACGGCTATTTAGCATTGCAACGACTACTATGTGGCATTGCAACGACTGCTATGTAGCATTGCCTCACTTGCTGGATAGAATTGTAGCTACGGCTATTTAGCATTGCAACTACTGCTATGTGGCATTGCAACGACTGCTATGTAGCATTGCCTCACTTGCTAGATAAAATTGTAAGTACCACTAAAATAATGGCTAGTGACGATGAATAAAAATGCATTGACTGCAGTTGTATATTGTTTTATTTTCATTTTATTAAATTATAGGCTTTAATTAATAGTTCACATTTTCCTTAATCTACTTATATATCTTATATTTTCCTTAATTTACTCTTATAATATCATATTTAAGGAATTAAAGTGTATTAAATTGTATGTTTTAATGAAACCATGTGTCAAAATTATTGCTTGTTTTTCATTTATTAATTCTACGATATCGCAAAATCGGTTGCAATCGTAATACAAGGTATTCATTTTTTTAGAAATACATACACTTGAGTTTGCTTTACTGAATCCAATCTCCTCCACAAGCCCATATTGCGTATATTCGCCATTGTGCCCAATTTCTAACACAACATTAGCTTTAATAATGACATTGCAAAAAGAAATCCATTTATAATTTTTTGAGGCTGCGGCAACACTGGTTATAAATCAATTTTCACTTTTAGCAACCCCGGTTTGCGTTTCAATAAATTTTATTTTACATTTGCATTTTGCACTTTTTATTACGTACTTACCTTTAAAAACAACAATTAACGACACCAATTCCCACTCAACAAGTTTTTTCTCCACATATTCATTCATTTTGATTTATAAATTCTTTTTCTTTTGTGTTGCACTTGAAATGTCGCACTTCAACTTAAAAATGCAATTTTGACAGCTGATCGAGAGTGAATTGGCATAAAAAAGCCGAAACAGCAGCGAACATAGCCATAAATGCTAAACACATAGCTCTCACAGCTATGTTACATTGCTACATCAGCTACCGGCAATGCTATGAGTTTCAGATGTTTATATTAGCGGCTGGTGCTATACAAACGGCACTATATACCATAAATACTTGCTGCCACAGTGATTTATGTTGGCTTAAAAATAAAGCTACTACGGCTATAATTAATACTGATCATGCTATATACATAATAGAAATGGCTTTAATATTTAGCGTATGCAGTAATAACACGGCTGCTATGGTAAATAGCAGAGGAATAGTGATTCTGTTTTTTGAGTGCAGGTTGCAGATTACGCACTTCTATCCAACGCTGCTCCAAAAGTATATCTTTTGGAAATCTACATACATATGTAATTGTAAAGATGGTTTATTCGACTTCAAGCCCAATTTATGTATGTACATATATTACATATCTAAATTCACCTGTGTAATATTAAGTTTATTCCTCTTCTTTCGTTGCACAAACATCACACCCTCGACATGTTTTATGGTATACAAATTTTCAGGAACAACAAAATATCACGCGTTTTTAAATGCTTATGATGTTGACCTTATAAATCCCGCCGGTAGCCTGTATAGTTTTCTGCGAATGTTCTTCTCGCGCACATATCGCCAATACCTTATATTCCATTACTTATTTTTAATTTAGCTGTAAGACTATCTATTAATTCAATTGTATGTCTAGCCGGTAAGAGTATATTGTATTCAAAGGCTGGAAAATAAACAAACAAACAAACAAACAAAAAAAAAACAAACAAACATACATATGTACATATGTATGTATGTATAAAACCCCAAAATTCAAAATCTAAATTCAATTTCAAATTTAAATCCGCTCATGAATTTTTTATGTCACTTTCGAAATATTTATATAAGCCTGCCTCACTCTAATGACAATATATCTGTACTGTAATGTTTTCCGACGGTACTAGCTTTTGTTAGCAATATAGAAGTATTCATATATATAGTACTCCTATATTCGTAATACCTACGAGTTCCATCAGCCAACATTACAGTACAGACATATAAAAAAAGAAAGAGAAAACCGAGCAATCAAATTTAAAAAATGACATATGAATTCAAAATAAACCGCAGTGACGGCACATAAAAAAAATTATAGGGAATTTACATATTTATTATTTGATTCTCGTATTAAAAAATGTCGAAGCGGTGCTATATTTGTGATACATACGTATTTCGTTTTGAGTGCATTATTGGTTATATAAATATATATATACATATATAAATAGATTTCCAAAAGACGAAACCATTTGCAAACAATGGATGCATGCGTGCGGTCTGATGCCTGACGACGTTGTTAAAAACATTCGAATCTGCAGCAACCATTTCCAAAAAAGCGATTACACTAGGAATCGCATGTACGTATCAATGCCGGAAAGATACTGCAGTAGTCCGGGACTAAAAAGGATTTTTTAAACCCAAGCTCCGGACGAAACACTGCAGCTCCCACCCGTCCACCTTTTATCCGCCTGTAAATATGTGGAACATATAGCGATTGGTTCGTAGTCCTTTCTTCCATCCGTCTTGTTATATTATTTCCTGTGGTCCCCTGTTGAGGTCGGTTTGGAGAGTAACGTAGTCTGAACTTTGGTCCTCATATGTTGCTGTGTCCAAAAGTTCGTCGTCTAAATTGTCCTGTTATTCAGTTTAGAAATTCGCAGTACTCACCGCGTTGGCGGCATTCGAACGTATATACTTTACAAACATAACCCTCAAACGGCAGAATTCGACTTTTTGATATAATGCCCATGGATCGGACCACAGGATTTTAACATGAAACGCTTTCCGCCGCGATTCATAAAAATATATGTGCATAGAAAATAGATTTTTCTAGAACATTTCCACTAATTTTCATTAAAAAAAATTCACAAAAGTTTGCATCTTAAAATAAATGTGTCAAAATTCTTATATTAATTATAAACAAACTAGCTGTACCCGGCCAAGCTTTGCTTTGACCCACTTCCTATTATAGGCATTAGAAGGGAAAACTGACACACTTTAAAATAAGTTGGAAGTATCTAGATACCGAACTTTCCTCGGGCTACAGGCCTCAGCAAAAGTCAGATAAGTGAAGGAAAAAATTGATATTTTCAAAAGTTTGCCCTCTTCATGTCCTTATCCCTTTTTTGCTTCGTATTAATCCCCGGCTCCCTTTCCCTCTACTACTCCCCTTCTCTTTCCCTTTCCAATAATTTCCGCTTCCGTTTTCTTTTCCCTTTCCCGTCACATTTGCGCTTCCCTTTCCCTTCCTGTACCGCTCTCCCTTACCTATACTTTTCTGTCTTTCTCCCTTTCGTCCCTCTCTCATTCCTTCTCTCATTCCCTGTCTTACTGTCTCTCTCCCCATCCTCTTCGTTCCATTTACATTATATTCTTTCTCTCCTATTCCGTCGCTTTGCTTTCCCATTCCCATTACCCTTCCACTTTCCTTTTCCCTAAGGAACCGGGTTTAGCATAACGTAGCCCTGTATTCCACTTCTCATTTGATATCATCGCTTCTTAAAAACATTCCGTGGTATCCGGGTCCTCTCTTATACCCATAATTGAGTACCGGGCCTAAGAATCACTATGAAAAAGCTCTATTTAGCAACCCTGCTCAACACCTTTCATTTTATATCAGTATTGCTTAGCAGCATCCCGGGGTCATCCGGACCCACGTATTGTCCCACATCTGGGAACCCGACACAGGAATAATGAGTTCATACCTATGTAAAATCCCAGCTCAACACCCTTCGTTTGATACCAATATCGCTGGGAAATATTTCGTGGTCATCCGGGTCTACGTTTTGAACCACATCTGGGGACTTGACCAGGAATCATAATGGGTACGGATCTTTTATATCGTCCTGATCAACACCTTTCATTTGATAGCAATATTAGTGAGAAATATTCCCGTTGCATCCGGGTCCACGTTCTGACACAACCCTCGGTACCCGACCTAGGAATCACATTAAGACCCCTAGTACCCGGATGACCGAGCTTATCTCGGGCTGTCATTTTTCGCAGGTCTTTCAAAGCGAAATAAAAAGTTAAGAAAAAAAATGAGCGGAAGAATGAAACTTTTCAGAAGTTTGCCCCAGATACCCCTTGTATACTAAATTTCATGAAAATAGTTTAAGCCGCCTGTGAGATCAAGAAAAAAAGTAAATCCGTCACCTCTACCTCGTCATGTCCTTCTCCCTTTTCTACTCGTCTTAGGTTTCCGTTCCCTTTCCTTATACTTTCTTTTTCCTTTCTCTTTCATCTCCGTTTACTTTTTCTTTTCCTTTTCCGTTACTTTCCCTATCGGTCTTCCTTACCCCTCCTTTTCTCTCCACTTCTTATTCGCTTTCCCTTTCCCTTTCCCAATCGCTATCTCTCCCCTTCCCTCTCCCATCCTATTTTCATTTCCTTCCCTTCCCTTTCCCATTCCATTCCATAGGGAACCAGGTTGAGCATTGCATCGAGAAGATTTCCATGATTCCCACTTTTCGGGTTCATCCGGGTTCAAGTTGTCACCCATATCTGGGAACCCGGCCTATGCACCACAGTTGTAATAGTTCTGTGTCGAAGTCCTAATAAGAACCTTTCATTTGATACCAATATCGCTCAGAAACATTCAAGGGTCATCCAGGTCCACATGTTGACCCATATCTGGAGACCCGGCCTAGGCATCACTAATATAAGAAATCTATGTCGAAGTCCTCATAAGAACCTTTCATTTGATACCAATATCGCTCAGAAACATTCGAGGGTCATCCGGGTCCACATGTTGACCCATATCTGGAGACCCGGCCTATGCATCACAAATAAAAGGGTTCTATGTCGAAGTCCTCATCAAGACCTTTCATTTGACACCAATATCGCTCAGAAATATTCGGGGGTCATCCGGGTCCACGTTTTGACCCATATCTCGAGGCCCGACCTACGAATCACAATGAGTACTATTCTATGTAAATCCCCTGCTCAGTACCTTTCATTTGCTACCAATATCGTCCAAAAATATTCAGGGGAAAGCCGGGTCCACGTTTTGACCTTATGACCTATATCTCGGGAACCGACTTCCGGATTTGAAAAAAATATGCATATAAACCATCTAGGGCAAGGTACTCAGCTGGTGTGTAAATTTGGTCAAAATCCCTCTACGCGTTTGGGCGAAAGCCGGCGACAAAGAAATAGGCTTGATTTTTATATATATATAGATTAAAAAACTAAAATCAAAGGGGTATAAGTCCCCAGAACACAATGATGCCTTTCAATTTTTTTTCAAACGCCTCTGAACTCAATTGAATGTATTTGTCACACATATTCACAGTTGACATTAAATGTAATTGAGGCGCATGCGCAGAACTTCCAGTTGCACAAAATGTTTGGATGAATTCATACACATTGCACAGATAGAATATTATCAATATAGAAGTACTATATATATGGAAGTATTACATATCGTTGGCTTCGTGAGCAAATGTGCTAAGTCCAATTTTTTTCAAAATTGAGATTTTAATGCAGTAAGATAGTACAACTAAAAATACATCGTCTGCCAAAAAAAAGTTACCATAATGTCTCTTTTTCATGGTGTAATGCAGTGTTAAGCAAATGTGCCAAGTCCATAAAAATTTTTTTTTTCAAAAATCTACGTGCTAAGTCCAGATGAAAATAAGAAATTATTAATTTTTTTTTAATTTGTTTTGTAGAATAATAAAGAATTATTACTACATTGCTTTAATAAGCATGGCTCGGGACTGTAAACCTTAATAATTTGCGGTAGTGGCTAGCTTTCCCACCAATTTGATATGCAAACTAGTTTGCGGTACTTTTTACATTTTTACATTTTATTGTATTTTCTATAGAGAGGGTACAGCATAATGTGGGCGTGGCCACACCCATTATCAACAGTGTTATCTATCATCAGACCCAGCCTAAAATATTCTTGTTAGTGGAAAATTTCATCCCTTTATAAGATGCCACGTTACACGTCACAAGTTTCCAAAGGGAGTTTTACAATTTTTTTTTTAAGTAGGCGTGGTTACAAACCGATTTTGGTAAAATTTTACTACTAGTAATAAAATTACATATGTACCTACACCAAGTTCCGCCGTAATCCGAAATCTCTTAGATTCACGATGCCACGCCCATTTTCAAAAACATGTATGGTTTCTGTTTTTGTCCATAGTTGGACTCATGCCGCAAACTTTCAATGAATTATCTTCATATTTGACAAAGACGTCGCTTAAAATGTTTTTATTAGGCCACTTTATAGTTCCCATATATAAAAGTGGGCGTGGTCGTCCACCGATTTGACAATTTTTAGTCCAATCGTGTGCCTTAGCAAGTAAATCACGCTTTCCAAATTTCAGCTATATATCTACTACCGTTTCTGAGTTATTGATGACTTATAAAACTTTTAGAATTTATCCTTTCATAAGTGGGTGTGGCACCGTCCATTTTCGAGAATTTCAATTTATTTCTTTATAACGGCGTAAGCTCATTGCATGGATGGAATTTCATCCATTATCACTTTTTGCGTGTTTTTCGATATATGTATACTATATAGGGAAAGTGGACGTGGTTATCATCAAATTTCGCCTATTTTCAATACCAACCTTCCCTGTCTAGTTAGGAGCCTCTGTACCAAATTTCATCAAAATATTTCAATTTTACTACGTACAGTTGAATATAATAATTTGTGAGAAAATGTACTAAGTTCACCTAAAAAAAACATAATCATAGAAAGCAAATGTGCTAAGTCCTAAAGAAGCTCATAACTTTGTACAAGCTTTATATTAAAATGTGCCGATAACTGGTATTTTAGCACCACCATCTGAGGAAGAAAACCGCATTTTCAGATTTTTAAAATAGTAACAACAAAAAAAGTTAGGAGGTTTTTTGTCTCTCCTGAAAAGTTACCAGAAATGGACTTAGCACATTTGCTCACGAAGCCAACGATATATGAAAGAAACCCGTTTTCGAAAAATTTTGAGTTGTGTCAGTTTATGATTTAGAGTGCGATATGTATGTATGCAATCTTTCAATATATAAGGTCCGTCTCCAAATGAAACACTTTCAGTCTTCAAATTAACACAATCGAACGGCTTAAAAAGAAATAAAATGTTAAACAAATATTTCGCATTTCTTTTTTTAATTATTTTTTCATTTACTTACGGTCAATGCTGCCGTGTTTCAGTACGGGAACCTTATCCGCTTTTTTCGAAAAGATTTGGTTCGAAGAATGTAACATTCCGTGCAAAAGAGGATGGAATATATTTGAGTGAAGGGGAAGAGATAGAGATTTATTGTGGCAACGGCATAAAATTTTAGTAAGTACAACAAGTATATGTACATAAATACATATATGAAGCTTGAATTTTGATCTCAACGTTTTTTTTATTTTATTATCAAATATATGTAGTTCCAGTGATAGCTATAGTTATAGTTATGACGATAGTTATGACATACCACCAAATGGTCTTTCAACAGCAAAGATTTCATGCAATCAAAGAAATCAACTTTTCGTAGGAGAATATAATCCTATTGGCGAGACTGAGACCGTCAGTTGTCAACCAGGTCCAAGTTCAAGTTCAAGTCTTTACGAAATAAAAAAGAAATTACCGAATTGTGAAAATTTCCAGAATTATGCCATAGCTGAACGAACGCCATTCGTGGGAACAATTATCAAATCTACGTTGTGTTACGATTTCGAGAGTCTCTCACTAAAATACGTTAGATATGTGGCATATAAGGAAGACAAATTTTGGTTTAATGACGAAGTAAGTTGAATAAAATTTTGCTAATATTTTTTTAATTGAAAATTTGCAAATTGAAAATACACTCGAGACTTAGTTCTTATTATATAAACACATTAGGGCGGTCCTTAAAAAAAATCAAATTAGCGATTTTCTTCGGTCTCACACCCTACATCGGTAACAACACGGTCAGAGATACCACATATAAATTTTGGTCCCGATCGGATATTGATAAAGGGTGTCGCCTTCTCCGAACGAGAAACAAATTCATATGTGCACTCAAAAAAAAAAAAAAAAACAAAAAACAACTTAGATTATGGAAAAGTGGTGATGATTCGGCGATAAAGACATATTTTCATTGTTTTGAATAAAATTTTCTTTAAAAAGTGGTTTTTGGTTTGAAAAAAAAAATGTACATTAAAACAATGAAAATATGTCTTTATAGCCGAATCATTCCCATAATCTGAGTAGTTTTTTCTGTGTGTTATCTTCTACTATATTAGCAACGACCAACGGGGTGAGGTTGAGGAAATATGCTATAAAATTTGTCTCCATACATTTGGGGACCACCCTAAAATACATATGTACATATATATATACATACATAGTAAATATAATTGCAATAAATTTTTCGACATTTCTTAGAATACTTCGCATGAACTAGGTGACGAAGTGGAACAAAAAGTTGCTAACCTGGGGCATTACTTTGATTTTATGAGGTATGTGTGTAAATACGCTATATGTACATAAGTAGTATAATTCATGCATATTTTTTTTTTTTGGATTTTCCAGTGAAAATAGTTTTAATAACTCACGCGATGAAATGCAGCGCTCGAATACATTTTTCAAAGACTTCGCATTCGATTTCACAAGTATTCTGCAGGACGCACGATACGGCGATGAGGGCGAAAAAAATGAATTCGCCTACATGTTCAATGTGATGTGGTGGCGCTCGTTGAGGCACAACAATTGGCGTTTCTTTCTCGATGCGCTAAAAGAACGCACAAAAACCGCTGCAAAATATTTAGTTACCGTTGGTTATTATGGCAATGCAACAATGCCGATACGGGGCAATGCCGCAGTCGATGCGCGAATCGACTTGAGCGTGCGCTCATCATCGAATTTGGTTGCAACAGCGCCGGCATACATTTGGGCATATTTGAAATCGCTTAACAGCGTGGAGTCGGACCATAGCAATGGGGTGCGGGAGGCGGAGGAGGAATTTGTTGTTATTGCACATAATACGCCTTTTGTAAGTGTTTTTGCTTTTTGCTTTTGTATTGTGTTTTTTTATTGCTTATTGCTTTTATTGCTTTTTCCTTTGTTTTTGACTTTTTCTATTTGCAGGCAATCGCGCCGAGTCACAGCGACTTCTGTAAGAAAGATATTTGCGACGATATTGCGTGGTTGCATGAAAGTGAATTTGGTCGGCTGCGTCGCATACCCACATTTGGGTATATGTTTTGCTGTCGTGCAAAGGAAGTGGCTGAAATAATCGCATATTTTCCGCTCGCGAAACAGACAATGGAAACAACAACAACAACAACAATAAAGTCGAATGTAACAGAGGCATATTGAAACAAAGTACTAAAATAACCCAATGTTTTTAACATCTCTAAAAAATTTTATGCTTATTGATTAATATTCGAGTTTCCAAAAACAAAATAAATGACTAACTTTTTAATAAATTCGCTTGTTTAGGAAAACTGTAAATTTTTTTATTATTTAAATCGTGAAAATATATATGTACGCCCCAGTGCAAAAATGCGTTATATTATCTTCTAGCGCAAAAACATGTCGAAAAAACTTGTTAGTTCGTTTTTTCCCCTAAGATAAAAGGGCAAAAACGAACTAAA
Organism: Urophora cardui; assembly: GCA_960531455.1. Classification (NCBI taxonomy): domain Eukaryota; kingdom Metazoa; phylum Arthropoda; class Insecta; order Diptera; family Tephritidae; genus Urophora; species Urophora cardui. Next base: position 3,688,908 of record OY482670.1, read on the forward strand.
AAGCTTTGTCGACATGTTTTTGCCCTTCGATTTCTCGCGTCTTTTGTTTGTACGATAGTTCGTTTTTGCGCCAGAAAATAACATAACGCACTTTTGCACTGGGGTGTACATATCGCACCCTAAATCATAAAGTGGCACAACTCAAAATTCAAAAATTTTCAAGAGAGCCAAAAACTTTTTTTCATTACAAGCAATCGTATGGCAAAGGGCCAGGTATAATCGTTATTTTTCGGTCGAAAGAGACAGTTATGCAAAAGTTTTTTTTTGGTAATCGCTAGAGATATGTTCCGTATACCCGTTTATAAAAAAAACTCGATTTCGAAAAATTTTGAGTTGTGCCACTTTTTGATTTAGGGTGCGATATGTAAATATACATATGTACATACAATCTATTATTATAAAAAGAATAAATTCACACTTTTGTCTTCGTTTCCAGGGTTGCGTGATTTTGATTTGACTGAATCACTAATCAAAAATATTTTCTGATTCTTGATTTAAAATATTTTCAAATCAAAGATAATTTTTATTTGTGATTCCTTTCAAAAAAGAATCAGAAATACCCTTTGATTCGTGATTCAAACTATTTTCAAATCAAAGATAAATTTTATTTGTGATTCGTTTCACAAAAGAATCAGAAATACCCTTTGATTCGTGATTCAAACTATTTTCAAATCAAAGATAAAATTGATTTGTGATTCATTTCTCAAAAGAATCAAAAATCTTTTTTGATTCTTGATTCAAACTTGATTTCGAATCAAGATTCTTAATAAATTTTTGATTCGAATCAAATTTTTGATTCGAATAAAATTTTTGATTCGAATAAAATTTTTGATTCGAATCAAATTTTTGATTCGAATAAAATTTTTGATTCGAATAAAATTTTTGATTCGAATCAAATTTTTGATTCGAATCAAACTTTTGATTCGAATCAAAAAATTATTTTGAATCAAAACTTTATTTCATATAAAAAATACTGCGAGTTGAAATGCAAAAAATCTAAAATTTCAACAAACGTCTGCGTTGTATGGGAGGAAATGCAAGCAGATTTTCGCAGTTGCTTTAGCCAAGCACTTGCGCATACATATGTATGTATATACTTACATACATATATATAACGAATAAATGAATGAAAGGATGAATGAATTATGGTTGGGTGTATGCATACAAAAGAATCCCTGCAAAAAAGCCGAGTACTCCATGCACGCGTGTATAGAGTACTCGCTATGGACCAACCGAGTACTCCTCAACCTGCCACATTTCATATAAAAAATATGGTCCATTTAACATGGCATTATTTATTATCTAGGCCTTATTTCGCATGGCGGATAAGCATTAGGAATAAGGTGTGCTCTCAGAGAGAGAGTACTCCTTATGGCGTGATGACATCAACACAGGAAAATCAGCCTTATTTTAAGCCTTACGCCATACAAATTTGCTACCTTTATAATTTTCAGGCCTGATTTCGGAAGCCTTAAAATCTGCGGTTTTAATTCTTAAAAAGGCTTAGATTTTTTGGTGGGAATATACATACATATGTACGCGCAAATGGCTGGCTAAGGCAACTGCGAAAATCTGCTTGAATGTATGCATATCCTTCCCTACAACGTAGCTGAAAAATGTTCGTGATAAATTGTTTTCGCGAATGCTTTGTTAGTTTTCGCGATCAGTTTGTCTCACATGTGAGTGGCGCCATGCTGCACGAAACAGAAACAATTGCCGCACTCTACTGGATTCCGCCAGAATCGTCTAGACGGTTACGTGCCAATTAAGGAAGGAAGGAAGGAAGGAGAAATATTGTTTTGTTATTTTTCGCGCACAAGTGGAATAACTGGATTTTTTTGTTTGATCGCTTCTTGCGAGAGAGGAGCATATTTTTTTTGCATTTCTCTCTCGTGATAAAAGAACGAAGAAATATTCGTGAAAATTCTCACAAATGAATGAAAATGAGTAATCTTAAATGAGAATATCCGAACCATGGTTTAATGTTGAAAGTGTATCTGTAGTGCGCGCATCGTTAAGGAACAAAAAATTTTTTTTTTGATTCCGCGAAATGCCGCCAAAATTGTTTTTTTTTTTTATTGTAACATTGTTATTTGACACCCAACTATGAGAAAACATCTTCAGAGTTCAAAAGGACATTCGAAGGAAATATAGAGCTTCAAAATACCAAAATAATGACGTATCAATTTTAAAAATCGGATGTCAAATAACAAAGCTACAATAAAAAAAAAAATTTGGCGACATTTCGCGGAATCAAAAAAAAATTTTTTGTTCCTTAACCCTCTCAACATTAGCTTAAAATTTAGGGGCGGACTTTTATAACTTTGTTTTTCGCATGGGGACCAACACTTACCTCCTGACTTCTCCACACATATGTACTTACTTATGTACTTATAATTTATATATTTTACATACATTGAATGAACCCAATAAAAGAACAAAATAACAGAATTTAAAAATAAATAATAATAATGCATTTACCCAAAATGATCTCGTACTAAAAGTATCTTTTATTTGAAATATATTTAGGATTCACTATAGGTACATACATACATATGTATATTTTAAACCCGTTCAAATTAAACGAAAGTGGTTTGTTGTATTGCTTTACGAACAGCAATTCAATCAGGGAATTTATTGGTAAAATTGATTCTTATTTACCTATACACAAAATTTCTTATGTACACACTACTTATTTACTATAATACATGTATATCTACTCTAATTCTTACTTCTATGTAGATATGTACATATATATGTTCGGCTAACTACGAACCGATGCAGATACACGAATCGGTCGCTTGGGCTATGTTAGTGGTCACTTTGAAAGTACTCCAACTTACCACAAATGGAGCATATAATCCAATGAATTTTGCAGGGCATATGTACATATGTATGTATGCATACCCTACAAAAATTCCGAGTACTCCATTCGTTAATCCATGGAGTGCTCGCTATGGACCAACCGATTACTCCATAACTTGCCACATTTCATACAAAAAATATGGTCCATTTAACATTGCATGTCATTGCAATGGAGTATATACTCCAGTCCCGCATAACAATCACATTAATCCATGTAGTACCTACATTGGATTAATTGATGGAGTACCTAACAGTTAGCCGAACATAACAACAAAAACCAAATGTTTATCGCGACGACGACGAATGACGTGTATACATTCAAACATATGTATGTATGTAGCTATGTATGGATACACATATCGTCTTCGTCGCGATAAAAATTTGGTTTTTGTTATGTTCGGCTAACTACGAACCGATGCAGATACATGAATCGGTCGTTTGGGCTATGTTAGTGGTCACTTTGAAAGTACTCCAACTTACCACTAATGGAGCATATAATCCAATGATTTTTGCAGGGTATGCACCCAAGTGCCTATGCACATACATATGTATGTATGTATGTATGTATGTATGTACGTACGGCGTAGCACAAACGTAAATACGACAATCAGAAATATGTATATATGTACATACATATGTACATATTTGGCGTCAGCATACAATTTGGCTGTTGTTGCACTTTTGGTGCATTTTATACATTTTTGTGTTTTAAGTTACCGAGAATGTACTTGAATATTTCTGATATGCTACAGTATTTTTGATTCTAAATAAATTTTTGATTCGAATAAAATTTTTGATTCGAATCAAATTTTTGATTCGAATAAAATTTTTGATTCGAATAAAATTTTTGATTCGAATAAAATTTTTGATTCGAATCAAAAATTTGATTCGAATCAAAGATATTTTTTGAATCAAGAATCAAAAAAGATTTTTGATTCTTTTGAGAAATGAATCACAAATCAAATTTATCTTTGATTTGAAAATGGTTTGAATCACCAATCAGAGGGTATTTTTGATTCTTTTGAGAAATGAATCACAAATAAAAATTATCTTTGATTTGAAAATAGTTTGAATCACGAATCAAGTTGATTCTTTATTTGAAAGTTGATTTTAAATCAAAATTGATTCGAATCACGCAACGCTGTTCGTTTCCCCTGCAAAAAAGCCGAGTACTCCATGCACGCGTGTATAGAGTACTCGCTGTGGACCAACCGAGTACTCCTCAACCTGTCACATTTCATATAAAAAATATGGTCCATTTAACATGGCGATGTCCTAGGCAGGGATCACATACTCCGATTTCCGCATGACACCCGAGTAATCCAAGGAGTAACTACATGGGATTAATCCATGGAGTACCTACATGGGATTAATCCATGGAGTAGGTACTAAAATTAATGAAATTTAATAATCGCTGAACAGATTTGAACGACTGCCAATTCAATTTGATTATTAGGATTACATACATATATAAGTAAGCTTTTCTTTAATAAAAATAAAATAATAAAATTTTTCTAGCGCAATCGCCAACATGTTGTGTTGCGTTCAATGTCTATTTATTACTAGATCGTGCACGTTCAAACGAGCATGCATACATATGTACATACATACATACATACATACAAATGTACGCACTTGCTTCGTCGTTATCGCGATATACATACATTCGGTTTTTGTAGCAATGTTCGGCTAACTACGAGCCGATGCAGATAAACGAGTCGCTTGCTTGGGTCTATGTTTATGATCACTTTGAAAGTACTCCTACCTACCACAAAATGGATCATATAATCCTATGATTTTTACAGGGTCACGTTCCATCACTCCAACATTTCAACTGGTGTTTGTGTAGTTGCCATTTCATTTATATTCAATGGAATAAAATCAATAATTTCGGCAACCTCCTCCGGTTCACAACAAAAAGTGTAGCCGAGCGCTGGAAAATGTCTTAAACTACCGAAACGACTCTTCATCAACCAATCGAAGTTATTGCATATGTCAGTTGAACAAAATTTGGTGAAATCCGACTCTTGCTGCATGTGAATCAAAAACATAAAAACACAAATTAAATAATTAATTAATCAATGGCTCATCAACTTCCTCTACAGTCACATCATTTCATGTCTTACATAAGGCGAATTGCTTCCAATAACCACAAATTCTTCCTCCACTCCTGGTGTTATGGCCTGCAAGTAGGCCCAAATATAACCGGGCGCTTTCACTTCCATATCAGCATTACCCATTGACACTACTTCGGGTTTATACCACGAACTGCAATTCGCTTGCGCCGCGGGTATGGTCACATTACCAAAAGTGCCCACACGTACCACATATTTGACTGTCTGCGAACGCTCCTTGAGCGCGTCGAGGAAGAGACGCCAATTCTCCTCACGCAACTGGCGCCACCAAAGCGTTTTGAAAATGTATGAGAACTCGTCGAGCTCAGCTTTTAGTGGTTCGTTTTGCAATAAGCTTTCGTAGCTAAATTCGTTTGTGTTCAAGGACAATGCGGCTGGTTGTAGTGATTCTAGCGACTTTTTGGAGCTGTGACATGTTAAGCGCAAAATAAAGAGGCATTTAAAGTTAGAGTAAAAAAAATCATTATAAATCTCTTACTTCATAAAAGCAAAGTATTTGTCAAGGCCATCGAGTTTTAATTGGAGATTAAGGGTTAATTGATTGCTGGCATGATCCTGTGCAAGAAGCAAAGTTTATTAAAAAATGCACAATCCTGGCATTAATTCTTTTTTACCTTATCAAGCACCAATACTTTTTTGTCGTAGGCAACATATGTCACAAATTTCAGTGACAGCCTCTCCAAATCATAACAAATGCCCGCTTTGATGACGTCACCGGCATCTTGAATCTCATAACCAATCGCATAATTCACGTACTTTTCACACCGTGGCAACTTTTTGCTGCTTTCATAAAAGTTGAGGGCACGGGAAGATGGACAAGATACTTGGATTTGTAAATAAGAATTGCCAAGGATATAAATTGAATTTGATTTACAAGTGAATGTTACCGTGTCACTGCTCGTATAACTAATCGGTTGGTATCCGTTACTGAAAATATGTACATATGTACATATATGTATGTATGTATGTATATATACATATGTATACGAGTTGATAAATTACACAGCACAACAAAAAAGTTGATATTTTGGTGCAGCTCTACTTGTAATTGCATTTGGTTTTATTCGATACACTGATAAAAAATGATAATAACTTTTTTTTAAGCCTACGTGTAGTTTTTGAGATATGGCATATATGTTGAATTCGATATCGAAGTTCGTCAGAAACAACTCGATACCACGTTAGATATCGTTTTGCCTTGTCGAATATGTCAACCGCAGAAAAATATAACTTTAAAATTTTAATATTTTTGTGGGTTTAAATGATTTCTTATTTGTTTACAAGTGAGAACACAACTTTTGAAAGACAATAAAGGCCTTTCATGCACTTTTTAAAATATTATAAGAAAAGTTTTCCTATCGAAATACAGAAAGCAAAACGGTATCGTCGCTCGTTCGATATCGCACTAAAATATCAACTTCTTTGTCGAGTTGTGTTATAATACAAAATTTTTTGATAACATACTACGAAGACCTGGAGTATAATTTCAATCCCCTACAATAAGCCTTTATACTTTCGCCATTTTCTAATCTTAATTGTTCTTCGTGTGTTTTAAAAACAATTTTTTTAGAACCAAAATCTTTTACGAATAATGGCGATAAATCGTTAATATCCAGTTGACATGAAGACACAAAATCAGAAGCCGAAAGCAATGCCACGGCGAAGAGTATGAAGCTGCTTGTGCGTAGTACCATTTCCATTGCGCTCGATCACTTAAACGGAACTCAGTTCAGCTGAATTTTGATGTGGATCTTTTATAGTTGCGATGGAAGAAATTGTATATGTATGTACATACATATATCGGTTTATATACCTAACTTTTGTATATTTTAGTAAAGAGATTACCCCTCAAAAGTTCTTATCGCACAAAGAAAGAAAATATACATTCCTTTGTTTAACCCAATGGGGATCGTGTCTAGCGCAAAGTAAACGCTCGACGCACAGTGTAACATTTTGCCAATCTAGGAGGATTTAATTCAATTTCAGCTTTAGTTTAAGAGGTAACGGATTGAAATTTTAAATGTAAACTCGTATTTTCCATGCAAATTATTTGCGAATATTTTGTCTCATTTTTAATTTTTGGTCTAACTAACTTCTTATTATTAAGACTTTCGGAACATATGTATGAAACATTAAGACTGCTTTAAACTTGTTAATGCTAATTAACCACACTTCAAACAGTGTCTCGTGGGAATTTCTCACTATTGCATACACAAATAATCACGCGTGATATATGATAAACGGTTTAACAAGTCATTAGTTGTAATTAATAAGTAAATAGTCTGTTAACGTGAATAATAATAAAATAGATCGGAACTTTATGTGAAATACCAAATTAAGCGTGTCAACATGTCAGATGCTGTTACTACTGTATAATAGTGCAACTCTAATGAACCGTATGCAGATGCGTATGCGTGTGCGTGTCACTGACAGCCGTGTTGCATACCTGTGTTTAAATGAGGCAAACTCCAGTGGCACGGATGTAAATGCACCACACGCATAGAAAATTCGAAGATGATTTCGAACACGCATTCGAACGCAGCTAAGTTGAAAATTTTCTACTTCTATGCGTTTTCTATGCGTGTCGCAGCCAATATTAGGTTGGTTGCTACATCGGTATACATATTTTTTGGTAAAAACTTCGTTAAATTGATTTAAAGTGAAGTAGTGAAATTGTGTTTGCCAGCAGAAATTTAATTAAAAGGGGTTTTTAATATAATTAGAGATGGTTAATATTAATTATATGTTAATTACTATCTGCATACCCATGTACATAGTACATGAATTTAAATTACATATACATATGTAGTTACCCGTGTGCAAATACACAATTGAAACTTAAATAAGTTCAACTGTAAACAAGTAAGGAAGCCTAAGTTCGAGTGGAATCGAACATTAGATACTCAGCTGTATGCTTTCATTGTTTGTTTGCGTTTGTTCGATATAGGGTGTATTTTATATAAAGCGAGTGCCGCATAAAGTGGGCGTAGCCACGCCCATTTTCAACATTTTTATCAGTCATCCAACTAAGCATATGAATATTATTATATTAAATGTCATTCCTTTATGACTTCTAGTTACAAAGAAGTCTTGTTACAAATTCCCAAAGGGTGTTCCAGAAATATCTTTGTTAAAAAGTAGGCGTGGTCATAAACCGATTTCAATAAATTTTTGTGTGTCTATTAACACAAGTTATAAAAGTGTATAAACCAAGTTTCGTCATAATATCTCAATTATTTGTCGAGTTATGGGCTCCGAAATCTCGTTGATTCCTTTGTCTGAAAAGAGGCGGTGCCCATTTTCCGAAATTTTTCTATTTCTTGTTTCCGATCTATTGTAGAACTCATGCCACAAAATTTCAATGAATTATCTTTATTTGAAAGAGTTTTTAGTGCTTAGCACGAAATTTTTATTTTAATTCAATTTTTTTTCCACTTACCCCAAGAATTATCTTTATATTTGACAAAGATATCGCTTAAACAGTTTTTATTAGGCCACTTTATGATACCCATATATAAAAGTGGGCGTGGCCGTCAACCGATTTCGCTAAAATTTTGAACATGTATTACTACAAGTAGTGAAAGTGTATAGACCAAGTTTCGTGATAATATATCGATTATTTGTCGAGTTATGGGCTCAGAAATCTCGTATATTCTTGCTTCTAAAAGGAGGCGGTGCCACGCCCATTTTCCAAAATTTTTGTATTTTTTGTTTTATGTCCATAGTTGGACACCTTCCATAAAATTTCAATGATATATCTTTATATTTGGCAGAGCTATCGCTTAAAATGCTTTTATTAGGTCACTTTATAATACCCATATATAAAAGTGGGCGTGGTCGTCAACCGATTTTGGAAATTTTTCGTCCAAACATTTGCCTAAGTAAGTATATCACGCCTACCAAATTTCATCGATATATCTTCAACGGTTTCTGAGTTATGACTCATAAAACTTTCAATGTTTGCCCCTTAATAAGTGGGCGTGGCACCGCCCATTTTCCTAAATTTTACCATATTTCTTCATAAGGGCCTGAGCTCAATACGTGTATGAAATTTTATCACTCTAGCTCTATTAGTGACTGAGATAAAAAATTTCCGATTTTTACTATATAGGGGAGGTGGGCGTGGTCATGGTCCGATTTCGCCCATTTTCAATACCATCCGTTCCTGTCTTGATACCAACTTACATTTCAAATTTCATCAAAATATCTCAATTTTTGCGCGAGTTATCGTGCGCACAGACGGACAGACGGACGGACGCACAGACGGACGGACGGACGGACATGTCTCAATCGATTTCTCTTTTCACCCTGATCATTTTGATATATATAAGTCTATATCTATCTCGATTATTTCATTCTGTTACAATCCACCGTTAGGAAATCAAAACTATAATACTCTGTGTACTAGTACAGCTGAGTATAAAAATAATTAAGTGAAATGAGTATTCTTTTGAATAGGGAGTTTTCAGATTTCAGAGGTTGTGCATATATTTGTATAAACCAAAATTTTTAAAGTCTGATATTTTAAGGCAAAGCAACTGTAATTCTTACAATACATAAAAATCGACGGATAGCAATTTTGCAATGTGGCCGCTGTGGTACAACGGGTAGGGTACTCGCCTGCTATACCAGAGGTCTCGGGTTCTAACCCCCGTCCGGACAAACTCCAAAAAAAAAATTTTCTAAATTGGGTTTTTAGAAATACCTTTCGGCAGTGAGCGGCTTACCCTCCGAGTTTATATCTGCCATGAAAAAGCTTCTCACAAAAATGCATTCGCCGTTCGGAGCCGGCACAAAACTGTAGGTCCACCCAATTAGGAAAAACAAAAGGAGCACTTCTCGAATTGGGAGAGAAGCTCGGTCATTAAACTCGTCAGAGTTATAATAGCGCCAGTGTATTATTATTATTATATTATTATTAATTTGGAATTGATCCACTTCACGGGTTTTCATCAAATTAAAAAAAAAAACAGTAACTTACCTTTCTAATTACAAATCACGTACCCGAGTGGTATGTTTTTTTTCTAATTTTAAAGTATTCCGTATATACGGCAATAATACTTCCTATGATAATTAATATCAATGCTAAATCGTCATCCATTATACATTTTATTGAATCTTTCGCGAATTGTTAAAATATGTATTTTCAAAAATAACAATGTCGGGAATTGTATATATGTAGTGTAATTGACAGACGCAACCATGCGCATACACTGGAGCAGTCAGGGCCGCACGCAAGAAAACGTTTAGATGCGCATACGCACACGCATTCGCATACGGTGCATTAGACTTGGACTATAATGCACACGAAGGAGGTAAGAATGATGCATTTTGGGGCAGGACTTTATTTCCTGAATCAGTACTGGGAATATGCCCGCTTATTTCCTTTGTAATAAATACGCCGATCACGATAGAATATAGAACTTACAGTCTATGGAAATAGACGATTTTTGAAAATTGGGTCACCTTTTACTTAGCGATGAAGTTAATTTAATAAAATACGACCCGTTTAATTTTAATTACTTCAATATTGTGACTAATGCAAGCTCTCAAAATCATTTAAAGTTCTCATAGATTGGCAAACTCTTGCACTGTGCGACACTTTGTACGTTATTGATGTTTACTTTTGAGCTTGCATTTCCACTTTTAAACGTAAATAAAACTTTGCATTGAATTTTATTACATACACATTCCCAGAAAAATATCTAAGCCTTATTTAAGAATTAAAACAGCAGATTTAAAGGCTTACGAAATAGGGCTTGAAAATTATAAGAGTAGCAAAGTTGTATGGCGTAAGGCTGATTTTCGTGTGTTGATATCATCAGGTCATAAGGAGTACTCGCTCTCTGAGAGAACACCTTATTACAAAGGCTTATACGCCATGCGAAATAAGGCCTAGATAAGTACTAGAAAGTTAGGAGCATAACAGAAGCAGCGCTGCCAGCGTACTCCTTTTTTAGACCTGATTTGTCAACAATAAGCAAAACTTTTTTGCAAGGTATGTGTGGTTATTACTACACGGAGAGAACTATATTGATATCACATGCGTATACTTTTTATTCAATTAAACTTTATTTAAATTTTCGAGGAGTACAATGTGATTTTATAAAAATAAAAAATTAACGCTTGTTTGTATTTCCAATTTGCGCCTTTTTTGTTTGTTTCATTTACATCTTCGTTCCTCGTTCCATTACTGCAACATTTCATCTGGTGTTATTGTAGTTGCCGCTTCATTTGCTTTTAATGGAATAAAATCAATAATTTCAGCAGCCTCTTCCGGTTCACAACAAAAAGTGTAGCCGAGCGCTGGCAAATGTCTTAAACTACCGAAGGGACTCTTCTTCAACCAATCGAAGTTATTGCATATATCACTTGAACAAAATTCGCTGAAATCCGGCTCTTGCTGCTTGTGAATTAAAAATATAAAAACACAAATTAAGTAATTAATTAATCAATGGCTCATCAACTTCCTCTACAGTCACATCCTTTCATGTCTTACATAAGGCGAATTGCTTCCAATAACCACAAATTCTTCCTCCACACCCGGCGTTATGGCCCGCAAGTAGGCCCAAATATAACCGGGCGCTTTCACCTCCATATCAGCATTACCCATTGACACCACTTCGGGTTTATACCATAAACTGCAATTCGCTTGTGTCGCTGGTATGGTTACATTACCAAAAGTGCCCACACGAACCACATATTTGACTGTCTGCGAACGTTCCTTGAGCGCGTCGAGGAAGAAACGCCAATTCTCCTCACGCAACTGACGCCACCAAAGTGTTTCGAAAATGTATGAGAACTCGTCGAGCTCAGCTTTTAGTGGTTCGTTTTGCAATAAACTTTCGTAGCTGAATTCGTTTGTGTTCAAGGACAATGCGGTTGGTTGCAATAATTCTAGTGACTTTTTGGAACTTTGACATGTTAAGTGCAAAATAAAGAGGCTCTTAAAGTTACGAGTCAAAAAAATAAAAAAACAATCATTAAAAATCTCTTACTGCATAAAATCAAAGTATTTATCAAGGCCATCGAGTTTTAGCTCAAGATTGAGAGATAACTGATTGCTGGCATGATCCTGTGCAAGAAGCAAAATTTATTAAAAAAAAAAGTCACACATGTAATTCAAACTCTAAAATCTCGTCATAAGTTGCATTTCACCTTATCAAGCACCAATACTTTTTTGTCGTAGGCAACATATGTCACAAATTTCAGTGACAGCATCTCCAAATCATAACAAATGCCCGCTTTGATGACGTCACCGGCATCGTCAATCTTATAACCAATCGCATAGTTCACGTATTCTTCACATTTTGGCAACTTTTTACTGCTTTCATAAAAGTTGAGGGCACGGAAAGGTGGACAAGATATTTGTATTTGTTCATAAGAATCGCCAAGGATATGAATTTCATTTGATTCGCAGGTGAATGTGACACTATCACTCGTATAACTAATTAGTTGGTATCCGTAGTTACTGAAAATAAGAAACACATGTATGTACATACATACATACATACTCGTAAACATAATAAAAAAAATATTTGAAAACATACTAAGGAGGCCTGTAGTATAATTTGATTCCTCTGCAATAAGCCTTTACATTTTCTCCATCTTCCAATGTTAATTGTTTTTCTTGTGTTTTAAAAACAATTTTTTTAGAGCCAAAATCTTTTGTAAATAATGGTGATAAATCTTCGATATGTATTTGACACGAGGATACAAAATCACATGCCGAAAGCAAAGCCACGGCAATGAGTACGAATCTGCTTTGGAGTAGTATAATTTCCATTGCGTCCGATCACTTAAATAGAACTGAGCTCAGTTGAGTTTTGAAGTGGATCTTTTATACTAGTTGCGATTGCAGAAATTGTATACATCGGTATAAGGGACATTCCATGAGAGAGTTAATTTTGAGCCCAAATTCCATTTTCTATATATCTACATACATATCTAGAAAATATTTGGATAAAAGATTTGTAAATGTTTGTAATCAAGCAAATTTTACTCAGACGATGAAGCGAATTAATGGATCTACTCTGATTCTGAACTTTTAGCATCCTTAATAAGTTTCTGAAGTACTTGGATTTCGCACATGCCCCACCCGTTACACTAGTTATGTATGTACACTAAAGTTTTGGAATATAACATTAAAAATAAAAAAGTAAATTTGTTATGTTTGTATTATCCCAGCCAGCAAGGTACCGTATATTTTACGAACATTGCGATTTACGAGCTATTCTCGAATCAGAAAACAATAACAAAATAAGCTTTTTTATATCATGTCAAAAAAAAAAAAAAAAAGAAAACGAAAAATTTCAAACTCAATATTTTAAAAGTAAGTATCTATGTTTGTAAAATTTCTACATTTACGATAAAAAACGGACGTAAAAAGATTCTTATACGAGTGCTTTTTCGATACATTTACGACACTCGTAGGCACTGAACATTTTAAAGCGAAACTATATTCGTAGGCACATCGTAAACGGATTTCGTAAACGATATTTTATTAGAGTTTTCTTCGAGAAAACATCAGTTTACGAGCTCGTTTACGATGATTTTGCTGGCTGGGATTATAATGGTCATATGTACATACATATGTAACATCAAATGAAAATATGTGAATAAAATGAATTACACTATAATTTCGCAGAGTTTTAGTAATACATTTTTTTACTTAAAAATTACTTCTATATTTTGTTGAATGCTATATTTACAGACCGCGCTATCAAAAGCAGATTTTATGGAAATATTTTAGCACAGATAAAATTTCGTGTAAAACTGGCTCAGCCATTATGATGGAATAGGCCATATCTTTTGTATATTTTTGTAAGAATATAACCCCGCAAAATTCTTATTGCACAAAGAAAGACAATATACAATCCTTTTTTAACTCAAAGGGGATCGTGCCTGGTGCAAAGCAATCTCGCGTCGCACAGTATAACATTTTTCTAATATAGAAGGACTTAATTGGGAATTTCTCATTATATGTAGATCGGAGTGTTTAGCAAAATACCAAACTAAGCAGGTCAAAGTTAATATTTAAGGGCGGCTGTTATTGCTGTATAGTGCACAAGAAATGGTAAAAAATTATGCATTTGTGCATTTTGTGGCAGGACTTTATTTTCTGAATCAGTATTGGGAATATGTCAGCTTATTTCCTATGTAATAAAAACGATCCCGATAGAATATAGAAGTTACAGTCTATGGAAATAGACGATTTTTGAAAAAATTTTCACTTTTTACCTAATGATAAAGTTAAGTTAATAAAATAGATGCGACCCATTTAATTTTAATTGCTCCAATTTAATTTTAATTGGTTCAATTTTGTGACTAATGCAAGCTCTCAAATTCTCTTGCACTGTGCGACACTTTGTACGTTAATTATGTTTACATTTGAGCTTGCATTGCGACTGTCAAATGAAAATAAAAGTTTGCATAGAATCATATTACGTACACATATAGTCATTACCAATGACTCATTAGATAGGTCAAAAAAAAAAGTTGAAAAAGTCCGCCACTAAATTTGAAGCTTATATATGTTGAGAGGTTTCGAGACAAAATTGTTATTTTTTGGGTCCCGCGAAATACCGCCGAAATGGTTTTTTTTTATTGCAACTTTGACTTATTTGACATCTGATTTTTTAAATTTATAATATAGGTAATAATACAATGGCGCTATCATAACTCTGACGAGTTTTATGGCCGAGCTTCTCTCCCAATTCGAGGTGTGCTCCTTTTGTTTTTCCAACAAATTGGGTGGACCTACAGTTTTATGCCGGTTCCGAACGGCGAATGCATTTTTTGTGAAAAGCTTTTTCATGGCAGAAATACACTCGGAGGGTATGCCGCCCACTGCCGAGAGGTGACCGCTCGTCTTAAAAATGTTTAAATTGATAGATACGTACACTCATAGAAAAACAGCATTTTAAAATCAAAAATAAAATTTTTATTTTCATAATGCACATTTTAAACCAAATCATTTTTATTTTAACAATGAAAATTTTTAAATTAAGAATGAAATTTTTGAATTAAGAATGAAATTTTTGAATTAAAAGTGCATTTTCGATTTAAAAAGAAACATACTTAAATTTAAAATGAAAATGAATGTTGATTCAAAAACTCGCTTCCTTTTAAAAATTTTTTGGTGAGAAAAAATTTTTTGTGAGAAATCCAACAAAAACAATATTGAGAATCAATTTTTTTTTTTTAAATTTTGTTTTTACAATGATTCATATAATTCATGGATTCTTTTTTAGGAAAAGGGAATTATAAATTGGTTACTACAATTCAATATAATGTTTAATGTACCACTATGTGATGCCGTTGGATTGAATTTCAGGTTGATGTCATGGTTCGAATCCGGAGGAAAATATAAAATAAAGAAGAAAAAAGGAGAATAAGAAATAAAGACAAACAGTTAAGGCGAAGAAGAAAAGAAGAGGAGAACAAGCGGAGGCTACATTTTTGTAGTTGGGACTCGGATTAAGAGAAGATGAAGAGAATACCGTTGGATTCAATTTCGAATCCAGAAGAGAATATGAAATAGAGAACACTGCAGTGAAGCAGCTTTTTTTCTCATAGTGCTTAAAATAAAAATAAACATTTTTAAATTTAAAATGTTTTGTCTTGATTTAAAAATTTTACAATGAACATTTTTAAAATAAAAATGTTGGTATTTACATCACTTTTAAATACGTTTTTGCCCATTTTAAGCACGTTTTCATATGGTTTTATAATTTGTTCCCCTCAGTGTATATATGTCATTATTTTGGTATTGGAATGCTCTATATTTCTATTAAATGTCCTTTTGAGCTCCGAAGTCATTTTCACATAATTGGATCACTCAATCGAGTTGTATGTCGATAAAATATCCTTATTGGTTCACCCTTGTTTCAGCAAGCAAAAGTACTTTAAAATTCATGACAACATTACTTTTAAACTTTCTATTACTACATTTGTAAACAAGTTAAAGTAATTCCAATATCTAAATGCTCTGATGGAGCTTCCTAAGACAAAAATAATGACATAAATATGTTTAATAATTACATATTTTTAAATAATTATTTGGACTCTATCTGCACATATGTACATTAGTGTGACCGTTATTTTTTTTTTTCGTATTTTCACATGGCAAACCCCTTAAATTTATTCCAAATTAGAAAAAAATTATATATACAAAATTTTAGATCATTTGCATAATGATTGGTCGTGCCTTGAGACCACAAAGTTTGCTAAAAATGCTATTTTTCTCACTATGGCTCGCTTAAATTGTTCTTAACTTCAGTAATATTTATTTTATAGAAAAACTTTATTCACAAATATTCTAGGGACATATCTGATGAACAATGTTGCTCTGTATTAATTTTCTGTAACATTAATATTTAATCTAGAAAAACCCAAATTAAAATATAACAACGAAATTTTCACATATCTCCGCATTCTTTGCCTGATGATTATTTATTTTATTAAATGGTGTAATTATAAAAAGTTTTGTAATAAAATCTCTTTTGTGCTCATAGGAAACTTTTTTTGATAGTTTTTGACTACTTGCAATATATATTGTTTTTGTTCCTCGTCTTTTGTGAGAATTGGGTTGTAGTCTTGCATCAATTTCACCGCTCGTTCAGCTGTATCGTTTACCACGTTAATGTCATTAACAATTTGAAGAGCAGTTTTAAAATTACTGTCCGCAGGCCATAAACTTGGATCATTTTTCAAAAATGCTGTATTGATTTTAAAGCGAAGAAAAAAATTGTTGGTCTCAGAAGAAATGAACTGATCCATTCCGCCTTCAATAACTTGCATAACATTTAAATGTTGAATTGAGGCGCGTTTTACATCTTCATCTAAAGTCTCACGACTCAATGCCTTCACCATCTCTTTTTTTGACTCAACGGAAACACTGTTATCAAAAAATGCTAAAGCCGCACATTCAGGACTCAAGTACCATAAATGGTTTTTAAATTTCTGTAATGCAACTTTGGATATATCAGCATCAATTTTTTTAAAAGAATCCAGTTTTTTCAAAAGCTGGAAATCTTTGTATGGTGCTTGTGCAGCAGAAGGAGCAGAGAACCACATCTCAACATATATTGAAACAATAAAAATACAAATATTACGTAAAGCTGTCCTATCTTTTACTGCCAAATCAAATTCTCGTCGAAATAAAAATATTTTTAGGCAGTATATAGCTTTTGCCATCCATCTCGCGTGGTGGAAAGCCCCAGGAGCGCGAAAAGCTGCATCACGAATAGGTGGAGTCTCGCCAAGAAATATCAGTGTTAGCTCAAGAAACTCCCTGTAATCATCCCTTGGCTGTTTAGTTTTGATCGCATCGTTCACAAATTCAATTATTTTATCTTTATCTACTGTTAAATATTTTTTGACATCATTATCTTCCATTCCAGACTGATAATTAGTTTGGTTAATATTTCCCCATGTATTTTTAAATTGCTCAAATATTTTTACATTTGGGCTTTCGGTTTTGCTCATCTTAACTTCAAAGGCACTTCTTAATACGACTTCCAAAATGTGGTGACGGCAAGGTAGCCAAAGAAGCTGCTTTTGAAGACTGTGTTCAATAGTAGCACAGGTTCCATTAAAACGGCCTGTGTTTACGGAAGTTGTGTCGAACACCAAGGCTTGTATATGATCTTGAAGTCCCCATTCAAATATAGCTTTACAAACAGCTGACGCCTGTTCTCTGCCTGTTCCACTTTTAAGTGCGGGCACTTCAAGTAGTTGCTCCGTACGCCCGCATGAAATTATGATTGGAAGTCTGTCAACTTTTTCATTCCCAGTAAGAGCTGGTAACAGCTTTCCGTCCCAGTGCAAACAAATTGCACCAAGTTCGTACTTGTTGAAACGTTCTTTTATATTTTTGAACTGTTCTGCTCGTATTTTTTCCCTTGCATTATGTATAGACGTTTTATTTATAATATAGTTTTGAACTTCAAGGCCGACTGCTTCCACCACAGATATAATTAAATGCACTGCTTTTCGATCACTGACCTTGCAAACATCTAAAGCGGCTGCAAGTTTTGGAGTCATTATATTTTTAAATCCTCTCATTTTTTTGCCTGGCGTTGGCATTACAGCTTCTGCTCCCAAGATCTGCTAAAAAGGAATTAAGTGTTTGGTTATAGTTTTGTAAGGTAACCCTGTGTGTTTCAATTATTTCTCATCTACCTTTTACTTATAATTTATAACCTTGAACTTACCTCATTGCTAGCAGCGATTTCGCTGATATCGCTCTCCGAACTGCAAGAAGAAAGTTCAGCTCTTTCATCTGAATAAAGACAGTACAAATAAATGTATGTTATACTTTATTAAAAATAATCTAGAATTTCTTCTTACTAGAAGCAGCTAATGCACGATCACTCTTTTCTTTCCGTTTTAAATGATTTTGTTGGCGTTCTTCCATTCTTTCTTCTCTTACTGCTGTTTCGTAATCGATGCCATACATAAACCCCTGTCTACCTTTCTTTCTTTGATTCTCCAAAAACAATTTGTCCTCTGAATTTTTAATAAGATCCAGTGCATTTGCACTTGCTATATCAAACAAGTCATCTAACTTCGACGTCCACGCCTCTTCTCTTTCTCTCTGCGCTTCCGATTTAATATTAGAATTTTTATTCACTTTCCTCCATGCATTATATAAATCTTCAAGTTTTGTTATGCGTGTTGCTTGGTTCTAGTGGGGATTCGAGCTTTATCCCAAAAAATACTCACTTCTTCGACCACTAATTTAGCACTCTCACGTAAATTTAATTTTACTGCTCGTAAATTAAAAAACAATACCTTCATAACTTCTTTGTTAGAAGGTAGTTTACACCCACTTAAGGAAGGAGAAAAATAACCTAACAAATGAATTTTTTCACGCAACACTCTTGATGACATGTCTAATTACTTTCAATGCACAAAAATTAAATGAAAAGTAGTCGACGTTAAGTAACAACTATGGATGAAACGATACTAGTAAATACAAGTAGGTAAGTATCGATACTTTTGTGCCGATACCAAGTAAATTTGTAGTCGATTCTTTTGTACCGAGTACTGAGCAGGTATCGATTACTTGTTTTTTACTTATTTTCAAGTACTGGTAACAACATATATAATATTCTGCTCTGTTACTCAGTAAGAACTAATTTATGTGTTGCAAATAATTATATGAAAATTGTTCGTATGCAAAGAATGCGAAGATATATGAAAATTTCGTTGTTATTTTTGAATTTTGTGTTTTCTAGATTAAATATTAATGTTACAGAAAATTTATACAGAGCAACATTGTTCATCAGATATGTCCCTAGAATATTTGTGAATAAAGTTTTTCTATAAAATAAATATTACTGAAGTTAAGAACAATTTAAGCGAGCCATAGTGAGAAAAATAGGAATTTTAGCAAACTTTGTGGGCTCAAGGCACGACCAATCATTATGCAAACGATCTAAAATTTTGTATATATACTTTTTTTCTAATTTGGAATAAATCTAAGGGGTTTGCCAAGAGAAAATACGAAAAAAAAATTTGTCCATATTACTTGCGGCCACACTAATGTACATAGGTAGTATGCAAAAGGAAAATAGAAATCCCTTCTTCTGTAAAATTTACTTTTTGTTACACTGAAATTGCGGTTAGGGCTCGATATTTCAAGCTCGATATTTGGCACACTCGAAGTTATAAGTTTGGAGCTATATTTCTGCGTTTTAAAGAAAATTGTACATGAAAGCAATGGCAAATGTCTTTGTAGAAAAATCAATGCCATTTTTTCCTTAATATGAGTAAACTGTTTTTTGAGTGTAGTTGTTAATTGTAATGCGGCTGCCGGAGAAGTCCTGGTCAATTCTGCCGGAGCTGATGATTTTAATCAACGTCATTTGGCACAGCCGTAGGTAGGTATACATAGATTTAGCAGAGAAATCAAAGTACAAATTAAAATTCGAGTTCAAAAAGGTGAAAAAGTAAAGCGAATAATCAATCAATGGGCCTAATGCATAAAAATCGAGCTTTGGCTCATACTCAGTTTTTTCGTAAAATGGCGATTTTGTATGCATACAAATTATGAAAATTGTTTGATTTTACCAAACAAATTATGTTTACCTCATAGAAAAATAAAAATTCAAATCATAACAAATGCCCGCTTTGATGACGTCACCGGCATCTCGAATCTCATAACCAATCGCATAATTCACATACTCTTCACACTGTGCCAACGTTTTGCTACTTTAATAAAAGCTAAGAGCACGATGACGCGGACAAAAAATTTGGATTTTTTCATAAGAATTGCCAAGGATGTCAATTGTATGTGATTCACATGTGAATGTCATCGTGTCGCTAGTAGTGTAAGGAAATGGTTGGTATTCATTGTAACTGAAATTAGGAAACTCATGTACATATTCTCATACATACATATTTATATGCATAAATAATAAAAAAAAATGTGAAAGCATACCCCAGACTACAGTATAATTCCATTTCCCTACAATAAGCCTCTATACTTTCGCCATCTTAACATGTTAATCGCCTTTCGTGTGTTTTAAAAACAATTTTTTTAGAACCAAAATCTTTTGTGAATAATGGTGATAACTAGGGCATGGAAATCTATGCAAATACATGTTTTTCTTAGATTTAGGTAGAGCCAAATAAATAAACAATCTTTGCGAATCGTGAAATTGTCTTAAAAGTGGCATTCAAATGTTTTTGCATATTTTGCATATTTTGGTCATATATGCATATTTTTACATATTTTGCGTTGTTTGCATTTTTTTTATTAAATATTTCGCATTATATTGCGTATTTTTGTAATTTGCTAGTTGACAGTTTTATACAAACGAAATTCATGCATAACAGCCATCTGACGACGAATAGAGTTTCGTGTGAACACGGCTATTATTAGTATTTTCGATACGGTGCATACCCGTCGACAAAGAGCCGTTTTCAAACATGCTCCTATTACCTCTATGGATGTAGAACGTTCGTTTTCTATGTATAAGAGCTTTTTTCAACCGAATCGGCAAAGTTTTCTTTTTGAGAATATGAAAAAATATTTCATTGTGTACCTACGCTAATGAAACGTCGAATAAGGATTAACCTTTGAAAATTATGAAATCTTCAAGACTGAATTTATGTATCTACATATATATATATATATAAACATACATATGTATAAACGTACAACGTAAGAGCAAAATTGAATTAAAAAATGTTTGTACCTAATTTATTTAACTATTGTAACTTCAATAAACATGAATTATCTGAAGTTGAAAAATTTGAATTAATGCATTTTTTTTTATTTTTCATGCATATTTCTCAGTTTTTTTTTTGCTTTTTTTATGCGCATATTTTTTATTTTTTAGTACATGAAATTCCATGCCCTAGTGATAACTCTTTAATATCCAGTTGACATGAAGACAAGAAATCAGATACCGAGACCAATGTCAAGGCAGTAAATATGAACATGCTTGGGCGTAGAACCATTTCCATTGCGCTCGATCACTTAAACGGAACTCAGTTCAGTTGAATTTTGATGCGGATCTTTTATACATAGTTGCAATGGAAGAAATTGTGTACATCGGTTTATATAACTTTGTATATTTTTGTATGAATATAACACCGCAAAATTCTTATTGCACACAGAAAGACACTATACATTTCTTTGTTTAACACAATGGGGATCGTGCTGAGCAGATAGTAATCGAGCGACGTACAGTGTAAAATTGTGCCAATTTAACGGGATTCTAAGCCAGAAAAAGTGTTTCAATTCCAATAAGATTTTAATACCTGTTAGAAAAATGTCCCGCTATTACGATAGTAATTAATAAACAGCATGAAAATAACATAATCAACAAGATAACGGCTATCAAGCACCAACGAGCTTGCATTAGTCTCAAAAGAATCGGCGAAAGCTTTCGGTAGGTGGTAATAGAGCTTTCAGAGGCCTTGCCATCACGACCGCACCACTCTCTCTTTGAATAACTTTAAAGTATATTTTTTAGTTACATGAATATAGTTGTGATTTACTGTATTAATCTGAGTTATTATGATAAGACATTTATAAATAATCATATTGGTTTCGACTTCGATTTGTTTATTTGATTTTAAGATTAGCATTTGAGTAATCAAAAGTTTTTATTGCATACACTGTAAGTCTTAATACACTCTGAGTTTTATGGCCGAGCTTCTCTCCCCATTCGAGGTATGCCTCTTAACTTTTAGTTTTCCTACAAATTGGGTTTTTGCCGGCTCCGAACGGCGAATGCATTTTTATGAGAAGCTTTTTCATGGCAGAAGTACACTCGAAGGATATGTCGGCCACTGCCGAGAGGTGACCCGCTGTTTTTAAAAAACCCAATAATTAGGTTTTTACTAATTAGAAAAAGTTTTTGGTATTTGCTTGGACAGGGGTTAGAACACGAGACCTCTGGTATGGCATACGAGCACTCTACCCACTACACCGCAGCAGCTACGATGTAAACCTTACATACTACATACATACGTATGCACTGGTGTCCACGCGGTTTGTTTTGGCACGCTTACCCAAAGCATCTACATAAATACGAGGGGCCCTGCAAAAATTCACGGAGTACCACCAAAGCAAGTGTTTAAATGCTTCAACACACACATACAGTCTATGGCTGTTTAGTTTCAGGCTTATATGAATATATCCAAGATTTGTTACGTGTTAAGATGTTATATTCCGAATTTGAACGACCCCCTTCGAATATATCTAGCATTTCCTTGCCTCCTGCCATTTTTGCTCTTCTTTCAAATTGTGTGGAATCCAACGACTGCAAAGCTTCCTTATATAAAAATTATCGTGCACAGTCGTATCTATTTGCTTCGCCGCAATACGTAAAGATACCTCTATCTCACTATAGGTCAAATGCCGATCTGATAAAATCATTTCGCGCAGAGCATCAATATTTTTCGTGAAAACAAAGGCGAAGATCGTCATCAAACGTTGGTCCTCAACGCTGTGATCCTCCGTTCTGCAAATCATTTCGAAAAGATAGCTTTGGATGGTGCTTCATCCCAAAATAACAAATACGTTTTTACACACATAGCGGCGGTGTAAAATCGTATCAAAGATCGTAAAAACACGTCACGATTCGAAATTTCCATTTTTCACACAATTATTACTCTCGTTAAGTTTTGTTGAAACGATATCGAGAAATCGAACTTTCAACTCTTGTAATGCAGGGAGTACTTGAGTCCGCGAACTTTAGCAGTACCCCTCGTATAAACGCCAATTCCACACACGCCAATCACGCCACCACATTGTGTTGAAAATGAGTATGAATGCGGCAAGTTTATGCCGTAGTGGAGCATCCTGCAGCAAGCTGACATACCCGGAGTCTATTTCTGTGTTAACTCTTTTTCCAAATAGGAAAAGTACTTCACATTCTAGGTGCCAATAGCAACGGGGCTGCCAAGAAGCTTTCAAATGCCGCTTATTGAGACAATCACTGAGATTTTAATCGAAGGGAAAATATTTTTAATGTAACCGATTTGCTCGCTTTTTGTACTAATTTAATACCACACATTGAGTTTTATTCAAAGAAATTCTTAAATGATTTTTTCCGCAATATTAAAAGGTAGGTACTCAAGTACCTGTCCTTCAAATATAAAAACATTCAGTTAAAAATAAATCAAAAATTACACACACAAACAATCACTGTGTAAGCGTGTAAATTTAATTAAACAATAAAATTCGTCCACACATTTGTTTAAGGAGGAAAATGAAGGTAAAGAATTGTAAGTAAGCGAAGCAGAACAAGGATTAATCTACACCAGTGGCAAGAAAGAGTTCCCACCGTTACCGCATGACAAGTGAACAACATGAGCATTAGGGTGAGCGGCATCACTGCAAGTTGCTTGCAAAGGGGGGTCTATTATTACAGCTGCAAGCACGGTGATAGCTGAAAACGTGTTCTCATCCAAATTAACCGGTTACTCTGCTAGTGTTTAGAGCGAAGTCTGGAAAGGTAGAGCCCTATTCCTATGTAATAAAGCCTTAGCTACCATGGTCCAAGGAAGCCGCTGTTTCTTAAATGAAATGACCAGGTATTTTAATTAGAACAGTACTCATTGTGATTCCTAGGTCGGGTCCCCAGATATGAGCCAAAATGTGGACCCGAGTGGCCCCGAAATGTTTCTGAACAATATTGGTATCAAATGAAAGGTTTTCAGCAGGGCATTTACAGATAGATTTACTGATTATGATTTCCAGGTCGGGTCTCCATATATAAGTCAGTACGTGGACCCAGATGATCCCGGAATATTTCTGACCGATATTAGAACCAGGTGATAAGTTAAGATGAAAAGACATCTACGTAGAGATTATTTCATTGCGATTCCTAGGCCGGGTTCACAGATATGGGCCAATATGTGGACTCAGATGGCCCCGGAACACTGATAAGTAATACTGATATGAATGGTGTTGACCAGGGCTGCTACATTAAGCTCTTTTCATTATGATTCTTAGGCTTGGTACCCAGTTATGGGTAAAAATGTGGGCTGGGTACTCCGTAATGTTTCTAGCTAATATTGGTATCAAATGAAAAGTGTAAATCGGGTCTACAACATAGAGCTCTTCGATGTTATGCTCAACCCGATTCCTTAGGGAAAAGGAATAGTAAAGGGAACGGAAAGGATATGGGACGGAATAGGATAGTGAAAGGAAACGAAAATGGGATTGTGTAATGGAATGGAAAAGGAAGGGAAAGCAGTAGAGAAAGGGACAGGAAGGGGAAAGGTAACGGGAAAGAGAAAAGAAAACGGAAAGAGAAAGGGAATAGTAGAGGGAAAGAGAATGGAAGACTAATGCGAAGAAGAAATGGATAAGAATATGGAGATGGGCGAACTTTTGAAAATATATGTACATAAATATTTTCTTTACTTTTTTTAACTTATATGATTTTTACCGAAGCCTGCAACTGGAGGAAAGCTCTGTCATCCATGTGCTTCCATTTGTTTTTAAGTGTGCCGTTTTTCGCTTTCAATGCCTGTAATAGGAAGTGGGCCAAAGCAATGCTTGGCGAGGTACAGCTAGTTTTTTTCATAAAAATGCACTTGAATTTTCTTTGATTCATAAAAAGGGTAAAATCTTAGCAATACATTTTCGAAAAAAAAAAAAAAACAAAATATGAACCACCTTAATGCAACTAAGTGCAATCGAAATACGAGAATGAATACCAAAAAAAAAAAACAAAAACAACAAAAATTGTATAGGAGGTTAAAGGGAATGGCTGTAAGGGGATATCAGCACTATACACCAAACAACAATAACAACAAAAAATACTATAACAATAAAAAATACTATAACAACAAAAAAACCATAAAAACAAAAATACCAAAGTAACAAAAATCACAACAACAATTCAAGGCAAAGCAATGAAAAGAAAAAAATCAAAGCAAACCAAAAAAAGGAAAAAAAAGGACTCATGAAATTAAGTCCCAATAACTAACGCATCAACACACTCTCAACTCTGTATGCGTTTGAGTGTGTGTGGGAATATTTCCGCAGAAATTAATGGAGAAAAATGAACAAGTGAAATGAGCGCGTTTACACACGCCCCAACAAGCCAGAACGGTGCATATAATATGCCTGTGGACAAGTTCAAAGAGCAGCAGCAGCAGAAAAAGGATATGCGAAAGGATAAGCGAAGCGCAGTGAAAGGAAATGAAATGCTTTTATAAAGAAGTAGGTACTTGTACACATTTAATGTGCATTTGTGAGAACAGAAATTTGTTTTTTCGTTTTTTTTTTTTTTTTTTTTAATTTTTTGTTATTTTTCAATCAGTTTCATTCACGGCAGCGCATTTTGACTAGATCAGATCGAGAGATGAACGTGTGAATTTGGAATTTCCGTGCTTGTGTGTAGAGCAAAGCGAGGAAGGGCAAAGGCAAACAACCTGTCTGGCATTTCTGTATAGGGATGTAAATATGTATCTATGTTTGTTTTTATATTTTCTTTTCCCAAGATCAAATCATGTATGAGGGCATACATATCTGCATACTCCCTTAATATAAGTGTGTACCTTATTTTTTTCGTCAGCGCACCGGAAACAGCTCCAACGTATGAATATTTTTTTTTTGTTTTCGCTGGCAGGCAGCACGCAAATCGAGCGACTGCCACACGTTAACGCTGCACTGCCTTCCTTACGCTGACAACTTTCAAACCGGAAGTCAATTTGCTTATATTTTTGAGATTTAATTTTTTAGTCTTTTTTTTTTTTAATTAAATATCTACATTCCTTCATTCGTATTAAACGAAAAGGAAGTACATTTTTGGTGTACCGTTAGAATTGTACATGAGCAATGAAAAATGTTTTTTTTTGGCGATAATGTGTGATGGCGACGACTAGAGTGATAAAAAGCAAGAAGGAGTTGGAGGACAAAGCATTTCACACACACACACACACATGGTGGAGCGAAATCTGGTTATGCCAACAGATGTTCCATAGAATCAACCAATTAACGTATGGTTACTGGAAATGAACGAGTGTTTTGGAAAGACTGTGAGATCAGAACTTAGACCACATTTGCAACATTTTATATGTGTTATATTCCGTCGTTAGATTCGGTTAGAGTTGCCGGCCAATAATGGCCTCACATGCACCAGATAACTTCGTAATGTTACCATATACATAAGTTGAACGAAAAAGTTACTGAAGATGGCACAACGCCGAAACCGGTTTATAACCAAATCAAATTTGACAAAGAATGGCGAAAATTCCTTCCATCGTACATTGCATGCCTAACCTGTCCGAAAAACAAACAACAAAAAAGAAATACCAGTTCAGTTCCCGATTACCCCTAAATAAACACCTGGTCCCCAAATGAGAAAAAATCGGTCCCTTTGGCAAAATAAGAGTTTGTTACCTCTATTTTGGTTACTGATGCGAGATTGTTGAATAAACTGGCCCCTAATAGCCGAAACTGTGGGCTAGAATGCGCAGGACACGAGCAGAGCACATGCTCTACCGCCTCTTCTTGCAATCTGCATCGTCCGAAGTAACAATCACCAACTCATTAGTCTAATTTTCAACGTATGGGATGCTACAAAACATTGTTCTGTGAGAACCCCGATGATCAGCCTACACAAGTCCTTACTTAGTGGGAAACGGAACGTTCATTGAGTGTTCTGTTCTTTGCCAGTTCATCAGCTTTTTCATTACCATCTATGACCTTATGGTCCGGAATCCAGTATAGCTGAAACAGTACTATTTTTGTTGCATACGCTCAAAGACTTCCTTGCAGGCGGCTGCACTCTTGGATGCAATAGAATAAACGCCTTTATGGCCGTCTGACTATCTACGTAAAAATAAACGCACTCGCTTCTCATACAATCTCTCTCATAATTTTGCCGGGGTCTGTCTTAGAGCCATCCGTGTTTACGTGAATGACACCTCCCTTCATATTCCATTTCAGATTAGTTTTGTCGTCATGCACGAGTCTCAATATTGTACAATAAATAACGCGTTCAACTTAAATCTCTTTTCTGATTTAAAAGTTTCCGTTGAAGAAATTTATTACACCAAAATCGATAGTCAAAATTGTATCCGGAGCGAATCAAAGTCTATTAAATATATACCTTTTATAGGAAAAAAATTGCAACAGAAATAGTTGACAGGCAGTTGTCCCATTTTCTTTGCGACACAGTGTAAAAATGTTTATGTTGCACGGAAATGGCCTTTAGTCATAATTATTCGCATTTTGAGCGAAATCAAAATCAAAACTTATGTACGACGATACGAAGAACATATAAATAAGTACATAATATGTATTTACAATGGCACCACGCATTGCGATAAGAATTTGCCGTTTGATTGGCCTGTAGGAAAGCGAGATTATATGGTATGCCACAAATTAACTCAATTGATTATTTAACTGCTGAAGTGTTTTTTTTTTCGTGTAGTAATGGGAGAGTTAAAGCTGTTTTACAGTTTGCTATGAAAGCGAGATAAATCGTTGGCGCTTTCATCCGCTTCGATTCACGGCTATACGTGACTGGACTGGAAAAGAAATGAAAATCATTTAGAGCATACGCGAGTTTTAAATAATCGAGACAATCGACTAAAAATACTCGGACTCTCCAATGCTGTCTTATTCCTTTTCTGTGTATTTTTCCTGCAGGGTCTTCAACATATTGGGCTGAGCTCCCCTCTGTTTAAAAACGTTTTTAAAATTGCCTTCATGTTTCTGTTATCTATGATTTGTTGTGGCTGGTCGAGAAGTGCGCACTCTTCCGTGTGAAATAAAAACGAAAACAAAAAAATTAAAAAAAAAAAAACAAAAACAAAAATTAGCTAAATTTTCGCTTGGCGTTTTTACTATAAAAAGGCAAATTACGTCGGGAAACTGTGACAAAGTAAAAAGCGTTGTTGATGTGAATTAAATGCAAGCGCAGTGTATAAAAACGACAGGCGTTTATTGTGTGCAGAAATATTAGCGAAAAAAAAAATAAAAGTAATTTTTAATTAATTGCAATTAAAACAAGTAAGGAAGCCTAAGTTCGAGTGCAATCGAACATTAGATACTCAGCTGTATGCTTTCATTGTTTGTTTGCGTTTGTTCGATATAGGGTGTATTTTATATGAAACGAGTGCTGCATAAACAGGGCGCAGCCACGCCCATTTTCAAAATTTATATCAATCATCCAAATAAGCATACAAATATTATTGTTAGTGCAAAATTTCATCCCTCTATGACTTTTAGTTACAAAGACTTCACGTTACAAATTCCAAAAGGGTGTTCCAGAAATATCTTTGTTAAAAAGTAGGCGTGGTCATAAACCGATTTCAATACATTTTTGCGTGTCTATTAACACATGTTATAAAAGTGTATAAACCAAGTTTCGTCATAATATCTCAATTATTTGTCGAGTTAAAGGCTAAGAAATCTCATATATCCCTTTGTCTAAAAAGAGGCGGTGCCACGCCCATTTTCCAAACTTTTTTATTTTTTGTTTCCGGTCTATTGTAAAACTCATGTCACAAAATTTCAATGAATTATCTTTATATTTCACATAGATATCGCTTAAAATGGTTTTATTAGGTCACTTTATAATACACATATATAAAAGTGGGCGCGGTCGTCAACCGATTTTGGTAATTTTTCGTCCACACATTTGGCTAAGTAAATATATCACGCGTACCAGATTTCATCGATATATCTTTAACGGTTTCTGAGTTATGGCTTATTAAACTTTCAATATTCGCTCCTTAATAAGTGGGCGTGGCACCGCCCATTTTCCAAAATTTTTGTAGTTTTTGTTTTATGTCCATAGTTGGACTCCTGCCACAAAATCTCAGTGATTGATCTTTATATTTGACAGAGATATCGCTTAAAATGTTTTTATTAGGCCCCCTTATATTTCCTATATATAAAAGTGGGCGTGGCCGTCAACCGATTTTGATAATTTTTCGCCAAAACATTTGACTAAGTAATTATATTACGCGTACCGAATTTCATCGATATATCTTCAACGGTTTCTGAGTTATGACTCATAAAACTTTCAATGTCTGCCCCTTAATAAGTGGGCGTGGCACCGCCCATATTCCAAAATTTTTGTGTTTTTTGTTTTATGTCCATAGTTGGACTCATGCGACAAAATTTCAATGATAGATCTTTATATTTGACAGAGATATCGCTTAAAATGGTTTTATTAGGTCACTTTATAATACACATATATAAAAGTGGGCGTGGCCGTAAACCGATTTTGATAATTTTTCGTCAAAACATTTGTCTATGTAAGCAAATTACGCGTACCAAATTTCATCGATATATCTTCAACGGTTTCTGAGTTATGACATATAAAACTTTCAATGTTTGACCCTTAATAAGTGGGCGTGGCACCGCCCATTTTCCAAAACTTCATCAAATTTCTTCATAAGGGCCCGAGCTCAATACGTGGGTAAAATTTTAAAACTCTAGCTATATTAGTGGCTGAGATACCAAATTTCCGATTTTTTCTATATAGGAAAAGTGGGCGTGGTCATGGTCCGATTTCGCCCATTTTCAATACCAACCGTCCCAGTCTCGATACCAACTTGCGTTCCAAATTTCATCAAAATATCTCAATTTTTGCGCGAGTTAGAGTGTTTACAGACGGACGGACGGACGGACGGACGGACAGACGGACGGACGGACGGACGGACGGACGGACGGACGGACGGACGGACATGGCTCAATCGATTTCTCTTTTCACCCTGATCATTTTGATATATATAAGTCTATATCTATCTCGATTATTTCATTCTGTTACAATCCACCGTTATGTGATTAAAACTATAATACTCTGTGTACTAGTACAGCTGAGTATAAAAAGTGAGATTGACATAAACATTGGATTAAGTCACTAAGCCACTCAACAAAAAAAAATGCTTCAACTACTGCCACTCGCATTGCTGCTTCCAACTGTACTCCAAATCACTACTACCTTACCTCTACACGACAACAATTCTACAACAACAACACACAAAGATCATTTAACATCCTACGAGCTAATGGAAGCCAGCAACACAGTTACCCCCAGTACGGATTCGCCAAGTACAGCCACTCCAAGTCCAACTGCCACCAACGCGGACTACGCTGCAGCAGAAGAAGAAGCAATATTAAACGAATTAGATGAAGCTTTAACAAAATTAGCCAACGTTTATATGCAAGCGCTCTTCTCGGGCACACACACCGTCGCCATGGAATTGGAGTTGAACGAGTTGGAGTTGAAATTTTCAGATTTACTCGATTTGCTGTACAAGCAGGAACGTTTGCCGGAATATATGAAATATGAGGCGGAGGTGACGCATCAATTGATCGTTTATAATTTGTTGAAGAAGCTCTTTGGCTATGCAAAGGCGTAGGTCGTGGTAGAAAATTATGAGTTGGAACTGGTAGGGGATAATGATGGATGAAGTGTGCGATAAATAGGCCCAATAACCTCTGCAGAAAGGTTTGCTGTGCGCCATAACTGGAAGAATGCATAAACAAGTGACAAGCAAGCAAAAGAAAATCAGAAAGACGTAAGGAATGTGCTGAAGCGCAAGTCAGTGCCTGGACTTCCTGGATGATTATGATGATAAAGGCGAGGACTTCGTATTGCCACACAATATAAGTTACGAAAGTAGAGGCATGTTTTTGCAGTTGAAAATTTAGAAATTTTGATTTTTCTTTAATATGTTAATGTACTTAGCTTTTTTAATAAATAAAAAATTAAAACTTTTTATATGAAAATAAAAATATTGTTAGTGACTTGTACGCACTTTAGAACCTTTTGCAACCACCATTCTCTCGATAGAACAAAGAACCCAAATGAGAGAACCTAATCAAATTAAATGATAGTTAAAAGGCATCTTAGTTTGGAATAAACCGCTCAATAATGCCAAAATGTGTAGATAATAATAATGCAAATCCTTTTAAATAAACTTGACTGGAATTCTTAGAGGTCACTGTCTATGTAGGTATACTGCCACGCAACTTAGTTAATTTTTGTGGTATCTGTGAAGAATATGCTAATCATATACATATGTAAGTCTGATCCAGGGGCTATTGCTAAGAAATATGAAAAGATTTTAAGTCCACCAAAACAGGCCCACAGTTAATTTCTCTCAAGCCGACCAATATTCATCGATTTCTAATGGAGCTGGCTTAAATGAGAGTGTCATAATTAGATTGTACATAAAATCTAAAGGACGCAGTACAATCCTCAAGTATTGTGCTATTTTACTTGTTCGAACGCAAGTTGAAGCCACCGTATTTTTAGGGATGTATAGAGGTGGATTTTACTTACTAAATTTGATATCTTGGTGGGGGTAATTCGACTGCAATGATGTGATTGGGCAGATAATGATTGGATCCCTCGATATTATCCGTTGGTCGAAGTTGCTATTTTGAGAAAAGATAGTACTTTCTTCGGCACAATAATGTTTAATAATTGACACTTTTATTGAGTTTGACTTAACAAGATTTACAAGAAATAAAAAAGGACCTGGAACTGAGCGTCGATGATTTGGTCTATGAGATTCATGTGAATATTGCAGCCCCAAGTTTTTCCCACATGGCTGCGGCTTTGTTAAAATTAATTTAAAAATTTATTATACCATTCTTATAGGCAGCTGTATATATATACATAGATGGCAAATCCAGAGGGAATGTCAAAATGTCTCTAAAGCCAAAACAATTGCACCAAACGCAACATGCAAATAAGCAATAACTATTTTTTTCATTAAATTTCTTTATTCAAAAACAAATTAATATATAAAACAGTTTACCTACTGAATAAACTGAACACAAATACAATTGGTGAGCATTTAAAATAAAAAGTTATGAATTTAATTACAGATTATTCGGTGCTTTTATTAATAAAATACAATACAGACACTCTGGGCGATGAAGATTACATGTGTAATCAATTATACATATGATTACGATTACAGTAATTGTAATTTCACATCTTTTAAAATTACGATTGATCGTAATCCTTATCGCCCAGCTCTGATACATACATACGTACATTTATTTTTAAGTTTATTAAATTTGTAATATACAATTTTCAAATATTTTTAAATAATATTTTAATTCCAGGTTTATATTTTTATCTTTTATAATAAATTGCGCTTACATTAAAACTTAAAATATGATCACGTGTATAAACCTAAAAGTATGCTTTATAATATTAATGACTTGCTTTTAAGTAAAACATGCATTTTTTCAACACGTTTATGACTCAATGTTGATTAGCATAAAATTAGGCAGAATACTTGTTTGTTGAAAGCGGTGGTAATATGTTTTTTATACAATTATAACTACTTAGTTTGAAAGCACAATGAAATAAATTTTTTAAAACAATTAACACAACTAGAAATATAGTTTAAAATAGTAATAAACAATAGATACAAGTTCAACTAACGCCATTTTAGTTTGCAATTCAGCATGCTATTTAAAGTTACATCCAGACAAATGCAAATACACGAGAGAATTCTTTCTGAAAGTAGCTACTTTTGTTGCGTCGTCTGGCAGTACCTTACCTCTATGTAGTCTTAAAAAAACAGCACAAATATCCATATAAATTAAATTAAACTAACAATTAACTGTACACACATAAATCTTAGTAGAAATTCTTACAAAAAAAAAAAATAATTACAAATCAAATGCGAGTTGTAAGCGTTCCCATTTTGCTAATGCAAATATTTTCAACATAACTGTACAGAACTTAAAGTGTAAACAAGTGTTAAAAAATAATTGCAAGCGCTTGAGTAATTGAAAAATATGTATATGTATATAAAACTTAACCTTTAATAGTAAACAGCACAAATAAAAAGAAACAAAATGGTGTATATTTTATTTGAAAAAAAAGAAGAAGAAATTTGTGCAAGAAGATTTGCTTTCCCAAAACATACAAAAAAGCTAAATTTTTTGCAGAAAGAATAGCTTTGAGAATAGTTTGATCATCTCATAGCACCCTTTTTCATTTGCCCCCAACACTTGCCGCTCTGAATCGCACTTTGTCGGCGACAAAGTCGAACAGCCCAAGCCTAAGCCGAAAATACTAGGGTGCCGCCTCAAAAGCTTTTCTCGGTTTTTTTTTGTCATAGCAGTTAGATCCGACGGCAGTTTTTATAATTTTTGTGATTATTGTTACTACTTTTTGTTGTTGTTTTGTTGTTATTAGCAGTTGCTGCTCTTCCACTGCTGCTGCCTTTTGTTGTTGGCTTTGTTAATGTTGATGTTACTTTTTTCGTTGTTTTTGTGTTTGTTGCTGTTGTTGTTTGTGGTTACTTCTGTTTTTGTTGTTTCTGTCGTTGTATTAGAAGATATATGTACATTAAGCCGTATCACGAAAATAAAGTTTGCGTGTGTCAGTTTTATTTGAACACTTACGTCGAAAAAATATTTATGGTGTAAAAATTTTTTTTTTAGGCCCGCGTTAAAAACAGCTAAATCGCGTTTTTTGTAATAACTTCCTTATTTGATGTCCGATCTCTATGATCTTAATGTCGCAGAAAAGGTCTCGCTCAGCACTATATTTGGCCCATATAAAGTTTCGACCTCAAAGGTTGTTCTGAGTTTTACCTTTAAAAATTTTGGAGTTACTATCCCTAGATTTTTTTATTTTTATCACTAATACAAAGCTGCCGCTGTGGTGCAGTTGGTAGAGTGCTCGCCTGCTATGCCAGAGGTCTCGGGTTCAAACCACGGTCCGAGCAAAACACCAAATAATTTTTCTAATTAGTAAAAATCCAATTATTGGATTTTTTAAGAGCAGCGGTCACCTCTCGGCAGTGGGCGGCATACCCTCCGAGTGTATTTCTGCCATGAAAAAGCTTCTCACAAAAAATGCATTCGCCGTTCGGAGCCGGCATAAAACTGTAGGTCCACCCAATTTGTAGCAAAAAAACAAAAAAGGAGCACACCTCGAATTGGGAGAGAAGCTCGGCCATAAAACTCGTCAGAGTTATAATAGCGCCATTGTATTATTATTATTATTAATACAAAGCTCTCAAAAAAACCATGAGGACTCCGCTAAAAAAGTTGTAGCCTTTACTCATAAACAAAAAAGTTATACCGTTTTAAAATCAGAGAACCTGTTTTTTGAAAAATTATCCCAAGTTCTTATTTATATGAGGCAGTAACGCCATATAGTATGAGTTTTTGATTAAAAAGTATTCTAAGTCCTCGCTTGACTTGAGAATCTTGTACCGCGATGGAACAGCTACCAATACTGGATACATGATATGCCAAAAATTATTGATGATTGGACTATTCGTGCTGATCAACGTTATTTATATTGAATGATAATGGCTGTAGTGAAGATTTGGTAAGTATTCAAGTGGGATCTCTAAGCACAACGCGCTGGCTTACAACGGCTTCACGATTTCTGCATCCGTGCGTATCGTAAAATCATCCAAGTTATTTAGAAAAACTGCTATAGTTCGTTGTAAAATTATACGCGCCTAAGAAGAGACAACGGAAGTCTAAATGTATTATCAATACTTGCGCTGGATGCGTCGTCTGCCCCTAGAAATGCAGTTAATTATTCAGCCTACAATTGAAAATAACGCACTTTACTTTAATCCCCAAAACATCTTATCTATGATAACCGAGACCAAAAATGACGATGTCCTCCAAATTTAGAGATATTTATGAAAGCAGTTTCAGAGCTCTGAAAGTGAATTCTTCGTCGCTTATATTACTTTGCTCACACTCAAAAAAAAAATTACTCAGATTATGGAAAAATGAGAATGATTCGCCGCTAATGACATATTTTCATTGTTTTGAATAAAATTTTCTTTCAAAACGTTGTTTTTATTCCTTGATTTAAAGAAAATTGTACATCAAAACAATGAAAATGAGTCTTAAGCGCCGAAACATTCCCATTTTTCCATAATCTGGGTAAGTTGTTTTTTCAGTGCAGGTTTCGAACGTTTAAAACAAATTGGAATTTATGTGCAGGGAATTCTCTTCCTTCTCATATGCATTTTATATACATATACTATGTACGTATAGTCTTTTCCCCTTTTCTTTATTTTTATTACCTCAACAATAGTTACTCATACGCCCCCACATCGGATCGCTTTGTATGTGAAAACTGAAAATGTTTTCTTAAATATCTCGAAAATGGGAGTGCATACACTGCACTTCTAAAAACGCCATCGTAATCTGGAGCCAAAAATTAAGTTGACGTGTTTCGCCGTTCCTCTGTGGTAATTTTTTTATAAAAAAAACAAGTGTTTCATTTTACAACGTTATAACTTTTTTGTTTGTGAATAAAGGCTAGAATTTCTTTGGGGGTTTCCTCATGGTTTTTTGAGAGCTTTGTATTAGTGATAAAAATAAAAAAATCTAGGGATAGTAACTCCAAAATTTTTAAAGGTAAAACTCAGGACAACCTTTGAGGTCGAAACTTTATATGGGCCAAATATAGTGCTGAGCGAAACCTTTTCTGCGACATTAAGATCATAGAGATCCGACATCAAATAAGGAAGTTATTACAAAAAACGCGATTTAGCTGTTTTTAACGCGGGCCTAAAAAAAAAATTTTTACACTAAAAATATTTTTTCGACATAAGTGTTCAAATAAAACTGACACACACTAAACTTTTTTTTTGTCCATATAACGTGATACGGCTTAATGTACATACTAGCAAATACCCGTCCCACTTCGCTGCGACAAATCACACTATGCCACTCCCTTCCCTATCGGTCTCCCCACCAGTCAGCATTTCCCGTTCCCCCTATCTCTTCCTCCTCTTATACTACTCTCTCTCTCTCTCTCCCCGTCTCACGTTCCTTATCAACAACTTTCCATGGCAATCCGGTGCTCATATCGGTGTACATCATGATTACTAATATATTTGGGATAATCAACTGGAAAATTGGAATGGAATGAACTCTCTATTGAAGCTCTGATTGATACCTTTAATTTGATACCAACAATGCCCAAAAATATTTCGGGGGCTATTTAGGCCCATTGGTTGGCCTCAATCCCGAGAACCGATTGAGGTATCCGTATAGTGTAAAATATATATGGCTACCCTGATCAGCACCTTTAATTTTATACCAATATTGCAAAAAAATATTTGGGGCCATCCGGGTCCACGTTTTGGTCTCTATCTGGAGAACCGACTGAAAATTGGAATGGAATGAACTCCTTTTTGAAGCGCTGATTGATACCTTTAATTTGATACCAATATTGCGAAAAAATATTTGGGGCCATCCGGGTCCACGTTTTGGTCTCCATTTGGAGCACCAACTGGAAAATTGGAATGGAATGAACTCTCTATTGAAGCTCTGGTTGATACCTTTAATTTGATACCAATAATGGTCA
Source organism: Urophora cardui (assembly GCA_960531455.1). Taxonomy (NCBI): domain Eukaryota; kingdom Metazoa; phylum Arthropoda; class Insecta; order Diptera; family Tephritidae; genus Urophora; species Urophora cardui. The sequence goes on from OY482670.1 coordinate 3,725,731, forward strand.
AAAATATTTCGGGGGCTATTTAGGTCCATGTTTCGGCCTCAATCCCGGGAACCGATTGAGATATCCGTATAGTGTAAAATATATATGGATACCCTGACCAACACCTTTAATTTGATACCAATATTGCGAAAAAATATTTGGGGCCATCCGGGTCCACATTTTGGTCTCTATCTGGAGAACCGACTGGAAAATTGGAATGGAATGAACTGTCTATTGAAGCTCTGATTGATACCTTTAATTTGATACCAATAATGGTAAAAAATATTTCGGGGGCTATTTAAGTCCATGTTTCGGCCACAATCCCGGGAACCGATTTAGATATCCGTATAGTGTAAAATATATATGGATACCCTGATCAGCACCTTTAATTTGATACCAATATTACGAAAAAATATTTGGGGTCATCCGGGTCCACGTTTTGGTCTCTATCTAGAGAACCGACTGGAAAATTGAAATGGAATTAACTCCCTATTGAAGCTCTGATTGATACCTTTAATTTGATACCAATATTGCGAAAAAATATTTGGGGTCATCCGGGTCCACGTTTTGGTCTCTATCTAGAGCATACATGGCCAGCAAATGGCTCCAGTGACTCCGTTTGTCTCCCAACAACATCGCTGTGGCTCCGAGTGGCTCCCAACAACAAGCAAATCAATTTCGACATATTAACGCACATTTCTTTTTTTCACAGAAATCGTCGTCGCGGCGAGCACTCAAACCTAACGGTCCAGCATCGACCGACATTCATTGCGTATTTACGCCTTCATACATACATATGTACATATGTATGTATGTTGTACATTTATATCTGCTACCTCGTTTATGTTGTTTAGCAAAATATTTGAATGCCTAGCTGCAGCATATCTACTGAAGTATGTATGCATGTATGTACATACATACATAAGTACATGTTGTTGCAATAAACCGTTATTTGGCAAAATAATATTTTTATAATTCCGAGAAGAAGGTTGTTGCAATTTTATTGATGTTGTTGTCGTGTGACTCCCTTACGCTTAAATCCTGGCCACCTATGATCTAGAGAACCGACTGGAAAATTGAAATGGAATGAACTCCCTATTGAAGCTCTTATTGATACCTTTAATTTGATACCAATATTGCGAAAAAATATTTGGGGCCATCCGGGTCCACGTTTTGGTCTCTATTTGGAGCACCAACTGGAAAGTTGGAATGGAATGAACTCTCTATTGAAGCTCTGGTTGATACCTTTAATTTGATACCAATAATGGTCAAAAATATTTCGGGGGCTATTTAGGTCCATGTTTCGGCCTCAATCCCGGGAACCGATTGAGATATCCGTATAGTGTAAAATATATATGGATACCCTGACCAACACCTTTAATTTGATACCAATATTGCGAAAAAGTATTTGGGGTCATCCGGGTCCACGTTTTGGTCTCTATCTAGAGAACCGACTGGAAAATTGAAATGGAATTAACTCCCTATTGAAGCTCTGATTGATACCTTTAATTTAATACCAATATTACGAAAACATATTTGGGGCCATCCGGGTCCACGTTTTGGTCTCTATCTAGAGAACCGACTGGAAAATTGGAACGGAATGAACTCTCTATTGAAGCTCTGATTGATATCTTTAATTTGATACCAATAATGCAGAAAAATATTTCGGAGGAATCTGGGTCCATATTTTGGCCTATATCTCGGGAAGGGGTTGAGATACCAGAATTAAATGTGGTCATAATTTCAATCTAATACCAGGTGATCATTGTGTCAAAATTTGAATGTGATCGGCCCGGTAGTTTCGGCGTCCATAGGGAACAAACATACAAACAAACAAACAAACAAACAAACAAACAAACTTTCATCCTTATATATATAGATATATAGATGTGTGTTTGTATATCACCACGGCCGCCACATGCTATCGCTATCTTCCTTCAACTCCTGCAACCTGTGCTTCTGCTTAACTAAATTTTGTTGTTGTTGTTGTCCATCCATCATCACCGCCACAACTCGCTTGCCGTGGTGCGCATCAGCACTTTGACTTTTCGTCTGCTCCAAAGCCAAACGCTTGCTTGCCGGCGTCGCCGTTTCGCTCGCATCGCTCGAGTCGGCTTCCTCGTCATCCAAAGAGCGCCGCTTCAGCGATGAACTCATTTCAACGCCACTGTCGCTGCAATCATGTTGGTTGTTGTTGCTACTTGTACTTGTATTACAGCTGCTGGTGGCTGTGCTGTTGCTGCCGCCGCCGCCGCCGCTGGTTGACGTTACTTGTTGTTGTTGCAAATGTAAAGGCGCTGCTGCCGCGGCGGAGGAGAGCGACGTTGTCGAACAGGAGAGCGATGACGTTTCGGCGCTGTTTGGCGTTGAGAAGACGCCTGAGAAATTCGGATGCGTGGACTGATCGCCGCCGGTAACATCAAGCGGTGGCGTGGCGGGACGCGAGCCGGTAAAGTCGGAGCTGGTGTGCATTAGCGAGTCATCACATTGGCTGGACAGCGTTGAGATGGGGCTGAGCGGTGGACTGTTGGTGGCGGTGGAGCTTTGCTGGTGCAGCTGCTGAGCGGATGCGTTACGCTGTGGTGGTGGTGGTTGTGGTTGCTGTTTTTGTTGTTGTTGTTGCGGCTGTGGATGCTGTGGAGTTTGCTGCGGCACACTTTTTGTGGCCAGTAAAGCGCCAGCCAAAGGTGGATTGCTGCCACTTACTATCGGTACACCACCAGCAAGTGGCAGTATAGGCACTGGCGCCACTGGCGGACGGCTGAATGCGCTCAGCCGCTTATAATTCGCCGCAAAGTCATTGTTGATCGGTACGGTGGCGTGCGGTAAAATTGCCATGCTCGCTGCTGCTGCCACAGACGCCGCCGACGCGTTGTTGGTGGAGGCTGCTGTAACCACTACAGGCGATGTGGCGGCGCTCGGCATGTTCCGCGCATGCGGAAAGTTGGCAAACGGCGCAGCCGGATTGCTGGGATTACTATTGTTGTTGCTGTTGTTGTTCATGGCATTATTGTTCAAGAGATTCGTTGCATGTGTAGTCGGCATGATGAGCGCGAATTCGCCCGAAGGCAAACGCGACGGTATCAATTGTACGCCACCCATTTGTACGGGTGGCAAGTGCGCCGCTGGTGCGCCGGTAGCGCCGTTGATATTATTGATGAAACCACCAGCCACGCCAGCAACGCCACCGCCACTGCCGACACCACCTACCGCCGGCGGCGCACTATTGCTATTGTTGTTATTCATGTCCTGCAGCGACGGCAGCGGTGCGAAAAGTGCGCCACCGGGCGCTGTTCCTCCCGCCGCCGCTGCTGCTGCTGCCGCATTGGCCATTGACGAAAGCGTGCCGGCGGCGAGTGCAGCGCCAAATAGACCGCCCGGCGCTGACATGCCCATATTGCCGCCCATGCTGGCGGCGGCAGCTGCGGCCATGCCCATGCCCAATTGACTACGATAGCCGTTTGTGAAGTTGCTCATGGAGCCGAGTTGCTCCAAATTAGTGGCGCAATTGTTCAAATGATTGATGAGTCGCTGTCGCACCATAACATCAACACCCTCCAGCTGGTTGATGTAGCGATTGACCTCCTCGGCGCATTCCATGAAGCCCGTTTTGAATTTGTGCACCACCGTCGGATCGGTTTGGATGGCCATGTTGAGTTGCTGGCGCTGCACGGATTGCAAATGTTTGACGGTCATTTCGAGTATATCGGCCTTTTCCAGTTTGGTGTGACGAGCGGGCTGTGGAGAAGGAAAAGAGAAGAAAAAATTAAATGACGATAAAATTGTTTTTAAGTTAATGGGATCTAGGATATCCCATGTTACAATAGAGTTTAAGAAAATTCCAAGATTTGTGGGATGCACATGATGGCTACTTGGATCCACGTGGTATGACGGTGATTACGGCGGCCTAAATGAGCTAATGGAAACTAGCGGCAGCCACTGCAACCTAACGTAACCTAAATCATATGTAAGCCAAGACCGTTTTCGTCGCTCAACTATCTATACCGATTTTCCAGGAGCTTTTTGGCCTAAAGTCCTCCAAACGATTCCAATGCATGTGCGAGAATGTCGATGCATGGTCTAGGACAATTGGAAGAGCCACTTAGTGTAGTCTCTCCCCATCCATGAGCTTTTTTCAGCGCGCCCCTTTTACTGGAACGGATAATGATGTATTGTGGAACGATTTTCCGACATCACTTGTCAAGTTTGGTTTTGGCTAATATGCGTCATCTTCATCAAAAAGGAATGGATCATCTTCATGCGATCCTTTCAACTTTTTCACACCAAATTCTTCTTCTTTTTTCTCAAACCATTTTGGAGCCGACATTAAGTTATGCCCTGAAATATTTCACACATTTCTGTGAAATTCGAAAAATGTTTTTGAAGTTGCGCTCGCTTTTTGTTAATTTTCTCATTGACGCTTTCGTGTTGGTTTTTTCTTTCTTTTATTTGCCAATTTCTTGTCATGCAGTGGCTTCTTATTGATTGCAATTTGTATGAGGAAGAAAAATTCCACCACAAATTTCAAGGCAAAATGGAGCAAAAAAAAAAAATGAGCACCAAAGAGTTCAGCGAATTAAAAAAAAATTAAGAAATTAAAAAAAAAACAACAAAACAAAACAAAAAAAATAAATAAATAAAAGCAAAGATAAAAAATAAAAACTAAAATAAGCAAAAAAAAATAAAAAAAAAAATAACAAAGCAACGCAAAAACAATGATCTTGAAAAGCAGCTTAAGAAAATCAATGGGAAGCAAAGAATAAGCAATAACAACACCAACCAACAACTGACCATAACGTCCGCTGCGCCCAAGTGGCGACTAGGGATGCAGCGGAGCTCCTTCAATAAATATGCCGACGCCCTCGTTAATATTGTTATTACATTTTTTTTTCTTATTCATATTTTTATTTTTTATGAAAGACTAGGTGATCGCTGATGAGCATCGGCACACGATCGTGACAGACAAAACACACACACACAAAAAAAGTAAGCAAAAAGAAAAAAATCAGAAAAAAAGGAAAACCGAAATGCAAAAAAAAAATGTATTGCAGAAATTGCTGAGTGGCTGGGAATTGAAGTCTGAGAGTTGTTAGTCTGTGAGTTTGGCAGTTAGCCGGCGGTGGAGTTGTAAAGATGAAAGCGATGCTTCTTCGGAGTGTGAAGCTACTTGTTGTCTTGCTTGTTTGATTGTCGGTGGCAGATCAGAGAGGCCGGTCGTTCTGCTAACAATAAACACAAAAATGTTCTAACGTAGGTATGCACATTAGACCGTATCGCAAAAAAAAGAGATGTCGCTAAAGGCACACGAAATATCAAGAAAGGCACCTATCCATTCCCTGTAGTGAAGGGCCTTTCGATTTGTTGTTAAGCGTTCTGATTTTCTATCCTCCATGGCTCGCGCATTGAGGGACCTACGCGACCGTACACCAGCCTTTGCTAGCCCTTCGCGGTCTCCCCGCCGCAATCTGCCCTGGCGCAAGTCCCACGAACAGGCATCAGGGAAGAGCGACGGAGGTCCGTTGCTCAGGCAGCAACTTCGTGGAGGTTTCAGCCGAGTGTTTTTGCAACCCGGCCTAATGTACATATGTATGTAGAAAAATATATTTCACTTGTCTGAATCAATTGCCTGATCTGCTTTTGCTACTCGTCGCTGCTTCACAGAGCCACCGACCGATCGACCGGCTTTCAAATTGCCAAACGCCCTGAGACTCGGTTAAAGTGCAATTGTTTTGTGGTTTGTTGTTCTTGTTTTTTTTTTTGTTTTTTCTTTTCTGCTCATTCTTAATGCATTTGTTTTATTTTTTGAAATTTATTTTTTGATTTCATTGTACGTTTGATCTTTACTGTCTTGGCGTTTTGCGGTGCAATAAAAATTGCTGATCAATCGCGCTGCGTTTGCAAATTTTAGCAACATCATTTTTTCAGCTTCATTTCGCTGCTTGACTTTTTTTCTCTCCAGTTCTTTTTCTTTCTTCTTCTTTTTATTTCTTGCCTTTTTTCTCAGTCTCACCGACTGCCAACCAATTTTTGTGCTGATTCACAAGTCCTTAGCACACAATTTGCCAGGTTTGCTTGGTCAAGTTTCCCACGCAACACGTTTACCTTGGTAGTTGCTTGCAATGTTGTTGTTGTTTTTGTTCTTGTTGTTGTTTTTTGTGTTTAATTTTGTTGTTAATGTTTGTTGTTGTGAATTGTTGTTATTGCCAGTGCTGTTATCTTCTCTGTTTGCTTTTGCCACTTTTTTCTGGCTCCGTCTGTCTGTCTGCTTGCTGAGCGCCGCCGCTGTCATTAGTACCTACATACGTTGGAGTACCTACACCGATCTTGCTCAATATGGTTCCCAATCGGCAACGTCATAACGTACAGAAAGCGTGTGCAGCTTAACTAAAGTTCGCCAGCCCAACTTAATGCCATTTAACTATTTAACGCATACGACGAGGACGAGCACGATGACGAAGACGTCGACTCATAATTAATAATAATCATCTTCATTATTATCCTTAAACGTTTCTGGAATGCTTGCATTTTTTCACACTCTCTGGCCTTCTATTTACATACTTAAATATTTACATACTTAAATATTTACATATATCCATTACCCAGCAAACATTTGGAGTCATAAGGGAGTCCGAAAGGTGTCTCAAATGGAAGCGTTCTCACTCATTTTGGAGTCCGAAATGTACCTACATATGTATTTCTATTCTTAAGGTGGTCGTCCGATATGAGCCTGTATAAGAGTCATAAAAGATGTATTGTGGAAGATTTTCCGTCATAAAAGACTCCTACTGGAAAATCCTCTTCTTGGAGTCATATATGAGTCTTTTTTCCACCTTGTATGACTAGTAAAACTAAATACTTCTGCATTTTCCACCAAAAAATATTTTTTTTCATTTTCCGTCCCCTGACCCAGTCCCCTTCATCCTCTCTGCATCCGGTTTCCAAGTACAAATATATAGCTTCATCTCCGCCTATCCTCTCTTCTCATTTTGTCGCACTTTCTTCGCCTCCGCAATTTTATTCCCTTTTTCGAAAAAAAAAAAACGTCTATGAAGTGTTTGTAGTATTTAAAAAAACAAAAATTAAAACAAAAAAAAAATTACAAAAAAATAGGTAAAAAATTTATTCAGCTCATACAGACGCCTGAGTAAAGGATCACCCTATTTTAAAAAATGTTTCAAAAATGCCCTATCTCAGAAAAATATGCATGTAAGAAATTTTCTCTGAAATGGGTTGCTTTTGAATAGAATTTTGAAATAGAGCGTTTTTGACGAAAAATCTGAAATAGGGCGTTTTTAAAAAAGGCGTCGATATGTCGGACTCCAAAATTATGAGGACTGCGAGAATGTTTGCTGGGTAGTACCGAAAATGTTCGAAGCTTTTAAGCGCAGCAAAATAATTTTTTTCTTCGCTTTTGTGCATGTAGCCTGTTACTTTTTTCTCTGCTGTTTTATGCTTATGCTGCCTTAGTATATAATTTATTTTATATTTTTTTTTTTCTTTTTTTTTTTCCTTCCAAAAAACAAGTTCTTCTCCTTGCGCAATTTACTCATATTGCTCCTTAGGTTGTGCAACAAGTGATTTTATCGCCAGCAATCATCTTCATTCGTTCCTTCGTCCCTTGCTTTTCTTATTTCTTATTTGCTTTTATCAGCGCCGCCACACACTGCCGCACAATTGCCGTCGGCTTGTTTAACACTTTCAAAGGACATTCTACGGTATTATATATTATATTTCTTTGCTTTTTTTTTTTTTTTGCAGCTCCATAGTGAGCTGCCCTGCCCTCTTCATTTTGCTTAAACGTTGTGTTTAACGAACATTTTACACACAATTTAATTGTGGCTGGGATGAAGAAGTTGAAAAAAAAAAATAAAAGTAAAAGAAGCGGTGAGAGAAGCAGCAGCCTGGGGCAAGGGTAGATATGTTTTTCGCTGTACATAATTTTATTTTTGCTTTTTTTTGTGGCACACCGCAGGACACCACTCGATCAACGCAAACGACGATCGCATGTGAGCCACTTGATCTTGCCAAGTTTTTTTATTTTTATTTTTTTGTTTTTTCTTTATTTCTTATTTTGTTTTTAAATGTTGTTATTATTGTTAATGAAATTTGACGCCGTTTAGTAATTGATTTTTATAGTTTAATGGCCTTTCTGAGATTTTCTTATTTTTTTCTTTTGTAAAGGTTTTTGGTGGTCATAAATTGAGTAAGTATTTTTTTTGAATTTTGCTTTTTTGGGTGAAAATTTTCTGGGAATCTTTTAAATGAATGGGTGTAACTCAGTAGCAGCAACTAGCTGTCTTACAAGCATTTATTTTACTCTTTGGGCACTAAAACTCATCTGTTATTATTATCTTTTACTTTCGCAATGCGCTCTAATTTCTCTGTAATTTCATTTTAATGATTGTCGTCGTTCATTATCAACAAAAGTGTGGGCATTTAATCTTTTTGCGCTTATTAATTGTTTATTGCGCGGGGTTATCTGTGCACTTGATCTTTATGAATTTGAAGTTAACGTGTGCGTCATTCTATTCTACATACATTTGTTGATAAACCTCCTCTGGATCTTCTCAATAATTTCAATGTTGTTCTCTCGAGCGTTATCAAAATAATATTTAGAAAATACATTAATGATTCATAATTGTATCTGTTCTGTAATTGATTGTGGTTGGCTAATCTAAAAATGTGACTGATTTTGTGTCGATTTCCAGGTAATAGAAAAATACATATATTCAATGGATGTAAACTTGCTGCTAAAATGACGCGAATATTCAATCTACATTCAAATTCAATTTTTTTTTCTTTTTTGGCAGGGTCTGCTGATCTAGTCCCAATTCAAGACCGAGTATAATGAAAATATGGAGAATCGAGTGGGTGGGAAAAGCGTCAAGTCAAATCGTAAACATAAGCTTAATTAATTTTCATTTTCCTATTAATACTCACATCCTTTTTCATCGCTTCCAATATCAGCGACTTCAACTCGTTGAGACAGTGATTTATGCGCGCTCGTCGCCTTTTTTCCATAATCGGTTTATTGGTCTGTAACGAAAATAAATAAAAGGTGAGAAGGTTTTGTCTAAGCTTTGAATAGGGGGTTGAAAAATGCCATAATTAAAAAAATAAAATAAATAATAAAATTAAAAAAAAACATAAAAAATAAAAAATAAAAAATAAAAGTATTAAAAAATGTAATTAAAACAAAAAGATAAACAAAAAATAAAAGCAACGAATGAAATTAAAAAAGCACATAAAAATATAAAAATAAAACAAAAACAAAAATTAAATACAAAATTGTTAAAAAAATACATACAAAAAATGAAATAAAAAAACTAAAAATTAAAAAAATTAACAAAAAATATATTAAAACGAAAAATTAAGAAAATTAAAAAAGAGAAAAAATTTTAAATTAAAAAACAAAATATAAAATAAGAAAAAAACGAAATACTATAAAAGAAAAAAACTAAAACTTTTTTTTTTAAATCAACAAAATATAAAATCGAAATATCGACATTAAAAATAAAAATTAAAAAAATTGCTTTAATTTATATGTTAATAAGAGCTTTTTGGCCGGTAATAGTGAAGCAAAAACTCAAGTTTTCAAGTTTTTTCAAGTTTTCAAGAACAAGACTAACATTGGAAAGTCTGCGAATACAGGAACAAATACAAGATACAATGAATTTTAAAGAGGACGTCGATAACATAAATTGCGCTTACAGATCAATCATAACGAGTAGAAACAGAACGGACGAATGACAGTAGGTAACATAGACGACGATATCATGTATATGTATGTAAAGTGTAGTGTATTGTAACCTTTTGAATATTTAAATGTAAGTGAAAAGTTTCTTGTGCGAAAATGTATAATTTTTAGACATAATAACCATGGATGTAATACAATCTATTTATGTATATATGTATAGTATCAATCTGTGTATTTATGTTGTGTTTTCTTTTTAATTATCTAAATAAACAGACTCCCTGATGAAGGCTGAGAATCAAGCCGAAACGCGTAGGAGAAAGTAAGGAAAACTAAGTAAGTTTTTGCTTCACTATTACCGGCCAAAAAGCTCTTATTAACATATAAATATAAATAATATCTATGGCCTTATATCAATAATTGCTTTAATTTAATTTGTGGCCTGGAGCTCAAAAAAAAAATATGTATATATCTACAAAATATAAAAAAGTAAAAAAAAATATTTTAAATTATAAACGGAGCCACTAATGAACTTTGTTGAGTAAATCTATTGATTGTTTCGGCTGTTTAGGCTAAGTTTTCAGCTTCTAAAAAAATTATATCAGCTATAATACACTTTAACCGAATTTTACTTTTGAACGTTAACATTCTAACGCTGCATAATGGTTAGGTCGTAGGATTGAGGAAAACGATAAAACATCAAAATTAATGATTAGTAAATTCGTAAGCCAAATATTGGTTTCATAAAGAGAAAATTCCTTGGCAGAGGACGACGCGATTTTCGAGTGTATTTTTCTCACACACAAAATGCCAACTCGGTGCTGCAGGACTACTAACTATAACTTCAGCTAATTCGTTGGAAATAAATAAAGCAGGACATCAGAATTACAGGAACCAGGTATTCAACATAGAGCTACTCAAACATTCAGAGGGGAAGACTTCATAAAGTGCATGCATCGACTCCTATGCAGAATATGGTCGGACGAGCGTAATCTGCGTAATCCCCAATAAAAGGAGACTCGTCAATTATCGTGGGATAAGCGGCTTTAATATCGCATATATATGATATTTATAGCAAGCGTATTGTGCGAAATGAAGTATTTATTTCGAATCCCGCTGAAGGCGGAAGAAAAGAGATACCTCTATTACCGTGGTATTTCCAATTGGCGCCAGACAGCACGAAACAGACACGATTGGCGCGTTTTGTTACAGCCGGTGAAGAGGGGATCAGCTAAATAAGGGATCCTTATCAGGGACCTTTTTTTTTATACTATCATATATCACACCAAATTTTTAAACCAAAACCTTAAAAAAAACATTCAAATGCTCACCTTTCTCAATTCGGCCTTAGACAGTCCGTGCGTGTTCGACATTTGCGAAGACTGCCCACTGACATTTGTACCGTTATAGCTGCTATCGCTGTAGCCATTCGAACAATCGAAATCGTCATCCGAATTGAAATCGTTTTTATAATCCATTTTTTTTTTTAAGTTTTTTTAGTTTTGTTGCAAACTTAACGGTTTCTTTTGAAATGCAAAACAGCAGCAATGTTAAATACTCGCACATTTATTAAATTACTGCAAACACACATTTAGGTATTTGTGAATCAAAAGGCGTGATTTTTTACATGAAATAAAAACAATAACAAATAAAGCTTTTCTTATTTAACATTAAACACTTATAAGAAAACTTTGGTCTGCAACACAACAAACGACTTAAGCGCGGCGTCATGCATAATTTTTTTTGTATTTTTATTGCACAAAAATTTGACTTGGCATTTTTTTGCTTTTCAAACTTCCAACATTATTTAGTTTTGCCTTGTTAATATTTTGCTGTTGTAAGCATATTTAACCGACTTTAAATTTTCTCTTCCGTTTTCTGGTTGGTTTGCGGCGCGCACCAAACACAACCACGCGCATTCAACTCCAAAAGGATACTGATCGTCAGCATGGTCGTGCATTCAGCAGGATCCTTGCGTATTTTGTTGTTAAAAACGGTTCATACGAAGCGCGCACACAAGCAAACGAACAAACGTGCATTTAACAGAGCCAGAGCCGATGACTTGGTTGACTTGCTGCAACAAGCACGAACGCGACTACGACAACGAGCGCTTGGCGCACGAAGTCAGCAAGCCAGGCAACACACATACAACGCACACACACGTCACACGCACGAATGAATTAACAGCAACAACGAGCAACGACAACGTCTCCTTTACGTTTTTTCTCACGCTCAGCTCAGCTAAAGAAACCGGCTGTGCAGCATTGGCATTTTTATTTGTGGGTTACCTGAGTTTTGCTTTGCGCGTTTGCTTCTGTTGTTGTTTATGTATGTATTTAGTTTGTGGTTATTGTTGTTTGTGTAGTTGGTGGTTGTTGTTGGTATAGTGTTAATAAGTAAGGACAGCTCTATGCTTGCCAACCGTGAGATCGCTGCCACTGACTTGCTTTTGCTAGTCGATTCGTCGTCGTCAGCCAACAAAAACAAATTCGTTGCAAGGAGATAGCGCAGAGGTGCGCACAGGTAAGCCGCGTCGTTGTGTTGTTATTCGTCTGCCGTCCTCTTTACTTGTGATGTTGTTCGATGGACTTTGCTTGCACAAGCAGGAGTACCTATGCAAGCAGAAAAAGGCGTATGCGAATATGTAAATTGTGTAAGTCAGTAGCGGAGTTAACTTTGTGGTATCCGCTCGTCCACGGAACTGCTGCGCGATGACCACCAATGCAACTGACAGTGTGTTTGCCAAAGTAAATGTGGCTGCTGGACTGGAGATGAAACTGAAGCTGAGCTCGATCTGTGAGTGTTGTAATTGTCGAAAATGATTGACGGCAGCAGCAGAAGCGGCGCAGCATTCGACGTGTTGTCGGTCTCGATTGTGTGAAGGGGGAGTGATATTCCGCTGCATTGGCCACTTTCCGGTTGGTATGTATGTATGTATGTATCGTTGTGTGTTTGCATGCACATAAGTGAGTGTTAATAAATAAATATTACCCTCTTTTTGCTATCATTTACATCATCATAACTACTATGTATAAGCATTGTCATATTAGCGAGCCGGAACAAACTCGAAACGGTGCAGTGAAATAACGCCCGTGGAATTAACGCCCGCGGGCGTTATTTCCCAAAAAAAAAAAGGAAATAACACCCGCGGGCGTTTTTTCTTTTCTTGAAAAAGAAATAGCGCCTGCGAATAAAACGAAATTAAACCCGTGGGTATTATTTCCACTCAGAAAGGGAAAGAACGCCCGCGCGCCCTATTCGGCGATGTGGGCTTTATTTCCCTTTCGAAAGGGCAATTAAGCCCGCAGACGGGGGTTTTTTTTTTAAATATGGTGTATTAGTGGGAAAAGCGCCGCAGGCGAAAAATTGGAATAAAAAATCGCGCGATATTTTATTCCAATTTTTCGTTTTTTTAAATATGGTGTTTGTTTTATTGGAAAAGCGCCGCAGATATATTTATTTTAAATAATATCCATTTAACTAAGCCTCTCTCAGTAATAACCCTGAGCCTCTCTGTCTCAGTAATTACTCGTAGGTATTATTTCTATTAAGCGGCGGAGTTGACACATATGTACATAAATAAATTAATTAATTTAAAAAAAATTTAAAGAATCGAAAAATTGGAATTAAAAATCGCGCGATTTTTTATTCCAATTTTTCGCCTGCGGCGCGTTTTCCAATTATAATACACCATACTCAGAAAACACGAAAAATTGGAATTAAAAATCGCGCGATTTTTTATTCCAATTTTTCGCCTGCGGCGCTTTTTCCCTAATACACCATATTTAAAAAAACCCGTCTGCGGGCTTAATTGCCCTTCCGAAAGAGAAATAAAGCCCATGGATCAAACGAAATAACGCCCGCGGGAATTATTTCTTTTTCAAGAAAAGAAGAAACGCCCGCGGGCGTTATTTCCTTTTTTGGGAAATAACGCCCGCGGGAGTTAATTCCACGGGCGTTATTTCACTGCACCACTCGAAACGTGTGTGTGCTTGCATGTGTGAATTTATTTAAATGACGAATATGAATTATATTAAATTGATATACATATGTATGCATGTATATAAGTTTAGGTTTGTTTGTAGAGCACTGAAAGTGAAATCACTCAACCCAACTGGCAGTTTAACTATTAAAAATTTTATTTTATTTTTGCATGTGCTACATACAGTCAGCGTTAAAAGTATGTGTAGAGCCTGAATTAGAATGCCACTTAAATTACTTTTCGTTTATAAAAATATTTCCCACTAAACAATCGAAAATCTTTTTCGAAATCGAAACAGATTTCTTTTCGAAATTGTTACGATTTTTGTATGAGAGAGTTGAGACGACTTCGTAAAGAACTAGTTTTAACTATTTCGTTAAGTATGCCTTTATGAAATCATATCGATGTCATTAAGCTATAGCGATAGACTGTCGACTTTGTTCAGAAAAATAAATTCCGCAAAAGTCAGTCCGCAGAGGGCTAGGAAAGTCTGTTTTCCCGTCGAGTAGGTCCGCATGTCCCCTCAAGGCGCGAGCCAGTGGGGGAGGTGCGAGACGACCTCAGTCATGGTTCGAGGTGCCTGGCGGAAAACATAAAACGCATTTATCTTGTCGTGATGGAGGATAAAGAATCACAACTTTTTATAACATATCGAAAAGGCCCTTCACTACAGGGAGTGTGATAGGTATATTTCTTGATATTTTGGGTGCCCTTAGCAACGTCTCTGCTGAGGCGCTGTTGGAGGGTCTCGAATGGATCGGAATACCCCCAATCATTCAGCGCTGTATCTAAAACCTCCCGAGTTATCGGACGGTGACGGGTCAGTGGGCCTTTCGACGATGTCAAGGAAGGCACGTAGGGGCACCCCGCATGGGGAGTACTCTCATCCCTGTTGTGGAGTCTTGTGGTCAACAAAAGACTCTTCTGAAAATACACAATAAAAATACTAAAACTTGCGAAGTCTTGCATTCCAAGTTTAGTATAACGTCTACAATACGATATTGGCAACACTGAGGGCCATATATGCTCTATGTGAGGGATCACTGTATCCTGACCAACCTAACCTAACCTAACCTACAAATTCGAAACTATTAAGGACTTCGTCTATTTAGGAACCAGCATTAACACTAAAAATAATGTCTGCACGGAAATCCAACGAAAAATCACTGGCATCTGGAGTATTCGAGAGAAAAGTCCTTCGAAAGATTTATGGACCTTTGCGTATTAGCGAGATCGAGTATCGGCGGAGATTTAATGATGACCTCCACTGCGTTGGGAACACCAGATGAAGACTAACTGTCCTCCCTTGGCATTTCCAATGGGCGCCATGCTGCTTGAAACAGGAAAAAACTTGCGCGCTTTATTGGACTTGGACAAAATCGTATACACGGTTACGCGCTAATTATGAAGAAGAAGAAGACCAAATAGCTGAATTCCCTCGATTTGGTGCCAACTAATGAAATACTTTTTGATTGGCCCAAGGATAATTGTGCCTTTTATCTACGCTTCAGTGCCATGTTCGGGAATATCCATATGTATTTCGTGACTGTGTTGTTGTTGTTGTTGTAGCAATTAATTTCCTGTCTGTCGTGTGAGCTGCCCTTTGCCAAACTTAAACATTACACCCCAAACTCAGTGGGCTTTGGGTTCTCAGCGCGTCTTCCATTAATTTCCAGGTGATGCCGACGAGCCAAAAGTGGGTTTCCATGCCGCTTTGTTACTCAGCCTGATTTATACTTTTATTTCTTTTAAACAATAGCCAGTAATCATATACATACAGTATGTGTGGAATAAACTGATTTCCTTTCAATTTACCGAATTGCTTAAATACACACAAACATCTGTATGTACCTTTTTGCCATGATTTGGGTTGAGGGGTAGCCTGCTAAGAAAACTTTCTTTCATTTCACACGCCTAATACGTGTATGCCTTCCCATATACATACATGTATCGCCACACAGCTGCCACCTCAAGACATATCATAACTTTAGCAAATCACCAAAACAGCAACAACAACAACGACACTAATGTCAGCAACAGAAAAAGTAGGAGGGTTGGTAGGTAATAAGTTCTCGGTTGATCGACCGCTCGCTCGATCGTTGATTTGTTTCTGTTCTTGCAAGGCGGCCCTCGGTAGTGCCATTTTTGGGGGTTGTGTTTCATTGTTGCTGTTGTTGTTGCCTTGTTGCTATGTGTAAGGCGCATTTAAGATTAAGATTTGCGGCGCACATATTCATAATACTCGAATGAAAATAATAATGAGAAGCAGCAGCAAATATCAAAAAAGAAAAAAATTTAAAAAAAAATGTGAGAAGTCATTACTTACTTACGTTTGGGTTGAAGTTGAGGCTGCTGACGTTGCTGCTGCATTTGGCCGTGACGTTTGTTCTGGTGGGTTGCAGGCGACTTGAACATGAACATGAAACAGCGCAGCTGTCGCAAAGTAATAATTAAAATTAGGCGTGGGAAAGTGTTTGAAATGAAATGAAATGCTTGGTGCATATTTTAGTGCACGAAGACTCAGCAGCAGGCGCATGCTGCATTTTGGTGTGTCCTGCTAAAGTTGTGGCAGTTTTTGCTTTAGATTTGCGAAAGGATCTTTTGAGAATTTGCACGAGTCAGTAGTAGACCGAAGTAAAATGCGTTACCTTTACTTGATTTGAGAAAAAAATAAAATAAAATTGCATTTAGCAGCTGTTCTGGTAGTCGCCATTAAATGAGTTCTGAAATTCCTAAGAATAGAGGAAAAATAATAATAAATTTGTCATTGTTTTAGCAGATTGGGCTAATTCTTAATTACTTTTCCCCTGAATATCTCTTTCTTCTTGATTTATTTTTCCAAATACTGTTATTTGAGTCTTTAGGTTGCTAGTTTATTGTCCTGAAAGGCTTTAGTTTAATTCTTAACGGCATTTTCGCACAATTTTTTTCTTTGACTGAGCTTGTATCCTTATCCGACACTGTTTTGGGTAGAATTTTCTGTTATATTTACGTTTTGCATACGTTTTTGTCTGGCCAAAAATAGTTCAGAACTTTTTGTGTTGTACAAAATATCCCTCTTGTGATTTAAGACGTTCTTCGATATTTCTCTCCTGTAGAACCACTATTACTATCCTTACAGAAGATCAATACGTAAAATCACGATCTCAGGTTTAGTGAGGGCCATTCAGCTCTTGGCAGTAACTCTTAAGTGTTTCTCATAAAAAGTCTTCTGCAAAGCTCGGTAATAAAGCATTTCGGAATTTTTGAATTTGCGTAATCTTTTCTTTGGTTGCGCTCAATATTTTCAGCTGGTTAATTGCTGCTGCATAGGTACTCTGCTCTTTCTTGCTTTTTTTAATACATGAGTATGTATGTATGTATGTAGATTCATATCCATATTTATCGATGCAGGTGGCGTTAATTCCCATATTATCTTCCTATGCATATCCTCTTCATTATTGGAAAGTTAATTTTTCATTTTCTCAACTCATTTGCGAATATAAAACGCACGATTTCGACATTAAAATAGCGTAAAGGATCGAAAAAGTGAGCGCGATTCTTCACGCACAATGCCATGCAAACATGCACTTAACCCATTAGTGGTCAAAGCAAACCTACAATAAATATAAAATATATCATTGGGTGTTCCCAAATTGGCACAGCAACCACTAATGGGTTAAGCGGACACATGGATACACTAAGTACACATATGCCCACCAAAAAATCTACGCCTTACTTCAGGTTTATACCAGAAGATATAAAAGCTTACGAAAATTCGAAGCGAAGTTGTGCAAAGGCTGAAAATAAGGCTGATTTTCCTGTGTTGATGCCATAGGCCGTAAGGATTACTCTCTCTCTCTCTCAGAGAGGAAACCTTATTCCAAAGGGTTATCCGCCATGGAAACAAGGCTTAGTTATATCTGATAATAAGGCGTATATAATAATGTTGTGTATATATACATTATAATAAGGCTTATTTTCTCTCTCTATATGATATGAGTGCATGACAGGAAATTAAGTTTTTAAACGTTGGGAGCAGAGAGAATGAGTGCATAACAGCAAGCAGCGCTGCCAGCGTGTTCCACTTTAATAGCTTATACTTCAGCTAAAAGCCTAAACTTTTTGCTTGGTGTATGAACACCTCAGTTGGCTTTGCTAATCTCAGTAGTTCGCTTTATTCTCATTTCAGCTTAGGTTTTTTCCTTAATTTTTTATTACCTGCCTGCCCCTAGAAAAAGTGTGAGAAGGCATTTATGTGCGTATGTGATGTCTGCATCAGTATGTATAAAAAAGGGCGATACATAAGAAATCAATAAGATGCTGTGGCAGCATAAATTCCCTTCATCCACTGTTGATTTTCTTCTCATTATTAAATCTTCTTCCTTCATCTTCCATAACATTTTGGGATTTTTTTATTTTTTCCTTGCCGTCTTTGGCAACCTTAACCTCAAAACGCAGACGTGTAGCCAGCCATCAAGTCAGTCCGGCCGCCAGTCAGTCCGTCAGCCATTAGTAATGAGGCCTTGCACAAATTGTGGGCCATGTGGGCTCGCATTTTACGTGCTTGCTTAGGCTTGCTTTGTCTTGTACGTACAAGGAGCCAGCCATTCGTCTGGCATACGCGGCCATGTGGTGCGAAATAGCAGCCAAGCACAGGCAAACATACATACAAACAACTCTAAATATACATAAATGCATATGAGTATATATGATACATATGTAAACACGGCAGCTACTTAATCTTTAGATTGAGTTGTTGTTGTTGCTGTTATCGTTTTTTTTTCGTTTATTAATATCGCAAGTATTTTTAGCTGCAGCAGCGAGAGTCAGAAGTCAGGCATGCGTACGTAGAGCTACCGATGAGAACTTTTGCTTTTACACTTTTTGGTGGGCTGTGCAGACGGTTGCATTTGGTTATGGGAAATATACAAATTTATCTACATATGTAGAGTTGGTTGGTTAGGTAGCTTAGCCCAATTATGTTGTTGTTACTTCTTTGTGGGCGTTCATTATGTTATACAAAAATTTTGTGCGTGTTTTCTTTTGCATTTTAATTTTAATATTTTTTATGTGTGTGGTTTGTTGAGTCTAATTGAAAGGTTCTACACGCTTTATTCCACACGCAGCATGCTGATGATGTTTAAGAGAAATTGAGCGAGACGACGTTGTGGTACATAGGCAGTTTCTCTGTATGTTTGTACATCTTAATAGCTGGGCTACATAAGGAGTCGGCAGAAGTTTTGGTGGTGTTCTGGCGGCAAAAATCCTCGGATAAAACCTCAAAGAGGTTGCTCCCTGGGCAATGGACCTCCGTCTGTCCTCCCCGATGCCTGTTCCTGGTGCTTGCGCCAGGGTAGACTGCAGAGGAGAAGACCGCGGAAGGCTAGCAAAGGCTGTTGTCCGGTCGAGTAGGTCCCTCAAGGCACGAGCCAGGGAGGGAGGTGCGAGACGGCCTCAGTCATGGTCGAGGTGCCTGGCGGAAGGCATAAGATGCCTTTATCTTGTGGTGATGGAGGATAAAGAATCACAACGTTGTACAGCACTTCGAAAAGCGCTTCACTACCGGGAGTGCGATAGGTGTATTTCTTGGTATTTTGGGTGCCTTTAGCAACGTCTCTGCTGAGTCGCTGTTGGAGGGGCTCGAATGGATCGGAGTTGTCGGGCGCTGACGGGTGGGTGGAGCATTTCGACGATGTCAAGGAGGGCACATAGGGACACCCCGCAAGGAGGAGCACTCTCATACCTTTTGTGGAATCTAGTGGTCAACAAAATACTATTCAGGAAATACACAAAATACTAAAACTTACGAAGTCTTGCATTCCAAGTTTAGTATAACGCCTCCAATACGATGTTGGCAACACTAAGGACCATATGTGGTCTATGTGAGGGATCACTATATCCCGGCCAATCGACATGGATCGAAGTACAGTTGCTTCCCCTCTTGCTCTCCATAGCGTAACTAACTGGAGCTGTGATGTTCTTTCTGCTCGAATACCCACGATCAGACTCAAGATATAGGAGGAAGAGAAGATGCAACATTCTAGACCTCCATTAAACTAAGCCTCGTTAAAGAATTTGAACTTCAAGGGCATATTTGTCGTAAGAAGTTAACTAAAAGGATTTTAGCGTGGACTGACTGGCATAGTAGGTATACATATGTAAGTACTTACTGTATTTTTAGTGGTCTCCTGGAAAAAAATCTGTTTTTAAAAATTAACTTTAAAACCATTTTCTAGTACATTTAAATCCCCAAGCATAATAAAAACCAAAAAAATTCCCACAATACCTACAAAGAAAAAAAAAAAAACGTGTGAACTTTCCAACATCTGTTCGAATTTTTTTCAACATAAAAATGCACCATCAATATCACGCACTCAATATTAATTATAAGTAATAACTTCTGATTAACAGCAACAACAACCATTCGCACAGCCACTTAATAAATGACAGCAACAGCCAACTGACTCACCTTATCTGTCTAATAATAAATTCTATTAAACAAAATTTCATGCATGTACCTACTATGTACTTATGTATGTTTTATTTTTAATCAAATGCAAATGTTGATACGCCCCCCAACCTACACCTACCATTAAGTTTACTGAATGTCCCTTCTCGTCCTTGTGCTTAACGCTAAACAATTGACGTAGAAAACCTAGTCGGTCGCGTCAAACAAAATTCCCATGCATTGCTGAATTGCATTGGCATTGCCACCCCATCGTACAGAACAACATACAATCACACACAAGTACATGCACATTGATTGAATGACTGACTAAATGACATACTGACTGACTCTCCGGCGGTTTCTCCCTGCTTACACGTCACAGAGGGTTGTTTGTTTACCGCATTCCCTCATTCATTTGCTCAGTCACTCACTCGTTCATTCGCCTTGTTGTTGTTGTTGTTGTTCTTGTTTCAATTTATTGTCTGTCTAATTTTAATATTTTAATTTTTGTGTAAAAACACCAACAACAACAGCCACAGGCATTCAATGAGTGCAACACTTGTTCCACCAGTTCATGAATAGTGAGATCGGCGTGTCCTCCCCTCTGCTCTACCCATTCTGTCAGCTACAGATATTCCTGGCAGCCTTATTTTCACTGTGTAGATATGTGTTTTGTATGTGTGTAAACTTATTTTTTTTTTTTTAAACACTGCATTCCATTGTTGCATTTCCAAGTTCATCACTTCACTGTAACGCTGCGGCGTCGCGACGCTTTTACTTCCTTACTTCCTTAAGCGCTGTAATCGTTTCTTCCTGTGGTCGTTGTTGTAGTTTTTATTTTATTTTAGTATTATTTTAAATTACATATTACTTACTTTTTGTTCTTGCTTTTTGTTTTTTGTTTTTTATTTTTGCTTCATTGTTGTACTGGTGGTGGTGGTGGTGGTGATGGTGCTGTTGTTGTTATTTGTGCTGCATTGACGATCACTTTCCCCTTTTTGCACGTGGATTATGTTGAAGTTTTACAATGCACATCTGTTCCTTTGACATCTAAAGTTATGCGTTGAGTTTGGCTGCCTTACAAGTACTCAGGTGAGCGTGAGAATGAATTTTTTTGTGGGAAACTTTATAGTATTTATCATAAATATTTATGTATGCATGTAAGTATGTATGTATGTATTTATGAATTTGTGCGCATTTCGCTGTACATTCAGTAATTTTGGTTCTTGTTTTTCTTTTTGTCTTTTGGCACTTGAGTTTACTCTGTATAAATGAGTGTAAGTGTACAGTTTGATTTTTTTTTTTATGAGAAGGTACAGTTAAATAATGCATTTTATTTGTTTTAGTTTAATTTAAAAAACTGTTCAGGGTTTCATGCATAAGAGAGAGAAATTGTTGAGTTCATTGAAACATGTTTTTTTCGTGTTTTATTCAAAAGGGCAATGCTTGTTTTGGAATAAAACTTCGATTTAAGCAGAGCGAGTGGGAGAACTAACAACTAATAACGGACCTCGTGTGCTAATTCATAAATTCATGAATTAACTTGTTCGGAAACATTCTTTTTCTTAATTGGCGCGTAACCGTAAAGACAATTCTGGCCGGGTCCAATAAAGCGCGCGTTTGAACATGTTAACTTTTCTTAAATGTCACAAACTCGCTAATGCTGGACGCTCACTCGTTAGAATGTTGTCGTTTTGCGTCAGAAGCGGGCGGAGAAGTGGTGAATAGAATGAGCGATATTCATAAGTAGGCAATTTTATAGAACCTTTAGATCTTACGTTAGTAAATTAGGAAAATTCCATACATACACATCTTCTCAAAATATATTAATCCATACTTCGACTATAGAAATCAATTACCCTAGAAAAAAAAAAGAAATGACAAACACATCTGCTGTGGCACGCAGCAAATCGTTCAAATCTAAAGACTTAAACAACAAACCCGCAAAAAAAAAAACAAAATCAAACACTCAATATCTAATTAACCGCACAAAGCATCTAAGCATTGAAGTGCCGCCAGTTGCCGCTGTTGGTGCAACCCTTTGCTTAATCGGAAAATTAAACAACGACACATACACGCACACAAAGGCTCCAACACGCACGATAGATGCGCTTAGCATTTGCGTTGAGCAACTTCATAACAACAGCAACAACAAATCTATGCAATGCGCAATGCAACGGCAAATAAAGAAAAGTAACCGTCGTCACTTTCTTTTAAAGATTGTTGGAAGGTAGTGTTGGAGAAGCGGGAGTCAATCTGTGAGCAGCTGTTTTACTCGCTTTTTGTTTTTGTTTCATTATTTTTTTATGTTTTATTTTGTGGCATGTGCGCGCGTTTCTGTTTATTTGTCTTACAGATTTTCCTTTACATTTGCTTTGTGGCGCGTTTTCATTTGTGTTTCGTGGCGCATGCCACTCGTGGACAATGATGCCGGCGGTCTTACAGCAATCAGCTGTTCGTATTACATTCATGCTTTGTTGGTTTTTCTAATTTTCAATACAATTATAATTGGGGTCTTCTGCTCAACTAAAATACAGTGTGAATTCACATTAAAATGATCAAATAGCATGACATAGGTATGTATGTATGTTCCTGTACGTATGTAAAGAAGTCGTTAGGTAAATCATACTTATTACCTGTATATGTAGGTATGTAGGTTACTTGGTGAATCAGTTAACGGCTGACAGAGAAGTAGGTCATTGTATGAAATAGGTGGATCTCGTATACAGCTGATTGGTAAAATATGAGGCGTTCGCTTTAAAATCTTTAGTGGATTCGTTTTAGAAATTTAATACCATGTCTCCACATAACGTGTTTCGCTCTTTTTTTCTGCATTTTCTCTCTCAATCTTGTTTCGACACGGAAACCAATGCCGAAACTCGCCAATTTCCATACAAATTTCTGAGAGCGAGTGAAGATTGAAACACTGTTTCATTCTGAATCATCTTGCCAACCTCGATGATATCGATGTCTTCTCTAATTTTGTATCGAAAATCTATCGAAATCTCACACAGACCAAAACAAAGACGCAAAAATAAGCAAACATACAAACATTTAAGAAGAACAAGAAAGAGAAATGTCAAACTGAATCACGATTAGCCACGTGGAGACGGGTTATTGAGCGAGATGTTATGCTACATGTTTCTCTGGTGAATCAAGTTATGTGGAGACGGGCTTTTAGGTGACTAATTAAAGTTTACCTTGGATGTAAATGTTAGTGGGAAATCGCCATGCAAACCAAAATTTTAACAAGCCCAAACGCTTATTCTACATTTATTTATGCTCATAGGTACATACATACCATACCTGCTGTGGTGCAGTGGGTAGAGTGCCCGCCTGCTATGCCAGAGGTCTCCGGTTCAAACCCCAGTCCGAGCAAAAGCACCAAAAAATCTTTATAATTAGTAAAAATCCAATTATGTATGTATTGGGTTTTTTAAGAGCAGCGGTCACCTCTCGGCAGTGGGCGGCATACCCTCCGAGAGTGTATTTCTGCCATGAAAAGGCTTCCCACAAAAAAATGCATTCGCCCCTCGAAGCTGGCATAAAACTGTAGGTCCACCCAATTAGTAGGAAAAACAAAAAGGAGCACACCTCGAATTGGGAGAGAAGCTCGGCCATAAAACTCGTCAGAGTTATAATAGCGCCATTGTATTATTATATTATTATAGGTACATACATATATGTACATATACATTTTTACTACAAATACTGTTCTTGAAATACTACTACTACTCCTACGTCAATCTTGACCGACTTCAAATAAAAATAACATTTTTTTTTTAACCACCCTAATGTTCAGTGCACTATCGAAAATGCATCAAAGCGATTTCTGTAACAGCAACAAATACGAGTGAGTGAGAACAATTGAGTAAGCACCCTGCAGGGAACTCAATAACTAGTGAGCAAAATTTCTAGTTCCGAACTAGCGAAAAGGTGTCAAAGGGGAGCTAGATCAATTGTAGTTAGATCCTCACCCGTTCAGAATGAGTGAATTGAGTGACCATTATAAGACACACTTTAATTTGTATGCAATTTCGAAGTGACAAAAATTATATGAAAATTTTTCGTCCGTTAATTTGCTGTCGGCTTGGTATATTTCTGCAATTCTCAGTTGTTTAGTGAAGCATTTTATATAAAGTGTTTTCTATTTGCATCTTGTATCAATTGAAATGTTTTCCGATCCCTCAGGCTTATTTTTAATTTTTTTTTTATTTTATTACTTTTTAAATATTATTGTAAATTTTTATTAAATAAATAAATAAAAAAATATTAGTTAAAAAAAAAAATTAAAAAAAAAATATCATCCACCTTGACACCGACAGGATTCGAACCCGCGCCCCTCAGATTGAAAGGCACATGTGTTAACCAGTCGGCCATCGCGCCACTTGCATGAAGTGTATCAAAGGCTGCACTTAAGCGGCAGATGCAAAACTGTAGGTACTTGTAGCTAGTTCAGAACTATCGAAATTGTGCCAATAAACGAACTAGTGTAAACTGTAGAATTTAGTACTAGTTCGGAACTATCGAAAATGTAGTGCAGAGAGGGACAATTGACACCGCCTAGGACATCGTCGTGTTAAATTCGCCAGTTGATAGCATGCAAAAGAGATTTTGCTCGCACTAGTAGTGTCGAAAAATGCACTAGAAGCGACCTAGTTCGGAACTAGAGATTTTCCCTACAGGGCATGAATGGATGTACATATATGTACATATATACAAATGTACATGCATACATATGTACATGTCAGAAATAGAAGCCGAGTCACTTACATATCGTCGTACCATACGAAAACTAACATATTTAAAATTTCTGGCGAAAGCTATTAATAAAAAAATTCTGTACGAAAAGTAGAACATTTGACTTTTGGCCGACGAAAAGTAATAAAATCGAGTTTTGGCTGACGAAAAGTAATAAAATCGACTTTTGGCTGACGAAAAGTATCAGTAATTATATACTGTTTTTACATTAAAATTGTTGTTGTTTAAACGAAATTGATAGTTTTCGTCAGCCAAAAGTGGATTTTATTACTTTTCGTCAGTCAAAACTCGATTTTATTACTTTTCGTCGGCCAAAACTTGAACTTTTTACTTTTCGTCAGCCACAAAAAATCTGATGTTAGTTTTCGTATGGTACGACGATATGTATGCCGAAATGAAAAGATGTGCAATTTAACACTAGTTCGGCCGACGATTTTTACAACTCATTTCGGCCGAAGCAGTCACCCGGGTGACCATATTTAAAAGTTTTAAAGTTCAGATGTAAATGGAGGGTAGTAAAGAAAAAATGTCTGAAAAATTGCGAAATAAGTGAAATTAAGTGAAAATAGGCATCTGAAAAGATTAAAAGCTGATTATTTTTACTGTTCATTTTGGTACAATTGTGAAAAACTTAATTCAGTTTCTTTAAAATGTTGAAAATGGCCAGCTCTAAGCGTGTAAAATACGAGGACGCAATCAGTTCAACCAATAAAGATAAAAATGCAGACTGTAGGATTGAAATTGAGCGGTTTGTAGCCATAACCGACTGCAGAACACCGTTAATCGAAGGTAAGTATGCTATTTCTGATGAAATGTGTACTGGATATTTATACTATATAGAACATTGACGGGAGCGGATATTGAGAAGTTGTTCGAGGAGGATGACCATGATGTTAAATTTGGCAATGACAACGATGTTGAAGATGACAAAACTGACAATATTGAATTCTATGGAATTTTATTGCATAGCTTGTGGAGTTCATAAGTCCAGCATGGAGGCGATTGATGACCTATGGACTTCTTATTCATTTCAACTCTACCATTTAGAGAAACTTTCCATTTCGTGATCGAGTGTCGTTCCGTCAATGTATCCCGTCAAAGCCAGCAAAATATGGCATACAAATATTTTGTATTTAGGCCAGCAACCTATCTAAAAGGACTTGCTCGTTAATTGGCCACTGGAGCTATAAGCCGCCACGCACCAAACCCTCGTATCCTGCAGCATTATCACGTACATACCTACCGATATGCAGCCTGTTTTGAATACTCGTTTATCTCCGTCCATCACATAAGAAACGCGAATTGAGCACCGTGATGAAACTGGTCAAATGGCAATCAAAGGCAGGTGTCATGTTTGTCGGCATGTGAACGAAAGACAACGGAACTCCCGAAAAGTTTGCTTAGTTTGTAAACGGCCAGGGTGCCAGGAGTGCATTCAATCAATTGTCAAATGTGTTGAGTGCAGGAAATAATCATATGCCAACATTTTCATTTGTATGTATGTATATTACGTTTGAATTTACCCGTGGTCACCCAGGTGACTACGTCGGCCAGAATAAGAATATAAGATCTCAAACTGTAACAGTGTTCTATGGATTAAATCTTAAAACTTTATTTCGTGTTTTTTCTGCTCAAAATTAACAACTTTAAGATGTCATGGAACATGAGGTAATAGAATTTATTAAAAATATGTTTTTTTGTGCGAAAAATGTGAAATAGTCACCCAGGTGACTCGTCGGCCGAACTAGGGTTAAGAGGAATATTAGTTTGAAACGTTTTAAGTCAAATACCATGGTGAAATTATATGTATATGGTAGTGGTAAATGGGCAACAGCAAAATTTACTGTTATGTACTGATCTGTCAAATGCAAAAACACGTGTTTTTCTTTGTTTTGTTTACTTATTGAAATTCGTGCAATTTATGAATCGGCTCGAAAAGTTTCTTCAAAATGGCTGACAAGCGTTCACCGCTTGAAATAATGAAAAATAATTGTATAATTATCAACACAGAAATCACACAAAGTGTATAATAATATAATAATAGCCTCAGAAAACTAGTTGCATACGCGATTTCACTACTTTTCTCGGAAATATGTATAGAAGACATAAAGCAAAACAATAATGGCTGAAAATTTGGCACATTTGTCCATCAGCTGATTAATAAGTAAGAAGCATAATTTCATTTGATTCCACCATTTTAATTCCACCATGGTCAAATACATAGGTATGTATATATAATGCAATGTGAATATACTTGTTCATGATTCAAATAAAGAAGATTGTGCACTCAGCGATATTCAGCAAAATATTCATCCGTGAGCCTGGGTTCATTTTGGTTAGTACGTCATCAACTACGTTATCGACGAGGTAGAAAATTTGCAAATAGGCAAAAAATACCTTTATTGAACTATTATTCACACGAATAAATACGCGGCACTTCGTTTTTCTTCATTTAAAATAGTTTTTTAATATAAATTTCACATTTATCGCACACAATCTTTAGTTATTAGAAAACCGGAAACAAAACTGGGTGAAAGAGAATTTATGTTACTACGTCACTAAATCAGCTGATTCTGTCAAAGTTTGGATGAACGCATAGCGGTACCGCTGAATGCACAATCTTCTTTATTTGAATCATGATACTTGTTAACCAACGTGAAAAAGCCAAATAAAATTTTTAACAAAACACAATGGCAGCACTACAAGAGAGCGTTCGCATTTTTTACTCTTCTCTTTGATTTCCAATTTCGTCAACACAAAATAAAACTGTTGTCATTGCCATATCACAATGTTTCAATAAATTATTTTAAATTGCTCCATATCAGAATTCTATACAAAAACGTATGCTTGATATAATTAGCAGCTAATCTTTACTTTAAAATTAATTATATCGTGCCAGTAAATGCATTTTAGTCTTATATTTTAAGTTAATTTAATAAATAAACAACTTTGACCCTACACTTTAAGGTTTGTTTTCAGTTTTAAGCAGAGGTCAAGGCTTATCCAAATAGAGGTTATATTACTTCCGGTTTTATGTGTGTGTTTTCTTTAAAAATGTCAATGTGGAAGAGAAGATAAATGAATAAAAAGGAAAATTTTTTGCCAATTCGTTTTGTCTGACATTCACACTTTTTAGTATACATACACAATTCCGATCAGCTTTTCTACTGCGATATCCTTCTTTAGATAATTCTTGGCAGAGGTGTAGGTAGAATATTTTTTTTCATTTTAAAATTATAAAAAAAAGTAAAAAATTTCCCTTCGAATCATAAAAGTCTTTTGTCAATATTTTTTCCTGATGAAAATTATAAAATTGTTCTATAATTATTATCCACAAAGAGCGCTTTCAATTACCACCAAAACAAATTGTTTTTTTTTTTTTTTATCTGCAAAGGCTTTTTAATTGAGACGAATTTCAAATAGGAATAAAAATATTCACTCAAAGACGTTTTTTGAAATTTGTTTCAATAAAAAAGTCTTTGAAGATATTAAACAAAGTTTCTTATAATAATTACGAAAAGGGTGCAAATATCCCAGAAATAAGTATTATGGAAAGAATTTTAAATATGCTTCTTTCAATAATAATTTTTCTTGATTTGTAATTTTTCTCTTATAATAATTACACCTCTGGTTTTCAGCTGTGTGTTGGTGCAATGGGAAATATTAATATTAAAACAGCGTGTTAAGACGTGTTTTTAATTTAATTAGCCTTCTGAAGATATCCCAAATTTATGTTTAAATTCTTCCTCTTTTTCAGATTCTAAATTTTTCATTTCCATTTGTACGTCTGGCAATGCTACAAATGTCATTGGTGGAAGTAGACAGCTGCTGTCAAAACTGACGCAGACTGTGACGCTGACGTCAACTACAACTGAGCGAAATGAGAGCGCATACCGTGCTGGAGGGAGAGCACAATCGTGCTAATGTCAAGAATTCTACATACACACATTCCTATCTGCTTTCGCATGTGAGTCACGTATTGATAACTGGAATTTAACACAATTACTTTGTCTCTTTCTCGCACACAAATAGCCCGAGAATGCTGCAGCTGCTTTCATTTCGCTGGAGTCGGTTCAGTGCGCGTTTGAATTTTGTTGACACAAATTGACACAGAAGAAAAAGGGAGAATATACGAAAGGAAAAGGGACACAAAAAAAAGCACAAAACATAAAAGGAAGAGAAAAATAGGTGTGACAGCGCGTTTGTGAAGGAAAAAAGGGAAAATACATGAAATAAGCAAATATAATTGTGCAAATTTGTAAATTAAAAAAGAACTTTTTGTGTGTACGTGTGTAGAAAATAAGACATTGGAAAAGTGTTTTAGTGCGGCGATAAAACGAATTGGCAGCGGCATGCAGCAGAGTCCGAGAACGACGAATGCAATCAATGGCGGCGGTGCAATATCATCGCTGCCCAGCACATTGGCGCAACTGGCGCTGAGGGATAAGCAGCCTCCACAATTGCCACAGACACAGCCGCCGTGTGTGCCCAACAATAGCAGCAATAAGTCACATCTGGCCAACGATAGCAATACGGCGACCACCAATGGCGCCGGTGCCGATTCGAATAAGGTAACCACCGAATTGCAGGAAAAGGAAAACCAAAATCAGCAACAACTGCAGCAGAAGCAGAAACCGCCACTGCCAGTGCGCAACAAACCAATGGAAATAGCCGGATATGTGGGCTTTGCCAATCTGCCAAATCAAGTCTATCGCAAAGCTGTGAAGCGCGGCTTCGAATTCACGCTGATGGTTGTCGGTGCTAGCGGCTTGGGCAAATCCACATTAATCAATTCCATGTTCTTGGCTGATATTTATAATGCAGAGCAATATCCTGGTCCATCGCTGCGACGCAAGAAAACTGTGGCCGTTGAGGCTACAAAGGTGCTGATGAAGGAGAATGGTGTCAATCTCACGTTGACTGTTGTGGATACACCTGGTTTTGGCGATGCTGTCGATAACACAAACTGCTGGGTGCCCATACTGGAATATGTGGATAGCAAATATGAGGAATACCTCACGGCTGAGTCACGCGTCTACCGCAAACAAATACCGGACAATCGTGTTCATTGTTGTTTGTATTTTATAGCACCATCGGGCCATGGACTGCGGCCATTGGACATTGCGTGCATGCAGAGTCTATCGGACAAGGTGAATCTGGTGCCAATTATTGCCAAAGCCGACACAATGACACCGGATGAGGTGCATCTCTTCAAGAAACAAATATTGAATGAAATTGCACAGCACAAAATCAAGATTTACGATTTCCCCTCAACGCTGGAAGATGCCGCTGAGGAGGCAAAGACTACACAAAACTTACGTGTACGCGTGCCATTCGCTGTGGTGGGTGCCAATTCCATTATCGAAATGGATGGCAAGAAGATACGCGGCCGCCGCTACCCATGGGGTTTGGTTGAGGTGGAGAATTTGGGACATTGCGATTTTATAGCGCTACGTAATATGGTCATACGCACACATTTACAAGATCTCAAAGATGTCACCAACAATGTACACTATGAGAACTATCGATGTCGCAAGCTATCCGAACTCGGTCTAGTCGATGGAAAGGCACGTCTCTCCAACAAGAATCCACTGACACAAATGGAGGAGGAGAAGCGTGAGCATGAATTGAAAATGAAGAAAATGGAAGCTGAAATGGAGCAAGTTTTCGATATGAAAGTCAAAGAGAAAATGCAAAAGCTCAAAGATTCCGAATTGGAATTGGCGCGACGTCACGAGGAACGCAAGAAGGCACTGGAATTGCAGGTACGTGAGCTCGAAGAGAAGCGTCGTGAATTCGAGCGTGAAAAGAAGGAATGGGAGGAAGTCAATCATATCACATTAGAGGAATTGAAGCGACGCAGTTTGGGTGCGAACAGTAGCAACGATAATGTGGATGGCAAGAAGGAGAAGAAAAAGAAGGGGCTGTTTTAAATTATTGGGTTGTTGTTGGTGAGCATATGTAAAACCTAGAGCAGCAGTATTCCAAGTAACTAAGCAAACAAAAATTTAACGAAGTAAGACACGAAATTAAGTTTAAAGCCAGAAAATTAAATTGAAGCAGTAAATTGGAACGTGTGCGAACGTGCTTTGCCTCAACGCCTTGGCGAGCCTCAAGCTAATAAAAGCGGTTGATGAAGGCATCTGGGTAGGTTCCGTGTTGACAAGCGATAATTACGAAAGTAGTTCACGTAACAAAATGACGATTTGCATAAAGTGAAGCATTACCTAAATTGTATGTATGTATTTGAAAAAAAAAAAAACAAGAAACGAACAAAAACAAACACTAGCTTATAAAGTAATTAACAAAAAACTGAAGCAACTAACTCTCCAAAAATAAATATAAAAAATACAAATACAAAAACTAAAAATCAAAAATTAAGCGATTTATCCCCTCTTATTAAAGCTCCCCCACCCGCGTCCCTAAGCTCAAATACACACGAGTCGCATACATATGTACGAGTATACTCCACCCTTTGCATTAATTATAGCACTATTTACCTATTAAACGTACATACCTACATGCATACTAATTATAAATAACAAAAAAAAAATCTAAATAAAAACAAAAATCTATGTAATAAAGTCTTATTTTAGTTTAAACAAAACAATTTGTAACGCTTTGACTTCCTTTTCCTGTCTTTTGGTGTATGCACATACATAGATGTCTAAGCAACACGGGTGGTCCAAATGTTTGAGTTTATTTTTATTATTGTTGCAGTCAGTTGAAAAAAAAAAAACGTTATTCAAAAAATCCCCAAAGATGCCAACCAGAAGGGAGCGGTATTGACCCAAGCGAAATATCAATACCCGCACGGGTGTATGAGATCGCCGGCTGATAGTGTAAGCAATCGGTCTTGCAAGCTATAAGGCTTTTGACACTGTCGGCACTATCTACTTTCGGGAAATAGGTACATTCATTTGTGACTCATAAATGAGCTCTTTATGAGCGCTCATGCTCCGATTTAGGATTCATTTCTGACTGTTTTATGAGTCCGAATGTTTGCTGAGTTAAAATTCGGTTTTTCCACTACATTCTCAAAATAAATAATTTTTTTTCCCAGGATAGGTATTTGCTTTCTGCTTGCTAGTGTAGCACGCGTTTTAAAGCGCTATCGTGCATACGCTCGCCTAAGCATTTTTTTTTGTTGTTTTTTTCTTTTTGTCGATAACACCAAAGCCATTCATAATTGATATGGAACACATGACGCATCCGTAGGGAATGCTGCTGCCAAGCTCGCTGCTACTTAGTAGTAGGTATTTTGTGTTTTTTTTTTTGTAGCGATAGCGGTATACCACATCTTTGTACATTCATATATTTGCTCATATAATTAGATCGGAAGGCCCGTATTAAAACATGCATGTACACACGTACAGACATCAGACATAGACATGTCTATTGCATGCTTGTGTATCTGAGGATTTGTATGATGTGAGCGATGACGCGAAGACGGCGCACACTGGGGATTTCGCGGAAAAAAGTCAAATTGTCAACATACTCTTCATGCAATATGCAGTGATATTTTGGAATTTTAGACTATGTAAATGGTACAACCAAATCAAAAAGAATTACTCCGATCTGACTGCTAGTTTTTTTTTATAGCCGTCTCAAACTCAGTATTTGTATGTTTTACCGAACCAACTTAATTTAAACCTAAGAATTTCAAAACGAATAATCTTTTATTATGTGAACTAACGTTTTCCTTTTTATTTTTTATTTAAAGTAGGATATTTCAGTCTACTAAAATTGAAAAAATAAACTGCAGAGACTTAAGTTTTTTTTTTTGTATATTTTTATGAACATATAACAAAAATCCCTTTTTTCTCCAAACATTTGGACCTGCAATTTTAGCTCCACTTGCCTCCAGTTTGAAATCACTACTAATACATTTAGGGGATTCACAACCTGTCATATTGCGTCATATCGTCATAAGTCATAATATTTTGTTGTTGCATTCTAGGCTCTATGTGTACTAAATAAATACAACTCTGCACGATATGTTTTGGGTCGTCGTATTTGATCAGCTGTTTTTGTTTACTTCTTCACAGGGCTTCGGAAAAGTCTTTTATAACTATTTCCGTACAAAATTTTAATATGACATATGACTTTATGACACTTTGTGAATCACCTAATTGTCTTATATCTGTTTTTACATTTTTAATCAATTTCAAGTGCCCCCAGGTGCCCCCTCTCAATTTATTGTATTATACAGTACAACAGTTCAGCTAATTTATTCGCGATTCAATTCTGATAAGGCTCTTTTGTTTAACATAACTCAAGAACTACTAGTCGGATTTTGTTGAAACAAATTTAGAAAAATCAGGAATTACAAGTATGTATTTTCATCTGTTTATATAACGTTTCGCAATATAGGCAACAGTTTCGCAGTTATAAATAAATGTATGGAGAAAAAAAAAATATTTTTTGCCTAAAAATAAATTTTTTTTTTAATTCATAAAAAATCGAAGACGGTAAAAAAGTTCAAAGTCCTATTATTTTCACGTAAATTCGCGTAACCTATGAAAAAAATGATACATAAAACATGAAAATCGATGAACGCGTTTCGCTTTTATTCACAATTAAGTACAGGTATGAATTTAAAATTATTTTTATTTTTTACTATAGGTCCAAGGGAGGTACCCCTAGGGAGTGGCCGATTTCAATTATTTTTTGTACCGTCAATGCCCTTTATGAGGGTAACTGATATGCAAAGTTTCGTAAAGATATCTTACTTTTTTGAGCTGAAATTAAAATTTGTATTTAAATTTTTTTTTTTAATTTTTTACTATAGGTGCAAGATAGGTACCCCTAGATGTTGACGGATTTCAACCATTTTTGGAGATTTTCTTAACTAGCTCATATATAACCTGTGTGCAAAATTTCAAAGCCCTACGACAACTCCTTCTATTTTTTCCGCTGAATGTATGGAAGCTGCCCCACTGTGCGGCGCTCGTGGGAGTTTTGGCTGCATCACATCACACGTTTTTTTTATAATGATAATTAGCTGAACAATTGCTCTTGTTGTTTGTGGACCTTGGGCAATGCTTTTTGTTGTTTCTGTTTTTTAATCTAGGCAATTGCGTTGTCTGCGGCTCGCGTGTCTCAAAATAAACATTTTAGGTTTTGTTGTACGTGCTGGCATTGGCGTTGGCGTTGGCGTGCCGCTGGCAGTTTTCTCCAACACATCGTGGAAGCTACGAGCATACATATGTATGTACATACAAGGTGCTTATGTACATACATAGGTAAGTACCTAAATATTGCTTGGTGACCCAGTTAATTGACGGTAATTGACATTTACATGTGTAAAACTGCAGCATTAAACCTACTAATCATTCAAATGATGCCCCGAGACAGTTAACTTGTCGCAACCCAAGGTACCTAACTAATTCCACAACTACTTAACCTTTTTTCATTCTTGACACATGCACCTACATATATACATGTATTCCACTATCAAACAGGGCTATGTGCAAGTTTTCGATTTTGAGTTTTTGATGAATTGTTTACCAGTATTTAAAGGTGTATGATGTCCATTAAGAATTTATTGCGAAATCCGTCCGTATTCTGAGAAAAATTAGCATTAAATACGAATACACTTTCAAAAGTATCTATTTGTAAAATGTTACTCATACGCATAGGCCAACAATGGCGTAATTATTATGCGTTTAAATTTCAAATCTAAAAAAATACAGTTTCAAAACTAGCTATGTGAAATATCTAACATTGAATTTGCAAAAATCTGTCACATTAACAGGTTCCCTGTCCCCATACAAAAGTGTAGCCGGAGCGCTCCACGTCCAATCATTTTTTGCAAGATCCTCTATTACGTTAGAACAAAAGTTGTAGATATAAGCATTTAGAGGTT
Source organism: Urophora cardui (assembly GCA_960531455.1). Lineage (NCBI taxonomy): Eukaryota > Metazoa > Arthropoda > Insecta > Diptera > Tephritidae > Urophora > Urophora cardui. The sequence goes on from OY482670.1 coordinate 3,760,445, forward strand.
ATTAGAAAAAAAAAATCAAAAAAAACCAAAAAAAATTTGCTCATATATGATTCACGAACGTACTCGAGCGAATTTTCATGCTGTGTGTCCATGAATCATGTATCATATATGATTCACGAAACGCACTCGCAAAAAAATTGTTCCTGTACGTTCGTGAATAATATATGAGCAATTTTTTTTTGTTTTTAGTGGATATGGAATGCAAGAAATGTAATAAAGCCTATTGTCTAAACTGTTTCAATGAGAATAATTAAAAAATACGATAATAAAATCGTTGTAATTTGAAAAAAAAGCTCGGATTTTTACTTTTTATTGCTCAGTTTCATTTGCGAATATTTAGGTAAATATTTGAAAATCACCAGCCTTCTTTTCAATTTTATAGTCTATAAGGTATATCCAACCATATCCTATAAAATAAACCGACATAGCTCACCACGTTTAAATTATTTCAATCATAAAAAACATATCAAAGTTTGCTCATATATGATACATGGACGTATCAGACACGGTACAAAATCGCTGGCGTGAATCATATATGATTCATTGGACAGGGAACCTGTTAAGGTTTTCTTTATTTATGCATATCTTTAAATTCCGTATGGGATAAGCTTTCAGGTAAAAATAAAAAATGCTCAAATAAAATAGAGCTTGATTCCGTAATGTTTTTTTTTTCTAATTTGTCGCTTAATATGAAAAGTTCAATAGCTCAATTTGAAAGTGGACTACTCATTCTACATATTCTAGCATTGCATAGTGTTCATTATTATTGTAGGCGGCAGTTTCCAGCAAGTCAAAATGTCAATCCATAAGAAAACAGCCGATTCGCCATATTTTTTGTAGTATTTGCTGACTAAATTAAAAATTTATACAGTTCAACAACTGTTGGCAAAGTAAATAACAAAAAAAAATTAAAAATCTTTTTGGGGCAATTAAAACTCAAATTGATAAGTCATTATACCTACTCGTCGGTGAAGTAAATATAATATGTGTATGCATTTCTATATAGCGATGTGTGTATGGATCAGTGTTGAACGAAAGAGCGATACGGAGCAAAACGGAGCTGCTCGGCTACACATACGAGTCGTGTGTGTGCTGCTAGCAAGCAATTGCGACGCCTACAACCAATTAGTCTGTAGCCATGGGTAATGGCGCAATTTTTTTGGCGCTGATACAATAACTCCAGCGCCACTCGTGGCGCCAACTCACGGTACTGGCGCAATAACACCTTTAGCGCAATTGTCATGGAATAATCGATAAATAACATTTTTTCGCTTGTTACTGTTTACCATTCCCGTTTTATTTCTTTTGGCGCAATTCTGCTTACTTATACGAGGGCACAATTAATTTTAATTTTCATAATCATTTGGAAACATATTCCGTATATTTGTGAAAATATGCTGGAAATTAGAGTCACTTAGATCACTATCAAGCATACATAATTGTGACGGTGTCATACGTATACATATACTATGGTGCTGTTATTGGCGTTGTGGTGGTGCCATTTTACACTAGCGCTATATTGGTGCTGGTGTTAGCGCACGAAATTGAGTCGGTTTTATATTGCAAAATTGAGTTGGCGCAATATTGAGTTGGCGCATTTTCCAAATCGGAGTTAGCGCAATAACGCCAGGGTTGGTGTTAGCGCAATTGCGCCGCGCAGCGCAGTGTTACCCATGCCTACCCATGCCTATTAGTCTGCGCTTGAATTTCATGCTGTGTACATCGATCGCGCAAAGAATTTTTTTCTTTTTTCTGAGCAATAGGTATACGACATCTGCTTATACGCGCACACTAATGCAAAAATATGTTGCGTGTGTGTAAGTAGCGCAGTCGGCGGTGTGCATCACTGGTATGGATACATGCATATGTACACTATACACAATATGTGAAATCTTTTTTATACCCAATTGCGGTTATTAACATTTATTGGTAGGTATGATAAATAAATTTATGAAATCGGTATGACTACTGCTCGATTAGGATGGCACTCATCAACTATCCTTTGGTTTAATGTTGTCACTTTTTCGCTATCCAATATAAGTTGTGCAGTTTTTGAGCTCTTTAATATACCAAATTTCATTGAAAATGTATCTCAATTTTTTTAAAGTTATTGGAAGTTAATAGGTTTTTAAATCGTTTGACGCAAGGCTGCACAACGATATCAACAAAAATATTTTGTTTTGTTGAATATCAAATAAAAATTAACAAAAAAATTTTGTTTTGTTGAATATCAAATAAAAATTATTGAAATTATTTCGTTTCGTTGATTATCAAAAAAAAATTATCAAAATTATTTTGTTTCGTTGATTATCAAAAACAAAATAATAATAAAAATCTGTTTCGGGCATACGGCTTAATTTTACTTTGAATTTTTATTAACGTTATTTTTTTTGATAATTTTTTTTGTTGGCTACCGAAACAAAATTTTTTCAATATTTGTTTTTTGATAATCAACAAAACGAAATTTTTTTTCATAATTTTTTTTGATAATTATCAAAACAGTTTTTTTTTGTTCAGCACTTAACGTTAAAATTTTTCAAAGTTGAATTGAAAACAAAATATTTTTTCGGTTATTGATAAAAAATAACGTTAATGTGCAGCCCTGGTTTGACGCTAGGTATAATAATATGTTCACGGTATGCAGACATGCCTGAGCTTCAGCGCTAATGGAGAAGTTGGAATTGCCGGCGGGTGAATTTCATATATGGAAGTTACATATTTAGACATTTTTTAGCGGTATTTGTTCAGTAGATATACATACATATGTATGTATGTTTTATGTACATTAGGGTGGTTCAAAACTGTATGAAGAAAATGAAGTTTTCTCGAAATCCGCGGAACAATCCGCATTTACTGCGACTCTACTATGGAAATCTATACCGATAATTTTTAATTAAAGTATGTACATAGGTATTAAAGTTTAGAGGTTCGGCAAATGCCTCCAAATTTTCATATCTTTTTAAATCAGTGATTATACCGGATTATTGTATGGAGGCGGAATAATTTTCACACAGAACGAAAGACCACTATCCATAATAGTAAAATCTACAAACCGTTTTACTACCTGAGGATACTTTTTTTTATTGCCATTTTAAATTTGTGAAATTTTGTCCGATTTATTTTTAAAAAAAGGGTTAAAATACATACATCCCAGCAGTATTTGAGGTAAGGAGGTGCGTATTCAATAGAATATTCATTATGAAAAATAACCTGAAAGTAAGTTCAAAATTCATTGCTGAAAAAATAACTGAACACGCAGTGAAGACATCAGGTGTACTGAAATACATGCTATGGAAGTTCTCCCTGCGTATTCAGGCCTTTTTTCCTACAGAAACTCTCCCTTCTCGTTCGGCAGTTTTTAGGTAGTTGATTTTCGACGCCACCTCTATATAAAAACGAAAGGAAAACTTCAGAGTTTAGAACTACATCTCTACTGAATATTCAGTAGGAAATGTGTGCTGTTTTCCAGCTGATAAATACTGCTGGGATATGCATAGTATAGAATTATGTTGTAGGAAACATATCGCACCCTAAATCATAAAGGGGCACAACTCAAAATTCAAAAATTTTCAGGAGAGCCAAAAAACTTTTGTTCATTACAAGCAATCGTATAGCAGAGGGCCAGGTATAATGGTTATTTTTCGGTCGAAAGAGACAGTTATTCAACAGTTTTTTTTTGCAATCTCCAGAGATATGTTCCGTATACCCGTTTATGAAAAAAACTCGATTTCGAAAAATTTTGAGTTGTGCCCCTTTATGATTTAGGGTGCGATATATTAATAGCGTTTGTTGATGGTAGGAAAGTGTATGATTTGCAGGAATTTTACCACAAAAGAGCGAGAGGATCAGAGGATGTGAGCGAGAAAAAAGTCTAGCTATTTGTAGGAATCCACACAGAATTTATGTTGGTACTTTCCTAGAATGTGTTAAATTGTAAACAGTGTTGCCACAGCCTCAAAAAATTTGGTATCACAAATTGATACATTCATCGTTTTTTCGTATTACCGAAAAATGTGTGAAAAAAAAATAAAATTAATAGAATATGCTGCTTTTGGGGTTCTAACCCGTTTCACAATTTGATACCTACATGATTTTTTTTTGTATCACCGAAAAATTTTACAGAAAAAAATTTAAATTAATAAAGTAAGCTACTTTCGTGGTTTTAACAATATCGTTTTTTTTAATAATATAAAAATATAAAGATAATGCTTAAATTTTACATGCAAATAAATATGAACTAGTAAACCCGGCCACGCGATGCTGTGGCTTTCAATTATACTGTGCGACAATTTGAGGGTGGAAGACCACTTATTGCCACATTTGAAAATTTTTTGATATACCTTCATAGCTACTGGTTATTTTTATTTTCTGTAGACCTAGATTTTTTATACAAAGATTTTGACCAAGGAGCCCCATAGTGAAGTTTTGTGCCGAATATTTTTCTAGACTATGGTAACCTTAAAGCGACCTCCAAAAGGCCATTTGGCGCGCTCCTCCTTTTCTTTCTAGTTCTCTTTCTCTTCCCCTTTCCCCTTTATTCGCGCTTTTCCCTTTATCCTTTATCCATTTCCTCTTTCGCTTCCTGTCCTTCGCCATATCCGTCCCTTTCATTTTCCTCCTCCCTCTCCTTTTATTACCCATCTTCAGTGCTAGGCCTTGCATGACACTTCAAATTTAAAAATGAGATAAACTGTAGCGTAAAAATGGATTATTGAACAGATGGCACCCTTTTTGTAAAAATTTTAATAAATTACTCATTTCCATGCCAAGCCCTTTCATATGCCACCTCAAATTGAAAAATCAAACAAACTATAGCGTAAAACTGAATTTTTGAACAGGTGGCAACCCTTACTCATCATCAGATCGAGCCCTTTCATATGACACCTCAAATTTAAAAATCAAACAAACTATAGCGTAAAACTGAATTTTTGAACAGGTGGCAACCTGTTTTGTAAAATTTTGATTAAATTACTCAATATCAGGTCAAGCCCTTTCATATGGTACCAAAAATTTTAAAATCAAACAAACTATACAGTAAAATTAAATTTTCAAACATCTGGCAAGCCTTTTCAAAAAAATTAAACCTTCCTGCACATCTACAGGTCAAGCTCTTTCATCTGACATCACATTTTCGAAAATCGGTATAACGGTGTAAAAGTTATGGTGCTTACAAAAAATCGCTTAGCGTAATATATATAAAGATAATTGGGTACTGTACCGAGTAATATAAAGGTTCTATAAAATGCAATGTGCCAAACGAGCTGGGTGATCTGGTTGCCAGAGCTGATTCTGGAATTGATTTGGAGTCATTGAATCAGTTCTTAAATATTTATCGCGCTGTCCTCCTTTAAATCAAAATGCCTGCTACGGGGAGTGGTCCTACCAAAAGTTTGATAAAAATAAAGGTGTTCCACGCAGGATTACTGTGGATGGGTACGTAGATTTTGCCCCAGAAAGAGGATTATGTGGTCTTTTCAACCAGTTATGCACCAAAATAAAGGTATTTTAAGAAAACAAATATTTATATTTCGAAAACTATCGGCCTCCGGACTATTCCGACTTCAGACATAGGATCGGAGGGCGGTGCAAAGCCCCTTTTATAAACGGTTTTTACGCCCCCTGGATCGGTAAAGGAAAGCGTGACCACAAAAAAAAAGGCATCAATTTGTGATACCAAAATTTTTGAGGTTGTGGCAACACTGTTCCGAAGCGTCATTTTTGACACTAAATAGCATTTCGCACAAATGCGTTTGTTGAACTTTTCCTATCATCTTCAGTTTAACATAAAATAGCATTCTACCCAAAATCTCACCAAACAGACCTAATAAAAATGCACGAGCTTTAATTTCGTAGAAGACTTTAACCCGCTACCACCACGAAGTGGTCGTTTTGATCCCTTTTTTTTATATAGTGCGTAAAAATAGCATTTTGAAGGTCGATTGAGGGTTAAAATGGCGTGATATTTGATTATTTTTTTATTTTTTTTTCGTAAGTAAAAAAAAATTTATCGGAGGGGACCCCAGTGAAATTTTATGGCGAACCATGGCATACAAATAGACTTGTTTCTCAATGATTTGTTGAGTTTTCATTTATTTTGGACCACCCTAATGTATAAAAATAGCAACATACATACATTTGCACCTATATACATATACATATGTACTTATGCAACATACATACATTTGCACCTATATACATATACATATGTACTTATGCATGTATGTAGGTACAATGAACATATTTCAATCGCAGACTTTGCAGCGCTTTAAAATTATTAAACAGAGCTTTGGCATTAAGTGGCAAATAAAACAAGTAAGGAAGCCTAAGTTCGAGTGCAATCGAACATTAGATACTCAGCTGTATGCTTTCATTGTTTGTTTGCGTTTGTTCGATATAGGGTGTATTTTATATGAAACGAGTGCTGCATAAACAGGGCGCAGCCACGCCCATTTTCAAAATTTATATCAATCATCCAAATAAGCATACAAATATTATTGTTAGTGCAAAATTTCATCCCTCTATGACTTTTAGTTACAAAGACTTCACGTTACAAATTCCAAAAGGGTGTTCCAGAAATATCTTTGTTAAAAAGTAGGCGTGGTCATAAACCGATTTCAATACATTTTTGCGTGTCTATTAACACATGTTATAAAAGTGTATAAACCAAGTTTCGTCATAATATCTCAATTATTTGTCGAGTTAAAGGCTAAGAAATCTCATATATCCCTTTGTCTAAAAAGAGGCGGTGCCACGCCCATTTTCCAAACTTTTTTATTTTTTGTTTCCGGTCTATTGTAAAACTCATGTCACAAAATTTCAATGAATTATCTTTATATTTCACATAGATATCGCTTAAAATGGTTTTATTAGGTCACTTTATAATACACATATATAAAAGTGGGCGCGGTCGTCAACCGATTTTGGTAATTTTTCGTCCACACATTTGGCTAAGTAAATATATCACGCGTACCAGATTTCATCGATATATCTTTAACGGTTTCTGAGTTATGGCTTATTAAACTTTCAATATTCGCTCCTTAATAAGTGGGCGTGGCACCGCCCATTTTCCAAAATTTTTGTAGTTTTTGTTTTATGTCCATAGTTGGACTCCTGCCACAAAATCTCAGTGATTGATCTTTATATTTGACAGAGATATCGCTTAAAATGTTTTTATTAGGCCCCCTTATATTTCCTATATATAAAAGTGGGCGTGGCCGTCATCCGATTTTGATAATTTTTCGCCAAAACATTTGACTAAGTAATTATATTACGCGTACCGAATTTCATCGATATATCTTCAACGGTTTCTGAGTTATGACTCATAAAACTTTCAATGTCTGCCCCTTAATAAGTGGGCGTGGCACCGCCCATATTCCAAAATTTTTGTGTTTTTTGTTTTATGTCCATAGTTGGACTCATGCGACAAAATTTCAATGATAGATCTTTATATTTGACAGAGATATCGCTTAAAATGGTTTTATTAGGTCACTTTATAATACACATATATAAAAGTGGGCGTGGCCGTAAACCGATTTTGATAATTTTTCGTCAAAACATTTGTCTATGTAAGCAAATTACGCGTACCAAATTTCATCGATATATCTTCAACGGTTTCTGAGTTATGACATATAAAACTTTCAATGTTTGACCCTTAATAAGTGGGCGTGGCACCGCCCATTTTCCAAAACTTCATCAAATTTCTTCATAAGGGCCCGAGCTCAATACGTGGGTAAAATTTTAAAACTCTAGCTATATTAGTGGCTGAGATACCAAATTTCCGATTTTTTCTATATAGGAAAAGTGGGCGTGGTCATGGTCCGATTTCGCCCATTTTCAATACCAACCGTCCCAGTCTCGATACCAACTTGCGTTCCAAATTTCATCAAAATATCTCAATTTTTGCGCGAGTTAGAGTGTTTACAGACGGACGGACGGACGGACGGACGGACAGACGGACGGACGGACGGACGGACGGACGGACGGACGGACGGACGGACATGGCTCAATCGATTTCTCTTTTCACCCTGATCATTTTGATATATATAAGTCTATATCTATCTCGATTATTTCATTCTGTTACAATCCACCGTTATGTGATTAAAACTATAATACTCTGTGTACTAGTACAGCTGAGTATAATAAAGTACAAACATGCAAATGCATGTATGTACATATGTATGCGTTTCTGTATGTACATATATGTATGTACATAAGTGTGCAACTGAAAGCGTGAAAGGGGCAAGTATCGGAAATGGGCGGGCATGCCAAAGATCGTCCGGCGATCGAACTGTTGGCTGGGTGGCTGGAATTTTTAAGTACCTTCATGAACATATGTACATACATATGTATATTTACTAAAACATGTGTTCTTCATGACTCAATCTTAAAATAACAAACAAAACAATCCACCAACATCAACAACAAGATTTTCAACTTTAAAACAAACAAACAAGAAGGCAAAATATTTGTGTACGGCATTAAACTGGTGCAAATGCCAACGAAACTTGTGGAGCTCATATAACCGTGGTGGCCGATGGTTTTCAAATGAACATCACACGAAAAAATGAAACAGCCATGGGAAGAAGAAGATTTGCTTGGGTAAGAATGCACCAGTTAGCGGCTGGAATATGGATTTCAGCAAATTTCAGTTTCGGCGCTTAGTGGGTTAAACGCTGCATACATAAAGAACATTTTCTACTACATTAATTTCTTCAAAATTTAGATTCTTAAGTTTAGACGTAGGAATGTCTCGAACTTATGTATATATGTACATAGATTCCGTCAAGAACTGTCAATTAAGCAGTGATCACTTGCCCTCCAATCGGAGCAACTTCTTATACCCTTCATGTGTTTGAATGGTATAGGTATTATAGATAGGTAGGTATTAGACCTCTGCACAATACCATTTGCCTCTTCTATATTTGCGAATACTCTATGCATTGTACAATTAGTCACAGCACAATTTCAATGCAGATACGAATATAACCCATACTTTTCATTTGGAATACAAATACTATTTCTATTTGCTCTGTTGGAGCGATTAGTGTACACTATTCGCCACGATAGAATAGAACATAATAATAACCATGTTATGACGTATTCACAAAACCTTGTTGCTTCTTTTGTTTGTTTGTTTTTTTTATAGTGCATATGGCATTAAGGTGGACCAAAAAATAAAAGCCCAACAAACATATGTTCCATTTTTTAATGATAAGAAATGTTTTTCTTGTTCATTAAGGACTTTGAAAAAAATTATGTATCATCACTGATATAAAAGGAGAAAGAAATTTGGAGGCATTTGCACGATCTCTAAATTTTAATATATTAAGGAAAAATTTTAGGTATAGATTTCCGTATTATATTCCAAATCGGGTTGTTCCGCGAATTTCGGGAGAACTTTATTTCCTTCATAAAACCACCTTAATATGCCAAATAAGTTTCCTAACTAATGCCGAAAAAATCAAAAGAATCGAAGTATTGGTTACCGAGTTATTTTAAAATATATAGAACAGTTGGAAATATGTAGATCGTAAAAAGCTCTGGTTCGAAATTTATTTTAGACATATGGTTTCTTGGGCAAAAAAGCTTGAAATTACCCAAATTTTTATAATTGCGATGTGTCCATTAATTTTTTGTTGGCCCCTACCAATCGACCCGCCCTAGTGTGAATGCATATGCACATACACACACTCACACTAGCAGCGTAATTTTGCTGAACACAACGTCTGGATGTGTGTTTATGAAAATATGTATGTACATACATATATTTCGATTATATTCGAAGTATTCGCAAGTAGTGTACACTATTTGCAGAAATTTTTAAGGTCATGTAATTGTCGCTACGAATAAGTAATTGTATTGGTTCTGTTTATGGTTGTGCTCTACTTGCGTTTATTCTAAAACGACAGAAACAAGTAGGTACTGTAATTGGACGGCCGCGAATATTTTGTTGGCCGTTTCGAATCCATTCGTGCAGCCTTCTAGTAGGTATGTTTACAAAATCGAAGATTCCAAACAATTTATTGCCTCTTTGGTATTAGGTACTACATACCTACATATGTATGTATGTATTTGAACGCCTTTCGACATGCTTATATTCTCTACATTTCGACATTTTGGGGTTTCTGCACTTTTGTGTATGTATTTGTAAATGCAGTCAGCACTCAATGTTCCATCCTCGCCTTTCCGCTCTTCCCTCCTATCGCACGCTCGTCCATGCACTGGATCGTTCACCCAGTGCTGGTATTTGGGGTCACTTGCGACATATGTAGGAACCTTCAATGCCGATATGCTTTTTAAAAATGAATTTCAATAACAACAACAAAAATGCACAGAAAATCAAAACACATTTATGTATTTTATTGCATACAAACGTATACATAGTTAGGGGCCTATTTTGTTTTTGTTGATTGTTGTTGGCTTGCCTCATTGAGCAAACGCGCTGCTGATAAGCATTTTGTGGAGGAAAATACAAACGTAGCACAAAACGATGAAAAACAGAATTTTAAAACAAAAAATTTAAAGCAAATACATAAACAGCTACAGTAATTATAAATATAGTAACAGCCAACAAGAACAAAAAACAGCAAAAAAGCGGAAAAAAAATTACGGAAATTAGTGGGTCGCGCACGTTGAGGTATGCACGCGTCTAAATACACGCACACACAGCCATTTATGCAAGCTGCCATATAGAAAATAGTGGCAGGCGTAGGTACAGCGGCGTGCATGGTAATAATAGCACCTTAAGCCTTTGACTTGAAAATTTTACGCTTTTGTTCGAAAACCGAGTACATATGTAGGTACCAACTTTTAGTTTTTGTATTATTTTAGAGTTTAGAGAAGAATGAAGAAGAGTTCAAAAACTTCTCGACAATGTTTATTTGGTGCTATTATGTACTATGAACGCAGCCGTAATTAAATACATATGACATATATGTACACCTTTGTTTGTACTTATTATAAAAAGAAGCAAAAAATGTCGTATTGGTGCCAAAAGAAAAAGAAAAACAAAATTAATAGGGGCATTAACGTTTCAATTTATTTGTTTTAATGTTCATAGTGTAAATAAATATGTATGTATGTATGTACATATGCATGTATGCATATCTAGATGTGAAGCGTCTCAATAAAATATTAAGATTGTAGGTACCTATACAGGAAGCTTTTACGTTTATAAGATTGTGTAGATACATATGTATATACATAGGTACCTTAAGTTTTTAAGAAAAAATTTACTTACAAAATTAATTTTTTTTAAATATTAAAAATACATACATATGTACATATTGTATGAATGCATGTACATTAAGGTGGAGTGAAAACATATGGAGATTTTTTTTGTTCTTTTTTTGAACCAGCAATGAAAAGTTGCCTTTATATGAGTTAATGAACCCCACAAAATTTTATGGCGATAGGATGACGTTTTGAACTGCCCCCAGCCCCGCAAAGTTGAAAGCAATAAGCACAATCTGGTACAAATGTGAAATTTCTAAAATTATAAAATCAAAAAACGAAGTATGAGGATTGATAAAGATGGCTAAGCTGAGTATTAAAGTGAATTTTTATTTTTTGGAAACAACAACAACAAAAGTTATTAAAGGCCAAAGTTTATATTATGCATTTTTTAACTTGCAATTACTTAAAAACTACTGAACCGATTTTGAATATTTTTATAAAATTCGATAGATATTTAGATTCCCTTTAATTTGGTACTCAGCTTAGCCATCTTTATCAATCCTCATACTTCGTTTTTTGATTTTATAATTTTAGAAATTTCACATTTGTACCAGATTGTGCTTGTTGCTTTCAACTTTGCGGGACTAGGGGCACCTCTAAATATGCGAGTAATTCAATAAAATTTTACAGGCTTATTTCTGGGCTAGAAAGGTGCCGTTCTGGCTTTGGAACAAATTGAATTTCCAAAAAAAAATTTACACTCCACCTTAATGTACATTAAGCCGTATCACGTTATATGGGCAAAAAAAAGTTTAGTGTGTGTCAGTTTTATTTGAACACTTATGTCGAAAAAATATTTTTGGTGTAAAAAATTTTTCTTTAGGCCCGCGTTAAAAACAGCTAAATCGCGTTTTTTGTAATAACTTCCTTATTTGATGTCGGATCTCTATCATCTTAATGTCGCTGAAAAGGTCTCGCCCAGCACTATATTTGGCCCATATAAAGTTTCGACTTTAAAGGTTGTTCTGAGTTTTACCTTTCAAAATTTTGAAGTTACTATCCCTAGATTTTTTCTTTTTAACCACTAATACAAAGCTCTCAAAAAACTATGAGGAATCCCCCCAAAAAAATCTAGCCTTTATTCACAAACAAAAAAGTTATACTGGTGTAAAATAAAACACTTGTTTTTTTTTTATAAAAAATTACACAGTAGGGTGGCAAAAATACCACAGAGAAACGGCGAAACACGTCAGCTTAATATTTGGCTCCAGATTACGATGGCGTTTTTAGAAAATCCGGATTAGCTCCCATTTTCGAGATATTTAAGAAAGAATTTTCAGTTTTCACATACAAAGCGATCCGATGGTGGGAGGAGAGGGGGGGGGACTATGAGTAACTATTGTTGAGGTAATAAAAATAAAGAAAAGGGGAAAAAACTACTTTTAATATCGTTCATATTTTCATTGTTTTGATGTACAATTTTCTTTACATCAAAGAATAAAAACCACGTTTTGAAAGAAAATTGTATTCAAAACAATGAAATCATTCCCATTTTTCCATAATCTGAGTAATTTTTTTTGAGTGTGAGCAAATTAATATAACCGACGAAGAATTCACTTTCAGAGCTCTGAAACTTCTTTCATAAATATGTATCTCAAAATTTGGAGGGCATCGTCATTTTCGGTCTTGGTTATCATAGATAAGAAGATGTTTTCGGGATTAAAGTAAAATGCATTGTTTTCAATTGTAGGCTGAATAATTAACTGCATTTCTAGGGCAGAGACTTCCTTTGTCTCTTTAGGCGCGTATAATTATACAACGAACTCTAGCAGTTTTTCTAAATAACTTGGATGATTTTACGATACGCACGGATGCAGAAATCGTGAAGCCGTTGTACCCGCGCACTGTGCTTAGTGGTCCCACTTGAATACTTGCCAAATCTTCGCTACAGCCATTATCATTCAATATAAATAACGTTGATCAATACAAATAGTCCAATCATCAATAATTTTTTTCATATCATGTGTCCAGTATTGGTAGCTGTTCCATCGCGGTACAGCATACTCAAGTCAAGCGAGGACTACTACGAGAATACTTTTTAATCAAAAACTCATACTATATGGCGGTACTGCCTCATATAAATAAGAACTTGGGATAATTTTTCGAAAAACACAGGTTCTCTGATTTTAAAGCGGTATAACTTTTTTGTTTGTGAATAAAGGCTACAACTTTTTTAGCGGTGTCCTCATGGTTTTTTGAGAGTTTTGTATTAGTGATAAATATAAAAAAATCTAGGGATAGTAACTCCAAAATTTTGAAAGGTAAAACTCATAACAACCTTTGAGGTCGAAACTTTATATGGGCCAAATATAGTGCTGGGCGAGAAATTTTCAGCGCCATTAAGATGATAGAGATCCGACATCAAATAAGGAAGTTATTACAAAAAACGCGATTTAGCTGTTTTTAACGCGGGCCTAAAAAAAAAATTTTTACGCCAAAAATATTTTCTCGACATACCTAAGTGTTCAAATAAAACTGACACACGCAAACTTTATTTTCGTGATACGGCTTAATGTACATATCGACGCTTCCAAACAAAACTGTACTAAGTCTGAAAACTGTGTTTTGCAGGAGAAGCTCTCAAAGTTTAAACTCGATATGAAGCTTCAGTTGTATGCTAAGTAAATTTTCAATTGTAACTTCTGTTTGGATTGAACGATCAACACCAAAACTCGACAATATCAAAGTTAGGGTACGCTTTATATAAAACTGTAAGAAAAAATAAAAATTTGCTACGTGGTTTTTCATGGCAAGCTCTCAAAGTTTTTATTCTGTAAAAATCTCGAGTTGTATTATATGTACACTTTTGCTCATAACTTTTGATTGGATTGTCCGATTGATACCAAAATGAGACAGTAAAACTTGAAAACGCCAAAAACAGGAAAATGTACTAAGTCGACTTAGTACAGCATTGTTTAGAAGCGTCGATATGTATTTTTTTATACAATAACAAAAAACAAATAAAAATGCGAAGAAAACATAAGTGAGTAACGCTGACTAATGCAGGCGAGAAATGTCTATGTAGAGATAACAATTAGCCATTACTCATGCCAAGGTGTGTGATAACTAGGTACCTAATTAGACGTTCAATAACAATGGATGTGAGGCAAATGGGGAAAAGGGTAGTTTGATTTAAGTAATTAACTGATAGGTACCTACCAGGCCAAGTTTTTTTCCACTACGTCTTTACACCACTATCATACAGCAGAGGTGGTGGAGGGTATTCCACTGCCACAACGCAGGTATCAGCAAATTATGTATGTAGGTACATATGTATGTACATACGTCGTTATATGCTTGGAATCAGAATTACTTTGTTTCTTTCGAAAAGCGAAAAATATTGAAATGCTGGCTAAATTGTTCAAACTTTGCGCTTTTCGCATATTCCAATAGTCTTATTAGTGGTCTTAATTACAGATAAACTAATTAGAAATACATACAGATAGACATGATTACCTACATGATTATTTCATCTGTTGAGCACTTCGAAAGCAACGAAATCAAACAAAGTTTACCTTAAAAAGTCTTAATGCTTAAAGGCATCACTTTTCTTGGAACGAAAATAAGTCTCACGCAAAGTTCAACTCATCTCTGTCATCAAACATATTTCAACCAGTTCTTTATAAAAATTGCATTAACAATATAAATTGCTCATTATAGGTAACAACAATCAGCCAAACTGAATTAATTACATACATACCTGATCTAGATAGCTTCCCTTCGAAACCCAAACTCCTTTATTTTTTCATGCCAACTTCCGTTCTTGCGCCTTCCGTAACCGTAACAAAAAACGGAAATCGGTAACAAATAAACACGATCTTTAAGTGCATTTATTTTAACCCTTCAACCAGTGTGTGTGTGTGCATTAATTCGCATGCCGAGCGTGTGCGTTTCTCACATAAAAATACTCGTAATAATCTCATGCTCATAATCATCACATGAGTTCATGCAAATCACAGCAAAATAATCGGCACGATATTTGATCTGTGTTGCGCATTTACCGTTTGGTAGCGGAGAATCTCAAAATGCCGTTGCCCTTTTCAGTTGAGTACACATATTGTATGTACATTTGTAAAGTAAATATGACTCAGAGTGCAGTTAACTCATCTTCAAAAAAAAAAAAAAAAAAAAAATCATTCATACACACATTTCTTATGATGAGAATTTTTTTCTTTTGATCTTCATCGCTTAACACTTAAACCGTTCTTCGTTTGCATTTATTGATCGCTTTTCTGTTTTTGTTCATTTATTTTATATTCGATTTCTTTGGCGAAGGAATCCCTGGGAATATTTTGCATGCACTACTCACTCACTCACTCTCTCTCTTTCGCTCACTCGCTCGCTCGTCCTTAATTGCATTGTTTTTGTTGCACTTGCTTATTCTCGTTGTTTGTGGTAGCTCCTTTCGAAAAAAAACGCCCTTTTCCCACATTCTTTTTTAGCCACTTTATTTGTGTACAAACAGACATACATACATATCCACATATATGTACATATGTATATAATTGCCTGCGAACTCATTACGTTTCATTTCAGTTCAGTTCATATTTTCAACAGGTGTCCTTTTCTGCTCCTTTTTACCCACACATCCATACATGCATACGTGCATATTTATAACTTTATATCGACGCGTTTCGTAGGTGTTACTACTTGTTTTGTCGGCGCAAATTTTTATTATGAGCGCACAATATTCATATTCCAATTTTTTTACCCCTAAATTTCTGTGCACTCCTCGTTCCGTCGAATTGTATCCTTTATTTATACAGAAATTTTTCAATTTACTTTTTTGTCTTTCTTTTTGGTGCTCTTACGCTATTTTGTGGCTACTTTTTGTATGTATGTACATACATATGTAGGTCTGCCTTCTCATGCAGGAGATAACAAAACCCTGTCTTCGTTCCCATGCTAATCGTCATGAGAACCAAATGTGAAAGAAAAGTAGATGCGACCGTCTTATCGGCATTCGAATCCTTATCTCATTCATTGCTTGGTAAATAACTGAATACTTACATACATACCTACATAGTAAATACTTCAAGGCTTCGCATTTGATGGATTGGTAATTTACAATGCAACATTTGTGTGGCTGAATTCGCTTTAATGACTCTTTAGTGTGGGATACATTGAAAATATTTTGCATTAGACTCTAATGATTAGAGAATTTGCAAGTGATCCATGTAAGATATTGGCATGTAAACGTGGGTGGTCAGCATCTTGGTCTTTAATATCAACAGAGGGATTAGCACCATCGTCACTAGCCACATACAAGTGCAATATCGTAACTCCAAAACTCAATTTTTTTTTTTTTTTTAAAGATTTTAGGCTTTATGGGGTCGTAGTATGTTGGCCTGCTTTGAGCAGGGTGTCAAACTTTAATCTACAGAGCAAGGCACACAGATCTAGCATGATCAGTATAAATGGCGCACTCAGAACGATGCCTAACAGGGATGATTGGGAAGAGCCAAATCAGTGTACCCACCCCCAGGTAGCATTTCCATCTATATCTATCGCTCGAAAGTGGACAACAAAATTGGAGGTAGAATATTTTCACAAGACCTAAATCTACAGCTAGCTTTTAGGCTACCAGATCACTGCAGCGTTTACCAGGCTGAAATTTCAGCTATAATGGAAGTTGCTAATCGTATAGGACATGAATCTTTCAGGCTACCAGATCACTGCAGCGTTTACCAGGCTGAAATTTCAGCTATAATGGAAATTGTTAACCGTATAGGACATGAACCTATCCACCAAGGATTTATTCATCTTCAGTGACAGCCACGCAGCAATTAAGTTTCTTGGTTCACACTCGTTCAATTCTGTGCTAACACTAGACTATCGCCGATCTCTACAGGAGATGACCAAACAGACCTATTTGCACCTAGTTTAGCTCCCGGGACACAGGGATATCGATGACAATTGTAAGGTAGCCGAAATTGCAAGGAAAGGCTCTATCGTGCGACTTCCTCCTGACAAAAAGCGCAAGGGATACCGTTTGCCACATGCAAGCTAATGCTTAAGCAGCACATCTATAACCTAACAAGTGATTTATGGCAACGGAATCCCGCATGTCGAACATCAAGGCAAAGCTGGCCAAAATGGAATCACAAGCGATCTCGTCAAATATGTATCCTAAGCAGAGAGGAGATCTCGAACCTGATGGGGGTACTCACAGTAAACTGCCATCGGGAAACATGCAGAAAGACTGGGTTCACGGTAGCGCATATGCTGCGGAAGCTGCAAGCACGATGAGGAAGAGGAGAGAGGATCGAACACCTCATTTGCCACTGCCCGGCTTTTAATGGCACTTTCTTGGAACTCCTTTCCTGGATAGCCTATGTAAGGTAGAGGTCATCTATGAAAGGTGGCTGGTGAAGTTCATCAGGCTTTCAAACTATTCTATTCGAACAAAGTGTAAGTTTTAAGAGTCTTTGTAGTTCGGTTGATTCCTGAAACCTTTTCTCCTGAAACATCAATCAATAGTTGCAGCTAAACTTAAACCCATGACCTCAATGGTTTAGTGGCGGAAGCATCTAATCAAATTTGAATATTTCACACACTCACAATGCGGCGGCATCCACTTACCGGAAATTTCAAATATGTATGTATATTTATTTTTATTTACTCATAGATATGTACATAAGTTTGTTGTTGTTGTTTGTTGAACTTAACAAATCATTAAAATTCATTGAACTATGACCATTTCTTGCTTTCACCAGCCGCAAAAGTGTGAGATTCTTGACGTTCCGAGTATCCCCAATGCATTTGAAACTTATGTATTTTGGAATGCAACAAGCAACGGAAGAAATGGAAAGAAGGGAAAGCAAAGAAGAAAGCAGGACAGTGAGAATAAATGCTGTTCGCTTCGTGGTGACCCATTAATTTGTGAGTGTTCTATTTACATATTTACTTGCATAGACAAAAAAGGGACATAAGTAAATACATGTGTATATATACATATATATACAAATATGCATATTTATTAGCTGAGTACACCTTCCTTGGTCACATGTGAACTAAAATGACTTTTAGGGTGCACATTTTAATAAGGACTTGCGCTAGGATCAAGTAGTGGGGGTAAACACATACACGCATACATACATACATACATACATGTGCATTTGCTTCACATGTCAATAGCGCTTAACGAACACGCCGAAAACGGAAATGAGACTGACTTAGAGGGGTTGATTAGGTGCACATTTGCATTTGCATTAGGGGAAGTCTTACATATGTACATATGTAGTTAGATAGATACATATCCTTAGCTATTTATTTTGTAAGCAAACAGAGTAAGTAGCAAAAGAATTCTTGTGAGAATTTTTGCTAAACAAAACGCCTAATTAGTTGTTGAAATAAATAAGAGATGCCAGCAAGCGCTGAGAAGACAAGAGGATATGTTTATTGGAGAAGAATAATTAAGGCCATTTAGCATTTTGAGTTGGAAGTTAGTTAATGAGGCGCCAGAGCAGCTCTCTTGTGTTTGAGTTGAAAACTATTACCCCAATAAAAATTAAAATAAATGAAAATCTTGAAAGTGAAAAGTCATATACTAAACAGAACCACCAGAGCATCCTTCTTGCGCCCCGGACGTACGAAATTGGCAAACGCAGCGTGTTGTCTTCTACAAAATTCTACAAATGATCATCAAAATTACTTTTTACCCTTCCAATGGACGCTCAATTCATTAAGCAACTGTTGTTATGACATACTAAATCGGTACTTCAAAAATTATTTGACTTTTGAGTTTCCTTACCCATTGCACGTTTCCCAGTTCCCGTTGCTTGTCTGTTTCGCTACTTCTTCAACCCTCGATCGCTCTGCTTCTCAAGCCAACACTTGCTGCTGGCCATCTCTCGTTGGTATCACACGTATGATGGGAAAATTTTTCCGACACTCATTTTGAATTAAATACCAAAAAGGGCAAGTAAGTGTTAAACTCCTTGTCGCATTTTGATGTACTAACCTTAACTGCTACAACTCTACTCATTTCATGAGGGGTATATAAAAATACTTGTGTTAATGTGCTTAAGCTTATGCAATCTTGGCACAACCAATGTCATTCATCAATATGCTTGGCGACAGCAATCCGTCAAGCAAAGTTGCCAAAGTCAAGCAACCAACAATACAAACCGTATGTTTTGTGTCATAAAAAAGCGCAAAACCAGCAAAAAGAGCTGAGATTATAAATTCACAATTAACCTCAAGTTAAAAAGTTGGAGCTCTAAATGGTTTTGTGGTTGAGAGAGGCGATGACGATGACGCAGCCGCAAGGTGCTTGTCTTGTCGTTGTTAAATGGTTAGTGTCAAAAATCAAAAGTAAATGCAAATAAAAAAGTTGACCATGAAAACAGATTTTATACTCACGCACACACACACACACACGAAAATGCAATGAGTAGACAAAGTTTAAAGCTCTGAAATTTCTATAAAAAAGGCATGGAAAAAAAACTTTTGCTTTGTCTCTGCAGCTGAGCCAAGTTTATTTCATATCTGGGTCACGAGAGACACTTGTCTTTCGCCACGGTTTGCTGCACGCAATCAATTAAGTATTTTTAAAAGCATGTATGGCCATTGCAGCATTGTTGCTTGTTCACTAAAATGTCTCTCTTGCGGCTTCAGTACAACAATGTATGCTTTTTGCATAAATGTATGTATCTAGGTACGCATATCCTTTGAATCCTTTGACTTTGATAATTCGACAATCAGCAGCTGCATGATTAATTTTTGAAATATCATTCGTGTCCCAAAAAGTTTCATTCAACATACCTTAAGCAATTATGTATTTAAATCTAGACCAATTGACAAAATAAAATTTGCCAAGAAGCGCTTTATATCCGGCAGTTGATTGCGGTTTTGGGTGCTAAGTGTTTGATTAGAGTAGAGTTTGTTTTTTTTTTATATCGGAAAGTTGTTATGAAGGACATGACAAATGTTTTAAGAATTACTAGAGTGCTGCCTACTGTCGAAACTCGACAGTCTTTCTAGATGTTTTCTTATGACTAAAGTGCAACTATAGTTTTTTTTATAATTGTTTGTTGTTGTCACTGTTATCTTCCATTTTCTTCTTGTTCCTGTTGATGCTGCTCCTTTTGTTGCTACTGTCGCTGCTACTATTTTGTTGTTGTTGTTGTTGGTGTTATTGTCGTTACTCGTCTTCCAAATTCTCCTACCTACTTCTTTCTTTCTATTTCTGCTCTTTTCTTTACTCAACTTTTTTCGTAATTATTCTTTCTTATCCTTGACTATGTGTTTTTATTGTAGTGCCTTTGCTACCTTTTTACGTTTCTACTTCTTTGAAACTACACACCACATCCAGCCAAACATGTTCACAATTGCATGATAAGTTTGGTGAAAACGCACAAAGTCAGGTATGCTTGCGCATTGATACAACTCTGTTGTGTGCAAAAGCATGCAACAACAACCACACGGCAATTTTCCAACGACGATTGTGGACGCATGCCCGACGACTGGAACTATGCCCGACGACTTGAACTTAAGTGTGCTCTGCCCAATCCACAAAAAAGGAGACTCCACAGTACGCGCCAATTATCGTGGGATAAGCCTCCTGAATATCGCATATAAGGTCTTAGCAAGTGTATTGTGCGAAAGACTGAAGCCCACCGTCAACAAGCTGATTGGACCTTATCAGTGTGGCTTCAGACCTGGTAAATCTACCATCGACCAGATATTCACAATACGCCATATACTGGAAAAAACACATGAAAAAGGAACCGACACACACCATCTCTTTGTCGATTTTAAAGCCGCTTTTGATAGCATGAATAGGAATTGCCTATATGCTGCAATGTCTGAATTTGGTTTCCCCGCAAAACTTATACGGCTATGCCAAATGACGCTGACTAACACCACCAGCTCCGTCAGAATTGGGAAGGACCTCTCCGAACCGTTGGAGACCAAACGAGGTTTCAGACAAGGTGATTCCCTTTCGTGTGACTTCTTCAATTTGATGCTGGAAAAGATAATACGAGCTGCAGAACTTAACCATACAGGAAGCATTCTATACCACAAGAGTGTACAACTGCTGGCGTACGCCGATGATATCGACATCATTGGCACTAACACTCGCGCCGTATGTTCTGCCTTCTCCAAGCTGGATAAAGAGGCTAAGAAAATGGGTTTAGCGGTTAACGAGGACAAGACGAAATACCTCCTGTCATCACACAAAGAAACAGAACGCCTTGGCAGCCACGTCAATGTTGATAGCTACAAATTCGAAACTGTTAAGGACTTCGTCTATTTGGGAACCAGCATTAACACCAAGAATGATGTCAGCACGGAGATCCAACGAAGAATCACGCTTGCCAATAAATGCTACTTCGGACTAAGTAGGCAACTGAAAAGTAAAGTCCTCTCTCGACAAACAAAAATCACACTCTACAGGATGCTCATCGTTCCAGTCCTCATGTAAGGCACAGAAGCATGGACAATTTCAAAATCAGATGAGATGGCACTTGGAGTATTCGAGAGAAAAGTTCTTCGTAAGATTTATGGACCTTTGCGCGTTGGCGTGGGCGAGTATCGACGGAGATTTAACGATGAGCTGTACGAGCTTTACACAGACATCGACATTGTTCAGCGAATAAAGATCCAGCGGCTGCGTTGGGCAGGTCATGTCGTGAGAATGGACGAAGGCGCTCCGGTCAAGAAAGCATTCCTATCGAAACCCGCTGAACGCAAAAGAAAAGGGAGACCTCCACTGCGTTGGGAAAATCAGGTGGACAGCGATGCTGCCTCCCTAGGTGTTCCCAAGTAGCGCCATGCTGCACGAAACAGAAGCAATTGGCGCGCTCTGTTGGACTCGGCCAGAATCGTCTAGACGGTTAAGCGCCAATCAAGAAGAAGAAGAAGATTGTGGACGCATTTTCCAACCAATTTTCATGAAAATTGGCGCAGTTCTATTTGAGAGCAATACTTTTCTAATGGTGTGCTTAGTTATAAAATCGGTTCAGTAGTTTCGACGGAGAAGATGGAACAAAATTTATGCTAGCGTATTAATAATATAGATACATGAGTAGGTACTACTCCACCTCTGATTTATTTAGATACCAGCCTCGATAAATTCAAGCCTACAAATCACAGTGACTCACACAACTTCCTTTTCTTCCTTATGGATATGTATGTATGTATGTATGTGTGTATCAGAGGCGGGCGCTTCATACAAGCTGAGAAGCCCGGCTTGCGTACATATTTTCGTTCATTTCATTTTACAAATTTCTTTAAAACTGGTTATTTTACGTTCTAAATACGTTTACTATTTAAGTTCTCAATAATATAGCCCCCCCTGTACATCCGGTGCCTAAAAGCATGCTAAGAAAATAGCGCAAATACACCACCAATCCACCTCACAATGTGTATTTTGTTTGTACAGCCAATCACAACACAGTGAGCATGCTTTAACGATTCCACACATTAGCTTTTACGTGGCTTTCAAAACAGAATAACATAGCTTGTTTTCTCGCTTTCTCTAAGGAGAAATCAATTGCTTATTTTCATACTTAAATTGAAAAAAAAAAACTAGCAAAACACTTTTTTATTTTTCATATGAAATTTGTATGGGGATGAGAAGCTGGCTTCGGCATTCAACAGTATTCACAGTCATATGCATATTTGATATTTTCGTTTGCATGTACATACTTATGTACATAATTTCTTACATGTACATGTACATGCAAACATAAATATCAAATACCAGATTATAAAAGCGTTGATTGTGATTTTTGGCGACTATTGGCACAATATCAAGATAATTTTAAAAAGCGACGGAAATCAAAATCAAATAAAATCAAACATTTCACGACTTTTGGTAATTGGACCTCAGTTCTTCAAACACTAAAGCACCCATTTTTTAGATATTAGATAATAAGCAAATACACTCGCTACTGCTGAAATTTCCGTCAGTATAAGGAAATTAAAAAGACCTCTGCGCTTTTGTGTGAGATTTCCCTATAAGTTTAGCGTCATCAATCAAAACGTGGACCCGGCTGACCCTCGAATGTTTCTGAGCGATATTGGTAGCAATTGGTCTTGATGAGGACTCCAACATACATAGAACTCTTTTAACTGTGATGCCTTGGCCGGGTCTCCAGATATGGGTCATAACGTGGACCCAGATGGTCCTCGAATGTTTCTGTGAGATATTGGCATCAAATGATGAAGACTTCGAGATAGAACAATTTTAATTGTAAGGGCTAGGCCGGGCCCCTAGATATGGGCCAAGACGTATTTAAAAATAATGTAAATACTAGGGCTTTAGATACCCGGGTATCGAGCAATTCGATCTGATCGTTTTTGTTTGAAGCCCGTTTGTTGTTCAAATTCCCGTACAAACATTCGAGCATTTGAGCTTACAAACAAAAAAATGTGTATCGGAAAAACAAAAATAAAAAAAACTACCTACATGTAAAGAAAAAAAATAATAATAAACAAAAGAAAAAAACAAACTTCAAAATACCCGAATTGTTCAAATGCCCGTACAAACATACGGGTAATAAGCAAACAAACGAGTGTTTGAGCATTTGAAAAGCATTTATTCGGGCTACTCGCAAATGTTAAAAACAAAAATTGAGAGCTCTAGATCAAAGTCAATGACGGAACGCAATCAGACTTTTAGATAACACTGGTCGACAAGTTTTTGTTACAGAAATAAAATTCTACTTTTCTAAAGGACTTCGGTGCGTTGAATACGAATCTAAACTCAGATTTTCGCTAATACGTACAGTTTTTGAGATATTCAAGTATAAAGAGGCCAAAAACGCGATTTTTGGCTATATTCACTCCTCAATATCTTTTAAATTACTTCCTTTTTTTAAAAATTGATTAAAGCTATTGAAAACGCGGACATTTCTCTTGAAGAAACCGTTTTAACATTTCAGATATCTTTCTTGTAACTTTCAATATTGCATATTAAGCTTCATTAGTTTTGCAATATTTTCTCCATACAAAAATTATTAAAAATTTTGAAGCAAGTTTTTAGGCAGTTTATTATATTATGGACGTATGTAAGTGGCTTCGTAAAAAAATTGTTCTGCTGAGCAACTACAAAATTTGATTGCGCCTATAACATGCTACAAATGCTGCCGTTGTTTTCGACGACAAATACCTTATTGTGCAAAAACATATATTACTACATTACTAAATTAGATATTCGAAAAATTAAAACGTTGTCTTCAAGAGAAATGGTCGAGCTTTCAAAGCTTTAATCAATTTTTAAAAGAAGTAAGTAAATTAAAAGATATTGAGGACTGAATATAGACAAAAAACGTGTTTTTCGCCCATTTGGGCATGAATATTTAAAAATCTTTACGTATTACAGAAAATCTGACTACAGATTCGGATTCAGCGCACCGAGATCCTTTAGAAAAGTATAATTTTATTTCTGTAAGAAAAATTTGTTGAAATTTTGTCGACCTGTGTAATACAGCAAAGAAAATTACGTAAGTGGCTAATGTTTATGCTTCACACATACATGGGCTTGCCCAGACAATTTATGCTAGGTCCGCCACTGGTGTGTATGCAACTGCAATGTAAGCTTTGCAGGCTTACAAGGCCTTTAAAAATGTCTCCATGTATTTTTCTATTAAAATTATACCTAGCTTCTTAATCACGTTAAATGTGTATGCGTGTTTGAAACATCCAAAATATTTAAATAGATGTTTTTATTTTCGTGGGAGTGTAAGTTTTCGTGCAATGATTAAAAATGATTTTATCATAAAACTGTCACTTCTATTTAAAAATAAATATGTACATTTCATTTTACCCTTTTTAATTCACATACATATGTATCTGTAACACATATGTAGGTATGTATGTAGATATAAATTGAATGGAATAAAAATTCATAGGAGAGATTTTTGCTGTTACATACATACTTATGCACATAAATGCCCGTTAATCAGATCCACTCAATTATTTTCAATCATTCAAAGGTCTGCGTTGTGTCATGGCTGACAGCTTGACTATCTTTTTGCTTTTTAGTGCCATCATAACTAAGCAACTTATTATGATTTTAATAGAAATAGATTACATACTAGATATGTATGTAGTACTTTTTCATATGCACATACATAGCAGACCTGGGCATCCTCAATTACATTTTGTAATTGATTACATGTAATTTTAAATGAAAAATCTCAATTACAATTACACGTAATCGATGTAGTCGATCTTTAAATTTTAGTCGATTTCGAAATTTCATAAAACTCAACCAAATGTTTTGAAGATGCTCTTCCTGATGGTGGACACCATTTTAGTCGATCTTTAAATTTCTTGAAAGTCTTTTTATACTAAAACCCGTCATTGCAGCGCAAAAAGAACCGAAATTTCATAAAACTCAACCAAATGTTTTGAAGATGCTCTTCCTGATGGTGGACACCAATTTAGTCGATCTTTAAATTTCTTGAAAGTCGTTTTATACTAAAACTCGTCATTGCAGCGCGAAAAGAACCGAAATTTGATAAAACTCAACGAAATGTTTTGAAGATGCTCTTCCTGATGGTGGACACCATTTTAGTCGATCTTTAAATTTCTTGAAAGTCTTTTTATACTAAAACCCGTCATTGCAGCGCAAAAAGAACCGAAATTTGATAAAACTCAACGAAATGTTTTGAAGATGCTCTTCCTGATGGTGGACACCATTTTAGCCGATCTTTTAATTTCTTCAAAGTCTTTTTTATACTAAAACCCGTCATTGCAGCGCAAAACGAACCGAAATTTCATAAAACTCAACCAAATGTTTTGAAGATGCTCTTCCTGATGGTGTGCACCATTTTGGTCGATCTTTAAATTTCTTGAAAGTCTTTTTGAGTTATTCATATTCAATTTGTACAAAAAGTGCATACCAACAAGTTTTATTGCATAAAAACAAATAAGACTAAACGTTAGTTATTGTTCAAATTTGAAGAACTTAATTTTTAGTTTAGAAAATTGTTAAATAAAGTTCAGTAAAATCTAATGTAAGCGCCGTTGCCGTTTTATTTGTTTTTAATTTCTTAAATTTTATTTTATTAAAGATTTGTAAAATTTTTGCAGTCACTGTATGCGCACACGTTTATGATGCACTTTTATTGCGAATTCGCTTTTGCTTAGAACATAAAAAGCATAACGACATACATACACATTGCTGCTATTGCTTTCACTTTTGATTTTTTTTATTTTTACAAACATAATAAGTATGTACGAAAACCTAAAAGCATAAATGCATCGAAACTGTAACAAGTGGTTTTCTATTTGTTGCCAGTCAGCAGTTTTTTCGCCATCCTCTTCTTGCAACAATTGCATATGTACAACGTCAACGTCAAGCAGCAGCAGCAGTCAACTTGGCAGCCGATCGCACACCCCACCCACCTCATTCATTCAATGCATTTTCCATTAATGGGTGATTTGGTGTTGTTTGTATGCATGTATGTTATGTGTCATTGGCATCTATTTCCGGGGGGTGTTGTCGTCGGCGTCGGCATCAGTCAATGCAGCAGTGCAATCAACTCGGCACTTGGACTTGTTTCCGCACATCAGAAGAGCAAAAGCTTTCTCTTTATACGCAGTGCAGTGCGGCAATGCAGTGATTGCACTCTCGTATGCACAAATGCATGTTTGAATGTGATTTATGCATGTACATACATATTTACATATTATGTAAGCATTTGCCTTTATTGTCACCAGCGACATCCTCTCCATTCTACATCAATTAGTTGGAGCAATGCCAATTACAAGCGCAGAGTTCGTTTGATTTTTTGAAATGTAGGTGGAGTGGATGTACGAGTACTATGAATGTATGTAAAGTAGAATCTTATAAGTGCATGCTTGGGTCAATTAAAGAAATTGATTTTTGAATTGACAGAAAAAGGCAATATACTCGAATTGACTTGACCGACAAATCTTTAGGCTTTATACCATAGTGGGGGAAAAGTACTTATTTTCGTATGATCTATATATTATCGCAGTTGATACTTGAAATAGAAATTTGTTGTTCAACCATTTTCGAATTGCTAACTGTGGTAGCCTGTGACTGGCAAGGGACAACAGTGATGGCGAAGATACCTGGCCTTGGATAGTGGAGAGTAGAGTTTAGTTTAATTTTGACATGTAATGTGATGTATTCTTTAGCTATTTTTATAACCAACAGCAACCATAACCCCTACTACCTCATAAGAAAATCCAATCAATTACTACTTGGCGGTGTCCAAAAACTAATCGACGTGCTATCCACAAATTACTGGTTAACAGCAAAACGAAATCGATCGGCTACACCGACACAGTGTTGAAATTCCAACGAAGTTGCGCTGTCGGAGGGCGACACTAACATGTTGATTTCTACAAAAAAAAAAAAAAAAAATCTGGTAACTCGGCTGGAAAAGATGCTGAGTTTTTACTAGTTAATTTGTCCATCCACAAGTTGCTCAAGTTTAAGTGACATTTACATGCATAGATGTGGTGACACAGCATGACATGACAGCAGCAACGCACCGCATCCAACTTCAAGAGATTTGTAAACCAAAAACATTTCCGAGAAGGATAAGGAACGAAGTAGGCTGAAGTGAGGGAGAGAGCTGCGTTACGGAGTGCCGCTACGCTTTTTCTTTTTCTACATTGAGGTAAGGACATTATCGTTGCTGATTGACAGGACTTAGTTACTTGCATATATAAATATGTAGTTGTTGTTGTTAATGTGCACTAGTTAAGGACAAAGCAGCTAATTGGGGTGTTAAGTCGTCTTTTTTTTGCACACACATTTGTTGTTATAATATTTTAGTAAAGCAAAATTTAACGCGAGTGCCAACAGGCGGTCCAAACCAAGAAAACCAACAACTAAGTAACTACATGTTAGTGGAAAATTAGAAAGAAAATAGAATGTGGAAGATTATAAAACCAACATTGGCATTGGCAACGAAGACACGGATTTCGAATGGCAATTGGTGAATTTGTAGGTAACTAAAACCAGCTAAGAGTACACGCAACGCGAAAATTCCAGGAAGTCGCGGACCGCCATTTAGGTGCGCATTAGCAGAAGAATACATAGAATGACAGTGGGTCGGCCGGCACTACGGTCATGGTCAGTTGGATTGGATTGATTTTGTTTGAAAAGGCAAAAAAGAACAAATACAAAGGCAAAGGCGAAATTGTGTTGTGCGTTAAACACACAGATAAACGCCCGCGCCTGCAAAGGAATTTGTAAATATTTTTGGTATTTGAAAATAATAAATGTCAGAAAATGGAAATAAATGCTACAAAGGACTTATTTACGTACTTTTAAGAATGAACATATGTATGTTTGTCCACATACAAGAAGGTGAGTACCCACCAAAAAATCTAAGCCTTATTTAAGAATTAAAACAGCAGATTTAAAGGCTATCGAAATAATGCATGAAAATTATAAGGGTAGCAAATTTGTATGGCGTAAGGCTTAAAATAAGGCTGATTTTCCTGTGTTGCTGTCATCAGGCCATAAGGAGTACTCTCTCTCTGAGAGCACACCTTATCCGCCATGCGAAATAAGGCCTAAATAAGTATTAGAAAGTTAAGAGCAGACAGACCGAGTGTATAACAGTAGCAGCGCTGCCAGCGTACTCCTTTTTTAGACCTGATTTGTCAACAATAAGCAAAACTTTTTTGCAGGGTATACAAGATCACATACATACTCGTACAAGGAAAACTATTTATGCGCGTTATTGTTTGCTTAATTTTTTCTTATTTGAACTAAGAATGCCGCTAATAATTGTAAATAATTTGTCATTCTACATTTTTGTACGAAATTATTAGTCTATTCATTTATGGTTGTTTTAGGAAGGATCTATAGATGAATGTAGTACGAGTATTTTTAAAAAGGAAATTTTTGGAAATTCATAATTTTTCTAATGTGTATTTGAAGCATTTTTTCTTTGTACATAAAAGAAAAAGGTCAAGCAAAAAATATGAATACAATTTTTATCAAATAACAGCAACTTTAAAACATTTTAAAGCGAACAGATGAAAAAAAAATTGTTTTTGCCTAAAGCAAGGACATTACCGAAAAGTACATTTATTTAAATTGATTCGCTTAGATAATGACAAGCTGCTTTGTACGCTAATCTTTTCGCTGTAAAATGGTGTTGTTTGCTTTAGCATAATAAAAATGTCTCTTTTATATACTTAGTACCTGCTAAGATATGCTTTATACATACATTCCCGAAGGCAGTGCGGCATTGCCTATGAAAAGCACGCTCCAAATTCGTATGAGATCTGCTTCCTCAATAGTCCAAATTCTGAGCAGCAAAGCGATTCAATCGAAACACGTTCGAACATTCGACACACAAGAAATTTAACTCGTTACAAAGCCTATCTCGTTACTAACGACTGCCGCGCTTTCTTTCTTTCTTTTCTTATTCGCTACTTCAAATAAATGAATGAACACACTCGTTCGACCATTGGATGAAAGTTAACACGTTACGCGAGCTATCTTGTCAACGATCGACTCATTCTACTACAGCGAGTAAGCTCAGCTGAGCGAGTAGTGATAAGCGAGTCCCTGATATATAGGCAATCGAGTAAATCGCCATCGTTGCAAAATTACAATCGAGTGAAAAGTTGACTCACTACTCGACTACACAATCGATATGTTTTAGCAATTGCTTCGATTGATGGCTATTCACGGCTGGACTCGAATACGAATGAAAATCATCAAAAGCATTCGAGATGTTTGAACCAGGAAGACAATCGAATAAAACATCTACGAATCGCTTATCACTATGAGCGAGTGAGTTTTCTTTCTCTATTAACTTTGAAAAAGAAAACAAAGAAAGAGTTTTTTGTTGCTTCGCAGCTCCTATTAAAAAAAACATACTAACCTCAACTAAGGGTGACAATTGACATTGTTAATTGAAGTAATTTTTCTACTTCTCAGACTCAGATATGATCATACACATTTAATAAAACACACGTCAGTCGCATTCCTTCAGCTGTTTAAAAGAAAAAGAAAATGCGCAATTTCCCATCTAATAGAACCACCCCAAAATATTGCTTGGGTGCTGGTGCCGCCGCCGTTGTTATTGAGGCACACACTTACGTACATACATACATATGTACATGATTTTAAGAATATCTATGTATACATTTAGGTATATCTACTTTTATTTGTAAGAAAGACAAACCCGCTGCGCACTAAAAACCAGCGCCACAACCAGTTACGCATGCGCCCTTCGAACTTCCTAGCCTAGCCAACAAACTTCAGGAGCAATTCAAGCAAGCATTCAAATTCCAACGTCCTTCGTTTCGTGTGAGTCAAATAACCCAAGAAATGATAAAAGCAAAACAAAATGGCTGAAGCGTGTCCTTGCGCACTTCCAACGGGCGAGACAAAAACTTTCACACGCGCACATTCATTCTCTCCAGAGGGAAGTGTACTCCTTTGTAATTGCAGGCATAATATACATATGTACATATATACATAAGTGAAAAAAGGGAAGTATAGAAAAGCAACCAAGCGAAGCGGAAGAAAATGAAAGGAAACAACAACAACGAAAAATTAAAAAAGTGAAAATGCAAAGAGGGGAAAATCATGTTCTTATTGTTAAAAAAATAAAAAACAAAATATAAAACTTGCAAATTGAGCTGAACACTCGCGCAATTCGATGGGCTTTGGGGTTGTCCTTTGTGTATACTTATGGATATAGTATAAGTACTTTGTATGTGTGATTATATATATTCCAGTTTGCGACAGGATTTCGCTTTTCTCAATACATCATCCTTTTTTTTTGATAATCTTAAGAAATCGCATGGGTATGAGTGTGTATATTTGCCTCAAGGGCGTTTTGAGACTTGCTATTGCTATTAACCGGATTTTGTATGGCTTATGTTGTATGAGCATACATTTTTTTTAGTAATTGTTGTTTATTGTAGCATTTTTGTTTTGAAAAACCGGCAAACTGAAGTTTTCCCGAGGGATTCGCATTTTTTGAGCTTTACCTAAAGCAAATACTCTGTGTACAAAAGATTTGTCAAGTATTCGGCACATTTTTAGTTGTTTGAAGAGCAGACCAGCGAGCGAGCTTGAGTCTCCCACAACGTGAACCGGCGAATTTTGTTGTTTCCGCCTCACGGTACTCGCTAGCGAGTAGGTACACTCCATGATCCAATTAAAAGGTCATGTCAGTTCGCTGGCCGCCATATTTCTTTCGGTTTTAGAAAGAAGTATCAGGTCCTCATACGTCATTTCCTTTTGCAATTGGCACAGCTGTTTGTTTGGTTGTTCGCGGCTTTATTGGTTCTGTGACGTAAGCAGTATTTGACATTTCCGCCTACTGGCATTACCGTCTCAATATATATACCGTGGGTACACTCCCTTGCCCACTTGACACGCAAAACATTTTACTCGTTATTATGAATCGCTTATGCAAAATTTACGCGATTGAGATGCAGTTACTTCCGTTTTGCCTGGCGAACCTCAACTTTTAGCAAATTTGAATGAAATTAAAACGTCGCAATTGCTGTTGTCTAGATTTTTACATATGTATACATACATACATAAGTAACTTTAAGTCAAGGCAGCGAATACTATGATTGATGTGTGGTCACATAAAACAAAAGAAGTTCTGAATGAAATTCACAAATGTTACATTTTTAATTGTATAAAATTCCACCCCTTTGAATTGCTTATAAAACAAGCAAATGTCACAAAATGCACAGCTCGCCAAGACGTTGGAATCTAATTTAGCCTTAGCCGCGCAACGCCTTGTCCCACAAAACGAACACCCTAAACTGCTGCGCAAGCGTAAGTAAAATGCGCAGTTCAAATAAAACGTCGATTTGATTCAACCACCAAAGTTATAAGGTTCTTTCCTGCACACTTTTAACTATACTTTACTGCTTACTTTTTTGCCTTGTCAACTTCTATAAAAATTATTACTTTTTTGCTTTCTTGAGGTACAGTTGTTGTTTAGAATTTGATACAATCAACACAGGAAAACTAGCGTAGATTTGTGCTTTGCTAAGTCACAAGCCAAGCGCACACCTGGTCACACGTAACGTGCTCGACGAACCCGACGAGCCATGCGAATATAAATGAATCCCTAAGAGTATTTTTCCTTTAATGGCATTTCCCTGTTTCATTCCTCTTTTATTACGTGTTGCGTGCGTCTTTTCTTGTTAAATTTTTTTCTTCATAATAGCGCAGCGTTTTCTTATTACTTTGATATGGATATGTCTGTTAGTTTTTGGCGTGTTAAATTATCCCTCAGCTAGTACCGCTGAATTCGCTTAAGACTATTCATATGCAAATGAATTAGGGAGAGTTTCTTTTGTGTAAAGAACCAGTTGTAGCGCAGGTAAAGTGCGATTTTTATTAACTTTTGAAAACTTGCAGGTGGCAGCTGAAGAAACACTGTTTAATAGAGCTAATGGTGCTAAGAATCAAATGCAAAATATGTATGTCTTCCGATATAAGAACTCCCATTGAAATTGTAAGTCTTAAGATTATTTAACAATAGAGGGCTCTTACCCTTCAGTTACCCTATTTCACAAAGGAAGTAAGCTTTTGAAGACTTAAGGAGCACTGACAAAGCTCTGATTTGCACTCAAAAAAAAATTACTCAGATTATGGAAAAATGGGAATGATTCGGCGCTAAAGACATATTTCCATATTTTGATGTACAATTTTCTTTAAAACGTGGTTTTTATTCCTTGATTTGAAGAAAATCGTACATCAAAATATGGAAATATGTCTTTAGCGCCGAATCATTCCCACTTTTCCATAATCTGAGTAAGTTGTTTTTTCAGTGTGAGAACTAAGAAAAGAAAACAGTTCTGAGTTTTCAAAAAAATTGCGGATTTTGACTCAGCGGATGTAGAGGACAGCTCAAGGAAAATTCTCTCAATTAGGATAGGATTTCCTTAGAACTCTTTTGGGGTTCATTAACATTTTCCATGAACCTTGAGTCAATAGAATAGTTGTCCTTATATCACGATATTGCTGATCAAATCTTTGTGTTTATAAATTGTTTATTGAAGGTGTTGTTTGATCTTTTCGGGAATCTATCGAAAAACTTGGAAAGAGATTGCGGTGGCAATGTAAACGTTCCGTACGCCGTGTGACATTCACTGCACAGGAACTTGCATTCGACTTACTTTAAGCCGAAAACCAAAGAGCATCACGGATAGCTGGAAGAGTTTCATCAGTTAGCTTAGGTGAGACTGGTTAATGGCTTCACATAGGCTAGATAAAATTGCACATATCCATTTCATATCCTTTTTTGCGTGTGAATTTTTTCTTCATATTTTTTTTTGTTTGAGTGTGTGCACTTTTCATTTGTGTTTGCCGCACTGGGCGTATAGAGATCATTGCCAACACAGCATGACAAGTGCATTTTCCCATGATCATTTACTCTACACACACAGACATATCGATCTAGAAATGTGCATAAATGATTGTAGAACATAAACGATATTCAGATATTCTCACAGTACTTGTCTCTTCTTCTTCGTCGTTCGCATTTTTAACCAATTCCTTTTGTTTTTGTGTTGTTTTTTTGCTGCATAAATAAATACAATTTGACTTATTCCCAACAAACACTGAGGTTAGTTATCGATTTGAGAATGACTCGAGAACTAGCCTCATTCTCAAACCTCTAACGTTAGAGGACGACTCGAAAATCTATCGAGAATCATAGCGTTCTCAAACAAAAGGGTACCTAATTCTCAAATCGAGAAAATTATAATTCTCGAATCGAATTCTAATGTAGTTCTCTAATGAGATTCTAATCAGAATTTGCAAATACTTCCAATTGAAATGAAAAACAAAGCTTTGTCTCCTTTTACATGATTTTTTCATTGTTTAGATTTTATTAACGCAATATGTGCCTAAATTGCATATGATTATATATATTGACATGTATATGTTTACCACATTTATAAGAACTGAAATTTAAACAAAACTCAGTCTTATTATTTAAATTTAAGGTACTTCTTGTACTTTTTAATGGAAAACAATGTACTACGGTAATATTAACTTTACCATTTTTTAGTATCTAATTTCAATATATGTATGTATATTCAATATATCACAGAAATATATTGAGAATTGATATAAGGCGTGAGATTTGGCTCCTTCTCTAATCACTCGCTAATCGAATTCTAGTGTAGTTTTCAACCCTAGTTAGCGATTTGAGAATATATAGAGAATTACACTAGTTATCTAAGGTAATCTCGACAAAATTTCTAACGTTAGAGACTGTGTTTGCTGGGATTAGATCCTGAGTGAGTCCTGTTTTGGTTTCTCTTTTATTAAACGAACATTCCTTCTTTTTTGTGCGTTGTGTGTGTTCGCATTGTTAATTCAAATACCGCTATTGCGGCCGCTGAATTGAATTTCTTTGCCTTTTACTACCTGTCAGGAATTATCCTTGTTTGTATGTACATATGTGTGTGTTTGTCCATTTGCTTCGTGAGAATTTATTCCATTTTACGTGCTTATGCATTTATTTAATTTGATCCGTTTCCATTTTGCTCCCACTCAAGTTGTTGTTGTTGCCGCCGCTCCTTCACCACTTCACCATGCACTTGTTTCATGCACATTCGTGTGCATTTGTGTGTGTGTGTGTGCCAGAATATTCCACTGCAGCCAACAACAAAATAGGCTCTGAAGTAGGCGCTATCATCAGAGTGTGAGATCTGAGTGTGATAAAAAAATGAAGAAATAAAAAAATGAAGAAATAAAAACAAAGAAAAAGCAGCAGCAAAAGGAATTTGTAGGTGCTTTGCTGGCCGCGTTTGCGGGTTCGCCCAACAACGAGTCCTGTGAACTGTTTTGCTCTTTGCTCGCTGTGTGAAATTCACACGCACTTGTTTCTTCCTTTCTTTTTTTCATCTTCGATTTTATTTGCTTGCTTTTTTTTGCTGCTTCTTTCTTTGTTTTGATCGAAATATTTCCAAGAACAAGGACGACGCTCTTTGTTTGCCGCAGGATATACAATAATGGGGGGATTAATTGTTTGTTGGTGGCTGCGAGAAAATAAAGAAATTGTGTCAAAACTATAATTGAGCAGGCCTTTCAGCGCTTATTTGTTTGTTTTGATAGCATTCATTCCCAGATAATTAAATTAATTGCGTATTTAGACATTTTGAAATCATGTAATTTGCAGCGTTTAGCCGTCAATATGCTTGCGGCTAACCGTTGACGGGGAGTAAAGAGAAGAAGAAAAAGATTAAGAAAAGTGAAATCATATATGTATGTACACTCTTAGAAATTTTCGTGTAATTTTGCATACAAAAAGGTAGGTTACTTTTTTCCTACCTTATTATGCGCAAAATCGCACACTGAAAAATTCAACAGATAAGCTGTTTAAATTTAAACAATAAAAGTGTAAAGCCTACACAAACAAACTTTAAATCTAAACACCAATCGAGTAATAAATTGTAATTTCGCATATAAGTTAAACAAAATTACAAATTCACTATGTAATTTTACTCCACTCAATTGTAATTTCGCGCACGAGATTTGAAATTACAATTTCTGTATGCAATTTTAATCCAAAATGCGTGTAAAATCGCATGATATGCTCACTTTTGCTGAAAAGTGCGTAAAATTTCGTTTAGAACTGTAAATTACACAGTTGTAGTGTAAATCTACGAAAGAAATGTAATTTTCAACTAAAAATTACATATATTTTGGTAGCATATTTACACGCAGTTTTTAGAGTGTAGAAATTGAAAAAATATGCAACAGCAACAAACAATAGCTATAAAACTGCGCATTATGCTTGTTGCATGTAAAATATTTCATTTTACTTGCGATATCCTCTAACCGCACGTTTGCAAATAACTTTATTTTAACGCCAAATTTACATGAAATACGCTACGCTGCTCAGCACAAAACCAGTTAACAGCCGAATGGCGAGTACGCGCATGTCCTTGAAGCAGACAGGCAACAGCCAGCGGTCTGTGGCACACCAAAAGTGACGCTTAACTGCTTGATTTTTATACTCAGCTGTACTAGTACACAGAGTATTATAGTTTTGATTTCCTAACGGTGGATTGTAACAGAATGAAATAATCGAGATAGATATAGACTTATATATATCGAAATGATCAGGGTGAAAAGAGAAATCGATTGAGCCATGTCCGTCCGTCTGTCCGTCTGTGCGCACGATAACTCGCGCAAAAATTGAGATATTTTGATGAAATTTGAAATGTAAGTTGGTATCAAGACAGGAACGGATGGTATTGAAAATGGGCGAAATCGGACCATGACCACGCCCAAAACATTTTAAGTGATATCTCTGTCAAATATAAAGATATATCATTGAAATTTCATGGAAGGTGTCCAACTATGGATATAAAACAAAAAATACAAAAATTTTGGAAAATGGGCGTGGCACCGCCTCCTTTTAGAAGCAGGAATATACGAGATTTCTGAGCCCATAACTCGACAAATAATCGATATATTATGACGAAACTTGGTGTATACACTTTTATTACTTGTGGTAATACATGATCAAAATTTTAGCGAAATCGGTCGACGACCACGCCCACTTTTATATATGGGTATCATAAAGTGGCCTAATAAAAACATTTTAAGCGATATCTCTGTCAAATATAAAGATATATCATTGAAATTTTGTGGCAAGAGTTCCACAATAGACCGGAAACAAAAAATAGAAAAATTTTGGAAAATGGGCGTGGCACCGCCTCTTTTTAGACAAAGGAATATACGAGATTTCTTAGCCTATAACTCGACAAATAATTGAGATATTATGACGAAACTTGGTTTACACACTTTTATAACTTGTGTTAATAGACACGCAAAAATTTATTGAAATCGGTTTATGACCACGCCCACTTTTTAACAAAGATATTTCTGGAACACCCTTCGGGAATTTGTAACGTGACATCTTTGTAACTCATAAAGGGATGAAATTTTGCACAAAGTATAATATTCATAAGATTAGTTCGATGACTGATAAAAATTTAGAAACTGGGCGTGGCTGCGCCTACTTTATGCGGCACTCGGGTTTCATATAAAGTACACCTTATATCGAACAAACGCAAACAAACAATTAAAGCATAAAGCTGAGTATCTAATGTTCGATTCCACTCGAACTTAGGCTTCCTTACTTGTTATTAATGCTTGTATTAAGCAACTCTCTCGCTTCTAGCACACACGAATTCATTGGAATGCATGTACACAAGCATTTATGTAACAATAGCATTGCTAATTGCGTATATCCTTGAATATCCTTGCGCGTATGTTACTAGCTTATGGCGCGTAATGCTATGTGATGTACTGACAAAGTCATTAAAGTTGAAATTTTACAAATCCAGTTAATGAGCAAAAAGAAAAACCTTGAACAGCAAAAGGATTTCTTATCCTTCATCCTTTACAGCTACGAACAATCATTCGTTACAAAGCCAAATCATTTGTAAATGCTAAATAATAGCAGCCAAAGTGATTATGCGCTCTTGTGTTGTTGCATTTTGTGTACTTATGTGCATTTATCAAAGGCAAATTCTTGGAAAATTTAGCGCAAGGATACGTCAAAGGATAATGCGGTAAAGTGTTGTAAGTCAGCGGCAATTCGCAAAAACAATCGCAATGTTTAGTTACGGCGCAGTTCAAGCGAATTGGTAAGGGTTTATTTGGTTTACTTATGTACATACATACATATGTGTGTATGTAAATGCATGTACTGGAATCAGCAGGTAAACAGAAACAACTTCGTATATCCTTTTTCGTGACTTACGGAAGAGAGGGCTACACCAAAAATATGTTGACTTTTCGCTTGAAGAAATCGTTAATACAAGCTTTGTTATTGCATAATTTTCGTAGAGCGTATTTAACTTTAGTAATTCTTTTTTTTTAACACTTATGTAAGAAAAAATGCTACAAAAGGATTCTTGGAGTTAATCGCTAAAGGAGTTGCATAAGGCAAGGACATGTCTCTGTCAATTTGCGTGCGTAACTTATGCAATTTTGAAACATAAAAAAAATTATTTAAACCTTTTGTATTATTTTTTCTTAGAAACAGACTGGTAAAGAAAGAACTACGTATATCCTTTCTTGTGTATGTACATATGTACATGTAAAGGATATATGAACAAAATTGCATAAGAAGCGCTTGTCAATTAAAAGTCAGCACTTTTGCAAGAATTTGACAATGAAGCTGTTTTACTTCAGGGACAGTGAATAAGTTCTCAGACTGTAGTTAGCGGTAGCGAGTATTTTCGCAACTCAGCCGGACACTTCCATATCATTTAGGCTCTCGAACACACGGTGAGCATTTGCTAATCCGAAGTTTTCGCCATACAGAAGGCTTACAAGGCTCTACATGCAAAGGAAAGTGTCGGTGCCGGAAACAAAATAGGAATTTTCTCGGACAGTCAGGCGGCTCTGAGGACTCAGGTATCTGCACTGTATCATCAAGCCTAGTCAGGCAATGCAGAGAGTGGATCGTGGGCTTAGCAAGTTGACATAGCGTATCTCTGATCTGGGCGCCGGGCATCCGCGATATTCAGGGAAACGAAATGGCTAATGAGCTAGCCAGGCAAATCTCGGCTCTTGATAGCGCAGCGGAGGCGGAGGCTCTTGCTAACCAGGGCTTCATAAAAGGCCTAATTTCTCGGCACTGGTTCGCGGAGGCTAAAACCAGATGGAAACGTTTGCAGGCCTGCAGGATCTGCAGAAGTCTGTGGGCATCACGCAATGAGATGCGATCCTCAGCCATTCTAAAGATGGACAAGAGGAATATTTCCCGCTTAACTGTGGTATTCACAACACATATGACTATTGGCACCCACGCAGCCCGAATGGGACTTGACCATAACATTTTGTTCCGCAGCTGTAATCTTCCTGGGGTGGAGGAGATGGAAGAATGAAATTCATTGGCACAATTTTCTTCGACAAACTCTCGGAACTCAAAGACGTCAGGTCTGATGGGCTTCTAAATATTTAAACTCCACAGGATAGATGCAGGGCGTAGGACATGCCCTAGTTTCCGCATTGCTTATTTTTTTTACTCCTTATTTTCACAGGTGCTTTGGTCACGAGTTGTGGTATCAAAACGGCACACAGTGAGCTAAAATTGCTCGGTAATCATGAAAAAATGTTAGTTAATAATAACAGAATAATAATCGAGTCATCGAGTTTGATACTAAACTTCATTAAATGATGTTTTGGTATCTGAATAATATCCACGGCACTTCGGCACTTATGGGAATCAATGGGCTCGCCACTCTAACCAACCATGTGGTCTAGGAAATTCGTCAACCGTGGATTTCATTCGACTTGAGATAATTCAATTCTTTCGTGATCATTAAAAAAAAAATCCTTTCTAGAGAACTGTCTAGCGCTGTTCTAAAAAAGCTGCTTACAATGTAGGTATTGTATGTGCCTGCTAATACCCTATTCTTTATTGAATTATTAACAAAAAGTAGAGCGGAACCTGCATTTATAAAACAATTGAATTTGAGCCAAAAAAAAAAGAATGCAAAAATTGTCACATTTAACTAAACAAACAAATACAAGTATTCCTTACAATTTAAGATTTACTTACATACAAGTTTCCCATATGTTAAACAAGTGTAAGAATACACAAAACATACAAAGGAATGCAGAAAAAATGTAGTTCCGCACCCCAAAGAGTAAATGTTTCCGAATGAGAAACCGCATGGAATTTCCTTCCGGTGCAACAACAAATCGCACAGCCAGCAAAAAACAAAAACAATGCAAATGTAAAAAAGTCGTACAATCAAAACAAAAAACTCAACACACAAACCCACCAC
Organism: Urophora cardui; assembly: GCA_960531455.1. NCBI lineage: Eukaryota > Metazoa > Arthropoda > Insecta > Diptera > Tephritidae > Urophora > Urophora cardui. The sequence goes on from OY482670.1 coordinate 3,800,441, forward strand.
ATAACCCATGAAAAAGGCAGATAAAGATTGCAAGCAAATGCAAAAATTCAACAAACAAGCAGACAATAATGATAAAATAAAGTAGAAGTACCGAAAAAGGATATGCAAGGAAACTGAAACAAGAAAAAAAGGAAAAAAAATTGTATTGTAAAATGTATTGACATGTCGCATATTTCACACGGTGGCAAACCAAATGAGGCTGTGCAATGACAAAGCGAAATGCATACATACAATTTTGTTGTTGTTGGTATGTGAGTAATAAACCCCAACAACGGGAAACGTGGGAGAATCAATTTGAAAAAAAGAGTTTGTCTGTTTTTGTATGTGCATTTTGGTGAGTGCAATGCACGAAGATGCCGGGACAAGTGCAGTGGTAGATAAAGGTTATGTTATGCAAAGAAAAAATGTATGTATGTTTGTATGTATGTACATATGTAAGTACCGAGCAAAAATATCAAATTAACAAATGAGTGAAGTAAAATCAAATAAAGTATGAGAAAAAGGCTGTGTAGGTCATTTATAAAGACCTTTTACATATGAAGTTATGTAAATCGTCGTTGAAGATGCATTTTTGCGTAAGAGGTATTTTCATTTTCGCGTAGCGGACATTGGATGAACTTTACAGGAGAGCATAAAAACTATTTCGTTTCAAAACCGTTACTTATTTCTGCGTACAAACTCAAATTTAAATAGTTACGTAGATCAGTTTGTTAGCCATAACATCAACTTAGTGTAAAAAAAGAAACAAATTGAATTATTAGGACTCTTTTTTTTCATGAGCGGTTGTGCAATTTTTATTTGGCACAAAAATCACGCACAATCGGTTATGAAATGGCAAAATGTTCAATATAATTCTTATTTTAGCATTTTATAAAGAAACAAAGTTACAAAACTTGTACATATATTACATTTTAAACTAAAATTCATATTTTTAATTAAGAAAACGTAAGTTTGTTTACACATAGGTGGAGAACTCTTAAGGTAAATGTGGTAAATTGTCATAAAAGCTATGACAATCGGACGGCATCACTCTTTTAAGTTCTTGTAAATGTTGATATTTACGTTTTGTAATATTGAGGTGACCTTTGTGGATTGGATTAGGAATATCCGTGTCTATCTGGTTTATAACCTGACTTGAATGTCTTATAAATTTTCGCATAAGAATCATGGCCTACAAAAAACATGTTTTTATCGCAATGTAATACATTAATTTTTATACACAGCTGTAATAGTACACAGATTTAAATATTTTTATGAAATTTCGTATATAGGTTCCTATCCAGACTGGGACGGTTGAAAATGGGCGAAATCGGACCACTACCACGCCCACTTTTATATATGATTATTACAAAGGGGCCCAATAAAAACATTTTGAGCGCCAATTATAAAGATAATTCAATGAAATTTTGTGGCACAAGTACCACGATAGATAGAAAACAGAAATATTTTGGAAAATGGGCGTAGCACCGCCTCTTATTATACAAAGGACTCTACGAGATTTCGGAGCCCATAACTCGATAAATAATTGAGATATTATGACGAAAATTGGTGGACTTATATCTACCACTTGCGGTAGTATATGTGCAAATTTTAGCGAAATCAGTTTATAACCACGCCTACTTTTTAATCAAAATTTTTCTCGAATGCCCTTCAGAAATTTGTAACGTGACATCTCTGTAACTAAAAGTCATGAAGGGATGAAATTTTATAATAACAAGAATATTTATACGTTTAGTCGGATTATTGATACGAATTTTCAAAATGGGCGTGGCTGCGCCCACTTTATGCGGCACGGCCTTTTTTAAATTGCACCGTGTATCTAGCAAACGTAAAAAAAAAACTATGAAAGCTTATAATATTTGGCTCCACTCGAACTAAGGCTTCCTTTCTTGTTTTGTTTTTTAATTTTTGATAACTTTAGTCATAATTTGGTTGGGAAAATTGTAAAGATTGTAGCAAAAAAACGTAGCTTACCAATTAGCAACTTCATTAATTTGTTTAAAATAATACCTGCTTTATATTTACCTGACATTATTTGTTGAAATAAGTTAACTTTTGCTCCCTTTCATAAAAATTCGCCATTTAATTTATTTATCTAATAACATATAACTTCGCTTATATGAATGAACTGAAATCATACGCGGTAATGCTGCCAAATTTTAACAATACCCTTCATACGCGATTATGCAATTTACTGTTATTATGCGTTTTTGTTGTTAGAATTGCAATGTTTTGGTATGGATCGATAGAGGTGAGCGTCAGGAACTCAGGGTTGGAAAATCTCATTTTTGGCAAAAATGTCCCTTACTCGAAAATGAAAATACCTCTTACGCAAAAATGCATCTTCAACGACGAAATACAGTTTTAAGCTGAGATTTGTGGATGAAAGATCAAAGATGTGCAACTATTTACGTGACTGAATACTTTGACTTTTTTGTATGATACATAATGTAGGTAACGCAATTTGAATGGGCTTATAGCCTCCAAGTCTATATATGTAGATAGCAGTGGAAAGCTAGAAAATTGTCAAGGCTAAAAGGATAATATATACCTACATGCTGTATATTATATGTATGTATGTATGTATACGCATGTTTTCTCTGCTTTTCAAATCATTTTAGGGCCGTTTTCATCAGCTCCGGTTAAGCAATTTATTTCACAGCTCGCCATACAATTTGCGTCAAACTAACTAGCGATTAAAATAAACAGAGATGGTGGAAACGGGCCTTAGAGCGTATTTACAATTTAAAAAATTTAAAAATATTTGAACAGGTACTTTACTTTTAATAGTATGTATGTATTTATTTCTATAACAAGCTTGAACTAAGAATATGTACATATATCTGTACATATGTATATGGTAGTTGAACTCTGAGTCCAAACTATTCTGTTTTATATTAGAGGCCTGAGCACAATAAAACCTCCAAATTTTTTTCCCAACATTTAACTATTCACACTCATTGCTCTTCCATATAACCACTGATATGTATTGGATAATATTGGAAAATTGTAATTTGATCGCCAAACATTAGAAAAAAAACACATTTACTTGAAACAGACAAGATTCTCAAGAATAAATGTAGTATTTATGGTGCACCAAATTCGATTCTCATACGAAAATATTTTTGAAAATCAGGTAATGGCCACATCAAACAAAAACATACACACACACATGCACAGAACACCATTTCACTTGAGTGCCTCCAGCATTGCATTGCATGCCCATTAAAAAAAAAAATTAACATTAAAGAATATCCTTGCGTGCAGGATATGCTGTTTTACTTTTCTTTGGTGTTTATTGTTTTGTTCGAAGCGTTAATTGGATTAGCTGGGTTTGAAGATCTCGAAAGGTTAGCGAATGATAGAAACGAAGAAAAAACACACAAAAATCTTGCTTTCGTATTTCGTAAAATGTTCAAAAATGTTACGCATTTATCGTTCATTTATTTATTTGTGTTTGTATGTATGTCGCCACAATGATGGTGATTGTGTTTGTTGTTTGCTGCTGCCACAAAAAGGACGACTTGTTGCATGCACTGCCTTGGTATTTTTGGCTTCGTTTTGCTGTTGTTGCATTAGCCTACAATAATTTGATATCATTGTTGTTTACGCGCCGACATACAAGCATATGTACATACATACATACATGCATTTACGTGAAAAAAGGCGAAAGAAGAAGGATCGCACAGCTCAGTGACCACCACGATCGTCTTGGACTCTTGCTTTTCTTTTTGTTTCTTATATATGAAAAAAAAAAATGAAGTACAAAGGGCAATTCCGCTGTATTGTTACAGCTACAAATATAAAGTCATACATATGTGCATACATATCTATATTATTTAATTTACATTTGCTCTTCTTCTCCTTAATAAAAAAAAGACACCACTTCATTTGATATCATCCCTGAAGTGGCTGTCGGCTCTCATGGAACCTGCAATTATTGTTAGGCAAACATTCTCACCCTCCTCCTACTTATCCTCAATCAATTTTTCTTCCTTCCTTCCTTCCTTCCTGTCATGCTTACCTTTTTATTTTTTATTACTTGTTATATAATTTCTTTTTTTTTTATCTTGAATGCAACAACTCGCCGTTATTTTGCCTGTTGCATCGATGGTGTTATTGTTGTTGTTGATTGCTTCTGTTTCGTTTTCTTGATTTTTGTTCACTGAGTTTGAGCATGTCAAATTCCTTGGCCTTTGCGTGTCAGCAAACAAATAAACAAACATACATACATATTTATATGCACCTTAATATACGCATATATACAAACATGCATTACCTACATTTTTTATTTGCTGCTTGTTGTTGTTGTTACTGTTGAAAGACACTTCCGGTTTCGTTCTTCTTGCAGGACATTGAAGGGATTGCTTCAAGTGGCTGGTCTATTCTAAGAAATTCGTTATAAAATTTGATTTTAGACAACAATTTTGAACATCTGGTAAGTAAAGATAGATACATACATACATACATACATATGTATATACCCTGAAAAAATGTTTTGCTTATTGTTGACAAATCAGGTCTAAAAAGGTGTACGCTGGCAGCGCTGCTGCTGCTATACACTCATTCTGTCTGCTCATAACTTTCTAATACTTACGTGGCCGCTGTGGTGCAGCGGGTAGAGTGCTCATCTGCTACGTCAGAGGTTTCGGGTTCAAACCCCAGTCCGAGCAAAACACCAAAAAAATGTTTCTAATTAGTATAAATCCAATTACATATTGGGTTTTTTAAGAGCAGCGGTCACCTCTCGGCATTTCTGCCATGAAAAAGCTTCTCACAAAAAATGCCTTCGCCGTTCGGAGCCGGCATAAAACTGTAGGTCCACCAAATTAGTAGGAAAAACAAAACGGAGCACACCTCGAATTGGGAGAGAAGCTCGGCCATAAAACACGTCAAAGTTATAATAGCGCCATTGTATTATATTTTTATTATATCTAGGCCTTATTTCGCATGGTGGATACGCCTTTGGAATAAGGTGTGCTCTTATGGCCTGATGACATCAACACAGGAAAATCAGCCTTAGTTTAAGCCGTAAACTATACAAATTGGATACCCTTTTAATTTTCAGACCTTATTTCGCAAGCCTTTTAAATCTGCTGTTTTAATTCTTAAATTTCGAAGAACAAGAAGACAATTAGCAAGCTATTCCGCTGATTTAATCAGGACCAGCAAATTTCATTAATTCATAAATTCATTGTTGCATGCTTTTCAACACAAAAAGGATGTGACAAAACTTGTTCCTTCTTGTACCTACTCCTTTTAGAATTTTTCAAATGCTCTAAATTATTATGCAACACTTCGAACGAAATTTGTAAATGGTCTTGTCTTTGTACGGAAACACTGTGTGCCCTCTAGCGGGTAGTAGAATTTATCAAGATTTCTATTTCCTTCACAGTTTGAGTGTCGCAGTCAAGCAGAAATAGTTTGACGGATTCCCTTTTGGAATTTATCAGCGGAATCACTATGGCTGTCAAACTGTTGACAGGTGACTTTTCCCACATAGCGTGTGGAAGATTGTTTTATCAAAACTGACTATACCGAGTATTTTTCGATCCCCTTTAATGATCAAAAACTGATTAATCACTTGTGCGATTACAAGGAGACTGGAAAATTTGTAACACCAGCGATTGAAAAGTGATTTTATTTTTTTTTTTAATATATAAAAATCACATAACGGATTCTTCTTTGAGCCCCTTTACTGATTAAAAAAAATTATCACAAATTGATTGGAAAGCCAATCGAAAATATGCAGAAAAATTACCCCAAAAAATTCAATAACGATTCAAAAATGATCGAAATAAGCTTCAAAAACGAAAAAAAAAAATAAAATCCAAAGGGACTCGAAAATGATTAAAATAGGACTAAAATAAGGCTCGAAAACGACTCCTCAAGAAGAGTCGGACGGAGGGCACCATTTTCTACCGACAAAAGAATCTTTTTTTAATCAGAAAATGAGCGCATTTATGGTTATTTTAAACATGCATAGGGGTCGAAAAAGACTGGAATGCTTAACAAAATGCTATATGGGTTTATTATATGACGAAAACTTCTATTTGTTTTCTCCAGTATTACACTGAGAAATTAAAAAAAAAAAAAACACAAAATAGAAATTATTAAGTAGACAATGGTCCAATACTACCCAGCTCTGGGACACAAAATTTATAAAAGCTGTTCACTTGTGACTTAGTAAATAGAAGCTGGGTACAAAGAAATGTATGTATGGATGTAAATAGTAGATACAATGATTGTTATACTATTTTATATTATTTTTTATGACATTTTAATTTTTATTACATTTTCGTTTATTAGCTTTGGTGTAGCCAATTTGAATTGCTTTCCCACATCACCATCATGACTTTTATACATACATATGTATTTTTTTAATGCAGCAACGAGTCTTCTTAATTTCAGTTGACCAAAGAAAAAGCGCTAGCAACCGCTGCCGTTGTTGTCCATAATGCTAACCGTAGCCATACACGGTGCGACCGTTGACCCAACTCGGTTGGAATCGAGTTGGACTGTTTGCCTACATACGGTGCAATTTATTGTACAACCTTGTTGTACAATCTCATTTTGTAAAAAATTACTTTGAGTGAAGGTGGAATAGAATAATATTGCGCTTGTGGGAAGAAGAAGAACGTACTGCAAAAGCACGATTAATTAAAAGGAAAAAAATTGCAAAAAAGTGGTTCCTGCTAGCTTTGCATTTTGCGTTATATATTCTACAAATATTTATGATTTTGTGTTGAATTCGCTTATTTTTACTTATTTTAATTATTTTTATTTTTTTCAAGAATTCTCATAAAATGAAATGTTGAACAACATGTCCCCAAACGAGGCAACCAAGTTGTACAACTTGCCAAAAAATCAAAACTTTGATTTTTCATACAACCGATACCCAACTTCATACAACAGCCCCAAAAACGTTGCGATTTCCAGCGCAACTTGCTCAGGTTGTATAAAAAATTGCAAGGTGTATGGCTAGCATAAGGAGGATGATGCTTCGAGGAAGGCCAAAATTACTAAGGCAAGAGCAACTTAACCGGCTGGCTCTTTCGGAGCTGTTGGTGGTGGTGTACACGCGGACAACCTGCGCGGATGCTGGTGTTAGTTATTGTCCTTTGGTGACTCTTTACGACAAAACATACAACGCGGAGTAGGAAATTAAAAATGACCGAAATAAAGTTACATTTTTTTTTGGTTTTTTTGTTTGCTTGATGGTTTTTTTGGCTGCGCGCTGAAAAAAAGGACATGAAATGCTAGCACATATGCATGCATGGCGATGACGAAAAATGTGAGTAAACAAAATTAAAGCAAATATATAAAAGAAAAACAAACAAACATATGAAAAACTTATGAAAAAAATTAATAAAATATATTAGCAAAAAAAAAAGTTGAAAAATGAAATAAAGGAAATAAAGAAATAAATTACGAAAATAAATAGAAGAAACTAATTTGGCTTTAAAGTTGAAGAGCATGTGTGAGAGTACTCACACATCTACATACATATGTATGTATGTATGTATGTATGTATGTATATTCCGTACACAGGACGAGCAGAATATACAAGTATATAGTCTAGGACTAACAGCGCAGCGCTAAAACGCGAGTAAAAAGTAAAACGGCTTTTGTAATAAAAAAATGAAAAAAATACAACGATACGTACAGACTTACATACACATGTACACTTACAAATGCTGCTTTTTTATAAAGTCTTGACAAGAAAAAACTTGTGGACAATATCCAATTAAGTAAAATAACAAAGAGTGTGAGGCATTCAGCATTTGAGCTGAAGATTTTTTTTAATTTATTACTTTTTAAATTAGACGAAGGTTGGCTGAAGGTTTGTCCAATTTTAGTTTTTTTATACAAAATTGTGTACCTACTTTTTTTAAAACACATAAGAGAAAACTTATTAGATCAAAGCAAATAATAAAAATTTAAAATTAATAAATTGCAAGCAAGATGGTATAGCGAATAAGATTTTTCGCTATAAGAACACTTTCAGCATGCGATGATATCAGATGAGCTGCTAAACAACTCTTACATGACATTTATGTGGTCCGAGAAAAAATTTGAAAAATCTATTTACTAACAAATTAAAGTTTAAAAATTTCAAAAAAAAAAAAACTAAATTAAAAAAAAACCAAAAATTTTCCCTACTATTTTCTAATCATGCACCACCCAAGCCAATCTTTCACGCGATTTTTAGTTTTGGTTTGAGTTTAATTACATCACTTTCGTTAGACACCAAATGACGAGTGCAAAATCACAAAGCGCCGGCAATAACGTGCAATCGAAACACACAAAAGAATGGGAAAAAGTATGGAATCAGAGTCAAAAATAGAAAACCAAAATTTCAAAAATAACCGCTAAAGTTTTGTGTATGTAACTCCGCGCATCTAGTAGCGTCAGCATATTGCTACAGTTGATGCTACAAAAAACCGCCTGCCTACCCACATATCAAATCAGAGGCACTACGCAGCCACAACCATAAACATAATAAATGACAGTTTTTTGTATACATAGATGTTCATATTCCAAAGCATCCTGCTTGGCATTACAGCCTTCCAGCCCTTCAGCCTTTCATTTCGATGTTATAAAGCATCCTCTTTGGCCCTCCAGCCTTTCACTTGCGTTGCTGCGTTTTCTGAATATTTGACTATTTCTGTTCAATTTTTTTTGCAATGAAACCCAACATTACACACTAATTTATCAAATTTAAGCTTTGTTGACTTCTAAAAAAAATATTTTTTCTAGTGTGATCTTCTGAAATTGCATGGTGTTCGCGAGAAGCGTTACAAAATAGAAAATGAAACTGTTTTATGGCAGCCTTTTTGAGTTTTGCTTCAACTTCAAACGAGTCATATTTTTGATGTGTAAACATCTTTGCTGTAGCTACGAGTGATTTCGAAAAACAGGTAAAGTTTACGCGTAAACGTAAATGACCTTTGTGTTAGTGCACTGCTGCGTCCGTGTGAATCGCTTGGCACTGTCAGTGGTAGGTAGGTAGATAGACATGTCCTTACAAATGCTTGCATGCATAGCCGTGCAAATGCAAATATCAACAACAACAGCAACGAAGCGAAGTGAAGTTGTTGTTGTTGTTGTTTTCTGCAACAATGCGACAATTAGGCAAAATAAAAAGGACCAACCTGTTTGAACATGTATGCAAATGTATGGATATGCACACCTACATCTACTTATCTAATTTTCTATGCAATATTTGTATCAAATGAAAGGTTTTGAGCAGGACTTCGATATGAAGCTCTTTTCATTGTGATCCCTAGGCCTGGTCTCCAGATATGGGTCAAAAGGAGGACCCGGATGATCCTTGAATGTTTCTGAGCAATATTGGTATCTAATGAAAGGTTTTGAGCAGGACTTCGATATGAAGCTCTATTCATTGTGACACCTAGGCTGGGTCTCCAGATATGGGTCAAAAGGAGGACCCGGATGATCCTTGAATGTTTCTGAGCAATATTGGTATCAAATGAAAGGTTTTGAGCAGGACTTCGATATGAAGCTCTTTTCATTGTGACCCCTAGGCTGGGTCTCCAGATATGGGTCAAAAGGAGGACCCGGATGATCCTTGAATGTTTCTGAGCAATATTGGTATCGAATGAAAGGTTTTGAGCAGGACTTCGATATGAAGCTCTATTCATTGTGACACCTAGGCCGGGTCTCCAGATATGGGTCAAAAGGAGGACCCGGATGATCCTTGAATGTTTCTGAGCAATATTGGTATCGAATGAAAGGTTTTGAGCAGGACTTCGATATGAAGCTCTTTTCATTGTGACCCCTAGGCTGGGTCTCCAGATATGGGTCAAAAGGAGGAGCCGGATGATCCTTGAATGTTTCTGAGCAATATTGGTATCGAATGAAAGGTTTTGAGCAGGACTTCGATATGAAGCTCTATTCATTGTGACACCTAGGCTGGGTCTCCAGATATGGGTCAAAAGGAGGACCCGGATGATCCTTGAATGTTTCTGAGCAATATTGGTATCAAATGAAAGGTTTTGAGCAGGACTTCGATATGAAGCTCTTTTCATTGTGACCCCTAGGCCAGGTCTCCAGATATGGGTCAAACGTGGACTCGGATGATCTTGCATGTTTCTGAGCAATACAAAACAAAACAACATAAAAAATCAAAAGTCAGAAACCAAAAACCAAAACAAACAAAAACAACAATGACAACAAAAAATAACAAAAACGATAGTCGCCTTTTAATTCATAGAAAACCAGGAAAAAAGGAATAAGGAAAAGGGAATAAATATCCGATTTCGAAACAGTTTACACATCAATATTCATGAATACCCGTTATTCACGCTTTAATTTTTTTTTATTTATTTTGTAAATGATTTGAGTGGATAGTGAGGGATGCGAGAGTGAAGAAATGTACTGAAGATTACACAACAAGGCAAACATTAAAACCGTTTCCAATAGGTTTATACAACAGCCTCTAACGTTGAAGAAGCGAATGGTGGACCTTTATTATGGCGCCTAGAGAAAGAAATTTTAACTATAAACCTAGTGTTTGATGTGTGATGTGATTAATTAGAGAGAATATATGTACATCTGACAGTTAAACGTGCATTTTATTCCTTTATGATGTAAACACTGTAACGCATGAACTTGAAATGGAAATTCTTTGGTTCAAATTAAAACGAATTAAGTATGTATTAACTCATATGTATGTATTATCTTTTAATATTAACACATAATCATTTCTTGCTTGAATAATATCATTTAGTTGTGGTTATACCCTGCAGGGAACTCAATAACTAGTGAGCAAAATTTCTAGTTTCGAACTAGCGAAAAGGTGTCAAAAGGGAACTAGATCAATTGTAGTTAGACCCTCACCAGTTTAGAATGAGTGAATTGAGTGACCATTATAAGACACACTTTGATTTGTATGCAAGTGACAAAAATTCTATGAAAATTTTTCGTTCGTTCAATTGCCGTCGGCTTTGTACATTTCTGCAATTCTCAGATGCTTAATGAAGTATTTTATATAAAGAGTTTTCTATTTGCTTCTTGTATGAAATGAAATGTTCCCCTAATTATGCTTTTCCGATCCCTCAGGATTATTTTTAATTTTTTTTTATTTTATTACTTTTTAAATAGTATTTTAAATTTTTATTAAATAAGTAAATAAAAAATATTAGTTAAAAAAAAAAAAATAAAAAAAAATGATCATCCACCTTGACACCGACAGGATTCGCACCCGCGCCCCTCAGATTGAAAGGCACACGCGTTAGCCAGTCGGCCATCGCGCCACTTGCATGAAGTGTGTCTTAAGCGACAGATGTAAAACTGTAGAATTTGTAGGTACTTGTAGCTAGTTCAGAACTATCGAAATTGTTCCAATAAACGAACTAGTGTAAACTGTAGAATTTAGTACTAGTTCGGAACTATCGAAAATGTAGTGCAGAGGGTGACAATTGGCACCGCCTAGGATATCGCCGTGTTAAATTCGCCAGTTGACAATATGCAAAAGACATTAAGCTCGCACTAGTAGTGTCGAAAAATGCACTAGAAGCGATCTAGTTCGGAACTAGAGATTTTCCCTACAGGGTATGTACACAAATACAACATACAAATTTATATATGTCCAAATCACAAAACAACTTGCACTTTCTATGCTTAGCTGCTGCCAGGGGCAATAAAATGCGTATTAAAATTATACGAAGCCAGTCATTGGAACAATCACGCATTTAAGCTTATCGTATATTGAACCACAAGCGCCACCAAAAGCGTTAAACGAAATTCCAAGCAAATGAGCTGTAAAACAGGTTGCAGTAAGTAGAAGTAGCAGGTAAGTAGTAGGCCATTTCTTCGGCGCCACAGCTTCTGAGCTAACCTCAGCTCTGATGACCCACTTTTTATGCCAAGACATGAGCGGTTCTGCTTGAAAGTCAACGCGTGGGCGTAAGTAAAGCCTGCTCAATTCAAATTCAAATTCAATTGAAATTTAAGTCAAGTAAGTGGAGTGTTTGCAGTGAGAGAGATAGAGAGAGTGCAGAGTAAGGTCATAAATTGCTTTAAGAGTTGCCATATCTAAGAAATTTTTAAGCTTGTTCGACAAATAAAGAAAAGCATCTACTTGGTCAGGGAGCTAAAAGTTTCTTTACATCACTTTCGTTAGACAACAAAGACGATTTTATTGAAGGCGTAATCTTCGTTCAACGAATGAACGCATACTCTCTACTTCATGTACAGTGACGGCTAAAAAGCGCCAGAGAGGATTGAAGGCGGCATATTCAGCCGAAAATCGAAAACATATTCTCTACTTCTGGAATGTGTAAATATACTGATATTTACCTTGTCCCCAGTGACCTTACAGATATGATCAAATCCCTTACACTATTAGAATTGAGTTCAGGCAGAATGAGCTCAAACTTTGAGCAACAGATTACTGTCGGAAGTCAGACTTTTCTGAAAAATATCGATAACAAAAATATTTCCAGCGATCATATTTGTTAAGCATTTTCAATTTGATACCCATATTGTAATATTTAATTGATTTTTTAAAAACAATTTTTAAGCTAAAAAATATCAAAAAGGTGGCAACCTTCAAAAAAATTTTTTTCCAATGAGAGTTCCTACATTTTCAAAAATATATTCGATACGCTATAATATTTCTATTTTTTTAATTTATTTAGTCAAATTATTTTAAGCAGGTGGCAACCCTAACAAAAATTTTAAAGCGATAAATTTTTTTAAGCATCTTCAATTTGATACACATATTGTAATACTTAATACTTATTTAGCCTCAAAAAAAAATTTGTAATGAGATTTCTTAAATTTTTTCGATAAAATTCACGATATTCTATAGATACAATTTTTATTTTTTATTTACTTAGTAAAATTTTTTAAAATGGTGGCAACCCTAATTTTTTCAATTTAATAAAAGTTATATAGGAAACAACCGAAAAGAAAACATTTAAATCTGTTGAGCCTTTCTCGAGGTTTGTAGCAATGTTACAAATTAACACAGTATTTTTATTTACACAATGCATATGGCAACACTTTTCTAAACTACGCCAACTAGTTGACCGCTTGCCACAAAGCTGTTAATGCCGAAATAGCGCCAGTCAGTCAAAGCAGTGAAAGGTGCGCAACACTCAATAAAGAGAAAATATTTCATTGAAGAAAGAAAACAACGCCTGAACGCAAGCGCGGCCGACAACGCACAGTAAATATTTTGCTTTTGGCATTTGCGCGTGTGGGTTTAAAAGAAAACAGTTGCTGTGAAGTGAATAATTTCAATAAATAAATTGAATTAAATTGCAGCGAAAAAATGCTTTGAAATGTTTAATTTCCATAATCTAATATTTGGTTTATTGATTTATGCGCATTTAGCTGCCTTTGCACGCGGTTTATTCGAGGAATGCAGTGAAGATGTGCATTTGCAAGCTGGCGAAAGATTACGCATCAAATCACCGCTCTATCCACAGCCCTTTCCGGCTGGCAGCTCGTGTCGTTATATGGTGCGGGCACCGCGCGATTATCAATTGAGCTTTAAATGTGATATTGATATTAAATTGGTAAGGGTGAAAATGGTGGAAAGAAGAAGAAGAAGTACAAAATAGTGGTGTGCCAAAATACACAGTACAAAAAGTTGCAGACAGTTCAGAGCTAATTTTGCGCAATTAAAGATTTAAATAAATTAATTAAAATATAACAAAAAAAAAAAAAATACTTGAAATACCCGCTTTTTTTCGTTACAATGAGGTTATATAGAACCCGCATGTAGGCATGTTGGTTGTTTTGAAGCCGGCATTGAAATTAATATTTAGGTCAAATATGCGCAGCCATGGAATGGAATTGTGTTAGGCTGGGAAAACTATGTATTTTTTCCCAAGTACTCAGGCATATTTGCCCATTGTATATAAAGCTTTAGAAAGGATCAGCATGTAGGGGAAAAGGTAGGACAGTGGAACCACAATTCTTCTGCAAATTTTTAAGATTTTTTAATAAATCTGAGAGAAGTTTGTCGAGTGGTAAACCATGTGCATCCGCCATTCCCAGTATATCTGAACCGAAAATGCGCAATCTTAGTCTAGCGAAGCCGGACAGGTGCTGAGAAAGTGCTTTATGCCGTCGTCGTCTTCCTCCAGAGAGTAAACGCATAATGAGCTCTCGGTGGCCATGTGCTGTCCCCATGGACTATGTCCGGTAATCAACCCTACAAGGGCCCGCAGCTCCGTCCTTCTGCACTTGAGAAGGAAGTTTATCTACCTCCCTGTTAGGTTTTTTCAATAGGTAAGCCTTTTGTAATTTTAGAGAAATCTGTAGAGTTCAAGCGTCTCCTGTGAGTTTCTCTCATATAGACCCTGATGCACTTGACAGTGCTCGCCATACTTGATTCTATGATTGCCTGCGGTCCAGTTGGGTGTTCCGGCGATCCCCAATTCATCAGCCAGTTCGTTACCATGAACACCGCAGTATTCGGGTACCCACATAAGTTCAAGTTTATTCCATTTTGCTACGGAGCCAAGTTTCAACTTACATTCGTTAACATTTTTTTAAAGAGGTTCAAGCAGTTTTGAGAGCCTTGGCAGGGCATCCTTGCTGGCACCGCAGATACCAATTTAGTGCCGACGACACTTCTCACTAATTATCCATTCTGTTGCTTTTAGAACGGCATAAATCCCCGATTGAAAACCGTCGCCATTGTACTTAAGCATAATCGGCCTCCAGGTGCCAGCAGGATCCAGTACCATATTCTGTTTTTAATCTGTCTGTATAAAAGATTTTCTTCGGTCTTTCCAGTAGTTTATGGATCTCTCCATTGATCTCTTGTGAGAAATTTGACAGTGTATTTCCTACCAAAGGATACTAGGGCTACCAGCTTGTTATTTGGGGCGAGAAACAAAGGGTATTGCTCTGAAAGTTTGCAAATGAACTCTCCGTGTCCAGAGCTCCAATCGTCGCGTTACAACCTGAAGGAGTTTAGTCGACACATCGTTTTCATGGCCTCCTCTTGGATCACCAAATGCAGAGGAAGCGGCCATTATGAGGCGGAGCAGAGTTCAGGATTCTCTGAAGGAACTTGGATTCGAGGAGATGACATGTTGGGCTGGAGAACAAAATAGAGCTCATCAACTTCTATTTTAATTCATTCTGAGTCAACATGAAATTTATACGCCATTTTTATAAAGACGATTATATTCTATTGCCGTGTGTTGACGGACAAACTTTTGATGTATTGTGGAACGATTTTCCGTCATCCCTTGTCAAGTTTGGTTTGGAGAAAAACCGGTTTCGGCTAATATGCGCCATCTTCAGTGTCTTCTTTCGTTTTGAGTTATTTTGTGTAAGTTCGATAGTATTTATAGTAACTAACTTCCGTCGTTTTGTTCAGGTACTTCGTGTTCATGTGATGTGTTCGTGCATTCGTGCGTGTGTGTGTGTGTGTGAGTCTATCTATTTTTTGTAATATTTTCATTATTGTACCCTCATTAACCAAGTAGGTAAAAGTCCGTTATTGTCCGTTTGTGTGTTGTTTTGTTTATGTCGGTTTTAGGTCTTTTGTCC
The DNA here is from genome assembly GCA_960531455.1 of Urophora cardui. Classification (NCBI taxonomy): domain Eukaryota; kingdom Metazoa; phylum Arthropoda; class Insecta; order Diptera; family Tephritidae; genus Urophora; species Urophora cardui. The sequence goes on from OY482670.1 coordinate 3,815,984, forward strand.
TCTTTCGGGTATAGTAGCTTAAGCGGTTCAAATAATGTATCCGATGCGGTGTTTATTTGTTCATTTATTATTTTACCTACGAATGTTTTTTGTTTGTATATCTCCATATTTTCTAATATGTTAAGTCGTCTTCCTTTATGCTGTATGTGGAGAATTTTAGCCGTTTTTCCTATTTTCATGGGTGTACACTTGTTTTCTGCCATGTGGTTGGCGGAATTTGATTCCACTGTCGTTGATGATTTTCTTATTTTCTTATTGTAATCCCTTATGTGTTCTCGATATCTCGTCTTGATTTGGCGTCCTGTTTGTCCTATATAACTGTTTTGGCATTCGCAAGTCAATTTGTATACGCCTTGTTTGTCAAAGAGGTCTTCCTTGTTAATGTTGTTTCGTAGAAGTTTTCCCATATTGTTCCTCGTTTTAAATGCTGCATTAATGTTATATTTTTGGAAAACTTTAGCCAACTTGTAAGATGTTGCTCCGGTATATGATAGGACTGCCCATTTCTTCTCTTCTTTTTCTTTGGTTTCTGACTTTCTTGAATTTGTTTTTTTGTATTTTCTTCACTAAACTTTTTTGATATCCGTTGTTCTCTGCGATTGTGTATATTGTGCTCAGTTCCTTGTTGTAAGCTTCTTTTCCTAACGGGGTTCGTTCAAGTCGTGTTAATAAATGTCTGAAAGCGGCGTTCTTGTGCTGTTGAGGATGGTTAGATTTATTGTGTATTATTGTATCTGTTGCTGTGGGTTTTCTGTATATTTCGTAAGTAAATTTGTTAGTCTCTTTGTTTATTTTAATTGTTAGGTCCAGGTAGTTGATTTTTCCATTTTTCTCTGTATCCATAGTGAATTTTATATTTTTGTGTTGGCTGTTGAGGTGCTCCAAAATTTGTTCTTCTTTATTTCCCGATATTAGGCAGATGATGTCATCTACATACCTGGCATAAAAATTGACTCCCAAATTTGCCGTCAGTTCTTCCATATAAATTTCTTCCAAATGTTGCATAAATACTTCCATAAGGATAGCTGATGTGGGGCTACCCATGCCTAGTCCGTGAGTTTGTCTGTATATTTTATTGTCAAATTTAAAATAATTCTGGTCCAGGGTTACTCTCAGCGTATTTACTATCTCTGTAGCAATGTCTTTGTTCGTTTTCTCTGTCAGTATTTTAGTTAAAGTTTTTAGTGTTTCTGTCGTTGGTATCGAAGGGTATAGATCCTTCACGTCAAATGATACCAGTTTTGAGTCCTTGGGTACGTTCAGGTTGTTCAGTTTGTTGACTAGTTCCGTCGTGTTTTTGATTGTGTATTTATTGGATAGGTCTAGTTTCTCGGTTAGTAGCTTGTTTAGATGTTTTGATAGTCTATATCCTGGTGCCGACTTATGGTTTACTATTGGTCGCATAGGTGTTCCTGCTTTGTGGATTTTAGGTAGTGCGATCAGTGACAAACTTTTCAATACTTTAAATAAATTTGCTGCATTCCATCCATTTCCTATTCGCTTTTGCTTCGGTTTCTGCTTTCGCTCTACCACAGAAAAAAACTACATACATATTTATTCTATACTACTTGTCTAATGATTTAAGTGTATAATAGTTGCCAAAAAAAAAATATTTTTTCATGTAAAGTCAACAGCGAAAAATTAACGCCAAAATAAATCCCTTACGTAGCTTTGCTTTTAGATAACCAACTCCATTTCATGGAAGCTCGTTTTTCCATTGGCCATTTTCTGGCCGCAGACGCGCGGAGACGTAAGTCAACACTTCAAGTGTCATAATCTTGCGCTACGTTGACTGCGCCGCATACAAAAATGGGCTATGGTAAAAAAGTGTATGTTTATATATAATAGAAGTAAATGTATCAGTAAGAATGTCTGTGTGTGAGCGCTTAATTTTTATCTTCTTTCATGCGCTTAAGCAGTAAGTTAAATATTTTTATAAAATTTACAACTTCGCCTTCTTATTTAAATAGATATACATACATGCATACATACATAATATGAATATTATGTGGATACATTAGACCGTATTGCAAAAAAGTCCACCGTACGCCCCCATATGATATCGTTTTGGAAACAAATTTAAGAAAAAAAATTTATTATTTTTTGGACGCCGCTAGATGTCGCCCAAATACATTTTTTCATATTTTCGGTATTTATAGTTCGATCACTAAGTTTAATTAATAAATAAATGCCTTTGGCTTGAGAGGGCGGTTTCTAGTATATAATCGTATTAGCCCTATGTGCGTCTTTGGGGTCACTACCACCCAGTACTTGGTTTATACATAATACCTCAGTGTGTCTTTTCTATGCCTGTAAGTTAAACATCGTCAAACATCATTAATCCTTTGCCAAAGAAGTATATCGATCGCTTCAGTAGAACACGAAATAAAACATATTTAACATTCAGCGGAATAGGTATATGTTTTTGCTTAATGTGGTCTTTTAGCTTTATTTTACACAGATTATGTCTGAGGAGACCCCTACTGAAATTTTATGGCGAATAATTTTTCAAATCATTTAAATCCTCTGGCGACCTTAAAAATACTATTTTTTCGGGCTCTCTAAAAAGTGGTCAAATAACCTTTTCGTGGTGGAGTTAGAGGGTTAAAATGTTCCAGTAAATTATTCGCCATAAAATTTTACTATGGATATCCCCAGAAAATTTTTTTTTTTATTATTCTAAATGACCACAGGAGGCGAACTTTTTTTGCGACACGGTCTAATGTACACACAACCCACATATGTGACCAGATCTGTGTATTTTTTCAACACAATCTCACTTACATGTTTCTTATTTTTTTAACTACTCCACATTTATCTTTAAAATTTTTCGCCCACACATGTTTTGTCCAGCCGCCATCTGCTGTAACCAGCGTCACTCCATCCAATCCTCCTCTATCGAGCGCACGTTGTTATGATGAGATTTTCTATTTCAACCGTGAAGGAAGTGAACTTCTATCCGGCTCTGAATATTTTTGCGGCATTGGCAGTATGGAGCGTAAAAGTTTTCTAAATCAGGCGGTGATTTCATATATTTCCATGCGAATGCCGCAGTGGCCGGCAATTGGCAGCAGCACAAGGTTGGGTGGCGGACAAGGTGGCGGCGTAGTAGCAATGATGGCTGCTTTTGGTGGTGCAGCTGGCGGTTCCGGCGGTGCTGGTGCAGTAATACAAAAGCATCACTACATTTTAAATAAGCAAAGCAATAAAAATAATATGAGCTTCAATCCATTAACACAAAATAAACACACGTCGCATGCGATGAGCGCGAGTAGCAGCACTACACCACCTCAGGCACCAGCAACCGCAACACTAATAACGGCATCGTCAGCGTCATCAGCAGCAACAACAGCAAATCAGTTTAATACTTTTACTCACTTTATTGATTTGCTGTCGAATAGCATTGAGTCGAGCGTTTTTATAGCGCCGCCGCCGCCAACGCGAAAGCCGCACGTGAAGAAAACGAAACGAAAAAATGAGAAAGAAAAAACGACGAAATCAACACAAAAGGTGTTCAGAACAACAACAACAACAGCAATGCCAACAACAACCACGACGACCACCACGGAAAGCATAAATTTCCTGTCCAGCTTCGCGCTTTCTTTGCTCGCCTTGAGCGCGCGAAATGGTTCCGATGCAGATGCTGATCCAGTGACAGCTCTGCCAGAACTGCACACGAACTTCGCGCGCTCAGCAGCAGAACTAGCGGATCAAGCGGACGATCAACCAGCCGATCAAGTAGATCAGGTGAAACAAAGCCAATCTCGTATTTTATCCGGCCAACCGACCAGTTATGCCGCGGAGTATACGAGCGAGACGTCATCATCATCCGTGGCAGGCAATGGACGTTTCTCTTGTCTGGTGGAGGCTATTCCAGCGGATTGCGATTGTGGCTGGAGCCCATATACGCTGAAGGTGGTCAGTCCATCGGGTGTGGCGGGCGTAAATGAGTACGTCTCAATGGCGGGTGTGCTGACGCTGCAATATCGCAAAATTTTTTGTGGTGCAGTGATAAGTGAGTATGGCAAGAGCTTGAAAGCGTTGGCGCAAACTCTCATCTATTTCTTTTCCTCTTTCAAATATTTCCAATTCCAGTTCATCATCGCTTTTTGCTTTCGGCGGCACATTGTTTCATGTCAGCGGCTACGAATCGTTCGGCTTTGATACAAGTGGTTGTGGGCGAACATGATCTATCAACAGGTGAGTACAGAGGACGTACCTTAATCACTTCCATCTAACATCTCTCTTGCCTTTTTGCACTCTCTTTCTTTTCTCCTCTTCCAGCACACGAGTCCATCTACACCAATTACTACAACATCGACGCGATCATCCTGCACGAACGCTTTCACGCCACCGCCTCTCAAGTGCGCAACGATATCGCTTTGCTGCGCACGCGACAAGCGATCGCTTGGAATCGTGGCGTTGCTCCAGCTTGTCTGCCATTTCGCTCAGCGATTAGCGGCGCCGCCACTGAAGACAAACCACCCATCGCTGGCCAGCAAGTAGAGACCGCAGGTTGGGGTAGCATTTCGTTTGGTGGTCCACAATCTTCGCTGTTGCTGCGCGCTCAATTGGATGTGATTGGGGCGGAGGAGTGCCGTGCGGCTTTGGGTGCGGCGCCGCCGTCTACATTTTGTACTTTTACACCGGGACGTGATACATGTCAATATGATTCGGGTGGTGGTTTGTATATGCGTCAGCGTAATCGCTTATTTGTGGTGGGTATTGTGAGTTATGGTTATGGTTGTGCGGCGCGTCAGCCGTCGGTGAATACGAAGGTGGCTTCGCATTTGAAGTGGATTAGGAGTAATACGCCGTTGGCAGCGTATTGCGTGAAATAAAAGAAGCGGTTAGATGTTAGTATACAAGTTTAGAGTTATTCGTATAAAAAATGTTTTGTGTTTAATAAAATTTCATATAAAAAAGTGAAAAAGGTGTATTTCTATATTTTCGGTACCCTAAGGTTAGATTAGGTTAGGTTGCAGTGGATGCTAGTTCCTCTATAGCACACTTAGGCGCTGAAGCTCCCATTGTGATACTACGTGGATCCAAATACCCCCCTACTGGAACCATCGTGTAGACTCCACAAATCTTAGAATTTTCTTGAAATCCAATGTCACTAGATCTCCTAGATCCCTAAATTGGTAGGCCGTTAGTCGCCTCCCGGTATGTTACAGTGTCCAGGCACCCATATAAGATGGATGGCAAACTGCTCAGCCATCTCCATTACAGATCTTGATTTACATACATATGACAGTTCCCAGCGCTTTCAGTGCAGTGGGCTTCAGACAAGATGTAAACGTCTTTAAATTCGCTGTGCCTTGTTCTCAAGGACTCAAGCGCCTTCCTAATCGCCGCTACCTCCGTCTGGAGAACTCTGCAGTGATGAGGTAAGCGATCAGTACTCTAAATTTCGTTTTAATAAATAAAGCGCCTAAAAGTATGCTTTAAAAGTTGCGCTTTGCTGAAGTCTTTTCATTTTTTCTTAAATTGTACGCAAAATTCCTGCATTGTGTCTAGACTTGTATCAAAGCAGGAAAATATTCAAGTTTTTGCTTAACTTTCCCCTTTTTCTTGCCTTTTGTCCTTTCTTTTTCAAAACTTTCATATGTTTTCTATCAATTCGAGCGAAAGCCGCGTTAGCTCATGCACATGTCTGTTGTCCAGTCTGCATTTGAGACATTTTTTTGTACGTTACTCAAAGCAAATGAAAAATAAAGGACACTGAATTGCTTTTCTATCGATTTTCTTGTAAACTTTAACTGCTTGAAAGTCATTTAAAGCAATTTCGAGTTTTTGTGTGTTCAATTGAACTTTTGTTGTCAAATATTAAAGCATACTTTTCGGCTGTTATCTTTTGATAAACAGTATGCCTTTTTACTCTTAACCTTTAACTTACGACGTGGTGGTAATTTTTACACCGACTTACAGTTTCTTTAAATATCTCTTTTAACTTACCGTTCAGCAAGTTTAATCTCTTAGTATCTTCCCATCTCGTTGTAATTATTGACCCGTTTTGTTTTTATGGAGAAAGGTGTAACATTTGACGAGAAATGATGATAGTGGTGTAAAAATTACCCCACGTCTAGGGTAACGTTAGTTTTTCTTCGAATGCAATTATTTGAAATTTACCACTTCTCGCTTCTCTGTAGCATTTTGATACTTTTAGAATCTACTCATGTCATCATAATTATCGATCAGTATAGTTTCTATGGTGGAAGGTCTCAAATAACGGATAAATTTTGATATCGGTGTAAAAATTACCACACCTCGACGTTAACGTAACTTTTCTTCAAAAATTATTTATTTCCAAAAAAAACTTCTCTCACTGGCAATTTGACTAACATGGATTATTAATTTTACCACTTCTTCAAATGATTATTGGAAGAAAAATTAAAAAAACGTTTCGTGGTTCATTTTATACGCTCACGTTATTATGAAAAAAACTTCAAAAAGACTGGCCAGCATTTTCTACAAAAAATTTTTTTTAAATAAAATTCCTATGATATATTTAAAAATATATATTTTTTTATGAAAAACCGTCTATGAAGTTTAAAGAAAGTTTTTGTTTTACCTTTTATCTATAAGGTTTTCATGTGATGTTTTCGCTATTTTGAAAGAGCAAGGCCTTGTGAATTATAGTAAAAACTTTGTTGATTTAAAAAATTTAATTAACTTTTTTTTATAAATTTCATTTGAAAAAGGACTGGCCTCCTTCCAATGCAAAAATTATTATAAAAAAATTTATTTTTTATTGAGAGTTTTAAGTAAAATGCGTAGAAAAAAATTTACCACCACTTCGTAAACTATGTCACAAAATTTCACCTCGTCACTTAAAGGTTAAAAATTAATAATTTTGCTCTTAATTAAGCGCAGCAATGCAGAGAAGTATTCACTCTTCCTTCATAAGTATCCTTTTCAAGCGGCTTTTTCAGCATGCCCTCCTATCATTCAATGGCTGAGTGCATACAAAAAAAGCGCAACGCGCCTAAAAAGCTACTCAATCATTGCTGCAGGTGTTAATTTTAACACTTATGCATGAACGCAAATCAATTGCTAGCAAATCAATTGACAGAACATACAAAAAGCAGAAAGGAATAAAAGAAGGCGAAAAAGAAAGGGTAATGCTCAGCTGCCAAGCTGTCACCCACTCCTTTGTTTTTTTGCAACATTTTAGCGCACAGCAGTGCAGCACCCCATCAGTGAGTGAGTGCCCAACTCACTCAGCTGCTCAATTAAACGGAAATGTTAACTAATTAGCGCCTCAAAGTATGCAATGCAGATCAGCCAGCAATTCAAAGCTACAGCATAAAATGCGCATGAAAAGGCTCGAGTAAGTGTTACAGAAGAATTCAAACGACAAATCGCTAACAGATTGCCAATTAAATATTTATCATAGACCAAATATAAGTACAAAGCCTTATAGATGGCACCTGAAAATGAGTGTAAGTGGCGTTGACGGCGTTGTCAATTTTGATATGTCAATAATAAAACCCACCAATGAATTGAAATGCATTTTTTTGAATTTTTTTGTCGTTCCTGTTTTGTCTCGTACGTATTTTTCGCATTTTTTTGTGCATACATTCAAATTATTTTTAGATTTAGCGCACTTTCTTTTCAAATTCATTTCATAAATAATTAACAAGCTAACGCATAACATATGAGGCATGCTTTTAGGCGGCTTAGCGTGTACCTGCATATGTGTTGTTAGCAAACAAATGCGAAGGTGGGCAACGGCAAGCGGATGGTGGATGATGAAAAGGGTAGCTGCTGCTGCATTGTACGCGTTATTGGGTGCATTTCATGTTATAGCGCCCAAAAGTATGCAACAATGATTTTGTGTTTAGCTAACTTTTGAGTGAGTTTTTCAATAACGTGCTGTGTCAGAAATATACATTTTATCAAACAAATGCGGAAATATATTCACTCAGGAAAGACGTAAAGCAGAATTGGGACTTTTCTGGGGTTAACATAAAATATTGCATACTTTTAAGGATAGCTTTTTGTTTTTAACAAGCAAAGCAACATAAATACAACTTGCACTTCATTCATAATATGTTGTAAAACCGCCACAGTTTTTAAGATAGAACAGACATTAGTTCGAAATTAGAATGTTAGTTGTTCTTGCTTAGATACAACCTAGCCTACTTTTAGGCATTTATTGCGCCTTGCAACGAATCGGGTATCATATTCATGATAGTAGCAGCAGTTATTAACACGTTTTTCAATTTATATAACCACTACTACACAGTTGATCTTTTCTATGCAAAGGAAAAAAATAGCTCAGCCAATTTTCTACATTCACGGCGGCTATAAAGGGCGTCTGTAGAAAATTCTACGTTAATTGCAAAAAAAAACACCGACTTCAATTGCATACAATCAATGCAAACAAAGCGCATAAATGCTTAAACCCCCCTCCTCCAACGTCATACAGACTCAATCATTTTGCAATTGCAATTTCCAATTAATAAAGAAAGCGAAAAAACGATGCGCAAAAATAGCGCCTAAATGCATGCAACAAAATGCATCTATTTTTTTCTTGCGCTCTGATATGCCTTGCTTGCAGCTATCGGGAGTGGGTGATTCTATGCAATGGCCATGTGGTAACATGAGCGGAGTTGGAGGTGGCGGTCGTGAGTGGGGGTTGATGGTGCACGTAGTCTCGAGCGCGCTTAGTTGCACTTTCTAAGCATTAATTTTGCTGCACGTTTTAGTTTAACTTTATGTTCGTTGTTGTTGTTTTTTGTATTTTGGTTATATTGAGCACACATCAATGCACAGCGCCTAAATATATGCTTTCAGTGAAGGCATGTTTTTTTTTTACTTTTTCATTTAATTTTTGGCTGTGCCCATTTCTTTGCTCGCCGCTCAGTTGGCTTCTCGTTAAAATCGTCTGCTGGCAGGTATTTGCGCCTAATTCCTTTTCATTTTAATTTACGTTGGATTTTTTCGTCTTTTTGCCTTTTTCTTGTATGCGATTTTTATATAACGCTCTTGCGCCTAAATGCATGCAGCACACAGCACAACAAACAATGCAGCAACAACAACAAAGTGCGCCAACTAACTCTTGTGCCTATTCATTAGCGTTTGTCGCACACACACACACACACACGCAAACACACACACACATGCACATAAAAAAATAAAAAATTAAAAACAGGCAGGGAGTCTACACCAACATGCCCTATGTTCCTGGAGCAAGTGGTAACAACTCTTTTTCCTGTCCAAAGGAAACTAGTTTCCTCTATTTCGAGTGACATAATGCAATCATTTGGAGAAGTAACGGACGAAGAAATTCTCCAGGCAGCCAACGGGCTCAAGGAGAGCAAGTCACCCGGACCAGATGCGATACCTAACAAAGTACTTAAAGTAGCATTTGAACATGCTACACCAGTGTTCACGAACCTGTTTAATTCGTGTCTAGCAGAAGGTACATTTCCAACGATATGGAAACACCAAAAATTGGTACTGCTACCTAAGCCTGGTAAAGATCCCACTGTACCATCTAGCTACAGGCCCATATGCCTACTCGACTCGGCAGGCAAAGTCCTAGAGAGAGTCATCTACAACCGCCTCGAAGGGGAAGTATTGGCATTAGGAGGCATATCTGAGAATCAGTTTGGCTTTAGGAAAGGAAGATCCACCGTTCACGCAGTGGAGGCGGTGAAAAAGGTAGCCCAAGACGCCATAAGTGGCACCCGATGGCTGTCAGGAACCAAAGAGTACTGTCATATAGTAAGACTGGACATAAAGAACGCATTCAATACTGCCAACTGGGCAAAAATACTAGATGCGCTTGATCGAATCGGAGTGCCAAAATACCTTACAAGGTTAATACGAAGTTACTTCGAAAATCGAACGCTAGAGTACGAAACGTCGGCCGGCACTAAGAAACTAAAGGTTACAGGCGGCGTTCCACAAGGTTCAGTGCTAGGCCCCCTGCTATGGAACATTATGTATGACGGCATTCTACGCCTTAGATTACCGGAAGGTGTAAAAATATTTGGCTTTGCTGATGACATAGCCCTGGTTGTTACTGCTAAGCAACTAGACGATATACGCACAAAAACAAACGAAAGTATAAGCAGCGTGAAAAGATGGCTGGACAAAAATGGCTTGCAGCTAGCGGAGCAGAAGACAGAGTCAGTGCTGATATCAAGCAGGAAAAAAGTGGAGCACACTATAATAAGAAGCGGTAGTCACGATATCGTCACACTACAAGCAATAAAGTACCTGGGGATTATGATAGATCGAAGACTGTCGTTTAAAAATCATATTGAATACGCAAACGAAAAGGCATCAGCGACTGTGACAGCATTATCACGCATAATGCTGAACTCACGTGGTCCAAAGCAACGGCGGCGACAACTACTTGCGTGCGTCGTAAGGAGCCAAATTCTCTACGGCGCTCCTGTGTGGCACCACGCTATAGAACATCAGTCGTATTTTCGCTGCATCAAGTCGACTTACCGTCTGTGCGCGCTGAGAGTATGCTGTGCGTTTAAAACCGTATCGGATGAGGCCGCACTAGTAATTGCCAGTCTATACCCTATAGACATACTAGCAAAAGAAGCTGCAATTATTGCACAGAACGATGTCCAGCGTTCCAATGCGAGAGAAGCCAGCATGCATAGCTGGCAGTTTAGATGGAGTAACTCCACGAAGGGACGCTGGACACATAGATGCATACCAGATTTGAAATGCTGGTTGGAACGAGCACACGGCGAAGTCGATTTCTACCTGACGCAGTTCCTATCTGGGCACGGTTGTTTCAAGGCCTATCTCTTTCGCTTTAAGCACGAGTCGAACCCAACGTGCGATCACTGCGGGGGGCAAGCAATAGAGGATGCATACCACGTATTCTTTGAGTGTGCGAGATTTTACGAATCTAGAAACAAACTCCGTAGAATATTTGGAGGTGACTATACACCTGAGTCGTTCGTGAAGCATATGCTAGAAAGCAAGGCAAAATGGACTGCAGCGAGTAACGTAATAGCAGACACCATGAAAACACTGAGAAGCCTAGAGAGAAGACGGCGAGCAAACGGCGACTAAATGAGCACTAATTGTGTCCTTCTAATCATAGGCACGTCTAACAATGACCACCTTGTGTGGAACGGATACGCACAGGAGCTCGGCCTCCTGCATCCGTTACTGATACGTACAGGAGCTAGTCCTCCTGCATCCGTTACGCGCGTGGTGCGGAGCTTTGGCCTCCGCAGACCACCTAACATTAACCACTTCGAGTGGAACGGATACGTACAGGAGCTCGGCCTCCTGCATCCGTTACGGATACGTACAGGAGCTAGGCCTCCTGCATCCGTCATCGCGTGTGGTGCGGATCTTTGGCCTCCGCAGACCACCTAATATTGTGAACTTTGAATGAAACGGATACGTACAGGAGCTCGGCCTCTTGCATCCGTTACGGATACGTACAGGAGCTAGGCCTCCTGCATCCGTCATCGCGTGTGGTGCGGAGCTTTGGCCTCCGCAGACCACCTAATATTGTGAACTTTGAATGAAACGGATACGTACAGGAGCTCGGCCTCTTGCATCCGTTACGGATACGTACAGGAGCTAGGCCTCCTGCATCCGTCAATGCGCGTGGTACGGAGCTTTGGCCTCCGTAGACCACCTAACACTGACCACTTTTATAAAAATATATGGGTGAAGCCTTTTAAGGTAGACTGAGGGCAATAACGCGACCATTACGGACTGTGAGCCTAGTGCTCAACCCACCTCCCGACGGTAGCTTGACGGTAGTACCGGGGGGTTCGGTACGATGACAGTAGGAGGTTTAGTTCGGGTTAGAGTCCCGCACTGACGGGGTAAAGGCTTTCGATGCTTCCTCCTCGTAAAAAAAAAAAAAAAAAAAACACACACATGCGCGCGTTGCAACCTAAAACCAATTTACCATGTTGCAAAAAATAAAAAAAGCATCAACAAAATGCAAAATTATTGTAAAAATACTAAGTGGCACTCGCACATACCCAAACAAACACAACTCACATGACTAAGTAAAGAGTTCGCGTTAGAAAATTTGCATGTTGGCTTGTGTAGCTGCGCTGCTGGGCTGAGGCGCAGAAATTAGAAACGAAATTGGATTGGTGGGCTGTTGTGGGTTTTTTGTTGTTGTCTGAGCTGAGTTGATTGGTAGGTAGCAGATATGTGTGTACAAAGGGGGAGCTGTAGGGTTGTGATAGAGCGGCTAGGGTGGGGAGGGCTTAAAATGTCGGCAACACAAAACCGCGCTGTCAAACGTGAGGCAAACGAGCTTAGTGCGCGCGAATAACGGTTTAACTATTAGATATGTGTTTGTATGTATGTATGTTTACTATACCATATAGCAAATCACGCTAGTTCAAAGCCAGCTCATAAAGAGACGCGAATGATTCTCCATCTAGCCAGCCCAACGCAATGCTTTCAACTCTCCTTTTTAACACATTTATTGTCTACTAACTGGCAATTGCTCACCTCTGCAGTAATCTAGAGCCCATTCTCAACGATTCAAACGATTTTATCTAATTTAAAAAAATCCCTTTTTGGGGAATTTTAATTTGAGTTATTTTTTTAATTTGGCTACTATGAGTCGTTTAGGCAAACAATTTTAGTTGATTTGAGAAAAATTTGCCTTGTTGGGAAATTTTGTAAATACGCGAATTTCACCATATTTCTACCAACTTTAGCGCTCCATATCCCTTTAGAACTAGTTCTGAGCCAGATATGAGCTCTGTAGTGGCTGTCTTCAATATTTGCTGCAGGGTATACGTAGCATCAACAAAAACCACAAGTGCAGCAAAAGTAGATCACGTTGACCTCCCCCCCTTTCAAAGTGTTTAGAGCAAAATAATAAATGAGAATTTGAAAATTTTTGAAAAAATTGTAAAAGACAATCGTAAGATAAATTTTTTCTGAAAGGATTTTTAGTTTTTGGGCTTTAGTTTATGTGTTTTGTAGACTGTGTTCATGCAAGATTTAAAGTAAGTGATTGTTCAACAGATTTGGTTTCGGTCGCTTAGGGTGAAGTAGAGGTATGTTTGTTTCTGCATCCGAAGTCTGAGAGACTAAGTTTATTGGTCTTTGCAGCTTCAAGTTGTTGGCAGTTTTCTGCCATGAACCAAAGGACCCGCAGTCAGTACAAAGTCACATTTTTCTCTATAATATTTTTAGAAATTGTGCCAATATGATTCCACTTATTTATTCTTCTTGGTTTTCCTCTTCCTTTCTCCCTTCGGCATGCCTTACTCGATGGTTGATTGTAAAGGAATTTCCACTTCCAATTCCACTTTAATTTCTTCTTTTCCCCTTCCCCTTCTTCTTCCTCTTCTTTTTATTATTATTGTTATTCCTGTGAACAAACAAAAAAAATGTAACCAAGTGCACTTAGGTAATTCTTCATAATTGTTATTGTCATCGTGTTTGTCGCTGGATCCTTTAGGTCCTTGCAACAATAACAACAACTACAACAATAGCAGCTAAGTAAATTGCCTTCACGCTGCCAAACAAAAGCGGTTAAGTTCATTTGTATTGTCGTTGGTCGTTGCTCGTTGTTTGTTGTTGCTGTTGTTGTGTTGTGCTCAAGTTGAACAAAGTAACTTGCAACATTTTGAGTGTGTAATAAAATAGAAAAAAGCAACAAAAGAAATATATAAAAAATATGTAAGTAAAAAAAATTAATAAAACTTGATACTTGACTGCCCGACAGTCACTCGGTTATTCCTTTCTTCCGCTTTAAGCCTTCATGCGCCACTCGTTTCTCGATTGTTCTGAACGTCAGCATTACAACTGGTGGCAGTTAGCGATGGGTAAATCATATTTTTGGCAAACGGGTTTTATGGGTTTTTTAGGATTTTTTATTTTTATTTTTTTATTTTATTTTATTTTCTATTTAATTTATTTTATTTTCTTTTCTTTTGTTTTATTTTGCTATTTTTTTTTATTTTATATTGTTTAATGTTAATCTTATTTGTTATTTTTTACTTTTGCTTTTATTTTATTTTGTTTTATTTTATATTATTTTATTTTATTTTATTTTATTTTATTTTATTTTTTTATTATTTTATTTTATTTTATTTTGTTTTATTTTATTTTATTTCTTTTATTTTTTGTATTTAATTTTAATATTAATTTTGATTTTAATTTTAATTTAAATTTCTTTGTTTAATTACGTTTTAATTTGTTTTATTTTTTTTTTGTTTTATTTTTATTTTATTTTTTTTTGTATTTTTTTGTTTATTGTTTTATTTTTAATTTATTTTATTTTATTTTATTTTATTTATTTTATTTTATTTTGTTTTTTTTTTTTATTTTATATTATTTTACTATTTATTAACTTATTTAATTTTATATAATATAAAATAATAAAATTATTTTATTTATTTTAATTTTAATTTTCCATAAATTACAATTAAACCATAAATTAAGGGTTTTACTTATTTTTTATTTGTTTTACATATTTTACTTTATTTTAGTATTTTTATTTTAAATTTTTTTAATTTATTTAATTTAATTTTTTTTATTTATTTGTTATTTTATGTTTTATTTTATTTTATTTTAATTTATTTTATTTTATTTTGTGTTTTTTTTATATAGAAAGAAAATATTTTTTTTGCACTCGAAAAGGTTTTCGTTTAATATTTCTTGAAAATAAGGCACGTTATCCGGCATATAAAACCGATTAACCGCAAACCGGTTAACAAAAAGTATATCATCACTAGCTGATAAGCGCTTGCTCAATATTCGACATCTGTCAACAGCAACAACAACATCCTCAGCAGGTCAGCAAGTGAAAAAATGGAAATATATTTTATAACGGTAAAACAAAACAATGTTGCAACAAAATCTCCTTCCTTACGAAGGCTCGAAAAAAAATTTATACATACAAAAAATTGCAAGAATTAAGAATACAAAGCGCTTTACAAAAACAACAAAAAATAATATAAAAAATGTTAAATGCATTACAATAAAGCAGCCGCAATCAGTGAACAACAACAGCAAACAACAAAAACAAAAGCATATACAAGTACTAGTAAGTAATGCGAAAGAAAAAAAGTTGGAAAAAGAAAGGGGCAAAAGGCAAAAGCTAAAATGCAAATACAAAAGAGGCAAAAGAATAAAAAAGACTAAAAGAAGGGTTAATTCAAGTGAGCTAACCAAAAAAATGCAATGTGAAATGAGTGTCCTCAGCCGGCGAGTGGCAGTAGCCGGCGCGTTCCACATGCCGAGCGGACGAGCGGCAGCAAATTGAAGTGGCACATAGTCGAACAGACATATCGACAGACCGTCACATACCCCTCTTTACTTACATACAGCCTTGCTGCTGCACCCATCCTCACCGGGAACGCCTGCAGTCGAGCCAAAGAACCAAAGCACACACTTCAAGCTCTTCATGCTTCTTCTATTGCAGTGCAGCGCCTTGTGTTGAACCAGTCGCTGACCCCGTTTCTGGCTAAAACAATACTTTTTTATATTTTTATATTTATATTTGTTTATTTTTTTGTCAGTATTAAATAAATCTGCAGGCAACAAAAAACGCCTTTGCCTTGGTCCTGTGGACGTTGGCGGTCGCTCATGTCCGCCTTCGCTTGCTTTTCTGCCGTTTTTTACTGTTTTAAAAATTACGCTTTGCTTTTTTTTATCGCTCTGCTCTTCGTATTTGCATGCGCTTGTTTTTTGTTTAAGTAAGTGTTTATCTGTTTTCTTTTCCCTTCTTTTTTTGTTACTTCTATGCAATTAACTGGCAAACAATCACAGCATTACAACTACAACTAAAATAGTTGTTTTCGCCAGGACACCAGTCCTTCTGCTTTTGTGTTCAACACTTTTTCTTCTTGTTGTTTCTGTGTGTTAGACGTAGTACCCTTTGCTACTTATATTTCTACTTAATATTCTTTGGCTTTGTAGTTTTGCTACTTAATTACTGTTAGTGTTGTTGGTTTATGTTGCTTATGATATTTTTGGCATAAACAGGGCGACTCAATAGTATACTTAGGAGTGAAGCCGTAACTGCGGTAACTCTTCGGCACTGGCAGCAATGAAATGTAGTGAATCTCTAAGCATACTAGCTGCAAGGTACGACCTGAACGTCATAGGAGTTCCAAGCCATAGTGACATCCAGAAAAACTGCATTGCGGACGAGCGAGTTAACCTTGTTAGATTTCTAGGCAAATCTACCCTAGACTGAATGAAGTGAAATCGGTATTATTTCTGAATCAGCTCTCAATTAGTCCATTGGTGGGACTTCTATGGACTTTCATGGGGATTTGTTGAACGTTCTGCTGAAAATATTGAGACCGTGCTTAGAGAAATTGTAAAGGTAAACGATGCAATATGAATAATAGGTCGGGTCTATGTGTTCCGAAGGAATATAACTTACTGTGTTTGGACGACACATGTATTCTTTGTCTATTTTCAGCGAAGAGATCCATGGAAGCATGGCTCAAAAATGTAATTATGGAAAAATACAGTAAACCCAAGGCAGATCTATATAGGTAATATAAGGTCAGCAGCTGATTCATTTTCATTTTGGCTAAATTGTCAAATCGTATTGATTTTATTTTGTTTACTTCCGTCGTGTTTACATTTTCATACGTGCTTTTTGACGTTTTAGACGAGAGATTTTCAACATGGCCGCCGTGCTATTACCTTTCTAGATCTGCTTTGAGTAAACCAATTTTTTACCACCAAAAATTAAATAACACTTTTCTACGGTAAAATTTTCTCCACATTCTGAATAAGTAACATATCCTGTAGCTTATCCAGTTTCCGAGATAACAGAGGTCCTGTTTTGCTGGGAAATAGCCCATCGAATCTTCTTCTTCTTAAATGGCGGGATTTTGGCTGAGTCCAATAGAGCGCGCTAGTTGTTAATGTTTCGTGCAGCATGGCGATACTTGGAAATACCTAGGGAGGCAGCGTCGCTGTCCACCTGATCTTCACAACGCTGTGGAGGTCTCCCTTTTCTTCTGCCTTTAGCTCGAATCGAACACCTACTAATAAGTATTCCCACATTCATTATTGATAGCGAGATTTGAGAAAGGGATTTCTTTTACAATCGCTATCGATTTGTTCACCAAGCTCAATGTTTATTGGCTATTGTGTTGTGACACCTTGTATTAGTTTTATTTTTTTAAATAAAATTAGAGTGTACTTTTTTCAAGCAACCAACTTGTGCTTCCAAATGATTTTTTTCGGAGCTTTTTATTGCATTTATTATTACGTTGCTGCTGTAGCTATTGTGGAAACTAATTATGTATGTATGTGTGTATGTGAATTTATGCCGTCCGTCGCAATTAAACTGCATTTCAAACATTAAAAACCCTTTACTTTCCTTCTACTCAACATTGGACGTGCAGCGCGCACTGCGGACAGCTCTTCAGCAATTTCCACAGGCTCGCAGCAGAGCGCACGGACTGCTTTAGTACGTACATAAGTATGCGCTTTGATGTTGCGCGCTCAAATTAGCGCAAGTGCACTTATGTGATTTTTATTCTAATTTTTTTTTTAATTTGAGCTTTTTCACTTTTTTCTTTCTTTTTTCTTCTTTTTTCCTTCATTTTTTTACTTTTTTCTGCCTTTTTTGCCTTCAGTTTTCAGTTTTTTTCTTTTGCTCATAATTACTTACTACATGTCCGCTGCTTATTTCCATGCACATAATTGTTAATTGCTGTGTTTTAAAATAATTTGCGTAAAATAATTCAAGTTCATGTTCAAGTTTAGGTAAGTAAGTAAAAGTGGGCGCTGTCGTCCTTAACCAACTGTGAACTGCGCTTTCGCTTTGCGCGCTGCCGGAGTTCTGCGTTTTTAAGTGGCAATTAGTTGTTTTTGTGTTGCATTTATTTCCGTTTTTTTATTTTTTTTTCTTTTAAAATCTTTGATGTCTCATAATGACATAATGCAATTGTTGTTAAGGGTTAATTATGCTATGTTGGAACAAATAGTTAAGTGCTTAATTAAGTGTGTAGGCAAAAGGACACAGAAGTACATATGCGTTGCTGTTGCTTTCTTGTTTAACGAGGAGGCACGTTTTCATTTTCATTATTGCATTTTCTGCTGCATGTGTGATCGTTTAGTACAAAACTTGTTTAAAATTTAGTCTCCTGAAAGACTTCTTTCCTAGAAAAAGAGGTCAAAATGGAACTTATGTAATTGTTGCTGATAGAAATTCGCTGAGATTCGTTGATTGTTGAAGAACATTCCTGCAGAATAGTGGTTCTGGAGACTTTCAGTATTGTTTTTTCGACAAATGTGCTGAAGAGGAGTTTTTCCTAAGTATGATTGAGTTAAATCCCCAGGACTAACCTTTCAATTTAGTGCTTTTTTGTAGAGTTGGAAAATAATGTCTGTTTTCTTTACCAAATGCCTTTGTTATTTCAGTCGAATTAGTTTTCTCTTCCCAGGTATGTATTCCTATAACGAAATTTGCCGTTTAAAATTATAAAAGCTTTAAGTTTTAATTTAGCAAAAACAATTTACAAACAAATTCGCTGCGACCACATTTATTAAATCGCTTTAAATGCGACTGCAAGTGTTCAATGCGAGGGAGAGCAAGGAAGTTTGGTTCTTAGGAAATGCCTGCATGTAGTGTGAGTTATTTTAATTGTGCAAACTATAAGACAATTGTGTCTATCAAATATGAAGCATTCGAAGCAGTTGATTTTAATTTAAATGCAAATCAAGTCTTTTGTCAGCGTAATCAACTTCATCGGCAGCGACAGCAGCACTTGGACAAACAGCAGCAGCGTTAAACAACAGGCAGCGTTTGGTATAAGTAGACGGCCTACATTGCCAAATTTATGGTAAATACTCTCAGGCACATGTTAAGAAAAAAAAACAAAAAAATTTATAAGTAAACCTCAACCCAATTAAGTGATAAGAGCGCTTTCGTTTAAAGCTGCAAAAATTTTCAAAACAAAACAATTAGAAATTCTAGTAATTAACAATACAAACGTGGCTAATAAATCGAAAAATGAGGGAGGCGCGCAGTTTAAACAACAATACAAAAAAAAAAAATATGTAATTAGAATGAAAACAGTTGGCATTTGCCATAAATCAAGTATATGACACAGTTACGTGTTAATGTACCCTTCAGCAACTCGCGCTAGTTGAAATCCAACGCAGAACTAGCTCATAACCCAATCTGAATTGTCTTTAAGAGGGGCAGTTCTGTGATAGTTTAAAAATTAAAAGTTCGTAGATAGTTTAAAGCTTGAAACCTGTTTTTTGTACTTTTATTAAATTTTATAAAATTTCCGTTTGGTAATTAGCAAGATTGCGTTAAATTGATCATTATGACTGACTAAAGTATAAGGTTAACCATTTTATTACATTTTGAAAAAATTCCCTTTTTGGGAAATTTTGTAAGTTAGAATAATTGCATGAAATTTATTATTTTGACCCATTAAAGTTTAAGAAAAACAATTTTTTCTAATTTAAAAAAATCCCTTTTTGAGAAATTTGAATTGGAGGTGGTTATTGTTGCACTTCGCCACTATTACTCTTTTGGAAGTTTAGGCAAACGATTTTAGTTGATTTTAGAAAAATTTCCCTTTTTTTGGGAAATTTTCTAAATTAGTATAATTGCGTGAAATTTATCATTTCGAACCATTAAAGTTTAAGAAAAACGATTTTTTCTAGTTAAAAAAAATTCCTTTCTGGGAAACTTTAATTTTAGGTAGTTTTTGTCACATTTCGCCATTATTACTCTTTTAGAAGTTTATGCAAATAATTTTAGACGACTTGATAAAAATTTCCCTTTTTGCGAAATTTTGTGAATTAGCGTATTTGTATGAGATTTACCGTTTTGACGTAGTAAAGCTGAAGGTAAACGATTGTATCAACTATACCGCTCTATATCGCTTTAGAACCAGTTCTTAGCCAGTTATGCATACTCTAGTGCGAGACTAACGCTTTACGCAACTGTCGCTATATACTTAAGTTATACATATATTCCAGCCTTAATGCACCCACATGTGTTTGTTTGTACTTATGTAATATACATATACTATGTATGTACATTTGTATGTATGTATCTAATGCTGCTCATATTTGGTATTGAAATATTGTCAATGACATTTAATATTGCAACACTGGTGCATATGGTTTTTTCTAAAAAAAAAATTAGAAAAATTCAACTGCCTTTGTTCTACTTTAAATATATGCATAGATATATGTACATATGTATGTATGTATGTATGTATGTATGCATTTGTGTAGCTAACAAACGTTCAAGTTCAAAAACATGCCGCTCCACATTCGTCAAATATTCATCGCTTTTTTGTTGTGCTTATCAACAAACCACGCCAACCACTCACCACCCGCTCGGCTGGGGCTGTTCAACGCGACTTATGTACATATGTATGTATGTAGTTAACCGATTGGGTGGGGGGTAATCTCAACTGTTTAAATATGTACTCTAATTATGCACAGTTTTAACTGTGTGTCGTAAAATTAGGCAATACAAGGTGCCAAAAGACTTTATGTGGAACAAAATATTTGTGTTTTTAATTTTCTTTTTAAAACAACTAATACGAGTAATTTTTTTATTGTTTGTTTTTCCGACTGGGTAGGATTGCGATGTATTCTGGAATGAATTGCCGTCATTCATTGTTAAGTTTGATTTGGTTATAAACCGGTTTCGGCACCTTTTTTCCTTCTCCGAAATATAGAAAGCAGTGATTTTTCATGTTGATACTAGGTGTGAGTTCAAAGTAGTTTGCTCTAACTTCAACTCAATGTCACCCTGTACATTACTGATTAGACAATAGAGCACAGAATGGCTATAATGACAAGCAATAGCAAGGAAATAAGATTATAATGAAAAGAAAAGTGAAAAGATATTTTGTATGACGACTTTCCATATAAAAGATGCTCCAAGGAGTACATACATACAACTCGTCTATAAACTAGGGCCTATTCGAATAAAAATTATTCGAATAAAAAATCCTTTTATTCGAAAGGTATTCGTAATTCGAATAATATTTATTCGAATAATTTATTCGTATATTCGAATAAATACTATTCGAATAGTACTATTCGAATATCACTATTCGAATACCACTATTCGCGAATTGCTATTGAATGTATGTATGGATGCTTTTGCTTTTGTAAATATATACATATGTATATACATATATATATACGTACTCTGGCTTGCGCCATACATACTACTATTCGAATAGTATTATCCGAATAGTGTTATTCGAATAGTATTATTCGAATAGTACTATTCGAATTTTTTCGGTCGAATATTATTATTCGTTTATTCGAATAATATTTATTCGAATATTATTCGAAAAAAGTCCCACTACTACTATAAACATAAGGTCTGGCCGTCTGGCCAGTTTGAAATCATTTAGAAAACGAGTCTCCTTTTCAAGTCTTAGCCGTGGCAATGAATGTGGAAATAGGTTGATTGAATCGATTCAAGAACTCAAACATTCTTATTCACCTTATTGTACTAATTTTAATTTTTATTTATTTTTTGAAATGAAATGATTCTGCAGCAAAATGGAACCTTATTAACCTTAATACTCGTATGATGGTGTTTTCCATTTTTATGAATTCAAAAACCAGTCACAATTCGAAGAGACATTTTTAACGAGCGAACGTACTTAAGTAGTATAGTAATCAGCACAGTTTAATGATTAAACATTTTAATGATTGTTAATTGAAGCATGTTTTATTTTTGTAGCTGTTTATGATTAAATGCGATTACTTTCACCTTTTTAAAGATTAAGAGTTAATTAAATTAAAAAAGTATTTCATTAATCGATTAATTAAATTTAATTCCATGATTATTTTGATTTCAATAATTTCGCGGTTTTTTAAATGCATGGTTAATACACTCATATTATATAATATCAACACAATATAATATTTGTTTATTTTAAATTATTTATTTTTAATTTTTTTTCCCAATTTTTTCAATTGTTTCTGATTTTTTTTAATTGCGTTATCAATCGATTATTTTTTTAAATTATACTTAGAAATAATCATGTAGTTAAAAAGATTTTAGATTTATTTAATTTTATGATTATTTCTGATTATTTAATATTGCAACACTGGTGCCAAGTTAATATAAGACAATTAAAATAATCACTAAAACTAAAAGATACACAATAATTAATCATTACCAATTCTAGTGGAAATTTAACACGTTTGATAGTAATAAATTAAACTCTATTTCTTTTCTTGTTTTAAAAACATTTTGTAGGTTGGACAACTATGAGATTGGTGATGATTTCTTGCTCAATTCAATGTGCATATTGAATAGTAAAATTAGAGTATCTCTGTCGAATGTTCGCCACAATGTTTAGTGGTTTTTTAGATAGGTATGTATTAAAAAAAAAATGCTAATATTTTTATTTCTTTCATATTTGTATTTTTAATATTTTGTATACGTTTTTATTATTTTTTTTTTTATTTTTTATTTATTTATTTTTTTTTTAGTTTTTGTATGTACAAGACAAAAATAACACACTTTAAGTACTTACAATAAGGAAAGGCATCGTGCTTTCATCACAATTCAATGGCATCATCGAGATACGTAAACAAGCATTTAACAATTGTGCAAATAAGCTAGAAAGAAATGAGGTATAATTTTCGTATCAACAGCATAAAGTCAAACCCTTTAATATAAAACGTTTTCGTGCGTATGAGATCGTATATTATGGTGGATATAAGTTCTTCTTTTGCGCTTTTTATAAAACATACATATGTAGATGTATATATTTATACAAAGTATGTAAATATGTCTGTATAAACACATGTGCATTTGCAAAAATATATATATTTGAGGAATATGGAATAGTTTAAACATTTGTGTATTAACCTAAAATCAGCAATATGAGCTTAGCTGCGAGCTAATTTCAAATATTAATTTTAAAACCAAAACAAGTGTTTTCAATTTAAATTTTTTTGTTTTATTTGTTGCTATTATTTTTTTATTGTTGGTTTGGTTGTTTTTGTTATCGTAATCATTGCTTGTTGTTACTTTTCTTCATCTTTTGCCATTTTCTATTATCTGCAAATTAGATAACTCAATTCTTTTGCGGCTTATCAGCTGACTCTTTATGGTATTAAAAAAAAAACTAACTAAAACAAAAAAAACGTGTCTAGGTATGTGTGTGTTTTTGTGTTTTTAGCTCACTAAATAAATTAGCTAACACGAGCCACTTGTAGCAAAACAGTTAATTAACGCTTACTAACGGTATTTCTCATTTAGTCGGAAGTGTAACACGTCGGCGGTACGATCGATATATTCGGTGTCATAGTAGAACAAGCGAAAAAAATAACGAAAAACGAAGCAGAACAAAATGTCGCAGAAATTAAGTGAGTTAAAAAGTAGTGTAATGATAAAATGGATGTGGATATTTAAAGAAAGGACATTCTTAAGTTTATATGTACAAAAAAGTTTAAAAATTTTCGAAACAAAAAAAAAGAAATAAAAAAAATATATACGTACATACATATATCAAAAACCTAAAGAGAGAATAAAAATATAAAGGTTTTAAAAGAAATCATATGACAACCAATTGGAGTGCCCAGGCGTTGAATATTTTAAAAAAGGATATTCTGAAGTCCATACCAAACAAAATTTAAAAATTTTTGAAAAAAATTGAATTTAAAAAAGGCTAAGGGCCGATTTCATAATGAAACTCTTAAAGCTCCTTTTGTTAAAGGCTCCTTTTAGTTAAAGAGCCATTTAATTGTACTTTAAAGTAGGAGTGATTTCATAATAATATAATATTAAAAGGCTCCTTTAACGTTAAATGACTGTCATAAATTTAAAAATATTGAAATTTATCATTTGTTTTTTTTTTCTGAAAATAAATAAATTTTTTTATTGTGGCTTCAATTTTATTTGAAAAAATCGGCCCTAAAATTAAAAAAAAATAAAATTGAAAAAGAAAATGAATTTTAGGTCTGCTATGCATTTTGAAATTTTCAAAGTTTTAGAAGTTTAAGAAAAATTTTAGATTTTCAAAAAAGTGTTGAAATTTAAAGAAAGTTTTTGACATTTTCGAAAACAAAATCCTAAAAAAAAATATAGCAAAAACACAAAGAGACTAAAAAAGTAAAAGTTGTCTAAGAAATCTGGTGACAACTAGCCGGAGAGTCCAGGCGTTCAAGCAAGATTTTTAAATAGCCCTAGGCAATATAAAAATCAATTGACATTTGAAAAAAATTGGAATTTAGGACTGCTTTGAAATGTAAACTTTTCAAAAAAGTGTATACTTAAAAAAAATAAAAATATTCAGTTTTTGAATTTTAAAAAAGTTCGAAATTTTCTAAAAGGTTTTGAAGTTTCAAATTTTCCAAACAAAATACACCAGAAACTGAGAGAGGACTGTTACTTCCCCTACACTTCCAAAAACCTTCGGGGAGTGTCTTGGTGGCTAAAACAACAACAACGACAATAACAGAGATTGAAAGAGTGATGACAAACAACCGAAGGGTCCAAGCGTTGAAATTATGTAGATTTTCCAATAGCCCTAGGCAATTTCAAAAGTAATTGAAATTTAAAAAATTTGGAATTTAGGAATGCTTTGAATTTTGAAATTAAAAAAAATTACATTTTTCGAAAAAAAAAAAAATGTTTAAAAATTAAAAAAAAATTTCAAAATTTCAAAAAAAAATCTTAAAACAAAATATATCAAAAATCTAAATAGAGTTAAAAAGTAAAACAGTTGTATAAGAAATCCGACCAAACCCAACCAAGGCCCATGCTAGATTTTTTTTTATTTTTTTGTATGTTTAAAATAATTTCAAAGTTTTCTTCACCACGAAATAAAAGAAAAAAAGATAAAAAAATTTTATCTAGAAGAAAGTGGCATCGTCGCGGTAGAACC
Organism: Urophora cardui; assembly: GCA_960531455.1. Lineage (NCBI taxonomy): Eukaryota > Metazoa > Arthropoda > Insecta > Diptera > Tephritidae > Urophora > Urophora cardui. The sequence goes on from OY482670.1 coordinate 3,840,835, forward strand.
AGGCATCAATTCATGCCCAATTGTAGCCTGAATACAAAGAGAGTTGCCCGAATTTTTCTCTAAAGACAGGAGTGAAACCTTTTTTTGCGGTGTGAGTTTCCTTAAAATGTCCGTCTATATTTACATATGTATATGGCCGTAATTTTATCTGCAAAAGTTGGTAATGAAATAAAGTACATGTTGATAAAAAAATATTATCTAAAATTCAACCGGGTAATAAAAATTGATAAAAAAGTTATCGCAAAACATTTTGGATAACATAACGACTTTCTGAACGACAAGCCAATTTCTTGGAATTTAAGCATTTGCCACTTATCTATGTACAAATTTGACATGGAAACAACGAAATAAGTACCTACTAAAATACCTTTTTTACTGACTTTTTAGCTCTCAATCTCAGCATCTTGTTGCTGCTACTTTTCCTCAATCGTTTACAAAAGGCATGGGCGCTGTTCGAGGGCTGCGATTACACGTACAACATAAATCCGGGCACTTCCTATTTGGAGTCACCCTACTACCCCAATGGCTATCCCTCGTCGACTTCATGTCGCTATCAGTTCGTTGCGCCTACGGATTACAATATACAAGTCAATTGCACCGTGAATATGCCAAGCGTAAGAAGAAGAGAAGAAGCGAGCTTGTTTAGCCAACTAAAAAGATTATCTTTCAAGCTTGATTTTTGTTTCCTTTTATTGCCTTTATACAGAGCGCTGGTCGCTGCACAACGGAGTTCTTCTATCTCAGCACCGAGGGTGATGCCCAACTGCGCGATTCGGAGCAATTTTGCGGTCAAGGCACTTTTGTTCGACAATCACTATTTCGCCGGCTGACTTTGGCTTATGCTTCGTATGGCGGCACGGGTACATTCCGTTGTGCTTTGACGGTGCGTCCGCAGCAGTGCGAATGCGGCTGGACGATGACCACGAAAATTGCTAATGGCGAGGCGGCGGGCAATAATGAGTTCCCTTTTATGGCGGCGCTGAAGGATCTCACATCGAATGCGGCGACTTTTTGTGGTGCTTCAATTAGTAAGTATGTAGATAGTAGTGATTGGTGATGTGAATACCGAAACTTTTTTAGAGCTTTATATCGTCATACCATACGAAAACTAACTTACGTTTTTTTGTGACTGACGAAAAATAACAAGTTCGACTTTTGGCCGACGAAAAGTAATAAGTTCGACTTTTGGCTGACGAAAACTATCAATTTCATTTAAACAACAACAATTTTAATGTAAATTATAATTACCGATACTTTTCGTCAGCCAAAAGTCGATTTTGTTATTTTTCGTCAGCCAAAAGTAGAACTTGTTACTTTTCGTACAGAATTTTTTTATTGATAGCTTTCGCCAGAAATTTTAAATATGCTAGTTTCAGTATGGTACGACGATATGCACTATCTGGAAAAAAATATAGTAATTTTGATTTAATATAATTTTTGGGGTAAAATGTTGGGATTAGTGCTATAAATCCCGCAAATTATTTTAAGAAATTTCGCGATTATTTGACCTTGATTAAAGAAAAAATAATCTTTTGCAGTATATGTATGTAGTTGATTTGGTGAAATCTTCAGTGTGAAAGGCGTTTCTAGTGTTGTAAATCCCGAAAGTATATATTTTTTTTTTAATTTCGGTATTATTTGAATTGGTTTACAAAAAACTAATTATTTAAAGCAGGGCTGCTCACCTCATAGGCACTCAAAGCACAATTGTTTTTGTTTTGTACCGAATCATAAGCACAGATACATATTTTCACTTCAAATATGAAAATAAAATTTTCTTTGCACTGCCATAAGCACTGAGATATAAAAAAATTTTACATGTATGTGCCTATGATTCATATTGAATGTGCAGAGCAAAGGCACTTTGTATAGGAGCTCGAGCACTGCCCTAAGAAACCGAAATTTACAATAACAAATGTGTAATGAAAAAAAAATTCAAAAAATGAAAGCACTGTAAAAAATTAGTATTCAAAAAATTTTCATATAAAAAATAAAAAAATTTGTATGTATGTGATACTACCATTTGAAAATAAATTCTAAAATAATATTTTATTGGAATTCATAAAAAATTTAAATGAGCAAAAAAATTTTTCAGTGCATATACAAAATTTGTAGATGTATTGAGCTTTGTACTTTCAATACAAGAGCGTTGAGCAGCCCTGATTTAAAGTTTAGTTGCATAAGAGGGTTATCTAGTGTTTCAAAGCTGGGAAATTTTTTTTTTAATTTCGGGATTATTTGAATTTGTTTTTAAAAAAATAGTTTCTTGGTGTTAAGTCCACTGCTAGAAAGCTGCAGTGTCATAGCTTTGAGTTAGTGGCGTAAATCCCGCAAAAATCAGCTATAAGAAATAATTTCTTTTCGAAAAAAAAAAAAAAACCAAAAAGGAATTATGTAGTACTTGCAATTTTTTTAGAACATTTTTTTTATTATCTCTTTTAATCAAACTTTTCTTATCCTCACTCTTTTATCTTCTAATTTTTAGTCTCGCATCGTTTCTTGGTCACCGCTACGCATTGCGTGCGCGTACAACCCGTGGCCGCCAACATTATAGCGCTGGTCGGCTTCAATCAGCTTTCACAGGGTAACACATATTTCATATTTTCTGCGCTCATCAAAAAAGCTTACTTATCCGCGCTATTAACCCTTCTCTCTCTCTCCCTTTTCATCTTCACTCTCTTCCAGCAACCACCTCACGTTATTCCGCCCAATATACGATACAAAGAATCACAGAATATCCCGGCTACAATGATGAACCGCCCACAAACGATATTGCTCTACTACAAACTGCTCAAGTGATTGAATGGTCACGCGGCGTTGGACCAATTTGTCTGCCACCATCTGCGTAAGTTTAATTAAAGCTACACTTTCAAGCGATACTCACTCCCTCCCTCTCTTTCTCGCTCTCTCTTTCACTTTCTGTCTCTCGCGATTTCACTTTCTCTTCCTCAGCTCCACAGCCTTCACATACAAAAATGTCGATGTCGCCGGTTGGGGCACGCAAAGCTTTGCCGGTCCCACCAGCAATGCCCTCATGAAAGCCAATCTCATTGTGATCGAAAATTCCGTGTGCCAGCAAAGTTATGATGTGCCCATAAGACCCACACAAATCTGCACCAATGATTACGCCGGCGTGGGGCGCGATGCCTGCCAATACGATTCGGGTGGCCCGGTGATCTTACGCAACTCGCGTCTCTTCCTTGTCGGCTGTATCAGCTATGGGCGGGCGTGTGGACAGGCCTATGGTACGGGTGTGAATACGCGTATTACGTCCTATTTGAATTGGCTGCGTTCGCAGACGGGTTATACGACGTGTGTGAAGCAGTTGGCTTAATTTTTTTGTTCTTTTCTTTGTTCTTTTTGTTAGTTTTTATTAAAATTTTTTGTTGTACATTGTATATACTTAAGTATGTAAATAAAAATGTTATCAACGCAAACCAAGCGCTTTATTTGCTTAAGACTTATGACAGTTTATTTTAAAAAGTTAAAAAAAGCGTTAAGCTTCCAAAAATTGGGTTAACTTGCGTTGTTGTTGTGCTGTTATAATGACAATAACTCTACACACTTGCCATTTTCGCAGCACAGTCTGCAAGTAAGTAGCTAAAAGCGCGAACGTCATGCAGCAACGAGCCAATACGCGATCTTCCTTGACATCCTTGACCATCGTGCCAGCACAGGCTGCTATCCTTGCCCTATCACTCTCAACACAACTGCTCAGCGTGTGTGTGGCTGCAAGCACTTGCGGGGACAGCGTTATATATTTAACAGCCCAGCAGCACGTGCTCAATATAACATCACCAAATTATCCGAATGCCTATGAACCGGGTACAAATTGCCGTTATCGCATTTTAGCGCCATACGCGCACAACGTCGAGCTCAAGTGCCGCTTCGAAGTGGTGAGTTGTATGCACTCAAACTTGCTCCTTACTTATTTTTGCTCTCTCTCTACTTTTTTCTCCCCCTTTTTTCTGCGTCCTTTTCTCAGTACCCAAATAGTTGCGCTACCGAATACTTCTACATCTCACGCGATGGCGATTTTAGTTTTCGTGGCGGTGAAAGCTTTTGCGCCAATTCGCTTATCGAGCGCAGCTCCTATTTTCGCTCTATGTCCATTGGCTATTACTCAGGCGCTAGTGCGTTTACGAATCCCCAGCAGGGTCGGTTCTTTTGTCAAGCCTACGCTAGAGCGCAGGGTTGCCATTGTGGTTGGACAACGCCGACACGTATAACAAATGGACAGGAGGCCACGCAGCATGAATTTCCTTCGCTTGTGGCGTTGCGTGATCTCACAGCCGAGCAGGAGCAGCATGTGTTTTGTGGTGGCAGCATTGGTGAGTGAGAAAGAGATGAAGGATGTTTTTGGATTTGAGTGGCTTTACATTCTCTCTCTTTTGTACAGTTAGTAATCGTCATATTATGACGGCAGCGCACTGCATGCTGGTACAACCCGATCCGCGTCAGATCATCGCCTATTTGGGCGAACATGATCTAAGTAGTGGTGAGTATAGAATTTATTTAAATGTTCGTTTCAAATGTCGAGCTATGCAAGTGACTTTGGTGAAAAAGTGCTATCCAAGCTAGTAGAGAGCTTCTAAGAGAGTGTTAGATATGGTTTAATTATGAAGACGAAAGATGATTAGGCATATCATCTATTCGAAGATGTTTAATCAGTATTTTTTTTATTTTCTAGCCTCCGAATCCATGTTCGCAGTGCAACATAGCATACAGCAAATCATCAAGCATCCCGATTATGATGCCAACGAGCGCAATGTACTCAACGATCTCGCCTTACTGGTCACTACCGAGCGCATGGAATGGTCACGTGGCGTTGGACCGATTTGCCTGCCGCTGCTGCAAGCGTTGGTTTTTGCATACCTTTTTCGCTCTTTTAAGCTATTCTCTTTCTTTCTCTCTCTTTTTCATTCTCTCTCTCTCTCTCTTTTCCACCTTTCCAGCTCTGAAACCTTCAACTTTCGCACTGTCGCTGTCGCTGGCTGGGGTGCCACCTCCTTCGCTGGCCCCAAATCCAATACTCTACAGAAAGTGGAATTGATGACGATCGAAAATGCTGCTTGTGCAACACAATTTAATAACAGCATTGCTCCAACGCAAATTTGTACTTACGATTATCGTGGCTTGGGTCAGGACTCGTGCCAATTTGACTCTGGTGGTCCGTTGATTTTGAAACAACAATTGCAACCGGCCGCACCAGCGCGTTTGTATGCGATGGGAGTGATTAGTTTTGGTGAATTTTGTGGTGCACCTTATGGTGTGGGCGTGAATACGCGCGTGACAGCATATCTCAATTGGTTGTGGAGTTATTTGCAAAGTGCTGGTGGTGTTTGTGTGACTTGAGACAGCAAGAAAAGCAGAAATTTAAATAAAACGTATTTTATTATATAAGCAATTAAATGAAGTATTAACTACTTAAAGCTCTTGCAAATATTATATCTACATCTGCAAGAAAATAACATGTTTATCAAAAATTAGCTTGTTATTGTAAAGCTTGCTATTTTTAATGTAAAATACAAAAAAAATTCCACAAACATTTTATAAGCTAGAAAAATCGTTGCTGATAGCTCAACTGGGTCTATATTAATGTCAACACAAGCACTTATAAATTTAAATGCGCCATTTCAATGCATCTAACCAAACAGAATCATAAAACAGTGTCTTATTTTTGAATTTATTGTGGACAAAGAAGAAAAAAATAATAATGGAAATAATTAACACAATGAGACATCACTAGGACCTATTTTGAAGCGTTCCAAAATCTATATACATACATATATGCAAACACATACAGAAGTCAAAATTTTCTTCCAAAAGACATTTTAAGTCTGCAAATTTTTGGACGATTTTCGAAAACCAAAAAAAGATAATAAAAAAAAAAAAAAAAACAGAAAAAAGGGTGAAAATGCAAATCTAACCTAAATAAAATGTTCAGCTTATAAGAGTAGAATTAAATGAGAATGAACTTTGTGCAGAATTTTAACCCATTAGAGGTCCTTTTGGCTCTGCTTTTAGATGAGAATAAAATAGATTTTTGATGATCAATGAAGGTTTAAAATATTCCAGCAAACTTTTCGCTAAAAAAGTAAACTAAATTTTTACATAGAAAACTTAAAAGGGCACAGGAATAAAAAAGTTAAGTTGCCCCTTGAAGTATGCAACACATTTTATTTTTTTTTTTCATGTTTTCAAACTTGATTTAGAAATGTGCACATATTTTTAATATTTTCGGGAATTACTATACCGTATTAGCGAAATGAGGAAAACTAATCTCTTTTCTTCTTCTTCTTCTTCTTCTTCTTTTTCTTCTTCTTCGTCTTCTTCTTCTTTTCTTCTTCTTCTTCTTCGTCTTCTCTTTCTTAATTGGCGCGTAACCGTCCACGAGACCATTAAAGCGCGCCAATCGTTTCTGTTTTGTGCTGCCTGTTGCCAGTTGGAAATACCAAGAGAAGATGCACCAGTCTTCACGTGATCTTTCCAACTTAGTGGAGATTTCTCTTCTCTGCTGCCTTTAGCGGAAATCTCGAAATAAATGCTTTCTGGGCCGGATTAGGAGTTTTAGGTACAAAGCCACACTCCAAAAAAGCTAATTTTGAAGACTCCTTTTGGTTCCTTTTTCCTCCTTTTTCCGGACGCTTCGGCTTTGGTTAGACGGAATGTTTCTAAAATGAACAAAAAAACCAGTCCACCATTAAAGTTCAACATGGCTGATAGCAAAATACACTGAAAGATATTAATAGGAAAATATGAAATATTAGAAATTCAAATGATAAATTCTAGTTGTCATAACTTGGCATAAGTGATATGTGAAGCAGAACAAAACATAACGGAAAAAAATCAAGCTGAAAAAACTGTGCGTTAAACTTTTTCAAAGTGCACATAAAACGCAGACGAAGCGTGAAAAATTGAAGAGCAGAAAGAAGTTAGAAATGAAAAACCATAAATACGTAATAAAAGGCGAAAATGCGAAAAGCAGCAAAAGCTACCTACAGCAAATGCAGCGGCAAATGAATGTGAAAAAAAAAATGAGAAATGAAATGAAAAATGTTGAAAAAAAACAAAGTGAATATGCGTTAAGGTCCTGCCAGACGATGCAATGAAAGTGCTTTCAGAAAGTGAAAAAGTAAAATTTTCTCGTGTAGCCACCAAAAAAGTACTTTCTGAAAGTGTTTTCCGAAATTTCAGCAATTACTTTCTTACGAAAAACTTTCATCGTCTAGCTGCGAGAAAAATACTTTTCAGAAACACTTTTCACTTTCAATTGTTACATCTGAAAGTGTTTTACTTTCTGAAAATTGCTAGCTGTTAGAGTGTTGTCTAAATGATCGAACCGGCTTGTAAATATTTTAAAATATATTAAAAATACATATGTATGTATAAACAAAATACAATTATTAAAATAATTAATTATCACGTTATATTTTTCATATGAACACAAAAAACAAAAAATTCTCCACCATCACCATTCCACGCACAGCTGTTTGCTCTCACACAACAAGCTGTTTGCTCTCCTACATCTGTCTTGCTCTCACAGCTGTTTGAATTTAATTTGACAGCTGCCAGAAAGTATTTTCAAAAACTCATTTCCCTTTCACCGTGTGGACAAACGAAAAGTAATTCATGAAAGTTTTCGGAAAGTGGAAGTAAAAAGTGCTTTCTGAAAGCACTTTCAATGCGTCGTGTGGATACCTACTCATGAAAGTTCTTTCAATGATTTGACACTTTCGGAAAGCACTTTCATTGCATCGTCTGGCAGTACCTTTATAGCTAGAGAATTGCACAACAGCCTAAAAGTAGGCAGCAGCTTTTATGCTTTCATGCATGCGCGCACATTCACATACTATAGAGCAGTAAATAACACAGCGGCCGGCAGTGCATACGTGTTTATGCATGTGTGCGGCTTAAATTTGTTTTTGCTTTTGTTGGCCGCCCACTATTTCTATGCCACAGCACAGCACTAATCACCATTTATGCAAACTTTTTAATTTCTTCTCTTGCTTTCTGCTCGTTTTTTTGTGCCTTCACTTTTCACGTTTTTTCTTGCATGCGCAGGTTTTTTTGCATGTTCTTGCTTGTTGTTTTTGCACTTTGTTTTTTTGCTTTGTTTCGCCTTTTGCATGCATTCGTGGGTTTTAGTTGAAATTTTTAATTACACTCCAGTGATGCCACTAAAAAAAACAGTAACAACAACACCAACCACAACAACATTAAGCAGCACAAAGTTTCTAATACACAATTTGAAAAAAAAAAAAAAACCAACAACAACAAATAAAACATGGTGGCGCGAGTTCTGAGTTTCGGTCAAGTCGATTCGCTGATCGGCCATTGGGTCGGTTTTAGATGCTAATACACAACTGTTGTTGTTCTTGTTGTTGTTGTTGTGGCTTTTTATGCTGATGCTGTCCACCACCGTTACGCTTTTTTTCACGCTCATTTGCTAATGCTTTGTTGCTGCTGTTGTTGTTGTTTTTTGTTTTTCTGTGTGCTTAGCATCGGCCAGTCGGCCTGTTTGGGGATGTGCTTTTGCGGTTACGAAGCTCACACGCAATTCATACAAACAAACACACACACACACTTTTACACTTTTTTGTTGCAATTCATGCTGTGCATAATGTAGTAAAATATATGTATGTAAATATATACCGTTTTATCTGCATGTAAATGTTCATGTTTGTGCATGTTTTGTGTGTGTGTGTGTGTGTGTGTGTCGTCCACACGCACACTACCATTCCGCCAATCAGCTCAATGCACAAAAAGTTGTGGGCCTGCGAATGTGCGTGTGGCTGTGTGTTGAGGCCGATATTGGAGCCAAAAGTGCAAAAGTGGTTTGAGGGGGTGGAGTGAAAGTAAATATGTTGCTCGCTTCCTGTCTGTCTCTCTCTCTCTCTTTCTCTCTCTCTTTTTCGGTTGCTTGTTCACAAATGCGGGTATGAGTGTGATTTTGTGGTTTTTAGCTTTTGTCCTCTTTTGTCGTCATTTTGTTTTCATTTTTTTTTTGTATTTCTGATTTTTCCGTTGTTGTTGCTGCCGCATACGCACTTTGCTCAGCGGGTGTTTTGTAACTTGATTGGTATTAGGTTTGTTGGGGGTATTTTTATTGCTGTTTATTTCTAGTTCTGCTCTTCTTTCGCTTTAATCACATTTTTTTTTTTTAATTTTTTTTGTAGTTGTTGGCGAGGCTGGCGGCTGTCCATACATTTGAGATTAATGATTTGTAATTTAGGCTTTTTTTGCTCGTACGGCCTTTTTCTCGATTAAAATTGCTGATGGAAAATTTTCATTAGCTAAAAAGCCGTTTGCTTGCATTTAAAATAAATTGAGATAAGCCATTAAGCTTTTTTTGGGTTTTGAACACTAGGTGCTTTGTGGCTTAATTTTTACAAGAAATGATTCTCGACCATTTTTAAAGTCTCTTCGTAGGTAATGAATAGAGAATTTAACTCAATTTGGAAAAATTTCATATAAAATCCTAAACAGGGAAATTTTTGAATCTGATATCCCTGCGAGGGAAATTTTTTAAACTAATAAAAAAGGAATCTGTGGCTAATTTAAAGTTGATTCTTGACATTTTTACTTGAAAATAATGCGTATTGCAAAAATTGCTAAGCAGGGAAATTTTTTAAACTAAAAAAATGGAAGCTATGGCTAATTTAAAGATAAGCCTTGACATTTTGACTTGAAAATAATGCTTATCGTAAAAAATTCTGAACACAGAAATTTTCGAAACTAATATCCCTTTAAGGAAATTTTTTAAACTAATAAAAATTGAAGGTATGGATAATGATTTTTTAACTTTTTGCTTGAAAATAATAGCTGTTGTAAAATATCCTGAAAGGGGAAATGTTGAAACTACATAATATCCCTTTGAGGAAATTTTTTTTAAAGTAATAAAATTTGAAGCTATGGCCAATTTAAAGATTCCCATTTTTTCCCCTTAAGGGAAATTTTTCAGACTCTTAAAATTTAAATATGTGGCTAATTTAATGACAGTTTTACTTGAAGATAATGCATATTACAAAAAATCTTAAATAGGGAAATTTTTTAAACTAACATCCCTTAATTGGACAATTTTTTAAGCTATATAATATTAAAGCTATGACCAACATAAGGATGGTTTTGAGCATTTTTATTTGAAAATAATTCGTATTGAAAAAAATCCTAAACAGGGAAATTTTTAAAAGTAATATCCCTTTAAAGAAAATATTTAAACTAATAAAAATGGGAGGTATGCCTAATTAAAGACGATTTTTGACATTTGTACTTGAAAATAACGGATATTACAAAAACTCGCAAAAGGGAAATTTTTAAAATTGAAGCTATGAACAATTTGAAGATGATTCACAGTTCGATATTCAAGCAAGAATGTCAGTTTTGAACGTTTGCCATAATATTTACTGAGTTTGATTTATCCGATTATTTTTTCCTAATCAAATGCATTGATTACTTTCTTTTTTTAGTTCCGTTGTTCAAGCTTTCCAATTTCTTCAAGCATTCTTAACCTTAATTAGAATTCAAACTAAACAAGAGAGACAATAAATGCCTGCAGGCAATTTAGAAAATAGAAAGCTAGAATGCAAAAAAAACTTCAACCACATTAATACTAAATGTGCACAAGGTAAAAATTTGAAAATAGAACAATGCAACGCAGAAATTACTAAAAAATAAAATTTAGGTACGTTGAAAATAGACAACCTTTAGGCTTACAAATTGTCACTAGGCGTAACAATAAATAACCCACCCATAATCAACCCTTCCCCCTTTACAACACAAAAAACACATTAAATACAGCCTCTGGCACTATTGCCATGCTCTCTGCTGTACTTTTACAGTTATGTAGTTGTATCAATGCATTGTGCTCTCTCTCTTTCGTTTGCTTACATTCAAACCATAGCGCTGCCTCGCTCACTTTTGCGGCCCTCAAGCACCCTTCGCTCCCGCCTGTCGTCTATCAAATGTGATTAACATAAACACACCCAAAATATATTAATCGGAGGAGCTGTACGATTTTCTGGCGCCAAAGGCAATAAAAAAGAGTAAAAACTGGTAGAAGGTTGCATTAGAGCGAGATGTCGTTATCATTCATTACACATTTGGCTGCAAGCCAAGAGTAAAAAAGACAAAAAAGTTGAAATGAAATTAAAAATGAAAAAAACATGAAAAAGAGCGAGACTAGAAAAGCAAAATAAAGCAATAAACAAGAATAACAAGAGTAGAAAATTATATTAATTTTGTACCCAGTTGTGGTAAGAGAAAGCTGGTATTAATAGTATAAAGTTCACTTTTTAAGAAGAAATATGCAGTTATGATAATCGAGGTCCCCACTCTCTTCCAGCAACACATTCGTCCAAAATCGGACTATGTATTTGATGATGGTGAATGCGGGGGATCCGGATTGCATGAAGAAGCGGTAGTAAACAACTGCAGCTTCGGCTACGAGAGACACTTATATTCAGAGATCTCGAATCAGCAACCAAAATAGCCAAGCAGTTAAGGTATTAACAGCACGAATTTCTCCCTCTTGATCAGGGGGAGAGGACTAGGAACAGATCCCTAAAAAAATCTTTTAACAAAATGACCATTCGCCAAATATTCCGACCGAAATAAGGACCATATTTGCACAGGTGAGTATCAAAAGCTCAACTTTTCCGAAATAATTATTTGTTTCCATTTTTTAGGCCAGTACGCACAAGCAAAGGATGAAAATGTGGAAAATTATGCATAGATGGCAAATCTACAAACTACCGCAACCATCTCACTATAAGAAGTAGCGCCACATCCCTCCACGTCCACTTCATAGTTGGAAAGCCGGCCAAATGTGGAAAAATCTACTAGAAAACCCTTCATATGTATGCACGTATATGAATGTGTGTGTGTAAGGATAAAAAATTGTAGGTAGGTATTCTATAGTACATCCAAACCAAATCAGATGCATTGTGTCCCTCGCGTTAATCAGTCGCAGGCGCTGGTAAGCAGGGAAAAAAACGGGCGGCTGCTGCTGAATGCGGATAAGCGAAAATGGGAAATGGAAAATGGGAATGTTGATTTTTCTACAAAAATTTTCCAGGCAACAACTAATGTGGTTAATATACATACAAACACATGTATACTTACATTTATGAATGATTTTGTTTTTGCAGTAGATTTAGGTATCTACATGACAGCGCGGGCGCGCCTGTTTTTCCATTAAACAAATCTTGTAAATATGTGCGTACATGCATATGAACACACAAACTGGTAGGCAGCCAACAATAACACAAACTGCAGAAAAAAAGCTTAGTGTAAGCTTACACTTGCACAAACATTTAGATATGCACATTCAAGCATACTAACATTGTGTAGCTATACACCACAGTGGCATGCCCAGCCCCCATTGCTGCCCAACAAAGCCAAGCCAAAGCAGCCAGCCAACAACAACCAATCAAAAAATTTGTTTACGAATAGTCGTAAAAAAGAGAATAAGCGAAATGAGCAGAAAGAAAAATGCTCAAAGTTAAAAAAAAATTAATGTGGCGCAACGCGGCAGAGCGCCCAACTAGTAAAGCAACAACCAACAACCAAACGGCCGCGGTCAACGTCACTTCTCACGCGCTGTCGACGTACGAACCTCCATTTCTTGTTTTTGCTCTTGCGGCGCGTTTTGCGAGCTTAAAACGAAATGCAAAAGCACGTGTTCCCACTGAGCACTACCAACAAACGCGCTCGGCTCGTTGGGGCATTAACGGTGTGTGTGTAGCATAGTGGGCGGTGAACGGGGAGCAAGAGAACATAGTCAAAAGTGGAGAGCACGCGTAAAGCAAGAGCATGCAGCATGCATTGTAACTTTTTTTCCGTGTGTTGCCTCTTGCCACAATTTGTTGGCTCTCTGGTGCAAATAAAAAAAAACCGTTACAACGGTTGTGCACTCTCTGCTCTGCTGCTGTTTCAGTGCTCCAATGCTGCTACTCCAACACAAAATGTGCTCCCCAGCGCCACACGGCAGCGTAATGCGTTCTCTTGTGATTTTTTCTTTTTAAAAATATGTATGTGTGTGGGTGTTTCTCCCAGCCCGTTGTAGTTAAACAGCGCTGGCTTGGTTTAAATGTGGCGCTTTTATCTACTTTTTATTTTCTTTCATTGACTTTGTTTCTGGCTGTTCCTTTTGTGGCTTGACTTTCGTTAAGTTTTCAGTGCTTTGCTGGCACTGAAGTTGTTTGGTCACTCTTGGTGGCTGAGCGGATGGGAGCTGAAGAAACTCGGGATGTTATTTTATATTATTTTACATTGAAAAAAATTGCTTTTTTTTTTTTTAAATAAAAATGGGACTCAAAAATATCTCCCACGTGTCTTAGGCAATGCTTCTCTTCCGTCAAAGAAATTTTGCGACTTTCTCTGAATGCCGGAAAGCTCGACATTTTTCTATTTATTTGAAGGCTTAACCTTCCTTTGAACTCCCCTGTTGGGCTATTGTGGACGCATATGCGTCATTTACAGCTTTCCATATTACAAAGAACTTACCTACACACAAGTACAGTAAAACTTTTCACCGAGACCTTGTTTCCCGCTATTGAGTTAAGCCGATATCTCACAGTTTCGAAACGTAGACAATTAAATAATAAGGACTGTCATCACGTTTGAATCCTAACAAGTACATCATAAACAACCATAACCGCTTAGTAATGGAGTTCGGGGAATTTGAGTTCCCCATCTTCCCTACCCGCCCAACTGCTAACGCCTCTCATCGAGGCTTCCCAACATTCCAAGAGCAATTGGCGAGTTTGAATTTTTGTCCTCTGGCCTCCTTATTGTAGTTGCTGTCTTCACTGCTTGGTAAATGGTTGTGATTTCGCGTACTTGAATTTCTGTCGTTCCCAAATAACATGCCGGCACCTCATTCGCTAATCTTGTGGCAATAAACTTACTAAATGGCTGTTATATCTGAAGGACTATGGTCACTGCAGTATCTTCCAGGTGGAGGTAGAGCCGATTGAGAAGGCGGTTGAGTACTTGAAAGCAAGGAAAAGCGTAGATCTCTAAATGACATGGCTGAGCAGCGTACCATTCACCTTGTATGGGTGCTTGGACACTGTAGCATACCGGGAAACGGGATGTCAGAAAAACTTGCCAGAGGAGGCACATCCGCTTCACTTTCACTGTCGTAGAAGTGTTTAGGTATACCGCTCGCTACCAGCAAGCTCATACTGGAGGAGTTCTACTTCAAAGAAGCGTGACGGGAGGAATTTTCTGAGTACTTGCAACTATACTGAGCTCCTTTGCCAAACTGGAACGCCAGACGGACAAAGAGATTACTCGCACTCGGAAAGTCTGAGATTGCTTTAATGACGGGACTATTAACAGGCCATATAATCCTCGGGAAGCATATAGAAAGGATGAATACTCCATATTACGATTACAACAGGGCTGTTGTAGAGAAAGAGGAGTCCGAAACAGTAAAACGTTTGCTGTACGATCGCCCAGCACTAGGAAGGAGGCGGCATTTACCTTACCAATTTAGCGATATAGGAGATCTAGCTACAGAAGAATTGAGGGAAATTCTAAGATTTGTGGAATGCACACTATGGCTCGAGTAGGGTGGTCTTCGGATACACGTGGAGTGCTCTAAGTAATTCGACTTCAAGTAATTTAATGATTGCACACGGTGGGCAGGAAGCGACGATAGGTTGCATGAAAATGTCGCCAAAAAAGGAAAGTGGGGTTGTGTTATGTGATTTTTATAGATGAAACATCCGTTGAAATTAAAATCCGAGCTGCTCCTTTTTCAAGGATATCCACATTTTTTGTTTTTTTTTGAAAGGATCAAATATTGACGTTTTGTCGATATTCTCATGCAACCTCTTGTTACTTACCGCCCACCGTGCACAGCTAGCGAGTATTTCAGCTCAAATACTTTTTAATATTTACGTATAAATATGTAAGAATGAGAATTGGATTATTAGATTAAAATATTTACATAAACTAGCAAAATATTTGAACTTAAATTAGCACCATAAAAAACGTACTTTTTTTGAAATTTTCACTTTAGGTGCTCCAAAGTACATTAAGCACTGCAGGTACATCAAAATTGTATATTAAAGAAATATTGCCTTATTTATTCGGAATGAAACATATCATTAGCAATTTTCACGTAGAGTTAACATTTTAGGAGTTATACGCAAATTAAAGTGGGTCCTTTTTGTGTTATTCTATATTTCAGTGGTTATACTTTAGGTCCTGTTCACATTGGAGTTTTTCCACTACAGGTGTCCTGTTTTCTTTTTAATACCTTTTCTTGTATCCTTTAGCTACCAGATAATGTACTGAAATCGGAAAAATTTGGACTTTGGCGAATTTTCGATTTCGTCAATATTTCATCCTTTCAAAAAAACAAAAAATGTGGATATCCTTGAAAAAGGAGCAGCTCGGATTTTAATTTCAACGGATGTTTCATCTATAAACATCACATAACACAACCCCACTTTCCTTTTTTGGCGAAACCTATCGTCGCTTCCTGCACACCGTGTGCAGGAGTAAAAATATTTAGGTTTAGGTCGCGAATTTATTAGGGCGAAAAATTTAAATTGGGTAAGAACTAGCTTTAAAATATTATTTCATGAAAGTTTAGCAAATTATATTATACGATAAAGAGATGAGAATTGAATATAAAAGTATTTACGCGACAATTTCAATATGTTGTAATTAATTTGAAAATGTGGAAGCACCTACAAACAGGAAAACGGCCATGTAAAGAGGATATGAGAAACCATATAGGTAAATGTATAGCACAAGCAAACACATATACATAAATATGTATTGAATTTGCATTTGGTGTTGACAAACCACAAAAATATTTAATTTGCAAATAAAACAATTGTCGTACAACAACAACAACAAGTCAATTGGATTTTGTTAGCTGTGATTGTCGATGCTGCTGTTGCTTCCATAGTTATTGCTCTTATTGTTGTTGTTGCGCTGTGATTATTATTATTTACACATTTTGTTTATTTAATTGTTAGGCGGCAGGCATTTTGTTGGCTGCTGCTGCTGCCGATGATATTTTGTTGTTACATATTTGTCATATTACTTATGTCACTGTTGTTGTTGTGATTAAAATATAATGAAGCTGCGTGGCATGCATTAGCTTTAACTTCTACAGGATTGCCTGAATGCACATGCCCAAAATGTACAGTTAAGTGACTTGCTGGCATTGCAGTGCTGCGTTTGGTTGTTTGTGTGCGTTTTCGTGTGCTTTGAAGGTGTTGTTGTTTCTAAATTCAAAGGTGTTAATATTTGCAAATATTTTCACACCTAAAGTAAAATATATATACACATATGTATGTATGTTATTATGTATGTAGCAACGAAAAACCAACTGTGTGGCATGTATGTACCTATATTAGATCGTATCGGAAAAAAAGTTAACCGACTTTAAAAATATTTTTCTTTCCTGAATTTCAAAAAGTGATCAATATAATCCTCCGGCACGTAGGGGGTTAAAATGTTCTAGAAAATTATTCGCCATAAAATTCAGTTCGGTTCTCCTTAGGTAAAGTCTTTGTAAAATGAACTTTAAAGACCACAGGAAGCGATGAACCTATAGATGCCTATTCCTAGGAATGTTAAATGTGTTTTATTTCAGGTTCTATTGAAGCAACATATCTAATTAGTTATTTTGCAAAGGATTAATGATTTTCGACGATTTTGATTTTGACGTTTAACATGCAGCAAAAAAAAAATAACATTAAGGTGGTATAAACTAAGTTCTTGGTGTCAGTGGCCGCAATGGTGCACATAGGGTTAACGCGACTACTTAGTAAGAACCATTTTCTCACCACAAAGACATTGGTATGTAAGCTCTAAGATCGGTACTAGAGATATGAAGAGTTATGTATGTATTCGAGCGACATCTAGGGGCGTCCAACAAAAAATGTTTTGCTCCGGAAAAGTTTTCCAAAACAACATTATATGGGTGGACTTTTTTTTTGGTGCATATTATGCTAGACGGCCTAAAGTACATGTCGATGTGCTAGTGCACAAACCGGATAAGTGCAGGTTTTGGCGAAACTGAGTTAATGGCATTTTTGGAATCATTAACAGTATACCTATCTCGTGTGCAATTTTTGTAAGGAAATTATCAACAATGACGGAGATATGCGATGGCATAATCAGTCAAGTGCTTTGAAAATGAAATATTTGTTGTGCACAAACCGGATAAGCGTGCTTAGAAATTCAAATTTTCTATAAACATAATTTTTCTTGTGCACAAAAATTCCAAGTGCCACAAAATAAAAATTTATGCTCGTATCCTATTTAAATAACCCATAAAAATGTACTATTTGAATTTAATAACTATGTTAGTGTTTTAAATGAACAATAAAATATGTATTAACAGAAATAAATTGAATAAATTTTTCATAGAAGAGCTCTAACAAAAATATTTGAAATTAAAAAAAGTTAGCGCCAAATGGGCTAAGTGCCAACAAATTTTAATCACTAAAAAAATAGTATAGGTACTGAAACCATCAATATAATTTTAGCACATTTGGATTCTACATACTCCAATTAACTATTCGTAATCGTTGTAACTGAAAAAAATTTGACAGATAACAAGTTATTGCTATTTAAACACAAAATTTGCTCTCATGAACATTTTTCAAAATATTACTTATCCGGTTTGTGCACTAGCACATCGATGTGTACAAACATTCGTAATATTATATGTAAATACATACATACATACATTATTATATATAAATTTATGTTATTCTATTTATGTATTGTATGTGTTGTTGTCTGTATAAAAACAACAATTCATATTAAATTTGCAAATGTGGCCAAGCCAATTAATATCATGTGTATGTAGTGCTATGTAAAAATGTACCAAATTCAGCCTCTAGCCTCTGCTTAATTGAAAACCTAAATAGGTAAGTCAATTAAAATTTATTTAAGCAAATATTTTGTGAGATAATTATTTCCAACGAAAATTAATTTGTTTTCATAATGTGCAGCCAATATATCAACAAGCTGGGATAGAATATATGTACATATGTAGGTGGCCGCTGTGGTGCAGTGGGTAGAGTGCTCGCCTGCTTTGCCAGAGGTCTCGGGTTTAAACCTCAGTCCGAGCAAAACACCAACAAAATTTTTCTAATTAGTAAAAATCCAATTATTGGGTTTGTTAAGAGCAGCGGCCACCTCTCGGCAGTGGGCGGCATACCCTCCGAGTGTATTTCTGCCATGAAAAACTTCCCACAAAAAAATGCATTCGCCCTTCGAAGCCGGCATAAAACTGTAGGTCAACCCAATTAGTAGGAAAAACCAAAGGAGCATACCTCGAATTGAAAGAGAAGCTCGGCCATAAAACTCATCAGAGTTATAATTGCGCCATTGTACTGTTATTATAAGGTATATGTATATATTATGTATATTAGGTATATGTTAATGTATAGATATAAATATATATATATACATACATATGTATAAAATACAAAGTGCCGCAAGCGATGTCAGAATGATAATTTCTGTGTGTTTTAATGAACTGCCTTCTGCGTAATGCAGCAAATGAGTAGATAATTTCTCATTAATTGTATTATGCAGGAATAAGTAAGGATATTAAAGCAAATAAATTAGCACTTATATTAATCTGGTTGCAACCCGAGACTGTGCGACTGATACAATAATTTACGTGAAATAATAAAGTAAATTATTTTGTGGTGGCATCTTAAATTACACTCATTTATTTTAAGTTATGCTTGTCTAAAGGCGAAATAGAAAAGTGTAAGCATAACTTAGCACGTTTTTTCCAAATATTATTCAACGTATTTGCGCGCGAAGGCATATTAAACGTCTTTGAATTATTCGATTATTACCTTTAATGTTAAATAATTTTGTATTGAATAATATATTTTTGCTATGTATGTATATAATCGTGTAATTATGCGCCACACGCACAATTTAAGCTAATCAATGGTTCAATATCTGTATATTTACACAGGTAAGTTAATAAATTTGATTATATGTAAGTAAGTAAGTAAATGCTTTTTGTAATGAACTTGCGCTATTTCTCGAGACAGTTGGGGACACATTATTGACCTCCAAGGAAACGAAAAGGTAGAGACTAAAGCTAATTTGAATATCAATGGAAAAGCAGAGGCATAGAATACTTTACATGTCACATTTTCATCGGTTCGAAAGCACAATTAGTTCGACCGCGACTGTTGTGTTTGAATTGGAATACGTATTGAAGAGATGATTTCGCTTACCCTAACTATGCAATAAATATTAAAGAGTTGATTGACAATTCAAAACCAATTCGAAAATTAATCTCATTTTCAGGCCTCTTCTACGGCAATGAATGTATAAATGTTAGCTATTCATTTAATGCGAGAATGGGGGCATTTCCCAGCAAAACGAAACTTTTATTAAACGATCCTTGGAAAGCTTTAGCTTATTAGGTTGATTCTAAGCTGGTTCTGAGATTGTTTACGTCACCAGTTTTAGCTAGGTACTGGGCAATATTTATGCCCTACATTTCTTCTAATTCAATAAAATATATTTTTGTGCTACTGGGCTAATGTAAACTCATATATGTAGTAAGTGCTCCTGCGTGCCATCATAAGCAAACAAAGCCTTCCGAAATTTGGTCAATTAATTTAATAATGAATTAAATGAACTTAATGATATTTAACTACTGTTTAACCTTAACTTATGGCTATTTGGCATTTAGTATTGTTAGTGTTTAAATTGTTGTATTTGTTAGTGTTTGGCCTTTACGTTTTATTTGCATTTACTTGGGCCAACTTATTTGCTGATTAATTGATTGGTATTTGAGGCAATTTATACATGAAATTATTTTGTTTAAAGTAAGTTAGTGTGGAAATTAAAGTTTTAGACATTAAAGACAAGTATTGTTTTTGAGTAGAATTTATGATTTTCTAAAGAACTTGCAATAAGCAAACAATAAAGGTCTGTAAGTGAAAAAGTGATTATTTTTGAAATTAATTTGAATTTATTGTTGTATGTAAGTAAATCACATGCATGATTATTAAATTGTACTTGTTGATAATTTCTCTGATTAGCTTTCAAATGAAACTATAACTATTTGCTGGCGAAGAGTAGAGTAGCCCCAGTCATCTTCTCCAAAGCGCTATGAACAAATTTCCATAGTGCTACCTATTATTGGAGAACCTCGAATGTTCACTATACATGCTCACACCTTCTGCACAATATACATCCATGCCTACATAGATACATATTTGTCCGTCGTACATATGTAAGTAAAAATATCTAACCGAAAAGTTGGTGGTATTAAGCTTTGTTTTTTTTTTGGCACTTAATGTGCTTGTCTTTCATAATTTTCGTCGTCACTACGTTGGCCCCCTTTTTTAGCCTTAGACAATTTTTTTTGTTTGCCTATTTACATATTTATTTATTTATTTACTTAGGATGAGCCATACGAACACTAATTGTCCTTAATAAACATATTAAGGTCGCATTTGTTTGTTATTGTCTTTTGTGCGCTGCTTAATTTTGTTTAACGTGTCGACTAAATGAGATAATTTGTGGACAAAGACGAAAAAAGAAATAAAAAAAAGAAAACGTTCGGGAAATTATGTAATTACAGTTTATTTGATGTTATTATTTGGTAATGTAAACACGAGAAATAACAAATAATGGAATGGAAGTTGAATACAAAGGATGAATTGATTGAGAGAGCGTAGGTTATGATTATTTGGCTAGTACGTGAAATAAAAAATGAAATAAAATAAATATAAAAAATTAAATAAAATATAAAATAAAATGATATGGAATAAAATAAAATACCAAAAAAAAAAATAAAATAAAATAAAATAAAATAAAATACCAAAAAAAAAAAAAAAATAAAATAAAATAAAATGAAATAAAATAAAATACAAAAAAAAAATAAAAAGTAAAATAAAATAAAATAAAAATAAAATAAAATAGAAAAAAAAAATAAAAAATAAAATAAAATATTTAAAATTCAAAAAAAAAAAAATAAAAAATAAATAAAAATAAAAATAAAATTAAATAAAAAAATAAGTAAAATAAAATAAGCTCAAAAAAAATAAAATAAAAAAGTAAGCAGAAAAATAAACAAAAAAATAAAATAAAAGAAAGCTTTCATACTCACAGCTAACTGTTTTCACTTAAAACTTTGCTCATCGTTGCCAGCTTTATTATTGAACACTAATTAAGTTTTCGAGTTATGCAAGTTGCTTGTGCAAACTCTTTTCATTACTTTGATGTTTTGCCACAAGAAAAACAAAAAAAAAAAGAAATAAGAAGGAATAAAAACTTTCTAATGGACGCTGGGCATTCAAAAGGCTGCCCTATTTTATAATAACCAAGAAACATATAGTACATACATATGTACATATGTTTGCAAATTTTATATTGAACACTTGCGCAATTATGATTGAGTCGAAACTATTATGAACTACGAGGCAAAACCAAAAGCAGCAATAACAACAACCAACTCAATTAAACTAAATTTATTGGGCTGCCATACAAAAAAAAAACCAAAAGACTTGCCAAGAATGTGGAGAAATATTTGCTACATGTATGTATGTATGTATGTCGTAGTTTTTGTCTTGAGTAGTTATGTGTGTATGTAAATTTATTGCATAAACTTAAAGGCTTTATTCAAGATGACCAAAAGCGGCAAGGACTGGCGATGGAGGCGGTGTTTTTTAGTTGGAAATATGAAAACTTTGCAATTATTAGTTATTACTTTGCTTGTTTGTTAAATTTACTTTGCTTTTGCCCTCAAGTTTTTAGCTATTGCATATTATTTTATTAAAATTTGCTTAGAATCCTTGGCAAAATATTTTTCATGTATACTTTGTAAAATATGTTGACGTGTGTGTATTATGCAAAAGATTTGAAAGTTTTTTGATTGCGCGCAGAGTGAGCAACTGCAACTGCCTTTTTTCACAAAACATCTTGTAGTCTTATACCGATTGTTTGTTTTTTCAGTCAAGAATTTTTTCCAAACTTTTTTTAATTTAATATTTTCTAAGTATTCGGTTGCCCCTATTTTGGCGGATGTGGGTTAAGGTTATCACAATCATCACTATCATCAGCGCTTGTGACTCCACTGCTGCTTCTACCGCTCTTTCCTATCAATTCAAAGCAGATTTGGTTGATAAATATTTTCTTAACCCTTTGATAGTTGTATAGTTTATTTTATTTTTTTATTTTATTTGATTTCATTTTAATTTTTTATTTTATTTCATTTTATTTCATTTTATTTCATTTTATTTTATTTTATTTTATTTTATTTTATTTTATTTTAGTTTTTTTTTGTATTTTATTTTATTTCATTTCATTTTATTTATTTTATTTAATTTAATTTCATTTTATTTTATTTCTTGCTGAGTTATATAATTGTACCTCTAAAGTATTAGCAGCAACTGTTTATAATCCAAGTAAAACTTTAAGTCTTCACCCATTATTTTCCACTTCATCATCTTATGTTGTTGATTATGATAATATAATCGTGTGTGGTGATTTCAATGTTAATCTTCTTGTTCGTGATTCGTTTAGTGTTAGCCTGTTGGATGATGTGGCTAGTGCGGGCCTTTCTGTTGTCAATATGAGTGTACCTACTAGATATGCTAACAACTGCTGCCCCAGCTTACTTGACTATTTCATTATTTCTGACACTGCTTCCCTACTCAAATTTGAACAAATGTCATTCTTATCGGACCACGACTTAATTTTTTGCACCTTTGATTTTAAACTTGAACGCTCAAATATGAATAGTACATTCACATATAGAGACTACAAATTAATTGATAATCCGAAGCTCATCTCTGTCTTGTCCTGTTTTCGTTGGGATGAATGCTGGAGTTATTCTTCTGTTAACGAGAAGCTTGCATTTCTAAATAAAAATGTTATGGATATCTACAATGAGTTCGTACCTATTCGTTCGTGTAAAATTAAGTGTAAGTCGTGCCCATGGTATAATAATAAAGTTATAAATGCAATAAAAGTCCGAAATAAAACCTACCGCATTTGGAAACGAAATAGAAATTTCTCTAACTGGCAGAGCTACAAATCAGCCAGAAATATTGCTACCAGAGTTATAAGAACAGAAAAAACTCATTACTTTAACTCCAAGCTTAATCCTGAGCTTCCACCTAGAACTCTATGGCGTAATCTCGATTCATTGCGTGTGTACGGTAGAGTAGACCCAACTTGTTGTCTTGCAGCAAACTGCCTTAATAGTGCTTTCGTGAATATTCCTGTGCACAATGCAAGTCTTAAATTTGTTCCGTGTGAATCCTTGTGTTATTCGGGAAAATCCTTTGAGTTCTCAGCCGTAACTGACTCTGATGTAGTACAAAGTATTTTTAAGATTAAGTCTAATGCTATTGGTGTTGATGGTATTCCCATCAGATTTATTAAAATGATATTGCCTTTTATCCTTTCCACTATTACTCACATTCTGAATCACAGTATAACCACTTCTTGCTTTCCTGATATGTGGAAAGTTGCCGCAGTAAAGCCTATTCCAAAAATTAAATTTCCTCAATCTCCCAGTGATTTCAGACCGATAAGCATATTACCAGCATTGTCTAAAGTCTTCGAAAGCATACTAGCTGACCAAATTAACCGGCATGTGATTCAAAAAAATTTACTTTCTTCTTACCAGTCGGGCTTTAGAGCTAAACATAGCTGTTCAACTGCTTTATTAAAAATTCTTGATGATATTCGCGTTTCTTTTGACAAAAGCCAATTAACGCTACTTTGTCTACTTGACTTTTCTAAAGCAATTGACTCGGTCGACCATGCAATCCTATGTCTTAAGTTAAAACAGTACTTTGGGTTCGGTAAAACAGCCTTATTGTTAATGGAAAGCTATTTGACTGGTAGGTCTCAATTTGTAAGCACCGGACGCGAGGTATCAGAGCCAAGGCATGTAAATGTTGGCGTTCCCCAGGGTTCCATTCTTGGACCCTTGTTATTTAGTCTTTTTGTTAATGATGTGTTTTATATTTGTAAATTTTCAAATGTACATGCCTATGCAGATGATATTCAGCTGTATTTGTCTGATGATTTTAGTAACATTAATGTTCTTTGTGACAAGGTAAATAGTGATCTTGCACTTATTCGTTGCTGGGCGAGTACCAACGGACTCTGCTTAAATGCTAAAAAGTCGTATGTATTACCAATCGCAAAAAAACAATTTCCTAGAGACCAAATTCCTCCGCTTAACATTGGCAACTTTACTCTGACGTTTGTTAATAAGGTCAAAAACCTTGGCTTTATTATAAATTCAGATTTGACTTGTCTTGATCATATAAACTCGGTGGTGAGTAAGGTTTACTATGTGTTGCGCAATCTGAGAAAAACTTCTAGATTTACACCCGTTGGCATTAGGAAAAAACTTGCAATGCAGTTGATTCTACCGATAATAACATACTCTGAATTAGTCTATAATAAGTTGGACTCACGTTCTGCCCACAAAATTGATGTTGCGTTCAATCATGTTACACGGTATGTTTATGGTTTAAGTAGATACGAGCACATCTCTTCGTGGGCAACTCGGCTCCTAGGGTGTAGCATAGTTGAGTACCATAAGGCAAGAACTTGTGTATTTTTATATCGTCTAATAATATCAAAGAAACCTTACTATTTATACGAAAAGCTGGTTTTCTGCAAATCTGCGCGTACGTGTAATCTTGTTGTGCCTGACTTCAGTTATGTAAATTCAACAAGGCTGTTCTTCATTAGTGCCATACGTATTTGTAACTCCATCCCTGCTGCTACGAAAAATACTATGAGTCAGAACAACTACAGACAGGTTATTTTTGATTATTTTTCAACAAACTAGTTTTTCTTCTTTTTTATGTCCTTTTTTTTTCTTTTTCTTTTTCTTTGACCATCTTAATGTAAATCTTTACTCGCACTGTACTAATTGATTGAAATATTTTATAGTTATGTATTTCTAAATGTATTGCTTCTGCTATTACCAAATTTTGGAGTTATTTCAAATGTTATTATAATTGTATGTCGTGCTATAAAAGATCTTTGTATCTTATTGTACCAATTTTTTAAATAAATAAATGAAATGAAATGAAAAAATTTTATCTTATCTTATTCTTTATTTTATTTTATATTATTTTATTTTATTTTATTTTATTTTATTTTATTTTATTTTATTTTATTTTATCTTTTTTTATTTTATTTAAATTAATTTAATTTTATTTTATTTCATTTTACTTTATTTTATTTTATTTTATTTTGTTTTATCTTATTTTATTTCAGTTTATTTTATTTTATTTTATTTTATTTTATATTATTTTATTTTATTTTATTTTATTTTATTTTATTTTATTTTATTTTATTTAACTTTATTTTATTTTATTTTATTTTATTTTATTTTATTTTATTTTATTTTATTTTATTTTGTTTGATTTTAATTTACTTTACTTTATTTTATTTTATTTCATTTTACTTTATTTTATCTTATTTTATTTTATTTTATTTTATTTTATTTTATTTTATTTTATTTTATTTTATTTTATTTTATGTTATTTTATTTTATTTTATTTCATTTTATTTAATTTTCTAATTTTATTTTATTTTATTTTTTTATTTTATTTTATTTTATTTTATTTTACTTTATTTTATTTTATCTTATTTTTTATTTTATGTCATTTAATTTAATTTTATTTTATTTTATTTCCTTTTATTTTATTTTATTTTATTTTACTTTATTTTATTTTATTTTATTTTATTTTTTTTTTAATTAAAATGTTTTTTTGAGCTGCGAATGCAAAAATTCTTATAGGCGTTACTTGTATGGCGTGTACAAATCAGCGCATCTAAAGTTTTCCAGTGTTAACCTCAAAAACGCATGTCGTTTGCTAGCAACTCCCACATTCCAGCCAAGTGCACATTTACCCCAATAAACAATAGAAAATTGTTGAAAATTTTGCAAATTTTAATTGCATATTACACACACTTACCACCCCAAAAAAATGCGCCACCTCCCAACGCCACCACAAACCGAACGAAACGCTAAAAGGCGCGAGGCGAATGAATTTTCGAAGTTTTTGGTACTTTGGTTGGTACTTCAGTTTAATTTGACTTTTACACCTTTGCGTCAATTTACAATTTACAAAACAATTCAATAAATTTAAATGCATTTACCCACACATAAACTATTACATTTCTAAACTAAAACACACACACACAAAATCCACGCTATAAAATACAAATTGGGAAGTGTTAGACGGACATATTTGACGTTTTAAATGCAGTTGACGTAAATGGAAGAAAATTCAGGTGTTAGTTAGGTATGGGCCTTACAAACATATACATACGTGCATGCATACATACATATGCCATATAAAAATACATATGTACGTTCAATTGCCAGCGCCAAAAATTTAGTGCGAAATTCGTTAACCAAAAATCAAATTACAAAATGCATTGCAATTTGGACACGCAACTTCATGCCACACATACACACCATACGCCACATACCACATGTCACACTACCAATCATACTTTGCCCACATGCCCTCTCACTCCTCTCCTCTCATCACGGCTTCTATTTACTCGCAGTGGCGCTGCTGCCAACTAAATTGAATTTCAATGAATTTTAAAACAGATTTACGTTAAAATTTTCGCACAAAATTTTCACAAAGTCAATTTGTTGTTGTTGTTGGTTGTTGCAAATAGTTTTAAACTAAGCAAGTACGTAAGCGCTAAGCGACTGAGTGCGACAGAGCAAGCGAGTGATGAGGTGGTCTTTGTCGCAGTGATACCCAGAGAGTTGAAGGCAATTCATTCTCAACGACAGTAAAAGCCCGTCTCCACATAACTTGATTCGCCAGCGAAACATCTAGCGAAACATCTCGCTAAATAACCCGTCTCCACGTGGCTGATCGTTATTCAGTTTAACATTTCTCTTTCTTGTTCTTCTTAAATGAAGTCATCGATATCATCGGGTTTGGCAAAAGGATTGAAAACGAAACAAGTGTTACAATCTTCATTCGCTGTTAGAAATTTGTATGGAAATGAACGAGTTTCGGCACTGGTTTCGAGGTCGAAGAGAAGAAGATTCAGAGAGCGAATGCAGAAAAAAGGAGCGAAACACGTTATGTGGAGATATGGTATAACGCTTTACTAATGGTTTTATAAAGGAGAATTTTGGAATATGATTTAGTTTCTTAGTGGAATAGAAAATGTGTTGCATATTTCAAGGCGTCCTTTTGTTTTTTTTTTGTTTCATTTTCTTTGCATACAAATTTATTTTCTGAGCATATTTGTATTTATTGTTTTAAACTACTGAATTTTTTTGAGAATAATTTTCTGGAACATTTTAACCATCTAATGGTCACCCAATTGTATTCGGCCTTCACTTGAAAGGAGTTAAAAGGTCTCTGTGAGGGAGCCATAAGATGAAAATATTAGTATAGATATCCCACTCTTCTATCTGAGTAAGAGCCACAAGTGCCCTCCATGAAGCTCTTATGTGCATAACTGCTGTAGCGTCTTCTATTGTTGTCTCAGTTATAAGAAACATTTTATAGATTTCTTGGCTAAAATTTGTAATTACATTACATAATTGCGTTGAAATGCAGCAAAAGGACAAGCGTACAAAATGAACATGCATGCATGTGACCATAGCCGTGCGCACGGGGGGGGGGTTTGGGGGTTAAAACCCCCCCATGACCAAATCTAAGTTGCAATGATTTTGCAGAAATTTTCAAAATACAGTTTATAAATTTTGCATTGAATTTTGACTCATAATTTTTGACAATATTAGTTACAATAATTTTACGGAAGAAGAATTGGTAAAAGTTGCAAAAATTAAGGTTGGCCAATACATAAGTTCGGCACTTTGAATTGCACTTGGAGCTTTCCGAAATTACAAAGTTGTGTAGCATATGTTCGTTTGGCGTTTTTATAAAAATTGTACTGATAACAAAAAATGTTCATTTTGTGAAAACAGTGAGCAGTTTCAATTAACAAGTACTGTAAACAGTGCACGGAAAGAAATTTGTATAATTGAATCAAGAAAAATGCTTTCTTGAACTCAATTTATAAAATTTTTAGGAAAATAAGAAAAATTGACTTAATTATTACTGGAAATAAGAAATTGAGTTTTCCAAAAATGAGAAAATTATTTTCTTATTCAAGAACACTAACAAAATCTATAGAAAAAAAAATGTTGAAAAAAAATGTTTAAACAAATAAGAACATCTTTTCTTAAATTTACTTAAATGAAGAAAATCTTTTTGCTAATATCAGGAAGAATTTAAGAAAATTGTGTTTCGACGAATTGGAACAACAAAATACAGCGAAAAAAAAATGTAAAATGAATAAGAAAACGTTTTCTTGAGCGAAGTAAAATTTTTCTTGCTGAATTTGCATTTCCAAAGTTACATGTATTTTTTTTCATTTGCCATCCGCTTTGCATATTTCTTAATATTTTTGCAATTCTCAGATTGTTAGTGAAGCATTTGGTATAAGGAGTTCACTATTTGCATCATCATTTATATTAAAGAAAATGTTGACATTTCAATAAACAAGTCCTAGGAAAATACTAGTTGACTAATTATGGTTTTCTAATCCCTCATGATTAGTTTTCATTTTCCTTATTTTTTACGTTTTTAATATTTTTAGAAAATATTTGCTTAATTTAATATATAATATTTTCTTATGCCTCAGACACACATGTGGTATGAATATTAGAATATCAATATTATGATTTGGCTATGCTATGAAAATTTTCAATTAAACTACAATATGAGGGTGACACATATGTGGTATAGATCGAAATATTATTACTATACTACGATGTGTGTATCCCGCATTACTTACTTAAGCTCGTATAAGAAAAGTTTTACTTGCAACAAAAAAATAATTTCTTAATTTATTTCAAAAAACAAGAAAAAACACTTACCCTAAGTAAATTATTTCTTATTTATTAAAATCCAATTTTACTTGAAGCAAGAAAATGTTTTCTTATTTATTTAAAATCCAATTTTCTTGGATTTTCTTGATATTAAGAAATTATTTTCTAAGTTCAAAATCAAGTCTAATTTTTCTTGTCTCGGCATTGATTCTAGTAAAAAATTCTTTCCGTGTACTATTCAGGACCTGGTTAACTAGGTTTTGATGAATCATAATGAGTTTCAGAAAAGTTAGAGAACATTTAAATTTATGGTGTATGGGTCTGGATATATGTTTCAGCAAATATGTTTATCTTAGCGAAAAATGTATGCGAATGCAAACCAAAATTAAAACCCCCCCCCAAGGCTAATTCCTGCGCACGGCCCTGCATGTGACATATGTATGTTTGCTTATAATGTAAGTAAGTGCGTATGTATGTTTTTACGTGTGGCAACGCCAAAAACTTTTCATTGCGCCCGAAAACCGAGCAACCAAATGACATACGAAAAGCGGCAGAGGCCATTTCTGTGGTTTGCTGTGCGTTTTGCTTGTTTTTGACATTTTCTGTGTTGAAATCAGCGCTAGTACACACGTATGGATGTAGATATGTATTTTCGCTTGTAAATTACTTAAGCTTCGCTTTTATTGCCCTTTTATTTTTGCAGCGCTTCAGCTTCAACTTCAATATTGCATTTTCTAATTTCTATTGAAATTTCTCTGCGCATATGCACAAATATGCAAACAACACGATCAAACATGATCACATATTTAGTCATACATATAGTTTCTTGCTTTCTTGCTTGTTAAAGGCATTACTACATGAATTGGTTTATTTGTTTGTGCACTTCTGAACTTTTTACAACTTCGAAATTCGCACAAATTGTCAGCAAGAAAGCAGTCTTTTCATTTGCTTTAAACTTATGTGTATTCGTATTTAAATATGTTTATTTGAGCGTGTGTGTTTAAGAGGTAAAAAGGTCGCACCTTTCCCAGCACTCTTAGAAAAAGCCTTTGGGTTCCATTTACTTAGCGTCATGTCCATTTTCGTACGTTTTCGGTTGCTTCCACTACTTACTTTACTTACTATTTCACTTTTACATTAAACACTATTTCTTTTTGTAAAAGTTTTTCATAACACACATGAACTCGCTATATTTACATTGGAAAGTCTGTGGGTTTGAAATAAATAAGCATAGACAAGTCACTTAGCAAAGCAATTAAGGAAGTAGGTACGCATGTACGGGAGGAGAGGCGTCTAAAATGAATTCATTTTAGTGATAAAGAGAAAATATTTCTATCGATACACACTCGTGGCACTGCATGGAAAAGTTCAGGTTTGAGAATGACTTGGCCACCCTTGGCGTTTCCAATTCACATCAGTTAAGCTGATTCCACATAAAACTTTTTCCGCGTTGCGTTACGCCTTTTTCTATGTCAAAAAACACAAAACTGAAAAACTATGCCACAATGAACGTTGTAACAGCACCATGGTGTAATAACAAGGTGACGTAAGTAGGCAGCTATTTCATTCTGTTTTCCTCTTCCTCCTGCCATTCGGCTCTTTGAAAATGAAATTCCAATGTTGCCCCCAGTTGATTTATGAAGAAAGAAATCGTTAAAATTTAAAATTTCGCCCCATCATTTCAAAAATGCCAAAAACAAGCTACGCCCGTTGTAGAAAACCTTGGACGGCGGCGAGTTTCAGAATGTTTGGCCCTCCCACAGACCCAGAGACCCAGATATAAATCTGCTAGGGAAAGCAGCGGTGTGATGCCTACACTAAATTCATAAGTGTGCGTGCTGCATTTTGCCGAATGCGCATAACCCAGCAAAATGACGCTTGCTGACAAAGGAAACAGTGTCGATGCCTGTGGTGTCCCTTATCTTGGGATTTCGAAAACCGTGGTATTTGTGAAAAGCGAGACCATGCAACACAAACATTAC
The DNA here is from genome assembly GCA_960531455.1 of Urophora cardui. Taxonomy (NCBI): domain Eukaryota; kingdom Metazoa; phylum Arthropoda; class Insecta; order Diptera; family Tephritidae; genus Urophora; species Urophora cardui. The sequence continues at coordinate 3,871,699 of OY482670.1, forward strand.
ATTTTACTCTCCATATGTATTAAGTATTATTTAAAAACTTTTTTGGAAATGGTTTTCGCTCTAACAAGGAATATGTTTCCAAGGATCCAATGCTTCTTCAAATAGCAAGATTAAAGTTGCAAATAAAACTTCTAGAAAGCGAAAATATAAATCTAAAAACCAAAAGGGCACGAGACGAAACAATATTGAAAGGTGTCAGAAATATTTTTACAGAGGAACAACTCCGAAAATTGTAATACCCGGATCACCATATGCGTTGAGATTGGATAGATATATTGAATGCCCAAACAATACACGCTGATACTAACGATTATAAATTTTACCAGATATTGAGTTCAATATATCCAGTTGAGTATGAATTATATCGTTGCTTTATGTTTGCCTTTTTCATACGAAACTCGCTGGGTTTTATATTTTTTCAGTAAGTTGTACCGAATTCGGAAAAACGAAACCTGATACTAATGATTATAACTTTTACCAGATATTGAACTCAATACATATATTTGGTTAAATGTGAAATATATCGTCGTTTGAAGGCGTTTTGTTTTAATTTTTATATTCATATTGGTGCAGTTCACCAATTTTTTGTTTCTCAAGAATGAATAAAAGCTTCTTAAGAATTGTTAATAATATATATAATATAAAATATAGTATTTTACCTTTAACAATAAGACAAATATATAAATAATTTACTCCTCTTTTTGGACCGGATCCGGCCAATTTAGCCCTACATTTTTCCCCCTTTTCCCTCTGGAAATGCAACCCTACCGTTTCAAAGAGCTTACTATTTGAGAATAGTGTCACACTCTTCTATTTACGTCACCTGTTTATTCCACCATGTAATAATAATAATAATAATACAATGGCGCTATTATAACTCTGACGAGTTTTATGGCCGAGCTTCTCTCCCAATTCGAGGTGTGCTCCTTTTTGTTTTTCCTACTAATTGGGTGGACCTACAGTTTTATGCCGGCTCCGAACGGCGAATGCATTTTTTGTGAGAAGCTTTTTCATGGCAGAAATACACTCGGAGGGTATGCCGCCCACTGCCGAGAGGTGACCGCTGCTCTTAGAAAACCCAATAATTGGATTTTTACTAATTAGAAAAATTGTTTTGGTGTTTGGCTCGGACCGTGGTTTGAACCCGAGACCTCTGGCATATCAGGCGAGCACTCTACCCACTGCACCACAGCGGCCACCATGTAACAGCACTCAAAAAATATTTATTTTCTGAAAAATCTGTCATTCTCCATTTTATTTACAAAAAAGTAAATAAGAAAATAAAAACCCATTAAATTATTTTTCAATTGTATGAAATTTAAATTTGTTTATTTCAGGGACCGATTTTAATCGTTATTTTCATTTCTTCGGAAGAAAAAATCATTATGAAAACTTCGTTAACAATAAAATGCAAGTATGCCGATGTAATGATTTTAGCGCATTCTATTCAAATGTGACCTCATCTTTATTCTGAAGATTTTTATTTTTTAAATTTTTAAATAACCATTATTTACGATTTTTATTTTTTCCATCAAAAATAATTTTTATTATAGGATTTAAAATTTTTCGATGAAACTTGATCGATATTTTATGATTTTCATTTTTTCGATCAAAGTTGATCGATATTTTATGATTTTTATTTTTTCTATCAAAAATAATTGTTATAATTGGATTTAAATTTTTCCGATCAATTTTAATCAATATTTTTTTATTTTTTCTCCGATCATAATAAACTTTTTCAAACGTAAGTGAATCCTATATTATATGGCCTGAAGTTGGCGATTGCCAACATTTTGCATGTTGTGTTCAGAATTGCTTGGTAAGTTTGGAATACACATACGAACACACCTATGCGTGCACATTGCCATAGCTCTGTTCCGTTCTGTTCAAAAGCGTACAACACCCATACAGTAATTTTCCAACTGCGATTATGGAGGCATTTTCCAACCAATTTTAATGAAAATTGGCGCAGTTCTATTTGAGAACAAAATTTATATTAGCGTATTAAAAATAAAGCGTATGGTACAAAAGAAACAAGTTTTTAGAGTTTATTATTATCGGAAAAATAATAAATAAATATTTATTAAAGTTGATTGAAAAAATTGAAATCCAATAATAAAAATTATTTTTGATCGAAAAAATAAAAATGAAATTATAACGATTAAAAATTATTTTTTTTTATAAAAATGATAATCGTTACGGTCCCTGGTTTATTTACATTTGAAGTAAAGTGAAACTAAAAAAAATTTCAACGAGCCCAAAAGTTGGGATTTGGGCAACTTTGTGCTTTACGTAACTTCGGCGTTGCGTTACTTTTTGTTATGTGAGAAACCTCATATAGATACATGTATTTTATCCCAGATTTCATGCGGAAAGTGTCACGTAGCGCAACACAAAGTTCTATGTAGCATCAGCTTTATCACGAAGCAGCAACAATTGGTGTGCTTTGCTGGACTTAACCAAAATTGCTTAGATGGATAGGCGAGAAGTAGTAGAAGAAGAGGAAAAAGAAGAAAAAGAAAGAAGGGAAAAGAAGGAGAAGAAGAAAAAGAAGAAGAAAAGCATCGAATACACGAAAACGTTTTTTTTAATGGGAAAAATTTCAGCATCTTGACGCTTCAAGGCAATGGTTGCCAGCCAATGGCTCTTTGGCTCACTATGACGCAACAACAACCTCACCCTGGCTACCAACAGCAAATATTACGAACTCTGGTGCTCCATTTTTTCAGAATTGTTGTTTTTCATTTCGGGAAGGAAGTTGTTGTTACGTTTAAGGTGGCGTTGTCGTATGGCTCCGTTAGTCAAACTGTTTGGCCATCGTAGCTGCAAGATACATGTGGGCATATGTATGTGTGCGATTTTAATTCAAAATCAGCACTTTACATTAATTCGTTCATACAAACAAACACACACACAGTGTAAATTCACGTAGTTTTTTTTCACACTCAAGCTCTACGCCATTCGCTGATTGCCTAATGCCAGCAATTTTCTCATATCCAAAGCCAAACACTAACACAAGAATACAATCGCCTACATGTATGTATGGCTGTGTGTATGTAGAATGCCTTATCTAATATTTATTTAATTTCTTTCTCTCCTATTCTCTCAGCTGGCGCATGCTTTAATAAATTTCTAGTTTGTTTGATTTTAATTGCAATTTGAAGGTAGAGAAAAAGCGCTTATGTGCACACAGGCACACACACATACATACAGACTTCCATGTGTAGGTGCACACATGCGAATTTTTTTTTGCTGGTGTTGGCCATTGCTGTTGGTGTTGTTGTTGCTTTAACTAGCGCCTGCCTTGCTGAAAAACATTTTTTCTGCTCATTCGCAGAAATTTTTGCAAAAATAAAAAAAAAAAAATTGAAAAAAAAAAACATTGCACCAACCATGGAAATGTTGTTGTTGTTATTGTTGTTCTTTTTCATTTGCGCCAAAACTTGCATTCGGTTTATTTTTTAATTTTTTTTCTATTTATTTTTTGTTTGTGTTTTTTTCTAATTTCTTGCATTTTTCATTTTGTCGTCAGCAACTACACACATACACAAAAAAAGATATGCACATACGTAGCCATTTTGTAGTTTCGCACACTTGAGAGTTTCATTTGATTACGCTGCAGCACAGAGCCGCACGGCCACGGGCGCTCTGGCGCTTCCATTTTTCTACCTATCTAACTGTGTTTTAATTTACACACACACACACACACAAACACACACATTTTCTCTCTTTGCGTGATGAGTTAGTGCATGAACGTGCGTGTGTTTGCATTGGTCGCGAGTTTTTCACGGAAATTAAAAATTTCAACAACAACAACAAGCTCAATGATGCCTCAATGCCGTTTATGTTCCACTGCTCCTCAGTCCTCCCCATTTCAGCTCATAGTCCACATCCACTTTTTCCTATTTATGCGTTTGTGTGTGTGTGTGTTTTATGAATATAAACTAACATTAGCATAGCGACACTGCCCATCCCATCCACCTTCTGCTGCTTCTTTCTCTATCTCCCTCTATCTTTCTCTCTCTTACGCTTCTTAATGCAATCTAAGCAATTGCCTCCGGATTTGCTATGCAATATTTTCCATCACGTTGATTATATTTGGACTCACGCTGTTCCTCTAGTTCGCTGCTTTGATTGAGCGTTGCTCAGTTTTTTATAACTTTTTTTTAATGCTGCGCTGAGATATAATTTCATAAAAAAATACAACCAAGGAGCATTAAAAGGGGGTAGGAGCTGGTTTATATGTCCACTTCCAGTTCAGTCCCGAGTTGATTTTTAGTTTTAATTGCTTAAGCAGCAGTGTTGTTGTGCCACCCATTACAACGTTGGTATTTATATAATTATAATGTTTTTTATTTTCTTCTTACTTTTTATGGCATTTTTATAGGGTTTATAGCATACCTTATTGCCAACCAGTACCTTTTTAGGTTAGATTGGAGTGGCTGCTGCGATAGAACCTCTTTAATCACCTCACATTTTTTTTGGTAGCGAAACGGGTTAATTAAAAACAACATGGCGCTAATGCCGTTAATTGGAATTTTTATACTCAGCTGTACTAGTACACAGAGTATTATAATTTTGATTTCATAACGGTGGATTGTAACATAATGAAATAATCGAGATAGATATGGACTTATATATATCAAAATGATCAGGGTGAAAAGAGAAATCGATTGAGCCATGTCCGTCCGTCCGTCCGTCCGTCCGTCCGTCCGTCCGTCCGTCCGTCCGTCCGTCCGTCCGTCCGTCCGTCCGTACGCAGGATAACTCGCGTAAAAATTGAGATATTTTGATGAAATTTGAAATGCAAGTTGGTATCGAGACTGGGACGGTTGGTATTGAAAATGGGCGAAATCGGACCATGACCACGCCCACTTTTCCTATATAGAAAAAATCGGAAATTTGGTATCTCAGCCACTAATATAGCTAGAGTGATAAAATTTTACCCACGTATTGAGCTCAGGCCCTTATGAAGAAATTTGATGAAGTTTTGGAAAATGGGCGGTGCCACGCCCACTTATTAAGGGTCAAACATTGAAAGTTTTATATGTCATAACTCAGAAACCGTTGAAGATATATCGATGAAATTTGGTATGCGTAATTTGCTTACCTAGGCAAATGTTTTGGCGAAAAATTATCAAAATCGGTTGACGGCCACGCCCACTTTTATATATGGGAACTATAAAGGGGCCTAATAAAAACATTTTAAGCGATATCTCTGTCAAATATAAAGATCTATCACTGAATTTTTGTGGCAGGAGTCCAACTACCGACATAAAACAAAAAGTACAAAAATTTTGGAAAATGGGCGGTGCCACGCCCACTTATTAAGGGGCAAACATTGAAAGTTTTATATGTCATAACTCAGAAACCGTTGAAGATATATCGATGAAATATGCGTATGCGTAATTTGCTTACTTAGACAAATGTTTTGGCGAAAAATTATCAAAATCGGTTAACGGCCACGCCCACTTTTATATATGGGAACTATAAAGGGGCCTAATAAAAACATTTTAAACGATAGCTCTGTCAAATATAAAGATCTATCACTGAAATTTTGTGGCAGGAGTCCAACTAGGGACATAAAACAAAAAATATAAAAATTTTGGAAAATGGGCGGTGCCACGCCCACTTATTAAGGGGCAAATATTGAAAGTTTTATAAGCCATAACTCATAAACCGTTAAAGATATATCGATGAAATTTGGTACGCGTGATATATTTACCTAGCCAAATGTGTGGACGAAAGATTTCCGAAATCGGTTGACGACCACGCCCACTTTTATATATGGGTATTATAAAGTGACCTAATAAAAACATTTTAAGCGTTATCTCTGTCAAATATAAAGATCTATCACTGAAATTTTGTGACATGAGTTCTACAATAGACCGGAAACAAAAAATAAAAAAAGTTTGGAAAATGGGCGTGGCACCGCCTCTTTTTATACAAAGGAATCTACGAGCCTATTACTCGACAAATAACTGAGATATTATGACGAAACTTGGTTTATACACTTTTATAACATGTGTTAATAGACACGCAAAAATTTATTGAAATCGGTTTATGACCACGCCTACTTTTTAACAAAGATATTTCTTGAACACCCTTTTGGAATTTGTAACGTGAAGTCTTTGTAACTAAAAGTCATTTTGCTCTAACAATAATATTTATATGCTTATTTGGATGATTGATACAAATTTTGAAAATGGGCGTGGCTGCGCCCTGTTTATGCAGCACTCGTGTCATATAAAATACACCCTATATCGAACAAACGCAAACAAAATGAAAGCATACAGCTGAGTATCTAATGTTCGATTCCACTCGAACTTAGGCTTCCTTACTTGTTTTATTTATTTTTCTTCAAGCAACTTAAAGCACTTACTTGCATGTGAATGTGTTTCTTAGAAAACCTTTAAAATAAATCATTTGCTTTGATTGGTGCACCAGGTCGTATGATGAACCTTTTGCTTGCCTGTTGCTGCTTGCAAGCACATGCATGCTTCCTTTTGCTTGCTTGAATGCATACAAATCTGACTTCACTGATTTATTTGTGCTAATTGGTACGCAAATGTTAGTATTTACTAAAAATGTAGTACATTTATGAGGCATTAGGGTGGTTGTTAGTTTTTAAAGGCTCGTAACACTGTGCACTATACATATAGTAAAACCCTCAAAAACCGTTTTGCTTCCTGAATTCAAATTTCTTTTTTATTGCCATTTTAAATTTGCGAAACTTTGCCTGAGTAATTTTTAAATAGTAAATGAAAAAGATATTTAAAATACATATCGCATAGAAATATTTTGTTAGGAAACATATAGTAGAATTGCACGAGCTTTAATTTCGTAGAATACTTTAACTCGCTAACGCCTCCACAAAATAGTCGTTTTGCCACTTTTTTTATAAAGTGCAAAAAATTTGTATTTTGAAGGTCGACTTATGTCTTTTTAGACAATATCTTTGTACAAAGAACCGGAAAGAACAAACGCACAGTGTAATATGCATGAATTCGTGTATGAAACAAATATTGGGCCTTGAAATATGCAGGAAATTTTAAATATATCATTTTTCTTGCTGGTGGCGCCCTAATGTGTGTGCTGATTTTGAGGATGCAACAGCATTAAATAAAAATCACTTACAAGTGCGTTTCTATAACCTTTTGTGTTTGCTTACAACTGCATCGCCTTCTTCTTCTTCTTGTTCTTGTTCTCGTCCTTTTTCTTCTTCTTCTTACACATTTCTTATGCCAATATTTTATCAGCTTGTAAAGCAATTACTTGCGCTATTTATTGTATATAAGCACATAGAGATATAGTTTTATTTAATAACTTCAATTAAAACTTATTAAAAGCAATAGAAATGAAGGAAGCAGTTGGATGGTGGTCAATTGGAAATGAATTTTGCTCGAAAGAAGGTGTGTTGGCAATTTAGTGAAGCAAAGCCGTGAGAAAATAAGTGAAAACAAAATATGAATTTATGAAAATGAAAATGAAATATATAGTACCACGGCCTTTATCAACTTCAATATGCCTTTAATTTAGTACTTCAGTGAACTATTTTTTTTTTTTTTTATTTTTTTCTAATTTCTTTAACATCAAAGCGTAAATTTCTGTTCTAGAAAATTATTCCTAACGGCAGCATTAAAACTTTAGGTGAACGAGAAACAAGAAGAAAAAGAATTAATAATAATAAAAGATTTACAACAAAAAATTACTTGCTGTTTGCCAATTTATTGCCAATATTTTAGAATGTTCGATCAACAGCAAATGTTTATGCACTTTCAGCACATATGTATAAACAATATCTTTAAGACACACATACATACATACATGCATACATATGTATGCACATCATTCATATATTTATTAGAAAACAACTTTAAGAAAAGCAAAAACAAAGTGAAAAATAAGGAAAAATTTGCTGGTCATGCAGATCAAACGCAGGCAAGCGCAAGAAGTTGGAAAAATGTGTAAGAAAACTTAAGAAAAATGTTTGCCAATAAGAATGTGTGTAAACGTGTGTGTGTGACTGTTTGAGTGTTTGTATGCGAGTGTATATTTGTCTGTAGTTGCGTGTGCATAAAAGCTAAGTTTACAATACTTGCCCAGTAAACGTGATTAAAAAGTTTTGACATACAAGAAATGTGCCCTGCAGGAAATGAATCTAACGTAAAAGTAACTTTAAGTTGCTTACAAATCAACTGGTATTGACTATTTACTGTAAATTTTCATATACTCGGACTAACTATTTTTGTTCGGCGATGACCACAATCCGGTCAACTATGGTTACTTCTGCATGAGATGTCAACCAACTATTATGTAGCTACTTTTCGAACACAAAAAAGTCAATGGCTATTTTCTGACTACATCTAAACCAGCTAGTAGCTAGTTGGTTTGACATTACTTAGAAATTAGTAAAAAAGGTTGTAGTTTAATAACAACTAATAAAAACCAGATTTAAACCCGCTGTTAAAATAAATAATTTCTGTTTATTTAAATTAATACTCCACTTATTATTCACATTAATTAATGAAGATCATCACCTAAAGCAACCGAAGCACCAAACGCCGCTGCCGCTGGTGCTGTCACTGCCTGTGCCTCGCTAATACTATTTAATCTATTTAAATAAATTTCCTTTTGCTTCTTTACCAATCTACGCTTATTCCTTCCACTACAACATCTTTTTAACAATTTTAATATTATAAATACTTACTTTTACACAAAATTTACAATTCAACACAAAAATTAAACTTTTCACGCGGCCGGTTGAAAATTAAATTTTGTTTGACTTCATCAAACAGCTGATTGCTGTCATTGCCATCTGTGCTGCCACATTGCCATTTTAATTTACTAACGAGTAAAAGTGGTAATTTTGGATTCCTCTGCATGACTTATGGTCCAATTAGACGTTAGTTATTCTAAGTACATTAAAAATTAACTATTTTCTGCAATTGCCACAAAGTAGTTACTTATAAGCTAGCTATTTTTCGCAATTGAAATTTTTTTACTGCAGGGTGTAAACATGTGTATACAAGTGTGTGTGTGTTATGTGTGTGTGAGCGAGCGAGTGGCATGCAAAAAATATGCACAATTTCTAGATATTGCATCGAATATTACATCCATTCAATTCATATTCATTCATATGCAGTGCGCACTTGACGACGCAAGAAATTTGTCTATGAAATTCTGGACGTTTTCTTGTGTATGTAAGTTGGTTTGTATATGCATAAATGTGTGTGTGTGTGTGTTTACGTATGAATATATCTAGGCTGCACTTAATAACTTTACGCATAACTTTTATGCATTTTATATATATTAGAAAAAATTTCTTTTAATTTGTTGCAGCAAAACTTGTAAACATGACTTGAAGCGCCAAAGACGCACACATACATAAATTAATTGACAAACACACACACACACACACACACAAGCCAACTAACTTATAAATACATAAACTAAAATTCACATTAATTGCATTGCTTTTACCGTTTTGACTTACAGAAAAGAAGCTGACTGCTGACCACTTCATTACATAGAAAACTTCCAAATCAATTTAATAAAGTTGCTGACATAAAAGATGGCCAATATCCTGCGGAATAATAGAGTCAAGTGGTATAAAATACATAGTGTTGTAATAAATGTGCAATAAATAAGTTAAAATTAAAAGAAAATGAAAAGAAACACCACAAGTTTGTTGAGTAATGTTTGATAAAGGTTTCTTGCAGAGAAATTGTCTTGCTTGACTGAAAGACGACAGAAAGTGGACGAGATATTTATTACATTACACTAATACATACATTAAGCCATATCGCCTTATGTGGAACAAAGAAAAAAGTCCACCGCATACCCTCATAATTTACTAGAATACTTTAAAAATTTTATTTTTCCCGAATTTTGAAAAGCCGCAAAATAGCACTCTCTTAGGGGTGCTAGGGGTTAAAATGTTCAGAAAATTATTCGCCATAAAATTTCATTAGATTTTTTTTTGTAAATTAAACATAAAATACCGCAGGAAATGAAAAACATACATATGTTCTTTGGAATGTCGAACGCGTTTCATTTCGGCTTCTAGTGAAACGATCGAAATCCTTATTTTGAAAAGTTAATGATTTTTGATGACGTTTAACATACAAGCAAAAAAAGTATATTAAGGTGGTATAAACTGGGTGGTAGTGACTCCAAATGGCTCACATAGGGTTAATACGATTATATAGTCGAAACCGTCCCCTCAGGCCAACTTAGAGTACGGACTATAAATACGGAAGATATGAAAAAATTTATTTCGGCGACATCTAGCGGCATCCAAAAAAAAATTTATTTTCCAAAAAGCACCACCCATGGGGATGGCGTATGCGAATGTTTTTTTTTTGCGACACGGTCTAATATACATATGTACTATGTGTGTAGTTAACCAAAGTAGGGAGTAAAAAGTACTTAAAGTAGTGCTTCTCTAATGTCAAACCTAAATTTTTTAAATGACATTTTAAATTAAAAATTTTTTACCGAATGCTTTTTAGAAAAAAATGCAAAAAAGATTAAATTTCACATCGTAGCTAAATATCTTGTTCAGGTGTTAATAGCAAAATTTTACGCAGCATAATTTTGCAGAACATTGTAAGCAATTAGCTCGCGCACTAAAGCGACATTTTTAGAATGCTTACGAAGAGTGCATTGAAAATAGCATTTCCAAGGTCGCCAGAGGGTTAAAATATTCCAGAAAATTGTTCGTCAGAAAATTTCACTAGGGATATGCTTAGAAAAAAATTTTGTGCAAAGCATGTAAGATACCGCTTTGGTGGTGAAAACAAATATGACGCCTTCAAATATGCAACAAATTTTGTATGTGACTGCGCTGCTGGCCTTACTTCCTACTAACGCTACATTGTAACAATGCCATAAATTCTGCATCATAATTTAAGTGTAAACTTATCATTTTTTCGCAGTTTCCCAACAACAATCCATTCATTTATTAACAACTTCAACTTTTAGCACAAATAATGCGCCAAAAAGTGAAAAAGTGTATGGGTGAAAAAAAAAGGAAATTGTCTACACTTGTCAAACTTTTGGCTGTGCGCATTTTTGTGTGCGCTCATTAATGTATTACCCGCGATTACCTTTACTAACTTTTGTTTCATCAATTCTCATTAAAACCAACCGACATGCGAGTTTTGTGGCCGCAACGCCCCCGTTTGCCGCATTTGCCACATTTCAGCCATTCGTTAATCAACTTTAGACGGCGGCGGGCGATTGGGCACACCAAAAAAAACCAAAAAAGGAAAGAAAATTTGGCGGTTAAGCAGCGCTAGAAAAAATTTGCGAATACAAATGTATGTATGTTTGTCCATTTGCGCATATGAGTACTTATTGCGCAAAAAAAAAAAATATTTCGCGTAATTTACATAAAACAAAGGTACAGCATTTTCCCGTGTATATCGCTTTGTGTGTGTGTTTGTTTGTGTTTTTGTAATGCCAAAATGCCAGAAATTGGTTGGATTTGGTAGTTTCGCTTGTGGATTCGTAGTCGGAAGTCGCGCAATCCCATGTGCATAAATTCGTATAAATCCAAAATAAATTGAATTAAAAAAGGAGCAAACAACATCATATTTTGTTGTTGTTGTAATGGCCAAATGATATTTTTTCCAACTGATTATCTCACACAAGCATTTATTTTCGCTTTGCGCTTTTTGTTTTTGTACCAAAAGAGCTGCTTTCCCAATTTGTTTTTTTTTTTCATTTTCTGGCGCGTCCTTTTAAGCTGCGCGGCAAAGCGGTCGAATCAACATTTATTTCAATACGAAGCAAATGCTTTTGGGTGCGCGTAAAATCGGTTTATTTGACTTATTTGCGATGAAGAAGACTTTGGCTTAAGTATGTGGACATTAAGCTGATTGTTGATGGCTGGTTTTATTTGTTTTATGTACTTAAAGCTTAGCCTGGAGATGTAGTGTTGGATGGAATTAGATTAGGGCTCGGAATTCATATTGAATCCAGTGAAGAAAAATATAAAAGGAAACTTTTCTAAAATCAACTAAAATTGTTTGCCTAAATGTTTAAACCAGTCATAGTGGCCAAATAGAAAAATAACTGTCGTTTTCGATTCGCCATCACACAAGCGAGTTCGGATCGAACAAAAATGTTTGAACCCATAATGAGTAGTAGCCATACTTGCTAACTGGTCGATACAAATTTCCCTCTGCTCGCTAGCATTCACATATAAATTTGACAGAAGGAAATTTATAGCCAGCAGAGAAATTGTGAATCGAAAGCGGCTAACATAAACTTAAAATTTCCCAAAACGGGATTTTTTCCCAAAAAGTGATAATTTTTTCCACTTACCCCTAACAATAAAAAATTGTAATAAAGTGGTTTGCCTTAAACTTCAATGAGTGTCATTAGGATTAAAAACTAAGTCAAAATGTTGAATTTCACACAAATACACCAATTTACAAAATTTCCCAAAAAGGGAAATTTTTCCAAAATCAACTAAGATCAGGGTTGCCACTTTGAAATTTATTTTCCGACCAAATTCGTCTCAAAAACCTACCAAAATAGCTTTCAGCCGACCAAAATTTTTTTTCACAAAATTCGTCATATAAGCTGGTTTTTGAAAATTTATGCATTTTTATATATTCATTTAACTGGTATATATATAGGAACTTATACATACATATCACTCTTCAAGTATTTTCACATGTTTTAGCTTAAAATAATAATATACGAATGCGTTTATACATATGTATGTACATTAATTTGTGTATGTAATCTATGTTAACCTTTTAAAATAGTTACGACTATGGTTTAACAGTTAGGTCCAAGTAGGTATACAAATGAGATCAGAACTTTAATTAAATATCAAAATTGAATCTAAGATCTTTTTTTGTGCACAGTGCTTATTTCTAATTTATTTTTGAGTTTGGTTTTATTAAAGAAAGTGTAGAAAATCTGCGCCCCGGTGCAGCAGAGCTGTGTGGAAGCGTAAGCAGATTAAAAATAAATTTTGTGAGCCCGCCAAATCAATTTTCATTAAGCGCATTTTTCATCAAACTAAAAAATGAAGAAAGGGTTTTCATGCGTATGCGTTCACCTTCTTTTATCCACTTTACACAAAACTCTGCCGAAGAGAAACACAAAAAGTATTCAAGCAAACTGTTGCTGCGAGAAAGAGACATGAATACATGAACTTTCAAACGTTCTTTCAACAGTGTTGTGGCAAGATCTAGCAAATCAGTGATGCTACTTGAAGGAAGGTAAAAACCTACCAAAATTCAAATCGTGCGACCATCAGACCAACAGGAAAAAAACCGACCAGTTTTGGTAGGAAAAGCCCACTTATCACATCCCTGACTAAGATTGTTTGCCTAAACGTTTAAAGCAGTCATAGTGGAAAAATTAAAAAAAAATAACCCCAACTTAAAGTTTCCCAAAAGGGAATTTTTTTTATAATTGGAGAAAATAAATTCTTCTAAGATTTACTGGGTAAAAATAGTAAATTTCAGAAAACTATGCTAATTTAAAAAAAAATCCCAAAAAAAAATTCAAAAAAAAAAAAAAAAAAATTAAATGGTTTATCCTAAACTGCAGTGATTTATAATGATTCAATTAATGGAATTTTACTTATTGCAAAAATTTACCAAAAGGGAAATTTTACAAAATTTAATAAAAGTAGATAAAAAAGGAATTAGGGTATCACTCATTTTTTTGCTATAATCCCAGAACTCAGCCATAGGAAATTTGAGTTAAATATTTGCATAGTGTTGTCAGAGAAGGAGACGCAGCTTGTAATGCTTCTTTAAGACTATTCTCAGCACTTATGAACATTAAACACATTATTGAACTTGGAGTTATTAAAAATACATATCAAATGCCATAAAATGCTGCAGAAAGCGAAACAAATCCTTCTCCATACCCATAAAACATTGCTAAATCCTTCACCGCTGCTCCTACCCTTCACAGTAAACATACAAAACTGTTTGGCATCAACTGAAGAAACCAAAGCCGCCTCATCACTTTACACCCAAATGCTAGCGGCTGGCCGTGCTATGCATTTAACTTAAATGTTTGGCGCTTACAAAAACTCAGACAGACAAAACCACGTCGAAATTTCGTAAATAGAAATGCTTTTTTCAACTCAAAAGAGCAGCACAAATAAGTTGCGCAATGATAATGGTGTAATAAAGGTGGAAAGGCAAGCGGGAAAGGGAAGGGCAAGGGTAAGGCAGTGAATAGCAGTCGCTAATGCCAATTCAATGCGATAGTACTTATTCAACTCACACTCTACTGTCACAGAGTCCACTCACGTTTGCTGCCACCAGACAATCGCACATTCATGCACCAACTCATTTCGTAGCGAAAAAAAGCTGTCCTTAACAGCCGCGATTTTTTTCTTCATTCTTTTTTGATTTGCGCTTATGCGCCTAAAAAGAAACTAAGTAAAAAATTTATGTGTGTAGCTGCTTGCGTTACATAAATATTTGCGCGCGGACGCACATGTGATGTATGTGGCATATACTTTTAGGCGCTCAAGTGTGTTGCTTCTGCATGCAAAAGCAAACAACCTGCGCTGCCTGTGTTAAGGAACGGCGTCAATTGGTGTGCGATGTGAGGTTCGAGGCAGAAAAAGCTAAATTAATGCGAATTTGTGCGCGCCAAATACAAAAATTCGCGTTAAATTTATTTAAGCAAAAAGAAGCAAGAAAGACAATGCAATTGCCAAAAAATGGCTGGAAGCGTGTATGCGGCAGAGGACAGGGCAGGCAGTGTAAGTGTAAATTTTGAATGGGTGTGGTTAATACCCAAAAATATTTGACTATTCCTCTGCTGTTGTTGCTGCATACTCGCAGTCAGCGAAAAAATATTAGTCGCATTTTCACTAGAAGTTTCCTGTTGTGACCCCTTCTCCGCTCTTAGTTTTGCTTCTTTTTCGCCATTTGACTCCACACACGCTCAACTGTTCTCTGTCCTCTTTCGCTTGTCATTTGTTCGCGCTGCTGCTCACCTGTCTATGACCGCTGATGAATGGTTATTATGCGACGTTGGCCTCATCAGCATCATCATCGCCATCACCATCACCATCGCCATCACCGTCCCCATCACCTTTGCCACCAGCCAAATTCCCACTTCCATTGCGTTTTGGTCATCATTTCGCGTTAACCCCAAAAAGGCGACTAACTTTTTATGCGCGTGCAAACTCCGCTACCCCAGCCTTCTTCAACTTATCACTCCCAAACTCATATTCACACTCATCTCAAACACATTTTTATGTGTTTGCTGTTGTGCCTCATTGCGTTCACTGTTGTTCGTTATTGTTTTTGTTGGCTGTCTAAATTTTTTCGCAACACTCTCACATGTACCCCTCACCTTTACTCACTCCATTTACTTTACCCTTTCTTTTCCCTTATTTTCATTTCTTCTATTTTTTGCCTGTTTTTGCTATTTCGTGTCGTTATAAAATGCCAAAATTTTTGCCAACAGCTAAACCCACCACACCTCACTCACTCACCATCAACGCTCCAATAACACTGTGCAACATTTCTTTGAAATTTTGTCTGAGAAGACCCTTAGTGAAATTTTATGGCGAATACTTCTCTAGAACATTCTAATCCTCTATAGACCTTCAAAATACTATCTTTTAGGACTTTCTAAAAAAGGTCCAAAACGACCTATTTATTGAGGTGTTAGACGCTTAAAGTATTCTACGAAATTAAGGCACGCACAATTTTACTAAATGTTTCCTAACAACATATTTCTATACGATATGAATTTTAACACTTTTTTCCTTTATTAGAAATCTCTCAAGCAAAATATCGCAAATTTAAAAGAGAATTAAAAAAAAAATAAATTGATTTTGATTTGAAAATTTGACCGCACGCAGCTAAACAGTTTGGTGGCTTGACTATATGGATAGTGATCTTTCGTTCTGTGTGGAAATTATTCCACCTCCAGACAACAACCCTCAATTTGCGTCACAGTGTAAGCTCACCTCCCAGCGACAGCTAAACACTGCCTAAAGTAGCAGCAACAGCAGCAGCAGTGGCGGTGGCGGTGGTGGTGGGGTGCTGGTCAGCGGTCACTAGTCACTGGTCCAGTGGTTGTTAGTCAACCGCGCTTGGCAATATTTTTCTGCTTCTGCTTTTTCCTTCTTCTCTTTGCCTCCGAAAAATAATCAAAATTTTCAAGTAGTATTTTTTGGCGTTAATTTTTTCTTTTTCTTTTGCTTGCATGTTTTTAATTCGAGTTGATTTGCGTTGTTCATTTTGTGACTTCTTTGTTTGTCGCGGCGCGTACAATTTTTGGTGTTGACCATTGCACACAGGCATACACAAACATACACAAATTAACATTAGCATTTCATTACTTGTTTTTGGTGCTTGCACATGTGCCCTTTGGCGCTCTGTTAGGCACGTTAGAATCGGCATTGGCGTTGGCACAAAGTGGAGTGTTGGAGAGTGGAGGCAGCAGTGGCTATGGCTCTGTCAGTTGATGTTTATTCTCCACATTGTTAGTGGCGCCACTGGTCATCAGCAGCACCATCAATGTCCTCATCTTCATCAAGCAGCGTTGGCATAAGCGCTGTCAATGGCAGCAACGGCAATAAGAGCAAAAACAACAACTATAAAAGCACCAAAAGCCTCATGCAATTGGCATTTTTGGTGAAACAGCAGCGCCCAGGGAAACTCCGGCGCAAAATACAATTCCTTTTTATGATTTTTTTTAGCTAAAAAATATAAACAAAAAAGTTGAGCTAAACCAGAAACAATACTAAATCCCTTTCCTACAAACAAAATGCGCCGAAAAATAAAATTTCTGCCAAAAATAAAAATTTCTGCCAAAAATAAAAAGTTCAGTGTGTTGCTGTAAATGAGGCGCTTGCCTTGCGTACCATCCCATGCCTTTGACGCTCTGCCTCTGCTTTACTCAGCGTATTTTTTTTTTTTTTTGCTTTTATTGTTGCTTAACATTTTTATTTTCATTTCCATTTTTTTCACTTCTGCGCCGCTTATTTCGATTTATCATTTGACGCATTTGCCACGAGTTCATTTTGCTCGATTTTTTCTGTGTTTTTGGTTTGCACGTTTGATTGCCATCGCCATCGCCAAAGGATATCATCATCAGCATAAATTTGATGTGTGTTTAGTTTGTTGTTGCTTTTTGCTACAACTTTGTCTATTTTTTGGCGTTAATCAAAAGGATAATGAACGTAAATGTACAAAATGGCAAGCTGCTCAATGAATTTTTTTGTTTGTTTTGTTTTTGCTTGTTTATTTGAATGGCAAAGCAACGTGACAGCAAAAAACGGTGTTGGATGTGATGAATGTGAAGAGTTTGCAAGGAAGGTAGGTGGAGGTGGAAGTCAAGTCGCGTAAAGTTGATGTTGAATTGACTTTTGCCTAGCCAATTTTTGGGTTTAATAATATACAAATTTATATACATATTTGTAATTTACTGATGTCGAAAAAATACATAATTTTGATGGTAATGTTTATAGAATGATGTCACCTGGGGTTTTGTTAAACAAAAGCTGCTTTATGCATAGTTTTAATGGCTTGTTCCGCGCCTAAAATTATGCAAACTATTAACAATGTTGCCAAGAAGCCTTTAGCGGTTTTTAGCAGCTTTCAGCTCTAAATCGATACAATTCTTTTTTATGCAATGCATTTTCTCTTCGTTGCTAATTTAAAAATTTGCCAATTCAACTGAAATAATGAATTGACAACAACAAATATCCTAGACAGCGAAACTAATTCGTACTAAACAGAACAGAACAATCAACATTTAATTTGCTGCCACAGCGCAATAATCGACTAATTGCTTACAACAAATCGCTTTTCACTATTTGATCAACAAAAAAAAAAATAGAAGCAATTCCAAAATACGTTAGCAACTAAATTTTTCACAGAATTTTCGTTACTAACAACCAGATTGGTATCGATTTTTTTGCAACAATTTTTGTTGCACTAATTAATTGATGGACAGTTGAAGCTGAAAAAAAAACTGTGAAACTGGAAAAAGCTATGAAATTAGCAAAGATTTTGCAGGCAAAAAGGAAAGGCTAAAAAATCAGGTGCTTAACCGTCTCCTCCTCCGCTCCAGGAAGATTACAGTTGCGACACGAAATGTTATGGTACAATCCCAATCGGGCCGCTTGCATACCAATAGTCCAGTGCCCTGTGAATACCGCAGATAAGCGGCAAATATTCCTCCTATACATTTTTCGAATGACCGAGGAACATATCTCGATGTACGGAATGTACGTCGAACCAGTGCCGGCACCTTGAAGAAACAAAATCTTGTCCACCTCTTTGCTTGTCCAAGCTTTGCCTGGCTAGTTTATCAGCTATTCCCTGAATGTCGCGGTGCCTCGACACTCATATAAGAGATACGCTATGGCGAATTGCTAAGCCCATAACCCACTATCTACACTCACTGACTAGGCTTGATGTTACTGATGCAGAACCCTCAGAACCATCTAACTGTCCGAGAAAATTCCCAACCTTTTTCCGGCACCGGAACTTTCCGTTGCAAATATAGCCTTGCAGGCCTCCTGAATGGCGGAAAGTCCAGATTGAAAAACACTCGCCGTGTCCTTGGTCCTAATTGATATATAAGTGTATGGTGGCTGAGTTGCGGAGTCCGCTGCCACTCCGCATGACATCCTTGGCCCCTCGGTGTAAAAACTGAAAACTCGAATCTCTGAGCGAAGGTTTACCATATCCGCCGTCCTTCCTAGTTGGATGAAGACAATCTCATAGTTTGTATCGAAGACTGTTATAGGACAGATATAATGTGTTTTTGTATTGATGTAGGGGTCGGTAACTTGGAATAGAATACGACCGTTCCCATATATGTGTTCCTTCCATGGTACCAACTCCCGAAACTTTGGGGCATCTGAGTTGCCTTTTCCTTGACAAAAAATCAATAGGTGAAATATTGCAAATCAGCCATTGATCTAACTTAGAATATCGAGTTGAAAAACACGTTCTACCATCGGATACATAATTTATCAAATTTAAATCACTTTCCAACTGTTTTTGAAAAAAAAAGTTTATCGTTACTAACCACTTTTTAACTGAATTGTTAACTATTTTTGAACTAATTTTCAACATTCCTCAACGATTTTTAAACACCTTTTTAATTAATTTTTTATTAATTTTTTAACTAATTTTTTACCTAATTTTTTAACCACTTTTAAACTATTTCTGTAACCATTTTCCACCTCTTTTACTCACCTTAAACATTTTTTTAACCAAAAAAAAAAATATCATAAAACCCAATTTTCGGTTTTGCCAAATTTCGCCAATTAAAATATTAACAAAAATGTAAACTTAAACTCTTAAAAAATCTACATTTCATTTTAATTACTATATTCCTTAAACTTTACAGCGCTCAAGTGACTAACGAGTGTAAGCAAAAAAAGAAAAGTGGAAAAAAAAAAAAATAAAACAAGCAAATCTATTCACATAAGCATTTGCACATGTGCTTGCTGTACCAAAAACAAAAAAAAAGTTTGCGCTGTCAAATTAAAATTAATTTTCAACATTGCGCAACCTTTGACTACACAAAACAAACAACAAAAATAAATAAATATACATAAATAATAACTAACAAAAATATTGTAAAACGTATTGTAAAGCAGCGCAAACGGATGTGTAAGGATATGAAAAGCATGTGAAAAGGACATCAACTGGGTTACTTGCAATTTGAGATTTTTTTTCTGCGCGGCATGACAGAAAATAATAATCTTTTTCTAGCGAAAAAAAATTCGTTAAAATCTTGATTCTTTTTGGTTTTGGGAAGAAAAATAAATATGTATGTAGTATGTAATAATAACTTTCAGAATATTTTGGCAAACGAGGCTGGCTGGCGAATGTGACTTTTTGTGTGTGAAGCAAAAAAATGTTGCAGCTTTGAAGCCAAGTGTAGCAAATTTAGACATTTAAGCTTTTTTTTCTGTTCATAATATTCACTTAGAAGTTTTGAGTAAATTAACTAATTGTGTATGAAAAGCGTAGGAAAAGTGTAGGAAAGGCGCTCTAGGACACAAGAAAATTTGTAGGCAGAAGAAAGTGTCTACTAAACGTTCTCAAAATACTTTCACGAAGCCTCTTGCTATTCATTTCTGGCCTTAACTAAAAACCAATCTTTCAGTGGAGCGTACTGCGAATTTTCAAATGTAAAAAACTTTTCATTCCTTTAAACCTCAATTAAAAATTAGCATACCTATATGTTTATATTAATTACTGCACATAACTCACCTCTTCTACAATTACAAATATTTTTGCTGCATTTCTCAATCGTAAAAAAAAATTGTAGCATTCTTGCAGCAGCAGGTGTAAGCAAAACTATTCCCAACACGCCAAGCCACACCAACAAACGACGACCACAAATCGCTGACCGCTGCCCGCTGGCGCATTCCCGCATTACCGTATTCCAGGCGCCAACGAAGCAGCTGTAGTAATCAGTGTTGCAACTTGTGTTGTTGCTCGTAGTTTGGCACCTCGCTGCTTCTAGTTGCTCTTCTACTTTCCACTCTACTCCTTATTCTGCTTCTTGTTCTTGTTCTTCTTCACCTTGTTATTTCACTACACCTTCTATGCATCCTTTAACCAACATACATAGTACTTACAGAAAAAACCGTGAAAAATTACAAGTGCGGTCACTCGCGAAAAAAAGTCGTTAGTTGAAGTTAAGCGAGAGGGAATGAGTAGGAGGTAGCAGTAAATTTCACGGATAAAGTTTGAGAAAAAATGCGCAAATTAAAAATATGCAATTGCAGCAGTGACCAAGGCATACCAAGCATACACATCCCAGTAGGACTGGGGATCATCGTTTTATTAATCCCGGAGTACTCCCTTGCTAGTACTGGATTACTCCCCATTACTCCCTATTAGTTCTATGTATTTTCATACAAATTTCTGTACTCGCTTTTAACATTGTATGTCCTAGGAAGGGTAGTAATAGATAAAACTCCCTTTCTCCTCCTAAAATAGCAATGAGGGAGTTTTTGCCAATACTTCCATATACCTCATAACCGAGCAATGGAGGAGTCTTGGAGAGTCGCCTGATAACCTCCAAAAGGAGCAATGAAGGAGTAATTGAAAAAAATTAAAGCGTGAATAACGGGTATTCATGAATATTGATGTGTAAACTGTTTCGAAATCGGATATTTATTCCCTTTTCCTTATTCCTTTTTTCCTGGTTTTCTATGGATTAAAAGGCGACTATCGTTTTTGTAATTTTTTGTTGTCATTGTGACTGCTACTATTTTGTTGTTTTTGTTTGTTTTGGTTTTTGGTTTTTGACTTTTGATTTTTTATGTTGTTTTGTTTTGTATTGCTCAGAAACATTCAAGGATCATCCGGGTCCTCCTTTTGACCCATATCTGGAGACCCGGCCTAGGGGTCACAATGAATAGAGCTTCATATCGAAGTCCTGCTCAAAACCTTCCATTCGATACCAATATTGCATAGAAAATTATATAGGTAGATGTAGGTGTGCATATCCATACATTTGCACTTCGCTTCGTTGCTGTTGTTGTTGATATTTGCATTTGCACGGCTATGCATGCAAGCATTTGTAAGTACATGTCTATCTACCTACCTACCACTGACAGTGCCAAGCGATTCACACGGACGCAGCAGTGCACTAACACAAAGGTCATTTACGTTTACGCGTAAACTTTACCTGTTTTTCGAAATCACTCGTAGCCACAGCAAAGATGTTTACACATCAAAAAATTTCCCGTTGCTCCCAAGCGAGCAATACGAGAATACTAATTTCAAACCTTCTAAACGAGTAATAAAAGTGATAAAACACATTTTTGTTCAAATTAATCATTTTAATTTCTTAATTTAACTGATTAACAATAACATTTAAAGATTGCTATGTACATATGTAGATAATTTAGATATGACCATGAATTTAACAAATTCACAATGAATTTAAGTGGATCACCCAATTTTTCTGCTGGAGCTGCCGCCGAAGTACCGTTTTTTCCACGAAAATTTAATTCTTCATCAAAGCCACGCACACTATCCTGATATTTTATCCTTGATAAGCCCAAGCTTTACGCTAAGTATGTATGTACATACATATGTAGGCAAATTTTTATGGACGAAATTTATTATTTATTTTAAAAAGTTTCCAAATAAAGAATTTTCCAATTGAATGAAAAAATATTACAGACAAATTTCGCCTGCTAAAAAAGTGTTTGATTGGAGTACATATTGGAGAAATCTCTTCTATTTCTCCAACAGGATGCCAAAAGGAGTTATCTATTATTTATAGTTTGGAGAGATCTCCCCTTTTGCTCCACAAGGAGTAACATAGGAGCAATAAAGTGTAGAAATCTCTTCTATTGATCCGAAAGGATGAAAAATGGAGTACTCTCTTATTTATCTTTAGAGGGATCTCCCATATTGCTCCAAAAGGAGTAACCTGGGAGCACAAAATTGTAGAAATCTTTCGTAATAATCCAAAAGGATGCCAAAACGAGTACTCTTTTATTCCTCGCTTGGGGAGATCTCTCTTCAAGTTCAACTGGGATCCTAATCAAACATACACACATACATAAACAGGGTAATATGAAATTTTTTGTAGGTAAGTATCCTGTAGAAAACGGAAGTACGCCCTGGACCATCTACTCCATCTACAACAGAGCACTTTATTGCTCAGCTTTGCTTTCAAATTTTAGCCCGAGTTGCAATTAATCTATCGAATATATCTTGTATAAAACAACTACAAATGAAAGTTTTGAATTCGCACTTCTTCAACAGAACTTAATGATCAATATTTTCCTGTCAGACTTTAACCCTCTAAGGTCCACGTAAATGGGTATTTTTAACCCATTCTCAAAACGCACTAATGATGAAGACAAGCGCGTACCACCCCTATAGTGGCCGACTTAAACAGCAAGCTAGTGTATAGGCAGGAGCTGGTCCAAATTTGCATTACATGAGTGGTATTTTGTGGAGTACTCCAGTGTGACACATATGAAACAACAAATTTTGCAGGTTAAAAAATAATGCTTATATATTGTATTATTGTATGTATGTTTGCTGCTGTGCTGCTTAGCACATGCTTGTGTGGTTCTTCTTTTTTTTCTCTCACCAGCTGTTGGTAACCCTAACAATTGTTCATTTTTTATCGCTGCGCGTTTTTTTGCGTTTTCCTCAGCTTTGCTCATCTACATGCAAGTCTCATATTTCTCATATTTTAGCTCACGTTGTGTTCACTTTTTTCCTAGCACTGCTCATTTATAATTTGGCATACGTTAGTTAGTTTTGCGAAAGTTTTCTATAAAAAACAGTGATTTTTTTTATCTTTTTTCAACATTCATTAACAAATAAAATAATTTCATTATTTTAGGTTACACATTTTTGTAATAATTCTTGTGTCAAATGGGAGGTTGTATGACCTGTCCATTTTATTTTAAAGCAGCGTGCTGCAGAAATAACCGAAGCAAAGTAATTTTCTACGCTGAAGTGATGGTTTTATTGAGAACGCAGCCTCTTAAGTAGTTCGAAACTGATTTTCGGTCTAAACGGCATACAAATATTTATTTTTCTGCAGTTGAATGGATTAGTCTTAGACAGTTTTTATGTATACTGAGGTCTAAGCTTACGATCTTTCGTGACCCTTACTTACTTACTTACTATACCGCTGAGTTCTAATTGGTGACGGAAATGACTCTGGTATCTCGAATATTTACTTATTACTTACAACTATTTCTCTTCAATATTTTAACTTTAATTTTACCTATTTCTAATTTATTTTTTCGCTTATGTCTGAGGATGTGACGGCTGTGGCAGTTATTCATGGGTGTTGGCTGTTGAGCTTTGGCTGTTGAGTGTCCCGCCGTGTCGTGTCGCTTCGGTTGACCAATGCGTAAGAGAATTTGATATTTATGAGCTTGTTGTCAAGGTGACAAGCACAATGATCATTTGTCTTAGCTAAACAATGACGATGTAAACTGGGGAAATGAAGAAAAAAATGTGCAAAGAGGAAAAAATTTGATTAGATAACATAAAATAAAATGCAATTAAAAATCAAAAATTTCTTGTTGACACTGTAAAAAGGGTTAACAGAAAAATGCAGAAATGTACAGCTGAAATAACTAAAAATCGACAGCTAACTGGCAGATCGCTTCAATTCAAAAAAATGTCAGAAACACGTCAACCAGGGCTGCCGAGAGAAAATCCGGGCCCGGGGTCAAAATAACTAAGGGCCCCATACTAAATGAACAAATTCTCAAAATCAAAATTCAATGAATATATAGTTACGAACTTTAATTTATCTATACATGGCCGCTGTGGTGCAGTGGGTAGAGTGCTCGCCTGCTATGCCAGGCTTCTGTTTTAGCCACTCAAAAAAAAAAAAAAAATGGACGTGTTTTTGTAGCGTCCGGAACGCAGTTTAAGTGGCTAAAACAGAGATATTAAACTAAATTTCTGTCGCTAACATACTTTAATCATTAGCTGTGGCCTAAACCTTTCCTTTTATCATAAAACGATACAATATTTCGCGATATTTCTGCCTCAAAAGTTCAAAAAATCGTGCGAACATACCGTCCGAAACGCCCAGGATATACCCATATCGCTGTATAAGAATTTGCATCATACCGAATTTTTCTGTTGCAACAGAAAACGAATTCAAATTTATGCTGCAAAGTCGACGCCAAAAACCAACAATTCCTTAAGTGGGGTGCAGACACTTTAAGAGATTTATAAAATTTGTTGAAATTTAAAATGATTGCTATCTACGAAAGGTGATTAAAGGTGTTGTTCGTTTATTTTCTGTAAGCAAAAACTTGGATATCATTTTGAGATTCCCGGGCCCTCTAAAGCCCGGGCCCGGGGCAATTGACCCCCTCAGCCCCCCCTCTCGTCGGGCCTGACGTCAACTATTTTTTTTTTTAAACGACCCAGTTATTATATATGTAGGATACATCTATCTCAGTCAGGGATATACCTGATATACCTACACAACGGACGTCACAATACAACGGACGTCGCAAGACGTTAGCAGAGGTTTTGAGTTCAGTTCGCTTTAACGACTCGAACAGACAGTTACGCATATCTAAGCTTAATTGTAATAAGTAATATATATAAATACTTAAATTAATTTCAATACATATCTAAATGTAAATACACACGTTATTTATTATAAATACATAAATAAACAAATGAATTAAATAACCACAAATTGGGGGCTCGTCCGGGATTGATATGAAAAAACCGGATAGTGAAGTGCGGTGAAAGTTAATATTAATATTAAAACAAAAATAAAAAACTGTAAAAAGTGAAATAACAAGAAGTGAAAGAAAACGATAAAGTTAAGATACATATATCTGAAAAAATAAGCACAAACTAATAATTTTATTTTTACAAAGTGTACATGTACGAGTAGGTACAAAGCATTATTTTTGAAAAAAAAAAAAAAAAAAAAAAAAACTGTACAATGTGTGAAGAATTAAAACGTATGGAAAAGACACAGCTAATTGCAGTTGCGTATTGACAAAAAAAAAACATGTGCAAAACGTTCTTTTTGAGATAATTGTATGAGGTGTTGTACAAACTGTAAATTTGTGTTTGAAAAGACAAAAAAGAAAAATTGCTGTGAAAATTTATAAGAGCAAAGCGTTCTTTTTGAAGTGACTGTACTATACGTGAAAAATCAAAGCAACTGCAAACAGTTGCATATTGTATGTATACTGCGTAGCGTCAGTAAAGAAGTACAGGTGTACAAAATTTTGTAAGTGCGCAGTGAGCTTTGCATGTTAGAAGCGTCAGTGACAGCACATACGTACATACACACATACATATGCGCATACTATTAAACAGTGAAGCGTGAAAAATAAGGGTGAGTACCTACAAGAGTACGAACATACGTATGCGGAAGCAAGCAGTGCATACAAGTTGAAATGAAAGCGGATGCGGATGCCAGTGTGAAGAACAAGAGATAGTGTTGGTACGTGCGCAAAGCATTCGCACATGCGTGTGAAAAGAACAGTTGACTGGAAATAGAAAATACGGTTGGTACACTATATGTGTACATGTTACAAGTGTTTTTGCATAAGACTTGGAGTGCGTGTGTGTATAAACAAAAATATGCATATGTGCGATAAATTTTCCATTGAAGAAGTACATAAAGGTATAGACGCTACCAATAAGTAGAATAAATATCTGATTTTGTGACTGTGGTCATGCTCTCGTAAAAGCTTCGTGTGAGTAAAAGGGAAAACCAACATTATATGAAATCCCAAATATATTATGCAAAACATAAATCGACATAAGAAGTACAGCAACTCCAGCAATAGAAAAGCGGCGTAGCAGAGGGAAAAAGCAGCAGAAATCAGCAGAAGCAGCGAGCATTGAAGGCGATGTACCCAGCAGGAAAAAGATAAGCTTAAGTAGAATAGAAATACTTATGTTTTAATGAATTTTTCTTTTTTTCGGAATTTACATTATATTTTTCTTTTTTTCGGAATTTACATTTAAAGAATATAAAGTAGAAATTAATGAATTTCTTGGAAAAAAATATTAATTGTCGTAATAATGAAGAGAATTAATCTAAAATTTTGTGTAGAATTTTCGCAAAGTAAATAAGATATCCATGTGTTGATTTAAAAGTGTAATTCCATGATAACTAATTTTAAATTTAAATTTAAAAATATTTTTAAAGGAATAGTTGATATAACAATATTTATTTGACACTTGTATATGAATATTTCGTAAAAATTTGTATTTTAAGAATTTACAAATAAGGAATGACAACAAATCTTTAAAATGGAGGCTCAAGATATTTTAGGAATGACAGTTGTGCTACTGAAAGAAAAGCTTAGGGAGCTGAGGTTACCAATAGATGGGCGGAAGGTGGATCTGAGGGATAGACTCCTCCGACATTATGGACTGTTGAACGAAAAAGAAGAAGAAGAGGAAGAAAATGATTTTGAGTCGGTATCTTCAAGAGAAGAAGTCGTTGTTGTCAGCCCTAGGCAAGTCGCAACTCCTCATTTTACTTTCAAAGACATTCAAGAGAGCTTGACTTTATTTAACGGTACAGACAATTTGGACATTAACCAGTGGGTGGAACAATTTGAAGAGAGTGCAGAAACTGTAGGCTGGACCGAGGTTCACAAGTTTATTTATTCTAAACAGCTGCTGAGAGGGGCAGCGAAGTCGTTCGTTAGAAGCCAGGTAGGTCTAAAAGATTGGAGTAAGTTAAAAGCAGCTCTCGTCGAAGAATTTGGAGAGAGCTTGTGCTCGGCAGAGGTGCACAAAATGTTGAGAAGCCGACAAAAGAAATCAAACGAGACGTATTTAGAGTTTTTGTACGCATTGATGGAAATTGGGAAAAAGGTTTGTTTGGATGAGAAAAGTCTCTTAGATTACTTTGTGGCAGGTATACCAGATACTAGGTTCAATAAAACCGTCTTATATCAAGCC
This sequence comes from Urophora cardui, assembly GCA_960531455.1. NCBI lineage: Eukaryota > Metazoa > Arthropoda > Insecta > Diptera > Tephritidae > Urophora > Urophora cardui. The sequence continues at coordinate 3,899,139 of OY482670.1, forward strand.
AAAAGTGTAAAAGAGCTTAAAGAACAAATAAAAATTTACGAAAAAATTTCAAACAAATCAGCAGCTACCGAGTTTAAGCCTAAAGCTGATAAAGCTAAGTCACAGGAAGGTGAGAAAAAATGTTTTAAATGTGGTGATGCGTCCCATTTAGCTAAGGACTGTAAAGTTAAAGGGCAGGAGGTCAAGTGCTTTAAATGTAGTAAGACAGGACACAAATCTTATCAATGTCCACAAGAGAAAAATAAAGTTAAAACAGAAAAGACGAATTCAAACACGGTAAAAGAGATTGAATGGAAACCTTCAAGAGCGGATAGAGATTTAAAGTTCAAGAAGTTAAAGGTAGGTTACACTATTTTTCCAGCTTTGCTGGATACGGGATGTGGCTTATGCTTAATAAGGCAATCAACGGTGAATCAATTGGATTTTTGCATAAAAATTAACAGCGATATACGTGTATTAGAAGGGATAGGTCATCAGGAGATACGCACCTTAGGAAGTTTCAATGCGAAAGCATGGGTAGACGACTTGGAGTTAGAGATAATGTTTCATATCATTAAAGATAGAGATATGGATTATCCAGCTATTTTAGGGCGGTCGATATTAAATCAAGTGGATTTAATAATCAGGGAAGATGGTGACGTACTTACGTACAAACAGGAAGAAAGAAAAGGAACAATAAATCCTGACAGTAGTATAATGGAATTGAAGAAAGAATTCCCAGAACTATGCATGAGTGTTGAGGAGGTAAACGGTTCACAATACGACCTAAGTCACCTCAATAAAGGTGATGCGGGGGTTGTTGAAGAACTAGTCAACCAATATGTACCGGAAAAATCAATTGAATCTCCTGTTGAGATGAAAATTATTTTGAAAGATGATTTACCAATTTATCACCGTCCGAGGAGAACATCTTTTGCAGATCAAAAGATTATCGAAGCACAGATAAAGACGTGGTTAGATGAGGGCATAATTACTAATAGCAACTCGAGCTATGCTTCTCCTGTTGTGTTGGTAGGCAAAAAAGACGGAACTAAACGACTTTGTTGCGACTACAGAAAACTTAATGAGAAAATTATGCGCGATAATTTTCCTATGGCATTGATGGATGAGGTACTTGAAAGATTACAGGGATCAAAAGTATTTACAATGTTAGACTTAGAGAACGGATTTTTCCATGTACCAATTGAACAAAGCTCACAGAAATATACTGCATTTGTAACAAACAAGGGCCAGTACGAATTTCGGTATGTACCGTTCGGAATATCGAACTCTCCCGCAGTTTTTTGTAGGTATATTAACGCGATATTTAGGGAGCTGATTAATGACGGAACTATTATAATTTATATGGATGACTTGATCATTCCATCTGCAAATGAGAAAGAAGGAATTTTTAAGTTAGAACAGGTTTTGAAAGTAGCATCAAAAGCAGGATTACGAATTAAGTGGAAAAAGTGTAGTTTTCTGAAGCGCAAGGTAGATTTTCTTGGCTACATTATAGAGAACAGCACAGTACGACCATCGTTAGAGAAAACGCGAGCAGTAGAATCGTTCAAGGTACCGAAAGATCAAAAGGAAATTCAACGGTTTGTAGGGTTAACATCGTACTTTCGTAGGTTCATTAGAAATTACGCAACGATAGCAAAACCTTTAACGGACTTACTACGCAAGAACGTAAGTTTCAAATGGACTGCCGATCAAAATACCGCTTTTTTCCAACTCAAGGAGGCTCTTGTGAAACCTCCGGTGTTGAAATTGTATGATCCGAATGGCGTTACAGAAATTCATACGGACGCATCGAAATATGGTTACGGTGCGGTACTTTTACAGCAGGAGCCGGAGGACCAACAATTTCACCCGGTAATGTACATGAGTAGAAAGACAACACCATCAGAGGAAAAGTACCACTCTTATGAGCTGGAGGTTCTCGCGATAGTTCAAGCTGTTAAAAAATGGCGTATTTACTTGTTAGGAATACCATTTAAGATAGTGACAGATTGCAATGCTTTTGCAATGACTTTAAAAAAGGAAGACGTACCAACGCGAGTTTCTAGGTGGGCAATGTTTCTTCAGGAATTTAAGTATTCGGTGGAACATAGGTCAGGGAAACAAATGAAACATGCAGACGCTCTTAGCAGATTAAGCTGCATGATGGTGAATGACTCACTACGTCACAGATTGAAAGAAGCTCAGTTAAACGATAAATGGACTCGAGCAATAAGGAAAATACTCGAAACTTCAAACTACGAAGATTTTTATATCCGTCATGATATACTATTCAAAGACAAAGACAAAGAATTGATAGCAGTTCCGGCGTCGTTGGAAGAAGAGATAATTCAAACAGCTCATAGACAAGGACACTTTTCAGTGAAGAAAACACGAGATTGCGTAGAAAAAGATTATTATATTCCAGAGATACAACCGAAAGTTGAAAAGATTGTGAAGAGTTGTGTAGAGTGTTTATTAATAAACGCTAAAAGTGGGAAGAAAGAAGGTTTTTTATCGCCTATCGATAAAGGAGATTCTCCACTAGAGACGTATCATATTGACCACGTAGGGCCAATGACGGTTACAGGCAATCAAAACAAATACATACTAGTAGTCGTAGATGCATTTTCGAAGTTCGTGTGGCTTTATCCCACTAAAGATACAGGGTCAGACGTAGTTTTAGACAGGCTAACGAAGCAAGCATCAATATTTGGAAATCCGATCAGAATTATAACGGATAGGGGATCAGCTTTCACATCACATAGTTTTGAGAACTATTGCGAAAGCAATGGTATACAGCATTTGTTGATTACCACTGGTGTCCCTCGAGGAAATGGCCAAGTGGAGCGAATGCATCGCGTTGTAGTACCGATGTTGGCAAAATTGTCTCATGACAATCCAGGGCAGTGGTATAAATATGTAGGTGAAGTTCAAAAACATGTGAACACCACACCTAGCCGTAGTACTAACATTTCTCCGTTTAAGCTACTAACTGGGTGCGAAATGCGGGTTAAGGAGGATTTGAGATTAACTGAAATATTGCATGAAGAAACAGTCCGTAAGTTCAATGAAGAGAGAGAAATTTTACGCGAGTCAGCTAAACAGAGTATACAGAAAGTGCAAGAAGAAAATATAAAAACATACAATAAGAATAGAAAACCAGGAACGGAGTATAAAGAAAATGAATTAGTAGCAATTAAACGTACGCAGTTTGGCGTAGGTATGAAACTACGACCAAAGTTTCTGGGGCCATATAAAATAGTTAAGAAACTAAATCACGATCGTTATGAAGTGGAAAGAGTGGGGAATTGCGAAGGGCCTCGGGTGACGACAACTTCAGCCGATAATATGAAAAAATGGCAATAACGTTCGAGGGCGAACGCGTTGTCAGGTATGGCCGAGTTGTAGGATACATCTATCTCAGTCAGGGATATACCTGATATACCTACACAACGGACGTCACAATACAACGGACGTCGCAAGACGTTAGCAGAGGTTTTGAGTTCAGTTCGCTTTAACGACTCGAACAGACAGTTACGCATATCTAAGCTTAATTGTAATAATTAATATATATAAATACTTAAATTAATTTCAATACATATCTAAATGTAAATACACACGTTATTTATTATAAATACATAAATAAACAAATGAATTAAATAACCACATATATATACATTAATGTACGAAGTGATCTCTGAATTGAGTCGTTCTAGACTTTTTCTGATTTGGAACGATCTTCCAATCAAGTGCCTATGTAAATAGATTCTTGGGGAAAGTTATTTAAACTACAATTTTTTCACTTTTCAGTTCCTTTTTTTTTAGAATTTAATTCTTTTTTTAGTCACATGCTCATTAATCAGCGTAATATCAACACTTGTCAGTCATTTGTGCAAGCAAGGACACTTTACATTTGGACACACTTCCTTACATACATATGTACATACATACATGTGTGTTTGTTCAAAACTATCAATGTAACATTTAATACTGCAGAAGCGATATTATACACTAAACGCTTTATCACTTTACTCCATCGGAAGCAACAGCATAAATATCACTTAAATCAGTGTATGACAGCGACACGTGTTGGTTGAAAAAAAAAACGAAAAAAGAATAAGAAAATAGAAAAAAGCGGAATCCTATAAAAAATACTAAAGCCAAACCAAGTGAAGCCAAGCAAAGTAAAAACTTTGAAAAAATATCAGAAAATCGCTCGAAAGTAAAATAAACTTGTAATTGTGACAGTTTGTGTCAACAAAGGATAAAATGGCTGACGGCTGACAAACGACGGCAAACGACAAACGACAAACGGCATTTGAATGGTGAAAAAAGCTGGGCAGCTGAATAGATGTAAGATACATACATACACATATATGCAAAGAGTTTTACTATATATGAATATATGTATATAACAGAGTCACTGCTTCATCACAAGCCAACAATTGCATGCTATCAAACTGGGCGGATGACTGTGATGTGCGCAAATAAGATGAATGACTTTTTGGTTAGTGATCACGTTGCTGCTACTGGCTGCCAGCGCCGTAAGTATGTATTTTAAACCTTAGTGGTTTTTGTTGTTGCTATAAAGTCGCCAATTGTTAGTTGCTGCATTGCTTAAACTATCTATTTGGCGTAGTATGGTTAATAAGCATATGAATATGCATGAGCTAATGATTGATATCAATTAGATTGTTGTTGTTGTTTGCACTGATAAATCAATTTAACAAGTCACTGAACCTTGTAGTTATAGACAAGTGCATTAAAAATAAATGTGATAAGTTAGCTTAATCGCTCTAAGAGTATGCAAAATGGGGACTGGGCCACATCTAGTACTGATATTCTGAACACCCTGGTCACCACACACTTCCCAGGGTGCACCTCGGAACCTTATAGAACCTACTCTAACCCCAGGACATCTAATGACCTGGAGCACATAATTACTAACAGAAGGGTAAAATGGGCAATTAAATCCTTCAAACCCTTCAAATCTCCGGGAATAGATGGGATCTTTCCTGCTGAATTACAGGCAGCAAGTGATACTCTAATCCCTCTACTTGTTCCTATCTATAAAGCCTGCCTCAACCTGTCATACATTCCTCTAGAATGGACTAAGGCGAAGGTGATCTTTATTCCTAAAGGGGGCAGAGCCTCCTACAGCAGCTCAAAGGATTTCAGGCCGATAAGCCTGACCTATTTTCTACTCAAAGTTCTTGAGAGATTGCTGGATGTCTATATCAGGCTCCGTGCGAATACTCTATCTCCTTTTCAACACGCTTATTCCAAAGGCAAGTCCGTAGAGACTGCTCTACACGCTATCACTTCCAAGATAGAAAAGGGGCTAGCCTTTAAGGAATTCACACTGGGCATCTTTCTCGACATAGAAGGAGCTTTCAACAATGTTCTACCGGGAGCCGTTACCACCGCCCTACGGGACTTGGAGGTAGAGGAGGCTCTCGTGAGGTTTGTCGAACTTCTTCTTAGTAGAAGAGCCATTATTTCTGAAATGGGTAATCCATCGATAACTAGGTATGCCAACAGGGGAACACCCCAGGGTGGAGTTTTGTCTCCTCTGCTTTGGAACCTAACGGTGAACACCCTGCTCTCTAAACTTCAGCACACGGGCTGCCAGGTCATTGCGTACGCCAATGACATCGCCCTGACAGCGACTGGCAAGCATATACCGGTGCTGAGCGACCTTTTGCAAAATGCACTCAACATTGTAAAAACCTGGTCTCTGAAATGCGGGCTCAGTGTCAGCTCTGAGAAAACGGAAATGGTTCTGTTTACCCGCAAACATAAGATACCTGAATTCAAACCTCCGTCCATAAATGGGAAGGAGATTAAACTCTCTACCGAGGTTAAATACCTTGGTGTTATTCTAGTCAGAAAACTAAACTGGAAACGGAACGTAGAAGTACGTTCCCAAAAGCCATGTTAGCACTTTACGCATGTAAATCAGCGATAGGCAAGAGATGGGGACTTAACCCCCAAATCGTCCATTGGCTGTACACAGCGGTAGTGCGACCTATTCTCTTCTATGCAGTCACCATATGGTGGCCAGCACTGGAACTCGAAACCAATAAGAGCAAATTAACTAGAGTGCAGCGAATGGCTTCCATGCTTATTAGCGGAGCCCTTCCCTCCACCCCAACTAAAGCTCTCGAAACCATCCTATTTCTTCTCCCCACGGATATACAGGGGAAACTCATTGCCAGCTGCAACGCGGCAAGGCTCAATGCAACCGAACCCTGGAGGGACACCAGATTCGGGCACGCTCAAATTCTTAGTAACGTCCCTGCCAATTTTCTAAAGTTGGACTATGCAATACCAGCCTTTTGTTGGGATAACAAATTCTCCACAAGAATCCTGGAGAGGAGCGAGTGGAAGAACTTAGGGGATCCCGACCCTAATACACTGCACCTTTACACGGACGGCTCTAAATTGAACAATAGAGTTGGAAGTGGGTTTTTCTGCGAAAAGCTTCATCTGAAAGTAAGTTTGCGCCTACCTGATCACTGCAGCGTCTATCAGGCTGAGCTCATAGCCATATGGGAAGCAGCTCGTCGCCTGACAGATCTGACAGACATAAATTCTATCAAAATCTTCTCTGACAGCCAAGCTGCCATAAAATCCTTACAGAGTAACAATACTACATCTATAGTTGCAATGAAATGTAGGGAGTCTTTGAACAAACTAGCCGAAAGGTGCGACCTGAACGTCATTTGGGTTCCAGGCCATAGCAACGTTCGGGGCAACTGCATTGCAGATGAGTTAGCAAGGGAAGGCACAAGCTTGCAGGATATCACATCTGCGACATGGGTTGGCAACTCATGCAAGCATTGGTTGAGATCTCGCTCCATTGAACAGGCTAACGCTAGATGGGCCAAGGAGTCAACTTGTGTGATTTCTAGGCAAATCTGGCCTAGACTGGATGAGGCTAGGTCTGTATCGGTGCTGCATCTGAATCGGCTCTCTATAGGTCCGCTGGTGGGACTTCTAACAGGCCATTGTCTTATGGGCACTCACGCCTCTCGCATGGGCCTATATAAAAACGACTTCTGCCGCAGCTGTAGGGACGTGGAGGAAATAGAGAGTGTTGAGCACTATCTATGCCACTGCCCCGCACTGTCGCTATCCAGGTACCGCTTCCTCCATAAACACTTTTTCGAGTGCCTGGCGGAGATGGAAAATGCAAGGACACTAGATTTTCTGCGCTTCATGAAACAAACGCGCTGGTTTAGCTTCACGGGCATCTAATCTTATCATACTTTTGAATCTAATTTTTCCGGAAAGATTTGTAAATAGGGATAAGGAAGCTAGGGCTCCCGTGTGGTATCACAATGGGCCACCTCGGCCTAAGTGTGTCCCCGCTTTCATGAATTGCGGAGACAGCCACCTCAACCTAACCTAACCTAACCTAGCTTAATCGCTCTAAGAGTATATAGAAAATAGTTAAAGAGTGTAGTTTTTGCAGATGTGTGGTATATCGGCAGCGCTGGCTCTACTGGGCGTATGAGTAACTTCTATTTATACTGTTTTAGTTCCGCGTTAGAAAAACGTAGTAAGAAATGTATATACACTCACGGAAAAAAGTATTGGCACAGCAGACAAAGTTGGTTTCGATCTCAAAAAACTCTTCCAAAGAAATAAAGTTTTATTATCTCCTATTTTTGTTGCATTAGTACAAGTATTAAGAATACGTTAAAGAAAAAATTACATTGATTCATGGAATGCTTAAACCATTATTTCGTGTAATAAAAAGTCCTATTTTTATCTGGAAAAATGTATTGGCACACTTCACTTTAAGATTAAATAACAACTAAATTTTAAACGCTAGTATATTGTAGGCATACCGTTTCATTTTCCAACATCATTAAGGGGGTTTGGCATAGAATACACCAACTTTCTGGTAGTTTCCTCCCCAATATTTGGCCATTCTTCCATTAAGTTTGCTTTTAGACTTGGCTTACCACTTTCTTAACCGCCGCTCCATTATGGAGTCTTTTAAGGAAAATAACTCCCAAGACTTTTGCGACGATGGGCAGCAGGGTAATGGGTCTGTAAGAAACAACCTTATCAGAGGGATTTCTTGATTTCAGAATTATTTTTAGCGACTTTCCATTTAGGGGGTATGAATCCAGTTATTAATTAGTACTGCATTAAACAGTTGAGTGAGAAATTTTATGCCTTCATAAGGTAAGTGTTTTAGTAGGTGCATTGCCATTGATGATATCTACCCAGGAGCTTTATTCGGATTGAGTTTCGCTATTACGGGGTTTCCCGGTTTTATGTGAAGGCCCAGAGTAAATTTCACTTCTGTTGTTGTGCTTTGTGAGGGTTCAATATAATGTGGGTTGAATACGGATTTAAGATTGCATGCGAAAGTATTTGCTTTCTCTGCGTCACTTTACGCCGATTCGTTTTTTTTTCATTCGTATTCGCTTGTTGGATGCAGCTGTTAAAATGTTCGACAGCTGTCACTATATTTTCATCAGATTTCAAGTAATCATCAGAGGTTATGATGCATCCGAAGTAAAGGCTGCATTGATCCACTGTCGGTGTAAAATTTATCTATACATTACAATTTGGAATAGTATTATTGGGGTTCCAGCGGGGTATTATGCCTCGTTCTACTGCACAGTAAAAAATTATAGTTTACTAGCTGACCCGCCAGACGTTGTTCTGCCTAAAATTTATTCCTATAAAGCCTAAAGGAATAGTCCTAGATTACCTATCCCTATCCCTATTCATATTCCTATCGCTAACCCTATCCCTATCCCTATCCCTATTCCTATTCATATTCCTATTCCTATTCCTATTCCTATTCCTATTCCTATTCCTATTCCTATTCCTATTCCTATTCCTATTCCTATTCCTATTCCTATTCCTATTCCTATTCCTATTCCTATTCCTATTCCTATTCCTATTCCTATTCCTATTCCTATTCCTATTCCTATTCCTATTCCTATTCCTATTCCTATTCCTATTCCTATTCCTATTCCTATTCCTATTCCTATTCCTATTCCTATTCCTATTCCTACTCCTATTCCTATTCCTTTTCCTATTCCTATTCCTATTCCTATTCCTATTCCTATTCCTTTTCCTATTCCTATTCCTATTCCTATTCCTATTCCTATTCCTATTCCTATTCCTATTCCTATTCCTATTCCTATTCCTATTCCTATTCCAATTCCTTTTCCTATTCCTATTCCTATTCCTATTCCTATTCCTATTCCTATTCCTATTCCTATTCCTATTCCTATTCCTATTCCTATTCCTATTCCTATTCCTATTCCTATTCCTATTCCTATTCCTATTCCTATTCCTATTCCTATTCCTATTCCTATTCCTATTCCTATTCCTATTCCTATTCCTATTCCTATTCCTATCCCTATCCCTATCCCTATCCCTATGCCTATCCCTATCCCTATCCCTATCCCTATCCCTATCCTTATCCCTATCCCTATAACTATCCCTATCCCTATCCTTATGCCTATCCCTATCCCTATCCATATCTCTAGCCCTATCCCTATGCCTATTCTATCCCTCCAGACTTTCTAGGGTCACCCCTGGTCCACATTTTGGTCGATATCTCGGAAAACGGGTCGCATAGGGTCTTGAAAATCACCTCGTTTTTAAATACCCACCAACACCTTTTATTTGATACCCATTTTGTAGAAAGCCCGTTTGGGGTCACACCTGGTTCATATTTCAGGAAATACCTCGAATACGGGGTCTTATATGGGACCAATAACTACACCATGTTCAAGCACTCGTCAACACCTTTCATTTGATACATATATCGTACGAACCCGTTATAGGGTTACCCTGGTCCACATTTTGTGGGATATCTCCAAAACCTTCCCGGATTCTTATACTTTTTTTGGCCATAAACCATGTCGGGCTTAATCGAAAACTACGTGCAAAATTTCATTTAATTCAGTCCAGCCGTTGTGGAGTTAAATCATCAGGGAGGAAAATGCGACTTATTTTTATATAATAGATTTCTAATATAATTGGGTACTTAATTTAATCATTCTTGGAATTAAATTTGAACTTTAATACCAAAAAGTCTTATTTTTAAACTATGATAAGTTTTACAATTTTATTTATTCCAAAGTAGTTTTAAAATAAAGTCTTAAAAAGTATTAAAATCCTCTCTAAAGAAGTTTAATCATTTATGGTTTAAAAACAAATCCTGAAAAGCATAAAAAACTTTCTCTTTCTCAATTATATTGCCATCAAAGTATTTGTGGTTTGAAATCAAAACCAAAAAAAAGTATTAAAAAAATATTATTAGAAAAAAGTAAAAAAAAAAAAAACAAACAAAATGTTTCTAAAACTGCAATCTGGAGGAGTAATTAAATCTACCCAAATAAATGGCCCGAATCGAGTAATTGTATCAAGTAAGTAATACAGGAGATTAATTAAATATCATGAGGGTAAATTTTGCTTTATTTTTTCAGTCATAAGGCAGTTGAGGGTCCCTCTTTCAGTATCACTGCAGGAATCGCGACGGTGCCGAAATTTCCCTGAACATCTCCAAAATATTAGTATAAAATTGACAATATGTATATATATCGAGACCTAACCGCCATAAAAGTGTATCCAACAAAATGATCGATTTCAGCTTTTTTATGGAAACCAACAATTTACTATCACATGCATCAATTCCCAAAATTTCATAGCTGTGAAATGTGCAGTTTCGAAGTTAGAGACTAAATAATTTTCTGCAGCCTTGAAAAATTGTATGCAAAACAAATTAAAAAAACTGTGTCCTGTAAAATTTACTTTTTGTTGGATACACTTTTATGAGGATTAGGGCTCGATATATAAGGTACTTTAGTGTTTGCTACTTCTGTTTAGATTTTTGTGTAAATAAACTACATTAACGCTATTCAGTTTCTCATTAATCTTTGGGATAATGGGTTATTTGCAGTATATCCACTGGAAATTTTATGGAGGTTTATTTTTAAATCCAAAAAAGTATAAAATTTATTCCAACTTTCGGATTGATTTAATACCATTTAAACTATTTTTATTACCAAAAATATTAAAAAAAAATAATCAAAATTTGGTTTTGACTTAACTCCATAAAAGTATAGAATTTGTTCCAATTTTGGATTGATCTTATACCATTTCAACTATTTCTAATACCAGAAATATTCTAAAAATAATGAAAATTTGGTTTTGATTTAATTCCAAGAAAGTATTAATTTGACACCAAGAATAATTTCTGTCTCTCAATATTCTCTTCTTTTTTTTAAACCAGAATGGTTTGTATTTATATGGCCGTTTTAATTCTAATAATTATTTTATGTGAATTTAAATGAGCTATTGGCCATTTTTTAATGAAGAAAAATTGAAAATTTCTTTTTTTTTTTCTACCAAAAAATTTTTTCAATTTTTCTTCATTAAAAAATGGCCAATAGCTCATTTAAATTCACATAAAATAATTATTAGAATTAAAACGGCAATATAAATACAAACATAAATATGTATATCGGAGAGCTTGCCGAAAAACAAAAGTCTGAAAACAATAACAAGCATTGCCTGTACAAAAGCTTTGCTTGTTAATAGCTTTAGAACTTTGTACAAACCAAACACACAATCGCACCAACATACTAGGTAGCAAAGGCAGAGTGTCATTAAGCTACTGTTGTTGGTATGTGGATTGTAATGGAAGGAAAATTGAAATTTAAGCGAAACAAAGCTGACGGCGGTGGTAGCTCAATGGTATAGACAATGGACTACCAATCGAACGACTTAAGTTCGATTCTCGGTTGAGGCCGCTTGAAGAAGTCTGATGAGGGGATGTGGTGGTCTCCGAAATGGATCCATAACTTCTACCAAAAAAATTTTTCAATTTTTCTTCATTAAAAAATGGCCAATAGCTCATTTAAATTCACACAGAATGGTTTTAATTTTATGCTTTTTGGCATTGTTATATATAAATACCAAAATGGTATTAAAATTAAACTAAAATTTTTACTGTGTGCTTAAGTATACATACATATGAATTGCGGTTTCAGTTAGCTGTTGTGGTTCCTCCTGGGGTTGTAAAAAAAGGTTGTAAATGGAAAATGAAAGGTAGTATCTACACACGTGTATGTATGTATGCAAAACTCAAAACGCTCACCACACAATAAAATAAAATACATACAATAGCAGGCAAATTCATTAATTTTCTTTTGATTATGGTCATTTGAAAAGCGAAACAAATAAGAGATGAAATGAGCAAGAAAAAATTTGCAGACAAATTAAAAAGCATACAAAGTGCATTGAATTTTCCGCTAAAAATAGCTCAAGCTCCCCACCTCAATCCTTAAGAGATATAAAAATCCAGTATATAGTATGTGCAAATAACTAAAAAACTATGAAAAAACCAGACTTTTTACGAAACAATTTGTATAAGCACTTTGTCCGATGCTCATTGTTTCATTACAAGTAACTTGAGTGGAAAAAGTAAAACCAAAAAAATGTTAGACACATTAACTGTCATACCTCAAACTGTACTTCTGCGGCCATACAATGGTACCCACCAACAGTAGGCAGTTATGCACTATCCACTCACAGGGGACTTCAGCAAAGAAAATCTTTTTGTGTTAAGGAACGCTTTTTTGCTGTTCGAATAGAGCGACTGCGTAAAACAAACTATGTAAATAAAAAAATAGCAAATAAATGGAAAAATTGAAGAAAAAAGCAAACAAAACAAAACCTGCAGCTAAAAACTAACATTTGTTCAACGTCCGTGTGCATGGCGCTGACATGTGATGGCGGCAGAATGCGCTGAAAAAAAAAGAAAACGAAAGAAATGGTAGGCTTAAAAGTTAAGCTTAAGAATACGGCCGATCGGACGCAGTAATGGGGAAGGCAAAGCACAAAAACCAAAGCGAAAACAAAAGGCGGTACAGCAAACTGGACCGGGTGAATTTTTAGTTTTTCCAACGACAAATCGTCTGCCTTTTTGTACAAACGTATGTATATAGTACTATCTATAGGCTCAGCGCAACACACACGCAATATTTTTCTATTGCATAATAGAAACGAATGTCTGGAAAATCATGAAAAGCGTAGAGAGATAGTAAAAAGCAAAGAAAATTGCGCAAACAAAAGCAAAGCAACGGCGGCTGGAAAAAAAAATTCATTTAGAATTGTGCTGCGCCTATTTTCCGCACTATAACGAGGATGATCCAACAAAGGGGGCACCCTAACTTTTTTATTACACTTTGACGGCGCAGCATTTGATTACAAAACTAAAATTAACACAAGATTGGGTATTAGTTGGAGCAAGGGGAGATAGAAGAGCAAGTAAAAATGAAACAAAAATACGAAAAAGTTCTTAAAAACGAAAAAATTCATATACAAAGCGAAAATTAAGTATTTGTTTGCATGTGTAAGTGTGTAATGCGTTTGAAATGCTGAAAAAACGAGTTAAGTTGGTATTTATGTAAAAATCTGATAATGTGTTCCAACCAGGGTTTGAAATTGCTTAGCTACTTTTGCTGCATTTGCTTTTGCTTTGCTTTTGCTAACGAAAAGTAAATTAGCAAACTCGGCCAGCCGAGTAAAAAACGAGAACACGATTCATTTGCTTCAGTTTTCAGCTGAGCCGTGTTTGCTTGTATAGTTAAGCAAAGCAACGCGATTTGGGGGATTTCATTTTACTTCCAGCAATTAGTTGTGTCTTTGCATTTTTTCTGCTTTTGCTTATTTTGCTTAAACGATTTGCTTACGCATTATTCGATTTTTTATACATATTTACTTATGTATGTATGTATGTACACATAATATGTATGTATGTCCATTTGTAAATATCTTTTCATGTTGAATTCTGCTTAAAACTAGTTTCAGCAAAATAAGCAACTGTAAGCAAAAATTTACCACTCAACTAATTGCTGGAAGTAAAAGCAACCCTCTCAAATTGAGTTGCTTGGCTTAACTATACAAGCAAACACGACTCAGCTGAAAACTGAAGCGATGATTAGTGTTTTCGTTTTTGGCTCGGCTGAATTCAGCAATAAGCAAAAAACATCGGCTATTGCTGTTTTGCAGCAAGCAAATTCAAACCCTGGTTCCAACTCACTCTCTCTCTAGCCTGCTCTTGCGCACACATGCACAAAAGCAGTCTGTCGCACTCTATTCAAATACAACAGCCACCGAAAGCCATCTCACCGCACTGTTGCCTAGGCAATTTAAAAAAGTCATAGCCTACTTTTTAGCGTTGTTGGGGGCAAAGTGAGGTTAAATGTGCCTAGTTAGAGTATGGCGAGGCCTAACAAAAACACTATAAAATGTTAACGGCAGATAAATTGATGCGGAAAAAAATTGTAGAAAATGGAGAATGGCAAATAAGTAGCAGCAATTTAAGTACATACAAGGAGATTGTGAGGGAAAGCATGAGGGAGAGTAGGAGTACGCGTCGCCAATTGTGTTATATGCATGTATATTGTTTTAGTATGTAGCGTGAGATATCTAGAGGTTTTATTGAGTGCAAACTATGAGCCCATAGGGTGCACAGGACATTTTTTGTGTATATCTATTGAAACTTTTAAAGCGAAAATTGGTGGCTTCAGTGACTTATACTCCAAAAATAACCACAAGTAAAATCAAAGTCATTCTTAGAACTTCACTGAGTGGAAATAACGAACTAATTTTTGTAGATATTCAAAGCAGAGGTGTTAAATTCTCATAAAAATTAAGAATGATTTTTTTTCGATTTTTTTTTTAATTTTAATCGTCTACATTAACTCGGGAATTAATAATCAGTCAAATTAAAAAAAATTATAAAAAATAATCACGACTATTAGCCATTAAAAATAATCAGAAATAATCATTTAGTCGAAATCAATCAAATATGACTATTTTAAAACTAAGAATGATAAATTTCAATTTTTTTATTTAATTTTCTTGCACTAACCCGGCAATTAATTTTTAGCTGCACTAAAAAATTATAAAAAAATAATCAGAAATAATCATTTAATCGAAATCAATCAATTTGTTTTAGTCTTATGATTATTTATCATTGCTAAATTATTTTAAATTGTTTGACTGATTTCAACTGCTTGATTACTTTCAATTATGCGATTACTTCTGTTTATTTGATTATTTTTTATTTATTTATTGATTTATTTGTTTTTTTTTTTGTATGAAAAACCATACGTTATGTCGTATGAGTAACATTTTCAGGCAAAAGTAAAACAAGAAATAAGAATAACTAATCGATTAATCATGCAATTAAAAAAAATGAAAGATAATAGAAAAGTCCAACTAATCATGCAATTGAACTTAAATAGTCGATTAATTAATTTAACATGCAATTAAAAAAAATCGAAAAATAATTGAAAATAATCAAAGTATTAATATTAGTTAAACAAATAAAAAAAATTTAAAATTAAAAAAAAAATCTAAATTAACACGCAATTAAAATTAATTAATCAATTAATCACGCAATTAAAAAAAATCAGAGATAATTGAAAATAATAAAAATTATAATATTAATCAAGCTATTAAAAAAATCGAAAAATAATTGGAAGAAAAAAAAATGCAAATAAAATTAATTAATCGCTTAATTAATTAATTAATGTAATTAAAACAAAAAACAGAAAAAAAAGAAATTGAAAATAATCAAAATATTAATATTAATCATGCAACTAAATTTAATAAATGATCTATTAATATACTGTTTTTAAATTAATTAACTATTTATTATTAAAATCGTATTTAATCATTAAAAAGTTACAAGATAAGCTTTAAGTAGTAATCATTGAAATTTTTTTTTATCATAATAACAAAGTTTCAAAGTAAAATTTCCAGCTCCAATTTTCCTCTCGCACTATTTTATGTATGTATGCACATATATGTAGTTATGTATGAACATGCATCAACAAGATAGCAACTACAGTACATACATATGCGCCTAACGCACCCCAAAAGATGGCAGCAGCGCCCTACCCATGGCACGCATGCACACATACGAGCATGCAAATTCCAAATGAGATAAATGTTCATATCGACGCTTCCAAGCAATACTGTACTATGTCCACTTAGTATGTTTTTGCGCCGTTTTTTGGATTTTCAAGTATAAAATATTTGAGTTTGGATGCTATAAAAATTTGGTTTCTATGGCATAATCCAATTCAAAGTTATAAGCAAAAGTGTACTTAAAATATAATTTGAGATTTTTATGGAATAAAAAATTGAGAGCTTCGCATGAGAAACAACAAGTTTTACCATTTCTTGTGGTTTTATTTACAGCGTCCTAACTTTGATTACATCAAGTTTTGATATTGGCCATGCAATGCAAATAGAACTTACAAGCGAAGATATAATTAGCATACAACTGCAGATTCTTATCGGATTTAAACTTTGAGAGCTTCTCCTGCAAAACACGTTTTCAGACTTAGTACAATGTTGCACGGATGCGTTTATATATGAATGTACATACACACACATGTTTCTATCTATAAGCAAGTGTGTAACTCTAATTTTTTTTGCAACTATTTTGGCCTACACAGGGCGGAGCCTATCGCTGCTCGGCATTTGTGTAGTTTTTACGACTTTTTTATGGCTTTGCGAACATGCACAAATAGCAAAAGTTTGAGTTATAGTGGTGTGGTTGAATGGGTGGGCGGGGGATAGACCAGGGAACGGTGGTGGGGTTTTGGAGTGCTTTACGCGCATTCTGCACACAAACACGATTTTGAGTTTGACAAAAATAAAAATAAATAGAACGACTTTTATATACAAACACAATAATAAAATTTGCATATTCATATGTGTGTATGGATGTATGTATGTTTTTTTTACATGTGTTCTGCATGTGAATGAACGCATTTATCTATGACAAAAGAGCTAAAAAATATAAAAAATATTAAAACACACAAGCGGAAAAGTGAGCACATATGCATGTATGTGAAGCAGGTTTTTTGTTGCTTTTTTCGCGTTAATTTTTTGTATGATTTACACACTTACACACATACTCGTATATGTATATATTTTTTTGTAATTCTTTGCTTTTTTTAACAATTCATATAATACAGAAGGCAGCGACTTTTTGGTGGTTTGGTGCTTCGCTTATGTAGCTTTTTTGTTTCGTATGCGCCCGAAACTAGTTTTATATGCGAAAATGTAATTTTCTTTTAACTTTTTTAAGCTAAATTTAACTAAAACTAACAGTGATTTTTGGCAGTTTTTCTTCTCATCTACACTCACATCCTCGCTCTATCTCTTTCATTTTATCTCATTTTTACCAGTTTCCAGCTTATTTATTCTTATGCTTAGAGTGCAGTTGAAGTTGTTGGATGAAAAACTGCAAAGTTTAATTTCAGTACGATAAATGTGAGAAAGAGCAAAGAAAGAGGTGAGGAAGCAAAGCAGAAAAATGACATAAAAGAATGCTACTATTATAGTTTTTCTATTTTTTTTTCTGTTAGCGAAACAATTTAAATTACAAGGCAGCCGTGCAAATTTCGCTCTGTACAGCCTAACTTCACTTCCAGCACAAATGTGAGTCATCGGGTTCCCATAAGCAATAGATTTATATTTATATACAGATTTATCTGCGAAAAGAGTCTTATGTACATATATATGTTAGATGTGCATATGTATATTAGGGTGGGCGATTTACTAACCTATATCGCGCTATCGAAATTCGGATTCCTCTCCTTTTTCTGAGTAGAAAACTCCTCCACGACATTTGTCTAAAATTAATTTTGATGTTCCGGAATTTGGTTTTTATGGATCAAGACGGATTTTTGAAAATAAAAATGGGGCAAAAATAGGCAAAAAAATATCCAGGTCAATGTGCACATCGAATTGAAGCAGAATTTCGTGCTGAATCCGGAGATGAAATCAGAATTAAAATCGGATGATTCGTTTTCGAGATATAGCCCGATTTCCGGTTATGGAGGCTGAATGCCCAAAATCTCATACTTTTGCGATTATCTCTTGCTGTGTACAATATATCTTAAATTTGTTTGCGAATTTCTTAAAGATAAGTCAATAAAATATAGGAACGGTATTTTGAAATATTAATTTATCTTCCGGTATAGGAAAACTAGAATGCACTCTTTTTTCCTTGGCCAAAATTCGCGGTATGGGTTCTCTATGTTATAGTTATCCGATACCGATGATTTTCGCCGGCAGCGCTTTGTGCACAATAAATGCTCCAAATCCAAAATTTCATAATTTTAGCTGCACAAATTGAAGAGTTATTCCCTAAAACGTAGACTTATGCTTCTGAAATTTGTGTTTTGCTTCCAATAGTACGCTATGGCGTATGAGTAACCTTGAGTTTTTTTTAGAGTTGAGTAAAGTAAAAAAAAAAGTCCCAAACGGCATATTTTAATTCTAATTTCATCTTTCTGGATTCAGCATAAAATTCTGCTTCAATTCGATATGCACATTGGCCTGGATATTTTTTTTGCCGATTTTTGCCTAATTTGTATGTTGAAAAATCTGTCTTGGTTCATAAAAATCAAATTCCGGAACATCAAAATAAATTTTAGACAAATGTCGTGGAGGAGTTGTCTACTCAGAAAAATTAGAGTAATCCGAATTTCGATGGGGCGGTATCGATTAATTTTCCTCCATACAAATCGCCCCACCCTAATGTATATGCATGTATATATGTATTTGTATGCGCTTATTCCTCTTTTTTTTTAATGCACACTTGTGTAATTTTTTATCACTTAGCTTTTTCATTCTTTTATCATATCTGTCTACATATACGAGTCATACTATGTATATGTACAATGTACATACATATTTTTTTACGTATATATTGTATATATATATATATGTATGTATATATAGCAAATGTGTAGGTAAATATTTTTCTAGCAGTAATTGAATGCGAATTAATTGAAAGACATTTGTCAAATGCAGACATGGCACGATAACAACTAAAAGAACGACAAGAACTGAAAGAAAATGGCCGCTTGACAACGACAATGACAAATATCTACGTATATATGTACATATGTAGGAGAGTGGAAAGATTGTTTGTATATGCATTTGGCTGTGAGGAAGTGAACAGAATATGTACATTAGATCGTCTCGCCTTATGTGGACCAAAAGAAAGAATTCCACCGTATCATGTCTTTTTGAAAAACAGTTCCGGAAAAAAATGTATTTAATTTTTAGACACCGCTAGATGTAGCTCAAACACATTGTTTTAAAATTTTCGGTATTTATATTCCGAGCACTAAGTTTAATAAACCAATGTCTTTGGCCTGAAAGGGGGGTTTCTACTACATATATGATCGTATTAACCCTATGTGCGACATTGGGGACACAATAGTATGTATGAGGAAACCGCTAGTAAAATATTACGGTGAATAATTTTCTAGAACATTTTAACCTTCTAACGATCTTCAAAACACTATTTTTTTCGGACTCTGAAGAAAGGGTCTAAATAGCACCTTCGTCGGGGTATTACAGGGTAAAGTATTCTACAAAATTAAAGCTGGTGAAATTTTACTATATAGTATTTCGTAACAAAATACTTCTTTAAAATATGTATTTAAAAAATTTTTTTTTAATTCATTTAAAAATCACTCAGGCGAAATTTCGCAAATTTAAGATGGAAATTGAAAGAAATTTGACATCAACGAGCATCATTTGGGTGTATTTCTATATGGATAGTGGTCTTTCATGCTGTGTGAAATTTATTCCGCCTCCAAACAACAATCCTTAATTTGTGTCACAGTGTAACAAGTTTCACTAAAGCCCGTCTCCACATAACTTGATTCGCCAGCGAAACATCTAGCGAAACATCTCGCTAAATAACCCGTCTCCACGTAGCTGATCGTTATTCAGTTTAAGATTTATCTATATTCTTCTTCTTAAATGTTTGTATGTTTGCTTATTTTTGCGTTTTTGTTTTGGTCTGTGTGAGATTTCGATAGATTTTCGATACAAAATTAGAGAAGGCATCGATATCATCGCGTTTGGCAAGAGGATTGAGAACGAAACAAGTGTTTCAATCTTCATTAGCGAGTTTCGGCACTGCTTTCCGTGTCGAACCAAGATTGAGAGAGCGAATGCAGAAAAAAAGAAGGAAACACGTTATGTGGAGACATGGTATTATAATTTCACTTATTTGGTACACCATGGCGTATGAGTAACATTGCAAGCGGCTTGTATGTGAAACATAATTCCGCTGCGTACTAAAAAAATGTCATATTTCTGGCGCTTAAGAAACTATTTGCAATTGAAAAATTTACAAAAAAAAAGCATACTAGAAGTACCTACATAGTATATTATGTACATACATAGCTTGTTGATTGAAGGCAACTGAAAAAGGTAAGAAAGGCAATCGCCAACAAGTTTTGTGAGATTTTATTGCTCAAAAAATGTTGCTCAATTTTTTTTTTGTTTGAGACAGCATAGGTAGCAAATTTAAATTTCACTGAACTACACAAATTTAACTGTGACCTCGAGTGAAGCACCAACACCAAAAAAAGCTGACCTTCGGTGACCATTCATTGATTTCACTTTCTTTTGTTTGATTGAAGTAAAAAAGGAAAAAAACAGAAAAAAATCGTTGACGCGTTCAATTTGTATACAATGCAATAGTTCATTCAACCAAAATAAAAAAGTTTCACAAAAAATTAAAAAAAAAATTGAAAACAAAATTGTTTTAAATAAAATAAAAATCATAAAAAAGCAGTGAAAACGAAAAATTCGCACAAAAAAGGCCGGCAATGCAAACGCAGACACAACAAAGCGCTAAAAAGTGACACCTTCACTTTTTTCTATGGAACGACAACAACCAAAAAAGTGTGGCTGTGGGAAATATTGAAAATAAAAATTTTTTTATATATAAATTTTATATATTGTGTATGTAAGTAAGTACATATACATATATGAGCATATGCAGCGTGACCCAATACACACACGCAGCTACGCACTAACACACACAACCACACATACATACATTCGAAAAAAGTGAGTGAATACTTCAGCTGTTGGCGTTTACAATAAATCAGAAATTGATCCATATTTTTTCAAATGACCTTGAAATGCTCAGCGCACAAAGCAATAGCAACGAACAATAGAGAGAAGAAAGGAGAGACATGCGAAATTACAACAACAAAAAACAAAGAAAAAAAAAACACATATGTATATGAAAAAACATAAAAAAAGCATAAAAATCTGCATCGCCTTTTTTCATATGTTGCAATTCAAAGCATCTATGTACATATGTCTATATATGTGCGTGCGTGTGATGCTCCAATTGCATTTCTGTGTGTAAAACATATACATACATACACACGTATGTTCATATGTGTATGCATAAAAGTGCATTTTTCTACAATTTTTATATAACAAAATATATCAAATAAATAACCAATATACACACACATACATACATATACTGCATTTAATATGAGGCCACACACACACCCACAAAAAGCGTCTGCGTGCAACAGGACAACACGAAACAGCCTACACCGCGAGTCAACAATTTGAATGCCAAAGCACACATGTCTATGCACATATATTTATACATACGATATACATACATATACCGAAATATCAACACGCATCAACAATTCCTCAAATCGCGGCAAATATAATGGAAAAAGCGTGCCTATACAACAGCAGTCGATATATGTACATAAGTGCATATGCACATATATGTATGTGTCTATATATTTTGCTGTGCTTGTGTTTGTGGCTGGCCAAAGTGTTGCATTTTGTTGCGTACTGCAGTTGCAGCTCTAACAATAACAACAACAAGAACAACACGAACAACAACCACATCGGCGTCAACGCTGCATCCCACAGCCGTTAAGCATAACAAAATGCATTTTTTAGTAAATGCAACAACAAAAAAATCAACATAATAGCACGTACATATTTTATTTTTAAATGGAACTTAAAATCGGTGGAAAATTGCATTCATAAATTTTCTGCTATTGTTGGCCGGCCGGCGCTTCAGCTGTTGCAACTTGTGAACAACAAGTATAGGAAGAAGAAGAAGAAGATACTGGAATGCAGCAAAATACTTTTTCGATTTTATACAAATGAACTCAAAACTGAGTGAGGAATGTCACCTTAGCTAAAAACTTGATTCAAAAGCGCCCCAATTCAATTTTTTTTTATTTTTCAAAACGTCAGTCCAAATTTTTTGCAAAAAGTCCCATATAGAGTTTTTTTTGTTGAACTTTTTTTTTTTCAAAATTGCTCCAGTTAAATTTTTTTCAAAAACGCCCATTAATTTTTTTAAAGGCCATAGTGCAAATTTATTTTTAAAAACCGCTCCAGTTCATTTTTTTTTTTCAAAAAGGCCATTTGTTTTCAAAAGTCTTCCCAACTTAAATTGTTTTTCTTTTT
Source organism: Urophora cardui (assembly GCA_960531455.1). Lineage (NCBI taxonomy): Eukaryota > Metazoa > Arthropoda > Insecta > Diptera > Tephritidae > Urophora > Urophora cardui. Next base: position 3,921,471 of record OY482670.1, read on the forward strand.
TTTTATTTTAATTGTTTTTTTAAGGCTATAGTTAGTTCAATTTTTTTTTTCAAAAACGACCAAATTCTGTTGCTTTTTTATAAAATGCCTCAGTTCAATTGGTTTTTTTTTTTTTGGAAGGGCCTAGTTCAAATTAATTTTCAAAATCCAACTTTTTTTTCAAAAAGACCCAGTTCAAATTTTTTTCTCAAAAACTTCGTTGGTTTTCAAGAGCCGTCCCAGCTCAAATTTTTTTTTTTCAAAAAGGCCATTTGTTTTCACAGGTCGTTCCAACTCAAATTGTGTTTTTTTTTTTTAATTTTAAACGATTTTTTTTTTTTTAATTTTTGTTTTCAAGACCCAGTTCAATTGGTTTTTTTTTGTTTTTTTTTTTGGAAGGGCCATAGTTCAAATTAATATTCAAAATACAACTTTTTTTTAAAAAGGACCCAGTTAATTTTTTTTTTTTTTTTTTAAATTTCGTTGGATTTCAAAAGCCGTCCCAGCTCAATTTTTTTTTTTTCAAAAACTTTTTTTCTCGAGAGACTATGGTTCAAACTACCCCAATTCAGATTTTTTTTTTTCAAAAAGGCCATTTGTTTTCAAAAAGCGTTCCATCTCAATTTTTTTTTTAATTTTCAACTTTTTTTTTCAAAAACGTAAATTAATTTTTTTTCAAAATTATTTTCAATTTCTTTATCAAAAAGGTTATGGTTAATTTTTTTTTTAAATGTGCCGTAATAAATTTTTTTTTCAAAATCACCCCAGCCTAGAAAAATATTTTCGAACTAACTATTGGTTAAACAACTTTATCGAGAGTTAAATAGAAATTAAAGTGACTACCTCTGAGACAAGTAGATACTTCACTGTGCGCATAAGGCAGTGCAGGGCCGAGATAGAGGAACTCTCTTCGAATAGATCAGTCACCATCTGTTACATGCATAAGTACCTACTTAATTACCTAAAATCGGAGGAAAAAAGAACGGGCTGTTGCTAAAATCGGTGCTGTTTTAACACAATTGAATGGTGCAGATATTTACACCTCCCTCTATCAACTAAAAGCGCTACTATATATATATGGCAATGCTAAGTAAAAGAAATTCTCAGTTAATGGCTGTGGCATTCTGCAAAAGCCATGCTTCGTTGGCAACAATTCCGTCAAAATCCTCCGCAATTGCTGATGCTGATGATATATTTGCTTGGAATTGCATTTAGGCCAATAAACCGCCTCAATAACCGATGTTATATCCGAAGCTGACTTGTGGGTTGCATGCAACATGGCGAGCAATGCGGTATTCGCAATTGGCGGCTGTCATTGCAACAATGTATCTATTGTTGCTACTTTTAATACATATTGGACGTTGTTGCTGCTTGTTGTTGTTGTCGGTGGTCAATGCAACTCACCTTTTGCATCAAACAAAGCCCAAAAAAGAAAATCAAATTGCAAAATTCACGAATGCAAATGCAAAATGCCAGCCGAACTAAGTGTTTGAAGAATTGCTATTTGATGTTTGGCATAGTTTTAAATTTCCTGTTGTTATTGTTGCTTTAACTATGCTATTTGGGCCGTCTGTTGTGCCGCCGAAGATTTGCTACTTCACCGCTGTGCTGCCTTATTGCTCTGCCGCTTTTCTGCTTTATTGCTTCACGTCAGCTCAGCTACACTTTAGCCTGCCATGGCTACTCTGCTTTCTCTTCTTCTTCTTCTTCTTCTTCTTCTTCTTCTTCTTCTTCTTCTTCTTCTTATTTTTCTGCTTGTTGGTTGCACAAAAGTGCATTCGTGTGTTGCGGGTCAAAAAGTCTTTTTTCGCATGCGTAATTCAGGCCAATTACCTACAATTTTTTTTTGCTGTTGTTTGTTACAAATAATACATATTTTATTCTTCATTGTTATTCTTGTTGTTGCTGTTGTTGTTTGTTATTGCTCACTCGTTATGCAGTTATTGTTGTGCATATTCATGAGCATGTTATGCCATTTATGTTAAATAAATTCAATTCTTTCGACCAAATCTCAGTTCTTCTCGTTGCTGAATACGCGTCGTCTGCAATCACGACATTTCAGCAGAAAAATTTCGGTGCTTTGGAGATTTGGAATTTTTTTGGGGATCTTAAGCGCACTTAAGCATTTCTTTGTATGAATTTATGTACATATATTCTTATCAGTGAAAGGATTGTTCTGCTTTTCCTTTGAAGTAGCTGCAGGATTTTTGTAAACAAACGCCCGTTTTTCGCTACTATTTGCACGTTGGCCAGTTGAGTTGTCAGCTGAATTGTCCGCATCGCTCCTGAAGAGTGACACTTTTCTGGAAAATGCTTTGCCTTTAATATTTAACATTAATTTTAGTTTCTCATTAGAAAATCACAATTAAAAGCTGTACTTCCATAGCACTCCTATTAAGTTTTGTCTATGTATTTTAATTTCAAAAAGCACTGACTTCACCAACCTCCTGCTTGAAACTCACATTTCCATACGCCGATCCGATCCACACAAATCATTTAAAATGCGCATAAAACAATAAAAAATACATAAAAACAACAATGAAAATAAAGACTAAAACATTATACAAATGGATGGTTCAACTCCAACGTTTTCCATGCCGCCACCTTAACTGCCTACCAACTCCTGCTGACTTCGCAATTGCCGTTGAACCAATTCAAATGGCACTGTTTGTCATTCTTAATGTGTTACTGTTGTTGTTATTGCTATAATTTATTTTTTGCGCTATTTTTGCAGTCTGTGTTACACTTTTTTGTGTTGTTATTTTTGTAGAGACAGACGAAAAATAGAAAAACCAAGAAATCAATAGGAAAGGAACTTTGAAAAAAATTGTTCAACAAAACCGCGGCATGATGATTGCGAAATTTTCGGGAAAAAACCAAGCAAAAGAAGAAGAAGAATAGGAAAATGGAGTCACATATGTATACATGTATGTACATATGTATGCGAGGATGTATGCAAATACACGTATGGCAAGTAGGGAGACAAAAGCAACGAACGGAAATGCTGAAATACACTCTGAAAAAAATACCCGCAGTTAAATCAACAACTTTCCGCTGTTGAATCTCCGTATTTGATTCAACAGCAAAAGTATTTGTTTTAACGGCAAAGTTTTTGATTCAACAAATTTCCGTAGTTAATTCAAAGACGTGCGTTGTTGATTCAAAAACTTGCTTGCTGTTAAACATTTTTTAAGTAAAAAGAAAAAAGGATTTGAAAGAAAATATAAAAAAATAAAAAAAATTTTTCAAATTCGTTCAATTCGTTTCAATTTTAAAATAAAATAAAGAAAGTAATATACATACATACATAAATAAAAAAAAATTAATTAAACAAAAACTAATATCTATTGATAAACTCAGCTTTTTTTGATGTCGTGAGAGTTGTCTGCAGATGTACAGATGCGTTTGGAAATGGTGAATGGATGAATGACTAAAGTTCGTTTGGTGACGGCGGGCCTTAGTATTAATATTACTACATATCGAGCGCTAACCGTGTGAAGTGTATCCAACAAAAATTAAATTTTACAGGAGGTTTTTTTTATTTTCTTTTCATACAGTTGGTAATCAGCCTTGAAATTTATTTATGGCCGGTTTCACAATCTGCGGTTAATTTAATCGCTGGTTAGTTTGACGTAAATTGTATGGCGAGCTGTCAAATAAATTGCTTCACCGGGCAAAAATCTCTGGTTAAGTGCTTAACCGGAGGTGGTGAAACCGGCCCTAAGTCTATGAAATTGTGGGAGTTGATTAAAAACGCTAAAATCGATAATTTTGTTGGATACACTTTATGGCGGTTAGGGCTCGATAAGTAAACATACATACATATATTATATGTATAAAAAACTAAAATAAAATAATATCTATTATATTAAAAAAAATACCATTTTTACTATTTTCTTGAGGTTAACTTAAATGCGTAAATATTTGCTTCAATGGTGCCCGTTTTTCGACCAAAAACTTTTGCGGTTAATTCAAAAGCAAAAGTTGTTAGCTTAAATACGAAAAGTATTTCAATCAACAGTGCTCACTTTTGGACAAAAATTTTTTGCTGTTAATTCAAAAGCAAAAACTGTTAACTTAAATGTAAAAGTATTTAATTCAACAGTTTTCGTTGTTAACTTAAACACGAAAAGTATTTGAATCAAAAACGCTCGCATCTTTGAAACAACAACGGAGCGTTGTTGGGCACATTTCAACTGCGGAAAGTTGTTCATTTAACTGCAAAAGTCTTTATATTTACAACGTTTTTTTTCAGAGCACACATGCAAAAAACTTGAGCAAAATGTGAGTCGATGAATGAAACAATGGAAATACAAAATCAGAAATACAAAATGAAGAAATGAAGCTAAAAATACTTTTACAGTTACAAAGCATTTGAACATTTGGGCATTTGGAATTGGAAACGCGAAATTGCAAACGAAATGAAACGGAGCGCCAAAGTCAACCAAACAACAAATCAAACAAAATACCTATAAAGCAAAAAAAGAGTAAAGGAATTGGGACTGGATATTGTGAAGGAGGGAGTGAGAGGGAGGCAGCAGCAAAAGAAGAGATGACAGTGGAAGTTGGAGAAGGTGGCGCAGCAAAAGCAAAAAAGCGGCGTTGGTCACCAATTTCGCAGCAAAATTGCCGGAGAGTCACGATGTCAAATGCAAATACAATAATAACAATAGTACAGTATGTACATTGTACAACTACGAAAAAGATAACAAAAAGCAAAAATAGCAAATTTGCCTTTTTAGGTGGCGAAAATAAGAAAAAGGACGAAAAATACGGAAAAAGCGAACAAAGAAAAAAGAATTTTGGTTCACGCGACAATACAAGCGAAATGATCGCCAAATGAAATCTTGCAGCGAAAATAAAAAAGAAAACCCCAACGATTTTCACATTTCGCATTTACCAACACACAATTCACAATTCACACATTTCATTTGGTAAAAAATCGAAAAATATTTTCGTGTAATGAAGGAGAATTGTGGTAAAGTAAATTTTTGTTACAACAAAAACGTTGGCAAAAGCGACAAGAAGGGAGTTAGTTGCACATGTGATTGGAGATTGTGTGGCTTGATGACTTATGCGTGGGGTTGGTGGGCTAGTTGGACCGCGGCGTTGCTTGCTGGCCAACAGAGATGTTAAGTAATGCAGTACTTTGTGACTGCGCAGTCTTTTGATTGGGGTCAAAATGACTGCTATTCATTTTTTGCCAGTCATGACTGGGAATTAAAAAAAGAAGCCTTCATTCTGACTGGTAAATTTTAACTGTGCAGTCACCTGGCTGCAATCCACCCCGTTACTGCAATCATTTGATTGCAATCATGAAATGATTGCAGCTACAGTCTTTTGCCATTCTTCTCATAGGGGTTACTAGGTTTTTAAAGTTTCGATCCCTAAGTCTGATACACCAATCTCTTTGGCATGAGAGGAGGGTTCCTACTTTATAATTGTATTAACCCTACGTGCGCCATTGGGGTCACTTCCACCCAATGCTGGGTTTATACCACCTTAATGTACCTTTTTTACCGGCATGTTAAACGTCGTCGAAAAGCATTAATCTTTTGCAAAAGTAGTATTTCGATCGCTTCAGTAGAACTGGAAATAAAACACATTTAACATTCAGAGGAATATAAGTTTCTCGCTTCCCGTTGTCTTTTATGTTCATTTTACAAAGATTTTTTCTGAGGTGACCCCTACTTAAATTTTACGGCGATTAATTTTCTAGAAAATTTTAGCCCTATAGCGTCCTTAAAAATTCTATACTATATTTCCTGACTGTATAAAAAGGGGTCAAAATAACAATTTCTTAGGGTTGCTAGATGGTTAAAATGTTCTAGAAAATTATTCGGCATAAAATTTCAGTAGGAGTCTCTTCAGAAAAAGACTATAAAATTAAGCTAAAAAACACAGGAAGAGAAAAACGCATATTCCTCGGAACGTTAAATGTGTTTAATTTGCGGCTCTACTGAATCGATCGAAATCCCTCTTTTGAAAAAAATGAATGCTTATTGACGACGTTTAACATACAGGCAAAAAACAGTTGCATTAAGGTGGTGTAAACTAAGTACTGGGTGGAAGTGACCCCAATGGCGAACATAGTGTTAATACAATTATAAAGTAGGAACGAAGATATGAAAAATTGAATTTTAGCGACATCTAGCGGCGTCAAAAAAAATGTTTTCGGAAATGTTTTCGAAAAAGAGATCATATGGAGGCGTACGGCGAACTTTTTTTCTCGATACGCTCTACTGTACATATCGCTAACTTAGAGTGCAAATTATGTAAGTCCCTTTTTCCAAAATTTGTAGGAGAGATAAAAAACAAAAAAATAAAAAAATTTCGAGATGAAAAAAAATTTCTGCTCATGAAAATATTTGGGACTTACACAATTTTCTTCGATTTTTGGGCTTACACAATTTTCGTATCACTGAATAACAACGAGTAGAAATATGACAAGAGTCACAGACTTGTTTAGCGCGGTGCCTATTTGATTTTTCTAGCATTGTACATAAAAATACACTTTTTCATAAAAATGGACTTACACAGTTTGCACTCCAAGCTAGCGATATGTATTTCAAAGATTTTATAAACTGACCATTTTAGGTATATGCAAAATAAATACTATTACAGCTAAAATACATAGAGAGCATATTTTTGGTACTAGTTTACTAAATGACTGCTTAAAAAATATCGCCAGTCATCAGTGAGTGAAAAAAATGAATGGTCAGTCATACTTGCCAAAAATACTGGGGACTTCAAATTTTAAATCATCAGTCAAAAAAAAGACTGAAAGGCTGCATTCAAGACTTCAAGAAAAAGAATGGGACTTCAAGGGCTGAAAGTCACGATGATTGCAATACTTAACATCTCTGCTGGCCAAGAACAATTGTTCAACAATTTAATGTTTCATCATGATTTTCACACCGCTGTTCCACCGCTCTTGCTGTTGCGGCTAAAACGAAAGCAAAGCTCCTGCTGAGTTTATTACATTTTGATTTCAATATTTTCGCGCTAGCGACTGAGCACAATTTGAAATCTTAATGAAAGTTGCTCATTTATTATGAATTTGTGAATGTCTAGCCAGTGAAAAGAAAAATATTAAAAAGCAATTTCGCAATTGAAAGCAAAAAAAAAAAAAAAAAAACTGGAACATATTAAATAAAAAAAAAAAATAAATAAATAAATAAAAATTGTGGTCAACACTCTGCAGTGCTGGGCAGGTACAAACTCCATTCCATTTTCAGCAATGCCTCAAAATATCTAGATTTGTACAATCGGTGAGTTGCGTTCTAGAAATATACAAACCTTAACTCTGCTCAATTGCTGTCAGGAGTGCAAGAAATTCAGGCTGAGTTTCGATCTTTTTCCGATTCCCAACATCTTCTTATCTCCCGATATGCATTTATTTCTGTTGGTGCACACCCTTCTCTATGGGTACTGGATCGGTGTAGAAGTAAAGAATGAAAATATCATATATACATACATATGTACATATATCAAATAGTTATTTAGCAAGCAAATGATTTTTCTGGTTATTCCATAGTTTTGGCGCTTGACCGTCCAGACGATTTTGGCTAGGTCCAATAAAGCGCGCCAAACATTTATGTTTTGTGTTGCCTGTTGCTAATTGGAAATACCAGTCACCGACTCAGTCTTCACCTGATCTTCCCAATGCAGTAGAAGTGTCCCTTTTCTGCTACTTTTACCGGGTTTCGCTAACAATAATTTCTGGGCCGGAGCACCTTCATCCATTCTCACGACAGAACCGGCCTCTGGACTTTCATTCGCCGAACAATTTCGATGCCTTCGCAAAGTTCATACAGCTCATCATTAGATCTCCTTGGTTAGGCGCTATCTCTAACGCGCAAAGGTCTATAACTCTTCCACAGTGCTTTTCTCTCGAACACTCCAAGTGCCATCTGTGGATAAGTATTGCATTTATTTACCTTGCCTTGTAGGAAAATCAAAAGTAACATATTCTCATTTGAATCTCTTAACTTGAATTTCATCCTAATAAATTTGTATTTCTCGGGCGAACTTATGTGTGTGAAATAAGGGTTCCCTAAGTTGAGGGTTTGTTAAATTGAGCACTTCTTACCACAATCATGTTTTCTGCATGACTTTTTGCTGGCTGTTATGCAAAGAATCAAAGACTCCTAATGAAATTTTGCTCATCTCAACGCATTTCCAACCTCAAAAAATGCCTTTTCTTTTTTCTTTTGAGCTGCGTAACGTTTGATTTTTTTTTTATTTATATTTTAGCGTCATGCTCTGGATGCTGGTGCAAAAATGTTGCCCATTCTCTAACGCCATAGGCTATCTCCCTTTTATGTACAAAGTCAAAGAGATAACTATGTATGTAAGCATATGCACATACATACTTATTTTATATTTGTGTGTGCGTTGGTAGTAAAAATGCACGTCGCCGATTGGCTTAGAAAATGTGTACGAACGTTGTAACAAAATGAGTAGGCCGGGCCGGCCTGGTCTGAAAGCAGACAGCAGAACAAAAACAACAAGAAAAGGCAACAAAAAGGTTATAAAAAAACAAGAAAAACAAAGAAAAGCACAAGCTAAGCAGAGAAAATTGTGCGAAGTTAATGAAATATAATGTTTTCTTGCTTCAAGGCTTATCCAAAAAGAGGTTATATTACTTCCGTTTTTATGTGTGTGTTTTCTTTAAAAATGTCAATGTGAAAGAGAAGAGAAATGAATTTCAAGGCAAAATTTTTCCCAATTCGTTTTTTCTGACATTCGCACTTTTTAGTATACATACAAAATTCCAATCAGCTTATCTACTACCTATCCTTCTTTAGATAATTCTTGTCTTGCTTTTAATTTGTTTGATTTTGCTTTTTCTCTTATTTCACAATTTTCCATTTAGCCTTTAGCATTCTTTTGTATTTAGCTCCTCATACTCGCCTTTCATTATTGTTAAGTGCGCCAAAGGAAAATTTGCGAAAGTTGATTTAACAAGTTTGTGGCGAATGCAGCTAAATCGATAAAGTGAAAATGTGAACTTTTAGGAGAAAATTTCTCTGGAAAGAGAAGTAAAAAAGTTAGGTCGAAGAGAGTCTTGTGATTTCTTGATTTAATGGCTTTATAGCTCAATTGTATTATAGTTTTTGTAGTTTAGTGGGCTGGCTAGAGAGCTCTCTGCTAAGCCATACAAATAAAGGTATATGATTTACATAAATGTAGCAATATTCGCATTAAATTAAAGGAGCCGATCAGGAATTTCAATAAATAGTTCATGCGATTTGGATGTCTCAATTGGTTCCCGAGATACCTGAAAAGATCAAAATGATATAGACCAATATGTCCGTTGTCTTCTCTGTACCTCTCGGTGGCTGACATTAGCAGGAATTAAGGGGGAGATTAGGTCTCTTTCCAATAACATTTTCCCCAAGATCTTCTTATCTCGCCACCATTTTCTATACGTAAGTATTGAATGAAAATATCATACATACATCAGAGAGTTCTTTAGAAATCGGTGCCTTTTACTGCTGGGTCATGGCACTAACCCTCTAACGCACACGTGAATGGGTATTTTTAACCCTTACTCAAAACGTTTGGCCAGGGAGGTCTCTTAGAGGATTTCTCGGATGAAATTGTGTGTATATGTGAAACAAGGAATCCATACAGCATCATGGAAAACTATAGGTTTTTATTCGTTATGTTCTGAAGTGTTTTTAAGAAAAGATTAATTTTTCTAGAATCATATTTGAGTTAATAAGTGTCATTTAAGTACTTACTATTTTTTTCAAATCTAAGCAATTATATTACTTATTTCTTTCGATTTTAAAAATATCTCTTATTAACCCATGTCAGCGCTTAGCTTTTCTGTTTGAAAAAGGCACAACTAATACTTTTTTCTATGCAGCATTAGCATGTTCAAACTTGCGCACTATTCTCTTATGCTCTCTGGACCTAAAACAAAAAAAAACTAAACACATTCACCATCTTTATGCACAAAGTACGAGTTCTCTCAGTCTCTAGTGAAATGCAGCGCTCTCTGTTGGCAGCTTTTAAGCAAAAGAAATGCAGAAAAAGCAACGAAAGTAAAAATCAAATAAAGAAAATTATTATAGTTGGAGTAGTGAGTGAGTGAGTACTGTAGGCATTTCTCCTTTGCAGAAGAGCAGCTGCTCAACGACAAGATTGGCAACGCTGGCGTCTCTGTTTCTAACGGCAAATGGCGCAGCGAGTGTACCCACTTGGCAGCGTTTACCGCACAAAAATGTGAGTGGGTAAATGTTGTTGGATTGTTACCCCACAGCACGACAAGCAACATCGCCCATTGGGTTGCAAAAAAGAAAACAGGAAAAAGAGAATGTGCTTTTAATTTATTATATTTTTCACTGCAAACATTAGAATTTAAAAAAGGGCAAATAAAGAAAAAATGGAAAAAAATCAGTCGCGCATGGGGTTTCCAACGCCACCACATCAAACTTTCCAACCCTTGGCATCTGCTGCTCCAGCACAGCTTCCTTGCTGATTTGCGCGACTGCTTGTCCTGTCCTCTTGTGGCATTTGTCTTCTTCTTCCACTTCTGCTACTGCTACGAAACATGCTTGTTGTTATTGTTGCTATTTTTTTGTGTTTTTCCTTTACTTTATTTTTATTTTTTCTAGCTTTTTTTTGCTGATTTTCTTGGTTCGCGTCGCGATCTGAATTTGTGATTGGTTGCTGCTGGATGGGTAAGTGAGCGTCGCACAGTGGGCGGTTGGCGTTGAGATTTTGATGGATTGAGGCGGTTGTGAAGCAGCGTTGGTAGTGATGCTGACGACGTCGCAATCTAAATAAGTATAAGCATTCGCAGTCGTTGAACGCGAAAGGACGAAAAGACGAATGTTCATACGTTTCATGTTTCGTTTTGTAAGTTGGAAAAAATGCGCGGAAAAGCAGCAGCAGCAGAGAATTTTCTCCATAGTCGCTGTATATATATGTACATACATACATACATACAAACATACATTAGTGCGCGTTAATTTTGTTTAATGTCCTCAGCTTGTTGTTGTTGCTGCGGTATAGTTTTGTCTCTGTTTAGCGTACAATTTAACATGATTAGGAGGCGAATTTAGTATAACCATGGGTGCTTTAGTGGCATGATTTTTTATATGTATCTAGAAGTGGTGTGCTGTGCTACCAACGCACATTGGGGTATTCAATCAATCTGGGCGGCCAAAACTCTTTTTTGGCTTTAAATTGTTAATTATGTTACCCATGGTGATTTCAATTCAATTTAACATAAAAAAAAAATGTGGCTTTACATTTTTAAAAAGTGATGTAGTGAGACCAAACCGACCTCAGATTTGCATTCAGAACGTCGAAATACATGTTAGTAGGTTAGGTCGATGAAATGTGCCATTTGGGGTTTTTTTTTAGCTTTTCGCAATTTTCTCGAAGTTTTGGGGGTATATTGGACAAGTGGACTTTGGATTCGGAACATGTCGATGTATATGTTGCTAGATGGGTGTTCTCGAATCCACAAACAACTAATTTTTTTGTGTGTGGTGGGGTCATTTTTCCCAACGTGAAAAATCGCCTGTTTTTCTTAAAACCGGAAAAACCCGGGACCGATCTTTCTTGAACTAAAAATTACAGGGAACAAACTATCTAGAAAAAAAGAGTCAGTGCCGGGCAATGCCGGGCACCTAAACAAAAACCCTTTTGAAAACAAAAAATTGGGAATTTTTTTTTTTAATACATCGTTTTTTAAAAACGTAATTAAGAAGACGCTAACAACTAACTAAATTTCAATAAACATGAATTTTGTACTCGATTACCTGTATTATAAGAATCCATAACAGTATTCTAAAAAAACTTCACTTAAAACCGTAAAAATATTAATTGGAAATGTTGAAACTTTAAGAACGTTATAAAATGCCGCGAGAAATACACGAATGACCAAACTTTCATTGACTGTAAAAACTTTGTGTTTGAGCTTTGAGAATAAACTTTTATTGAAAATGATGCGTTATGGTCCTGGCCTACTAAAAAATTTTATTTTTTGGAAATCGGGCCAGTTTTAGGAAATGAGGTTTTGGCCGCCCAGATTGATAAAATACCCCTATGTGCAACGGCTGGAAGATTTTTGCTGCTTATTTTGTATTTATAAATTTCCCTTGTTGTAGCCATTAAAATAACGTAATTTGTTTAAGTTTATTTTTGTTTTTTCTAATTTTTTCTATTTTCCTTTGCGTTCAGACTTTCTAATAAGACTCTCAGTTGGCTGAGCACTGAACTATTGGCTGCAGAAAAGTCTTCTTCTTCTTCTTCTTCTTCTTCTTCTTCTTCTTCTTCTTCTTCTTCTTCTTCTCCTCCTTCTTCTTCTCCTTCTTCTTCTCCTTCTTCTTTTTCTACCTTTTTTGCCGCAAGCAGTTGAAGATTAATTGCCTTTTTTCTAGCATTTTCGCTTACTAAAAATAATTTATTTTACTACTGCCGTTTGTGTTGCCAATTAGTTCTGTAAACTTTTTTTTAGCTAGAAAACAACAAGTATCACACCAAATACGCCAAGAAAATTAACCCTTTCAGTAAAAACGTTCAATATATTGGACGCTGTTTATGTGTACTTAAAACTTCATTTTCTCACATACCAAAGCTTTTACTGACTAAAAAATGGTTGTTTTCCAACAATTATATTATTCTTCTTTAGATCGTTTCTTTATTTTGATTTTCAGAAAATAATTAAACGCTTTTTTACCTAAATTTGAATAATGTTTAAATTCTGAAAGATAGTCGTGTAAAAAACGATTAAAAACTATTATTTATTGCTGGAATTTATCTTAGAAAAAAATCATCAGTATTACTACAAGTTTAGGAATTTGTTTTGTGTAAATAAGAAATAAAAATTATGAATAGTTTCTCGACGGGGTCTCAAAATATACATGTCCGTTATATTGGACAACAGTGCCCAGAGACTGTTAAAATGCGCCCAACTTTTATTACTGGTTATTTTGTACCAGCTTTATTATATGTCTGCTTTTTATTGAGGATATGACTTCTAGGCATGCTTCGACAGAGGAAGAGATTCTTGAAGTTTGATTGAGAAAATAGGAAATATATACCACTTTTTCAAAATGACTCCACTGGTATTCAACATGAAAATACGGTACTTTATGAAGTACTTTGGTGGGGATTTTATGCTAAGCTCCGCAAGGATCCATCAAATTCGCATGTTTTTCGATAAGCGTTGGGGTTTACCATTCTCTTTTGAGGAAAATCTTTGTGTTGCTGGACAGGTAATCCCCTTCAAGGGAGAGTTTAACACAAAGCAATATATCTAGGGAATCTAAGTCTATGAGCTAGGTATAAAGGGCTTTTCCGTGTTAGAAGCGGAAAGCCCTTCGGATTTTACAGTTTACAAAGAGTCTTCAACTCCATTGTATAAACCATTTGTGAAATCCATTGGAATCCAATTAGCCACTATGTTATAGCCCAATAAGCACATGATTATTGAGGGCCAAAAGGGCATGTTTTTCTTCTATATTTACTTCCATTATTTCGCCCTGTTTGCAATTTAGGTACGACAGGGAATAAAAGCTGCTGGCATAGTGCGTTTTAGCCAACCGCCACTTCCGGATCATAGAACAATGGCTAAACGGGAACGTGGTTCTTCTGTTGAATATTACAGTTCGAATGGAAAGGTAATATTTTTCATGGTTCGACAACAAAGCTGTAAATTTAGCTTCGAGCTTCACCGGAATCAGCAACGGAGACAAAGCTAATTGGTAGAACAAAGAGAAGAAACAACTTCTATTTCAGCCTAGATTGGGCTACAGAAAATGAAAGCGAACCGTAACACCGCCATTGAAATTACGCACAGATAATTCGAAAGACTGATGTAGTGAGTAGAGTGTCCGGGTGCCATGCCGAGGTCCCGTATTAGAACCAAGCGAAGACCAATACAAAATTAATATAATTAATTTTTCAAGAATAGAAACCGCGGTCAACACTCGGGAATGGGCGTCATAACTTCCGAGTTTATTTTTGGCATGGAAAATCTCCTCACACAAAATACATATGTATATTACTTGTTCGGAGCCGGCTTAAAACTGAAGGTCCACCCAATGGGTTGAAAAAAATTAGGGAGCACGCCTAGAAATGGAAATAACCTTGGCCTAAGACTCGTTAGAGTTGTATTCGCGCCAGTAGGTATATTATTATTCGAAACATATCCCAAAATATATACAAGCGAAAATCGTCAATCAATGCAAAATGAAAGAATGTTTCAAAAATTTTTATTTCTTGACAAAATTGGACGTTTTTTATGCATAAAAAGTTAAAATAACTGCTTAGGCTTTTTATAAAGACGAGTAAAGCTAACAAATTACCCTTGAAACAGTTCTTATTTTTACAGCTATTGGAAACCGCTGTCCAATATATTGGACACGTTATAACGGTAAAACCAAGAGACTTACAAAAATTTTTCTTGAAAATTTGAAATCAGCGAACCAAAATTAGTTAGAATACGAATTTTCAGATTTTTCGCTTCACCGGTTGATTTTTATACTCAGCTGTACTAGTACACAGAGTATTATAGTTTTAATCACATAACGGTGGATTGTAACAGAATGAAATAATCGAGATAGATATAGACTTATATATATCAAAATGATCAGGGTGAAAAGAGAAATTGATTGAGCCATGTCCGTCCGTCCGTCCGTCCGTCCGTCCGTCCGTCCGTCTGTCCGTCCGTCCGTCCGTCTGTAAACACTCTAACTCGCGTAAAAATTGAGATATTTTGATGAAATTTGAAATGCAAGTTGGTATGGTGACTGGGACGGTTGGTATTGAAAACGGGCGAAATCGGACCATGACCACGCCCACTTTTCCTATATAGAAAAAATCGGAAATTTGGTATCTCAGTCACTAATATAGCTGGAGCGATGAAATTTTACCCACGCGTTGAGCTCAGGCCCCTAGGAAGAAATTTGATGAAATATTGGAAATGGGCGGTGCCACGCCCACTTATTAAGGGTCAAACCTTGAAAGTTTTATATGTCATAACTCAGAAACCATTGAAGATATATCGATGAAATTTGGTACGCGTGATTTACTTACTTAGGCAAACGTTTGGACGGAAAATAGTTAAAATCAGTTTACGGCCACGCCCACTCTTATATATGTGTATTATAAAATGACCTAATAAAAACATTTTAAGCCATATCTCTGTCAAATATAAAGATCTATCTTTGAAATTTTGTCGCATGAGTCCAACTATGGACATAAAACAAAAAACACAAAAATTTTGGAAAATGGGCGGTGCCACGCCCACTTATTAAGGGGAAAACATTGAAAGTTTTATGAGTCATAACTCAGAAACCGTTGAAAATATATCGATGAAATTCGGTATGCGTAATATAATTACTTAGTCAAATGTTTGGACGAAAAATTTCCAAAATCGGTTGAGGGCCACGCCCACTCTTATATGTATATGTGTATTATAAAATGACCTAATAAAACCATTTTAAGCGATATCTCTGTCAAATATAAAGATATATCATTGAAATTTTATGATAGGAGTCCAACTGTGGACATAAAACGAAAAACACAAAAATTTTGGAAAATGGGCGTGGCACCGCCTCTTTTTAGAAGCAGGAATATACGAGATTTCTGAGCCCATAACTCGACAAGTAATAGAGATATTATGACGAAACTTGGTGTGTACACTTTTATTGCTTGTGGTAATACATGTTCAAAATTTTAGCGAAATCGGTTGACGACCACGCCCACTTTTATACATGGGAACTATAAAGTGGCCTAATAAAAACATTTTAAGCGATATCTCCGTCAAATATAAAGATAATTCATTGAAATTTTGTGACATGAGTTCTACAATAGACCGTAAACAAAAAATAGCAAAATTTTGGAAAATGGGCGTGGCACCGCCTCTTTTTAGACAAAGGAATATACGAGATTTCTTAGCCTATAAATCGACAAATAATTGAGATATTATGACGAAACTTGGTTTATACACTTTTATAACTTGTGTTAATAGACACGCAAAAATTTATTGAAATCGGTTTGTGACCACGCCTACTTTTTAACAAAGATTTTTCTGGAACACCCTTTGGGAATTTGTAACGTGACATCTTTATAACTAGAAGTCATAAAGAAATGAAATCTTGCACAAATAATAATATTCATATGCTTAGTTGGATGACTGATAAAAATGTTGAAAATGGGCGTGGTTACGCCCACTTTATGCAGCACTCACTTTATATAAATTACACCGTGTTTCTATCAAACGCAAAGAACCACTGAAAGCATACACTCGAACTTAGGTTTCCTTACTTGTTTGTACTGAAAGGGTTAAAAAAGTCCTATGCGCCTAGAAATGTGCTATGTTTATTAAGTATTTTCGCAGCAAACAAATTCTATGTCAAATTTCTTGTGTACTCATGCACTTTAAACACTCAATCTCGTGCATGGCCATTCACCTCACACAAATCACTTTGTTTTGTCAACATTTTTGCATATCCTTAAGCCATTGGCGCAAACATATCCTTGACCCAATAACACCTTTCTTATCAACTGCTGTATTTGTTTTTGTTTGCTGCACGTAAATCACACTTCAAAGCTATCAGCTTGTCTCATATATGTACTTTTTTTTGCCTTCATCCGTATTTTTATTTTCATTGTGCTTTTTGCATTGCTTCTTTGCTTCTTCTTCTTCTGTGTTGCAAGTTGAATGCACTTGTCTGGAGACCCTTAATATATAGCCAAAGCAACAATTCGAAAACGTAAACAAAACACAGTCCTTTTGGGGCTCAATGACTAGCACACTTTCCACTTTCTACGTATCGAAATCAAAACACTTGCAGGCAAAAATTCCCACCAAAAAAGAACAGAATAAAAGAAAGTACTGCCAAGGAACTGCTTGTACGCGCACGTGTACAAGGAACACATACACACACACCTACAAAAACTCATATCCATACACCAATCTATCGCACACTCCTACACTAGAAAAATGTCGTCCTTGAAATAGCAAATGCTCAGCCAACTCACAGCAAAAGTACAACTCTTACGTGTCAAATTTTTATTTGTGTCTCCCTTCTGTCTGGCTCTGCTGTGTCTGGTCTGTCTGTCTTGCCCGTAGGAGTAACGTGTTGTCTGCTGCCCGTCATCGCCATCATCCTCAGCTCAATCACCAGCTGGCCAATACTTTTGCTCCAAATGTCTACTAGAAATCTGCAATTGTAAGTTTGTTTGTCTGCTTGTCTATCTTTTTGTTTTGCCTCAACATTTCTTTGTTTGTCTATCGCCATTCCATTCGGCACTTTCCCTATACAATGCTACCCAATTTGGATTTCTTCCGTTTGCCATACTTCAAAACACATGCATTCGCATTCGCATTCATTCATTCATTCAATCGTCCTTGCGTCTGTCTCAACAGTGTTTTCCACCTCCTCAGCTAGACTCGCTGCATATCCTTCCGGGCATAGAGATATGTAGGTACACCTAGTCGTATGAGTATTGTTTTTTCTGATTTTTTTCTTTGTTTGCTATTCTCTCCAACTGTTTCCTCACTTTCTAGACATTCCAACTTGTTACTTTCTTCCTTGTTGTTTGCCAATTTCTTCTGTCTGTCTTTCTGTTTATTTGTGCCAGCCAGTGACGCAACAATTTGTTTGACTGGCTCCTTCGATTTTTCTAAAAATTTTGCACTTGGTTTGGTTTTGTTTTTGTTTTTGTTTTGGGTTCTGTAGTTTTTTTTGCTTTTTTTGCTTTTTTTGTTCTCAATCAGTGGAGTAAAATCTGTGTGTTTCTACTGTCGGACATCTTGGCTGTGCTTCCTCCTTGCAGTTGTTTTATGTGAAGTGGAGAAAGTGTGGCTAACAGGTGTTTGCAAAAGTATGAAGGGGAAATAGAAACTTGCATATGTATGTATGTATGTACATTCCAATCGATTTTCAAATCCTTGTATTATTACTAGTTCAATACAGGAACAATGTATGATGAAAAACCATTCTAGAGTACATGATATGTGTATATACATAGATAAAAGAAATTGGCAACTGTAAAATAACAGAATCACTACAATTTACACGAAAATTCCTTTTTTTACAAAGTGAATTAGTTTACCAGATCTCTAAGATGCTTCTAAATCTTCTATTCGAACAACTTGAAATAAATAAACTCAATAAATATTCGGTTTGGCTAACAATTCCAATACATTTGGGGAACGAATTTCCTTTTGAAGTTTCACCTTGGATAACGCAGGCCGGCGAAATTCCAACAAAGTTCTTACCAGGAGAAGAGCCAATACCTCTTTGAAAGATCTCGACGCGCTGAAACTGAATCTGGTGTCCGTTTATTCAAGTTCATGTTTAATCTACGTAGAATTAGGTTGGTATTTGATATGTCAACTCGGCCATTCTCCATCAAAGCGGAACCTGCGTTATCCCATGTATTTGCTCTCAGTTATGCACATACATATACGAAATGCTCGTCATTCTCTAAAGCAAATTCTAATGGCTTTTTTATCACTTGCGAAATTTTAATCTCACTTATTCGCTTCTGCCCCAGTTCACGTTATGCTCTATAATTTTTGCTATAAACTAGTTAGACCTAAAATTCTGAGCCAACACCGAACGTCTTCAGCGTAAATATAGCCATTACCGACTCTAGCCGAAATTAATTAACTTAGTTCGATACAGCGTTGATATACGGATTAAACGATTTAAATGCTTAAAAAATTGCCTCAAGCAATGACAATTGTTGTATTGTGTAAAATAAAATGGTAGACAGTCACTGTGACGCCAATGCTTCTACGCCAATAACTATGCGAAAAATGTACCTATTTTTAATATTACTACATGCGGACTAAAAAAACTTCTTACCAAAATAATCTTTTTTTTTAAATACGTGTGATGCATTTTTTATATCAATTACATAAATGGCAATTTATTGCTTGGAAAAATATACCTATACAAAAATTGTAATTGAAATGAATGCGGATGCATGACGCCAGCACACAATTATGTTGTCGAATAAATAAAAAAGTTCCTAAAGAACAAGAAAACATTAACCCATGAATGCGTTAGGAGTTTGCTGTGGGCATAATTAATTTGAGAACTTGTTTTTATTATTTTTTATTATACTTTTTATACTCAGCTGTACTAGTACACAGAGTATTATAGTTTTGATTTCCTAACGGTGGATTGTAACAGAATGAAATAATCGAGATAGATATAGACTTATATATATCAAAATGATCAGGGTGAAAAGAGAAATCGATTGAGCCATGTCCGTCCGTCTGTCCGTCTGTCCGTCTGTCCGTCTGTCCGTCTGTCCGTCTGTCCGTCTGTCCGTCTGTGAGCACGATAACTCGCGCAAAAATTGAGATATTTTGATGAAATTTGAAATGTAAGTTGGTATCAAGGCAGGAACGGATGGTATTGAAAATGGGCGAAATCGGACCATGACCACGCCCACCTCCCCTATATAGTAAAAATCGGAAATTTTGTATCTCAGTCACTAATAGAGCTGGAGTGATAAAATTTTACCCACGTATTGAGCTCAGGCCCTTATGAAGAAATATGGTGAAATTTTGGAAAATGGGCGGTGCCACGCCCACTTATTAAGGGGCAAACATTTCAAGTTTTATGAGTCATAACTCAGAAACCGTTGAAGATATATCGATGAAATTTGGTACGCGTGATATAATTACTTAGGCAAATGTTTGGATTAAAAATTGCCAAGATCGGTTGACGACCACGCCCACTTTTATATATGGGTATTATAAAGTGGCATAATAAAAACATTTTAAGCCATATCTCTGTCAAATATAAAGATATATCATTGAAATTTTATGGCAGGAGTCCAACTGCGGACATAAAACGAAAAATACAAAAATTTTGGAAAATGGGCGTGGCACCGCCTACTTTTAGAAGCAGGAATATACGAGATTTCTGAGCCCATAACTCGACAAATAATTGAGATATAACGACGAAACTTGGTGTGTACACTTTTATTACCTGTGGTAATATATGTTAAAAATTTTATCGAAATCGGTTGCCGACCACGCCCACTTTTATATATGGGTATTATAAAGTGGCCTAATAAAAACATTGTAAGCGATATCTTTGTCAAATATAAAGATAATTCATTGAAATTTTGTGGCATGAGTTCCACAATAGACCGGAAACAAAAAATATAAAAATTTTGGAAAATGGGCGTGGCACCGCCTCTTTTTAGACAAAGGAATATACGAGATTTCGGAGCCCATAACTCGGCAAATAATTGAGATATTATGACGAAACTTGGTTTATACACTTTTATAACTTGTATTAATAGACACGCAAAAATTTATTAAAATCGGTTTATGACCACGCCTACTTTTTCACAAAGATATTTCTGGAACACCATCTGGGAATTTGTAACGTCACATCTTAGTAACTAGAAGTCATAAAGGAATGAAATTTCGCACAAAGAATAATAATCATATGCTTAGTTGGATGACTGATAAAAATGTTGAAAATGGGCGTGGCTACGCCCACTTTATGCAGCACTCCCTTTATATAAAATACACCGTGATTCCATCAAACGCAAACAAACAATGAAAGCATACAGCTGAGTATCTAATGTTCGATTCCACTCGAACTTAAGCTTCCTTACTTGTTTTTTATTATTTTTTATTGTATGAAAATAAATTTTTTTAGGGTTGCCACCTCTTTGAATTTTTTGCACAATAAAATGTGTAAAAATCAATTAAGGCTGTGTGCCAATCGGTAGAAAAAATGAAATTTTGACATAAGGGAGTAAAATTTTGGCAGTATTCGTGGTGAGTTCTAGTGTCATAATTTTACCTAGCTCAATGGGCTAGGTAAAATTTTGACATTTTGTAATTACATACACATACAAGTAACACAAATATTTGAAAACAAAATAACATGAGATGATTACATGAATACATTTCTTCTGTTTCCATCAATATTGCCATCAACAATTACATTCATTTTACGTTTTAAAATTGTATCGTTGTCCGTTTTCGCCCAAAAGTTTATCTTTGTATCTGTCAAAATTTTCTATTCCGTTTGGCACAGCAAAATTGTGTTTTTTATCTCAACATGGTAAAATTATCTACCTCATTTTCCCATAGAGAAAAATGTTGCCGATTGGCACACAGCCTTTATATTAGAATATGGCTGTCAAATTATAGTTGTTTAAGCTTGCCACTTTTTGAAAATTTTAAAATAAATTTATTTGATCATAAAATAGTTGGAAATCAAAAAAAGTTGCTGTACGAGTACTCGTACAATGCGTTAGATAAAAATAAAAAATATAATTTTTCATATCTAATACATATAATACGTAGTGCGCCACAGCAAAGCGTGGTAGGGGTACAACCAATCTTAATACTAGTAAACTTACTAAACTACACAAAAAATACCAGCAGAGCAGAGAAACCGTTTGCAGAGAACACCCTGCAAGCACATTTCAAGCACCGAACGAAGTAGGAAGTGTAGGCAGAAAAGGATGAAGGAAGCCATCAATGCAAATGGCAGCGAGCAATTTAGAACAGGAAATCGGTGTCATACACCAAAAATTACACTGGATCACAAAATGAAATTTTTTGTCTGTACTTTGGACGTGACTATCCTATCTATATGTAAAATCGGTCGCTGATTCCGAAAATCGGGTTCATTTTTAATTCTATGGGAAGGTTTTTGAGATATCGGACACACATAACACAGTGAGTTATATTCCTTAGGGTGACACCAAACGAAAGAAAATTAAATTTCCTTTTCATGGCTCCTATAACATTTTTCTCTAACTCTTATAGTTTCTGAAATATTGACGATTAAATTTTAATTTTTTCGATTTTTTACGATTTTTTGAAGAAAAAATTGACTTTGTCAGACAATATCTTTAAAACCAATGTCTTCACCTTCGGTTTTAATCTTTTACGTGAAGCTCCATTCCATTAGCAAAAAAATAAGCTATCAACGATGAAAATCCATTGTAAAATGGAAAAGTTATAGGCGATCAAGTAAATACAGCCAAGTCGCGCAGTGCCTCTGCACGGGTATATTCTATGCATGTTATACCCGTAAACGCGCTTGTATCTACTGCGCTGCCAATGTGCTGCTACTGCAGATGTGTAGGTATTGGTACAATATGCATAGAATGTACGCGTGCAGAGGCATTGCGCGACCTGGCTGTATTTACTTGATCGCCTATAACTTTTCCATTTTACAATGGATTTTCATCGTTGATAGCTTATTTTTTTGGTAATAGAATAGAGCTTCATGAAAAGGAGTAAAACCGAAGGTAAAGGTATTGGTTTTAAAGATATTGCCTGACAAAGTCAATTTTTTCTTCAAAAAATCGTAAAAAATCGAAAAAATTAAAATTTAATCGTCAATATTTCAGAAACTATAAGAGTTAGAGAAAAATGTTATAGGAGCCGTGAAAAGGAAATTTAATTTTCTTTCGTTTGGTGTCACCCTAAGGAATATAACTCACTGTGTTAAAGAGATATACAGGATTAAGTGGACACATTGGCCAAATAACGGTAAATTGCCGATATCTCAAAAACCTTCCCATAGAATTAAAAATGAACCCGATTTTCGGAATCAGCGACCGATTTTACATATAGAAAGGATGGTTGCGTTCAGAGTATTTTTTGGCTGTAGAGCAGTGTTATTATAATTGCTATATGACACATAGTTTTTACTTGTTTGTACTATTTGTACACAAAATGGAGAAATCCAGTAAAATCCAGGGCTGCACATTAACGTTATTTTTTATCAATAACCGAAAAAATATTTTGTTTTCAATTCAACTGAAAAATTTTAACGTTAAGTGCTGACCAAAAAAAGACTGTTTTGATAATTATAAAAAAAAATTATCAAAAAGAATTTCGTTTTGTTGATTATCAAAAAACAAATATTGAAAAAATTTTGTTTCGGTAGCCAACAAAAAAAAATTATCAAAAAAAATAACGTTAATGAAAATTCAAAGTAAAATGAAGCCGTAAGCCAGAAACAATTTTTTATTATTATTTTGTTGTTGATGATCAACGAAACAAAATAATTTTGATATTTTTTTTTTGATAGTCAACGAAACGAAATAATTTCAATAATTTTTATTTGATATTCAACAAAACAAATTTTTTTTTTAAATTTTTATTTGATATTCAACAAAATATTTTTGTTGATATCGTTGTGCAGCCTTGGTAAAATCAATGATTTTTAAAGGTTAACTGTAGAAAGAAAAAAAAAGGTTATTAGAAGCTGCTAGCAATTGAATAAATGCTACTAGCAGATATATGTACTTTCCTAAATTGGATAGGGTTTAGATAAATTTTGTTGATACAAAGTTTGAAAATGAAACATGATTCTCTCAGCAATTATCTACCTGTTAAGCCCTTTCTCAAGGTATTTTTAATTTCATGCATTACACTGTCCAACAGCATTTTTGCAACGGAGTAACCACGGTATTTTTCTAAAAGGGCACCACGCGTCGATCTGATAATTTTTTTTCCAGCAATAATTTTGTCTGACGTTAAAGATATGCATGTCGAAGTCCCCATCTAGCGTAGGCTTTATGTTGAAGTGAGTATCAAAAAATGAATCCTCGACTTCAATACAACATTAATACACCCAAATTCTCCATTTTTAACCACTAATCTCCATTAAGTTTTAGGTGCAAATAAAAACAAAAGACCCAGAAGTTTCCAGCACTCTGTTTGCCAAGAGTGATCAGTACTATGTCCCAATCCAGAGACATAAAGCAACGTTCTACATACATATCTACAAATTTGAGTTTTTAATTAATATTTTAAATTGATTTGATTGTATGTATAATGATATGACGACATTTATTTCCTACTAGCAAATACCCGTCACACTTCGCTGCGACAAATCACACTATGCCACTCCCTTCCTTATCGGTCTCCCCACCAGTCAGCATTTCCCGTTCTCCCTATCTCTTCCTCCTCTTATACTACTCTCTCTCTCTCTCTCCGTCTCACGTTCCTTATCAACAACTTTCCATGGCCATCCGGTGCACATATCTGTCTACATCATGATTACTAATATATTTTGGATAACCGACTGGAAAATTGGAATGGAATGAACTCTCTATTGAAGCTCTAATTGATACCTTTAATTTGATACCAACAATGCCCAAAAATATTTCGGGGGCTATTTAGGCCCATGTTTCGGCCTCAATCCCGAGAACCGATTGAGGTATCCGTATAGTAGAAAATATATATGGATACCCTGATCAGTACCTTTAATTTGATACCAATATTGCGAAAAATTATTTGGTGCCATCCGGGTCCACGTTTTGGTCTCTATCTAGAGAACCGACTGGAAAATTGGAATGGAATGAACTCCCTATTGAAGCTCTGATTGATACCTTTAATTTGATACCAATATTGCGAAAAAATATTTGGGGCCATCCGGGTCCACGTTTTGGTCTCTATTTGGAGCACCAACTGGAAAATTGGAATGAAATGAACTCCCTATTGAAGCTCTGATTGATACCTTTAATTTGATACCAATATTACGAAAAAATAGTTGGGGCCATCCGGGTCCACGTTTTGGTCTCTATTTGGAGAACCGACTGGAAAATTGGAACGGAATGAACTCTCTATTGAAGCTCTGATTGATATCTTTAATTTGATACCAATAATGCAGAAAAATATTTCGGAGGAATCTGGGTCCATATTTTGCCCTATATCTCGGGAAGGGGTTGAGATACCAGAATTAAATGTGGTTATAATTTCAATCTAATACCAGGTGATCATTGTGTCAAAATTTGAATGTGATCGGCCCGGTAGATTCGGCGTCCATAGGGAACAAACATACAAACAAACAAACAAACTTTCATCCTTATATATATAAATTTATCATTATCCTTTGACACATTTCAATCATATTATTAAATATTTGTTTTAGCGCTGACTTTGCCTTGAGTAAAATGAGATTTTGTTCTTGCTGTTCGGTGTTGCCTTTAGTCAAAAATTTTAATTAAATTTTGTACACATTAAATTTATATAATGCACTTTCATGTCATCACTAATATTTTTTCTATTTTTTTTTTAACTTTTATGCGCTCATTTGCTTTAGCTGCTTATTATTTCACATTTGCTACTTTTATTCTAATTTTTTAAGCTCTTATTTAGCTTTATAGCGTTTTCCTTTTTTGCATTTGCTGTCATTTACTTTATGGCATACATTTTCTCTTTTCTTTTTTTGTTCTTTTTTCGCTTTTGTTGTTGTGCTGCTAATAGCTTTCTTTTTTTTTGCACGTGGCAATGCTTTGTGTGTGTTTAGCCGCATTTTTACATTTTAGCCGCAATAATAAATTTCATTATCCTTACATAAATATCATATAGATATAAATTTTTTTTACAACAAACACACACATTCGCATTACCGTTATGCAGTGCAGCTGCAGTGTTTTCTCCTTTGTTTACAGCTCGCCACAATGACTACGGCTCCGGCTTTGGCTTTGGCATTTGGTTTTGGCTTTACCTCAGCCTCAGCCTCAGCCTCAGCTCGCCGTGTTCGTGTTCGTCGCATGAAAGCCATAAAATTGCATTTAATTTAATTGAATTTCTTTACAAGACATTTTTTCTACGTTGATCTTGCAAATATTTTTCATGCTGCTATTTTTATATTCTTTATTTTCTTTTCTTTTTTTTCCAGCTTGCCATTTAATCCCCACATTTGGCGCTGTCGCATGTACGAACGTGCGTTGTAGACAAACACAAACAAGGTTCGCGTAGATTTAATTTTTATTAAAACAAAAAACTCTGATATTTTTTTCGCTTAATTAAATTTGTTAAAAACAAGTCAGAAATAAACAAAAATACATAAATAAGCGTATTTGCCGTTTTTATGGCTTTGTGTTGGTGCAAAAACACGAGGAAAACAATTCATGTTTGAGTTACTTTATTAGCTCACTAAAATGATTATGTTTGCAATTAAAAATAAATACAACCCTGTTCATCTACAGTTAAATAAAGTAGTAAAATGATGGAAGAGTAAGATAAAAAAACAATTGTCTTCTAATTGTATTAAGAAGCTGGTTTATAGCCGGTGGTTAAAGCTGTGGGCCAAGTGAAGTATATGCCTCCAGTAAGCGAACCGTAATCTAGGGCAAATGCATCGGATAACGAAGATTCTGTTTTAGTGGAGTATTACAGAGTTATCGTCTCGAATAGGAGCTTATTTCTAGAGAAATTTTCGAGGTTCATACTTAAGAGAGAGATTTGTTTTCCGTTTCCGATTGTCAATATTTATTTCCGATTGTCAATATTTATTTTAAGTTTTTGGAATGGAGAATTTAAAGTCTTCTTAGAGCTCTACTAACCTGATTCACTTTTCGGAAAAAGCCTTTTCGTGTTAGTTGGGCTTGCCGAGGTTTTAATATTTTTACTGTTGCCGAAAATCGACATTAGTTTTCCATCATATCCTGCCTCTGCTTAAAGGCAGGGTCCTTTGAGATGGTCTATATTAAAACAACAAATGTTCATATATTTATATATTATATATTTAGTAAGCTTCTGTAAATTGTACCATAAATAAATTAAGTGTTAATATTGACAAAATTTCCGAAATGCTTTAGTAGACACAAATATCTTTAAATTGTGACCAAATACTTACAATAAATTGCAAACTAACTCGGCAGCATAAATTTCAATTCATTTAATAATGAGTCTACAAAAGTGAAGCTAAGATGTTCTACAATCATTTTCATTATGTATATGTACATTAAGGTGGTCCAAAGTTGTATGACGAAAATAAAGTTATTCCCAAATCCGCGGAACAATCCGCATTGCAAGCGACTGTACTACGGAAATCTATACCGAAAATTTTGCCTTAATATATTAAAGTTTAAAGGGCGCGCAAAAGCATCAAAATTTCCTTTTCCTTTTTGCATCAGCGATAATACATAATTTTTTGGAAAGTCCTTAATGAACAAGCAGGATATTTTTTATCCTTAAAAAAGGGAACACATGTTGTTTTAGGAGTAATAGCATAAAAATAGGCCTGTTCCGCCATGATTTGTTGGGTTTTAATTTTTTTTTACCACCTTAATGTACATGTTGTTCCGTTTTCACCTTATCAGAACTTTATATTTTCATACAAATTTACAAGCATACATACATACCTGGGTAATACTGAGTAGTAATTGGACTATTACGTACTTAAATACTTTATATTTTGATCTTGATGTAATGAGTCCGTACTAAGTACTTTCAGAATATTCAAGTACTAGTACAAATACAAGTACAAAGAATTCAAGTACTTGAAAAGAATTGAAAAATCGGTTTAAGTACATTTTTAAATTCTTTTCAAGTACTTTCACTTCTTTTTCAATTCCTTGTACTTGTACTTGTACTTGAAAATTTGGGAATGCAAGTACCAGTACTAGTACAATTCTTTTAAAGTGTACTTGTCACAAGTCGTACTGGTATTACATACATACATACATACATACAGCAGCTTATTTACTCATTATAGAAAATTTCCATTGTTTGCCATTAACATTTTACTTCTGACGCAAAAGTTTTTGGCAAAGCAAAGTCTTGACAATTGGACGCACATACATAGCAGATACACGTTATAGACAAAACCACCCAATCAGCCACCCACCGTCAGTCAAAGGAATTTGCATAGCTTGTACAATAGACATACATATAAACATTGTACCTATGTACATACATTTTGCATATTTCGACGCACAGCCTCTTGCGTATACAAATTAATTTATGTTTATTTGTATGTATGTATAACCACGTGCGTTTTTCTTGCAATTAAATTTCGTTGCGCTTTTCTTATAGTAATTCCAAACAAAATTCCAATTGCAAATTTCGACACCGAGAAGCAAAGAAGCAAAAGCAAAGGGCATAGCAAATCTTCAAACATTCAAAACGCTCACTATACATCAGTGGCGGACCTAGCATAAATTGCCTGGGCAAGCCTATGTGTGAAGCATAACCATTAGCCATTTATGTAATTTCCTTTGCTGTATTATTTAAAAGTCTGATTGCGTTCCGTCATTGACTTTGATTTAGAGTTCTCGATTTCTTTTTAACATTTTCGAGTGGCCCGAATAAATGCTTTTCAATGCTCTAACGCTCGTTTGTTTGTACGGGCATTTGAACAATTCGGGTATTTGAAGATCGTTTTTTCTCGTTTATTTTTTGTTTGTTTTTTTTTTCATATCGACTGCTGAGAATAAGATCGCCCTATTTCAAAAACGCCCTATTTCAAAAATTTTTTCAATAACGTCCTATTTCAGATTTTGCTTCAAAAACGCCCTATTTCTGAGAAAATTCCATACATATTTCTCTGAAATAGGGCGTTTTTGAATAATTGTCTGAAATAGGACGTTATTGAGAAAAATTTTCAAATAGGGCGTTTTTGAAGCAAAATCTGAAATAGGACGTTATTCTAACAATTTTTGGAATAGGGCGTTTTTGAAACAATTTTTGAAAAAGGGCGATCTTATTCTCAGCCGTCGATATGTATTTTTTATTTTTGTTTTCTTGATACACATTTTTTGTTTGTATACTCCGAGAAAAGGAATCAAAAATAAAATTTTTATTTTTATAATGCACGTTTTAAACCAAATCATTTTTATTTTATAAATGAAAATTTTTAAATTAAAAATTTAATTTTTTAAATTAAAATGTATTTAGGATTTAAAAAGAAACATGTTTAAATTAAAAATTAAAATTAATGGAATAAAAACGAAAGTTATTCCTTCAAAATCTCATAGTGCTTAAAATAAAAATAAACATTTTTAAAATAAAATTGTTTTTTCTTGATTTTGCAATTTTATTCTGAACATTTTTAAAATAAAAAATTTCGTATTTACATAATACACATTTAAAGCGTAAAACAACCAGATTATAAAGAATTTCGTATGAAATGAACGAAAATGTGTACGCAAGCCGGGCTTCTCGGCTTGTATGAAGCGACCGCCTCTACTATACATGTCTGGCCATAGCAATTGTGATTATTTCTGTGTATTTCACCGTGCTCTGTTTCTTACTAATTTAAATATGCAAAATGTGTAAATGCTTTTGGATGAACGAAACGGTAACTATGCATTGCTGCGTCTGTATATATGTAAGTATTTTTGCGTGTGTCCGTTGGAGTCCGGTTTTGGCTTGCTCCACATGTGTCTGACATTTAGTACAACATCACACTTTGGCTGACAGACCACACAAGTAAGGTAGGTAAGCACAAATATCGACCAACCTTGCAGCAGCAACAGCACTCCCTTCGATTGTCGACTGCTCTCCTATCGTCCGCCGGCTAGTCTAACTATTTTGTCTGTAACTAAGCAGAAGCATTTCGAAAGCTGCAAACACACGTGCATAACTGCCATTCAAATGCATCTGTTGGTATGAATGTATGTATGTAAATGCATATGAATATTTGTTTTGTCTGTTAGTCATATCGTTAAGTGTCTTATATGTAGATTTGTATGCTGCCAGCCAACGTATTGGTTGTTTATCTTTTCACCTTCGACCGAAAGGCTCAATACTGCCTTCATTTCTTCCTTCGCTTTACGTTTGCAAATATAAATTTGTTGTTGTTGCCTACAAACTATTATTATTTTATACATATATCATTGTTGTTGTAGCAATGATTGTGATACACTGTTCAACACAAGAAATGTGTTGTCAACTTGCGGTTGAAGTAAGAATTTGCACACAGATTTTGACGACAGCGATGATTGCAACACATTTCCTGATTAGATAAATGGCTGTTGTGATTGAAATATAGAAATTTAGATATACATACATATGTATTTTTAGTACTAAATTTTTGGTACACATTTTTTTTTGAATGACACAAATTGCTATTCCCAAATCTTTTATTGTTACATTTTTGGAAAGAAATTTTAGTACTAAATTCTTAGCACATTCTCTAGAATTATTTTTTTTTATTTTTTAGTACAAAAACTTTTTGGGTAGAAAGTAAATTTTGTAGTACAAAAAAATTCAGGGCCAAAAAATAAGTAGTCCAAGTTATTTTTTGGTACTAAGTTTTTAGAACAGATTTTGTAGTATTAATATTTGTTTGTGTAAAGTTTTCTAAAACAAAAAAAAATTTTAATGACAAATTGTGCATTTCTGAATTTTTAGAACAAGTTTTTTAAAAGGTACATAATTTTTAGTACACAATTTTTTTTGCATACCAAAATATTTCTATACCCTAATTTTTATTGCTAAATTTCTAGGAAAATTTAGTTAGTACTAAATGTTTACACTATGTTTAGTATTAAGTTCTTATTTTTTTAGTACCAAAACATTGTGATTGATTTTTATTGCTAAATTTCTGGGAAATTTTTTTTGTACAAAATGTTTATAGCACCATGTTTTTATATTTTTTTTGGTACCAAAACCTTGTGAGTACTAAATTTTCCAATGCGAAAAAATTTTGTGCGCAATTTTTTTAGAGATGAATTTTTAGTATAAGGTTTTTCGGAATTAAATTTTTAGTACATAATTTTTAAGGTATAATTTTTAGTACAAAATTTTTAGTATATGTTTATTTTTAGCACACAATTTTTAGTAGAAAATATTTTAACGGTGAATTTTTCGTTATAAAAATATTTAGTACAATTTCTTAGTACAAAGTTTTAGTACAAAATTTTCTTGTTAGAATTTTAATGCTGCATTTATATTGCAACTAGTACTCTTTTCGAGTTAAAAAAAAATACGGAATGTTTGGCGAGAAAGTTAACTCCTAAATTATTCAGTTCCATTTATTTTTGTCAAATTTTGTTAACCAGTGTTATTGCTAGCCATCAGCAGTGGCCATATTCGTTTCAGCTGCTTCCGCCGCCCGTCTTGCGAACTTCTTTGCCTTTCACCCGCACTTTTACACCTTTCTAGTTGCAGTTTGTATTTCGCTTCAGACGCTGTTGTTGCTGTTTTTGATGTTGCTGATGCTTTGCTCTAGATTCCCTTCAAATTCCAATGCTATTCTTGTTATTATTATTCCTTTATTGCAATTGTTGTTGTTTCTATTTTCAATCCTCAACTACAATTGCGTTTATTTTTATTAATTTTTTTGTTTGCCGCCGCCGCCATTTCGTCTCAACTATTTTAGTGTTCATCATCCAATAAATTAAATTATGTTTGGAAATTATGCATGCATCGACATTCACAATAACAACAACAACAACTACTTGGACAAGACAACAACAACATCGAACGCTGTTGGTGGCAGCTTCGTTGCATTCGCTTCCACCGGCGGCTTTTGCGGCGTGTTGTCGAGAAGCGCTGGGCAACACAAAATACATAAACATTAGTTGCTACAACAGCTACAGCAGAGATAACAAAAGCAAAAACAATAATTGTTGCTGCCACCAACAACATCGCAGTTGAAGTTGAAGGCACTGCTGTTGCTGCCGCTGACGTTTATTTTATTTGTTGGTTGGCAAGTACATAACACCTTTATTGCTTCTGCTTCCTCTTCTACTTCTTCTGCTGCTGATTTCCGAGTTGTCTAGGCATCTGCTGGTTGCGAATGTTGTTGCTCTTGTTTTATCTTAGTCTTGGTTTTTATTGTTGTTGTTGTTGTCGTTGTGCGCTGTCGTCGTCATCGCACTAATTCACATTTGATGTTCATTGAATGCGTTTTGGTCAATGAGGTTAAGTCTCAAGCACTTTTGCTGCATATTTAAATTCCATTGTTGTTGTTCGTTTTGCTCTTGTTGTTATTGCTGCTGCTGTTGCTGCTGCTAATATTATTGTTGGTATATTATTGCTGTAGATTTTTAGTACATTGTAAAGCAATTTCAATTAAAATCCAGTGGAGGCACTGTAAACCTAAAAATTTTTGTGTTCTGCTCATAATTAATTAATGAAATGGCATTATTTTGAGTGCAGGGAGCGGAAGCTAGAGGCCCTAGTTAGTAAATCCTTGTTTTTTTAGCACTGAATGCTTATTAGAAAATCTGAAAAAATTGTTAAAATTTAAATCGTATTAAAATACATTTCATTTAGATGGGAATTGCACAATTTTTTCGGCGAGTATTTCATTTTATTGCGCTCTTCCATATATGGGGTCTCTTCACCCCCTTTTCAGAGATTTCGCTAGAGGGTTGAAATATTTTAGAAAACCGATTGCCGAAGAATTTCATTGCGAAACAACTTAACCCTTTCGCCCCTACTGCGATCATGTGTTCCAGCAATGCTCCATCCATCTTTCCCCCTTCAACATTTTGACAAATTAGATCATAGTATGGCTAAATTCTGAGGAGATTTGCATCGGAGAGCGCAGACCGATTTGAGCTACATACATTGGTTAGAATGTTTGTGATGTTTCCGGGCTATGTATTTGATGTTCCAATAAAATTTGAGTGATTATCTATAGTGGTATGGTTTGATAATGTAAAATTGGACATAGTCTCAATAAGGATTTTGGGAGAGGGATTTATTATCCCTTGTCAAGTTTGGTTTGGAGACAAACCGGTTTCGGCTAATATGCGCCATCTTCAGTGTCTTTTTTCGTTCTCGTATAAGGTTAAATCAAGAGAGGGATTTATTATCCCAATATAAGGTTAAATCAATAATTTTTTTGTGGTATAGAGGGAAAAAACACCTTGTTGCGATATTACATATATATCAGGGTTAAGGTAAGAAATTCGATATTTCACGAATTCGAAACAACTTATATTATTGTCTAATGACAGTATTTGCCATCAATATTTGAGAAAATCCCGTTAAACTTCGAAAAAAACTCGAAGGCGAAAGGGTTAAGAACAAATTTGTATGTCGCCTTGAAATATGCAACAAATTTTACCGGCTTTTTTATCTCAATTAAATTTTAATTTACCTATTTTTATTAGTCCAAAGAAAGACTCAAAAATAAATCCATTTATGTACGTGGAGTGACGCTCTTTTTTCTTCCTACTTGACCTACCTTAACTGCTTTTGCTATGAGCTGCAGCTGCTTATGCATGAAGGCTTCAGAACCAGTTTCTTCGACGACGCAAAAACAGCAACAGCAAAGCAAGTGACCTCCAAGACAACTTGCCTCGTTTGCAGCAAACCGAACTCCTTCACTTCACTAACCTCCATATCCTCCAGCATTTCGCTCCTGCATTTAACTCCCATTTTTGCTCCATTTTATCCGTGCTGAGCACTGCGAACATGTCTTGCCGCAGTTGCCTCCAATGCCTTTTTATGCTCATCTTCATATTTCTTCCTCTTGAAAATTTCTCTCACGAAAGTTTTAGCTTTTCTCAGCTCTCATGTACATAAAAAAAACAAATTTCTCCAACTTCGTTAAGTTTTTCCCCTTTTTTGCAAAACATTTTTTGTTATTTTTTCCCTTTTCACTGCTACTTCTTCTGCTGCGATTTCTCCTACTTCACAGCGCTCTGCTCGGCTCCATTTTTGACGTCATAAATACTCTTTGTCATTTGCCAACTTCAAGCAAACACTTGAGCTGGTGTTGTTGTTGTTTTTTCGTGCAATATTCTTCATGCAAATACCTACCTGCGCTGCTTTGCATGATTTTATTACTTTGTTGTTGTTGTTGTTTCTGCGCCTTATCAGTTGTCGCAGTCGCCAATTGCCAATCTTTTGCCTTCACTCAAATGGTTTTGTTTTGTCGTTGTCCGACGCTTGGTCAGTAGCAGCGGCGCTTACCTGGCATTGTCATTTCTTCTTCTTCTTAGTCTTTGTTGGTTGTGGCACAGTAACAGCTTACAGCGCAACAACGGTACCACGATACTACTTACATACATAAAGCTGACATAAATTATGCATTTCGCACATGCAAAGTGATCATTAACGTTTTGTGGCGAATTAATGCGTTCACATTTGGTCAGCGGGTGGTGGTGGCGGAGGCGGTGGCGGCGTTGCTGTAGCAATGCAGAAGCGAAACCGGTTGGTTAGTAAGATCTTATGCCATGTCTCCACATAACGTGTTTCGCTCTTTTTTTCCGCATTTTCTCTCTCAATCTTGTTTCGACACGGAAACCAGTGCCGAAACTCGCCAATTTCCATACAAAATTTCTGAGAGCGAGTGAACACTGTTTCATTCTGAATCACCTTGCCAACCTCGATGATATCGATGCCTTCTCTAATTTTGTATCGGAAATCTATCGAAATCTCACAAAGACCAAAACAAAAACGCAAAATATAAGCAAACATACAAACATTTAAGAAGAGCAAGAAAGAGAAATGTTAAACTGAATCACGATCAGCCACGTGGAGACGGGTTATTTATCGAGATGTTTTGCTAGATGTTTTGTTGGTGAAACAAGTTGTGTGGAGACGGGCTTTAATTCGACTTTGTTGTGCTTCAGCCGCATTTTGTGCCTGATTTAGCTGCATGTCGCTTAGACTATAAAATTTCTTACTTGTTATACCTCTTGGCATGCTAATTTGCTATTTGGGGCATTCATTACTCTCATTACTTGTGTGAAAGTTTTTCTATTTTTCTATTTTTTCTGTTTGTACGTTTTGAATTGAAATTTTTCTAAGTTAGATACAATTGACTCGTTGCAATGGAGATAATACTAAATGCATATGTTCTTTGCAACCTTTTTTGGCGAATGGACGAAAATTTTGACTATTTTTCGCGAATATACGTAAAAATTAAACTTTTGTAAACTAAATGATTTTTTATATCCAAGTGGGAACCAATTTGAAACTTTATAACCGACCTTTGTTCTCAAATGTTTATAATACATTGCAAATACCATTGTGAACAATTACAAGTGAATCAAATTCGATGGCGTCATTCATAATGGAGTACACATTCAGTGTGCTCGTTCTCGAATCGTATACCAACCTAAGTATTTCAGTGTCGTAGGTAAGACTTGAAAAGTAGTTTGGGGTTTCAATCGCTGTTATTTAATGATTAAAATTTTTAATGATTATTAATTAAAGTATGTTTTGTTTTTGTAACAATTTAATGATAAAATATAGTTACTTTAATCTTTTTAATGATTAATTAATTAATTTTTTAATTTATATCTTATTTCACTGTAACACTTCGCAATTTCCACAAATAATTAAAAGTAAGCATATAAAAATAAATGATCGTATAACTCAAAATAATCAAGCAATGATCAAACAATTAATCCTACAATTAAAAATAAACAAGCAATTAAAAATAATCTAACAATTAAAAGTTAAGAAACATTTAAAAATAATCAAGCAATTAAAAATAATCTAACCATTAAAAACAATCGCACTTTTGAAAAAATCAAACAATTAAAAATAACCATACAATTAAAAATCATCAAACAATTACAAATAATCGAACAATTAGAAATAATCATACAATTAAAAAAATTTTTTTATTCATTTTTGATTATATGATTATTTCTGATTATTTTTTTAATGACTAATAATCATGAAAATTTTTCAATTTAATTCATTACCTATATTAATTACCGAATTAATGTAAGACCATTCAAATAATCTTTAAAATTAAAGAATCCAAAAAAGTTATCAGTGGTAATTTTAATGGAAATTTAACAAGTCTGGCGGTAAGTACCATACCACAAGTCTCAGCCAAACTCAAGCTCTATTGTATGAAAAATTCTTCCTCTAATATATTTGTTTGCGCGAAATTCCAATCTGTTCGCGGGCGACACCATTTTTTAATTTATTGCGTCTGTCGATGGACGTTTTCTATTTTCTGTTTTCTATTCCTTTTTTTGGCGATTTATTTAACATTTTAAAAATTTCGGCGCTTTCCTTAGACAAAAAGCTCCCGCCCCACACAAAGACACACACCGCATGGACAGAGCTTCGAGTAGCAGCAAATAAAATCGTTGCTCTGGCTTACCAGTATGTGCTCTACAGCTCTTCTTCCTCTTCCCTTTTATTGTACTTGCCAACAACAAAGCAACATAAAAATGCGTTAAAACGATTTTTCGCGATTTTATGGCTTTTTTCGCTTTTATTTTTCTGTTTTTTTGATTTGATATCGCGCAAAATAAACTACAAAACAAATAGTAGAAACAACCACAAAATGTCGCGAATTTTTTCTTGTTTGTTTGTTTGGCAAAGCTAACACAACTACAACTGAATAAACATACACACATGCACGTACGCAATTATACATGCAGAAACCTGCTGAAGTGAAGTGGGCGAAATGAAGGCGTTTGTTGTTGTTGTTGTTGTTGCTTTCCGTGCGCGCATATGTCCATATGTATGTATGCACGTTTGTGCACGGCCCAGCTTGTGGGCCGCATTGTTTTTCCTTAATTAATGTTTAATCAGCAGCGCTCAGAAGGCGGCAGGCAGATAAGTAAAGCAACAACAACAACAATGGAAGAGAGCAGCAAAACACACATGAGCACATATACAAACAGTTGGCGTAGTTGGCGCAGAATGACCAGAACACAATCGTCCTGGACGTTAGCTGAAAACAACAATAACAACAATTTTTCTATGTTTTTATTTTTCTTGTTTGGTGACCATCGCGGAAAACCAACAACAAAGAAAGCGTCCAAGCGCTGAGATGGACAAGCAAATATGTAGAGGCAAGTACATACATACATACATGTTTATACCCTGCAGGGAACTCAATAACTAGTGAGCAAAATTTCTAGTTCCGAACTAGCGAAAAGGTATCAAAGGGGAACTAGATCAATTGTAGTTAGACCCTCACCAGTTCAGAAGGAGAGAATTGAGTGACCATTATACGACACACTTTGATTTGTATGCAATTTCGAAGTGAAAAAATTTCTATGAAAATTTTTCGTTCGTTCAATTGCCGTCGGCTTTGTATATTTCTGCAATTCTCAGATGTTTAGTGAAGCATTTTATATAAAAAGTTTTCTATTTGCATCTTGTATGAAATGAAATGTTGCCCTAATTATGCTTTTCCGATCCCTCAGGCTTATTTTTAATTTTTTTTATTTTATTACTTTTTAAATATTATTGTAAATTTTTATTAAATAAATAAATAAAATAAAATTTTTTATTAAAAAAAATTAAAAAAAAAATTATCATCCACCTTGACACCGACAGGATTCGAACCTGCGCCCCTCAGATTGAAAGGCACATGCGCTAGCCATTCGGCCATCGCGCCACTTGCATGAAGTGTGTCAAATGCTGCACTTAAGCGGCAGATGTAAAACTGTAGCATTTGTAGGTACTTGTAGCTAGTTCAGAACTATCGAAATTGTGCCAATAAATGAACTAGTGTAAACTGTAGAATTTAGTACTAGTTCGGAACTATTGAAAATGTAGTGCAGAGAGGGACAATTGACACCGCCTAGGACATCTCCGTGTTAAATTCGCCAGTTGGTAACATGCAAAAGAGATTTAGCTCGCACTAGTAGTGTCGAAAAATGCACTAGAGGCGACCTAGTTCGGAACTAGAGATTTTCCCTACAGGGTACATAAGCGAAAAAAATGGACTTTCTCTTTAGACATACACACAAAAATACATATACAGAGAAACCTCTCCTAACGGACACCTCTCATAGGCGGACACCTCCCTTGAGTGCACATTTTTTCATGCACCAAGGTTTAGGTTAAATTTTTAGAACAAATTGCCCTCTCTTAGGCGGACACTCTCTTGGCCGGACGCGGACAGTTGTTTACTATTGAATTGAACTAAAAACTTCTATTAAGCGGACACGAACTTCTCGTCAACGGACACTTTGATTTTTTTCATAACGAATCACATAAAAACCTCTGTTAGGCGGACACGAACTCCTCTTATGCGGACAAAATATAAGGTATGTATAGCAATATGAAAAAAGTTCGTGGAATGTTCGTTAGGTAAAAAGCGCTACGATGAAAGGGGAATCACCAACTAAAATAAATGTCCGCATGACTATTGGAATAGATATAACTACATTCACGGGTTTCCAGTTAGATGTTCTAACTGACCAGAATGTCGAAACCATTGAAGATGATAGTACCGATACTCAAAGTATTACCGCTGAAAGTAGGTAATGCAATCTCCTCGAACGAAATGGCTTTGACTGCAGTTTCAAATTTGAATTGTTGCAGAAATTTGAAAGCCATCTGCAAAACAATTTTATTTTAAATAAGCAAAAAATCCGTCGTCAATCGACAATTTCCCAATTTTTTAAATAATTTCAAAAGATGTCCCAACATTTCTAGTTCTCAGCAACTTACTAATTGATATGTAATATGTATGTTAATACTTTATGTATATGTATACATATGTACATACATAAATATGTATATGTTTTTATGTATTTAAGTGAAATTTTGAAGACATAAGAATCCTTGTATTTTTCAGTGATATATTAACAAATAAATCCTTTAAAATTCAAAAAATTTCTAAAATAGCAACCCACTCCCTTAGGCGGACACCTCTCTTGGGCGGACAAACTTTGCCCGACGGTGAGTGTCCGCCCAAGGGAGGTTTCACTATACATACCTACATATATATGTGAAAGGCATTATAGGGCTGTTGGAAACGAGGCTATCGTTGTGAAACGCTGAGCAAGAACGGGTTAAGAGGAGGGAGTTGGTCAAAATAACGAAACACAAAGTGAAGAATATACAAAATATACCAGCAAAAAGCAAATGAACACACACACTTAAGACATACACACATACACATTTGTATGTAGCAGATAAAGGAGTGACTAGGTGGCAGAAGAAGGCTTTGAGCGGTGAATGAGGTAGTTTGGGCTGCTGAGGTGGCGCCTGTGTTGGTTGGTATTAAAACGAAAATGTGTACCAGGCACTTTTTTCAATTTTCTTTCCTCATTTTTAATGCTTTGGTCAGTCGCAAAAAATGGAATAAACAATGTGTAGAATAATTGTAACAACAACTTTTCAGGTACAGTGGGCACAGCAGCAATAAACTCACCCTCAAACGCGAAAAACGCAAATTGTTCGCATCTGCTTGCTATATGACGTTGACCACTCGAAGAAAAAAAATAAAAAAAACATCAAGTGCCGAGTAACAAAGTGTAGTTGCATAAATAAATGAAAGAAAAAACACTGAAAAACGGTAAAAAAAAAAAACACAAAAAAATATGTCATAGGAAGCGAAAATGGATTTCTAGCGCTGCGTGTGTTGAACCTGTGAGATTAAGTAAGGTGAGAGGTGAAGGCGAAAAAGATGGATGTCACTATGAAATATAAAAAATTGTATATCAACCGAAGGGCTACAGACTTATGGTCAGTTTGGGAGTTTTTTTTTGCACTTCAAAGTTGTATCGGCAATCAGAAGTGAGTCAAAAGCAGCGGCAAAGGAAGTTTTTTATTGTAAATTAAGTATTCGCAGAGAAAATGTATTTCGAAGATCGGGCAATGGAATTGATTTTGATCGAAGCTAAATTGTTCGTCGATCAATCCGGCTGCTGCTAAGAACTAATTCATTATTCAAAGTTGAAGTTAGGATGGTGCAGTCTTTTTTTCTTTTTCTCAGCTGTAAAAAAAATTTAAAACTTGAGCAGTGACAATGCATATTTTTGGGGTTTTCACTTTAGTGTGCAATTCTTCAAACGCAATTTGATGCAAAACAAATCAAGTTTTAGTCCCTCTAATGCATTAACCAAGCGCCACTCTAATACGCCCATTGCTCAGAAACACACAGAATATACATTTACAGCCTCGTATAGCAATATACGAAATTTTAATGAAAACTCCTAAAAATATGCAATGCCTTTGCAAAATGTCTATATCGTCGTTGAAGATGCATTTTTGCGTAAGAGGTATGTAATTTAATACCTCTTACGCAAAAATGCATCTTCAACGACGATATACAGAATATTAGACATTACCACCCTCTCTCATCTTACAAATGTTCGTGCGCCTTCTTGTCATTTTGTGTACATTTGCTAGCTGAGGAGAAGTTCCTTCAACTCTTGGCGGAGCTAAGGCTTTATTAGATTGTTTTAAATATATGCAAAAGTCATATATAAATATATAAAAGTATTGTCATATGTATGCACATATGTAAGTAAATACCCAGTAGGACTTGGGATCGTCGTTTTATTAATCCGGCAGCCTTCCCTTGCGAGTACACCATTACTCCGCATTACTCCCTATACTTCTTTGCATAAGCATAAAATTTTGTATACCCGCTTTTGACATTGTATGTCCTAGTAGTAATAAACACAAAAAAAATAAAACAAGATTGAAGAAAGGAGTACTCATCTACTCATCGCTTGGTGAGATCTCGCTCCAAATTCTATTGGGTAAGTATGAATATGTATTTACATATGTATGTATAACAGCCTTCCAAAACTTAATCAACAACTAAATGTATGTACATACATACATATCAGTGGCGGACCTAGCATAAATTGCCTGGGCAAGCCTATGTGTGAAGCATAACCATTAGCCATTTATGTAATTTCCTTTGCTGTATTATTTAAAAGTCAGATTGCGTTCCGTCATTGACTTTGATTTAGAGTTCTCGATTTCTTTTTAACATTTTCGAGTGGCCCGAATAAATGCTTTTCAATGCTCGAACGCTCGTTTGTTTTTTTTATTACGCGTATGTGTGTACGGGCATTTGAACAATTCGGGTATTTGAAGATCGTTTTTTCTCGTTTATTTTTTTTTTTGTTTTTTTCATATGTATTTTTTATTTTTGTTTTCCTGAGACACATTTTTTTGTTTGTATACTCAGAGAAAAGGAATCAAAAATAAAATTTTATTTTTATAATGCACGTTTTAAACCAAATCATTTTTATTTTATAAATGAAAATTTTTAAATTAAAAATTTAATTTTTTAAATTAAAATGTATTTAGGATTTAAAAAGAAACATGTTTAAATTAAAAATTAAAATTAATGGAATAAAAACGAAAGTTATTCCTTCAAAATCTCATAGTGCTTAAAATAAAAATAAACATTTTTAAAATAAAATTGTTTTTTCTTGATTTTGCAATTTTACTCTGAACATTTTTAAAATAAAAAAATTTCGTATTTACATAATTCTTAAATATAAAAACGTGCGCTAGGGAAATTTTACACGAAAGTACAGAGGTATTTTTAATTTCCTTATACCGACGGAAATTTCAGCAGTACCAAGTGTATTTGCTTATTACCTAAAGTGTTTGAAAAACTGAGGTCCAATTTGATTTCCACCGCTTTTTAAAATTATTTTGATATTGTGCAAATAGTCGCCAAAAATCACAATCAACCCTTTTATAATCTGGTATTTGATATTTATGTTTGCATGCACATGCAGATGTAAGAAATTATGTGCATAAGTATGTACCTACATGCAAACGAAAATCAAATCAAATATGCATATGGCTGTGAATACTGAACTTTTGAGTGCCGAAGCCAGCTTCATATTCGCATACAAATTTGATGTGAAAAATAAAAAAATAAAATAAGCAATTGGTTTCTCCTTAGCGAAAGCGAGAAAACAAGCTATGTTATTCTGTTTTGAAAGCCACGTAAAAGCTAATGCGTGGAAACGTTGAAGCAGGCTCACTGTGCTGTGATTGGCTGTACAAACAAAATACATATTGTGAGGTGGATTGGTGGTGTATTTGCGCTATTTTCTTAGCAGGCTTTTAGGCGCATGTTACAGTGGGGCTATATTATTGAGAACTTAAATAGTAAACACATTTAAAACGTAAAATAACCAGATTTTAAAGAATTCCGTATGAAATGAACGAAAATGTGTACGCAAGCCGGGCTTCTCGGCTTGTATGAAGCGACCGCCTCTGATACATATACATGCATACTTAGGCTTATTAGACTGGTGTCTCAGCCAAAATGCCCTTTAACTGAATTAACTAGTTTCCTAAGCTCTCACACAAAAGTGCACACATTCGTACACACACACTTATAAAATATCTAGTATCTACGTGCGTCTTCTGCATTTTGCAAAATCAGAGAAGTAGAAAAGCAGAAAAGCAGCAAACACTGGGCGGCATGTGTCCCTTACAAAATCTTAGTCCTTTTGCCTGTTGTGGCCTTTCCTCCCGCTCCCATCTGTCTATGCGCTATACCAAACTTTTACGTTGCTTCAGTCAGCAACCATCAACCCTTTAACCAGCTACTTGCTACAAAAACAAAAACAACAACAACAACTAGTAACCAACTACTTTGCATTTATTCGCTTGTCAGACTTTCGCAAATTTTGTGTTTGTAAATTTTGCTTTCGAATTTTCCTAATTCCAAATGAGTCGTGAGTCGGTGTTGCATTGTCCTGTCGTGCTTGTACAGTCGCTCGCTGCTGCTGTCACAGTCGCCGTCGACGTTTTGTTACTGCTGTTGCATACTTTGCGGCGCATAAAGTCACTTGTTCGCTTGTCTCATAATGCCAACGGCTTGCCTTGTCTATGTAGTCTAGTCTATCTAACGTTCGCCTTCGTAAGCCTTTCTTTTATATTCATTGTTGCACATTTGCAGCACACAAAAGCAAGGAGACACACACACTCACACGCATCTGCATAGCTTTTAGAAATTTCGCAATTTACCTTACACAATGCGGTCATTTTGTGCATTTGTATGCCATGCTAATTTTCGGTAAGCAGCCGCCGACACCTCAAGCTCCTGCTCCTGCTTCTTCTGCTTCTCTGGAATGCCTCCTTTCTTCTTCTTCTTCTCACATAATAATTGCACAGTCCAACATTCACACACATACACACTTTCACAGAAATCTAAGCATAAATTTCTATAATGAAGTTTTGGTGGCTTCCAGTCAACGCTCCCTTCGCCCCTTTTCCTCTTCGAATATTCATTATATTAAAGTTAGATTCGTTGTTCTACTAAGTAAGACAAGTTTTGTTTGTGAGCTTTGCTGATTACATTGGAATATGGTGGCGTTCAATCATACTTATATACATACTTACATACATACATACATTTATTCATGCATATGTACATTGTCAAGCACAAGCCGAAGGATTTTATGTTAATGTCGAAAACTTAAGCAGCAGAGACAAACAAGTCAAAGCTGGTCGAACATTTGGTTGGTCGGTCGGTCGGTTGGTTTTGAGTTGGTTTACTTGGTATCTGCCGGTTTCTGCCTCTTGCCTCCTGCCATACAGATCGATGAGCAAATTTTGCATGAATAGCGAAAAAGGAAGTCCACTACCTCCTCCCCGGTGCTGATAAGAGTAGCTTGTCAACTAAGTAGTTGCAGTGGCGGACCTAGCATAAATTGCCTGGGCAAGCCTATGTGGGAAGCATAACCATTAGCCATTTGTGTAATTTCCTTTACTGTATTATTTAAAAGTCTGATTGCGTTCTGTCATTGACTTTGATTTAGAGTTCTCGATTTCTTTTTAACATTTTCGAGTGGCCCGAATAAATGCTTTTCGAGGATCGAACGCTCGTTTGTTTGTTTATTACGCGTATGTTTATTTTTATTTATATAATGCATGTTTTAAACCAAGTCATTTTTATTTTATAAATGAAAATTTTTAAATTAAAAATAAAATTTTTGAAATTAAAATGTATTTAGGATTTAAAAAGAAACATGTTTAAATTAAAAATTAAAATTAATGGAATAAAAACGAAAGTTTTTCCTTCAAAATCTCATAGTGCTTAAAATAAAAATAAACATTTTTAAATTAAAATTGTTTTTTCTTGATTTTGCAATTTTACTCTGAACCTTTTTAAAATAAAAAATTTCGTATTTAAATAATTCTTAAATATAAATACGTGCGCTAGGGAAATCTTACATGAAAGCGCAGAGGTATTTTTAGTTTCCTTATACCGACGGAAATTTCAGCAGTAGCAAGTGTATTTGCTTCTTGCCTAAAAAATGGGTGCTTTAGTGTTTGAAAAACTGAGGTCCAATTTGATTTCCACCGCCTTTTAAAATTATCTTGATATTGTGCCAATAGTCGCCAAAAATCACAATCAACCCTTTTATAATCTGGTATTTGATATTTATGTTTGCATGCACATGCAGATGTAAGAAATTATGTGCATAAGTATGTAGCTACATGCAAACGAAAATCAAATCAAATATGCATATGGCTGTGAATACTGAACTTTTGAATGCCGAAGCCAGCTTCATATTCGCATACAAATTTGATGTGAAAAATAAAAAAAATGCTTTGCTAGTTTTTTTTCAATTTAAGTTTGAAAATAAGCAATTGGTTTCTCCTTAGCGAAAGCGAGAAAACAAGCTATATTATTCTGTTTTCAAAGCCACGTAAAATCTAATGCGTGGAAACGTT
Source organism: Urophora cardui (assembly GCA_960531455.1). Taxonomy (NCBI): domain Eukaryota; kingdom Metazoa; phylum Arthropoda; class Insecta; order Diptera; family Tephritidae; genus Urophora; species Urophora cardui. The sequence continues at coordinate 3,965,566 of OY482670.1, forward strand.
GAAGCATGCTCACTGTGCTGTGATTGGCTGTACAAATAAAATACACATTGTGAGGTGGATTGGTGGTGTATTTGCGTTATTTTCTTAGCAGGCTTTTAGGGGCATGTTACAGTAGGGGATATATTATTGAGAACTTAAATAGTAAACACATTTAAAACGTAAAATAACCAGATTTTAAAGAATTTCGTATGAAATGAACGAAAATGTGTACGCAAGCCGAGCTTGTATGAAGCGACCGCCTCTGAGTAGTTGTATTAAGTTTGTACGTTTGTTTGCTTGTTTGTGTTTTCGTTTTTGTTCTGGTGCGATTTTATAATTTGGTTGCATTATTAAGTGTCTTTGTTTCAATATTCACTGGAGTATAATGATAACAGAAAAGCTCGGTCTTGCGGGAAAATTTACGAAGAGATGTTGCTTTGGTGAGTATCTAAATTTAGAAATTTATATGCCTTAAAAAAGAACTTTAATTAAGTTATTCGCTATAAGCGGTAAACAAGATTTACAATCGTGGCAGTCGTTCATTCGTCATGCATTATTATAAATTAATTTCATCATTCATCATTCATCACTCATCATTCATCGTTCATCATCCATCGGTCATCATTCATCACTCATCATTCATCATTAATCATTTATCATTCATTATTTATCATATATTATGCATCATTCATCATTCATATTTATTATTCATCATCCATCATTCATTAATTATCACTCACCATTCATCACTCACCACTCATCATTCATCATTTATTCATCATATATAATGCATCACTCATAATTCATATTTATTATTCATCATTCATCACTCATCATTCATCATTCATCACTCACCACTCATCATTCATCATTCATCATTTATTCATCATATATAATGCATCATTCATCATTCATTCTTTATTATTCATCATCCATCATTCATCATCCATCATTCATCATCCATCATTCATCATTCATTAATTATCATTCATCATTTATCCATCATTCATCATAATTCAACGTATTGTTTGTGAAAAATTGTAAAACGGTTATTTTTGCTCATTCAAGTACCTACATATCCGTTTGCGGAAAAAACCACCAAAGGATTGTAATTTTAACATACATACATATTTCAAATCTAATGAACTTCTTCAATATCTCATTTCTCTTACTTTCAAAAAATTCCTATTAAATATATCGTTGCTTAGAATGTCTCTATTACGATGTATTAATCGTTTACAGCTGTCCAAAAAAGGGTTAGCCAAGCATCACCGAAAGCGTTGTGTAAGTGTGCATTGCAGTTACTTGACTACTTTTAGAAAACTTAATTTAGTAGAATCGAAGCTCGAAAATTTTGATTTCCTAATTTATATGCAAATTAGATTCATTTGACAAGAAAGAAATAAAAAAAAAACACGCAGCAAGCAGTGAGAAGAAAAGGCGATGGAACAGCAAAAAGGCTAAAATACACGATTGGTAGAAAGAGTTTTCTTCAATAGAGAATCTAACACCGTCATCCCATACGCCTTTGGAAGGACTCCAACCATTTTTGAAAATTTAAAGGCTAACATTTTGGTAATAGTTTTCGCTGCTTCCAAATCTTCACTTCATCTGTACATCAGTCCAGTCACACTCACAATTTGCTAATATTTAAATTAAACTGTCGAAAATTAAATTATAAATATGCAAACTAAAAACGCCAAAAACAAATTTGCAATCATGAAATGAATGAAATTGTTGGACTGGACTGGTCTGGTCTGATACAGACAGTTCGAACAATGAATAATGGAGGAAAGAAGCAGTGATTGTCAAAGAAAAGCGGTGCATGGCGAGAGAAAGATAGAGAGCGAAAGAGATAGAGATAGATAGAGAGAGAGATAGAGAGAGAGAGCAATTCATTAAACCTAAGTTGTCAACGAATGTGTAGGCTTAAGTAATCCGACAACAAACATTAGTGATGCTCAGGATATATTTACATATGTACATATTTTCTGCAACAATCATTTAAGGACGAATATGTTGAAGACAAGAAGAAAAAGAAAAAGAAGAAGATGATGATGAGCAAGAATAAGAATAATGTTGTTAAGAAGATCAGGATTTGTTGCATGGCAGCTAAAGTGAATTTATGGGAAGTTTGAGGACGGCCTGACCGCCGACTGCCACACAGAGTGAAGTGACTAATATGTTGGTGTGTATATGGTAATGCGTACATAAATATATTTATATATTCTTCAGTTTTATATTAGACTTTAATAGATATATATGTACATAAGTCCTTATGTATGTATACCAAAAGTTGTATAAATAATTTGCCAACAAAAAACAATAACACGTTTTTAAGACGTTGGGACATATGGGACAAAAAGGACTATAAACCTTTGAAACTTTGTAAATAAGTGGATCCTAAAATAATCACGACCGCTTAGGAACAGGGTCAGTTGCAAGTTGAGTTCCCCATGCTCTCCAACTGTGACCAACTGTTAATATTCGGAATATGCTTATGAGCCCATCGGCCTTTCGGTGAGACTTCCCAGCATTTCTGCCAAATTTTGCCATTTCGTATATTTTTCTCTGCCCGCTTTACTCTAGCTGCTTCGCTAGGGTAATTGCTGGTAGCTTATCGGGCTTCTATTTCTATCGACGCCATATTGGTGTTAACACTCTTCGGCGTCGCTGGAGAAGTTACGGAAGGAGCTTCCCCGATAGTTGTTTTTTCAGAAGAAAGTACGAGATGATGATTTTGTGCTCTAAGGAATTTTATTTTTTCTATAAAGCCAAGGAAATCTAAGAAAGCTCTTCGCCATAATCACCTCTTTTAGCTACTTAGAGTGCATAGTACAAACGTATAATTTTTTATCCAATCGATTTTCACCAGCTTATTGCTGCAAGATAAAATTCCGAGCACTCACTTGATTAGTGGGCGGTTTCTATTTTAATTTATTATGTCTGCTTTTAAATATTCCGCATGAGTAATGTGCGAATATTTGTTAGTTGTTTCTGCTTACGAACGCAAAGCAATGGAAAGGATAGGAAAGGAAAGGTCTTCAAGAAATTCAAATTCGCACACATTTTGCATTTGCAATGCAAAATTGAGAGTTTTTGGTATAAATGTACGTAGTTGTATGTACATACATAAATACTAATAAAGTCTAGGTAATCATAAAAGTACGCATACGCCATATTGACCATTTGCTTAGCAACAGCAGCAATAAGAACAGAAACAATTGGACTTACCTATGTATACACATACATATTATGTATTTAGGTACTTATATTTAGGATAAGGTGGCAATGGTAATGACAAGTCAGCAAATGTTTGCACTTTTACACACACACACACACACACACCTGCATAACTATTCATGCAGGTGCATATGCAGTTATGCATGCATTAACTTAATTTCGAGAGCACTAAGCAACACGCACACGCACACGCATAAGCAGCCACATCGACAGAAACAGAGAAAAGTGCATTTGTTGCACTTGCAAGATTTCGTTGCACATTTGCATATAAGGAATTGTCGGCTTTTACGTTTGTCGTGCGTGTTGAATAACTTCAGTTTGCTTTGCGTTTGTTGCTGCTGTTTCTACTTCTGCTGCTGCTTTTGTTTGTGCTTGTTAGCGACAGCGCACAGTGTGAGGAGTTCAGTGGTGTCAATGACAAAAGAAAAATGTTAAAATTGGACTAAGAGAGTACGTACACGGTCAACGCGAGAAATATGAATAAAACAAAAATTGTGGTAAAAGGGGATTATTTGATTAATTTTTAAAAATTCTATCAAGCCAAAAAATTTTAAACAGGTGGCCACTCTAAAAGAAAGTTTTTTTTTTTGCAATGAAATCAAATCTGTGGAAAAGGAGATTATTTGATTAATATTTATAAATTTTATTGAGCCAAAGAATTTCAAACAGATGGCAACGCTCAAAAAAATTTTCTTCTGCATAAGAATTTTTACATTTTTGACAAAAAAATCGCGATTTTCAATAATACTTTTATTTTATTAATTTACCCAATCGAGATTTTCTAAGAAGGTGGCAACCCTAACCAAACGTGTGGCAAGCCCCAAAAAAATTTTGTTTTACACTGAACATGTCAGTAAGATTATCTAAATTATTTTACTAAAAATACACGATTTGCAAAGTACTTTTATGTAATTTAATGTAATTAACTGAAACTTTTAAGATGGCAAACTCTAACAAAAATATTTACAGCGATCAGTTTTCTTAAACGCTTTTAATTTGATTTGATACGCATATTTAAAATTCTTTCGCGCTGAAAAATTACAAACAGGTGGCAGCCACCAAAAAATTTTTATTTTGAAATAAGAATTTCTACATTTATTGGAAAAAATACACTACGTGCTATAGTATTTTTTATTTTAGATATTCGAAATTTTTTAAAAAGGTGGCAATCCTATTAAAAATATCTCCACCAATCAGCCTTCATAAACACCTTTAATTGGATGCCTATATTGCAATATATAATAATATTTAAAAAATTTGAAACAGGTGGCAACTTTTAAAATTTTTTTGTTTTGTAATAAGAATTTCTAAATCATTTTTTTTTTTTTCGAAAAAATAATATTGTATTACATTTATTGTCTTAATTTACCTAATCCAATTTTTTATGAAGGTGGCACCTTTTTTTTTTTTGCTAAAACATATACGATTCGAGTCCATGTTTATTTTCCTTTTTTCGATCACCACTCCTCTGCAAACGTCACACTATTGCTGCGCTATCGGCTTGAAATGATTACCCAGCTCACAGAGAATAAACAACAAATGTTTGTCGGCCTTATGTTGGTGATTTGATAGTCGGCGGCTGGTGTGATTTCGTATAGCAACGAGTTGCACTTACACTTATAATTAAAAACTAAAATACATACAAGTATACAGGTAAATATGTACATACATAGAAATTTGCGTTAAATATAAAATATATGAACAAATGTGCCTATATGTAAAAATAAATTTATGTACATACATTTGTACATATGTGCTGTAAATGCAGTTGTATTTGCATATGTGTGTATGTATGTTTAAAAACATGCAATGCAAAAGGTGTGGACAATGGAAATGAGTGAATTGAGTGCGAGCTGACAGGATAATTGATAGATATGTATGTGTTTTCTTGTTGTTGTTTGTGTGTGTGTGTGTGTACAAAATTTAATATGCAGAGCAAAAGCTTGAGCATACAAATACCTCTCTCTAAATATGTATCTATGTATATGCATATTAAGACATACTTACATAAAAACATATGTGTACATACCTATACGATACATATTAGTTATAAGTAGGGCATGGAAATCTATGCAAATACATGTTTTTCTTAGATTTAGGTAGAGCAAAATAAATAAACAATCTTTGCGAATCGTGAAATTGTCTTAAAAATGGCATTCAAATGTTTTTGCATATTTTGGTCATATATGCATATTTTTACATATTTGCATTTTTTTATTACATTTTTCTTATTATATTGCCTATTTTTGTAATTTGCTAGTTGACAGTTTTATACAAACGAAATTCATGCATAACAGTCATCTGACGACGAATAGAGTTTCGTGTGAATACGGCTATTATTAGTATTTTCGATATGGTGAATACCTGTCGACAAAGAGCCGTTTTCAAACATGCTCCTATTACCTCTGTGGATGTAGAACGTTCGTTTTCTATGTATAAGAGCTTTTTTTCGACCGAATCGGCAAAGTTTTCTTTTTGAGAATATGAAAAAATATTTCATTGTGTATGCTAATGAATCGTTAAATCGCTAGCTTAGAGTGCAAATTGTGTAAGTCCTTTTTTCAAACTTTGTAGGAGAGACAAAAAACAAAAAATAAATAAAAATAGAAAAAAAAACTTTTTAAGTTAAACGGTTTTATGTTATACATACATTGCAATGTTTAAGATAAATGTACTAAAAACCAAAAAATAATAAAATAGATACAGTCGTGGGAATTATAAACATTTGCATAGACTAGACTAAAATAAAACCGTGGGGCACGTCAATTGTCTACAATCGTTGATTAAAATGTTTGTTTTGTAATGTTACACTATAATTAGGCAGTTGTTCAACCGACAACGATGGACGTGTGATAAGTAGGGATAGAATGTGGAAAAAAGCTAGCAAGCTCGATTATAAGCGAGTTTTAGGGTTTCATAGTGGTGAGCGAGTAGTACTTTTATCATATGTTTTGTCGATTAAAGACAAACTACGAGCAGTGAAACGATTCCTCGTGTGAATGTCCAACGATAAACTAGTTGAAACATCTCTTTTATTAACATGGAGTGTATAACTATTGGAATTTCCATGAGCAAGAAAATAGTAAGTATTTTCCTCACCGTCTGCGGGCCAACTGCCTAACGACGAATTAAACGATTCTTCTATCGCACATTAAGTCGATAATTTGTAGACAATTGACGTGCCCCCCGGTTTTATTTTAGTCTAGTCTATGCAAATGTTTATAATTCCCACGACTGTATCTATTTTATTATTTTTTGGTTTTTAGTACATTTATCTTAAACATTGCAATGTATGTATAACATAAAACCGTTTAACTTAAAAAGTTTTTTTTTCTATTTTTATTTTCTAGTTTTTAGTTTTTATTTCGCATTCTGTTTAATTCATTTAGTGCTTCATTATTGCAAGGTTTCTTGCCCGTTAGTTTATTGCAGTCCAACGCCTCTATAGCGACCCACGCGCCACCTATCGGAAGTTTTTTTTAGGAAAATATTTCCTTTCAAGGTAGTAATACATGTTCCGAATTTCAGCCAAATCGGACCATAAATGCGATTTTTGTAAATATAGCGACCCACGCGCCACCTAGCGGAATTTTTTTTTTAAGAAAATATTTCTTTTCAAGGTAGTAATACATGTTCCGAATTTCAGCCAAATCGGACCATAAATGCGATTTTTGTAAATATAGCGACCCACGCGCCACCTAGCGGAATTTTTTTTTTAAGAAAATATTTCGTTTCAAGGTAGTAATACATGTTCCGAATTTCAGCCAAATCGGACCATAAATGCGATTTTTGTAAATATAGCGACCCACGCGCCACCTAGCGGAATTTTTTTTTTTAAGAAAATATTTCTTTTCAAGGTAGTAATACATGTTCCGAATTTCAGCCAAATCGGACCATAAATGCGATTTTTGTAAATATAGCGACCCACGCGCCACCTAGCGGAATTTTTTTTTTTAAGAAAATATTTCTTTTCAAGGTAGTAATACATGTTCCGAATTTCAGCCAAATAGGACCATAAATGCGATTTTTGTAAATATAGCGACCCACGCGCCACCTATCGGAATTTTTTTTTCATAATATTGCATTGTCATCGGGGTTATACATACGTGCAAAATTTCAGATTAATCGGTTGACAGGAAGAGGGTGAAATTTGAATTACTAAATTTGACCCAAGAATAAAGAATAAATAATAAAACAAACGGGGTGAGCTAAATAAAACCGTTTAAAAAATGTCAAAATGAAAAAAAAAATTTCTGTTCATATAAAAATTTTGGACTTACACAATTTTCTTCGCTTTTTGGACTTACACAATTTGCGTATTGCTGAATAACAACGATTAGAAATATGACAAGTATCACAGACTGGTTTAGCGTGGTGCGTATTTGATTTTTCTAGCGTTCTACATAAAAATACAGTTTTTCATAAAAAGTGGACTTACACAGTTTGCACTCTAAACTAACGATATGTATAAACGTACAACGTAAGAGCAAAATTGAATTAAAAAATGTTTGTACCTAATTTATTTAACTATTGTAACTTCAATCAACATGAATTATCTGAAGTTGAAAAAATTTGAATTAATGCATTTTTTTTTTGATTTTTGGTGCATATTTCTCAGTTTTTGTTGCATTTTTTATGCGCATATTTTTTATTTTTTAGTACATGAAATTCCATGCCCTAGTTATAAGTATATAGCAGCCTCTTATATACATTCAGGGCGTGTTCTATGTATTCACACATCTATGTATACAAAAGCTTAGACTGCATTTAATACACATATAATAATAATAAATGCTTAGTCACATGAACATATACACACAAAGATGCTTAAATATTTGCTTAGTTTGTGCATTTGCATATGCATTCAAGTAAATTTATTTGTCTCACACATGTACATACCGACATGCAGTCCTTTATGCCACACAACTGTACATACATACATACATACATACTCCACACTTGCGACGAAATGCACAGAAATGCATTTAAGCATAACTTATCGGCCATTAATTGGTTAGTGTACTCAAACCAACGGCATTTTTCGCAACTATTTTACTTAAGTTTTTGTATATAAATTTTTGTTTGCTTGTTCGTTGTTAATTGAGGTTGAATTTGAGAACATTTTCGTCTGCAGTTTTCATCTATGGTTCTATATCGTGTACTGTGTACTTTTCAACTTTTAAATGCAGACAAACGCTTGAAGAACGATGCAGAATAAGAACGAAGTGTGTGGTAAATCATTCTACAGGTCCAACAAGACCTCCCATGTAGCCCCAAGATTGGCTTGGGAAGTATTTTTATTTGACCTAAAAGAAAAGCTCCGTGTCGTCAGAAATATGTGTGAACTGCTGTGATCTCTTGGGCAACCCGTTAGTGTACTGTAGTGAGCGCTTGTCTTAACCCGTACAAGTTTTTAATCTTAAGGACCTAACACCCCCTTGAATTCTCTGCTTAAAATTTTCGTAGAATATTTGAACGCTCTTACTGCATTTTTAGTTAATGATATTTCTGGTCAGCTTTTTTGAGGAAGGGATAACGTTGACCATGAAAAAATTGCTCATTAAATTCTGCTGGAGAAGTCCGAGATCGAAAATATCATTTGTATGTAGTTGCTTTATGAAAAATATTTTCGATGAAGAAAGTAATTGCCACCTCCAGGAAAATGTTAAAATCTTAACCCACCCTAAAAAAATCAGACTCTTTGAACTAGTAATCTTTTTTTGGGAAGTTGATCTGGTTGACATCCTCTTTCAAACGAGTAATTACTAGCATTGGTTCGTGTTGAGAAGCCACTGTGTGGACATGGCTAACTATATCATATTTATTGGGGTAAGTGGAAAAAAATTCAACAACTATTTACAGCGAAGGTTGAGTGTATAGCTATTTCACGAAAAACCATTTTCGATCATCAGCACTCTTTTCGGAAGTGGATGCACCGGGGATTGAACCCGAGTCCATTCCAACTTCAGCCGCAATGACCCAACGGATAAACACACTCGGCCATTGAGACTCTGTGCAAGCTGTTGGATTTTCCCCACTTTTGCCTTTTCCATTTTCAACATTAACGTTAGTGTGTATATGCTTTTGCATATATTCTCCACAAACGTGCTGAATTTTTTTGTTGTAGGCAGTTCGCAATGAACATTGTTGTTGGTATTTTATTTTATGTATTTCGTGAAATAGCTATACACTCAACCTTCGCTGTAAATAGTTGTTGAATTTTTTTCCACTTACCCCAACAATTAAAAATTGAATTAAAATAAAAATTTCGTGCTAAGCACTAAAAACTCTTTCAAATATATCATATTTAATCTTCCTCAAAAGACAATATCCTCGGCTCACACAGCTTAAGCAGTTGCCAATTTCTTCTTCTTATTCTTCTTCCTCTTCAAATTTGTCTACTTTTCATAATCACATATGCATGCAACACAAACATACATACTTACATACGTACATATTTACATATTCATAAATATCCAATTGACAATCACAACCAAGCACATTAATTGCAAAGCAATCCATTTATGAAATAATTACTGGGATTTAAACATTTTTAATTTCCTGCTTAAAATTACTTTTTAATGAAGGTTAAACAAAATTTGCAATATATTACACAATGACACAAACGTATATAACACGCAAACACGCACAAACAAATTGTAAATAAAAGGCGCTTCCAGCCCAAAACACCACTCGCATCACATGCGACAATCGCAACCTCCAACCAAAATTTGTCCCAAAAATGCGCTGCGTCTCAGTCAAGGGTGGCTTTTTTTGGTCGCAAATGAAGCGGAAGTTAATTAATAATTTTATAATAAAGTTAAAATATTTTATATTACGATTTTTGGTAAATTATTGAAAATTTGCAAAAGTTGGAGTTTGCAGCGCGCAAATGGAGCATAAAAAGAGATAGGGTTTGAGTATTAATTGAAGGCGTTTCGTCGGGGCAGTTTGTCATTTTAAGTATGTGCTTGTGAAGCTTGTAAAATAAAAATGAGTTCAACAGAAATAAGCAATAAAAGTTAATGATTAAAATAAACAAATGGTGTTGGTATAAAACATTGGAAATGAAAATATAGAAGAGTGAGGAGCAGAAGAACCGTCATGTAATGATAGCGATGATTGTGCTAACCGCCACATATTCCCTGAACTGTCTTAAACATTTTATTTACCTTTCAAGGCCTTCGCTTTTCTTATCTGCCTAAAAAATCTTTAAATCATCATCATCACGAAGCTAGTTATAGCTGTAATTACTTCCCATAATTAATTTCCATACAAAAGACACGCGGCGCATTTTCGCTTTGTCATTTTAAGGCTATTGAAATTACAATATTATTAATTTAGTGGCGCAGCGCAACACGCACACACTATTTTTATACATTCTCACTTGCTTGATGTCCTTTGAAAATTTCTAATTTCAACACAAAATATATCTCAATAATAAATGCAATTATGCGCTTGCAACAGCAACATCAACTAAAGCGGCGAAGGGAAAGATCGCAGCAGAAAGCAGAATAACACACACCATCCCCAACTGCCTGCCAAACAACCAACCAATCAACCGCACAAGCTTCAATCTTTCTCAAATCTTCAACGAAATTGAAGACTCATTTCTTGGCATTTTACGCCGCCAACAACACCAACCACACACATGTGATGCCCATAAAGCGCTTCAACGCCGCACCGCAACGCACCGAATCATGCAGCGCTCGCTTTTTTGTGGGCGCTTTTGTGCGTTTGTTGGAAAATTAATTTTATGCCAAAGCAGAAATAATAACATTTGTATTAGAAAAGGGTTGTAAGTAGGAGAAGAAGAATGTAGTATAGTACGAGTATTTCGACGGCTGAGAATAAGATCGCCCTATTTCAAAAATTGCTTCAAGGACGCCCTATTTGAAAATTTGTTTCAATAACGTCCTATTTCAGACAATTGTTCAAAAACGCCCTATTTCAGAGAAATATATATGGAATTTTCTTTGAAATAGGGCGTTTTTGAAGCAAAATCTGAAATAGGACGTTATTGAAACAATTTTTCAAATAGGGCGTTCTTGAAGCAAAATCTGAAATAGGACGTTTTTGAAACAATTTTTGAAATAGGGCGCTCTTATTCTCAGCCGTCGATTTGAGCTACATTTTATAGTTTCTAGTTAAGGAAATGTATCGTACATAAGTTATAGCAAATATCTTTGTTAGGGTGCGAGTGTATTGACTCATAAGTGTTGCGTGCCACCAAAAAGACGTTGGTGTTAAAGTAAGGCAATTCCGCAAGACACTTTGACATGTGTGTTTGCGCGTGCGACACTTGTGTTTCCAGTTTTGTGAAATTTACATGCGATTATGTTTGAGAATAGTTGCATTTTATATTTACGGGGTGACTCAAAAGCTGGCGCACATGTTAGGCTCGCCCAAAAATGATGCTGTTTGCTTAAACCGCTCAGGCTAGTGCCATTTGTAGCTTATCACCGGGACTTTTAGGTCAATTTGTGGCACTCTACGCAATTTGCTGCCACTCAAATATGACGGACAGCTTCTCATCACCTCTACAGATTCGTCGGCAGCTACGGCAAGGCATTCCCATCTTTTCAGCTGTATATTCTCCGGTGAGAGTGCAACCTATGATATGGTCTTTTCTCCTTTTACATTTGTTTCTTTCCATTTTTTTTGGTTGCAACACTACGTCAGGCCAGACGCAAAACAAAGTTGCTATTATCTTTTTGTTTGGCTGGGTAAACTAATAAGTAACAACTGCTGAAGATCACACGATGAATATCACCTGCTAAATATAATCTGTGAGTAGGAAAAACAAAAAGGAGCACACCTCGAATTGGGAGAGAAGCTCGGCCATACATCTCATCAGAGTTATAATAGCGCCATTGTATTATTATTATTATTATTAAATATAATCTGTAATTTGTTAAAGATTACATGATAAAGATCGCCTGCTTAGGATCGTATGAAAAGGATCACTTGGAAAAGATCACATGATAATAATCCCTTGAGTTAGATCGTCCGATAAGGATCACCTGCAAAACATCACATGAAAAGGATCATCACATCATAATAATCTCCTGTTTCAGATTGCATCATAAGGATCACTTTCAAAATATCACATTAGCAGGGTCTCCTGCTTCAGATGTTCTGCTAAAGATCACATAATTAACATCACTTGCTAAAAGTGATTTATGATTTTCTTAAGATCATATGATAAAGATCATCTGCTTTAGGTAACATGATAAAAATCACTATCAAAAGATCCTTTTAGCTCAACTGAGGTGGGTGCCAGCACGGCTTGTAGTACCTCAGTTTATGTTATGTATTGGCATAAAATTTGATCGTGTCATTTTGGTTACCCTGTACTTTTCTTACCACACTTCCCTCGCCTGCGCTAGCGCCCACACGCACACTCTGTTTTGATACTTATGCAGCAAATTTAATTTATTGGAAAATTAGTTAGCAGCAGCAACAATATGACACAACAATGTAAGCAGTTGTTGACTTTGTTGCTATTAAAATGGCTGCTAAAACTAAGTTTATGGCATTGGCGCGCATATTCATTTCATGCAATTGATTAAATTTTAGTGTCTCTCCCTGCCACCGCAGCCAAATTGCCATATGTTGCCGGCAGAATGTGAGTAAGCAAAAGCATATTATTAATCTCGCATTAGTTCTGGGGTATTCAACTAGAATCTAGAGTGTTCAAATCACGCAAGCAATTCCTCAAAATGAGAAATAAAAAATGCTAATTTTGGCTTTAAACTTTGTTGTGTGGCTCCCTCTTTGTTTATGAATGCAAATGTAACTGCTTAGCTTCAAGTTTGCAGGTGATTAACTTTGACTTTTGCTGCATTACCATTTAATTTATTAGCCATTTAATTACGATGTTAATTATAGCGTGTGTGTATATATGCGTGTTTGTTTGTGTAATAAAAGTAACAAATGTACATAAAAATGCCTTTGGGCCAAATACGTTTCTTGCCTGCTGTGCTTTAGCTGCTCTGTTTTGTTGTTGTTGTTGTTCTTAGCTAATTTTGCTAAGCATTTTAATTCGCATGCTTTAGCCATAAATGTTACATTGTTGTTATTGCCATTTTTAAGTGTTGCTTTTTTCATAAAAATATAAACTTATCGCATGTCAGTTCGTATTCATACAAACTAGAGTGCCGCCCCTGTCGAAATTCCACAGCTTTTCTAGGTGTTTTCTTAGTACTAAGACGCGATCATAATTTTTTGTAATATGGTTGTTCTTGTTGTTGTCGTCTGTCTTCTTATTCTTCTAATTTCCAAAATTTTATTTAGATAATATGTATATAATTTTATTTACATAATATGTATATATGTATATATTATATTTGTTATGTAACAATGCTTTCCGGCATTCACGTTACGTTTAATGATTTCGAATAATCAAAAATTAAGAAAACATAATAACTTAAAGGAAATTTGTTTAAAATATATTAAATGTTCCTAAAACTATGAAATTTCCTAATTTTTCCAAAAATAATTCAAAAATTAAAATCTCCCTACAAAACATAAAAATTTCCCGTACGGGAAATTTATTAAAAATATCTCAAATATTCCAAAAGCTGCGAATTTCCATAATAAAACTGCGAATCAATAAATTAAGTTTCCTCAGCAAAACAAAAAATTTCCTTAAGGGAAATTTGTTAAAAGTATCGCAAATGCTCCAAAAACAGCGAATTTTCCTAATTTTGCCAAATATGCAACCAAGAGTTTGATTTCTCCTACATAACATAAAAATTTCCAATATGGGAAATTTGTTAAAAATATCTGAAATGATCCAAAAACTGTGAATTTCCATAATGTTGCCAAATATGAATCAAAAAATAAAAATTCCTTTACAAAGCAAAAAAATTTCCCCAAGGGAAATTTGTTAAAATTATTTCAAATGTTCCAAAAACTGTGAATTTCTCAAATTTTGACAAATATGAATAAAAAAATAAAATTTCGCCTACAAAACGAAAAAATTTCCATAGGGAAATTTGTTAGAAGCATCTCAGTTGTTCAAAAATCTGTGAATTTCTCTAATTTTGACAAGCGCGAATTAAAAAATTAAATTTACCCTTCAAAATAAAAAAATCCCTCAGGGGAAATTTGTTAAAATTATCTGAGATATGACAGAAATTGTGAATTTTCCTAATTATGCCAAAAATGAATTAAAAAATAAAATTTCCCCGACAATACGAAAAAAATTTCCCTGAAGGGAAATTGGTTAAAAATATCTCAAATAAAATAATCCTGTACCTATCATTAATTTTCAATGCCTTACTTATTCTTTGGCCAATCGCTCTTCTCACTAGTCCATATTTGCTCTACAATATTTCTTTTTTTGTGCCAAAAACTAATTGCTCTTGTCTCTTTTTATTAAACAATTTCCCAGCGTCTCGTTAACAAAACGGAAAAGCAACACATTTAAACTTTGCACTGAAATTAACTTCTAACCTATTTACCGGCATATAAAGTGCACCAGAGGCAACAATAAAAGACAACAACAAATTCAGCAATACTATAATTACAGTCACAACTGATGATGATGTTGATGATGCTCATCGTGCTCATGAATGTGATGATAATGTGCGACGTGTTGTTACTAGTGCTCTTGCTGGCATTATTATTTGTTAGAAGAAGAAGAGGAGCAAATATAATGCTACAAGGCTGCATATTCAAACAAGCTTACATACATACATATGCACATATGTAAGTGCACTTGCCTGTTTATGTGTTCATATCCATACACACAGTCTTTTAGTGCAAAAGCGCTGCTTAAGTGCTGCTGAAAATACCAAAGGACACGACCGCGAACTGTAAATGCCACACGGCACACTGACAAGACACGGGCTTTATCTCATTTTCGTTGTTGCTGTTACTGCTACTACTACATGATGCTCCTTGCCATGCATTTTCCGCAGGTGCAAATTGTGCATTGCAGGTCAAATGAAAAAAAAAAGCAACAACAAGCAATGAAACTCAGCAAACTGCGGCAACAAACTGAAACAACCAGCCAAGGGATTCTTAGAGCATCACTTTTGGTTGTTGTTGCTCTTTTTTCGCTCATTTGCTGCACATCCTTTTTGGCGTTTCGCTGGTCGCATCCTTTTTGTTGTGCTCGTTGTGTTTATGCGCGCGGACAACATCTTATTTGCAACGAATTTCATTTTAGAAAATTAACAGCAATTAAAATCAGCAAAGCTATGTAAATGCAGAGGAAGAAGAAGCAGCAGCATATGCATCGGCAAAACGATAGCTGGTGAGTAGGCGAAGAGCCATGGCGGCGGTGACGAGGAGAGCAGTGCAAGCTACAAAATTAAGCAGATTTGCCAGCGGATGCGAAACATCCGGTGTAAAAAGGTGCTACAACAACAACAACTAAAACAAGCAACACTGGTGAACTACTTTTATGAAAGCTCGTAGCTGAATTTGTATTTACATAGGAGTAGGTGTGTATGTGTGCGTGTTTGTCTTAGTTGCTACCGTAGCTCTCTAGGAACCTCGCTTCGACTGCGAGTGGCGTTTGTGGCATGCAACTTCCGCTGCGCCATTCAAGCCACCTATGTATGTATGTAGGTATGCATGTAAATCTACGTGTTCGCATATACATTTTTCAGCTTCATACTCGTTGCCCTTTCATTCTTCTCGCCACACTTTTGCTACTTGCAACATCTTGACCTATGTTCACCAAGCAACGCTTCATAGTTATCTGCAGAGGGAGAGATGTCTTGCTATCAGTGACTTTGGCAAATTAGCTGACATTTGGTTGGTAGTTGAGTGTGTGTGTCTGTGTGTGTGGCTATGCACGGCTTCTTCGCCACAATGCGCAGCAATTCATCAAATCACGGATACTTTTATACATGCCAATGTATGTATGTGTGTGTTGTACTTTACTAGGTCAGCGACGGTGGGAATTAGGCGGCGTTTGGCGTCACCACCACCAACACAGCCGCAGGACAACACACCGAAGAAATGTTCGAGCAACTTGGAATTTCATTGCTGGTTGTTGTTGTAGTTTTTGTGCGCACTTTCGTTGCACCTTTTTGCCTTGTTGGGTGTTAATAATGTTCACTAACCAGGCTGCCGAGGTCCAACAGCGCGCCAGTGAAGATGATATGGCAATGAGGTTGTAGCTGAAAGTTTGTTTGCAATTGGCAAAGTGTTAGTCTGCTTATTGTTGCTGCTTTTGCTACAGCCAACGGCGTTAATTGTACCAATGATGAACACACTTTGATTTAGTAAGTGCAAAGTAACTGCCGCTGCTACCTGCCGCTGCTTGGTCACCATGGTCCTGTTGACCTACAACAGCCAAGCTCACGAATATTTGCACATGCAAATTAATGGTGAAAATGTAATAAGAAGGCGGTATAAGAAGAAGAGCAAGAAGAATAAGAAGAAGAAGAAGAAATAGAAACAGAAGAAGAAGAAGAAGAAAAGGAAGAAGCAGAAGCAGAAGACGACGAAAGTAGAAATACGTTAGAGCAGCAGCAATAGCCAATTAGCGTAGCGTAGCACTACTAACGATGCGCCAGCTCGCGTTCCTTCAACCACCGCGTTGCAAGCAAGACGTCCATATGCAGGTAAGTTGCCGCTGCAAGTTTATGTGCAAGTGAGGCAAGTTGGTTGTGGCAAGTTTTAATGCAGTTAATTTACAACATCCGCAGTTATGCTGCACACTTGAATTATTTATTCTGCTGCTACCACCACAAATTTAGAAGAATTTAGTTAGTTTTGATGTGAAAGTGAAAATTTTATCATTTCAATTAGCCTCCGCCACTTGGCTTGTACCACACTGGTATTTAATATGCAAGGCTGTTTGCTGTTGCACGCCTCAAAGTATGCAATGGCATATTATTTATATAATTACAAAATTTTATTATACATTTAAAAAATGAAAGCAAAAAGAAGAAGAAAGAAAATGAGGAAGAGAAGAGGTAGAAGCAAAAAGTATAAGAAGATGTAGAAGAAAGAATGGCAGTGAAAGGAGGAGCCGCAGCTAAATTATAAAATAGAAAATAAGCGGAAAAAGAAGATGATGATTGTAATGATGACAAAGGAAAGTGGAAAATATACTCGTTCCGCTAATAAATGCGCTATTAGCACAAAAAATATCTATTGCAGGCCAAACATGTCTCTGCATACTAATTACCTTGCATGGCGTGTCATCACATCAACGTTGGCTGGCGTTTCATATGCGATTACCTACTACAAGAAGCATTATAATTTCATTAAAGCTGACCTTATAACCGTTATGAGAAGTATTTTGCAGTTCATGTACAACATTTAATTCAATTAGGCGCAATATATGTACATATGTAGATTAAAGAAAATGATTGCAGAAAAAGGTAGAAGGTAGGGAGAGAAAATTTTATTTTTTGTTTCATACTTGACCAAATTACAAAAATTCACAGTTTTTGGAACATTTGAGATATTTTTAGCAAATTTTCCTTAAGGGAAAATTTATATATGTTATAGAGGATATTTTATTTTGGAACATTTAAGATAATTTCGCAAATTTCCCTTGTGGGATTTTTTTGCATTGCAGAGGAAATTTTATTTTTTTCACCCGTATTTGGCAAAATTAGGAAAATTTTAGGCAAATTTTTGTTTTTATGGGAATTCTATTTTTTTTACTCATATTTCACAAAATTAGGAAAATTCACAGTTTTGCGAACATTTAAGATATTTTTATCAAATATCCCTTATGGGAATTTTTTGTTTTTTTGGGGGGAATATTATTTTTTTAATTTATATTTGACAAAATTAGAGAAATTAACAGTTTTTGGAACATTTGAGATATTTTAAACAAATTTCCCTTAAGGAAAGTTATATGTGTTGTGTGGGAAATAACATTTTTTTTATGTATATTTAGAAAATTTAGGGAAATCTAAAGTTTTTGGAACATTTGAGAAATTGTTTAATAAATATCACTTATGGTAATTTTTTGTTTTGTAAGTGAAATTTGATTTTTTTTCATATTGGACAAAATTAGGAGAGACATTTTTAATAAATTTCCTTAAAGAGATATTCTTTCGTTTTTTTCGGGGAAATTTTATTTTTTTATTCATATTTGGCAAAATATTGGAAAGGGAAATTTTTATGTTTTGTGGGGGAAATTAAATTTTTTAATTCATATTTGAAAAATTTAGCGAAATTCACAGTTTTTGGAACATTTGAGATACGATATTTTTAACAAATTTCCCTTAAGGTATATTTAAAAAAAAATTAGCCCTAAGGGAAATTTTTATAGTTTGTAGAAGAAATATAAGTTTTTACACATTTAATTCTTTTTTTCGCTCTAATTAATTCAAAATTTCAAATTTCTTTTTGCTTTTTCGTATTACCGCAAATTAATATTGGTTAACTCTTTTTTCTGCTTAGATAATTTTTTCAATAAAATTTGCCGTACAAAATTTACATATTTACACTTCAGCTGCGAACATTCAAGCCTTTTCAGCAATTTCAAATTAATTGCATGCCTTCTAATACAAATAAAAGCCGCCGCCGCAAATGTGTCGCAAAAGTCAAATATAACCCAATCAAAATAATAATCCTAATAATAATAGTAATAATGGAATCGCTGCGCTAACAAGCAAACGCTATAATATTTGTGTGTGTGTACGACCGTTAAACAAAGCAGCCTTCGAAATAAATTCAAATTAGCAAAATCATTAATTGTTGGTCCTACGATGAGAAGGCGCTCAAAACGGTCGTTGGTCTTCGAAATGCTTACCAAATTCTTCGCAAAGACTGTTGTTGTGCTTTAAGCATAACAAAATTGTCATTTATTTGTAAATTTTCTTCCAAAATTGTATGCTAATGAGCAGCACGAAGACAATTTTCTTGTATTTGAGCTGCAGAACGCCTAAATGTATGCTAAAAAGGGATTAGGCCATTAAGAGTAGCAGGAATTTACAGCAAAGGAAAAAATATATGTTTGTGTGGGTGTATTTGTGTGTCCGTTTAGCACGACTAAGACCTTCTTCGCCGCAAAATTGATTTGCATTTACAAATATCGAAGAAAGGAAATTTATGTATGCGCATGTATGCGCATTGGCCGCTGTGGTGCAGTGGGTAGAGTGTTCGCCTGCTATGCCAGAGGTCTCGGGTTCAAACCACGGTCCGAGCCAAACACCAAAACAATTTTTCTATTTAGTAAAAATCCAATTATTGAGTTTTTTAAGAGCAGCGGTCACCTCTCGGCAGTGGGCGGCTTACCCTCCGAGAATATTGATGCCATGAAAAAGCTTCTCACAAAAAATTCATTCACCGTTCGGAGCCGGCATAAAACTGTAGGTCCACCCGATTAGTAGGAAAAACTAAAAGGAGCACACCTCGAATTGGGAGAGAAGCTCGGCCATAAAACTCATCAGAGTTATAATAGCGCCATTGTATTATTATTATTATTGGCGGTAAGAAAGAAGGCCCGCACTAACCAACCAACCAACACACCCACAAAGTCCTTTGAAATTTCTTTGCTTTGCGCGCTGATAATTAATGCATTTTAATTATAACGCCTTAACAAATACGTAGACCACAACAACAGCGAAGAAAACAACAAATCATAACAACAATTAGATATTATTTACTTTGAGACGTTGTAGGCAGTGTTGCCAGAATATTTTTAAGCTTATAGCTAAATTAAATAAAAAAATTGCTAAAAATAGCTAAATAATTTTTTTCATAGCTGAAATAAATAGCCAAATGTTTTTTTTTTTCAAAAATAGCCAAATAATGATTTATTTAAAAAGACGTGACATAAAACAACTTCACATATATGAATATTTATATATACATATATTATATATTGTAGCCATACATATATTTGTTTGTATGTACTTATATATGTACGTCGCATAATAAGATTATTACAATGAAAAAAATCAATTCATTACATAGTATGTATGTATGTATGTATGTACATTCAATTGCAGTATTAAAATAAATTAAAATAGCGACTAGTTAATATTTAAACTTTAGTTAAAAATTTGATTCAATATCATTTCAGAACTCATATCTTCTTCATTTAATTCACAGGTTGAATTATTATTAATTGAAGTCATTGCTTTAATAATATCGTTAGGAATTTTAAAGTTATTACAACATTTTTCAAGCCTTTTTAGGCCATACCTAACAGTCAATAGAGAGTTTAACATAAATAATTGCATTCTATTTCTTTGCTTTGTTTTTATTACGTTCATAACAGAAAATCTACGTTCTATTTCTGTATTACTAAGCGGTAGGATTAGAAAATTAAACACAAAAGATTGTAGTTCTTCAAACGGATTTTCGTTAAGAGCATTTCTAAGCTTTCTTACGTCTACCCAAAACTTTATTGTAGAGGTAGTTCCCTTCCATGGGTATGTGTGTAGTTTTTCCATTGCATTTCTATAATAGTGATTTCCTCCGTGTTAAAGTGATCCTTTTCATCCTTGAAAGTGTCAAATATTTTTGGCTTATTTACAGAAAAAAATTCAATATTTTTTAAAGATAGAATATTCTGCGGTAAGCGTTGGCGGAGTTGCTCAATTAACTTGATAATAAAGTTCTGAAAAATTTTACGAATACACCGTGAAAAGGACGGTTTAAATATCGCGTATGCCAATGGTCATTTGCGAATTCAAATAGCAAATTGGGCAAGAACAAAATGTATGGCAGAGTTGCTTTTGCGCACTGCGAAAACCTTATTGCATCCAAGGCAGATCTAGGAAGGTAGGCTCGGTGGCGAATTCAGAAACTACTTTTTTATTTACAAAGGTAGAGTGTAATGTCAAAATCAAAGCGAATTCACATCACGACCAATAGGAATGGGCGAGTCTCAAGCGAATTCAGATTTTAACTAAGGCGAATTATCATTTTGACATTACACTCTACCAATTACAATAACAAAATACATGGGAAATTTCTGAATACGCCACCGAGCCTACCTTCCTAGATCTGCCTTGGTTGCATCAACCTTGCATATGAATGCACCAATAATCGATAAAATAAGGAAGGCATGCCAGACTATCAACTTTAGTATAGTTTGATAATCATAAGGATCAGTATACACTTTCAAGTTTTCATAAACTCACAGATGACTCATTAGCTTAAAATGATAAACTGATGTGCAAAATAAAGAAATTAAGAAAAATAGCTAAAAATAGCTAAGCTATTAAAAAAAAAGCTAACAAAAATAGCTAATAGCTAAACGCAAATATCTGTAGCTAAACGCCAAAAGTTATAGCTAAATCTAGCTACAAAATAGCTAAAGTGGCAACACTGGTTGTAGGACAAATCATCTTGGACAAAAATTCTTGGTAAATTCAAATTCGACATATTTTAAGTTTACTGTTTTTCATTTCTTATTTGTTCTCTTTTGCGCTCCTTCAACTTATAAAATGTTCTTCTTCTTATTATTATTTACATTTAAGCATACTTATTACTATTATTTTTTACATCAAGCTACGCCCATTTAAGGGTTAATTGTTATGTTTTCCTTTTGCTCATTGTCCTTCGCAGCACTTGAAGCGTACTTTTTTGCTTCGAAAATTCCTTCGTTGAGTTTTCTTCTTCTTCTTACTGCACCTTATGCTAATTTAGTTTGCATAATTTTAGGCTTTGTGTATTTCATATTTCATTTTGTTTCTCGAGAATTTATTAAATATGTCCGTTTAATGAATTACATTTTTTTTAAGTGACATTCTTGGTGCTCGGCGGCCTCTTGCTTTAATTAGGAAATATCTTTAAGGTTTAAAGTTTAGTTGAAAGTTTTCTGTGAAAGCATAGAAGAGAGCGGGAGGAATTGGAAAAAGGTGGATAAAAAATAACAACCTGAAAATATTTTTCAGTGAGACTTTAACGAAAAAGCAGCATAAAAGGAGAGAGGTTAGTTTTGAATCTTTAGACAGACAAGGCCAGCGGACATATTGAGAGAGAGATATTTTGCATGGTATGGGATGGCTTAAGGAGAAAGGGGGAAAATAATAGACAAAATTCTTTAAAAAATTTAAGAGGAAAGGAGTGCAAACAACTGTTCTGTCGGCAAATTGTTGGATTCACTGCAGTCGCAGTATAAGTAGACTGTTCCCCATCACAGACAGAATTTGCCTATTCGCAGAAATCCTGTCTCCAGCCAAATAAGAACAAAAAAAATTTTTCTATTGCATCAAACTGTTCCCAGCTAAACAAACTTTTCTTCTTCGGATAAAACTGTTCCTGATTCACATAAAACCATACAAGGCTGGGTTGAACTGTTCCCGGATAAAATCATTTGGTTTATATAAAACTGTTCCCAATTCTAAAAAAAATATTTTTCAAAAAAACTGTCTCCTCTTAAAATAGTTTAGGTGTGAAAAATGTATTTTGTTTAAAAAAATGTTATCTGTAGAAAAAAATTATCCCAAATGCACAAGATTCGTTGTTAGAATAAAGGCCTATTTCCAGGAGCAGAAAAACTGTTCTCAAAAAGACACAAAAATATATCTGCGAAAGAATATGTGTCCCGACACAAAGAAAAAAAATTACCGCTAAATGCAAAAACTATTTCCATTCCTAGGCCCAGAACATCTGTTCGCAAGATACATACGTGGATTGTGTCTTAGCTAAAATGGTATGGATCTGACTAAACCCTAAGACGCTTTAAGCTCTGTAACTTCAGAGACTACCAAGAAAGAATTATCTCAAAACTTTGTGAGATCGATATTCAGAAGAAATTTCCTTCAAAAGCTACTGCACTGAATTTTTGGCTTCTGTGAACCTAAAAAAAATGTTGCCCTTCAAGCGTGCCATCAAATAAGTTTCAATTCTTTTGACATTTGTCTATTCTTCGTTTTTGAAAATAAAACTGAAATTCAAGCAATTTTCTTCGCATTTGATCAATCAGCAAAAACAACAAAAGCAATGTCCCGCATCGGCATCAACGGCTTCGGCCGCATCGGTCGTCTTGTGTTACGCGCAGCTATTGACGATTGCGCGTTCGTTGTCGCCATCAACGATCCTTTCATCGACGCGCATTACATGGCCTATCTCTTCAAATATGATTCAACACATGGACGCTTTCAAGGCGAAGTGAGCGCCACCGATGATGAGAATGCGCTGATCGTGAATGGCAACAAGATACGCGTTTTCAACGAGAGCGAACCGGCAGCAATTAATTGGGGACTCGCTGGAGCCGAATACATTGTAGAATGTACGGGAATGTTTGTGACGATGGAAAAGGCCGCCGGACACTTTATGGGCGGTGCGCGTAAAGTGATCATTTCGGCACCCTCCCCAGACGCACCCATGTTTGTGGTGGGTGTGAATTTGGATATGTACAAGAAGGATATGCGCATCGTTTCGAATGCTTCGTGCACCACCAACTGCCTGGCGCCGCTGGCCAAGGTGTTGCATGAGAACTATGAGATTGTGGAGGGTTTGATGACCACCGTACATGCCTACACGGCGACACAGAAAGTGGTTGATGGTCCAAGTGGCGATAAGTTGTGGCGAGATGGACGTGGCGCGGCCCAGAATATAATACCGGCAACAACGGGCGCTGCCAAAGCGTTGGGTAAGGTTATACCCTCGTTGAATGGCAAGTTGACGGGCATGGCCTTGCGTGTGCCGGTGCCGGATGTGTCGGTGGTTGACTTGACGGTGCGTTTGAACAAGCCGGCGCCGTATGAGGATATCAAAAAGAAGATGCTGGAAGCGGCGAATGGGCATTTGAAGGGCATCTTGGCGTATACGGATGAGGAGGTGGTCTCGTCGGACTTCTTGCACGACACACATTCATGTACGTTCGATGCGAAAGCGGGCATATCGTTGAATGATAAATTTGTTAAGCTAATCGCTTGGTACGACAATGAGTATGGTTATGCGAGGCGTATAATCGATTTGATACGATTTATGCAGAAGCAGGATTAGTAGAGAGGGTCAAAATAAAATTGTACTGAGCTGAAGAGTGGTTTCTATAAGTATTTTGTGTTTTAATTGTGTTATTTTCTTTTGAGTTCAATTTAGTTGCATTGATAATAAATGAAAGCAGAGATAATAAGTTCCTGTTTTTTGAGAAGCCATTCCTGCTGATTAGTATCGAAAACAGTGGCAATACAACGGGCAGCCCAGCACTTTTCATCAATTTCCAGGAATCATTCTGTGGCGAGTGCATACAAATTGTGATCTTTTAAATTTCACTTCAAAACAAGAAATTAAAATTTAAAGAGGAGTAATAAATTGTAGCATATACCCGACTGCAGTTTTGAAGCAAAATTCAAATGGTTTCTTTTAAATTGTGTCACGTCTCAAAAAGCAATTGAGGGTAAATTTTCCTCTCGACGAATCAAAATCACCTTCTATAGGTTGCTCATTCTATCGGAGAGAGATGATGTGAGCTTTGGATTATTTTAAAGCATCCTTGGAAGATTTAAGAACGATTGGTGACGGTATGTAACGAAGTAGGATGCATAAAAATCCAGCGGAGTAATGGGGAAGAAGCAACTGTCGCTGGCAGCAGATGTATGTGGAGGCCTCAATAGTGTATGAGATTAAGTAAAGAGAGATCTGTTATTTAGTGATTAAAAATTTTGATGATTATTAATTTAATCACGTTTTTTTTTTGTAACTACTTAAGACTATATACAATCACTTTCACCTTTTAACCAGGGACGGTAATCATTATAAGCGAAACAATATAAATCACCGTATAATCATTATTCTTCGATTTATATTTTTCTGATTAAACTTAATTATTATTTTGTAAGTGTTATTTTTTCGATCGGAAGTAATTATTATTATGTAATTTTAATTTTTTTGATCACTAATAAGTATTATTCTTGGATTTTAATTTTTTTACTCGATCATAATTATTATTTCTTGATTTTTACTTTTTGCATCAAAAATAATTATTATACTTGATTTTTATTTTTTCCCTCAAGGCATAATGATTATGTGTAATTTTTTATTTTTTTACTCAAGAATAAAAATTATTGTCTGATTTTTATTTTATTATTCATAAAATAAAACTCAAAACGTCATACAGCCTGAACCCAGAGGATTTTTGGCTTAAAATTTTGCATGCACACACCTTCTACTCTGCTCTAACTACTTCCGAAGATAAATCGTTGGAAATTTTGTTATAAATGGTGGAAAAAAGGTGTTGAAGTATGCATGTAATTTGCTTTAAAATTCATACAAAAATTTTACTTATACGCCGCGGCAATATGCTCATATATAAAATAAAAATCAGACCATAATTTTTATTCTTGAGTAAAAAAATAAAAAATTACACATAATCATTATGCCTTGAGGGAAAAAATAAAAATCAAGTATAATAATTATTTTTGATGCAAAAAGTAAAAATCAAGAAATAATAATTATGCTTGAGTAAAAAAATTAAAATCCAAGAATAATACTTATTAGTGATCAAAAAAATTAAAATTACATAATAATAATTACTTTCGATCGAAAAAATAAAAATCAGGCTGTAATTATTACTTTCGATTTTTATGGATAAAACTCTTAAAATAAAAATCATTGCAGATAGCCGCAGATTATACAGAGATAAATATAGTGGTATATCCAAATTTATTTTGCGATAGTGGGAACATACTGATTTTTTTGGTCAAAATTTTAAAAATAATAATTATTTTCCATCCTTGCTTTTAACTGATTAATAACAAGTTGAATAAATTAAAAAATTACTCTTTATTTTAATTGCATGATTAATCAGATTGCTTTATTTTTTTTTAACTGCATAATTAATATATCGCACCCTAAATCACAACTCAAATTCCAAAAAACTGTTTCTTTATTATAGACAATGATATGGGAAGAGGCCACGTATAATAGTTATTTTTCAGTTAAAAAAGGCTCTGATGGGAAAGATTTTTTGGCAGTCGCTAGGCATATCGCCCGTTTTATGCAATAGGGATTTAACTCGAAATTTTCGATTTCTGGGATTTTGCCATATTGTTCAATAACTGGGTCGTGCCTTTGAGTCTAGCCTTATAAAATACTCAAAAGGATAAAAATGGCGGAAATAAAAGTGATTTTGTAGTTAGCCATAGAAGGAAACTATTTGAAATTATAAAAGTTTATTTGCGTTTTCCCAAAAAAATTTTTTTTGAATTAAATCCCTATTGCATAAAACGTGCGATATATTCTATGTACCGATTTATGAAAGAAACCCGATTTCGAAAAATTTCGAGTTGTGTCACTTTATGATTTAGGGTGCGATATGTATGTACAAAATTATTTGATTATCTATACAATTATTTCTTATTCTTTTGATTGCATGATTAATACAAATATTTTAATTTTTTTCGATATTTTTTAATGCATGATTAATGCAATTATTTGAATTATTTGATTATTTTCAATTACATATTTATAATTTTTGTCAGTTGCATAATTAATAATTTCTATATTCAATTATTTCTGATATTTTTTAATTACAAGATTAACATAATTATTTGATTATTTCTGATTTTTTTAATTCTATGATTATTATTTCTTATTTTTTATATAAATATGGCTAAAAGGATAAATTTTATACCTGCCAAGCATAGCTTCAGCTATTTAAAAGAATAATTAAAAATAATCATAAAAAAATAATAGCGCAATTGAAAATATTCAAATAATTAAAATAATTAAGCAATAAATAATAATCTACAATTAAAAATATTAGATGATTAATTTTGATTATTTCTAGTTTAAATAAATTTTTAATTTAATTGATTATTAGTTAATTTATAACTATCAAACAATTAAAAACTTTCAAGCAAAAATAAAAAAATAATCATGCAATTAAAAAATCAATTGATTGTATGATTACTTCGGATTATGTTTTAATGACTATTAATCCTGATTATTCGTTTTATTTTTTATTTAATTGATTATTAGTTAATTTAAAACTATCAAACAATTAAAAACTTTCAAGCAAAAATAAAAAAATAATCATGCAATTAAAAAATCAATTGATTGTATGATTACTTCGGATTATGTTTTAATGACTATTAATCCTGATTATTCGTTTTATTTTTTATTTAATTGATTATTAATTTTCAAGTTTTTGCAAAAAATTAAAAAATCTAAAAAATTAATCGTTAATTATTATTATGGTGTATCTAATAGGCCCCAATTTTCACGCAATATAAAAGACTGGCACGCTTTACTGAACCCGTCCCAAAACGACTAAAGTCTTCAACACCAATTGGAAAAAAGCATTACGAAAGTAGAGAACTTCCTTTCCTTCATACTACTGTATGCCAACTGGGTATAAAAATAAAAAAATGCTTGCTGTTAAACAGAAAAAGCAGAACTTCCTGCACCAGCCGCCGCTCGCCAACGTCATCTGTTTATTTACAAAATAAATCAATCAATTTGCATTTCGCGCATTTTTTGTGCTCATCATGCAAAGTATTTTAGTTTAGCTGCTGAGAAAGACTGAGCCGGACTTCTAAAAAAAGCTAAAAAAGTGTATGTATGTGAACGAAGCGCATTAGCATTATGCAGCGGCGGAGTAGAGCAGCTGGTCTTGGCGAGGCCACCCCAAAAGTGAATTCTTAAAAATTGCTGAGACTGCGCTTGCAGCTAATTTGCATCAAAAAGAAGTGAGGTGAAGTGAAGTGAAGCGAACGGGCTAAGCAGGCAAACGCTAAAAGATATAAAAAACGCAGCGCCAGAGTTTTGGCAAAACTTGTGCAATAGTCAACGGCAACGAAGCAGTGACAATTTGCTAGCGGAAAGGATTGGAAAGGAGGGCTTTGAGGAGGAGAAGGAAGAGGACTAAGAACACGGCGTGTGATGAGCAAGCAAACAGCAGTCAAAATGGGAATGAAATGAAATCGATTTGTGGATTATTTCATTACAATGCATATTGAATGCCAACAACAACAACAAACAGCAAACAATAATCAGCATATTGCCAGTGTCACCAACATGCATTAGTTCTATAACAAAAACAAAAACAACAGAAATTGTAAAGAAGCCATCGCATAGCTGGTCAACTGCCAAGCATCAAAAAAACCAACATCAATAACAACTGACATCTGTTTAAGCATTGCAGCTCCTTACCCCCTGCACCCTACACGCCTTCATCATCATCGTCAAACAATTCACCAACTTAGCAGCTTAAAGCCCGTCTCCACATAACTTGATTCACCAGAGAAACATGTAGCAAAACATCTCGCTCAATAACCCGTCTCCACGTGGCTAATCGTGATTCAGTTTGACATTTCTCTTTCTTGTTCTTCTTAAATGTTAGCATGTTTGCTTATTTTTGCGTCTTTTTTTTGGTTTGTGTGAGATTTCGATAGATTTTCGATACAAAATTAGAGAAGACATCGATATCATCGAGGTTGGCAAGATGATTCAGAATGAAACAGTGTTTCAATCTTCACTCGCTCTCAGAAATTTGTATGGAAATTGGCGAGTTTCGGCACTGGTTTCCGTGTCGAAACAAGATTGAGATAGAAAATGCAGAAAAAAAGAGCGAAACACGTTATGTGGAGACATGGTATTAGTTGCCCACCGCCAGCTCTTCAGCTGCATGGAGCTTTGTGGGGCTCCTTAGTCTGACTTTATCTCGTTAATTCCAAAAAAATAAAGAAAAAAAAAAACTCATTTGAATTTTTGTTTTCATTTAATTTAATTCAATTTAATTTAATTCGTTTTCATTTTTGCTGTTTCTCGTCATTTTCTCCTACAAGCGCGCACTTAAGCTTTGTTATTTTTGTTGTTGTATATTTGGTTGTTGTTGTGATGAGCCCTTTTTTCTCCTTTTTCTGCTTAGCTGATTTTTCATTAGTTTTTTCGCCTTAAGTTGGCGGGTAGCGATAAGCAAAAGCGCCAACAACGTTTGGCTACACAAGCAAATTTGGTGTGGAATGGTTTGGAAGGGATTCGAAGGGATGTGTGGTATGTGTATGAGGTAATGAAGAGGCAGTTGATGGCAGGACTTAATAAATCTATTCGACGAATTGCTAAATGACAGTCACAATGCTGCCGGACGGAATGTTTGTTATTGCAAAATTGTAAGCTAAATCAATACTTAGTTTATGGCGAGTTGAATGCTTTTCTTTTGGTATGAGTTCTAAGCAGTTCAAGAGCTTGGAGTTGTCATATTACTTACATATACTTATGAGGACAAACTTTCTAGAAAATTTTAATCCATTATCTCACTCATCAAAAGGTTACCTTTCACTACTTTTTTTGGGAACTTCGCATAAAATAATAGTTATATAGGTGGAACTCTAATGGGTTTATGGTATTGGTAATGGTAACGGTAATGGTAATGGTAACGGTAATGGTAATGGTAATGGTATTTGTAATGATAATGGTAATGGTAATGGTAATGGTAATGGTAATGGTAATGGTAATGGTAATGGTAATGGTAATGGTAATGGTAATGGTAATGGTAACGGTAATGGTAATGGTAATGGTAATGGTAATGGTAATGGTAATGGTAATGGTAATGGTAATGGTAATGATAATGGTTATGGTAATAGTAGTGGTAATGGTAATGGTATCGGTACTGGTATTGGTATTGGTATTGGTATTGGTATTGGTATTGGTATTGGTATTGGTATTGGTATTGGTATTGGTATTGGTATTGGTATTGGTATTGGTATTGGTATTGGTATTGGTATTGGTATTGGTATTGGTATTGGTATTGGTATTGGTATTGGTATTGGTATTGTTATTGGTATTGTTATTGGTAATGGTATTGGTAATGGTATTGGTATTGGTATTGGTATTGGTATTGGTATTGGTATTGGTATTGGTATTGGTATTGGTATTGGTATTGGTATTGGTATTGGTATTGGTATTGGTATTGGTATTGGTATTGGTATTGGTATTGGTATTGGTATTGGTATTGGTATTGGTATTGGTATTGGTATTGGTATTGGTATTGGTATTGGTATTGGTATTGGTATTGGTATTGGTATTGGTATTGGTATTGGTATTGGTATTGGTATTGGTATTGGTATTGGTAATCCTTTTAATATACGTACATACATAGTTGTATTTATCACAAGCACCTTTAATAAAATTTTAATTGCAATTAAATCAATGAACAACAAAAATTACAGCAAACAAATGTTGCTGCTGTTGTGGCACAGAGCCAAAGCCAAACCAGGAGAGCCCAACAAATACACCAGTGAGCAAGTCATTTAAGATTATCATCATAAAATTAATAATGTTAAATACATAATTTGTGTGTGGCTCATTGGATTTTCGCTTATGACCACGCAAATACAAGCATACACACAAACAGACCAACAACAACAAACCAACAACATTGCATAAGCTAATTTCAAAATGCACGCCTTTCTGTGTGTGCCTTTGTATGTGTTTATGAGCAGGAAAATGCATCACTGATTTATTGGCATCGCGCGCCGCATTGATAAGGAGCAAACGACAAGTGGCGCCGCGACAACAACAGCAGTTATAACAACAACAACGCTACAATAACTTATCCATACTTTCGTTAGCCAATTATCACATTTTTAGTCGTTGCAACTGCCACAGCCACAGCCGCAGCCCATAGCCACAGCTTTCGGGTCAATTGTTGCGCTTACCACTGTCGGTCTGTCTGTCTGTCTGTGCGTCTATCTGGCTGTCTGTGTGTGTGTATTGGCTGTTGCATGCCACTTACACCCCAATCGTGCATCATTCATATCTTTGCAATGCCGCTTTACCCACCGAATTATGCATGTGCAACACTTGAACGCATTGCTCACATGCCACATTAACATTTCGCATGCCAAGCACCGCAAAACGCATATGTTGGAATGTTGCAACAAACGGGTGACCACATTATCGAAAATTCTACGCAACCGAATGCCACATAAAGTGTTTGTCGCCGCCGATGCCGCTGCCCGCTCATATCGCTCACTGCTGCACATTTTCAATTAATAATATTTTCATAGCAAAAGCGTTTTGTTGCCACAATTATCCGTTACATGCAACAAATACGTACATACATACATACATATGCATGTGTGTGTTTGTTATTGTTTATCCTTCTCAGTTACACTTTTAAAACTGCACTATCGTTCTGGCATCGTCTATATCGTCGCATTTATTTGTTGCTGGCATAATTTGGTAAATCATCATTACTGCGACATTCCACCGACAACGCCACAATGCACCGCCTCCGTCTCCTCCTTCGTTGCATCCACTGCATCGTGCTATTAACCTCTTCCTCCAGCTTTCAACTGTTTGCCACTTCGTCGCCTTTAATTTTGGTGTTGTTGTTGCTGATTTTGCTGGTCATTTGGCTCACTGGTTTGGCCTCAGCAATCTGCAATTGCGGCCGCAAACAAACCACTCGACGGGCTCTTTCGGTTTTCACGGTTACGGTGGTTAATGATGATGATCGAATAAATAAGTTTGTAGTTTGCGTAATAAATGCACATGATTCGTGACAAGTAGAATATGGTTAGTGGAGGATTTATATCGAAATAACTGTCTTTAATATGAAATTTGGATTAAAGTGTTACATATATAAATATTCAGAAATCTAACTTACAAAGAACCATTCAGGGAAAGAAGAGACATACAAATTTTAAAGGTGCGATGGTGGCGCGAAATATTCAGGCTAGGAGAGTCAAAGTCGATTTATTTTTCGACACTTTCTAATAATAATAAGAGGAATATTTTTGCGTTTGCAAAAAATCATCAGAAAAGATTTTTCGTTCCCTTGAAATTTCAATTAAAATCAGAATGATTAAAAATTTTAATGACTATTATTTAGATCATGTTTTATTCTTGCAATTTCTTAAGGATTAAATACGATTACTTTAATCTTTTAATTGTAGTTAATTAAATAAAAAGAGTTAATAAATTTGTCTACAAACCAAACTTGACAAGGGATGACGGAAGATCGTTCCACAGTTAATAAATTGATTAATTAGTTTTAATTGCGTGACTATTTTAATTGCTTTATGTATTATTTTTTTTACTAGTTTTAGATTTTTTAGTTGCATGATACAATAATGTCAAATATTTCTGATTTCTTTAATTGCATGATTAATCGACTAATCATTTTATTTTTTATTCATTGTCTGCCTAATAAACGTTGCTCATATGCCATGGCATGCAATTGTTTCTTCATGAAAAAAAAAACTTATTAAAAATAATTATATAAAAAGAATTAATCACAAAATTGAAAACAATCAGAGAATTAATAGTAAACACACAATTAAAAATAATTAAGCAATTAAAAATAATCTAACAATTAAAAACAATGTTTGATTAATTTTGATTTCATGACTATTTCTGCATTTTTTTAATGATCATGATTTTTTGTAATGAATTTTTAAATTAATTGATTATTTGTTGTTAATTTAAAATAATACTAAAATAAAAAAAAATCAAATACTGATTTTTGAATTATTGGACAGTTTAATCATTACTAATTTTAATGCAAATTCAACACGCCTGAATAAGAGCAATATTTTTGTGTTTCCAAAAATTCATCAGAAGATACTAGCAGCTTTCGTTTTCTCGAAATTTAAATTAAAATACTCTCAGCCTATTCGTATTCGTAATGATATGAAATATTCTACCACATAGTCATTAAGAATTTCTAGAATAAAAATTGTTTTAATTGATTTTTTTTTTGCTGTCAATTGCTTTTTATATTTGGAAGAAGATGACATG
The DNA here is from genome assembly GCA_960531455.1 of Urophora cardui. Classification (NCBI taxonomy): domain Eukaryota; kingdom Metazoa; phylum Arthropoda; class Insecta; order Diptera; family Tephritidae; genus Urophora; species Urophora cardui. Next base: position 3,998,425 of record OY482670.1, read on the forward strand.
CTGAGATAATTTAAATGATTGCCAAAAAACATCTCTAGTTATCTAGTTATCTGTATGTGCACTGTGTTTGAATTCATACGTTTGTATATAAGTACATACATGCGCATTAAAAAAACAATATCCATGGAGTCAAGTCAGTCAACTCTACAGAAACATTAACCACTTCATTAACTAGTCACTCTCTGCACCAGCAAACTAACTGGTCAAAGAAGTAGTGGAATGATTCTGATACGGAGGCAGCTAACTGCTATTCCACAGGATTTGGCCTATTCAAACACATGACAAACATATGTATGTATGTATCAGTTGAATGTGTGGAAGGGAGAATACCTGACTAGTTTTGCCGCGCAGTAAGCTTGTATGAAATAATTGCCAACTAGCAGATTTGTGTACGGGGATACTTATTATGTGCATATTTATCTATGTATGTAAATATATATGCAAGTTATATAAAATCTTAATTGAAAGTTAATATTTGCTTTTTTTGCATATTCCTTCTTCTGTTGTCACTTTATTTCTTTGGATCTAAATTAGACATGAAAACCAAGAAAAGAAACCACTTTAATTTCTGTATAAATTTATTTGTTAGTATATATGTATGTATGTACGTACATACATATGTTTATATGAAGACATATGTACATAACAACATATGCGTAAAAAAATTTGCATATATGTATCTATTACATTTATAAATGTACAAACATATGTATGTGGTAAATATTTAGCTTTCTCATGCACATTTAGGTCTTTTTGTTGAGCTGTGTTTTTCCATCCAACCCCAACTCCGGAAGAAAAAGCAATAATAGATTTTCTTCATACTTATCTAAGTATGTGCTTGCGTGTATACCAAGCACATATCGTCGTACCATATGAAAAATAACATACATTTTTTTAAGGCTGACGAAAACTAACAAAATCGTCTTTTGTCTGACGAAAAGTAACACGTTCGACTTTTGGCTAACGAAAACTATCAATTTCGTTTAAATAACAAAAATGTTAATGTAAAAACAGTATATAATTACCAGAGCTGTAAAAAGCTGCAATCAGATTGTATTGCAAACATAAAAAGTGTATATTATTGTAAGCAGCTTTGATTGTAAATCATCTTGCTAGTAAATTTTTTGATTGTATAAATAAAAATTTCCAAAATTTAAAAGCATGTTATTGCAATCGACCTCCACGATGAATCATTTTAATTTCAGAAATTAGAATTGCAATAATTTACAAAAGTTTCATTGCAATCAACTTCGACCGTAAATCATTTTAATTGAAAAAATTACAATTACAATAATTTAAAAAAAATTTCATTGCAATACACTTTTCTCGAAAATCATTTCATTACAATAATTTACAAAATTTTTCATTGCAATAAATTTCAAACGTATGTAAATCATTTTCATTGTAAAAATTACAATAGCAATAATTGTATTGTAATAAATTTTCATCGTAAATCAAATTTGATTGAAAAATGTTTGATTGCAAGGCTTGCAATAGCAATCATTTTCCTCATAACTTTATACGCATGCATTGGGACTGATGAAAGGCAAGCGCCTGGGTAATTGGAGTAATACCCGGCATTTATATCACACGCTTAGCCGCGTAATAGCCCATGTCCGGAGTACATATGTACATATGTAGTTATGTACATATTGGATGGTGCCGGGTACATGGTACTGGTAATATTTGTAGCCTTCAATTTGTATAAAGTCTGGATGATAAGATGATGAGAAAGAGGATGAGGGTGCAGATGGGGATAAGGATATACATACATATGTATTCACATACATATATTAATTTTTGTACCATTTGCTTTTTCATTTACTCCCGGATATCTCATTACTGTCATACATATGTGTGGTTGTTTAATATAAATATATATACATATATACTTATCCCCATCTTCATGCTCAATTTTATCCATATCCTTATCTTTCCTCTTTCTCATCATCTTATCATCCAGGCTTTATACAAATTGATGTAGGGTATGTATAGAGACACATTTTATAGCATATTTTCTCAACCTCACCCTAAGTCTAATATACCATATATAAATTTTTGTCCCGATCGAAAACCGTTAAGGGGTGTCGCACAGGTGCCAAAGTCCAGAAAACTCTATGGAGGCTCAAAAATTTAAGTTTGATTTTTGCATATCTAATGTATAAATCGATTGTCCTGTGCTCAAAAATACTAAATGCAAATTTTGGTCTCGATCGGAGGTGGTTAAGTGTTGTCGCATGCGCTGCAAAGTTCAGACTACGATATAAAGACCAAAAAATTTAATAAATTTTTTTTTATCTAATGGCCAAGGATACCAAATATAAATTTTCGTCCTGATCGGAGACGTTTAAAGGGTGTCGCCCGGGGTTCCATATGGTTATCTAAACTTTGACTCCTTTGCGACACCCCTTAAACGTCTCCGATCGGGACCAAAATTTATTTATGGTACCTTTGATCATGCTGTTAACGATGTATGGGGTGAGATCGAAAAAAATCGCTAATCTAATTTTAAGGACACCCTAATGTGCATACATACATATGTACCCGGGAAATGGGTTATTACGCGGCAAACCGTGTTGTATAAATGACGGGTATTGCTCGAATTACCCAGGCGCTTGCCTTTCATCAGTCCCAATACATTCGTATAAAGTTTTGAAGAAAATGATTGCTATTGCAAGCCTTGCAATCAAACATTTTTCAATCAAATTTGATTTACGATGAAAATTTTTTACAATACAATTATTGCTATTGTAATTTTTACAATGAAAATGATTTATGAGAAATGTTTATTGCAATGAAATTTTTGTAAATTATTATATTGAAAATTTGTACAATCAAAAAATTTCAATAAATTTTACTGCAATGAACTTGATCCCCAGAAATTTCAATAAACGTTTATTGCAATTAATGGAAGGTAAATTATTGCTGATTGTAGTTATTTTACAATTAAAATTTTTTTATAACTGTTTATTGCAATCTATGGAACACAAATTATTTCAAATTGAAATTTTTACAATCAAAAAACTGCAATAAATTTTCATTGCAATAAAACTGGTAGAAGAATCAATGATTGCTGGGAAGAATGATTGCAGCTTTTTACAGCTCTGATAATTACTGATACTTTTCGTCGGCCAAAAGTTAACCTTTAACATACGACGTGGTCGTAATTTTTACACCGACTTACAGTTTCTTTAAATATCTCTTTTAACTTACCGTCCAGCAAGTTTAATCTCTTAGTATCTTCCCATCTCGTTGTAATTATTGACCCGTTTTGTTTTTATGGAGGAAGGTGTAACATTTGACGAGAAATTATGATAGTGGTGTAAAAATTACCCCACGTCTAGGGTAACTCTTAGTTTTTCTTCGAATGCAATTTTTTGAAATTTACCACTTCTCACTTCTCTGCAGTATTTTGATGCTTTTAGAATCTCCTCATGTCATCATAATTATCGATCAGTATAGTTTCTATGGTGGAAGGTCTCAAATAACGGATAAATTATAACGTAAAAATTACCACACCTCGACGTTAACGTAACTTTTTCTTCAAAAATAATTTATTTCCATTTAAAACTTCTCTCACTTGCAATTTGACTAAAGCCGAGATCACACGATTTACGCATTTGTACAAAAAATGACAAATTTAAATTTGTCCACATTTGCCCATTTTGATATCGATGTGCAAATGATTTGCTTTGCGTTCACACGATTTGCCCGATTTATTAGCTTTTGATTTGCCACACATTTGTACATAGAAGTAAAGTGGCAAATTTGTTCACATTCGTTCACACGATTTAACCAATCATGATAAAACAGTCGTATGAAAAATATAGAAGCATACTTTTGGGCATTATTTGGAAGAAAATTTTATGAAAAATTAACAAACACAAATTAATCAAATAGGTATTAAATCACTGGATAGTACTTGTTTTAATTATCTGTAAGATGATATAAAGCTAATTTAATTCATTCAATAGAATACGTGTGTTAACGAGCTCCAAAAAAATGGTCATTGTGAAATGTTTACTTTGGTTGCACAAAAGTGAATTAAATGTTGCAGATACGTCGAAATCGTATATGAAGAAATTGTTTATGTATTCATTTTGAATGAAAGTAAAGGATCAAAACCATATATCGATTTCGATTATTTTTAGAAATGGCTAGGGTAATAGTAGGATATAGTCACGTGCAAAGTTTTCTTAAATTCGCCCGGAAACTGACTGAGTTATTACCAGGGGTTCATGTTTATTTATATTCGGTTCGGATTCGGGAAATTATTAGAAAAATAATAGGTTAAGTATTCGGGTTCGCTTTCGGATCTGGTATTTGGAAAAATATTCGATTCAGAGTCGGGAAAGCATTTGGGAGAACATTCGGTTCAGATTCGGGCAAATATTCTTTCCCGATTTGGGAAAGTATTGGGGTTCGGTTTAGGATCCGGAAAGTATTTGGAAATTATTCGGTTAGGTTTCGGGAAAACATTCGGTTCAAATTCGGGCAAATATTCTCTCCTAATTTGGGAAAGTATTCGAAAAATCACTTTTTGCAAAAGTATACTTCTGTGACTATCAAGAATAATTGAATAACGTCAAAAATATATTCATTATACAAAATTATCTCAATAAGGAATAAAAAATTATTCCTAATTTTTTCTAGCTAAACGTTAAAAAATGCTTCTTCGGCCTATATGACACTACGTTTTTCTCTGGTATATTTGGTTTGAAAAGCCCGCCGAAAGTCAAAATACAAAAACAGTTCTTGAAAAGACACAAAACCTGTGTTCAATTACTAAAAATTTTTAACTTATTTTTCATAAAAACTGTCATTTTCATATGGAGAGCTGTCATATTTTACGAAAAATTCGTAACAATTTTTTGTTATTGAACAGAGCTAAATAATAATATAATAATAATACAATGGCGCTAATATAACTCTGACGAGTTTTATGGCCGGGCTTCTCTCCCAATTCGAGGTGTGCTCCTTTTGTTTGTCCTACTAATTGGGTGGATCTACAGTTTTATTCCGGCTCCAAACGGCGAATGCATTTTTTTGAGAAGCTTTTTCATGGCAGAAATACACTCGGAGGGTATGCCGCTCACTGCCGAGAGGTGACCGCTGTTTCTAAAACCCCAACAATTGAGTTTTAATTAATTAGAAACAATTTTTTTGGTGTTTGTTCGGACTGGGGTTTTAACCCGAGATCTCTGGTATAGCAAGCGCGCACTCTCCCCACTGCACCACAGCGGCCACGAACAGAGCTAAGTACTCCATCAAAAACAATTTGATTGACATTAAACTTCAAACTAAATGAAAATAATATTTATTTCAAAAATTAATTGTTTTCGAAATTGGAATTCAAATTACTGAAATAAAAAAATTATGCATCTTAAATGGCATGATATCTGTGTATTCTATTTTATAAAGAGAAGCCAGTGCGCCGTATAATGTTTTTTCCGGACTTCTTCTTTCCCCTTATGGCCAAAGCAGAAGCTTAAAAGAGGCCAATTTAAAACTTGTATTTCCATATATTTTTTATTTTAAACATAATTTATTTTATAGTTGTCAAAAAAGATTTGTATATTTGCCACAACCATTTGTATCCAAGTGGCAAATCAAAATTTGTCCATTTTCATCATTTTCATTTACCTTCTGTATGGCATTTGTGTTCACACGATTTGGCTACAAGGGCCGTTTTTGATTTGCCACAAGAGGCTAAATATTTGGCTTTTGTGATTTGTCTCAAACGAAATTTACCGTTCACACGGTTTGCTTATGAATTTGGCAAATTTTTAGCCAAATGTACAAATCGTGTGATCTTAGCTTAACATGGATTATTAATTTTATCACTTCTCAAATGATTATTGGAAGAAAAATTTAAAAATTCGTTTCGTGGTTCATTTTATACGCTCACGTTATTATGAAAAAAAGGTCAAAAAGACTGGCCAGCATTTTCTACAAAAAAATTTTTTTTTTATAAAATTCGTATTATATGTATGTATATTTAAAAATATATATTTTTTTATGAAAAACCGTCTCTGAACTTTAAAGAAAGTTTTTGTTTTACCTTTTATCTATAAGGTTCTCATGTGATGTTTTCGCTATTTTGAAAGAACAAGGCCTTGTGAATTATAGTAAAAACTTTGTTGATTTAAAAAATTTAATTAACTTTTTTTATCAATTTCATTTGAAAAAGGACTGGGCTCTTTCCAATGCAAAAAATATTATAAAAAAATTTATTGTTTTTGAGAGTTTTAAGTAAAATTCGTAGAAAAAAATTTACCACTACGTCGTAAACTATGCCACAAAATTTCACCTCGTCATTTAAAGGTTAAATGTGGTACTTTTCGTACAGAATTTTTTTATTGCTAGCTTTAGCCAGAAATTTTAAATATGTTAGTTTTCGTATGGTACGACGATATGTAAATACATAGTACCGCATAAACAGATACTAAGTATATACTCGTATAAGCATACCTTACGTAATAGTCAACAATTAAAAGTGACAAAATTGCCCAAATCCAAATGCAATTGACGAATCTTGCAACAAATATCTTGTTGTGATTGTTACTGTAGCCCTTCTCCCCACCTACATCTGCGTGACTCCTCTGGTCTCTTATGTACATAAATATGTACATATATACATACTAGAGAACATAATAGGCTGTCGTAAATATGTATATTTCATTGCGTTAGTTATGTAAAAATTTCTTATTCGTGTGTAAAAGATTTTTACTGATAAGTTGATGTTGATATATGTAAATTAACATTGTACTTTAATTTACGTGCATTCTTCTTAAAAATACATACAACACGCACTTATTTACATACATATGTATGTATGTATGTATCTACTTGTATACAAATAGACTCGTCCCAATGCGTGCGTACATATGTATGTCTGTATAATTTTTTTGCATTTCTCACAAAAATTTGATTTGCATACCATGCACCACTGCAGGTTTTCGTCTCGTTTCTCATTTCTTGAGACAAACGATGATTTCAAACCACATTAACCCACCGACAAACCTCCTCACCTGCTGCGCTATAACAGCAATTACGAAGGTAAAACGACTAATAAAACGATTCTACTTGTGAATTTCTAATCAATCACTTGCTTTCGTCTCAGTGTTTGCGTTATACATACATATGTATGTGTATGTTCATCCAATTTCTTTTTAAACTCTCTTTATCTTTAACTTCGTCGCCTTTTTCTTTTCCTTACTCATCTTCTTCTACATTCTTCTAACTTTTCTTACACTTTCCGCCTATTTTTCTATTGCTCATTCCTCATAAGCTTAACCCCCGTTAGTCTTTAGTTTTCACTCATAGTTATTTAATCATTCAACCCATACACCTGTAGTAATTCTCACACACTCACACGCACTTCTAATTCTCACATTGTTTTATGCATTTTTTGTTGTTATTGTGTTGCATTTCCATTCATATCTGTACACTTGTTTATATGTATGCTGAAATATTTTCGTATGCGTTTATTGCATTTGCTTAATTTGCATGTGTCTGCAGCTCTTCATTCCTCATCATTTAATTTTTTGACTTTTCTTAAACTTTTGCCGTTTCCGCTTTATGTTTTATAGTTTGCAATTTCTGTGCGCCGCTTACCATGAGCAGCCAGTTTTGCTTTAATAAAATTTTTCGTTGCTGCAAAAATTTTATTTCAATTATCTTCTTATTAAGTTTGCTTTTTGAATTTTCCGTGGTCTGAAATACTTTAAAGTGCAGTAATGTTGCCCTCTGCAATCGCTCATGTTAATCGTATCATTCTACTTATTCATGAACTTCTTTTCCTCTTCTTCTACCCCTTCTAAGCTCCTCCTTCTCTTCTTCTTATTATTATTCTTCCTCTTATTCCTCTTCTTCTAAATGTTCTTCTTCCTCTCGCTCTTCTAATCTCCTCCTCATATTCTTCTTCTTCTCCTTCTTCTTCTTCTTCTTCTCTTCTTATTCTTCTTCTTCTTCTTATTCTCTTCTTCTTCTTCTCCTACTTCTTCCTTCTAACTTCTCACCTTGATTTTTTCTGCAAATTCATTTCTCATGTGCTTTTTTCCTCCTTTAAACTTCTCAAACTATACATTTCGCTGTCTTTATGTACAAACATACTCTCATATTTTTAACTGATAAACTCAACTTTGCACTTTGCACTATTTTAATATAAACAAGTAAGGAAGCCTAAGTTCGAGTGGAATCGAACATTAGATACTCAGCTGTATGTTTTCATTGTTTGTTTGCGTTTGATGGATTTTATATAAAGCGAGTGCTGCATAAAGTGGGCGTAGCCACGCCCATTTTCAAAATTTTTATCAGTCATCCAACTAAGCATATGAATATTATTCTTTGTGCAAAATTTCATTCCTTTATGACTTCCAGTTACAAAGATGTCACGTTACAAATTTCCAAAGCGTGTTCCAGAAATATCTTTGCTAAAAAGTAGGCGTGGTCATAAACCGATTTCAGTAAATTTTTGCGTGTCTATTAACACAAGCTATAAAAGTGTATAAACCAAGTTTCATCATAATATCTCAATTATTTGTCGAGTTATGGGCTCCGAAATCTCGTAGATTCCTTTGTCTAAAAGGAGGCGGTGCCACGTCCATTTTCCAAAATTTTTCTATTTTTTGTTTGCGGTCTATTGTAGAAATCAATACACAAAATTTCAATGAATTATCTTTACATTTGACAAAGATATCGCTTAAAATGTTTTTATTAGGTCACTTTATAATACCCATATATAAAAGTGGGCGTGGCCGTCAACCGGTTTCTCTAAAATTTTGAACATGTATTACTACAAGTAATAAAAGTGTACACACCAAGTTTCGTCATTATATATAAATTATTTGTCGAGTTATAGGCTAAGAAATCTCGTATATTCCTGCTTCTAAAAAGAGGCGGTGCCGCGCCCATTTTCCAAAATTTTTACGGTTTTTGTCTTATGTTCGTAGTTAGACTCCTGCTGTAAAATTTCAATGATATATCTTTATATTTGACAGAGATATCGCTTTAAATGTTTTTATTAGGCCACTTTATAATACACATATATAAAAGTGGGCGTGGTCGTCAACCGATTTAGGAAATTTTTCGTCCAAACATTTGCCTAAGTAAGTATATCACGCCTACCAAATTTCATCGATATATCTTCAATGGTTTCTGAGTTATGACATATAAAACTTTCAAGGTTTGACCCTTAATAAGTGGGCGTGGCACCGCCCATTTTCCAAAATTTCATAAAATTTCTTCCTAGGGGCTGAGCTCAACACGTGGGTAAAATTTCATCGCTCCAGCTATATTAGTGACTGAGATACCAAATTTCCGATTTTTTCTATATAGGAAAAGTGGGCGTGGTCATGGTCCGATTTCGCCCATTTTCAATACCAACCGTCCCAGTCTCGATACCAACTTGCATTTCAAATTTCATCGAAATATCTCAATTTTTGCACGAGTTAGAGTGTTTACAGACGGACGGACGGACGGACGGACGGACGGACGGACGGACAGACGGACGGACGGACGGACGGACGGACATGGCTCAATCGATTTCTCTTTTCACCCTGATCATTTTGATATATATAAGTCTATATCTATCTCGATTATTTCATTCTGTTACAATCCACCGTTATGTGATTAAAACTATAATACTCTGTGTACTAGTACAGCTGAGTATAACAACTATATTTTTATAAACACACACAAGCTCACATAACATACATATATACATATATACCTGTATGTATAATTCTTATATATGTAAGCTTGCTGGCATATAACTATCTCTTTCAGTTGCTTTTCGCTTCCTTTTTGTATGTCATTTTCCTTTTCAGTTTCTTTGCTTTATTTTTGTTAGGAAGTTGCACTTTGAATTGCATCTTCCTCTGTTGGCATCTTAATTGTCAAAAAAAAAAAAACAAAAATTCGTTTGATGCATTTTTAGTTTCATTTACATACTATACATACATATGTATATGTACATCCCCAAATGTATGTATGTATGTATGTATACATATATACAAGCGACATTTGGGCTGCTAATTTGATTTCTGCCAACTCAGTTGCTGAAGCGTAAACTGTGCATATCTTTTACTATCAATTACTTTATAATCGAATTTGCATACGCCCAAAATAGACCTATCAATCTCCCCTTTTAAATGGTACTAAAACGACGAGGAAATTTGTGTCTTCTTTAACAAAAACCATAGTATAAAAAACTTTAGATACACCATTAGAAAACAGATTTTATTTCTGAGACTTTAAGTCTGACTAAATATAAATTTTTGTCTCAAAGAATGAACTTTTCTAGATACTTTTTGTTGCTTGTTTTTCCGACAGGGTAGGAATATGATATATTGTGGAACGATCCTCCGTCATCCCTTGTCAAGTTTGGTTTGGAGACAAACCGGTTTCGGCTAATATGCGCCATCTTCAGTGTCTTTTTTCGTTCTGAGTTATTTTGTGTAAGTTCGATAATACTTATAGTAACTTCCATCGTTTGGTCACGTACTTCGTGTTCGTGTGATGTGTTCGTGTGTTCGTGCATTCGTGCGTTCGGGCGACGTGCATACGTGCGTGCGTGCGAGTCTGTGCGTTTAGGTATGTAAATTTATTTTTGTATCCTCATTAAACAGGCAGGTAAAAGTCCGTTATTGTCCTCTTGTGTGTTGTTTTGTTTATGTCGGTTTTAGGTTTTCTGTCCTCTTTTCGGTATAATAGCTTAAGCGGTTCAAATAATGTATCTGATGTAACTCAGAACGAAAAAAGACACTGAAGATGGCGCATATTAGCCGAAACCGGTTTGTCTCCAAACCGAACTTTTCTAGCTAAAAAAGGGTAGCTTGCCCTGCGTTGTACCACTCCAACCGCACTAGCCTTGAATGATGGCAGATACTGAGGCAACTGCTCCCTTGAAGAATAAGCGAGCGGCATAGATAACGGTCACAGTTCTAATGCGACGAAAGTGAAGCCATCCTTCTAGGTAGTTTGTTAAGCATTTATTACTGAGCTTAAAGTCAACATGGCAGGTGCGAAGAGAACCTTTCGAATGCATTGGAAGCGCGGACTACTATTTCTCTTTCAGAGTGAAAATTTCATCATTTCTAGTAAACTTTGGTGACTGCTCTACAATAGTTCATCGCACACTTTGCTGCAAAGCTTAGGATGTTAGTAAGACCAACTGCATTTGCCAGCCAATTTGGAAGTTCCTGCTGATTTTGCTGCGAACTTAACCTCTTTGGCTGAAAAAGTTCTTTAGAGGCATTATCTCTGAACTTTGAGTACTTTTAAATCAATTTTCACATGCAAATTAAATAAGTTTTTAAAATTTTTTTGAACTCCCAAAAATTTGGTGAATATTTTATAATTTAATTGTTACCGGAATGATTGAATCTAACAATTTGTATTATATATGTATAAGGTTTGCGCACGATGAAATTAGTGCACAAAATATTTGAAATAACTTGTAAGTTAGATAATATATTAAAAGTTAATGCACGGGATTCTAAAATAAATTAAATTTATGTTTATAGTTATTAAACATATTTTTCAAATTAATGCGTTTTTATGCACAATTTAGCTTTTTTCAATATGCCTCCAATTAGCCTTCAAACTGTAACTTCGGAAACTTTTTTGCTTGAAGATAGCCATTTTTTTACAAAATTGTTAGTGGTTTCAGTAACTTGTTTTGTGCCCTTCATAATCCTTTTTACTAGAGCCAAATATCTTTCGATGGGTATGAGCTCCGGGCAGTTAGGCGGATTGGCTTGTTTGGGCACAACAACTATATGGTTCTTTTCATACCCCTGATCTACCGATTTGCTATAGTGGCACTAAGCTAAGTCAGGCCAAAAAAGTAGATACGTCATCCTGTCTTATGAATGGCAAAAGTCGTTTTTGCAAACACTCCCTTTTATATAATTCACTATTAATTGTTCCCATTGTAACAAAAGAGATGCTTCTTTTACCACAGCTACAAATGGCTTGCCAAACCAAAAATTCTTAGGAAACTTTGTTTTATTTTGGGTCTTGAACTCCTCCTGCACATTCCTCTACGGTCTACGGCAAAAAAATCAACACCTGGTAGTTGTGAAAAGTCTCCAAGCACATACGTTTCAAATCAATCAAAAATTTTGAGAAAATCTAAGTGTAGTGGTTTGGCCCGCTCTTTTGCCGTGTTGTTCTTTTTTGAATTTCTGTCAGGCACTTTCTGTACTTTATAAGACTTAAGCCCTTCCTCCTTCTTAACCTCCCTGATGAATGCCTGGGAGCATTACACTTTTTCAGCCACTTTTCTACCAGATATGTTGGGATTTTTCCTGAGAAGGGTTATAATCCTTTTGACGACGTTCAGATCTTTAAAGCCCTTGTTTTTACCACTTCCACCTTTCCTAACGACAGTTAGACGTTCATTATATGTTTTGATAACACGCGACCCTGTATTTCTGGAAACCTTTAGTTTCCTAGCGTTTTTTTTAAATGTCCAGTTCGGATTTTCGTTATGAAATCCAATTATTTTTTCACGCACTTCTATTTCTCTGTTCATATTTGCCACAAAACGTTTTTGAATCTTTAGAAATTTGGCACTAGTATTTGTATACATTTAGTAAAACCATCTTATGTTACAAAAAAACTAAATTTGGAGGTTGAAAATTTTTACAAGTCGAAATGTATGCACTAATTTCATCGTGCGCAAACCTTAGTACATATATGTATATATGTATGTATATATAAACTAGCATATAACTTGAATGTACATACAATGTATGTATGTATGTTTATATAAATGTACTAAGAACATAAGACAACATAAATGAGCGAGACAAAAGACAAGAAAAATTACATAAAAGGCTACTTTAGAATGATTGAAGAAACAAGTGCCTTAACACATGACTTCCTCCTGAACATACTCCATATACATACATACTTATGTACATACATACATGACTATATGAACCCTTTAGTAAATCGCGCTAGTTCAAAGCTAGCGCATAACTAGCTCATAAAGATACTAGGTTGGTTCTCTATTTATTCGAATGCAATTCTTTGAAGTGCCCTTTTTTCCTATTAAGTAAATGGCAATTGCTCTTCTTTGCTGAAGTAGAGAAATCGTTCTAATGTAGAAGTTCAGTGGTAGTTTGCATGAGAAGTTGTTTAAACTTTAAAACCCTTTTTTTTGGTAATTTTATTCAATTTCGTAAAATTTCCCTTTTTCGGAAAGTTTGTTAAAGTAAAATTTTGGGAAATTTTTATTTGAGGTAATCATCTTTTAATTTTGCCATAATGACTCGCTAGGCGTTTAGGCAAACATTTTTAGTTATTTTTAGAAAAATTTCCTTATATGGGAAATTTCGGTAATTTATATAATTGTGTGAAGTACACTATTTTAATATAGTTTAAGTTTAAAAGAAACGATTTTAACTAATTTGAAAAAAAAAACAAATCTTTTAGGGAAATTGATGGTAATTTTTGTAAATTTCGCCACTATGACTCGTTAAATGTTTAGGTAAAAAATTTTAGTTGATTTTAGAAATATTTCACTTTTTACGAAATTTTATAAATTAATATAATTGTGTGAAATTTAACATTGTGTGTTAGTTTAAGTTTAAGAGAGACGATTTTGGCCAATTTTAATCTGATTTTTTTTTAATTTCGGAACTATGACTCGCTAAACGCTCAGGCAAGCCATTTGAATTGATTTTAGAAAAATTTTTCTCTTTGGGAAATTTTGTAAATTAAAATAATTGTGTGAAATTTACCGCACTTCTACCAACTGTCACGCTCTATATCCCTTTAGAACCAGTTCGGTACCAGTTATGTACCTCTAATGCGAGAATCGCTTTACATTACTCTCCCCTATATTTGCTGCAGGGTAGAATCATTACATAAGTACAAACCGAGTTTAAATTGCCCGCTGTCATATGTACTTACTTATGTGCTTACACTACGTGCACAATGCCCAATTTATAATTTTTCCTTCCTCAAATTGTTTGCATACTTTACGGCGCACTAACTACATAGACACATAAGTATGTACATCCGTATAATAAACACTTGACAGCTATTTTAATATTATCAAGACAAACAAGTTTGCGTAAAAAGAATAGCAAATATTTTTGTTTTGAGAAGAGTTGCATGCAGCAAAAACTATTGTTGCAAACACGGCAAAAATGCCGCCCGAAGGTATGTACATAAATATGTATGTATGTATGTAGTTTGATACATATGTGCATAGTTGAAAGCTGCTTATTTGCAGCGCAATGGCAAGAAATGTTGCCTACTTATGGGCTTAATTAGTAGAAGGAAATAGCAGAAGGGGCACTTAAATGCAATTTTTTCTATGTACATTTGTTTTTGTTTTTGTTTATTTGTGCTAACTTTAGTGCTTCCTTTTTCCTTCCTGGCGCATGTCAACAACCAGCAGTCGAGCGCACATTCACAACAACGGCAAAGCCTGCTTTTAGGCTTTGTGCAGCACAACACCGCGCGACTAGTAACAAGTGCACTCATCTAGTACACGCCAAGTAGGGCGTAATGAAGACAAATTACCCAAGGGTATTCTGTTTTTTTTTTTTTTATATTTATAATTAAGCGCTGAAAACATTGTCAAAGCATGAAGCAGTAGAATTGTCTGTGTGTGGAAAAAAGCAGTACGGCTGAAGCAGCTAAAAGTATGCAAAGTGCTGCGAGTTTGCTTAAAAAGCGGAACAAGATAAGATTTTTATTTTCCATGATGAATAAAAGCGTATGCCTTTCGTTGGTCTAGTGTTTTTTCTCTGATTTTTTGTTTTTTTGTGGCAATTATAAGATTTAAGTATTTCTAAAGTGCCTGAAAGTATGTTGCGCTTGTTGGAGTGCGCCGCAAATAGAGAAGCAGGAGCAAAAACAAGTTTAATAGAATTATGTTAGCAAGTGACTATTAGTAAGTAATTTAAACAACAAAAACAGCAATTTAAAAAAAATATTAGAAATTTTTGAAAGCCAAATTGGTTTTGGTATACAATGCACACATGTATGTAGATAGTATACTTTTAGGCGTTTGACGTTGTTGTTCGCAATTCGCGAGTAGGGCAGCATCTTCTGCTGGCGACAGCGGCGTTGACACAAATGAATACTCCGCATACGCTTCTCAGCCTCAACGCCAGTCATCATCAGCGTCAGCGTTGCCCTGCCACAAAACGATGACCAACCACAATGGATTTTCGTGGTTTGCAAGCGCGTATTTTGTTGCTTGTTTGTTTGTTTTTTGAGCGTTGAGTGCCACAAATACACTTGTAGTGTGCCGGAAATGCGAAGCAATTATATTTTACCAATTCAACCAACAACTGACCAAAACGCTGCTTCTTCTTCATTGGACAGCAGCAAGCGCAGCGGCCTTTGCTGTCATCAGCCCCATCACCAACACCACCGCCACCGTCATCACTAGGGCAACAGAAGATATGCAAATGCATATTTTTCTGTTGCAGTCCTATTTACATATGATAAATATATATGTATAGGCGTTTTAGCTCAAGACGAAGAGAATAAGCCTAACTTGTTAGGGCATATTTTCGCATATTTAGGTCAAAAGGCTTATTTTTGCATATTTTGACTTATTTGCATATTTTTGGCATATTTTGCTTTAAATTCATATTTTAGCATAGTATTTCGTCATATTTTTCCATCTCACTCGTAAAATTGTTTTTATTTACATTTTTTACTCTGGCAACTTTGTTTTGTATATGCGCATACTATTTGCCATTCCTCTTTTTCTGACAAGTTCAAGGCGAATTTAATAATTTTCGCAATGCTTCATTCAAATGTGTTACACGAATCAGCTGTGTATCTACATATGTACATAGGCATACATCAGACGGTCAATATATGTATATTGATGAAATCTGTGGATCGCGATTCATATTGACAGTGTAGCATCGAGTATTGATGGATCGCGATTCTGGATCGCAGAATGTTTAGAAATTTTTAAATCCGCGATTCGGATCGCAATATTGGCAATAAGCGAATTTAAAGAGAAAGTGCGAAAAGGACGGAAATAAAATATCTTGTACCTCAGAGCGAGAAAAATATCGCAATATTCATATTGAACGTGTAGCACTAAACGCTACATAGTGACTGAAATTCTTACTTTTAAATACGCCCCGATAACTTCAGTTGACGTGGAAAGATCTTTTTCTACGCTTAAAAACTTACCGCGACAATCGACATAGTTTTCTATTTGAAAATTTATCGCAAAATTTTGTAGTTGACAGCAATTTGAATAAATAAGTATTCAAGTTTTGCACTGGAATTTTGATTGCCATCCACACATAAAATTTTAAATTCATGCAGATAAATATATGTATGTATGTATATATTTTCGTAAGTACAAATACTTGTTTTCTTTTGGTAACGAAGATGTGTTTCGCAAATGTGAATTTTTTTATTTCGTCTTTTGAACCTATAAAATGTACCTTTAATAAACATAATTTTTTGTTACAAAGTGTTCTAATTTTATTTAAAACTAATTTTTGATATTTGTTCGAGCCAGGGTTTGAACCTGGAACCTCTTACATGAAAGGTGGGCACACAACCTACCATGCCGTATATCTTTTTATTAAGTACTAGCAAATACACGTCCCGCTTCGCAGCGACGAACAAAAGTTTTCTGTTATGATGGGTCTTTACCTTTACCTTTAACTTTACCTTTACCTCTACCTTTACCTTTACTTTTACCTTTACCTTTACCTTTACCTTTACCTTTACCTTTACCTTTACCTTTACCTTTACCTTTACCTTTACCTTTACCTTTACCTTTACCTTTACCTTTACCTTTACCTTTACCTTTACCTTTACCTTTACCTTTACCTTTACCTTTACCTTTACCTTTACCTTTACCTTTACCTTTACCTTTACCCTTACCTTTACCTTTACCTTTACCTTTACCTTTACCTTTACCTTTACCTTTACCTTTACCTTTACCTTTACCTTTACCTTTACCTTTACCTTTACCTTTACCTTTACCTTTACCTTTACCTTTACCTTTACCTTTACCTTTACCTTTACCTTTACCTTTACTTTTACCGGGACCATCCATCACCATCCGGGCTCACTACTTGAACCATCTCTGGGAAACCGACTTAAAAAATAAAAATGAAAATATCAGTATGTTGAAGCCCTGCTCGACACCTTTCATTTGATACCAATATCGTTTAGAAACATTCGAGGGTCATCTGGGTCCACGTTTTGGCCCATATTTGGGGACCCGGCCTAGGCGTCGCAATGAAAATAACTTTATGTTGAAGGCCTGCTCAGCACCTTTCATTTGATACCCATATTGCTCAAACACTTGCTGGGTCACTCTGGGTCCACATTTGGGCCTATATTCCGGGAAGTTCCCTATTATGTGCGCTAATACCATATGAATCCACTGTGAAAATTTCATAAAGATCGGTTGATTACTTTGGGAGTCCATAAAGGACACACACACACATTTATTTTTATATAATAGATATAAACAAAATTTTAAGGGCATATTTTCAGTGCTTAAACCATATTTTTAAGGACATATTTTTAGCGCTAAAAACGAGTTTTTTAGGGCATATTTTCTGTTGCCCTAGTCATCACTGTTGTTGTACAACTTGTTTACACACAGTGTATACATATGTGCCACATGCCACATGAAAAGCGGCAGCTGCATCATTCAATTTTTAAAAAGAGCGCACACTTGCTATTTTGTTGTTGTTTTCAACTTTTTCGTTGTTGTTTTTTCGCCATTTTGCGTTGTTGTTGTACGACTTTTTAGGTCATTTTGCATTTTGTGTTGCGTTGACAATTAAGAGCGCTTGCTCGCTATGCTTTTTATTAGCTTTTTGGTGGGGGTGGCGGGCGGTTAAACATTTCAATTTTATATCGGTTGCTTTTAGGTTTAACTGACTGATGATGCTTGAAGCTGCAAGCACCAGCAACTCTCCTCTCTCAGCCACCAAACCAACCTCCACTTCCCAAGCCTTGAGTATTTGACTATTCGTTCATTTGACTTGGTTTGGCTGCTGCAAGTGTGTGTGTGTGTGTGTGACGTTTGTGACTTGTTGAAAGGAAATGAAAATTGTTTTATGCGGTTACGCCAAAAAGTAGGCAACGCATCTCGCCCCTCGTCGTTTTACATTTTATTGTTATTGGCCTAGTCATTTTCGTTGATTTTCGCTGATTTTTTTTATATATAAAAATACTCACATGAGAGTGGTTTACGTGACATTTTACAAGCGCAACGAATGAATGATGAATGCACAAAAATCGTTTTATTTACAAAGCAAAAGCCACTCGTTGCTACATACAGACTTTTTCCCCTGCCCAGCTCTCTTAGCGCGCTTCCAACTGTGCTGCATAATCGCAAGCCTTTTCCTCTTTTTTATGTAAACTTAAGTGCATACTTTTTGGCGTGCACACCGATAAGGTAAGTCGCTTTTTATTGTCATCTATAGTGCAAGGCTAAAAAAAGGATATGGCGTGCTACAGCATCCCTGTAAAAATCATAGGGTTATATGATCCATTTTGTGGTAGGTAGGAGTACTTTCAAAGTGATCGTTTATCTGCATCGGCTCATAGTTAGCCGAACATTGCTACGAAAACCGAATGTATGTATGTATATCGCGATTACGACGAAGCAAGTGCGTACATTTGTATGTGTATGTATGTATGTATGTACGTACATATGCATGCTCGTTTCAACGTGCACGATTTAGTAATAAAAAGCCATTGAACGCGACACATGTTGGTGATTGCGCTAGAAAAATTTTATTATTTTATTTTTATTAAAGAAAGGCTTACTTATATATGTATGTAATGCTAATAATCAAATTGAATTGACAGTAGTTCAAATCTGTTCAGAGATAATTAAATTTCATTAATTTTAGTACCTACTCCATGAATTACTCCCATGTAGGTACTCCATGGATTACTCCTATGTAGGTACTCCTTGGATTACTCGGGTGTCATGCGGAAATCGGAGTATGTGATCCCTGCCTAGGACATCGCCATGTTAAATGGACCATATTTTTTATATGAAATGTGGCAGGTTGAGGAGTACTCGGTTGGTCCATAGCGAGTACTCTATACACGCGTGCATGGAGTACTCGGCTTGTTTGCAGGGATATTGCAAACACACACAGGCATACATACACACACACCCATACATACATGCATGCATTTTGCATATGTTCACAAATGTTTTATCGCTCGATTAATGGATGTTAATTAAATTTTTAATGCGGTCAATAATAATTTTCATTCCATCGTTCAGTTCGCTTCGCTTCCCTTTGCTATACTTTGCTTTCCATGATTGTGTTTTGCGGCAGGTTTATCGTGCGATAAGCAGAACGGATGTGCAGCATTCAACTACAAATGTGTGCATGTACAGACATGAAAATATGCATCATTGCACTAAAAAGAAAAAACAGCGAAAAAATTGGCCTTGTTGACAGCAATAAAATAAATGTTAATTAAATGGAGTTGTAACTGTGACAGCGACAGTGGCTGTGCAAAAAATGTAATATTTAATTACTTAAATTTTTAGCTAAATTTGTTTTTAAACATTTTTCTAGAACAGTTTAACCACCGTTAGCCATTTGCTAAATTTCCTCAAATTCAGAACTTTAACTCAAACTTACTATTTAGTTACATTCACCATATGCATCTACCTAGTATAATTGTGCTGTCTCTACTCCTGCCATTATCAATTAAAAAATGTGCAAATGTAAATGAAGCATGCAAAGCAAATACAGACGAATAATCGAAAAGTGTAACAAACATTTCAAAAAAAAAAAAAAAGAAAGAGCCAAGCAAAATTAAAGGCCTTCTACCATAGTAAATAAGCTAGTTGGGGGAGGTGGGTTTTGGGGACCATGTAATGTTCAATTTAAAAAGAATGTTAAGCTTAAAATCTGCCGAAGAGTATACATTTAAACAGGGGGTAGTTAAAAATAGAAGAAATAAAAATGGAATTAACTGAAATGCTTAACAAAAGAAGATATTGAAAATAAAAGGCTTTAAATGCTTAGCAACAGAAATGTCACATTTAATGTGTGCTTAACATCGGCGCCCTTTGCTTTTACTGCCAACTGCACTGCGAACATGTATATTCCTGCGACCATCCAACTCCATTAGCCTATCTATTTTATTCTTATTTTAGTTACTTTTTCAGCATCAGCAGACAAAACTCATTGCCAATAACAAATGCTAAAAACAAAACTAGTGCTGCTATACTGCGATTGATGTACGATGTACGGGATTTTAATCAGATCATAATTAGCTAGAGATGAAAAAATGTAACACCGCAACGCCAGCACATACTTACATACATACTTAAACAATTATGCATACCAAGTGCTTGGTATTCATTAGCTAGAAAATATCATTTCAAAAAGTTAAAGTAGTATTCTAGCAACAGCGACATCTAGATTATTAATACGCTAATATAAATTTTTTCAACACATCTTGGGCGATTCAGCTGAACCAATTTTAATACTTACTAGGAACACCATTAGAAATACAACTTAAGCTAAGCAAAGCTCTCGACGATGTTAGTCTAGTGGTGATGCCATTAAATTAAAAAAAAAACAAGTAAGGAAGCTTAAGTTCGGGTGGAATCGAACATTAGATACTCAGCTGTATGCTTTCATTGTTTGTTTGCGTCTGATAGAATCACGATGTATTTTATATAAAGCGAGTGTTGCATAAAGTGGGCGTAACCACGCCTATTTTCAACATTTTTATCAGTCATCCCACTAAGCATATGAATATTATTCTTTGCTCAAAATTTCATTCCTTTATGACTTCTAGTTACAAAGATGTCACGTCACAAATTCCCAAAGAGTGTTCCAGAAATATCTTTGTCAAAAAGTAGGCGTGGTCATAAACCGATTTGAATAAATTTTTGCGTGTCTATTAACACAAGTTATAAAAGTGTATAAACCAAGTTTCGTCATAATATCTCAATTATTTGTCGAGTTATAGGCTAAGAAATCTCGTATATTCCTTTGTATAAAAAGAGGCGGTGCCACGCGCATTTTCCAAAATTTTTCTACTTTTTGTTTCCGGTCTATTGTGGAACTCATGCCACAAAATTTCAATGAATTACCTTCATATTTGGCAAAGATATCGCTTAAATTGTTTTTATTAGGTCACTTTATAATACCCATATATAAAAGTGGGCGTGGTCGTCAACCGATTTCGCTAAAATTTTGAACATGTATTACCACAAGTGACAAAAGTGTACGCACCAAGTTTCGTCATTATATATCAATTATTTGTCGAGTTATGGGCTCAGAAATCTAGTATATTCCTGCTTCTAAAAAGAGGCGGTGCCACGCCCATTTTCCAAAATTTTTGTGGTTTTCGTTTTATGTCCATAGTTGCACTCCTGCCATAAAATTTCAATGATATATCTTTATATTTGACAGAGATATAGCTTAAAATTTTTTTATTAGGTCACTTTATAAGACCCATATATAAAAGTGGGCGTGGCCGTCAACCGATTTTAACTATTTTCCGTTAAAATGTTTGGCTAAGTAAGTAAATCACGCATACCAAATTTCATCGATATATCTTCAACGGTTTCTGAGTTATGACATATAAAACTTTCCATGTTTGACCCTTAATAAGTGGGCGTGGCACCGCCCATTTTCCAAAATTTCATCAAATTTCTTCATAGGGGCCTGAGCTCAACACGTGGGTAAAACTTCATCGCTCCAGCTATATTAGTGACTGAGATACCAAATTTCCGATTTTTTCTATATAGGAAAAGTGGGCGTGGTCATGGTCCGATTTCGCCTATTTTCAATACCAACCGTCCCAGTCTCGATACCAACTTGCATTTCAAATTTCATCAAAATATCTCAATTTTTGCGCGAGTTAGAGTGTTTACAGACGGACGGACAGACGGACGGACGGACAGACGGACGGACGGACGGACGGACGGACGGACGGACATGGCTCAATCGATTTCTCTTTTCACCCTGATCATTTTGATATATATAAGTCTATATCTATCTCGATTATTTCATTCTGTTACAATCCACCGTTATGTGATTAAAACTATAATACTCTGTGTACTAGTACAGCTGAGTATAAAAAACACCCTACACACTTTGAAACGTGTCTACACTGCGTATACGTAATTTGCCTACATGCAACCATACAGGTGAAGCTAATAAAATGTGTTTAAAAAGAGGTAGAAGCTGAACGAAAACCACAAGACGATATTTGAGTAAGATAGTAGAAGTGAAAACACTGTCAAGTTTCGAGAGTAGGCGACACTCTAGTTTAAAGAAAGTGAAGTCCCGTTGCTATACAAAAAGCTTTTAGTTTTCGGGTTCACGGCAACCGGGTTTAACGTAACTGCACACTAGTATGAATATGACATTATACACCTTCATATGTGTGTTTGTACATACTCACTGCCTGTCTCCAACTCACCACACCCACTTTTCGTGTGAATGCAATTGACTGCAAAACAAAATACAAGCAGCAACAACAACAAATTGGCAACAAAACATTTTTTTTTCACAGCAAAGAAAAGAAAAAACAAAACAGCTAAAGAAAGTAATAAGTTAGCAATTCATAGGTGCAATAACATTTGTGTATGAGCATGTGAAGAGAAAACTCTGGTGGGGGATAGAGGGAGAGGAGGAGCATGTGTGTGGGGACGACAACTGAATTCGATGAAAAATGCCGAAGGAAGTGCAAGAGTGTAATAATAATACAATGGCGCTATTATAACTCTGACGAGTTTTATTGCCGAGCTTCTCTCCCAATTCGATGTGTGCTCCTTTGTGCAAGAGTGTACCTAGGTGGTAAATATGAAGTTTTATTGGAAAGATGGAAGTGTTGAAGGGTATGCAAAAAATAATAATAACAACAATAACAAAAACAATTACAAGTTGTTGTATTTGTCGCCAATAACTGAGTGTAAAAAAATCCAGTTGGATGTGTACACCGCCTTTTCACTGTCTTACTTCTGTGTTATGCAGCAAATATTAGGAGCTGCCATTTTTTGCAAATACCAAGAGTTTTTATCCCTATTTTGATTACTGATTTGAGCGTGTTAAATAAGACTAGTCCCTAGTAGACGAAGCCGTAACCTGAAAAAGACAGGACAGGAACAGATAACATGTTCTGTCGTCGCTATCACCAACTAGTCCCGTTTTGAACGCCGATAATCACTGGTCTATATTTGCCTCTTCTCTCGGGGTAGCAGCCATTTAGTTAGCCTTAGCTCGCACGATTTAAACTAGCTTTGGATACCCTACAGCCCTGCGTTTGTTTTCACGCCTTATGCCGGCGTGGTATGGGTTAAAACGTGGATCCAAATGGTCTCAAATTAAAATTGTTTGGCTGGTCTTCTACATAGAGTTTTATGCATTGCAATCCCCAAGCCGGGTTGCCAGATATGGATCAATACGTGGGCCCGTATGAACCGGATATATTTCTGTGCAGGGAAAGGGAAGGGAAAGGGAAGGGAAAGGGTGGGGAAAGGGAAGGGAAAAGGAATGAGAATGGGAAGGGTAATGGAAATGGTAAAGGGAGCAGAAAAGGAGAGGGAAAAGGAAATGAGAACGGAATGTGAGAAGCAACCGGGACAGAGGGTATGGGAGGGAAAGATAGAGGGAATATGAGAGAGAAAACGGAGAGGTAAGGGAGAGCAATAGAGAAAGGGAAAGTGAGAGGGAAGGACAAGCGGCAATGTGACTGGAAATGGAAGAGAAAAAGGAAACGGATATGAAAGAGATAGGGTAGCTGAAAGGGAAAGGTAGTACTTCAAGACTAAGACGAAGAAGAAAGGGAAAAGGACATGAAGAGGGGCGAGCTTTTGAAAAGTTCGATTTTTCCACTTTTTTTTTTAATTTTTATTGGACTTTAGAGGTCTGCGAAAAAATTGTAGCCCAAGGATAATTCGGTCATCCAGGTACTAGTACCTATGTACACTTAATTTCACTAAGTAACATCGGAACATCCACACAATTGTCGTTCCTTCATTTGTCAGTTCATCTGCTTTTTCATTCCCATCTATCCGATTGTGGCCTGGTATCTAGTACATCTGAAATACTAGTTCTGCTCTACTGCACTTAATCCTTCTGTGTCTTTGTATACCAAGATTTTCCTATCAACCCATAAAATTACTCTCGTACTATATTCTTAGAGCTACTTATTTTAGGATAGATCCTAAACAGTTAATGGTTATCAATTTCATCTTAAACACTCTTCGTTCCAATCTCCATGACACGTTCCCACTTCCATCCTTAAATCTTTTTCCATTCTCTCCTTCCTCTAAACACTCTTTATCTACTTTACTTGCGGCTACTTTAAATTGGACAACAGCTGAAGTGGTGGTAGTGGTGGTAATGGTTGTGTTGTTGGCGCCGACCTTGCCATATTAGAATTGTTATCGGCATAAACGTCTTTGTTGGGAGAACGTTTGAAATATCCGTTTATATGTTTATGTATGTATATATGTGTGTGTGAGCGTGTGTATTTGCATGCCGACTTTATCCCCAAATACGGTGTATAAAATTTCACTTTTTGACTGTTTCCTTGCTCCACGCCCTTTCCTTCTTTTGCTGCCCTTACTCCCTCTTGTGGTCCTCCATCGAATCAGTCCATTCAATCGCTCAGTCACACAACCGTCGGCAAGTCATTCTTCTTCTGTTCAGTTCAGTTCTGTTCTGTTCTATGTTCGTGTTGGTGTTTGGGTCTACTTCTGGCTGTGCAAGTCTCAAAAAAGGATACGCTTGTGGGTGCTGAAGTGCAAAATATTTTCATTTATTTCGTCCCCTCTCATCCCCTGCTCTTCTTCTTCTTCTACTTGCTCTTTGCAACAACCATTCTGTCCATGCAAAACGTAGCAAAAACCTGCAAGCACAAAAGCACAAGCACACATGACTGAATTGGCAAAAAAGAGGGAAAGTCTTTTGCTGATTGCCTGCATGTTTGCATGTTTGTACATGTTCGTGTTTGTGTGCTTCAAATGCTTCTTTCTAAGTGGGTTTGTTTGGTTGGTTTTTTCTTTTTGTGGATTTTTGAGTTTGTTGAGCTTGTGTGTGAGTGTTTTTTTGGCTTTAGTGTGGCGGAAGCAAAGTTTTGCAGGTTTCCAGGATGTCGCAGACGTTGCTGTGTCACGTTTGTTGTTTTGTCTCTCTGTTTGTTCGTTTGCTTGTTTGTAACACAATTTTTGAAGGTTAAATGGTAACACTTAAAAATTCTTTCAGCGGTCTAAGCAAAGTCAGCCAGGAGCATTGTGTGCCTGTTTGTGTGTGCTTTGCATGCAAAAAATGTGCTTTTCAAAGGCAAGTTGTTGTTGCAGGAGTAGGCGGAGGTGGAGGCGGGGCGGCACAAGCGAGCATAAGAGTTCAACGATGACAGACGGACAGACGGAGTTTTGGAGTTTTTGGGGAAAACAAATGGGAATGAGAACACACAGAGAAGGTCGATTATTTGGGTCAAGGACAACTGGTTAGAAATAAGTCGTCTTTCACTTTTCCTTTTCTGATTTGTTTTTTGTTTGGTGTTTTGATTTTCATTGTTTGATTTGTTAATTTTCTTTTTTCGCTTTCTTTGGTTTTTGGATTTTACATATATTTTTTGTTGTCGTAATTTATTTTATTTTATTTTAGTATTGCTTGTTTTGGCAATTTAGTTGGATGGAGTAGGGAGCAGCATTGTATTTAGAGCTTAACTTGAGTCTATTTCTTCTTTTTTGTTGTCGTAATTTATTTTATTTTATTTTAGTATTGCTTGTTTTGGCAATTTAGTTGGATGGAGTAGGGAGCAGCATTGTATTTAGAGCTTAACTTGAGTCTATTTCTTGATTGCGATTTCTCTATGTTTGAGAACTTTGAGTACAAGTGAGTGAATGATATGCGATTTAATTTGAGATTAAGAAACATTGCAAGCTGCATTTTCTTTATATTAAGAAAAGCTTTGGTTTTAAAACTTCCTTAATTTGCTTTAAATATAAGAAATCCCTTCTGCTCAATTTCGTTTGCTGTGTTTGCATATATTAATAACGCTTTTGTTGCCAAAAAATCGTACATATGTCACACACAAGTACCCGACATACACGCTTGCCTACTAGGGTGGTCGCCAAATGTATGGAGAGAAATTTTATATCATATTTCTTCAACTTCATCCCTTATGTCGATGCCAATATAGTCGAAGATACAACATATACATTTTTGTTTCGATAGGAGACGGTTAAGGGGTCAAAGTTCAGAAAACTCTATGGAGATTGAAAAAATAAAGTAAAATTTTTTGTGTATCTACGTAATGCCCAATGCCAACTTCTCGGGCATCGCTGAGATGGCGCCGATCAGGCCTTCATGCCCCAGAACCCAGTTTCGACCACCTACTCAAGTAGACAGGAAGACTAAACCCCTTGAGGGTAATTCTACACCTGTCGTCAACGCTGGTACAGCCACCAGAAGAGCGAGAACGAGTGGTCTACCCCATGCCCCAACCGGCCACCTCTAAACGACAGGCCGGCTGCAAACTGAACAACAAAGTTGGAAGTAGGTTCTTCTCTGAAAAGCTTCACTTCAAAGTAAGTTTGTGTCCACTTGATCACTGCAGCGTCTATCAGGCTGAGCTCATAGCCATATGGGAAGCACCTCGTCGCCTGACAGTTCTGCCAAACATAAATTCAGATCAAGATGTGTTTGACAGCCAAGCCAAAATCCCCCCGGAGTAGCAAGGCTACATCTATAGTTGCAATGAAATATAGGGAGTCTTCGAATAAACTAGCCGAAATATGTGATCTGAACGCCGCTTGGGTTCCAGGCCAAAATTGCATCCGGGGTAACTGCATTACGGATGAGTTAGCAAGGGAGGGTACAAACTTGCAGGAAATCACAGCTGCGGCATGGGTTGCCCTTCATACTATCACAGGTGACTCCTGTGCGACACCCCTTAACCATATCCGATCGGGACCAAACTTTAGATGTGATATCTCTAACTACGCTCTCACCGATGTTAATTTTATTTTTTTTAAGGACCACCCTAATGCATACACATTCACCAAAAACAAAATCCTATTTAATAGTGAATACCCTCGCCAAAGGCGCTCTTCACACGACAAGTCTTTTCATCTACTCGCACCATCGCACACGCATACTTTTAAGCGAACTCAGCGCTCAAAGTACATCTCTACATATAGAATGAATTCCCACGGCTATGCATACTTCATTTTCATACAAAAAGCCTTCCGTAAAACAAACAAAAAAACAAAAAAATAATTAAAAGTAGATATGCGATCGAATAGCAATAACATGTAATACATAAATGCATGGCAGAAACATTTTAATTTTCGCAGCCCTTTAAGTTGATGTATGAAATTACTTTTGCGCAAATAATACAAAAAAACATAAAAAAAAAAATAAAAACTAAACCAAAATCATAAAAAAAAAAATTATCATTCCACCCCATCCTTTGCACTGCTGCGCATTAAGCGCTCTTCTGTGTGTGTGTGTGTGTGTGTACATATTTGGCAGGCAAACGCCCCGAAAAGCGCTAATTTCCCTACAAAATGTGTAAGCGTCGCGCTGGAGTGGAGGATCGGGTCATGTCGGGTCGCAGGAGCCAGCCGTGCCGCGTTGCCACAATGCCAACCATCCTACGGGCGGCAGCCAATCGGTGCAAAGACGTCACCAACGCCGCGCACTAGGCGATCCAATCGCGAATTTTCGCGACATGCACGAACAACAAAAAAACGCCAACTACAAAAGCAAAAACAGCATCTCTACACAGTATTTGTACCAACTTAGAAAGCAGCTGCCGCGACGCGCAAGTCTCGCAAGTCAAAGTCGCGCCTGGTCGCGTGTGAGGGAGGCAAAATAATGAGCAAAAAATGCAGAGTTGAAAATGATTTGCGTTGCGCGCGTTTTTTTTTTTGGCGCTTTTAATGAGGAGCAAGCGAATACGCACGCACACCCAGGCGCAACACGGGCGTGTGAGTAGCGCGAAGGATGCGAATGACTATTTGTTGGCGATATATTTTAGGGACGCGATTGTTGTTGTTTTTGTTGGTAACACAAATGTAAATTGCACTCCAGGCACACTCGTCATTTTCATCGTCCTCATCGGGCAGAAGAATGCACTGGCACGCAGCGAGCTTTTGGGGTGTGAGTTTGTTTTAGCTTGGCAGCAGAAAAGAGGAAATTATTGGCAACAGACGATTGCAATGCCAAAAATGCTAAGCTTCATAGATTTCAAGGTGCATACATACATGCATTGCTGTTGCAAGCAAGCAACTGTGCTTTGCCGGTGCATTTTTGTAGGGGCAGTGGCAGTGGCAGTGTCAGGTGTGGGTAGGGGCCAGGCAGGCAGACAACACTCTGACGAGGACACCATTTTAAAGTACGCAGTGCGCATAACTGCCGAAAAACGGGGAAAGAGAGCGGCGAACGAGAGAGAGAGCGAGAACGTGTGTTGTAAACGAGAGCGAATATTTTGAAGTGGAGAAATTTTGCTAATGAGGCGAACAAAAAGCACACGTACTTATTCGAGCTTAGATTGTTGAGTGTCAAGTTTGTATACTTCCATTAATTTGACTGATTTGTTGCTGCAATGAGGGTTAGTTGGGCGAATTTTAAAATACATAACCACTTAATTTCTTCATAATCTGATATTAATTTTAAAAGTTATAAAGAATTTTTTAGAAAAAATGTGTAGACAAAAAAGAATTCGAGGACCAATTCCAGCAAACATTTCTAACTAAAAAGGTCTATAAATTTGTACCATAGTTGAACCTCAAATGGTAAATATACATATCGTCCCCTCAATATAACAATAGCGTATAATTTTTTTTGGGTTTTGAGAAAATCGAGTTTAAAGTTTTTGTCAAATCAGATATCTATTAAATTTTTGAACAAGAAATTATACACCATTTTTTCCAATGACATTTTGAGCCACTTTGTGGAAGTAGAATTTGACGAAATTTTGACCAGACATAGAATCAATGATGGAGATTCTAAATATGCAATAAAAAAATAATGGCGTATGAGCAAAATTGAAAATTCAACTTTAGAATATTTAGCAACTCCATCGCTATAAGTTGAAAAAATTTCCCTTTTGGGAATTTTTATAATACGCATTATTTTCAAATAAAGCAGTCAATAATGGTCTTTGAAGTATTCACATAATGCATTTAATATAATTTTAGAAATTTCCTTTAAAAATTTTCCCTTTTGGGATTTTGTCTTATTTTCAAGTAAGACAGTCCAGAACCTCGTTTAAGTTGTTCATATCTTGCATTTTATTTAATTTTAAAAAGTTTCTTTGAAAGGGATTTTTGATTCAAAAATTTCCTTTTTGGGACTTTTTGTTATTTATTTTGTTATTTTCCAGTAAACTAGGCAAGACTCATCTTAAAATTGGTCATATCTTACATTTTATGTATTTAAAAAGTTTTCCTCAAAGGAGTATTAATTTCAAAAATTTCCCTTTTGGGCTTTTTTTTCAATACGCATTATTTTCAAATAAAACAATAAAAAATTGTATCTAAAGTGGTCATAGCTTCAATTTTATTTATTTTATCAAAATTTCCCTCTAAGGTAATTTTGCCTATGTAACATTTGAATCTCAAGAATCCAGCAGAAAATAAATAGAAATAATTTTAGCAATGGTTATAGAAATCTTTTAGCAATAAAACTCTTGAGGCTTTTCTACTCCTACCAGATTATCCCTAGTATACAACCCTTTTTTGCCGCTTACATGCTAGTCTTGCATAATTATAAATACATAATTGCTGGGAAGACCTGGGTAATATCAAGTACCAGTACGACTTGTGACAAGTACATTTTAAAAGAATTGTACAAGTACTGGTACTTGCATTCCCAAATTTTCAAGTACTAGTACAAGTACAAGTACAAGGAATTGAAAAAGAATTGAAGTTTTAGCAAATACTTCAAAGTAATTGAAAAGAATTGAAAGTACTTGAAAAGAATTGAAAAATGTACTTGAACCGATTTTTCAATTCTTTGCAAGTACTTGAAAGAATTCAAAGAATTGAAAGTACTTGAAAAGAATTGAAAAATCGATTCAAGTACATTTTTCAATTCTGTTCAAGTACATTCAATTCTTTTCAATTACTTTGAAGTATTTGCTAAAACTTCAATTCTTTTTCAATTCTTTGTACTTGTACTTGGATATTCTGAAAGTACTTAGTACGGACTCATTACTTCAAGATCAAAATATAAAGTATTTAAGTACGTAATAGTCCAATTACTACTCAGTATTACCCAGGTATGTTCCTGGGTTTGGAAAGCCTTCATCTGTTTCCACGTAACCACATCCACATCTTTCTGCATCCTATCTATCTATCCTTTAACATATTTCAATATTTCTTTAATGAACTCACACTCCAACGCTACAGTACAAACCTCATTTACTCACACTTTGTGCACTACTTTTGCCATGAACGTCTAGACCACACCAGCACCGCCGGTATTTCTCAACTTATTTACCTTCTTGACGAAACTTTACAAATTCAACTTATCCCCCCCCCCCCCGCCTCCCCTCCCATTCCTCACCCAAAACTCTTACTTAACAATCTCAATGCCAACGAAAACTTATGGACATTCGATAGTCTTTCCTTATATGGTTTGAAATGTACGCTCGGTTGGACGGGCTGTGATATATAGACATGTGTGGTTGGGTGTTTAAGTATTGGGTGCAAGCTTTTTTGTGTCTCTCGGTGTGTGTGGGCAAGTTTATTTGCTGTTTATTGGCGTTGCCAACCAATGCGCCAACGTTATTGTTGGTGTAATTAAAATCCCTTGATTAATATGTAAATTTAATGAGATTACGAATTCAGCGAACAAGATTAGGAGGACGACCAAGGCAAATGGAAGAGAATATGAAATGTATGTAAATGCAGTAACAATTTCCAACAGACAAACAGAGAGGAAGTACGAAAAACAACAAGGAATGAATGGACTGTTGTACTACAACGAAGAGGGATGTGTATATGTTGTATAATAAGTGGAAGACTAAGTGTAAATGAACAAGCACAAAGTAGGAGGAATGAAACCAAGTGTGTACCTTTTGAATGTAAAATACACAAAACTCATGTGTATTTGCTAAAAGGTATGAGCAAGGAGAAGAAGTATAAGAAGAAGAAGGAGAAAAGGTAGAAGAAGAGGCAGAAGAAAATAGAGTAGTCCAAGAAGAAGAAGAAAAGGAAGAAGATTAAGAAGAATAAGGGGAAGAAAAAGAGGAGGGAACTCAAGAATACAAGTGAATGATTACTTATATGGAACAATATTGGAAAAGTTGGCTGGTTTGTCACTTGGTTATGGTGAAGTGGTATTTTATTAATTTACATAAGTACATATGCACTGGTAGAGGTAAAGGGGCGTTCTTTAACTTACGCTAGATCTATTGGTATCAAACAAGCATGATAATTTGAGGAGTAATTTCAAAATATTTTATGTAATTATAAGACTACATTTCTTAGGCGGGGATTTATGTACTTATATATTTGTTGTGTGTGGATTTTGGTGAGTCTGGCTTTGTTTGGGACTCAATACGAAACACTGCCACTTGGCAGCTTGAAAGGGGATACCGAAGATAATATTTTGCTGCTTCAAAGATGGTAGATTTGCTCCTATTAATTAATGTACTAGCACATCAACTTGCAAGGACTTGGCAAAAATATTATTAAAACTCTTATTTAACGCAGTCAAATTAATTAAATAAAAGCATCATACAAACATATGTACATACATATGTAGGTATATCTACTGCAAGTTACGCCCCGTCATTAACTAAATTATACAATACAATATGAACGACGGCGCATTATCACACAGAAAATATTTTTATTGCGCATGTGTAGCATTCATTAACTGCTGCTCTTACACACAGAGAAAAAACTATAGTAAATCTAACAAAGTTGACTTAGTTAAAAAAATTTGTATGGGGCACAAGAAACTTGTATAACTCGCCAAAGTACTTACACAATTTGTACCCGACCATGGAAAACAAAGCTTAGGTGATTTATTACCCAAGCACTTAGGCTACAAAAAAAGGAGTTGTTTTGGCTAGGTTAACCTTTTTTACTTTTATTTTTTACTAAATTACTTTGCTGAAGTTTTTACAAAATTATTTTCGTTAAGATGACGAAAAAACTTAGTAAGTAAATTATACCTAAGTTTTATGTTGGGTTATATGCGATTCTGAGTTGATTGTACAATAGTTTTTCTCTGTGTGTACCATTACTTGTGCTATAAAGTGCGCATATGCAAGAGTATATGTATGCCTTGATATTGCACTGCACTCAAACAAACCACACGCCTCTTAACTCATATTTGAATTGTCGAGGAGTCGAGTCAAGGCATTGAACTGATTTATGAAGCTGCTTAATTACAACAATACACAACAACAGCAACGGGAGTAAGAATACAAAAAAAAATACATGCCAAGTAAGTAAGCGCAAATTTATGTGAAGACATGTGTATGCATGTTTTGTAGGTGCATAAGCATGGATAAGCAGTAAATTAATGAAATCAGCTACGCGGTCACAGCAGTCGGTTGGTTCGTGGTTCGGTTGGCGTTGCGTTTAAATCCTTGAAGTTTCACAAAATTAAAAATTAAACACGAAAAAATCGAAAAGAAAAAACAGAACAATAATCTTAAATTAGGTCCCTACAATCACAAGCCATGTCTACGCGGTACGTATTTAATTGGCTCTCCAAACAATACGATAAACATTACCTGTTCCGAGCTGTTCTTACTTGCTCTTTACCGCATTTGTCAGATTTCGAAATATGTAAGTAGGTTATGTAAAGATTGTTTGGCCAAGATACAGTGATCCCTCACATAGACCACATATGGTCATTAGTGTTGCCAACATCATATTGTAGGCGTTATACTATTAAACCAGGAATGCAAGACCTCGCAAGCTTTTGAAAAGTATTTTGTTGACCACTAGATTCCACAAAAGGGATGAGAGTACTTCCCCTTGCTGGGTGCCCCTATGTGCCCTCCTTGACATCGTCGAAAGGATCCACCAACCAGTTACCGTCCGACAACTAAAAAGGTATTCGATCAATCGCTGAATGATTGGGGGTAGGTATTCCATTCCATTCGAACCCTTCCAACAGCGCCTCAGTAGACACATTGTTAAAGGCCCGCGAAATATCAAGAAAGACACCTATCACTCACTGTAGTGATATTTGTGATTCTTTACCTTGTTTATCCTCCATCAGGACAAGATAAATGCGTTGTATGCCTTCCGTCAGGCAGCTCGAACCATGATTGAGGCCGTGTCGCACCTCCCCCCCTCGCTCGCGCCTTGAGAGTACCTACTCGACAGGACAACAGCCGTTGCTAGCCCTCCGCAGCCTACCCCCGCACCCTGCTCTGGCGCAAGCACCAGGAGCAGGTATCGGGGAGGAGATATGAAGGTCTATTGCATAGGCAGCAACCTCTTGGAGGCTTCAGCCGAGGATTTTAACCGCCCGCTGCACAGTGTAATTCGCGCTCAAAATTGTGTATGAAATATAACGAGGTTCCGCACTTGATTCGTAAATGAATGGCGATTGAGAGCGCATGAATCATGATAATTAGAGCGAATTATGTCTCCATGCTAAACACGCTCTAACATGAGGCAGCAGCGCTGCAACAATTAAAGAGCCAAGCAGCAGCAAAATCAACACCACAAAACATATGTATACACAACAATAACAACAAGAACAAGTAAGGAAGCCTAGGTTCGAGTGGAATCGAACATTATATACTCAGCTGTATGCTTTCATTGTTTGTTTGCGTTTGATGGAAACACGGTGTACTTTATATAAAGCGAGTGCTGCATAAAGGGGGCGCAGCCACGCCCATTTTCTAAATTTTTATCAGTCATCCAACTAAGCATATCAACATTATTCTTTGTGCAAAAATTCATTCCTTTATGAATTCTAGTTACAAAGATGTCACGTTACACATTCCCAAAGAGTGTTCCAGAAATATCTGTTAAAAAGTAGGCGTGGTCATAAACCGATTTCAATAAATTTTTGCGTGTCTATTAACACAAGTTATAAAAGTGTATAAACCAAGTTTCGTCACAATATCTCAATTATTTGTTGAGTTAAAGGCTAAGAAATCTCGTATATCCCTTTGTCCAAAAGGAGGCGGTGCCACGCCCATTTTCCAAAATTTGTCTATTTTATGTTTCCGATCTATTGTGGAACTCATGTCACAAAATTTCATTGAATTATCTTCATATTTGACAAAGATATCGCTTAAAATGTTTTTATTAGGCCCCTTTATAGTTCACATATATAAAAGTGGGCGTGGCCGTCAACCGATTTTAACAATTTTCCATCAAAATGTTTGCCTAAGTAAGTAAATCATGCATACCAAATTTCATCTATATATCTCCAATGGTTTCTGAGTTATGACATATAAAACTTTCCATGTTTGACCCTTAATAAGTGGGCGTGGCACCGCCTATTTTCCAAAATTTCATCAAATTTCTTCATAGGGGCCTGAGCTCAACACGTGGGTAAAATTTCATTACTCTAGCTTTAATAGTGACTGAGATACCAAATTTCCGATTTTTTCTATATAGGAAAAGTGGGCGTGGTCATGGTCCGATTTCGCCTATTTTCAATACCAACCGTCCCAGTGTCGATGCCAACTTGCATTTCAAATTTCATCAAAATATCTCAATTTTTGCCGAGTTAGAGTGTTTACAGACGGACGGACAGACGGACGGACGGACGGACGGACGGACAGACGGACGGACGGACAGACATGGCTCAATCGATTTCTCTTTTCACCCTGATCTTTTTGATATATATAAGTCTATATCTATCTCGATTATTTCATTCTGTTACAATCCACCGTTATGTGATTAAAACTATAATACTCTGTGTACTAGTACAGCTGAGTATAAAAACAACAACAAAATCAGCAATTATAACAACAACAGTAAGCCCTAAATAATAACAACAAAACCAAAAAAACTATATAAGCAAAGTTTCCACCACCAACGTCTGCGCGATTTTAATCGACTTTAATCGAAACAGTGCACAAACAACAACAACAACGACAACAAGAACAACAACATTATCGAAACCCAGTAAAATAAGCGCTTACGAACAACAACAACAACAACTAGGTAATACATACAATTATACATATATTCGCATATAATCATTTCAGACACGCCCACATGCAATTATTTTTTGTCGAAAGCAGAAAAAAACAATTAAATAAAAATAAAAAAAAGCTGCCTTTAATTTTGTTTTTTATTTATTGCTGAACTCGTTGCTCGCTCGCACTTCGAAATGTGCGCGTATCATTATTAATTATTTTTTAGTTTTATTTGCCAACAATGAGCAGGAAATGCATAAAAAAAAAGAAATGGAATTAAAAAGAACAAAATTAAAATTACTCACTGAAGGAGTTCATTATGCGGCAAATAAAGAAAAAAATTCAACAAAAAAAAGAGCGCAAAAAATGAAAATGAAAATAAAATTGCTTATTATTGTTATTATTATTATTATTATTATTTGCGCATTAAGAATGCCGAATGCCGAACACCAAAGCTGGAAGCTCATTATAAATGAGTTGTGCCGGCTGGTAAGGGGAAAAAGGGTGCAAGACGTTTTTTAGCAGATTAAAAAGGCGAACAAAGAATAAATGAACTGCACAGAAAAAACTTTGCTTCATTGGCGGATTAAGATAATAACAACAAAATGACTTTGGGCAAGATCGAAGAAGAAGAAGTTAAAAAAGAGGAAGAATGCTATTTTGTTTCGCAAAAATTCATTTTATCCAAAAATTAATGTATAGCAGATGGTTTAGAATTTGCTGATTTTCCGCAAAGATAAATGAGCTTATATCCTATACGTACACAGATAAGATAACAACAGCCGAAATCGGCTTATAAGCAAATCAGAATTTAGAAGGGATGACGAAAATTCGTTCCACGATAATAAAACTTAATTTACCATTTTCTTGGACACGAAATAGTGTTATAACTTTAATTCAAAACACGATTATGGTAAGTAACAGTAGAAGGAGGAGAGCCAGGTTAGGTTAAAGTGGATGTACAGGAGAAATTTCTCCAAGAAGCGCCGTTAAGGGCTGATTAGTTGCAAAAGGGTTGGTTAATCGTCCTGTCTTCCTCACAGTGCTTGCAACTTATACAGCATCTACAATGCACCTACGCTCTACGCATATTTATTTCCCATTATGACCAAGTTTGCCTTGATATCCCACATACTAGAAGGAGAAGAGTTAGACTAACCAAAAGGTAAATCGATCAGAATGGTGAATTAAGTCGAATGAGATGAAAACGGTGTTTCGACGACGGTTGTGGCACGATGATTGGAGCTCGGAGCACGGGGAGTTATTTTCTAGCAGGCTACCAGAGCAATACCCTTTGTTTCTGGCCCCATATTACAAGCTGGTACCCCGAGTATCCTCTGCTAGGTGAAACACTATCCATTTTCTCACAAGAGATCCATGGAGAGATTCAGGAACTCTACTGGGAAGACCGAAGAAAATCATCTACATAAATAGATCAAAAAGAAAAAAATGGTGATGGATCCGGCTGTCACTTGGAGGCCGAATTCAGGTGCCATTATGTTTTAAGTACAATGTCGACGGTTTTTCAATCGAAGATTTATGCCATACTAAATGAAGCACCAAATTAGTATATGCAGTGGCAGCCAGGCTGCACTGAAGGCACTGAAAACTGCGCGAACTTCTTTAAAAATTATTCACGAATGTAAGTTGAAGCTTTGCTCTTTTGCAAAAGTGTATAAACTTCAATTTATGTGGATACACGGACACTGCGGTATTAAAGGTAACGAACTGGCAATTTAGGGATCGGCGGAACACCCAACTGGACCGCAGCCAATATTGGCACCAAATATATCGGGCATTGTGAAGCACATCAGGGAATCAATGAGGAAAACTCACGAGAGACGCTGGAACTCTACAGATTCCTGTAAAATTACAAAGTGCTTTTTGAAAACTCCCAACAGGGCGGGATCTTCGGCCCCTTGTGGGGTTGATTACAGGACACAATCCATGGGGAAAGCACATCGCCACCATAGGTGTCATTGAGAGCTCATTATGCCTACCCTGTCCGGCTTTCGCTAGACTAAGATTGCGCATTTTCAGATCAGATGGACTGAGAATGGCGGATGCACATTCTTTATCACTCCCACTTTTTTCCCGACCAGGACTCCTTTCTGAAGGTCTAATATACAATGGACAAGTGAAGGCCAAATATACAATGGCCTGAGTGCTTGGGAAGGAACCAGTTTTCAGGCCTAAACAATTCCATTCCATTCCATAGCCATGACCGACTATCTGACCGTCATACATTTGCTGCCACATACAACTCCAAACATTAAATATACTCTCTAAACTTACATACTTAATGCAGCACTCCAAAGGCGTCACCAGATCTTTAAATAAACTTTTACAAATAAAAAATAAAAGCAACAGTTGCCAAGCGTGATCTCAATTCAACGGTAAAACTAAATTTTAATGCAATTAGCTATGGCTCCAACTAAATGCTAAACTGTCAGGCAATTAAAAATCCTTTTCCCCTTCACTCTCTCTCACTATCGCTCTCGCTCTCTATTCGCTATTACTCGCTACCACAATCTTTTTCGCTGTGTGTATGTTTGTGCGTTGCCGCTTTATGCGCTCGATCACGTCCATTAAGCTTACAAGCGCGCTTTAATTATTGTTGTAATGATTTCACATGAGTTGTATCAACTACTGCATTGAAGAAAACTTAAAATTTAATACGATTCGAACACACAGACACAGATGCGCAAGCTATTTAAATTACATAGCGTTATACTTAAACACACAGAAATGGCCAATATGTAATGAAAATGCATATGCGCCGGCCCGGCCGTCAACATAAAATGAATTATGTTATTTGAAATTAGTTTACAACCTCACAAAAGTCAACTGCAAGAAACAACAGCAACAGCAGCAACAGCAACTACAATGAGCAGCATCAGCTTTGCATTGTTGTTGGCTGCCACCTCCTGAGGCGTTGCGCATGCGCACAAAACTTTAAAACTCCATAAACAGCAGCAACACAGCTCGTATTCGTCCAAGTGGCCGTTTTGGCGAGCCCGAATGTATACGATCATTTTATTTGTTGCAACAAATATGAAAATTTCTGCTATTTACTAGGCGCATTGCTTGGTTTATTTTTTTTTTTTTATAGTTTAATGTTATTGCTTTTGCTGTTAAATTCAGGTTAATTTCAATAGGTGGCATGCAACATCCAACTCATGCACTCATCTCCGAGATATGCGCTCTTTGCTCCTTCTACTCTGCCTCTTCCTTTTGCGCATCGCGCGCAGCCGCCGCTTTGCATTTCATGGCGCGCATTGACAGCAAACGTTAATGGGAAATTACCTACGTATGTACATATAAGAGATGGCATTGCCACACAAACTTGCTTTATTATTTAAGCTGTAATTAGCGAGGTGAACATACAGACTAACATTGATATATACAAATATAGGTATCTACACATAAATATACACAGATGGTATACTTGCATACAAATAATGATGCTTAAAATTAAATACATAGCAAACTTGCAACAGGAAATAGTTGCTCATATTTATACATATGTATGCTTGGATGTGCCAATGTTTATACCCTTCAGCAAATCGCGCTAGTACAAAGCTAGCGCAGAATTAGCTCATACAGTGAGAGTGTTAGTTCTCCATCTATTCCAATATTTCGATTATCGTTTTTGGAAATTTATCTAAATAAATAAATTTATCGAATTTATCTAATTTGAAAAAAATTCCCTTTTTGGGAAATTTTAATTTAGAGTATTTTTTTCAGTTTCGCCATTAGGAATCATTTAGATATTTAGGCAGACAATTTTATTTCATTTTAGAAAAATTTCCCTTTTTGGGAAATTTTGTAAATTAGTATAATTATGTGAAATTTATCATACTAAGTTGGCAAATCGTTTCTCCTAAGATTTTATCTAATTAAAAAAAATTCACGTTTGTATTTATATGGCCGTTTTAACCCGGATTTTACTGAAACTATTTTTTGTCTAGTTTCAACGTGATTTTTTGATATTATTACCAAAATGCATATACTAAGCAAGAATAAATACTAAGAAAGCTTTGGGTTTTCTGGAAAGCTCGGAAAATGTGGATCGTTATAACGATCAGTAGTAATAAGCGGTTAGGTAACTGCTCATACGAGTTATTCGATTGTGTCCCATGTAATAAACTAATTATTGTTTCAATTCATTTCATTTTTATTTCAACTCATATCACTTTCATAGCAATTCATTTTAAATTTTTATTTGCCAAAAAAAAAAATAAGTTAATAAATATATGTATATAATAATAAATATATATATAGTAACAAAAACATAAGATAAACTCAGTCTATTCAGGAGAGTGTTATTCTATGAAGCAGAATTTGGGATGCAAATGAATACCACATTTACGACAAATAAAATTGGTGTTTTGTTTACACAGTGAACATCGCAGCTGAGAATCTTTTAATCTGTTACGTGGTCAAGCCTATCGTATCGTGACGTTTCCCTATGGGTCCTTGGAGTTGGACAGACCGAGCTTTTGACCTTTTTTGTGACTTTCTATGATATCTCTAGCGACGGTCCTTCGTAACAACAAATGGTCATACCCTCTACCATTTTGTTTATAAAGTTGTCATACATTGTGCATGGGAATGTCCAGGCAGTGTCAACATACAGAAAAGTACCATTTTTTACCACGAACAGCGGTTCGATAGAGTCCAAGGTTTTGATCGATTCCGCCCATATTTTGGTTATAAATTTGTATAACTGCTGGCTGATCAATCAATATATTCTTTTTCGGTTGCCTTATGTAAAGGTTTAATATTTTCCGAATTTGATGCCACAGCCACCATACTGTTGTCATTCGATTTACAAACTAAAATATCTCCAGGCCGGCTTGATTTATATTTGAATGTTCTCCTTTCTGTTTTCTTTAAATCTTTATTGCACGGCAAAGGACAAGTTTTTGATGTGCTGCTAGCAGTTGGGGCTAAACTACATAGAGACTGATCTGGTGGTCGTTCTTCAGTGATAGGTTCCTCAGTGGTTCGAGGGCTTTTAGCCAAAACAGACAAGAGCACGCCAGCGTCGTCACTGTCAGAGGAGCTCATATTTCAGAACCTACATAGATATAAGCAGCGAAGTCAACAAAATCACTAAACATTTTGTATGATCTATATCAAACTTGGAAGATTGTTCAATGTGACTACCTCCTCATTATCTCATCGGTGAGATCACCACATGCATTGTCCAGTGAAAAATTGAGATGCCTCCTGGAAATGGCGTATCAATATCCAATTTCTCTAATTCGTCGATTATTTCCTTCAGCGACAATGGTTTATTGTGCATTGTCCTTGAAGTAGAAAACATCCCCATATTACTACCGATCGTTCTAACGATCATGAAGTTTAAACATGTTTTATTGAAACAAAAATTATAAAACATCAAACTTTGCTTCGCTGTTTTGTTAGACAGATTATAAATTTAAAACTTATTTGCAAAAAAATATATTTCTACTACAATAATTTTAACAAAAACTTACCTCTTTGAATACATCATAATTTGTAAATCGAACAATCCGAAACAAAATACAAATTCTTTATTTAAACTAAAAATTAAATTAAATATTTATGTGCATAAATATTGCAAAAATATAACTACGACGATCTGTAAACAAAAAACAATAAATATATGGCGTTACTTTTATTATAGTTAACGTAATTTTGAAGATTTTTTTGATCGTTTAAACGATCGGTCGTAATAAATGGGTTAATTCTAATAATTATTTTCTGTGAATTTAAATGAGCTATTGGCCATTTTTTTATTTTTTTAATGAAGAAAAATTGAAAAAAATTTTTTGGTAGAAGTTATGGATCCATTTCGGAGATCACCACATCCCCTCATCAGACTTCTTCAAGCGGCCTCAACCGAGAATCGAACTTAAATCGTTCGATTGGTAGTCACATGTCTATCCCATTGAGCTACCACCGCCGTCAGCTTTGTTTCGCTTAAATTTCAATTTTCCCTCCATTACAATCCACATACCAACAACAGTAGCTTAATGACACTCTGCCTTTGCTACCTAGTATGTTGGTGCGATTGTGTGTTTGGTTTTGTACAAAGTTCTAAAGCTAAAAAAAAATCCTTTTTGGGAAATTTTCATTTGCGGTAACTTTTTGCAATTTCGCCAATATTACTCGTTTAGACATTTAGACAAACAATCTTAGTTGATTTGAGAAAAATTCTCTGTTTGGGAAATTTTGTAAATTAGAATAATTATGTGAAATTTACCATATTTGTACCAACTCTACCGCTCTATGTCCTTTTAGAACCAGTTATGAGCCAATTGTGAACTCTCTAGTGGTATGAGACTATCGCTTTGCGTGACTGTCCTCTACTGTACATATGTATGTATTTGCTGCGGGGTATATGTATTTGTTTGTTCGAATGTTGCCATTTGTTGTTGTTGCTGCTGTCACACAACAAAGTTGCCACAATTTGTTTTTTTATAATTGCGCACAGCAACAACAACAACAGCAACAGCACTGTGGCAGTGACAGTGGTAGCATCGCAAATTTTTGGCCAGCAAAGCATCGATTCCGTGCAGTTTATTGTCAGCAGCATAACAACAACAACAATTACCACATCTGAATGCAAGCAACAACAACAAAATCAGCAATTTACGCTTTTTATCAATTAATTTTTTTTTTGTGCTTTTTGGTGTTGTAACAAATATCTTTGCTAGCTGCATGGCTTGCATCTCTTCAACATTACCTCCCTCTTCGCTTTCTTTCCTTTTACCGGCCACCGTTCATCTATTTTTAATGTGTTTGCGTGCATAAATTAAATCAAAGTAAACCGTTTGTTGCCCCACAGAGACTC
The DNA here is from genome assembly GCA_960531455.1 of Urophora cardui. NCBI lineage: Eukaryota > Metazoa > Arthropoda > Insecta > Diptera > Tephritidae > Urophora > Urophora cardui. The sequence goes on from OY482670.1 coordinate 4,040,384, forward strand.
ACATCTCGCAGACTCGTTTTATTAAGTGATCGCGCATCGCTTAAATGTTGCAGCATCTTGCTGCTTTGCTTCTAATGTTGCTGGCAGCTTGTTTCGGCCATTAGCACTGCTTTGAACGTGTGCATACATGTTGTTGCTTGAAATTTTAATAGCTGAAAGGTTATTCTACGCGTTTTGATGTTGTTGCAATGCTTTTATTTTTGTATGTTTATTTTTTTATTTGTCTAGCTGCAATTAATTCAATTTTTCTACTTATAATAAACATATAATTTGCGAAACATGATGAAACATGATTTTGTGATTGCCTAAAATTAAGGCATACAAGTTTTGTGACTGTGAAACAACGGCAAATTAATGCGCTTTACTGTTAGTTTAATGTTTTGTAGAAAGTATGTTATGTGAAATTAAAATTAAATATAAAACAGCATCAAAAAAAGTTAAAGAGGACAACTGGATGCCGGTTTGTATTGTATAAACTTTCTACGAATTGCCAATTTTATCGAATAAAAAGTATTTTGCAACACAAGCGCATCGAATTTATCCAATGCTTTTACTTACATATACAAAAAAACTTAAAGAACCTAGGCTGCACTGCCTGCTATGCCAGCGGATACTCATTCTTTTTCATTTCAGCTTTTTTAACCAACATCAAAAAGGATTTTATACACAAGTAAAACCAAGCAAAATCTTCCACTAAGCCATTTGCCTGCTCGCAACTTAAAGCTGTGCTTAATTTGGAAAACGTAAATAATTAAACTGGAACGAATTGCGCAGATAAATTAGCTTAAAATACTTAAAACAAAGTACGGCGCCATTTCATGACACACGCAGCTGCAGTTAATGCCGAACGCATGCGAAAAGGCAAGAATGGCCAGGCAATGCGATTAACGAAGCCATCAAATGACAACAAATTTACAAAAACATCGTTTCCACGAGCAATTCTTTTATTGTTGGCAGCCAAATTGAGCCAAAGTTTTGTTATTGCGGGCCATAGTGAGCCAAAAGAGCCATTGGCTGGCCATGCATGCGCATTTCCTCTCCAATACAGCTCTTTTTAATGTTTCGCACTTTTATTTTTTCATTTATTTTCCTCTTTTTTCTTTTTCTCCTCCTCCTCTTCTTCTAGTCACTCTTGTTTAGCTTGGCATTTTGTGTGCATAAAATTCTACTTTGCTGTTTATGTTAATTGTTATTGCACTTTTATGTTACTCAAATTGGCAATAAATGACAAGTATAGGAGTTGCCAGACTGCACAAACCTACGCAAAATACTTAGCAAGCAAATGAGGAATGTGTATGTAATATACTAAAAAAGGAAGCAAAACAACATAGAGCAATCATGAAAAGAAAACAAGTAAGACCGCGACTGTCTTCGACTGTGCCCAACACTTAATGCCTTTCATGAATGCACTTTTACAAGGTCTGATGAAAAACTTTAATGTCTCAGCTGTTTAACTGGCGAAGCTAGACCTCCATATGTATGTTGTATATGCAAATCGGAACATTTTCTGAAATTTCCCTTTTGGGATTTTTTTTACTAAGCATTATCTTCAGAAGTCAGAATATTTAGAGATTTCATCTCTATAAGTTTGAAAAATTTCCCTTTCAGGATTTTTTATACAACGAATTATTTTCAAGTAAAATAGTCAATAATTTTCTATAAATTCTCCACAGCTTGAATTTTATTTAATTTCGAAAATTTTCTTTAAAGGGGTATTAGTTTCAGAAATTTCCCTTATGTGTTTTTTTTCAACGCGCATTATTTTCAAGTAAAAAAAATAATCATTCTTAAACTGTTTATAGCCTGTATTTTTTTTTTCTTTAAACGTATCTATATTAGTTAATAAATTTTCCCTTTTGGGATTTTTTGTAATTAGAATTATTTTCATGTAAAAAAGTAATGAATCGTCTTTAAATTGGTTATAGCTTGCTTTTATTTAAACTAAAAAGTTTCCCTCAAAGGGTTTTTTTTTTTTTTTTGCTTTACTTTATTTAATTTTAAAAAATTTCCTTTAAAGGGATATTAGTTCAAAATTTCCTTTTTGGAATTTTTTGACGCATGTCAAAAATTGACTTTAAATTGAGCTGAGCTTGCATTTTATTTAATTTAAGATAATTTCTTCCTTAGTTTAAAAAATTTCCCTTTTTTGATTTTTTTTAATGCGCATTGTTTTCAAGTAAAACACTAAGTAAACATCGTTAAATTGGTCATAGTTTGCATTTTATTCAATTTTGAAAATTTCCCTCAAAGGGACATTTTTTTCTAAATTGGTAGTTTTTTTTAGAAAATGTTTCCAAAATGTATTTTATATGAGCCGCTTTCGATTCACAATTTCTCTGCTGGCTATAAATTTCCTTCTGTCAAATTTATATGTGAATGCTAGCGAGCAGAGGGAAATTTTTATCGACCAGTTAGCGAGTATGGCTACTACTCATTATGGGTTCAAACATTTTTGTTCGATCCGACCTCGCTTGTGTGATGGCGAATCGAAAACGACAATAGTTTTCATCGTAAAAAAAGGTGTGAAACAAAAATTTCACTCAAGCGAACGTGCATAAATATATTTTGCCACAAATTTATAATACCCTTACATGTTGATGAAGGGTATATAAAAAAAAAACTAAAGCTGGTATTGGCGCTAATTAAAGGTTATTTTTTGTCTGATACCAAAATTGTAACTATTTTCTTGCTCTTTTGTAGTCTTGCACTAGCCCTGCATATGCATAATTACTTACAAGAGAGATTTCGTTTTCATTAATGTTGCTGATTACAGACACTCTACGCGCACAGTGGGCATTAAAAGCGCTTTTATTATATTCGATGGACATTTATGCAGCTGATATAGGCTATGTGGCAGTGGGTAACGAAAAATGGTACGATTAGGCCAGCAATAGCTGGCAAACTAAATTACTTATTTTCAAGAAATGATTTGCGTAGCCTTAAAGAGGTGCTATGCATCAATTTCCGCACCTCAAGGTAACCCAAAAAAACCCTTGGGCAAAGGAAACTGTATCCACTCAGTTTGAGTAGGTGCAGTTAGGCTGAAGGGCCTTTGGTATTTTAATAATAATAATAATAATAATAACCCACGCCCTCCAATCCCGCACGACCGCACGAGAGGCGCACCCGCATGACGTACGGATATTTTTTATTTACATAAAATGCCGAGGTGTTGAGTGGCAGGAGTTTGTTAAGCGTCGAGATCTTAAACTGCTCAGCTACAGAGAAATAAAATCATCAGCTGAGTATAGTACATTTGAAGTTAGTCTTGAGAATTATAACAGAATAATCGCTACTATGTGTTAAGATAAGACAGTATTTTTTCCCTTATAATGAAAAGTGAGTCCGAAATATCTAAAAAGCTGGAATAGGAATTAAAGCTTTTACATAAACCCCGGAAAGGTTCATTTAATTCAAAGTTTGATTTACACTGCTTTAAATAGATAGGGTTGAAGTGTCTTGTTGAACGAGAAGGAATGTTAAAGTTTATTTCAGCTAGCAAGAAAGGAGAAAGAATTAAGCCATTCAAAAGCTTAACGATAAATATTACCCCTAACATTTCTCGTCGACTTGCAAGAGTCGGAAGATTAAGGAGTTTTAAACGGCTAGTATACGGTGGAAGATTATAACCGGAATCCCAAGGCAAATTTCTTAAAGCAAAAACTGTTTTTGGACTGACTCTAAGCGATCAGTGTGAATCTGATAGTATGGATTCCAAACTATGGAACCATATTCCAATATAGGTCTTACTAAAGTTGTAAAGAGTGTTTAAGTTATGTATGGGTCGCTGAATTCCTTTGACCAACGTTTTACAAACGCTAAGACACCTCTTGCCTTATTTGCTGTAGCATTAATATGAATGTTAAAACTAAGTTTGCAGTCCATTATTACACCTAAATCCACAAACTCATTTACTTGTTCGAGACCTAAGCCATTTATTGTATAAGAAGCTGGCTGTACGGTTTTCCGGGGAAAGCGCATGAATTTACATTTATTGAGGTTAAGTGGCATTAAGTTAGTGTCACACCAAGAAACTAAGGAATTTAAATCTTCCTGAAGCAAAGTTCTATCATCAAATGAAGAGATTGATCTAAAAAGCTTTACGACGTCCGCATACAATGAAATTTTTGAGTGTTTAATTGTAGTAGTTATATCGTTAATGAGTAGCAAAAACAGAATCGGGCCAAGGTGACTGCCTTGAGGAACTGCTGAAGTAACATTAATAATAGACGAGTAAGCATTTTTGAGAATCACCCTTTGTGTTCTATTTAAAAGATATGAAGATATCCATTGCAAAAGGCTGGGCTGAAAGCCAAGAAGATCAAGTTTAAGAATTAGCAAGGAGTGATTGACTTTATCAAATGCTTTGCTGAAGTCCGTGTATATAACATCAGTGGGCAAGTTTTGAGAAAATCCATTAGAAACACTAGTGGTAAACTCCAGTAGGTTTGTGACCGTTGATTTACCCTTACAGAAACCGTGTTGGGAATCACAAATTAATGAGGACGTTGAATGAGACAATCTATTGGTAACTATTGATTCAAATAATTTAGGAATAGCCGAAATATTTGCTATACCTCGATAATTTTCTATGGAGGACCTACTCCCGCTTTTGTGAAGGGGGATAATGAATGACTCTTTCCAGAGCATAGGGAAAATGCCTTGTTCTAAGGAACTATTGAATAGTGCAGTTAGTGGTTTAAACAGGTTTATGGCACATTTTTTTAGAAAGCATGTTTGTATCTGGTCAGGACCATAACTAAATGACTCTTTTAATGATAATATAGCTGATAACACGTCATCTGCAGATATATATGGTTTGTAAATTGATGTATTAGGAAATAATCGATATGGATAGTTACGAAATGGAAGTTCTTCTATGTTGGAATAATTATGTTTGAAAAATTGTGCAAAAAGATTGGAAATTTCTTGACTATCACTTGAAGTGTTGTCTTGATATCTCATAGCAGACGGAAACACATTAACTTTTCTCTTGGAGTTTACGAAACTGTAAAACGATTTTGGATTACGAATAAAATTAGACTTAATTTTACGTATATAAGCTCTATAGCATTTTTTTATTTAACACAAAGTATTGGCGTCTAAGCTCAGCATACTTTAAGTAGTCGGCATGCAAGCCCGATTTCTTGTATGATTTGAAAACTCGGGATTTCTTATTTTTTAAAGTTTTAAGCTCTTTTGTGAACCAAGGTTGTAATGGCTCACTGTACTCACGAACACGTTTAGGCACAAGTTTTTCAAATAGGCAATGAATAATTTTATAATTTTTGTTGTCTTTTCTGTAGAAAAATTCACTTGACCTAAACTAACTTCCCTTTTCAATGGAAAATGGAGTTGCAAGGTTTTTAAAAAGCGCTCCTTTACCCCAGAAATGCACCACTGTTTATGAACAGTCCTCCTTGATGTGGTTGTGCGATAATAAGAAGGGCACGCATGTACACACAAATGAAGCATACGAAAAATTATGCATTTCTTAATAAGCAGCCAATGCAGCATCTCCCAGACCCTCTACCCTCTCCTTCCACAGGCAGTGGCTTCTGTAATCTGAAGTTACGGCCAGGGCCACGGACGGTACTTCTTTCGGTGTTATTTATATGTTGTAGTTGGCGCGCACACTTTAAAAAGAGATATGCTTATTATTGTTGCTCTTGTTTTGAGCTGTAAGTGTTTTTTGTTGTTGTTTTTGTGCAACATTTGCTCTGTAATATCGTAAAGTAGTTTTTAATTGATCAGCCTGCCGTGCGGCAATTGGCCCAACTCAACTCAAATTCGACCGTTGCCAGCGCTGTCTGCGACTTCAACGAAAGCGCGGATTTGTTGTGGTTGTTGTTGTGTTGCGTACTACAAGATGTAATTTAGCGCCTGTTGCGCATGCGCACATGTGTGTTCACTAACATTGATCGTTGACTGTTGGTGCTTTGTAAGGTGAGCTAAGCTGAGTTCGGTAGGCTGCCTGGTTCACTGACTGGCTGCCTGGCTGACTGTTTATGAAGTGCCAAGAAATTATGTTCATATAATATCTATTTATATTCTTTGTTGTTGTTGTTATTGTTCTTACGCTTACTCTTAACTTCAAAGCTTAAACTAACATTTCTCGCCTTTTTTCTGCATTTAATTCGCTGATTCCCTTTACCACGTTGCTCTTCCTGCCTTCCTTTCTTCAATCAAGCAATAATTCTTATTAGAGCTGAGAAACAGGATTGTAATTATAGGCTGTTCGTGCTTCGTTCGCATTCTAAAGAACAATAAATTATTAGGATGTACTACACAGACACACACATACACACACACACTCTATGCGTTCGTGTTTTGAAATTTGTAAGCCGCCAAGTTTGCTTATCTGAAATATGTATAAGAGCAGAATAAGCGTCGAGACGTAGATTCATTAAAGGTAGCGAAGGCATTTGAGAATATACAAATATAAACATGCATAGTTACATACATTGTTAATAAATATTTTTAATTTCCAAATATTCTGAAAGCACCTTAATCGAGTTTTGCATTCATTTTAAGCAGCTTACAGTGTGACACAGCAGTAAACGTACGGTGAATATATGCGAAATTGAATATAGAAACAGCAAAGACGAAACAAGATACTGAAGATGGCACATAGCCGAAACCAAATTAAACTTAACAAGGGATGACGGAAATTCATTCCACAATACATCTCAATCCTACCCTTTCGGAAAAACAAAAAGCAACAAAAAAGAGATTATTCTACCAGTTTTATTCCAATCAAAATTAATTGGAATTATTTTATTATAAAAATTTACAATCAAAAATCAAATTAATTGACTGCAATAAAATTTAACGCAGTTATCTATTGCAATCGCTGCAATCAAACTTTTTTAAACTAATATCCAAAATCAACAATGATACAGTTTAAAATATCAGATGCATGTTTTGACCCAGATTATTGCACAAGCGAATCTTATCTAAATGATTTACGATGAAAGTTGATTGCATTCAAAATTTTATTTAATATTATTGCATATGAAATTTTTACCATCATTTTGATTTATGTCGAAATTTGATTGCAATCAAATTTTTTTAAATTATAATTTTTGCAATAAAAATTGATTTACATTGAAAACTGATTGCAATCAGATTTTTATAAATTATTGGAATTATAATTTTTATACCTAATCAAAATTATTTAAGATGAAAGTTGATTGGTATACATTTTTTATACATATCTGGAATTGTAATTTTTACAATCAAATTGATTTACGGCGAAAGTTAGGTTAGGTTAGAGTGGCTGCCATAGGGGCACACTTAGGCCAGTGCAGAGGCCCATTGTGATACCACAAGAAGAAAACAGGTTACTCCTCCTTTTTAAACCAGTTTGATAACCTAATGAAATTCACCAGGTCCTTTATGTCGACAACCGCGACTTTAGATAGGCTATCCAGAAAAGGTGTCCCAAGAAAGCGTCGTCTGGCGCTGTTAAGAGCCGGGCAATGGCAAATGAGGTGTTCGATTGTCTCCTCTTCCTCATCATCTTTGCAGCTTCTGCAGCATCTACGGTAGGGTGCACCCAGTCTCTCCCAGTTTCCTGTGAGCACCCCCACAAGGTTCGAGATTTCCTCTCTCCTTAGAGTACATATTTGACGAGATCGCTTGTGGTCCCAATTCGGCCACGTTTGTCTTGATGTTCGACATACTTAGTTTTGTTGCCATCTATCGCTTGCTAGTTTATAGATATGCTGTTTAAGCATTAGCTTGCATGTGGCAAACGGCATACCTATGCGTTCTTTGTCAGGAAGAACCTGCTCGGTAGTGCCTTGCCTTGCAAGCTCATCTGCCCTACAATTTCCCTCGATATCTCTATGTCCCGGGACCCACACGAGGTACAGACGGGTCTGTTTGGCCATCTCCTGCAGAGATCGGTGACAGTCCAGTGTTAGTTCAGAATTGAACGAGTTGGAGCCAAGAGACTTAATTGCTGCTTGGCTGTCGCTGAAGATGAATAGATCCCTGTGGATAGGTTCATGTCCTATACGGTTGACAGCCTCCATTATGGCTGACACTTCAGCCTGGTAAACGCTGCAGTGGTCGGGTAGTCTAAAAGCTAGCTGTAGATTCAAGTCATGTGAAAAGACTTCACCTCCAACTTTGTTGTCTAGTTTCGAGCCATCCGTATAGATGGAAACGCTACCTGGGGTTGGGTGGCACCGATTTGGCTCTTCCCACTCATCCCTTTTTGGAATCCTTGTTTCGTAGTTGCTGTCTGCAACTATTGTAGTAGTACAGCGGTCCGTACTACCGGCTAGAAAACTTAATTTGCTTAGAATGCTAGAGTGTCCTGTGGCTTTTGTATGCCATCCGGATGACTCTCTTAAACGTAGAGCTGACGTAGCTGCTACTTGAAAACCTGCTAAATCTAATGGCAAGATATCTAGAATGGCCTGCAGAGCTTCACTAGGCGTCGTCCTGAGTGCGCCACTTATGCTGATCATGCTAGATTTGTGGACTCTGCTCAGAACCTTAAGGTTTGACGCCTTGCTCAAAGCAGGCCACCATACTACGACCCCATATAGCAGGATTGGTCGAATGATCGAAGTGTAAATCCACCTGCAAATGCTGGGACTAAGTCCCCACTTTTTGCCTATGGGTCTTTTGCATGTGTATAAAGCAATATATGCTTTGTTCTGACGCTGAATGATGTTATCCTTCCAGTTCACATTTTTGTCCAGAGCTACCCCTAGGAACTTAGCCTTGTCGGCCAGTCTCAGGCGAACGCCATTTAGTTCTGGTAGATTTAACGGTGGTATTTTATACCGCCTAGTATAGAGGACAAGTTCCACCTTATCTGAATTGACACTGAGCCCACAACGAGAGGACCGCGCAGAGATCTCTCGCAGTGCTACCTGCATCAGATCACATAAGGTCTGTGGGAACTTCCCTCTGTATGCTAAAGCAAGGTCGTCCGCATATGCCACGACACTTCCGCCGCCCCAAACTGCGTCTCTTTTTAGAAGTGAGTTGACAGTGGGGTTCCATAGCAGCGGGGAGAGGACACCACCCTGGGGTGTGCCTCTGAAGACGTAGCGTGTAGATTTGACCTCGCCAACGGCGAACGTTGATTGCAATCAAATTTAATAAATTATTGGAAATATAACGTTTATAACCAAAATCATTTACGATGAAAATTGATTGCAATCAAATGTTTATAAATTATTTCAAATTTTTTACAATCAAAAAATTTACAATCGAAAAATTTACAATCAAAAATTTTCAATCAAAGCTTATTGCAACATAATGTATTTTATCTGCTTGCATCGCAATTTGGTTGCAATATTTACAGCCGTGTTCTGCACAAATTATTATACGCATAATTTTGCAATCGAGTGTTCATTTCTAAATATGGCATGCAGCCATGGGTAATAATTTTTCGTGCGCCAACTGTTTGTATGTATGTATGTATATGCAACCTAAATATATATTAATCCCATGCAATTCGATTAAAAATATTTTATTTTGCTTCATTGGCCATTTTCTCATTATATGGTTTCTCTACATTTTCGCAGCCTCCTTCCGCCGACTGATTCGCTCTCCTGCTCCATCTTCCTTTTCCACCTTCTTGCTCTTCCTGCCTTCCTCTTCTTCCCTCGCTGCTGCTCTTCAACTGCTGCATTTTTAATTCGATCATCAATAATTTTTTCAGCCGTAAATCCCAGCCTGCGGGCATATTTGCATTTTACCTTCGAATGCTCCACTTTGCTTGCTTCTTCTTCTTCTGCTTTACCCTCTAGCTCCTTTTACTCACTAACTTCGCTTCGCTTCGCTTTTGTTTTGTTTTTTTCTTTTTGATTTGCGATCGCGTCGTGCTCATTTCCGTTTCGTTTAAGTTCTCATTCATTTCAGCTCAGCCACAGCCACAGACGTCGTCGTCGTCAACCGATGATTTTTGCCTCATTTTATTCATCATCATTGCTTGTGCTTTGAGTATGTTTGTTGGTTTGTTTCAAGAAATCGAAAGGTAAATATCTACCTTTTTTTGCGAAATTTTAATAAGAACATTGTTTGAGCTCGAAAGTTCTCTGTGTCTTTATGTAAATGTATGCACCTAAGATATATTATTTAAATGACCCTTTCTGCTTAGCTCATTTTGTGATTTATGTGCAAGTTTGCGAAAAATTACCTAATTATGGTTTTTTCCAACTTCAATACCCTCTGCTCTGCCTCTTCCTTAACCAATTAAATCGATATTATGCATACATACCTACATTCTCCGACCATTGAGACACTGAATTGTTAGGTTAGGCAGCCAGTCGAGGAGTTGAAGTAGTACTCACTCCACTTGTGATCGTAAATCAATTATTGATTTATGACTTTGACCATGGCGGCGGTGCTGGTGGTTTCTTTTTTTTAATATTTTTACTTTATTTAACTCTTTGTTTTCAAATCTTTTTATACTCAGCTGTACTAGTACACAGAGTATTATAGTTTTAATCACATAACGGTGGATTGTAACAGAATGAAATAATCGAGATAGATATAGACTTATATATATCAAAATGATCAGGGTGAAAAGAGAAATCGATTGAGCCATGTCCGTCCGTCCGTCCGTCTGTCCGTCCGTCCGTCCGTCTGTCCGTCCGTCTGTAAACACTCTAACTCGTGCAAAAATTGAGATATTTCGATGAAATTTGAAATGCAAGTTGGTATCGAGACTGGGACGGTTGGTATTGAAAATGGGCGAAATCGGACCATGACCACGCCCACTTTTACTATATAGAAAAAATCGGAAATTTGGTATCTCAGTCACTAATATAGCTGGAGCGATGAAATTTTACCCACGTGTTGAGCTCAGCCCCTAGGAAGAAATTTTATGAAATTTTGGAAAATGGGCGGTGCCACGCCCACTTATTAAGGGTCAAACCTTGAAAGTTTTATATGTCATAACTCAGAAACCATTAAAGATATATCGATCAAATTTGGTACGCGTGATATACTTACTTAGGCAAACGTTTGGACGGAAATTAGTTAAAATCGGTTGACGGCCACGCCCACTTTTATATATGTATATTATAAAGTGACCTAATAAAAACATTTTAAGCCATATCTCTGTCAAATATAAAGATATATCATTGAGGTTTTGTCGCATGAGTACAACTATGGACATAAAACAAAAAACACAAAAATTTTGGAAAATGGGCGGTGCCACGCCCACTTATTAAGGGGCAAACATTGAAAGTTTTATGAGTCATAACTCAGAAACCATTAAAGATATATCGATGAAATTCGGTACGCGCGATATACTTACTTAGGCAAATGTTTGGACGAAAAATTTCCTAATCGGTTGACGACCACGCCCACTTTTATATATGTGTATTATAAAGTGGCCTAATAAAAACATTTTAAGCGATATCTCTGTCAAATATAAAGATATATCATTGAAATTTTATAGCAGGAGTCTAACTACGAACATAAGACAAAAACCGTAAAAATTTAGGAAAATGGGCGTGGACCGCCTCTTTTTAGAGGCAGGAATATACGAGATTTCTTAGCCTATAACTCGACAAATAATTTATATATAATGACGAAACTTGGTGTGTACACTTTTATTACTTGTGGTAATACATGTTCAAAATTTTAGAGAAACCGGTTGACGGCCACGCCCACTTTCTATATATGGGTATTATAAAGTGACCTAATAAAAACATTTTAAGCGATATCTTTGTCAAATGTAAAGATAATTCATTGAAATTTTGTGGTATGATTTCTACAATAGACCGGAAATAAAAAATAGAAAAATTTTGGAAAATGGGCGTGGCACCGCCTCCTTTTAGACAAAGGAATCTACGAGATTTCGGAGCCCATAACTCGACAAATAATTGAGATATTATGATGAAACTTGGTTTATACACTTTTATAACTTGTATTAATAGACACGCAAAAATTTATTGAAATCGGTTTATGACCACGCCTACTTTTTAACAAAGATATTTCTGGAACACCCTTTGGGAATTTGTAACGTGACATCTTTGTAACTGGAAGTCATAAAGGAATGAAAGTTTGCACAAAGAATAATATTCATATGCTTAGTTGGATGACTGAAAAAGTTTTGAAAATGGGCGTGGCTACGCCCACTTTATGCAGCACTTGCTTTATATAAAATCCATCAAACGCAAACAAACAATGAAAACATACAGCTGAGTATCTAATGTTCGATTCCACTCGAACTTAGGCTTCCTTACTTGTTTTTTTAACTTTTCGCATGCGTGCAACAATACCGAGGTACAGCGCAAAACTTTGAATTGGTTTATCTTTACTTATGGTGATGCATTTGCTTTTAAATATAGCATTGTCTTAGACATAATTATATTAAACTTCGTTTTAGTTAGAAATTTTGTTTCTTAACGTGCAATTATGAAATTATTTATGTAAGAAAATATTATATTTTAAAGCTTAAAAAGAACTAAATTCATCTAAAAGTTATTTTCGCAGTGAAACCTGAAGGAAGTGACCCACAGAAGTTTAAGACAAACTATTTTATTATATTTTCTTTAAATTTCCCTTTTTGCGAAATTTTGCTAATTAGTACTTCTTCTTCTTGATTGGCGCTTAACCGTCTAGACGATTCTGGCCGAGTCCAACAGAGCGCGCCAATTGCTTCTGTTTCGTGCAGCATGGCGCCACTTGGGAACATCTAGGGAGGCAGCATTGCTGTCCACCTGATTTTCCCAACGCAGTGGAGGTCTCCCTTTTCTTTTGCCAACTTACTACTGACTGCCTAGAAGGCGGATTGTCTTTTATAACAAAAATTTTGATAATTTGTTTATGCCAATTTAAGGGTATATCACGAATATGTATATATTTTTATACTCAGCTGTACTAGTACACAGAGTATTATAGTTTTAATCACATAACGGTGGATTGTAACAGAATGAAATAATCGAGATAGATATAGACTTATATATATCAAAATGATCAGGGTGAAAAGGGAAATCGATTGAGCCCTGTCCGTCCGTCCGTCTGTAAACACTCTAACTCGCGCAAAAATTGAGATATTTTGATGAAATTTGAAATGCAAGTTGGTATCGAGACTGGGACGGTTGGTATTGAAAATGGGCGAAATCGGACCATGACCACGCCCACTTTTCCTATATAGAAAAAATCGGAAATTTGGTATCTCTGTCACTAATATAGCTGGAGCGATGAAATTTTACCCACGTGTTGAGCTCAGGCCTCTATGAAGAAATTTGATGAAGATTCGGAAAATCGGCGGTGCCACGCCCACTTATTAATGGTCAAACATGGAAAGTTTTATATGTCATAACTCAGAAACCATTGAAGATATATCGTTGAAATTTGGTATGCGTGATTTACTTACTTAGGCAAACATTTGGATGGAAAATTGTTAAAATCGGTTGACGACCACGCCCACTTTTATATATGGTATTATAAAGTGGCCTAATAAAAACATTTTAAGCGATATCTTTGTCAAATATAAAGATAATTCATTGAAATTTTGTGGCATGAGTTCCACAATAGACCGGAAACAAAAAATAGAAAAATTTTGGAAAATGGGCGTGGCACCGCCTCTTTTTAGACAAAGGGACATACGAGATTTCTTAGCCTATAACTCGACAAATAATTGAGATATTATGACGAAACCTGGTTTATACACTTTTATAACTTGTGTTAATGACACGCAAAAATTTATTGAAATCGGTTTATGACCACGCCTACTTTTTAACAAAAGTAATTCTGGAACACCCTTTGGGAATTTGTAACGTGACATCTTTGTAACTAGAAGTCATAAAGGAATGAAATTTTGCACAAAGAATAATATTCATATGCTTAGTTGGATGACTGATAAAAATGTTGAAAATGGGCGTGGGTACGCCATGTACACCGTGTTTCCATCAAACGCAAATAAACAATGAAAGCATACAGCTGAGTATCTAATGTTCGATTCCACTCGAACTTAGGCTTCCTTACTTGTTTTTAATTACTTTCCATGCATATTTTTCTTAATTGTTGGAGAGATTGAAAAACGTGAGCACATATTATATTTTAATTATAGAAGTCGATGATCGTGCTAGAATAACTTACATATGTATGTACCTGTGTATATTTATATGTATGTTTGTATTTCCATTTCGTTCAAATTAACCACGAAATTTTTGGTTGAGTTGTTAGACAAAAGTTACGACGCAATAGTTGGGAGTATGTAACATACGAAACAAATAACTTTGTTACTAAGTTTTGTGGTGTGACTCTAATTTCTCAATAATATTTCTCAAATAACAAGTCCTTATAGTCAATAAGTCCTCATACCAATACTTTTTTGCTAAGTTCTTCAAACTCTTAACCAAGTGCATATGCATAGTCCAAAAATTATCGATTATCCGCCAACACAAATGCAAATATGTATGTATGTATGTACTTTTCAGTTGTGCACAGCGCACTCAATTTCAATGGTAAGCAAATTTCTAAATATGTATTTCATTACCCTCCAGCCATTCCTTGGTTCACCCACACCTTTATTTAATTACGGAATTTCATTAAATGTAAATATATGCATACGCTCAGACACAGCCATACCCTGCAAAAAGTGGGACCACGTAATATGCTAGTACAGGACCAGGTTACGTTGTGACAGTTCCTAGTTACAGAGGTGGTCCAAATATATGAAAAAAATATGGTTACATTAACATTGCGATGTCATTGGGTATGACCACCCCTGCTTCACCGCTGCATAACAAAGGACTATATAAAAAACCACCCCATTTGGGCCATAGACTAGTATGCTTACAGTGGACCACGTTTTAAACTACATCCCAATACCCTAGACCGAGCCAAATTGCCGACCAACGACGAATTAGTTGGCGGCGAACGACAATTTACATTCGATGTGGTCCGATGCAGCATAACATGTAACGAAGTCCGTAACCACGTCCCTTCAGACCTACTTTATAGCCCCGTCCCATTGGACTACCTGGTCCTCAAATTTTTGAAGGGTATATATAAATGTACACACATTTGCGCACACATTTGTCCAACACACAAAATCACCTCATTTACTTGCACAGCCAAGCCGCGCCACGTCCGTCTTGCTGCCGCGCGCCAAAGGAATGCGAATGCACATTAAAGCTTGCAAAAGGCCAGTAATAATAACAACAGCAACAACAAAATCGCATTAAAAATTACATTTACAATAGCAAAATCCAACAAATACTTAATTATTATTACCTTGCAATTTC
Source organism: Urophora cardui (assembly GCA_960531455.1). Lineage (NCBI taxonomy): Eukaryota > Metazoa > Arthropoda > Insecta > Diptera > Tephritidae > Urophora > Urophora cardui. Next base: position 4,055,620 of record OY482670.1, read on the forward strand.
TGCGCTTGATCCAACAAGAAACAAAATGAAAAGCCAACGTTTGCTTTACTTCGGTTTGGTGTGGTTGTTGGTTGGTAACAAGAGCGGCCAATGCACGTCTAAATAATGAGACCCCACATACGAGTACATATGTACACATATACATATGTCTGTGATGTGTCATGTGCAATACACATTTGCTATCCACCTCCCACCCCCACCATCTCAACAATGCCTGCGTCTCTTCCTTCGACGCCTGCAATTCCTTCCTTCGTTTTTTTGCTCCAATGCAAGTCGCCAGCCACATTTACCATCGCCTTAACTAACTACTCATTATAAACGCGCGGACGTCTATCCAAAGCAGTCAAATGTGTACCTACATACATGTGTGTGTGTGTTCTGCTTCTGCCAACTTAATTGTGTTCATACGAGTATGTACATATGTTTGTGCGAGTATTTGTTCATAATCACGATTTATATTAATGAGCATCGGGTTGCATATTAACAACATGCATACCCGCATACCCGTACAACAACAACAACAACAACAATGTCATTAGGGATGGACAACTTTTGCGGTCTTTATTGATTAGTGGATATACGGGTATTAAATTTGTAGTTAGAGGAACGCGTTTATGGTCCCGAAAGCGAAGAGGATACCTGTTAATCTATTAGCCCTAAGAACCTACTGATGGACTGGTCCGAAATGTTTATTGGATTGACTCTATTGTTCAAATGTGCACTCTATGATTTTCGATTGTGATTTTGCAACGATAGCAATTTCCTCAATAGTCTTTCGCACTCACACATCACTGCCGGAAACAGTATATAGTGGGTGCTTTGTTCTAAAAAAACCAATAAATTTCATTCGCTGAATTACGGCAGCGGTCCGTGTACGGGATTGTCAACGCCAAAGTGCACGTACACACTCATTGTCTCGGGCGCTTGAGCAGAGTAAGTAGTTGTGGACAAGGGCAGTCATATTTTAGCTGCCTTAACCCTAATTCTCGCCTTACTGCCAAACCCCTTCTCTTGTTGGCTTACCCAAGTACATACATATGTTATTACTTAGTAGCTTTTTGCCTGCTGTTTCTCCGTGGCTTTTGCTTTGTGTCCTTTTGCCCACTGCGGATTGTGTACTAATTTGTGACGCAGACTATGTACTTATTAGTTGCATGGTAATACCTCTTTGTTGTTGTGGTTGTTATTATTATCATTATTATTATTATTGTTGCTATTGCATGCATTATCAAAATGCATAAGTGGCTGTTTGCACGTGAGTGGTTTAAGGTGTAAATATGTCCCCATAGATAGCTTGTAGGTACTCTCATTCTTTACCGCACTTAGAGGACTTCTAATTTGTTTGAATTGCTTGGCAGTTTGTTCTTCTTCTTCTTAATCGCCCTTCTCGCCCATTTCTAAGCTTATTGAGAAGACTTTTTTGTTGCATTTCAATAGCCAAACCAATGATGACTCGCTGATGGTTCAACTGATTTGAGTCCTGTCGCTCTTCTTGGTTGCAAAATCTAGCTACTTACTTACCTTCATCGCTGATGCATATTCGATATTATTCATACTCGTGTTTATGGCAGGAGATGGACGAAATGTGTGACTGCCCATTCTAAAACATAATCGAATTTCCTTTGAGGGATTCTTTATCTTGTTGAAATATTCACTTCAGTAGAGCAGTTTCTTATTTGCTTTAACGTCACTCTTCCTTCATCTGTTGTGTGGCCATGAGTACGTATGTAATTATCATAACTATTGAAGTGGAATTTAATTTTCATATAATTTGGTTCAAACGTACATACATACACACGTGATATTTATGTTTGAGAAGATCCCCTTATTTTCCCCACTCCGTGAAGAAATTTGTACCAAACGCCTCTCATATATAATTTTGTGTGCCGAAAAGTCACTTTTGTGCCGATTCCAATGACTTGTTCCAAAAGTTCAGGGGGCTTAACTCTCCAGTTTCTAGTGAACTTAGGGACTAGTAAAGCTTCAAGGTAATTTCGTATGGATCTTTCTCTCTCCCTAAATTTTAAAATGCAGTGGGTGCAGATCTAAGTGATTAAGTTTTGTGTATCAGCTAAACTTGGAGCGCAAGAGTGTGCTTAATATTAGCTAGTCTTCAATAAATAGGTCGAAGCATACTCGTATAAAGTCTCTCTCCAGTACTCATCCACTCTATGCAAAAATCATTCCAGATAATTACAATAATATTGCAACAACAAGCTGCTCATGACAACAACCACCACAGAGATACCACCGGGAAGTAGCTAAACAGCAAGATAATGTAACACAAGCCAAATGTATGCAATATAAATAAACAACAACAAAAACAACAACAAAAACCACAATAAAAACAACAACAAAAACAAAAACAATAAAAACAGCAATGACAACAACAACATTCACGACAAAAAACACAGTTGAACTAATTGCTAACGCAGTAAATGTAATAGGAAAAGAAGAAGAGCAGCAAAGCAGCAAAAGCGCAACGAGACACGATGCAAGAAGAAGCAACAGTTCCTTTAAATGTTTTAACTTTCGTGTAAAAGCAAAGCTTTAGATGCCTAGAACTGAAGCACATGAATGAAGAAACAAACATAAACACATACATATATTTATTCAAATGAACCCTTCAGCAAATCGCGCTAATTCAAAGCTAGCGCAGAACTAGTTCAAACTAGATTGATTCTCCACCTAACCCAACCAAGGCTGCTCAACGAAATGAACAAAATAATTTTGTTTCAAAAAATATCAATAAAAAATATCCAAAAATTATTTTGTTTTGCTTATTATCAGAAACAAAATTTTTTCGTTTCAAAAATTATAAATAAACCTTTAATCAATATAAGCCGCTTTCGATTCACAAATTCTCTGCTGGCTATAAATTTCCCTCTGCCAAATTTATATGTGAATGTTAGCGAGCAGAGGGAAATTTTTATCGACCAGTTAGCGAGTATGGCTTCTACTCATTATGGGTTCAAACATTTTTGTTCGATCCGACCTCGCTTGTCTGATGGCGAATCGAAAACGCCAATAATTTTGTTTCGTTGATATCAAAAAAATTAACAACAAGTAAGGAAGCCTAAGTTCGAGTGGAATCGAACATTAGATACTCAGCTGTATGCTTTCATTGTTTGTTTGCGTTTGATGGAAACACGGTGTAGGTACTTTATATAAATCGAGTGCTGCATAAAGTGGGCGTAGCCACGCCCATTTCCTAAATTTTTATCAGTCATCCAACTAAGCATATGAATATTATTCTTTGTGCAAAATTTAATTCCTTTATGACTTCCAGTTACAAAGATGTCACGTTACAAATTCCCAAAGGGTGTTCCAGAAATATCTTCGTTAAAAAGTAGGCGTGGTCATAAACCGATTTCAATAAATTTTTGCGTGTCTATTAACACAAGTTATAAAAGTGTATAAACCAAGTTTCGTCATAATATCTCAATTATTTGTCGAGTTATGGGCTCCGAAATCTCGTTGATTCCTTTGTCTGAAAAGAGGCGGTGCCACGCCCATTTTCCGAAATTTTTCTATTTTTTGTTTCCGATCTATTGTAGAACTCATGCCACAACATTTCAATGAATTATCTTTATATTTGACAAAGATATCGCTTAAAATGTTTTTATTAGGTCGTTTTATAATACCCATATATAAAAGTGGGCGTGGTCGTCAAACCGATTTCGCTAAAATTTTGAACATGTATTACTACAAGTAGTGAAAGTGTATACACCAAGTTTCGTCATAATATATCGATTATTTGTCGAGTTATGGGCTCAGAAATCTCGTATATTCCTGCTTCTAAAAGGAGGCGGTGCCACGCCCATTTTCCAAAATTTTTGTATTTTTTTGTTATATGTCCATAGTTGGACACCTTCCATAAAACTTCAATGATATATCTTTATATTTGACAGAGATATCGCTTAAAATGTTTTTATTAGGCCCCTTTATAGTTCCCATATATAAAAGTGGGCGTGGTCGTTAACCGATTTTGGCAATTTTTCGTCAAAACATTTGCCTAAGTAAGTATATCACGCCTACCAAAATTCATCGATATATCTCCAACGGTTTCTGAGTTATGACTTATAAAACTTTCAATGTTTGGCCCTTAATAAGTGGGTGTGGCACCGCCCATTTTCCAAAATTTCACCATATTTCTTCATAAGGGCCTGAGCTCAATACGTGTGTGAAATTTTATCACTCTAGCTCTATTAGTGACTGAGATACAAAATTTCCGATTTTTACTATATAGGGGAGGTGGGCGTGGTCATGGTCCGATTTCGCCCATTTTCAATACCATCCGTTCCTGTCTTGATACCAACTTACATTTCAAATTTCATCAAAATATCTCAATTTTTGCGCGAGTTATCGTGCTCACAGACGGACAGACGGACAGACGGACGGACATGGCTCAATCGATTTCTCTTTTCACCCTGATCATTTTGATATATATAAGTCTATATCTATCTCGATTATTTCATTCTGTTACAATCCACCGTTAGGAAATCAAAACTATAATACTCTGTGTACTAGTACAGCTGAGTATAAAAATTGTATTTGTTTTTATTCATGTACGTATGCACATACATACATACGTACATATGTAAAATTTTTTTTCTTCATAGAAAACGAAATTATTGAAAAGTCAATTTTTTCGTTTAAATTTGAAACTATAGTGGTCTTCATCTAAAGTGATAAAGTAATAAATTGTTAAAGTTTATCAGTTTATCCGCATTTTTACATGAACGCACCTTGGTAAATAGTTGTTTTAACTCTTGTCAGCTGTCAGTGTTAACTTGATTAATAAATAAAAAAAACCCAATAAAATATACAAAAATGCATATAACATTTTTGTAGAAATTATTTAAATAAATCGTGCTAAAATGCCGAAGGAAAGCACAATTTCTTCTTTTAAATTGAAAAAGTAAAACTGACAATGTGTCAGACTTGAATTTTACCAAAATTTATAAATTTACGCAACAAAATCGTTCGGTAAAGTGATAAACTTTGCTTAAATATATTTTCATACAAATTAATTATTGTTTTATCACTTTACCCCATTTTCCAGCAGTTTACCACTTTAGATGAATACCCTTTATGTATATATTTTTGAAATAATTTTTCTGATAATTATCAAAACAAAAAAAAATTGATAATTTTTTTTTGATAAAAGTTGAAACGCAATGGATTTTGTTATGCTTTTTACGTTTATAAAATCGAATATTTCAACAGAAACAAAATTTTTTTTTGTTAATTGTTAAAAATAACGTTATTTTGCAGCCTTGAACACAACGTAGTTCTTTCAACTGTCTGTTTCAGAAATTTCAAAACTTTTTTTGTACTTTTACTCAATTAAAAAAAATTCCCCTTATTGGGACTTTTTGTAATTGGTAAAATTGAATTAAATTAATCTAATCACTAATTGAAATTTAAAGCAAACAATTTTATTACTTTTTTTTTTAAATTTCCCTTTTAGGAAATTTTGGAAATTAATACAAATGCGTGAAATTGACAGTTAGTCTAAGTTCAAGAGAACGATTTTATCTAAATTTATTTTTTGGGAAATTTTATTTTAAGTTTTTTTTTTAATTTCACCACTTTGACTCTTTTAGACGTTTAATTAAACAATTTAATTGAGTTTCGAAAATGTCCCTTTTTGGGAAGTTTTGTAAATTAGTATAATTGTGTGAAACTTACCACGTTTGTAACAACCCTTTAGAACCAGTTCTGGGCCAGTTATGAACTCTATAGGGTGAGACTATCGCTTTATGTGACTGTCTCCTATATTTTGCTGCAGGGAACTTATGTACATACATAATAATAATACTTATGTATTACATATGTACTTGAAGCATGTATGCATATATATCAGCAACACAGTCGGCTCCTCGTAAGAAACGCTAAAAAAAAAAACAGCGTGTGTGTCCGCATCGAATTATTGCTTGTATGAGCGCTGAGGCTAAGAAGGAGGACGATGACGACGAAGACGCAGCGACGTGTGTGGGGAGGCGATGATTAAAGCCTCGAAGTAACATAAGAAAATTAGTTATTGGCTCGACAAGCCAAGAGACTTAGAATATACTAAGACTCAGACTAAAATATACGACAAATGGACGCAGAGCGCAACGCGGACGAAGGCACAGACGGACGGGTCTGGATGGATAGGTGGACGGATGGATGGACGGCCGTTTGAATGAGTACGTAGTAAATGCAAAGAAGGCTCTAAGCAATTGGCATAGAAATGCATACAACTAACTAACGTTAATTTCAAATTTAGAGCTCGTCGGCGAGTGACAATAGCAACAAAAACAACAACAGCAAATAGAGCAGCAGAGCAACAACAACGACAAAGATGATGACTTTTCACAAAACTGCCAACGAGCAAACAAACAAGCAGCCAACGGCTAAGAAAACACACACAAAATGAATTATGAGCAGAAGGAGGCTAGAAAGCTGGGGAGGCTGTGTGTATGTGGAGGCTGAGAGGCTGAAGGAATTGTGTGCGGCATAGAACTGCTTGGATGTTTGTTGGTAGGAAGATGAAGTTGGAAGACAGCCGCAGGGCGCATGCTAAATTCACAGCGGACCAATGGATGAACGATTCAACGAACGATGACGATGGAGGTAATGCGGGTATGTTATGGTGGAACATGGTGGGAGGCAACAACAAGAGGCAAGTTGGTATGAAGGAAAATGTAATGCAAATTAGAACGATGAAATTACGCGGGCTTGGGAATGCATGGGAGCACGTCAAGTGGGAGTGGGAAGAAGGCAGAGCAGAGCGAAGAATAGTAGAGAGAAAGAAGAAGTTGGTCAAGCGACGTCTCCCCCTTCCGCGGCCTCTTGCCGCTGCTCTGCTGTATGTAGATGAGACGCAAAATGGCTGGAGTGACAAATTTTTAACGGTAAATGCTTAATGTGGTTACTAAAAGTTGGCATTTATTTTAGTTAGTTGTTGTTTCTTTATTGTTGTTGTTGTTGTTGTTTCTTGTTTAGCTAATACATTTTTTTGCAATAGCTTGCCTAATTTGTTGTGCGGGTTATTTGTGAGGCAGCCGAAGGCAACACGAAAATGAAATAAAATGCGCATATTTCCCTAAGGGCCATGCAAATGCAAGGATGAAGAAGAATGGGAACAAGAACAACAATAGGAAATAGCAACAAATACAACAAACTGAAAAAGAAAAGAATTAGAAGAAGTTGAAGGAAAGAAACATTGCATCGTGATTTTTTGCGGGGCAACCAAAGCAGCCAAAGTCATTAAAAAGCGCTTGCCCAAATATGGCCCGAGATGCCGATGCGGCGCGGCACTTAAAATTAGCGATAAAACAAATCTGACACCTACCAAACAGCTCGACGTGGGTACATACATAAATGAAATGCGGAGAAAAATTAGTGAAAATCAATTTTCATGTGCAGCGCCGCAAATTGAGGCAGCCCAAATAAGGGAAATGGAAGGGAAAAATTCGAAGAAAAGAATGCGCAAATGGGTAAGGAGGAGGAAACCACGAATGCGCGGCTAAAGTGAGGACACAAGGAGTACTAAGCGCTTGGGTAGTCTCAGAAGCGCTGCAAATCGCACGCCGTTCAGCGAAGTTTCGAGGGAGAGAGGAAGAACAAAAATAATAAGAAAAGAAAGAAAGCAAAATTAAAATAAACAAGTAAGGAAGCCTAAGTTCGAGTGGAATCGAACATTGGATACTCAGCTGTCTGCTTTTATTGTTTGTTTGCGTTTGATGGAAACACGGTGTATTTTATATAAAGCGAGTGCTGCATAAAGTGGGCGTAGCCACGTCCATTTTTTTAAATTTTTATCAGTCATCCAACTAAGCATATGAATATTATTCTTTGTGCAAAATTTCATTCCTTTATGACCTCTAGTTACAAAGATGTTACGTTACAAATTCCCAAAGGGTGTTCCAGAAATATCTTTGTAAAAAGTAGGCGTGGTCATAAACCGATTTCAATAAATTTTTGCGTGTCTATTAACACAAGTTATAAAAGTGTATAAACCAAGTTTCGTCATAATATCTCAATTATTTGTCGAGTTATAGGCTAAGAAATCTCGTATATTCCTTTGTATAAAAAGAGGCGGTGCCACGCCCATTTTCCAAAATTTGTCTACTTTTTGTTTCCGGTCTATTGTGGAACTCTTGCCACAAAATTTCAATGAATTATCTTTATATTTGACAAAGATATCGCTTAAAATGTTTTTATTAGGTCACTTTATAATACCCATATATAAAAGTGGGCGTGGTCGTCAACCGATTTTGACAATTTTTCGTCCAAACATTTGCCTAAGTAAGTATATCACGCTTACCAAATTTCATCGATATATCTTCAACAGTTTCTGAGTTATGACTCATAAAGCTTTCAATGTTTGCTCCTAAATAAGTGGGCGTGGCACCGCCCATTTTCCAAACTTCCATCAAATTTCTTCTTAGGGGCCTGAGCTCAACACGTGGGTAAAATTTCATCGCTCCAGCTATATTAGTGGCTGAGATACCAAATTTCCGATTTTTTCTATATAGGAAAAGTGGGCGTGGTCATGGTCCGATTTCGCCCATTTTCAATACCAACCGCCCCAGTGTCGATATCAACTTGCATTTCAAATTTCATCAAAATATCTCAATTTTTGCGCGAGTTAGAGTGTTTACAGACGGACGGACAGACGGACGGACAGACGGACGGACAGACGGACGGACAGACGGACATGGCTCAATCGATTTCTCTTTTCACCCTGATATTTTTGATATATATAAGTCTATATCTATCTCTATTATTTCATTCTGTTACAATCCACCGTTATGTGACTAAAACTATAATACTATGTGTACTAGTACAGCTGAGTATAAAAAGAATAACTAATAAAATGCAAAACACGCTAAATACAATTGGTGAAGAAGTTAAAGGAGAGACATGCATAACTCTTTACGCCAAAGGCGATCACTAACAACATTAACAAAAACAAAAACAATATCAGCAATAAAAAAAAACGACAACCATCAAACTAACACCCGCCGTCCATAGATTTACCAATAAATGTTCAATTGTTCGCGTACTTACATGTACAGTAAAAATGGTGAGTAATATGGCAAGGATTAGGGGTGTGCACGATTTAGCTCACCTGAAAAATGTTTTCGCGCGTGATTTTTTATTCATTTTTGGGAATAAAACTTGTTTTAAAATTTCTCGAAATCTGCTAAAAATTATTCACAATAGAGTTAAATGCTGAAAGAATTTCTTTTAAGTCTTCCCTACTGGGACAAAATCAATGAGACAGTATCAAAGACAGTATCTGAGTTTCTGAGGCAAAGGAAAAACACGTTTCAGAAGTTCTAAGAAAAGAGCAGACGGAACAGATTCCCCTACTCGATTGATTCAGTACTGGAAGATAGAGAGAGTGACAATGGTTAGGTTAGACTGGCTGGGCAGTGATGGCCTCACGTAGACTAGGTAAGTGCGTAGAATTACTAGATAGGTTCTCAAACATGAACACCCCTAAGTTAAACGCTTGTAACCAAACTGAAAATAATCGCGTCTCTTTGGCTAATACCAAGAGTTTGTTTACCTATATTTAATTTGTTCACTGATTCGAGATAATTAAATGAAACTACTGTTACAAGCCGCAGCCTTAGCCTAGAATACGTGGGGCACAGGCAGAGCACATGCTAGACCGTCTTTTCATACAATCCGCATACATTGGACTATCACCAACTCATCCAATTATGGACGCATGTGATGTTAAAAGACGGTATCCTATGAGGACCCCGATGATCACGTATCCGCACTCATCCATCCTGAGTAATAGCAGGCTTTTAGTAGATCGTACGATTTACCTACACATAGTTTAGGACATCCCAAAACCCTGCGCTGGCTTCCATGTCTTATCTGCCTGGTCATGATGCCGGCAATACTTTGATGGATATAAATTGCCTTCATACCGAACTATAATGGTAATAATTATAGCCCTCTGGAAACTTCTGGGCCGGTAGAACCAGAAAGCTAAAATACTTACTACTCAACGCTCGACTTGAGACTTGCGGATCAAAAGAAAAGGTCTTATGTTGGCCACCGCTAGCATAGCGGACTACATTGAGCGTAGAACACTGAGCCACCAACAATAATAACAAGTGACCGTCAAGTCAAGTCAATCGATATTAACGCCATTAACGCGCAGCAGTGTGAGTACGTACCACCGTACATATATACTTACTTACATACTAAGTATCTATCTAGGAGTCGCATTCGCTAAGTTTAGCAACTGGCAGGAGGAAGCTACGGTATGCATACCACTGAACTATGCTGGTCGCTTGCTGTTCGAATCTGAGCTGGAGCTAGTGAGCTACACAGCCATGTACATATGTACGTATGTACATATGAGTAGTAGATTTTACTATGAATATGACTCGGATAACCTCATTGACCAAACGCATTCAAGGAACATCAAATGTGAATTAGTGCAACTACAAGCTAAGCAAACGACAGACGGACGGACGATGCGGTGGCACAACAACAATGCATATGAGGAAGGCTAAGACTGAAACAAGTAGTAAAACGTGTGGCTGACTGGCCAGATTTGAGCAAAGACGATACAGACACGCGGACGAAATGGCAGGGTAGCAAACTCGAGCCAGTCCGCCAGTCGTCGATATTGTGCATGCATAATAATATAATTCGAAAGGAAGCATAATTTTAAACTTGGGCCAACAATGCACAAGCGCTTAAAATTATATATAAATGTATCTAGTACATATGTATGTATGTATGGAGAATATGCTATATGTATAGGAGTATGCTTAAGTAGCAACTAGAGAAGCATTACACGTGTGACGAGAATGAGTCAATAAGGCAAACAGAAGGTTTCACCAGGAGTAGGAGTAGAAGAAGCGCAGGTGATAGACGCCAAATGAGCTAAAGCAGACTTTGGACAGTAAGCGATAGTGGCAACATGCACCATGAGTATTTGATGGCAAAGTAAAGCATACCAGCAATGACACAGAAACGTAGTGGCAGACTTTTAGAATAACCGTTCACCGCGTGACTACCCAACAGGCATTATGCTTGGTTGAACAATTCGAAATAGATTGTAAGACGCATCACTTACACAAGTCTCAACTTTGATAACGAATGTGGAGTTTAGTTGATTTTGGATACTGGAAACAGATTATTCGCCGGCAAAATGGGATTCGTTGTTATCCAATGTATTTTCACTTCGCCAACAATTCGGAATTGAACTCACTCACCATCAGAATGGAAATTTTAATAAGAGAGAGCGAGAGTTAGTGATTTACCTAAAATACAACACCTTTTCTTTTGTTACTATAGTTACTTATTCTGCTCATTATCGTACCCAGTTTCAAGTGTATCGCCAATGTAAAATGAACAATGTACACTGTATATCTTCTATACTTAGTTCCCAGTTTGTTATTAAAATTTTATATGAAAGTTGATTTTGGAAATTTCGTCACAATGTTTGTTGGGTTGATATTTCAGTGTGTATGTAGAATGTGGTCAATAATATTTATTTATAAAATTTAAGTAGTTAGTTAGTGCTGTGCATTTGTAGGATATGAACCAACGAAACGTTAGATACACACGGAAAATTTGTTTGGCATGTCAATCCATCCAAATTCCAATTGAAAATAGGCAAAGTCATTGTTATTGTTGGATGAGATGCGCAAATGTAGTTGTAAATTTGCTGAGATGTGTCTATCTGGTATTGTATCTGAGACACGGTGATGTGATTGCTTGGAGGTTTTTCGAAGCTATAAACTCTTCGTCAGTCCTGCGTTGGGTAGGGAAATTACGTTAGTTAGTCTATAGGGTTGCTTAGTTATTGAGTCATCTAACAACCGCTTTTTATTTCGAGGAAGAAGCCCCTCAGAATGTTTTCTATTGTCCTGGATTTATAAGAGACATACCAAACCGCTTGTAAAGCAGCAGAATAATTGACTATGTTATTAAAACCGCATTCTACTTTCCGAAGGTGATCCTGAACAGCACATAGACCTCCGTCTGGGATGCACCAGAATGAAGCAGAAGGTCCAGCGCACAGCTTGAGTCAAATCTGAGTCGTGAAAACATCACCTTCCCATTAAGCTTAGAGTCATCAAGTTAGATATGCAGTGAACCCAACGTCTCCGGTAGTTGCTCGAACCAACATTCTTTAATTTCAAGATTCCTTCCGAACTCGGCGATCGTTGCACAATAAAAAAAATAAATTTTATACCATTTTTTATCTCCACAATTACGAACACACGCTGTTCCGCTTGATTTTTGCAAATTTATGCCTAATATCCTCATTTTTTTGCTACCTTTTTAATTATTTCGCAAATGTGAATGTATGTGTGTATATGTATGCAATTTCAACCACTATTTTTTACAATTCTCATATTTTCTACAATCCTCATATGTGTATCATGTATGCCACCCTCTGTGCTACGGTTTTTTTATTTAATGCTTTTTTGTTGTAATTAATGATATTCGGTTTATTTATTTCGCCTCTAACGTTTCCACACACTAATTACATTGAAAAAATATTGCTTTGCTATGCTAAGTAAGAAGGGTTGAAAAGTCGATCGTTGGCTGAAAGAAAAATCAAACAAACAAAAAGAAACAAAAAAAAAAAACAAAAAACACAAAAAACATGGCTGAGGGTAAATCTTTCCTCCGAGCGCGACGCGTGGCAGTCAGTCAAGGGTGGCATGGAGTCAGCGCAGACTAGGTTTCGGGTTCGGGTTAGTGTCAGTAGCAGAACGCCGTAGAAGAAAGCATGAATAATTGACAAATGCACTTTCCACACATGATACACACAACACACATGGGATCTTCCCTCAGTTTTTTTTTTTTGTTTTTGCTTTTTACACATACGTTCTTTTTATTCTCGCTATAATTAGAAAACAAAAAAAACCCAGAAAAAAAAATCGAATGCAATCAATTTGTGATCGAAAAAAAAAACGTGCTAATGCAAAGTAATGGGATGATGCAAAAAAGTATTGAGTTGCTGGGGATATATCGTGTGTACATAAGAAAAGTAGTAGGATTTTATAATGGACTTTAAAATAAATTCGTATGAGGGTGAAAAATAAAAAAAGAAAAATACATACATATTTACATGTGCGTAAGATTAATGCGAATAATTTTATGGTACATACATACATATTACATACGTTTAACACGTGATTTTAGAAAGAAAACTGTAAATTTAGACCAAAGTGTGTGTATCTTTGAGCAAAAAAAAAAAAAAACTGTAACAAATTTGACATCTCGTATGGAGTGTAAGAGTTGAGATAATGACAGCGTTGGTAGCATTGTAAATTTATGTATGTATAACAGTGGCGAATGTTTCACACAAGCGAAAAAGCCCGGATTAACTAAATATTTTCGCTCTTTTCATTTTACAAATTTTTATTTAAAATCTGGTTATTTTAAGCTTGAAATGTGTTTACTATTTAAGTTAAACATTCACGTTGTAACGTAGAATTGGTTTTTAGATATTCTCTTATGGTGCTATAATAAGCAAATCCACTTGCTACTGCTGAAATTGCCATCGGCATAAGGAAACTGAAAATACCTCGGCGCTTTCGTGTGAGATTTAGATATTTCTCTGTAGGTTTGGTTTCATCAATGAATTCAGTTTAATTCTTCCCAAGTAATTCTAATCGTCTGCTTTTGTGTTAGAATCATAATCATCTCCATTTTCTCGATTTATTCCAATACCTGAATACCGTAGTTTCGTACGATATGATATAACCAATAAACCAAATGTGCAAACCGAATTAAATCAAAGTTAATGAGAGAATGCAATCAGACTATCACGGCTAATGGCTATGCTTCACACATATGTAGGCTTGTCCAGCCAATTTATGCTCGCACCGCCACTGGTATATAAGTAAATGTATACGTAAGGAAGTTCAATGAACCTTAATGAAAACAATTAACACCCACACGAAAACAGTGAAACAAAAAAAAAAAAATTCCAATTTAAAAGGCAACGCAAAGCATTGCAATAACAACTCAGTATAAAGTACAATCCCAGAAACTGCTTCATAGGAAACTAGAGGTAGATGAAAAAGTCGAGTAATATAAGGGAAAGAGAAAGAGGGGAGAGAGCGGTAGTGGTGTAAAATTTAAATTTAATAAATGTATATTTTTCCGACCCAAACAATCATCATACACAAGTACATATGTACATAAACAGTTCTTTTGAGGATGCCCCTTAATTTCCTAGAGATTTTCGCATCAGGAATGTTCCAATTCTAGAAAAGATTCAGAATTGTTGACAGAGATAAATCGACGTGGAGCGTTTCTGGAAATTTTAGAGCAACCATCACAGTTGCATCTTTGTAGCAAGTATCTATCAGAATATGCATACATTTGGGGCATTATTCAAGCATTTTGCTACGGTCGTGAGAAGGCCAAGACAACACTAGGTGACAGTTGAGTTGTTTTCTGGACAATGAAATTATGCCAGTTGAAATCCTAACACGCCTCGGAGTTCATAGCAAACCTAAATACCCAGACAGTAGAGAATACAGTTCTGGCTTGAACTATTGGGTATAGAGTATCCACATAGCCTCTCTGATTTCGAGAAGCAAAATTCTGAACTTGAATGAACTTTGGGTGCGATTTTTTGGCTTTAAGTAACCAAAAAAAAAATCTATAAAAAGTAAAAAAAAAAAAAATATTTTTCAAATTTGTTTTTTCTTTAGTTAATTTTTTTAATTACTACGTAATTTTTTAAAATATTACGCTTCATTGCCTTACCATTAATTAAGAAGTTTTCTCTACTGCCTAGCGCCCAAGCAAATGCAATTGTGCAACGTTGCTCGTTTTGTTGCAAGTTAAATGCGCTCTCTTTATTCCCTGCGCTCCCTCCTTCTCTCTCTCTTTTTTTATCACTCACTCACTCAAGCTCTTCATTGTTGCATGCCACAACAACACCAATTTCGTAAAGCTCTGCCTATGTGTGCTCTCGTATAGCAAATTAGTTTCCCCAACTTTGTTTTGTACTCGTTTGTTGTTGCTGTGTTGGGGTTGTAAGGCAGCCGCAACAGCAGCAACAACAACTACACTCCACCAATAATGAGCAAATTAATGCGCTTTCGTCGTACTGCTCTGCCACGCAGCGCTGCTTTAATTAATGACGTCATTACTTCTTTTCGTTTATTTCCAGCGCAGCAGAGCCGCTTTGCGTGAGCACTCACTCATTTGACGCTCTCTCTCTTTCTTTCTCTCCCTCTCTGTCCCTCTCTAAATCAAGTCAATGTATCAGCTGGTATTTTTGACTTTAGTTTTGAGCGCACACACACAAACAGACGTCAGCGGCGCATAAAGAGTGGGTGGTTGGTTGGTTATTTGGTGTTGTTGTTGTTGTGCTGTGTGTGTTGCACGATACGAGTTTCGCTCTGCTGCCACAACTGCTACATATGTATCTCAACCACCACCATTGCCATACTCAGTGTTGCCACTGAAAAAAAATTTTACCGACCAAATTACCGCCCAAATCCGCCAAAAAAGGCCCAAAAATCAGAAGTCAACTTAAAATGGAATTACATATTTATTTTTAAATACATATGTACATACTAAGTAATCTTGACTCCCACTCATTTAATTCAGAACTAACACTAGACTGTCGCCGATCTCTAAAGGAGATGGCCAAACAGACCTGTCTGCACCTCGTGTAGGTCCCGGGACATAGGGATATCAATGGCAATTGTAGGGCGGATGAACTTGCGAGGCAGGGCACTACCGAGCAGGTTCTTCCATAAGGCATAGGTATGCCTTAGCCACAAACATGCTAATTCTTAAACAGCATGTCTATAAACTAGCAAGCGATAGATACAGATACAGATACAGATACAGAAGCCAGTATGTCGAACATCAAGGCAAATCTGGCAGAAATGGGTTCACAAGGGATCCCATCAAATAAGTACTCTAAGTAGAGATGACATCTCGAACCTTGTGGTGGTACTCACAGGACACTGCCTCATCGGGAAACACGCAGAGAGGCTAGGTGCACCCTACCGCAGATGCTGCATAAGCTGGAAAGATGATGAGGCGAGGAGACAATCGAACACCTCATCTGCCACTGCTTTGCTCGGCTCTTAACAGCGGCAGACAACGCTTTCTTGGGACTTCCTTCCTGGATAGCCTATGCAAAGTCACTAAAGTGAACTAGTTCACTGAAGAGAGCGCTCAACAAAGTGAACTAAATTTCCCAACTCTAATAGATATGCGAATAGTGTGTTTCGCTAAAAATAAAAGAACTTTACACGGGAAAGATAAAATGTTTAGCGTCCGAGAAATTGCATCCACTAAAAATATTCATTCATTTGGTCATTCGGACCAAAATTGATTTTAGCCGCCCAACAGCCCAAAGTAAATTTATCGGACCAGATTTGGTCCGAAAGGCCCAATTTCGGCATCACTGGCCATACTCTGCACTCTGCAACAGCGCCGTCAACGTCGCAATTCATTCTCCGTCGTCGTTGTTGTTGCTGCGTTCCAGCTGTTTGGGTTTTGCTTTTGTTTTTGTCTTGCCACATTTTCATGAATCGCATTCCTTTTGGTTTGACAGGCAGTTTAGCATTTGGCTGCGCTGCAGCAGCACTGTCGACGTCGACGCCAACGCAAACGTGACGCAAAATTTCACTGCACGTGTGTTGTTCGTTTTTCGTTCGCTCAGCTCAGCGCGTGTCGTTTAGCTTTTTCATGTTCATTCGGGTACGTTGTGTCGTTGCTTGTTCGTTGTCGCTTGTCGTTTCGTGTTTGTTTTTGTTTTTAACTACTGTTAATATTAATGTGGTTGATTTTAATTGCTGACTTGCTTGTTGTTGTTGTTGCTGTTATTATTGCTATTTACACACATCATACCAGCACGTATGTATCAACGTGTATGTGTGTGTTTTGGCTGATTTAAATATTGTTTGTGCCATTTTGGGGGGTCTTTCGATAGCAACGACGCCAGCGACGTTGACGGTGGTGGTGGTAGCAGCGCAAACGCCACAGCAACAACAACAACCGGCTAAAATAGGCAGGCAATGCATGAATGAGGCAAAGGCGGCTCATTGAATTGGCAGCGCTGCTCAGTCTTTTGACGGCGCTCTGTCAGTTCGTGTGGCTCGCACGGATGTGCCCACATTTTGGATTTTTTGGCTTGCGCTGAAGTAAATTGTGTGTTGAACGCATTTGGCAAATGCTCGCATACGAGAAACGATCATAATTTTGAATTAATGAAAAGGTGCCGAGCGATTTGTGAAATATGTAATTATCTAGTTTAATTTAATTGATTAATTAAAGAAAAATATTAATTTGTTGTTGTGAAGGGTCATGCAACTTACAGCATATTTTGTTGCTGCCGCATTTTTACTTTTTTATACTGTTTGAGATTCAAATACTGGACGCGCGTGAGAACAACCATTTAAGTGTATTTTGGCGTTGCCACTTGACAAAAAAAAAAGGATTTTGCAAACCATAAAAAACTAAAAAAAAAAAACAAAAAAAGCTCAAAAATGAAGTAAAAGTTAATTGTCGCTAAAAGCAAAATTTCGTTAAAAATTTCCAACAACAACAAGAAAACGAGAGATACAAACAAATTGGTGAACAATTGCAAAAAACTAAAAAAAACAATAAAAAACCGCGAAAAAAAATTAGAAGGCAAACAAAAAAGTTTAAAAAAACTAGCATAAAAACAACAACAAAATCATAAAAAAATGCAGTAATTGCCATTACAAACAAACAAACCTACAAACATGCACATTCATGCTACTTAGCAGCTTAAGCGATCCATTCGCAATAATCGCCTTTTGATTAATTACACATGGCAGTTGAAAGTGATTGATAAATTGCAGCTAAAACGCCTTGCATTGCGTTTGCATTGTTGTTGGGGTATTGTTGTGCTTGTTGTTGCTCCACCAGCACCTTATTTGCTACCGATCGCGCTGCTTTTTAGGCATTTTTCTGCTGTTGTTGTTGTTGTTGCGGTTATCGCAATTTGAGATGTTGCCACTGCGGCGCGACGCAGCAACAACAATGCCTTAAAGCAAAAGCAAATTAAAATTAAAAAACTAAAAACTGAAAAGAAAACAGAAAAAAGAAAATGTTTTTTGGAAACCACAGGAATTAATAAATTTAATTTGCGCGCGTGCAAAAAATACGAGACGAAGCAAATTTTGAATTGAATTGGATTGAAATAAAAAAAAGCGAATTGTATGTAAAAGCAGCAGCAAATAAATAAGAAAATAAAAAAAAAAAAAACTATAAACGCATTTTGAACAAAAACAAATGTACAATTATTTCTCTTATTTTCAATTTTATTTTTAGTATTTTGGGTGCTCTGTGAAAGTGACCGCATTTTAATGAGACAAAACAGCAGCATAATAATAGTGCATTTGCATGGAGCAGTGGAAGGAATTGTGAATTGACCAAAAAACCACAAAAAAAAAAATTAATGTGAACCAATATTATGTAAAAACACAAAAAAAAATTGATTTTAATTTCAATTAAACGGAACGCACGAAAAATGTGTACGCTGTGAATTTGAATGAGCAAATAAAGCAAGCTCAGGGCGAGATTTGGTAATGCAGAAATTAAAATAAAAGAAGCAGCCAAATTAAAGAAAAAAAAAAAAATTAATAAAGAAAAGAGGGAAAGAAGGAAAGAAGAAAGTAAATAAAAAAAAAAAAACTAAGTAAAGCAAAAATATACTAAATTAAAAAACAATTAAAAAATTTAAAATTGTGCTAAACACAATAACAAAGATAAAAGTTAAAAAAAATAATTAAAAAAGAAAAAAAAATAACTAAATTCAATTAAAATATTTGAAAAAAAAAAATATGTGAAAATAAAAACAGAAAAAACTAAAATCAAGTAAACTGTTTGCGAAAAAAATATTGAATGAAAATTAAAAAAATAAATAAATAAGAAAACCAAAACCAGGTAAACAATTTGCTTAAAAAAGATTTTCAGCCGAGCGCCAGTAAAAGACGTTTCGAAGAGAGCAAAATTTAGAAAGGAGTGAAAACTAAATTTATAAAATTGTTAAAAAAAAAATAAATTACTTTAATGATGAATTTTAAATACTGAATTTGCCAAAAGTTTAATAAAAATTTAAAGCTTATTAGTTATTAGCAGCGACTAGTTTGTGAAAAAAATTGAAAGAATATCTATATATATCGCATCTGCTATAAAGACAGAAGAAAGCAGCTGAAGACTTAAAAATTCTTTATAAAAAAGCGGTAAGTTTTCAATTAAATTAACTTTATTTGAAATTAAGTTGTGTTTTGTTATATCCCTCTATATAATACATAAATAGTTGTGCGCTTCGGCTTATGACGGAGCTCTCGGTCTAGTTGAGATACATACGTAAGCTTCGACTACCTTAATTGTAAAATTTTCATCGTTTGTTACGCCATGAATTTTGACCCCTTCAGAAACTACAACAACCCAACAAACACTGAGCTTAGATATCGATTTGAGAATACCGCGAGAAGTATGTAGTCCTTTTCTCAAATCTCTAACTGTAGAGAGATTGGAGAAACTGTCAAGAATCATAGAG
This sequence comes from Urophora cardui, assembly GCA_960531455.1. Taxonomy (NCBI): domain Eukaryota; kingdom Metazoa; phylum Arthropoda; class Insecta; order Diptera; family Tephritidae; genus Urophora; species Urophora cardui. The sequence goes on from OY482670.1 coordinate 4,075,178, forward strand.
ATCTCAAACGAAATTGTACATAATTCTCAAATTGAGAAAATTATAATTCTCGAATCGAAATCCAATGTAATTCTCTAATGAGATTCTAATGAGAATTTGCAAAGAGATAATTCATTTTCTAATCCGTTTCCAATTCAATTCTAGTGTAGTTTTCTACGTTTGCTTTCGATTAGAGAATGGTTTGAGAACTACATTTCGTTATCTTATTTAGTCACCACAAATTCTCTAACGTTGGAGGGTGTGTTTCCAAGAAATCCTCGAGCACGTTCAGTATCATCTATTTCGGTACATATTTTTTCGTTCTACAAAAACTGACTCTATTATTCCTTATATTCAATATATATCAGCTTAATAAGGAAACCAATGCTCAATGGAAAAGAAAATATTTGAAATCCTCTCTCGATTGATTACATTTCTCAATGCGAGCTTCGCACTCAACCGAGTTTTCGGTATTATTATTGAAAGTAATTATTTCGTGGAAAAATAGTGCAAATCTGTTACCGAGAAACACCATCCACTCCACCAGTGCGTCGCACTGTTACTTAGCGAAAACATGCTGGTAAATTTGTACTTTAAAAAACAAATTAATATTGGAAATTTGTTGTCAAATAAGGGTTTCTAATTTTTTGAATAATTTTGAAGATATTTCATTTCAAATATTTCTCTTAACTTATTCAAAGAATTTCGTGTATTCGTGGCGTTATTTTCGACTATTCCTTTTCGTTAAGCATATTAATTTCATAATTCCTTAGGCCAATAACTTCAAGTACTGATACACAAGAGAATGATTTTATTTTATTGATGCACATATTGTGGAATAATTTTCCCTCATCCTGCGTCGTCAAGTTTGATTTAGTTATAACCAGCGTTGCCATTCTAGCTTTTTTCAAGCTAGATTTAGCTTTTTTTCTTGTCTTTTAGCTGCAAAAATTCTGATTTAGCCTTGGCTTTTTTTTTAGCTTTTTTATTTGCTAAAACTCCCCAAAAAATGAGCGCTGCTCACTGCTCATATACATTCATACAGTCATTATAGTTACCATTATTTGAATGTAAAACATTTTTTTAACATTTCGTTATTTTTATTGACTTTGAAGTACAAATTGACATATATGTAGTATATGAAAATAAATAATTTATGCAGGCTCCACTAACAACGTCGGTTCTTCAGATAAGCTGACTTCTTGTTCTTCTTCGACAGCTATCCAATTTGTTTACTTCTGCATATTCTATACTTACATGCATTCGCGTTTAAAATTCGTCAAATTCTTCATTCTCTGAGTTTATCCATCATTCTAACGTGAGCTGAATGTCAAATTATTTCGTCTTCCTTACAGTTTTGACTTCTCGGTCACGAGAGTTTGACATTCAGCTCACGGCGTGTATGTGTATATGTATCTTAAACCGACCTGTTAAATTGACCTTGAATTTATGTGTGTTTTGAAAACACATTAGGCGAGTTCCCCTGGCTGTGAACCAGATCCGCATAACAATTTTGCATGCAAATGGAACAACAATTTTGTTATCCTGGTGTTTATCTGGATCCATTTCGGGTCCGTATAGATTGTAATAGATTTTTTTGATCCATATAAACACCAGGATAAAAAAATTGTTGTTGCAGCTGCTTGCAAATTTTTTGTCCGGATTACTGCCCCGGGAAATCACCTATTAATAAAGCATTGAAATACGCAGTAGGACTTGGTATCGTCGTTTTATTAATCCGGGAGTACTAGTCAATGGATACTCCATTACTCCCTGTACCTCTCGTATAAGTATACAATTTTGTATACTCGCTTTTAACATTGTATGTCCTAGGAAGGGAAGTAATAAACACAAACAAAATAAAACAAAACTGAAAAAATTTTGATATTGCTCGGAAAGGATATCAAACAGAGTACTTTTCTGCTCTCGCTTGGGGATATCTCGCTCCAAGTTCTACTAGGTAATTTCGTAATTTTTTTAGCTTTAAATTTTTTTTGATGTGTTTAACAATTTTTTTTAGCTTTTTCTAGCTTTTTTTTTAATAATCTAGCTGGAACTCTGGAAAAGTTCTGGCAACACTGGTTATAACCCGGTATCGGCAATATGCCATCTTTTAATTCGTCAGTGCGATCATATCATGCTCATAAATTTGTCGTCTCTCGTAGCGAGGCAAATCATTCATAGTTTGATGTTTATTTGTGACTTTGTCTTCCTGGTTCCATTGACAATTCAGTGCTGCTTGGGAAGATAAGTTTCAGGGAACGTAACGGTTATGAGTTCAAAAAATATTCAAAATATTCAAGAAATTGATTTTTAACAATTATTCTCCGATTTTTATGAATTACTTAGGAAACAAAAGTTACTTTTTGAGTTTTATTTTTTTGCTATTTTAGTCTTATACTTATACACAAATCTTATGCTTTGCGTTATGAACAAAACAGTAGTCGGGACAGTTTTATATTAGCTAAAGGTGAATGAACGATAATCTCTACCCTAATTAAAAAGAGAAACGGTAAAACAATCAATTTGCCATTAAAAGTTTGTAATAAATTTTGTGCAATAAACGTGAAACATGCAAATTAGTAGGATAAAGTGACAACAAAAACAAAAAAAAACAGCAAGAAAAGCGATATTTAAATATCATGGCGTCACATTTTTTTAGTATATTTTTGAGTAATTGTTGTTGTACTTTTGTACAAAGTTGAAGGACAGCCGGTGTTAGCGCCAATCGCGTCTTTTAATTTTTCACTAGAATATAAAATTAGTGGCATCTTTTTTTCACAAAAAATAGCAAGTACAGACATGTATGTATGTACATATCGCACCCTAAATCATAAAGGGGCACAACTCAAAATTTTTCAAAATCGAGTTTTGTTCATAAACGGGTATACGGAACATATCTCTGGAGATTGACAAAAAAAATCTTTTGAATAACTGTCTCTTTCGACCGAAAAATAACCATTATACCTGGCCCTTTGCCATACGATTGCTTGTAATGAAAAAAAGTTTTTTGGCTCTCCTGAAAATTTTTGAATTTTGAGTTGTGCCCCTTTATGATTTAGGGTGCGATATATTAAGTGAGTTGCATTAGCAGCGCATTTGCTCAAGTGCAATTAAATTATATTAAAAATATAAAATTAGTTTGTAGAAAAACAAAAAACAACAAACTTTTAATTTCCATTTAATTTTAATCATAGTCTATGAATTTTGTTGTTTTTTGTTTTTGCTGTTTTGTATGTTCTAAGCTGCATACAAAATTACTTAATATGCACTCTTGGGGCCACAATGCGTATAAACCGAGTATGTGTGTGTGTGTGTTTGTGTTTATATGATTGAATGTGCATGAATGCACATGTTCTGTTTTGTTGCCTGTTGTACCTAATATGTTTTTAATAATGCAATAGCGCTAATCATTCTATTAATTATAATTAATGCAAACTAATTATTCTAATTACAACTGGGACGTTAGAAGGCAATAAAAATAATAGAAAAAATGAACAATAGGTACACAAATACATGCAATCACTCCTACAAGTATAATTTTAGTACAAAAACAAGCAACAAAAACAACAAATTGAAAAAAAAATTGCACTAATAAAAATTATGTTTGCTAGAAATTTCGTTGATCTATTTTTAATAATTTTTAAACAAGTGTGCCTATTTAATTGTGTAAGTTTGCATCTTGAAGGGTTAATATTTAGTAATGCTTTAATTTTTTTTTTAATTCTGAAAACAAAGTTTCTGCAAGGAAAATTGCTCCTTTTTTTTTATATATAAACGTTATAGACAATTTCATTGATTTCAAGAACCAACGTCCAATTTAAGAGCCTATACTGGCCGCTGTGGTGCAGTGGGTAGAGTGCTCGCCTGCTATGCCAGAGGTCTCGGGTTCAAACCCCAGTTCGAGCAAACACCAAAACAATTTTTCTAATTAGTAAAAATTCAATTATTGGATTTTTTAAGAGCAGTGGGCGGCATACCCTCCGAGAGTATTTCTGCCATGAAAAAGCTTCTCACAAAAAATGCATTCGCCGTTCGGAGCCGGCATAAAACTGTAGGTCCACCCAATTAGTAGGAAAAACAAAAAGAAGCACACCTTGAATTGGGAGAGAATCTTAGCCGTAAAACTCGTCAGAGTTATAATAGCGCCATTATATTATATTATACTGAACAGCTCTCTTGGCGCGACTTACCTACTTTTAAAAGTAGATTCTACTTCATGCAAACAATTTTTATATTCATACATAAGTATGTAGATTATTAATCAAGACTCAAGGATCAGTTTGCACGCGAGAAAACTACATATATTTAATTGTCTGGAACAAATACGATTAATTTTTCAAAATGCGAAATGTAATGAATATGCAAATTACTTTTTAATTATCCAATAAGTATTAAATATTATTATGGGCTACATTTTTATTTTGTTGTTGCTTATAACAACTAGTTAATCATTTTATATCACAGCATATGTAGAACATGAATTAAATAAATTAAATAAATGCACAATATTTTAATGTACATACTAAAACTAATTTACATTGTGCATTGTGTCGACGAGGGCGACCTCATAAAGTTTATACAAAATATATGTACGCTCAGTGTCATACACAAAAAAATGCATATTAAATTATAAGAAAAAAGAGCAAATAAGTTATAATAATAGTATGAACAATAATAAGGCAACAACACATTTAGAAAATAAATTGTATATATAAAATGAACGAGGGAGGAGAAAGATTAGTTTAGAAAAAAAAATAATAAGCGACAAAGCTATAATAACTAAAAGTTAACAACAACAGCAATAACAATAACGAACTGCTATTAGAAATGAGCACGATAAGCATAATAACATTAGCAAAACACACAAAAGATACATACATACATACATACACGCGATGAACAGCAAATGATCGCACTGAAAAAAGATCGCGCGAAAAATGTCAGCTTGGAACGGCAAAGCAACACATGTTATAGGAGGGTTAATAGTGATTTGTATGAAGTGGACAAATTTGTGAAAAACTACACAATAGTTTGTGGACAGTTGGGGTACCTAACTGAGATTATGAAACATTTTAATATAGAGATAATAATGCCTGTATTGCAATATTGTACTCATATGTAAATTATGCCTAACAATGTGTGGGGCTTGTTGCTGCACTTAGATACAAATACACTTAAAATATACAAACTAAATTAAGCTACACGTTTGCCTGCTTATTAGGCATAGGTACATAGATAGTATCATTTGCAAAAAAAAATTGAAAAAAAAAAAAATAAAATATAGCAATTGTCAGCACTTAACCCCAAGGCATATGTAATTTAACTTGCCGTGTATTTTGGTGTGTGTTTGGGGGGCATCATTAGCATTAGCATTGGGTGGGCAATAATAGCAACAAAAAACAACGATATCGACAACAACGGCAACTACCCCGTAGGCCCAAAGATCTAAAAATCATCAATACTTTCCAATACTTTACTCAATGCTGACTATGTCCCATGACTATCGAACGGCGATGGCCGCCTTCGCATGAATGACTTTGTATAGCAAAAAACGCAATGAAGCCAAATCGCATGCTTTTTTCACAAGGTCGTTATTATAATCTTGTTTGGTATTTAGCATGAATTGTAGTGCTGAATATAGTTATAGCTCCCTACCACCTAACTTTGTTGTGTACTTCATTCGTATAAATTTTTCTGTTTCGGCTTACTCTTCTTAACTCCTACTTTAGTCAGTCAAGAAATGATATATGCTCAATTTGTACGTGCCGCTCAACATACTTAAAGAGTACATGCGGCATACCTATCAAAAACAAGTATCATGGCATGAAAAAAAATAAAACAAAGTAAAAAAATTTTTTTAAAAAGCTTTTATTTAATATTAATATAAAAATTTACTAAAAAGGAAAAAAATAATTTTTTTATATTTTTGAACAAGATTTATATTAGTCCTTAGTTCATTTGGATCTTAATTTCAATCTAAGCATACATTTAACGTATTTCTTCACAGCATTTCTGTATATGTATCAACATAAATAAAAGCGCGGGTCCTCTTTACGTAATGCATATCTTACGTAATTGGAATTTAAAGTTTTTATCGCTTCCTTCCATTTCACCAATACTGTTTTATAACATGAATATCTAATGAGTACCCGCGCTTTTATTTATGTTGATACATATACAGAAATGCTGTGAAGAAATACGTTAAATGTATGCTTAGATTGAAATTAAGATCCAAATGAACTAAGGACTAATATAAATCTTGTTCAAAAATATAAAAAAATTATTTTTTTCCTTTTTAGTAAATTTTTATATTAATATTAAATAAAAGCTTTTTAAAAAATTTTTTTTACTTTGTTTTATTTTTGCCTTTTTAGTTTTACAATGCATATTACATCTAATATTTGTCAACACTCCCACTATCAATATAGTCCAACAGTTTTTAATATGAAGTGCACTATGTTTAACATTTTGATGGTTTCTGCTCAGCCAGTTTTTTATTATCCAATTCCTGTGGAGTCTTTTAAGTGGTTTTACTATACTGTTTGTGAATAGATTACTTCGTAATACGTGTTCAAAATAGGAACAAAATTGATTCATAAATACGAATTTTCTAAATATCTTGACACTAGCGCCACCTAGCGGCGGTTTATTTCCACGGATATATTTACTTTCTCATAAGCAATATATATACCGAATATGAACAAATTCGGTCGGTGAATACGAATTTTACAAATAACTTGACACCAGCGCCACCTAGCGGCGATTTTTTTCCACAGATGTATTTACTTTCTCATAGGCAATATATATACCGAATATGAACAAATTCGGTCGGTAAATACGAATTTTACAAATATCTTGACACCAGCGCCACCTAGCGGCGATTTTTTTCCACGGATGTATTTACTTTCTCATAGGCAATATATATACCGAATATGAACAAATTCGGTCGGTAAATACGAATTTTACAAATATCTTGACACCAGCGCCACCTAGCGGCGATTTTTTTCCACGGATGTATTTACTTTCTCATAGGCAATATATATACCGAATATGAACAAATTCGGTCGGTAAATACGAATTTTACAAATATCTCGACACCAGCGCCATCTGTCGGATTTTTTTTTATTTCACATTGCATTGTCTTCGGGTCCTGAACTATGTTCCAAATTTCAAGTACCTAGCTCAACTAGAAGTATCTTAAATGTTCGTTGCAAAATTCCACGACATACAAAAAGTGAAGTTAAATAAAAGCTTGTAAAATAGCATCACTTCACAAATAGGCCTAGTGGGTACTATTTAGGTAAATATTATTTAACAATGAGGTGTAATAGCACCACATGAATATACGCAAACGGATAAATGTAGACATGAAAATAACAAAGCAGAAGCTGCAATCATTTACCGTCGCCAAAACGAAACAAATTTATAAATGAATGGACAAGCGAATGAATAAATGAATGAATGAATGAAATGGATAGGCAGCGCATTCCTACATATGTAGATTAGGGGGAGTACAAACCCTGCAAAGAATGAAGAGACTAATTGTTCAACTTGTATACCCGAACGGGTACCAATGTAGATTAATCGCTTTCATCCCGAACGGGTACAAATGTAGATCAATCGCTTTCATCCCGAACGGGTACAAATGTAGATCAATCGCTTTCAGCAAGAACGGGTACAAAAATACAATCTCGGGTACAAAAATACAAAAAAAAAATCTCAGTAAATAAATTTAAAAAATTGTAAGTTTTGAGTATGCATTATATGAGCGTAATGTAAAGGATTTCTTCATAGGATATTTTAGGCAACATTTTGTTAAAATTGTTATTAAAAAGGGTGTTCAATTCGTTTTACCGGTTGTTCTACAATTTTTTAAATACATTGCATATTTTTGTAAAATGTCTACATTTAAGGAATCTAGATTTGTACCCGTTCGGAATGAAAGCGATTAATCTACATTTATACCCGTTAGGGAACAATTGGTCTACAATTAGTCTACATTTATACCCGTACGGGAACAATCGGGGACTAATTGTGGACCGATTGTTCTCGAAAGAGATCAATCGAGGACAAATCTCTTTCGGCATTGATCGCAAATTTTTTTGCAGGGAAGGGACAGTCGTCGATGAACGCAAACGCATACACCAGCGTGCCTGCGAAAATGCCGAGAAGGTTTGTGATGAGCTACAGCGGGAGAACGGAAGGCAGCGAAAGCTGCACCGCTGGCAGACAAACTGCCGCTTAACAAAAAGCAGCACCTCCGGGGGAGGTGGAGTGGGTTGGCGGCACAATAATGACAATATGCTTTTTAGAATGCATGTGTCCGGTTGTCGCACCCGCACAAATCATCAATGCACACACTCAACGGTTCATTGGTGTGCGGTGGCGCACTGAGTGGGGCTGGGCCGGTTGACTGGGTGGCTTCATGTCCAGCATTAGCCGGTCGATGTGATTTTCATTTCCAAAGTCAAACAATGCCAAAGCTGCTGCTAAAGTGCTTGTTGTTGGGTTTTTTGCTTGTTTAAAGTGCAGTGTGTATCTAGGTGTGTGTGTGTGGGTGTGTGTGATTTTAAATGTGTAATGTGTAAGTGCAAGGTGTGCTTGAGCGCCGCGGCACACAAAGTTCGCTATTTATTTCAAGTGGTGGTGGCATGGCGTGTGTGTTGTGTTTAACTTTAGCTACCCAAAGTAGGCAAAAAACTAATTCACTGCGAACATTTATACTCGTATTTATTTTCATTCTGTGTCACATGTACGCGTACATTTGTGTGTATTTTTATAGAAAAAGTAATCAAGCACATGACACAATAGTGAATTATAATAATAAGCACATACTTAATTCAAATAAAAATTGCACAAACGCGCTCATACATGCATACACACATTAACACATATGCATGTGTATAATATAGGTATGTAATCAGTAATTTAAATTGTAAGTATTTTTTATTTTTATTTTCTTTTTGCTTTTTTATTCTAATACAATTATTTTATTTTATTCTCCACTTGTTTGTTACTTTTTAGCTACAAATGTGTGCCACGCGCTCATTTTTTTTGTTATTATTATTAGTAATTTAATTTTTTTGCTTAGTTTTTTTTTCTCTTTTGCTGCGATTTGCCATTGTCGCTGTCAACTAAAAGCTAAATTGGACAGCTGTTGCGCTGGCGGCGTGATTATTTAGCCGACGGAGGCCAATAAATAATAATTTTGTATTAATTGTGTTAAAAAATTTTGTTTTGTGTGCAAGTTTTGCGCATTAAAATACGAGTATGTAGTGTCTACACATATCAGATTTTTCTAGGTTTATGACAAGTGAATTAAGTTTAAAAAAACTTAAAAAAAAATTTGTGTTATGTAAATCAAATAAACATGCAGAAAATTATGTGAACATTTTTATTTAAGTTATTGGTGCAATTAAAATAATTACCCAACAAACATTATGGTACATGTTCGAAAATGACCTACAAAACCCATCGTGAATGAAGTCAACGAATTAATCTTAGTCTTCCAAAGTTCAAAGCAGAGCTGTTATTTAATGATTAAAAATTTTAGTGATTATTAATTAAAACATGTTTTTTGTAACTCTTTAATGATTAAATACGATTACAATCAACTTTTCAATTATTAAAATATAATTAAATTGAAAAATTATATTAATTTATCGGTTAATTAAATTTAATTGTATGATTGTTTTGATTTTTTCAATTACTTAACGATTTTTTTAATTGCGTGATTAATTTATAATCGAAAATAGTCAACCAATTAAAAACAGTAAAACGATTAAAACTAATTAAACAATTAAAAATAATCATACAATTAAAAATTAGTAATATCATTAATTCTGATTATATGATTACTTCTGATTATTTTTTAATGATTAACAGTCATGATATTTTATAATTTTTTATTATTAATTGCAAGGTTTAATGCACGGCAACTGAAAATAATCATACAATCAAAAAAAATATTTGTTTATTTTGATTTTTTTAAATTATTTTATGTTTCTTTAATTGCAGGGTTAATACAAATATTTCATTATTTTCAATTATTACTTTTAGTGAGATGATTAATCTTGATTATCGGAATATTTCCGATTATTTTTAGTGGCTCTTAGTCATGATTATTATTATTTTTTGTTAAATTGATTAATAATTGGAAAATTAATAGAAGAAAATTAATTAGATTAATTTTGATTATATCATTAGTTCTGTTTATTTTTTTTTTACAAACATTAGTCATGATTATTTTTATAGTTTAATTGATTAGTAATTGCCAGGTTAATGTAAGATAAAAATAAATAACAATTAAAACTAAAGAATCAGAAAAAAATAATCATTACCTATTTTAATGGGAATTTAATATTTCTGGTTCAAAGAACTATATTTGAAATGGATTCGAAATGAATTGAGGGCAATATGTTGCTGTAACCATAAGAGACTTCAATAAATTACATAAAAAGTTCTATAATACACAATTTAGTATTTTCTCCTACTAAAAAGTAATTCAGCAAGTAAACAAAAGTCATAGAAATTTTCCGCTTTTCAAGAATTGAATAAATTCACTCAATTAAATTATGCAACAACAACCGCAAATTGGTGCTCACTATGGTGAAATGAACACATCAAAACAGCGGCGGCGACAGAAATGAGGCGGCTTAATAAACGGAAGTGGCTAATTAACTAGTATTGTAAGCAGTGATAATGAGCTAGTTAATTGATGCTTTCTAAATAAATAGTTTTAAAAAATAATTTATAACAATTTATTAGACAGAGCAAGATTTTTTTTAAATAAAGATAAATGCATAAAACACATACATAAAAACTTAAGTACAAAACAATTAAGGCGCTAGCAGCATAAAATGTCCAACTCTCACTAAATAATCACAAGCGCAAACATTATTAAACATGACGTAAGCAAGAAAGTCACATGAGGGTTGTGCAGTGATGGAATGAAAGAGAGTGCCAAAGGGAAAGCGGTGAGCAGATAATTGATAACTTCATAAATTGAAAAATTACATTTGAGAAAAAAAAAACATTGACACACCATCACTCAATTGCTTATTAAGCGGATCGCGTGATGTCAGTTGCTGTTCATGTGATATCACATCGCAAGCAATTACATCACTTTAAGACACATTTATATACTTACGTGCATTTCTGCGTTAACAAGCAAGCGTGTGGGTGACAAATGAACGAAAAATAATAAAATAAAATAAATTAAAGTAAATAGAAAAGAAAGCGTCAGCCAACAAGTAAAACGGCAAATGTTTTAATTATCCGCCTTTGGATAATGCGTGGAATTTTAATTGCCAACAATTATGTGTATGTGTGTTTTGTTTTTCTTTTTTGATCTTCTTCAAAACACATCACGCATATTATATATACATGTGTACGATGATCATGACATGTAAAACAGCTAAAGCATAGTAAATACGTATGTCTGTATGAAATGACACTTGCATAAATTTGGAGCAAAAATAATGACAAAAAAAAAAACAAATTAATGCATAAATTGTTTAAATGCTAATTAAAAATAAACATAAAAATAAAAATAAAAAAAATTAAGTAGCACACAAAAATTTATGAGATTTTGCTTTTGTCTAAAAAAATAGCCAATAAACATTATTCGTGGCTAATATTAAGAAAACATTTGGAAAACGGGAATTTCAATGAGAGAAAGAGTGGGTGACTCAAAATAAGAAGTGTTAACTTTCCATTAAAATTAGTATTGATTTCATTTTTTTGGAGTTTCAAATTTTAATGACTATTTTAATTGTCTTACGTTAACCTGGTAATTAGTAATCAATTAAATTAATAAAATATAAAAAATAATCATGATTAATAGCTATTAAATAAATAATCAGAGATAATCGTATAGCTAATCAAAATTAATCAAATAGTTTTTTTAATAGTAAGATAATTTTTAATCTAACATCAACCATTTTCAGTTATGCGATTATTTTTCTTTATACTCGAAAGCTAATTAAAATAATCAAAATAAACAAATAACTTGATTTTAATTTCATTACTATTTTTAATTGGTATACATTAACATGGCAATTACTAATCATCTAAGTATAAAAATTATAAAAATTAATCGTGATTAATAGTTATTAAAAAATAATCAGAAATAATCACATAATCAAAATTAAATAAATATTTTTTTTAATTCCATGACTATTTTTAATTCCTTGATTTTTTTTAAATTGCTTGAGTATTCTTAGTTTTTTATGAATAACCATATAATCAAAATTAATCAAAAATTGTTTTTTAATTGTAATTATTTTTAATTGCTTAATTATTTTTAATAGTTTGATTATTTTTAACTATTTGATTTTTTTTATATGCTTATTTTTAATAATTTTTTATTTGTTTTTCATACGAAACAACTGGACGCCATTGTGTATGAATAACATTTTTTTTCAGACAGAAATAGAATAAAAAAAATTTATCGATTAAGCAATTAATTATACAATTATACATCTGTGAATAATTGAATATAATCAAATAATTAATCAATTTAATTAAAACAATTTTGATGAATTAATTAAAACTTTAAATTAATTGACGTGTAATTGAAGAAAAAAGCATGCATTTAAATTATTTAGTCAGTTAATTAGTGTGTGTTTTAATTAAAATTAACTTTTAATCATTAAATAACTTTTAATCACTAAAAGTATGAAAGCAATCGAATTTAATCGTTTAAGAAATCTAAAAATGCTTTAACTAATATTTATTAAAATTTTTGATAATTAAATACACTGCTCTACAGCCAAAAAATACTCTGAACGCGACCATCCTATTTATATGTAAAATCGGTCGCTGATTCCGAAAATCGGGCTCATTTTTAATTCTATGGGAAGGTTTTTGAGATATCGGCAATTTACCGTTATTTGGCCAATGGCTCCACTTAATCCTGTATACCTCTTTAACGCAGTGAGCTATCTTCCTTGGAGTGACACTCAACGAAAGAAAATTAAATTTCCTTTTCATCGCTGCTACAACATTTTTCTGTAACTCTTATAGTTTCTGAAATATTGACGATTCAATTTGAATTTTTTCGATTTTTTACGATTTTTTGAAGAAAAAATTGACTTTGTCAGGCAATATCTTTTAAACCAATGTCTTCACCTTCGGTTTTACTCCTTTACGTGAAGCTCCATTCTATTGGGAAAAAGATAAGCTATCAACGAAGAAAATCCATGGTAAAATAGAAAAGTTATAGGCGATCAAGTAAATACATCCAAGTCGCGCAATGCCTCTGCACGGGTATATTCTATGCATGTTATACCAATACCTACACATCTGCAGTAGCAGCACATTGGCAGCGCAGTAGATAAAAGCCCATTTACGGGTATAACATGCATAGAATATACCCGTGCAGAGGCATTGCGCGACTTGGATGTATTTACTTGATCGCCTATAACTTTTCCATTTTACCATGGATTTTCTTCGTTGATAGCTTATATTTTTCCCAATAGAATGGAGCTTCATGTAAAGGAGTAAAACCGAAAGTGAAGACATTGGTTTAAAAGATATTGCCTGACAAATTCAATTTTTTCTTCAAAAAATCGTAAAAAATCGAAAAAATTCAAATTGAATCGTCAATATTTCAGAAACTATAAGAGTTACAGAAAAATGTTATAGCAGCGATGAAAAGGAAATTTTTCTTTCGTTGAGTGTCACTCCAAGGAAGATAGCTCACTGCGTTAAAAAGGTATACAGGATTAAGTGGAGCCAGTGGCCAAATAACGGTAAATTGCCGATATCTCAAAAACCTTCCCATAGAATTAAAAATGAGCCCGATTTTCGGAATCAGCGACCGATTTTACATATAGATAGGATGGTCACGTCCAAAGTACAGACAAAAAATTTCATTTTGTGATCCAGTGATATTAGTACTATAAAAATATGGCTCTCATAATCGCTAAGCCTATTGAATGAGTAGGTAATTAAAAAACTGCTTATGCTCCTTCAGACACCAACTTTCACAAATCTTGGAACTTGTGGCTAAATCACACAGAAAAAACTTATCGCCACTAAATTTTCAATTAACACTACAGCAAATCAAAAATTAAATCACGTAAAATCAATGCCACAAGAAATGCATTCCTTCAGCACTTCGTTTGCTCCATTTGCGCCGCAAAACTGCTCATGAGCAGCCTTGTATGTTCCCTTTTTAAAATTGCGCCTGAAGAATGCAACAACTCCGCAAGAATAATTACTGAATTGCGACCTAAACAATTTCGATTTTGTTCAGGCAGGTAGACAAACGAAAAGGAGACTTGACGCGCAAATCTCTGAGGAGGAAAAGAAAGATTGAAGCGCGAAAAACATGCGGCGGCATGAATGGGAAGGAGATCTTGAGTTGAATGGAACACACATAAATAACAAATCATGCGCATTCTTGTGACATTTTTTGTCATGTTTCAATTTTGTTGTTGTTGTTGTTGCTTTTAATTAAAGCAATGATGCACATTAATGTGGCTCTGCTTTCCTCCCTGCATCTCACTCTTTCCTTCACCCATTTGCTGCGCCAATACGTCGCCGCTGCTCATGCGTGTCATGGCGCGACGCGTTTGCGTTGATCGCGTGTGGGTGTGAACGCTGATCGCGTTTTTTGTGTGCTGAATATGTCATTAAATACTCATTTAATAAGTTTTTTTTTTGAAACATGCGATTGAAATTTTGAAAAACAAAAACACGCATACAAAGTATTCCCAGCGCAAAAATACTTACATTTGTAGCACGGCAAAGAATGTCGCGTCGCGCTTTGTTGCTCACATGAGCTCACAAGCGACAGCAATTCATCATTCATTACGAAATCATTGAGCGCAAAATGCGCTGCTGACAATTAAATGCGGCAAAAATGAATTGGAATTGTAATTAAACATTAGAAATATAAAAAAAGCATGAAACGCAATTTGAATTAGAATTGAATAAAATAGGAAAGTGTAGAGCAGGAGCAGTAAATGCAAACGCGGCGCGGCGATCGCTCATTTATTTAATGAAAACAAAGCAAGCCGACAAACGACAACATGAACAGAGCACACAAGCGACAAAAACGACACAGACGACAAGCGTCGAGCGGCAATAATGATGAACGAGTGACCGCTGCAACTATTTATCTATGTAAGTCAGTGTTGTCCAATGCAATAGCCCAGCAGGGCTTTCTCTTACATGTAATGGGTAAAATCATCGAGAAATCTTGATTCACCGCTTACACTTTCGAATACGGATTGCATTACTTTAACATAGGCATGTCATTGGCGGTATTGTCTTACAATATTGTAGACAATAATGAATTATATAATCGCTACTAATATTGGAAAAAATAAGCTGTTACAAGTAATAAGTTCTTTCACTGGTATAAGTAATTGCATATATCACACAATCCAATATAGTAATCAATAATGTATTATAATAAAAACTGGCAAAATAAACGAGAATGAATGTAAATTGCTTTACAAAATTGCTATTTACAAAAATTTAAATCAATGTAGGCTTTGCAAAATATATCGGCAGTGTTACAAATCTTTTCGCTTATTTTATGCAATACCGGTAAGCGAAAAAATAATTTTAAAACTATGAGTGAGCAATTTATGCCGAAAACAAATAGCAAACAGAATGAATAAAGAATCAAAACATTCTTTGCAAAATGTATTTAAAAAAAAAACACTATTTGAATAATAATTATTACACCATGTATTTGCACAGCTATTGGCTTATTTAAAAAAAATTTCAACGATGGAATAACGCGACTAACCACGACAGTTTTATAATGAAAACTGGCAAAATAAACGAGAATGAGGGTAATTTGCTTTACAAAACTGCTATTTAGAAAAATTAAAATCAAAGCAAAGCGTTTGCAAAAAAATAACGGCAGTACTCCAAACATTTTCGATTATTTTCTGCATTACCAGTAAGCGAAAAAATAATTATTTTAAAACTTTCGCATTACAAGTAATGAGCAAAGTAAGCGAAGGAGTGTTTCTTAGCTATTTGTAATGCGTTATTTCATTGAATACAAGTTCAAGCCATTACCAAAATATGGAAAAACCCTGCTGGGAGTATGTAATTTTCACTTGTGTGCGTAAAGCGCTGCTGCAAACTGTGTTGTGTTGTTGTAATTAGCTTCGCAATACGCTGCTGCCGAACCAAGCTATTAATAGATATACGAGCAGTTTACTGGCTCTTTCGTTTTTTCTGAAGCTGGCAGAAGAGTATACGTGTGAGTATACGTGTTTGACGTCGCAGCAGCTAGCCTATGCCCCGGGCATAGGAAAAATGCATTTTGGCCGACACTGATGTAAGTACATCTAATAGATCATTATCCGGACAACGCATGGCAGCTCATCGCAAAATTTTCTGTTGTATATCTCCTCAAAAACACTCTGCTTTTAGGCGATCGTCAGCTGGAAGGCAGTCAGCGCGTCTCAGCTCTCAGCGTGTAGTCAACAGCGTCAGCTTGTGCTGCAAAAATGCATTAAATAGTGAGTTGACAGTTTTTTTTTCTGCAGTGCGCCGCGTCGCCGCCGCCACCGAATAACCCGCTCACTCGCTCGCCCACTTCCACACACACTCGTTGCTCGTTGACGCGTTACGCCTTCCAACTAATTAAAACTTTTAATAAGCTTGTTAATTATTTAAAATGACAGTATTTTTTCGTTATTTTTTGTATTTTTGTTGAAGAGCAATGTAATGCTAAAACATTTTTTACAATTCTCAATTGTTCGTGCTCATAATTTGGCAAGCGGTTGGAAGGGGTTGCTGCTCTGTACAATTATTTCATCATACTGAAAACGTAGCGGCATCTATTAGGCAATTTAAAA
This sequence comes from Urophora cardui, assembly GCA_960531455.1. NCBI lineage: Eukaryota > Metazoa > Arthropoda > Insecta > Diptera > Tephritidae > Urophora > Urophora cardui. The sequence continues at coordinate 4,091,992 of OY482670.1, forward strand.
TGTTAATTTGCTACTTAATGACTTTTGCTTCAATTAACTGTACTTATTTAATGTATAAAAATTGCTTGTGAAAGCTTTAAAATACTATTTGTTTTGTGAAAGTGCTACCTAATTTAGAGGTTACGAGTTTTTAACGGATGCGCTTTAAAAGTTTCGGCCTAAATGACAATCACTAAAGTTTTTCATGCATTTTTTTTTGTAAAAAAAAAATTGTTTAATCGGGTCACATATTAAAAACCGAACGTCATTGTTAATTGGGAAAGATTTGAAAAACATTTTCAGGTGTTTGTTTTCGAATGTGAGTTGGAAAAGGTCTCTGGTAGCAGTCAAACTATAAGTCAGAGATATTAAATCTTTTATAAGACTCCACTAAAATATATATAAACAGAATATGCCACCTGTGCACTTAGCGGCCAAGAACATAGCGTTAACGACTGCAACGAGACTTAAAGCAGCCATGGGCAGCTGGAGTGCAGCCAAAGGGAACACAGTAGCATAGCGCCGTCGCTGGGCGGACAGACTGACTATATTGTTACGTGTCTGCGCTTCGATAATTATCTTGATTCCACAACAGAGGGTGAGAGCTGGCGGAGGGGTGCAGATTTTATGGAAGATGGATGGGTCTACGACATCAGAAGGAGTTTATTGCAGGGCCGCCGGATTACTGTAGTGTCTTTCAGACAGAAGTATCAACTGTAATGAGGACAGCAGAGCTGTTAATTTGTAACACCTTACGAAAAGGACGAATTAATTTTTATATAAATAGTCAGGCGGCTGTGAAGTCGATACTATCGTATAACACCTCATCCATGTGTGAAGCGAACTGGACGGAGCCTTAAGGTTAATATGAAGTGACAATAGTTATAATGGATCCCAGGCCAAAAGGGGATATATGGTAACGAAAAAGCTAATGAGCAGCCAAAGAAGGATCCAGGTTTCGGAGCAGAACACTCTATGGACTTTCCGATGCCCCTCAGTGAAATTAAGCATATGCACTAGTGTATGTGTGGTTCATTATATACAGGCCATGGAAACAATCCAAAGTTATGTCTAAATCGGACAATACGCAGCTAAATTAATGGCTTCTATCTCTGAAAAGGGAGTCCTCACAGGACACTGTATTTTAGCACTACATGTGCTCAAAATGGGACTAGTATGTGATAGTGATGGTAGAGCACATTCTCTGCTTCTGTCCTGCTTTTTCCAGGCAAAGGCTTCGGCTACTACGGGAAATCGTATTGGGTGATCTCCAATCGTTATCCAAAATAGGGGTAAAAAAGCATTGTTCCTCAATCTGAGTCCAGGCTTTTAATGTAGAATTGTTCATGTTTAAGAACTTTTCTTGTATCACTATGGACTCATTCAGTCTATATGAGGTCATTAATGGCCAGCCTAACCTAACACAGAAAATCAAAGGATTTTTAGACTAAAAACCCAATAAAACTTGCGGTAACAAGAAAAAAAGCTCGAATCCTCTCCCTCTCTCTCTCTCTCTCTCTCTCTCTCTCTCTCTCTCTAAAGAAGATACTTCATTTTCATGTGCTTAGCCATGCCAAACGTTTATTGGAAAATCGCATTACAAGTGCACAAAAGCAATAAGCCAAAGAAAACGATAACCAAACCCAAAACAAATAAAGTAAAATAAAATTTTTTATTAAACTTAAGTAAATTAAACATTTGGTATTTTATGACAAGCAGCGGATGATGGACGCATTAAAATTGCGTGGCGCGGCGTGGCTGCAACGAAAAGACGCCCAAGCAGACGCAGACGCCAAAGTGCGGTGGAAAATATGCAGTGGCGGCGATTCAAAAATATGGGCATTAAAAATAGCAAATATATGACAACAAGAACAACAACAAATAAGGCATTATTAAGACCAGCAACACACTTCAGTGGTGGAGGAGGGCTCATGGCCTAATGCAAAACTTAACGTACTTAGGTGAAATCGCCATAAAAATTAAATGCGTAATTATGTTGGATTTTAGTAAATTAAATGAACTGCATTTTTTTTTCTGCGCACAGCTGAGCGTTTTGATAGCTAAAAGTATTAATTTCCGTTTCTTCTTCTTTCTATTTAACACTCGCGACCCGCAGCGCCTAAGTCTGCTAAGTCTGCCTATTAAAATGGCACGCCACACGATTTAGGCGGATTTTGTTTTACTAAACTTGTGGCCATTTCACATACTTAAATGCATACAAACATACATACTCGTATGTAATGGATTACATACATGTACCTACTTGCGTGTATCTAAATTCTTAAACAAAAATTGTGCTGTGATTTTATATTTAACTTAAATGTGTTGCTGCCGCCGCGCCGTTGCTCATACCGCTGCAGCTCCTACCGCCACTGCTGCTGTTGCTACTTTTGCTTGGCGGCGGGTGCAACCAACTGCCATTAACCTGATTAACAGCCAAGCGTTGATGACGAAGCGCAGAATACGCACATAAAATTTCATATAAAATAAGTTTGGAGTTCACTTATTTGACTTAGATGAAAGAGATTTTCGTCGCGCACGCCAAATGATTAGCTGAAAGTTTATTTGTTTTTGTTTTTTGTTTGTTTTGTTTCGCATTAAGCCATAAAATTATTATATTTTTAGCGCTTTTTGAAGTGAATTACAAATGTCTGCGTATGTATTAAGATTTCAATTTTAGTTGTTAATGCCACAATTACTTTCGTCAAGTGATATTTTTGTGTAACGGTTAATGTGGCAAATTACTTTGGAAAGGCGGAGACTGTACACTGGGAAGTAGCTATAAAAATTGGTTATTAAAAATAATCTCTTTGATTGTAATATTAAATGAAATTAGCAAATACTATTAAACGTTAGAGCAGTCAAATTTACAGTTAAACAGTTAAAATTGGCACTAAAATTGGAGACGCTTAAAACTAAATTAGGCTTAGATTACGAAAGCTTTATAAAGCTGAAAATATATATAAATATGTATATAAAATTGTGGAGGGGTTTATGTGAGGAAATGGCTCAAAACCTACTGAACGGATTTCGCAAATTCTTCAGATAAGTCCTCTTGACATGGGATAATTTTTTTTTCGCTAGATGGCGCTGGAGTAGCTATATTGGGAAAATCCGTATTTATGGTCCGATTCTATTCGCTTTTGACACGTATGTTTGTTATGTAATGATGAATTCGGTTGCAAAAAATGAACCCGCTGGAGAATTTAGACAAATTTTCATTCCGGTATATCAACCCCTTCCCGAGATATAGAACCAGATGGCCCCGAAATGCTTTTGAGTAATATTGGTATCAAATTAAAGGTTTCAATCAGATCTTCCATAGAAAGTTTACTCCATTCCAACTTTCTAGTCGGTTCTCCAGATAGAGGTTAAAACGTGGACCCAGATGGCCGCGAAACATTTTTGAATAATATTGGTATCAAATGAAAGGAACCGATCAGGGTCGGGAGAGCAGGAGAAAGAAAAAGAGTAGTATAGGATGTGGAAGAGATAGATGGAGTGAAAGATAGGGAGTGACTGTTAATACAACTTATATTTGTCGCAGCGAAGCGGGGCAGCGTTTTGCTAGTAATGGATAAATTAAAAAAAAAATGTCATTATTAAAGCGTGTATGACCCAAAAAACGCACAACAAGACTCAGCCAATCATCTATTTGTGTACTATACACATTTACAAAACCCACCAAACAACACAACAACAACCAATCTGACAGTTAGTTCACCAGAGCTTACACTGTGTGCTACACAAAGTAACCGGGCAACAGCAAAGCGGTGCAAGTGATTGATGAAGATGATTTCATATTAAAAAAAAAATGTGTAAACACAGTAGCACAAAAATAAAGCGTAAGAAACAGAAAGAGAGAGAGCAACAACAACAACAAAGAAGATGAGACAACAAAAAAAAAAGAGCAACAAAAAAATTTATAAAATAAAAAAGCAACAAAGAAAGCGATAAAACGATAAAAAAAAGAAAGAAAAAAATTATTACGAGCATTACACAGCATTTCAAGCGTAATAAGGCTATTAATAGAATGACATTACAGAGGGCAACAAAGAAAGGGAGTGAAAAAGGTAGTGAGTAGTACTTAGTAGCAGATTTGTTAGTTTGCATTTTTTCTTGTTTGCTGCTTTTTTTCTACTATTTCATTATTTTCTTATTTGAATTTAAGTGAAATACATAATAGCCCAGTTAGTCGAGAACGTAAACCCGTGTACCCTGTCAGCTGATCCAACCTATTTAATGGGATTTGTATGTAACCGATTATTCAACGACGTACGACGCAGAAGCCCGTACCGCAGAAATCAAAATCATTTTAATTTTTTACGTAAAAACGTGGCAGCTGATCGCTCGCATGGTGGCAAGGTAGAAGGGTTGCCAGTTGAACATTTTTAGTTATTAAATATTTAAACAGTAATTTTTACAGCATTATACAACTAACTCAAGAAGACTGTAAAATGTTATCGAATATACATATATATGTTCACATGGAAAAAATAGCATGTCTACTTAAACGAACCATTTACTATTACTTTAATTTTTAAAAAGAAAGGAAAGAAAACGTTTATAAATTTTTTTTTAAATTGAACATAAATTCGTAACTATTCTTAAAAATATGTAAAAATTTTGAGATATTGAACACTCCTAATAAATGAAGATATTACTGAAAATTAAAGCAAAAATTGTATTTATCCACATTGGTGGCTGTATTTTCTTAATTGATTGGTGGTCTTCTTCTGCAATTTTTCTACATTATAAAGTTATAAATTGCCACAATAAATCTGAGTTTCTGTAACAAAATCAATTAAAGTGATGTCACACTAATACGATCCACACTTTGTCACCACCTATTTATACTAGAAAAGATATGAGTTACAGAACCTCAGTACAGATTTCTTAATTAAACACAGATTTTTGTGAGAATCTTGTTGCTTCCCAATATAATTTTTTTATGGATTTTCAATTGTAAATTTAATGTTCTGACTGTGTTTTTTGTTATTTTATGTTTTAGTCCTTGATAACTATCACCAAGGTGTGATGGAAATATATTGGGCAGCAACAAAATTACAAGAAAAATGTGTTTTAATTACCAACTAAGCCGTAAAAAAGTAACTAAATTAATAAAAAAAAAGTTGTCAACGACAACTTTAAAAACGATTAAATTAGTATTTTCTTGTCATTTCGCAAATAATGCACAGTTGTGTATTGAAGAGTAATCCGCATAACACTTTGAAGATTAGTAAAAATCTTGTTTGTTCAAAAATGACTAAATGGCAACCCTGCCAAAATGTAAACAAACTATATATATATGTAAATATGTGCGAGTAAAACAGCTGATTGCTACGGGCTCAAAAAATCCTAAAAATTGCATACGGGCGTTTGCGTCAGCGAGCGGACCACACGTTCTCGACTAACTGGGCTATAATTCACACAAATCCACAAAGCTTTATTAAGTACCTAAATAATTTAGAGATAAAAGCGGTCAAGATAAACAGTGAACAACAACAAACCAACCGTACCAGTCGTGGGACAGAGTGAAAGAAAAGCTCAACGGCAACGGCTAAAAGACCAAGTGAGCAGGCGGAGTAGTAGCAACCTGTTGCCGTCTCGACGATTATATATAATCTATCTGTCTATAGACAAAAAAGAAACAAAAAGAGACAAGAAGGGCAGAAATGTGGCATAGATACTAAAGGGGAACAGCACGCAGAAGAAGAGACATTGAAACTTTTCCAAAAGAAAAACAAATCAAAACAGAGGCAGCAGCAGAAGCAGCAGCAGAAGCAGCACATCAACAGTTGCCAAAAAATGCTAGAATTTTACGAGCGAATCGCACAGCACGCTAAATGATTTTTATTTGCCTAGAGATGTGGATGTAGATGTAGATATGTTTATTAACCCTGCAAAAATTGTTGGACTACTTGGTACATTTGTGCCACAGTCAACTAGCTACGAACTTGTCACATGCAGCCAATAATTGGGCCAGTTCAAATATATGTATGTATGTAGATTCGTGTTTGAAGATCGGTTTTAACGATCGTACCCGCTGCACGATGTTTATTAACAGTGTTGCCAAGAAGCATTAATCTAAATATTAAAAAAAAAAAAAAAATTGGTCCTGAGAGCTCAAGAATGAAGTAGTTATGAAAATAAAAACGACCAAAAAAACCAAAAGTAAAATTTAATCGGATGAGCCAGCCCATAAACAAGCTCTACTAATTAGCATAAATAATTGCTTGAAGAGATGTGGTGGTCTCCGAAATGGATCTATAACTTCTACCAAAAAATATTAATTTTTCACATCAATTTTTCCTTAAAAATAAAAAATCAGTAAAATTGGTCTTGAGAGCTCAAGAATGAAGTAGTTATGGAAATATTTTACATTTTTAACTCCTTAGAGTAGTTTAAAAAGTAACTTGCCGTAGCTAGTTTAAAAAGTAACCTCTTGTAGGTGGTTTGCAAAGTAGCTACGGCAAGTTAGTTTTTAAACTAGTTTGATGCTATCGAGCGATGGACCATGTGGTCCTGTGCTAGGACATTGCAATGTTAATTGGACCAATATTTTTATATGGAATGTCGCAGGTTTTGGGCTAGTTGATTGCCACAAGCGGCTGGTTTGTACATGCATGTATGGGCTAGTTCCGTTTTCTGCAGGGAAATCAGCACTCATACTCAACACCCACACAAATCGCACACACAACTGCCGTGTGCCGCCTCTTGGCTTGCTGAGCTTTATTTTTATCTTTACTGCGAAGCTCCCAAGTGTCAAATAAAAAGGAATTTTATAACTTTTGTTACAAAGAGACATACAAACAAACCTACAAATTGCTAAAAGCAAAAGACGAAAAGGGCAACCCAAGCACAAACATAAACACACTTACGTGTAGCAAACGCACGGCCAACAGAGCCGAAAACAAAAAAAGCTTGTAAAAAGCAAAAAGGTTGTATTCGCCTCTAACAACAATGACAACAAAATAAATGAATGAAGAAAAGCGAAATTTTGTGGCTGCTGATGGGAAGGCAGGAACGAGCAACACAAAGCATATCTTAGTACACTTTAGCTACAAGCTAAGCTAAGTGCTTTGGTTGCTGTTGGTGGTGGGTGGGTGAAAGGGGCGCTTGGGTTTATGTGTTTTATTGCGGCAAGAAAGAAGTTTGTGAGAGAAATATCAAAAACTTTTACACATTTTATATATGTATGTACTTACCTACACAAAAACCTCAATAAATATGTACATTAGACCGTTTCGCAAAAAAGCTCGTCGTACGCCCCCTTAAAAACCCTATTTCTAAAATAGGGGTAAAAAAGCGCTTTTGTGGTTGTACTAGAGTAGGGCTGCTCAACGCTCTCGTATTGAAAGTACAAAACTCAATACATCTACAAATTTTGTATATGCACTGAAAATTTTTTTTGTTCATTTAAATTTTTTTATGAATTATTCACCATAAAATTTCAGTAGGGGTCTCCCCAGAAAAAAATCTTTGTAAAATGAACATGAAAGACCAATAGGAAGCGAAAAAAACATATGTAGGTACATATATTCTTCGGAATGTTAAATGTGTTTTATTACGTTTTCTACCAAAGCGATCAAAATACTTCCTATACAAAAGATTAATGATTTTTGACGAAGTTTACCATGCAGGCAAAACAAAGATACATTAAGTTGGTATAAACTAAGTACAACTGGGTGGTAGCGACCGCAGTGGCGCATATAGGATTAATACGTTTATATAGTCGAAACCTTCCTCTCAGAGCAAAGGCATTTGTGTATTAAGCTTACAGATCGGACTATAAATACCGAAGATTAAAACAAAAAAAAATGTATTTCAGAGACATATAACGGCGTCCAAAAACAAATAAAATTTTTTTCCGGAAATGTTTTCCAAAAAGATATTCATATGGACATTCGTACGGGGAACATTTTTTTGGTCCATATAAGGCGAAACGGCCTAATGTACATGTGTATGTAACTGCTTTATTGTGGCACACCCAGTCGACATATTTGTGGCGACCACTTAAATACTTAAAGCTATGTATGAGTGTGATTCGACTATAAGGCAAAAATTTTAAAAGGAAGCTTGATAATGGCTAAAAAAAGGTTCGCACGACAGTCGGTCTAGTGTCATAAGGAACTAGTTACTTCTACTACACTCCCCTAAACCTTTGGAGAATGTATTGGTAGCTATAACAACAACAATAACAACAACAACAACACATATTACAACAGCAACTAACCCTACACTCTGGTTGCATATCAGTCATTTTGGAATGGTATTTGAAAAGAAAAGATTCGCTTTAAAAGTAAATTTAGTTGTAAAATCTGCAATGATTGGAAAATTATTTTTTTTTTCCAGGTAACACCTTTGATCATGAATATAAAAATGGTCAATATTCACTTCGAGAACAAATTCATTCTCCAGCAAAACGGAACCTTCATTATTCGAAATATTTTCTTGCGTTATGAATTCAAAATTCAACCCACACGCGAAGCGAAAATTTAATGAACGGGAGAGAAATAGAGAACCGTTGCCTTAACGTATGCCATTCTTGTTACTTTGGAATGTAGGTATATATGTATGTAAGCTTATTCTCAGTACGATGTTCATATGCTTTGAGGGAAATTATATTATTATATTATTATATATATTATATTATATATTATAATAATAGGTTCTTTTCTTTACTTTCCAGCAAAACATTAACCAACATTTCTTGCTAATCTCTTTTAACGAAATTTGTGAGAGTAAAGTGACATTTGCTCTCAGTGAGAGATATTAGCAAAATAGATTAGGAAACTTGAATTAGCAAATGTTAGTGACATATCACCGTTTACACTTCGTAACCGCCCAAGTGAGACTTTCATAACCGCCCAACTCTCCGACCTCAGGGGTGAAAAAAACATTAGAAGGAAATATAGAGCTTCCCAAAGGCCAAATCTATGGTATAAATCGATAGAGCAGACCACCAGGAGTTAAAGTTTGGAAAATCTCAATATTAGCATAGGCGGTTATGAAAGTTTCACTTAAGCGGTTATGCAGTTGAAACGACGATATGATGGTTTGGCGCATGAAAAAAGATAAAAGACATGCCCGAAAATTTAAGAAAGAATAAAAAATTGAAATCATCATCAGAAAAGAAAAATATGGATTCTGGAAATTCGAAAATTATGACGATAGCTCGGAACTACAATTTCAATGTACTGAAGTAAACAATTCCTATATATATATTTTCCTTATTGAGCTCCAGGCCACAAATTAAATTAAAAACAAATTTTTAATTTTAATTTTTATTTGTCAATATTTCGATCTCAGCCTGAGATCATCATCAGGACTGGAAAAACAAACACAATGATTACATTTATATACATATATGTATTGATACATATGCTTAAATATAAACATAAACAGAGAAGCGAAACTTACACAAATTCCTTGTTTTAATCGACTGACTAGAAAATCAACAAAAAATATGGAACAGGTAACATTGGAAAAAATGAACAATGTAAACAAAATTTGGAGACATAAATACATATATAAGAAACATGAAAATACATATATAAAAAAACACAAAAGAAGTGGCTTAATTCCCAATTTCGTTAGCAATGCCACCAAAAACATCATACGGACAATAAATAACAACACCTGCAACAACAAAATACCAGCAAAGTTCTCAACCCCGGTTTCTACATTCGTCAACAACTTGCAAACAAAATTGGTAAATTTAATCCTCGAAATGAAGCATGAAATATACAGACAAAAACAAAAAGAGGTAAATATGCTGGAAAAATTGATAAAACAACAAATTGACATACATGACTCAAATGCATTGTTCGAGAGTGAGAAAATATTAACAAACAAATTAGCGACAAAAGTTAAAAATACACAAAAGAGGAAGTACGAAAATCTGAGAGCCAAACACCAACAGCTATTAAACATTAGGGTGGTACCAAAATGGTTTTGTAACAAAACAAATATTGACATACCAACAGACATTCAGTGGCTCTTATCTCTTGGACCAAAACATGCTTTACCAACTGAGAACAAAAACTTTCCACTATTTAAATTTATAGCGGACGGTGAAAATTGTATACAAACAATTAAGGATAAAGAAAGACAAGAAATAGAAAGAAACAACTTGACTACAATAATGCGTGATCACTTGAATAGAACAACGGCTTCCGCTAGAGATAAATTTATAATCCAGACACTTCATTCTACACAAAAATTCTTAAAGAATAATAAACAGCTATTGGTTTTAAATGCTGACAAAGGGAATGTAACGGTATTAATGGACAAATCTGAGTATGATGCAAAAATGGAAAGATTAGTAAACGATATAACTACATATAGAGTGTTAAAACGTGACCCTACCAATAAGCTACAGGATAAAAACAACGATTTAGTAGAAAGAATGTTCAAAAGCAAATTGATTGATCTAAATGAAAAAAACTGTCTTACATGTAAAACAGCCAACCCACCCAGAATTTATGGTTTACCAAAAATCCACAAGGAAGCCACCCCTCTTAGGCCTATATGTTCGTCCGTCAATTCGCCGTCCTATAATATATGTAAATACTTGACAAATATACTCAAAAATTTGACCAAGTCCTCCAAATATAACGTCAGAGATGCATTGGATTTCAAAAATAAGATTGGAGGCTCGTATATATATGATGATGAAATTTTAGTGTCGTTAGATGTTGTCTCGTTGTTCCCTAGTGTCCCAGTTGATTTGTCCATTGAGATTATATCCTCAAGATGGGAAGAAATCCAAAAACATACATCCATGACAAAGGAATTATTCCTGACAATTCTAAAATTCTGCATCAAAGAAAACTCGTATTTCAAATTCAACAACAAAATATATGAACAGAGATCAGGAATGCCAATGGGTTCGCCGGCGTCCCCTATAATAGCTGACATATTTATGGAAGACCTACTTAGCAAATTTGAAAGACAATCTGCGCAGAAACCGAGACTACTTACAAAGTACGTCGATGATCTATTTGCCATCATCAAAGCAGAAGATGCAGATAATATACTACACATGCTTAACAATTATAATAGATCAATAAAATTCACAATAGAAAAAGAAAACAACGGTAAACTACCTTATTTGGACACACTAATAATTAGAAGAAACAACAAAATAACCTTTGACTGGCACGAAAAGCCCACTGCATCAGGGAGGCTAATAAATTATCATTCGAAGCATGAAAAGAAGATTATTATAAATACTGCCAAAAATTTTATAACTAGAGTACTCTCCATAAGTGACAAAATATACCACAAGAAAAATATCCCTTTAATTAAGAAAATTCTGACAAACAACGATTTTCCTTCCTACTTGACAAATAAAATGATAAACCTCTTCTACGTTGGAAATAAATTAGAGAGATTAAATAAAGAACCAAAGATATATAAAGCAATGACATATGTCCCGGGGATATCGGAAAGAATAAAAAGGTCCAGTATATATGACAAAGAAAATTATAATATCGCATTTACATACAACAATTCCTTAAAACTCTTATACAGTAATACTAAGGACAAAATCCCGAAATATGAGAAATCCAACGTTGTGTATGAAATTCCATGCAGTGGTGACGGGTCCCACGTATGCGAAAAGGTATATGTGGGGACAACAAAATCCAAATTAAAGACAAGGATTTCCGCTCATAAGTCCAATATAAAACTAAGGAATAATTCTTCGGACAACAAGACAGCCTTGTCACACCATTGCGGCAGTACGGGACATTATCCAGATTTTGACAATGTAGCAATTTTAGACAATGAAAAACACTATCATAAGCGATACACCCTTGAAATGCTACACATTTTGAACACCCCTAGTACAAAGAGAATGAACTTTAAGTCCGACACTGACAATTGCGCTCATGTATATAGAAATTTGGTCATTCGACAACAACAATTATAACAATGCATGTTTGTTTGTTCGAGCGCATCCCCATCTAAACTGGTTTCTCAACCAAGCTTAAGCAACAACAACAAAGGAGAGCTGCAGCGATATGTATACGTATATATTTATGTCTTACTGTTCGTCTTATTCCAAGGTATTGTTGTTCCTGTATATTTTTGTTTACCATTACGGTATATTTTCAATTGTTTACATTTTCATGTTTCTTATATATGTATTTATGTCTCCAAATTTTGTTTACATTGTTCATTTTTTCCAATGTTACCTGTTCCATATTTTTTGTTGATTTTCTAGTCAGTCGATTAAAACAAGGAATTTGTGTAAGTTTCGCTTCTCTGTTTATGTTTATATTTAAGCATATGTATCAATACATATATGTATATAAATGTAATCATTGTGTTTGTTTTTCCAGTCCTGATGATGATCTCAGGCTGAGATCGAAATATTGACAAATAAAAATTAAAATTAAAAATTTGTTTTTAATTTAATTTGTGGCCTGGAGCTCAATAAGGAAAATATATATATTCGATTAAACGGCCAAAAACTTCATAAAAAAGTAAACAATTCCTGGTATTTCGATTGGTTAGAAACAAGCCGATGTCGACTGACCTTAAACTTTCTACAGCTACCTGTTCAATAGGCTCCATAAGCATTGTTACAATTCTTAAAAATCTCTGTATGTACATATGTATGAAGATGGATTTGTCTAATAGCAAAGAGTCAAAGGTAAGGGTGAATTGTAAGAATAATTTTTCTTACTTCTTCCATTACAGCCGATCCGGCGGAAGATGCACTCTCATCGTGGTTCTTGTTTTGAGCCGCTGTCTAATATATATATGTACATATATTTCAATATAGGATTAGTTTGACAGCATCCATACATTATAAATAACTTCCCGTTTCCATATTAAACCTTTTTTAATAAAAATAGCTATATACTTAATTTACTACGTATATATTTACTTTTGTATTTTTAAATACAAATTTGAATTCCTTTTTCCACATTTGACATTTCTTCTTCTTCTTGCTAGTGTCTTGATAGTGGAAATTTGTCCAGTAAAAAAGTTAGTAGAACTATCATTGCCGCTCTCACCAGTTTCGTTCAGTGCTCTCTCAATTTTCGTTCAGTTCGCTCTCTTTTACTGGAGAGAAACCAAAGAAACACAAATTATATGTCAAATCTAAAAATTAGTGTTTATTAACGTTAATTAGTGGATAGAGAAACAAAGCTAATGTGATGCCAATTTAATCGACAATTCCAAATGTTTGTTGGGTAATCACATTTGGGGCTTGAGTACGAACAACTTTACAAAAACAAACATACCTACAACTAAACACATTTGTTTCTAAAATTACAGCAACAGTTACTCCAACAACACTTTAATGTCACGTACTAAAAGAGTACCTTTTCCGCACTCCCTCACCTTTGGCCAACAAGCTAGCTTTTGCACTCGTGTTTCACAGAATAAGTGAGTCGACTCAATGAGTAGTGAAGTGAGTAGAGGGTATGTATGTATGTAAGCAAGTGAAGTGTATGAATGAATGAATGGTGGCGCTTGCCAAAGTGTCTGGCAAGTGTCTACAATTTTTCTTCTTCTCCTGCTGCTGCTGCTTTGTTTGTGGGTGATTCCACCCCAACCATGCAGCACGCCAAAGTCATGACGACTTTTAGTCACCGACGTTGCCGCCGCGTCGCTTCCACTGGCGTTGCTAACCACCTGGTTGGTCTGGCCTAAAACATTTAGCACACTTGGCTCTTGTTGTTGTTGTTCTAGTTGTTTGGGCTTTCCTAAAACGTGCATGTGTGTTTGCTTGAATGTTTTTTCACATTTTCATGTTGTGTGACAAGAAAATCGTTTCGTTTGTGCTTTTTCTTTTTTGTTGTGTGTTTTCAATTTTTATTTTTATTATCCCAACTTTGAGAAGGTGCAACTGGGCATGACCGGCGTGTGCCACATTGTTTTCGTTTCGTTTCTTTTTTGTTGGTTCGTTTTTTTTTTTTTTTTTTTCAAAAACATACGTTTGTGTGTAAGTCAAAATATAAAGAAGTGTGAGCAAAGTACTGTCAATAAATGCTTCAAACGAATAAGTGAGTTACCTACCACAAAGTGCTGGAGTGTTCTTGACATATTTAGTTTACATGGGAGGAGAGTCCCACGATTGAGTTATTTTTATAGGATAACATGCTTGATGTATTGTGGAACGATTTTCCGTCATCCCTTGTCAAGTTTGGTTTGGAGACAAACCGGTTTCGGCTAATATGCGCCATCTTCAGTGTCTTCTTTCGTTCTGAGTTATTTTGTGTAAGTTCGATAGTATTTATAGTAACTAACTTCCGTCGTTTTGTTCAGGTACTTCGTGTTCATGTGATGTGTTCGTGCATTCGTGCGTGTGTGTGTGTGTGAGTCTGTGTTGTGTGTTTAGGTATGCAAATCTATTTTTTGTCATATTTTCATTATTGTACCCTCATTAACCAAGTAGGTAAAAGTCCGTTATTGTCCGTTTGTGTGTTGTTTTGTTTATGTCGGTTTTAGGTCTTTTGTCCTCTTTCGGGTATAGTAGCTTAAGCGGTTCAAATAATGTATCCGATGCGGTGCTTATTTGTTCATTTATTATTTTACCTACGAATGTTTTTTGTTTGTATATCTCCATATTTTCTAATATGTTAAGTCGTCTTCCTTTATGTTGTATGTGGAGAATTTTAGCTGTTTTTCCTATTTTCATGGGTGTACACTTGTTTTCTGCCATGTGGTTGGCGAAATTTGATTCCACTGTCGTTGATGATTTTCTTATTTTCTTATTGTAATCCCTTATGTGTTCTCGATATCTCGTCTTGATTTGGCGTCCTGTTTGTCCTATATAACTGTTTTGGCATTCGCAAGTCAATTTGTATACGCCTTGTTTGTCAAAGAGGTCTTCCTTGTTAATGTTGTTTCGTAGAAGTTTTCCCATATTGTTCCTCGTTTTAAATGCTGCATTAATGTTATATTTTTGGAAAACTTTAGCCAACTTGTAAGATGTTGCTCCGGTATATGATAGGACTGCCCATTTCTTCTCTTCTTTTTCTTTGGTTTCTGACTTTCTTGAATTTATGTTTTTTTGTATTTTCTTCACTAAACTTTTTTGATATCCGTTGTTCTCTGCGATTGTGTATATTGTGCTCAGTTCCTTGTTGTAATCTTCTTTTCCTAACGGGGTTCGTTCAAGTCGTGTTAATAAATGTCTGAAAGCGGCGTTCTTGTGCTGTTGAGGATGGTTAGATTTATTGTGTATTATTGTATCTGTTGCTGTGGGTTTTCTGTATATTTCGTAAGTAAATTTGTTAGTCTCTTTGTTTATTTTAATTGTTAGGTCCAGGTAGTTGATTTTTCCATTTTTCTCTGTATCCATAGTGAATTTTATATTTTTGTGTTGGCTGTTGAGGTGCTCCAAAATTTGTTCTTCTTTATTTTCCGATATTAGGCAGATGATGTCATCTACATACCTGGCATAAAAATTTACTCCCAAATTTGCCGTCAGTTCTTCCATATAAATTTCTTCCAAATGTTGCATAAATACTTCCATAAGGATAGCTGATGTGGGGCTACCCATGCCTAGTCCGCGAGTTTGTCTGTATATTTTATTGTCAAATTTAAAATAATTCTGGTCCAGGGTTACTCTCAGCGTATTTACTATCTCTGTAGCAATGTCTTTGTTCGTTTTCTCTGTCAGTATTTTAGTTAAAGTTTTTAGTGTTTCTGTCGTTGGTATCGAAGGGTATAGATCCTTCACGTCAAATGATACCAGTTTTGAGTCCTTGGGTACGTTCAGGTTGTTCAGTTTGTTGACTAGTTCCGTCGTGTTTTTGATTGTGTATTTATTGGATAGGTCTAGTTTCTCGGTTAGTAGCTTGTTTAGATGTTTTGATAGTCTATATCCTGGTGCCGACTTATGGTTTACTATTGGTCGCATAGGTGTTCCTGCTTTGTGGATTTTAGGTAGTGCGATCAGTGACGGGGCCGATGGATTCATTGCTGTGAGAGTGTAGGTCATCTTGTTGTCTATTATATTCTTTGCTTGTTTTATTGCACGCTTTATTGCCATTTGGTATTCTTCCGTTGGGTCTTTCCTTATCACTCGACATCCCATTTCTTTGATGAGTTGGCCCGTTTTCGCGGTGTATTCCTCTTCGTCCATTAGCACCGTTGTATTTCCTTTGTCTGCTTTTGTTGCTATCACCTTATTATCGATTAGTTTCTTCCTTAATACTTTTGCCGTTTTATTGTCGTCCGTTGCCATTCCATTTCCAGCAGCTTTTATACTCTTTTCGATTATGCGTCTGCATAGATGCCTTGCGTGCTCCTGTTCTTCGTTTGGTACTAGTGATATGGCCATCTCCGTGTCTGCAATAGTGTTCTCTACGTCTTTTTTTCTATCGTAGCTTTCGATATTGTACTTCAAACCTTTTTGTAGTAGCTCTGTTTCTTTGGCGTTGATTGAAAGATTTGTCAAGTTAACAAATCTTGGATGGAATGATGTTTTGTTCTGTTGTGAGTCTTTTTTGTTGTTGTTTTGTTTTGTGTCAAGGTCCTCCAGTTTTTTGTTGAGTTTTTTGTATTTGTGTTCCATGGCCTTTTTGATCTCCTCCTTTATAGTGTCTAACGTTTCCATAAGGCAACTAACTAGGTTGTTTTCCATCAGCTCCAGGTGGATGCGTAGTAGTTCCTCATTTATTCGCTCCTTCTTTGCGTGTTGGTTCCTGATCTCGCATCTGAGGAAGCTGTTCTCCGCTTTCCGTATAATTTTGCGTTTATCCTCGCTGTTCACTTTGTGCCCTACAGAAAATACACAACACAAAAGCCAACATATGGTTTAATAAGGAATGTCTAAAGAACAAACTCATTCCAAAATACGCGCAAATAGGGCACAAAGTGAACAGCGAGGATAAACGCAAAATTATACGGAAAGCGGAGAACAGCTTCCTCAGATGCGAGATCAGGAACCAACACGCAAAGAAGGAGCGAATAAATGAGGAACTACTACGCATCCACCTGGAGCTGATGGAAAACAACCTAGTTAGTTGCCTTATGGAAACGTTAGACACTATAAAGGAGGAGATCAAAAAGGCCATGGAACACAAATACAAAAAACTCAACAAAAAACTGGAGGACCTTGACACAAAACAAAACAACAACAAAAAAGACTCACAACAGAACAAAACATCATTCCATCCAAGATTTGTTAACTTGACAAATCTTTCAATCAACGCCAAAGAAACAGAGCTACTACAAAAAGGTTTGAAGTACAATATCGAAAGCTACGATAGAAAAAAAGACGTAGAGAACACTATTGCAGACACGGAGATGGCCATATCACTAGTACCAAACGAAGAACAGGAGCACGCAAGGCATCTATGCAGACGCATAATCGAAAAGAGTATAAAAGCTGCTGGAAATGGAATGGCAACGGACGACAATAAAACGGCAAAAGTATTAAGGAAGAAACTAATCGATAATAAGGTGATAGCAACAAAAGCAGACAAAGGAAATACAACGGTGCTAATGGACGAAGAGGAATACACCGCGAAAACGGGCCAACTCATCAAAGAAATGGGCTGTCGAGTGATAAGGAAAGACCCAACGGAAGAATACCAAATGGCAATAAAGCGTGCAATAAAACAAGCAAAGAATATAATAGACAACAAGATGACCTACACTCTCACAGCAATTAATCCATCGGCCCCGTCACTGATCGCACTACCTAAAATCCACAAAGCAGGAACACCTATGCGACCAATAGTAAACCATAAGTCGGCACCAGGATATAGACTATCAAAACATCTAAACAAGCTACTAACCGAGAAACTAGACCTATCCAATAAATACACAATCAAAAACACGACGGAACTAGTCAACAAACTGAACAACCTGAACGTACCCAAGGACTCAAAACTGGTATCATTTGACGTGAAGGATCTATACCCTTCGATACCAACGACAGAAACACTAAAAACTTTAACTAAAATACTGACAGAGAAAACGAACAAAGACATTGCTACAGAGATAGTAAATACGCTGAGAGTAACCCTGGACCAGAATTATTTTAAATTTGACAATAAAATATACAGACAAACTCGCGGACTAGGCATGGGTAGCCCCACATCAGCTATCCTTATGGAAGTATTTATGCAACATTTGGAAGAAATTTATATGGAAGAACTGACGGCAAATTTGGGAGTAAATTTTTATGCCAGGTATGTAGATGACATCATCTGCCTAATATCGGAAAATAAAGAAGAACAAATTTTGGAGCACCTCAACAGCCAACACAAAAATATAAAATTCACTATGGATACAGAGAAAAATGGAAAAATCAACTACCTGGACCTAACAATTAAAATAAACAAAGAGACTAACAAATTTACTTACGAAATATACAGAAAACCCACAGCAACAGATACAATAATACACAATAAATCTAACCATCCTCAACAGCACAAGAACGCCGCTTTCAGACATTTATTAACACGACTTGAACGAACCCCGTTAGGAAAAGAAGATTACAACAAGGAACTGAGCACAATATACACAATCGCAGAGAACAACGGATATCAAAAAAGTTTAGTGAAGAAAATACAAAAAAACATAAATTCAAGAAAGTCAGAAACCAAAGAAAAAGAAGAGAAGAAATGGGCAGTCCTATCATATACCGGAGCAACATCTTACAAGTTGGCTAAAGTTTTCCAAAAATATAACATTAATGCAGCAAAAACGAGGAACAATATGGGAAAACTTCTACGAAACAACATTAACAAGGAAGACCTCTTTGACAAACAAGGCGTATACAAATTGACTTGCGAATGCCAAAACAGTTATATAGGACAAACAGGACGCCAAATCAAGACGAGATATCGAGAACACATAAGGGATTACAATAAGAAAATAAGAAAATCATCAACGACAGTGGAATCAAATTTCGCCAACCACATGGCAGAAAACAAGTGTACACCCATGAAAATAGGAAAAACAGCTAAAATTCTCCACATACAACATAAAGGAAGACGACTTAACATATTAGAAAATATGGAGATATACAAACAAAAAACATTCGTAGGTAAAATAATAAATGAACAAATAAGCACCGCATCGGATACATTATTTGAACCGCTTAAGCTACTATACCCGAAAGAGGACAAAAGACCTAAAACCGACATAAACAAAACAACACACAAACGGACAATAACGGACTTTTACCTACTTGGTTAATGAGGGTACAATAATGAAAATATGACAAAAAATAGATTTGCATACCTAAACACACAACACAGACTCACACACACACACACGCACGAATGCACGAACACATCACATGAACACGAAGTACCTGAACAAAACGACGGAAGTTAGTTACTATAAATACTATCGAACTTACACAAAATAACTCAGAACGAAAGAAGACACTGAAGATGGCGCATATTAGCCGAAACCGGTTTGTCTCCAAACCAAACTTGACAAGGGATGACGGAAAATCGTTCCACAATACATCATATTCCTACCCTGTCGGAAAAACAAGCAACCAAAAAGTTATCGATAACATGCTTAGTTATTGGGTTATTTTGTTTCCAGTTGTGCGTGCAAAACTCAAACTCTCTCAACTCTAGACTCTTTCTAACCGAATACCGGCTTTGTGTGAAAAGTCTACGGTCTTAGCCTTAGTCAGACCGGGGTCTGGTCTTTAACGTCATAGAACACATGCAACTTCATGGAAATTGCTAAAATTTAACATTGAAGGCTCTTGTGGTTAGATCTTAGTGTTTGTTGCCAGAGACCTTTACAAGGAGTTACTGATACCTACATAGATATGATAACTACATAGATGTGTAATAGGGGCGTCAGAATGAATACTTTTCCGTCAATCCAGCAATCCGTTTAACTGACAGCAGAGTGGAATTACATGTATTTGAATGACGATCGACACATTCAGTACTTCAACTTTGCCGTAACAAATATATGAAATTGAAGTATGCGTCAGTTAAACGGAGCTGGATTGCCGGAAAAGTATTCATTCTGACGGGCCCATAAGGGCTTTAAACTTGCAAGAAGGGTCCAGGGACATTTTCTGAAAATATAAGTTATACCCATATGTGTATACCTAGTTCATTTGATGACAAAGTGATCCAAGCCTGTTCGGAACTTATGTACCCAGAATTTGCAATAAATAGTCAACTGTAACTTTAATTATCTGAGAAAAATGTCAGACCTACTTAAATCCCTTCTAAAGGTCCCCACATACAGAAGCGATACAATACAGCCCACATAGCAAAATCGTGCATGACGCGATACGATTTTGCTGTGTGGGCTGTATCGTATCGCTTCTGTTTATGGGGACCTCAAGTATTCACGATCGCTTACAACTTATGGAACATCGTTGTTTCATACGCTTAACTTATAACCACGAATAAAGCACAGAAAAGTGGAAAACCCACAACAACAACTCGCACAATGAAAGAAAAAAAAAAGAGTTACACCAAAGTGGCGAAAAATGACTAAAATCCTGCTCAAACAGAAGCGATACGATACAGCCCACAAACCAAAATCGTATCGCGTTGGTATCACGTCATGCAAAATTTATCGCGTGGGCTATGTTAACAAAACGGATATGCAACCGTTAACGTTATCAACGAAATAATTCAACAAAACTGATTTCGTTAACGTTGAAACAAAAACGGTCAACAAAAAAGTTTCGTTTTTTTTTTGTTTTGGCAATGCTTTAACGAAAAGCAAAAGAAAGGTTGCCACTTGTAAGAAAAATGACTAACCATAATCTGAAAAACAACCAAATTAACAAAAAACTACCAAATTTGATTTTTATGTGTCATGTATCAAATGTCGAGGATATATTTTTTTTTGGGTAGTATTATACATGTGCTTTTGTAAACTCAAAGCCAATCTTTTTCTTTTTGACTTTACATTAGCCCCCATTCTTTTGCACGAAAGTTCGAAAAAACACACGCTAGATTAGCGAATAACATGGAATGCAACAACAAAAACTTACCCAACAGGCTATGTTAAGCGCGTCGAACTGAAAGCGTTTATCTGTTTGTCAACCTGCAACAGCACTGTTGCTTTGGAAAAGAACGAATAGAAACATATAATTTTTGGAATCTATGTTTTTGGAACGTATGCTCTTGTAGCATAAACATCAACCAAGTGCATAAATATCAGCCAATCGTATTCTTTTATACAGAGGTATACAGAGGCTGCACCAAGCGGACTCTACCGGTAACCATCGGTAACTACCGCAACAACCGAACTCTGCCGGTAATTGCCGGTAAAACAACCGAACTCTGCTGGTGAATGGCAAAAATTCGAATCCGCCCGAAGCCATCTAACGGGAGTGGTTGTAATAAATATTTAGCAAGTTCACGGTCGCGTAATAGAAAAATCAACTACTCTGAAAAAAATACACGTAGTTAAATCAACAACTTTCCGCTGTTGAATCTCCGTCTTTGATTCAACGGCAAAAGTATTTGTTTTAACGGCAAAGTTTTTGATTCAACAAATTTCCGTAGTTAATTCAAAGACGGGCGTTGTTGATTCAACAACTTGCTTGCTGTTAAATTTTTTTTAAGCATAAATAAAGAAGGCTTTGAAAAAAATAAATAAAAAGATAAACAATTTCTACAATTATAACGTCTTTTGAAAAATTTGTAGAGTACGTTGATCCTGAGAAGCGAAACGAATTTAAGGAATTAATTGAATATGTAAATCAACCTTTTAAAAATATTTGTTCACAATACAAACTGCTACAAAAACTTGAAGAGATTGGTATTCATAAATTTACAATATTTATTTACAATATCACGACAACTCGATGAATTATGTGATCTGGTTACCCAATATTAAAAGAAAATATAATTGAAGGAGGTCTCTGCGACATAAAGCATCAATTAAAGAAATACTTTGAAGAGCCAAATATTTTACAACAAACATTTGAAAATATCGAAAAAATAAAGTCTTTGGGCACTCTTAACCATTTCATAACGGGCAATCTTTGGAAGGGTAAAACATCTAGTTTCGGCAGTAAAATAGTTTTCCCAATTTTTTTGTACTTTGATGCATTCCAAAATAATAACCCTTTGGGACCACATCAGCATTCTGTTTGTGGTGTATATTTTACAATACCTGTCATACCTCACCACCAAATATCTCATTTGAAAAATATTAATCTTACTTTTATACTTAGTCTTAATGTTATTATAATTAACATGTGTAAAAAATCAATCACATTTCAATTTCTCAAAAAATACATATGTATGTACATATGTACTCTAAAGGACAAAAACTTGTAAGATTAATAAAATAATATCCATTATATTAAAAAAAATTACTATTGTTTAAAATTTTTTGGAGGTTAACTTAAATGCGTAAGTATTTGCTTTTGCTGTTAATTCAAAAGCAAAAACTGTTAACTTAAATACGAAAAGTATTTGAATCGACGGTGCTCGCTTTTGGACTAAAAATATTTGCTGTTAATCCAAAAGCAAAAACTGTTAGCTTAAATGTAAAAATATCTGATGCAACAGTTTTCGTTGTTAATTTAAATACGAAAAGTATTTGAATCAAAAACACTCGCATCTTTGAAACAACAACGGAGCGTTGTTGGGCACATTTCAACTGCGGAAAGTAGTTGATTTAACTGCGAAAGTCTTTCGATTTACAACGTTTTTTTTTCAGAGTATTGTTAAAATTAATTCGATATCGCTGAAAACCAAAAGAATCATTACCTGTGTTCAGTGGCGTAGCTAGAGAATTTTTCGGGGGGGGTCACAGCCAATGTAAAAAATTTACCAAAATTAAAATTACCAAAAAAAAAACTACAGTTTTTTTTATAAATGATAAAAATCGCTAGCTTAGAATGCAAATTGTGTAAGTCCTTTTTTAAAACTTTGTAGGAGAGACAAAAAACAAAAAAGAAAAAAAAAATTCGAAATGAAAAAAAATTTCTGTTCATATAAATATTTTGGACTTACACAATTTTTTTCGCTTTTTGGACTTACACAATTTGCGTATCACTGAATAACAACGAGTAGAAATATGACAAGTATCTCAGACTTGTTTAGCGCGGTGCGTATTTGATTTTTCTAGCGTTCTACATAAAAATACACTTTTTCATAAAGAACACAGTTTGCACTCTAAGCTAGCGAAATGTAATTTTTTCAGACTATAATAGGCGCATTTCTGTCGTACCCAAGCATGAAAAGAATACTCGCTTATGCATCAAATTGCCTTCAAAGCAACAACACCAACTCGACTATTTTAAACATTTTAGTACACAAATATCGCTTATAATACATATATCAAACTCTTAAAGCCCTTGGCCACTGAAAATCTGGAATGTTAAGAAGTGTATACATATGTGTGAGTGTCGGGTGATTGACGCAAATATCTAAAAGATTTGATTCTCATCAACGCGAGCCCGAACAAGAACGTGTAGCACGACGACTGCCGATTGCACTAACACACACAAAAAAACTCACACATACACACTGCTTGACATGCCAGGTTGTCAGTTGCCAAGGGCCTTTAACTATACTTCAAAAGTAACAGCCCTATTCTTAAAAAACCTCACAACTTTTATGTGAGGAAAAATTTGTCAACATTTTGTGAGGTACATTTGTGAGGCTATTCGGTGCCAGACCTCACAAGAAAAAAGCTTAAAAAATTTACCATAGGAGGTGAGAAGTTTTTTTCTGTCAAATTTCAATTTGAACAAAAATGGAAAAACAAAAGACGTGAGTAATTTATATTTTTTTTTTAAATTTTTAAAATTTATAAATACATACATACATAAATAAATACATATTTTCCTTTACAGAAGCAACTGGAGTTAATATCCATGGCTCTAATGGATACCCCTGGTCACCTAACAGCCAAGAATCGATTTGTAAATTGTGGTTGGACATCATATGCCGCCGTGTTGGAGAGGTAGTCCAGATGCCACTATCATGGTACGAACCTGGGTATCGGGCGTTCACTGCCGTAAAAACCAGTCGATGGTTGCATACCTAAGCAATCATAATTATATAATGAATATGTTGGTACCTACATATGTATAACGAAAAGAACATACCGCTTCTACATTAATACTGTAAAATCCCTTTCTGTTCATAAATAGAGAAATAGGGGTACTTGCATCTGTTGTCGTTGGTGATGCAATCCCAATGTGTGTACAGTCGATTGCACCGACAGTAGCCTTTATTCCAAATGTTGTATAAAACCTGGAGTCAAATTCACAGTTGCGAACTTGTATATTATTTCTATGTGTATATTTTTGTACGTGTGAAGATATGATTTGTAGCCTACCCCCTCTTGGTATCCGTCATCTCTTGCAAAGTTGAAGGGAATCTTATTTCACTGCCCTTTAAATCCACAATCAGCTTTGAGATATATGTTAATTAACGGGACACCGATGACTGGCTCATTGACATCATATAGTTATTTCCTACACATTTCTGATATGAGCCTTATCCATAGAAGTATAATGATGACAGAAACCGCAATACAAAAGGAATTCTAGACGTCTGACGATCGTATGGCTCCAAATCTTGTATCAATGCTTGACACATGGTTTTTGGTAAGCGGAACATTTGTATAAACAAATCATTTTGCAGGGAAAATGGATCGCTTTTATCCCTGAGACTTTTCATAAGCCTTCTTCTCGCCACTGTTTCTTCCTGCTCCTCAAGAGCTGTCGCCAAAACAATGAGCAACAATTCCTCCATGAAAAAAAACCATTTTTACGACACAAAATTTCAAAATATTTTCAATAGTTTTTGTATTGTGAGCTGCATATTCAGTCATCACAAATTTTCTCACAATTATGAGCTTTTGAATTTATGCCAGAATAAGTGTAGCCTCACAACTGTGAGAAACGTCACAGTAGTGAGTGCGGTGAGTTTTGTGAGGTTATTAGAATAGGGCTGTAAGTCTCATATTCTCTTCTGGAAATCTACGCGCATAGGTAGATTTTCAAGTTTTATGCGCCCAAAATTGAATTTTGTAAAATTGTTACAATTACAGAAAAAAAACATGCCCACATATTGGAAATTGAATGGGGAACAATAATTCATCGCTTTTTACCCGACCCCATACTCTGCACTTGCCCCAGATGGTCGTAACTTAGCATATCTGAAGTTAATTTTTTTTTGTTTTTTTCTTACTTTCTTTTAAGTGCTAGTTTCAACTTGAATATTTATTATTTAAAGCATTTCATTTAAGTAATCGTGATGAATCCTAAAGGTTCAAGTAATTATTAATACTTTTCAATAATATCCTTGGTTTCCAATAATTCCAAGTTTATAGTTTTAAGCTTTTAAAGTTGGGATATTTAAAAAAAATTATCACTCTTTTTCATGTTAAAAATTGGTTTTGTTATGTTGCTCTGTCAGACTCAGTCAAATTAACCCTCGGTACAGTTAGTAGTTAGCCGAAAAAAAATTACGTCGCACAAAGCCGCACTTCACTACTAGATACAGGGTTTTTCATATGTACCTACAATAATTTTCTTTTTGTGCTTTATATTTAATTTTAATGTTTATATTTCTAACGCATATCTTAGTTAATATAGGTGATGCTCGAAAGTAACCCAGATTATTGTTAACTTTTTAGGCAGTATTTTTAGTATTTCCAATTTTTCAAAGTTAAGGAAGTACTTATCATAAAAAGGGGCTAAGAATTATAAAGCTACATTTTTTAGAAGATTTTTGAGTATGCAATTTTGCAGCTCATTCAATTGTAATATAATAATATGCAACATTCAACTTTTTGAAAAATTTCATTGGCTTTTCGGAAATTTTAATTGGAACGGTCTCACGTACATATAACGCAAACACCCTACAGAAAAAAATTACTAAAATCGACGGAAATTTTTACAGCATTGAGAATAGCACTTTTTACACTAAAATTGGTTGGCTACATAACAGTACACTTATAAATCTCCTCAAAATCTTCTATAAATTCTGGCCGCGCTTTGAAATTTTTAATCCACTTTTAGAAATTTCTACGATTTTTCGGATTTTTCCATAAGCTTAGAAATCCTGCTTAAGGCGATTTTTATTGAAAAATTGTTTACATTTTTAAACGAAAATAAGAGAGTCAAATTTTCGACAGAACTGTTTGAAATAAATTTAAAAACTCTAGCGTATCATTTTTTTTTGAGTCACTGTATATATTTTTCAATAAAATCGACTTTTAACTAGAGCCCTAGATACCCGGGTATCGAGCAATTCGATCTGATCGTTTTTGTTTGAAGCCCGCTTGTTGTTCAAATGCCCGTACAAACATTCGAGCATTCGAAAAACAAAAATAAAAAAACTACATATAAAGAAAAAAATAATAATAAACAAAAGAAAAAAACAAACTTCAAAATACCCGAATTGTTCAAATGCCCGTACAAACATACGGGTAATAAACAAACAAACAACTCTTCGAGCATTTGAACAAAAACTGTTCGGGCTACTCGAAAATGTTCAAAAAAAAATCGAGAGCTCTACTTTTAACACAAATTATTAAAATTTTGCATTAAACAAGCAATTTGGAATAGATGTACACAATAAAATATTTCTACCTATGTATGTGCTACGGTTATAAATAATAATTTTCTTATATAATTTAGTTTTTTAATATTCTATTTTGACAGACATTAAGTAAAATCTCAAGTTCAGATACTCTTATACATTGCATATTTATTCCCATTGTAGTTTATACTAATATTATTTGATTAAGATGATAAGTAATTGAAAGAAAATTTGAAATTTAAATAATTGGCGTTACTTTTCTGTTATTAGCATGTTAATAACAGCAATACCGTATAATAATTGTAGCGTTTGTTGAGCCGTAGGAAAGTGCAGGAACCGTAGGAATTTTACCACAAAAGAGCGAATATAAGTACAAAGAATGTAAATTGTGGTAAAATTCCTGCGGTTCTTGCACTTTCCTACGGCTCAACAAACGCTAGAATTATAAGTAATACTTCGTGAAAAAGCGCTAAATTTCGAATTACCAATTTCGAAAAATTACTATTCTCATTGATTTTTTCCTGAAAAAGAAATGTATGCTAATAAAGTCAAAGATGGTTTTATGGTCAAAACGAATCTTTCGGGGGGGGTTTTGTCCCCAAAACCCCCCCCCGTTACTACGCCACTGCCTGTGTTCAATAACAAAAAATTGTTACGAATTTTTCATAAGAACTGTCATTTTCATATGGAGAACTGTCATTTTTTACGAAAAATTCGTATCAATTTTTTGTTATTGAACACAGCTGTTACCTTTTAGTTTGAATTACTTTTTATCAAAAATGGTAATTTCAACAGTAAAAAATAAGGCGCAACTATACAGGTCCTAGCAGTTAAAAGAGAATACGTAATTGCCTTTCGATGACCGTTTTTGATAGATGTTAAGAACAGTATGTGTTTTGTGTTGGTTGAAAAGCGCCACTGAACACTAAAGCTCTTCCGCGCAGTAAACAGGTGAAATACCAAAACGAAACACAATACTTTGACATTTATTTAAAACAGGAAAAAGAAGAGCGATTTTCAAATAATTTTACCATTATCATTGAGTCATAGTACAAAATAAAAAATTTACCACTTGTAGCGTTTTTTATGATTTAATTACTGGGATGTCTCGGCAACTCTGTTTATAACTCGCTAGAGCATTGCCAACTCAAAAATAAACGCACTCAACTTTTCAACGTTTCAGCGTTAACGCTTGAGTTTCGTTAACGTTAAAAACGAAACGGAAATTATTTAGATAATTTTTATAATGTTGAAAACCTAAGTCGTTTCAACAAAAACGACTTTAACATTTCGGTTAGCGTTAAAATTAACGTTACGATGCATCCTTGGTTTTAGCAAATTTTCGCTTATTGCGAGGCTTTTAACACAGCTGTTGACTATTTTTTATCGCTTCTGTGGCGCTCACGTTAACCATGTCGATGCATGATGATTGCATTGATAATCAAAATGATATTTGTTTTTGTTTTCTTCTTCCTGTTTTGTGCTTTGTTATTTTCGACGGAATTTTTGGAGGCAGCAACTGCAACAGCTGGCCAAAAGTAACAAGGACACCAAAACAGGAAATGAGCGAGTGAGTGAATGATTCGCGATAAACTAAAAGTTGCATCCGTTTGTGGGAACACAAGGCCAAAAAAGAAGAAGTTCAGAAAGAGGCACAGGGTAGGTAAGTGCAAGCAATGGTGCTACAAACTCCACTACAAGCAGACCAAAGTGTTAAAAAAAAGAAACGGAAAAGAAGGAAGTAAAGCAAGAACGAAACAAACTTTGCAACAAAATGCCGCCAACCAGCCAAGCAAACGGAAGCCGAAATGTCTTCGCAATCTGCCAAGTTAAAAAGCAATTGACGCGTTAAGTTAAGAGGCTGTTTTTTCGGTGTCTGTTGTTGTTTTTGATTTTCGTTGCCTTGTTTTCTTTTTTTTTTTGTTTTCAATGTCGCCACTGCAACATTGTTTACGTTGTGGTTGTTGTTGCTGCTGCTGTTGTCGCTGTTAGCCGCGTCTACTGCTAACCGTAAAGCTTTGCACGTTTTTATGACCGCGTGTCTATCTGTCTGTCATCGGATATGCCGGCATTTTACACACAACTCGCGAGTGCACAAACATTTATACACGTATTAATACACATTTATTTTTATTTTTCTACCTCTTGTTTTCATATTTATTTATTTTTTTCGCTTCGCTTCGCTTTGCCTCGCTTCGCCCGCCTTGCACTTTGCTTTTGCTGCTTCTTCTTGCTGTGCTGCTGTTACTGAGCTGCCCCTATAGTTGCTGCCTTTGCCTCTGTCTCTGCCGCTGTCGCCTCTGCTGGCAGCGTTTGCCGTAAACGGCGCACAACAACAAAAATTGACGTCAGTTTGACCAAAAGTGCGCAGAGCAAAACCAACCAAAACATTAACAACAACAACAACAATTTCATAGTAGGTATATCAGCTTCATACAACAACACAACAACCACTTCGTTCGTTTGTCCATCCGTCGCTGCTGCAAAACGTTGCCGTTGCCTCTTTCGTCGCTGTTGACAAGCTTCACTACAACTCGATTCGTTTGTTTTCCTTTTTGTGTTTGCAAGCCGGCGTTTTTTTTTGTATTTGCTTGTTTTTGTTTCTGCTACGCTTTTGTTGATACAAATCTCAGTGGGATTGACTTGGGAAAACAAATGCATTCGTGTATGTGCGTGTTTGCTTTTGTTTTTATTTGCTTTTTACGGTTTTCATTCATAAAAATCAACGGCGACAACAAAAAAAAAAAAAAAACAAACACAGCGGTGTGTGAAGGCAAGCCCTGCAGGGAACTCAATAACTAGTGAGCAAAATTTCTAGTTCCGAACTAGCGAAAAGGTGTCAAAAGGGAATTAGATCAATGGTAGTTAGACCCTCACCAGTTCAGAATGAGTGAATTGAGTGACCATTATAAGACAGACTTTGATTTATGCGCAATTTCGAAGTGACACAAATTCTATGAAAATTTTTCGTTCGTTCAATTTCCGTCGGCCTTGTATATTTCTGCAATTCTCAGATGCTTAGTGAAGCATTTTATATAGACTTTTCTATTTGCATCTTGTATGAAATGAAATGTTCCCCTAATTATGCTTTTCCGATATCTCAGTCTTATTTGTAATTTTTTTTATTTTATTATTTTTAAATATTATGGTAAATTTTTATTAAATAAATAAATAAAAAAAAAATTAGTGAAAAAAAAAAATTAAAAAAAATTATCATCCACCTTGACACCAACAGGATTCGAACCCGCGCCACTTGCATGAAGTGTATCAAAGGCTGCACTTAAGCGGCAGATGTAAAACTGTAGAACTTGTAGGTACTTGTAGCTAGTTCAGAACTATCGAAATTGTGCCAATAAACAAACTAGTGTAAACTGTAGAATTTAGTACTAGTTCGGAACTATCGAAAATGTAGAGCAGAGAGTGACAATTGACACCGCCTAGGACATCGCCGTGTTAAATTCGCCAGTTGATAACATGCAAAAGAGATTTAGCTCGCACTAGTAGTGTCGAAAAATGCACTAGAAGCGACCTAGTTCGGAACTAGAGATTTTCCCTACAGGGAAGTGGACAAAAACATTGCACACACACAAACACACCCACTTTACTTGTAATTCACAGGTGGTTTATCTTTAATAAAGATTTTTTGCAATTTTTGTCGCGCAGCTAAGTTTTTCTCATACAATTTGGTATCGAAAGTTGTGCTCACACTGTGTTAAATTTTGAACACGAATCTTTCTTTTACTAAAGGCTCAATTTCAAATGAAATCCTATTAAGTGCAGATTGAAACATTTATGTACATTCATAAAAAAACGTGCTCATTTCATTACTTGCCCTTTTTTGCTGTGCCGCAGAAGGAAATTACACTAATGAAAACATTCGAACAAAAGCACATACTTAAACTCATTCACTCACCCACAATGGCAACACTTCAAAACAAAAACGAAATTAATGCAAAAAAGCGGCAAAAAATTGCATATCCGCATTAACACGCCCGTGCACTCGCCTCCCCACATCCCAACATCATCATCTACATTATCATCATCAGCCAGCCATTGTAGGCTGTCAAGAATTAAGTGTTAAATGAAGAAAATCTAAAGCACTTAATTCACACGCCCAGCCACAGGTGTTGAAAGCCAAAACGGCCACAGAAAAAACCGCTGAAAGCCAAAGCAAAAAAGAAACAGTAGAAACAGAAAAAATTGTGAGTAAACCCTCATTGAAAGCCCACAAAATGACCCACAGAAAAAATGTTAATGAAAAAGGCAAAAAAAATGAAAGCAAGTGAATAAAATGAGCATGAAAAAACATGTTAAAACAAGCAGACACACGTACTTTCGCTAAGCAAGCAAGGATATACTTAATAAGCAGACGAGCAAGCAACAACGCAGTGGATCAAGGCGAGTGGTCAGTTGAAAAAGGAAATAAGAAAGAAGGAAGGAAGGGAAGCAAGGTAGAAGAAAGAGGAAAGAAGGGCAGAAGGGCGGAAGGGCAGAAGAAAACAGCAAACAACCCAAAGTGCAACCAAATGCAAAAACCACAAAAAATTAATGTTGTTTCCAAAGGACCCTTTTTTGTAGCGAGTTAACGAATCAGCAAGGCGACCAGCAAGTAAAGCGAGTAAGAAACGGTCAAACAAGAGTAAGAGTAACGAGCGGAAAAGGGCGAGTGGTGAGTGACAAGCGGAAAAAGAGTGAGTGGCGAGTAATAAGCGGAATAAAGCGTGAGAGAAGTAGCGAGAGGCTGGCAGCGAGCGACGAGAAGGGCACTAGAAACAAGGCTAAGCAGAAGTGCTGATTAAAATCCCTTTTTTGTACACAAACAGATTTTGAAAAAATGCCAAATAATGTTAATTACCCTTTGTTAAATTTGTAAAGCTACAAACAATCACACATACATATGTATGTATACGACAAGGCGGAAAAAGCGGAAAAACAATAAAAATATAAAAAGTGCCAAAAAAGCAACCCAAAGGCAACCGAAAGCACTAAGCAGGCTTTTTTGGCACAGAAGAGTAAACGAAGGAGCAGAAAATAGCGGAAAAAATGTTGGGCTTTTTTTCTAAAGCAATTAAAAATTATTATTATAATGTCAACACTTTTTTTCGTGCACTCAAAGATTTGTGTAGCCGCCCCATGTTTTTGATGGGCTTGTTATTAGCGGCTAAGCAGTTGTAGCACATTAAATGTTTTAGCAAAAACCCCAAAAAAAGGACGAGCGGGTAATAAGCAAATAAATGAAAAAAGAATACAAAAAAAGTCTGCTAAACAATTAACAAAATCCATTGTAAGCGGAAAAGTCAAACAAAAGTCAAAATTAAATAAAAACAAAACCCCTTTTTTCCGGCTGAGCTTAGAAGGTCGCCAAATGCCCAAACATATCAAAAAAAGCGCACAAGATTTGCACAAGAAATGCCTCAACGCTGATGCGTGTGCGATGTGTGTGTGACAGGTGTGTGACAGCAAGCACGTCACGCTTGACCTTTACAAAACCCCAACGCATAAACACATTCCACCACCAAGGCCGGCGGTGGGTGTCAGATGCCATAAAGCCGTCGGCATTTCTTGTCTACTTTTGCCGCCCTCCACTCTACCCACACCCGTCCCGCGTTGCGTTTAAGGCTCAAATACATTTTATTTGTCGACAATTTTGGGCACTATGTACCCCATCCAAAAGGCACACAAAAGCACTGAGTAACCCCCTTATAACTCTCAACCTCGCCTTTCTTCTCGCTCCACAATCACATTTCTTCATCCTACACTTTCGAATTTGGCTACCCTTGCAGTACTTAGAACAATTGATATCCTTTTCCTTGGCACTTGCTGTTGGGGGTTGTTGCTGTCGCTGTCGCCGCCACGGTCGCCAATTCCTTTGCATTCAATTTTTCCGCCCTTAACGCGTGCCATTACCAGGCGTTTAGAAGTGTTTGCCAGCATATTTTTACGGTAATTTAAAGCCTTCAATTTACTCACTTGCTTATTTGTGCTTGTCACCAGGGATGTGATAAGTGGGCTTTTCCTACCAAAACTGGTCGGTTTTTTTCCTGTTGGTCGGATGGTCGCACGATTTGAATTTTGGTAGGTTTTTACCTTCCTTCAAGTAACATCACTGATTTGCTAGATTTTGCCACAACACTGTTGAAAGAACGTTTGAAAGTTCATGTATTCATGTCTCTTTCTCGCAGCAACAGTTTGCTTGAATACTTTTAGTGTTTCTCTTCGGCAGAGTTTTGTGTAAAGTGGATAAAAGAAGGTGAACGCATAGGCAAATGCTACACTGTCAATATGAATCGCGATATTTGAATCGCGATTCATATTGATGGTTTGATGAATCGCAAACTGGTGCTACACGTTCAATATGAATATTGCGATATTTTTCTCGCTCTTAGATTCAAAATATTTTACTTCCGTCCTTTTCCCACTTTCACTTTCAATTCGTTTATTGCCAATATTGCGATCCATATCACGGATTTCAAAATTTCTAAAAATACACGCATTTTGATGGATCGCAAAATTTTCATGCTACACAGTCAATCCATATTGTCAATATTGCGATCCGGATCGCGGATCGCAAAATTTCTAAAAATTCGCGATCCAGGATCGCGATCCATCAATACTCGATGCTACACTGTCAATATGAATCGTGATCCACGGATTTCGTCAATATATATTGATAATGTAGCATCTGCCATACGCATGAAAACCCTTTCTTCATTTTTTAGGGCGCTTTCACATTACTCGGTGCGGTATCGGATCGACATTTTTGGTTTTTACCGAAAGTATACCGAAACCTTACTGACCACATGTATTTCAATTGGCACTTTCACATTAGTGTTGCATACATGAAATCGGAGCGGATTAATTTCGGTATACCGCAACGCGGTAAGACCGGTCAGTAAAATTTGAGGAATTACTGCATAAATTTTTGCGGCGTGATAAAAGAAGAAGAACAAAGTCAGTAAAAAACTCGTTTCGGTAATAAATGTACCAAGTTATAATGTCTTCTTCTTCGCTAGAAGACATTATTGTTATTATTAAGTGATTTGTTGAAGTTAAAAATTTTGTTTTGAAAATTTCGATGTTTGTTCTCCTATTTTCTGCCGATTACGCACCGAAAGTATTCCTACAAGTGTGAAAAACACAGCAACGCGGAATCGCTTCGGTAAGCTGAAAATACCGAGCAAAAAATGTCGATCCGATGTCGTACCGAGTAATGTGAAAAGGCCCTTAGTTTGATGAAAAATGCGCTTAATGAAAATTGCTTTGGGGGGCTCACAAAATTTATTTTTAATCTGCTTACGCTTCCACACAGCTCTGCTGCACCGGGGCGCAGATTTTCTACACTTTCTTTAATAAAACCAAACTCAGAAACAAATTAGAAATAAGCACTATGCACAAAAAAAGATCTTAGGTTCAATTTTGATATTTAATTAAAGTTCTGATCTCATTTGTATACCTACTTGGACCTACCTGTTAAACCATAGTCGTAACTATTTTAAGGGCCGGTTTCACCATCTCCGGTTAAGCACTTAACCAGAGATTTTTGCCCGGTTAAGCAATTTATTTGACAGCTCGCCATACGATTGACGTCAAACTAACCAGCGATTAAATTAAACGGAGGTGGTGAAACCGGCCCTAAAACGTTAACATAGATTACATACACAAATTAATGCACATACATATGTATAAACGCATTCGTATATTATTATTTTAAGCTAAAACATGTGAAAATACTTGAAGAGTGATATGTATGTATAAGTTCCTATATATATTCCAGTTAAATGAATATATAAAAATACATAAATTTTCAAAAACCAGCTTATATGACGAATTTTGTGAAAAAAAAATTTTGGTCGGCTGAAAGCTATTTTGGTAGGTTTTTGAGACGAATTTGGTCGGAAAATAAATTTCAAAGTGGCAACCCTGCTTGTCACACTTTTGCTTTGTTAATGTTGTTATTGTATGCGGTGATTTTTGGTTAGGGAAGTTTGTGTTTGGGTGAATGAGTGTCGAGTGTTGCATGTTTTTTTTTTGTCTATTACAATTTAGTTGGTTGGGGGACTAATACCATGTCTCCACATAACGTGTTTCGCTCTTTTTTCTGCATTTTCTCTCCCAATCTTGTTTCGACACGGAAACCAGTGCCGAAACTCGCCAATTTCCATACAAATTTCTGAGAGCGAGTGAAGATTGAAACACTGTTTCATTCTGAATTACCTTGCCAACCTCGATGATATAGATGTCTTCTCTAATTTTGTATCGAAAATCTATCGAAATCTCACACAGACCAAAAGAAAGACGCAAAAATACGCAAACATACAAACATTTAAGAAGAACAAGAAAGAGAAATGTCAAACTGAATCACGATTAGCCACGTGGAGACGGGTTATTGAGCGAGATGTTTTGCTACATGTTTCTCTGGTGAATCAAGTTATGTGGAGACGGGCTTTAAGTGCTGGTCTTGTTTGTTATTTGGGGGTTTACTTATCATAATATTTAGCTTTACTTGTGGGTTAATATTTCGTGTATTGTGTCACATTTTCCTTGAATGTACTAGATGGAGTTCTAATGTTTTACTTACGAAGGTTTTGGCTTTGTTGTTGATGAACAAGATTTTGGCATTTGGTTGGGCATAATTGGCGTTTGATATTGACATAGACATGTTAATATTCTAGTGTTGTTTACTAAGTTTTGCTGGAGGGTAACATCGTTCGCGAATCGAAATGAATTGAAATGAATTAGATAATATAGTATATATATATATTCACTCACATTTTTCTAGAACTCTATATAAAATTGAAGTCCCTTTATATTTTGACATTTCTTCTTTTAATCGTTTTAGCTTACTTTACTCAAATCTTTATATCTATTGCCTTCTTTTGCAGCGCAATTTGGCAGCAATCCGTACAAATCATCTTTGGAGAAATTCTCAACATTGAACTTTAAATTACTTATAATATTCTTGTGAGAAATAATATAAAAACACTCCGTTCAAAAAGCTGGAAGCAAATCAAGGTAAGTCAAATTAGTAGCGAATATAGTTTTTAGAATCAGTTCCAGTGTAGGCCTTTCTTGAGGCTTCCCAATTTATACAGTTAATCTTTTAGAAGTTTTGATACTACACACAGCGAAAAACTATAGTAAATCTAAAAAATTTTACTTAGTTTAAAAATTTTTGTACACAACCACAAGCTTAGGTGATTTATTACCCAAGCACTTTGGCTGACAAAAAAGGGGGTTGTTTTCACTAAGTTAACCTTTTTTACTTTTACCTTTTACTAAATTACATTGCTGAATTTTTGACTAAATTAATTTAAGACTTAAACTTTAAGTTAAGAAAATACATAGTAAGTAAAATATACCAAAGGGTTATATGCGGTTTTAAGATGATTGTACAATAGTTTTTCTCTGTGTGTATTGTTTCTGTTTGAGTTATTGCATAAAAAATTTAATATAGCGAATGCATGAGCCTACTGCAGTTATAATTTAAGGGTATTCTAAGTTTACTGCCTTCATTGTTACCAAAAGCCTTGTCAAAAGCTCTGTTGTTTTCTAGCAAAAAATACACAGAAACGGGTATTCTTAAATGTAGATATGTATGTATTTAGTACTTATTTAGTAGTTGCGTGCTATAGAATTTTTCTTTGGCTTTCCCAAAAACACCTGCGATTCTTTTAGCTTTTCATGTGTTCAAATAAACATTGAATCCTTTATCTTTTTGTAACACTTGCAGGTTTTGATTTATTTATTTATTTGTGCAACAAGGTTGAATAACAATATAAATAATATATTTTTAAGAATGCACATATCTATATACAATATACATATATGTATGTACCTATATATGCATGTATAAGCCCGCTACCCCGCAAAATTCCGAGTACTCCAATCGCTAATCCATGGAGTGCTCGCTATGGACCAACCGATTACTCCATAACTTGCCACATTTCATACAAAAAATATGGTCCATTTAACATTGCATGTCATTGCAATGCAGTATATACTCCAGTCCCGCATAACGATCAAATTGATCCATGGAGTACCTACATTGGATTAATTGATGGAGTACCTAACAGTTAGCCGAACATAACAACAAAACCAAATGTTTATCGCGACGACGACGAATGACGTGCATACATTCAAACATATGTATGTACCCTGCAGGGAACTCAATAACTAGTGAGCAAAATTTCTAGTTCCGAACTAGCGAAAAGGTGTCAAAAGGGAACTAGATCAATTGTAGTTAGACCCTGACCAGTTCAGGAGGAGTGAATTGAGTAACCATTATAAGACACACTTTAATTTGTATACAATTTCGAAGTGACAAAAATTCTATGACAATTTTTCGTTCGTTCAATTTCCGTCGGCTTTGTATATTTCTGCAATTCTCAGATGTTTAGTGAAGCGTTTTATATAAAGAGTTTTCTATTTGCATATTAACTTGTATGAAATGAAATGTTCCCCTAATAATGCTTTTCCGATCCTTCAGGATTATTTTTAATTTTTTTATTTTATTACTTTTTAAATATTATTGTAAATTTTTATTAAATAAATAAATAAAAAAAAAATAATTAGTTAAAAAAAAAAAATTATCATCCACCTTGACACAGACAGGATTCAAACCCGCGCCCCTCAGATTGAAAGGCACATGCGTTAGCGAGTCGGCCATCGCGCCACTTGCATGAAGTGTGTCAAACGCTACACTTAAGCGGCAGATGTAAAACTGTAGAATTTGTAGATACTTGTAGCTAGTTCAGAACTATCGAAAATGTGCCAATAAACGAACTAGTGTAAACTGTAGAATTTAGTACTAGTTCGGAACTATCGAAAATGTAGTGCAGACGGTGACAATTGACACCGCCTAGGACATCGCCGTGTTAAATTCGCCAGTTGATAACATACAAAAGAGATTTAGCTCGCACTAGTAGTGTCGAAAAATGCACTAGAAGCGACCTAGTTCGGAACTAGAGATTTTCCCTACAGGGTATGTAGTTATGTATGTATGTATACACACATCGTCGTCATCGCCATAAACATTTGCTTTTTGTTATTTTTGGCTAACTACGAACCGATGCAGATACACGAATCGGTCGATTGAGCTATGTTAGTGGTCACTTTGAAAGTACTCCAACCTACCACAAATGGCGCATATAATCCAATGATTTTTGCAGGGTAATTCACTACAATATTAGAAACCATTCAAAAGCGTTGATTGACTGACTGCAATCGACTTCCAACAATTTAATAACGTACTTACAGATACATATATATAGCTTTGCATATACATACATACATACATATGTACATACCTTCGTTCATTATATTTATACTCAGCTGTACTAGTACACAGAGTATTATAGTTTTAATCACATAACGGTGGATTGTAACAGAGTGAAATAATCGAGATAGATATAGACTTATATATATCAAAATGATCAGGGTGAAAAGAGAAATCGATTGAGCCATGTCCGTCCGTCCGTCCGTCCGTCCGTCTGTCCGTCCGTCCGTCTGTCCGTCCGTCTGTAAACACTCTAACTCGCGCAAAAATTGTGATCTTTTGATGAAATTTGAAATTCAGGTTGGTATCGAGACTGGGACGGTTGGTATTGAAAATGGGCGAAATCGGACCATGACCACGCCCACTTTTCCTATATAGAAAAAATCGGAAATTTGGTATCTCAGTCACTAATACAGCTGGAGCGATGAAATTTTATCCACGTGTTGAGCTCAGGCCCCTAGGAAGAAATTTGATGACAGTTTGGAAAATGGGCGGTGCCACGCCCACTTATTAAGGGTCAAACCTTGCAAGTTTTATATGTCATAACTCAGAAACCGTTGAAGATATATCGATGAAATTTGGTACGCGTGATATACTTACCTAGTCAAATATTTGGACGAAAAATTTCCGAAATCGGTTGAGGGCCACGCCCACTTTTATATATGGCTCTTATAAAGTGACCTAATAAAAACATTTTAAGCGATATCTCTGTCAAATATAAAGATATATCATTGAAATTTTATAGCAGGAGTCCAACTGCGGACATAAAACGAAAAACACAAAAATTTTGGCAAATGGGCGTGGCACCGCCTCTTTTTATAAACAGGAATATACGAGATTTCTGAGCCCATAACTCGACAAATGATTTATATATAATGACTAAACTTGGTGTGTACACTTTTATTACTTGTGGTAA
The DNA here is from genome assembly GCA_960531455.1 of Urophora cardui. Lineage (NCBI taxonomy): Eukaryota > Metazoa > Arthropoda > Insecta > Diptera > Tephritidae > Urophora > Urophora cardui. The sequence continues at coordinate 4,130,657 of OY482670.1, forward strand.
TACATGTTGAAAATTTTAGCGAAATCGGTTGACGACCACGCCCACTTTTATATATGAGTATTATAAAGTGACCTAATAAAAACATTTTAAGCGATATCTTTGCCAAATGTAAAGATAATTCATTGAAATTTTGTGGTTTGATTTCTACAATAGACCAGAAACAACAAATAGAAAAATTTTGGAAAATGGGCGTGGCACCGCCTCTTTTTACACAAAGGGATATACGTGATTTCTTAGCCTATAACTCGACAAATAATTGAGATATTATGACGAAACTTGGTTTATACACTTTAATAACATGTGTTAATAGCCATGCAAAAATTTATTGAAATCGGTTTATGATCACGCCTACTTTTTAAGAAAGATATATCTGGAAAACTCTTTGGGAATTTGTAACGTGACATCTTTATAACTAGAAGTCAAAAAGGAATGAAATTTTGCACAAAGAATAATATTCATATGCTTAGTTGGATGACAGATAAAAATGTTGAAAATGGGCGTGGCTACGCCCACTTTATGCAGCACTCGCTTTATATAAAGTACACCGTGTTTCCATCAAACGCAAACAAACTATGAAAACATACAGCTGAGTATCTAATGTTCGATTCCACTCGAACTTAGGCTTCCTTACTTGTTTTATGATACATTCATTTATTTTGCATATACACATATGCACACAAATAGTGTTGTTGTTGTTGTTGTTGTTGCCTTAAACAAATTTCCATTTTTACTTGCACATTTTGAAATTGGTTATCTTGTAATTGGCTTGTGCCAATTGCCATTATTTTTGCTAAATTACATGCACACGCACACACACATTTACATATGTACGTATTGCTTTATTTATCCACATATGACTATTATGATAATTTCTATGGCTGCCTATTATTATTACTATCATTATCATCATTATTATTATTCAAACTATTCAAACGTAATGCCAATCGCTGTTGATTATGGAAATATGCGAAATATTACTTGATTATGCGTGTGTCTACGTGAATATGTGGAAGGATTAAGCCAAGTTTCGCGTTCATAAGGAGTAATAAAATAAATATTTCATATGGAATTTTATGAGATTGTTAATTGGCTGTGCCAGCGGTAGTGGCAGCGCTCGAAATTGCACAAGTGAAATAAATAATTGTAAGTAAATGAAAACTAGTTATTTGTTAGAAAGGCATTATTGAAAAAATATATAAAAAAAGTAAAAAAAAATTTCAATTAAACAAATAATACAAAAAAATTTATTAAAAAACAAATATTTGAAAACTAAAAAAAAATTTCAGTTAAACCGAAATATTGGAAAATAAATTTAAGGGATAAACATTAGAAAAAAGATAAAAAGCCTATAGACCAAAATTTCAATTCAAGAAAAAAAAAACTTAAAAATAAATTAAAAAAAAAAAAATGTATAGTATACAAAAATATAAGAAGAAATTTTTAATGAAAAACATATATTGGAAAATATTTTAGGAAAAAAATTTAAACAATAAATTAAAAAAATTTCATTTAGAGAAAAAAAAAATTATATAAAAAATTAAAAAAAAAATAACAAAAATTTTACTACTTTTTCACACCAATTTTCCTTCCAAATTGTCATGACAGAAAATAAATTTAAGGGAAAAACATTAGATAAAAAGCCAAAATTTCAATTCAAAAAAAACTTAAAAATAAATTAAAAAACAAAAAAATGTATAGTATACAACAATATAAGAAGAAATTTTTAATGAAAATCATAAAAAGCCTATAGACCAAAATTTCAATTCAAAAAAAAAAAAACTTAAAAATAAATTAAAAAAAAAAAAAATGTATAGTATACAACAATATAAGAAGAAATTTTTAATGAAAAACATATATTGGAAAATATTTTAGGAAAAAAATTTAAACAATAAAATAAAAAAATTTCATTTAGAGAAAAAAAAAATTATATAAAAAATTAAAAAAAAAATAACAAAAATTTTACCACTTTTTCACAACCAATTTTCCTTAAAAAAATAAACTTGTCATGACAGATAGTTAGAAAAATTGTAATTAAAATAAAATATTGGACAAAATTTTGAAGGAGGAAATGTTAAAAAAATAAAAATAATTTAGAAAAATAATTTATTATTAGAAAAAAATAAAAAATTAAAAAAAAAAAAATGTTTAAAAAAAATAAAAAAATAATAATACGCACAAAAGGCGAAAAGCCTCTTAAATAAAAAAAATATGTATCTATTAGAAAAAAATAGAATAGAATTAAGGTAAAAAGTTTTAATTAAAAAAATGGAAACATTTTTAAGCAAAAATAAATACATATACATATCGCCCGTTTTATGCAATAGGGATTTAACTCGAAATTTTCGATTTCTGGGATTTTGCCATATATTTCAATAATTGGGTCGTGCCTTTGAGTCTAGTCTTATAAAATACCCAAAAAAATAAAAATGGCGGAAATAAAAGTGATTTTATAGTTGGCCGTAGAAGGAAACTATTTGAAATTATAAAAGTTTATTTGCGTTTTCCCAAAAAAAAATTTTTTGAGTTAAATCCCTATTCCATAAAACGTGCGATATGTATGCAAAAAAAATATTTTTTTCGTTGTTGGGGTAAGTGGAAAAAAATTCAACAACTATTTACAGCGAAGGTTGAGTGTATAGCTATTTCACGAAAAACCATTTTCGATCATCACACTCTTTTCGGAAGTGGATGCACCGGGGATTTAACCCGAGTCCATTCCAACTTCAGCCGCAATGACCCAACGGATAAACACACTCGGCCATTGATACTCTGTGCAAGCTGTTGGATTTTCCCCACTTTTGCCTTTTTCATTTTCAACATTAACGTTAGTGTGTATATGCTTTTGCATATATTCTCCACAAACGTGCTGAATTTTTGTTGTAGGCAGTTCGCAATGAACATTGTTGTTGGTATTTATTTTATGTATATACCAAACAACGTTAACAATTTTACTTGAAAGAGTTTTTAGTGCTTAGCACGAAATTTTTATTTTTAATTCAATTTTTAATTGTTGGGGTAAGTGGAAAACAATTCAACAACTATTTTTCCACTTACCCCAACAATTAAAAATTGAATTAAAAATAAAAATTTCGTGCTAAGCACTAAAAACTCTTTCAAATATTTTTTTCGTTCTCTAGAACAAAAAAAAAAAAAATAAAAATATAGAAAACAAAATAAATTAAGAAAGATTTCAACTAAAAAAATGTATTAGGAAAAAAAATAAAAATTAAAGAAAAATTCCAATTGAATAAAAATATTTAGGCTAACGATTTCTCTATTCCTTACTCGGCAAAACAACTTTCTTTAAAATACCACGTGCACTTACATATATATGTACAAATGTAGTAGTATGTACGCAAGTATGTATGCCACTATCACGAACACTGTCGGCGGTACCGAAATGACGTTTTCGGCAAATCGGCATTATGACAACCGACGGCGTGCCGAATCTTTCGAAGTTCGGTAAATCGGCATTATGAACACCGAATGAACGAACATTTTGACAGTTTTTCGTGCCGAAATTTGCCGCAAGTATTTGGTTGCGGCGATATTAACAAACTATCAAAAATTACAATAAAAGTTTAAGTAAATTATGTAAATGCATGTATGAAGTTGTAATAAGTGTTAATGAGTGTGAATATATGTAAATATAGTAATCAACCGGTCGCGAGAAGCCACAAACATGGCGTGGGTCCATTGCATTTTCCACCGAGATTGAATTGCTGTTATATGCAAAGAAAAACTTCAAAGAAAAAATTGTGAAATGATAAGAAGAGTGATTTACGTGCGTATGTATGTTTTGGAAATTAAAATATATTTTCACCCAAGAATAATAATGCATTTTCTGAAGTTGATAATTATTGTTTGACTACTATAAAAAAGCAACTAACGAATTATGAATGTGTATTACCACAAATTTACGATTTTAGTAAAAATTTTCGTCTCAATAAAGACGCGTTCAAATAAATATTGCAAGTGGTGGAAGGTCGGCTTCAGTATAATGCGCCCGCAGTATTTATTTTCAAACCTCTAAGAATGTTTCAATGAATCCTTCAGATAAATTTCTGTGAATGATAATTTTACTAGTTATAACACTCCCGACTACGCAAAATTACTGTAACTCTCTCCAGATCTAACTCCAGAAAGGGAGTTCTGTCGGCTGATGGTTACTTTTCAAAGCGCGGCAGCCTTCGCAATGCATAAGGGTGCTCTACACCAAAATACTGTGTTATTAATGATCTATAAGTTTCCGCAAGATTTCGTTTGCATTTTACTGATCTATCAGAAACGAAAATTCCGGTGCCGGGTACATTGTTATTGAAATTTTCCTCTGTTTTTGTATACAATTTGCTTTTATGTAGTTCAAAATAATTCTATGAAAAACAGAAAAAAGGACAAGGTAAAGATTTCTTTCACGAAAAATTAAGACTATTTTTTTTATCTTCAGCCTGTAATTAAATTTACGCTTGTTTACTTAAAGTAAAAGGATTACTATGATCTCTCAAAAACTTTCTTTCCTTCAGAGAAATCCTTTGCTCCTCTTCCTCTACTAATAAAGCTGCTATCGCAATAGAATCCATTATTTTATTATTTAAATAAATTGTTTTTAGTAAAATAAAGGGTCAGAATATTTAAAATCGATCAAAAAAAAAAAGTTAGCTGCGATTTTTGCGAATCCAGCATAAATCGATAGCCGCACGACTTCTAAGATTTTCTGTATACTTAGTTTTAAAAATTTTTTTTTTTAAGTTTATATATTAAGTTAAAATTTGATGTGATTTTTGGGTAAAATCTTAATATCTCGGGAACTATAAGTCGTATTTGACTGATTTAAAAGGCATTAGAACCAGAAAATTCCAGGCTATTATAAAATGGTATCATTTTGCTACATTTTATATTGGAAGCATAAAAACAAGATTGTGAGGTTGTAATTCGCGGTGTTCTCCTACTCAGAAAATTTGCAATTTAATACCACAAAGAGACCTATCAATCAAGAACCAAAGCCCACTTTCGGATTTTTGGGACAGGCATGATTAAAGAAACTACAGCGATGAATGTTACTCTATGTTCAGCAATACTTGCACTTCTATCAATAAAATATACCACTATGAGTAAAGCTAGCGGAAGGCTTTGCTTTTTATCAGATATCTTACCTTCGTACCAATATAAGAAGAAGCTCGTTTTCCCATTTTTACTTCGTTTCGATCATTTTTATCCACGGATTTAAAAAATTAATGTTTAGTTAAGTTTAGTAAACTTTATGTTTAACAAATTCTTTTAAAAATGAAATTTCATTACATAAAATATGTCGGGGATCTTCAAGTACATATACATGGTACTCCCGAGTATTTTTTTATATCTTTCGCTAATTTGAAACGGGGTTTTAGAAAACTATCTTCATTGTTGTAATCTCCATCTTTACCGTATCCAAAAGAAATATTTTTGAAAAACCCTGCCACCTTTCCTACAGTTCCTTAGTTCCTTAGTGTGGTTCACAAGTGGTCTCTGTGCGCTGACTCGAGAAGCGTGTCTTTAACTGTGCCACCCAATCCATCACATGGACCTTTTCCATGGGATGTTGCAAATAAATGACTAACCTTGGTGTATACACTTTTGTCAGTTGTTTACTTGTAATACACGTTCGAAATCGGTTTATGACCCCGCCTTCTTTTTAACAAAGATGTTTCTAGAATGCTCTTCAGAAATTTGTAACGTGACATTTTTGTAACTAAAAGTAACACATTGATACAATTTTTCACTAACGAGTATATTTATGTATACGCTTAGTCGGATCATTGATAAAAATTTTGAAAATGGGCGTGACTACGCCCACTTTATGCGGCAACCCGCTTATATAAAATACACAGTGTTTCGGTCAAACGCAAACAACCAATGAAAGCAGATGAGTATCTAATTTTCGATTCCACTCGAACTTGGGATTCCTTACTTGTTAATAATAGATATGTATACGAGCACAGAATATTTATACCGTATTAATCAATACATATTAGACTTAAAAACCATTGTCTATACGGGTAAGTATGCTGTAAACATTTAGCAAATTAAAACACCCAAAAGAAAAGCAAAAGAAATACGCTGAAACCTTGGTTCAAATTAGCGAGAGGTGTCAAAAACACTCGAAAGTACCATGCATTTGTACCTCAAGATCCCGGACATATTTCATGTAGTGAAATTTCATTTTTAAATAAATTTGTTAAACATAAAATTGAATAAACTTAACTAAACATAATATTTTTTAAATCCGTGGATAAAAATGATCGAAACGAAGTAAAAATAGGAAAACGAGCTTCTTCTTATATTGGTAAGAAGGTAAGATATCTGATAAAAAGCAAAGCCTACCGCTAGCTTTACTCATAGTGGTATATTTTATTGATAGAAGTGCAAGTATTGCTGAACATAGAGTAACATTCATCGCTGTAGTTTCTTTAATCATGCCTGTCCCAAAAATCCGAAAGTGGGCTTTGGTTCTTGATTGATAGGTCTCTTTGTGGTATTAAATTGCAAATTTTCTGAGTAGGAGAACACCGCGAATTACAACCTCACAATCTTGTTTTTATGCTTCCAATATAAAATGTAGCAAAATGATACCATTTTATAATAGCCTGGAATTTTCTGGTTATAATGCCTTTTAAATCAGTCAAATACGACTTATAGTTCCCGAGATATTAAGATTTTACCCAAAAATCACATCAAATTTTAACTTAATATATAAACTTAAAAAAAAAAAATTTTTAAAACTAAGTATACAGAAAATCTTAGAAGTCGTGCGGCTATCGATTTATGCTGGATTCGCAAAAATCGCAGCTAACTTTTTTTTTTTGATCGATTTTAAATATTCTGACCCAAAGTAAAAATGTTTTTGGTTTTATCAAAAAGATAAGAAACCTGAGAAAACCCCGCTCAATTTCGCATCAGCACTTGGTAACGCTGATTCGAATATATTTCATATAGTTGGCAACACTTAACTTCTAACCGACGGGGTAGCTGATACGATTTTCGAGGAGTTCGGCACCGTGGCTTTCGGCGTTTCGGTAGTTCGTTCGGTGTTCGTGATACTGGCAGTAATTTAGATAAGCCAAATACAAAAGCAGCTAATTACACTGGATCACAAAATGAAATTTTTTGTCTGTACTTTGGACGTGACTATCCTATCTATATGTAAAATCGGTCGCTGATTCCGAAAATCGGGTTCATTTTTAATTCTATGGGAAGGTTTTTGAGATATAGGCAATTTACCGTTATTTGGCCAATGGGTCCACTTAATCCTGTATATCTCTTCAACACAGTGAGTTATCTTCTTGGGGTGACATCAAACGAAAGAAAATTAAATTTCCCTTTCATGGCTCCTATAACATTTTTCTCTAACTCATATAGTTTCTGAAATATTGACGATTCAATTTGAATTTTTTCGATTTTTTACGATTTTTTGAAGAAAAAATTGACTTTGTCAGGCAATATCTTTAAAACCAATGTTTTCACCTTCGGTTTTACTCCTTTACCTGAAGCTCTATTCTATTGGGAAAAATATAAGCTATCAACGATGAAAATCCATGGTAAAATGGAAAAGTTATAGGCGATCAAGTAAATTCAGCTAAGTCGCGCAATGCCTCTGCATGGGTATATTTTATGCATGTTATACCCGTAAATGGGCTTGTATCTACTGCGCTGCCAATGTGCTGCTACTGCAGCTGTTTAGGTATTGGTACAATATGCATAGAATGTACCGTATAGCGGCATTGCGCGATTTGGCTGTATTTATATGATCGCCTATAACTTTTCCATTTTACCACGGATTTTCTTCGTTCATAGCTTATATTTTTGGTAATAGAATGGAGCTGCACATAAAGGAGTAAAACCGAAGGTGAAAACATTGGTTTTAAAGATATTGCCTGACAAAGTAAATTTTTTCTTCAAAAAATCGTAAAAAATCGAAAAAATTCAAATTGAATCGTCAATATTTCAGAAACTATAAGAGTTAGAGAAAAATGTTATAGGAGCCATGAAAAGCAAATTTAATTTTCTTTCGTTTGGTTTCACCTCAAGGAAGATATCTCACTGCGGTAAAGAGATAAACAGGATTAAGTGGAGCCATTGGCCAAATAACGGTAAATTGCCGATATCTCAAAAACCTTCCCATAGAATTAAAAATGAACCCGATTTTCGGAATCAGCGACCGATTTTACATATAGAAAGGATGGTCGCGTTCAGAGTATTTTTTGGCTGTAGAGCAGTGTTATTTGCCACACAGATGCTACCAAAGCACACAAACCACAACAGCAACAAAATATATAATTTATTACGTTTGCAAAACAAAAAATTGTCAGAAACATCAACAAAAAGTAGCCGAAGCAACAAAAAACCGTAATTAATTGCATTAATACTACAAAAACAACAATAAATACAGCAGTGGATAAATTAGCTAAGAAAGCCAAATGCGCAAATGCGTGCATTAAACGTATTGTATTTATTTGTGGTTGTTGTTGTTGTGGCTTTGCTGACTGACCGCACCGGAATCGGAATAAAAAAAATTACAAAAAAATATACAACAAATAATCACGCAACAACTAATTTAGCGCAATTTGCATGCAACACCAAAGCGCGGCTGCAAGTTTGGTTTGCTTTGGTTGGCTTTTGAAAAAAACAAACAAGAAAGGTGACATTATGAGCCAAGCCAAGGAGTTTGTTCGGCTTATGTGAATGCATGCCGGCGCATGTGTGTTTCATTCAAAGCCAAACATATATTTTTAAATGTCGCCAGCTGCAGTAATTAAATGTATAAACAATTTTGCTTGCCATGCTTTTTTTTTTTGTATGGCGAATAGTTATTGAAAGCTTTGCAACTTTGAAGGCGCCAAAGTCATGTAATTACACAAAAATTAAAAAGAAATATTGTTTTACAACAAAAGCAAAAAAATAAAATTAAAAATATACTTAATTTGTTAGCTTAGAGCTGTTTGCTGTGACGTATTAATTTTACACACACATAATCATAGTAATTTGGCGCGGATAAAGTGATTAACTCAATTTTTGAAAGTTGTCCAGCACAGCAGCGCAATAATATTAAAAAAAACATAGATACCGATAAAAAAAATAATTAAAATAATGTAAATAAAATATAATAAAAAGCTTAAAAATGCATACAAGTTTAATTTTAAAACCATTTTTACGCAGTAAAATATATATTTTTTGTAAACCAGATAGCGATATTTGTACATAAGCAGATACAATGTCTCAAATAAAAAGGGCAGTCGAATAAGTCAGTAATTTTATTTTGCTACACACCAACCTGTCTCATACTCAAAAGTCCAATTTTTCTTCTCTTTACGAAGTCGCATCAATCCTCTCATAAAAAATCGTAACCATTTCGAAAAGATTGTTTTTAGTGGTAGATGACAGCCTTTTGGACCTTTACAGTGCAACAAATATTTTTTCAAGTTTGAAAATGCAATTCGAAAATTAAAACGGTAAAATATTATTCAGAAAATAGCAGAAATTAATCCCTGGATCCAATCAACGTGCGAATCTCTCGTCACTGGGTCGAGGTGGCTAAAACCAGATGGAAACCGTTGCAAACCGGCAGGGTTTGCAGAAGTTTGTGGTTTCATACACAATGAGATGCGATGGTCAGCCATCTTTGAAAATCTTTGGCAAACCCTTCTTCGATAACCTCTCGGTACACAAAGACGCCAGGCCTGAGGGGCTTCTTAGATACCTAAACTCAATGGGATGGATATAGGGCATAGGACCCTCCCTGGTTTCCGAATTGCTTACTCTCGTTTACACCGTATTCTTTACTGGTTCTTTAGTCACGAGTCGTGGTAACAAAACGGCTCTTCGGTGCTAATTGGAGTCAGTGGAACTAACCAACCAAGCCATAGATACTATACCTATAGTATAATAGTTGCTATATGCGCATTTGATGGACTAGCCGGACAAAGCGTGGAAACAAATCATACTATCTGAAGCTAAATAAATGGCCGCTATACCTGAGGACGGAATTGACAGCATTTTGTAATCCATCACACATACGCCAACTCACTGACTTATCGCGCTTCCCTCCTCCATTGCATTAGCCATTCATTCATTACAATTAAAGCTTTGGGTACAAATCTGTTTATAGTGAGTATCTAACCATTTGCGTTTGCCTAATTAAATCAGTTGAAAACAAAGAAAACAACAATAATACTAAAAAGCCTCACGATGCACACCATAAATGCATGCAACAATGTCTTTCTTGTGCGAAAATGTACAAATTTGGCGCGTTTAAACATATGTGAATATGCTTTTTATGGACGCGCAATCACTCACGCAATGCCACATCCGAGCATAAAAAGTCAAACAAAAAAAAAGTTATGTATTTTATTATTTAAATAAAGCATATGCGCATAATTATTTGCCATTCGATCAGGCCATAATTTACGTGCATAATGCCAATGCGAGAGTTACATGGGGCACGGCTTGGCTATGACTTGGAAGGCTGTTATTTGGTTGCTGTAGCTTGACTGTTTGACGGCTGTTTGACCGATCGTTCGCCCAAACTCTCAAATGTGCTGCTGCCAGAATCTGTCACGATCAATACTAAATGTTGGTTGTCATGATTGAACGCAGCAGGCGGCGACGTGCCGCAAGCTAAATGACTGATAAACTAGATCGATATACAGCTAACTTAGTGATTATAAAAAAAAAATCTGTGAGATTTGTGAGTAATATTTTTTAAACTAATTTCATACAAACTGCACCATTTTATGGCATTTTAATGTCAGTGACACGCATTTTGTGTGCATTTAAAATTATTGAGATTAAATACTTACTTGCATATGAAATGATTACTTGTATGAAATGATTTTATGCTAATTGCATTTGAAAGTTTGTTTTGCCATTTCTGTGTGTCTTTTTTTTTGCCATAATAATTTAAGTATTGGTGAATTGTTGATTGTTGGTTTGATTGGTTGATTGCGCGGTGGTTGGCATGTTGGAAATTAAAAGGCCGAATACCCTTTAATTTTATTTTTGGCATTTTCAGTTTACAGCGCTGAAATTGGCGGCAAATTTGTCACTTAAACAGGTCACAGAGATCACAAAAAATAATTGAGTTAAACGTTTGCAACTTTTAGGATGGGATGAAGTTACATACATACATACATGCATACATACATACAGGTGAAGCTAATAAAAGCGTGTTAAAAAGAGAAGTGAACTTCGCCTTAGAGATTGTCTGCAAGTTGGTTTCAAGTTCGTTCTCCGTTCGTTATTCATATACGATTGGTAGGTTGGTTGGCTGATTAGCCCTCGAGCACTCGCACTATGAGCATTTTGCTCAAACAATTTTTTATTTCGCGAAATTTCTATGTTCTATGGATTTGTGGCACTTGATGTATTGAGTACCTTCGCAAGTGGTTGCGATTCACACTTTGACGAATATTTCTTCCCATTAGTGCACCATCACAGCTTCAGATGGGAGATTGTTTTTTGAGAGCGGCATTTTGCTCATTGCGCGAGAAACGATGTCAGTATTTTATGTTAATCTTTTTTTATTGGAAACCTTGGTTTTAACGCTGATATTTATTATTTTTCCAATATTTTATATATTTCCAATATTTTATATTTTTCCAATATATGTATATTTGTATTTGCAAGTACTGTTGAAATGGAACGCAGACGTCATTGTAGTAGGGCCTCTTCACAACTTGCTTCTTGGTTGGAAGAAGTGTTATATGACGAAGGCTTAGACAATGACGAAAATGAATTATTTCAACAAAGTGATGGCGAAACAGAAAAAAGTGATCACAACACTACCTCTGAACAATCCGCTGATAGTTTGGAGAAGGAGGACAACATAAGTGAGTATACTAAAATACCTGGCCTTTGCGAGCTATGCCTAAGGAGTAAAAATAGGCTTCAAAACAGAGGGTGAACTTTATGTGCAAAATTACTCTGCACGGAACATGTAATATATACGTGCTCATTTCGCTTCGAAGGGAACCTTAATGTGAATCATAATGCAGACTGATTTTATAATTTTTGTCGTTTTCGATTCGCCATCATACAAGCGAGGTCGGATCGAACAAAAATGTTTCAATCCATAATGAGTAGTAGCCATACTCGCTAACTGGTCGATAAAAATTTCCGTCTGCTCGCTATCATTCACATATAAATTCGACAGAAGGAAATTTATAACCAGCAGAGAAATTGTGAATCGAAAGCGGCTTTTATTTAGTTATTTTTTTTACAATAAATATTTTTGTTAATGTACTATATGTGAAATGTGAAATAACCAATTTATGTTTTATTCGATTGATTTAATAAAAGGTGAATTCCTTAAATAAATATGCTATTTCAAAAACAATTAGTTAGTAATATTTCTACGACAAAAAGGAAATGATTAACAATGTAAATGCATAAAAAATTACATTACAAGAGCGAGTGAGCAAAATGCTCATGCGCGAGAATCCGTGTTACTCTACGAGGCGCGAGTACTCGAGGGTTAGAGTGGCTAGGCCCACTGACTCCATTTAGCGCCGAAGCGCCATTTTGATACCACGACTCATGCTTAAAGAACCAGAAGGATAGAGTAAAAGGAGAATGGCAATTCGGAAACCTTGGCAAGTTCTACGCCAATGTCCATCCTGTTAATTTTTGATTATTTAAGAAGCGCCTCAAGTCTGATGGCCTTGTATACCGAGAGGTTGTCGAGGAAAGGTTTGCTGCCAAGGAATTTCATTCTGCCTGAACAGCGCGATATACATTCGTATATCAGATGCTCCACCGTCTTTTCGTCCACTTCAGGAAGATTATACCTGCGACACAGGGTGTTATGGTTCAATCCCAATCGGGTCGCGTGCGTACCAACAGCCCAATGTTGTCCTGTGAATACCACAGTTAAGCGCATCGCATATCATTGTGTATGAAGGCCACAGACTTCTGCGGACCCTGCAGGTCTGCGACAGTTTCCAGCTGGTTTTAGCCTCCTCGCATCAGTGCCGAGTGATTGCCCTACCCTTGATAAAACCCAGCGGCGCAAAAACCCTCTTCGTCTCTGGCTAGATCATCAGCCATTTCGTTTCCCTCAATAACGCGGTGACCCGGCACGCACACCATATATACGCTATGTCGATTTTCTAAGCCCATTATACCCTTCCTACGCTGTCTGAGTAGACTCGATTACACTGTTGCAGATCCCAGAACCTTCAGATCCGCCTGACTATCCGAGAAATTGCCTGCAAGCAGCTGGTTGAACTTTCCTCAGCATCATATAGGATTAGTCACTTTGCATATTCGCCACAAATGTTCATTGGGTATACAAAATCAACACAGCCTATTCAAAATCAACGTGTTAGCAATCATCAAGCACAACTGTACCACAATTGCTGAGTTGCTTTTCACTATCTACTAATTTATTTGTTGCCTCATTGCGAGTACAAGTATAACTTGTACAAAACTCATTAAAAGGTTAAATAACTTTTCATTGAACTTCGTACTCAATTGCAATATTGAAATATGAATCAAAGAAAAGAAAAATTAAAAAGAAAACACACACACACACAAGTAAGCACAAATAATAAATGCATATGCCATAGAAATAACAACAAATAACAGAAATTTAAATGAGACACAAATTAGCGCGAGCTCATTTAATGAAACATTGTGTGCGCTGATAAATAAGTTCATGTTTACTTACGTCAATACACATATGAGTATCAGTATAGATACATATAATCATAAATGCAAATAAATGAAGAAACTACAGCAACAATAAATAATAAAATAAATTAAGCAAAGCGCAGAAGAAATCACTGAATACAAATACACAAATGTGTTGAAGCCAGCATTAAAAGCAAAATCAATAAATTGAACGCAATTAATGAATTAATGAAGGCAAAAGAGGAATGCGTTGACATACACGTACCTACAGACATATGAGACAATTAATAAAAATCAAAGCAAAATAATAATGGTACGTTTGGTGGTGTTGGTGGCAACCAATTTCGGAAATCAATTCAATGTGAAGCTGAAATGAAAACAGCGTAATAAATTTACTTAGCAACCCCCAAAAGCAAAAGAATATAACGATCTTACGATCTAATGAAGACAAATATACACAGTTACATACGCTAAATATTTTCGTTAGCTCTCTAGCTAATGATCGCTGTGTGTATCGTTTCATTGTACTTTGGAGAATTTCACTTTATTAAAGTTGATGACAATCATGAGCGTTAATAATTGAAGAAAATTATTAAAAAAAAAAACATTTTGTATGTGCTGGTGTTGGTGCTCATTGTGAAATTATTTTATACTTGCATGCATATACATATGTACTTTAGGGTGGTCCCAAATTCATCCCTAGGTCGATGCTAGTATCTACAGTCGAAGATATCACATATAACTTTTGGTTCCGATCGGAGACGTTCGGTGTCGCCCAGGTGTCAAAATTCGTATTGCGAGTACCATATGTGCCACCTGTGCAACACCCCTTAACTGTCTCCGATCAGGACCAAATTTATATGTGATATCTGTGATATGACTGTGCTGTTACCGATATAGGGGATGAGACCGAAGAAAATCACAAATTGGGTTTTTAAGGACCATCCTAATGTACATACACATACACATGCTTTATGACGCGTTTCGAAAATCAGGGCTAAATTAATAAGTGAGGCCAATTATATGAAATTGAAAATGTATATTATTATTGATTCTCGCGTATGCGCATTTGTTTTTTAGACTCTTAAGCTCATTTACGCTTGCTGTTCATTTAATTTGTATTTATTGATTTCATGGAATTTGTTTTTTTTCTCTGTAAATTGTTGACTACCCAATACCAATTGCGGCGAATTGCTGAAAATTATCTTCAGTATTCATGTATTTTAAGGCAGCCACTCTCTCGTACATTTTTTCTTCAATAATGTCCTGGAAAATGCAAATATCGAAAAATTAAGCTTCGGAATGGACTAGTTACTGATTCTAATACCTAAGTATAAATTTCTACGTTCACTATCGAAGAGTAAGCTAGGTTAAACTGGCTGGCCAGTCCAGTCCGGTAAGTCCTTAGTGTCACCAAAAAATTCTTGAACGTGAACACCCCTAATTTAAACGCATGAAACCAAACTGAAAACAATCACGTCCTTTTGGCAAATACCAAGAGTTTCTTAATACTAAAATATGTTACTGATTCGAAATCATTAAATAAATCTGCCCCTATTAGCTGAAGTCTTAGGCTAGAATGCGCAGGGCACGAGCAGAGCACAAGCTCTACCGTCTCTTCACACATTCTGCTTCCCTTGCATTCACTATCACCCAATAGTTCCATTTTGCCACCCTGCGCTTGCTTCCACGCTTTATCCATCTGGTCAGACATATAGTACCCATGATTAATTTCCCTGATTGGGATCTGAAAGTCCATAGACTATCCTACTCCGGGACGCTCAACCTTCTTTGTCAGCTCATCAGTTTTTTCACCAGCGTCCATCCCCTTGTTTACATCATCTATTGAAGAAGTGAGACTCTGATCTACGGTGTGCGCTCCGCTGTTTTGCAGTGCATTTGTGTTTCCATTTTTAATTCATTTAATTATGTACCGTGAAAGCATTGCAGTATATTATACAAATTTACCCTAAAATCTGTGCACACTTGAAATAATTAAAATATGTAATTTTCAGTTATTATTTCTTCAACACTCGACTTCCGCCAAAAAAGGAAAAAAATGTTCCAAGAGGAAGCAACTTTTTTATTGAAAAATACAGATTTTGTTTCACTTCAACATTATTTTATGTGTGTGTCGTAGCTGGTAAATTATTAAATAATGGAAAGACGCATTAATATATTTGGTGGTAGATATGCAGATACATAAATTGTGCTTAATTGTGTATGTGTATGTATTACTGGTATCTAAGTACCCTGCTAGAATTGTGTGACCGAAAGTACTAACACTATTACAAAAATATAATATTAACAACACATTTGCACTCGTATGTGTTTTTAGCCAAGCTCAAAACCAATGAGACAGAAAAGGATAGAAGAGAATTTGAAAATACACATACGGGAACGTGATGAATGAAACGGTCACAAAATTTACCGATGCCCTTAAGAATGTGATAGGAAATATCCCAAAACTTTTGGTCATGCCTGCCGGTCATATGACCGGTCAAATCAACTGCACAGTTCTTGCAGGGTATGTACGTAATACCAGTATGCTTTCAATTTCTCATTGCTTCATCCACTCAATTTTATGTTTATTATTAATCATAATAATTTATGTATGTATATGTACATACATATTTTTAACATTGTTGTTGTTGTATTTGCTTATGTTGTTGTTGTTGTTGTTTTCCTAGTAATTTCCATCGTCATTTTAGCTCATTGACGCCACCAAAATTATGCCGCCAACCAATAATAAACGAGTAAAAACAAAATCAAAACAGAAAAAATATTTAGATACAAAAATTAAAACAAAATGCGTCGTCGAGGCAGCGAAGCAAAGTTAATTTACCCTTCAGTAAATTGCGCTAGTATAAAGTTAGCGCAGCACTAGCTCATGAAAAGAGACAGGGTTGGTTCACGATCTTTACCAGCGCAATGCTTTCAACTATCTTTTTTTAAACGACGATGTCCCACGAAGTGCCAATTCCTCACCTTTGCAGTACTCTAGCACCTGTTATGAACTGTCTCTAATGTGGGTAGTTCTATGGTAGTTTAAGAATTAATAGTTCGGAGTTAAAAAAATTAAAAAAGGTCTTAAGGCTCTTTTTTTGTAATTTTATTAAATTTTATAAAAATTTCCCCTTAGGGGAAATTTTGTTAATTACTTAAATTGTGTTAAATTAATAATAATGACCTTTCTTAAGGCAGCCATTTTATTACATTTTTAAGGAAATTTCCCCTTTTTGGAATTTTGGCAAAATTGCGTTAAATTGATTATTATGGCTCACTAAGTTTAAGGCAAACCATTTATGTAATTACTTTTTAAAAAATTTCACTTTGGGAAATTTTTGTAATTAGTACAATTGTGTGAACTTTGTCGTTCTGAGTTAGTTTAAGATTAAGAGAAACATTTTTATCTAATTTTAAAAAATTCCCTCTTTGGGAAATTTTAGAAAAATTTCCTTTTATGGGAAATTTCGTAATTTTCTATAGATGTGTGAATTTTACCATTTTGACTCAATAAAGACTAAGCGAAACGATCTTAGCTAATTTTAAAAATTTCCCTTTTTGGGAAATATTAATTTGAGGAATTTTTTTTATCAATTTCGCCACTGTGAAAAATTCCCTTTTTGGTAAATTTTGTAAGTTAGTACAATTGTGTGAAATTTACTATATGGGCTTTTTAGAACCAGTTCTGAACCAGTTATGAACTCTTTATTGCGAAACTATGGTTTTACGTGACTGTCTCCTATATTTCCTACGTGGTATATACATACCTACACGGCTGCAAGTCAGAGTTGGGCGTCAGAACGCGTATGTTTACGCATGCGCGCAATTGAAGTGATTTTTTGAACACACTCGCGAGTATTGATGGGCTAACTTACGAAGTGGCTGGAGGTGCTAAAATGATTTAAGTGGCGTCGATGCATTTTTGTTTGCTGATGTAATGCACACAAAAATATTTTTGGTTTTGTTTGTATTTATTTATTTATTAATGCACATTTGTGACTTTTTTGATTTTGCTTTTGAGCTTTAATTGAATGTCATTAAAGTTTGACAGACTTAATTATCAACAATTATAAGCATAATAATAATAAAGCGGCAACGGCAGCGAGGCCATAATGGCGGCAGTTAAGGCAGCCGCGGCGGCGGTGCTGGTGGTGGTGGTTGCTTTGCAACGAACATTACTTGTTTGTATGTAACAAAAAATCAAAATTAAAATACACACAATTGTGCATTACTTGATTGCATACATGTAATGTGCATGTGTGTATGTGTGTTTAATAATTTATTTTAATTGCGTGATTGACATGCAAAGCTCAAGCATTAAAAAAAAAACAAAACGTTAATTGCGCGCGCAGCCAACGAACCAACGAGCGAACGAACGAACATTTGGCTGTTTTATGCGTTATTTCTAATTTATGTTAATTTTAAAAGTTTTCAATGCACAACTACATACTTGCACACATACAAAGGCACATATTTAACTGTTGATAGGCAATTAAAAAAGCGTATAAAGTTTGCAGTTTGTATATTGACTCGACTGTTGACTGTACCAAGGCTCGAAAACTCTTTCGCCACCATGGAAGACCATACCAAGCAGAAGCGCGCAGTTGAGTGTCAAAGAACCCAATAAAATACAAAATTTCTTGCTTTCTTTTTGCAAGCCAAGCCATTTCAAGCATTTTAAAAATTCTTTTCATGCACTTAAATGCTAAAACATTAACATTTTTTGCTGATCGTTTCGTTGTTGTTTTTTTTTTCGTTTTGCACTCACTTAATGAGAATAAACTCATAAAAAGTAGGTTATCATTATTATTACACGTATGTGAAAAATGAACGTGTGCAAATATGACGATCATTAAAATAGCAGAAAAACAAAAACGAAAACAAATAAAACACATAATCAACGAAGCTGATTTTCGCATCAAAACATAATCTCTTTCCCAGCAAACAAAGTCGCTCTAGCGATAGAGAATTTGTGGGGACTACATTAGATAACTAAAGTAATTATGTAATCATTCTCTAATCTAGTTAGAGAACTTTGATAAAATTCTATTGGAAACTGATTAGAGAAAGAAGTATTTGCAAATTCTAACTAGACTCTGCTTAGAGAATTACATTAGATTTCGATTACAGAATTATATTTTTCTCAAATTGAAAATTATGATGTCCATTTTGCTTGAGAGCGAACATTATGATTCTCCATAGTTTTTAGAGGCGTCCCATAACGATTGATATTTGAGGAAAGGCGACTACACCTTTTTCAGTTTATATTCAGAAAGTTGCAATTGATATTCAGAAAATTAAAATTCATATTCAGAATTTCCATTTCATATTCAGAAAATTACAATTCATATTCAGAATTTCCATTTCATATTCAGAAAGTTGCAGTTCATATTCAGAAAATTAGAATTGATATTCAGAAAATTACAATTGATATTCGGAAAATTACAATTAATATTCAGAAAATTACAGTTAATATTCAGAAAGTTACAGTTCATATTCAGAATTTCCATTTCATATTCAGAAAGTTGCAACTGATATTCAGAAATTTACATTTCATATTCAGAAAGTTACAATTCATATTCAGAAGCTTCATTTCATATTCAGAAAGTTACAATTGATATTCAGAAAATTACAATTGATATTCAGAAAATTACAATTGATATTCAGAAAATTGAAATTGATATTCAGAAAATTAAAATTGATATTCAGAAAATTACAATTGATATTCAGAAAATTACAATTGATATTCAGAAAATTAAAATTGATATTCAGAAAATTGTTTAGGTATTTTTTTATACCTTGCATTCAAGGAAAATCTAACATGTTGGATGCATTCTATAGCTTCACATGGATGCATACTTTATGTATGTCGGACTTTTGGAAAAACTGATTGGACCTGGAGGGAGAGGAAGAGAATGAAGAAGACAGCCCCAGGGAGAAAGAGAGTCAGAAATGAAAAACCTTTCCACAAATAAACACGGCAACGAACACTGTAATTCTTTATTTTCATACAACGCAAAATATTCACATAGTATCTAACAATATACTATATAGAAAGTGTAAAAAAAATTATGTTAAGTATTTAGCGGAGGGTAAGGCTACAATTAACTTCCAGCCAGGTTAGCACCTGCTCAACCTGGTCTGCTGTGAGCTTTCGCGGCTTTTTACCGCCGGCACTTTGTTTTTCCAGTCTTCCACTTACAGCCCAAGTGTAGGCCGTTTTGTAGGCGATGCCCAGCGATTTGGCTAGGGTTGGCCAATCCTCCCCTTTGTTAGCGGCATTGACAATGCACTCCCTGTCCATCAATGAGTAAGACTTGTAAGTGCTCCTTTCAATATCTTCGGTGTCTGGAAAAAAAATGAATTGTTAAAAAAGGTTCTGAAAAACCTTGCTCAAGTTGAAATACTTACCATCAATTGAAGCTCTGCATATTGCGCAGAGCTTGGGAATTGCCATGAGCAGCACATACATATGTATACAATATAAAATTTACACTCGTACAGTGAAATTTTCTGAATATCAATTTTAATTTTCTGAATATCAATTTTAATTTTCTGAATATCAATTGTAATTTTCTGAATATTAATTGTAATTTTCTGAATATCAATTGTAATTTTCTGAATATCAATTGTAATTTTCTGAATATGAATTTGAATTGTCTGAATATCAATTTTAACTTTCTGAATATGAAATAAACATTCTGAATATGAATTGCAACTATCTGAATATGAATTGTAACTTTCTGAATATCAAGTGTAACTTTCTGAATATCATTTGTAATTTTCTGAATATTAACTGCAACTTTCTGAATATCAAATGGAATTTCTGAATATCAATTGTATTTTTCTGAATATCAATTGTAAATTTCTGAATATAAACTATAACTTTCTGAATATGAATTATAATTTTCTGAATATGAAATGGAAATTCTGAATATGAATTTCAACTTTCTGAATATGAAATGGAAATTCTGAATATGAATTGTAACTTTCTGAATATCAATTGTAATTTTCTGAATATAAATTGTAACTTTCTGAATATAAACTGAAAAAGGATTAGTCAATGACTTGATTCAATTGAATTTTCATATTTTTCATTATTTTCAAAATATTTTTTTGCAAAATATATAATAACAAGTAAGGAAGCCTAAGTTCGAGTGGAATCGAACATTAGATACTCAGCTGTATGCTTTCATTGTTTGTTTGCGTTTGTTCGATATAGGGTGTATTTTATATGAAACGAGTGCTGCATAAACAGGGCGCAGCCACGCCCATTTTCAAAATTTGTATCAATCATCCAAATAAGCATATAAATATTATTGTTAGTGCAAAATTGCATCCCTCTATGACTTTTAGTTACAAAGACTTCACGTTACAAGTTCCAAAAGGGATTTCCAGAAATATCTTTGTTAAAAAGTAGGCGTGGTCATAAACCGATTTCAATACATTTTTGCGTGTCTATTAACACAAGTTATAAAAGTGCATAAACCAAGTTTCGTCATAATATCTCAGTTATTTGTCTAGTAATAGGCTCGTAGATTTCTTTGTATAAAAAGAGGCGGTGCCACGCCCATTTTATAAACTTTTTTTATTTTTTGTTTCCGGTCTATTGTAGAACTCATGTCACAAAATTTCAATGAATTATCTTTATATTTCACAGAGATATCGCTAAAAATGATTTTATTAGGTCACTTTATAATACCCATATATAAAAGTGGGCGTGGTCGTCAACCGATTTTGGTAATTTTTCGTCCACACATTTGGCTAAGTAAATATATTACGCGTACCAAATTTCATCGATATATCTTTAACGGTTTCTGAGTTATGACATATAAAACTTTCAATGTTTGACCCTTAATAAGTGGGCGTGGCACCGCCCATTTTCAAAAATGTTTGTATTTTTTGTTTTATGTCCGTAGTTGGACTCCTTCCACAAAATTTCAGTGATAGATCTTTATATTTGACAGAGATATCGCTTAAAATGTTTTTATTAGGCCCCTTTATAGTTCCCATATATAAAAGTGGGCGTGGCCGTCAACCGATTTTGATAATTTTTCGTCAAAACATTTGTCTAAGTAAGCAAATTACGCATACCAAATTTCATCGATATATCTTCAACGGTTTCTGAGTTATGACATATAAAACTTTCAATGCTTGACCCTTAATAAGTGGGCGTGGCACCGCCCATTTTCCAAAACTTCATCAAATTTCTTCATAAGGGCCTGAGCTCAATACGTGGGTAAAATTTTATCACTCTAGCTATATTAGTGGCTGAGATACCAAATATCCGATTTTTTCTATATAGGAAAAGTGGGCGTGGTCATGGTCCGATTTCGCCCATTTTCAATACCAACCGTCCCAGTCTCGATACCAACTTGCATTTCAAATTTCATCAAAATATCTCAATTTTTACGCGAGTTATCGTGCGTACGGACGGACGGACGGACGGACGGACGGACGGACGGACGGACGGACGGACATGGCTCAATCGATTTCTCTTTTCACCCTGATCATTTTGATATATATAAGTCCATATCTATCTCGATTATTTCATTATGTTACAATCCACCGTTATGAAATCAAAATTATAATACTCTGTGTACTAGTACAGCTGAGTATAAAAAAATTAAAAAAAAATCGAAAATACAATTTTCAAAAATATTACTTGGTCAAGGTGATACTCGATCGGCAGACTTTTGGATCAGTCAATCAGTTGATTCATTTGGGAAAACTTTTATGCACATGCATACATATGTACATACATGCATATGTACCTATTTTGGTAAATAATATGCCCGGTTGGTGTATAGGTAGGTACATGCATAATTAAATAAAAAATACGTAAAAAATTAAATATGTATGTAAATAAAAAATAACTACCCTGTAAAAAAGTGTGCGACGAGTCTCTAAAAAGATTTGTCCGGGAGCGCTCTCTTTCGGGTACAATTAGTCTACAATTGTTCCCAATAGTACCCGAACGGGTACATATGTATACTAATTGTAGACGAATTGTACCCGAAAGGGTATCAAACGGGTACAATTAGTCGCACAAATGGATGTGTCGCATTTGCTACCGGTTCGGGTACAAAACGGGTACAATTGTGCGCTTTTGCTACCCGTTCGGGTACAAACTGGGTACAATTAGTCTCTTCATAGGACATGCTCAAACAAAAGAGAACACTTCAACCCATATAAAGAGATACAAATGGGTAGTAATCGCATGCTCCCTTGCGAGTTGTCCCGGATGTATCCCGGAGTGATCGCATTTTTTTGCAGGGTACATACACATGTATGTATGCATAACTTACATATATTGCGCGTAAGTTATTCTCAAATCGATATCTAACTTCAGAGTTTATGGGTTATAGCAATATTCAAGCACAAGTAGGTAATCGAAGGCGAATTGTACCCAATTTGGGATCACTTAACAGAGGTAGGATATGGAGCATATGTATATTTATTCTAGAATCTAAATTTAGCTCTTCAAAACTACCAATGACACTGCCCACAGTCAACCAACAAGGTGAGCAGCCAGTTTTTCGTCACACACTCCTGACTGCATCTTTTGCATCGAGTATTAAATGGAATCTTTTTATTTTTGATCTTTAAGATTTCTATTCTACTAAAGGCGGATTTGTCTTTTGAGTTCAGAACTTTTCTGCCATATGGTTGTTGTTGTGTTTTCGGAATGTGAGAAGAATTCCGAAAAGTTCTGGACTCATTTTATTAGTTAGCTCATATTCAAACTTAGCTTTGAACTCGAACGATGAATCCGCCTTAAAAGCAGCTTAGACTATTGTCTTCTTTATGTTATAATCAAGCCAAGTATGTTTTGCGATTTTAAATGTTACCGAAAATTTCCACCAAAAGTGTGCTCAATTACGGCTATTGCTCAGGGGTGGCCTTCTCTTTGCATTTCTCTAATCGCGAATCCAGAGAGCGAGATGACCAACTCTTCAGTTGCTAGCGCATCTTCATTTCTGTATTTTACAACTGCTGACGATCTCTTGGAGGATGTTTTTGTTGGAGAAGGGAGCAGCAAGAGGGGCATTGCTTAACTTTCTGAGTATACACAGATCTATCTCTCCTCCCTTGACTCTTCCGCCATTTAAAACATGAATATACTGACCCATTCAACGTCGAATAGCTCCGATTGCAATACACTGACGAGGCGAAAAGACAGTGAGTAACTTGGTAGTCCCAGATGCAGCACCCGAGTTCATTTTTGAAGTTAACTTCTTAGGCGGCGATATAGAGTTTTTATGGAGAGTGAAATTTTAAAAAGGAAATAGCAGGTACACTTCCGTTGCACGGAAATAGCAAACAGGAAACGGCAAAAGATAAAAACGTTTACCCGGCTTCCCCTGAATGTTTTGGACAATATTGGTATCAAATAAAAGGTATTGAACATGGCTTTTACATGGAGAATTACTAGTTATGATTCCCAGGTCGGGTCCTTAGATATGGGTCAAAACGTGGACCCGGATGACCCCGGAATATTTCTGAGCAATATTGGTATCAAATGAAAGGTGCTGAGTACAGCTTTCATATAGAGATGTACTGATTATGAGTTCTAGGTCGGGTCCCCAAATATGGGTCCATAATATGGACCCGGATAACCCCGTAATGTGATGTCATGTGATGTCATGATGTGATGCCATGATATGATGTCATGACGTGATGCGATTATATGATGTCATGATGTGATGTCATGATGTGATATCATGAAGTGATGTCACGATGTGATGTCATGATGCGATGTCATGATGTGATGCTATGATATGATGTCATGACGTTAAGCCATGATGTGATGTCATGATGTGATGTCATTATGTGATGTCATGATGTGATGTCATGATGTGATGCCATGATATGATTTCATGACGTGATGCCATGATATGATGTGATGTCATGATGTAATGCCATGATGTGATGTTATGATGTGATGTCATGTCATGTAATGATATAAATAAATAAACGAAGTAGGTACACACTTTTAGGCGCGTCTGATATAAATTTGGAGATTTTTGGCGATCTCATTTAGCGATA
This sequence comes from Urophora cardui, assembly GCA_960531455.1. NCBI lineage: Eukaryota > Metazoa > Arthropoda > Insecta > Diptera > Tephritidae > Urophora > Urophora cardui. The sequence goes on from OY482670.1 coordinate 4,155,374, forward strand.
GCGATTTCTAGAATCCGGGTCCTGTATGTATTTACGTATTTAATTTCATCATAGCCTAAAATTATGCAACATATTAACTAATTGATATTTACAGGAGTGGGAATTAAGTCTAATTGTGTTTTTATATTTCTAATATATCCACTTATTACTAAGGTATACCCTCTTATGCAATTTTTTTGAAACCATAAACTTTATATTTGTATAGCATACGCCACTTCAACTTGAATTATTTAAACATGGCTTAAAAAATTTCATAAAAATAACACAAAGTAACAAGCTTTGCATCAATTCAGATGTTTTCTTTATAATGCTTAATGTCAGAAGTTAACTTCTATCACGTATACTGTGCTACACGCGGCTTTTTTTACTCGTCTATTTAGATTGAGATTGTTTTCATCTGCCTCATGGTCTTTGTCTCCAGATGTTGAGTCTAGAGAAAAACCAACTCACTTTAAAGTTTCTATTACAGTTCGTGAGAACTAGTCTGCTATTGGGGTGACAACTAGTCTTTTACTATAAGTCATGGGGAAGTTTATGTTGGGGATAGATTTAGTAGCCGAAAGACTTGCAGCCATTCCGGCGCTCCAGTGTCTACCTTCCGCTATTTTATTTATCTCAGTGATCCAAGGGATTTCGGCTGGCTTGCATTGATGTCTCTACTCATTGCTTATATTAGTGATATCCACGACTAGTCAAATGCGCTGCCGGGTTATGCTATAACCACATATTTATGTATTTATGTATGTACATGCATTATTCCTTGTACTCAGTAGGTGCGTGTTGATGAGACTCATTAAAAATCCTTCTACTAGAAAATATAGCAATTAAATGTCAGTGCAACACAGCAAAACATTACAAAATGCTTATCACAAAGCTGGTACTTACAAGCAAGCAGCTGAGGCAAAAACTAAGCACAAGAAAAAAGAAGAATAAGAAGTAGAAGAAGAATAGGAAGAAGAAGCAGAAAAATTGCAAAAAATATGCGATCGACTACATAAGTGGCAAAAAAGCTAAGCTGTAAATCCTTCTCAAGTACAAAGTGGCAACAGTCGCGGTGGCGGCGGCGGCGGCGCACACGAGTAATCACGATAAATTTTGCTTATGTACGTATGAAATGATCACTTCCCCTCTGGACTGCCACACCAACTACCAACCATCGACTCATAATTTATGCAATAATGATTATGAGCACTACACTTTTTTGTGCTGCAAGTGTGGCGTTTGTATGCATGTAGGTATGTTTGACGCTGTGCCAAATTCCGCAAATGGCAATTATTATTGAAAAGTTGTCCATTGATCGACGGACGACGACACCCAAAGCCAAAACCAAAGCAAAAACGTTCGACCGGTGTTTTTGTTGGGTGTTGAAGAGCAGAGGAAGTGTCTTGCTGTTTAATCTTGGCAGCGTTTGCATTTGCTTTTGCTTTGGCTTTGTGTTGCAAATAAGCGATTGCTGCCACACAATTAAATCTCATGCCATTTCGTGTGCGCCACAAAAAAATGTTGCTTGTTCTACTTGTTTTATGTTTCGCTTAGTGTTTTGCCTGTTTGGGCGATTGCGTTTGGCCGATCAATAAAGTAGAGAATTTTATTAATTGTATGGCACGTTTGCGGCGTAATAAAAATGAATTAAATGCACTGAGAGTGTGTCCTCGTGTTCGTCTTCGTTGCTTTGTTGTGTTGCATGTAAATTGCAATAAAAAGTGTGGAGAAAATCAAAAAGAGATAACAGCGCAGCAGCAGCAGAAGCAGCACTGCAGAATGAGCGAGCAAACGAACGAAGGCAGCGAAAAAGTCACCGCGAAAACGCTGTTAAATGAGCAATAAAAAGACTGTCCAATGGTTCGCGTATTTACATGCGGAAAACGGCGCAGAAAAATGGCAGCAGAAAATCAGATTTGCCACACGAAAGACGCGCGACAAGCGACGAGGAACGATCGTTGGATCGAGTGACTGCAACGAGTCAAAGACACAACACAAATTCGCTGTGGTTAGACACTCAAACCCAACGAGCATGCACACCACCCCTGTTTGAAGGCCAGCCAGCCCAGGCAGCCAGCCGGTAAGGCCGCAAGGCAGCTCTAGTCTGTTGGTCAACCACGCTGTCGGCTGCGCAAGTCTGTCAGTCAGCCACGAAATACGTACATACATAAGTGTCCAATGACCAGTGACGCATGCGCAGCTGTTGGCCGTTGCTGCCCGTATTGTTTGCATTTTGTCAGGCTTTTCGTTTTTTTTTTTTAGTTTTTTCTGATTATTGATTGTCTTGTGACCAATATTGTGTCGCTCGCGTGCAAATTTAATAAATTGAAATTAAAATTGCGACAAAGTTGATTGTTTTTCATTAAATTTTTGCTTTGCTTTTTTTGCTGCTTTTTTTTTTTGTTTTGTGTGCTCATTTTTACTGTTGCTGTTGCTTCTGTTGCATTTTTAGTTCTCAATTAAAAGAAATTGATAGCTCTGAATTACAGTGCAATGCATGTACATTGTATAAACGTGCGCGCAACAGTTTTTTTTGCAGTGTGTGACAGTAGAGGAGCGAAAAAAGAATGAAGGAGAGCGTGTGAGTTGGTGACGTTGTGTGCTGCGGCGGTTGTATGAAGGCAAACGATTGACGTGTATAAATTTGAATTTTATGCAAATTTATATGTTAAAGATTGCAATTAGATGTATAAAATATAATGTATGTATGTATATATGTAAGTATTTCATTTATGGCAAAAATAATGAAAATAAATCAGTAAAATGACACGTAACGTGGCCGGCAATTTTTAGCGTTAATGAGTTAAATTTTTGTTAAAAGAATACTTTTTTTTATTTTAGTACTACTTTTATAACAAAAAATAATTTCTAGCAAAAATTTGGACATACTATTGCGCATAAAAGCGTTAAAAAATGAAAAACTATCAATATAAGGAAACACTATGAAAATTGACAACGTCGCATAATGAAACTCTAAGAAAAGTGGCAACATGGCATAAGCTTAAAAATATCGTAAGCAATAAAAAATATCGATATAACGAAACACAATGAAAAGTCACAACGTTGCTTAAGCTTAAAAATGTCGCAGACAATAAGAAACTATTGACATAATGAAACACTAGGAAATGTGACAACGTCGCAAAAAACTATCAATAAAATAAAATTCTATGAAAACTGACAACGCGGCATAAGCCTAAAACTATTGCAAGCAATAAAAAGCTATCGATAAAATGAAACACTAGGAAAAGTGGCAACATAACATAAGCTTAAAAATCCCACAAGTAACATTGTTGCCAAATTTTCGCTGTACACAGAGTTTAACATGCACTGTAGTACAAAAACGCAATTATACCAGCTTACATATTTATTTGTGTATCCATATTACTTTGTTTAAGGCGTAAGCTTGGCTTTTAATCTTAATTTATTTTGCATTAAAAAATGTTGCAGGCGCATATTAAGCTCAATATTTAGTTACTTGTGTAGGCTTGCTATACCCAAGAAACTTTAGCAATAAATTGAGAAATTTACGAGCCGCAGTTTTGATTGATCACAGCAATTATCGTTTTAATATTACTTACGCCCGCTGTCAACGCGATTTTGTGGCAAATATTTAAATGTAACATGAGCATAAAAATGCAAAATACCTGTGAGTTGTGTGATTTTACTTTTTTGTTTTTTTTGTACTTAAGTTAAACTTAATTGGCTTTTAAATATGCAAGTTTAAGTCGAAGTTTTTAATACAAACATTTAATAGCCATGTTGTTGGGAACCAGTATTAACATCAAAAATAGTGTCAGCACGGAAATCCAACGAAGAGTCACTCTTACCACGCACTCTCGACGAACACGAAAACACGATCTGAAGGACGTTCATCGTTCCACTTCTTGTATACGACGCAGAAGCATGGACGATATCAAAATCAGATGCGATGGCACTTGGAAGATTTATGGAACTTTACGCGTTGGCGAGGGCGAGTATCGACGGAGATTTAACGATGAGCTGTACGAGCTTTACACAGACATCGACATCGTCCAACGAATATAAACTCCAGCAGTGCGTTGGGCAGGTCATGTCCAGAGAATGCATAAAGTTGGCGGACGGCCCAGAAATTATATCTGTCTAAACCAGCTAAAGGCAGCAGAAAAGGAACCCTCTACTGTTTTGGGAGGATCAGGTGGAGATTAACTCGACCTCCTTTGATATTTCCAATTGTCGACAGGCAGCATGCAGCAAAAACGACTGATGCGCTTTATTGACCTCGGTCAAAATTGTCAAGTCGGTTGCGCGCCAATTACGAAGGAGGAGAAGAAGAAGACGAAGTAGTAGAAGAAGAAGAAAAAGGAGAAGAAGAAGAAGAAGAAGAAGAAGAGGAAAAAGGAGAAGAAATAATAAAAACTCGCCAAAGAAAAATTAAATGAACGATACATAACATCGTATAATTTTCTCAAAATTAAACTCGATTAAACAAACTGGCAAGTAATGCAAAAATATTAAAATCGAAATAACACAATCGACCGGAACTGCTGCGTAATCAACTGAAAATTGCACACGATACACAAAATGCCAATTTAAATGCCAAATGTGCTTATTAAAATTTACAACTTGCGTTGGCTGAATATATAAAACCAAATACAATGAGTTTACAGAATGAGTATGCACCACATAGAACATAAATTCATTCATTAAGAAAGGAACAAAGTTTGTGCCTACAATGCAAAGGACTTTTTAGAGTAAAAACAAAGCGAAAGGGGTCAATGAAAAGAGTTGGAAGGAGAGTGGGAGACAGAAATGGAGAAAAAGAGGAAAGTGTGTGGAGTTGAATAAAAGTGAAAAAGGGTAGAGAACACGCGCCAAAGTGGCAGTGAGTTGAAGGAAAGGAAAGTGGTTGTGGCTGTAATGGAAATCGCGTGTTCCACATGAGCACGCAGTGATCACAACAAAACATAAAACAACGTAAGTAGTAGAAGAACAAGCGCCAGACAATAACCAAAAAAACATAAACAAAAACATAAATGCATAAATTAGATGAGAATGCAATAACAGTAAGTAATAACAAAATTAAAAGCAGCAACAACAAGAACAAAATTAAAAGCAACAACAACAAACGACGTACTACATATTTTTCAACCCCTAGAAAGTCCAGCTACATATATCCTGCTTTGCACATTTACCTACGAACTGACTCACACGCCAGTTAATCCTCACACTACTTTAGCACGCGCTTAAAATGCAACCCTGCCTTCTTCACCGCTCTCTCGGTCAAAACGTGCACACTTGAATGACATTGTAATTTCCATGCGCTTTATAATGAGCACACATATTATTAAGCACTAAGCATGTATTTGCCTTTAATTTAAAATTCTAAGTTAAAATTTGTGCGCTGCCTTCTGCCTTCCGTCCTCTGCCTCTACGAGCGCACGACGCCTACAAGGACTTCATTGCTGGCTGCTCTGAAATTCACTCGGCGGGCGCTTTTCATATTTTCATATTTTATGATTCATTACAAGGCAAAAACAAAGGGAAAGAAGTTGATGAGAAGCGGAGGAAAGGCGAAAGCGTATTTATGTAGTTGCATGCAACACTGTAGTCAGTCCGCAGGACGTGCAACGCGCCCAAAGGATTTTTGCAGACGACGGACGGTAAGCGGCACTTCGCGTTTAAAAAATGCTTCAAGCTGGATAATGATGATGGGCGTCGAACGCGCAAAATAATTTTGTTAAATTAGCGTACAACAAAAACGGCAACAAAACAGAAGAAGAACTGAGTAACAACAACAAAAGGGCAAGGCGTAAGTGACTACTATGTGCTGGTACATATGTACATACATATTTAAGTGTTGTAGAACAAAGGATAAAGGCGCAATAGAAAAACTAATAATAAAACAACAACAGCAAGAAAAAACAACAACAAAAATCAACAACAAATACAAAAGCAAGCGAAAAACAACAACAACAGCATGAAGGATAACAAACACATTTGTTGTAGTAGCAAAACTCCCCCACCAATTGAGCACGCACGCACTGCAGAGCGTGAAGCAACAACAGCAACAACGAAAACAACAACAACAATGAAATATTACAACAAGCATTGTACAATACATACTATTTTGTATTTATTAGGCAAACAAAGTGGTAAAAGGCAAGCCAAACGCGGGCAAACGACGTAGTAAAGGATAAAGGAAAAAAAGCCGAAATAAAAAATAATCGAAAAAAATAAAACAAACAAAAAAATCGTGGAATATAAAAAAAGAATCGAAAAAAAAAAATGAAAAAAAAATATAGAAAAAAAATCGAGTAAAAATCGGCTAAAATTGACAGATCAAGGCGCGCGCAAATGACCAAAAAAAAAAAAATAAAAAAAATTAAATACCATTTTAATTGTGCTCTTTTATTCTTTCATTCTTATTCTCATTTTTTTTTATTTTTGATTGGCGCTGCCATTCAAACTAATTAACGAAAATATTTGCAACCCCGCAAATGCAAAGCGATTTCGGCTGCGGCGTTGCTAGTGGCGGCTCTGACTCTGGCTCAATTCGCTTTTGCATGATTTTGCAATTAATTTCCTCAAAGGAATTGCACACAAACACATAACATACAAACCATTAACATTACATGTCAGGAAAGCATAGACATGTTTGTTTGTATGTATGTATGTACATATGTATGTATATGTTTTAGCACGTCCTGCTACATATTCGATTGTATTCGAGGGAGTTATCAAATTAAAATTGCCCGTTTGTTTTTTAAGGGAGAGCAGAGCGCCTTTTTAATATGCATATTTGTTTGTCTGTTTGTATGTTTTCGCTAATGCATTTATGTTTATAACCATGTGCGTTTTTTTGCTCATTATGCACATTCGTTGTTTTATTACACATTTGACATTTATACTCAGCTGTACTAGTACACAGAGTATTATAATTTTGATTTCATAACGGTGGATTGTAACATAATGAAATAATCGAGATAGATATGGACTTATATATATCAAAATGATCAGGGTGAAAAGAGAAATCGATTGAGCCATGTCCGTCCGTCCGTCCGTCCGTCCGTCCGTACGCACGATAACTCGCGTAAAAATTGAGATATTTTGATGAAATTTGAAATCCAAGTTGGTATCGAGACTGGGACGGTTGGTATTGAAAATGGGCGAAATCGGACCATGACCACGCCCACTTTTCCTATATAGAAGAAATCGGAAATTTGGTATCTCTGGCCACTAATATAGCTAGAGTGATAAAATTTTACCCATGTATTGAGTTCACGCCCTTATGAAGAAATTTGATGAAGTTTTGGAAAATGGGCGGTGCCACGCCCACTTATTAAGGGTCAAACATTGAAAGTTTTATATGTCATAACTCAGAAACCGTTGAAGATATATCGATGAAATTTGGTATGCGTAATTTGCTTACTTAGAGAAATGTTTTGACGAAAAATTATCAAAATCGGTTGACGGCCACGCCCACTTTTATATATGGGTATTATAAAGTGACCTAATAAAATCATTTTAAGCGATATCTCTGTCAAATATAAAGATCTATCACTGAAATTTTGTGGCAGGAGTCCAACTACGGACATAAAACAAAAAGTACAAACATTTTGGAAAATGGGCGGTGCGACGCCCACTTATTAAGGGTCAAACATTGAAAGTTTTATATGTCATAACTCAGAAACCGTTGAAGATATATCGATGAAATTTGGTATGCGTAATTTGCTTACTTAGACAAATGTTTTGGCGAAAAATAATCAAAATCGGTTGTCGGCCACGCCCACTTTTATATATGGGTATTATAAAGTGACCTAATAAAATCATTTTAAGCGATATCTCTGTCAAATATAAAGATCTATCACTGAAATTTTGTGGCAGGAGTCCAACTACGGACATAAAACAAAAAGTACAAACATTTTGGAAAATGGGCGGTGCGACGCCCACTTATTAAGGGGCAAATATTGAAAGTTTTATAAGCCATAACTCAGAAACCGTTAAAGATATATCGATGAAATTTGGTACGCGTGATATATTTACTTAGCCAAATGTGTGGACGAAAAATTACCAAAATCGGTTGACGACCACGCCCACTTTTATATATGGGTAGTATTATAAAGTGACCTAATAAAACCATTTTTAGCGATATCTCTGTGAAATATAAAGATAATTCCTTGAAATTTTGTGACATGAGTTCTACAATAGACCGGAAACAAAAAATAAAAAAAGTTAATAAAATGGGCGTGGCACCGCCTCTTTTTATACAAAGAAATATACGAGCCTATTACTCGACAAATAACTGAGATATTATGACGAAACTTAGTTTATACACTTTTATAACATGTGTTAATAGACACGCAAAAATGTATTGAAATCGGTTTATGACCACGCCTACTTTTTAACAAAGATATTTCTGGAACACCCTTTTGGAATTTGTAGCGCGAAGTCTTTGTAACTAAAAGTCATAGAGGGATGCAATTTTGCACTAACAATAATATTTATATGCTTAGTTGGATGATTGATAAAAATTTTGAAAATTGGCGTGGCTGCGCCCTGTTTATGCAGCACTCGTTTCATGCAAAATACACCCTAATCGAACAAACGCAAACAAACAATGAGAGCATACAGCTGAGTATCTAATGTTCGATTCCACTCGAACTTAGGCTTCCTTACTTGTTTTATTTAATATTTTCGGCTTTTTTTGCGTTTTTGCCTTGGGCCTTTGGTTAAATTAGAGTTTGCTGTGGTTTGAGTAAATCGATTTTTGTTTGCTGTCCGTTCTTTACTAATGAGCTGTATGTGGTGAATGTGGTGTGAATGAAGAAGGGTTTTTGCAACTGCCAAAATTGTTGGCAAATGCTTTTTATGCACATGAATAATTATAATTGTCCATTATAGCCTGTATGTATGTCCATGGGGGAGAAAAATGCGCGCATATTAGAGATTTCGGTGATTGCTATTTTTAAATCACTGTGATTTTAAACTGCTATTGCGATTGTATGGACTGGTATAAAATCATCAGTTACCGGTAGAGATTAATTTTGCGTTTTCTGAGCGATATAACCTGTCTTTATTTTATGTTAACAAAATGATAGCAATAACAACGTATTCCGCAGTAATATCGCTGTTTGTAAATATTTTTCAAAGACAAATTGTAAATTCAATAATTTTTTTTTCTTATATTTCTATATATGTACGTATGTGGTCTGCTCAAAAGTGTAAACAAAAATAAATTTATAATGCTTTTGCGATTGCGATTCACATATGTAGGTGAACTGCTTACTTGCTACATCAATAGCAGTTGCCAATAAGTAGTGAACTGCTATTTTGAAAAAGTGATCGCAATTGCGATTTGTGATTTTTTATTCACAGTGAAAAAATCACCGTTTGCGATATATCGCTCATCACTAGCGCATATGTGGCTTTAAAAAAAAACATAAAAAAATCGTATAAAAAACACCTAAAGTCAATGCTCAGCTTATTCGTTTTATTTAAAAAAAAATTATATAAATTTTAAAATTTTTTTTTTTAATTATTTTTTTTTTTATAGATTTCTGCAACAAAAGCAATTTGAGCAAAATTTGCCAATGTGAATTTCTTTGACTGCGTGCTGGAGAAATGGGTTAAAATGGGATGTCATTGCATTACCAATCGAAACGACTTAAGTTCGATCCTCGGTTGAGGCCCCCTGAAGAAGTCTGATGAGGGAATATGGTGGTCTCCGAAATGGATCCATAACTTTTACCAACAAATTTTTTCAATTTTTCTTAATTAAAAACTGGCGAATAGCTCGTAGAAAATTCACATAAGGTTAAAATTTAGCTGACATCTAAATATGTATAATGTTCAGTTTACACTGCGACACAAATTGGCGATTGTTGTATTGGGACATTTTGCGTTCTTTGTAGAAAGATTTTGTTTGCGGAGTCCCTAGTGAAATTTTACGGCGAATAATTTTCTGGAACATTTTAACCCTTTGACGATCTTGAAAATACTTTTTTTGGAACTTCATAAAGAAGGCTTCGGGTAGTGTAATAGTAAAATTATGCGAGTATTAATTTTGTAGAATATATCAATGCATTAGCTGCCCCATTAAGGTGTCTTTGTAACCCAACTTGTAAAATTTATGTACAGCTAAGCATTTCCTTGTCAACCAAACGGCCCACTTTCCAATGCTTTCATTAACTAAGTAGTTTTTTTCGTTGTTTTTGCTTTAGTTATTAATATGTATTTTGTAGCCTCAACAATACAATTTCTCATGCATAACTTCGCTACACTCATACATGCATATATACATATTCATATGCATTTAAATTTTAAAACATACATTTGGCCTTTTAAACATATTTCTATAGATATTGGCAATAAATTGGCGATTAATTCACGTCTTGTAATTGCCATGTTTTCGAGCTGTGATTTTATTTATGTCAGTACACGCTCAATGCATTCATGTACTTTAGACCGTATAGAAAAATATGCACAATTCTCGTGCTGGTTTTTACTCTACATAGTTTAAACGTTAGACTAAAACTCGGCTCGTACACTCATTTCCAATTTCCTCCACTTGTCGGCAAGTGAACAGAGTCTAATGCACACACACATACTCAAATGCACTCATAAATAGTTGCCACTAAAAAGTTGCTCTACTTCCTGTGCATGACTGAAATTATCGTTTTTTTCTTTCTTGGCAAGCAAACTTATCATTCACACATACACCCCACATATACCCCGCAGTCCATGCAACCAACCATGCGCTACAATCAAATCGCTGCAAAGTTGCTTGCTTATCGATCGATCGTTGATGTCGCTTAATAACGACTTATCATAATGCAACAACAACACTGCGATAAGCAATAATAACGATACAAATTAGTTTTGATCACCCCACACGCATACACAAACACTGATATGTAGATGCATAAAAATAAACAGCCGAAAGTGTTTAGTAAATATGCAATGGTCAGCTCTTTGTTGCTCGCTACAATTGAACGTTGCTGCAACATGTTGCTGATCAACATTCAGCAACAGTCAACAACATTCGTTTTGCTGTGCTCAACGCGTTAGCGCCTCTATGCGCTTTTTTTGGTCATCCAGCCGCAGCGACAGACACATCTATGTATGTATATCTATTCACATCCATTATGTCCATGTCCATGTCTACTTAATAGAACCGGTATAATTATCGTTTTGTTTCAAAAAAGAAACAAAAAGCATGTGTGTATTTAAGTATTTTCCCACTTTTCAGGCGTTGCTTTACACCAAGCCTTAATTAGAATATGAAAATGTGGTATAGATGATTGTATGTGTTTGTGTTTGTATGTAGTCCGCAACTTAGTTACAGCAACTTTCCAATAATGGCAAATTAATCATTTTAATTCGACAGTTGCATAAAAAAAAATAAAGAAATAATTATAATGCAGAAAATGAGCAGCGCTGTGGGAGCGGGATGTTGCTTGATTTACAATATGATTAAATGAATAATATGAAAGTTGAGGACCGACTTAAAACAAATTCAGTTTTCGGAAGTTTATATAAGTTAGGTTAGGTTGTGGTGACTGCCTCCGCAGCTGAAGTAAGCACACTTATGCCTGCTGTTGTGATATCAAAAGAGACTTATATGGGTGGACGGAATGGTTAACAGCGGGCAGTATCGGAGATTCTCGGAGGAGGGACAGAGGACGTACCAATGACAGAGCAGCAATCGGGTCAGGGGCGATGACGAAGCGGGCCTTTCGTTTTGGTGCTCGGCGAGGGTCAGTACCGATGTCGGTTATTTTACCTTTCGTTGCTGTTGATGACGGCGTAAATCTTACGGAATGCTGGCATAACCTAAAAAGACTACTATGGCGATTGCCTACGGAAATTACGGAACTCCGGTTATTATACATCTCCGCCCTCATGGTTGCACACAACTGGAAGGTGATGAATGGAGGGCGGAGCTGTACCAGTCTTAGCATATCGGCCAGTTTGTAGACTAACTGAGAGTCGGTTCACAATTAATACCGATCCCATTTCATCTAGGCTAGATTTGCATGCAAAATCTCTCAGCTTGACTCATAGGCCATCTGGTGTTAGCCCACTCAATGAAGCGAGATCTCAACTAGTGCTTTGCATGAGTTCAATGAGGCGCCACGCAATAGGCAGTTGTGATCTCTTGCAAGTTTGTGCCTTCCCTTGCTTGCTCATCCGCAATGCATTTTCCATTAAAGCCACTATTGCCTGGAACTCATATGACGTTCAGGTTGCACCTTTCAATTAATTTGTTCAAGTATTCCCTACATTTTATATCTGCAAGTGACGTGGGTTTACTACACTGTAGGCAAATTGGCAATCAGAGAAGAACCTGAGAGAGCTAGTACTTGACAGGTCAGTATATTCTGAGTTCAATGGGGCTGGTTGTAGCGTTTTTTTTTTTATCGAATAATAAATTTTACTCTTGGTGTATTGTGGAACGATCCTCCGTCATCCCTTGTCAAGTTTGGTTTGGAGACAAACTCTTGGTCTTGAGGAACTTCTTGAAATCACTCCTGAATGCATTCATTAACCCTTTCCTTACGTGAGGAAGAAACTGTAAGGCCCATCACAATAAAATTAACTGCTAACTACTAAAGTAATAAAGTACTCGTATTTTTAAATGCAACGAACTAATATAAATACAACAACAATACAGCAAAATTATGTTCATGTCAGCTCCATTGGTCACTCGGACATTGGAATTGAGGAGCAAAGCCATCACTAGAATATCTGCATGTATTTAAGTGTGTAAATGCTATGCATAAAAGTCTGGCAAACCATGTAATACCAGGACATGACAACAAAAACAACCACAAGAGAAGCAATAACAACAACAGCAGCAGCAGCTACAAGCAATTCGGCAATGACACCAAAAATGAAATGAGCCAATAAATGGTGGGTAATGGGAAAAGGGGCCACCTAGAAGGACAAAAGCCAAGGGAATGATGATAATGTCGACATGCAACCAGGAAACAACAACAACAACAACAACAACAACAACAACAACAAGAACAACAACAACAACAGCAAGGCTTAGCCAACACAGAAAGGATAGCGCACAAGCTTATATGGAAGTGGAGTGCATTGGACTGGACTGTAGAATGGTTGACCGGCAGCAGATGCACATGTGTTTTTCGTTCATAAAGGAGGGTGTCTGAATGAATGAATGAGTGGACGGAAATTGTGTGCAGCGTTAGAGAACGTCGACAGCGTAAATAACGCTGGCAGTGACTTAAGCGGCGACGCCAACGACAAGCATGACACGTCCCTGCAAAAATTCCGAGTACTCCATTCGCTAATCCATGGAGTGCTTGCTGTGGACCAACAGATTACTCCATAATATGCCACATTTCATACAAAAAATATGGTCCATTTAACATTGCATGTCATTGCAATGGAGTATATACTCCAGTCCCGCATAACAATCAAATTAATCCATGGAGTACCTACATTGGATTAATTGATGGAGTACCTAACAGTTAGCCGAACATAACAACAAAAACCACATGTTTATCGCGACGACGACGAATGAAGTGTATACATTCAAACATATGTATGTATGTAGTTATGTATGTATAAACATATCGTCGTCGTCGCCATAAACATTTGGTTTTTGTTATGTTCGGCTAACTACGAACCGATGCAGATACACGAATCGGTCGTTTGGGCTATGTTAGTGGTCACTTTGAAAGTACTCCAATCTACCACAAATGGAGCATATAATCCAATGATTTTTACAGGGGTTAAGGACACTCACACCAAGAGACGGACAACAGAAGATTGCAAGGAATGCAACCGACATGGCAAGGCAAGTCATGTACGAAGAGAGAAACCGTGTGCTGGACAGATGGACAGATGGACACACGGACGGACGAACAAACAAGCTCATCGATTAATGAGACTGTTGCAAGGGAGAACTGTGAGGAGTGCAGACAAGGATAATATGAAATTATGAACAGACAAAAGGCGGCAAAAGTGACGACGATGAATAAAGGCGTTAAAGTAAAGGAGTAAGAAGAAGAAAAGGAAGAAGAAGAAGAAGCAGAAGCAGAAGGAGAGTGAATTGTAAAAGTAGGCGACAAAGTTGGGTGTGATTTGCACGGAAGTGGTTGTGAATGAGCGACAGCAGCAGTAGCAGGAGCAGGGTGGGTGGTTGTGTGTGTGTGTGGTTATGTGGGTGAAGCAATTTTATGTGATTACGAACAAAAGGCGTCGAATTAAACAAGCAAATGCTGCGCAGAGGCGATGTAGAGCAACAACAACGTATTTTGCATAATAAAGTGCATATATAGATACACGTATGTATAGATATGTACATACATATATAGAACGTACATATGTTCAGGCACATTAGGTAATAAATGCAAAATGTATAAATTAGCGCAGTCATACAAATATATGTACATTAAGGTGGTTTCCGCATTTATGGAATCAAATTGTATATCATATTTCGCCAATCTCACGATGTTATATAGTCGAAGATACCACATATAAATTTTTATCCCCAGCGGAGACGGTTAAGGGCTGTCGCGCAGGGGTCGAAGCTCTGAAGACTCTACTCGTATGGAGACTGAAAATTTTTATACTCAGCTGTACTGGTACACAGAGTATTATAATTTTGATTTCATAACGGTGGATTGTAACATAATGAAATAATCGAGATAGATATGGACTTATATATATCAAAATGATCAGGGTGAAAAGAGAAATCGATTGAGCCATGTCCGTCCGTCCGTCCGTCCGTCCGTCCGTCCGTCCGTCCGTCCGTCCGTCCGTCCGTACGCAGGATAACTCGCGTAAAAATTGAGATATTTTGATGAAATTTGAAATGCAAGTTGGTATCGAGACTGGGACGGTTGGTATTGAAAATGGGCGAAATCGGACCATGACCACGCCCACTTTTCCTATATAGAAAAAATCGGAAATTTGGTATCTCAGCCACTAATATAGCTAGAGTGATAAAATTTTACCCACGTATTGAGCTCAGGCCCTTATGAAGAAATTTGTTGAAGTTTTGGAAAATGGGCGGTGCCACGCCCACTTATTAAGGGTCAAACATTGAAAGTTTTATATGTCATAACTCAGAAACCGTTGAAGATATATCGATGAAATTTGGTATGCGTAATTTGCTTACCTAGACAAATGTTTTGGCGAAAAATTATCAAAATCGGTTGACGGCCACGCCCACTTTTATATATGGGAACTATAAAGGGGCCTAATAAAAACATTTTAAGCGATATCTCTGTCAAATATAAAGATCTATCACTGAAATTTTGTGGCAGGAGACCAACTAGGGAAATAAAACAAAAATTATAAAAATTTTGGAAAATGGGCGGTGCCACGCCCACTTATTAAGGGGCAAATATTGAAAGTTTTATAAGCCATAACTCAGAAACCGTTAAAGATATATCGATGAAATTTGGTACGCGTGATATATTTACTTAGCCAAATGTGTGGACGAAAGATTACCAAAATCGGTTGACGACCACGCCCACTTTTATATATGGGTATTATAAAGTGACCTAATAAAAACATTTTAAGCGATATCTCTGTCAAATATAAAGATCTATCACTGAAATTTTGTGACATGAGTTCTACAATAGACCGGAAACAAAAAATAAAAAAGTTTGGAAAATGGGCGTGGCACCGCCTCTTTTTATACAAAGGAATCTACGTGCCTATTACTCGACAAATAACTGAGATATTATGACGAAACTTGGTTTATACACTTTTATAACATGTGTTAGTTGGCCGCTGTGGTGCAGTGGGTAGAGTGCTCGCCTGCTATGCCAGAGGTCTCGGGTTCAAACCACGGTCCGAGCCAAACAAATTTTTCTAATTAGTAAAAATCCAATTATTGGGTTTTTTAAGAGCAGCGGTCACCTCTCGGCAGTGGGCGGCATACCCTCCGAGAGTATTTCTGCCATGAAAAAGCTTCTCACAAAAAATGCATTCGCCGTTCGGAGCCGGCATAAAACTGTAGGTCCACCCAATTAGTAGGAAAAAACAAAAAGGAGCACACCTCGAATTGGGAGAGAAGCTCGGGTAACTAAAAGTCATAGAGGGATGCAATTTTGCACTAACAATAATATTTATATGCTTATTTGGATGATTGATACAAATTTTGAAAATGGGCGTGGCTGCGCCCTGTTTATGCAGCACTCGTGTCATATAAAATACACCCTATATCGAACAAACGCAAACAAACAATGAAAGCATACAGCTGAGTATCTAATGTTCGATTCTACTCGAACTTAGGCTTCCTTACTTGTTAATTCAATTTTTGTTATATCTAATGCCCAAAATCGATAGCCCTATACTCGTGGAATATAAATTTTAGTCTCGATCGGAGACGGTTAAGGGTTTGTAGCACAGGGGTCCCACATGGTGATATGCGCTTAGACCCCTCTGTGACGCCCCTTAACCATCTCCGATCGGGACAAAATTATTACTTGGTATTTGCGACTAATTATCATCGGCCAAGGGGGTGAGGTTGAGGAAATATGCTATACAACTTGTCTCTATATATTTGAAGACCACCCTAAAGTAAATATTTATCTATTTAGCTCTTCATGTACATACATACGTATGTAATTAATGCCACTGGTAAAATATATATGTGCAGGCAAAGTAATTTAGATAATTAAGTATTCAAGTGATTTTTATGTGCTAATACATATGAATGTGCTGCCTGTGTGGCTGTTGGATATGTATGTAGACGATGCCTACTCGTATTATAATCGTTTAAGGTTGGTTTAAGATTGCAGAAATATCGATTTTTGGTTATGAAATTTTCGCAATGCATGCAAAAATGCAATTTATATAAATGGGCGAGGTGTTGCATTGGATGTTGTTGCTTAAAAGAGCACTAGTTGTTGTAGTTGTTGTTGTTATAGCCAGCAAGGTACTCCAGGGAGGTTTTGTGAAGTAACAGTCCTTTGCCAGATGCACCCGGTTCGCTCTGGTATTAGTCCATTCTGCCACAAAACCAACTTCCTTCACGGTCGGTGGATTTGTGTCTCCTCTTACGACAAGCATTCCTTACCTCAGATATATTCTTTCCGCACCCGTATACCGCATAGTCATTGTCTTCCACAATTGCATGTATCCATAATGGGACTAGTTGGAGATAGTGAAGGCGGCTGATGCGGATTGCATTAAGAAATGGTAGATTATGCTTTCTGTTCGTTTTCTACGTATTGTAGGCTACGGCTTTGACTTATACGGGCAGTTGTATTTAATGATATCGAATCAGTAACCAAATTAGGGATAAAAAAAACTCTTTACAACTAGCAAAAGGGACGTGAATGTTTGTCAGTTTAGCTCCAGGCATTTAATTTTGGAGTGCTTTTATTCAAAACTTATCTGGTAACACTAGGGACTTACTACCTATTCCATGTGAGTCCATCACTGACCAGCGAGTTTAACCTCGCCTAACATAAATGTCATATACATATGCAAATATTTCACCGCCTTATCTTGTGGCTCAACTAAAGTCTCTGTACCGAATTGCTAAATTCTCCATTTTAAGAATATCTTACCTTCATATGCATACTCAAAATCCTTACTAGGCCATTTTTGAACCTCCCTTTACAATTCAATTTTTCGTTTATTAATTTCACAGCAGAAATTCCAAATGTTTTCCTTTTACTTCGACTTCTTCCTCTCCTTCTGCTTCTCTTTCTTCTTCTTCTTAACCTTCTGCTTCTTCTCCTTTTACTTCTTCTTCTCCTTCTTTTTATTTTCCATTTCAGACTTTTCCTTATCTTTTCAACTTTCCTGCTGTGTTTCATTTGCATTTCCTCTGATTGCATTTACTTTCTTGCCATTTCCTCTCTCCGGTCACTGGTCACTCGTCGTTTGCCTTGTGGCAATGCGCATTTTTCGTTGTTGTTGTTGGTCCCTTAAAATTGTGTGCGGGTTTGACCATTTACATATGTACGTACATACATAAGTATTATCGAATCTCTGTTTTAATAATTTAATAATGAAACACGTATTAAGCCCAAACTCGCCCCCAATCTCCTTCCCTTTCTCTTATCTTACAAAGTTTTGCATTTGCATTTGTGTTGCCTCACACCCACTCCTACGACCTGCAAAGGATAATTAATGAAATTAATGTGCATATGTAAGTGTAAGTGTGAGTTTAAGTGCACAAAATATTCGATAATGTTTGCATAAAATGTAAATTCTAAAATATGTGAACATTAAGTAAGCAGAAGAAGGCGAAGGCAAAGGCTGGAGCAAATGCAGGACGAAGAAATGGCAGGATATTAGGCATGAGTTTTGTGTGGGAAAGAGCAGGGGAAGCGAGGTGGAGATACTAAGTAATTATTGGAGAGGATTTTGTGGTGCTTAGCAGACAAATACAATCTTTTGCGCCAAGCTTACGTGCATACACTCATTACATACTTAGACACATGCATAACGGTTTTGCATACACAAGAACATTGGTACAGTTGGCATTCTGAAACTTTTTACAGCCAAAGGTGGCAAAGTTTGCAAAATTTATTTTTGTGTTTTGCATTTATCGTAAGTAAGTAAGCACTGCTTATAAAAGGCCGAAGCACTGCGAGGTAAGCAATGCAAGACATAAGCATAGGCAAGTCACAAGGAAGAGAGGCAGGAGACACGACTTGGTAATGAGTTTGTGGCATGCCGATTCCCCGTCTTTATGTATGTAGTCTCACTGAAAAAGTGTTGCATGTTTTTTGGGGCGAATAATGTGCGCAAATCAAGTTCAATTTTGGGTGTGTTCGCAAGACGAGCAAAGTAATGCAAAGAAGGAGCGTCAACGTTTTGTGTTAAAAGCTTGCTTGTGCTTAATTTGCGTATGCAGAAATATATTTCATGATTAGACTTTAACTTATATGAATGCATTTGAAAAATGAGTGAGGTGGCATACTTTTAGGCGGGCAGAATAGCAAGAAAAGTACTTAATGAAACGGAAGATACGCCGATTTATAAAAGCTTGAGAATTGAACAAGGTTTAAAATCCTAAGAAGCTTACAGCGAAATTTTAGTTTTTGGCATATTTAAACTTAACCTTAAACTTAAACTTAAACTTAAACTTAAACTTAAACTTAAACTTAAACTTGAACTTGAACTTAAACTTAAACTTAAACTTAAACTTAAACTTAAACTTGAACTTGAACTTGAACTTGAACTTGAACTTGAACTTGAACTTGAACTTGAACTTAAACTTAAACTTAAACTTAAACTTAAACTTAAACTTAAACTTGAACTTGAACTTGAACTTGAACTTAAACTTAAACTTAAACTTAAACTTAAACTTAAACTTAAACTTAAACTTAAACTTAAACTTAAACTTAAACTTAAACTTAAACTTAAACTTAAACTTAAACTTAAACTTAAACTTAAACTTAAACTTAAACTTAAACTTAAACTTAAACTTAAACTTAAACTTAAACTTAAACTTAAACTTAAACTTAAACTTAAACTTAAACTTAAACTTAAACTTAAACTTAAACTTAAACTTAAACTTAAACTTAAACTTAAACTTAAACTTAAACTTAAACTTAAACTTAAACTTAAACTTAAACTTAAACTTAAACTTAAACTTAAACTTAAACTTAAACTTAAACTTAAACTTAAACTTAAACTTAAACTTAAACTTAAACTTAAACTTAAACTTAAACTTAAACTTAAACTTAAACTTAAACTTAAACTTAAACTTAAACTTAAACTTAAACTTAAACTTAACCTTAACCTTAAACTTAAACTTAAACTTAAACTTAAACTTAAACTTAAACTTAAACTTAAACTTAAACTTAAACTTAAACTTAAACTTAAACTTAAACTTAAACTTAAACTTAAACTTAAACTTAAACTTAAACTTAAACTTAAACTTAAACTTAAACTTAAACTTAAACTTAAACTTAAACTTAAACTTAAACTTAAACTTAAACTTAAACATAAACTTAAACTTAAACTTAAACTTAAACTTAAACTTAAACTTAAACTTAAACTTAAACTTAAACTTAAACTTAAATTTAAACTTAAACTTATTGTTCTACTTTTTCTCTTCCTTCCACACACAGTTTCGCCACAATGCCGCGCTGACATGGCGGAGGGCTGCGACGAAACGGAGAGCCAACAATCGAACAATCGCAAAGCCGATAACGCGCCGACAATGCTCGGCACTGTCCTGCCATGCGAAGCTGCACTCACAGCCGCCTCATTGGGTAATAACTCCTCGTCGAACAACAACAACAACAACAATACCAAAGTTACAGCTACAACAGGCATTGTTGGCGGCAGCGACATTGTCATCAAAACTGAACCAACAAGCTCTATTAGCCCTTTCGCAGACACGACGACGAGTATACAACATCATCGTCATCAGCAGCAACATTTGAGTGGTGTCAGCACCAGCATTTCGGCCACGATTAGTCTCACCGCCAACGGCGCACCACCAAGCCCGGGTGGCACACTCACGCCACCGCCACCACTAATAACGACAACAGCAACGTCTAATCATCAAATATTGGCCATCTCGCCGAACGACTGTCGGCCGTCGACATCTGCGCTACAACAACCGCTACAACAACAGTCACAGCAACGCATTCCAACACCCATTGGTAGTGGTGGCGTGCGAGTCAGCAGTAGCACTACTACAGCAACCGCAACAGCCTTATCCTCTTCCTCATCCTCATCATCGTCCTCCTCTTCCAATTCATCGATGACTTCATCAACATCTTCGTCGTCGTCGACAGCTTCGTCCTCCACCACAGCCGCCGTTGCACCCAATTCAAATGCCAACAAGTCACCTTGCAGCATTGCCGGTTCACCATACTCAACCTCAGCGGTGGCTTCGTCGGTGCGCGGTGGTATTTCACCAACATCGCCTGCGCTCTCATCGGGGGCAGCGGCAGGCACACCACCACCCGTCAGCGGCGGCGGTTTGGGGGAGGCGAACAGCAATGGCAGCGGTTCGGCGCTTGCCAATGGGGGTATTCGAGTGGCGGCGTTGGCGGGAGAGAGCAATGGTTTGCTGCCAAGCGGTTCACCGAATGCATCGTCGCTGGCGGCAGTACGTGCTCAGCGCACACCCTCACCTTCGGTCGAGGCGGCGTCGTCAATGTTGCCGCTTGTGGATACGCTGAATATCAAAACTGAATCGGTAAGTGTTAATATACATATTTTTATGTGAGAATATACATATTTTTGAGAAAGGATATTTCAAGTGGCAAGTAAAGACTTAGATAAAATTATGGTTACACTTTCGTTGGATATTGGTTATGCTTTGGTCCATATTATAGACTATCCTTGAAGGATTATTTTTAAAGCGAAGACAAGAAAAATTATTCTAAACCATGTGAATTTTATAGAGCTCTTGGCCAGTTTTTAATTAAGAAAAATTGAAAATTTTTTTTAGAATTAAACGGCCATGTAAAAACAAGCGTTAATTATTCTAAACATTTTGTGGTACCCTTATGAACTTTAAACTGTGACTTTTTCTTGGTTTTGCATTTTTATTAGAGAATGAAAATCAATTGAAGGCAAAGAACGGCGCTAAATAAAATAGAAAAACAAATAAATATGATTACCCAATACTCTAACTATTCCAACCAATCTGAAACTATTATCTGAACAAAAACACCTACATACATCTTTATTCTAAAATTAGCTACAGGATGCAAACAAACAAACAACAAATACAATTTGTCAAATAACTCAATCATCCACTGACAGCTGCTTAATGCGTTCGCTTTGCTTTGCTTAATTACTTGTATGACTTGAGTTGTAACATTACCTACAATGCAATAAAAAAAAAACAATAATTAAACATTTAGTAAAAAAAAAAATAGAATTAATTTCTAAGCACATAAAATGCGCCAAGAGAAAAATAGCAATTCTAAGCACGCACACTTAAGTACGCGGACACGCACGCACGCACGCAAATGCGAAAGCAAACTGCAAGTGCAAATGTTAAATTTTCACAAATTGACATATGTGGCTCATTCTAAGCCAAACCACCAAGCAAAGCCAAGCGAAGCAAGGTTAGGCATAAGAATAAAAACCGGTTCGCTTTTAAATTTTTTTTTATTGACATGACGATGGACAAAGTCGAGCGCCAAGCCGGCTTGTGCTGGGTCCCTGCGAAAGCCGCCAGCGATAGCCACAAAGGCGGACCAATGCGTCAACAATGGCCAGCAGCTGGGCCAAGTATGCCGCCACGAAGCAGCGATGCATCGAACACCCGCACTCAAAAGAACAGACCGTATGTATATGTATACATTAGACCGTATCGCAAAAAAAGATTGCCGTACGCTCCCCATGTGATGTCTTTGTGGAAAACATTTTCGACGAGTAATTTTCTGGAATCCTATTTATAAAAATTCAATTGAAAGTTTCGAACGTGTTCTTTCCAATGATAGACACCATTTTAGTCCATCTTTAAAGTTCTTCAAAGTCTTTCTATACTGAACCCTTCGTCGCAGCCCAAAATGGTCGGAATTTACAAAAATTCAATTGAAAGTTTCGAAGGTGCTCTTTCCGATTGTGGACACCATTTTATTTTTTGAAAGTCTTTCTATACTGAAGCCCTGCATCGCAGCCCAAATGGCCCCAAATGGCGTTTATAGGATTAATACGATTATAAATTAGAAACAGTCCTTTTACGCCAAAAACATTGGTGTATTAGATAAACTTAGAGATCATATGGTGGGGCGTGCAGTGGACTTTTTTTTTTGGTCCCTATAAGACGAGACGGCCTAATGTACATATTTACATGTTTGTAGAATGCAATAATATTTTGGTCAGCACAGCAAATCCGCTTCGCGCTGCACTCACGTACAAATTACAATAAGAATAACAATAAAAATTTAGCAAAAACAACAAAAACAGCATTAGTAGTTACAAAAACATACATAAATTCATTGCAAGGTATGTACATACAAGTAATAAGAAAGCAAGAACAAGGAAAATCAATAACAACAACAACAACAATAATTCTGCTGCATTGACTTCGTTAAACTTCAAGCTTATATTTTTTCTGTCGTCCAAATGCACTTTGGCCATCTTCAGCGCCAGACGATTGCCTAGCCACTGAGATCCAATGTCCAACGTCGCACAGTGGTACATTTTTTGCGGACAGTCGGCAAGAGATTTGTTGATTTATCTGAAAATGAGAACCTAAGCCCTTCGTGTAGAATCACTAAAAACAAGATCATCTGAGTACTCGTTAACGGTTAGTCGTCCATCGAGCATACCGGTGAGACTAAAAATACAGTACCTAACTCACTTTGCCCATCACGGCCCGCATTACTGCATCGCTTCTCTTTTTAGCGGTTCACGTATTCGCTGGTCACATCGAAAGCACCCAGAATTGAGGAATTGCTCGCTCGCTCATCGCTCACTCACTCGAGTGATGACTACCATGGTTCGATCCAAGCAAAACCTTATATCTAGTGCTTACAGTTGCTGTCTGTTGGTTGCCGAGTGCTCCCGTTTTATTCCAATATTAAACCTTAATCCGCTACACTGTGCCTTCTGTATTTCACTTTAACTTAACATTTCTGCTTTTTTCTATTTTTCGAAACAATAAAAACGCTTTTAATAAACGGCAACAATAACAAATTTCCTGCAGCCGACGGGCGATGCGTTGCATCAAAAAAGGCACACATGCGCACAGAACGCAACTAAATTCCTAAAGCGCACTTACTTACTAGATAAATCATTAAGTGATTAGCTGTGTAATTGACCGGCTGACTGATTGCCTGCCTAATTAACCGATTGACGAAATGATGGAGTGAATAGCCGTTTTGGTTGATTTAGCCGCCGATTAAGCGAGCCGAGTCTGCACGACTGCTTTTTTCTGCAAGTTTTAGGCGCTCTGTTTTGGCGTTTATGATCGGGAATACCCGACCAGATGACGCCGTTCACAAAATTGCGTGGCCTGTTTTTGGTGGTGCGTTTCTGCGCACATGGTAAATGTGTTGGTAATTGGGAATTATGTTCCAAAAGAGAAAATTTAACTGATGAATTGTACAAGGTTTCGCTAATTTTTATTGCTTTGCTGCAATTTCGTATTTGTGACAAATAGATTATTAGAAGAAAAAAAAAATAAGCAACGTTACATTTCAATTGATGGATGTTAAGTGGTTAATTATATAATACAATAATTATTGCTTGGAAATAAAAGAGGAATTAGAATCTAAGTTTAATTAGTGACAAATTTACCAACCCCATGTGTTTAAGTGGCGCTACAAGGCGCTCATTGGCAGTTAATGGCTCGCGTAATCAGTTGCGCCGACCGCTGCTGAAAGCTGAGAAGGATTAATAGATCATGCATTTTGAGCATAATTTGTTAATTAAAGTGATATTAGGAGCAAAAAAATATAAGATTCCAGAAATATTGCCGATTTATATGCGATAGAGCCGCTAAAATTTTCAAAAACCGACAGATGGCGCTGGATTATTGAAAGAGTTACTCATTTATTCGCGATTAATTTTAATTTCGTTTTTATTTTTTCATAAAAAAAATTCGGGATTTACTCAAATAGATTTTATTAACCCTCTGGAAGCCATTTAATTTTTTATTTTTCATTTCACAAAAAATTTGATTCACAAAAAAATTATTAACACTCTGTGAACCACTTTATTTTTAATTTTTATTTTTAATTTTACCTTTGAATTTTACTTTTTAAATAATTTCTCAAAAAAAAAAAAATAATAATAATAATGAAATTCGCACAAACAATTTTTACTATTTCTCACAAAAAAAGATTCAAAAATATTTTTTTGACTCCCTTGCAGCCATTTTATTTTTTATTTTTAATTTTACTTTTTTGTTTATTTCACAAAAATTCATAAGTAATTTTTATTAACCCTCTGGCAGACATTTTATTTGTAATTTTACTTTTTAATGCATTTCACAAAAAAAGCAAAACTGATGAAATTCACAGGAAGAATTATCATTAACCATCCGGCAGCCGTTTTATTTATTTTTTTAATTTTATCTTAAATTTTTTTTTATTTATTTCTCAAAAAAAAAAATTAAATTTACACAAATAATTTTTATTAACCCTCTGGCATCCATTAAGTCATTTTCAAGTCAAAGGCAATTAAATGCAAGTAGCATTAATAATACGAGAAATAAGTAACAAAAAGCAATAAAAGAAAAACAAAAAAAAAAACAAAAATGTATTTCCTTTCCAAACCACAAAATTATCCACAGCGCCACAGCGCATGTTGCAAGACACAAAATATAGTTGCCGCTTGCTGTTGTGGCAAGTACGTAAAATGAGTAATGAATGCCACAGTGAACGCATGATCATTTACAGCAATAACAACAACAACAACAATAAAAGCAAAAATTAACTTAACAACAAAAAATTACTTGCATTAAAATTAACAACACAACTATTTGCCAAGCAACAAAAACAACAACAACAATTATAATGGAAGCAATCGCCGCAGCAACCAATAACACGGCGACAGTGAGTGCGGCAAATGCGAGTACATATAGATATGCATGCATGCATATGTATGTAGTATATACATATGTACATTTAATAATGACAATCGACCAAAAGTCGCAAACTAGAAAATCCAGCTGCAATTTAAGTTGTAACAACAGCAAAAACAACAACAGCAGCTAGAGTAAGCAGCCGAAGCAACACGCATTAAGCCAAAATGATCGGCTGCGGAGTAGCAAAATATTAACAGCAACAACTACAACAAGTTACAGGCAGCAGCGGCAAATGCAACAAATAACCCAGTAAACCTAGTATGTATATATGCATTTAATATGTCCAAATATATAGCAATACGAAATAACAACAACAAAAATAGCAAAAACAAAAAAAAAAAGGTTCGCAAACTCATTTTCCTGCCGCCACACAAAACTTTGCTGTCGCTGCCGTTGAAACTGTTACTCCAGTTGTTGTTGTTGTTGTTGCTGCTACTATTTGTTGGTGGCTTGCTGGATAGCTGCTGTGGCACAATCAGAGTTGGCGAGTTGAACATGCCACTTTACTACTAATTACAAATGAGTACAGGCCACATAACATAAACAGGCCAACAAGCAACACAACAATAGCAACAACAATAATAATGCTAAAAATTAATAACAACAAAAAATAGCAAAAGAAAAGATGAAAAAACTTTTTGCAAAAAATAAAAAACTTTAAAATTATCTTTATTAACCATTCACACAAACGCGCAGAGTCGCGGCGCTCAACTGACTAATAGGCGAGGGAACGCGGCGCGGATAGCCGAGAGCGGGACGCGCTCAATTAAGCCGCGCGCAAATCCTGTTTTCGCCGTGTGAAGTTCAACGTTGCAGCGAAAGGAAAAGAAAAAACAAAAAAATCCAAGAAAAGAAATAATTTTAAGGAGGAAAGAATTAAATCACAGAAATTTTTATGTTATTCATCATCGACGGGGTACACGGCAAGGCGCGCTGCGACGTTTTAATGGCCTCTCGCTCGCTATAACTCGCCTGATCTCCCTCTCATCCCTCTCATTTATTATCTGACAGAGGAGCTGCGTTAATTTTTGTTGCGCATTACTAACCTTTTCATTGGAAGACTACGATGAGGAGCTCTTTTACTACTCATGGGCTTTTAATGCGAGCATATTTTTTGCGCGTTATTTGTATTTCCTCCTTCTATTTGTTTGTAATAAAAATTACTTTAAGCTGCGCAAATATTAATTGTCTGGCAGCCTTCTCTCTCCTCGCCCTCCCGATATACCACTTTGCGTCAGTGCGGCAAAGGAATGCCTCGAACTCGTAAGTAGAGCGTGCACGAGCAACGGCTGCGGCGTACGGAACAAACCGATTTGCTGATCTGACCGACCGATCTCAACTCCAGTGAAAACGAACGAACCATCGTTAAGAGAGCTTGATTTGATTTGGTTACTGCTTTATTTTACATGAGAGGGGAAAGTGACCCAGTTGGCAACGAAGTACTAATGAAGGATGAAGGAGCTTGAAGTTGAGCAGTAAAGCTCATGCTCTATGTATAATACGATCAAGCCGCATTCACGAAAACAGCTCCGGCTGAGATAAAATCTTTACTTACCCCTACCTTTAACCCTTACCTAGACCTAACCCAAGGACGGCCATTCGAAAACCTGCCGCCTAACAAAAATACAACAGCTAATACAGACTTTGGACTTAAGACTTGGCTTGGGATAAGACCGCATGCCAAAAAAGAGGAGCTCAGGCTCGAAGAGCATAAAACTCAGTTTAGCTCACACTGAGTGGATTTCTCGAAAAAAAATCGACCTCGAACTATTTTATTGAAAAGTAGATCTGATGGTTTAGGATTTAGACCACATTTAATTCAGGTATCTCAGCCCCTCCTGACATATAGGCCAATAGGCGCAGATGAATCCGAAATCTTTTTGCGCAATATATATTTATATCAAATTAAAGATGACGGAGGAAGAGATAGCGGGAACGAGAGATGCAGAGTGATAGTGAAACTGATAGGGACGGGAGTGGCATAGTGTGATTTATTGCAGCGCAGTGGGACGGCTTTTTTCTAGTAATAGCTTAACTTTGACGAGTTTTATGCCGAGCTTCGTTCCCAGTTCGAGGCTTCATCCTTAATTTTTATTTTTCCAAATTTCTCTTTAATTAAAAACAATGTTATTTTTATTGTTGCTATTTTTTTTTTTAAATAATTGTCCGCCTTTTCCTACCGACCGCATATATGTATACCTATTAGTGTTAAAAAAAAACTCTTGCTTGTTGTTATTGCTGCTCCGTTTCACTGCCACCAAACAAAATCCAGTTTGTTCTGCTCCATCGCGCACACGTTTGCTTGTGCGCTGCTCCTTTTTTGCTCCTTTTTTCAGCTTTTCTGTTAGCTTTTCTGTTTATTTTTTTTTGTGCATTAAGCTTTTGTAGTTGTATTTGGCTTGCCTTGGTTTGCTTTGCTGTTGCTGTTGTTGTTGTTACTTCTATAATTGTTATAGCTTTGTTTAATTGCCGGTTTCAAGTAAGTTTGCCAACACACACACGAAGTTTTTTCTTTTAAATTTTTCTTTTTTTCCTATTTTCTTTTTTGATTTTCTTTTTTCTTTTGTTTTTATTTGCTTATTTTTTTGATTTTTCTTTTTTGCGTGTAACCGTTTTTTTTTTATTCGCATCATTGACTGACCAAAAATAGCGCAACACACATTTAAATTGTTTAGCCACAAAAGGCATGACTAACAATTAGGTATTGGCACACGAAAATGCAAACTTGCTTTGGAATGGGAAGCCACCACGAAGATATCTTTGCTTTAATCGTTAATTTAGCTATTATCGATTACTTACTTGCGATGGTTGGTTGGTGGTTACTGCAGTCGCTGACAGTTGCTTTGGTGACAATTTTCGATAATAAATTTGTCGTTTTCTTTTCGGTTGTATGCCTTTGTAAAAGGACTGAGAAGCGGTACTCCCATGCTTGCCGCTCTTATGGCGTTTTTGGAAATATAATACTTTCCCAATGGGTTCGACAAAAGAAAATGAGGATCATATGTTACTATAGTGCTTCTTTCTTTCTCCACAAAAGGTCAATGGGGAGATCCAGAAACTCTGTTGGGAAGACCGAAGGGACCGTCACTCACCCATGGGGACAGTGATTGCGCATTTTCGGTTCAGATGTACTGAGAATGGCGGATGTACATTATTTTTTTTCGACAAACGTCTGAGATTTATAAAAGTATCTGGAAATTTTGTAGATAAATTTGGATACCACTATCCCACCTTTTCTCCTACATCCTGATTCTTTCTAAAGGTCTTACGAACTATGGGTAAATATGCCTGAGTGGTTCAAAAGGCATATTTTTCCCAACCTACCACATTTATATCCCATTCCATTCCATTCCATTCCATCCCATGCCGTTCCAAGTATTTCTTCCTCATTATACATCACAAGCCATCGTTAATCCAAGCACTCGATCACATACATACATATATATGTATTCCATTGCGTTAACCTCCTCCCCTACAAGACAGACATTCCCCAACTAGACATCATATTTTCCGTTTGATATTTTTATCTTAAAATTGTGCTAATTAAAATTTATTTTTTATACTTTTGAATAAGCGGAAAAATCCAATTAGCCCATACAGCGATGGTAGATGTGATAGCTATTTCGAAGAAAAACCACTTTCTTCATCATCAGACATCTTCTCGGGAGCACACCAGGCTTTGAACCTACGCTCCAACCATCAGTAGTCGAATATTAGCGAAACGCTAAGCACTGCGGCTACCGATGGTCCTGCTGAGCTATTGGATTTTTCACTTATATATGCCATTGCTCTATTCAATCTAACCTCACTTAGTGTACGATTTTCGTACATCTGCTATGCAAGTGTTGAATACTGGTTGGCAGCTGACGGACAGCGGGCGCTGTGTACAGTACTTGTATATACAACAGCACAATTTTATAATTTAACATTATTAGGTATGTTAGTGTCTAGCACGAAATTATTATTTTTAATTTTAATTTTTATACTTTGGAATAAGCGGAAAAATATAATATAATATAATAATGTTAAATTATAAAATTGTGCTGTTGTATATACAACTACTGTACACAGCGCCCGCTGTCCGTCAGCTGCCAACCAGTATTCAACACTTGCATAGCAGATGTACGAAAATCGTACACTAAGTGAGGTTAGATTGAATAGAGCAATGGCATATATAAGTGAAAAATCTAACAGCTCAGCAGGACCATCGGTAGCCGCAGTGCTTAGCGTTTCGCTAATATTCGACTACTGATGGTTGGAGCGTAGGTTCAAAGCCTGGTGTGTAGCCATGGGTTATGGCGCAATTTTTTTGGCGCTGATACAATAACTCCAGCGCCAGTCGTGGCGCCAACTCACGGTACTGGCGCAATAACACCTTTAGCGCAATTGTCATGGAATAATCGATAAATAACATTTTTTCGTTTGTTACTGTTTACCATCCATGTTTTATTTCTTTTGGCGCAATTCTGCTTACATATACGAGGGCACAATTAATTTAAATTTTCATAATCATTTGGAAACATATTCCGTATATTTGTGAAAATATGCTGGAAATTAAGGTCACTTATGGCGTTTTCTTTTCTACGAAAAAATGTTGCCCTCCTATATCCCAATTATCAAATTACGTATCCTGACTTTCTATAAAATGGCTGAATTCGTAGATAAGGGTGCCCTCTTACTTAGTTAGAGGTCAATATTTGGTAAAAGGACCAGACAAACTTACAAAATGGCTAAGAAAATCAAAAAGGGCAACATTATTTCGAGAAAAGAAAACGCCATTAGATCACTATCAAGCATACATAATTGTGACGGTGTCATACGTATACATATACTATGGTGCTGTTATTGGCGTTGTGGTTGCGCCATTTTACACTAGCGCTATATTGGTGCTGGTGTTAGCGCACGAAATTGAGTCGGTGTTATATTGCAAAATTGAGTTGGCGCAATATTGAGTTGGCGCTATATTGGGTTGGCGCTATATTGAGTTGGCGCATTTCCAAAATCGGAGTTAGCGCAATAACGCCAGGGTTGGTGTTAGCGCAATTGCGCCGCGCAGCGCAGTGTTACCCATGCCTACTGGTGTGCTCCCGAGAAGATGTCTGATGATGAAGAAAGTGGTTTTTCTTCGAAATAGCTATCACATCTACCATCGCTGTATGAGCTAATTGGATTTTTCCGCATATTCCAAAGTATAAAAATTAAAATTAAAAATAATAATTTCGTGCTAGACACTAACATACCTAATAATGTAAAATTTATTTATTTGTCACTAACTGTGTTAAATTTTTTTTCGCACACTTTTTTACTTTATTCTCATTATTTACTTACCGATACATTGGTATTTTGTTATTTTATAAATAACTTTGTTAGAGCTAAGCTCGTATGTCACTGTCACATACCGCAGGAACATGGGGCTCACTCATTATTTCTTTAACGTGTTCGTTCGTCGTTTGCGCGCAAATTGTGGTGCTTTGGCGCTTTGGCACCTTTTCGTCTAAATAACTCTTTTTTATGTTTGCTTGCGGAGGTTTTACTTATTTTTGTCTTTATTTAATTTTTGTTAATTTTTTTTATATGACAACTACTGTTATTTCAACAACGCTTTCAGGCTGCTTCGCTGGTGATTTGTGCGAAAGTTATGCGAGCGCATTTGGCCCAAAACAAACACCCGCCATCGCCACCGCCGCCACCGCCACCCACTGCTTGAAGAGCCCAAAAACTCGAAGCGCGAAACATTATTATTTTGCTTGCAGCGCTTGCAGAAAAAATATCGGTTTTGTTATACATAAATTTATAGCTCTTTATGCTCAGACTTACACAGATACATACATACATACATAAGTGTTATATAATGTACCCATTTGGCCATTTGGTTGGCTCATTTGCTTTGGCTTTTGGAGGACATGCGAGTTTTATTTATTACTGACATTTTCAGTTGTTTTTACGTTTCATTTGGCTTCGATTTTTGCCACCACCATTTTTGCCATTGTTTTCTTCATTATATTCCTTTTGTTACATTTGCTTAATTTATTTGTTTGTTATTGTTTTTGTACTCATTTGTTTCTTCGATTCATTGGCTCTTGTTGTTGTTATTATTATTTGTTAACAGTTTTTTAATTGTTAGTGAGCTTTGCGCGTTCGCGCTGTGTTTTGAATTTGGGGCACTGCAGATTTTTTCTTTTTCTTTTAGCTTTTTTTTGCCTTTTGTCAGAGTTGCACGAGTTTTGGCTGCTAATTTAGTTTTCGCCGTTTGGCTTGTTGCGTTAGTGAGACAAAAGTCCCAGTAAAGACTGAATACAGCGAACAATGAAGGTCCCATTTTGTTTGAGAGTTTTCGAAACGAGAATACCGAACTATGTACAAAACTTGTATTTAAGGTGATAAAGAGAGGGAGAGAGAGCGAAAGAGGTAGAGATAGAGGTTTGGAGCAAGCAACCAAGGTTAGTGTGGCGAGTTCTACTGACTCAAATTCGCGCCGATGCGCCGTTTCAATAACACGACTCGTGACTAAAGAACCAGCAGAATAGAGTAAAAGCCAAATTCTACGCCCTATAACCATCCGGTTGAATTTAGGTATCTAAATGAGCCGCTCAGGCCTGAGGTCCATGTGTACCGAGAGCTTGTCGAAAAAAGGTTTGCCAAAAGGAATTTCATTCTGCCTTTGAAGTGCGTGGGATACACTCGCATAGTAGTTGCTCCGTATCATCTCTTATGGTCCAGCAAGATTAAAGCTGCGACACAGATTATTATGGTTCGATCTCAAATGGGCCGCGTGCGTACCAGTAGTCCATTATCCTGTGAATACTGCAGTTAAGTGGGAAATATCCCCCTGCCCGTCTTTCGAATGGCTGAGTATCGCATCTCTTCTTGTGCGAAGGCCACAAATATCTGCAGATCCTGCAGGTTTCCATCTGGTTTTAACCTTGTCGAACCAGTTCCTAGAGATTCGGCCCTTGAGCAAACCCAGGAGCGCGCAAGAAGCTCCTCCGCCTCTGCGACATCAGAGTCGAGCCGGAACACCGGAACTTTCCGTTTCACTCGCATAGCCTTGCAGGCCTGCTGTATGACGAAAACTTCGTTTGGAAAAACGCTCGCCTGATCCGGTAGCCTATTTGATATGGAAGTGTGCGGCTGAGTTGCCAAGATGTCCGCTCCCACTGCGCATGCCATCTTTGACCGGGTCCATGAAAACTGAAACATCGAATCTCTGAGCGAGTTGACCATCTTCACAGTCCTTCCTACATGAATGAAGACAATCTTAGAGTTTGTATTGAAGACTGTTATAGCACAGATGTGAACTGTTTTCGTATTGATGTCGTAGTCGCTAACATAGAGCAGAATATGACCGTATCCGTATATCCGCTCCTTCCACAGTCCCAACTCCCGCAACCTTAGGGCAACCCGAGATGCTCTTTTTGCCTGACAAAAAGATCAAGGGACAGAATATGGCAAATGAGAGAGAGGGACTCACTGTGCAAATATTTTCAATAGTCCATAAAGCCTAATGTTTATTGGGTTTTCATATAATTAATTTGGTCCAACAATTCTTCAAAATCATCCACTGTGCGTGGCCGCAGTTGAAACACTAAGTACTAAAGCAGCTACACATGTATGTATATGTGACCACTACCAATGTTCTTTTATTCATTCATACATTCCTTGCGCATTCAAAAGCATAAGTTAACTGATTTCTTTTTTTCTTACCAAACATATTTTTATTTTAAATATTTTATTTTATTTAAATATTTAATAATGCGCTTGTCCCTCAATTGATTTGTAGCTGTGCTAATTAAGTTGACATGGCAACATTCACGAAACCTGCAGCGCCTTCACCGCCACCGCCACGCTCCGCGGCCGTTTATACACGCACTCCTTGTACCACTTGCTTCGTGTGTTCTACGCAACAATCTATATATTTATTTATCTATGTAATTAATCACCTGTAGCGCATAAAATTGTATTTTAATAATCTCGAATTAATAAAATAAAATATTAAAAACGGCCTCACTGACCATGCACGATTATTAGATAAATATTTTGTTGCAGGCTTTTCATAAGCATTTAAGTAGCATTTAAGTTTTAGAATAAACGAGCTCATGTGTCATTTTTCAGCTCGTTATATATGCCTTATTTGTTGTTGGCCTTCGTTTAATTATTTAATTAATCATGTGCAATTATATATAATTCTTTTTTTTTTGTTTGCTATGAAGTCATTTTGTTTTTTGTTGCGGCGATTAAGTCTGACTTAGTTGCTAATTTGCGCTGGCACTTAGCAATAGTGTTTAAAACGTGTGAACAAAAGACAATTTCGCGTGAAATAAGCACAATAAGTTAGATGAATTTGTTAAAAATTGGCTAACGAGAGAGCGATTTTGGGCAGTGCAAATGCGTTTGTAGGTATCAGATACTACTATGCCACGAACGGCGAGTGGAGGCTAATTAGGGGCTGTTAGATAGCAACCCAATAAACAATAGGCTTATTTGAAAGTGCGATAATGTTTGGAAGGTGAAGCTTTCTTTCCAATCTTACATAATCCGAAAACAATAGAAGACGTACACATATGTGCCCCTTTACACCTCCGCCCCCAGTAAGTGCGTGCCTCACCGTCTCCAACGATGCAGCAGAGATGCTAGCAAATATGCCGCCAAGCCCGAGAAACCACGAGGCCTTGTGGCCAGTAACTATGTAAAGCCTCACCGAAAAGCCGTTGAACTCATAGGCTTATTCCGAATTTTAAAAGTTGGGCAGTTAGAGAGCATGAGGAACCCAACTTCTGCCTGACTCAGTTCTTAAGCCGGCATGATGGTTTCAGGGTCCACGTATTTGGATTCAAACGTGATGATAGTCGCTTTTGGACAATGTGCTGACAACGTTTTAGAAGACGCTGGGCACGTACTATTTAATTGTCCTCGTTCAAAGGCTGCGAGGACATGGCTTAAGTCAATAGTGGGAATGGCAGTTTCGGTGGAAAATTTTTAAGTCCTCTTTAACACGGAAAGTAATATGCGGCGTATCTGCGTCAATAGCCCAACTGAAGTGTTCAGAGGAAAGTTAGGTTAGATAACAGTGGCGTGCCCCCGTTTGTCCAATAGGGAGGCACACATAGACCTGGCGGCCCGTTGTGATACCACGTGGAGCTCTTGATTTTCCACCTAGAGAGAAAGATCGAATGAGTATGAAACTATCTCGTTCGTTTCATAAGGCGTAAGATGTCAGGTACGTTTGCGTGTTCTAGCCTACCTGGAGTTAGACATCGCGAGATAAGAGCACAGGTATTGTTCTACGCTTTCTACCTCCTCCTCATGCCCGCAGCTGCGACAGAAGTCGTTTCTAAGGAGCCCCATGCGAGTTTCATGGATGCCCATGACGCCCGTTATTATAGCAACCAGAGGGAAAATGTATGGCCGACGGAGGAGAGTCTCTGATCTAGACCTTTCCTGGTCCAGTCTTTTTCAGATTTACCTGAAAATCAAGCAAGTGGACTCTCCATCCCAGTTATAAAGTAAGATCGTAGATAGTTTTTAGATATATTAAGTGGGTGGCCATCGTTGGCACTCACCAAGAATTTCTCTCTCTTTCAAAACAACGCCAAAAAACTTTTCGGACTCGTCCATCGCTAATCGAAACCTCCGACTGGCATACAAAAATATCTGCATAGATTGTGTGTAGTGGAGGAGGTAGGCAACTTTTAACTCTCGAGTTTCTAACCATATCGGACCAGCCCAGCATTAGTTACTGGTGTTCTGATCATTACATTTTCTCTCTTGTTACCAAAAAAAGGCCAACGTTCAGTGCGGATTTTCCTTTTCTTTTATTTATAATCAACACAACTATCAGCCAAGATCTCACTAGAAAAAGTGTGCCAAGTCCAATATTACAAACAAAAAAAAAAAAAAACAAAAAAAACAAACAAACAACTTCCACTATATTTTGCGCAGAGCTTAAAACTTGTTCTAACTCGTTACTCGCTGCTCGCTAATTATCGATAACGATTTTCTTTTTTAGCATTAAACGGAATTTGTTTTCTTTTGCTTTGTTTATTTTATTTTCCTTTGTTTATTATTTTTTTGTTTTTTTCCCCTTTGTACTAGTTCAAATAACGTTCGCCATCCGTCTCAAAAATATTTGCACACTTTTTTCTTCTGCTTGCACATTCCGCGACTCGCTTCGCGCGAAATCAGGCCAAAGTCAAGTCGCAGTGGCGGTGGCTGAAGAAAATAAATAAACTTAAATAAAAAATCAAATAAAAATAAATGGAGTTGCGATTTTTTACAGGTAGCCAGCTGAGTTGACACACACAAAAAAGGGTAACTTAAATGCGACATTAGTTGCAGTTAGTCTGTGCTTGCCTTCTTTATGTTTTGTTCTTGTTGTTGCTTTTTGTGGCAAATGAATTGTGGCGAGTTGTGAACAAAAGGCGTTGGTGTTGTTGTAGCGGCCTTGATTGGCGGCTGCGCTTAAGATGTTTAAATTCCAGCTAAAGTCGATTGTTCGGCTTGACTTTTGAAAGTAGAAACAAACGATTTTGAGAAAACATTTGGCGACATTTTCATTTACATATGTACATATGTATTTATTTATTTCTTTATTCATATTCAAATTTTTTTATTGCCGAAAATAAAGTTAAGGCCAAGAAATTTTTTGCTTAAAATCACACAGATTGCCCGCTGGCGGGGTTGCCATATAAGAATTTATTTCTACTACAATCTCCGTAAGATACTGATATAATTTTTGACCTATCTCCGTAATCTCAAAGTACGGCTTACGAGTTCATGAGCAAAAAAAAAAATTGACGGCGGAGTCGTTAATAAACCTTCCGAACTTCAGAAGATCATCGAGCTTACAAGGGCTAAATTCTTTGCTATTAAATAAAGGCTTAAATGAAGGCATAAGAGGTAGATACGTGAAGTATGTGTGTAATTGCCTTCATTATAACCCACTTTTGTCAAACTTTAAGACTGAGCATATCTGTCTCGCTCATATTCATCAAAGAGTAGCTCTTCTTATTGAGTTCCAGCTTGTCCAATATTCGCAATAAAATCTGGTAACCCTACGAAATATTCCATGCACTCTTTCACCGTTGTTGTTGTTGTTGTAGCCACCAAGACACTCCCCGAAGGTTTTGGGGAGTGTAGGGGATGTGTTAGTCCTTTTCCGGATAAATCCGGTACGCCCGGGTACTAGTCCCTTATGACACCAACCCGACTGTCGTGCGAACGATTTTTTTTGGCCATAATTAACCTTCTAGGCCGGCGGATTTTAGTCGCCTCTTACGACAGGCATTCCTTACCACGGGTATATTCTAGGCCCCCTAACCCGCTGGGGTAGTATGATTTCTCTATCGCCACACTCAAGCAACATATGCTGTCTCTTACTAACTATTCTTCCTATACCTCTCTTTATCTCTCTTTCGTCCGCACTCTATAACCTCAACTGTCAAAGTAATTGACCTTATAAGACGTGTAAGTTTACTCCAAAGAAGTACATTGGTAGAGCAAAATAATTCGATTGAAATTACTTAAAAATGAACAAGAAAATGTAGGAAAAATAAAATACTATGTGGAAGAGCAGCAAGAATATTAGAAACGCACAGCAAAGCAGAGAGCGCAAAATTTATTTCCAAGCGCATTAAATTGACAGTCATGCAACACAAAAACACCGAGACGGTAGAGTAGAGCAGCGAAGATTGGAGCAGACGAGAATGAAATGCGATTTCTTCTAAGTAGATATATGTACATTTATTTGGCGTTGACTCAGGTTTAGAATATGTTTGAATATTTTGCGGGTCAACGGCGTTGACTTCACTCGCGGCAAACTTGAAATTTCACTCGCTGAACTCCCTGCTCTGCAGCCACAAGTCCATGCTCGCAGTCAGACTGCCGACGCCTGCGTAGCAAATGTCGTTGTTGGCATGACTTATGCGGTGTTTGCATTGTTCTTGTTGTTGTTATTGTTATTGTTGTTTTTGTTGTTATTATTCTCGTTATTGTTGTTGCTGCTGTTTGCCTTCATTTAGCAAACGTTTATAATTAGTTAGCCACGATTGGTGTTTGCTTTTGGCCTGAACAACAAGCCAAAATGTAGACAGACTCCAACGTTTTTAAAAGCACGAGAGTACAACAAGAACAAATGTTAAAAGGACAACAACAATAACAAAAAAAAAAAAACTAAAATAAGAGAGTGCAAGAAAATATGATAAAATTATAAAAACAACAAAAAAAGAAAAAAAAAAGGACAAACGAAAGCACAGCGACGCACGTTCGCTTAGCTAAGCCAAGTCAGCTGGAGGCAAAAATATCTACTAACAACAGCAAATACATGAAAGAGCAATTAAAAATGTTACAATACAACATATAAAACGAAAAAGAAAGAAAATTAAAATGGAAATTATTAACGCCGCGGGCAGGGCCGCCGAGAGAAAATCCGGGCCCGGGGTCAAAATAACTACGGGCCCCTATACTAAATGAACAAATTCTCAAAATCAAAATTCAATGAATATATAGTTACGAACTTTAATTTATCTATACATTAATACAGATCAAGTAAATATGTTTACATAGAAATATACATATTAGGGTGGGTCAAATGTATTGTTAAAAGGCACATCCAGTTTCCGAATCCATGGGTCATACTGAGTAATATTGTCCAAGGGACCATAGGTCTGAATGAATTCTGTTTAAATACATATTGCTTTATTTGTATGAAATAAATTTCTTTAAATTGGAATACAAATATTTGTTGGTAATAATTTAGTATATCAAAAGACTGATTCTGCTGAACGCTTTAGTGAAACAGCAATCGAATTCAACTGTACGAAGCACCAAAGCAAATTTTAGCTTCGCAAGCTTTGTTTGTTTTCGGCGTATCGCTGTTTACATACATACATACATGTACATATGTATATGAGCATTTCCTGGGCGTTCCGGACGGTATGTTCGCACGATTTTTTGAACTCTTGAGGCAGAAATATCGCGAAATATTGTATAGTTTTATGATAAAGGGAAAGATTTACGCCACGGATAATGATTAAAGTATGTTAGCGACAGAAATTTAGTTTAATGCCTCTGTTTTAGCTACACTCAAAAAAAAAATTTCTCTCGATCAAAGACATAATTTTCCTTATTTTGAACACGCGTCCCAATACAAAATTTTCTTTGTTTTGTGTAAATTTCTCAAAAATGTGGAAAAAACATAAAAAAACATTCAAACAAATCCGTTGCCATGGGGATTTGTATGGGAATTTTATTTCTCAAAATTATAGAAATCAAGTCTTCAAAACAAGGAAAGTTGGGAATGGAATGGCGCTGAAAGAATTTTTCATTATTTTAATGTATGAATTTTTTCAAAACAAGTATATGAAACCATGGTAACGCACAACCAACAACAATATTTTATAAACCTTTTAACATGTTTTAAGGAAAATTTACTCAAAACAAAGAAAGTAGTGTTCAAAATAGGTAAACAATTTCTTTGACCCCTCCATATATTTTTTTCTCTCAGTGTACTTTTAAAATATGGACGTGTTTTTGTAGCGTCCGGAACGCAGTTTAAGTGGCTTACACAGAGGCATTAACCTAAATTTCTGTCGGTAACATACTTTAGTCATCAGCTGTGACCTAAATCTTTCCTTTTATCATAAAACGATACAATATTTCGCGATATTTCTGCCTCAAAAGTTCAAAAAATCGTGCGAACATACCGTCCGAAACGCCCAGGAAATACCCATATCGCTGTATAAGAATTTGCATCATACCGAATTTTTCTGTTGCAACAGAAAACGAATTCAAATTTATGCTGCAAAGTCGACGCCAAAAACCAACAATTCCTTAAGTGGGATGCAGACACGTTAAGAGATTTATAAAATTTGTTGAAATTTAAAATGATTGCTATCTACGAAAGGCGATTAAAGGTGTTGTTTGTTTATTTTCTGTAGCAAAAACTTGGATATCATTTTGAGATTCCCGGGCCCTCTAAAGCCCGGGCCCGGGGCAATTGACCCCCTCAGCCCCCCCCCCCCCTCTCGTCGGGCCTGGCCGCGGGCCAAAGGAAATTAAATGTATTTATGTATGTCTGCCTTGTTATTGTTGATGTTGTTGTTGGCGCTGTTGCCTGCTAAGATCATCACACGCATGTTAGTTGCAGCTTTTGACTTAGCGAAGTTTGCAATATACATATACATATTGTTGTTGCTATTTTATCTCCGATGTGCACTTAAGCTAATAGCCCAGTTAGTCGAGAAGGTGTGGTCCGCTCGCTGACGCAAACGCCCGTATGCAATTTTTAGGATTTTTTGAGCCCGTAGCAATCTGCTGTTTTACTCACACATATTTACATATACATATATATATAGTTTGTTTACATTCTGGCAGGGTTACCGTTTAGTCATTTTTGAACAAACAAGATTTTTACTAATCTTCAAAGTGTTATGCGGATTACTCTTCAATACACAACTGTGCATTATTTGCCAAATGACAAGAGAATACTAATTTAATCGTTTTTAAAGTTGTCGTTGACGACTTTTTTTTTTTTATTAATTTAGTTACTTTTTTACGTCTTAGTTGGTAATTAAAACACATTTTTCTTGTAATTTTGTTGCTGCCCAATATATATCCATCACAACTTGGTGATAGTTTTCAAGGACTGAAACATAAAATAACAAAAAACACAGTCAGAAAATTAAATTTACAATTGAAAATCCATAAAAAATTATATTGGGAAGCAACAAGATTCTCACAAAAATCTGTGTTTAATTAAGAAATCTGTACTGAGGTTCTGTAACTCATATCTTTTCTAGTATAAATAGGTGGTGACAAAGTGTGGATCGTATTAGTGTGACATCACTTTAATTGATTTTGTTACAGAAACTCAGATTTATTGTGGCAATTTATAACTTTATAATGTAGAAAAATTGCATAAGAAGACCACCAGGAGTTATCAATTAAGAAAATACAGCCAGATAAATAAAATTTTTGCTTTAATTTTCAGTAATATCTTCATTTATTAGGAGTGTTCAATATCTCAAAATTTTTACATATTTTTACGAATAGTTACGAATTTATGTTCAATAACCCAAAAAATTCGCAAAAGAGAGCCAAAGTGAGAGAGTAAGACCTCGAGAGAGTTGATAAACGCTGCAAGTAAAATTTTCACTTGCAACTACTAGCAGCTTTAAAAAAATAGAAGTGTCAAAAATATATGATCACAAAAATTTCAATTGGAAATATACAAACATTTTAAACGCAAATTTCTAATTGTGTACTAAATAAGTTAGCGCAAAAACGAATCTTGATGATGTTGTGGAATAGCCAAAGTAGAATTTTGTTTTCCTAATTCAGTTATTTCCATTCATTTCCAATTTCAAAAATTTCAATTACAACCTAACCTAAAAATCAGATTGTCAAAACAGCGTATCAGCTGTTTTCTTGCGAATGTTTACGATTTTGTGTTCAATTACTTTGGTTGATAATTTTCTCTTTTTCTCGTTTTTACTCTTAATTTGACATTGACGCTATTTTTGCAAGTACTTGCAAGTAAAGTTGTTGAACAAAGCTATTATCTTGTTATTAATTTATATATATATATATATATATATATATATTTACATTTTGTTTGGGATTTAAAAAATATTTATAAACGTTTTCTTTCCTTTCTTTTTAAAAATTAAAGTAATAATAAATGGTTCGTTTAAGTAGACATACTATTTTTTCCATGTGAATATATATATGTATATTCGATAACATTTTACAATCTTGTTGAGTTAGTTGTATAATGCTCAAAATGTATAATGTTCAACTGGCAACCCTTCTACCTTGCAACCATGCGAGAGATCAGCTGACACGTTTCTACGTAAAAAATCAAAATGATTTTGATTTCTGCGGTACGGGCTTCTGCGTCGTACGTCGTTGAATAATCGGTTACATACAAATCCCATTAAATACTTAGGTTGGATCAGCACATCCTCGGCACCATAAATTCATAATTTGCCCGCCCGCCTCACGCTCATTTCGTTGTTCTTTTTGATTCGTTGTTGTTTTTGTTGTATTTTTGTTGTTGTCTTTGGTTTCGTTGTGGCTCTATGACTGTTTTGCAAATTGCAATTTTAATATTTAAGCCAAAAATAGCATTTCAACTCATTAATTTAGCACGTGATTATAGTTGTGACTCAAGCACACACACATATACACACTCATAAGCGAAGGCATATGTTTTTGTTGCACGAAAATATGGCAAGCGCGCAAATCATAATAAGTTCAACAGGTATGTAGGTATGTAACTAAGCTGCATTGCAAACGCTTTTCTATATACCCAGTGGTGAGTTTTAGCAATGATTGAGGTTCTAAAAACCAACTACAGAAACAGAAACAATTTGTCGCACATTTCAAGGCGCCAGAAGAAGAAGATTAAGTGGAATAGGAAGGAGAGCACGAAGAGGAAGACGAATAATGAGAAAAATAATAATAATAATAATAATAAGAAGAAGAAGAAGAATCAAGGAGACGCAGAACAATAAGAAGGAGCAGAAAAATAAGAAGGAGAATATATAATATAATTTTAAGGAGAAGAATGACAATAATAAGGAGAAGAAGAAAAAGAAGAAGGAGAAGAACAAGATGAAGCAGAAAAAGAGGAAGAAAAAAATAATAATAAGAAAATGAAGAAAAATAAGAGAAAGAAGAAGAAGAAGAAAAAGAAGAAAAGAGTAACACTAGTGA
Source organism: Urophora cardui (assembly GCA_960531455.1). NCBI lineage: Eukaryota > Metazoa > Arthropoda > Insecta > Diptera > Tephritidae > Urophora > Urophora cardui. Next base: position 4,197,561 of record OY482670.1, read on the forward strand.
AATTTGCCGGCAAACAATTTTCTAGAACACATTTTAACCCTTAAGCGGCTACCCAAATGCTAATTTATGCAGACTGCCCAGAAAGGGCGGTCAAAAGGAACACGGTATAAAGAAGCTAATGAAGCAAAAGGACCTTAAAAGGTTATCCTAAAGTATTTAAGTTAATGAAAAAATAACTTCTACCCCAAGTGGCTATATGTAATAATCTACGGTACCTAATCTCGTATTGCTTGCTTGAATTGCTTAGTTAGCAACGGCGCATGCGCAGCGAAACAAAATGGACCACATTGACTGGCTGTTGCTGTTGGTTGCTTTTTTTATTGTTGTTGTTGATGTTGCTATTGCTGTTTTTGTTGCGTTTTTTGTTGTTGCTGTTGTTAATATTATTGCACTTTTTACTCCTCCTGCTCTGCTTTTAGCTCTGAATTTCATCCGCGTGATGTTGCTGCCTTGATAATTTCGCTGCTTTGCTGTTTATTTGCTTATTTGCTTGCTTCATTTATCGTCTAATTCCTCACTGCTGCAGTTGCCGCTGCCATACAATGCCAAACCAGCGACGACGTTCAATTCATTTACTTGACTTTCCGCTTTGCTATCCTTTCGCTCGCTCCATTCTCCTTTGCCTGCTTTGCCACTTTTGCCTCCTTTCCTGTGGTGTTGTTGTTATTTTTGTTGCCACATTGTGCTTATTAATATCTCATATGTTGCTTATGACTGTTGTTTGTTGTTGTTGCACTGCTGCTACATAATGCTAAGCGCGTGGCTTATAGGGGGCAAAAGGGAAGCTCGTGTGTTGCATTTACGTTTTGGTCTTGTTTCATTTTTTCTGTTTTGCGTTTTGCCATGAAATGCATTAAATTCTGCCCGTCGGCGTTAATTCGTTTTTATGCTGATTTTCTAGCTCCAATCGAGCTAAACTCAAGCACACACTCAAGCACACACACATGCACACAAATATTTACTCATCCATACATACTTGCCACATATCTGCTGGTTATAAGTAGTTACATACATTTGTTGCATGTTTTCTGTGTGTTTTGATTTCTTTTCTAGTGCCTTCACACAACCATTTTGGTAATAGTTAGTTATAAGTATAATATCTGTTGGATTTTTAATTCCTTTAGCGATTTGTTTTTGCTTTTTAATTTTTTGTTTTTTTTAATTTTATTTGCTGTTTATTTGTGGCAAGCAATAAAATTCTGCTAAAGTGGGTGTGTCGTGCCGCAAATGTTGTTATTATCATTTTTATTGTACAAAGTTGAAGTTGTTGTTACGTCTGCATCGATTAGCCGCCACATTCCAACAGATAAGGAAATGTGCAAAAAAAAACATAGTTATAAATAAAAGAAATGTAAATTGTTGGCAGAGCATCCATACATACATACATAAATGGCAAATCGTGAATAGCACGCGATGTTTGTTTCTGATTCTATGGAAATGATAATGAGGCGCATATTTATGTTGATGTAAGTATAAACCAAAAAGCGAATTCTATAGAAAGCAATTTCCGTTCATGAAAGAAGCCAAATATTTGTTTTAATAAGGATTATCTGTTGAATTGCTTTGCAAAGTATTTGAGCAATGAATTTATTTAGCATTGTTTTTATTTTTGCAATTGCATTTCATACAAATAAGTCATTAACTCAATGGGTTCATTGGTATGTGTGTATGTAATTATTTTCGTCTTATATGATTTGCACTGGATGCTACAAGTGCCTTAAGGTTGTAGAGAATTGAAGAAAATAAGAACTATAAGTTGAAGTGATTAGGAAGAGATGTATGAGAGAGGAAGGGGAGAAGGCTGTAGGATCGTGGCTCAAAAGATCACGATGATATCAAAAGCAAGGAGAAAATGAGAAAGAGAGAGATAGAAACATGTAAGAGCGCGGCTGTCTTCGGCCGTACCGAAGACTTCATACCTTTCATGAGTGGGGAAAGGAAAAGCTACCTATGTATGTTGCACATAGCCTGATTTAGTATAATTTATAATTTCAATTTTGTGGGTTATTTATGGAACGATTTATTAGAAAAAATGGTGTCTGGGCTATTTAAATGGAGGAGTTATACGACAAAATGTGCATATCTGAACAATCGGTTGTATGGGAGCTATATGTTATAGTGGTCTGATCGTGACAATTTTCGGTAACTCTATTTGGGCCGATATGGGTACAAGTACTTTAAAGTTTCATGTCATTATCTGTTAAAATGGAGAAGTGTATATCTGAACAATCGGTTGTATGGCAGCTATATGTTATAGTGGTCCGATCTTGATAATTTTCGGTAACTTTCTTCGGGTCAATATTGGTACAAATATCCCAAAGTTTCGTGTCCTTAGCTATAAAAAGGGAGAAGTTATACCCCAAAATGTGTATATCTGAACAATCGGTTGTATGGGAGCTATATGTTATAGTGGTCCGATTCGGCCAATTCCGACAAATGATCAATTGAGCATCAAAACTCACCCGTGTTCCAAATTTCAATCAAATATCTCAAAAACTGAGGGACTAGTTTGCGTTCACACAGACGGACGGACGGACGGACGGACGGACAGACGGACATGGCTTAAACGACTCAGCTCATGATTCAGATTATATCGGTATATATATATATTGATGGGTCTGTCACGCCTCCTTCTAGTACTTTCAAGATTTGATTTTCGGCACAAAGTTATAATACCATTTCATTCTCATGAAAGGTATAAAAAAGGACAAAGAATATGCAATGTGCGCTATCAAAGAGAGTTAATAATGTAAAAAGCCAAGGAGATATTAGGCATTGGAACTAAAAATTGAAACGAAGAGATAGGTTAGGTTATGCTATGTTGGCTGAGATCCAGTGATCCCACACATTGACCATATACGGTCCTTAGTGTTCCCAACAGCGCATTGAGGCATATTAATCTTGTAATGCTGGTCTTCGCAAGTTTTATTATTCTGTGTATTACCTGATCCGCATTGCCTTCTAGGGACGAGCAGTATGCAGAATCGCGGCAGCTAAGGCGATGTCTGTAAAAAGCTGAAAATTGACAGAGAAGATATTCCAGAGGGATAAAGCAACGGGTTCGTTGCATTTCGCACACGCCTGAACCAGTCCAGTTTGGAACGATGAGATGGTGTGATACAGTGCCTGTTAGTATGCCGACAGCCAGTTTGCTCTAGAAAGTGTGAGTGGGAAATTTGCGGTTTTTGCTTTGTATGACCGAAGCATGATTTTGGTGATCTTACACGACGGCGGAGTCTCCCACTGGGAATTGCCTTTGCATCAGTGGCTGATCTATTTCTGCTTCTTGGTAATTTAGAGAGGGGAAGATTTTTTCCACATTCACTTTCGTTAGTGATGACTCGACTTTGGATAACACGCCCGCCCTCTAATTTCAACTCCAACTTCCTTGGTGTTAGGGTACCTAGTAGATAGTAAGGCCTCTATTCACACAAAGTTCATGTAGCTTGTCCCTGCACTACTTCACACACATAGAAGAGCTCCTCGCTACCATGCTCGCTTTGATTACTGTCTGGCTGTCGATGAATATGTTTATTCGAGAGTTGTGGGTGTTGGCTGATCTGAAAATTCCACCGCTTTTGAGGCACCGTATACCTCAGCCTGAAATATACTGCAATTGTGCGGTGGTGAAAAGGATTGTTGTATTCCAAGCTCCGGAGAAAACACTGCCGCTACCACCCTTACATCCATCTTTGATTCGTCTGTAAATAAGTTTAACGTATGACGATTAGTTCGTGGTCCTTTCTTCCATCAGTCCTGTTCTATTATAACCCCCTGTCGAGATCGGTTTGGTTTAGTATATAGAGGAAAGGATAATTGTATGAGAATCTATGAAGTGGTATAATAAATTTTTTATGGAAACACTAACATCTCGGCGCTAATTGCTTAAGCTTAAAATTTTCAAAATTACTGCGGTGAAAGCGGGAATATTTTACAAAAGTGTGCCCGATCCCGACTATGTTTCATTAGGTTAAAATTTGAACCAAGTAGCGAGTAGTCTACTATAGAAAATATTTTAAGTAATATACTAGAGTAAGATTATAAAACATAAAGAATTGCTTATGAGATTATTAAACAAAATAGTCCATTATTGAAATTAAATGAAAAGTCTATAATATTGCTGACCAGTAGGATTATTAAGTAAATTACGCTTTAGTTTATAAAATTCAGAAAATATCACATCTCTTAAAACTCAGCATTTCAATTTAATTAAGTTTAAAGAAACAAAAAAACAACCATAATTCCTTGTTATGCTAGTGAAATTTAATTAAATGCATTTTATGCAGAATTCCATACACACCACCGCCCACCGCCCATGCAATTATATCCATCCATTTTAATGCATAACAGAAAAAAAATTTGCAAATCTGAAATACATTAACAAAATATGTTTGCATAAAAGGATAGAAAAGACTTATAACAAAAAGTCACAATTTTATGTTTGGGCAAAACTTTCATTTCCATTTTAATTTCAAATTAAATTAGTTTTTATGCTACTTTCCGTTTACGCAATGCATATCTACTTTAGCCAACTCACCCCCTGAAATGAAAGAAGGAAAAAGGAAAAAGGTTGTGTGTATAAAACTTCGAATAGTTCGTTGCACTAATGCGGAGCGAGACATGCAAATATAGATTTACATATAGTTATACATATCTACATACAAACATAAATACATAATATGTATATTATATACATTTGTACATATAAATAAGTGTTCATATTTATATCTGTCTCATATAAAACTATGTATTAAGTGTAAAAACAACAGCAACTCAGCTCAACTATGCAAAAGGCTTAACAGCAAATGCAAATGCAATGAGCAAATTATTAAAACAAAAATACAAAAAAAAAAAAAACAAAGAAAATTTAAACAAAAAGGCCAAACAAGGAAAGCATGAAATAAATAAATATCTAACAAATTCTGTTTCTAAATCCGGCTACTTCATATAAACGCCGCTGCCACTTCTTCTTGCTTCTTTATCGGCTTCACTCGCTCTAAGGCTTATCGTATACACCCACCCACCTGCCCCTTTTTCCTCGTTCACACTCATATTTCTACGCTTTTACAGCATTAGTTTGTGCACATTTTTAATATGATTACTTTTTCGGTACGAAATTTCGTACTTAGATATTATTAGATATTTCGAATTTGCATTTTACAGAGACAGAGTCGTACTCAGTCGTTGTGTGTCAGTTGTTGCCTTGATATTGTTAGGGTGGTGTGAAACGCTGACGCACAGTGGGTTCAAAGCACATACAAAAAAGAGCTGAAGTCTTAAATATGATGTTAAAAAAGAAAAACTTCAAAATATGATGTTAAAAAAGAAAAACTTCAAAACAAAGAATTAAGTTTACCGGCGATTCAAAAGCTTTCTTTCTTTTTAGGAGTTTAAGTTTATCTCACGAAAGGCTGCTTCGGTCGATCCTTTCTTTCTGAGTTTGTTAGCGGGTTAAAATGTTCTAGAAAGTAATTGGCCGAAAAATTTCATTAGGGGTATACATATATGTATGCTCACATTAAACTTTGAAACAAAAAAACGTAAAAGCTTCGAGCAAATAAAAATCAAAAGTGACGCCTTGTAGTATGCAACAACTTTGAACGCCTTGAAATATGCAACAAGTTTTGATGCCTTAAAATATGCAACAAATTTTCTGTTTGCAACGCAAATTCCATATTTGATTAGAACAAGCCACTGTTGCTAAAATATTTGGTCATTAGAATGTCGTCAGAACGCTAATGCAAAGTAAATGCAGTAATACCTCAGACTTTTGAACAACTTCAGTAACTTTCACACAAACAGCAAAGCGAGACAAACGAAAGCTTACGTCCGTTTTCTTTCTTCTTTTTTTGTATGAATTTGAGTGGATTTTTTATCTGTATTTGCCTATGTTTATATGTATTACCATATATTTTATTACACGCAAATCCTTTTACTCTTCTTAAATCCCATTTATTACGCATACAAAACAATTCCAAACTCAAGCAACGCTTCCTCTCAAACACACACTTTATTGAATTTTTATAACCATGTCAGTTTCCATTGCAAACTTTCTTGCAGAAGATGTACGTTAAATCTGTCGTCGTCGTCGACAATCCAATCACATTTTCTACAAGCAGCCAACTAAGCCCTTTTTTACTTTCTCAGCTCCCATCAAATCGCAAACGCACATCCCTGTGCTACTTGTGCAGCCACCAGCTAACCAAGTGAAGCCAAGTGAAGGCAAGCCAAACCGAGCCAAGCTGAGTTCAGCTGAATCGAGTTGCGTTCAGATCAGCTATCTATCTATTCATTTGGCTGTATAATTATCATTCAACACTAATTCGTAATGTCCATTGCCATCGCCTTATTTTGCGTAAAATAAACTTTTGCCAAAATACTACACATTCTGAAATCATTGCTTTTGGATTCTACGCACACATACTCATACCTATAGCACCTTCCACTTCCCTTTCTGTTTGCAACAAATTTTTGCGCAACTTGTTTAGCAGCACAGAAAATTATGTTAGCCGTCTTTGAGCGGCAGCGCAGAGCTCAGAGCTCAACTCTTTCATTTTCAAATCCCTTTGCGAAATATACATGCTTCTTCATCTTCTTCTGCTTCCTCCACTAATTTTTCTTCCCCTATATCTTCTCTAGCTTCTTCCTCTTTTACCACTGCATTTTCTTCTGCTTCTTCTTCTTCTTCTTGCATATTTTAGTGTTGCCTTTTTTGTTTTATTGCACATCTACCCATTTTGCACAAAACTTTCGCATTCACTTAATTTTGTTCGGTAGAACATTTTTTGGTTAAAAAAGGCAGTTGGGGGAAGCGGAGCTGTGCGCGGCAAAGCGTGTTAGCGTTATCATACAGGGACACACATAGCCACTCATTTATATAACTAGTAGTAATTCTATGCCATTCTAAGCTTCCAAAAACTCATTTCATCCACACATTCTCCTCGCCCTTCGTCGCCTCCTCTTTCCTCAAGCATACTGATTAACTCATGTTCAGTGGTTGACCTCCTTCACGCTCCACCAACAGCCAACAGCACTTGTTCCTCATTCTCTCAGCTCTGTGCAGCTCTGTTTGTGCTCATTTAGCATATTAAGTATGTCGTAAAATTTTTGAAAATTCTCATTGTCAGTCTGTTTATGCATGCCATGCATATTCATGCAAAGACATTTTCAAATATCCTCCCGCTCCCCGTCCTCATTCCTGAACTTCCTGCTTTGTTTGTTGGCCTCTTTGCTATTATGCAAGTTTGAGAGGGAAGAGGTTGTATGTGAGAGCACTGCACATGCTCTAGATAATGCGATAGTTTGTTGAAAGGACATATGCCGAACTATAATTTGACAGAAACAAAAAAAGTAATTTGTAATATCGATTTTCAATTGACTTTTAGAATGACTGAAAGACAGGTTGAAATGAGGAAACTTCAACTCTTCACTTTTCTCTCAGAGCGGAAGGGTTAAAAAGTTAGGTGTTGGCTTTCACTTGAGACCGCGTGCGTACTGAAAGCAGCTTAATTGGCGTAACGCAGATCGTTTTTGGTTATAGTTGGTTTTAATCAGACCTGGGTAATACTGAGTAGTAATTGGACTATTACGTACTTAAATACTATTTTGATCTTGAAGTAATTAGTCCCTACTAAGTACTTTCAGAATATTCAAGTACAAGTACAAGTAAAAGCACAAGTACAAGTACAAGGAATAGCAAAATAATTGAAGATTTAGCAAATACTTCAAAGTATTTGAAAAGAATTGAAAGTACTTGAAAAGAATTGAAAAATGCACTTGGATCGATTTTTCAATTCTTTTCAAGTACTTTCAATTACTTACAAATGCTTTGAAGTATTTGCTAAAACTTCAATTATTTTGCAATTACTTGTACTTGTACTTGCAAATTTTGGGAAAGCCAGTACCAGTACCAGTACATTTCCTTTAAAATGTACTGCCACAAGTCGTACTGGTACTTGATATTACCCAGGTCTGGTTATAATGCTCGCATACACCGCAGGGAGCGCTCGCGAGCTGTGACTTGCCGATGTCTGCCTTGCTTAATTTTAACTTTGAAAATTTTTGTAGATCCAGCGAAGCATTTATTACCCTTTTCACTCACAGCCACTACCATACAGCTCAGAGAGCGCTCAATAGCTGTGATCCGCCGATTACTGCGTTACACAATTTCAACTTTTAACATTTTCGGCGAACCAGAGAAGTTTATTAGCGTTTTTTCCACGTTCAGCAGCTCAGTGAGCACTCGCGAGCTGTAAACTGTCATTGACTGCCTTAGTAAAATTAAGCTTTTCAGATTTTCGTCGAATTAGCGAAGCATTTATTAGCTTTTTCTTTCACATCTATCACAATACAGCTCAGAGCGCATTCGCGAGCTGTGAGCTGCCGATATCTGTCGAACAAAATTTCAACTCTTAACATTTTTGGGAGATGCAGAAAAACATTTATTACCTTTTTGCTTTAAGTCAGCGACGCACAACTTTGCAAAATTCAAAAGCTATTCTCATCTACCCGCTCCTCTGGCCGCGGCGACTTTGTTGTTGTCATTAAACATATTAATTCCTTGTTCAACTAAAAGCCTAACAAAATGCTAATGTAAGCGCTAAATATATGGCATGCCACAGCAAGCATTGCACGTACACACTCCCATACAAGCAAATTTTTAATGAACTAAACGAGTTGAGTTTATTTAGAATAGCGGCGCAGCGCATTAAAAGAGCGAGTCGGGGCAGGCTAAGAGGCGTCAGGCGTCAGGCGTCGCCTTCATTCCAGTCCATATATGACTAACTTCTTCATCGTATTCTCTGTCCTCCGTTGCTCTTCATTTGCGCCACATTTGTGTGTGGTGCAACATTTTGCAATTACGTTTTAGCTGTAATTACGTTATGCATATTATGTGCCACACACACTTGAATACATAGATAATATTATAGAAAACGCGTTCCTCCATTACTCTTATCCTCTTGCAACAATACAAAAGGTAATAGTAAATAAAAATAGGTAAAAAAACTTTTTAAGTTAAACGGTTTTATGTTATACATACATTGCAATGTTTAAGATAAATGTACTAAAAACCAAAAAATAATAAAATAGATACAGTCGTGGGAATTATAAACATTTGCATAGACTAGACTAAAATAAAGCCGTGGGGCACGTCAATTGTCTACAATCGTTGATTAAAATGTTTGTTTTGTAATGTTACACTATAATTAGGCAGTTGTTCAACCGACAACGATGGACGTGTGATAAGTAGGGCTAGAATGTGGAAAAAAGCTAGCAAGCTCGATTATAAGCTAGTTTTAGGGTTTCATAGTGGTGAGCGAGTAGTACTTTTATCATATGTTTTGTCGATTAAAGACAAACTACGAGCAGTGAAACGATTCCTCGTGTGAATGTCCAACGATAAACTAGTTGAAACATCTCTTTTATTAACATGGAGTGTATAACTATTGGAATTTCCATGAGCAAGAAAATAGTAAGTATTTTCCTCACCGTCTGCGGGCCAACTGCCTAACGACGAATTAAACGATTCTTCTATCGCACATTAAGTCGATAATTTGTAGACAATTGACGTGCCCCCCGGTTTTATTTTAGTCTAGTCTATGCAAATGTTTATAATTCCCACGACTGTATCTATTTTATTATTTTTTGGTTTTTAGTACATTTATCTTAAACATTGCAATGTATGTATAACATAAAACCGTTTAACTTAAAAAGTTTTTTTACCTATTTTTATTTTCTAGTTTTTAGTTTTTATTTCGCATTCTGTTTAATTCATTTAGTGCTTCATTATTGCAAGGTTTCTTGCCCGTTAGTTTATTGCAGTCCAACGCCTCTATAGCGACCCACGCGCCACCTATCGGAAGTTTTTTTTAGGAAAATATTTCCTTTCAAGGTAGTAATACATGTTTCGAATTTCAGCCAAATCGGACCATAAATGCGATTTTTGTAAATATAGAGACCCACGCGCCACCTAGCGGAATTTTTTTTTAAGAAAATATTTCTTTTCAAGGTAGTAATACATGTTCCGAATTTCAGCCAAATCGGACCATAAATGCGATTTTTGTAAATATAGCAACCCACGCGCCACCTAGCGGAATTTTTTTTTTAAGAAAATATTTCTTTTCAAGGTAGTAATACATGTTCCGAATTTCAGCCAAATCGGACCATAAATGCGATTTTTGTAAATATAGCGACCCACGCGCCACCTAGCGGAATTTTTTTTTTAAGAAAATATTTCTTTTCAAGGTAGTAATACATGTTCCGAATTTAAGCCAAATCGGACCATAAATGCGATTTTTGTAAATATAGCGACCCACGCGCCACCTAGCGGAATTTTTTTTTCATAATATTGCATTGTCATCGGGGTTATACATGCGTGCAAAATTTCAGATTAATCGGTTGACAGGAAGAGGGTGAAATTTGAATTACTAAATTTGACCCAAGAATAAAGAATAAATAATAAAACAAACGGGGTGAGCTAAATAAAACCGTTTAAAAATCGCCAGCTGCCACATACATAAGTACAGCAAACACACATACTCTGCACCACATACGAACCAAGCAAAGCCAGCCAAGCCAAGCAACATGCCACCTAATAAGTAAGAATCATAAGTGTTGTGTTGCCACATCACGCCAAACATACACACAAAGCCACACATAGCATTTATAATCCTGACAAAATATGCAGCAACACCCTCAGATTGCCCCTCTGCCCCTTTGCAACACGCTTTAGACCAATTTATTTGCAACGCTGTGGCATGCAAGTACATATTTTAGCTTATAGAGCAGTCACCCAGTCAGCCAAGCCAGTGAGAGCCAGCTGTCAACTAGCGCCTCCTCTGGCTACATGCAACATATTTATGTGCATACATACATACTTGTACTTGTGCTTGCCACAGCACATATTACTTAGATGGCGGTTGGCGATGCAGATACAATGAAGCTCATTAGCATACATCACCGAGGAGTGGACACGACATACGAGCATTACACACCAATGTGGCACCAGCCAACGAATGTGGCAAGCTCGAAAAATTACAAGTGACATACTGCGCGGCGAACGGAGAGTGGCAAGTGGCTATTGGATGGTTGTCATATAAATTATAACAAAAAGAAGAAAATAAAATTATAATGAAAAAATGTAATAAAATTAAAAACTGGAGTAGAAAATTGTAAGAAATCAAAAAAAAAAAAAAAGATAGAAAAAAGAGTGGCAACCTAGAAAAAATTTGCCGGCGGGCAAAAAGTGCTGCAACAGGCATACACACACAAACAAACAAACATGAAAACATTAATATCTGTGCGCGATCATATGGACGGATGGCTAGAGAAGAATGTGTCTTCAAAGCTCTGCTTGTTTGTCTGAATGTATATTTGTATGTTTGTTTGTATGTAAGTGCCTTTGCATGGCGAAAGAGTTATGAGGTGGTAATAATAATAAAAATCATTTCGACGAGTGGGCGATTCGCTTGTAACATTTTTTTATTATTATTTTTTGCTTTCGTGGCACTCACTGCGGGATGGCCTGCACGTGAATTTGAATGTGAATGGCAAGGCTGTTTGCGTTGTCCGATTTGTGGCGCTTTGCATGCCATGTAAATTGCGGAAGGCAGGAAAGCGGGCAGAAAAAAGTCTAAAGAGGGTGAAGAGGCTTACAAAGAGCAGCGAATGAAAGGTGTGCCCGATAATGTCTACTTTTCTTGCTTTTGAATTTTTAATTATTTTAGAGCAAATTGGGCTTGGTAGCTGGAGGTGAAATTGAATGAAATGAAGCGAACATTTGAATTGCGGAAAAGTAATGCATGTGTGTAGATAATGTACTGTGTGTGAATAAATATCAATGGTTGTGGGTTAATAACAATCAATAATTTCGTGGAAATATATATAATGGCAATAGAAATAATAATAATAATAAATAGCTTTCTGGCAAATTGAGCAAGTCCAATGCGCTTGTATATCTGTTTTGTACATACTAAAAGTTTTGCACCTAAAAGTATGCAGCACTTAAGAGCTTAGTTGGCAATTTTTTAAGTGAATGATTTTTAGAATGAAAAAAATGGCACAAAAAGGGTTAAAATTCAACCCAAATTGCTTAAAATGAGTACTTAAAAAAAGCCACAAGAGGGCTAAAATTCAAATTCAATTCTTTCACTGTTTTATAGTACAAAACAGGCTTGAAAGGGATAATATTAAAATAAAAAATTTTTAACTAAGTGCTTCTTCAGAAAAACTGGTAAAAAATGATTAAAATTCAAATAAATTTTTTTAAACCGAGTGCCAGTTAGAAAAAAAATTGCGCGAACGGGTTAAAATTCAAGTGAATATTTTAAACTGAGTGTCTTTTACAAAAACATGGCACAAAAAGGGTTAAAATTGAAATTAAATTTTTTAGAAAAACTTGGCACAAGAGGGTTAAAAAACAAATAAAATGATTTAAACCGAGTGCCTTTTAGAAAAAAAGTGACGTAAAAGGGTTCAAGTTCAAATCAAATGTTTTAAACTGAGTGCCTTTTTGCAAAAAATTACACAAGTTCGTTAAAACTCAAATGAAATTTTTTAAACCGAGTGCGTTATAGAAAAAAGTCAGCACAAGAACGTTAAAATAAAAACTGATCATTGGTTTTACAAAAAAAAAAAAAAAAGAATGGAATAAAAGCTAAGTGCTTAGAAGAAGAAAGAAAGGTTTAAAATTATAAACAAATTTAAAAAGTGTGCTTTTTAGAAAAAAAAAAAAAAAAATAGTACAAACAGGGTTAAAGTTTATTTTAAATTTTTTAAACATTTTTTAGAAAAAATTGGCACAAGAGGGTTAAAGTTCAAATAATTTTTTTCAAGCTGAGTGCTTTAAAGAAATTTTTTGTAAGAGGAATTTTTTTAAGATTAAAATTCAAGTAAAACTTGTTATTAGAAAAGAAGGCACAAGAGGTTTAAAGTTTAAATTCATTTTTTTAACTTAGTGGCTTAGCAAAAAAAATGGCAGAAAGAGGGTTAGAGTTCAAGCAAATTATTATTTTTTATTATTTTGTTTGTTTTTAAAAAAAAAGAGGGACACACGGGGTTAAAATTCACTTTTGTAAACTGAGTGCTTTTCACAAAGAAAAAAAAAAACAAAAAAGGCAATAAAAGGTTTAAATCAAAAAGGTTCAAATGAAATTTTTTTAACCCAAGTGATTTTTCCAAAATGGGCACAAACGGGTTAAAATTCAAATGAATTTTTTAAATTGAGTAGTTTTTAGAAAAAAAAAAAATGCAAAAGAATGATTTTGTAAAATATTTTTAAACAATTAACAACAACTCGAAAGGCTGCTTATGAAACACTTTTGCATTTGAATGAAACGCAGCTGAGTGGTCGCTAGAGGGTAAAAAAACTCCTTAGTAAATTATTTGCAGGAAAATTTCTCTAGGGATATGCAGAGACTAAATCTATTGTACCAAAAACATAAAGAAATATCGGGAACAAATAAAAATGAAAGCAGCGCCTTGAAATATGCAACGAATTTTATGTTTTTATTTTATATTTAAAGTTTAGCACTTTTCGAGCGCCTGATTGTCCATTTGGATGGGACTACCAATCATCATAAACACTATTAACAAAATCTTCATTAAACATGATATACGCACATGTGACACCATCACCGCTGCTACTGCTCCTCCTCCCTTTTCAATTTCTTCACTAACATACGGTGATCAATGAACAAATTCAAAAAACTATTTAAGCTATATATGTTAATAACAGTTGTTTTTTTAAGGTGTAAAAATAATTGCTTTAAAAGCCATTTCCGCAGTCAAAAAAAAAAAAGTTTATGCGAAAATTATCGAATACCGTTTGCCAGATTTGCAAGCAACAAAAATATGTAAATGATAATTTAACAACATCATAAAAAATGCCACAGTCATGCAATTAAGTAACAGCAACACTGTACAAAAACAACAGCAAAAAAGAACGTAGTCAAATGCAGCAACAGCAACGCATTGCAAGACTTTCTCAAATCGCCGAAGACCAAGCAAAATTCTTGATTCGTTTTTGTTGTTGCTTGAATGGTTGGCCAGCAAGGCAACATTCGAATTGCTGAAGAAAAATTACATTTATGTAAATTTTATACTTATTTAGAAACATATTTATATACAATCGCACACACATGCAAGAACATTTTTGTTGCTTCGAAGAGTGTGAATTTAATTACATCTACTTATGCTGATTTATGAAAATGATAATGAAGCTGGCATTTTTTCTGCTTAATAAACCGTGGAGTCGCGCAAAATCCTTTCATTTCGCTGTGAATGTGGCGTATGAGGTAGCAAGAACAAAACCAACAAGTAAGGAAGCCTAAGTTCGAGTGGAATCGAACATTAGATACTCAGCTGTATGCTCTCATTGTTTGTTTGCGTTTGTTCGATTAGGGTGTATTTTGCATGAAACGAGTGCTGCATAAACAGGGCGCAGCCACGCCCATTTTTAAAATTTGTATCAATCATCCAAATAAGCATATAAATATTATTGTTAGTGCAAAATTGCATCCCTCTATGACTTTTAGTTACAAAGACTTCACGTTACAAATTCCAAAAGGGTTTTCCAGAAATATCTTTGTTAAAAAGTAGGCGTGGTCATAAACCGATTTCAATACATTTTTGCGTGTCTATTAACACATGTTATAAAAGTGCATAAACCAAGTTTCGTCATAATATCTCAGTTATTTGTCGAGTAATAGGCTCGTATATTCCTTTGTCTAAAAAGAGGCGGTGCCACGCCCATTTTATAAACTTTTTTTATTTTTTGTTTCCGGTCTATTGTAGAACTCATGTAAAAAAATTTCAATGAATTATCTTTATATTTCACAGAGATATCGCTAAAAATGATTTTATTAGGTCACTTTATAATACCCATATATAAAAGTGGGCGTGGTCGTCAACCGATTTTGGTAATTTTTCGTCCACACATTTGGCTAAGTAAATATAGCACGCGTACCAAATTTCATCGATATATCTTTAACGGTTTCTGAGTTATGGCCTATAAAACTTTCAATATTTGCCCCTTAATAAGTGGGCGTGGCACCGCCCATTTGCCAAAATTTTTATACTTTTTGTTTTATGTCCGTAGTTGGAGTCCTGCCACAAAATTTCAGTGACAGATCTTTATATTTGACAGAGATATCGCTTAAAATGTTTTTATTAGGTCACTTTATAATAACCATATATAAAAGTGGGCGTGGCCGTCAACCGATTTTGATAATTTTCCGTCGAAACATTTGTCTAAGTAAGCAAATTACGCATACCAAATTTCATCGATATATCTTCAACGGTTTCTGAGTTATGACATATAAAACTTTCAATGTTTGACCCTTAATAAGTGGGCGTGGCACCGCCCATTTTCCAAAACTTCATCAAATTTCTTCATAAGGGCCTGAGCTCAATACGTGGGTAAAATTTTATCACTCTAGCTATATTAGTGGCTGAGATACCAAATTTCCGATTTTTTCTATATAGGAAAAGTGGGCGTGGTCATGGTCCGATTTCGCCCATTTTCAATACCAACCGTCCCAGTCTCGATACCAACTTGCATTTCAAATTTCATCAAAATATCTCAATTTTTGCGCGAGTTAGAGTGTTTACAGACGGACGGACGGACAGACGGACAGACGGACGGACGGACGGACGGACGGACGGACGGACATGGCTCAATCGATTTCTCTTTTCACCCTGATCATTTTGATATATATAAGTCCATATCTATCTCGATTATTTCATTATGTTACAATCCACCGTTATGAAATCAAAATTATAATACTCTCTGTACTAGTACAGCTGAGTATAAAAACACAACAACAACCACCTTTATAAAAGCAACAACAACAATGGCAACAGTTGAAAACACATAAAGCTCTGCGATTCTCTTTTGTGGTTAAGTGGCAAGTAACGATCGTGATCAGACAATCTGCTGCGACCGCTTGCTTGCCTCTGTGTGTGCGTGTGTGTGTGTTTGTGTCTTTATGGCGTACGAAATGTGACGTGTGAAGTGTGAAATGCTGGTTTTCATTACCGTTGTGCTTGTTGTTGTTGTTGTTATTGCTGCTTTGGCAAATGCTAATCAGTTTGTTTGTTTGCCTCGGTTTCTTTCGCTTGTTTTCTTTCTAGCATTTGCTGCTGTTTTTCGTTCTTTTGTGCTTATTACTGTTGTTGTTGTTGTTATTGTTATTGTATTTGTTGTTGTTGTTCTTGTTGATTATAAACGATCCAGCATCTTTTTCACACTTAATGCCACTTTATGTGGCATTAACTTGCCAAAGTCCGGCTGCGGATTGCGGACTGCGTGTTCAGCCTTCATCATTTAGCCAAACTAGAGAAAATACTTATGTATGATTGTATGATTGTATGTATATTTATTTATCGTTTATTTGTAGCATGATTATTAACCATCTTAGACTGATTAACATTTACTTTTTTTTTATTCTCTGATATTTTGCTTTGTTATAACAAAACTCTGTTACCACGGTTCTTATTGCAAGCGAATTGATTGACTTGAAGAAATATTTTCTACACAAGATTTAGCTATTTTCATTTCCTCATTTTGTTTGCTTGTTTACTTTTAATTACATGCATGATTGTGCTTGCAAAAACTGTGACCGAAAATAGTGTATTTTTAGAAGTCTATAGTGAGAATGTCCACATTCCCACACTGATTGGGTTGAAGCAATGGAAAGACCACGACTAATGGCTTGCCAAGGAGTGCAAAATCGACAGAGTTTATGGCCACATTTTCTATCAACTACTATTATAAAAAGAACAAGTAAGGAAGCCTAAGTTCGAGTGGAATCGAACATTAGATACTCAGCTGTATGCTTTCATTGTTTGTTTGCGTTTGATGGAAACACGGTGCACTTAATACAAAGCGAGTGCTGCATAAAGTGGGCGTAGTCACGCCCATTTTCTAAAATTTTATCAGTCATCCAACTAAGCATATCAATATTATACTTTGTGCAAAATTTCATTCCTTTATGACTTCTAGTTACAAAGATGTCACAATACAAATTCCCAAAGGGTGTTCCAGAAATATCTTTCTTAAAAAGTAGGCGTGGTCATAAACCGATTTCAATAAATTTTTGCATGGCTATTAACACAAGTTATAAAAGTGTATAAACCAAGTTTTGTCATAATATCTCAATTATTTGTCGAGTTATAGGCTAAGAAATCTCGTATATCCCTTTGTGTAAAAAGAGGCGGTGCCACGCCCATTTTCCAAAATTTTTCTATTTGTTGTTTCCGGTCTATTGTGGAACTCATGTCACAAAATTTCAATGAATTATCTTTATATTTGACAAAGATATCGCTTACAATGTTTTTATTAGGCCCCTTTATAGTTCTCATATATAAAAGTGGGCGTGGTCGTCAACCGATTTCGCTAAAATTTTGAGCGTGTATTACCACAAGTAATGAAAGTGTACACACCAAGTTTCGTCATTATATATAAATTATTTGTCGAGTTATGGGCTCAGAAATCTCGTATATTCCTGTTTATAAAAAGAGGCGGTGCCACGCCCATTTCCCAAAATTTTTGTGTTTTTCGTTTTATGTCCGCAGTTGGACTCCTGCTATAAAATTTCAATGATATATCTTTATATTTGACAGAGATATCGCTTAAAATGTTTTTATTAGGTCACTTTATAAGACCCATATATAAAAGTGGGCGTGGCCCTCAACCGATTTCGGAAATTTTTCGTCCAAATATTTGACTAAGTAAGTATATCACGCGTACCAAATTTCATCGATATATCTTCAACGGTTTCTGATTTATGACTCATAAAACTTTCAATGTTTGCCCCTTAGTAAGTGGGCGTGGCACCGCCCATTTTCCAAAATTTTTGTGTTTTTCGTTTTATGTCCGCAGTTGGACTCACGCGACAAAATTTCAGTGACAGATCTTTATATTTGACAGAGATATCGCTTAAAATGTTTTTATTAGGTCACTTTGTAATATACATATATAAAAGTGGGCGTGGCCGTCAACCGATTTTAACTATTTTCCGTCCAAACGTATGCCTAAGTAAGTAAATCACGCGTACCAAATTTTGTCGATATATCTTCAATGGTTTCTGAGTTATGACATATAAAACTTTCAAGGTTTGACCCTTAATAAGTGGGCGTGGCACCGCCCATTTTCCAAAATTTCATCAAATTTCTTCCTAGGGGCCTGAGCTCAACACGTGGGTAAAATTTCATCGCTCTAGCTATATTAGTGACTGAGATACCAAATTTCCGATTATTTCTATATAGGAAAAGTGGGCGTGGTCATGGTCCGATTTCGCCCATTTTCAATACCAACCGTCCCAGTCTCGATACCAACTTGCATTTCAAATTTCATCAAAATATCTCAATTTTTGCGCGAGTTAGAGTGTTTACAGACGGACGGACAGACGGACGGACGGACGGACGGACGGACAGACGGACGGACGGACGGACATGGCTAAATCGATTTCTCTTTTCACCCTGATCATTTTGATATATATAAGTCTATATCTATCTCGATTATTTCACTCTGTTACAATCCACCGTTATGTGATTAAAACTATAATACTCTGTCTACTAGTACAGCTGAGTATAAAAAGACAGATCCGAAAGACTCTATGAGTTTTGTAAAATAGATGTTCGAATATTTTCGAAGTTTTAACCAGTCAATTGTTTATTTGGTAGAAGTAGCTGAGCCTATATAAATTCTAAATTTTGTTACTTTGAACACGTATACATATATCTCATTTATTTATTATGTAGCATTGATTTAGAGCATCCATTCTCATTTTTACTATAAAATATTTATTTATCAATACTTGCATTTACTTGCTCATGCTTGAAAATTCATAGTGCAACATTTAAAAATGCATCTCTGTATTAATATCTAGTTGCTTTTTCTAATATAACTTTTGTATGCATTTACTATATATATTTTTATGTATGTATGTGCATATTATTTATGCCTTTATCGATAAATTTAATTTCCGTATTTTCTATTAAAACCAAAATGTTCGGAAATTTATTATTTATTCATAATTCTTTGTTTTAGTATATAGATAAGCAAAGGAGAGCTCCCAACACTACTCTCAACTCTTATTTACAAATCTACGCAACAAGGATTTCTAATTGCGTTTATTGAACCGTTCTTATACAATATGGAAACTTATAAAAATTTGTTTAAAATACGTATAGATACATACATATGTATAGATATTATCTCTTAGATAATGTTCAGTGAGACAGACAAAGAAGTCAAATAAAAGCTCAAATTCCCACCGCAACAATTCTCAACAATTCTATCAACTTTACATATGTATCTGCTTAACCCTTAGGCTTTGCTTGGTGCATAGCCAAGACATTGTGCATACTCTATATAAAATAAATTCATATATACATACATAGATAGATATATGTAAATATATACACGTACATATGCCACAAGCATTTAGTCCATATAGAAGCATGCATATACATACATAAGTGTATTTTGTTAAAATTTCTTTGATCATTTGACCTTAAGTAGTTACAGGTATGTAGTATATTCGCTCCTTCACAAAAAGTGCCGATTTCTACTTTTCTTTCATTTATTTATTCATTATCTTTAGACAATTATTGCCTTCTACACTCCTTTACTCCTTCGATACTGCTTTTGCTACTTGATTACTTTGCTGCTACTATTTTATTCGCTCAGTTCTGTTACTGCTTTCTCTATTGCTATTTCTCTCTTTGCCATTGCAAGCGAACAGGCGCACAGCAAATTTAGGAAGTGAACTCAAGTGAAGTGAACAATGCTTAATGCAGCAGGAGAGTATGAGGGTGGAATGCTAAGAGTGGAAGAGGTGGGAGTGGGAGAGGTGGGAGTGGGAGAATTGTGGCCCACTTGTAGCCAAAGCCTTTTCTGTGTCTTTATGTATGTGTGTCTGTTTGCTGCTCCAATGCAGACAAGACACGAGGGAAGTAAAAAGGAAGTGAAGTAGTGAAGAAGTTGCAGCAACAATAAAAGAAGTGTTCGAACTTCGAAGAAGAAGAAAAAGATAAAAAGAGAAAAAACTTTGAGCAAATTCCTAATAGCAAAAGGGAAAGAAATAAAGTGATTTTCTATTTCACTTTTTCCAAAAGAAACGGAAATAATTCCTTGTTAGTTACCAAGCACTTTTGACCACAAATCTTCACCCATGTTTATTGTGCATTTTTTGTTGTTGCTGTTGTGGTTCTTCTTGTTGTTATTAGTATAATTTCTTAAACAATACCACTTATGTACAACTCTCAGTCAGCTTATACAAGCACACATACCGGATCATACGTATATGGTCACACATATACTCTACAAATTGCGCCCAAACCAACTTGGGTTAATTACTTGGCGCTCAGCCGCCGCACGAAGCAAGGTCCGAAGATTGTGTTTACAACTGACCAACAAGCAACAGAAATGTTTGCATACTTACAGGCGTTGAATGGTCGTTTCTTGAGTTTGTTTCGTCTTCGTTGGCAGCAACTTGCTACGTGCCGAGCGTTGGTCAATGCAATCGTGTGTTGGTGAGTAGGTGAGTGAGTGGGAGAATGATTGGGGGAATATTTGAGTGGATGGTGGAATGGTTGGCGTAAGGATATGTAAGGACTAAAGTCTTGACCAGTAAGTACTAACATAAATATTTCTTACCCACACTACGCTCTTGTCCTTTTACTTTCGTCTCTGCTATAAAATCGCATGTCCGACACTGTTTGGTTGGGGGTGGGGCGGAGTTGGCAGACATGAGTTTGTTGGCAAGGCCAATTAAAGGCGTTGATAACATAAAAATATTTGCATGTGGAAGCAGTGTGCAGTTGTTGTTGTTATTCTTCTTCTTCTTTTGTGTGTTGCCTGCTCAACATGCGTGGCAAAGGACATTTACATACATACGTCTCACTGATACAACGTTTGTATATGTAAGTATGTTTGGCTGTGTGTTTGTAGGTAATTTATTTGCTTCGTTTATTTTGCTACAACATTTATACTTAATATTTGTTGTTGTTTTGGGTGAAAATTGCAAATTTCTACTTTAATAAAATAAGTTTGAGTTGGTAATTACAAGGTGAGCACATATACATATATTCGTATATATATATGTATGTGTGTTTGTATGTATATGGATGTATGCCCTCCAAAAAATCTTCGCCTTAATTAAAAAAGGGCTTAAAATAAGGCTGATTTTCCTGTGGTGATGTCATCAGGTCATCTCTGAGAGGAAACATTTTGCCAAAGGCTTATTCGCCAAGGAAAATAGGCCCAGATATGTCCTTATAATAATTCGGTATGTGGTGTTTAAGTACCTTATAATAAGACTTATTATCCATATAAGAATTATTATCCAAAAAAGACCTGAATCATTTCCTAAAATAAGGGTTTATGTGGAGCTTAAATACCTTATAATAATGCTCTATAAGAGATAATAAGAAAAACAGCGTTTAAAAAAATGTAGTCTGCTCGGGCTGTAACGTGAATATTCATATATATCTATATATTAATAGGCTAACATTTTTCCCATACAAACAATTGCCAGGCTGTTTTGCACATTTAACATACTCATATCCACATAAAATTGATATGGATGTGTTCGTATGAGTGAGGAGCAGTGCATAGGCATATATTTTTTTCTATAAATTATTTAATTTCTTTATAATTAATAAATAAAATTTTTAGTTAAGAGAAATAGATATCGTAAACGCGTTTACAAATATCGTAAACACAGTTTAAGAGTTGCTTTAATTTCAAAGCGCTCTCTCTATTTTATATGCATTGGCCCAGTTTACGCTCAGATCAAAATCAACGCGGCCAAATATCTCCTTTGCTTTTCCGTTAAAGCGAAAAATGACAGAGAGGGTGGGAGAGCACACTGAGTAATTTTAATTTTGACCAAGGCATATCTAACAGGTAGGCTCGCGGCGAATTGAAAAACTTCTTTTTTTATTTACAAAGGTAGAGTGTAATGTCAAAATCAAAGCGAATTCACATCATGGCCAATAGGAATGGACGAGCCCCAAGCGAATTCAGATTTTAACCACGGCGAAATATCATTTTGACCGTACACTCTACCAATTACAATAAAAAAATACATGGGAAATTTTCTGAATTCGCCACCGGGCCTACCTTCCTAGATCTGCCTTGATTTTGACCATGATTTCGCGTCGGACCGTGATGAAAAGGGCAAATCAGTGTTGCGGTACAACTGGAATTTGGAAAGTGTTGCTTATCTCCGCCAAAAGGAATAATTTTTGTACCAATACAAAGTTGAAAAAATAAATTGCATGGTCGAATTTCGAGCACCGGCGATACTAGTTCATATAAATCGGCAATATGTGAGCGTACGAAATTCTTTTCGCTCGCAAAATATTGTGCTATCTTTGCCCATATGCTCTCATAAAACTCAAATTTCCTCTCTCTCTCTATTTGACCTTCTTATGCCTTAAGATTATTATTCCTTTTGGTGGGTATTTGCATTGTTGAGTGCAAGCTTTTTATATGTATGTGTGTATGTAAAAATGCTCAACTTAAACAAATTTTTAGCCTACACTCAGGCACACACCGGACACACTGCCACCCACTGCAAGTCGGCCTTTTTGTTGTTTGTTTGTCTACGCTTCACCCTCGTCCTTGCCAACTTAGTGCGCTTGGCCGTTCACACTCGTGTCCTTTGGTTTATATTAATGAGAAATGTTTATCCTTTTCAACACACATATCTACAAACATTTACATACATACATATATATTTGCAATTATATTTATGTGCATTAATATTGCAATTTGCAAAAATTATTCTCTCTATATGACTGCATATGTATATGTATATGTAAAAATTATATGTATATGTATATGCACATTTGTATGTATGTGAATGGCTGTATTTTTAGGTGACTAAGTCGGTATATACATATACATGTATGTATGTAATTATATGCTTATGCAAATTTCTTTGTTTGAATGCATGTGTTAGAGCAGTAATTTGCAAAATTTTCTTGCTCTGCTTCTTCCTCCACACCACCCACCATCTTCTTGTTCGTCTTCCATAACTACCCATCACACTTATAGTACATAATTATTATGATTACACTGGATCACAAAATGAAATTTTTTGTCTGTACTTTGGACGTGACTATCCTATCTATATGTAAAATCGGTCTCTGATTCCGAAAATCGGGTTCATTTTTAATTCTATGGGAAGGTTTTTGAGATATCGGCAATTTACCGTTATTTGGCCAATGGGTCCACTTAATCCAGTATATCTCTTTAACACAGTGAGCTATCTTCCTAAGGGTGACACCAAACGAAAGAAAATTAAATTTCCTTTTTACGGTTCCTATAACATTTTTCTCTAACTCGTATAGTTTCTGAAATATTGACGATTAAATTTGAATTTTTTCGATTTTTTACGATTTTTTGAAGAAAAAATTGACTTTGTCAGACAATATCTTTAAAACCAATGTCTTCACCTTCGGTTTTACTCTTTTACGTGAAGCTCCATTCTATTGGGAAAAAGATAAGCTATCAACGAAGAAAATCCATGGTAAAATGGAAAAGTTATAGGCGATCAAGTAAATACAGCCAAGTCGCGCAGTGCCTCTGCACGGGTATATTCTATGCATGTTATACCCGTAAACGCGCTTGTATCTACTGCGCTGCCAATGTGCTGCTACTGCAGATGTGTAGGTATTGGTACAATATGCATAGAATGTACCCGTGCAGAGGCATTGCGCGACTTGGTTGTATTTACTTGATCGCCTATAACTTTTCCAGTTTACCATGGATTTTCTTCGTTGATAGCTTATTTTTTTGGAAATGGAATGGAGCTTCACGCAAAGGAGTAAAACCGAAGGTGAAATCATTGGTTTTAAAGATATTGCCTGACAAAGTAAATTTTTTCTTCAAAAAATCGTAAAAAATCGAAAAAATTCAAATTTAATCGTCAATATTTCAGAAACTATAAGAACTAGAGAAAAATGTTATAGGAGCCGTGAAAAGGAAATTTAATTTTCTTTCGTTTGGTGTGACCCTAAGGAAGATAACTCACTGTGTTAAAGAGATATACAGGATTAAGTGGACTCATTGGCCAAATAACGGTAAATTGCCGATATTTCAAAAACCTTCCATTGAATTAAAAATGAACCCGATTTTCGGAATCAGCGACCGATTTTACATATAGAAAGGATGGTCGCGTTCAGAGTATTTTTTGGCTGTAGAGCAGTGTTATTATTGTTGTTTTTGCTTTTTACTTCTACTGCTGCTTGCTTATGTCGCTGCTCACATTGTTCTCGTTTGTTGTTTTTGTTGTTGTTGGGACTTATTTCTTGCTCGTTCGTGTTATTATTATGTTGTCATATTTTAAATTGCATTTGCATTTGCATTTTAAGTACAAACTCAAATTCAAACACACATGCACTCACACACCTAAACGAAAGCCCACTTAGTACATATGTATATGCGTATTTTTATACACCAATAAGGTAAGCATTTAATTTAAGTGTGTGCTGTATTTCACTTCAACTTTTAGTAGAGAGGTGCACTAATGTATGCGACTAATGTATTACATACAAACATTTATATAACAAATCACACATACACACAAAATGACATAAATCCTTTTAAATTAATGTTTAATATATTGCAGGCGTATCGCTTAGGTTGTTGGGTTTCGATGTTGGATTTTGGGTTTGGGTGTTGGGTGTGCGGTGTTTGGCTTGTGTGGGTGGCTATAAATAAACGAAGCAAGCAAACGGTTCAAGGTGTTTTTCTTCTTTGCTGGTCAGTCGCAATTTACAGTTATATGTAGTTAATAAATGGAAAGTTGAACAAATGTTTTATTGAAATATAAGATATGTGTGTGTATGTATATGAACATCCCTGCAGTAAATTTGTTTCACTGATGAAGGATCAGTGATGATTCTTTGTTGAATATTCATCACTGTCGTCATAACTCAATATATTTTTATTTGTTCTTGTTTTTTTTCTGAGGAAAGCAAACCATTTATATGAAAAATTCATCAGTCTCTATATGAAAGTATTCACTGATGCCTCCTCGTCATAGGTGAATTGCATCAGTGATTCATTAAGGATTCATTGCGGATTTTTACTGCAGGGATTAGAGTGGTGCTTAATGTAGTGGTGGTACATATATTTGTATATCTCCTTATTTGGGAAATCCAACTAAAGTAGAATTGATCTACATATACATACATACGTATATATGAGGTCTTTAGAGGGTTAAAAAATTGTGCAAAATTAGGCACCAGAAAATTTAACAAGTGCTTTTCTCTGAATAAATCTATATACAAAGGAAGTAAAAGACCAACCACAGGCAACGGAAAAATAAATATGACGCCTGGAATTATGCTTCATGTTTTATGTGAGACGCCTTGAAGTATGCAAAAATTTTATATGTTTTTATATATACATATTTGCCTTACAAATGTAATCTGAATCACACAACAGATAACCAGATGTAATTCTATTTCTACTTCTATTTCTACTGCTGTTGCCCTTGCTCTCTTCTCTCTCTCAATTCTTCAATACCACGTTTTTGATATGTGTTATTTTAAATTTTTCTCAGCCAGTTAATTTGGCAGTCAGCCAGTCAGAGGACTATCTATCTAATCTCCAAAAGCCCACTTGCGTATCGGCAAATCACAGCCAACTTCACTTGAAAGCCAACCACTCGCAAAATATATGCCAAACAATTTAGCATTGCATTTTTATGGTATTACATTTTCAGTTAACGTGTAGACTCTACACTGTAGAGTTATAAATACATACACTCAAATAAATTTTGGTATAAATTTTAAACTTCTTTGGTCGATATATAGGACACCACCGAAAAATTATTAAAATTTAAACTTTGAAAAGTTTAAAAGATTTTTAAACTCTTAAGGTTTAGATTTTATTCCAAATTAAAATTTATTTTAAGACTTTCAAAAGTTTAAAATTTAAACCTTTTTTTGGTTTAAATTAAAAAAAATGTCTGCTCCCAAATCCTCTTCATGCTTTTCCCCATTGCATCTTCTTTCCTATCCTTTTTTCTCCTTTTCTCCCATATTGTTCTCCCTCCAACATCCCCTTAATCCCTTTCCATATTGTGTCTTTTTCTATCCTCTTCTTCTCCTTTTCTTCCTTCTTCATTTTATCTATTTCCATAATTATTTTGTGTTTGTTTGTTTCTCCATTCATTCATTCAAATTGTCTAATAACTATAAATGAGCTTTTTATATTGTTCATTTCTCGAAACAGCAAGTTGGAATTTCAAATCAAAAATTAAAATTTTTTTGTTGAAACCAAATTTTACGACCAATGAAAGTTTAAAATTTAAACCTTAAAAGTTTAAATGAGAAAAAGTGTAAGATTTAAACCAAAAAAGTATGAAATTTATTCCAAAAGGTACTTTGAAATATTTGGACTTTTGTAAGTTTGAATTCTAAACCAAAAAGGAATAAGAAACTTTTAAACTTTCGAAGGTTCAAAATTTAACCCAAAAAAAGTTTTAAATTTCTTTCAAACCAAATCAAAGTTTAAAAAATATTCCAATATTTATTACAGTGTATGTATGCATGTATGTATGTTTGTCTGGTGCATATTCACAACTCCTCACCCAATCTTCAATCGCGCTTTTTTGCACAATTCGCATTGGAACTTAATTATAAAATGTCGTGCTGAACGTAATAATAAATTACATTTTCTTACATTTCTTCCTTTATTTTATTTTATTACATGCATTTCTATTAACAATAAATTAAATGTTGAGAATGCAAATTAAAAAAGGTGGAAGAAATGCCACAGGAGAGCCGGCAGTTGAAAGCATTTGCGATATTTTTTTCGTAGCATACTTTATGGGGCGAATTCATGCAAAATTTTCGAAAAATGAGCTTCGAAGAGTTTTTAAGCGTGAGTTGCTGAGTTTTTGTTAGTTTTTCTTTATATTTCGACGTCATTAAAAGCGTTACAACGCACAACAATCCCTCTCCAGGAATTCGGTTAATGAAGCGTTATTTTCAAGCATGCATTAGCCAATCTGTTTTGTTGCCATGGCAACTAAGTTTCTCTGAGTGTATACTAAACACTTTAAAAAATTTCAGAAACCAATGAAATTTGTAAGCGCATAATTCCTCAAACACACATTCTAAAAACGAAATGCCATATTCGTTCAATACGTGTTCACGTCAAGAACTTTGTCCGTCAGACATTCCTGCATCGATTAAACACCAAACAAAGTGTTGCAGCAATTAATTTTTTATGCCACTTTTTGTTTAGCTTTTTATTATTATTTATGAGCGCAACCAGAAACTATGTTAGATGTTAATTGGTGGCAAGCAATCACGTAAAGCCAGAAATTATTTTAAATATATATTTATGAGTTTGTTTTTTTTTGCATTAGTGGACATGTGCTTTTCTTACTAAGTTCCAAGTGTGTATTAATGCTTAGGAAATTAAGGCGATTATTAACAACGATTAAAGAAAAAAAGCAGAAAAGACAAAAAACAGGAAAGCAAAAAACTCACAAGCTTAAAAGTAGTTCACAAATTGCAATTCATACAAATAATTAAATGCAATGCACAACTTTAATTAGCTACAAACAAAATTGAAAAAAACTAAATACAAAATCACAAATGCGATTTGCCATTATCGCACATAATTAAGTATTATGAAATGATCGTGTGTGGATGTGTGGAAATGGCAACAACAACAATATAATCCCCAATAATTAGCATAACATTTTTTTTTGTTTTTTTTTTTTTGCATTTTTGCATTTTTGTTTTATTGCTCATAATGAATGTGAAATGAGGTCGATAGAAAAGAATGAGAAAATGCGGGATTTTTAGTGCTTGGCAGTGTTGCCATATTTTTGTTTATTTTTTGAATCTTTTTTTTTTTAATTTGTTATTATTTAAAGAGCAAAATGCTGGACAGGGTTGCCAGATTAGGTTTTATATCTTTTATTTCTTTTTTTTTTAATTAGTTTAAACTGAGTACAAAATGAGTTTGGAGTAGAAAAATTAATTTACATATATATCTACACGTTAGGGTTGCCATAATTTTTAATTTTTTTTAATTTCCTGAAACTGAATCTGTTAATTTGTTTTCGATTTGCTTAAGTTGAGTACCTACGAAATTAACTTCGAACAGAAAAATTAAAAAAAAGGAATTTTTAATGTAGGATAGGGATGCCGGACCTTTATGCTATTGTCTTAAATTGCTTAAACTAATAAAAAAAAATGTTGTGGAAGAAAAATGAGTAAAAAAAGAATATTTGTACTTGACGCGATTGCCAGATTTGTTTTAAATTTGCTTAAACTGAGTACGAAATGAGCTAGGCAGAGAAAAATAAGACAAAAGGAATTTTTGTGGTTGATAGTGTTGCCAGATTTTCTATATTATTTTTTTTTAATTTTCCTAAACTGGTTACGAAATGTAGTTGTGGAAGAAAAATTAGAAAAAAAGATTTTTTGTCAATAGGGTTGCCAGATATATCGTACGTTTAAATAGAGAACTACCTTTCTCCTCAAAATGTTTGATCTCTCCTTATTTTTATTACTCAGAATGACGTATTTTCAGTGCACAAAATACTCTGCTAACCAAACTAATTAATGCATCTGGCAACACCCTATTATGTACACATTCTCACCCATTGCGTGTACTTAGAATCATTTTAAAGTCAAATTTTTTCTGTAAACAGTTTAAATGATTTTCTATTATTTCGACGCCATGTAATGTTATTGCACTCCCCGACATTGTTGTTGTAGTTGGTAATGTTATTGTTGTTGTTTTTTATTTTCTGCCAGCGTTGGCACATTGTAAGACGTACGACTAATTGGCATTTTTAATTTACTGAATTAAGCGAAAATTAATGCTAATGCAAGTCGCAATTACAGGAGCGCGCGCGGCATGAGGTCAACAACAACAACAACAACAACAACAACAACAACAACAACAACAACGCTGGTGGCTGAGCGAAACCGAGGCAAAAAAGCCGAAGGAAAGGGACTGAAATAGAGGCAGTAGGGTGTACATATGTATAATGAGTGCAACACGACACAAATGAATGGAATGTAATGGAATGAATGATTTGAAATGTGCATATTTGTATGTATTTCTCTGTGTGCGACAAAGAATGTGTGTACAACATTTTCGGTGGCAAGCACAGCAATTGCTGCCAAACACGCACGTGGTGGCTAAAAGGCGCCTAAAACTGGATTAAGACCCCAAGCCAAACGGTGGCATGCAACTTTTTATGAAAGAAATAAATTCCATAAATGTCTGTTTGTTTGTGTGCGTGCATAAGGAATATATGTAACAAAGTACCTGCTTACACATAATTTATTTAATGTTTTAATTCATAAATGC
The DNA here is from genome assembly GCA_960531455.1 of Urophora cardui. Taxonomy (NCBI): domain Eukaryota; kingdom Metazoa; phylum Arthropoda; class Insecta; order Diptera; family Tephritidae; genus Urophora; species Urophora cardui. Next base: position 4,226,926 of record OY482670.1, read on the forward strand.
AATTAATGCATATTCATCATCTTCAGAATCAAGTAACAACAACAACAACAACGAAAAGCAACGAAGCCAAGCCAAAGCGAGCCAAGCAAAAGTGTAAAGCTCATTACAAGACTTCTGTACAAACTCGCACACACAAACACATACAAGTATTTATTACACTCACTACAAAAATACATATTAATTACATTTAGTTGCTTTTATTGTTATTGTTGTTGTCAAATCAACCGAATAACTCGTTAACAATCAATTGAATAATGACGAACTGTCTGTCCAGTTGGACTATCGATCCAATGACCAGTCACAAGAGAGGTGCACAAAAGGGGTATAAGGCATGAAAGTGTGAGATAAGAGTTGATTTTGTTTTTGTTGTTGTGGTCTTTTTTTAATTAAGCCGGACAATCGATCGAATCGTTGCAATAAATGTAGGTTTTATTACTTAATTAATAAATAATCACACGAAATGTGCGACAGAGAGTGACAGGGAGAGAGGAGGGGTAGCGGGGGCAGCTAGCAATGAGGCACAATAGCGTTAAAGCAATCGAAGCAATTACTTACTATAATAATATATATGAACAGTGGTGTGCAATAAAAAAGCAATGTCTAGAAGCTTAAGTTCCAACAAGAAACTAAAAAGCAAACAAAAGCAAAACAAAATAAAAATAAAAGTCCAGTCTTATAGACTGAGCTGTAAACAATTGCAAGCAAACTGAACAATTGTAATTAACTGAAATCAGTCAAAGTGTATTTTATAGCAATCAGCGTTGATTGTAAAAATTAAAATTGCAAAAAATTACAAAACTTTCTATTGCAATCAGTATTCATCATGATTGTAAAAATTACAATTGCAAAAATTTTAAAATTTTTTATTGCAATCAACTTTCATCGTAAAGTAGTTTTATGGTAAAAATAAAATTGCAAAAAAATTTAAAAAATTTTTATTGCAATCATTCGTTATAAATCATTTTGATTGTAGAATTGAATTGAATTGTAGAAATCACTTGCAATAAATTACAATTTTTTTTATTGCAATCAGCGTTTATTGTAAATCGTTTTGATCATAATGATTTAAATTGCAATAAATTACGAAATTTTTTTATTGCAATCAACTTCAACGAAAATCATATTGATGTAAAAATTAAAATTGCAATCAACTTTTTGGAATCAGCTTTCACTGTAAATCATTTTCGACTGTAAATATCACAATTGCAAATAATCAAAAATTTTTTATTGCAATCAGTTCGTAATCGTTTTGAATATAAAAATCACAATTTAAAAAAATTATAAAAATTTTTATTCTAATCAATTTTCATAGTAAATAATTTCGTTGTAAAAATTAGAATTGGAAAAAAATTACAAAAATTTGGATTGCATTGATTGCAATTCATAGTGAATCAGTTTGATTAGATTAGCATATATGACACCAGTCGGGACCAAGATATATATATATATATATCACATCTTTGAACATAGCATTCTCGATTTCGTGTACTAAATAACAACAATTTTATTGCAGTAAATTTAATTGCAACATGTGGAATGTAAATTATCGTTGATTGTTGTTTTAAAAATCAAAAAATTGCAATCAAATTTCTGACGCAGTAAAATAAATATAATTATTGGTTTCTAAGAAGAATGATTGTAAATATTTGGCTGCTTCTACCAAGTCCAATTCTGATGCATTTCTTAACACTGCCTTTAACATCGGCACGAGATCTTCTACACCCACACTGCACTTTTCTTGCGCTCAAATGTATTTTTTTTTCTTTTTTGCCGCCGCTTTTGTACAAGTAATTAATAATGAGAGCAATTGCATTGCATGTCTTCTGCGTACAAATGTACATATTTCTACGTCCGCGTATTTGTGTGTTTGTTGCCCAAGCCAAAGTGAAATTAATTATTGTTTTTTTTTCAATTCATGCGCTTACTTTTCTTTATTATTATTACAGCTACACGTTGTTCATGTTTTTTGCTTTTTTTCCTTCTATAAAAATTTTCCAACTACTTACATTCAATTATTAGCTGCACGCAATTATGCACTGAAAAAACAACTTACTCAGATTATGGAAAAGTGGGAATGATTCGGCGCTAAAGACATATTTCCATATTTTGATGTACGACTTTCTTCAAATCAAGGAATAAAAACCACGTTTTAAAGAAAATTGTACATCAAAATATGGAAATATGTCTTTAGCGCCGAATCATTCCCATTTTTCCATAATCTGAGTAATTTTTTTTGAGTGTGTACGAGTATAAGCACAACAGCCAAGCCAGCGCTGCCAAAGCAAACGGAAGCAAACCAAAGCGAAAAGTTTAATCGTCTGGCATCTTGCTTTGAACATATTTGGTTTATTTAGTGTAAATGTAAGTAAGTGTTAGTATGCGTGTATGTGGTATTATGTCACGTTTCGTGCCATTCCAGCAATTTGCCACAACTATTTTGCACTTTATGACGCCACAAAAATTAATTATTGACACAATGTACTCTAATGTGTATGCATGTATGAGAGTATGTAGGAAAAGCAATTATAAATTGGTGGTGTGTATGGCTGTGTGTTTGCGTATATTGAAATATGCATGTGTAATGGTCACTTTCTTGGAAAGTGGATATTCAATGTAATTAGCTAAAATGTGCTAATTAAGCGACAAAGAATATCCAGAATTTTAATGCTGCGCAATTGTCGGCGACGGTTGACCTCTTTTGTATGTACAGCGTGAGAATATAAAATGGCAATTAAGGATTATTTTTCATTATTTTTTTTTTCAAAGGCCAAGGCATGCATATGAAAATATATTAATTATGATGATGAATGAGATATATGTATGAAGAAAAATGAAGTATTGTGGAACGATCTTCCGTCATCCCTTGTCAAGTTTGGTTTGGAGACATATTAGCCGAAACTGGTATGTCTCCAAACCAAATTTGACAAGGGATGACGAAAGATCGTTCCACAATACATCATATGTATTCCTACCCTGTCGGAAAAACAAGCAACCAAAAAGTAAGAAAAATGAACGTAAGGCATATTCAAGTCGCAAGTTTCACGACAAAGTCAGCAAAAAGCTTGTGTAAAGGTAGCTAAAATACTTGGTTAATGGTTCCAAAACATCCAAAACACATACGCATTTATTAACCCGAATTTTACTGAAACTATTTTTTGTCTAGTTTCAACGTGATTTTTCGATATTTTAAACATGTTTCATGGAAACAAAAATTATAAAACATCAAACTTTGCTTCGCTGTTTTGTTAGACAGATTATAAATTTAAAATTTATTTGCAAAAAATATATTTCTACTACAATAATTTTAACAAAAACTTACTTCTTTGAATACATCATAATTTGTAAATCGAACAATCCGAAACAAAATACAAATTCTTTATTTAAACTAAACATTAAATTAAATATTTATGTGCATAAATATTGCAAAAATATAACTACGACGATCTGTAAACAAAAAACAATAAATATATGGGCGTTACTTTTATTATACTAAACGTAATTTTGAAGATTTTTTTGATCGTTTAAACGATCGGTCGTAATAAATGGGTTAATATATGGTAAGCTAACATGATGGTCAATTGACTGCAGTAGATTTTATGGTAATTTTTCACATATAATTTTTTCCACTATTTAACAGTCCAGACACAGATTTTGCTTACGGCTAGTGTGATTTTGTGATACAGAGCACCTTTCGAAGGTACCCATTACCCTCTTTAAGCGGTAACTAATCAGTGAGCTAAACATACAAAGCATACAAGCATCAACTCCATGTTTGAACTCAACTTGTATATTTTTTCGCTTTCCGCACTCAGCATATTACTTTCCAAGAAATACAAGAATATCACTTGCATTTTTTAGGTTCTCTGCATAAAGCTTTTGTCTGAGAAGACCCTTAGTGAAATTTTATGGTGAATACTTTTCTAAAACATTTTAACCCTCTAGCGACCTTCAAAATGCTATTTTTTGGAACTTTCAAAAAAGGGGTCAAAACGACCACTTCGTTGGGTGTTAGAGGGTTAAAGTATTCTACGAAATTAAAGCTTGTCCCCAACAACATATTTCTATACGATATGTATTTTAACTAATTTTTCCTTTATTTAAAAATCATTGAAACGATATGTCACAAATTAAAAATGGCAGTAAGAAAACTTGACCTCAGCTGAGCTCAGGGAGCAAAACAGATTGAGGGTTTGCAATATACATACATATATATTCATTCTGTGTGAGAATTATTCTGCCCCCCAGAGAACAACCTTCCATGTTGTTTATTTGTTAATTGCGCAGAAATTCCAAACAGATAATCTTCTGCTACACAAGATTCATATCGGCAAACTTTCTCACAAGATTCTAGATACCATTTTTGTGTGTCCCTTACGCCACACAAAACTTTCACCCAATCAATTAAGGCAAGTGATACTTTCGTAAGCTAGACACACTTGAAGAAGTCAGAACAGCTGCAGTTTTTGCTATGGCGAATTAAAAGGAAAAATATATTTAATTGAAATAATTGCACATTAAGTGCATTAATTATTTTCTCTTATACCCTAACACGACCCTCCAATACCCTACCAGGCCAACACTATCCTCAGCGAAAGCAAGCAAGCGAACGGCTTAAGTGGGTAAGTGACACCCCAAGAAGGGCCAACGCGAGTACGAGTACAGTTTTGCTTTGAAAGTCTATAAGAATTTTTATTAAAAAAAAAAACAGAATTGTTGTAGTTTTGGTTTTATGTTGTTACTATTTTTTCATTACTTGATTCACCATAATTATTAATTTCAAATCGCCAGCGCCAATTGCAAGGCAACGACGCCACCGACATTAGCTGGGCGTGGTTGTTGCTTATTGTTGTTATTGGCGGATTTTTGTTGTTGCAAAAAAAACGCAGCAACGATTGTCAAAACAAAAAAATAAAATAATTCCAAATAATATGCCATTTCCAGCGCTTCGAAATGTACAAATAACACACACTAACTGAATCGAAAACGTACTCATTTCTGGGTTTCTCTCCTTGCGCTGCACCGAAACTCGTACCCACATTTGGCATAAATATTGAGACTTTTGCTAAATCATAATTAAAAATGTAGTTAAGTAGTTTGTTGAACAAGTAGATATTATGATGTACAAAAACAACAACAATAAAAGCAGCAATAAGGTTAGTATTGAGTTCACCACAACAAGGAGCACCTAACGCTCCACTTTGTAGTTGTTGTTGTTGTTCGTTCGTCGTCCATTCACCAAAGAGTTTGCATTGGACGAGTATTTACAAGCGCAAAAGTGTATAATTTTTTTAATTACTTTTCATAATAACATAACTGTATTAACTAGTGCAAGTGAAACGGTTTGAACAAAAGTGTGAGAGGGAGTGAGAGGGCGAGCGGAAAAGTAGTTAATTACCTCAATAATTACAACGAACGAACCGAGTTGAGTTCAGGGCAAGTTTTAAATGAGTTGAGCGGAGTCCAGTTCAGTTCAGTTTATTATTTTTCACTGACTTATTGGGTTACTCATGCAGCCGGAAAGTAGGCGCTAGGATTTGCGCTGGTTTGAGCTGATAGGCGATTGAGTTGGCTGCCTCATTTTACTAATAAAATATTAAATTGACCACACAACGAATACGTTATGTTGGTATGGTTGTATGTATGTATGTAATTAATGGTTACGGCGTGGCAGGCATGCGAAAACTTGTCGGGACAGGCAAAAGCGCCAGCCGGTTTTTAATTTCAACGCTCATTAAATCATTTTTCAAAATGAAATTAGTAATTAGTTGCAATTCACAATTTTGTTGCAATTTTTTTTTTTTTTTAATAGAAAGACCTTGCAGAAGGAAGATCAATAGGAACAGCAATGGCGTGGCATGTATGTTAGGCCGGCTCGCCTTATAACTAGGGTCCAAAAAAAAGTCCATCGTACGAGAAATATGCGTTCTTTGCTTCGTATGGTCTTTTAGGTTCATTTTACAAAGATTTTTCTCAGGAGAAGACTACTGAAATTTTATGGCGAACAATTTTCTAGTACAATTTAACCCTCTGTCGAGCTTAAAAATACTTTTTTTGAGGCTTTCTAAAGAAGAGGACAAAATAAACTATTCGTATGGGTGTTAGAGGCTTAAGATGTTGTAGAAAATTATTCGCCATAAAATTTCACTAGGGTTATCCTCAGAAAAAATCGTTGTAAAATGAACCGTAAAGACCACAGGAATTCAAGAACATAAGCATATATTCCTCGGAATGTTGAATGTGTTTCATTTCGTATTCTGCTGAAGCGATCGAAGTACTGCTTTTGCAAAAGATTAATGATTTTTGACTACGTTTAAAGCTTTCGGTTGCTTGTTTTTCCGATGACGGAAGATCGTTACACAATACATCATCAAAAAGCTACTTTAATGTGGTATAAACTAACTGATGGGTAGTAGTGACCCCGATGGCGCTCATAGCGTTAACACGATTATATAGCGGATACCGTACGCTCAAGCCAGAGACATTGGCATATTAAATTGGGATATCGGATCATAAATAACGAAAATATGAAAAAATGTATTTTGGCGACAGCTAGCGGCTTCAAAAAAAAAAATTTTTTTTTAAATTCCGCAAATGTTTTCCAAAAAGACATCATATGGGAAGCATATGAACAGCTTTATTTATTGCGATGCAGTTAGTTGCATACTTCAAGGCATCACATATCTGAGTTTCATTGTCTTTTGGGTCTTTTACATTCATTGTATACAAATCTCGTCCCAGCATACCGCTAGTGAAATTCTTTGGCAAAAAATTTTCTAGAACATTTTAACCCTCTAGCGACCACCTAAAAGTTTTTTACAAACCGGGGCTCAAAGGTTTGGCCTTGGGCTCAAATTTATTAAAACACTCTACAAATTATTCCCCGTATAATTTTACCATTATCAGCGAACAGCGAACAGCACTTTGTTGAGTTTCGTTTTCACTGTTAACCCTTTTGTGCCATTGTCTCAAATATAACCAACAACAAACATCAACCAAACCGATACCTACTCCTTCTGCTTCTTGTTAAACCACTAGATACTAATAAGTGGCAACGATACTCGCTAAATACATGATCTAGTTTGTGCCACAAAACACTAATGACGCAGCGTGAATGAGTGGCGAGGCAAAGGCAAGGACAATGATGATGAGCTGTAACACCAACAATAGCAACAACAATAGCGACGATATAAACAACAACAGCGGCGACATAAACAAAAACTGCGTTGGCCAACAACAACGATCCGTAGATACCACTAAATCATGCAACGTGCAGTGTAAGTTTTTGCTGTGTGGTTGTTGTTGTTGCTGGCTGGTGATGTTAGTGGCAATTATGGTAGCCATGTGGCATGAACACAATTCACATGTATGTTTGTTTGTATGCTTTCTAGTGTGTCTGCTACATGCCACGCTGCATGCCTGATTATCCCATGCGCCACCAGCAGCCACATGCAACACTGACAAAAACAAAAATATTGGCCAAAAACATTAGCAACATTATTGGCCAAAGGCATGCTTTGTTGGCTGGAGCGCTCCTCGCACTTGACTCGCGCGCGCGCCGCATTACCGTTGCAGTTTAGTTTGTTGCCGCAAATTTGCCACGTATTTTGTCAACAGCAACAATGTGAGAAAGAGAGAAAAGAGAGGGAGAGAGTAAAAGCGTCCAAAATAACGGTGCAGGCATGCATGTGTGTATGTTTGTGTGTGTTGCGCATACTTATATGACAACAGCAACTAATGCCTTTTTGCCGTGAGGCATATACAGCATGCCACAAAAGTCACACATGCGCTGTGCTTTAATGCTTTTCACACTTTACACTCACAGTTAGCAGCAGATAAGAGTGGAGGGAGTGTAGACGTATTCATGTTCATTCGTTTTTGCCAACAAGTTGTTGTTCTTGTATTGAAGATAATATTTGTTTTCATTGTTGTTGTTTGTGTTGTATTTCTTGTTGTTTTTGGCATTTTTTGATGTTTGGCGCGTGCGACGATTTTGTAATGGCTTAAACAGCAGCAATTGTGTTAACAACAATAACAACAACAACAACAAACAACAAATATAAAAAAGCACTAAAAGCATTGGCAGCAGCAATTAAAGGACAATTGTTGTTGTGAGGGTCAAAATCAGCAACAAAAACAACGACGACAAACTATATTTCCGTTACACTTCGCAAATGTGGCAGGATGTGCTTGTGGCTTTGTGTGTGTGTTTGCTTTTTCATGCTTTCTTTACCCACAGCACCCTCTCTACAATTATTGTGCTCACTACTTAACTTGTTTTGTCGTCATAATTAATTTACTATTGTTCCAATTTTAATTAGTCGACGAACCGGCATACTTACATAAACGACATAAATGACATAATGACAAAAAAGCACAAGAACAAATAGCATCAATTATAAAGGCAGCAAACAAAAGTAAATACATTGCAACAATAATGTTGCATGCAACTCAGTACAAAATTGCACATACATAGATATGTATGGATGGCATGGCGTTGTGATGCTTTTTGAAGGAGCAGCATATACATATGTACATTAATGTTAAAAGTGGAAGTTTGTTTAATATCACTTAGCACGAAAAATAAACCTTTTATCAAGGGAGAGGAGAGGAAGCGCGTGGTTGTAAGGTGTTCAAAATTATATGTAAGTCGTACGATCCGATGTTAATTAAATGGCTGATCTAATCCTGCAAAGGAATAAATGTACAGTTATAATCGGGGTCCTTACAGAATATTGTCTTTTAGCATCACATGCGTTCAAAATGGGACTAGTTGGTCAAAGTGAACTTGCAGGGAATACGAATTACACGAATAGACGGTAGATCATGTGCTCTGCTCCTGTCCAGTGTTCTCCAATTTAGGGCTTCGGCTACTAGGGAAATTTGCATTCAGGGATCTCGAATCTGTAACCAAAATAGGGATAAGAAAACTCTATATATTTGCCAAGGGGACGGGGTTGTTCTTCAGTTTGAGTCCAGTCGTTTAATGTAGAGGTGTTCAAGTTTAGGAACTCTTCTGGTAACATTACGGATTTATTTAGTCTATGTGAGGTCATTAATGGCCAGCCAGTTTAATCTCACCTAACCTAACCTGAGTGACTAGTTTCCATTCACATAGGTAGACGGACAGACACACGGAAATGGCTTAATCAACTCAGCTCATGATTCTGATCATATCAATGTACATATATGCATTTCGGTGACACTCCCACGCCTCCTTCTGGTACTTTCAAGAAACGTGCTTTGGCATAGTTATAACAACATTTCATCTACATGATTCAACCTATAGGTACCTACTCAAGTGAATATTCAGCAATATTTATACTAATATATACAATATACATAATATCATTTGCTTCCATCTTCACCAGCCCCCAAACCTCTATCCCTTTCCTTTTCACTAACTACATAAATACGTACCTCTCGCTCTCTTCCTCTTTGTCTACAGTTATTTTATTCTATTTTAACAATGCACAATTTTAGTGTTGTTGTTGTTGTTATTATTTTGCAATGGAGCTCATACACAAATTCATAATTTATTTCATTTTATTTATATGTATTTCGTTGTTTGTAGTTTTATTGCCAACTCAGTTTCTTCACTCCCTTCCTTTGTCCCTTTCTCTACCCTGTCACCACAACAATAAATGCACTGCTTTGGCTTCAATTTCTGACGGTTTCACCGACAGCCAAGCGAATGGCCGGCCAACCAGCGCAAGCTTTTTTGTTGTTTTTTTCTGCTGTCGTTTATTTGTGGTTGATTTAATTATTTAAATTTTTTTGTTAAGAAATAAAAGTTAATAGTTGTTGTTATCATTGTAATTGTTATTATTTATTTGTTTCCTACTGACTACTGCTGTTTTCTTTGTTGTTGTTGATATTATTGTTGTTTGTGTGGCTGTCGTTGTTTGTTAATATATTGTTATTGGTTGTTGTCTGTTGTCTGCAGTGTTTTTGTTGTTGTTGTTATTGCAATGGTTTTTCTGATTTTGTTTTTAGTTTAAGCTTAAATGAAATGCTGTTTTGTCTCGCGTTTACATTGCCATTATAGACTTTATTGTTGTTGTTGTTGTTGTTGCTGTTTTTGCTCGGTTCCGATTCGCGAATGGCAAAATGTGCTTTTAGCCAACCACAAAACGTTTTGCGCGAAGGTTTTTTTCCACAAAAATGACCACAACGAACGCCGCAACATGTGTACGAGCGCAGTTGGATTTGTTTTATTTGGTTAGCTGCAGTAAATAGTACATAAAAAAGTAATAGTAATAACAACAAAAATAACAGAAACAACATTGAAAAGTCCGGCAAAAAAGGAACTGCAAGTAACAGCAGCAAACAACAACAACAGCAAAAACAGTCAGCAGCTGGACAGTTGAAAACAGTGGAAAAGGCAAATGATAATCGTAAACAGGCAGACAGACAGACAAAAAAGACAGAGGGAGGGATGGAAAAGAAAAAAACAGAAGGAAATATATTTATGTACATATATTTGTAGGTACATGTGGTAGTCATGAGCCCATTTCTGCATACAAATGTGAGAGTCCACAAAAAGCACAGGTAATAGCGTTGCAATAGCCGGATGCCGAGCTCTGACAGAACTGCAGAATAAAATGCTGGCTGCGAGTGGCAAGACAAAACAAGGAGTTTGTTGACTGTTGTTGCACAAATGATTCCGCGGAAAAACATTGAAACAAACGTCAATCGACAGTAGATTAAAGAAACGCAATAAGACTTGCAGAAATCGAATAAAAAGTTTAAATGTAAACAGCAAAAATATTAACACTCATACTAGGTAATGCTTAGGTTAGGTTAGGTTAATTTGGCCGAGATCCAGTGATGCCTCACATAAACCATATACCTACAGTCCTTAGTGTTGCCAACAGCGTATTTGAGGCGTTATATTAAAATTGGAATGCCAGACTTCGCAAGTTTTAATATTTTGTGTATGTATTTCCAGATACATAATGCCTTCTGGGACGAGTAGTGTGCAGAGCCAAGATAGCTAAAGCTACAATAAGCTCGACAATTGACAGAGAGTTGGAAATTCCAGAGTGCAAAAACAGCATCGGGTTCGTTGCATACCCTACACGCTTGACTCTGCACCAGTCCCATTTGGATCGTGGGAGACAGTGCCCGGTGCAGTGAAATAACGCCCGTGGAATTAACGCCCGCGGGCGTTATTTCCCAAAAAAAAAAAAGTCCGTGGGCGTTTTTTCCTTTCTTGAAAAAGAAATAGCCCCTGCGAATAAAACAAAATTAAACCCGTGGGTTTTATTTCCATTCAGAAAGGGAAAGAACGCCCGCGCGCTCTATTCGGCGATGTGGGCTTTATTTCTCTTTCGAAAGGGCAATTAACCCCGCAGACGGGGGTTTTTTTTTAAATATGGTGTATTAGTGGGAAAAGCGCCACAGGCGAAAAATTGGAATAAAAATCGCGCGATTTTTAATTCCAATTTTTGGTTTTTTTTTTTTAAATATGGTGTATTATAATAATAATAATATAATAATACAATGGCGCTATTATAACTCTGACGAGTTTTATGGCCGAGCTTCTCTCCCAATTCGAGGTGTGCTCCTTTTTGTTTTTCCTACTAATTGGGTGGACCTACAGTTTTATGCCGGCTCCGAACGGCGAATGCATTTTTTGTGAGAAGCTTTTTCATGGCAGAAATACTCTCGGAGGGTATGCCGCCCACTGCCGAGAGGTGACCGCTGCTCTTAAAAAAACCCAATAATTGGATTTTTACTAATTAGAAAAATTTGTTTGGCTCGGACCGTGGTTTGAACCCGAGACCTCTGGCATAGCAGGCGAGCACTCTACCCACTGCACCACAGCGGCCACAATATGGTGTATTAGTATTGGAAAAAGCGCCGCACACTGGGGCCACTTATATATATGAGGACGCTCAAAATTCTGAAATCAACTTTTTTACATCAGAATCGCTTTATCTGCACTAAAGCTGTTAATCTATAGCATCTTAACCCATTGACGGCCATGAGTTAACCCGTTGGTGACCTATGTTTTTTATTTTAGTTTCAAGTTTAATTTTCTTGAATCAGAATCGGTATATCTATTATATAAAAATGAATGTGTGTGTGTTTTTTTTTTTTTATTTTTTGGCTACGACCAGGTAGGTGTGGAATCTTCATAGATACAAGCAGCCCGTACTGCTTGCATGCCCGATTTGCCTCCTGGCACCTACGGACTAAACCAACCTCCTAAGTACACTCGACCTGTAGCGCCCTGCGGAACTATCATTCAGATTTTACTTCGCAGGGCAGGCTCTGAACATTATTCCACGTCGTTACTTATGTTTGTATTTATGCGCCGCGCATTTTGCTCATCTTGTCTAAGCCTCATCATTACTATGGTAATTATTTGTGTGCATTTATCCCATATGTCTTTTTCTAACAACATTGCCTGTAACAGGCCTTCGGGTGACATCGTGTTTCCAATACAGCTCTCAAGTTGTTCTCGCTCACTTTGAAATCTGCTACAATCCATGAGAATGTGCTCTGCGTTTTCAATCTTTCCATTACAGTGGAGACAATATGGATGGTCGGCGTGCGTGTATTTGTGAAGGTATTGCCTGAAACATCCATGTCCTGCGAGGAATTGCGTTAGGTAGAAATTTGTTTCTCCATGCCTTCTACTTATCCATTCTTTTACCCTTGGAATCAGCTTCTTCGTCCATCTGCCTTTCGTTGATGAGTTCCACCTTTGCTGCCACTCGCTGATGCTTCTTTCAATGATCTCGTTTCTCTCTAAAGGATTACTTTTAATTTCTGCTGCTGCTCTAGCAGTTATATCCACCGGGCATCTACCGGCCAGCAGATTTGCTGCGTCGTCTGAGACTGTCACGAACGAACAGCATACCCTTAGTGATGCTAACCTATGTACCGATCCAGGTGCTCTCATGTATGCGGCTACAGAGGTGGCAGGGGCCCAAATTGGTGCCGCGTATAGCAGGATGGAAGAACTGACACTCGCAAGAAGCCTCCTTCTTTGCTGCCTCGGACCTCCCATATTTGGCATAAGTCTTGCTAGAGCCGCGTTCGCTTTTCTTGCCTTCTCGCTTGCATAGTTCAGGTGCTCTTTGAAGTTCAGCCGTCGGTCGAGAATTACACCGAGGTATTTTATGGTAGGGCTCGAATTTATTGTGTAACCACCTACGCGTATTTGTACGTCCTCCAGCTTTTTTCGGCTAGTCATTAGCAATGCCTCGGTTTTGTGTTCCGCTAATTCTAGTCCCGCTGTTTGCAGCCAACTTTTCGCGGAGGCTATCGTTTCGCTACACATGCGCGACAAATCCACTATATGTTTTGCCACCACTACGATCGCAATATCATCGGCGTAACCCAGGGCCGTGCGCAGGAATTAGCCTTGGGGGGGGTCTTTAATTTTGGTTTGCATTCGCATACATTTTTCGCTAAGATATACATATTTGCTGAAACAGATGGTACCCCGAAATAAGTCCCAAATGAAATAAGTCCCAATGAAATAACTCCCAATGAAATAAGTCCCAATAAAAATGAAATAACTCCCAACTTTTAGAAATGAAATAACTCCCAAAGAAGGAAATGAAATAAGTCCCAATATTTGGGGCTTATTTCATAATGAGGCCCCAAATCCCAAAAAATATGAAATAACTCCCAAATGAAATAAGTGCCAGAAATATGAAATAACTCCCAAATGAAATGAATTCCAAGAAATATGAAATATCTCCCAAAAATTACTACGCAGAAGGACATCTATCGCACGATTTTTATTTCCAATTTTTGGTTTTTTAAATATGGTGTTTGTTTTATTGGAAAAGGCGCCGCAGGCGAAAAATTGAAATAAAAAATCGCGCGATTTTTAATTCCAATTTTTGGTTTTTCTAAATATGGTGTTTGTTTTATTGGAAAAGGCGCCGCAGGCGAAAAATTTAAATAAAAAATCGCGTGATTTTTAATTCCAATTTTTCGTTTTTTTAAATATGGTGTTTGTTTTATTTGAAAAAGCGCCGCAGGCGAAAAATTGGAATAAAAAATCGCGTGATTTTTAATTCCAATTTTTGGTTTTTTTAACTATGGTGTTTGTTTTATTGGAAAAAGCGCCGCAGACGAAAAATTGGAATAAAAAATCGCGCGATTTTTAATTCCAATTTTTCGTTTTTTTTAAATATGGTGTTTGTTTTATTGGAAAAAGCGCCGCAGGCGAAAAATTGGAATAAAAAATCGCGCGATTTTTAATTCCAATTTTTCGTTTTTTTTTTTATTATGGGGTTTGGCCCGCGGGCGTTATTTCCACGGGCGTTATTTCACTGCACCGAACACTTTTCTGCGTGATGTGACGGTGATGTCCTTCTGCGTGGTACACCCTTCAGCGGCGGCGATAAAAATGTAAGTATACAAATTTCGGCCTTTTTCGGTCATTTTCCTCATTTCGACAGTTTTTAATTCGGTCAAAAATGTATAATAAGGCTTTTTTCAATTCGGTCTTTTAAGATTCGACATTTTTTTCGATTTATCGTACGGATGAAATAACTCCCAAGAAATATGAAATAACTCCCAATGCATTTTTAAGAGAAATGAAATAAGTCCCAACAAATATGAAATAACTCCCAAAGCTGGAAAATAATGAAATAACTCCCAACGGAATTTCGTTGGGAGTTATTTCATTTGGGAGTTATTTCATTATGAAATAAGTCCCAACAAAATATTATGAAATAAGTCCCATGCATTGGGAGTTATTTCATTATGAAATAAGTCCCAATTTGTATGGAAAATATTTGGGAGTTATTTCATTTTTTTTTTGGGACTTATTTCATTTGGGACTTATTTCGGGGTACCAAACAGATATCCAGACCCATACACCATAAATTTAAATTAGTGATGGGCGAGTCCGAGATGTTTAGACAATCGAGAGAATCGCTATCGTTGCAAAATCACAATCGAGTCAAAAGTTGACTCGCTCCTCGACTAAACAATCGAGATGTTTTTGCGATTGTTCCGAGTCGGCGAGTCGGAGGTTGTTTCGATGACATCTCGACTACACAACCGAGATGTTTTTGCGATTGTTCCGAGTCGGCGAGTTGTAGGTTGTTTCGATGATATGTTTTAGTTTATAAAATAAACTGAATGAGGTTTGTTGATAAAGAAAGTAGGATTTTTAGTGGAAGTGAGGCAAATACATAAATAAATGAACCAAATTGAAAAATATGCTATACACAGACGATGCATTTTTGCAATCACAACGAAAGAGTGTCGTGTCGTGCATAATAATAATAACTAATTATTTAAACATTAATACATTTTCTGAAGTGAGACGCTTATGAAATAAATGAAGTTTACGAGTAGCAACAACGGCAATAGATTTGTACCACTTTGTACTTATGTTTTTTAAAGCAATTTTGATATTCAAGCGGCAACAACAAATATTATGTATTTTTTGCAGCGAGTCCAAGATGTTGTAGGGTTGCTTTGAAAACGAGAGGAATCGTTGGCGAGTCCGAGATGTTTTAGCGATTGTTTCGACTGACGGCCATTTACGACTTGACTCGAATACGAATGAAAACCATCGAGAGCATTCGAGATGTTTCAACAATCGAGAGAATCGAATAAAACATCTCGGACTCGCCCATCACTAATTTAAATGTTCTCTAACTTTTCTGAAACTCATTATGATTCATCAAAACCTAGTTAACCAGGCCCTGAATAGTACACGGAAAGAATTTTTTACTAGAATCAATGCCGAGACAAGAAAAATTAGACTTGATTTTGAACTTAGAAAATAATTTCTTAATATCAAGAAAATCCAAGAAAATTGGATTTTAAGTAAATAAGTAAAAATTTTCTTGCTTCAAGTGAAATTGGATTTTAAATAAATAAGAAAACATTTTCTTGCTTCAAGTAAAATTGGATTTTAAATAAATAAGAAATAATTTACTTAGGGTAAGTGTTTTTTTCTTGTTTTTTGAAATAAATTAAGAAATTATTTTTTTGTTGCAAGTAAAACTTTTCTTATACGAGCTTAAGTAATGCGAGAGACACACATCGTAGTATAGTAATAATATTTCGATCTATACCACATATGTGTCACCCTCATTTTGTAGTTTAATTGAAAATTTTCATAGCATAATATTGATATTCTAATATTCATACCACATGTGTGTCTGAGGCATAAGAAAATATTAAATATTAAATTAAGCAAATATTTTCTAAAAATATTAAAAACGTAAAAAATAAGGAAAATGAAAACTAATCATGAGGAATTAGAAAACCATAATTAGCCAACTAGTATTTTCCTAGGACTTGTTTATTGAAATGACAACATTTTATTTAATATAAATGAAGATGCAAATAGTGAAATCCTTATACCAAATGCTTCACTAACAATCTGAGAATTGCAAAATATTCAGAAATATGCAAAGCGGATGGCAAATGAAAAAAAATATATGTAACTTTGGAAATGCAAATTCAGCAAGAAAAATTTTACTTCGCTCAAGAAAACGTTTTCTTATTCATTTTACATTTTTTTTTTCGCTGTATTTTGTTGTTCCAATTCGTCGAAACACAATTTTCTTAAATTCTTCTTGATATTAGCAAAAAGATTTTCTTCATTTAAGTAAATTTAAGAAAAGATGTTCTTATTTATTTAAACATTTTTTTTCTATAGATTTTGTTAGTGTTCTTGAATAAGAAAATAATTGTCTCATTTTTCGAAAACTCAATTTCTTATTTCCAGTAATAATTAAGTCAATTTTTCTTATTTCCCTAAAAATTTTCTAAATTGAGTTCAAGAAAGCATTTTTCTTGATTCAAGTATACAAATTTCTTTCCGTGTACTGTTTACAGTACTTGTTAATTGAAACTGCTCACTGTTTTCACAAAATGAACATTTTTTGTTATCAGTACAATTTTTTTAAAAATGCCAAACGAACATATGCTACACAACTTTGTAATTTCGGAAAGCTCTAAGTGCAATTCAAAGTGCCGAACTTATGTATTGGCCAACCTTATTTTTTGCAACTTTTACCAATTCTTCTTCCGTAAAATTATTGTAACTAATATTGTCAAAAATTATCAAAAATTATGAGTCAAAATTCAATGCAAAATTTATAAACTGTATTTTGAAAATTTTTGCAAAACCATTGCAACTTAGATTTGGTCATGGGGGGGTTTTAACCCCCAAAACCCCCCCGTTCGCACGGCCCTGGCGTAACCTATGATTGATACGCCATCCGCCTTATCTATTCTCAAGATTCCATCGTACATGATGTTCCATAGGAGTGGCCCAAGGACCGAGCCCTGAGGCACACCTCCTGTTATATTATATTTTTGTGGACCCTCGTTGGTATCATAGAACAGCTCTCTTTCACTGAAGTAGCTCATAATTATCCTGGTTAGGTAATCCGGTACGTTCATGCTAATCATCGCTTCTATTATTTTGTTCCAACTGGCGGAATTGAATGCATTTTTCACGTCCAGTGTTATTACAGCACAGTACTGCTTAGTTCCTTCGAACCATGAATGTGTGTGTGTGTGTGTGTGTGTGTGTGTGTGTGTGTGTGTGTGTGTGTGTGTGTGTGTGTGTGTGTGTGTGTCCTTTATGGACTCCCAAAGTAATCAACCGATCTTTTTGAAATTTTCACAGTAGATTCACGTGGTACTAGCGCACATAATAGGGTATATAGAATTTCGAAAAAGTGGGAACTTCCCGGAATATAGGCCCAAATGTGGACCCAGAGTGACCCAGCAAGTGTTTGAGCAATATGGGTATCAAACGAAAGGTGCTGACCAGGCCTTCAACATAGAGTTATTTTCATTGCGATGCCTAGGCCGGGTCCCCAAATATGGGTCAAAATGTGGACCCGGATGACCCTCGAATGCTTCTAGGCGATATTGGTATCAAATGAAAGGTGTCGAGCGGGGCTTCAACATACAGATATTTTCATTGTTATTTTTTGAGTCGGTTTACCAGAAATGGTTCAAGTAGTGAGCTCGGATGGTGATGGGTGGTCCCGATAAAGGTAAAGGTAAAGGTAAAGGTAAAGGTAAAGGTAAAGGTAAAGGTAAAGGTAAAGGTAAAGGTAAAGGTAAAGGTAAAGGTAAAGGTAAAGGTAAAGGTAAAGGTAAAGGTAAAGGTAAAGGTAAAGGTAAAGGTAAAGGTAAAGGTAAAGGTAAAGGTAAAGGTAAAGGTAAAGGTAAAGGTAAAGGTAAAGGGAGAGACCCATTATAACATAAAAGCTTTTGTTTGTCGCTGCGAAGCGGGACGGGTATTTGCTAGTCGATATTAAAATAGTAAATCCCAAGAATTTTAACCCCTTAACGACCACGCATTAACCCATTTTTAACCAAATTTTTTCACTTAATTCTTAGATCAAAATATTTAAATCATATTAGTTATATCTACACTAAAACCAATAATCTTTGGAATCTTAACCCATTAACGGTCATGAATTAACCTGTTGGTGACCAGTTTTTTTAAGATCTGTAAATAAATTATTTAAATCACAATTGGTATGTCTGTGGTATGGTGGCCGCAGTGGTGCAGTGGGTAGACTGCTCGCCTGCTATGCCAGAGGTCTCGGGTTCAAACCCCAGTCCGAGCAAACACCAAAAAAATTTTTCTAATTAGTAAAAATCCAATTATTGGGTTTTTTAAGAGCAGCGGTCACCTCTCGGCAGTGGGCGGCATACCCTCCGAGTGTATTTCTGCCATGAAAAAGCTTCTCAAAAAAATGTATTCGCCGTTCGTAGCCGGCATAAAACTGTAGGTCCACCCAATTGGTACGAAAAACAAAAGGAGCACACCTCGAATTGGGACAGAAGCTCGGCCATAAAACTCGTCAGAGTTATAATAGCGCCATTGTTTTATATTATTATTATTATATTAGTATGTCTGCACAAAAATAGCCAATTTGTATTATATTAACCCATTAGAGGCTATTTATTAATATTTAATTATGTACATATGTATGTATACAAAAATGGTTTTCTCCAATTTTTTGTTTCGAGATATTAAAAATTTTCTGTTGTCACAAGTATGTTTATATGGGAATTAGGAGTTTCAACGTTAGCGTTTTAAGCAGAACACGTATTTCCCCACATATTTTCATGCCTAACATAAAAAAAAATAAAATTGGAGTAACACAACTTGTGCTTCAAAGAACTCATATTATAATCCAACTTACAAGTCTAAATGAAAGAAAACTGGCTTGACTAGTAACCTTAACCACAATTTGTAATTAAAGTAACCAGTAAATAATGGATCAACTAAACTTAAGATAGAACAGAATCAAATTCAACCTAATGTAGGTGTTTTTTTTTAACTAAAATTGGAATGCAATTTTTAAACTCACTTTTTTTTAAAATGCGCACTTGCTTTTGGTTCTGAACTCGGATTCTTTGTCACAAAGGACCATATTTTACTGCTGCATTTTTACATTTGCTACGTTTTTGCGCAAATTAAAAAAAATCCATTTTGAAAAAAAATATTAAAAAAAAGAGGTACGTTTAGTTTTATACTAAAAATTAATTTTTTAAAACATCTAGTTCCAAAAAAAAAAAAAAACACTTATCGATTATATAAGCTTCACTTAATGTTATGGAAAAAGCAGAATAATAAAATTTTATATCCTTCTCTTACACCAATTATTTCAAATACACATTAAAATTTCTCACTTTGAAAAAAAAATTATTTTTTGGAAAATTTGCCATATTTGTGTATGGATAACTCAAAACTGAAAAACGATAGAAAGCTGAAAATTGGGCCAGAAGTGTAGAATTTTATAGGGAACAATACTGCGTTTTTATTTTTTTGAAAAACTCATTATTTAAAAACTGAATTTAAAGCACGCTCGGCCCCAGTGTGCGCCGTAGGCGAAAAATTTTAATAAAAAATCGCGCGCGGCGCTTTTTCCAATAATAATACACCATATTTAAAAAAAAAAAACGAAAAATTGGAATTAAAAATCGCGCGATTTTTTATTCCAATTTTTCGCCTGCGGTGCTTTTTTCCCTAATACACCATATTTAAAAAAGCCCGTCTGCGGGCTTAATTGCCCTTCCGAAAGAGAAATAAAGCCCGTGGATCAAACGAAATAACGCCCGCGGGAATTATTTCTTTTTTAAGAAAGGAAAGAACGCCCGCGGGTGTTATTTCCTTTTTTTGGGAAATAACGCCCGCGGGCGTTAATTCCACGGGCGTTATTTCACTGCACCACAGTGCCCTATTATTATACCGACTGCCAGTTTGCGGTCTGATCTAGGAAGTGTAAGGAGGTAGTTTGCGGTTTTTGCGTTGTAAGACCGCCGAGGCATGATTTGGATTTTAATCTGGCAGGGTGGCAGGGTCTTCCACTGCGAATCGCCTTTGCCTGATCTATTTGAGCCTTACGCTAATTTAGAGAGGGGAAAAGTAGGAATGAGAAGGTCGTGCAGATAGGCGCAGAACTGTGACTAAACTTACTAAAAAATCTTTTTTCTCTGAAAGTGAGTATTTTGAATTTACGCTCGTAGCTTCCCAATAAATTCGCCTTCACTTCGCAGCACATGCGTCTAAACCGAGCTTAGTCAGTGAATTCCATGAAATGTAGTCTTTTTTTCATTCTAAAATTAATTTTTTTTTTGTAATTTCGTTTATGCAAATATTTTTTTCTAAGTACTATTCAAATCAAATTGAATTTTCTCTGCCACATTTCCTTCTAGTACATACATACATCATTACAAGTTTTGTGGAAATGCATACAATATTTTACGATAAAATGTAAAATTCTATAAAATTAAAACTCGAAAAGCAAATGCAAATACACAGAAAAAAAAAACAGAAAATCCAAATTTGGGCTTTTTATTTGTATTGTATTGTGTTGCATAATAAATAAATATGTATGTATGTGTGTGTATGTGTGCACATCAAATTTTAATATAATAAATGCAAATTTGCAAAAGTCGTAGCATAACTGCAACTGCACTAAGGGCAACAAGAACAACCAAAACAACAACAAATAAAATACAAATTTTAGTTTGAAAAATGTTTCTAATTAAAAATAATACCAAAATTTCAGAGTGAAAGAGAGAGAAAATGGACATAAAATTTGCATATTTTGCGAAACATAAATTCAAGTGATATATAAATTAATATAAACATACCTACTTATGTACATATATTTAGTTTAACTTACCCTGTAGGGAAAATCTCTAGTTCCGAACTAGGTCGCTTCTAATGCATTTTTCGCCACTACTAGTGTGAGCTAAATACCTTTTGCATGTTATCAACTGGCGAATTTAACACGGTGATGTCCTAGGCGGTGTCAATTGTCACTCTCTGCACTACATTTTCGATAGTTCCGAACTAGTACTAAATTCTACAGTTTACACTAGTTCGCTTATTGGCACAATTTCGATAGTTCCGAACTAGCTACAAGTACCTGCAAATTCTACAGTTTTACATCTGCCGCTTAAGTGCAGCCTTTGACGCACTTCATGCAAGTGACGCGATGGCCGACTGGCTAACACATGTGCCTTTCAATCTGAGGGACGCGGGTTCGAATCCTGTCGTGGATGATAATTTTTTTAAATTTTTTTTTAACTAATATTTGTTTATTTATTTATTTAATAAAAATTTACAATAATATTTAAAAATGAATAAAATAAAAAAAATTACAAATAAGCCTGAGGGATCGGAAAAGCATAATTAGGGGAACATTTCGTCGCTATAGAAGAAAAAAGACGCAAATTGTTTTGTTGAGGAAGAAAGACGCAAACTTTTTTTCTTTCAAAGAAAGACGCATGAAAAATATTTTTCGAAAGAAAGACTCTTTATTTTTTTTGATAACGCAGAAAGACGCTTTATTTTTTTTTTACTATAAAGAAAGACGCATTTAAATATTTTTTAGGAAAGAAAGACGTATTCGATTTTTTATTTTTCTTTGTCAATATTATTGCTAATGCGTCTTTCTTCGCAGTTAATAATGCTAATGCGTCTTTCTTCGTCGAAATATTTTTTAATGCGTCTATCTTCGTCGACATGTTTTGTAAAGTGTCTTTCTTCCCCGACATATTTTTAATGAGCCTTTTTTCGTCGACAAATTACTGACATGCGTCTCTCTTCTTCCGGAGCGACGATTTCATTTCATACAAGATGCAAATAGAAAACCGTTTATATAAAATGCTTCACTTAGCATCTGAGAATTGCAGAAATATACAAAGCCGACGGCAATTGAACGAACGAAAAATTTTCATAGAATTTTTTTCACTTCGAAATTGCATACAAATCAAAGTCTGTCTTATAATGGTCACTCAATTCACTCCTTCCGAACTGGTGAGGATCTAACTACAATTGATCTAGTTCCATTTTGACACCTTTTCGCTAGTTCGGAACTAGAAATTTTGCTCACTAGTTATTGAGTTGCCTGCAGGGTTAAAGCTTAGCAAACGCCCACACAAGCGCACAAGAATGTACATACACACATAGGTACCTACTTACATACATATGTATGTGTATTGTTTAACATATAAATTGCTTATACCTTATACAAAACCATATTTATACAAATTTACGAAAAATACATACATATGTATATACATACATACATACATACATACATACATACATAAGTACATATTCATATACATAAATGCAATTAAGTGATGAGAAGACTTAAAACTTTTGACATGTAATCCTGGCTGGAAGGCTACTAAAATTGGCTCAACTGCTGGGGCAGACGTATGAGAAGCAGCAGCAGCAACAAAAACTATAATGACATTAGCTAGCCATGTAGTTATATGAATATATGTATGTACATATACAGACATATTTAGTATTATAAGCATTAGGGTGGTAAATAGATATTGTATTAATAATTTCGAAATTTCGGGACTAAGTATAATTCTTAAAGTGATCTCACCTTAACAAACAATTTATATGTAAGTTAGGGTGATAAATGTTTAGTGTTTTATCAATCCCGAAATATAGGGACTACAATTTTTGAAATAATTTTCCACTCAACTTATGAAAAAATAAGCATTTCTTCATTTTTTCAGTATTTAAATTTAAAAACTCTAGTCCCGAAGTTCGGGATCTACTAAGTACCTAAAATAATAGATAGATATAGAAGTGAATACATGTGTATATACATATGTACGTCTATTTGTGGGTGGTCTTGGCACAGCTGACGTTGACTCTAACCTGACAGCTGAGTCTCTTTGCCGAATGAGCGACGCTGCACCGTTGCAAAGCTAGTGCTGTATGTAGTTGGAGTCGGAGGTGGAGCAGCTGATGAAACGGTCACTTGTCACACCGTTCCCCATGGACTTCACATACCTATACATCTACACTTAGTAAAATATATTCATTTTTGTGTGTATGTAAGTATGTATTTATGTAAATTTTGTTATGGAAGCAATTGTTGTAAAGTTATAAAGCAGAGGAAATGCAAACGAAGTAAATGAATGCAACAACAACAATAACAAACATATACTCAATGATTTGGCCAGTTGTTGTTGATATTTTTAGCAGAAGCAGAAGCAGAAGTAGTGCCAGGAATAATAACAAAAAGAACAACAATGAAAATGGTGGGTAAAAAAACAAAAGCACAAAAGCTGTGGACGGAAGTGACGGCTGCAACAAATTTTGTAAGATTGCTTACATACACATATACACACAAGCTAAATGTTTTGTTTGCGTGTAGGTAGAAAATCTACCAAGCAGCACTTAGCATCCACTAGTACTTGCCACAATAGCAATAACAATAAATGCATAAAGTAACTAGCTGCTAAATATCCTTACTTATGTATATGTACATAGAAACATACATATCTACTCATCAACAAATCTGAGCCTTATTTAAGAATTAAAACAGCAGATTTAAAGGTTTAAGAAGTAAGGCCTGAACTTTATAAGGGTAGCAAATCTGTATGGCGTAAGGCTTAAAATAAAGCTGATTTTACTGTGTTGATGTCATCAGACCATAAGGAGTACTCTCGCTCTCTGAGAGCACACCTTATTCCAAAGGCTTATCTGCCATGCGAAATAAGGCCTAGATAAGTATTAGAAAGTCATGGGCAGACAGAGTGAGTGCATAACAGAAATAGCGCTGCCAGCGTGCTCCTTTTTTAGACCTCATAAGCAAAACTTTTTTGCAGGGTATGCTTGCTTATGTTTATATACATACATACATACATATATACTATATACAATACATAAATGTGCAAATGAGTCGAAGCGTAGGCATGAAAATAAATTTAATCTGTATTGATGTTAAACGTTTTGCTGTTGTTATTGCAATTATTGTTGTTGTCACTGTGCTGTTGTTGTTTAAGTATGTGTATTTTCGTCATTTTTGTTGCTTTTTGTGTTTCTGGTTACCATAAATTTCCCTTACCTCGCCTCACACCTCCTCAACTAGCCATTGCTGCTGTTGTTGCAATTGCTGCTGTTTGTTAGCTCTAAAATCTCACCGCCTCTGCCTTATTCTTGTTGTCGATGTAGCTGAGGTTGAAATGAGACGATGCAGCAAGTGCAAGTAGAATGCAGCTGCAGTACAAGGGACTTGCAACACCACAACAACTGCAGCAGATGTTGCACTGACTCTGTTTAATACACACAAAAAAGTCCCAAAATGATGAAGGGAAATGTTAGTTACTAGTCGTTTTTAGTTATTGTTGTTGTTGTTATTGTTTTGTTGCAGTTGTTGTTGTTGTTTCATTTTGTTAGATTTTGTCGTTGCGTA
This sequence comes from Urophora cardui, assembly GCA_960531455.1. Lineage (NCBI taxonomy): Eukaryota > Metazoa > Arthropoda > Insecta > Diptera > Tephritidae > Urophora > Urophora cardui. The sequence goes on from OY482670.1 coordinate 4,251,633, forward strand.
ATTTGCATAATACATTATTTTGCATTAAACGCACTTTGTCGCAACGAAATGTTAGCACACAAACATCAATAAATAAAATAATCAAACTAACGTAAGTCTAAAATACTTTTACAAACATATTTATAGTGAAATAAAACGTTCTTCATTTGGTGGCTATGGTTATGCTTTTCAGTGCAAATTTTGTAATTTTCACTCATGTTAAGTACCAATAAAAAGCTAAAGGAGACAAAGGGTTAAAATGTTCTAGAAATCACCGAGAAGTTTCACTACCGATATGCTCAGACAAAAATTTTATGAAAAGAACCTACGTAAAAGCCCACAATATCCAAGAAAAAATCAGATATGAAGCAACGAGTTCTTTAATCTTTTTTCCTCATATACCTAGTAGAGGTCGGAAACTGTCGATAGTCAGCACCATCGATAGTGTACGATAGTTTCGGGTGATTTGGGAGAGTCTACGGCTACGCTCACACTGTAACCGCCTTTTGCCGTCCGGCAGCAAACACATCCACAAACACATCTGTTTTAAATGAGCTCACCGGATTTCACCCGAATGTAAACAAACTTTGCCCACCTGTCCTGGTCTTACCCAGCAGTATTTGAGGTAAGGAGGTGCATATTCAGTAGAATATTCAATATGAAAAATACCCTGAAACTAAGTTCAAAATTCATTGCTGAAAAAATAACTGAACACGCAGTGAAGATATCAGGTGTACTGAAATATATGCTATGGAAGTTCTCCCTGCATATTCAGGCCTTTTTTCCTACAGAAACTCTCCCTTCTCGATCGGAAGTTTTTAGGTAGTTGATTTTCGACGCCACCTCTATATAAAAACGAAAGGGAAAGTTCAGATTTTAGAACTACATCTCTACTGAATATTCAGTAGGAAATATGTGCTGTTTTCCAGCTGATAAATACTGCTGGGTATTCTTACCAATACATGAAATTAATAGAAGATGATCCAATAAAACTTTTTTCAGTACATTGTTTTGTTTTATTTATTTATTAGCCATTTATTCTTGTTCAAAAAAATTAATATATTAACCAGAGGCCATAACAATTATAACAAATAAATATAAAAATCACTTGATAACAATTTTGAGCAATGGAAAAATTTTTCCATCATCAATAACAATTACTCAAAGATCGATATTTTTTCGATCAGATCATAATTGTTATGAGCAATTGATATTTTTTTCGATCTTCCATAACAATTACTGGATGATGGATATTATTAAATCATCCCATAATTGTTATGAGCAATTTATATTTTTTCGATCTTCCATAACAATTACTGGATGATGGATATTTTTTAGGTCAGTTCATAATTAATTAAGACTCGACCAAATGATAGCCCTAGCCAAGCGCTTTCATTTGATACCCATTTTGCGGTGTTCGGTATTCTATATTCGTATTCCGTATCCATATTTATCCGCTTTTCCACAATTATGAGCTGACTCAGTTATCGATAAATTTATCGAAATATATCGAAGTCCAAATTAAACCTGGGGTCATCCCCTTTCGTTCGATATCCATATTGTAGTGTAATTTTAATGTTTTTGGGTAATCACATTTTAAACGACCATGCGACTAGAACGCATAGGCGTATTTATATTGCTTTGACTACTTGCTAGTCAGCAATTCAAATCCTGCATGGAATAGTTACCGTTTGTTTGGTGCCTAGTGGTCACATTTCAAATTTTCAGTAAACTATCGATAGTTCAAACGATAGTCGAAAACCATCGCTAGTGTAAACGATGTTCAGACACCATCGATAGTGACGATAGTGCCATCGATAGTTTCCGACCACTAATACCTAGGTATTGTGTATTACAATTTATTTTTAAATCCTTTACTTTTAATTCCCTATCGCCCAGGCGCAAAGATCCGTACATTTTTCGAAGAACTTTTCTCTCGAATATTACAATGATGCGTCTCTGGGCCTTATATTAGGAAATACTGATAATACATTGACGCTAATATAACTCTGACGAGTTTTATGGCCGAGCTTAGGAAAAGGAAACGAAAAAAGTGACTTGTAGAGCGTTGCTGTTTTTTTTTTTTTGTTCGTCGAGAGTTCAAACTTTGCTTTTCAGTTGACAAAGTGGCTCTTTTTGGCATTAAGCAGCATTTATGGCGACAAGTTTTTTGCTCATACTCCTGCTATTGCGCTCTTGACATTTCAACTGGTCAAGTTTTTGCACCAAAAATGCCACTTAAAGTTCACTACAAAAAAATGTTAACCATTTAATGAGAAACGTATTGCCGTAATTAGTTAAAGCCAATAAAAGCCATTCACCGCAATTTTTATAATTCCAGCTTTAAGTGGTGCACACACACAATTACTCATGCCGGTATGTAGAACTCCTTACAATCCAATCGCCTTCTAATCTCCTACTGCGCGCTTGCTGCTTAATTTCCATCAAAATTCATTTTATTGCCAAACGCATTTGCATTAAATGGTTTAGAAAAGTAGAGCACACATTTTTTAGTGTTTTGTGAGGTAGATGTTTTTTTTTTGGAATTTTTATCTTTTTGCTTGGCACGCATGCGCAAAAAATCTATTATAACCCACGCAGCTTTTATGTATGTACTGTATATGTATACACACCCTCCATCATTAGAAAATTAATCCAGCCCCCATTCGAAAGCAAATCCATACATACATACTTAAGTCAGCTAAGTCAGGAGGCATTTCTTGCATTGTGTTAACCCTAATCACCGAATTTTAAAAAGTTACGTAAAACCGAAAGTGAGACTCTGAGGCTCACCTATGGGGAAATTTTGAAACACATTATTTTGGTATTTGTTTTTTACTTTTATTTATACAGTAATGAATTCGGAAGCATTTCTATACATTCTTATAACAGTTTATGACAATTTTTTTAGTATATAAAGATAAAAAAGGTAATTTCGAAAAATAGGGGATATTAATGAACTGTAATTTTCACACATTTTTGTAGTTGTTTGAATGTTCATTACAAATGGTTTTAATACATCTGTTATAAATTTGTTTTTGTGCACACAATGAGAAAAGCTATGAATCAAATAAATATGAATAAATTTTTCATATGATCGCCCCTAATATATATTTTCCGCAACCAAATTCCAAGTTTTTAAAACGCGACGTTCGTGGTGAAATTTCTTACGCATAAAAGCAGCTGATCGTTCGTTTCTCTATCTGAACGCATCTTTTCCGTAATTTATAATATCAGTAACCAGAAAAATGATAAAATGTTAATTGTTTTGAAATTGTTGACTTTGCCGGTCTCGTTAATTTTATGACATCCTATTATATAAAGATCTATGGTGAAATATGATGAATTCACCAAAATCCGGGGGAAATATGGTGAGTTCACAATGTAAAAACCTCAAGGGGTAAACCTTGTAAACAACGGATTCAAAATTTAGTTGAATTCTAGAAATGTAAGCTTATTACGATAAAGATACTTAAGGTGAGTCTTTGAGGCTCACTTTCGGTTTTTCGTTACAATTTTATACGATTGCAAAAAAAATGGTTAAAATAAATAAATAGCCCAAAGATCATAATTATTTCATAATTTATGAACACAAATGGAGGAATATCCAAAATTTCAGACAAAAATCTTCTTTGGTTTAGGAATAATTCGCTTTTAAACTTTAAAGTGAGACTGAGAGGCTCACTTTAGAGGAATAGGGTTAAAATGTGATCGCGCATGCGCATGCGCCTATCGCTCGCCATTTATCTGGAATTTGGATAGCGATTGTCATTGATTGTTGTTGCTATTGCTGTTGTTGTTGTTGGCTGTTATTATAGCTACGACACAGCATTATTGTAATTGCCAACTGTAGCCCTGGTACAGAGATGTGTATATATCTGAATTTGTTGTTGTTGTTGCCATTGTTGCGTATACAAGTATCTGACAGATTCGTGTTCCACATTTTTTCCTTCTATTGGTTTTTTTCTTCCTCATTTATTATTGCAAAACTAACCGTTACCACGTCACTTAAATTCCTCATTTCTCAGCGCACTCAACTTTTTGTTACCATATTATTATAGAGTTGTTGTTGCAGCAATCGGTGTTGTTGTTTTTGTTGCGGTGTGTTGATGCCATTAACCCATTCATGGCTCTGCAAAACAGCAAATCATGTAAATTTAATTGAACATTTAACCAAATTAAATGCGCATTTTAGTGTGTCTTTCATTTCAATTTGCATTTTTGTTTTTGTTTTTGCATTTTTTTTATTTTTGCCTATACGTGTTTTTTCGTTTTGTGGCAGATCGTTTCAAAAGCAGATCATTAAGCGAGTATTGCAGATTAACTGCCGCCAACATGTAAAAACATACATACATATATACACAGCGTCAATTGTCTGTGTGGCGTAAAAATTAAGTTTAAAATGCAAACTTGCGACAATCGTAAGTAAGTTAAATTGTGTATTGAAATTTCTGCACAGTGAAAAATTTTGTGAATTTTTTTTTACCTGCCTAGCTCTAGACAACAATTATTTAGTATGTTTCATATGTCACAATCAAATTGATTGCAATAAAAATTTTGTAGATTATTGAAATTTAACTTTTAGAATCAAACTTATTAACATGGAAGATGATTGCAATCAAAATTTTTATATATCTTTCGAGTTGTAACTTCAATAATCAAAATCATTAACCACTAAAGATGACTGTAATAAAAATTTTGCAAATTATTGGAATTGTAACTTAAACAATCAAAGTGATTAACCATCAAGTTGACTACAATCAAAAAATTTTTGCAAATTATTGGAATTGTGGTGTTAACAATCAAAATGATCAACCACTAAAATTGATTGCAGTCAAAATTTTGTAAATTATTCGATTTGTGATCTTAACAATCAAAAAATTTACAATCAATATGATTTATAATCAAGGCTGATTGCAATACTACATATATACATATGTATTTCATCTGATTGAAATTTTGACAGCCCCGAAAAGTAAATAGCAATTTCTCGCAGTGTAAACATTCCAAAAAAAAAGTGCTCCTCTTTAAAAGATACTTACACATATACACAATTACGACGCGAACAACCGCTAGCATGTGCTCTACTTTACGCCAAGTGACCGCTAAGTTAGCGCTCTGAATTTGTTGTGGTAGTTGTTGTTTTATTTTTTCATTTTTGTTGCTGCTTTTTGTGCTCCCAAATTACACCTGACCAAGCAACTGGTCGCGACAACTACGACAACAACAACAACAGCAACAATAACCGCCACAGCGATTTTGATCGCACTTAATCTTGCGCTTGAGCGTGTGTTGCATTGAAATATTCAAATCGTTTGGTCAAAGCGAAAGACGAATGCTCAAGAGTGAAAAAGAAGGAGTGCAAATAAAAACAAAATATGGGAAAAAGAAATTCAGTTCTGCTTAAATGAAAAATACATGTTTTTTGTGAAAAACTTTTGTTGTAAACACATTTTTCATTGCAAATGCGTAAAGCGCTTAATTCGCCGATGCGCTACAATAATAAAATAATGATAAGCCAATGGAAATGGAAATGCAATGGGCAGCTTAATAGAAGTTACAAGCTGTTCAGCGTCACATGCTAAACTCACCAGCTGCACTACACCACACTCTATCTCGCTTCCTCCCATCTTCTGCATTTTTAGTTTTATACACTGCACTTTTACAGCCAAATCATTCGCCAATGTTTCTGACCGCTTTGAAATCTCGCGATCTAGCACCACCGATATCGCTCATCTAAGCAGCGGCGGCAGCAACAATGCTTGTCATCTAATGATCTCGATTACTGCTGTTTTGTTAGCCAAATGAATGCGACAAGTGTATTGTGTTTTTGTAATAAACGATAAACGATAAACGAAGCCTTAGAGATCACCTTTTTTTGTAATCTAATTAAATTGTGTGAAACTGATTGAACGCAATGTGTGCGTAAAGGTCAATGGGGAAATTGGCTGCTTGATTGGGGGGGGGGGGGGTGTCCATGTTTGACTAAGATTTACATAGGTGATATCGTTGATTGCGATACCTGTAATCAATTCCAACATAGCCGACAGCATCTAAAAAAGATTGAAAAATAAATTTATAAACAAAATAGATACTTATAGCACAAAAAATAAAGAGATAAAATTCGTTCTGTGTTTTTTACTTACCTTTCATACATTTTTGTCTGAGCATACCCCTAGTAAGCATACATATCTATTCAGCGCACAAATTTCTATAGCATTTTAACCCTCTAGCTACCCCTTAAATGTCTTTTTATTTGAATTTCTGAAAAATTGTGTCAAAAAGACATTTTTATGTGTGAGCTAATTGCTTAAACTATTTTACAAAATTCATAATCGCATCACTTTACTTTCAACTGAACACTGTGTTTAGCTCAAATTTAAAATTTTAACTAATTTTTTATAACAAATTTTACCTGTGCATCCAAAGAGTTTTTAACAGTTTTTGTGTATAGATCTTTGATTTTGCGTTCACAACATTCTACCTCCAAGTGTGTTGTTGCATTTTGTGTATACAAAAATGCTCGAGTCACATAAATTTTGATTAATGTTTTTGTGTCAACTGGCATTTGCTACTTCATTTTGCTTACCAACAACTTTCGTTTACTTGTGCGCTAAATTTTTGTTGTTTTTATATGTTTTGTCTCCTTTGGCTTTTTAATTTATCGAACATGTCAAGAAACCGCATGCATAAGTAGCCGGTTAAGTAGATGTATGCAAAATAAGTAACAGTTTTGCGTCTTCTTTTTTTTTTGTATAGCAGAAAGGGAAGGAAGTAATCAAGACAAATGATTATGATGGATAAAAAAGAAAGAAGCAAAATAAATATTTGCAATCTCTGCCTAAAAAAATGATATTTTAACAAGAAAAAATATTCGAGCTCACAAAATACGTACATATAGAGAACCCATAATCATCTACTTAATCATGCTCCACGCCAAGCATGGCCACATAGTGGCTCTTTTGGCTCACTATAGCCCACAACAACTTCACTTTGGATCTCTGTGGCTCCCAACAACAAACAACTCAAGCACCGGCGCACAAGCTATGCTTTTTAAAATTGTATATGACTTTATTACTGTATGGCTCCGTTAGTCAAATAGCTGGACCATGGTTCAAATAATGATCATACTATATACACCAGCATGGCGATTTCATCTGGACATGTGTATGAGTTTGAGTTTGATTTCCATACAAGCATATCTGAGACTGGGTATATATCACTTCAAAACACAATCAAAAGATTATTAATAATATCAAAGTTGTTTATGCATTAACAATTGTCTGCGTTGTTTGCCGTTGTTTTTGTCATTATTGTTGTTGTTCTTTTTGCTGTTTCGGTTATTGCTGTTGTTGGTATTGTTGTTGTTGTTGTTGTTGTTGTTGTTGTTGCTGGCTGTTGTCATATTAAAAATGCAAACGAATAATAATGAGCGACAGCAAAACAATAAACCAAAATGCCAAAATGTGATCAGACAGACTAAAGGCAGATAGACGCTGAGGCTGCGGCTGAGGCCGAGGCATAGAGACTAAAGAAGTTTGCCAGGCAAAAAGAAGAATTATTTGTTTTTTCCTTTCTTCTTTTCTTCAGACATTGCATTTAAAATGCATGCAAAAATCGAAGCATTTTATATTTTATATACATTCGTAAACTAAATCGTATTGCAATGAGTACACAAAACGCGGTTCAGCTAAATTAAGCGCCAACAAGTCAGTCAACAATAAGCGATTTAGCAACAACAACAACCACAACAACAATAAAAAGTATGCAGCAAATGTAATTGATGGATTACCAAAGCTATGCATCTACTTACTTACTTACATGCAACATAAGCACGCAAAGAAAAAAAGTTAATAAAATAAATAAGTAAGCGCTGAATAAGAAGAAGACAGCATATTAAATGAACGAAAAAAGAATATACCTAAACAACAACAATTGTAAGTTGAAGTGTGCTTAGCGGTGGGTTGTTGTTGTTGTTGGTGTGCTACAAAAGTTGCATGTCAAGCATGTGCTTGTAGCGCCACAGAGTGCCTCCTCCTCTTCTAGCTAAGCAACATTTTCCCCATTCCACAGCGACATGTCATTGTCGTCAACATACGACAAAATGTTGCCGATGCCGTTGATGTTGATGGCGATGCCGATGCGATGTGAGTGTTGTTGTTGCTGTTGTTGCTAATCATGTTATTGTTACTGATGATGATTATGGTAATCGGTTTTGCCTTATACTGTGTATGTATGTCTATATAGGCACAGGGTGTTAAAATTTTAATTTTATTCCCGGTTCAAGTCATCACCTTTCAACCATTTGGGAAGGCACTAGTGAGTGGAAATGTTTTCTGAAAACTGTTCGCCGTAAAATTTCATGCTATCTACAATGAATCAATCTGGTTTATGACAAATCCCAGCAACCTGAAAAAAATTTCGCAGCCTTTGTATCACCGTCTGCTTTTATTAAGACGACTTTTTGGTCACTCTGTGTTTGTTAAAGTTTGCTTCATGTACCCGCTGCTTGGCTCTTATACGAACTTTACAAGCTTGCTTTGCTCTGCTATGCGCTGGTCTTGATATATTTTGCATAAATACAGAGATCCTTGTAAGAAAACATACACACATGCAATCATATCTACTTTTGCTATGTATGTAAATGAGTGTATTATAATTGTATGTATTTATTCGACGTGCTCTATAATGATGTCGCATTATTTATGGAGATCAATCGTCGTCGTCGTCGTCGTCAACTTGACGGCATTTGCATTTTGTACGTATGGCTGGCGAAGATCGAAGCAATCGTATGTTATCTATCTACTGAGTTATAGCAAAAATAATGCTGTTTTGGAATAAGAAAATACTCATATACACGCGGATACTTAGAAGCACATGTAAACCACAAAAAAAACATTCAGCTACCAAACGCCGCAGCAGCATTTCTTTAGCTCTACAACAAAGTAAAACCGAGAAGCTTGTCCCCCAAACAACTTAACAGCACTTGTAAACATTTTTTAATTTTAATAAATTGTTTATTGCACGCTTTGGAATTTTGTATGTGTGTTTTTGTTGTTGTTGCTCTTGTTGTTGCTCCTGCTGCTACGACATTCATGCAATTGTGGCCATTGTTGTTGTTGTGGTTTTGTGATCAATTCAAGTAGCCACAAACAACGCCGTTCAGCGCATCATTAATTCGCTTAGCAAAAACAAGAGCAAATAACAAAGAAAAAATGCATTGAAACATATGAAAGCTTGTCGTTGCTGTTCTTGTTGTTGATGTTGTTGTTGTTTGACAATCACAATTTAAGCTGCCACAGAGTTTGCTTGCAACATTTCAGCCGCATTAGCAGAATTATTTGTGCACTATTTTCATACTGTCGGCCGGTATGCCGAAGTGTGCTCTGCGCGCCTGCGCATGGCATTAAAGCAATTTTGATTGCAAATTAATTGTGTCGCATTCTGTTACGGTACAAATTTTTGTTTGAAATTATGCGCATTCATATCGTTAAGCCGGTCGCACAGTTTGAAAGTAATTTTTGTCGTGGCTGGAAAGAATGTGTACTAGTTTTTCGCTGCATACATTGTGAGTGAGTTAATAAAATGTGTTCAAAGTGGAGACAGTAAAGAAAGTTGGATTTTGGAGCATTTTTTTATTATTTACAGTTATTATAGCTAATATGCCTTGTATGCAAATTTAAATTGAAGCTGATTTATTGCAGTTTTTAAGAAATACTATATGTTTAGAAATGAAATACTTTTTAATATTCACTCTTCACAAAAAGTTGCAGTCTCAGTTCGCTTAAACACGCCTCATTCTTAAATTCTAGCCATATTTTATTATTAGCATCAAAAATTTGCTTGAAAAATATATTTTTCTACTGAAAAATTAAAAAAAAAAAAAAATAGTAAACTAAGTTTAATCTGAATTTCCTCTTTCTCATTTCAGGTAAGCCTCTATTTATGATTGAATAATTTACATTTCAAGCGCTTGCTAAAAGAGCCTACAAAGAGATAAGTATATATTTATTGTACTAGCTGTACCCTAACATGCTTTGCTGTGGCACACTCCCTATTATTTATATGAGTTGGCAATGGGAAGCGATACCTTTTGTCTCCGTATACTTACTACATTGCAAAGCATTTTTTGTACTTTGTATTACACGTATTTTATGATTGAGTAAATTTAGTTTATAATTAAAAAAAAATTATTTTTAAAAATTTTAATAAACTATATATTAAACTAATATGGCAACCCTTAGAAAATATTTTCAGCGATCAGCTTTCTAAAACACCTTTAATTTGATACCCATATTTTAATATTTACATAATTAATTTTTTTTATTAAATTTAAAAATTTCAAATAGTTGGCAACCCTCATTATAAATTTTGCTTTGCAATGAGAATTACTACATTTTTTGCAAAAAATATCAAATTTACTATTATATTTTAATTTTACTAATTAATCAATCGAAAAATTGTTTGAGAAGGTGGTAACCCTAACAAAAATATTTTCAGAGATTAGCTTTCTAAAATACCCTCTTTTTGATATACATATTGTTATATTTAATTGATTTCTATAAATTTTATTGAAGTAAAATATTTAAAACAGGTGGCAACGCTCACAATACATTTTGCTTTGCAATGAGAATTTCTAAATTTTTGCGAAAAATATCAGATTTGCTATAATATTTTAATTTTGCTAATTTACATTATCGCAATTTTTTTTAAAAAGGTGGCAACCCCAATAAAAATATTTTTATCGATCAGCTTTCTTAAACATCTCACATTTAGTGCCCATATTGCAACATTTAATTAAATTTTATAAATTTTAATAAGCTTAAAAATTTCAAACATGTGGCAACTACAACAAAAATATTTTCAGCCATCAGCTTTCTGAAACACCTTCCTTTTGATACGCATATTGTAATATTTAGGTGATTTTATTAAATTTAATTGAGCTGAAATATTTAAAACAGGTGGCAAACCTCACAATAAATTTTGCTTTGCAATGAGAATTTCTAAATTTTTTGTGAAAAATGTCAGATTTGCTATAAAATTTTAATTTTACTAATTTACGTAATCGAAATTTAAAAGGGTGGCAACCCTAATGCTCGTGGTTTTATAGGGAACAATCTGAAAAAGAGTTCATATATCTTATAAGAAAGTATTTTGTCCAGGCTTGAGTTTTGTTCACTGGGTTTGTGTTTATATCTGCCAGCGTTCATATTTAGGACGCATTTTAATAAAAAATCCTATTCTCTCGGCTCATGCCCCAAGTTGTAAGTTATCTGTACGCATAAATAAATTTTACTTGAATTCAAATAAGAATTCTTCTTGTATATTTTATAGAAATTAATAAATCCAACCAATTCAAAAGCGCATTAAATTATTCCTAAAATCCTCAATTCCATTGCCATCGCCATTCCGGCTTGCTCGCCAGCTGTCATGTAAATTTCTAATATAAATGCCCAACAACAGCTACAGCAACAACAATAACAACATTGTCAACAACAATAATAGCAATAACAATAATAGCAACAACAATAATACTATAACAACATCATTTCATAATTTATTCTTCGAACGCCATCTTTGTGTTCTAAAACCCTTTACGCTTGCTCTCCCTCTACTATCTACACTCTGTCGTATAGTTTTTACTCTCCTTACTTGGTCTTCTACAATACAGTCCGGCATTAAAACCTTACATTTTCCATTATAATTTCTAATTATTTGATTATGTGTGCATGTATATGTGAGTGCTTTTGTGTGTTGTTGTTGTATACTGAACATGCACATGTACATGAATGTATTTCTTCGACGTTTCACTATAACTATTCACTAATTCTAATCGTACTTTGGCTCATGCAAATGTGCTCCTGAGTCAGTTTATGTGTGTGTGTTTATGTGTATGCGTGTAAGTGTATTTGGCTATTGTCCCTTGGGGCCATTGGCAAGCTCTGCTATTCCACCTTCTTACAAGTATCCATTTAAACTACATACATACATATCTGCGTGTAGTTCATGTACGAATCATACAATCCCCTTCACCATCCTCCTGCAACCTTCCAACTACATACACATGCACACAACACACACTAACTACCTCACCTCACCTCCCGTCATGTGTCCTTTTGTCGTTGCTGCAAGCGTCAGCCAGTCAGCCGACCCACCTCATCCGTTCGTTTGTCCAGCAGCGTGACACCACCACCACAGAACTCAACTCATTTCCATTTTGCATTCCGTGGCCTCTGTCTTGTCTGGCGAATTAATTAAGTGTTTTGTGTGCGTTGCAATCCTTTTGCGGTTATACAAGTCGAAGCCGTTGCTCCTGCTCAAGTGAGGGGGACAGAGAGTGGGGGAGCGTGTGTTAGGTGAGCGTTAGCGGCAAGGGCGGCTTATATAGCGAGGGGCTTGCAGGGAGCCATTGGCAGTTAGTATTTAGACCAGCAAATCCGGCCAAAGGTAAGTTGCTATGTTTTTCTAAGTTTTTGTTGTTGCTTTTGGCTTTGTATGTTTCTAAATAATCGTAATAATATACATATGTATGTATCTTAAGGTGAGTCCGTACCCATGTATGTATCTTCGTATGTATGTATGCATGTGCGTCTTCTTAAGGAAAATTTGAATTTTGAATTAAATATTCGCTCATTCGCCCTTCTTTGCACCGCTCCCCCCCAGCTCTTATACAAACATTCAATCCATTTACTCAATTTCTTCATTCGTTCGTGTGTTGTTGTTAATTTGTGTGCGGCCATTTTGGTGGTTGGGGCGTTTGTAAGCAGATATGTGTGTGTTTTTGGTTGTTGTTTTTTTCTGATTATATATGCAATAAAGTATAATCGAGTTCAGCAATCTAACGTGATTCGTTGGTATTTATAACTTTAGCTGAACTCATTTAAATGCGTCAATTAATTTCTTTTTTTTTTTTTTTTTTTTTTTTTTTTGATTCGTAATTCGTGTCATTTCCATTGGCTTGTATTTGAAGCGCTTTTGTGTTGTAAACACATGTCGAAATCATGATTTATTTTTACTTCTGCTTCTTCTACTTCTACTACTTCTTCTGCTTCACTTTTTTTCTCGCTTTTGCATTAATTATCAGCAATCAGCAATGTGATCACAGATTACCTTACAGAGAAATGGATTAATGATTTGCGCATAATTAAGTGTATGTGGTGAGTCAATCGATGGCCTCTCAAGCCAAGTAATCAATGCTCAATCGTGCATATTTGCGTTCTATAATTTATAATGTAATTGTTTGTTGCTAAATTCCAGACTTTCCGCTACTCATAAATATAGTCTTGACTACTTTTATTTGCATTTTTCTCAGTCAAAACGCTTTTAGTTGCAGCATTTTTATTTATTCTGTCTCCCCCGAATTTCCTACTGGGTTCACGTCACTCATTTCAAAATCTATCTGCATATATCCATTTTAAATTATGCACCGCATGCACATATGCTAATATGCGAGCGAGCGAAGCGATTTCGAAAGGCGAAAAATTCATTCGTGTCACATCATTATACGGCTGTTATGCTTAAATTGATTGTGCTGCTTTGATTTCAATACAACAACCATAACAACAACAAACGTTCATAACAAGCAAATCAAGAAATAAAAATTTTAAATTTTTCAAGTAACATAGGCGGAGTTATGTATGTTTCTTGTGACTATTTATTTGCTTATTTCATATGTAATTTATGCTTTAACTGTCCTATTATTACATTTTAAAAAAATATTTGCATGCTCATTGGTTGGTTTGAGGCAATGCTTGCATATTACAGTACAAGGTCGGTTCAATAGTTGCTTGGAAATTTAAAGAAATGAAAAATTTTGCTTGAAAGAACGAGAAGTTTTTATTTATAGAAGTTTTTATTTTTAGACGTTTTAAAAAACATTACGATATCTAATTAGTTCTTAAGCACTTACACGTATATTATACACCTAAGCCGATTTTCTCATGTAATCAATTGTGCCGACTTTCAGTTTCTGAATAAGCGTTTGTAGCGCTGAAATAATTTCCATTTAACTCAAAAGACTTGTCCTTCGCCACCACAAGGATTGTTGAAAAGCAAAAATGAAGTTATATCTATATAAACGTGCATATAATTAAAATTACAGACAAACTTATGTGTGTGTATGTATATATTTGCTGTCAATAAACTTTGCTATTAAACACGCTGACTTGTCCAAGTAGAAATACACGCACACACATGCGTAATTAAGGCTGACGTCGGCGAAGGGCCAAAAGTCCTATATAAATATGTATATGCACCTTTCATCAAATCGCGTAAGTTCAAAGCTAGTACAGAACTAGCTCATAAGGAGACAGGACTGGTTCTTGGTCCATCCCAATGCAATGCTTTCAACTGTCTTTTCTCACACGGTGATGTCCCACGAAGTGGCAATTGTTCCTCTCTGAAGTTTAAAGAAAATCATTTTATTACTTTTTTAAAAAAAATCCCTTTTTAGGAAATTTTAGAAATCCGTATAATTGTGTGAAATTTATTAAGTTTTTTGAGTTTTCAAAAAACAATTTTATTTAATTTGAAAAAATTCCCTTTTTGGGAAATTTTGTAAATTTGTAAAAAATTATTTAATTAATCATAATAACTCACTGAAGTTCAACCTAAATAATTTTTTTAAATTAAAAAAAAAACCTTTAAGGGAAATTTTGTAAATTAGTATATTTGCGTAAATTGTACCATATTTATAACAACCATCCCACGCTATATCCCTCTGGAACCATTTCCGAGCCAGTTATCAACTCTCTGGTGTGCGACTACCGCTTTACGTGACTGTCTCCTATATTTCTGTGGACATTTGGAAGAACAACCTAAGTCGACCTAAGTGCATTTTCGGCTTTTTTTTTATCATAAAATATACATTTTAAAATACGCTTATTTCTGTCTAATCGGTGTTATGATATCATATCGGGTTCAGGAGATATGATGAATCGAAAATCATCTTAAGTCCATATTTTTCACATATGCATTTGCCTAATCCACTTAACTTAAGATAAGATAGACTGGTAAGAAAAATTACAACTATTCCTCTTGAAAAAAGAACCTAATTTAATTTAGGTGGCATATTTTTTTCAATATGCTTTTGAAAAACCAACCTAGTTGCCAACTTAAGTCGATTTTCTATAATATTTCAGTTTGCCAAATGAACTTAATTCCAATTAGGAGGCTAAAATTCTGTAAAATTTTGATTAAAATCAATTTGAAAAAATAACCTAAATTGAGATAAGTTGGTGTTTTTTTCAAATAACAATTTGGAAAAAGCACTTATTTTATTTGAAATCCATTGTAAATAAAAACCGTTACGCCAAGAAATAAAAATTAAATTTAAAATGAACAACAGAAGATTGTTTTATCATGCCACGCTCTTACTTCTATGAAATTATATGATGGAAAGACTCTGTGCACTTGCAAAACTGTTTTTTGCTCTCCTGTAAAATTGTGAATTTAGACTTAGGTTGCTTTTCCAAATGTCCACAGATTTGTTGCAGGGCATTTACATACATATGTATGTACAAATGTTTGCATGTAGGTATGTATTAGAAATTTATGCAACTAAAAGACAAAATCCAAATCAAAATGCTCTTGATTGTAAGAAAAGCTTAGAAATTTATAGACATTTACTTGACTACAGGAAGAAGAAGAACAATAACAACAACAGCAGAAAGCGCTACACTAATGTGCGTTTAAGTAATCAGCAGCGTTGCGGTTTGCGCACAAAATACAACGGCAAAACTATTTTATACGCACAAGCACACATACTTATGTAGCACCAAAAACAACTAAAACACACACTTGCTCTTATAATAAGCTTCCCCACGCTCATACTTGCCACATAGTCCCTTTTCTTATCCTTTTGGTCCTTAATTCAACGGTCGCCGCTGCCTTCGCGCAAAAGACCCAAAAAGTAATTCAAACATGATTTTAGTGTTTTCGAATTTGAATTTTAAACAAGTCATAATGTAATTTTACATAAGAAACTTTTGCATGGCGGACACACGTACATACCTACATATTTACATACAGACTTACGCAACATGCTTATCTACTTAAAAGGCAAGCAAAGTTGCCGCAAAATATCCAGTTGAGTGTAAATAGTGTGTGTGTGTGTGTGTGTGTGTGTGTGTGTGTATGTTTGCTGCTAAGGATATGCTTCGATAGTTTGTGGTTGTTGTTGTTGTTAGTTGTCCGCCGTTTGAATTTTGGTTAAGGTGAAAGTTTTCGGTAATTTCGGAATACACATGTACATTCACTTTTCTATTTAAAAATATTGAGGCAAAGCGTAGAAAATTAGCTTAAGCATTAGCGTAAGCAGTTCAGAAAATGTGATGCGAACTTAAAAGGACATACAAATGGCATTTCAGAAGGGTTTAGAGAGCGCAAGTAAGCTGTGTAAGCATGGGCTGAATTTTTAACAAGAAAACTCAAAAGATATAAAGATAAAACAGAAAGCAGATAGACCCTAATCAATAATTAAGGACAGGAAATAAGAATTCAATTAAGTTTTTTGCAGCAGCGACGGTATTTAATTTTAGTTACAAGCAATGTGGAAAACGCTAAATAAAATTAATTTTTTAGGCAGTGGTGGGTGCCAGAGCTGTAAAACTTTAGAATCATACTTCTTAGCAATCAATGATTGTTCTACCAGTTTTATTGCAATTCAATTGTATTGTAATTTTCTGATTGTAAAGATTTATAATCAACAATAACTTCTGTTCTGCATTTTGCAATTAAATTGATAGCAATAGAACTAATCACAATTTCTTAATGGTAAAAGCACAAATTCCAAAACATTCCAATCAATTTGTGTAAATTTTTTGATTGTAAAAATTTTCAATCCAAAAAACATTTGCGTTCTTTACATTGAAATCAAATTGATTGCAATTATTTTATTGTAGACGTTTACGCTCAACCATTATTTCCTTCCCATATATTGCAATCAACTTAATTACAATATTTAAAAAACATTTTTTTTCATAAATTATTGCAGTTGTATGTTTATTCTAATTTTTTGATTGTAAAAATTTCCAGTAAAAAATAATCTATATTGCAGTCAAATTGATTGCAATTATTTTATTGTAAAAGTTTGTAATCAACAATAATTTATTTCCCATATATTTATTCTAATTTTTTGATTGTAAAAATTTTCAGTCAAAAATAATCTATGTTGCAGTGAAATTGATTGCAATTATTTTATTGTAAAAGTTTGCAATCAACTTAATTGCAATCACTGAAATATATATATAATATTTCACAATCACCAAATTTTGAATCAAAATTATTTACAATCAAAGCAGATTGCAATTTTTTTTACTGTAAAAATTTACAAACAAAAATAATACACATTTAATTTATTGCAATCAACTTAATTGCAATCAATGCAACAAAATTGTTTGTTAATTATTGCAATCGTAATTTTCAAAATCAAAAATTTATTATCAAAATGATTTGCAATCAATGCTGATGGCAATATTGTGCACTTTATCTGATTGCAACGCAG
Source organism: Urophora cardui (assembly GCA_960531455.1). Classification (NCBI taxonomy): domain Eukaryota; kingdom Metazoa; phylum Arthropoda; class Insecta; order Diptera; family Tephritidae; genus Urophora; species Urophora cardui. The sequence continues at coordinate 4,269,115 of OY482670.1, forward strand.
TTTGACTGCAATTTTTTACAGCTCACATGCTTGCGATATGCCCATCACTGAACACACACACACACAATTATATTTAATTATTACATTCAATGTCGTCGGCACCGCAAAACTATCAAAACACATCATATGAAGAGAAAATTGGTGAATGGAGAATGGCTTAACCCTTCATACTCTCTCACCCCCGCAACTCCTTAAACTTTCAAACTAATTCACATTTTAATTATATGAGTGTGTTATCTGAGATGACAAACGCTACACGTCGGCTGTCGCCCATTGCCTGCCGCCTGTCGGCTGTCGGTCCTTTCAAGAACAAGCCAGCAACCACCAACCACCCCTTCAACACCATCACCATCAGCACCAGCATTAACACCAACAACAACGGCAATTGTATACGGTCCCATATTTAAATTAGTGCAGAAAACAAGCGAGTAGTGAGTAGTTTTTTCTTTCGTCGACAGGACAGCGGAGTGTGTAGTGGGTGGCACCATGGCGAGCGTGTGTTTCTCATTGGAAGGCGGTAAAGGGTATGACAGCAGGAGAATGAAATGTGGTGACTTACACACCAGACCACAGACGTTGCTGGTGGGTGTTTTTTGTGTTTTTTTTAGATTTTGTGCTTGATTATGCAAATGCACGACAAATTTCATAATTATAATTAAAACATTCAACAATTTCGAATTAAAATGAAGTTGAATTTGCTTATTATTCGTCGGTTTTTTGGTTTGTTTTTAGTGCTTTTATTTCCGGCTTTTGATAGAGTTTTCCTACTATTTTTACATAGTGTTGAACTTAAATATATAAAAAAATACAAAGAGTAGAGAATTTTTCGAGAAAGGGCGCTAATTGGAAATGAGTTTGCGGAATATTATTATTGTTGAATTAGTAATGACGCGTCGTAAAGAACTCATTATAATGTATAATAATTGGTTAGATTTGGTCGGTGCTGTGTGGCATGGCAATCAAAATTTGGAAGCTTATATGAGAAAGTTTAAAATTTATAAGCTTCTGTGAGGATAATATATATGATTTTGGGAGATTATATATGTATGTATTTATATTCATGCACAACGAGCTCAATATGGTCTCCTACATAATACATCTTTCTATAACAATGGACACGAAAGCTTTCTCAGAAAGTTATAGACACTATATTGATTTAATGAGCTTGCTACTTCTATTTAGGAAATCGCCTCCGTTTAAAAATGAAAGCTTACAACCAATAGCAGCTTACACATAGAGTCTATGTCATAGATGAAAGTTTGCACAGACAAGTGATTTTCCATAAATATATATGCGCTAAAATGGAAGTTTGACTGAGACAGCAGTTCTAACTCAAGATGTAAGTCTAGCAAATGAAAAAATATATTTCAGACGAAAACTTCCGCCATACAAAATCTTTTCAACTAATTATGACTACTTTCAATTTCATTATTTATACAATTATTTGCTTTCTTCCAATTATTTTTAAATTTTTTGAATTTCATGATTAGATAATTAATCGACTAATAATTTTTAGTTTTTGGTGTTTTTGCCAAATTTATGTTTTACTACAGCTTTCTTTAAATAATTAAAAAGATATAATCTTATCAAGCATTTAAAAACGAAAAAACAATTAAAAACAATCAAGCAATCAAAAATATTTAAAAATTTAAAAGTAATCATACCATTCAAAAAAATCATTTGATTAATTTTGATTGAATGATTATTTCTGATTATTTTTAAATGGCTATTACTCATGATTATTTTTTTGAATTTTTTTGATTTAATGGATTTTTATTTGCCAGGTTAATACAAGACAATTAAAAAAACGATTTGATTAATTTTGTTTAAATGATTATTTCAGATCATTTATTTAAAAACTATTATCTAATCATTATAATTTTTTTAAATTTTTTAATTTAATTCATTATGAGTTGACAGGTTAATACAAGACAAATAAAAAAAAATGATTTAATTAATTTTAATTATTTTTTAATTACTATAAATCGTGATTATTTTTAAATTTTTTTAAATTTAATTGATTATTGATTGCTTAATTAATTTAGGACAATGAAAATAATTCTAATCAATAAAATTAAAAAATCAAAAAATAAAAAAAAATACCATGACTAATTTTAATCGGAACTAAACACGCTGCTTGAACGTTTATATTCAGGGGAACATTTCTTGTTTTGCTTCAATTTTCGGGAATGTAGTATACCATGTGCCTTTAGGCTTTAAACTGTCAAGACTGTCCCCAAAAATTTACTGGAAGAGGGGTAAACTATAAAGTCATTTTCTTAAATTTGCATAAAGCTTCAGGCTGCATATGCACATACATATGTACATATGTATACATATATATCGCATAATAAATTAAGTTCGTTCAGTATTTGTACGAGTATGTATTTATGTACTTATGTATGTACTATGTCTGCGCATTCAATTTGATTGCTAAATAGTTCTTACGAGTCAAAATGGACTTTAATTGAATTTCATTTGCCATTAAATGTGATCTAAATGGAATATCGACCTAACGTCGCCACAAAACTTCAATAAATATATAGTTAGTATGTATATGGAAAGCTATAATGTTATTTATATACATTTATGTACATACAAAACGAAAAATGCGTGTGTAAGCTTGAATGTGTGAACACTGTGCAACGGCGAATAACTTTAATAGAATGTGCTCTTGACATTTCATCACGTCAAAATATGCCAAATCACTATACGAACACAAGAGTACATACTATGACGTATGTATGTGTGTATGTTTGCATGGACATGCAAATGTGTGCTTGACTGAATGCAGCCTGTGTGTGAGCTCACGTCAACGGCTACACTTTGGACGTTTATATAAAATCTTAATTTATTCCATTTTAAACGACTCTTCTATCCTCTCGCTCCTCACGCTCTCCCGTCTCACGTGTCCGCCCATACAAACGCAGCCCATACCAGCAGCAGCAGCACTAATGTTAGTTTTCAAAACTCTTACAAAACTATATTCAATAAAATGCAAGAACAATAAGCTCAGCAGCAGCAACAGCAACAACAATAACAACACCAATGGCAATGGCAACGGCAACAATAATGAGCTCTTATGGCTTAAAGATAGACGCGGCGTATACTTAATGTTGAACGGGGGGATGAAAGAGTCGAATGGATATTAAGGAATAAAAGGAGAGTATGTGTGCAGGAGGAAAAATGAAAGATGCCAAAACGACGACGGCGGCAAGGAGGAAAGATTTTTGGGTATAATAAAATTGTAAGCGCGACCATAAGGATAATTAGAAAGCATTCAACTGCGGCAATAAAATCCAACACACATGCATACGGTATTTAAAAATGTATATAAACACACTCAACAACGCACAAACACATTACTTCATGAAAATCAACGAAATTACATTGGCCATCATCAGCAGCAAAATGCCAGCGCTACAAAACGAGCGCCATCATGTGGCCGTTTCTTATTTCCATGGCATAAAGTGCCTGTGACAGCAGCAGCAGCAGCAGCAGCGGTTGTGGCAAGAATGTTTAAGTGACAGGCGGGTATATAAACGTGCATACATACATACAAAATTTATTATATTAGCATACGCAAATAAGCAATCCAACACATAGAGACAAACACATGAGCGCATACTTAAGCCTTGCGAATAAGTGAGTAGTTATATGAGTAGATACCCTGCTAGAATTGTGTGACCGAAACTACTAACACTATTACAAAAATATAATATTACCAACACATTTGCACTCGTATGTGTTCCCAACCCAATAAACACAAAAGCGAGGATGGTATCGTGGCAAACTCGAGATGAATTCGCGGAGGTGAATGTTATTTTTCGGATTCGTATCGAGTTCGAGATGGACTCGAGAAAAATCAATTATCGCAATAGCATTTATTAATTTTGTTGGATCTTGCTTTGCACGAAGAAATTCCCTGTTGGGCTTTAATTTACTCTTTAAAACTCCACTCGAGAAATTTAAAAGTTCAGATGATATCGTGGGGAATTCGAGGCGGATTCGCAGAAGAAGATTTTCTAGGATGTATTCGCCAATGATCCCAAATCTCGAATTGCCAACGATCCGAGAACATAAAAATGCGCGAATCGCTAATGAGAGGTGACTCACCTGGGAATTCGGATTCGCCGATCTATCGTCGCGAACTATCGCGGCGATAGTTCGCGACGATAGATCGGCGAATCCGAATTCCCAGGCGAGTCATCCCTCATTAGCGATTCGCGCATTTTTATATTCTCGGATCGTTGGCGAGTCGAGATTTATGCCCATTGGCGAATACATTCTAGAGAATCTTCTTCTGCGAATCCACCTCGAATTCGCCACGATATCATCTGAGCTTTTCAATCTCTTGAGTAGAGTTTTAAATGGTAAATTAAAACCCAACAGGGAATTTCTTCGTGTAAAGCAAGATTTAATAAAATAAATAAATGCTATTGCGATAACTGATTTTTCTCGAGTCCATCTCGAACTCGATACGAGTCCGAAAAATTACATTCACCTCCGCGAATTCTTCTCGAATTCGCCACGATATCATACTCGCTTTTGTGTTTATTGGGTTCTAGCCAAGTTCAAAACCAATGAGATAGATAAGGATAGAATGGAATTTGAAAATACACATACGCGAACGTGATGAATGAAACGGTCACAAAAGTTACCGACGCCCTTAAGAATGTGATAGCAAATATCCCAAAACTTTTGGTCATGCCTGCCGGTCATATGACCGGTCAAATGACCTGCACAGTTCTTGCAGGGTAGTTAGCATTAGCTGTAAACCGATAAAAGGATTGAGTGTGGGGCAAGTGATGCTGAAGGCGGAAACTCTAATGCAAAACGATACGCATATACGAAGCTGTTGGATGGCAAAAGTAGTGTTGCCACACCAACGCAGAGGACACGAGAACACATACATGGATATGAAGAAGAAAAAGAACAAGAAATTTTCATGCAAGAAATTTGGGAAATAAAACGGAAGTGAAGGTGTGTGAAGAGTGGGAAGGGAAAGGGAGCGCTGTCTGCTGTTGTTGGCTACATTTCGGCATGGACAATGAAGACCAAATAATCTTCAAACATTTAATTAGTGTTACAAATACATAAACAGAGCGTACAACAACAACAAAAGCAAATATACAAATATGCACATGCATAACAATTTGAAAGCCGAAGGCAGACAAGCTTTATAATAAATACATACATATGAATGTATGTGCTCGTATGTTAATGCGTGTTTGCTTGAGTGCATAAAAGTAAGAAAGTGTGAGTTAGCCATGGATGTGGCAAGTACATATGTACATACATATATGTGGCAAGTATGTGTTGCAAGTACAAGTGAATTTATATAGTGGGTTGCTTGTGTGCTCGAAGAAAATTGTGGCCACTCGAAGTGTATTCAAGTCACCGCTAAACTAAATGGTACAATCCAATCCAATTGTAGACTTGATTAGCAATGGGAAACAATTGGAAAACGATTTTTTTTTTCAAGTTTCAACTTCGTTAAGGACTGTGGAAATAGATTCTCTACAGAAAATTTAGGAGACAGTCACGTAAAGCGATTGTCTCGCACCAGAGAGTTCATAACTGACACAGAACTGCCTCTAAAGGGATATAGAGCGGGATAGTTTGTGCAAATATGGTAAATTTCATGAAATTATATTAATTTCCAAAATTTCCTAATAAGGGATATTTTCTAAAATCAATAAAAAATTGTTTACCTAAACGTTTAAGTGAGTCATGGTCGCGAAATTGAAAAAATTATCATAAAACAAAATTTCCCAAAAAGGGAAATTTTTAGCAATTAGATAAAATTATTTCTAACTTTTTGGATGCTTGTTTTTCCGACAGGGTAGGAATATGATGTATTGTGGAACGATTTTCCGTCATCCCTTGTCAAGTTTGGTTTGGAGACAAACCGGTTTCGGCTAATATGCGCCATCTTCAGTGTCTTCTTTCGTTCTGAGTTATGACAAAAAATAGATTTGCATACCTAAACACACAACACAGACTCACACACACACACACACACACACACACACGTTACCCGAACGCACGAATGCACGAACACATCACATGAACACGAAGTACCTGAACAAAACGACGGAAGTTAGTTACTATAAATACTATCGAACTTACACAAAATAACTTAGTACCATTTGTACTAAGAGTAAGTGTAGCTACATTTGGTTGAGCAGAGAAAGCGCCACCACACAAGGAAACGCAGGGCCGAAACTAATGTCGGACTAAGAGGACGGAGCGTGGACTGCAAAGAAAGCTAGTTCTGCATGTAGTTGTGTGTGTTTGTGTGGCAACGAGACGAGGCAACGTGGAGGAAACGCAAATGTGTAACAGTGAATTGCGATAGTTATGCAGATTCCATGCCAACACCTTTCACCAATACATAAACAACAACAACAATATACACACATGATTTTACATTCAAATTGGAGATACATATACGGAGACGTCCGCTTTGGCTATGTGTGTGTAGGGTGGGTGGGTGGTAGTGTGGGGGATATTTTCTACATTTACACAATTGCCTTTTATAATTAATTTTAAGGTTAAGCTTTGCTTCAAGAAAGTTTAAGTTTTCAAAAAAATTAAGCAACGTCCTTCTTTCCCTCGCTTCACCGCCAACGCCTCCGCTCGTACTTGCTGCTGCTCGCTTCACTGACCTCTTAGCAACAGCAAACGGAATAATAGAAAAGGAATAGTTGAAGGGGAATCGAAGAAAAGACAGCAAACATGTGTGTGTGTGTGTGGGTACAAGTAAATAGAATTGCTTGCCTTGCGGTGCGGTGCGGTGCGGTGCGGTGGCGGGCAGAGCATAGAAATTTAAATTCGACCAAAATCTTGTTCACATTTCACAAATTTATGTATCTGGTTTACTTTTACATATGCAGTATGTGTTAGTGTGAGCTAAGTAAGAAATTCGCCCCAAAATTGTTGGTGACAGAGGAGGTGACGAGGTGAGGGATTGAGGAGGTCGGCCAGCCAAAAGAAGCAAGTGGCTTGAAAGTACGTGTAGCATGTAAGTAAGTTGAGGATAAGGCAGTGAAACTTATTACGAGATGGCTTTTCTCAATAAACAGTTAGTTGCGGCAAGTTACATACATAAATGCGTTCAAGAAAGGATCGAAGAAGGCCATTTTATGGAGGGGGGGATTTGCAGAAAAGCATGTAACTAAAGCGAATGGTTGGGAAGGGTTAGTTGAGGAGTAAATGTACTTATAAATATAACTGTATATGTGTTTATATGTATGTATGTACATGTGTGAGCTTGTATGTTATAAATTTTAAACGACATGTTAGTGAACCCTCAAAAGTTAGCGGGAAAGGCGAAAGGTAGAATTTTAACTAACCAAAAACTTGCGACGCGACCAAAAAACATGCACGAGTTTGTGTAGAACACCTGAAATGATTTATATCGATTTCATGAACTCTATCTACACTTACAATTTCAGCTAATTTACGGGATGTGTAAGTATTTGGGCAAGCAAGTGCGATTAGTTGTTGGGCAAACATACATGGGTTTGTAAGTGTGTATTGGTATGCAAATGCAGCTCTTTTAAATGACGAGCAAATATTCCCAGCAGAATCTTAAATAAATAATAAATAAGGGAAAAACATAGAAAATAAATAGACTAGCTGAAAAAAGTGTTAAAGGATCAAGAAATCTGGCTTTTAAAAGCTATTTTTTGAATCTGATGTGAGTTGTAACAATTAAAAGGTCACTGTAGTATTTATTTTAATTTAAGGTTCCTTTGTTGGGCAGAATTATTCGTATCACAGATGTTGTGGTGCTCTGTAGAGATTAGAAATATTAGAATCCTCCACAGTAATCAATAGTAAGCATTGGGCTTGATTAAAGATTTAAAAATATATGAAGTTCGTATCTCTTTCCCGAGATTCAATAATTAATGGAGATATCTTCGTTCTTGAATCGAGTACTTGATCATTAATCTGCAAAATGGGGAGTATGACAGAGAGAGAGAGGGAGATAGTGAACGAGATAGAGAGGGATATGGAGTGGTTATCTCAATCAACGTGTATAGGAAGATCTGGTTCTATTTGTCTTTCGAATCCATTTCAGGGGTATTTTTCTAGACATTAGGAGCGCAGGAAAACTAATGTTAATTAGAAGCTCGTTATCAGTTCGACAACAAAAACAGCAACAACAACAGAAAAACTACTTCGGACTCTTGTGGCCATTTTCAAGATACAAATATAAGGACTTTAAATGAATGAGATTGGAGACTACTTAGCATACCGAGAAAATAAACAAGGCATATCAACACATACTCAGAAAAAAACCCCACATACATAGATACATATGTACACTAAGCCGTATCACGTTATATGGACAAAAAAAAAGTTTAGTGTGTGTCAGTTTTATTTGAACACTTACGTCGAAAAAATATTTTTGGTATAAAATTATTTTTTTTAGGCCCGCGCTAAAAACAGCTAAATCGCGTTTTTTGTAATAACTTCCTTATTTGATGTCGGATCTCTATGATCTTAATGTCGCAGAAAAGGTCACGCTCAGCACTATATTTGGCCCATATAAAGTTTCGTCCTCAAAGGTTGTCCTGAGTTTTACCTTTAAAAATTTTGAAGTTACTATCCCTAGATTTTTTTATTTTTATCACTAATACAAAGCTCTCAAAAAACCATGAGGAATCCCCCCAAAAAATTCTAGCCTTTATTCACAAACAAAAAAGTTATAACGTTGTAAAATGAAACACTTATTTTTTTGTTATAAAAAATTACCACAGAGAAACGGCGGAACACGTCAGCTTAATTTTTGGCTCCAGATTACGATGGCGTTATTAGAAAATCCGGATTAGCTCCCATTTTCGAGATATTTAAGAAAACATTTTCAGTTTTCACATACAAAGCGATCCGATGGGGGGGGCGTATGAGTAACTATTGTTGAGGTAATAAAATAAAGAAAAGGGGAAAAACTATACGTACATCCATATATGTATATAAAATGCATATGAGAGGGAAGAGAATACCCTGCACATAAATTCCAATTTGTTTTAAACGTTCGAAACCTGCACTAAAAAAACAACTTACTCAGATTATGGAAAAATGGGAATGTTTCGGGGCTAAAGACATATTTTCATTGTTTTGATGTACAATTTTCTTTCAATCAAGGAATAAAAACTCCGTTTTAAAGAAAATTGTATTCAAAACAATGAAAATATGTCTTTAGCGGCGAATCATTCCCATTTTTCCATAATCTGAGTAATTTTTTTTTGAGTGTGAGCAAAGTAATATAAGCGACGAAGAACTCACTTTCGGAGCTCTGAAACTTCTTTCATAAATATCTCAAAATTTGGAGGACGTCGTCATTTTCGGTCTCGGTTATCATAGATAAGAAGATGTTTTCGGGATTAAAGTAAAGTGCGTTGTTTTCAATTGTAGGCTAAATAATTGCATTTCTAGGGGCAGACGACGCATCCAGCGCAAGTATTGATAATACATTTAGACTTCCATTGTCTCTTTAGGCGCGTATAATTTTACAACGAACTCTAGCAGTTTTTCTAAACAACTTTGATGATTTTACGAAACGCACGGATGCAGAAATCGTGAAGCCGTTGTAAGCCAGCGCGCGGTGCTAAAAGATCCCACTTGAATACTTACCAAATCTTCACTACAGCCATTATCATTCAATATAAATAACGTTGATCAGCACGAATAGTGCAATCATCAATAATTTTTTGCATATCATGTATCCAGTATTGGTAGCTGTTCCATCGCGGTACAACATTCTCAAGTCAGGCGAGGACTACTTTTAATCAAAAGGAATACTTTTTAATCAAAAATTCATACTAAGTATACTGCCTCATATAAATAAGAACTTGGGATAATTTTTCAAAAAACAGGTTCTCTGATTTTAAAACGGTATAACTTTTTTGTTTGTGAATAAAGGCTACAACTTTTTTAGCAGAGTCCTCATGGTTTTTTGAGAGCTTTGTATTAGTGATAAAAATAAAAAAATCTAGGGATAGTAACTCCAAAATTTTTAAAGGTAAAACTCAGAACAACCTTTGGGGTCGAAACTTTATATGGGCCAAATATAGTGCTGAGCGAGACCTTTTCTGCGACATTAAGATCATAGAGATCCGACATCAAATAAGGAAGTTATTACAAAAAACGCGATTTAGCTGTTTTTAACGCGGGCCTAAAAAAAAAATTTTTACACCAAAAATATTTTTTCGACGTAAGTGTTCAAATAAAACTGACACACGCAAACTTCATTTTCGTGATACGGCTTAATGTACACTCGTAGAAATAAGAAAAAATAAAGTAAGCCGAAAGTATGGCTAATGCGTCAAATTATTCGACGACTATCAGCTGAATAAAATGAACATGAAACATGATCAGTGGAGGCATGTTGCAAGGACATTCTCTACACATACACACATGCAAACAGACATATTTGCCGACCAGTGCATATATGTATGTATGTATATAAAGCAACGTCCAGCGAACGCAGCCGTCTACAACGCCCGTAAATATGCAACATTTCATAGCAGCAAAATTCTGCAGCAGCCGGGCAACACTTAGTACAGCAACGACAACAGTTAACAACAACAACATAAACAAAACAAAGAAACAATAATTAACAACAATTGCAACAAATATATTAAAAAAATCGTTAGCTAGCCGAAAATAATAAAAATAACAACAATTGTGAGCGTATTAATGCAGTAAAAACAAAGCCGCTTGGTTCGGTCTGAAGCGTTTTACCAGTAAGATTGCCTGTATTGTCACGTGAGCAAGTATTTATGCATGTATGTGTGTCTGTGAGGCTATCTGGTTGCAGATGCTTGCAGAAGCTCGTCTTGCTGCAAGTATATTTCAGGGGGTGGGGGCGAATTTAAAATATTCGCACAGAAATGCCATACGCAAGCAAGTAAAGGCAAATTAAGCTGGCAGGCATAATTTAATATTTGTAGGCTGCCTAGAAAGTGCCACCACCTACATGGTAGACATGAACATATTTGCACGTTTACGCAAACGTAAAGCAAGCGACGACACATACATATGTATGTAATTGCATACAAACATGTACAAACATGCACCAGCTACATAAATAATACAAGCTATGCAAAATTCTACATTTTTTTCCTTAAAATTTGCAGCATTTATACTAGAGACAAACATTAGACTGGACACTGCCTTTGCAGGCGAACAGAAAAAACAATAACAAAAAAGACATAAGCAGCTAATAACATTTCAGCACACCTTCACAGCTTTTCTCTGCTCTTCATTACTAATTTAAATGCAAATGAGATTCATTTGGGGCTGACAACGACGCTGACGACGCAACCAAACGACAAGCAACAGCAAAAAACATACGCACGAACAATGAAATTTCTAAAAAAAAAAAAGAAGAAGAACGACAACAACGTCTGTGGCATAAGCCGTCGTCAGTCGTTGGACAGACAAGCATGGTGGCTAGCTGAAGCAGAAGGAGAAGAGCCAACGAATTCCTTCGCACAAATCTCAGTTGGTCTGCTGCTATTCCTGTTGTTGTTGTTTTGGTTATTGTGACCGAAGCTAGTCCAGCTTTCTCCACTTATTTTCCTCTGCCCAGCTGGCAATGCAAACAAATAATAAGCAGACTAACTTGTCTGTGCATGTTCTTATTATTCATTCATACATACATAAGTAAGTTTTCCATGGCTATGCGTGTTTGTTCCGATTTGTGCGTAAGTGTAGCATACCAACAGGCGCACAGGTTTGATAGAGGCGTAATGTGCTAAGATTTTGAGGAAAATTTATAAGACACAGTGGGTGCGAAGTATTTAAAAATTAAATTACATTATTTTTTTAAATGTCTTAAGAAAAAATTTCTAAAAAAATTTTGAAGTGTTATTTCCACTTTTACAAAAGTGATTTTTTTTTTTAATTTTTTTTATTGCTTCGATTATTTGTTTATTTATTTATTTAAAGTCTACTGAACAACTCAACAATTAAAAATTTTAAATAAATCCATTTTGAAGTTAGCAAACATACTATTAAAATCAATGAGTGTAAAATAATTGTTTCATATTTAGACGGATGCATCTTGCTATTGGCTCGTTAAAGGCATAATTTGTTGTGAACGTTGATTCTACGAGTAATCTATACACCTTATTGATATCGATATTAATATCCAAAAAAAGTAAAGTCAAACACTTCAGCAGAACTTCCCTTCTTTATTTGAGAGGCAGTTTGCTACTGCAGCGCCATCTGTGTGAAGCTTTTACAAATCCATTTTATGTGTTTTTACTTAAAAAGCTCTGATTTTTTCTCGCATTTTTAACACTTGTTGACAGCTGTGCCCAAAACATTATCCTATTATTTTTCAAAAATCATATCAAAATGCACCACTGCCATGCCATGCATACAAAATTAGCTTAAGTATTACGAATTGGTAGCCGAAATTTGTATACAACAACAACAACAAACACAACGATATACGCATAGTAAAGTAAGCAGCCACAACAGCAAAATTAGCAACAACAGTAACAACAATAAGAAACAACAACAACAACAATAAAAGCATAAAATAACAAACAATAGAAACAACCAGCTCAGCCTTAAAAGGTGAGTGAGAGTAGCCAGCCACACGGCTAAAGCAACACACCTCGTTGGGATTTGTTTTGCATTCATTAAAAGTCAATGCTGCAGTTCCAGCAGCTGCAATAAAGAGCGCAGTAGCACAGCAGCAGAAGAGTTAATGCAGTAGCTGCGCCAGCACCTGCTCCACTGTCACTAATCGGCTGCCCGCATTTTAAGCAGTTGCTGAAAGTTCTTACAGTTGAAAATGGCAGCAAGCAGCCTTGCCCTGCTCGCAAATCACTCCCACTCTGGGCTTCTTCCTCATTTTGTCCTACAATTTTGTAGATGACAGTAGTAGCAGTGGCTGTACCATAAAGCGTGGTGCATAATGCATGTCCGAAGATATATTGCCTGCTTTTAGGCGTTTGCATTAATGAGCGTAAATATGTGCAGAGCTTTGTTCGAGGAGACATATTTCGAGGCGCATGAACACTGAACACTGTTTCTCTGGTTAATCCCACATAAGCTACATGCATTCATAAGTACATATGTACATAAGTATCATAAGTATGCATAGATATGTATGTACATGTTTGTACATGGCTGTGCATGTATGTTAATATATGTATATGTATGGATAGCAATTTGTTTGCTGCAATTATAAAATTTGAGCTTCTGAAAATGCAAACACAACATACTTAGCAAGCCGAATTGTTGTTGTTGTTTTTGGCCAGACCAGCAGCAGTGGCAGCCTGCATGTGCTGCATGTATTGCATATTTCTCTGTCAAGTGCAATAATCAGTGGTGTTGAGACTTTTGCATATGCAAAATATTTTTCTTTGTATTTCTGCATTAACGCACACTCATACACACACGGACAATCGAATTAAAAACACAATTCTCTTCTCCTTAACAGGTGAGTGTGATTGTGTTTGCAAAAAAGTTAGCAGTAGCAGCAGCAGCAACAACAACAAGAACAAATACAAATATAAATTAGTTTATGCAAATCTGTGCATGCAATTGTTAGCCTTGTGCATGTTTGAGCGTATGTATGTTTCGCAAAAAATTAGCAACGAAATGCCAAGGTATTTGGAAATTTTACCACTTGAGAAAAAAGGAGGGGAAGAAAAAGAAGGAGAAGAATCTTAAATGAAGACACACAAACAAAAAATGACAAATATACTCACTAAGCCAGGACAAGGGAAAAGGGGAGAAGAGAAGGAAAAAGCCTAGAGGAGAAGATAAAGTTGAGTTTGGAAGGCAGAAAGGAGTAATGCTGAGCTTCAAGTGTGCAGCAAGCGGGAAAAGATCCAGCTATAGGCGCAGAAGCGGTTGAAAATGCACAAATACAAGGCAAAAGCAAGCGAGCAAGCAAGTTGAGTGTGACAGACAGTTGAATTGCCTTAAAATGCTCTCTCACTGACCGATGGACTGCAGCAACGGCATGCAATTTTTGACAAACTGACTGAAAGCCTAAACTGACTGAGTTTCGAGCTAACAAGTGATGGATGTGTGATGGATTTTCAAATGTATTAGACAGCATGCAAACTAAATACCAAAACTCGGTAGTAGATTGTAGAGAGAAGTTTGTTGTTTTGTTTTTGTTGCTAACCTAAGCTAGTAAAATATGCATTTTGTTTGTGTGTTGACAGACGTAAGGAATTATTTTTTATAGACATTTTCAAGCCTCAATAAAATGCAGCAGACGATTTTCTCTGCTATGAATAGAGAATTTATAAACTGAGAACTTGACCGATTAAAGTTAGAACCAAGTTGTACTCCAGCTTTGCATTACAATAGAGTAGTCCATGTCGTAGATGCACTAGGTGCTTAGGTGTTGTAGGACGGGAAGCTAATTCATAAAGAGTCTGGGGTTTGTTCTCGAGTTATCCCAACGGATTGCTTTCTACTGTCTATTTAAACACGATGATGTCTTATGAAGTGGTAATTGTGCCCGGCTGCAGAAATTTAGAACTATATTCATATGTATTTCAAATATGGCAAGTTCTTTGGCACTTTAAAAATTAATATTTCGAACAGTTTTATACATAAACCTTTTTTTTTGGGCTTTTATTCATTTTTTGTAAATTTCGCTTTTCGGGAAATTTTGTTAGTTAGTAAAATTGCGTTTAATTAGCCATTATGACCAATTAAAATTTAAGGCAAATCCTTTTATTAAATTTTTTTTTTTTAATTTCCTTTTTTGGGAAATTTTGGAAATTAGTAAAATTGTGTCAACTTAATCATTATGACTCATTTAAGTTTAAAAAAATTATTATAATACATTTTAAAAAAATTTTGCCTATTTGGGAAATTTTAGTATTAACAAAAATTAACATTAACTTAATTATTATAACTCATTAAAGTTTAAGGTAAATCATTTTATTAAATTTAAAAAAAAATCCCTTTTTGGGATATTTTGTTAATTAGTAAAATTGCATTAAATTAATCATTATGTAAGTAAAGTTTATGTCAGTAAAGTTTAAAAAAATCATTTTAATACACTATTAAAAAATTTCCCTCTTTGGGAAATTTTTAAAATTAGAACAATTGTGTGAAATTGAGTTGGTAAAGCTTTAAGGAAACGATTATAGCTAATTTTAGAAAAATTACCTTTTGGGTAATTTTAATTTGGGGATTTATGGTTTGAATTTCGCCACTATGACTCATTGTAAGTCTCCTACAAACAGCTTTAGTTGATATATTCGAAAAAATATTTACATAACTCAATTTGTGTGACAAAGAAGACAAAAATGTTTCTGAAAATTTCGGAAATCTTCCTTTAAAGCTGCACACGAATATCAACGCACCTAAAATTTTCAAATACAAAAATTTTAGCTTAAATTGCTATCATGCCCAAAAATTTTCCAAAAAAAAAGTTATAGTTTGTTCGTGTCTAACTAACAAAAATTGCTTACAATTGCACACAAATTTTCGCATTGATTATAGAAATTATGTACATAAATATGTACCTATTTGTGTGTATGCGTTAAACTGAGAAAATTGCAAAAATGGGAAGAGTGAGGCACAAAATTGAATATTTAGAATTACCAAAACGTTTCGCATTGCACACACAACACATCATGGGTGAGTTTCTAAGACAAAGCTGCTCCGCAACTGTTGAGTGTTTGTCTTAGAAACGCACTGTTGAGTAGTTCCGCTCAGATCAACAGTTGGCAACTTTTCGCCATTTTTTCCATCACAAATTTTGTTCGCTACTTGAGCTCAACATGTTGTGTAAAGCCAAACAGCTGATAAATACATCAAGCCGTTTCTAAGACGTAGCTGTTTAACTCAACTGTTGCCAACTGTTGAGCTCAACAGCTGTGGAGCAGCTTTGTCTTAGAAACTTACCCATTCGTTTAGAAAATATTTATTTATTTATGTATATGTACATACATACCTCTTTATATATGTAAATTTATATGTGCATTTGGTATTTAAAACATTTGTGTTAGTGTTAGTCTAATATTTATGGAGAGAGAGAGAGAAAGAATTTCTTACAATATTTGTGTATTAAACAATATATGAAATACACTTGCTTTCTTACTTTTGCGTTTACCTTCAATTAAATTTTCGTTTCGATTTCGAAGGTGTGTCGTGCATTTATTTTATTTATACGAATGTGATTGGAATTGTTGTTGTAGTTTTCTGGCATTTTTACCATTGAGTGTTGGCAGTTGCAATTGTTGTTAGGCTTGGTTGTGTAGTAGTACCTTTTGCATTTTGTGTTTGTCCTGCTAAATGAACTAAGAATTTGCAGGTGTGTGCGTAAACAGAACTTTTTATAAACAAATTTTTGTTTTTGTTATTCTAGTTTTTGTTGCTTTTCGTATTTGTTGTTAGTTGTTATTTTGAAATTTGTTAAATTTGCAGGGCGTTGAAGTGCGTTGAAATGGGTTTGTGTTGCACATTCTGAGAATATTCAATATAGTTTTTAGTGAAAATATATGTATCTATTAAAATGTATGTATGTATATTTGTATGTAGGTTCTTATCCGGCATGTTTGTAAATATAGAGGAATAGTATTTAAATTTTATTCTTGTTATTTGCTAGCTCCTTCTAAAGTGGTTGTTTGTTGATCTGAATAGTTTAAATACAGCAAAACGTCCATTCATTCTACATATTGAGTAGTTCACCATCAAACAGGGCTATGCGATATTTTTCGACTTTGAGTTTTTGATGGATTGTGTACCAGTATTTAAATGTATATAATGTCCATTAAAAATTTATTGCATTAAATACGAATACACTTTCAAAAGCCTGGAGGATTTTATATTTATTTTTATACACTTTCAACTCTCTATCTAAAAAGGTTACTCATACGCCTAGGCACACATCGTATTGGCGGCTTTATTTTTTTCTATCGCTAAATTCTCTATAGGCTATAGGCTTTCAGGAAATTACGAAACATATTTAAATAAAATAGATCTTGATGAAAAACTCACATAGCCCTGTTTGAAAGTGGACTACCCATGCAGTGCCACCTACTGTCGAAACTCCACAGTGTTTCGAGGTTTTACTTAGGACTAAAAATCGAGTTTATGAAAACAATTGTTGTTATTGTTGCTACTACTATGGTCCTCTCCTTCTATCTCTTGGTTTTTTATTTCTTCTTCACAATTTCCTTCAACTTTCGTGTTTATTCTTCGTTTTTCGGGTTTATGCGAATTCTGCGCAATTTTAATGAAAATAAACACATCTCTATTTTAGAGAAATACCTTTCTAATGTTGTTCTTAATTTTAATAGAATCGACAAAGAAACGTAGACAAAATTTGTACTAGTAGATATGTTGACTAAATCTCGGAACACTCAACTGGACCACAGCCAATATATGTATAGCGGGCACTTTTAAGTATATGAGGGGAACTCTAGAGGTTTCTGTAAAATTACAAAGCGCTTTCTGAAAAACCTAATAGGAAGGTAGCAAACTTCCTCCTCGAGTAGAGAAGGAGGCAGCTTCGGCCCCTTGTGGGCTTGTTGCAGGACAGAATCCATGGGGACAGCACATGACCACAATAGGCAGCAGCGAGAGCTCATTTTGTTAATTCTATCTGCAGGAGCACGACAACGGCACAGAGCATTTTCTCTGCATCTTTGGGTCAGATGTACTGTTTGTCCTTCGTAAGGCATTCCAGCTTACTTCAAAGTGCCCAGAGTACGCCAAGTAGGCTATTTAAGCGATGGCAAAGCACCGGCGCTAATTTGCACACATGCCATCCTTGTCTCTCCCTCCTTTTACATTGGCATGTACATTAGGCCGTCTCGCCTTATAGGGACCCAAGAATAAAGTTCGCCGTACGCCCCCGCATATGATGTCTTTTTGGAAAACATTTCCGCAAAATTTTTTAATTTTTGTTTTTGGCGCCGCTAGATGTCGCTAAAATTCATTTTTCTCATATCTTAGGTATTTATAGTCTGATCTCTAATGGCGTTTTCGATTCTCGCATAAAATGTTACCCTTTAATATCTCAACTATCAAATTATGTAACCTGACTTCGTTTTAAATGGCTGGATTTGTAGATAACGATGTCCTCTGATTTAGTTAGAGGTCAATATTCGATGAAATGAACATGCTTACAAGATGACTAAGAAAATCAAACAGGGCAAACTTTTTTTGAGAAACGAAAACGGCATAAGTTTAATACACCAATGTCTTTGGCTTGAAAGGACGCCTTATACTATGGAATATTATTAACCCTATATGCGTCATTGGGTTCACTACCACCCAGTACTTAGCTTATACCACCCAAATGCAATTTTTTATCCCTGCTTGTTAAACGTAGTCTAAAATCATTAATCTTTTGCAAAATAAGTATTTCGATCGCTTCAGTAGAACCCGAAATAGTGCACGTTCAACATTCCGAGGAATATATGTTTTTCGCTTTCTTTGGTCATTTAGGTTCATTTTACAAAGATTTCTTCTGAGGAGACCCTTACTGAAATTTTATTGCGAATAATTTTCTAGAACTTGTTAACCCTCTATCACCTCCAACAAAGGGTTATTTTGACCCTTATTTTTTAGAAAATCAGGAAAAATAGTATTTTTAAGGTTGCTAGAGGGTTAAATTGTTCTAGAAAATTATTTGGCATAAAATTTTATTAGGGGGCTCCTCAGAAAAATTGTCTGTAAAATTAACCTAAAAGACCAAAAGAACTGAAAAACCTATATTCCTCGGAATGTTGAACGTGTATTATTTCGGGTTCTACTGAAGCGATCGAAATACTTCTTTTGCAAAAGGTTAATGTTTTTTGACGGCGTTTAACGTGCCGGCCAAAAAAGGTACATTAAGGTGGTAGTGGGTGGAAGTGACTCCAATGGCGCAGATAGGTTTAATACAATTATAAAGGAGAAACCCTCCTCTCAATTTAAAGAGATTGGTGTATCAAACTTAGGGATCGGGCCATAAATACCGAAGATATGAAAAAAAAAATTGATTTTAGCGACATCTAGGCGTCAAAAAAAAAAATAAAAAAAATTTCCGGAAATGTTTTCCAAAAAGACATCATATGCAGGGGCGTACGGCGAACTTTATTTTTTGCGATACGGTCTAATGTACATATCTCTTACTTTGTCACACTTTCAAACAACCGTCATGCACCTTTTCCATTGCCTTTTGTTTAATGTTTCAAATTGTGATTATATTAAACAGCAGGTGCTTGTCATTGTTACTGTTATTGCTATTGTTATGTTGGCAGTTAAACAAACTCAGCCGTTTGAGTTCAGCTGGCTTGAGTTGAGTTGAGTCACCGACTCTACCAGCGAACATGTGTATGTGTGTGTGCTTTCACTTAATTCACTTCCACATATTTAGCTGCCTATCGGTTTAATGTGTCCTTGTTGGCTGTTTGTTGTCGTTTTGGTTGTGCTTTTTCGTCTTTTGTTTTTTTTTTTTGTTCTTTTCTCTTTGTTTTTCGTTCTTTTTTTTTGTCATTAGTTGGCTTTGCTTTGTTCGCCTTCGGTAGGCCCATAACTTTTTAATGAGGCTAATTGAATGTGCTGTTGCAACACAGGCAAGTAAACTAAAGTTTTTGTTGTAGTGGCAAGCGAACGAGGGCGCGGCGGGTTTTGGTGGCATAAAACGAAATTAATGACAGGACTAGAAAGTTTTTGCGCCAAAGTCGAACTACCTATTGAATATTACCGGGCCAGACGAGCAGTCGGTAAAGGTGAAGTGATGAGACAGTGCCAAGTCTATGTAGGTGGTGTATGTATGTATGTATGTGCATATGTTGTTGAACGTGCAACATGAATGTCAATTTTATTTAAAACTAAGCTAATTGATTAGATGATTGTACGATAGCAGCGACATATTCATTTACATGTATGTTTGTGTGTAACAATATTAGTCTGTTGAGGTGAGGCTTTGCTAGGCTTTTGCCTGGCTTGCATGCGCAACATGTACATATGTATTATGTGCGCTGGTGACAAATAGGCGCTGATGAATTGCTTTATTTTTAGGTTTATTGTGCGATAACAAAAAGCAAATGTGTGCGCTAGCAAATGGGCTAGAAGATTTAATGTATTAATGAGTAAGACAACAAAACAAAAAGTGAGAATAATAATGGCAGAGTTCAGTAGTCTTTTGTTGATTAGGCACATGGGTTTTAAGGCAGTCTACACATGTATATACGGCAAGCAGCGTAATTTAATATTCTTACCTCTTTTTTTATGTTTTTCAATTATATGAAAATAAGTGCTATATAAAGATTACATATTATCTTTAAGTGGCAGAAAACAGACGACTGCATGTATGCTGAGCACAAAATCTTTGTAAAGAAAGGAGCACTAAAGCACAAAACTGTCTCAAAAACAACATTAATGTATCCAGCCTGAAAGAATACAACTTTTTTGAAACAGTTAGTCTTTGCTCTTCTAATAACAAAATTTGTTCGTAATAACTCGCCTAGGAGCAATAAAACGCACAACTCTCAGAGCATTACCCTCAGAGCATTGAGCTTTTTTGGAGCCTTAAGAGAGCAAAATATATCTCTACAAAAAAAACGTCCCAAAAGCATCCAAAATGACTCCGAGTCCGAATCTTAAAATATTATTTTTCTTGAGCTTTACGAAAAGCTCATTTTAAAGACTTCTTTTGGAGGAGGAAAATTTCTCATGCGACATTTTTGTAAAACTTTTCTGTAGATTTTTTAGAGACTTTAAAGCACAAAGGCAACTTCTAACAGACATGCTTTCCCTACAATTCTCGTTTTTGTACGTGTTTTTAAAAATATAAAAAAAAAATATACTTAAAAATCTTTTATTACACTGGTCGACAAATTTTTGTTACAGAAATAAAATTCTACTTTTCTGAAGGATTTTGGTGCGCTGAATACGAATCTGAAGTCAGATTTTCGGCAATATGTACAGTTTTTGAGATATTCATGTCTAAAGAGGCGAAAAACGCGATTTTTGGCTATATTCACTCCTCAATATCTTTTAAATTACTTACGTGTTTTAAAAATTGATTAAAGCTGTTGAAAGCGCTGACATTTCTCTTGAAGAAATATTTCAGATACCTTTCTTGTAACTTGCAATATCACATATTAAGCTTCATTAGTTTTGGAATATTTTCTCCATACAAAAATAATTAAAAATTTTGAAGCACGTTTTTAGGCAGTATATTATATTATGGACGTATGTAAGTGGCTTCGTAAAAAAATAGTTTTGCTGAGCAACTACAAAATTTGATTGCGCCTAAAACATGCTACAAATGCTGCCGTTGTTTTCGACGAAAAATACCTTATTGTACAAAAACATATATTTCTACATACCTAAATTAGATATCCGAAAAATTAGAACGTTGTCTTCAAGAGAAATGGCCGGGCTTTCAATAGCTTTAATCAATTTTTAAAATAAGTAAGTAATTTAAAAGATATTGAGGAGTGAATATAGCCAAAAAACGGGGTTTTCGCCCATTTGGGCATGAATATCTCAAAAACTGTACGTATTGCCGAAAATCTAACTTCAGATTCGGATTCAGCGCACCGAACTCCTTTAGAAAAGTAGAATTTTATTTCTGTAACAAAATTTTTTTGAAATTTTGTCGACCAGTTTTATTTGTGAAATTACAAGTAGTTAGGTACTCCGATAGTATATAGTAGAAAAGCAACTCTAAATGCCCTTTACACACTTTAACCTAAAAACTTTAGAAAGAAAAGCAACCTTTTCGATCACACACTCCAGCTCATTCAGTTCTAATTTTATTATTAATTGTGCTGCACGCGAACGAACTAGTCTGCCATAATCAATAAAATATTTGCTTTAACTTAATTAACTATGCCTGCGTATATAACTTTACAGCTCAGCTCCTTCCCTACTAATGCGCACAACTCTTTCTCTTTCGTAATCCAACTACCTACAACTACACTATCACATACAAATAAATTTGCGCTGCAAGTTATCAATTACAGTTGCGGCTAATGCAAAATGCCAAGCCAAGTCAAAGTAGGCTCCTTCACGGCTAAGTGACAGCTAAATAGACAAAAGGAAAGCTTGGCATGGCATGACATGCATACACATGTCTGTGCAAGATTGTGCAGGCGGCGGCTGGGGAACACATGCACAAGCAAGTAGTTGAAAAGCTAATCATTCCCTGTAGGGAAAATCTAGTTCCGCACTAGGTCGCTTCTAGTGCATTTTTCGCGACTACTAGTGCGAGCTAAATCTCTTTTGCATGTTATCAACTGGCGAATTTAACACGGCGATGTCCTAGGCGGTGTCAATTGTCACTCTCTGCACTACATTTTCGATAGTTCCGAACTAGTTCTAAATTCTACAGTTTACACTAGTTCGTTTATTGGCACAATTTCGATAGTTCTGAACTAGCTACAAGTACCCACAAATTCTACAGTTTTACATCTGCCGCTTAAGTGCAGCCTTTGACACACTTCAAGCAAGTGGCGCGATGGCCGACTGGCTAACGCATGTGCCTTTCAATCTGAGGGGCGCGGGTTCGAATTCTGTCGGTGTCAGGGTGGATGATAAATTTTTTTTAAATTTTTTTTTAACTAATATGTTTTTATTTATTTATTTAATAAAAATTTACAGTAATATTTAAATAGTAATAAAATAAAAAAAATTAAAAATAAGGCAAAGGGATCGGAAAAGCATAATTATGGGAACATTTCATTTCATACAAGATGCAAATAGAAAACTGTTTATATAAAATGCTTTACTAAGCATCTAAGAATTGCAGAAATGTACAAGGCCGACGGCAATTGAACGAACGAAAAATTTTCTTAGAATTTTTGTCACTTCGAAATTGCATACAAATCAAAGTATGTCTTATAATGGTCACTCCTTCTGAACTGGTGAGCGTCTAACTACAATTGATCTAGTTCCCTTTTGACACCTTTTCGCTAGTTCGGAACTAGAAATTTTACTCACTAGTTATTGAGTTCCCTGCAGGGTTGTTATGAAACATTAGAGGGTGTGAGTGAGTTATAAATACAGGTGTGTGTCCTTGTGTATGTGGTTGGTTGCAGGTTTCTATAACTTTTCTATTGTGTAATTAAATTCACTTTTGCAATTACCGTTACACCGTTAAGCTGTGTGTGTGTTTATGTGCGCGTCTTTGTGGTATTACCACGTCAAATTGCCTTGTAAGTACACTATATATCTTCTTTGTTATATAAGCAAAGCAGCAAAGCAAAAAATAACAACAAATGTGACGTATTTTTAATCGAGTGAATTATTATAAAAGCATATGAAATGAAATGTAATGAAATGGCAATCCAATGTCTAAGCGACGCCTACAAATGCCATTCTCGCGTTCGCAATAAATTTCTTGCTTCGATCTTTTGCCGTTCGTTTGTTCTGTTTCTTGGCGCCTTTAATAAATACTTACACCATTCAACATTGTGTGTTTTCTCAACATCAACACACGCTAGTAATTTTGAGCATGTCTAATAGATTAACCAGCTGTGATCGTCAAATATGAAAAATAAATAGTACATTAAATATTCAGCTCGGAGTTAAATCATTTGGTTATTATTATTTTTTTTTGTTTTTGTTTTTGTTGTTGCACTTACGAGGACATAAGTACAATCATGCTTCACCTTTTTACTGCTGCCAAATGCCATGAGCGCAACTATTCATTTCTGTCATGCAGATGACATTTCCATTTGCATTTGCATTTGGGTGTAACCATTAAAAACTGCTCCTAAAGACACTACATTTTGTATAAGCCACACAAGTAAAAATGTCCTTCGCAATAATAAATCGACTATTATAAATAAATGTGCATCATTGTGGCTTATTTTTATGTAAGATATGAGTTTGGCTGAAATAAAAATTATTGAAATGAAAATAAGACAAATATTAAATTAAAGAAAAGCGATTGGCGACAGGCACAAGAAGGTATTAATTAAAATAACGATTGCATAAACATGTATGTATTGAGGTATAGCTGCGACCAATAAAAATCCCAGCAGCAGCAAGTATAGGATAGAGTTACGTAAAGCGATGGTCTCACACTAGAGAGTTCATAACTGACACAGAACTGCTTGTAAAGGGATATATGTAGAGCAGCACAGTTGGTACAAATATGGAAAATTTTACACAACTAGACAAATTTACAAAATTTCCCTAAAAGGGAAATTTTTCAAAAATCGACTAAAAGTGTTTGGGTCCGAACGAGTTACAGTGGCGAAATTGAAGAAAATAACCACACATTAAAATTTCCCTGAAAGGGATTTTTTTTTTAAATTTTATAAAATCGTTTCTCTTTTCAACTTTATTAACTCAAAAAGGCGAATTTCACACAATTACACTAATTTACAAAATTTCCCAAAAGCGAGATTTTCTCAAAAATCAACTAAAATTGTTTGCTAAGCGTCTGAATGAGTGACAGTGGCGGAATTGAAAAAAAAACAACCTCAAATTAAAATTTTCCAAAAAGCAAATTTTTTTAATTAGATAAAGTCTTTTTTTTAACTTTATTAATTCAAAGTGGTAAATTTCACACAATTATACTAATTTACTAAATTTCCCAAAAATGTTAATTTAATAAAAAATTATCTAAAATTGTTTGCCTCGCGACGTCTAAACGAGTCACAGTGGCAAAATGAAAAAAAAAAAAATAAAATAAATAAATAACCATAAAATGAAATTTCCCATAAAGGGAACTTTTCTTAAATTCACTAAAATCGTTTCTTTTTTCAACTTTATTAACTCAAAATGGCAAATTTTACACAATTATTCTAATTTACAAAATTTCCCAAAAAGGGGAATTTTTTCAAAAATCAACTAGAATTGTTTGTCTAAGTGTTTAAACATATCGCAGTGGCGAAATTGAAAAAATAACCTCAAACTAAAATTTTCCAAAAAAGATTTTTTTTAATTAGATAAAATAGTTTTTTTTATTTAATTTAACGAGCACAGGCCCTGGTTATATTTAATTTTTTATTTTTTTTATTTTTTAGAAAAATAGTTTTTTTAACTGTATTAACTCAAAATGAAAAATTTCACACAACTATAGTAATGAAATGATTTTCCTTAAGATATAATGAGCCATAATAAATTATTATTAATAATTAATTTCGCACAATTACAGTAATTTCCAAAATGTTATAAAATGGTTTTCCTTAACTGTAATGAGTCATAATGCTTAATTTCACACAACTATACTAATTTCCAAAATTTCCTATAAAGGGATTTTTTTTTTAAATGTAATAAAATGGCTTGTCTTAAACTTCAATATGGTTCCAATTAGCAAAATTTCCCTAAAAGGGAATTTTTTATAAAATTGAATAAAAGGTTTTGAGGTTAAAATTTTAAAATTTTCCAATTTTTACCACAGAACCCTCTCACATATTTAAGAGGCAGTTGAGAAAGAGTTTTAGAGTTCTTTATAGGGCAGCAATTGCCAATTAGTATGATAACACCTTACTCAAAAAGACAGTTGTAAGTATGCATTACGTTATTATAAATAGAAAAGCAACCCCAGACTCTTCATGCGGTAGTTCTGCACCAACTTTAAAATGGCGGGGACTTGCTGAAAGGCTGGTAGCAAGAAAAATTTAACTTGCGTCACACACATAAAGACTTTTCTTTAAAAAGCCTTTGGCTTTGAAATTGTAAAGCTGTCAGCGAAATGAAAGCCTGGGAAAACCGAAAAAAAACAACAAAAAGCAAATATCATGCAAGATAAATCGAAAATACTTAAATATGAAAAAGAAAATATGCCGAAAAATTGGCGAAAAACTCGTTAGCTAGAGCCGACATGTGTACTCATATGTATGTCCGTATGTTGGCAAGTGCCTTTAACGTTTTGCAGCAATTCAACTTAAACCTCACTCCCTTGCACCTTCTCGTTTCCCTTCTTCTTCTTCTTCTACTTCTTCTTCACCCACCGTTATCGTGTTATTTGTGCTTGCAATGTTACTATTTTTTCGTTTTTGTTTTGATTTTACGCTCAGCAACTACCAACTAACGACCGTTGGAACCGTCAACATCCAACATCCAATTGCAGCGCGCCTAAAAGTCTGCTTCTACGTTGCCTTTTTTTAGATACGGGGTGCAGCCCCTTTTACTATGTTAATATATATGGGGAAACAACTTGCGACGACACCCATATGTGGCATTAATGCAATAGGTGGCATATATGTAGCATGTGGCAGGTGGCAGTTGCCATGTGGCATGCGGCAAATGAGTGTGCCCCTTAGGCTGCGTTCTTCATTTTTTTCTATTCTTTTGTGGCGTCCCCCACCTACCCCCCACTCACCCATTTCGGCCATTCGCCCATTACGCTTAAGTATAACCCGTTTACATTTTGCGCATTTGACTTTGTTGTTTGTTTTTGTTTTCGCTTTCTTTTTATTTTCTTACTTACTTACATACATACGTTTTTTTGGTGGCATTTGTGTACAAACAGCAGAGCACATCGCATATGCGTGCACGTACGCCTAGATGTATGCAATTACACATCACATTCCGCCTTTTTTCATGCTTGTTTGCGTTGCTTTTTGTTTTGGTTTTCTTCTTTTGCTTTGCTTTTTGTTTTGTTTTTTTTTTCTTTTCATTTTGTTGTTGTTTTGCGTTGCTGCTTATCGTATTCGCTTTTTTAGGTGCGCAATACACAAAATTCATTTTTCGGTTTGGCTTCTTGTTCTATTTTTTCAATTAATTTTCATCAAAAATTCGTGTAAGGACACATGCTCGTATGCGAGTGTGCTGGTGTGTGTGTGTGAAGCTGTTCGGTGGGTGTGTAGGAGTAGATGAAAGGACATATTCGCGCATGCCACTTGCCACACATGCCACACATGCCAACGTGTACTCATATGCCGTTAAGCTTATGTTATATGTGTTTGTGTGCGCCTAAGAAAACGAAAAAGTTTTGCGCGACGCGAAAATGGGCTTTGCCGACAAGTCGCTGGTCCAAAGCACATTTTTTTTGTTTTTGGTTTTAAACTAAAAAATAATAGAATTTCATATCGGCGCCGCATGAAGTGAAGCTTGTAGGGGTTGTTGGTTTGCATACAGCGAAAGGCTGTACCCGTGCCCTGGCTGGGCGGCTGTTTGTGGCTGCTGATTGGTGGAACGCAGCGCGCGATTCAGTGCTACCCATTTGGTGGGGCATATGTGTCGCTAAGGTGGTCGCGTATGTGGGCACACAAATAAACACACATATGAGCATTTGTTTTGCTTTTTTTGTTAGTCATTCGGTAGACATTTTCTTTGTTTTGCGCTTTTTCTTTTTGTATTTTCGTTTGTGTCTCCATATTTGCTTTGTGAGCTTGTTGTTTTTTTTTAGATTTTTGTTTTTGTTATGCACCTCTACGTTGTAATTTATGTGTTCTGTTCTTATTTTAGTGCTGATATGTGCCCAATGACAGGTGGATGTGTCTTTGACAGTGACTGCCTCGCAACAAAGAGGCTGTGCTGATGGGCTTAGTTACCTACATACATACGTACTTACATATGTATATAAATGTAGGTATATTTATGTATGCACACAGCAACATGTAGGAAGATGAAAGACCCCAAAAATATATAATGAAAACTCCACTACCTTTTGCATGCTCAGCGGTCATTTTGAATCTATAAATGCTTGACTGATAGCATTTCGAGAATATGAAAAAAAATAGTTAAAATTCAAATCGACACTCAATACGATGTTCAGTTGATAATAGTAATATTATAAGCGGACTAGTTCTGTATAATATAATAGTTTAATGCATTTGCCCACTCATGTAAAGCTCATTCTGACTACTTCTTTTGAAAAATGGGCATAAAATGCCATTTAGGTGGCCGCTAGCGGGTTAATGTATTCTAGAAAATTGTTCGCCAGAAAATTTCACTAGGAGTATGCTCAGACCAAATTTTCATCCAATGAACATGTAAGACTATAGCAGGCGAAAAAGCACAGAAGATGAATAAAAGCAAATATTACGCCTAGAAGTAGGCAACAAATTTTATATATTCTACTCATAGCTGTTAGCAAGCAAAACTATTTCTATGAATTTATAGAAGCTATTCGGCTGCTAACAAATAACGCAATTTCATGCTTCCCTGCACATAACTTCGCCCCTCTCCACCTTAATTTTTGTCGTACAACCGAAAGAACAACATTTTATTTGAGCTGACCAGTTACAGCAACAATAAACACGTACGTTTTTACATTTACATTTACATTTGAATTTAACTGCCCTTGCGTGCAGACACATCTATACGTACACGCAAGGCAGTGCCCATGTGTGCACACAAACACGTCTATTCATGCACAGTAGTGTCCGGTCAAATTTCGTTTGTCATAGGAACGCATAAAAAAGCGCAAGCAAACTTCGATTTGACCATTCGCCAGCACAAAAATAAAAATACGACAGTTAAGGTTGGAAAAAGGGGAGGAAGAGTAAGGTGGGGGGGCAGTCAATAAATTCCAATATCAGCGTGAAAGCAAAATATAAAAGACACTACGCCTCCCCGCCGCACCCCCAACAGCCGCACATGCCAACTAAATTGCGCAACAAAACAGTTTGTTAAAGCAAAAGCGAAGCAAAAACGAAAGAAAAAACAAAAAAAATATAAGAAACAAATTAAAAAGACCCCCAAGAGAAAAAATGAGGAAAAAATTGTAGATAATTTACATTAAAAGTAGAAAAGAAAAGCGCACCGAAACAAGAAAAAAAGAACAAATCCAATCAAAACAGAAGTGCGCGCAAGCCAGCCAAGACCAACAACAACAACACAAACGCATGCACAAAGCCCAAACATGCACAGGCTGGCACGCACTTGAACAGAAGAAGAAGAGGCAGAAGACGAAGTCAAACTGCAAAAGCTGAATAATCACGGCAGAAATGATGGAAGGAAAATGGAGGGTGGCGCTTAAAATAGAAAAGAAAAGGAAAAAAAAACTGGAACGCTTTTACTTTTATTTTCGAAATAAAAAAGTTTCACTAAAAAAATAAGTAGAAAAGCGAAAAAATACAAGCAAATACAATAGTCGATTTTTCCTTTAAGCGAGCTGCAAAATAACGCCCAACTTGCCAAAGATTAATTTTCGTTTTAAGCACTTCACGTTATAGCATTGGCAGACGGCAGCGATAATCCGGAATATCTAGCTAAGTCGGAGTTAACTTGAGAATTAACTGGAGGTAATCCGGAATATCTCTCGAGTTAATCCTCAAAACTTTAGGGCCTTTTCACATTACTCGGTACGACATCGGATCGACATTTTTTGCTCGGTATTTCCAGCTTACCGAAACGATTCCGCGTTGCTGTGTTTTTCACACTTGTGGGAATACTTTCGGTGCGTTATCGGCAGAAAATAGGAAAACAAGCATCGAAATTTGCAAAACAAAATTTTTAACTTCAACAAATCACTCAATTATAACAATAATGTCTTCTAGCGAAGTCGAAGACATTATAACTTGCTACATTTATAGCCGAAACGAGTTTTTTACTGACTTTGTTCTTCTTCTTTTATTACGCCGCAAAAATGTATGCAGTAATTCCTCAAATTTTACTGACCGGTCTTACCGCGCTGCGGTATACCGAAATTAATCCGCTCCGATTTCATGTATGCAACACTAATGTGAAAGTGCCAATTGAAATACATGTGGTCGGTAAGGTTTCGGTATACTTTCGGTAAAAACAAAAATTGTCGATCCGATTCCGCACCGAGTAATGTGAAAGCGCTCTTAGCGGATTAGTGCATTTTGTAATGACATCTCTGGCGAAAAATCTCTATTGTGAATGAAAGTGAAGAAAAAGAAGAATTCAAGGCAGATCTAGGAAGGTAGGCGCATAGGCAAATTTAGAAATTTCCAATGGCAGAATGTAATGTCTGTCAAACCCATTAGAGGGCTTCGGTCGGTTTAGCCACTCACCAGCAGAGTTCAGTTGTGTTGGTCTAGTTACCGGTAGAGTTCGCTGGCAGTTTTCTATTCACAATAGATTCATTCTTCTACTTTAAAACACCGTTGTTCAGGCCGACTAAAAGCTAAGCGCTTTTTAGCTCAAATCGCTATCTCTGTTTTTGTTGTTATTTTACATGTTATTCGCTAAGCTAGCTAGTGTTTTCTTTCAACTCGCTTGCAAGAAAAAGCTACTAATGGTTCAGGGCAGTTGGTTGATAACGGTGCCGCTGTGCGTTTGCTGCTGTCAACCGAAAAAAGAAAGAAGGAAATAAAGCGCAAAGCAAATAGAACAAGGGAACAAAACAAACAAAGTAGTAAAATGCAGAAAAAGCTGAAACAAGCAGAAAAAATCAGAGTACGATAAGAATTATTTACCATGAAGCAACAATAAGAAAAAATTTAGTAGCAGCAGCAGACACCAGCTGGTCGTAAGTACGTTGGGCAATAGCGACGTGGTCGGGGGAAAGTGTTCTCGGTAGCCGCCTAGAGCACCTAGTGACCAACACCTTGTGCAACCTTACCAATAAATTTGCTGCCACCTTTTGAATACGCCACACCCACTACATAGAGGCAGCAAAAATAAGCGAAAAATATGTCAACAGGACGACCAGAGCGAGTGACTCAAAAGAAAAATCAAAAAAATAGTTATAGGCCCATTTATCCACGTGAATCTCCCCTACAACACCCCCCGAACAGCCACGCAGACATAAAATAAAATAGCAATAAAAAATAGAGCAGCAGAGCCAGCAGAGAGTTCTGTTCGCCTATCGTATGCGTTGACCAGCACTCACTGCGCACCACACGTCCCTACGGCTGGCTGGTCGTCTACGTTTTTCGGTTGACCACTTGGACTGCTGTGCGCTGTTCATTCCCCCTTTGTCCCTCCACCTAAGTGAGACGGTCAGTACTTATTTTTGGACTCATATTTGGCTGGACAAGCACGACTAACACACTAGCAAGCAGCCGTACTCGTACCCGTACACACCCGCCTCTACAAACCCCCAATAAACTAACGTTTGACCGACCACTGACCATCAGTAGTACAGCCCCTGACCATCACTGAATCCACTGACCATCACTAGCACAACTTGACCATTAGTAGTATAGCCTCTATTGTGTCCAATGTCCAGCGCGGAAGCGCCAACAATGCCAGCAAAAGAATGAACGTGTCCAGCCACTGAGCAGGCAGACAGAAAATAGAAGCTAGCTGATGCGCCATTAAAAGCAAAAAAATAAAAATGAAATCGAAGTAATCATAAAAAAAAGTTATGAAAGGAAGAAAATCCTAAAAGCCAACAAAAACAACAAGCCGAACAAGTAAGCAATCAAAGGCAGGGCGACGCTGAATAAACAAGCGCACAAATGAACGAAACGAAAAGAAAAAAAAAATGCTTGTGAAAATGGGAAATTCTGCTGGAAAAACGCACAAAAGCAAGACAGCAACAAGAACAACAAGAAAAAAGTCAAAGTAAAGTGCTTGGTAAGTAGTAGAGAAAGAAAAATTTTTTAAATGACGACCCAACCCAAAAGCAACGGAAGCAAAAAAAAAAAAAAAAATAATAAAAAAACACGAAAAAAGGAAAATGCATAAAAAATGAAATAAAAAAGGCCAAAAAAAGGTACGTGTCGAAAACTTCGTACTTATTGTCCTTAGCGTCGTCCTTAACGCTTTTACTTGCCGCTGCTTGGCAAGCAATGACCAGCTTTGCGTTTGACTCGCTCGCCCCCGTTTTCTTAAGGGATGGTGATGGCGAGGGCGTTTGGGCTGATGAATGACATTGCCAATGCTTGACGGTGATGGAAAGTCGTGACCGTGCGACGCTTGAGTGGCTCTAAGCAAGAGCCCGCTAGCTTAGTGTGGGTCTGTGAGCGTGCGGGTGAGGGTAAAACAACCGAAAAAGGAATTTGTTGGCGTCGCATTAGTAATTCGATCATTTCAAGTGGATGGATGGATTCTTTTTCCTAACACTTGTTTAGCTTAAATGCTTTTCATGGGTAGATACGGTGTGTGTCTGTGTGGGTGGGTGGGTGATGTGATGGTGGGTAAGGCAGCAACTAAAACGGTCACCGGATGCAGCAAATCTTTTTTTTCTACAGTCCTTTGTCAACAATCTAAAACAAATTCTTTGCTATTCTTCTTTCGCTCAGCAACACCAACATCAGCTGCACAACCCAAACTTCGCTTCCATCTGCCACCTTCAATTTTCTTTCTTTACAATAGCTAGTGTCTAAGCTGTCTC
Source organism: Urophora cardui (assembly GCA_960531455.1). NCBI lineage: Eukaryota > Metazoa > Arthropoda > Insecta > Diptera > Tephritidae > Urophora > Urophora cardui. Next base: position 4,301,273 of record OY482670.1, read on the forward strand.
ATCGCTCTTTAGCAATACGGCAAACAAGTGCCGGCACGTTTATTTTCGCAAGCGACTTGTTGGCTTTATCCAATACCCAATAAACTTTGCGGTGGACACGTTTGAAAATGAGCTGTGATATCCAATAATGATATCGAAAATCGAACAAAAAAAGGAACTTATGTATAACTAACCTAAGTGTGAACCATAGTAACCAGAACACATTTGACGTGTTTTTTTTCTGATAAGAATTTTACTTCGAAAATGCACTGGATTTCGAATTCACAACGAACGGAAAATTCCATTGTGAATGAATGTAGGACCAGCTAAGATGTCATCTGTTTTATAAAACGGATCTATTTTTAGTGTATCCATTGTGAATGATGTGTATATAAGTCGATTCATAGTGAAAAATGCCATTGTGAATGAGTGTTCGGCCAGTTGAGCTCATGTGATTTAATGTGATTTTTAAAATTACTCTTTTTTGCAACAACAGATTGACCGTCTAACTGAAGTGTAACCATTGTGAATCATGAGTGTTAAAGTTGATTCACAATGAAAATACCATTGTAAATGAGTGTTAAAACAGCTGATGTCGCATGTGATTTGTAAAATTGCTCTACAACAACCACATTGGCCGTCATACGGCAGTGCAACCATTGTGAATGATGGGTGTCAATATTGATTCACACCATAAAATACCATTGTGAATGAGTGTTCGACTAGCTGAGATCACGAGATTTGTGAAGTTACTCTACTTTTTCCATCAAATACATTGTATCTATTGTGAATGATTCGTTTTGAAGTTGATTCACAATGGAAAGTAACATTTTATATGAATGGTCGAACAGCTGAGGATATATGATTTGTAAAACGGCACTATTTTTACAAAAATCGCAATTTTCCGTCATACTGAAGTGTAACCATTGTGAATGATGGAAGTGGAAATTAATTCACATTGGCAAGTACCACTTCGAATGAGTGTTCAACCGACTAAGATCACACGTGATTTATAAACTTGCTCTACAACAACCACGTCGGCCGTCATATCTACTGAACTGTACCAACTGTGGATGCTGTGTATTGAAGTTGATTCACAATGGAAAATACATTGGCCAACGCAACTTCTTTTGTGCAGAATGAACTTAGTTTTCGAATGGAATGCCACACTATTTCCAGTTTCATTACCGAAGTTGGGACTTGCTTGAATAGGCTTTTTGTTTTCTCCAATAATTTCCGATTTGTGGATCAAGCCCAATGCTTATTGTGCATCTACTTGCGCCTATAAGTTTGTGTTGTTGTGTAAGATTCAAGCAATTGTTTTCCAAGTGCGCGGCGCCGCATCGCCGAATCCCTACTTATATTTCCAACTTATAGCTTCCTGCCTCTACCTTCTAGCTTCCCTTCTTCTTTTCCACCTCATAGCTCCCTTCTGCTACTTACCTTATACTTTCTACCTTCGCCTTCCCATTCACCTTCTTGCTATTGCAGCTTCTTTTTAAGTACCCTCCTCCATCTGCCACTACTTGCCTAGCAAAAGTTTTACATTGTGTAAAATAAATTGTGTGTGCGTCCACTGCCTGCCTTGCTGTTTGAATTGCTGCTAGCCCAGTTTTATGGCGTCCTTTTACCAACATCTCACATTTTCCGCTTATTTCCACAATTTTCTTTTTTAATTTGGTTTTTCTTTTTTTTTGTTAATTTAATGTTTTAAAATTTTTTTCATTTCGCTTGCCTCATTAATGCTTCGGTGTCTGCCTGCTGGCCGACCGACAGACCGTCTCCCCGCGGTGTAATCGTTTGCTTGCTCTCCAAACTCGCTGCATTGCGCGCTGTGCCGCGCCTGTCGCACATTAATTCCACGCCTGCTCGCTGCCTCGTCTTGCTACTCGTTGTTCTTGGTGTTGTTGGCTGGCAGGCTGTTGCTAAGGACGACTCGCTGCTGACTCGCTGACTTGTCCTCGCGGAAATTCGCTTCGCGCGGCCGCCAGTTCGCGCCTGTCAATGGCTTCCTGTTAATTCATTTTTTTTATTATCTATTTTAAATTGCGCCTCGTTTTCGTAGTGAGCAGCTTTTGTTGGTGTAGTTGTTCTTGTTGTTTTGTATTACTTTTGTGTGCTTTGTAGTTGCTTTTGTTGTATTTTTTACGTTTTTATTTTGTTCGTTGTATTTGTCGCGTGTTTAAATTTTTCGTTTACTTTTTTCACTGAATTTTCCACAACTTTTTATCTTTGTTAGCGCGCATTTCTTTTTGCTTTTGTCATTCGTGTTTCATTCATTCACAATTTTTTGCTCCATTTTGTACACACACATATGTACATACACACATATATTGTATTGTCCACTTGCCTTGCTATGGCTATTTTGTATTTGTTGTTATTTTTCTGTTTGGTTAAACAATATTTTCTTTGCTTTTTTGTTTTGCTTTTATTTTTCGTTCGGACGCCGGTCAACAGCCACGAATCGCGTGCTTTTTTCTATTTTCCTCTTTGTGTGCACATTTTTGCATTAAGACAGAGGGAGTAGAAGAAGAAGAGTAGAAGTAAGAAGAAGAGTAGAGGTAAGAAGAAGAATAGGTGGTGGTGGCAATAGTAGTTAGAAGAGGTGTGGCACGAAGACAAAAGTGCTGTAAAAATATTTGACACCCCCCACACGCAAACGTATATTCCTACACATACACATAATCATTATACCCTGCAAAAAAATGTGCGATTAATACCGAAAGATATTTGTCACGGATTGATCTCTTTCGAGAACAATCGGTCCACAATTAGTCCCCGATTGTTCCCGTACGGGTATAAATGTAGATTAATCGCTTTCATCCCGAACGGGTATAAATGTAGATTAATCGCTTTCATTCCGAACGGGTACAAATCTAAATTCCTTAAATGTAGAAATTTTACAAAAATATGCAATGTGTTTAAAAAATTGTAGAACAACCGGTAAAACGAATTGAACACCCTTTTTTAATAACAATTTTAACAAAATGTTGCCTAAAATATCCTATGAAAAAATCCTTTACATTACGCTCATATAATGCATACTCAAAACTTACAATTTTTTGAATTTATTTATTGAGATTTTTTTACAATAGTAAAACATTATATAATCTTTATTTAAATATGCTTGAACATTTACAATTTTTTAAGTAAAAATCTACATTTGTACCCGTTCGTGCTGAAAGCGATTGATCTACATTTGTACCCGTTGGGGATGAAAGCGATTAATCTACATTCGTACCCGTTGGGGATGAAAGCGATTGATCTACATTTGTACCCGTTCGGTATGTTAGTGATTAATCTACATTGGTACCCGTTCGGGTATACAAGTTGAACAATTAGTCTCTTCATAGGACATGCTCGAACAAATGCGATCAATTCACTCCATATAAAGGGATGTAAAATTGTATTAGTCGCATGCTCCCTTGCGATTGAACCCGGACACGTCCCGGATTAATCACATTTTTTGCAGGGTACATGAATACACGTGTGTATGTGTGCCTGCGCATATCAAATGAATATTAACAAAAATAAAAAAAAGTGCAAGGGATGATTTTTAATTGCCCGTTCTGCCACTAAACAAAAAGAAGTCACATATGAACATGTAGAGTTGCACATGTTCATTCGTACATACATACGTATCTACGCTGTACCCACCTATATCGATGTTTGTACGTAAATTCATACGTGTAAAATAAAGCGCGCTCTGTGGGCTCATTCAGAGTGGGTGTTAATTGGAAATTTTTTAGATAAGTGACAATTTTGTAATTTAACTCTAACAAAAACGACTTAAAAATGAGTCAAACAACAACAACAACAACAACAACCAGTGTCTGAGTGTTGTTTGCTAGACTTTTAGAATGTCGGCAGGCTGAGAACTCAGTTGAAAATTTGTTTGCATGTCGAAAAGAGGCGCATCCGACGCCCGCTTAAAAATAGGAAAATTCAAAATTAGCGCAAATTGTAATCCTCAATAAATAGCAATCTTCTATATTTAATCTAAGCATATTTAGTCACTCCGAAAATTTCAGGGTTAATCCGAATATCATAAATGAGCTAGAAATGTAATAAACCGCTCAGTAAATAACACACTTATTAAATTTCAGAATATTAAGTCACTCCGAATTTTTCGGAGTTACTCCGAAATTCCCAAATTAACTCAAAACCTAACCAAACGCTCAATAAGTAGCTTCTTTAAGAAAATTTTCGCTTATTTGGTCACTCCGAAAATTTCAGAGTTACCCCGAATTTCATAAATCAGTTATAAATGCAATAAACCGCTCAGTAAATATCATCTTCATTAAATTTACGAGTATTAAGTCACTCCGAATTCAGAGCTACTCTGAAAGGTTTGAAACAGAAGAAATAGAAAAATAAATTTTTTAATGAATATATTTGAGCACAATGAGTATCTTCAAATATTTCTCAAAGTCTACTCTGAAAAAAATACCCGTAGTTAAACCAACAACTTTCGGCTGTTGAATCTCCGTCTTTGATTCAACAAGTTATTATATCAAGCTCATTGCCAGTGGTGCCTTTCCTTCTCTCTTTTTCGTCTTCCTTTCAAAAGGATGCCTTTATTTTCTTTCCTCCTTGCCGCATGCCAACGTACTTCGTCCCGCGGCCGCACGCGACGCGGAATTGTAGGCTTCTTTTTGGGTTTCCGAATAAGTGTGACATTCCGCGTTATTGTAACGACAAAGGAACCTTAGAGTTAATGAAGAATGTAGCCGCTGTATGACAAGTCTTTGTCACAAATGAATCATTCTGGAACTTAGACTAGACTGCCATAGGGACTTTCCTCGTTGTTTCAGATGTTTTTTCGTGCTCACTGAGGTAATAGATTTTATTAAATAGAGTTTCCTGAGCGGAGCTACAAAATGAGCGAGAAACACGTATCCATTTCTCGGAGATACCTATCTCTCAGTCGAAACTTTCATTCAGAAAGAGCACGAGTGAGAGTCGTGTCGAGCTGTGAGATTAAAAGCTTTCCGATTTTAAGTTTTCTTACACTTTTAACTGCCGGAGGTCGGAGTCGTTGTTGGTTCCTCGAAAGTGCACTACGCAAACACTGGATATACTGGAGATATCCAACGTCATTCAAGCTGAAACTACGTCACTGATATCGATATTTATATGTCTTTACTTGAATGCTTGGGCATTTTAATTTTCTGCTGTACTTTAAACAAAAATTTTCTTTCCACTTTTACTATTTGCATTGCCTAGCCGTACTTTTCAAATGCATCACAAACAGTTGGGGACTGTTGTTCAGCACGTCAACTCTTCTTCACATCTCTATCTCTTTCATTAAGTTTACTGTATAAACTCTATACATCTACATGCATCTCTCTGTCTCTCTCTCTATCTTCACCGCACTCGCGTTTTATCGCCCTCGCATCAACACATTCTACCAAAATACATGCATGCTCGTAGGTACATACATATATGAAGTACCGTTATGTATGTACGTACATATGACTCGCCAAAAAGTATGCAAAACAAATAGAACAAAATTCATTTAAATTTATGTACATCCGAGTCGCATCCCGAATGACTGACCACCAGTGCCCGAATGCGCTACTTTTTCATATTTTTTTGGCGCGCGAATTACCGAGCGAAGCGAAGCGCAGTAAAAGTAAAAGCAAGAAAAATTTTGACACACAAAAAATAAAAACAAGCGAAATGCCGTAAAATTTTCAATGGTCCACGCTGAAATAATCTCGTGCACATTTGCTTTGTTTGTGGTCGAGGGATGGGTCTTTTATCGAATACGAATACACGCGAAAGGGTTGGCGCAATCGATGTTTTGTCGATTTTTTTGGCGTTTGGCTCTTGGTCAGCGAATTGGTTGGCGAATGAGGGGTGAGTCGTGTCTGTGTCCGCGTCCTTATCTGCCATATGGCATGGGGCGTTGGCCGGCACTCGCGTAAAGCAATAATTTTATGCGCCTACTTTTATGTCGTTTTTAGCGCAAATCGTCATCGGCGCTCTGGACTTTTACTTTTACTTTTTGTTTTGAAAACTTTTACGTTTTTATTTGGCGAATTTTTAATGGGTTTTGGCGGGGTGAGCGCAAAAATAGCACAAAACATGTGTTGAGCAAAAGTGGCAGTGGCTGGTTGGTTTTGGGTTTGGTGTGAGCGCGAAAATGTAAAAAATGAAGAATAGAAAATGAATTGAATTATTGCGAAAATCAGACAGACAGGCAGACAGAGCAGCAGCGGCAGCAGCAGCAATAACGACTGATAAAGTGGCTTTAGCGAGACAGTAAAGGAGGGTTTGGGGGTGTGAGGAGTGTACATATACTTAAAAACGACTCACGTGTGAGTGCTTTTGACCAGCAATGGGGTGTAGCATCCTTGTACTGCAAGGATGTTCAAGTGCCCAGAGAGTGAGATGGCGACTAAATGAAAAAGGGGAGTTGTGGTGGCTATGATGAGGTGCTATGTGAAGATACGCTACCCTTACAAACCCCTTTGGCTCGCTTTGCTGCTTTCTTTTGTGCCTTTTTGGCGCGCAGTTTGCATACTTTTAGGCTGAACAGCGCGAAATGCGAAATAAGCGAAATTATCATGCAAACAACACATGTGATGGGCGATACAAGAAATTGAGAAAGGGAGCAGGGAGAGCGCGACAAAGCGAAAAAGAAGAAGCAGCAGCAGCAAAAATTTAAATATACAAACGCACACCCCTAGTCTGGCATAAATATATGGCGCTAATGTGGTTGTTAGCTTTTTATGCTGCCATGCAATTAAACGGGGGTAGCGTTAGGGTGGGTGGTGGTCAAGTGGTCAAGTCTGCTAGTGAAGGCATTTTGCGCGAAAACAAAAAGATTTTACGCGTTTCTTTCTTTTTTTGGCAACTCAATTGAACGCGCGTTACGGTCAAATGCAGTTGGCAACGCTGAATGCATATTTCATGTCGTGACGTGTGTTTGCTTGCCTGCTGTGGCAGGAATGGGCATGATTGTTTGGCTGTAAGGCTTGTGCAGGGGTGTGAGTGTTTAAGGGGTAGCGTAAGTAGTAGATGGGTTGCTTTTGTTTTACGACCAGCCCGTCCAAATTGCCAAAATAAAAGCAAGCAAACTTAGATAAATTGCAATTTTGCAACCGTCAATTCATTTTTTAATGAGTTGTTGAGCTCTGAACGTGGTGCGCTGGCCGCCACTTACCACGGCCAACCCACCCCACCACAACTCAACTCACCTCTCGGACGCTAGCCAGCACAGCATCACATCAACCCACCAGCTCACCACAACTCAGCCCACCAGCTCACCAGCCAAGGCAGCCCGTTTATGCGTCATTTTGTTTGGCATTAATTGCAAAATTTTTTGTGCCTTGGGTGCATTATGACATGTGAGAGCTAAAGCAGAAGCAGCAGCAGAGGCAGGGGTGGTTTGCGTTTTGCTTTTCTTCATTTTTTATGCTGCGCCCTTTTTAATTTCCTGACTGACTGCGTTTTTTCTTCTTATTCTTTCTTGTTGCGACTGGACTGTCTTTTGGTGGTTTACGAAAATGCGATTTGTTCGGCTGTTCTGATCTGTTCAACTGCTGCTGCACTTTGCATGCATTTTGCATGCTCAAACATGCATACACACTTGCATGTGAGAACCCAGCAAAAAATCTACGCCTTATTTCAGGTTTATTCCAGAAGATATAAAGGCTTATGAAATTATGCCTGAAAATCCTAGGCGAACAAAAGTTATATCTGTAAAGACTTAAGATTAGGCAAATTTTCCTGTGTTGTTGTCAGCAGGCTATAAGGACTATTTTTTCTCCCTTTCTCTCTCTCTCTCTCTCTCTCTCTCTCTCTTTCTCTCTGAGAGTAAACCTTATTTTAAAGGCTTATCCACCATGGGAATAAGGCTTAAATAATTCGTGATAATAAGGTGTTTTGTGGTGTATATACTAATACCTTATAATAAGGCTTACTTGCCATGGGAAATGAGGTATGGATAATTCCTGATAATCAGGCCTTCTGCGTTAATTAAAGGCATTTCATATATGTATAAGGAGCAGTAAAAATATATTTTTTGTTTATTTGCAAAATTCACACACGCCACACATTGTACTCTCTTTACCCATGTTTGCTCATAAAACTCAATTCGCTCTCTCTCTATTTGTGATATGAGCGCATGACAGAAAATTAAGTACTAAAACGTTTGGTGCAGAGAGAATGAGTGCATAACAGCAAGCAGCGCTGCCAGCGTATTCCTGTTTTAACATCTTAAGTTTCAGCTATAAGCCTAACATTTTTGCAGGGAAGGTACAAATATAATTATGTGTGTGTGGGTGCGTCTTTATCTGATTGTCTGGGCAGTTTGTTGTTGTCCTTGTTATTATTATGGGCTGGCAAAAGGGCAAGCGCTGCCGCATGCATTGCAATTGCCGCTAAAATTGCTTATTGACTTATCTACATTTTTTTGTAACATTTTTTTGCGAATTAATATCTCTTTTTTTTGCTACTTTTTATAGCTTGGCGTTATTCAGGTAGCTAGGGTGTGTGCGAAAATAACAACGAACCACCCTTAAGCTCATTTAACGCACACACACGCCATTAGCACCCTTTTCGACTGCATTTTACGCTGTTACTTGCCGCGTGTGTCTACTTTTTGTTTTAGCGTTTTTTTTTTGTTCTTAAGCTTCTTTTTTTTGTGATCTCGTTTATTTTTGCGCGTCACGTTTGCTTACTTATGCCATTCAAGCGTTAGGCAAATATTTTTGCAAGCACCCCATTTTTTTGGCCATTTAAGTATTTGTTGTTGTTTTTGTTTTTTTTTTAGCTAACGAAGCGCCCGCTTCATTGCACATATTATTTTTTTATGTTTGTATGTATGTGTTGTATATTTATATGCGCTTAATGCAAAATACACATAATTTCAAATAATTTCATTAATGCACGGACACACATGTTTTTAACGTGTACAAATGCGTTGCTGTGCTGCACAAAAAACACAAGAACAGCGAAACACCTCTCCTTCGCGGCGTACAAGTGCTTTTGGGTGTATTTTTTTAGTGTTTTAATGTCCTTTGTTGGTCACGTTCAATGCCAATTTGGCAGAAAAAAGTTCTTTGCTTTGTTGGGTTTTGTGCGTATCGAAAAGCGAAATCGATTTTCGTCTTTGTTGTTGCTCAAATAAATGTTTTAATCCGGTGTACGTGCACATGTGGATTATTTTTGGTTATAAATGGAATGAGATATACGAGCGTACATATGCAGTATAGGGCGATTGACTTGATTTGCGTTAATGCGCCTTTAGACTTGTCTGCTATGCAGAATTAAGGACTTCTTTAGCCGACTAAAGCAATATTTTCTTTTGTAATATGGAAGTTGAGGGAAATTATCTGCTATTTAAGAACTGTGATCGTTTTTTAGCTGTTGATTAAATTTTGCATGGAGATAGTCAGAAAACCATAAAGGCGATACCGACGCATATCATCTCATCCAAGAGTGTGACGCACTGCAAGGAAGTCTTAAGGGTAATATGCTTAACTAGTACTGTTTATCTGTATTGTATCCCAGGAGATAAATGGGAATGAGATGGCTCGGATGCAGCAGGCGGATAAGGCGTGTAAAAAAGCGTAAGACTTTGGGATATCCAAAATTGTGTGTTAATTGTACGATATGAAGCTAATTAAATAGCTGCTCTCTCTGAGGAATGATGAGCGTAGGCTCGTCATTGGGTTCTTCTCATACGCCCAAGACGGGACTAGATCACAGTACAGCAAAATTGTGAGAGAGTTTGTACTGAAGAGTGCAGACCGATTTGCGTTAGATTGCTTAGAATGTGTGTGATGCTTCTTACTGGCCCGTGCGGGCCACTTTTGCCGGTCTGTGGACTGGATGGTGGTGGTGTATGTAGGGAATGCGGATTTCGCGAAGAGGCGGTAGAGCATGTTCTCTGTCGGTGTACTGCATATTCAACTTTACGGCTTCAACTACTGGAGACAGTTTTATTGAATGATATCGAACTAGTAACCAAATTAGTGGTACAGAAATTCTTGGTATTTGCCAAAGAGATGGGCTTGTTTTTCAGTTTGCTTCAAGGCGCTAAATTTAGAGGTGTGCATGCTCAAGAACTCATTTGGTAATACTATGGACTTACATATTCAGTCTATGTGAGCCCGTTTCTGGCCAGCCGGTCCAACCCTATCAATGCAATGGAAGAAACCATCCTTCTCTCATGTTCTCTGTATAAATTATCGTAGCAAATGTAGTAAGAGTGTACAATATAAATGCATCCCTTGAACTGCTCGCTTACAAAAAAATTACCTTGATTTCATTTCCTTATTTTTTTATAAATCATACATATTCAGTTTATTGATTTCATTTATTGACTTGTTGTATTAAAAAGGCAATTGATAGCGCATTTACTTGCCAATCGCTCGGAAAATGGCGATTAAAACTATACAAAAACAAAATAGAAAAATAAAAAGGAACGGCCACTAGAACTTTCTGCAAAATGGAGGCGGCGAAATCATTATTAATAATAATAAAGTTTGTACATATTGCAATTATCATATTATGAAATCAATTCACTTCGTAGCGCGCCTTAACATATGCAATGAATAATCAATAGTCAATGTAAAATGAACTGGTCAGCAAGCAGATTTTTATTCACATTTTTTGTTAATTATAAACGTGCATATTTGTTTGTATGTATGTATGTAAGTGCATTTAAACTTTGCTTCTGCACTTTGCCTTGAAGGCACGCGAAACTGCACACATAATGAAACACTTTAAAACATTTGCAATTACGTTGAATACAAAAAAAATGCTCACAACCCAGCAAACTTGCTTGGAAATAGAAAACAAAAATATATACATAATATAATACTTATAATTAAACTTCATAAGTGAGTCAACTGTGAGCCTTAGTTATAAGGTTACTGCAGCGAAAATATAACTACTCTGAAAAAAATAACCGTAGTTAAACCAACAACTTTCGGCTGTTGAATCTCCGTCTTTGATTCAAAAGCAAAATTAATTGTTTTTACAGCAAAGTTTTTGATCCAACAATTTATTCAAAAACGGGCGTTGTTGATTCAAAAACTTGCTTGCCTTTAAAAAATTTTTTGTGAGAAAATATTTTTTTGTGAGAAAACCAACAAAAAATAATGATGGAGAGAAGACGAAGAGAAAAATCCAAAAAAAAGTTTATTTTTAGCAACAATTTTCTCCCCGTTGTTGATTTAAAGGCAAAAGTATTTGATCCAACAGTTTCCGTTGTAAACAAAACTAATGAGAACAAATTGTTTTAAATTTTGTTTTTACAATGACTCAAATAATTCATGGATTCCTTTTTAGGAAATGGAAGTATAAATAGGTTACTATAATTCAATATAATGTTGAATGTTCCACTATGTGATGATTGGATAGAATTTCAGGTTGATATCATGGTTCGAATCCGGAGGAGAATATAAAATAAAGAAGAAAAATCAGAATAAGAAATAAAGATAGCAACCAGTGAATGATAAGAAGGAGGAAAGAAGAATAGGAGAACAAGCGGAGGCTACATATTTGCAGTTGGGACCCGGGCGGAGAGAAGATGAAGAGTAAAATGCAAACAAAAATTTATTTTTAGGTGAAAATTTTTTCCAACAATCTCCATTATTGACTTAAATCAACAACGCTCGCACCTTTGAAACAACAACGGAGCGTTGTTGGGCACATTTCAACTGCGGAAAATAGTTGATTTAACAGCGAAAGTCTTTAGATTTACAACGTTTTTTTTTCAGAGTAGACCCATACAAAAATGCAATGAGTCGCAAATGAATCCTATAGGAGTCATTTGTGAGTTTTATCTGAGTAATGCAAAGATAAGTATCTCCCAGAATAAAGAAAAACAAGTAAAAGCGCGGCTGTCTTCGGCCGTACCGAAGACTTCATACCTTTCATGAGTGGGGAAATGAAAAGTTACCTATGTATGTACATAGCCGGATTAAGTTTAATTTATAATTTTAATTCTGTGGGTTATTTATGGAAAGATTTATTAGAAACAAGTAAGGAAGCCTAAGTTCGAGTGGAATCGAACATTAGATACTCAGCTGTATGCTTTCATTGTTTGTTTGCGTTTGATGGAAACACGGTGTAGGTACTTTCTATAAAGCAAGTGCTGCATAAAGTGGGCGTAGCCACGTCCATTTTCAACATTTTTATCAGTCATCCAACTAAGCATATGAATATTATTCTTTGTGCAAAATTTCACTCCTTTATGACTCTAGTTACAAAGATGTCACGTTACAAATTCCCAAAGGGTGTTCCAGAAATATCTTTGTTAAAAAGTAGGCGTGGTCATAAACCGATTTCAATAAATTTTTTCGTGTCTATTAACACAAGATATAAAAGTGTATAAACCAAGTTTCGTCATAATATCTCAATTATTTGTCGAGTTATAGGCTAAGAAATCTCGTATATTCCTGTTTCTAAAAAGAGGCGGTGCCACGCCCATTTTCCAAAATTTTTGTGGTTTTCGTTTTATGTCCGCAGTTGGACTCCTGCTATAAAATTTCAATGATATATCTTTATATTTGACAGAGATATCGCTTAAAATGTTTTTATTAGGCCACTTTATAATACCCATATATAAAAGTGGGCGCGGTCGTCAACCGATTTCGCTAAAATTTTTAACATGTATTACTACAAGTAATAAAAGTGTACACACCAAGTTTCGTCATTATATATCAATTATTTGTCGAGTTATGGGATCAGAAATCTCGTATATTCCAGCTTCTAAAAAGAGGCGGTGCCACGCCCATTTTCCAAAATTTTTACGGTTTTTGTCTTAAGTTCGTACGTAGACTCCTGCCATAAAATTTTAATGATATATCTTTATATTTGACAGAGATATCGCTTAAAATGTTTTTACTAGGTCACTTTATAAGACCCATATATAAAAGTGGGCGTGGTCGTCAACCGATTTGGAAATTTTTCGTCCAAACATTTGCCTAAGTACATATATCACGCGTACTAAATTTCATTGATATATCTTCAATGGTTTCTGAGTTATGACTCATAAAACTTTCAATATTTGCCCCTTAATAAGTGGGCGTGGCACCGCCCATTTTCCTAAATTTTTGTGCTTTTTGTTTTATGTACATAGCTGGACTCATGCCACAAAATATCAGTGATAGATCTTTATATTTGACAGAGATATCGCTTAAAATGTTTTTATTAGGCCCCTTTATAGTTCCCATATATAAAAGTGGGCGTGGCCGTCAACCGATTTTGGCAATTTTCCGTCAAAACATTTGTTTAAGTAAGTAAATCACGCATACCAAATTTCATCGATATATCTTCAACAGTTTTTGAGTTATGACTCATAAAGCTTTCAATGTTTGCTCCTTAATAAGTGGGCGTGGCACCGCCCATTTTCCAAAATTCCATCAAATTTCTTCTTAGGGGCCTGAGCTCAACACGTGGGTAAAATTTCATCACTCTAGCTATATTAGTGGCTGAGATACCAGATTTCCGATTTTTTCTATATAGGAAAAGTGGGCGTGGTCATGGTCCGATTTCGCCCATTTTCAATACCAACCGTCCCAGTGTCGATACCAACTTGCATTTCAAATTTCATCAAAATATCTCAATTTTTGCGCGAGTTAGAGTGTTTACAGACGGACGGACGGACAGACGGACAGACGGACGGACGGACGGACGGACGGACGGACATGGCTCAATCGATTTCTCTTTTCACCCTGATCATTTTGATATATATAAGTCTATATCTATCTCGATTATTTCATTCTGTTACAATCCACCGTTATGTGATTAAAACTATAATACTCTGTGTACTAGTACAGCTGAGTATAAAAATGGTGTCTTGGCTATTTAAATGGAGGAGTTATACACCAAAATGTCCATATCTGAACAATCGGTTGTATGGGAGCTATATGTTATAGTGGTCCGATCTTAACAATTTTCGGTAATCCCGTTTGGGCCCATATGGGTACAAATACTTCAAAATTTCACGCCGTTAGCTGTTAAAATGGAGGAGTTATACACCAAAATGTCCATATCTGAACAATCGGTTGTATGGGAGCTATAGGTTATAGTGGTCCGATCTTAACAATTTTCGGTAATCCCGTTTGGGCCCATATGGGTACAAATACTTCAAAATTTCACGCCGTTAGCTGTTAAAATGGAGGAGTTATACACCAAAATGTCCATATCTGAACAATCGGTTGTAGGGGAGCTATGTGTTATAGTGGTCCCATCTTGACAATTTTCGGTAATCCCGTTTGGGCCCATATGGGTACAAATACTTCAAAATTTCACGCCGTTAGCTGTTAAAATGGAGGAGTTATACACCAAAATGTCCATATCTGAACAACCGGTTGTAGGGGAGCTATAGGTTATAGTGGTCCGATCTTAACAATTTTCGGTAATCCCGTTTGGGCCCATATGGGTACAAATACTTCAAAATTTCACGCCGTTAGCTGTTAAAATGGAGGAGTTATACACCAAAATGTCCATATCTGAACAATCGGTTGTAGGGGAGCTATGTGTTATAGTGGTCCGATCTTGACAATTTTCGGTAATCCCGTTTGGGCCCATATGGGTACAAATACTTCAAAATTTCACGCCGTTAGCTGTTAAAATGGAGGAGTTATACACCAAAATGTCCATATCTGAACAATCGGTTGTAGGGGAGCTATGTGTTATAGTGGTCCCATCTTGACAATTTTCGGTAATCCCGTTTGGGCCCATATGGGTACAAATACTTAAAAATTTCACGACGTTAGCTGTTGAAATGGAGGAGTTATACACCAAAATGTCCATATCTGAACAATCGGTTGTATGGGAGCTATATGTTATAGTGGTCCGATCTTAACAATTTTCGGTAATCCTGTTTGGGCCCATATGGGTACAAATACTTCAAAATTTCAGGCCGTTAGCTGTTAAAATGGAGGAGTTATACACCAAAATGTGTATATCTGAATAATCGGATGTTGTCGAACTATATGTTATAGTGGTCCGATCTTGACAATTTTCGGTAACCTGGTTTGGGCCAAAATGGGCACGTCTACTTCAAAGTTTCATGTCCTTAGCTGTTTAAATGGGGAAGTTATGCACAAATTACATCCAAAAATTTCATGTATATCTGAATAATCGGTTGTTTTCTATATGTTATAGTGGTCCGATTCGGCCGGTTCCGACAAATGATCAGCTGCATGTAACAATATACCTGTATTCCGAATTTTTTTGTAACAGAATGAAATAATCGAGATAGATATAGACTTATATATATCAAAATGATCAGGGTGAAAAGAGAAATCGATTGAGCCATGTCCGTCCGTCCGTCCGTCCGTCCGTCCGTCCGTCCGTCCGTCCGTCCGTCCGTCCGTCCGTCTGTCCGTCCGTCCGTCCGTCCGTCCGTCTGTAAACACTCTAACTCGCGCAAAAATTGAGATATTTTGATGAAATTTGGAACGCAAGTTGGTATCGAGACTGGGACGGTTGGTATTGAAAATGGGCGAAATCGGACCATGACCACGCCCACTTTTCCTATATAGAAAAAATCGGAAATTTGGTATCTCAGCCACTAATATAGCTAGAGTTTTAAAATTTTACCCACGTATTGAGCTCGGGCCCTTATGAAGAAATTTGATGAAGTTTTGGAAAATGGGCGGTGCCACGCCCACTTATTAAGGGTCAAACATTGAAAGTTTTATATGTCATAACTCAGAAACCGTTGAAGATATATCGATGAAATTTGGTACGCGTAATTTGCTTACATAGACAAATGTTTTGACGAAAAATTATCAAAATCGGTTTACGGCCACGCCCACTTTTATATATGTGTATTATAAAGTGACCTAATAAAACCATTTTAAGCGATATCTCTGTCAAATATAAAGATCTATCATTGAAATTTTGTCGCATGAGTCCAACTATGGACATAAAACAAAAAACACAAAAATTTTGGAATATGGGCGGTGCCACGCCCACTTATTAAGGGGCAGACATTGAAAGTTTTATGAGTCATAACTCAGAAACC
Organism: Urophora cardui; assembly: GCA_960531455.1. Lineage (NCBI taxonomy): Eukaryota > Metazoa > Arthropoda > Insecta > Diptera > Tephritidae > Urophora > Urophora cardui. The sequence goes on from OY482670.1 coordinate 4,317,252, forward strand.
GTTGAAGATATATCGATGAAATTCGGTACGCGTAATATAATTACTTAGTCAAATGTTTTGGCGAAAAATTATCAAAATCGGTTGACGGCCACGCCCACTTTTATATATAGGAAATATAAGGGGGCCTAATAAAAACATTTTAAGCGATATCTCTGTCAAATATAAAGATCAATCACTGAGATTTTGTGGCAGGAGTCCAACTATGGACATAAAACAAAAACTACAAAAATTTTGGAAAATGGGCGGTGCCACGCCCACTTATTAAGGAGCGAATATTGAAAGTTTAATAAGCCATAACTCAGAAACCGTTAAAGATATATCGATGAAATCTGGTACGCGTGATATATTTACTTAGCCAAATGTGTGGACGAAAAATTACCAAAATCGGTTGACGACCGCGCCCACTTTTATATATGTGTATTATAAAGTGACCTAATAAAACCATTTTAAGCGATATCTATGTGAAATATAAAGATAATTCATTGAAATTTTGTGACATGAGTTTTACAATAGACCGGAAACAAAAAATAAAAAAGTTTGGAAAATGGGCGTGGCACCGCCTCTTTTTAGACAAAGGGATATATGAGATTTCTTAGCCTTTAACTCGACAAATAATTGAGATATTATGACGAAACTTGGTTTATACACTTTTATAACATGTGTTAATAGACACGCAAAAATGTATTGAAATCGGTTTATGACCACGCCTACTTTTTAACAAAGATATTTCTGGAACACCCTTTTGGAATTTGTAACGTGAAGTCTTTGTAACTAAAAGTCATAGAGGGATGAAATTTTGCACTAACAATAATATTTGTATGCTTATTTGGATGATTGATATAAATTTTGAAAATGGGCGTGGCTGCGCCCTGTTTATGCAGCACTCGTTTCATATAAAATACACCCTATATCGAACAAACGCAAACAAACAATGAAAGCATACAGCTGAGTATCTAATGTTCGATTGCACTCGAACTTAGGCTTCCTTACTTGTTTTCTATATGTTATAGTGGTCCGATTCGGCCGGTTCCGACAAATGATCAGCTGCATGTAACAATATACCTGTATTCCGAATTTTATTCATATATCTCAAAAACTGAGGGACTAGTTTGCGTTCACACAGACGGACGGACGGACAGACGGACATGGCTTAATCGACTCAGCTCGTGATTCTGATCATATCGGTATATATTTTGGTGGGTCCCCCACGCTTCCTTCTGGTACTTTCGACAAAAATTTTTTGGCACTAAGTTATAATACCATTTCATTCTCATGAAAGGTATAAAAACATTATTAATATATGTATGTATAAAAAAACTTTGAGTCATATGTGATTTCGAGTCATATTTGATTCCTTGATGAATCGTATATGATTCACTTGCGAACTATCCATAATTTCTGCAGTAAAAAGTCATAGAAAAATATGTTCTATATACGCAATAAATAAATTTAAAATAACAAAGGAGCCATCAATGAGTCATGTTCGAGTCATAAACGAGTCATCATGTATGTACATATTTACATACATATATGTATGAGACGTTATATGTAACTCATTGGCAAAAATATTCATGATTAATAGAATTGAGTCTAAAAATTAGTTACAGATTGTTTCATTTTTGCTATATGACGCTTCCGGATTCGTCAGGTTCGCTGGGTTAACATACACATTAACGTTGGTGCTTAAAAGACAAGCGTTACTATGCAACTTTCTCATGTATGAAACTTCATGCATACATAGTTCCATATAAATTTGTATGCAGGTACATACTTACATATGTACATATATCAACTTATGTGTAATAATAAAATAGGATGTCTACCTTAGTGTTGTTGCCACTTTGGCCGCCTCCGCTTTTGTTCGGTAGGTCTGTCGTCCACAGCAAAGTTCAATGCTTTGCGCGCAAATCGAAACTATGCTGAGATTTATGACGTTTACTATATGTTGGTAATAGAGCAGCTGTTTGTTGCTGTTAGTGTACAAATTACATTGACTTCCAGTGCTAGTTATCATACACGCCAGCAAGCATATTACGCTATTATAAGTAGGAATACATAAATGAGGTTTTGTACATATGTATGTACATGTGATCATGTGCTTGTAAGCCCTGAATAGTGTGAATGTCCTTATTGCGCTCCTCGTTTCACACCCCACCGAGGACAGTGCAGCCACCACCACTGATCACCATCATTATTGCCTTTAACTGACTACAACACAGCCAGCAACAAAAACATGTGTGCAACTTGTAGGTATTTCTCTGACATCAGTTTGTGTGCATGTGTTGTTTGGTCCATTTATGCAACTTTAAATTTATCGACACGTTTGCCCTACAATTCAACCCTCTCCACTTATTCGCTGACTGCCCCTGTATAAACTTTAAGTATTGTAAATGTAGAAAAAAAAGTTGCAAAAAAACGACACACACGAAAAATAGAATTAAAAAGGACGAGACGAGACGAGTCACAAAATGAATGAAGCTGGTCATATGCATTGATGTGAAAATGAATTAACTTTTCAACAGATTTGCGAATGCTCAATTGAAGGCGGACGGCGACGCTGATGCGACGCAACGAGTGTAGATTGATTGCATGGAAAGTTGTTAGTTGTGATATACCACCCCTGTACCATACATATATGTATAGAGGACAGTCACGTAAGGGATAATCTCACATTAGACAGTTTATAACTAGTTCAGCACTCATTTAAAAGGGATATAGAGCGGTCCGCTTGGTACACATTTGGTAAATTTCATACAATTATACTAATTTACAAAATTTCTCAAAAAGAGAAATTTACCTAAAATCAATTAAAATTGTTTACTTAAACGTGTAAGCGAATAATAGTGGCAAAATTGAGAACAAAATAACTTCAAATAAAAATTTCCCAAAAAGGGAATTTTTTCAAATTAATAAAATTGTTTCTACTAAACTTTATTGAGTTAAAACGGTAAATTTCACACAATTATACTAATTTACAAAATTTCTCAAAAAGGGAAATTTTTGAAAAATGAAATCAAATGGGTTGGCGTATACTTCAGTGAGTCACTATGCTTAATTCAGCGCAATTTTACTAATTATAAAAATTTCCCAAAAATGGGAATTTTTATAAAGTGTGATACAATGCTTTGCCTTAAACTGCAGAGAGTCATTATGGCAAATTTAATGCATTTTGACTAATTACCAAAATTTCCCAAGAGGGGAAATTTTTTTAAATGTAAAAAGTGCTTTTTCCTTAATGAATAATTGAATTTTGCTAATTACAAAAAAATTCACAAAAAGGGAAATTTTTATAAAATTGAAAAAAATTTCAGAAAAAAGGTTTTAAGGTTTAGACTATTGCCGAAATATTAATTTATGAACTATCACAGCACTTCTCACATTAGAGAAAGATCATAAGGACTTCTGTAGTTCTGCAGTGGGGAACAATTGCCACTTTGAGCTAGCGCGATTTGCTTAGGGGTTAATTTGCATTTGTTTTGTGTCTGGGTGTGTGTGTATTAAAGTACCCTTTGCTTACTGATTGCAATGCGATAAGCATATGTTAGACTACATATCTGCCATAGTGCAGCAGTGAAATTAAGGCGATTTGTGAGAGATTAATACCAAACGATGGCACTGAGCTTGTTTTTTTTTAACTATGTATATATTGGTACATATCAGTGTAGGTACTGAGACGTGACACTACTGCTACCTCTATAACTCGTTCTTACTCCCACTTAAATGTCTGGACTTTCGTACAAATGCTTGCTACTCCGCCCGTAAATTTCTACAAAATTAAGCTTACACTGAAGTGAGCACTAAAGCAAATTAGTAGAACATGACGGAAAATTTTATTAGATACCAAACACTTAACACTAATTACCGTAGCCGCCCACAATTTTCCCACTTAAAAACCAATAATATTTGAGTAAAAAAGCATTTCTCAAGTGTTATTTTTTTCGATGATAGCTAAAAAATGCTTCAATTTTGTGCTTGTCTGACCGTCAACCGTTCGTCCTTTCGTGGCACACAGTAAAAAATTATAGTTTATTTCTAATATCATTTGGTACTTAATTTAATCATTCTCGGAATTAAATTTGAATTTTAATGCCAAAAAGTCTTATTTTTAAACTATGAGAAGTTTTACAATTTTATTTATTCCAAAATAGTTTCAAAATAAAGTCTAGAAAAGTATTAAAATCATCTCTAAAGAAGTTTAATCATTTATGGTTTAAAAACAAATCCTGAAAAGTATAAAAAACTTTCTCTTTCTCAATTATATTACCATCAGAGATCAGCAGCGGTGCACCGCATTTTCTAAAGCACCGCAAAAATACTTATTTTTTAAGTGGCTCAAAAAATAAGTACCCAGAAAAAAAATTCACCGCCACCGCATTGATTGAAAACCTAAATGATATTGCGGTATGTAGTGTTGTTTACACCGCATACCGCAAACACCGCATATCGCAAACACCGCATATCGCAAACACCGCAATCACCGCAAACACCGCATTTGTTTATTTGTATGCTATTCAGCGTTGCCGGAAATTTTTCACACACTGTAAAGCTATAGGCAATTGAAAATTCATTTGTACATAAATACATATGTAGATATGAGTTACTGATTATAAGATATACAGCAAATTTATTCTCAATTATTTTTTTTTTTATTTTTGTGTGCTTTGTTTTTTGTGGCAGTTTTTTGAATAATAAAATATTTTTCAATAATGAAATAATCAAAAACTCATTTTTGAAATCCAATACGACTAATAGGGCCATCAGAATGAATACTCTTCCATCAAACTAGCAATCCGTTTAATTGACAACATAGTTGAATTAAATGTATTTAAATGACGATCGACACATCCAGTACTTCAGCTTTGCCGTAAAAAAGACATCTAATTCAACTATGTTTCTCAGTTAAACGAATTGCTAGATTGACGGAAAAGTATTCATTCCGACGGGCGCATAATAAAATGTATAAAAATAAACATGTGTATTGTTTTTGCTCCAATAAAATGACAAAAACTTCGGTTTCAATCAATGTATCGTAGCCAATTTTATCGATAGTGAAAATTGAATGAATGCCTCGAATGAATTATGTCACAGACAAACAAAAATGTGTAAACAAAACTTATAGTTGTATGTGTATTACTAAGAAACCATAAATGTGATTCAAGGATTTTAGGAAAAAACTCTATTTCATGTAAATAGGACATATTTTTATTTTGAAATTCATTAGTCAAATTATTTGGAATGTAAACAAACTCTAAATTTTAAGTGGTCCTTTCAATGAAAAAATTAAAAAAACCCAATCCCGAGAGTTTTCCTATATAGGTATTCTTTGGTTAAAATCAAATTGAAATTAGTAGTATTTTTCATCAGAAATCCATAAGATGGTAAAAATTACAAACAAAAAATCGCACTGGCAACATTGTAAATAGCTCTATTTGGGAAATTCGGTGTTTGCGGTATGCGGTGTTTGCGATATGCGGTGTTTGCGATATGCGGTGTTTGCGGTATACGGTGTTTACGATATGCGGTGTTTGCGGTGTTGTGATATCCATACTACCGCATACCGGAATTGATCAAGAAAATGCGGTACGGTGTTTATTATGATCGCATATTTTGCGGTTGCGGTCATACTCCCACCGCATTTTTTATGAGTATACTCTAAATCACAAAAAATTTATCGCATGCTGATCTCTGATTACCATCAAAATATTTTTGGTTTGAAATCAAAACCAAGAAAAATATTAAAAAAAAAAATTATCAGAAAAAAGTAAAAATAAAATCAAACAAAATGTTTCTAAAACTGCAATCCGGAGGAGTAATCAAATATACTCAAATAAATGGCCCGAATCTAATAATTGTATCAAGTAAGTAATACAGGAGATTAATTAAATATCATGAGGGTAAATTTTGCTTAATTTTTTCAGTCTTAAGGCAGTATCTCTGCAAGAACCGCGACGGTGCCGAAATTTCCCTGGACATCTACAAAATATTAGTATAAAAGTGAAAATATGTATATATGTATATCGAGCCCTAACCGCCATAAAAGTGTATCCAACAGTGTATCGATTTTAGCTTTTTTATGGAAATCAACAATTTACTATCACATGCATCAACTCCCAAAATTTTATGGCTGTGAAATGTGCAGTTTCGAAGTTAGAGAATAAATAAGTTTCAAGACTGCATACAAACTGTATGCAAAACAAATTTAAAAAAAATGTGTCCTGTAAAATTTACTTTGAGGATTAGGGATCGATATATGTATAAGGTACTTTAGTGTTTGCTACTACTGTTTTGGATTTTTATGTAAATAAACAATGTTAACGTTATTCAATTTCTCATTAATCTTTGGGATAATGGGTTATTTGCAGTATATCCATTGTAAATTTTATGGGGGTTTATTTTTAAATCCAAGAAAGTATACAATTTATTCCTATTTTCGGATAGATTTAATACCATTTAAAATATTTTTATTACCAAAAATATTATAAAAATAATCAAAATTTGGTTTTGATTTAATTCCATAAAAGTATAGAATTTATTCCAATTTTGGATTGATCTTATACCATTTCAACTATTTTTAATACCAGAAATATTCTAAAAATAATGAAAATTTGGTTTTGATTTAATTCCAAGAAAGTATTAATTTGACAGCAAGATTAATTTCTGTCTCTCAATATTCTCTTCTTTTTTTTAAACCAGAATGGTTTTAATTTTATGCTTTTTGGCATTGTTATATATAAATACCAAAATGGTATTAAAATTATACTAAAATTTTTACTGTGCAGGTATTTAAGCTAAAGCAAACTGTCCTTTGCCACTCTTGGTACCGCTCCATGTCCTTGCCCATGCCCACCCACGCTATTGATACCTTAGTTAATGCTAATGCGAACAAATTAAATATAAAAACAAACGGAGAGAAAAAAATGAGGGAATTAAGTTAAGGTAAGAAAAAATCATTAAGGGCGTTGAGCGATAAAACAGAAAAAGGAAAACAAATCGTTAAAATAGCAAACGTGTCACGGCAAGCGCAGCAAAGGTAAACCAACTAATTTGTTGGAAAAAAGGTAGCATTTGACCCGCAGCGTTTGGAAAATGTAAGCAAAAAAAGGAGAGAAAAACAAATAAATGTGAAAGGAAAACACGTTTGGCAAAAACCAATAGTAATTATTGGCAATTAATACTTGCCACTATTAGCCACCCCAAACAGACCACCAAACCCCTTAAGACCCCAGTGCCTTGCGAATAAAGCAATGCTTTGGCGCCTTGGCAGCGACAGCTGCTCTTGCTGTTGGTGGGTGACCGTCCCTCGCTGGTGGAGCGGAGCAACGCGTGCCTAATGATATTTGGTTTAGTTGTGTGTTCTTATATTTATGTCTGTCGCATTGTCACACCGCGCGCACCAACTGGTCGTTGTTGGTCACTCGTCTGTACGTTAAGGAGCCATTGCTTTGCTGAACAAATTTTTAGTTAGTTAGTTGAGTGAGAAATTTTGCCATCGCTTGCAATTAAATGCGCGACAGGTTATTTGCATAGGAAATTAACATAATTGCATTAAATATGCCAGCAGAGCGTCGCAATAAAAAGTAGCAATTACAAGGAGCTAAAAAACAACAAAAATAAATACTAGTACTATATACGAAAGAAACAACAACAACAAGAGCAGCAACAAGACTAGCAGCGGCAGCAGCAGAAGTGGCAGCAGCAACGTCAAATGTGGCTTAAAGTATTGGAGCCACAGCGCTACGTAGACAAGTGGTGCGAAAGACAAGAAGTAGCGAAAATGGTGTTCTATTTAAATTTATTATGAATCCGATAAAATTGTGTCATTAAATAGCGAAATCCTTAATTGATGTTTGTTTATGGCGCAGGAAGAAATGAGTTTTTTGAGAGCATTTGCTGGTACATACTATTTAATATTGCAAATTGTGCGATTTATTAAAAAAAAATTATACAAATACTTGTTTGGTTGATAGTCACACCATTGCTTATAAGTATATATATGTATGTATATATTTTTTACGAGGAGGAAGCATAGAAAGCTTTTAACACGTCAGTGTTGCACTCTAACCTGCGTTAAAACACCCACTGTCAGCATACCGAACCACTCGGTCTACCGTCAAGTTACCTTCGGGAGGTGCGGTGAGCACCAGGCTCTGCAATCCGTTATGACTACGTTGTTCCCTTAATCGAAGCCGGATCACATGTTCCCTGCAAGCACTGTGCAGGTCATTTGACCGGTTATATGACCGGCAGGCATGACCAAAAGTTTTGGGATATTTCCTATCACATTCTTAAGGGCATCGGTAACTTTTGTGACCGTTTCATTCATCATGTTCCCGTCTGCAGTGATGCCAATATTCTTGGACCAAAAATCCCTACGGCATGCCAAAAAATTCCCTATTTTTCCGTACGCTAACAAAATTTTTCCTTACATATTTCCCTACGCCGTATTTTCTCTATATTGAAATAAACACACACACAATTGATGCAAATAAAGTTTTTATTCAAAAAGCCACGTGACCTAATCAATCCTTATTACGTTTTTTTAATAAAATTCTGAGTCAGCTTATAAAATATTTTAGTTGACTCCAAATAAATTTCATGTATTAACGGCTTTTTGGCTTGAAAAAGTGTCGGTTACCCCTAACTGCAAACCATCTAATGGGTACGGAAACGCATAACACCCTGGATTGGATTAGGGGTTTTTGTGTGAGCGAAGCTGCCGAAAAAAAAATTTTGCTCCGAGGCCCTGTAAGCAGGTAAAAGAATATATTGCCAGATCAGAATAAAGTACAATTATGCGCTGCGCGGCGCAATTGTGGTAGCGCCAACTCTGGCGCTATTGCGCTAACTCCGATTTGGAAAATGCGCCAACTTAATATAGCGCCAACTCTAGCACCGGCTCCAATATAGCGCTAGTGTAAAATTGGGCCACCACAACGCCAATAACACACAGCGTATACGACACCGTCACAATTACGTATGTATGCTAACGCCAATACCGAACCATCGCTAATACGAAAGGGTATTGATATTTTACTTTCACAAAGAAAGAAGACAAAACTGACATTATCTGTAAATAAGAGAGAAATATATAATAAAAAAATTAAATAACATATTTATTAGCATATAGTATACATATTTTTGTTACCCATGGTAAATGGTAAGCGGAAATTTCGATATAATGCGCTCGGACCCGGAATTTTTCTGTTTAATAGGGTGGAGCCGACCCTCGTATTCCATAATGAAGATGCAGCTAAACGAAGACTCCAGCATATTTTAACAAATATATGCAAATGATTTTTAAAACTAAATTTAATTGTGGCACAATTATTGTGACCACGTGCATGTAATCAGAATTGCGCCAAAAGAAATAAATCGGGTATAGTAGACAGTAAGAAGCGAACAAGTGTTATTTATCGATTATTCCATGTCAATTGCGCTAAAGTTGTTATTGCGCCAGAACCGTGCGCTAGCGCTACAGTTGGCGCTGTTGTTATTGTATCAGCGCCAAAAAAATTGCACCATTAACCATGGCTATGAAATATTGCATTCAAGCATGCAGAAACATTTTAGTTGTAGTTATTAACAAATTTTAGGTTCTTAGAAGAAATGAATTCGTTGCAAAGGAAACGAAAATTTTTAACTTCAAAAAATCCCTACATTTAGCTTATATTTGAAAATCTGTCCTTTTTCCCTACACTGCAAATTTGTGGTCGAATTTCCCTACATGTAGCCTCTTTTCCCTACACTTGGCATCACTGCCCGTATGTGTATTTTCAAATTCCATTCTATCCTAATCTATCTCATTGGTTTTGAACTTGGCTAGAAACACATACGAGTGCAAATATGTTGGTACCCAGCAGTATTTGAGGTAAGGAGATGCATATTCAGTAGAATATTCAGTATGAAAAATACCCTGAAACTGAGTTCAAAATTCATTGCTGAAAAAATAACTGAACACGCAGTGAGGACATCAGGTGTATTAAAATATATGCTATGGAAGTTTTCCCTGCGTATTCAGGCCTTTTTTCATACAGAAACTCTCCCTTCTCGTTCGGCAGTTTTTAGGTAGTTGATTTTCGACGCCACCTTTATATAAAAAGGAAAGGGAAAGTTCAGATTTTAGAACTACATCTCTACTGAATATTCAGTAGGAAGTATGTGCTGTTTTCCAGCTGATAAATACTGCTGGGTAATATTATATTTTTGTAATAGTGTTAGTAGTTTCGGTCACACAATTCTAGCAGGGTTTATTTTAATTAATTGAGTGCTTAAACATCGGGAGATGCTCAAGTTTATGTAACAGGAATTTTTCACAATTAGCAGCAATACAAAATATTCACTAAAATGTCACTCATACGCAACGTCGTCTTTTGCGTGGCTAAAGTTTTAAATATTTAAAAATAGCGGGAATCACCAGCTTACTAAACAAATACAAAGCGATAATCTTTCATGAGCCTACTTACAACTTGCTCTACCAGCAACACTAAAGCAACAGAATTCATGTTTTTCACACTTTTTTAAGTGTGTTTTCCTGCATCATCAGCATCAGCAATCAACATTAAAACCATTCAACGCATTCGCACTCGCTTTCTCGCATTTCTTTCTGTGTGACGAACAGAATTTGTCATATTAAGTGACTTTATTAAATTATATTTTTACTATGTAATTATAAAATATGTTCGCTGACTTGTCCCTCTGTTTGTTTGTTTGCTTGTTTGCTTGCAGCGCTTCATTCATTCATGCAACTCGTTAAATAATATGCAAATATGTATGAATTTTCACACAAAAGCCGAGAGCTGACATTACCGATGCTGTTGCTGTTGCTGTATGAGCATATTGTAATAGAGGACGTGCTGCTATTATTGTTGCTGTTATTATTAATATTGTTGTTTTGTTGCTATTGTTGACGCTGCCACTCTAATTGCGAATTTTCATAATTCCCTTAATAAGCAGCAATGATAGTAAATGCCTCTCATATGCATATCTATGAGCAGTTGTACAACATGCTATCTATTAATATATATATATGTATCTATGTGCATGATTTTGTTTGTTTCTATACGTGTGTGTGTATATTTGTGTCAAGCATGGGGGGACTATCGATGACAATATTATATAGTCATCTAACGTAATCAACTGTTTGCCAGTTATTATTAGCTTACATTCATTCAAACGAGTATATCCACATATGAACATGCTTATATTTATTTGCACATACATATGTAGGTGTGTGTGTGTGTGTGCCTATTAATGCAGTCACTTTTATTATGTTAATGAGTTTAAATGCAATTTTATTCGTTTTAGTGTTGTTTGTTGCAAAAAGTTTTTCACACGTTTTGTCTATTTACATAAATTTACGTGTGCGTTGTTTTACTTGTGCAATGAGACTGACACATTAATTCATGCGAAACGTGTAACATTTGATTGTAGCATTTAATTCAATTTATTTGGATAAGATGTACATACATACATACAATTAATTTCGTACAGATATCTACGTACTACTACGAGTAGTATAAATACACAAACACTAGGCAGAGCAAGTGTATGAAAGTTAATTGTTTGGAAATTGCATATTTAATAGGTGTTTAATTGAAAATTTAATTTTAATTTTAATTTTCTTCTACAATATTTTACAGAATGTTTCTTACTGAGAATTAAATCAAAATTATTTAAGGGCTTCAGCGAACACCGATACCTTCTTTACTTCTTCGCAAAAACTAACACTTTTCAAAAATTACCTAAATGGGATTTTTTTTCTAAAATGACTCACATGGACGCTAAACGCTAAATACTACCTTTGAATAATATTTACGCAAAAATTAGCCAATTTTGAAAATTTCCCTAAATGGGAATTTTTTTCTAAAATGTTTTTCATAGACGCTAAATGCTAAAAATTGTTTTTTAACAATAGTTTCGCAAAAATTAGCCAATTTTGAAAAATTCCCAAAATCGGAAATTTTTCAAAAATGTCTTTCATATACGGAAAATTCTAAAACCACTTTTGAACAATATTTTCGCAAAACTTAGCCAATATTGAAAATTTCTCCATATAGGAAATTTTTTCTTTAATGTCTTTTACATACGCAAAACGTCAAAAATCACTTTTGAACAACATTTTCGGAAAAATGAAACAATTTTTAAAATTTCTCTATATGGGAATTGTTTCTAAAATGTCTTTCATAGACGCAAAACACTTAAAACCGCTTTTGAACAACATTGCCACAAAAATTAAAGTCTCTTTAAAATTTCCCTAAAAGGAAATTTTTTTCTAAAATGTCTTTTGTGGATGAAAAATGCTACACATTAATTTTGAACAATAGTTTCGCAAAAATTAGCCAATTTTGGAAATTTCCCTAAATAGAAAATTTTTCTAAAATGTCTTTCATGTACCAAACACTCTAAAACCGCTCTTGAACAAAATTTTCGCAAAATTGAGCCATTTTGAAAATTACCCTCCTTTGATTAATGTTTTCGTAAAAATTAACTAATTTAAACAAAAATTTCCCAAAAAGGAAAATTTTATCATGTACATGAAACGGGTTAAAGGCCTTTGGGACAAAAATTTCCCAAAAACTACGCTCTTTTGATTAGGCGCTCGATTAATTAAAGTTTGCATGCTATGAAGTGCTAATTTAAAAGTGAAAAAGCGCGCAAAACCATCAGTTTCATGACCACTTGCCGCTTGAGAACTTACTAATTATTACTACATACATATATCTACTTGTAGCACATTCCTCAGCTTGTAATATTTAAGTAGCAAATCTTCATATTTAATACAACTCCCTTCTCCTTATTTTGTTCATTTCAGGACTACGACAAGGACATCATTAGCCATAAAATTCACTCACCGCTGGACAACATAACTGCCAGTCCGAGCGAGTTGCACAGCCAAAATGCCTACGATGATAGCAAAGAACATGCCAAGGAATTGGAATTTTATCAAAATTTAGCCAAGGCCGCCACGCTGGCCAATCACCATCATCATCACCAGCAACAACAACACCCCAATGACTCAACGCATCATTCGCGTCACGGTTCACATGAAATATCGCCCTCCAGCTCGCCCCAACCGATGCAGATCGTTGATGCTGATATGGCAGATGATTGTGATCAACTTAATAATCGCATGTCGGACGACGCTGAGGATCTGGAGCAAGAGTCCAAAGCGTCCGCTTCAGCTTTGGCGGTAGCAGCAGCAGCAGCCCAGGCGCATCTAAATGGAACTAGTGAGTACATATCGAAATCCAATTTTTGTTTAAGAAAATAGAGCAATAACACAGAAACAATGATAACTCGCACTTAACTGCACATAAACATAAATGGAAACTGATAGGCTTAGATGATAAGTTGATATTTCAAATTTGTTGCATAGTTCAATGCGTTATATTTGTTTTTTTTTTTACATCCTGTGTTCTTTCCCGATCCTTGTAAGAGAATTTTGTAAGTGAAATTTTCCTAGGAATAATTTTGTAGAACATTTAACCCTCTAGCGCCCACGCAAGTGGGGTCCCCAAGTAGGGTGTCAGAAGCGGTTCAAAAGGGCTCCTCTGTGAAAGAGCTAATCAACAAAAATTGTCTCCAAGTTTGCACTAATAGAATTTTGCTCCATTGTAATTAGATCTTGTTTTCTAAGTTAAAATAATTGAGCCCCTTTCACTATGACCCAAAGGATTTGAACAGCTTATCTTCCCTTCAAAGGAAGCCCCAGCGCCAGAAGGTGATTTTTCATTGTTGTCTCTCAACTTTGTTCCGTCTAACCCAACTCTATTAAATTATCACATTTAAACTATTTCAATTAAGTCGAACATTCAACAAGCGTTTAGGGAATCCCTAAAACTGTTTAACTAATCGACCGAACAAAGCACCAACAGACACTGTGTAGCAGAGAGACAGAAGCAGCCGCATAAAGCAATGACACACCGGCAGGCCAAAGCGACAGGATACACTGGATATTAATAAACAAATACCTACATGCACACTTACACAAACATTTTGCTCATCAAAGCGAATTTCACAAAATTTTACTAATAACTTGCAACTTGTCTAATTTTTACTCCTTTAACCCCCTCACGCCAACAACAACAATCAACCGAACACCGCACTGCTTCGACACAAAAACGCACAAAATTTATTTTCATCATACACACTTAATAAAATGTTATACACGAAACCAAACAACTAAAATAACAACAACAACAACCAAAAATAATAATGCACCACTCACCGTAAACCTTGGTTCGTCATTCGCAAAAACAAAAATAAAACACTGCAGTGCAAGACATGATAAATTTACAAAAATTACAAAATTTAGCCACGCTCCAGCAGCAGCATGAGCAACAGCAACAACAACAACACACATCCGGTGGCAATGGTTTGCACCAAAATCATCACCATCACCATTCTTCTCACCTGCGCACGTCACCCGGCGGCGGCGGCGGTGGCACTGCGGCAACACCGGTTAGCGTTCACGCCGGCCAATCAACGGTCACACCGGCCACGGCCGCCGCATTGGCCAGTCTGCAGGGATTAGCGGCAAATATTAGTGCCTCGGCGGCAGCGGCCGCCGCACTCAACTCGCCACTCAATTTGACAGTGGGCGGCGCGGCTGCCTGTCTGCCATCGATTGGCGCCACAGCCAGTGGCCCACACAGCGCGCCCTGCTCGCCCACCACACTGTCCGCCTCGAATATGTTGGCTGCAGCAGCAGCAGCCGCAGCGGCCTCTAATAAAAATAACGTCAATAATAATGGCTTGAGCAACAACAACAACAATAATAACAATAACAAAATTATGTCACATGCCGGCGGCGGCGGTCAAGATAATCCCACCAGCACATCACCGCACTCGGCATCCGCAGTGCAGGCGCAAACCCAGATGGCTCAGAATACATTGGCGAATGTGTTGAATTCAGCCGCAGCAGCAGCGGCCGCAGCAGCAGCAGCTGGCGCAGCGGCAACTGCCTCACCGCCACCCGCTTTGTCGACACCAGCGGTCAATGCGCAAATGCCGCAGCTGATACTCGCTTCGGGGCAGCTGGTGCAGGGTGTACAGGGCGCTCAGCTGCTTATACCAACGGCGCAAGGTAAGCGATAGAAAGCTCGATATTTTACGCTTTTTGATTCTCTCTTTTAACACTCCTCTAAATCCCTCCCCCTCCGCAGGCATTGCCGTACAAACAATCCTCACCATACCCGTCAGCCCGCAGATCAACACAAACGAGCAGTTCTTACAAAATTTCGGCGCCTTTGCATCATTCCAACAACATCACCAGCAACAGCAACAACAACAGCAGCACCAACAACAACAGCAGGCACTGCTGCCGCCACCGTTGCCACCAGCGCTGGCCGCATTGCAACACGCCTCCACGTTGCCCCAACTCGCCCAAACACCAACGAATTTACTCAAACCGAATTTGTTCTCGAGCAGCGTGCAGCAACTCTTGGCCGCGCTGCATCCGGAGCTGTTTGCCGCTGCCGCCGCCAATCATCACCTACACTCCGCCACACAGCAGTCACATCTCGCTTTGCAGCAGCAGCAACGCGGCGATCAGCAATCAGCGTCAGCTGGACAAGCTGCTCATCTGCCACACCTGCCACCGCCAGTGCCGCATCATCATCATTTGGCAGCCGCCGCCGCCGCTGCCGCACAGTCGCATGCGCTGAGCGGTGATTTGCATTTTACACGCAGCAGCGGTGAACGGGGCGGCCGCTCGTCGTCGAGTTCGCCACCGCCACATGGCACAAATGAACGCGCAGGTAGCTCTGGTTCGTCGTCTAGCACAAAATCGGCGGCGATGGCTGCTGCAGCCGCCTACCATCTGCAACAGCAACTGCATATCAAACAGGAGACATCGCCGCGCCAACATCATCATCACCAGCACTCGCTGCATTCCTCGCACTCCCACTCGCATCACTCGGCAATGCGGCATGCGGGCGATGAACTCATCTCACCCAATCAGGAAATCGGCAAGTCAGTTGGCTCGTCCTCCTCTTCCTCTGCCACATCGGGCATGCATATGTCAGCATCTCCGCCACCTGGTCTTGGTGGTTCGCATCATCACCATTTCCACCATCGTGGCACTGCTGGAGGATCGAGTCATGCGCCTAATTCGTCACCATCACCGCGGCCAAACTCCTCGTCTACGATGACGTTGCGCGAACGCGAAAGGGACCGAGAGAGGGACCGTGAAAGGGAGCGCGATAGGGAAAGAGAACGTGACCGCGAACGTGAACACCGTAGTGAACGCAGCGAAACGCATCTCAAACACAGTTCTACACGCGGCGCACTAAACAATGGCCCCGGCGGTTCGGGCATGATTCTCACACACCATTCCATCAAGCGTGAAAGGGAACGTGAACGTGAGTCGCATTCAAGACGTTCCCCATCACCAACAACACTCAGCTGCAGTTCCAACTCAACGCATTTAACAAACAATGGCCGCAATGGCAGCTCGTTAGCCGGTGCTGGTGGTGGTGGTGCTTCAAATTCAAACTCATCGCCTGTCAATGCAGCGGTGTCGGCATCAATGGCATCCGCTAGCGCAGCATCCGCAAGTGGTAATCACCAACACCACCAACAACATGGGCATCACTCACACCACAATGTGCATCATGCGAGTCATCACCATCAGTCCCACCATCCGCACGGCATGCACCATCACGCCTCGATGTCGGCAGGCGGCGTCACAACAAGTTCGGCATCCGCCGCATCATCAGCTGCCGGCGGCGGTGGTGGCATATTGTCTTCAACTTCAACTTCGTCAACGTCAACCACGGCCAACAACGAAAGAGGCTATTCAACTGGTGCTGGTCAATTGTTCCGCACCCATTCACCTTCGCCTTCCTCCGCGGCGGCTTCAGCTGGGGTGGCTGCCATAACACACTTGCACCAACAACAACAACAACAACACAGTCAGCATGTACACAATATGAGTTCGCCGCACGAACGTGATGCGTTCCTTGGAAATGGCAGCGGTTTGAGAACGTCCCCGTTGGGCATTGGAGTGGGCGCTGGTGGACCGTCCTCGTCCTCCTCCACGCCATCCGCAGCAGCAGCAGCAGCGGCAGCCAATATGATGAATAGCATTAATAGGTAAGTCCTTGGCATGAAATGGTGATACTAAGAAGTGAATAACAATGCAGTTGAAAGGCATGAAAAGTGAGGTTATGGTGCGCTAATTAGACTTTGGAGAGAAGGAAAATTAATATGGCGACTTTTCGATGATGAAAAGAAAACTTTTAATGGTTCCGCATGGGAGAAAAGAAAAGATAAAATAATATTTTTTTTAAATAAATTGGCCATAATTGATGTGGGAATAAGAAATGCTGAGTGAACGAATTTTTAAACAAAAAAATCATAACCTCACTTTTCTCTCCAAACGCTGCTCCAATGAATTTATAATAAACTTTTTGCTTATTTATTCTCTCTATCTCTCCCTCTTTTTGCGCTCCTTTATTACAGACTCTCCGCTTCAGCCAATGGTGATTTAAGCATAACCAAATCACTTGGACCAACATCCGCCTCTGCCTCGCCCACATCGCCTGGTGGTCCGGGCAGTTCATCGGCGCTTGGCATTAATACTTCTGCCTCTATGGTGCATAATCCCCACTCACATCACGGCATACATCCAAGCATGAAACTGAGTCCAACAACAAGTTCAGCGCTGCAGCGTGAAAGAGAACGTGAACGTGGTAGCGGCAGTGGAATGGGCGAGCCAACATCGCAGTTGTCGCCCAATGGCACGGAGGGTTCGAGTGGCGCACATGATCTACTGCTGGATTCACCGAGTGAGTAAAGATCGATTCTATTTCTATAATAATAATATCTACTTATTTGTATTTTATTTTCGGCTAATATAAGGGACATATTAGGAAATTAGTGGAGAGCGGAAGTGGTTTACTGACTAGAGAAGCTAAAAGAAGTTTCCTAATATGGCCCCGTAGTAGAATTGGTTAAGATTTAATTTAATCTAGGCCTTTATCTTTTTTAGTTTAAGAACTCTGTCTAAAATATATATATATCTTTAGGCAAGTTTAGTACTTTCAAGACATACAGCTAGTCCATATACCGAATATAAAACCTTTGCAGATAAGAAATAAATATAATGGTTAAGGATTAGCTATTCTACCTCTCAGAGTCGAGTCTAGATCCGAAAAAGACTAAAAAAATCACTGTAAATGCCACTGAAATTTACAAAATTCGCTGTAAAACTCATGTAATTCTTTACTTACATATGTACATATATATTTTCTTTATAAATCCATAATCCTACACGTCAACAATGACAATGCCACTCTCCACACACTCCGCTGACCTTATTTTGTTTGTAATTACCTCCGTTCGCAAAATCGCGCTAATTCAAAGTAAGCGCAGAGCTAGTTCATAAAGAGTCTGGGATTGGTTCCCCATATATTCCAACGCAATGCACGTTGATGTCCTACTAAGTGACAATATCTCCCCACTGCAAAACTCTAGAACCCGTTCTGAACTGTCTCTAATCTGGCGTAGTTCAGTGGTAGTTTAAAAATTAATAGTTAGATTGTTTTCTGTACTTTTATTTAATTAAAAAAATGTCCATTTTTTGGGAAATTATGGTCATTAATAAAATTGCGTTAAATTAATCATAATGACTTAAGTCATTTTATAAGATTTTTGAAAAATTTCCCTTTTTGGGAAATTTTGCTTTAAAAAATTTGCCTTTTTTCGGAAATTATGGTAATTAATAAAATGGCGTTAAGTTAATCATAATGACTTAAGTAATTTTATTATATTTTTGAAAAATTTCCATTTTTGGGAAATTTTGCGAATTTTTATAATTTCTGAAATTTACCATTTTGCCTCAATAAAGTTTAAAGGAAACAATTTTATCAAGCTTTAAAAATTTCCCTTTTGGGAAATTTTAGTTTGATGTTTTTTTTTTGAATATCGCCTTTATGACTTCCCTAGACTTTGGAAAAACAATTTTAGTTGATTTAAAAAAAAATCCTTTTTTGGGAAATTTTGCGAATTAGGAAAATTTTGTTAAATTAATTATTTCGATTTTTTATCTAATTTTAAAAAATTTCACTTTTTGGCAAATTTTAGTTTGTGGTAATTTTTTTCAATTTCGGCACTATGACTCGTTTAGACGTTTAGGCAAGCAATTATAATTGATTTTAGAAAACATTAACTTTTTGGGAAATTTTGGTAATTTTTGAGAAATTCCCCTTTTTGGGAAATTTTGTGAATTTGTATAATTTCTGAAATTTGCCATTTTGTCTCAGTAAAGTTTAAGGGAATTAATTTTATCTAATTTAAAAAAATTACCTTTTTGGGAAATTTTCATTTTATGTTTTTTTTTAAATTTCAATACTATTGCTGGTTAGATGTTTAGGCAAACCATTTTAGTCGATTTTTGAAAAATTCCGCTTTTTGGGAAATTTTGCAAATTAGTACATATTAGATTAGATATTGTGTGAAATTTATCACAATTTTACCAATCTCGCTGCTCTATTCCACTTTACAACCAGTTCTAAGCCAGTTATAAACTCCCTAGTGCGAGACATAGTTTGAGTGTACCTTATATTTGCCGCAGGACTTTTAGTTGCAGAAACTAAGCCATTGAAGTAAATAAACTTACGCAAGTAAGACACGTTGAGTGCCGCCGCGTTTGATTTATTTATTAACAAATACAAAGCAGCGAGAATTATGCAAAGCAACACCAACATCATCGCCTTAATCAACGGCATCTTCAACTCTGGCTGCGCCGCAACACTACCTACTCCAGCTCATCTCAACTCACCTCATCTTAACTCAACTCATCTCATTGTCTTTGCAGCGTTGCTTGCAGGCTTTTCAAGGCGCAAAATAAATCCTTTTCTTGACGTGATTTGTTATTGGTATTTGTTGTTTTCTCTTTTCTGTTTTCGGTTTATTGTTTTTGTTGTTATTTTACTCGCGCTGTGCAGTAATTAAGCAACCAACAACTCAGCACTCAGCCAACTACTTTCTTCTCTCTACATACATACTTATAAGCCGCCAAAATGTATTGCATAATCAACCATGTGGCATGCAACAGCCAGCAGTCGTGCTGTTGCACGTTTGTAGCATCAATAGCAGCGCAACAAAAACAAACAAAAACAAACAAAAACCTGCTACAAAATGAATGTAAAGAGTTTTCAAAATATGGAAATACATGCAGTTGGTAATTGGAGCTTTGTGCAACAACAACAACAATATGTTGCATGTCGCACAAGTAGTCACAGTTAATTGTTATTCTATGGCTTATTGTTGCGCTTGTTCTTCGTCTTGTTGTTTGTTGTTTGTTGCATTATTATTAGTAGTCTCTTAGTAGTTTTGCAAGTGAAATATGTCATTAAATACAAAAACAATCGCGCTTCACTTACATTTTGTTGCATCTTAAGAGCATACAAGTTCTGCTCCTGCCTCTGCTCCTGTCACTGCTTGCTTCGAGCGTCGAACACGAGTTGCCGCTGAGTTTGATATTGTTGTTTTTATTGAATTTTTGGTGTGACTTACCATGGTTGGCACTTGCAAGTTTTATAAACGTCAATTAGAAGTAATTAAGGCAAATATTGTGCATCAAAAAAGTTGTTGTTGTTGTTGTTGTTGTTTTGCTGGCGCATTGCGTGTTGCATGAATTATGCGCACATTTAACTAGCGTAAGTTTCTTTTGCGCGGGTTGAGAAACGCGGCATGCTCTTGGCTGCTGGCTGACTCTAAGTTCTCCTTGTCATTGTCGTCGCCGCCGCTGGAATATTTGATACATCACTTTGGTGGCAATAAATTATTTTAATGAAAGTTTGGCGCTATACGCTGGAGTTTTCTTCCGCGTTGCAATTAAGATTTCGTGTTTAATGCTGTTTTGGAAATTTAATGGATTCAATTTGAATCACAAACATTCTGCGACACTTAAGGAAAAATCAATTGTTTTGAGATTTAAATTAAGACAACTACTTAAACGAAAACAATACTCGCTCTTACGCTTATATAAGGCATATATTATTAAGTTATTTTCAAAGCATATTAGGCAAATGCGCTGTAAAAATCCGCAGTATTGGCCGCTCTGAAATTTTCGTATTTGTTGCCGCTCAACCTTCTTCCAGAATCTCCGATACCATTCGGTGTTAACCAGTTAAGTTTCTCCTTCTCTCTTTTCCGCCTTCTGTCTCTCTCTCGTTATAAATCTGATTTCATAAGGTTTCTGTGTTTGTCAAAATCTAATTAGATATATCAGGCTAGGAATAAAAAGATCGATCTATAATGATTTAAATCTGTATTAAATTTCGGCTCTTTAGAAAAAAAATATATACCTATACATTTATATGTACATACCAGACCTGTAAAATACTCAGTATATACTGGTACTAAGTATCGAATAAGTATAAGTACCACAGTACTTGTACTTAGAAATTCGAAGTACAATTACTACAGTACTTGTACTTGGAAATTCCAAGTACAAGTAAAAGTACTTATCAATGTACATGCAGGTACTTTTTTGACAAACTATTTCAAATTGTTTCAAACAAAAAAATATCACCTCAGTTGATTTTGATTTAAAATTTTTATTTCAATCAAAACATTTAAAAAAGCAGAACAAAATCACAGATATGTGTACGTACTTAAAAAGTACTTATCAGTGGAGTACTTGTACGTGTAAAATTCAAGTACAAGTACTGAAGTACTTGTACTTATACTGGAATTTTGAAGTACAGGGGTACTTGTACTGGTACTTGCACTTTACAGGTCTGGTACATACTAATGATATAATTTTCAGCAAATAAATTGTTCATGGGTAGTATCGTAACATGAGATTATTTTGCAATACAATTTACTAATTCAGAGTTCAAATAAAAGTGCGCTTTCATTATTTTATTTTTCTACATTGTTGATTTTTTGCTTCGTCCTCTATTTGCAACGCTTGATTTGTATTTCTTTTACACAAATGACAAAAAATTGGCTTATACATACTTACATACATATGTAAATATATATACATCTGTATGCTTATACTTACGAATGTATGTGCAAATACCTACTCTCAGTAATTTGGCGAAATATTCGCCATTAATTGCCAAAAAGAAAAAATAAAACTCAGCAAAAAGTATCCAATTATTGATCCAATTAAGAGCACATACTTTGCATATGTGGGTGCATATCACTTACATACATGCATACATACACATGTTCAAGCCACATGCAATAACATGCCAAACATACAAATGTTTTTCTATATACATACATACATAAATGTATATAACTCTAATTATCAGCAGTAGTGCAGCAGCAAATTTCGTCTACACAAACATTAACATATCCATGAATACGTACTTACTGTGTTTTTTTGTGCAATCAGACATAAATGCATTTTTGGCACCCATAAATTATACACCACAGCTTCATTCCGCCACTTTATGTACTTACATATGTACATAATTTCACCCTTCCGATGGCGCTACACCCACGTGCACAGCATCTATGGACCACTTCACCACCGCCCAATACTCGTACTTAATTTTCTAACTATGACTGCAGCAGCAACAAAAAATGCTTAGCATTTTTTTGGCAAAAATATTCATTGCTTGATTATTAAAAAAAAAAAATGAAAATATTACAGCGGTTGGTGGAGTATCACTTACAAACATGCATTTTTTATATTTGCACGTTTACATAAGCAATAAAAATGGTTCTTCGATTCGCTGATTTATTGCAAATGCCATCATACACATAGGAGTACATATATGCATATGTACATATGTAACTCCCAGTGGAATAAATAACAATGGCTTACAGCTTGAGTGATTTTCTTGCCGTCAGCAATACGATACTTGCTTGGTTTCCTGGGTATCTACCTAGAAGGGAAGGCGGCAAAAGGTTTTCGGCTCCCACAGCAGTCTAAGTGTACCCAAATAGCCTCTGTGAGACCGACAACATAGTTCTGTAACTCATCTTCCAGAAGATAATTTGATGAACTCGAGGACGAATGCATTTCATGGTTGCCGTGCTCGCCTCCTTCTCAATAACCATCTCTATTGGAGCAGCTACAGAAAAGTGATGTGGAAATATATTTTTTGCCACTGCATGGAAATATTATGCGTTTAAAAAGAGAAGAATGTTCGTCTTACCAAAAGCTGTTGTTTGTAGATACATGAACTGATCCACTTTTACATTAGAAACGAGTAGTTTGAAGTTACTGTCATGTGACACAAATGA
The DNA here is from genome assembly GCA_960531455.1 of Urophora cardui. Taxonomy (NCBI): domain Eukaryota; kingdom Metazoa; phylum Arthropoda; class Insecta; order Diptera; family Tephritidae; genus Urophora; species Urophora cardui. Next base: position 4,340,466 of record OY482670.1, read on the forward strand.
TTCAACGACTTTTGAGCGATATCTAGTTCTAGTAACCATTGCTAATATTCTGACATACATGCTTTTTTCTCTACGTCCCTTTCGAATATTCGATTTTTTACATTTACACTTCCTCCCGTTTCTTTTCTTGCCAGTTCCATAAACAAATTCTACTCACATTTCTACACACATACACATATAAAAAAAGGTCAAATTTCAAATGCTTTCGTTAATTTGGAGGAGGTGCTTTGCTGCTGATTTTTGGCTAACCAAATGCTCCACCATACTTGTGTTTTTTTTTCCCTTTTTCATTTTTTATTTCACATTTACATACTTTATTTGGTGGCAACAAATCACTCGATTTTTTCACAAGCACTTTTCATACGCTTTTTTCCTCAATTTCTTTCCTTTTTTGTCTGGTTTAACCACATTCATGCATTCGATTTTTTAAGTAAGTACATAGTATGTACATAGTTAACTATTGAAAATCAAATGCAAGTATTGATATGAATGTATGTTTGTATTTATAATTCCGAATTTGTGAATTGAGCTAAGAGTATTCACAATAAACCCCATAACTGCCGCGTCTAATTTAAGTTAATTTTTTCGTAAAGGTTTTTAAGTGATCTAGGAAACCTGGCCCCTCATTTTGCAGTTCGTTTCGCAAGAAAATTCGTTCGCTGACGAATTCTATTTCATATATTCTATTGAACACACTCAGAGAAAAAGCAAGCTAAATTTAAGTCTAGCGGGCTTGAATCAAACCGAAAACGTCATGAAAGTCTGTTAAGCTTGAAAATGCTAAAATCAAGAATATATTCTTATTTTTAGAACGATTTTTTTGACAATAAACAGCTAATATTAAGAATATTTCGTTTTGAAATAAGCTTATATAAAGTTACTTAAAGCACTTCCCATGATTGATTTAAGAATGTACATTCTTATTTTAAGAATGTTCAACTTTGGTGTAAGAATACTTATACTTGATTTCCCCTTTTTCGAAATTCAAAATCGAAATCATTTAACCCACCTAACAAAAATAAAAAATAAAAGGTTTGGTTATGTACATATACATATATATATGTATATGTAATTTTTTTATTACTATATTATATATAATTCAGTTTTTACATACATACATACATATGCATGTGTAGATTATAAAGCCAAAATTAATTGTGTATGCAATAGGGGTCTTAAAATAATGTTAGAACTATGTAGTTCTTATTACAAATATTTAATTCTGATAATAACTTAAAATCATTATTTATCTATCAAAGCTGATTTGAATGGAACGAACTATAAAAAGATAATTCACAACTACTTTAAGAGTATTTGATTGAAACAGCATTATTTCTGTCTTTCTTAGTAATTCTATTTTTTTCGCTCCTTCCTTTCTCACCTTGTTTTAGTTAAGTTATAATCTGGTCTCTATGTCGTAATTTCGTTTGATTCAATTTAATTTAATTTGATTTGATTGGATTTAGGTTGATTTGATTTAATCTCATTTGATTTAATTTGATTTAATTTAATTTAATTTGATTTAATTTGATTTGATTTAATTTAATTTAATTTAATTTAATTTAATTTAATTTAATTTTGATTTAATTTGGTTTGAATTAATTTGGTTTAGTTTAATTTAATTTGATTTAATTTAAATTATATATGTATTTATTAGATTAATGATTCAGTTGTTACTTAATTCTGATGATGTGCTATAAAAGACTTTGTCTTACAGTCACAACCTAAGAAATTATAGGAGTATTTTATTGGGCACTTCTCTGCTCGCTTATACTCGATTCTGCTCTCTTGGCTGACAGTTTCCATACAAAATGTTAGAGACTTTAAGAGACCTTTAGAGAGTATGCCAGCTACTCATTAAACTGATCTTTACTGATTATGCCAATTTTTTCTATTGTGTATAAGTGAAATGGTTTCAAATTTTTGTCAATAGATGTCTCCACTATCTTCGAATTCAACGCAATACCGTTCATTAGAAAATGTTTTCGAATTCCGTACTAAAGAACGTATATTGTACAACATACGTTCTTCGTACTTTAACGAACGGTGTTCGAAGATAGGGGAGACATCTATCGATAAAAAGTTGAAGAAATTTCATCAAATAAACACAACTTTTTTCCAATTCCTTTACTTTAACGAACGGTCATTTAATTTTCACTTGTTTTTATACCAGTGGTTGTTTTTTTCGCAAGTCTCTAACTCTTGCCCAATCGAATACGGCTTATCTATATATATAAAAATGGTGTAAAAAATGTTACTAACCTCATCAGATGAGAACGGCTGGGCCGATTTCTGTAAAATTTTTTGTCAGTTGTTCGTATTCTCGAGGAGATGGTTCGTACGGAAGAAAATTTTGGGAAATCCCTCCGGAAAAGTCCGAAAATTGGAAAAATCGGTGTGTATGTGTGTATGTGTGCATCTGTGGATGTGTGTCCTTTACAAACTCCCAAAGTAACCAGCCGTTCTTTATGAAACACACAGTATATTCATGTGGTGTTAGTGCACATAGTAGTGTATAGAGAATTTCTAAAAAGAGGAAGCTTCTCGGAATACAGGCCTAAATGAGGACCCAGATCGATCCAGCAAGTCTTCGAGCAATATTGGTATCAAATGAAAGGTGTTGAACAGGACTTCAACATAAAGTTATTTTCATTGCGATGCCTAGGCCGGGTTCCCAGATATGGGTTAAAACGTGGGACCGAGTGACCATGGAAAGTTTCCGAGCGATATTGGTATCAAATGAAAGCTGTTGAGGAGGACATCAACAAAGAGCTTTTTAAATAGTGATGCCTAGGCCGGGTTCCAAGATTTGGGTCAAAGCGTGAACCCCTGAATGTTTTCGAACGATATTGGTAGCAAATGAAAAGCGTTAAGCAGGCTTCCACATACAGCTATTTTCATTGCGATATCTAAGGCTGTTTCCCAGAGATGGCTAAAGTAGTGGGCCCGGATGTTGATGGAAGGTCCCGGTAGGTAGCTATAGGGATAGGGGTAGGGATAGGGATAGGGATAGGGATAGGGATAGGGATAAGGATAGGGATAGGGATAGGGGTAGGGATAGGGATAGGGATAGGGATAGGGATAGGGATAGGGATAGGGATAGGGATAGGGATAGGGATAGGGATATGGATAAAGATAGGGATAAGGATAGGGATAGGGATAGTGATAGTGATAGTGATAGTGACAGTGATAGTGATAGTGATAGTGATAGTGACAGTGATAGTGATAGTGATAGTAATAGTGATAGTGATAGTGATAGTGATAGTGATAGGGATAGGGATAGGGATAGGGATAGGGATAGGGATAGGGATAGGGATAGGGATAGGGATAGGGATAGGGATAGGGATAGGGATAGGGATAGGGATAGGGATAGGGATAGGGATAGGGATAGGGATAGGGATAGGGATAGGGATAGGGATAGGGATAGGGATAGGGATAGGGATAGGGATAGGGATAGGGATAGGGATAGGGATAGGGATAGGGATAGGGATAGGGATAGGGATAGGGATAGGGATAGGGATAGGGATAGGGATAGGGATGGGGATAGGGATAAAGATTGAGATTGAGATTAAGATTGAGATTGAGACTGAAATAGAGATAGGGATTGGATAGAGATAGGGATCGGGGGAAGTAGGTTTGTCGCGGCGAATATAACTATAACTTTTATTCAGAGAATAGACAATTTTTCATTATTCGCAGTCATTAAGATGGACTCTAAGATAATTGTTAGCAATACGGTAATCAAAGACTTTTCTTTAGGCTTCATAGGAATAAATTTTAGCAGAACAACGTCTGCCGGGTCAGCTAGTATCAAATAAATAAATAAATAAATAAATAAATATAATATGCTTGTAAAGGTAAAGTTACAATTATTCTTGGTTGCTTGCTTTTCCGACAGGGTAGGAATATCATGTATTGTGGAATGATATTCTGTCATCCCTTATCATGTTTGGTTTGGGGAACGAAAAAGGACACTGAAAATTGCACATGTCAGCCGAAACCAGGTTGTCTCAAAACCAAACTCGACAAGGGATATTGGAAAATCGTTCCGCAATACATCGTAAAGTTACAAACTAAAAAAAAATTTGTTGTGCAGGGATTCGGTTTTGGCGTCACATTCGTATTCATAGCTGATATTTCGTTTACTATTAGATCTTCATCAAATTCGGTTTCGGTTTCATATAAAGTTGGATATTTGGTTCGCATTATCTCCACTACCACTACCATCCTTCTTCTTTTTCTATTCCCTGAGGGAAAAAGAGGCATTTAGATGCATCCATACATATTTAATTCTTATATTATACATACACATACATACATATGTACAAAATTATTGAATAAAATAAGAACTTAACTAACCTCTATGGTTTTTCAATTGGAGAAAGAGAAACAATTTCAATTACAGGAAAGTCTTGTGCTGGTGATAAATATTACAGCTCTTTGTATGTTTGTTTGTTAAATAAATACTTAATACTTCGAGTTTTTCCATCATGCTAAATTGCTTTTTTCTTTTGATTGAAAAAATTTTCTTTGTCACACGAACAGTTGGTCATAATATTCTTAAATTTATAATTTCATTCTTAAAACGAAATTTTTTCAGTTTTTTATATTGTTTTAAGAATATCGTTCTTGATTCAAGAATGTGGAAATTTAAATTGAATTTATTTTTCCTTAATTTCCATAATTCTTAAATCAAGTACGACACAGCTTGTTCTTAGCCCGCAACTTTTCTCTGAGTGCACGAATGTGCTTTCGAATCGAATTTCGCTTTTGAATAGAACTACAGAGTGAGGGCCCAGGAGTCCTTTATGGACTAAGTCGGCTTAAGCAGAGGCAGTCACCTCAATCTAACTTAACGTAACCTAACCGAGGCTTGATTAGCACTTCTAAAACGTACACTCAAAAAAAATTACTCAGATCATGGAAAAGTGGATCATTAAAACGTGGTTTTTATTCCTTGATTTGAAGAAAATTGTACAACAAAACAATGAGAATTGTCTTTAGCGCCGAATCATTCCCATTTTTCCATAATCTTAGTAATTTTTTTTGATTATACACACGCATATATCTTATTAAAGCCTCATCTTTGGTAATGAAGACTGTAATAGTTTAGTGTTCAATTTAAAAACTATGCAATCCTCCAGCAAAAGGGAACCTCCGTTATACGATGTAATTTCCTTACGTTATCTAGTCTTAATACAGACAATTATCGAATGAACTTCTAATGACACTCCCTGCAATATTAAAGCGCTTAATATTTCATCAACACTACCAAATTTCTTTTTACATATTTCCTTTTTTCTTTACACCTTCAAGCGTGGTTTACTTATTTCTTCACATGTCATTTTCCAATGCCAATTTACCATCGGTAAACTTTTTAAATACTAATTAACCAAATTTCAGCAAATTTTCGCAAACTTGGTAAGCAAAACTTTATAATTCGCAGAAAAACCATGCGTAAAAACTTTTGCAAGAAAATCCTTTTTCTGCAGAAAAGTAGAAAGTGTAACCTTGCTCCGCTCTTCCTTGACAACCATAACTTAGCATATGTGTTGACGTTGCTGATAAACAATAAAAGCAATATAGAGTATGAAAAGTGTAAAGAAGAATGTTAGAAGGCAAGAAATAGGTGTGCCAACTTGACAAAAACCATTCATATTTGATGAGATTGCAAACAGGTAACAAGTATCTAAAGGCATAAGATACAGCTTTACGTACATGCTTGCGAGTGCAATTCTGTGTTGCGCAAGATTTTTATTTAGTTTATTTATAAACTTAGTTAAAAACATATGTGCCTACACACATAAGTAGTATGTATGTATGTTTACATGTACATATCGTCGTTTAAAGTGCATTTTTGCGTAAGAGGTATTTTCATTTTCGAGTAAGGGACATTTTTGCCAAAAATGAGATTTTCCAACCCTGAGTTCCTGACGCTCAGCTCTATCGATCCATACTGAAACTTTGTAATTCTAACAACAAAAACGCATAATAACAGTAAATTTCATAATGGCTTATGAAGAGTATTGTTAAAATTTGGCAGCATTACCGCGTATGATTTCAGTTCATTCATACGAACGAAGTTATATGTTATTAGATAAATAAATTAAATGGCGAATTTATATGAAAGGGAGGAAAAGTTAAATATTTGAAACAAATAATGTCAGGTAAATATCAAGCAGGTATTATTTTAAACAAATTAAATGAAGTTGCTAATTGGTAAGCTCTGATACTACGTTTTTTTGCTACAATCTTTACAATTTTCCCAACCAAATTATGACTAAAGGTATCAAAAATTAAAAAACAAAACAAGAAAGGAAGCCTCAGTTCGAGTGGAGCCAAATATTATAAGCTTTCATAGTTTTTTTACGTTTGCTGGAAACACGGTGCAATTTATATAAAGCCCGTGCCGCATAAAGTGGGCGCAGCCACTCCCATTTTGAAAATTCTTATCAATAATCCGACTAAACGTATAAATATTCTTGTTATTATAAAATTTCATCCCTTTATGACTTTTAGTTACAGAGATGTCACGTTACAAATTTCTGAAGGGCATTCGAGAAATATTTTTACTAAAAAGTAGGCGTGGTTGTAAACTGATTTCCCTAAAATTTTGCACAAATACTACCGCAAGTGGTAGAAATAAGTCCACCAATTTCCGTCATAATATCTCAATTATTTGTCGAGTTATGGGCTCCGAAATCTCGTAGATTCCTTTGTCTAATAAGAAGCGGTGCCACGCCCATTTTAAAAAATTTTTCTGTTTCTATCTATTGTGGTACTTGTGCCACAAAATTTCATTGGATTTTCTTTATAATTGACGAAGATATCGCTCAAAATGTTTTTATTGGGCTCCTTTGTAATACCCATATATAAAAGTGGGCGTGGTCATGGTCCGATTTCGCCCATTTTCAACCGTACCAGTCTGGATAGGAACCTGTATACGAAATTTCATAAAAATATTTAAATCTGTGTACTATTACAGCTGTGTATAAAAATTAATGTATTACATTGCGATAAAAACATGTTTTTTGTAGGCCATGATTCTTATGCGAAAATTTATAAGACATTCAAGTCAGGTTATAAACCAGATAGAACACGGATGTTCCTCATCCAATCCACAACAACCACCTCAAAATTACAAAAAGTAAATATCAAAATTTAAAACACTTAAAACGAGTGATGCCCTACGATTGTCACAGCTTTTATGACAATTTACCACATTTACCTTACGACCTCCAGCAATGTGTAAACAAAATTACGTTTTCTTAATTAAAAATATTAATTTTAGCTTTAAATTTAATATAAGTTTAAGTTTTGTTACTTTTTTTCTTTATAAAATACTAAAAAAAAAGAATTATATTGAACATCTTGCCATTTAATAACCGCTTGTGCGTGATTTTTGTGCCAAATAAAAATTGCACAACCGCACATGAAAAAAAGGAGTCCTAATAATTCAATTTGTTTCTATTTTTACACTAAGTTGATGTTTTAGCTAACAAACTGATCTACGTAACTATTTAAATTTAAGTTTGTACGCAGAAAGAAGGAACGGTTTTGAAATGAAACAGTTTTTTTGCTCTCCTGTAAAGTTCAACCAATGTCCGCTAAGCGAAAATGAAAATACCTCTTACGCAAAAATGCACTTTAAACGACGATATGTTTCTCTTAGCCTTTTCGCCGTTTGCCACAAATCCCTGCATTCAATTCTCGTCAAAGCTTATTAGCTTTGCTGCGCTTTCTTTACGCGAGCGAGAAACTTCATTTTGTTGTTGGCTGCGTTGTATGCCTGGCAAGCGTTAAAAGACGCAGCAAGCGTTGTATTTTAAAAGACTCGAAAACCTTTGGTTGTATATGTGCAATTATTACAGTGGATGTGAAGTGAAAATGAGACAGTTGCTTTCATATACTTTTGCTTACTCCAACTCAGAATGAAAGAGCTACAATAACTATCGTTTTTTTGAAATTTGAAAATGAAGGGAAACATATGGCAGTCGCTAGAAGGGGTGCTTTCTGAAAAGACCTAACGGGAAGGTAGCAAATTTGCTCCACGAGTAGAGGAGGAGGGAGCTTCGAGCCCTTGTGGCGTTGATTACGGAACAGAGCACTTTCTCTGCTCTTGTTCGGCTTTCGGCTAGACTAAGATTGTGCATTCTCGGGTCATATGTAATGAGAATGGCGGATGAATATTCTATATCACTCGACAAACTACGCAGATTTATAAGAGAATAATCTGGAAAGTTTGCAGAGGAGCTCTGATTGCACTATCTCACCTTTTCGCCTACATCCTGCTCATATCTGAAGACCCTAAGTAATCGGCAAATATTTCTGAGTGCTTGGCAAACACATAGTTTTCCCGACCTACCACAATTCCATTCTATTCCATTCCATTTCAAGCCACTGTCAATGCTTTGCGCTTAAGAATCCTATTTCGCTGCCAGCGCACATTTTCGCTCTAAGTTGAAAATATGCGCGAAATTTTGCTTTTTAGAGCTTTGTTGTTATTGTACTTCTCCTTCTTCTTATTCTTCCTCTTCCTATTATTGTTCCTCCTTCACTTGCTTGGTTGCAAACTTGCAATTTATCGCAAATTCTAATTGCAAATTAACATTGATGGCAATATTTCGTTGGCTGACGTACGAGTATTTCAGCTGGAAACTATGTTGCAACAACGAACGCATCTTGCCGAAAATGTCACAACAATTTCAGTGTTTGACTTGCAACTAAATTACACACAAAATACTATTAGCCGTAGTTAGTTACTAACAAGTTGAAATATTATTTTGATTAGATTGGATAATAAAGTTGAGCAGCATGTGTGGAAATGCGATTTATTTTATGGAGAGTTTTGCGCTTAAATGCTTATTTGCTAAGGGCTGTGTAAGTGTTATTTTAAGGTTATGTGAAAGTTAAAATATTTTAAGTCGGTATATAACTTTTGACGAAATGTTAAGAGAATACCTTTTATAGCGCACTTTTCGCTTTGAAGACTTTTATAAGGCACAAATAGAGGCATTGAGGAGCTGCATAAAATTAATATTGTTTATAGGTATAAATTATGTAGCTAAAAATTTAGCTATAATTAGTTTAAAGTTATCTCATTATTTAACTACTTTTTATCACGTCTAACACCACATATTTTTTATTCTCTCTCTCTCTCCTTCTCTTTTAGATGAGCCCACCATCAATCAGGCGACCACAAATGTTGTTGAAGGCATCGATTTGGATGAAATTAAGGAATTTGCCAAAGCTTTCAAACTGCGTCGTCTCTCGCTGGGTCTCACACAAACGCAAGTGGGTCAAGCGCTGTCGGTGACTGAGGGACCAGCGTACAGTCAGAGCGCCATATGCAGGTGAGAAGAGTCAATCCTTTTTTCATAATTAAAGTGTATTTTATTAGATATACATATTTACTGCATACAGTACATACGGCAATTGATAGTTTTCTAAAACAAAAGGAATTTAATTGAGTTTTTAGAACACAGTAAAGAAATACTTAATAAAAAATAAAATACATAAAATAATACTTGCCGACTCTCTTAAAATGTGCAAACATTACGTTCGATCGATATTCAATATTCAAACCTTGACAGAATCAGCTGATTTCGCAACGTAAAAACTAAATTTTGCTTCATCCTGGTTGGTTGTGTATTTTGCCGTTTCTACACCTTATTTAAGCCTTGTTTTCAGATTATAAAATAATATCTGAAATTTTTAAGGGACGTTTGTCATAAAAAAGGTCTATAATAAGGCTTATTGATTGTTGGTGTCATCAGTCCGCAAGGACTACTCTCTGGAATCGAATATTAACTCATTTTCAGCGCAGATAAATAAAGTTGGTATTCGAAAAAGAGTTTTGTGTTTATATGTGTTGTTAAGAAGGGCTTAATTATAGAACATTTTTATGAAAAAAGCATCGAAATACACACTTGTGGCACATACAATTTTTTGTTGTTTTTAGTAATTCAAATCAACTTATGTATGTGTTCTGAAAGCTCCACCTCGGATTATTTACTGTGCCAGGACATTTCTAGCATATTTTGTTTTTTAAAAGCTTACACATTTAAAAAATATTCTAAAATTTATATATTTATAAAAAATGTGTTTTTAATCTATTTTTTATGCTACAAAAAACAAAAAAATAAACCATAAATTGTATGCAATTTCAACAGTGCACTCGCCGCACAGATGTACGCCGCCCAATTGTCGTCGCAGCAGCAGAACATGTACGTGTAAAAAAGCATAAATTAAATTGACAAAATAGTGAAAAGAAAGAAATAAAAAAATTTCTTTTAATAAAAATCTCTCTTATTAAAGAAACGTAGTATTTAAGCATAGTTTTCTTAATTTACTAAATTTTTCACTAACAAAACATTAACCCTTCATACATAAATTACTAACAAAATTGACAACTTGTCAAAATCATAACAAATTACAAAACACCTGCTTTTCAGAGTAAACTAAAATACATATATTACTATTTTTCATACAAAAACACTTAAAAAAAATAAATATATTAATAATACTTAATATTTATAAGTATGCGCTGTAGTTGTTGTTTTTTATGTAAATTTCATTTGCTCAATTCATCTTCATATCGCAATTTTTTAATAATATTTTCGTTCATTCATTCATTCGCATTACATTTATTTATATTGGCCAGGGCATTGCCAACACAAAAAAAATGGTTTTCTCATTGCAGCATTAACTAAAAAATATATATTTTATTAATTTACTTTCTGTAGTATTTTCGCTTGCTTGTTTGCTTCTTTAGAGAGCACCAACCACCATTGATTGTTTGACAATGTCCTGGCACTTAAATTTTCCTTAGTTTAGTCTACTTTCGGTCTACTTGCGCATACGCCATACACTCTTACTTTTTTGTACTACATACTTTTCTTTTCAACTGTGTGATGCTTGCTAGCTATCTCTCTATTTCTCTCTCTATCTCTTTCTCACTTACACCTTAATAACTTTTTAAATATTGAAAATAATAAAACTTTTACCCCCTTTTTACAGGTTTGAAAAATTGGATATAACGCCAAAGAGCGCACAAAAAATCAAGCCAGTCTTAGAGCGCTGGATGAAGGAAGCCGAAGAGAGGTGAGAGTATGGAAGAAGTTCCACACGTCGACGCTGCTGTATTTTGAACTTAATTTTAACTAATAAGCCTTACTTTTTTCTGCTCTTCTGTTCTTTTTTTTTTTTGTTCTTGAAACAGTCACTGGAATCGTTATAAATCTGGGCAAAATCATTTAACCGACTATATTGGCGTGGAGCCTTCGAAGAAACGCAAACGACGCACTTCGTTTACGCCGCAAGCTTTGGAGCTGCTGAATGCGCATTTTGAGCGCAATACGCATCCATCGGGTGAGTGGTAACTTTCAAAAATGCAGTACTTTTTTTATTAAATTATTTACATGTAGTTGGTTTTTGCTTATACGCTTTTTGGTCTTTTTTCCCATTTCTAACGCTCGCCGTGTCTTTCTCGTGGTTTTTCTGGGCTTTTTAGGCACGGAAATCACCGGATTGGCACATCAATTGGGCTATGAACGCGAAGTGATACGCATTTGGTTTTGTAATAAGCGACAGGCATTGAAGAATACGGTGCGCATGATGTCCAAAGGTATGGTGTAGGACATGATGTTGAATGGCATGAGCCATTGATAAGGTGCAGCAGCAGCGGCTGGATGAATTGTGTAAAGCGGAAACAGTACGAGTGTGCATAAATGAATGTTTACTGTACATAAATAACAGAATAAGAAGAAGAGTAAAAGCTGATTAAGCGTAGAAAGAGATAGCGCACAAGTGTTAAAGCGAGAGAGGTGCGGCAGAGAGTGCACACATTCGAACTGCCAGGGTTGCCAATGACATAGTCTCTGTATCCCGTAGCTGATTGTTTGTATTAATGCTACATGCTTTGTTTCAAAGGGGCATGTCTCAAACGCTGGCGCGCGTTTCGGACATGTATAACATCATCATTACTATTATTATTAATTATAACTTTTAAGTTTGTAAATACAACAAAAAATACCCCAAGCACGGCAAAATAAAATACTCTTATGATTAGCAATTGATTTTTATATATAAATACATTTGTATGTAAATAAGTTCAAAGAAAAAAATTTAATTAAAAATACAAATACAATTAGCATACACATATATACATAAAAATGTAAGTAACATATTAGTATGTAGTTATATTGCAGATTTTTATGGCTATTAAAAATTATATTTAAATTTAAGCAAATAGAGTTTCATGCTTCACTACACTTTCACAAAAAAGAAACAAACATGGTAAATAAATATGCAAATTTAGCCATTAAAATAAAATAATAATAAACAAAAAAAAAATTATTATACCTAAATATACAATAATAAATATAATAGCATATAATGAGCATTGTATTTATGTAAATGAATTGTGCGCGTATAGACAGTAAAAAGGAATTCCTTTTTTTTTTGATTATTATTATTATTACTTAGTATTTTAAGTTATGTAAATAGGCGTTAAATACAACAAACTTATTCGTAGTATATAAATAAATAAGAATTATCTTATAAGAAGAGTTCATATGTAAAAAAAAATTTTGTTTGCATTCTAATTTTTTTTATATTTTTGAATTATATTTTTTCTTTTTAAATTTTTTATTTATTTTTAAATGCTAAATTATAGTTTGATTGCTTTTAATTTTTGTATTTATTTTTTATTACTTTACTACACTTTTTTGGATTTTAATTTTTTGTTTATTTTTATTATCTACTTAATTGCACTTCACTTCCCTTTGCTTTTCAATTATTTTTATTTTATTTAAATTATATTTTTCTTAAAATTTTATTTCTCATTTTCAATTTGAATTTTTTTTTTTTTATTTTTAGATATTTTTTATTATTAATTACTTAATTATAGTTTGATTGCTTTTAATTTTTTTATTTATTTTTTATTACTTTACTACAATTTTTTTGACTTTTAATTTCTTTTTATTTATTTTTAATTACTGAATTACACATTTATTGGTTCTAATTTTTGTTTGTTTATTTTTTGTTACTTAATTTCATTTCTCTTTTTTTTTTCTTTTTAATTTTTTTCCATTATATTTTTTCTTTTAATATTTTTCATTTACTTTTGATTTCTGTGTTTTTTATCCATTTTGAATTTCTTTTAATTTTAATTACTTAGCTATAATTTGATTTCTTTTAATTTTCTTATTTATTTTTTGTTACTTTACGACACTTTTTTATTTTTAAGTTCTTGTTTTAATTTTAATTACTGAATTGTACATATATTTATTATTTATTTATTTTTTTTTGTTAATTTTTCATTACTTAATTGCATTTCATTTTTCATTGCTTTTTAAAATTTTAAAATTTATTTTAATTATATTTTTTCTTATTTTACTTTATAATTTTTATAATCTAATTTTTTTCGTCCGTTTTAAATTTTTTTATTTTGTTTTTAATTATTACATTTTTTTGTTTTTTAAATTGACTAAATTAGCTTTAATTATATTTTTTATATAATTTTTTTATTTTTTTTTTAAATTTATTTTTAATTACTCTATTACGCTTTTCCTTTGGATTTCTTTTTTTTCTAATTTTAATTATCCATTTTCGTTTTTAAATTTATTTATTCATTTTCAATTAACTTTTTATTTTTTTTTAATTATTTTTAAGTATAGATATATTTTTTTTAATTTTTTTTAATAAAAATTTAGTTACATTTTACAATTTTGTGCTATTGAAAATAATAGCTTACCTATTTGCTGCAAGCAAATACAAATTGATTGGCCATTAGACATTTGTAAATTGTGTGTCATATAATGTGAAAAGTAAATAAATAAACAAACTATGCAATAATTTTTATGTTAATTTTTTATATACATAGATATTATGTCAGAAAATAATAATAATAAATATTAGCAAACATTTTTTTTAACTTGTAAAACATTGTATACGAATATTATACCAAGTAAATATGTATGTATATTTACTACATACATATAAAAAGGCTAGCTAAGAAACTTTAAATTAATTGTAAGTATGTAATGTATCTAATTGTATGTAATTAGTTTGTATGTTAGTACATACGTGTTAATAGAAAAATAAATAATACCACAACGCTAGTTTCCTTACCTTTAAAAAAAGTCTTAACTTTTTATTTTCTTAGTTTTTTATTCTTTTTTATACTTTTTTAGGGCTGGAAAATGACAGTAATAGAAAATCTGCACAAATATTCCTTCTGACGAAGTTCTGTTTAAAAGAAGATTTAAAATTTAACTCTGTTTTACTGTAAGCTTTTAATTTAGTTAAACAATGAGAGCTATTTCTCGCACTAATCTTAGCATAAATCACTCAAAAGTTTCAGAGAAAAAAATTGCTTTAAGATACTAGGTACATATATACAACAACAAAAAACAGTTAGTAACGGTGTAATTTTTCAGCATAAATACACATAAAATAAACAAAACAGTGAAATAAATTGTCAGCAGTAGAAAAATCATGCGAAAACAAGGACCACTTTAAAATAAGCAAAAGAAACACAGAAGAAAATATGTAAAACAAAAACCAAGCAACGTATGTGTACTAATTTTAGCGTTTAAAGAATTAAATGTAATTTAGACAAACAAACAACAACAAAAAGCAAAGCATTGAATGAAAGCAAAGATATAAATAAATAAAGGAAAACGTTTAATTGTAATTAGCTCTGCTAGGCTATACCAGATTTATGTATTTAATTTATATGTATGTATGTAATTATTTTAGGCATTGAACATACATGCGTAGGTACATATATAAATGTATATTAAATTAACAAACCCTAACAACAACCAATTGTGTACTAAATAATAAATCTATTATATAAATAATTAATGACATAAATAAAGCGTATGTTTGCGTGAAATTTAATTTAGATTGGCCGTTTTAATAAACTATTTACGCTAGGTTAGGTTGAAGAGGGTGATTGGCTGTCGTAAAAGCGGCCGGCACACTTTGTGCAGTGGGGAGGCCCATTCGAAGATGCCACGAGGACTCAAGATTACTACACCATTTTTTACAGCAATTTGAAATGCTTCTAAAGTCCTTTACCTCGACATATCCGACTTTTTGAGGCCACCTAGGGCAGGAGTCCCCCACAGAAATGCCGTCTTGCAACGCTGAGAGATAGACAGTTGCAAATTAAGTGTTCAATCGACGGCGCACACGAAGACAATCCACCGTTCCAGCATAGCGATGCGGAGAATCTGTACACGGGTTATGATTTAGGATTCTCGGAAGGCGATAAAGATGAAAACAACAATAATAACTTCAACAATTCGCTATAAGACATAGTCGACAAGTACCACAAGAAGTCTGCCACAACTACTCAAAGCGTATTAGGGAACCGGCTTCCAGCGTCGCTTCACTCCCGAAACGCCGGTGCGCGACATTTAAAGAAGCATCTTCAACGAACTGCAGAGAAAATGGACAAGAGCTCACTCCGATGGCGTCAATATGAAGGAAAGAGCTTCTGGTTGCGAATAATGAGAACAGACGGGCATAGGCGATAGGACTACCGACAAAAGTAGCACATCTGGGGGTTCCAACTCATTCGCACGTAAGATACCTATATTTGGTGAGAGGCTTTCACAACTAAGAAGGTCAGTGGGTGAAAGGACCACCTCCAATGCCCTTACCTCGGATTTCTTAGGGGCATGTTTGAATTGAAGTAAATAATTTTCCTAAATTTGTAAACGAATTGAAATCGGGGGTTTTCTCTGGAAAAGGTAGCCCTGTATGAACTGAGCCACCCGACCCTGTTATAAAAGATATATTGAAGGGAAAGAGTCACTTCTGACGTGAAAAATATCAAAAATTTGAAAAAATTAAAAAAAAATTTGAATATTTATTCGTCTTTCTTAGGCTGTGTGCCAATCGGTAGAAAAAATGAAATTTTGACATAAGGGAGTAAAATTTTGGCAGTATTCGTGGTGAATTCTAGTGTCATAATTTTACCTAGCTCAATGGGCTAGGTAAAATTTTGACAATTTGTAATTACTAGGGCAACAGAAAATATGCCCTAAAAAATTCGTTTTTAGCGCTAAAAATATGTCCTTAAAAATATGGTTTAAGCACTGAAAATATGCCCTTAAAATTTTGTTTATATACTTAATAAAAAGATATACGGCATGGTAGGTTGTGTGCTCCCCTTTCAGGCAAGAGATTCCAGGTTCAAACCCTGGCCCATACAAATATCAAAAATTAGTTTTAAATAAAATTAGAACACTTTTTGTAATAAAAAATATTTTTATTAAAGGTACATATTTGTTTTTATAGGTACAAAGGCGAAATAAAAAATTCACATTTTATTAAATTATAATACTTTTTGTAACAAAAAATTATTTTTATTAAAGGTAGGTACATTTTATAGGTACAAAAGAAATAAAAAAAATTCACATTTGCAAAACACATCTTCG
This sequence comes from Urophora cardui, assembly GCA_960531455.1. NCBI lineage: Eukaryota > Metazoa > Arthropoda > Insecta > Diptera > Tephritidae > Urophora > Urophora cardui. Next base: position 4,356,920 of record OY482670.1, read on the forward strand.
TTACCAAAATAAAACAAATATTTTAACATACGAAAATCTATATATATTAGGGCGGGTCAATCTGTACTGACGAAAAAAAAAACCTACTTTGTTTGGGGCAAAGCTGCATTCTCTGGTCGATTCTAAACAAAAAAGTCCAAAGGAGCATAATTCTAAAATGAAGTTTGACCCTCCGCAATTTTGATTTTAGATAGTCATCCCTAAAAATTTTCTTTACATTTGTTAAAAAAATTTAGTTGAAGATACTCAAATTAAATTTTGAGATTTATTTGAGTTGAACCCATCCCAAATTTATTACGGATATTCTGAATACGTCATTGTATTCTACAGGCAAAAATTAAGCACGGTAGGCAGGAAGCGACGATAGGTTGCATGAAAATGTCGAGAAAAAAGGAAAGTGGGGTTGTGTTATGTGATCTTTATAGATGAAACATCCGTTGAAATTAAAATCCGAGCTGCTCCTTTTTCAAGGATATCCACATTTTTTGTTTTTTTTGAAAGGATCAAATATTGAGGAAATCGAAAATTCGCCACCGTCCAAATTTTTCCGATTTCAATACATTATTTGGTCGCTAAGGGATACAAAAAAAGGTATTAAAAAGATAAAAGGACACCTGTAGTGGAAAAATCCAATGTGAACAGGACCTAAAGGATAACCACTGAAATATAAAATAACACAAAAAGTACCCACTTTAATTTGCATATAACTCCTAAAATGTTAACTCTACGTGAAAATTCCTTATTATATGTTTCATTCAGAATAAATAAAGAAATATTTCTTTAATATACAATTTTGATGTACCTGCAGTGGTTAATGTACTTTTGTGCAACTAAAGTGAAAATTTCAAAAAAAGTACGTTTTTTTTATGGTGCTATTTTAAGTTAAAATATTTTTCTAGTTTATGTAAATATTTTAATCTAATGATCCACCTCTCATTCCTACATATCTATACGTTAATACTAAAAAAGAGTTAGAGCTGAGATACGCGCTAGCTGTGCACGGTGGGCGGGAAGCAACAATAGGTTGCATGGGAATATCGTAAAAACGATGGCCCAACGAATATGTGCCTAGCTGTGTGCTGGTACTAATTTTCGTTAAAAAAAAATGTTGGAAGTTTTATTCACGCTTGCTGTGTGTTTATGAAATATATTAGAATATCATTTTACGTAAGTTTTTAGCCGGCGATCGTTTTTTCCATATTTTCATGCAACCTATTGTTGCTTACCGCCCACCGTGCACAGCTAGCGCGTATTTCAGCTCTAATTCTTTTTAATATTAACGTATAGATATGTAAGAATTAGAATTGGATCATTAGATTAAAATATTTACATAAACTAGAAAAATATTTGAACTTAAAATAGCACCATAAAAAAAAGTACTTTTTTTTGAAATTTTCACTTTAGATGGACCAAAGTGCATTAACCACTACAGGTACATCAAAATTGCATATCAAAGAAATATTCCTTTATTTATTCTGAATGAAACATATAATAAGGAATTTTCACGTAGAGTTAACATTTTAGGAGTTATACGCAAATTAAAGTGGGTACTTTTTGTGTTATTTTATATTTCAGTGGTTATCCTTTAGGTCCTGTTCACATTGGATTTTTCCACTACAGGTGTCCTTTTATCTTTTTAATACCTTTTTTTGTATCCCTTAGCGACCAAATAATGTATTGAAATCGGAAAAATTTGGACGGTGGCGAATTTTCGATTTCCTCAATATTTGATCCTTTCAAAAAAAACAAAAAATGTGGATATCCTTGAAAAAGGAGCAGCTCGGATTTTAATTTCAACGGATGTTTCATCTATAAACATCACATAACACAACCCCACTTTCCTTTTTTCTCGACATTTTCATGCAACCTATCGTCGCTTCCTGCCTACCGTGTAAGTTGATGTGTTTCGGCGTTTCACTTAGATATTTCAAACTGTTAAGATATACCTGTTGTAACATAAAATAATTGGGAGAAATTCTAAAGAAGGGGTTTGTAAAATTATTGTATTTCCCTAAAAAATAATCAAATTGCATACTTACTTATTCAAATTGCTATTGCTATAAACTACAAAATGTTGCGATAAATTTTCAAATAGAAAACTATGTCGATTGACGCGGTAAGTTTTTAAACGTAGAAAAAGATCTTTCCACGTCAACTGAAGGTATCGGGACGTATTTAAAAGCAAGAATTGCAGTCACTGTTTAGCGTGTAGTGCTACACGTTCAATATGAATATTGCGATATTTTTCTCGCTCTGAGGTTCAAGATATTTTACTTCCGTCCTTTTCGCACTTTCACTTTAAATATTGCGATGAGGATCGCGGATTTCAAAATTTCTAAACGTTTTGCGATCCAGAATCGCGAGCCATCAATACTCGATGCTACACTATCAATATGAATCGCGATCCACGGATTTCATCAATATATATTGACCGTCTGACGTATGCCTATGTATGTAGATACACAGCTGATTCGTGTAGCACATTTGAATGAAGCATTGCGAAAATGATTAAATTCGCCTTGAACTTGTCAGACAAAGAGGAATGGCAAATAGTATGCGCATATACAAAACAAAGTTGCCAGAGTACAAAATTTAAATAACCATTTTACGAGCGAGATGGAAAAATACGACGAAATACTATCCTAAAATATGAATTTATAGCAAAATATGCCAAAAATATGCAAATAAGTCAAGATATGCAAAAATAAGCCTTTTGACCTAAATATGCGAAAATATGCCCTAACAAGTTAGGCTTATTCTCTTAGCCTTGAGCTAAAACGCCGATATATATTTATCATATGTAAATAGGACTGCAACAGAAAAATATGCATTTGCATATCTTCTGTTGCCCTAGTAATTACATACATACACAAGTAACACAAATATTTAAAAACAAAATAACATCAGATCATTACATGGATACATATCGTCTGTTTCCATCAATATTGCCATCAACAAATATATTTATTTTACGTTTTCAAATTGTATCGTTGTTCGTTTTCGCCCAAAAGTTTATCTTTGTAACTGCCAAAATTTTCTATTCCGTTTGGCACAGCAAAATTGTGTTTTTTTCTCAACATGGTAAAATTTTCTACCGCATTTTCCCATAGAGAAAAATGTTACCGATTGGCACACAGCCTTAAAAAATAAATTTTTTAAAATTATTTTTCCTACTCTGTTACATATTTAACACTACAAAAAATACTTAATACTTATACGAAAATATAAAAAATACCTTATCAATCACTTAACATTAGCTCCAAGGCCTTTTGTTTCTTGCGAAGACGGTACTCAGTGACGCCGTAGCTAAGAAAAAAAAAAAATAAATAAACAGTTATTAATAGATACCACTATTTTCTCAATGAAGTTTATTTTAAAAAATAAATAGAATGAACAAAAATTAGAAAAAAAATTAAATAAAATTCGGTTTGGAAAATGGTTTTTTATTTAATGGAGTTTTTCATACCATTCACAATCACTTTCCATTACACTTCCGTTTCCTATTTAGCTATGTATGTATTAATTAAAAATAAACACACAACTCACCCTGCACAGCCAATGCCCAACACGCACAAGAGTATTTGCAATTTCGTTGATGTGCACAACTGTGAACTGATTATATAGCCAATAACCGAACCAGTTGATTCCCATAAACGGAAATTGCTGTAACCGGCAATTAAATGGTTTGGAAATAAAATGCCATAAAAAGCTGAAAGAAGAAAAAATTATGTATTAGAGGTGAAAATACATTTAGCACAGACTATAACCAACCGCAACAGTCAACAACTCACCATTCACCACAACCAACCACACGCCATCGCATATACCCCAAATCGCCGCAAATGCACAATAACGCAAATAATCACCCTCACGCGCCTCATACAACAACATATAAATGAAGAGCGCAGCATTGAGCAGCGCACAAGCGACAAAGAGCGTAATGCGACCCAATTTCTCGACCAAAGCGCCCGCGATGCCAGCGGCTATGGCATTGGCGATGCCAAAACAAATCATGGCGAAACCAATTTTCGAAATGCCCCAACCGCAAGCGACAAAGGACTGTGTGTGGAGAGAAGAATAAAGTTCAAAATTAAACAAGTGTAATTTTAAGCGAGAAGTAAGCACAAACTCACGCGTGTGTAGTCGACAGCCAAAAAGGCCTCCTCCAAGCCAATAAACATTGTTATGGGCAGAATGAGTAATTGACGACGCTTCCGCAACATATTTATAGTGACCATGAGCAGGCGTAGGCCGGACATGCCATCGCCGGAATCGGAGTGACGAACGCCATAGCTGTGTGAGGAGAGATGATTGGAGAGAGAGAGAGCAGGAGTAAGTATAAGGCAAAGTAGAGAAGGAAACTGTTTCATTTACCACTTCAACGAATTAACACCCACAAGCATCAGCACCACAGCCGCTGCCATGCAAATGAGGAAGATGGAGGTGAGCAGCTGAATTTTCGCCGGTTCCGGAGGCATCAAATTCGGATTAGCCTCAGCGCCAATGCCGGGACAAAAACGCGCGCCACATAACTCACTCACACTACTCAACGCTGGTGGTGGTGTTGTAGTGACGAGCGCCTCCAGCGTGGCATTTACTGTGATAGCGGCTGACGATGGAGTGAAGGACAAAACTGGAAGGAGAAAGAGAAAACAAATATTATTTTTTTTACTGAAAATCATAAATACATATCGCCCGTTTTATGCAATAGGGATTTAACTCGAAATTTTCGATGTCTGAGATTTTGCTATATATTTCAATAACTGGTTAGTGCCTTTGAGTCTAGTCTTATAAAATACTCAAAAGGATAAAAATGGCGGAAGTAGAAATGATTTTGTAGTTAGCCGTAGAAATAAACTATTTGAAATTATAAAACTTTATTTGCGTTTTCCCAAAAAAAAATTTTTTTGAGTTAAATCCCTATTGCATAAAACGTGCGATATATGGAATTTTATTAGCTTAAAAACTCACCTGATGACGATATCAAATTGCCCCATACCTGCGCCATCTGATAGAATATGAAGAACAAACCAAAAAATTTCACCGTATTCACATCTTTGCGCGATTTATTGCCACGCACTTGCGTCAAAGCCTCGGCCACAGTGGAGAGATAAGTGCATTTGGCACACCAAAGAGGACCGCCACCGAAGCCGACCATTAAACCTTAATTAAATGATTGTTTAACCGATCTAGTAACCGTTGAGAAATGGGTAAGTGAAAAACTACTTACCAGCTGGTATAAGCGTCTCGAAGCGCGGATAGAATTGCGCCGCCATGAATGGCATGTAAGCGAAGAAGGCCAATGCCATGGTGAAATGACAGCCAAACCATCTGAAAAAGTAAATAGTAATGAATCGAAGCTTATTGAAAGGTGGACAAGGCAAGTAAGTTATGTATAATTAGAAAATATCAGAAGGAAGACAATATGAACATTTTAACCAGCAGAAAAAATAATGCTGGGATATGTTGCTGGCAACATGTTGCGCTGCATTTTTACTGCGTGATTTTGGAGAATTCGCATATTTTTAGAGTAATGTTTTTATTTTATTTAAATGAATATCAGGAATGCCTGCCCGGACAGCCTGTTTTGATCACAAATTTTCATCAGTGAGCTACTTAGTCGGAGGCCCAGGAAAGTTGCAGCTTTCTTTGGGCTAGTACATAAGAACAGTTGTTCCAAGTAAGTGGGTTTGGAAGGGCTTGTGAAGAGATGTCGTAGGTACGTCATGCGGCGTCTCTCCATATGCTGAACATTCATTCAGTATACTGTGATCTAACCTGGTCCCGTAAGAGTTGAGTCTGCTACAGTAACTTGATGTTTGTTGTGCTTGGGTTACTCGGGTTTCACTGGGCAACTTCAACTCTTTTTGCAACAGGGGGCGGTTGGTCTCTTAAAACATCATAGGGCGGACGGACGAGATTGTAGTTGGAAGCAGTGTCTTTGTGCATATTGTTTGAGGTCTGCCTCTTTGCTGCTGGATGCAGTGACTGTTTAATATATTTCTTGACCTCCTTTGAGCAGTGCCGAAGGTGATTCCTGACTTGCCGCGGGGAGGCCCTGGTTGAATGAGGTTGGGTGGCCTCAAGCTGTTTTTATTCCACTTACTGCTCAGATTGTAAACAGCAGTTTTAACCATTTAAAAAATTATATGCTTAAAAGCCTTGTTGTTTATTCTGCAGTTTATTGTTTAACAATAAACATGGTTTGCAGATAAAATAAATGTGCTTATAATGAATACAAATAAATTAAATGATCACTATATATTATTTTTACGACTTCTCTTCACTCTACCCCTTCACACCTTCACTTATCCTGCCAAGCAAATTAACCCTGTGCAACACACATAAATATTTTCCCCTCTATTTGTCCAATAAGCATTTGCTGACCTCCATTTTGGCTTCTGACTGACTGCATACTGCGGAATTTTATTTTATGTAGTTGTTGTTATTACTTGCCTTAACAAAACTTTTTTTTTGTTGGTTCAGCTGCTGCTGTTTCTGTTCCAGCATTAAAGTACCCATAAAATCGTATGAAGTGATTTTTAGTGTACGCATTAACACATACATATATGTACATTAGATGAGTTTTTTTTAGATATTCCCTCCGGCACCGGAATATGGAAATAGGATGTTTTCGAGTAAGTAAACTGAAAAAAAAAATTTCACTTTCCAAAAACTGGATGGAGCTACACCGAAAACCGCGCAAATTCCCAGAATTTCAAGGTATGTTTAGATTTATGTCTGAAAAAAAAGTTAGGATTTTGCACAAGAAAAAAAATTGAATATATATATGGAGAATTAACCGCTAAATCGAATGGCATATTCAGTTTTTTGGTACACTATCCAGGGGAGGTAATATCGCGGTCTAAAGTGATAATTTTCTTTTTTTCTCATGAATCTTCAACTTCTTGCCCTATACTCTTCCCGAAATCGGAAATTATTTTTTAACTAAATCACACGGTAGACTGCGTCATGCGATTTCCAGAAATGTATAGCTATTAAAAATCGAATAAAATTTGGATGAGTTCATCAAGTTTCAATAAAGTAAAGTCGGGTATAAAAGGGTAACATATCTTAAAATTTCTAAAATTTTTTAACAATTTTGCTCTTGAAGGCGGTTTTTTGGGTTATTCGTGATTTTTTTATGTGGGTGGGTAACGCTACAAATGTAAAAAAAATACAAAGGTCGAGACCGTGGATAACGGACAAAAAGTGGAGCCGGATAGCGCCAAACCATTTGTGGGCAATATGGGTATCAAAATAAAGATTTTACCTAGGACTTCAATGTAAAGCCAATCCATTTTGCTGTGTCCACCGTTTCGACACATATAAGTCAAAAATTAGACTCATTTGTCGCCGATAACCTTTAAAATATTCTGTAGTCATCCTGGACCACTTATTCGCCAGTATATCGCAAATTGGCTAAGAAATTGTCATGTAATGAGTTCCATATTAAAGCCCTAGTAAAGACCTTTAATTTGATAGGTACCAATATTGCCCAATAATATTTTGGCGCCATCCGCGTCCACGGTTTTTTCCGCTATCCACGGTCTCGATCTTCCGAATTTTTTTTTTTTACATTTGTGGAGTTATCCAACCAAATGAAACAATCACTAATAACCCAAAAACCCGTCTTCAAGAGCAAAATTTTTAAAAAATGTAAAGAAATTTTAAGGTATGTTACCCTTTTATACCTGACTTTACTTCATTTAAACTTGATGAACTCATCCAAATATTATTCGATTTTTAATAGCTATACATTTCTGGAAAGCGCATTAAATAACTCAGCCTACCGTGTGATTTAGTTAAAAAATAATTTCCGTTTTCGGGAAAAGTATAGGGCAAGAAGTTGAAGATTCATGAGAAAAAAAAGAAAATGGTCACTTTAGGCCGCGTTATTATCTTCCCTGGGTAGTGTACCAAAAAACTAAATATGCTATTCGATTTAGCGGTTAATTCTTCGTATGGGTGATCAATTTTTTTTCTTGTGCAAAATCCTAACTTTTTTCAGACATAAATCTAAACATACCTTGAAATTCTGGGAATTTGCGCGGTTTTCGGTGTAGCTCCATCCAGTTTTTGGAAAAGTCAACTTTTTTTCAGTTTACTTACTCGAAAACATCCTATTTTCATATTCCGGTGCCGGAGGGAGGACCTGAGAAGGTTTAAAGAATCCCATACAAAAAAAACTCATCTAATGTACTAGTGCCAGCTGAATCTCTTTTGCATGACATGTTTTCAACTGGCGAATTTAACACGGCGATGTCCTGGGTGGTGTCAATTGTCACCCTCTGCACTACATTTTCGATAGTTCCGAACTAGTACTAAATTCTACAGTTTTCACTAGTTCGTTTATTGGCACAATTTCGGTAGTTCTGAACTAGCTACAAGTACCTACAAATTCTACAGTTTTACATCTGTCGCTTAAGTGCAGCATTTGACATACTCCATGCAAGTGGCGCGATGGCCGATTGGCTAACGCATGTGCCTTTCAATCCGAGGGGCGCGGGTTCGAATCCTGTGGGTGTCAAGGTGGATGATAATTTTTTTTTTAACTAATATTTTTTTATTTATTTATTTAATAAAATTTACAAAAATATTTAAAAAGTAATAAAATAAAAAAAATTTAAAATAAGCCCGAGGGATTGGAAAAGCATAATTAGGGGAACATTCCATTTCAAAATTTTCATACAATTTTTGTCACTTCGAAATTGCATACAAATCAAAGTGTGTCTTATAATGGTCACTCAATTCGCTCCTTCTGAACTGGTGAGGGTCTAACTACAGTTGATGTAGTCATTTTTGACACCTTTTCGCTAATTCGGAACTAGAAATTTTGCTCACTAGTTATTGAGTTCCCTGCAGGGTCTGTATGTGTTTGCCTGTGTGTTTGCGTCCTGCGGTTAAACGCAAACAAAATGCTTTGTTAGCAACTTTTTATTACTCGGTTTTTATACTCAGCTGTACTAGTACACAAAGTATTATAGTTTTAATCACATAACGGTGGATTGTAACAGAATGAAATAATCGAGATAGATATAGACTTATATATATCAAAATGATCAGGGTGAAAAGAGAAATCGATTGAGCCATGTCCGTCCGTCCGTCCGTCCGTCCGTCTGTCCGTCTCTCCGTCCGTCAGTCTGTAAACACTCTAACTCGCGCAAAAATTGAGATATTTTGATGAAATTTGAAATGCAAGTTGGTATCGAGACTGGGACGGTTGATATTGAAAATGGGCGAAATCGGACCATGACCACGCTCACTTTTCCTATATAGAAAAAACGGAAATTTGGTATCTCAGTCACTAATATAGTTGGAGTGATGAAATTTTACCCACGTGTTGAGCTCAGGCCTCTAGGAAGAAATTTGATGAAATTTTGGAAAATGGGCGGTGCCACGCCCACTTATTAAGGGTCAAATATTGAAAGTTTTATATATCATAACTCAGAAACCATTGAAGATATATCCATGAAATGTGGTACGCGTGATTTACTTATTTAGGAAAACGTTTGGACGGAAAATAGTTAAAATCGGTTGACGGCCACGCCCACTTTTATATGTGTATTATAAAGTGGCCTAATAAAAACATTGTAAGCGATATCTCTGTCAAATATAAAGATATATCGTTGAAATTTTATGGCAAGAGTCCAACTGTGGACATAAAACGAAAAACGCAAAAATTTTGGAAAATGGGCGTGGCACCGCCTCTTTTTATAAACAGGAATATACGAGATTTCTGAGCCCATAACTCGACAAATAATTTATATGTAATGACGAAACTTGGTGCGCACACTTTTATTACTTGTGGTAATACATGTTAAAAATTTTAGCGAAATCGGTTGACGGCCACGCCCACTTATATATATGGGTATTATAAAGTGACCTTATAAAAACATTTTAAGCGATATCTTTGTCAAATATAAAGATAATTCATTCAAATTTTGTGGCATGAGTTCCACAATAGACCGGAAACATAGAATAGAAAAATTTTGTAAAATGGGCGTGGCACCGCCTCTTTTTGGACAAAGGGATATACGAGATTTCTTAACCCATAACTCGACAAATAATTGAGATATTATGACGAAACTTGGTTTATACACTTATATAACTTGTGTTAATAGACACACAGAAATTTATTGAAATCGGTTTATGACCACGCCTACTTTTTAACAAAGATATTTCTGGAACACCCTTTGGGAATTTGTAAAGTGACATCTTTGTAACTAGAAGTCATAAAGGAATGAAGTTTTACACAAATATTAATATTCATATACTTAGTTGGATGACTGATAAAAATGTTGAAAATGGGCATGGCTACGCCCACTTTATGCAGCACTCGCTTTATGTAAAATACACCCTATATCGAACAAACGCAAACAAACAATGAACGCATACAGCTGAGTATCTAATGATTCCACTCGAACTTAGGCTTCATTACTTGTTTGTTCTGCAATCTTACTTATTTAGCTTCATTGAGTCAAATCGCTTTTGGTGCGTTTCCCTTCCATTTCCTTTGCCCTTTGCTTTTTTCGCTTTAAATTTGCCGTTCGATTTAGTTTTCGCTTTTGTTTGCACTTTTGTTTTTGTTATGAATGTATACATATATATTTTGTATTGCTTGTTGTTGTTGTTGTTGTTGTTATTGCGCCACATATGCTTGCACTCGTTCGCGATTGTTTACCACTAAATCTCCAAGCCAGTAAATCAGTAACAATGTTCGTAAGCTTCCGCTCTCCGCCTCTAAATATGCAACAATATTTTGTAAGAGCGTTCACAGTGAGTGTATGTACAAATATTTAGCACTTGTTTGTACGTGCATTTGCATGTATGTGCATGATACTTAGTTTGTATTTAGACCACTAAGTATCCCTGCAAAATCGTTAAATAGAAAAATGTAAACACACAAAGTAACCAAAGCCTCCGCATGTAAAATGGGGCGGTTAGCCAAGCGGTTTTGTCCACTTTTTGTCGTTCATGCTCTGGAAATGCTGATAACTTTGTTTGAATTGGACAGTTTTACATACGTACATACATATAAAGCAGAGATTTGCAATATCAAAGAAGACTACAAATAAAGTAAAGGAAAAAATGCTGCCAGTAAAGCAAGTACTGCCTATCCAGTTTCAGCATGAAAAGGATTAAATTTTTCGACACGTATTCTTCTCAAAATGCTTTAGTACAATATTTGAATATTCTACAATATTGGTTGGCTGGTTGGTTAGAAAGGCTTGTCCCACTTACTCCAATTAGCGCCGAAGCTCTGTTTTGTTACCACGACTCGTGCCTAAAGAATAGAGTAAAGGAGAACAGGTTTTGGAAGAAAGACCAGCCAAGGAATTTCATTCTGCCTTGACAGTGCGAAGAACACTCGCATAGCAGGAGCTCCGTACCGTATCCTCCACTCCAGGAAGATTACAGCTGTGGCAAAGAGTATTATGGTCCAATCCCAAGCGGGCTGCATGTATACCAATAGCCCAATGTCCCTTGAATATCACAACTTAGCGGGAAAGGTCCCCCGTGTCCATCTTTAGAATGTGACTGATGATCGCATCTCATTGTGTATGAAGGCTACAAACTTCTGCTGACCCTGCAGGACTGTAACCGTTTCCATTTTGTCTTAGCCTCCTCAAACCAGTGGCGAGAGTTTCGACCTTTGATAAAACCAAGGGGTGTAAGCACTTCCTACGCCTCTGCGATATGAAGAGACGAGCCTAGCCGAGCCGAGTCTTGCAGGCTAGCTCATCAGTCATTTTGTTTGCATGGATCAGAGATACCCTATATCGACTTCTTAAGCCCATGACCCACGCCCTACACTGCCTGAACAGGTTTGATGATGCCGTTGCACACATTTCAGTATCTTCAGAGTCGCCTGGCTATCCAAAGAAAATGTCTTTGCTGTTTTCGAAACCGGCACTTTCCACAGCAAGTAGAGCCTTGCGAATACTCCAGATTGAAAAACGCTCGCCGTGTCCGGCAGCTTGATTGGTATAGTGTCCGGCTGAGTTGCGAAGATACCCGCTTCTGCTCGGCCTATCAACTTTGATACCTCCGTGAAAACTGAAAAATTTAACCTCAGTGTGTCAAAAGAGTTATTATTATTCAAATCTTTTACTTAAGTGCATATTTAGTTAGCAACAGAAAAATCCCTTTGGAAAAAAAATTATTTATAGCACAATTTTTTTCATATAACTTTCTCTTAAATTACTTACTCTATCCTGCCTGTTTAATCAAAATTCCATTTGCACAAGTCCAACAAGCGAAATCCAATCAGTTGCATTTCATTAAATTCTCTTGCTAAATTTAATTAAATTTGACCTTCCAAATGACCTCGCTCAAACAAAATTGACCCAAAAGCGGAAGGATTTTGCATGTTTTCTAACATTTTCATTCATAGAAATAATAGTTTCTGTCTTCCTTATTCCATTTGCAATGCTGTATAAGCAGACGAGCGTGTCGCTTTGCATACAATTGCTTAGCAACATTGCGTTGGCAGCACAGTTGTTACACTTATGTGTATGTACTCGCATGCCTTTAACTACTAGAAAACTACTAACATGTGCTAGTGCTCAGGTTTCAATTGATTAAGCGAAGCAAACATATTCCTTGAACCCCAAATAAACACACAAGCAGCCAAAAACACTAACAACACTTAAAACTCATTATATGCATATGTTCATACAAAACATATAAAAAGAGCAAACTCTCACCTTATCACAGTCATTGGCAGAAAAATATTCGATAAAATCAATGAACCATAAATGACGGCAAGTGTTGTTGTGCCCAAGGCCTTATCCGAATTCACTGAACTCTGTAGATTTGAAGTGCCATGGAATGCCGTGAAGTGTATCATAAATGCCAGGCCTATAACGACCACATTCTTTGTAATGATGGCCTTTTCACGTGGCTCATATGATGGGAGTGATGGGGCTGTTGCTACTTTGCCAACACCATTGCCATTGCTGGCCACTGCTCTACTGCTTCCATTGCCATTTTGCATGCTTGTGCTTATCGTGTACGCTATTTTGTTGACATTGCCATTTCTGGCAGTACCACCTCCAACATCACCGCCATCGCCACCACCGCCATTGCTGAGCGTGATTGTTGTGCTGTTGTTGCCATTGCTGCGGCTCTTTTTATTATCCCTACTGCTGTTGCTAATGTTGCCGTTGCGGTTGCCGTTGCCGCTGACGACATTCGTGTTGTTGTTTGTGTTGTGTTGCGAGTTATTACTATATTTATGAGGCGATCCATCATAATCATCGGCATCAGCATCATCATCGCTCACTTGTTCGGCAACATTGTATTGTGTGTGCTTGTCAACGCCATGCTGCGGACTAATCTCAATTGACACGCCGACGCCAGTCGATGAGGTCAAATTGCCCATATTTATGTTGTTATGTAGTGTAAACGATGGTTGTTTGTCTTTCCTTTTTTGTGGCGGCTGTTTGTGTTGCCTAAAACAAGCAAAAAATATAGCAGTACATAAAATGTGGGTGTTAATTTTTTGTTGCTTGTTGTGATAAACTTTTTGATCAAAAGGCAATAAAGTCTAAAATTCAAGTGTACATATACATACATATTTTTATGACCAAAACACAAAAATATAGCTAATATTAAAGTTAAGTACGCTTCATTTGCTTGTGTGTGCGTTTTTGACACAAAAAATGGCATAGCAACATAAGAAATCGCGTAGAAACATAATTTCATGTTGCTTTTGAGCACACTTAGCAACATGTCTACAGGTAAATGTTGCTTTAAACGCAAATGACGCCAGTTGTTAACTGCAATTTGTTGTTGCAATATATTTCACACGTTTCAACACGCAATCAGACACGTTTCAACATGTTTTCGCACACGTTTCAACACACATACACAGTTACAAGGTTTTGCTATTCATGTGTTTGCAATTTCAGCAATTTAATTGAAGTAACAAGCACACGAGCAACCACAAAATTGAGGCAACATTCATTGACGTGAGTGCAAAAATGTTTGATTTTGAGTGCGTTTTGAAATTTTTGTTGCTTTTCTGCAAGGACGAGCTACATACATATGTACATATGTATAATGGCATGTTGTTAGCAGTTTGTATCGTATGAAAAATAGTGAAGAAGAGGAAAAACTGAGTGATGCACACAATTGTTTTGCTCTAATTGTATAAGTGTTTGGTATTTACTAATTAAATTTGCATATACAAATGTTACATGTAAGTGTATGTATATATATATATTATATGTATAAATTTCTATGCTTATAAACAAAAATATGTTGTGAGTTAATTTATTTATGTTTAGCAAACCGCAAATGTTCGCATGCTTACAACAACATCACTGCATACCGCATTGCATTTCTATACAATCAAGATTAAAGCCGCATTCTCGCTTAATTTGATGCTCAAATGTTTACTCAATAGCATGTTTTTTTCTGTAGCTTAGCGTAATTGACTATTGATATTTGCTTGCGGCATTTAAAACAATTTTGGTTATATAATAAAACATCCATCAGTCAATAATTAGCACTTAATTTGTGGTTGTCTCTATTTACTTTGTTTGTTGCATATTTTGGGGCGTTCAAATGTGGGATATCATAGCAATAGGGGGTAGAAAATGCATGCTAAGCAGTTAGTGCTGTGGTGCGATTTAAATAGAAAACAGCTGCTTGCCATTTCTTCAAGCTTAAAGAAAAATATTACACAATTTCGCTAACGATCGTTTGCTTTCGAAAGCTCAAACTATTCACGCTCTATTGCCTTTCTACGGTCCATCAGTTATTTTAAAATTTTCTCTCTCACCAAGCTATCTATTTCCATACACGTATGTACAAGCACAATGTATAAAGTATTGCAAGCACTTAATTTAATGTCACTCTGTGAAAACTTTTATGCGCTCTAAGAAACAATCACCATTTCATTAGGACAACTTTCAATCCAGTTGAACACAAGTAATGTTAAGACATAAAATATTTTATGGCATCCAAGTTGATTTATTGCCCCCCTGATCACAATTTTATTTACTTATTTTTATAAATTTTTTTGCTTATTTTTATGCTAGATACTTGTTTCCAGCTAAGACGCACTTTAAAAGATTTTTCCCAACTTGTCACTTTACCCTGTCATAAACAAATGCTAAGTGCAATAAAAATACATAAAATACAACATTAGGTTTGTAGGCGTACGTACATACATATGTACCTATTTGTACTTGAGCCAATTTATCTTACGCCAATAAATAGTCTATAAAATTGCTATAAAATAGGCCTGCACATCAGGTGCTAACAACGTATATACATATGTACTTAAATTCAAGGGAAACTGCAAATTTATTAGACTTAAGGACATAAGCTATAAATTGTATAAGTGAGCTGAATGTCAGCGTGGCTATAAATAGAAAACATTTTTCTCAGAAATGTTGCTCAACTTGCCTTTGGCTGGATTAAGGCATTTGGTACGCTTTTGTTATGTGTTTTGTCATTGGAAATTATAGCTACAGATGGAAAAGCGTGTATGGAACAGCTTATATGTAAATTCATGTATACACGTGTGTATGAGCCTACATATATGTACATAAGTATGTACCTATTTATTACATATTTTTATATATAAAAAACAATCACTTGCATGCACAGTCATGGAGCAACATGAGTTGCCAAGTTTTCAAACCCATCACAACCCATCAGCATAGCACATATACATTTGTATGTACATATGTAGGTGCCTGAACGTGCACGTGCATGCGACTTTAACAAAAGACTTGAGAAATTCAAGTTAGCGCGAAAACAACGAAACCAATAAGTTTATGAAAGCAACAGGATATATTAATTAGCAAACTTTTGCCAATAATATATGCAGGTACACACCTGGATATGTATGTACATATGTATATACGTCTTTCAGCTAATCGCGTCCACAGCTAGCGCCAAAATAGTTCATAAAGAGCCTGGGGTTGGTGCTCGATCTGTCCCAACGCAATAATTTCAACTGCCTATTTTAACGCGGTGGTGTTGTACGAAATATCAATTGCCCCTTCCCCCCTCTGCAGAACTCTAGAACCCGTTTCGAATTGTCTCTAATGTGGGGAGTTTCTTGTTAGATTAACAGTTCATAGTTTAAAGATAGTTTAAAAATTAAAACCTTTACTTTATGACTCACCAAAGTATAAAGAAAACCATTTTACCACACTTTTTAAAAATTTCCGTTTTTGGGAAATATTAATAACTAAATAGTAAAATTGCATTAAATTAAACATCATGACTAAAGTTTAAGAAAAACTATTTTTTTTTACATTTTTCAAAAATTTCTTTGTTTTGGGAAATTTTGGCAATTAGTAAAATTTCATTAAATTAAACATAATGACTCACTAAAGTTTAGGGAAACCATTTTATTACATTTAAAAAAAAATATAGCCTTTTTGGGAAATTTAGGTAATTAGTAAAATTTCATTAAATTAAACATTGTACTCACTAAAGTTTAAAGAAAACCATTTTGCCAAATTTTCTAAAAATGTTCCTTCTTGGGAAATTTTTGTAATTGGTAAAACTCCATTAAATTAAACAACATAACTCACTAAAGTTTAAGAAAAACCATTTTATTAAATTAAAAAAAAAATCCCCTTTGGGAAATTTTGTAAATTAGTATAATTGTGTGAAATTTACCATATTTGTACCAACTGTCCAAATCTATATCTCTTTAGCATCAGTTCTGTGTCAGTTACGACCTCTCTAATGTGAGACTATCGCTTTACGAGCCAACTATAGACAACCCTTGCTCCTTGTCATTTCTCTACTTCTTCTGTTTTAACTCTACCGCATATGTATGTATAAGTAAATGTAATTGAGTGTGTGAAACAACAAGTAAATTGAATTATTGCATTTTATAGATAAAAAAATTTGTGTGCTCTTTTGCATGAAACGTAATAGAGACGATGGAAAATCACGTAATGAAATTTTGAAACATAAATTAAATAGACACTAGTGCCGGTAAACTTCTCATATACATGTATGTATGTATGCTAACATGTAGTTGGCAATCAATGCAGCATATCAATAGCACTTGTAAAATTCATGCACATTGTGTATGCATATAAACATGCACAAACTTGTTGCTGCCCGAGACCAGGAGAATGTGCCAGTCAATTTGCTTGAAGCGAAAGAGGAGAAAAGTGAAAAAATTGTTAAAAGGAAATTATCACATTTTCTTCTTTGGCTGTCAGCCAAGTTGGAATATCAAGTTTGAAATTTTTCTTTAACTTTTTTTGCGTCACCGATTTCGGTCAAATCGATAATGGAAAAAATACTTAAATATTTTTAGTAGCACAAGAACTAGTATTTTCTTAAAGTCAAATCAACTCAGACATCTTCCAGCAACATGCTGCACATACTGTCAATTGTTTATAACAACAGCGAAAAGGAAAGCAGTCATAATAGCACTTCTTAGTACACACGAAACTGTCATTACACCTACAGCAGCGACAGCGACAAACTTAAGCGAACTCGTTTTTCTATACTTTTTCTATACCTTTTCTATGCCTTTTTTTTTTGTTTTTTTTTTTTTTTTGCAGCGAATTGAACTTGAGACACGCCAACAACCATAGCAGTGCAACGTGACAAGCTTAAGCGTTGAAAGTTGCATGTCTAAATGTTCAAAAGTTGCCTGAGAAGCAATGTCATTCTTTTTTTTTTCGATTTACTCAAACATTTTTATTATTTTGTTTCTTTAGCATTTGTTTGCTTTAGTTTTTGTGTTTACTATACAACACCGTCCAGTCTATAAAAATTTCAACTATTTTATTTATGTGTACAATTTATTACATTTTTGTCATTCATGCGTTTGATTTGTGTCGCGCCAAACTCCGGTGACCGGTGGCGTATGAGTGATGTCTGGCTTGTACGTTCGTTCCTTCGCTCGCTGTACTGTGCTGTGTTTGATTGTTTTATGATGTTCGTTGGTTATGATTGTTGCTGTTGTTGTTGCTGTTGTTTATTTTTGTTTTTGGTACTGTTGTTGTTTGTTGTTGTTATTGCTGCTGTTGATATTCTTATAGGTCAGGGTCATTCTGCGGGCAGCAGTATGGTTGTATTATTTAAGCGTATGTTGCTACTACAGTGTAAGTGAATACATAACAATTTCTAGTCACTTTAGCTTAGTTTTGGCAAATAAAATGTCTATGTTCGCATAAATTAGTACCTACTAGAGTGACACCTACTGTCGAAACATTGTTTTTCTAGATGTTTTCTTTGTTGTTTTTTTGTTATTTTTGTCTGTCTTGCAAAGTCTTCTATCTCTACTTATATTTCTGGTTCTATAAGTACATCTTTCTTTCTATCACACCTCTTTACTTTTTCTCTATTGTATCCTACATATTTTTGTGATTCTTCTTTTTTTTAATTTTCTACATCCTTTAAACCTACGCGTACCACTTGCAGTCAGCCAATTCACCAATTGCATGGTAAGTTTGGAGAGAAAACTCACGCTGAAATACACACACCCACGCCACAGGTACATTGCGAATTCATGTTGGTGCATGCAGCGACACGGCTCTGTTGTGTTCAATTTCTTCTTCTTCTTCTTCTTCTATGATTCTTCTTTTATAAAGCACAAAAAAGTAAATAAATCGCCTACACGTCGATTGTTATGCGCTAGAAAACGCAAATAAATCATATTTAGTGTTACACAAATCTGCAAAATAATCATATAATCGCTTGATTGCCCATTAATGTATAGAATTTGATTTGTTTTTGTGCTTTTCGATTTGATTGATAATCATATTGACGCGTGTTATTTATTGTTAGTACAAACACTATTGATATGCCACAAATATAATTAATGTATCAACTAACAAAATGTATTACGAAAACAACAACAAATAACACACTCATGACATTTAAGCATAACTAAATCAAACATATTGCATAAATTAAACTCAATTTTGGTTAATCATTTTGATCTTTGTGGTTGGTTCGTCGGCCTCTGTGGTTTCTAGTGGTTGATTTTTTGTTTTATTTTTGCATTCCTTCCAATGCTATTCTCACATTATTATTGTGCCATCATTTACGAATACATATGTACACATGCTTATTCCTCTTCCATATGAGTAAGTTCTAGCAATTATCTTTTTTGTTTTGGCGTAAATGCTATTCAACCTCCGTCTCTGTTCTCCGCTCTGCTGCTTAATTATTTTCGTTTGTTTGCATTGAAAATTAGAAATTCCCGGCGAGTTCATTTTATGCTGCTATGCTTAAATAACTCCGACTATTTTCATGTGGTTGCATAGCATTAAATTTCAATTAAAATCACAACCAATTTTCATTATCTATTAATTCGTTGGTGTGTGTGTGTTGGACTTGGCTCACAATTAAATGCAGCAGTTTCGTTTACTATGGTCTGTAGCCGCAGCCCACTTTGGTTTGGTTTCACCTCCACTTTTAACAGAGTGTGCATTTATAAATTTTAATTTTGATTTACAATTTGTTTATTGTGCCTTAAAGTGCTGCTAAAATGCTACCAACAAAATATAAAGACATTTTTGGCAACAAAACAATGCCGCAGCGCAAAATTTCTAAAAAAGGCTTAAGGCGAAAAAAGTCAATTAAAAATATAAAACACTCTGCACATATTTACTTATTTATGCACATATGCAAGGTTTTAAAAATGCTTTTAAAATATTAAAAGAAAACATAATAATTGTGCAAAAGCTTTATTAGCCCAAAGGACGTTGGAAGTTTATAGAAAATTTATAACGTATGTAGATAGATGACAGCTTATTTAACTGAAAGCATACGCATATATACGAATATTTGTCAACATCTATGTATATTGAATCGTTGTTTTACATCCACACATTTTTATACATTTTTAAGCTAAGTAAACATAAAATTTAGTTTAAAAAATACCACAACGTTAAGCTTAGCAAAATAGCGTAGAAAAACAAAGTAGACAAAGTATTAAATTTTGGTTTAAATCAGGGACCGAAAATAAAAATTATTTTTTTTCGATGTTATAAAACTCCAGGGCTAGACAGTGCCATTGGGCAAAATCACTTACTTTACTTTCATCCCAGGACCTCCAGAATCAATAACCTGGTCCCTTTTAATTTTTCTGATTTTTGTTTTAAAAAGCCAGCTATAAAATTAAAATATGGCGTTTTATTTTTTAAGGGCGGCGATAAAATAAATACTTGGTGTTTTATTTTTTAGCTCCAAAATAAAACTCCAGGGCCAATAACTAGCGAACCACTTAACCGAATTGCATAGGTTACCATGCCAAGGTTACCACTCAAACCAAGGTTGCCACCAATTAAAAGCTTACCGAATCGCCTTTCATCTGATACCAAATTTATGAAATTCGGTTAACGGGTTCGCTAGTTATTGGACCTGGAGTTTTATTTTGGGGCTAAAAAATAAAAGACCAAATATTTATTTTATCGCTGGAGCTAAAAATAAAACACCAAGTATTTATTTTATCGCTGGTGCTAAAAAATAAAACACCAAATTTTCATTTTATCGCTGTTCTTAAAAAATAAAATTCCGAGTTGACTGATTATTTTTGTCCAAATAAAATATTCCTCCAAATATACATTTTTTCTTTGGCGTTTTATTATAAAACGAATAAAACTCCCGGTCCCTGGTTTAAATATGAAAGCAACCAAAAAGGTATTTGTGTAAAGCAACATTTGAGTCTGTGTCCAGTAAATATTGTGGAAAACTTTATCGCATGCGTTTTAATTTCAACACTCGCTTTCATTCAATTTTTTTTTATAAATATCTACATACATATGTACATATATATACATACATATATGTATGTAGCATCACATCTTCCTTTTTTAAACGGTTTTATTTAGCTCACCCCGTTTGTTTTATTATTTATTCTTGGGTCAAATTTAGTAATTCAAATTTCACCCTCTTCCTGTCAACCGATTAATCTGAAATTTTGTACGCATGTATAACCCCGATTACAATGCAATATTATGAAAAAAAATTCCGATAGGTGGCGCGTGGGTCGCTATATTTACAAAAATCGCATTTATGGTCCGATTTGGCTGAAATTCGGAACATGTATTACTACCTTGAGAAGAAATAGTTTCTTAAAAAAAAATTCCGCTAGGTGGAGCTGAGATCGGGGTAATTAAAACTGAAAATCTTAGGTGCGAAACTGTTTGAAGAAGGTCAAGCCTACATGGCTCTTAGTAGAGTAAGAACTTTGCAGGGACTACGTATAGAGTCGTTGGACTGCAATAAACTAACGGGCAAGAAACCTTGCAATAATGAAGCACTAAATGAATTAAACAGAATGCGAAATAAAAACTAAAAACTAGAAAATAAAAATAGGTAAAAAAACTTTTTGAGTTAAACGGTTTTATGTTATACATACATTGCAATGTTTAAGATAAATGTACTAAAAACCAAAAAATAATAAACTAGATACAGTCGTGGGAATTATAAACATTTGCATAGACTAGACTAAAATAAAACCGTGGGGCACGTCAATTGTCTACAATCGTTGATTAAAATGTTTGTTTTGTAATGTTACACTATAATTAGGCAGTTGTTCAACCGACAACGAAGGACGTGTGATAAGTAGGGCTAGAATGTGGAAAAAAGCTAGAAAGCTCGATTATAAGCGAGTTTTAGGGTTTCATAGTGGTGAGCGAGTAGTACTTTTATCATATGTTTTGTCGATTAAAGACAAACTACGAGCAGTGAAACGATTCCTCGTGTGAATGTCCAACGATAAACTAGTTGAAACATCTCTTTTATTAACATGGAGTGTATAACTATTGGAATTTCCATGAGCAAGAAAATAGTAAGTAATTTCCTCACCGTCTGCGGGCCAACTGCCTAACGACGAATTAAACGATTCTTCTATCGCACATTAAGTCGATAATTTGTAGAAAATTGACGTGCCGCGGTTCCGGTTTTATTTTAGTCTAGTCTATGCAAATGTTTATAATTCCCACGACTGTATCTATTTTATTATTTTTTGGTTTTTAGTACATTTATCTTACACATTGCAATGTATGTATAACATAAAACCGTTTAACTTAAAAAGTTTTTTTACCTATTTTTATTTCAATTTATTATTATTTACATAATTGCATCTCCATTTTTTTTATGGTGAGCTATAGCTTAGTCGAATGCAAATAAAATACCATGCTTAAGTTATAAAGTGCCATGCAATTATAAAATGATAGCAAATAACGCACAACAAAAACAACAACAGCAAAAAGGCCAAAAAAAATTTGGCGAATTAAATGAAGTACCAGAACTTAATTAGTATGCGTGTTTTGTGGCTCATTTCCGAGTTTTGTTTCGCTTTTTTTTGCTTTCTTTGATGGCGTTAAATTCATGGTGTGATTGACCATAATAAAATGCCGCCCGCACAATTTTTGAATTGATAAACCGGAAAAATGGCAAATGTGTGTAATTATTTTTATTTAATTGCGGTTTTTCGCAATAAATGTTTAACTAGGCCTTTTGGCTGGCATTGGTTGGCATTATAAAATGGTGAATTTATATGCGTGGGCATTTATTAGGGTCTATGAAGGAATTTTTATGCACATATTAAGCAGAACACTTGTGTTTACATGTTTTGGCAGGGATATTTTACCTTAAATTTATTTCAAATAAGTATATAATTTATTACAACGTTACAATAACATTATTTCAATGGCCTTTTCTTATCGTATACAACAAGGCAAATTGTGGTAGAAATACTTACATAAGAAAAAACTATAATAAAATATTGATTTATAATTTTAGGTACTTGTTCGATTCACTTCCTCACTCCCGCACTCATCAGTGCCGTAAATCAGCAAAGTAGTTTCATAAAGAAACTGAAAAGCCACTCGATAAATTACTGATACATTAGCAGTCCTAGGCGAAGGCAGTACTGCGCGAAAAAAAAGGCAGAGATAATAAAAGAGAACTTATTTTATAACAAAAACAATACAAATACAAAATACAAAAGATAGGGAAAGCGTTAAAACTTATTTAAAAGAACATTAGTTACGCTTTAACTTGTTTCCTTTAATTTTCACAAGCTGCGTCGCGTGAAATGCTTTGCTTGTTGCAAAGTGAATTATGAGCCTTGTGGTGGATGGAGTTTTAAAAGGCGCGCCGCGGCTTGTTGGCCATTAGTAAGTACACAAAGTGTTCACTATGTGCATTAAGTGGCGCAAATGAAATATTATGTCAGCTTATATGTTTATGTAAGTTTTTTTCTATGAAAGTGTGTATGTTATTACAGGGACGTAACGGTTATAAGATAAATGGGGTAAAAGTCATATTTAACCGTTATCATGAGAAAAAAATTTTTTTGGTCCTTAATAACCATTATAAAAACCAAAAAACCGTGTTGGGCCAGAATAACCGTTATGGCAAAAAAAAAGTGTTTTGGGCTTGAATAACAGTTATGGCAACCAAAAAACTGTTTTGGGCCAGAATAACCGTTATTCAGATTTTTATTTTTTTTTTTGGTCAGCTATAAAAATCAAGCCTATTTATTTGTCAATATTTCTGAACGATATTGGTGTCAAATGAAAGGTGTTGAGCAGGGATTGTAGCTCTGATTACCTCTTTTCATTTGATACCAATATTGCTTAAAACATTCCGGGCATCCGGGTCCACTTTTTCACCCATAACTGGGAATCCGACCTACGAATCTCAACAAATACACCTCTATGTAAAAGCCCTGCTCAACACCTTTAATTTGATACCAATATTGTCCAGAAATATTAACAAATAAATAGGCTTGATTTTTATAGCTGACCAAAAAAAAAAAAAAAATCTGAATAACGGTTATTCAGGCCCAAAACAATTTTTTTTTGCCATAACGGTTATTCAAGCCCAAAACACTTTTTTGGTTGCCATAACGGTTATTCAGGCCCAAAACGGTTTTTTGGTTTTTATAATGGTTACTACTCTGAAAAAAATACCCGTAGTTAAACCAACAACTTTCGTCTGTTGAATCTCCGTCTTTGATTCAACAGCAAAAGTATTTGTTTTTACAGCAAAGTTTTTGATCCAACAATTTATTCAAAAACGGGCGTTGTTGTTTCAAAAACTTGCTTGCTATTAAAAAATTTTTTGTGAGAAAATATTTTTTTGTGAGAAAACCAACAAAAAAAATAATGATGGAGAGAAGATGAAGAGAAAAATCCAAACAAAAGTTTATTTTTAGCAATAATTTTCTCCCCGTTGTTGATTTAAAGGCAAAAGTATTTGACACAACAGTTTCCGTTGTAAACAAAACTAATGAGAACTAATTTTTTTAAATTTTGTTTTTAGAATGATTCAAATAATTCATGGATTCCTTTTTCGGAAATGGAAGTATAAATAGGTTACTACAATTCAATATAATGTTGAATGTTCCACTATGTGATGATTGGATAGAATTTAAGGTTGATGTCATGGTTCGAATCCGGAGGAGAATATAAAATAAGGAAGAAAAAGCAGAATAAGAAATAAAGATAGCAACCAGTGAATGATAAGAAGGAGAGAAGAATAGGAGAACAAGCGGAGGCTACATATTTGCAGTTGGGACCCGGGCGGAGAGAAGATGAAGAGTAAAATGCAAACAAAAATTTATTTTTAGGTGAAAATTTTTTCCAACAATCTCCGTTATTGACTTAAATCAACAACGCTCGCACCTTTGAAACAACAACGGAGCGTTGTTGGGCACATTTCAACTGCGGAAAGTAGTTGATTTAACAGCGAAAGTCTTTAGATGTACAACGTTTTTTTTTCAGAGTAACGACCAAAAGAAGATAAAGGTTATTTTTGCGTAACCTTTTCACCACAATAGAAAAAATAACTGTTATTTTCGGTCCCTGTGTTATTACATTAAAGTTATTAAAAAGTTGTGCAAGAGAGTTGTGTTTATTATATGTAGCACGAACAAAAATGTTCTCGTGCACGTTTCCTACGTATTCCAGGCTTCAGTTTCGGCTTCTAGAGGCAGTTTTATTGAATGATCTCGAGGCAGTAAGCGAAATAAAGATAAAGAAACTCTTGGTAGATACCAAAGAGACGGGATTGTTTTTCTGTTTGGATCCAGGTATTTAATTTAGAGGTGTTCGTGTTCAGGAAAGCTTCTGGTAACATTACGGACTTGCCTAGTCTATGTGAGTTCATCACTGCCCAGTCTGTCTTACCTAATCTAACAAACGTGTTTATTGTGGAGATTTGTTGAAAGTAAAATTTATGAAAAGAAAAAACGACAAATTATTGGAATTATTGGTGTTTCTCTTCTTTTTATTATTCCTAATTTTCTTCGTCTTTTCGCACTAAATTACTCTCACTAGATCAGTCAGCTACTAACATACGCCGATAGTCGCAACTTTAAAATATTAATTCCCATTTACAAAGTATGTAATCACTAAATAAAATTATGAAAATTTAATAAGATTAAAACATATTTTATGCATAAGCAGTGTTGCCAGAATATTTTGAAGCTTATAGCTAAATTAAATAAAAAAAATTGCTAAAAATAGCTAAATAATTTTTTTCATAGCTAAAATAAATAGCCAAATTTTTTTTTTCAAAAATAGCCAAATAATGATTTATTTAAAAAGACGTGACATAAAACAACTTCACATATATTAATATTTATATATACATATATTATATATTGTAGCCATACATATATTTGTTTGTATGTACTTATATATGTACGTCGCATAATAAGATTATTACAATGAAAAAAATCAATTCATTACATATGTATGTATGTATGTATGTACATTCAATTGCAGTATTAAAATAAATTATAATAGCGACTAGTTAATATTTAAACTTTAGTTAAAAATTTGATTCAATAACATTTCAAAAATCATATCATCTTCATTAATTCACAGGTTGAATTATTATTAATTGAAGTCATTGCTTTAATAATATCGTTAGGAATTTTAAAGTTATTACAACATTTTTCAAGCCTTTTTAGACCATACCTAACAGTCAATAGAGAGTTTAACATAAATAATTGCATTCTCTTTGCTTTGTTTTTATTACGTTCATAACAGAAAATCTACGTTCTATTTCTGTATTACTAAGCGGTAGGATTAGAAAATTAAACACAAAAGATTGTAGTTCTTCAAACGGATTTTCGTTAAGAGCATTTCTAAGCTTTCTTACGTCTAACCAAAACTTTATTGTAGTTTTTCCATTGCATTTCTAAAATAGTGATTTCCTCCGTGTTAAAGTGATCCTTTTCATCCTTGAAAGTGTCAAATATTTTTGGCTTATTTACAGAAAAAAATTCAATATTTTTTAAAGATTGAATATTCTGCGGTAAGCGTTGGCGGAGTTGCTCAATTAACTTGATAATAAAGTTCTGAAAAATTTTACGAATACACCGTTAAAAGGACGGTTTAAATATCGCATATTCCAATAGTCATTTGCGAATTCAAATAGCAAAATGGGCAACAACAAAATGTATGGCAGAGTTGCTTTTGCGCACTGCGAAAACCTTATTGCATCCAAGGCAGATCTATGAAGGTAGGCTCGGTGGCGAATTCAGAAACTACTTTTTTATTTACAAAGGTAGAGTGTAATGTCAAAATCAACGCGAATTCACATCATGACCAATAGGAATGGGCGAGTCTCAAGCGAATTCAGATTTTAACTAACGCGAATTATCATTTTGACATTACACTCTACCAATTACAATAACAAAATACATGGGAAATTTCTGAATTCGCCACCGAGCCTACCTTCCTAGATCTGCCTTGATTGCATCAACCTTGCATATGAATGCACCAATAATCGATAAAATAAGGAAGGCATGCCAGACTATCAACTTTTGTATAGTTTGATAATCATAAGGATAAGTATACACTTTCAAGTTTTCATAAACTCGCAGATGACTCATTAGCTTAAAATGATAAACTGATGTGCAAAATAAAGAAATTAAGAAAAATAGCTAAAAATAGCTAAGCTTTTAAAAAAAAAGCTAACAAAAATAGCTAATAGCTAAACGCAAATATCTGTAGCTAAACGCCAAAAGTTATAGCTAAATCTAGCTACAAAATAGCTAAAGTGGCAACACTGTGCATAAGTAATATGCACGATACGAATGTATGCATTCCCTGGAAACTCACACAAAACTTAATTTGCAACTTTCTTGCGCAATAACTCCACAGAAAAATGTAAAATGAGATGAAAATGCCAAACTTTTAACTTAATCCACGAAAATATTCAACATAAACCGAAGCAGAAACAAACAAAGAAATGAAAAACATACTTACTTACTTTGCTGTGCAACGCAATATTTTAATTCTTAATTCTCACATCATACAATTTCTGCTGCGCTTTTGCACAGCGCGAAGTTGTTTTTAAAATTTTTTATTTGCATACAAAAAAAAGTTATGATGAAATTAAAGTTGAACAATAAAATAGCAAAACGGAAATCAAGCAATGAAAATCATAAAGGAGAATTAAGCGCTTGCTGCTCTGCTTCAGCTTCTTCCTTCACATTCTTCCATTTCCCGCGGCATAACAGTTGTGTGAATATATTTTTCTCACTTATTTTACATAAAATTTGCGAGGTGTTGAGGCAAGTGACAGCGCCTTTAGCATAATTTTCGTTTTGTTTTTTTTTGGCTTTCGCAGCAACAAACAAAGCGCGCAAATTGTTAAAAGAGAAAAATCACCAAAAGCGGAATTTAAGTCACTTCCGCAAACAACAGCTACAACACCGCTTCATTATTAATGCAACACAATAAATAATACAAGTAATATGCGTTGAAAAAATTTATTTTTGTGCGTTTATTTTTATTGATGGTGATTATTAATATGAATGCAAACAAGTATGTGATACATATAGATATGTATAAAATAAAAAAATTTAATGCGAGTCTACATTTTAATGTTTATTTGTGCCCCTTATGGTCCATAAAAAAGTCACAGTTGTCACCCCGCGGCGAATACATACATATGTATGTATACTTGGGAGATAGTCTCATGTCTGGCTCAGAAACGGCTCTAAAGCAGGGATTATCACACTAATACTTCCAAACATTGTGCATGTGTTAAAAGCACAAAAGCTCTTGGCTACACCCAAAAGAAACTCAATCATTGTCGAAAACTAAAATTTTTAAATTACAAATGGTTAGTATTTTTATTATTAACTTCACAAAAAGACCACAAAAAAAAAATAAAATAAAAAAATATGAGACGAAATGCAAAATCATGATTCCTAATAAAAATATTACGTAAAAAAATCCAAATAAAAAAACCACCCCCAACACACAATCATTTACAAGCATTCAGAGACTGCTCGAGCAACACAACCTGCTAGCTCAACAGCTCAATGCTGACTGAATAGGGATGCAAACGATACATCGATGTTTTTGAAACATCGATAGTATCGAACGAAAATTCGATGTTTAACATCGATGTTTGAAAATTACTCAGTATCGAAAAATCGCCGATACATCGATGTCAACCCTGACGATATTTGATTGTTGTTTTAGTCAGTGGTAATTTATACATAAACATAATAAATCCTGCACAGGTTGGTAATATGACTCCACATTACGGGTCGAATTTCCATGAAAATTCCAATTTGGGGGTGTGTGAGAGAGTACCCAGCAGCCATTCAATTATAGATATCATCAAATTCACCGGAGCAATGTATTTTTCGAACAATCTAGCTGAAAAAAAACATCGATGTATCGATGGTTTTCTTCCGATGTTTTTTTAGAATCGATGTTAATTTTTTCGATACATCGAACATCGATGTATCGATGTTGGTCTTCAAAATTTGCATCCCTATGACTGAATAGAAATTTGCAAAATTTCTGTGCGTGAACGAAGTGCTTTGACTCGTCGGTGTGAGGCTGTCGGTGTGAAAGCTATAAAAAGCTTCCTCACGAGTGCTTAGGAAAATCAAACTCTGCTCTAAAGCGATATAGACCAAGAGAGTTGGTACAAATACATATCGTCGCTCCAGAAGAAGAAAGACGCATGTCAGTAATTTGTCGACGAAAAAAGGCGCATTAAAAATATGTCGGGGAAGAAAGACGCTTTACCAAACATGTCGACGAAGATAGACGCATTAAAAATATTTCGACGAACAGAGACGCATTAGCATTATTAACTGCGAAGAAAGACGCATTACCATTAATATTGACAAAGAAAAATAAAAAATCGAATACGTCTTTCTTTCCTAAAAAATATTTAAATGCGTCTTTCTTTATAGTAAAAAAAAAAAATAAAGCGTCTTTCTTCGTTATCAAAAAAAAATAGATTCTTTCTTTCGAAAAATATTCTTAATGCGTCTTTCTTTGAAAAAAAAAGTTTACGTCTTTCTTCCTCAACAATACAGTTTGCGTCTTTTTTCTTCTATAGCGACGATATGATAAATTTCACACAATTCTGATACTAATTTTAAAATTTCTAAAAAGGGAAATTTTCTAAAATCTACTGAGCTTGTTTTCCTAAACGTCTAATCGAGTTATAGTGTCGAAATAGAGAAAAAAATAACTCAAATTAAAATTTCCCAAAAAGGTAATTTTCTCATATTTCGCAAAATTATGTCTCCTAAACTCAAAATAGTAGATTTCACACAATTATACTAATTTTCAAAAATTACCAAAAAGGTAATTTTTTTTTTTAAACTTCCTTAAACTTCAGTAATCTATTATGACGTACTTAATGCAATTTTGCTAACAAATATTTTCCAATAAGGGAATTTTCTCATATTTCACCAAATTATGCATCCTAAACTCAAAATAATAGATTTCACACAAAAAAGGAAATTTTTTAAAAGTGTAAAAAATAATTTGCCTTAAACTGCAATCAGTCATAATGATTAATTAGATGTAATTTTGCGAATAACAAAAATTTCCCGAAAAGGAAATTTTTCAAAAATGTAATAAAATTTACTTGAAAGAGTTTTTAGTGCTTAGCACGAAATTTTTATTTTTAATTCAATTTTTAATTGTTGGGGTAAGGGGAAAAAAATTCAACAACTATTTACAGCGAAGGTTGAGTGTATAGCCATTTCACGAAAAACCATTTTCGATCATCAGCACTCTTTTCGGAAGTGGATGCACCGGGGATTGAACCCGAGTCCATTCCAACTTCAGCCGCAATGACCCAACGGATAAACACACTCGGCCATTGAGACTCTGTGCAAGCTGTTGGATTTTCCCCACTTTTGCCTTTTTCATTTTCAACATTAACGTTAGTGTGTATATGCTTTTGCATATATTCTCCACAAACGTGCTGAATTTTTGTTGTAGGCAGTTCGCAATGAACATTGTTGTTGGTATTTATTTTATGTATATACCAAAGCTGATGATCGAAAATGGTTTTTCGTGAAATAGCTATACACTCAACCTTCGCTGTAAATAGTTGTTGAATTTTTTTCCACTTACCCCAACAATTAAAAATTGTAATAAAATAGTTTGCCTTAAATAATTAATAATTAATTTAATACAATTTTATCAATTACAAAAAATTCCCAAAAAAAAATTTTTATAAAATTGAGTAAAAGTACGAAAAAATGGGTGGCTCAAACTATCTGCGAACTACATATTAATTTTTAAACTACCACAGAACTGCCCATATTAGAGCCAGTTCAGAAAGAGTTATAGAGTACTCGTTAGGTTTACAGTAGGAGGTTTAGTGCTGTTTATTATAGTCGTACATTCTGCATGCAAATTGTTACTCATACGCCCTGCCTAATTTTGCATTTGACTTTACAAACAAAAAGCAAGCATTTGATTTTTTCGACATTTAACCCCCAGACATAACAACAAAAGCAAACATGTGTGAAAAAGGTGGCAATTCACAGGTGCACAAACGCCGAAAATTTACACAAACACAAAATTTATTTTGAAATTCAAACAAAAGCAAAAAACCGCAGCATGTTGAAAATTGCGCTTCTTGGTGGCATTAAATGCGGTCATATCATGCATATTTTATAGACATACAAACATATGTATATACACATTCATATTTATATCTACGAGTACTTCACAAGTCAGCACTTCCACTTCTTGGCAAACCGCTTTTTTAGTTTGCTTGCTTGCTTCCTTGCTTGCAGCTAAGCTTTTTTCAAGTGGCTGTTGCATGAGTAAATGATGCGGATGTTTTCGCATAAAACGTATAAAACATAAATATAAATATACTAATCTTACAAACGGATATTGACTCAAAAATGATATATGTACCCGTATGCATGCCATTTTGATTTAAAATTATTTCGTTTCTTGCTTTCTGCATTTTAATGCTCAAGCCATTTCGCTGAAGATGAAAGTGATTACTTCGAAACGAGAGATTGCATTCTAAGTACACACAGCATACTTACTTATAAAATTTTACGTTGAAAATAAATGTTTATATATCTAAACATGTATGTATGTATGTATGCAAGTAAGTAAGTACATGTAAACGGAAACAAATCTCTACATTTCCCTTCGCTTCTTTTAAGTTATCGTGCTGAGCTTCTTTATATCCGAAATTTAACATCAGCGCATTAACATCACTTTACACTGATTTGTTCCACACGAATTCACGATTGACTTTGGATGTACATATAAATGTATGTATGTTTGTATATACGTACTTATATACGTTTCCCACTCTCATCATCGCATCACCTCATTTGAAACGAGTATTTTTCACGGATTTTACAGATTGGTTAACCATAAAAAAACCAGTGGCGCACACAGAAAAATATTTTGGGGGGGGGGGGGTTTCACAAAAAAAAATACTCAAAACTCGTCCAGACAATTTTTACTTAAATCTATTTATGTTTGGGGAGTGGACCTACGTATGCACACATTAAACAAAGGCACCTTTTAAAGCTCAATTCATTGCATTTTCTCTGTATTTAAACTAAAACTAACAAGTAAGGAAGCCTAAGTTCGAGTGGAATCGAACATTAGATACTCAGCTGTATGCTTTCATTGTTTGTTTGCGTTTGTTCGATATAGGGTGTATTTTATATGAAACGAGTGCTGCATAAACAGGGCGCAGCCACGCCCATTTTCAAACTTTGTATCAATCATCCAAATAAGCATATAAATATTATTGTTAGTGCAAAATTGCATCCCTCTATGACTTTTAGTTACAAAGGCTTCACGTTACAAATTCCAAAAGGGTGTTCCAGAAATATCTTTGTTAAAAAGTAGGCGTGGTCATAAACCGATTTCAATACATTTTTGCGTGTCTATTAACACAAGTTATAAAAGTGTATAAACCAAGTTTCGTCATAATATCTCAGTTATTTGTCGAGTAATAGGCTCGTAGATTTCTTTGTATAAAAAGAGGCGGTGCCACGCCCATTTTATAAACTTTTTTTATTTTTTGTTTCCGGTCTATTGTAGAACTCATGTCACAAAATTTCAGTGATAGATCTTTATATTTGACAGAGATATCGCTTAAAATGTTTTTATAAGGTCACTTTATAATACCCATATATAAAAGTGGGCGTGGTCGTCAACCGATTTTGGTAATCTTTCGTCCACACATTTGGCTAAGCAAATATATCACGCGTACCAAATTTCATCGATATATCTTTAACGGTTCTGAGTTATGGCTTATAAAACTTTCAATATTTGCCCCTTAATAAGTGGGCGTGGCACCGCCCATTTTCCAAAATTTTTATATTTTTTGTTTTATGTCCCTAGTTGGACTCCTGCCACAAAATTTCAGTGATAGATCTTTATATTTGACAGAGATATCGCTTAAAATGTTTTTATTAGGCCCCTTTATAGTTCCCATATATAAAAGTGGGCGTGGCCGTCAACCGATTTTGATAATTTTTCGCAAAAACATTTGCCTAAGTAAGAAAATTACGCATATCAAATTTCATCGATATATCTTCAACGGTTTCTGAGTTATGACATATAAAACTTTCAATGTTTGACCCTTAATAAGTGGTCGTGGCACCGCCCATTTTCCAAAATTTTTGTACTTTTTGTTTTATGTCCGTCTTTGGACTCCTGCCACAAAATTTTAGTGATAGATCTTTATATTTGACAGAGATATCGCTTAAAATGTTTTTATTAGGCCCCTTTATAGTTCCCATATATAAAAGTGGGCGTGGCCGTCCACCGATTTTGATAATTTTTCGTCCACACATTTGGCTAAGTAAATATATTACGCGTACCAAATTTCATCGATATATCTTTAACGGTTTCTGAGTTATGACATATAAAACTTTCAATGTTTGACCCTTAATAAGTGGGCGTGGCACCGCCCATTTTCAAAAATTTTTGTATTTTTTGTTTTATGTCCGTAGTTGGA
Organism: Urophora cardui; assembly: GCA_960531455.1. Lineage (NCBI taxonomy): Eukaryota > Metazoa > Arthropoda > Insecta > Diptera > Tephritidae > Urophora > Urophora cardui. Next base: position 4,390,172 of record OY482670.1, read on the forward strand.
CTCCTACCACAAAATTTCAGTGATAGATCTTTATATTTGACAGAGATATCGCTTAAAATGTTTTTATTAGGCCCCTTTATAGTTCCCATATATAAAAGTGGGCGTGGCCGTCCACCGATTTTGATAATTTTTCGTCAAAACATTTGTCTAAGTAAGCAAATTACGGATACCAAATTTCATCGATATATCTTCAACGGTTGCTGAGTAATGACATATAAAACTTTCAATGTTTGCCCCTTAATAAGTGGGCGTGGCACCGCCCATTTTCCAAAACTTCATCAAATTTCTTCATAAGGCCCTGAGCTCAATACGTGGGTAAAATTTTATCACTCTAGCTATAGTAGTGGCTGAGATACCAAATATCCGATTTTTTCTATATAGGAAAAGTGGGCGTGGTCATGGTCCGATTTCGCCCATTTTCAATACCAACCGTCCCAGTCTCGATACCAACTTGCATTTCAAATTTCATCAAAATATCTCAATTTTTACGCGAGTTATCGTGCGTACGGACGGACGGACGGACGGACGGACGGACGGACGGACGGACGGACGGACGGACGGACGGACGGACGGACGGACATGGCTCAATCGATTTCTCTTTTCACCCTGATCATTTTGATATATATAAGTCCATATCTATCTCGATTATTTCATTATGTTACAATCCACCGTTATGAAATCAAAATTATAATACTCTGTGTACTAGTACAGCTGAGTATAAAAAGGAAAGGTTACCTGTATTATTGCGTCATAATTGCTACTGAATTCATATATCATGTCATGTAGCAGCTACATTGTAGCTTTGGTGGAACGAATTGGATTATGGTGAATTAAATATTCGTTAAGTCCACATCGTTGTCAGCCCTACACACAAAAGTAAAAAATGTTGGTGTTTCAAAAAGAAATTTCTGTCATGCATTTCCGTGGAAAATATATTGAATTTTATAGAAAACCTCCTTCTATACACAATAGACACCATTAAACGTTACTTTGGCTCATTTAAAGTCAACGCATTTGAAAAAAAAAATTGTCTGGAAAAAGTTTGTATAAATAAGTGTATTATGATTTTCGCGAGATTTCAAGTTTGAGTGCTAAAAAATGCGGATATCTATGGAAACGCAAAAAAGAGGTATGTTTCATGATTTAGCGAAAGAAAACAGTGAGAACAATTTATTTTTAGCAAAATACAAGATGAAGAAATCTTAGTTTTTCTATGAGCGTAATTTTCAAGCATTAGCATTTACATTTAAACTTTTAACAACTAAGGACCATTCTGGACCAGGTCTTATAAGCAGATTGCCAAGCACAAAAAGTATCAAAAGCACAACCGTGGTTTTAAAAATTTTCATTTGAAAAACAAATATTAAGTAAAGTTGTGTATCTAATTCAGACCAGTTTTTTTCTGGTTGTTTTTATTAAAAATATAGACATTTTAGTTAAGACATAATACTAAATATAGACATTTAGTTAAATTTATTTCACAACAGTTTGCTCATGGAACGAAACCCAAAAGTCATAATAAATGAGTTTTTATTTTTCCTTTATTATGATTAACAATAAACTCTAAAAAAATAATAGAAACCTTATTGGTGACTTTTCAGTTCAGAACTAATTTTCAAAAGAAGTCCATTTTCGACTCACAATTCCCCTTAAATCTAAAAAAATCCAGTTGAGTAGCCACAGAGTTATAAGGCAAACTCATTACTTTGAAGTAAATTAAAAAAATGTCTCTGTCCAGTTTATATTTTTCTGGGTTTTTTAATTGGCCTACATTCCCACAACTTTTTAATACTATCCAGATACAATAGGTTTGTTTTTAGTTTAACATTTTCATAGTTTCAAAAAATTAAATTCTATCAGCAGAAAAGTATAAAAATAGGCCGTTTGTGAATTAAAAAATTATCAAATCACAAAATTTAGAAAAAAAAGTATCAAAAAAAGATACAATTGTATCAAAACGGCAACGCTGTTAGTGACTAATGTATTCATTTATTTTACATATTCATACATCTTCGGCAGAAAGATTGCTTTGAAAACAACAAATTACAATTTTTCAAATGACTATCTAGAATTAAATTCTATTATTCAAAAATTCAATTACTTTGGGGGGGCGGGGGTTTTAACACCCCAAAACCCCCCCCTGCGTTCGCCCCTGAAAAAAACTGATAATTTTTTTTGCGAGCATAAAACATGTACATATGTATGCAAGTATTTTCACGCTTGAAGTGAGTTCGTATGTTTGTGTGTTTTATAACATCTGTGTGTTCCAAGTGTTGAATTGTTCATCTTTAGAGCTGCTGTATTCACGTACGTACAAACAAGGCTTGCCATTTTCTTACATATTGAAAGTGTGTATTGAGCAGAAGTGCGATTGCACAAGGAGATTAACTAAACGCTTCTATTTTTCACATTGTACTACTAATACTTATTAGTATGTTGGTACACGCGTATTTTAGAGATAAAATTGTTTGTTGTGATTGCTAAATTGAATGAAAAGAAAATGGTTCATGAAATTCAATGTAAAGTAAAAAGTGAATGGCGTTGGCAGTTGTTAAAGAAGTAGAGAGTAGAGTTTTAACTCACTTTAAGTAAACGCAAACAAAACGCGCTTTAAGTCTCGTATCAATACCCTCAACAAATCGGTGCAAGCAAATATAGACAAAAATTTTATGTTATATTTTTATGATGCCCTTGGCATTTGGCTGTTTCTTGAATAAACAAACAAATGCAAAAAACGGGCAAATAAACGCATTTATTGATCATCTATACATGCATACATACATAACTACATATGCAGGTATGAATGTTACTTATACGCCCCATCCCTTTGGTATGAAAGTGGTATGAAAAGAAGACTTAACTTTCAGCCCTCATTGCAGCTGCTATAAACTTGCAAAAAAAAACTAAATAAGATTTTAGCAAGCGAAAAAATTAATTAGACTCACACTTTTTAGTTTTTGTTTAGTTTTTTACATTCAACAATTAAAAAAAATACCAATTTAAGAAGGTCAAATTTGGGACTTCGAGGGCTGATAACGCGAAAACTATAGCCAATACAGAGAAAGCTAATAAGGTAACATAAAGGCGACTGGGAATAAAGGAATGTGTAGATAATGTAAGGATTTTGAGGTAAATAAAATGTAGCAAAGTCAAGAGTTCGAAAGTTTGGGGATGTCGATTCTTTGAAAAAAAATTTGCTTAAACAAAATTTACTTGTTTGTTTTGAAACCAATTGTTAAATGCTTTCAAAATATTTTTTATTACTTACTTATTACGTGCGGAATGCTTAACAAAATTTTATAGAAGTTTTTTTTTTTGCATAGAGAAACAATATGTTTTTTTGTGTACATATATTGATATTAAATTTGAAGTCTTGGATACAACTGTAAAATGAAGACATATCTACACATGTGCATACATATATAAGCATTTTCCATTCAACAAAAGTTTTAGCATTCACCAAGCAAGCGGCAATGTTAAAATTTCCCTTGTTCATGTGTGAGAGTTTTTGCACTCTCTCTATTCTCTCAAAATGTTAATAACAGTGAGCGCATTGAGATGAGCGAAACGTGTGTTTGAGAGACATTTTATCATTATTTTATTTAACATTATCCGCGCAAAAACTGAAAAACATTTCTGTTGTGAAAAATTAGAATTTATTTAAAAAAAATGATATGTATGTACAAATACTATATTTAAAATTTCAAAGTAAAAATTATAAGAAAATGCGAGTAGTTAACATACCTAAAGCCAAGGCAGTTGTGTCTAAATAACGCAACGATTTGGAGTCAAATAGTTAAATATATGTACTACATATCGACGCTTCCAAACAAAACTGTACTAAGTCTGAAAACTGTGTTTTGCAGGAGAAGCTCTCAAAGTTTAAACTCGATATGAAATTTCGATTGGTTGCTAAGTATATTTTCACTTGCAACTTCTGTTTAGATGGAACGGTCAACACCAAAACTCGACAATATCAAAGTCAGGGTACGCTTTATATAAAACCGTAAGAAGAAATAAAAATTTGCTACGTGGTTTTTCATGGCAAGCTCTCAAAGTTTTCACTCTGTAAAAATCTAGAGTTGTATTATATGTACACTTTTGCTTATAACTTTTGATTGGATTGTCCGATTGATACCAAAATTAGACAGCATCTAAATTAAGGCACGCTCTACTTGAAAACGCCAAAAAACGGGAAAATGTACTAAGTCGACTTAGTACAGTATTGTTTGGAAGCGTCGATATGTATGCGACTCCAGTGAGTATTTGTGCCTTTAAAACAACAAAAACAACCAAAAATTTTAAAATTCAATATAACTCATTAAATGATTTGCAATTTTAAGACGGTGATTAAGTGCTTTTATATCTAAATTGTGCCAGCTTTGCAACTTACTATTTCTCTTGTTTGTATTACGTTCATTTTGCTAAAAAAATAGTTGACTATTTCTTCTGATCTATGCTCTATTACTGCCCCTTACCTCTATATTATGTGACTTTACTTGAGTAACAGAAACAAAAAAACACACAGAGATGGACAAAAGTGTACACTAAGTGCAAAATAAGTCAACAAACAATGGCAAAAAATAAAGGAAAATTGGCAAAACGCGAAAAGCATAAACTGCAACACAAAGAAGGAATACCAATACACTGAACATACTAGACACACACACACATGTTTGCTACACTAATAAATGTCTGCAAATATATATATATATATGTTTATGCACGAAAAAAATACACACAACAACAAACATTCCTTATAGAAATGGCGGCAAAGCTCATAAACATTTGGCATGTCGCTAAACAAAGAGTGTATTACGTTTGAGCAAAGAAAAGGCGATGGACAAAAATTTAAGAGCAGAAATCGTGAATTAAGAAGGCAACAAGAATAAAACGGAAACCAAACACTACAATCACATAAAAAGTCAGTGAAATATCTAAAACAACGACGAACATCAAATACAAAACATATATGAAAATATCCCAATAAACATTATGGCTAAAACATTCTAAAATGATCTTCGTTATCGAACATGAATGCCTAATTGCGTAGGAACTTATAAACAATCTCGGTTTTTCAAATTTTATAGCTTTTAATTGGAAACGCACATGAAATAGAATTCGAAAGAAACTGAGAATGATAAGTTAGATAAATAGTAACATAGTTTGAGACAAACACTCATGCTCATTTAAAATTCGCTTCCAGAATGAACCGGATTCGTAACGTGGAAAAGTTACATTGGATAATGAATCGAATACAAATCGATTTTTGCATTCACTACTGAAGAGAGCGTTGAAAAAGAGGTTAATTTTCCAAAACTTTTTGAATTTTTAAACAACATTAATGTATATTGGGTAGCAACGAGATTGGTGTGAGAACTAGTGAATGTATATGTGTGTGTGTTAGAACTTAAGAACTTTGTTGTTATCTTTAGCGTTGAATGCAATTTCTCATTTAGTTTTCTTCTTTTTAGCTTTTCTATTGATTTATTGGCTCATTTGACACACTTAGATTCTGCTGGCTTATTAGCGTTTGCGTTTGAAAAAAGCTTTTATAATAAAATATTATTTTTTATTAGTTTTAGCAATGCAAATAACTTTTTAAAATTTGTATTTGATTATACATATGTATGTACACGAGTATACAAGTTTACATTTTTGTATATAATAGTGGATATATCTAAGAGCATACATACATGTAAATTGAAGCGAAAATAGCAATGTAAATATACATACATACATACATACAAATAAATCTGCAAAAGATTTAAAAAAAAATAAGTCAAAAGTTCGATTTTCTAATTTTCCAGCTAATCGCGTTACCTTTTGTGGCATAAAAACGCTAAAAAAAACTAAAATATTCGAAAGTGTTGCCATATTGATGGACAAGCGCACTGCGAAGTGTTAAATACAAAACAAAAACAATAAAAGAACCAAAAATATCTCTAGAAAGCGTGAAGCGCACCTGCTGGCGATAGACACTCACACACACACGAACATAACCGCGAAGCAATCGAAATAAAAAAAAAAAATGTTGAAATAAAATAGTAATGAATATAAAACCACTTGGCATACTTGTTAACGCCTTTTCTTGGGGAATTTATTGCACTCGACGCGCAGCTCTCGCTCAGCTTTCAGATATTCACAGAGTGCACAGTGGGCCTTTTTTGCAATTACATGAATGTGAGGAACTAATACTAGTGAAGAGACTTTAACAGATTTGCGTACAAAATATATTTTTTACATGTTAATACCAATTTTGGTTCCAAACAAAATTGTGCATCTGATTTTGCGTTCGAGCATAGACGACTAGACCAGTTATTTAATGACTAAAAACCCTTTTTTCTAACTTTTCAATTAATAAAATACAACCGCTTTACTTTACTGATTAATAACTAAGTTAATTAAATTAAAAAAGTTACATTAATCGATTAACTTATTTATTTTATTTTTTAATTGTTAATCATGTGTTTAATTTTTAATTAAAAAAAAAAATTAGTTAATTAATCGATTAATTATTAAATTTGTTATTTTATTTATTCCTGAAAACTGTTACTTATACGCCATGGCATACAGTTGTTTGGCACGGAAAAAAAATAATAATTAAATAACCATATAAAAAGAAATAATCGCATAATTGAAAATAATCAAGCAATCAAAAAAAAATCAAACAATTAAAAACAATTATTCTATTAAAACCCTTGATACAATTAAAAATAATCATAGAATTAAAAAAAAAATATTTGACTAATTTTGATTATACTTGATTATTTCTGATTACATTTTTAAGGCTATTAATCACGATTATTTTTTAAAGGTTTTAAAAACATGCCTCACACTTTTTTTAACCGTTTCGCAAAACGGTGCTCAGTGTTCGGCATTGAAAAGGTTAAAAAAATGCATAACAGCCCCACTCATTTGCTCAAATAGGCTAATCAATGCAATAAAAAGTTTCAAACATGCACTTACATATGTATAAAAATGAATATGCAATTCGACACTTGGACATAAGCCTTGTGGCAACTGTACATACATACCTACGCATATGTGAATTTATATACATATATGCTAGTTTTTCATCTGCACCGTGTGCGTATGCATTGCATGAATTGACTTACAAAAAGATATATCTAGCTGTGAACATACATGCATACATACACATATCCTGGACATAGCATGCAGCTTGCAGGCGTTTAAGCACATAAAATTCCAAAGCCAATTTCCATATAGGTACATACTCGTAGTTTCACTCATAATTCACGCTTCGAGCTACTATTTCGTTGGTCAGTTTGTCAAGCAGTGTCTTTTTTGCATTTTTTGTCGGCTTACCAAACTTCGGTGCAACAAGTCCTGCGGCAGATAAATATCTATGTAAATGCGAAACTGCTAGTTTATAAAAGTTGGCTGCAGGTTTTTGGAAGATAAATGATTTTGATGGTGCTATGTATGTATGTATGTATTTCAATTGTGTTAGTGCACTTTGGTGTTAAAGCTTAAACTTTCATTGAGCTATGACTACGGTAAAAGTGCCTATAGAAAAAATAATTTTCAACGAACTTAATTTCATTGTCATTTCCAACAAGCACTACACTATTTAGAAACTTTCTTTCAACGACAATATTATCTCTTTCATATATCAAGCTAGTTGAATGTCAAGGTTGCACAATTTTCTAAAAGCTTCTTCTTCTATCACCCTTGGCAAATTCACTGACTTAATGAATGTCGTGCAACAATCAAATTCCTGTTAAACAAAAAACTTCGCAGCGAAAGGGCCTAAAGTCATACACGACAGTCACATGACAGTGCGCCAGAAAAAATTTCCTTAGGCGAAAATCACGCTACAAAACAGCTGTGCATAATCACACTTCAAACACATGAAAATTCGAAAGCAACAAAGAGCCTAAAACAAATAAACAAACAAAGAAATACAACGCAAAATATACACGTGTATATAAATGTGTATAAGATGGCGTTGTTAGTGTTGTTTTAGTGTTGCTTTGGGCTTTAGAGACATGCAAGCCAAATGTCGACTTGGAAAGGTGTTTTTCGAAGAGCAAATAATTGATTTGACAGTGTTGATAGAGATTAGCCGCTGAGATAGAAAATCATTTAATAAATATACATACATACATATATGTATACTGCATAATATACAGTGTATATGTATTAACCTACATATGTATGTAAATATATCTTATCTGCCCTTAACCCACTGTTTTCAGAATATTCATTAACACATTGAATCAGTCTGACAGCTTTTTTTTGACAGCTCGATAAAGCGGATTAAAAATCCTTTCACTTGGCAATAATAGCAAAAGATTTTTTGTTTTCACTTATTTGTGTAACCCATTATTGCATAAAGTAATAAAAGCCACTGCACTTCAAAGCAAACACAAAGGTTAGGTATTGTTTTGAGAGTAACTCGAGAACTAGCCCTTTTCGCAAAACTCTTACGTTAACAGACGACAGAAAAACTTGCAAGAAAAATATTTAGTTCTCACATCGACAAAATTACGAGTATACTCCCCGAATCAGAAGTGAAAGCAGTTCTCTAATGACATTCTAATAAGTAGTTGCAAACACTTTTTCTAATCAATTTCCATATTGAATTCTTGTGTAATTTTCTACCTTCGTTTTCGATTAGAGTATAGTTTAGAGAATTATTTTAGTTATCAAATGTAGTCTCTATAAATTGTATTGTATTTGCTGTGTGGTTCACTTCAAAAGCAATAGCAATTGTAAGTTAATAAAACAAGACAATAAAATAGAAAGTCGAAATGCAAAATAATCAACAGATGCTTGCTATTTATGTACTTGTTGCTCGCTAAGTCACGATTAATGCAAATTAAATGCAAGTTTTTATTAGATGCGCTTACTTAATTAACATAAAACTTTTCTTTTTTTTTTTGAAATGAGTATTAAAGAAGAATAGTAAACAACAGTGATACATTAAAAAACATTAAAATTAATATAATTCTTAAAAAAAAATTGTTAGATACATTCGGCATACATTTTCTCTGAAATGATAATTTTTCTAGCGCTTGCAGTGTTACACAATTAAGCATATTTAATTAATTAATCAGACTAAATGTCTTATGCAATTGTTGACGTGCTCATATTAAGCGCTGAACAAAATTTTTTTAGCATTTGATTTAATTCAATTAGTTATTATTTATGTGTGCATATAAAATATGAAATTAATAAAACAATGCAATGCAATAAATTTAGATAAATTAAATTTAGAAAACAGACATTTGACTTCATTGGCAATTTGGAAACGGTTGGCAAAGGAATCTGCTCTTCAAGTGTGGTCTACGATAGTGGATGCGAATAACTAGGTTGTTACTCTATTCGAGAACTATGTATGTATGTTATTCAACAGCTAAATGAAACCTTCGTTATACGTCAAAGTCTGTCTCCACATAACGTAATTCGTAATCGAACAATCTCGCAAAGTTGTTCGCGAACTAACCCGTCTCCACGTACCTTCTGTTGTTTATTTTGACATTTCTCATTCTTGTTCTTCTTCTTTATAGTTAAATGGATTTGCTGTAAACGTTAAAACTGAAAATTTACGATGTAGAAAAAGTGTAAATTAAATAAAGATATACTAGTTTTATATACAACAGAGCTTATTAATTTATTCAATATATAAATGTAGCTTTGCTTATTTTTGCGTTTTGTTATGATCTGACTGACAGATTTCAATAGATCTTCGATAAAAAATTAGAGTATGCAGCGATATTACCGCAGTTTGTGAGACTTTTCCAAATAAATCCACGTGAACTTCAAGTGTTCGCTCTCAGAATTTTGTATGGAAATTAGCATAGTTCGGCACTGGATTCGAGACCGAATGACGATTGAGAGAGCGAACACCAATAAGTATCTTATTATAATAAGAGCGAACCACATTATGTCGAGACATATTTAATATTAGATTTTCCCTTCATTGTGAATTCGAAATCCAGCTTATGCTCAAAGCAAGATTTTAATGAGAGAGAGATGCTTACTTAAATATCGAGTTTATTCATTATCGGAATTTGGTTTTATGTTTAGATCATTGGTGGGCAAATGAAATGTAAGCATGTATTGGTAACCGCGAGCGTAAAGTGGCTACCATGGGACAAAGAACATTTGCAGTCAGTTGATTAACAAACAACAGCGAAGCAACATCGTGCGCCGCTTGATTGTTTTATGATACTATTTATGCGCGTACCTATATGTGTTTCTCACTCGCACTGTTCGCAGTGAAAAATTATTTAGAATTGCCATAAATGCTTTCATTCATTAAATAGCGCATAATTTACTATTATATATATAAATCATTTTGACATTACACTCTACCAATTACAATAACAAAATACATGGGGATTTTCTGAATTCGCCCCTGCGCCTACCTGGTATATCTGCCTTGCATATGAGTCAAAACGCCCATCAGTGGTTTAGATACACACAGCGTCACATACTATCAATACAAGCATTTTAACATACTCATTAATTAATTAAGCTAATTCATTAAGTTATTAGCAAACTAATCTGCCAACAGCAGTCAAAATAATTATGGTGTTTTATATTGATTGGGAAAAAGCAAAAGCTTATAGTGCAAGCGATCAACTAGGCATATTAGCAGTCAATAAAGGCAGCACCTTTTGCTACAACATTAGTAATTGAATATCTGCGCATATGAGTTAAATAATTATTGAATTAAAAGTGTACTAAGGTATACAACAATGATAGTTTTTCAGCTATATTTTTTGGTGTTAATTTTATTGTTATTAAATTTTAAATGCTTGTGTATGTTATAAAATTAAATTAAAAGCCCATTAACGCCTTTATACATAATTATCACACACACAATTAATCGAATATTACTTATATATATATACATATACATATTGTGTACCACCTGTTACTCTTTGAAGCGCCGACTGTGCACAGAGCTGTAAAAAGCTGCAATCAGATTGTATTGCAATCATAAAAAGTGTATATTATTGTAAGCAGCTTTGATTGTAAATCATATTGCTAGTAAATTTTTTGATTGTAAAAATAAAAATTTCAAAAATTTAGAAGTATGTTATTGCAATCGACCTTCACCATCAATCATTTTGATTTCAGAAATTAGAATTGCAATAATTTACAAAAGTTTCATTGCAATCAACTTTGACCGTAGATCATTTTAATTGTAAAAATTACAATTACAATAATTTAAAAAAATTTCATTGCAATACACTTTTCTCGTAAATCATTTCATTACAATAATTTACAAAATTTTTCATTGCAATAAAATTCCAACGTAAATCATTTTCATTGTAAAAATTACAATAGTAATAATTGTATTGTAATAAATTTTCATCGTAAATCAAATTGATTGAAAAATGTTTGATTGCAAGGCTTGCAATAGCAATCATTTTCCTCATGACTTTATACGCATGCATTGGGACTGATGAAAGGCAAGCGCCTGGGTAATGCGAGTAATACCCGGCACTTATATCACACGCGTAGCCGCCTTATAACCCATGTCCTGGGTACATACATATGTACGAAGTTATGTACATATTGGATGCTGCCGGGCACACGGTACTGACAATATTTGCAGTCTTCAATATGTACATATAAAGTCTGGATGATAAGATGATGAGAAAAAGAATGAGGGTGTGGATGGGGATAAGGATATACATATATTTATTTTTGTACCATTTGCTTTTTCATTTACTCCCGGATATCTCATTACTGTGATACATATGTATGTATGGTTGTTTAACATAAATATATATAAAAAATATATATGTATTATACTTATCCCCATCCTCATGTTCAATTTTATCCATATCTTTATCCTTATACCCATCCGCACCCTCAACCTCTTTCTCATCATCTTATCATCTAGACTTTATACAAATTGACGACTGCAAATATTACCGGTACCGTGTGCCAATATGCATATTAGGGTGCATAGCATATTTTCTCAACCTCACCCCCTAGGTCGATGCTAATATAGTCTAAGATACCACATATATATTTTTGTCCCGATCGAAAACCGTTAAGGGGTGTCGCACAGGTGCCAAACTCCAGAAAACTCCATCGAGGCTCAAAAATTTAAGTTTAGTTTTTTGCATATCTAATGCGCAAATCGATTGTCCTGTATTCAAAAATACTAAATTCAAATTTTGGTCCCGATCGGAGGTGGTTAAGGGTTGTCGCAGAGGGATCAAAGTTCAGACTACCATATAAAGACCAAAAAATTTAATTAATTTTTTGTATCTAATGGCCAAAGTCGATAGTCTTGTACTCAAGGATACCAAATATAAATTTTGGTCCTGATCGGAGAGGGTCAAAGGGTGTCGCCCGGGGTCGCATATGGTTATCTAAACTTTTACCCCTTTGCGACACCCCTTTACCGTCTCCGATCGGGACCAAAATTTATTTATGGTATCTTTGATCATGCTGTTAACGATGTAGGGGGTGAAGTCGAAGAAAATCGCAAATCTGATTTTAAGGGCACCGTAATGTACATACATACATACATATGTACCCGGGAAATGTGTTATTACGCGCAAACCTTGTTATATGAATGCCGGGTATTGCTCGAATTACCCAAGCGCTTGCCTTTCATCAGTCCCAATACATTCGTATAAAGTTATGAGGAAAATGATTGCTATTGCAAGCCTTGCAATCAAACATTTTTCAATCAATATGATTTACGATGAAAATTTATTACAATACAATTATTGCTATTGTAATTTTTACAATGAAAATGATTTATGAGAAATGTTTATTGCAATGAAATTTTTGTAAATTACTGTATTGAAAATTTGTACAATTAAAAAATTTCAATAAATTTTATTGCAATGAACTTGATCCCCAAAAATTTCAGTAAACATTTATTGCAATAAATGGAAGGTAAATTATTGCTGATTGTAGTTATTTTACAATAAAAAATTTTATATAAATGTTTATTGCAATCTATGGAACACAAATTATTTCAAATTGCAATTTTTACAATCAAAAAACTGCAATAAATTTTCATTGCAATAAAATTGGAAGAACAATCAATGATTGCTGGGACGAATGATTGCAGCTTTTTACAGCTCTGACTGTGCAGCATCTGCGCAGGCGTATGAATTATATTTGATTTAATTAATTAAGAGGAAGACATACATGCATGCATATCTCATTTGCATATGTTAATGTCCATTGTAGGCACATGTGGCATTTGAAAAAAATATAAAAAACTGGTGCATTAATTTTTGGCTTGATATGAATGACACGATATGAATAACAACATACACACATGTCATATGTATGATAAAAAAGCAGCATTTAAAAAAATATACTTACATATTTATATATCTACATATGTGTATAAACAATCAAAGTCAATGCACAGCGTCACCAGCGAGCAGTGCACCAAAGAGCAAATACGAGCATGTAAGTACGCGAACAGCTGTTAATTAACAATTCCAATTCGTGTGGCATTTTAATCGTGACAAGTAACAAAAATAAAAGCAACAAAATAAAAACGACATCTAAAAAAAATAAAATTCAACAGCAGTCCGCCTACCGCTTTTTGCCAACAATTAGCCGTAAATTACAAAATTGACAGCGTGAAAAGAGTTAAAGTTTAAATATTCGACATATGTTTTTTATGAGTTCAACTAATTTCGTATGCCACGCATGCTGCATTTTGCTGCAGCTGATTCTACATAGTATGTAATTAAATTGTTGAGGTTTATGATTGAGGAAATTTGTTTTTTTTTTACATACATCGACTATCCGCAATTTTCAAGCGGATATTGGAATTGTGTGTATTGCTTTTGTTTGAGTTGTTCTTTGCTCTAGTGGAACTGTCAACAACAACAACAACAAAAGTAGTAGAAATATCAGTACGAATACAACAAAACAACAAACTAGACAAAAGAAAAGAAATTATAAAAGCCTGCAGTCGAATCTTAGTCCTAAAAAAATAAAAATACAAAAATTTCGAGTTTCGGCAGTAGGTTTATAAATGGCTAGCAAATACTTGTCCCACTCCGCTGCGACAAATCAGACTGCTGTTTCCTATCAATCTACCCACTACACTCCAGCTCCCGTTCCATCTATCTCTTTCTCCCCCTATACTCTTCAATCTCTCCTCGTCTCCCGTTCGCTATCAACAACATTCCGTGCCCATCCGAGTCCACATATCGGTCTATATCATTTTAATCGGTTCAGGTATCTCGGAAAGCGCTTGAGGTATCCACATAGATAAACTTCACATACTTATATGGAAACCCTGTTCGGCTGCTTTAATTTTATAACAATATTGCTCAAAAACATTTCGGTGTCATCCCGGCCCACGTTTTGGCGTCTATCTGGACAACCGACTCGAAAGCTGGAATGGAGTAAACTCTCTATTGAAGCTCTTATTGAAACCTTTAATTTTATACCAATATTACTCAAACATTTTTTCTTTATATGTACATATATTGGCCTATATCTCAGGAAGGGCTTGAGATACCGGAATTAAATATGGTCTAAATTTTCTAGCGCGTTCCTTTCTCGTAACCGAGTTCTTCACTACATTACACACATACGTGCCAAAAACAAACAGAGTCCGATCATAAATACGGATTTTGCGAATTTAGCGACTCCAGCGCCATCTAGCGGGAAAACATATAACCTATGTCGCGGGGACTTATCCAAAGAATAAACTTGGCAAAAATTCGTTGAGTACTTTTTCAGCTATTTCCTGACATAAAAACCCCTCACAAATCGTCATTAAAACTTCACAACCGGCCAAGCGAGACTTGTGTCACAAATGTGATTTGAACTTCTGATGCCCAGCTGTAGGACTTCAGAACACAAAAGGACATTTGAAGGAAATATAGATAAAGCTTCCCAAGACAAATGTTATGATATTTATCGATAGCGCTCTGAGCTCTGAAGTCGTAGAGCATCGACGTTCAAATCTCATTTTTGGCCACTAAATTTGTCATCACTTTCGAAGTAAATTTATTTCTGTGGTTCTTTTCTTCTATAAACACAACTTTTCTATCTTGCCATTATCACTCTTTACACGTTATCTTCAATTACATTTGTCTGTAATAGTTTTTTTTTACTTTACAAAACTCACCTTTCCAATAGACAAATTAATGAAGTTGTTAATTTTCACACAACAACACAAAAACAACAAGCAATAAAACGAAACGAAGAGAAGCAATTAAACGCTGCTCAACGACTGACTTATTAATCAAGTTCATGCACAATTCGCAGCTTAATTTATTAAGAGTGGCTCGTGTTAAGAGCTGATTAACAATTAATTGAAGCACCCTAACAGATTTAACATAAAATTTCGTGTAATTGTTTGTAATTTATTCAAAATGATGTTTCCGCGAACGAAAAAAAAAAGAACAATAAACAATCGTTGACAGAACGGCGCTACCGCAGCCAACCGCACAGCTTCACTGACAAATTAAATCTGAATGTGATCTTGATTTTGATTTTGAACTGTTCTCCGCGCTAACGTTGGAAGTGCAAACAAAACAGAAATATAAAAGCAGAAGAAAAAAATCTTTGCAAAAATCTGATAAGAAAAAAGTTGAAGCTTATATATGTATATGTGTGTTGAAGAAAAATGCCCTGCTTAGTAAGAGGAGTATAAAATAAATATGAAAAAAATTAATACAAAATATGTAGAAATCAAATAAAAATGAGCAGAAATCGTGATTGTGTTGAAGGACGCTGAAACGGCGTGGCATTAAATGAAAGGTGTTAGCATTTAATCTCTTAATCATTTTTCTACTTTATCTTTAACAAAATCTGACGAAACACAAGCGCACATAAAAATGTACTTAAGCACAGCTGTCGATTAAAATAGTCAATCAAACCGCAGGAAACCTGTTCAATTACGCTTATTTGGCCATAATTTGCACATTCGGTTTATTGCTTTTTTATGGGTTTTTTTTTGTTAGCTTTTGTTTACTTGCTAATCTAAAATGAAATAAACCAAAAAAAAAACAAGTAAGGAAGCCTAAGTTCGAGTGGAATCGAACATTAGCTACTCAGCTGTATGCTTTCATAGTTTGTTTGTGTTTGATGGAAACACGGTGTATTTTATATAAAGCGAGTGCCGCATAAAGTGGGCGTAGCCACGCCCATTTTCAACATTTTTATCAGTCATCCAACTAGGCATATCAATATTATACTTTGTGCAAAATTTCATTCCTTTATGACTTCTACTTACAAAGATGTCACGTTACAAATTCCCAAAGGGTGTTCCAGAAATATCTTTGTTAAAAAGTAGGCGTCGTCATAAACCGATTTAAATAAATTTTTGCATGTCTATTAACACAAGTTATAAAAGTGTATAAACCAAGTTTCGTCATAATATCTCAATTATTTGCCGAGTTATAGGCTAAGAAATCTCGTATATTCCTTTGTCTAAAAAGAGGCGGTGCCACGCCCATCTTCCAAAATTTTTATATTTTTTGCTTCCGGTCTATTGTGGAACTCATGCCACAAAATTTCTATGAATTATCTCTATATTTGACAAAGATATCGCTTAAAATGTTTTTATAAGGCCACTTTATAGTTCCCATGTATAAAAGTGGGCGTGGTCGTCAAACCGATTTCGCTAAAATTTTGAACATGTATTACCACAAGTAATAAATGTGTACACACCAAGTTTCGTCATTATGTATAAATTATTTGTCGAGTTATGGGCTCAGAAATCTCGTATATTCCTGTTTATAAAAAGAGGCGGTGCCACGCCCATTTTCCAAAATTTTTATGTTTTTCGTTTTATGTCCGCAGTTGGACTTCTGCTATAAAATTTCAATGGCATATCTTTATATTTGACAGAGATATCGCTTAAAATGTTTTTATTAGGCCACTTTATAATACACATATATAAAAGTGGGCGTGCCCGTCAACCGATTTTGGAAATTTTTCGTCCAAACGTTTGCCTAAGTAAGTATATCACGCCCACCAAATTTCATCGATATATCTTCAAAGGTTTTTGAGTTATGACATATAAAACTTTCAATGTTTGGCCCTTAATAAGTGGGCGTGGCACCGCCCGTTTTCCAAAATCTCACCAAATTTCTCCATAAGGGCCTGAGCTCAACACGTGGGTAAAATTTCATCGCTCTAGCTATATTAGTGACTGAGATACAAAATTTCCGATTTTTTCTATATAGGAAAAGTGGGCGTGGTCATGGTCCGATTTCGCCCATTTACCAATACCAACCGTCCCAGTCTCGATACCAACTTGCATTTCAGATTTCATCAGAATATCTCAATTTTTGAGCGAGTTAGAGTGTTTACAGACGGACGGACGGACAGACGGACGGATATGGCTCAATCGATTTCTCTTTTCACCCTGATCATTTTGATATATATAAGTCTATATCTATCTCGATTATTTCATTCTGTTACAATCCACCGTTATGTGATTGAAACTATAATACTCTGTGTACTAGTACAGCTGAGTATAAAAAGAAGAGGAAATGTCGCACGTCGATTAACGGTTGTTACCCAGCAAACATTCTCGGAGCCCCATAATTTTGGTGTCTGATATGAGTGTGAAAAGTAAAAGCAATTTTTTATTTTTATTTTTCTTTTTTATTTTTTTGTTCTTTAAAATGATAAAGACAATTTATAGATGATTTTTCTAGAAAGTGTGGTTATAAAAGCATCACTATAGATCAATAAATATTAATATCCCACTGTATGATGGCAACGGACTGAATTTCAAATTGATGTCAGGTTCAAATACGCAGTTTAATACAAAATTGACAACACTTATAAAGCAAGCAGTAAAAGCAAGGAAGATTTCACAATGAGAGAAGAGGTGGACAAGCTGGCTGAAGTTAAATATAGCACTTGGAAACAGAATGGATAGAAGATTGAGAAAAATTGTATTTTTTATTTATTTATGTGTCATAAAATAGTGAAAAAGAGTCATATATGACTCCGATAAGAGTCCGAAAATAGTCTTTTTGAAATCTAATAAGAGTCACATAACAGCAGAAATAAGATAAAAACTTGTGTCCAAAAGGAGTCATATAGGCCTTTTATTCAGGATCCTCTGATATATGAAATTAAACTCATAACAGACGACCAGCGCAAAAAGGGAACTATATACATTCATTCTGGTCAACTATACGAGCTCACAATAAGTGTAAACACGCCGATATAGGACTCATTTCGGACCCTTTTTTTCTGAGTTCCAATGTTTGCTGGGTATAGACGCTACCACCAAAAGAGAATCCAGAACCAACGTCGCTACGCTCACTTGTTGCGTTGAGCAAAGCAGAGCAGATTTGCAGACAGGTTAAGCGATAAATAAATTAAAATGGCAATAAAAAACCGGCGTTGAAAAGTGATAAAACAAAAAAAATAATAATTTTGTGACGTTTTAAAGTTAAATGCCAAAAAAAAAAAAAAAAAAAACACCAATGAATGAAAGAGACAAGTTAATTTAAGCGTAAAAGCAAGAGCCAAGTCAAGTCAAGATTGTTTTATTTTTTTGATGTAGTAAATAGATATTAATTTTCATTAAGCCGGCGCTAATTGATGACATTTTTAACCAATTTTTTTGTGTTTGATACACATGTGCGAATTTGCGTGGGTGTATAATAAATATTTATGCTTGACGTATTTATTATGCGGTATTTACATATGTAAATTTATAATTAAGCTTTTAGCATACAATTTAGCTAAAATATGTTATTTATAACATTTTCAGCGCACAAAAGGCATTTAGCTGTGTCATAGCAATTCGATTGAAATAATCTAATGTATATTTATGAAGAAAATTTTAATAGGCAGTTAGACATGTTTGGGTAAATATTTTGATACGCTTAATAGTTGTAGTTAAATATACGTTTTGTTGTTTCTACAATTGTAGGCAATAAATGGTTTACTTTAGGTTTCTTACTTCGCATTAGAGCTTAGAATGAAAATATAGAATTTCGTGTACGTCTGAAATGCACACATGCTCAGCAACCACAGCTCCTAACGTTGGGGAATTTATGCAGACTATATTTGGTAAATTTTCTTGATTTGAGAATACATGTTCCAGTTTGTTTGAGAACGCTATGATTCGCGACAGTTTCTCGCGTCATTCTCCAACGTTAGAGATTCGAGAAAAGGGCTATGTAGTTCTCGCGACATTCTCAAATCCATATCTAAGCTCAGTGTTTGTTGCGTGTATGCCTTGACAAGAAGCTATTGAATTAAGAGAGCTTGAAGCAATGCAGAAATGCCATATTTTCTGGCTCTTAATTTGGCTAAAAAAAAAGGAAATAAAAACTATCATGTTGGCACACCTTCCAGACAACAAATTATTCTGTTATGGACAACTTTCAAAAATCTTTATTATGTCATAAATGTCTCAAATAATCAGAACTAAAACCTGTTCGCTTATGGGATTTTGAATGAGTTCTTTACTCGAAAAAAAATTTAAGTTCATTTTATGTTTTTGTTTAAATGCTCAGTTCAGTTTTTATTTGAATTTGCACTTAATAACAAAGCATTTGCTCTAACTTGTTTTTTCTTATCTTTTTTTTATACTCAGCTGTACTAGTACACAGAGTATTATAGTTTTAATCACATAATGGTGGATTGTAACAGAATGAAATAATCGAGATAGATATAGACTTATATATATCAAAATGATCAGGGTGAAAAGAGAAATCGATTGAGCCATGTCCGTCCGTCCGTCCGTCTGTCCGTCCGTCTGTCCGTCCGTCTGTAAACACTCTAACTCGCTCAAAAATTGAGATATTTTGATGAAATTTGAAATGCAAGTTGGTATCGAGACTGGGACGGTTGGTATTGAAAATGGGCGAAATCGGACGATGACCACGCCCACTTTTCCTATATAGAAAAAATCGGAAATTTGGTATCTCAGTCACGTGTTGAGCTCAGGCCCCTAGGAAGAAATTTGATGAAATTTTGGAAAATGGGCGGTGCCACGCCCACTTATTAAGGGTCAAACATGGAAAGTTTTATATGTCATAACTCAGAAACCATTGAAGACATATCGATCAAATTTGGTACGCGTGATTTACTTACTTAGGCAAACGTTTGGACGGAAAATAGTTAAAATCGGTTGACGGCCACGCCCACTTTTATATATGTATATTACAAAGTGACCTAATAAAAACATTTTAAGCCATATCTCTGTCAAATATAAAGATCTATCATTGAAATTTTGTCGCATGAGTCCAACTGTGGACATAAAACAAAAAACACAAATATTTTGGAAAATGGGCGGTGCCACGCCCACTTATTAAGGGGCAAACATTGAAAGTTTTATGAGTCATAACTCAGAAACCCTTGCAGATATATCGATGAAATTCCGTATACGTGATATACTTACTTAGGCAAATGTTTGGACGAAAAATTTCCAAAATCGGTTGACGGCCACGCCCACTTTTATATATGTGTATTATAAAGTGGCCTAATAAAAATATTTTAAGCGATATCTCTGTCAAATATAAAGATATGTCATTGAACTTTTATAGCAGAAGTCCACCTGCGGACATAAAACGAAAAACACAAAAATTTTGGAAAATGGGCGTGGCACCGCCTCTTTTTAAGAGCAGGAATATACGAGATTTCTGAGCCCATAACTCGACAAATAATTGATATATAATGACGAAACTTGGTGTGTACACTTTTATTACGATATCTTTGTCAAATATAGAGATAATTCATAGAAATTTTGTGGCATGAGTTCCACAGTAGACCGGAAACAAATAATATAAAAATTTTGGAAGATGGGCGTAGCACCGCCTCTATTTAGACAAAGGAATATACGAGATTTCTTAGCCTATAACTCGACAAATAATTGAGATATTATAACGAAACTTGGTTTATACACTCTTATAACTTGTTTTGTTTATTCTTTTGTGTACTACAAATGTAGATCACTAAGCGCTAAACCGCAATCAAAAGCGGGGATTTTTTATAAGCAAAGTGACTCACTTTGTACGATGCAGTCTGCAAAGTCACAAAAGCAACGCTGCTTGGCTAAATACTTATTTAGCTTTGTTTACTTGTTATTCCAAACGCATGGAAAAATAAATAAGCGTTTGCAATTTCAAAAATAATAAAAAAAAAACAAGTGTTTAAATACAAGGCAAATTACTTAATTTGCTAAAAGTATCGTATCAAGCGTTGTAAACACCTGGTTGGTAATTTAAGTAGAAGATTTACAAATTTATAATTTCATTTCGTTTGTGCTACAATTTGTTGCACTTGAGTGATTTTTTATACATAGGTATATACATAATTATAAGCTTCTAAACCCCTTTTCGCTTCTAGCGCTGTGCACGCGTATAAAGCAAGCATTTCCAAATATGCTTAAATTAAAGTTTTATTGATTTGTTTCTTATTTTTTAAGTTCCATTATGTTAATTAAATTTTTTATTTTATACCGTTTGTTTCGTCTCACTGTAATTAACAACTTTTGCGGTCCACTGCCGCAATTAAGCAACGCTCTTTCTGGCTTTTAATTGAATTTCTATGTAGTCTTTTTTTGCATTTGAATTGTGTTTTTGTACAGAAATTCTGCAGCTAATCAACCACATAATCATACATATCTACATACATATGTATGTACGTGTTACGACATGTGTAAGTCAAGTTTCAAATGTTTGCGCATGTGCATTTTCAAGGCTAAATTGATAGTCATAGTCGTGTTCGTGGTCATTAAAGGTTAAGTGTTATTATTAATTTGTATTTAATAAAAGCAAACAGCAGGTCAATTTAGAAGGTGTTTAAAGCATGTGCTAAAGCAAAAAAATGGGCTGAGATAGATCAATGAAACGCTGTGTTTTTTATTTCTTTATGAAAAACAAATTTGAAAGTAATATTGCCGCACCTATGAACAAGTTACGCTTAAATTGAGCAATGCTATTCTTTGTGCTTGTCCCACTGCGCAGCGCTGGAAAATTTGTGTTTCTCGTTAATGTTTGTAACAGGCTTAGAAACCCCCAGAACGTGATTTATATAATTCTTCCCCTTGGTTTGTCCAACGGAATCATTTTGGAAAAAAAATAAAATAAAATAAACTTGGTGTTGCCACTTATTTGTAAAAGTTGGATTAAATAACGTAAAAAAAAATAAAAATAATTTTTGAAAAATAAAAAATGGGGATTGCCACCTGTTTGTAAAAGTTGGTTTAAATGACTTCGTTTTGGTTTGTCCACCGTCCACCGAAAATATTTTGAAAAAAAAATAAGAATAATAATAAAAGGTGGGGTTGCCACATGTTTGTAAAAGTTGGTTTAAATAAAGTTAAAAATGATAAATGGAAAATAAAAGAATAACAAAAAAAAAAAAAATAATAAAAAAATACGTAAAAAATAAAAAAATAAAAATAAAAAAAAAAAATAAAAAAATAAAAAAAAAACAAAAAATAACAAATAAAATATATTACGCTGAGGAAATGTAAGAATCTAAAACGCAAAAAAAATAAGTGGTGCCTCCAATTTGAAAATCTAAAATTAAATTTACTTAAAATATGCGAAAATAATGTAAGCATTAAATATAATATTACAATGTAGAAGACAGGAAGGCGCAGCAATAGCAAGGAGGTTCTTTAAATATAATACTTTTTAGTTTATCCCTATTCCAACTTATTAAGTATGTAGATATAAACTGATCTTGCCCTTTCGATGAGGGTATCTTAATAGAAGCATTGCACGGTGGAGCGGAGACAAGAGGGTAGATATTTGGATGTAAATATTCCACTATACATCAAAATGTTGTAGCAAAAAATTCTGTTATTTTGTTTTGCTAACATTTTTATAAGTCGGTTTTATATTTTCATTTAATCTTATTGCCCTTTTAACTTATTTAATGCTTAATTTGTCTGAAATTTGCACTGCTAACAGCGCAACAATTGAGAAAAGCGACCGTTAGTTGACGTGCGACATTTCTTTCTTTTTTGTATTATTTGATTTTATTTTAGCCGAGAACAAACAAAACTAAACGTAAAACCAATAATAAAAACAATAAACCGAATGTGCAAATTATGTCCAGAAAAGCGCAACTGAACAGGTTTATTGTGGTTTGAACGACTAGTTTGATCGACTGTTGTTTATATGGGTACATTTCTGTGTGCGCTTGTGTTTCGTCAGATTTTTTTAAGCAGTAAACAAAATACTTTTTATTGTTATTAGATATTTGCATTTAAATTTTTAATCTTTTAATTGATGTTCTTTAACATTTTTTTTATATTTTTGATGAACTTATACTAAGTGTATAGGTACAAATCTTTTTATTTTTTTATTCAGTTTTGCTGTTATTAAGTAGTTTTTATGACTTTATTATGTGCGTTTACTTGGCCACACATTGACCTTAAACCATAAAGACGCCATGTTGCTACACAATGTATATAAACATGTTCTTAGAATGAAGGCAATTGAAAGCCGAAAACGTGTTTTATTTTATTTATGTGCATGCATATGTATTTATGTATGCTATAATATGTAGGTACTCATGATTCGAGGTCAAATTAATTTGTAATAAAGACATTAAAATAATTAAAAAATGTAATTTTTTGACGTTAATTTGAAATCTTGTTTGTCAACAGTAATCTGTTAAGCATTAGCAGCATTATGGTCGCGTAAATGTAAACGAACAGCAATGCTGTTAACGGAGTGTCTTTTAACTGCTGCATAATAGGCCAGCACAGCGCTGCTAATTTAAAAGCCCACATTAAAAGCTTGTTATAGCCAAGACAATATACCTTTTGGGACAGCGATGAAAAAAAAAACAGGCGGAATTGGCAAGAAAGTTTATAGCAAAATTATGAAATGAAATTTGCAACATGAATTTGAAAACTTGGAGCAAATAAATTGTTGTTTTATTATGCTAAATATCTAAAAGTAGTTAATTAATATGAACAAATGGAGTAGAATTGATGTAAACAGCAGTGTTGCCACTTTAGCTATTTTGTAGCTAGATTTAGCTATAACTTTTGGCGTTTAGCTACAGATATTTGCGTTTAGCTATTAGCTATTTTTGTTAGCTTTTTTTTTAATAGCTTAGCTTTTTTTTTACCTATTTTTCATAATTTCTTTATTTTGCACATCAGTTTATCATTTTAAGCTAATGAGTCATCTGTGAGTTAATGAAAATTTGAAAGTGTATACTGATCCTTATGATTATCAAACTATACACAAGTTGATAGTCTGGCATGCCTTCCTTATTTTATCAATTATTGGTGCATTCATATGCAAGGTTGATCAATAAGGTTTTCACAGTGTGCAAAAGCAACTCTGCTATACATTTGGTTGTTGCCCATTTTACTATCTGAATTCACAAATGACCATTGGCATACGCTACACTGTCAATATGTATCGCGATATTTGAATGGGTTTGATGAATCGCAAACTAGTGCTGTACGTTCAATGTGAATATTGCGATATTTTTCTCGCTCTGAGGTTCACAATATTTTACTTCCGTCCTTTTCACGGTGTATTCGTAAAATTTTTCAGAGCTTTATTATCAAGTTAATTGAGCAACTCCGCCAACGCTTACCGCAGAATATTCAATCTTTAAAAAATATTGAATTTTTTTCTGTAAACAAGCCAAAAATATTTGACACTTTCAATGATGAAAAGGACCCCTTTAACACGGAGGAAATCCCTATTTTAGAAATACAATGGAAAAAACTACACGCATACCCATGGAAGAGAACTACCTCTACAATAAAGTTTTGGGTAGACGTAAGAAAGCTTAGAAATGCTCTTAACGAAAATCCGTTTGAAGAACTACAATCTTTTGTGTTTAATTTTCTAATCCTACCGCTTAGTAATGCAAAAATAGAACGTAGCTTTTCTGTTATGAACGTAATAAAAACAAAGGAAAGAAATAGAATGCAATTATGTATTTATGTTAAACTCTCTATTGACTGTTAGGCATGGTCTAAAAAGGCTTGAAAAATGTTGTAATAACTTTGAAATTCCTAACGATATTATTAAAGCAATGACTTCACTTAATATATATGATTCAACCTGTGAATTAAATGAAGATATGATTTTTAAAATGTTATTGAACCAAATTTTTAAGTAAAGTTTAAATATTAAGTAGTCGCTATTATAATTTATTTTAATACTGCAATTGAATGTACATACATACATACATACGTATGTAATGAATTGATTTTTTTTTTTTCATTGTAATAATCTTATTATGCGACGTACATTTATAAGTACATACATACAAACAAATATATGTATGTGGCTACAATATATAATATATGTATATATAAATATTCATATATGTGAAGTTGTTTTATGTCACGTCTTTTTAAATAAATGATTTGGATATTTTTGAAAAAAAAAAATTGGCTATTTATTTTAGCTATGAAAATAATTATTTAGCTATTTTTAGTAATTTTTTTTTTTTAATTTAGCTATAAGCTTCAAAATATTCTGGCAACACTGGTAAACAGAAAGAAGACAGTCTGAAATATAATATTTTGATGCTCGTTCTCGCACGGCCCCTCACTGACACTCCGGCTGCAAGATGGTGAAGTTATGTTGAGTGAACGTATAGTGAACGTTTCTTCCTAACATATACACACATACCTAAATGTGGGATGCAACTTACAGATATCAAACTTTTTCTCTAATATAAGTGAATAGTTACTTCGATTAGATTTAATGTCTAAGATATTTAGTAAGTGCAGTTTTGGTTTATTAATTAAAATGTATAAAATTTAATTGCGATAGTTAATTAAAATTAAAAAGGGTGATTTATTGTTCACGTTGTCTAATTCACGTCTTAGTTTCAACCGCGTTACTTCTCAACTGCCTTCGTCTCCATTTGCTTCTTCTTCTTTTGTTGGTTTTATATAAAATGTTGCTTGTGGTTTTGATGTCGCTTTTGGTTATTAACCCTTCACTCCCACATACATACCACGTATGTGCTTAGCAAGGTATTCCAAATTTTTTCTGAGTATCATTTCCCCTTTTCCATTTTTCTCTATAATTTTAATTCTTCGAAATGCCTCAAACATTGAAATATATAATGCTTGCCGTGTCTGCTTACAATTTAAATAAATCGCAATCTAATTAAATCTTAGTGCCAATAATAATCAAAAAATAAACAAATAAAGCAGGTAAATTCGGCAAATCAACTTAAGATGATATTAATTAAATGGATTTAAATGTGAAAATTACCCAGCAGTATTCGAGGTCCATGCAGATGCATATTCTGTAGAATATTCAGTATGAAAAATACCTTGAAACTGCGTTCAAAAATCATTGCCTGAAAAATTAAATTGAATGCGCAGTGAAGACATCAGAGCTTTTGAATCTTTCCCGACGGCACAGTATACTAGCTTTTTTCTATGGGCATGCAGAAACTCTCCTTTCTCGTTTGGCAGTTTTTAGGTAAGTAGGTAGTTGATTTTCAACTACACCTCTATATAAAAAAGAAGAGGAAAGTTCAGATTTTGGAACTACATTTCTACTGAATATTGAGCAGGAAATATGTGCTGTATTCCAGCTGATCAAAACTGCTGGGTAAATATATACGTATGTATGAATGCATGTATTTGTGTATCATGGTTTTACCAATCTCCTTCTGGTAAGTCTAATTAAAAGTTAACTTAAATGCCCAAAGTTATGCAAATAATTATGAAAATTGAATAAATTTGTGCACTCAAGCTAGACGAGAAACGCCTACGAGAATAACAAAAATAAATACTCGTATAAATAAATTTGTATACATACATACATATCGCACGTTTTATGCAATAGGGATTTAATTCAAAAAAAATTTTTTTTGGGAAAACGCAAATAAACTTTTATAATTTCAAATAGTTTCCTTCTACGGCTGACTACAAAATCACTTTTATTTCCGCAATTTTTATCTTTTTGAGCATTTTATAAGACTAGACTGAAATTAACGACCCAGTTATTGAAATATATGGCAAAATCCCAGAAATCGAAAATTTCGAGTTAAATCCCTATTGCATAAAACGGGCGATATCTACATAATATAATATAATTTAACATACATAATATATGTATATATATATATATATATATATAATACATATTATGTATGTGCAAAATTGTATTTAAATTATATATGTGCTCACTACTGACATCAGTAGAAATTGAATTAACTGGAAGTGTTTAAACAAATTAGTTAACTGCAAAAGTCTTTAATAAAACAAATATGGGTAGATAGATACATATACATATATATTTAATAAAAGCAAAATTTGGAGGCATTAAAACTTGCGTGTTTGTCCTTTGTTTGTTCGTGTGTGTGTGTGTGTGCAAGAGTAAAATCCCTGCAGAAAAATGTGCGATTAATCCCGAAAGAGATTTGTCCTCGATTGATATCTTTCGAGAACAATCGGTCCACAATTAGTCCCCAATTGTTCTCGTACGGGTATAAATGTAGACTAATTGTAGACCAATTGTTCCCTAACGGGTATATATGTAGATTAATCGCTTTCATTCCGAACGGGTACAAATCTAGATTCCTTAAATGTAGACATTTTAAAAAATATGCAATGTATTTAAACAATTGTAGAACAACCGGTAAAACGAATTGAACACCCTTTTTTAATAACAATTTCAACAAAATGTTGCCTAAAATATCCTATGAAAAAATCTTTTTCATTACGCTCATATAATGCATACTCAAAACTTACAATTTTTTAAATTTATTTATTGAGATTTTTTTACAAAAGTAAAACATTATATAATCTTTATTTAAGTATGCATGAACATTTACAATTTTTTAAGGAAAAATCTACGTTTGTACCCGTTCGTGCTGAAAGCGATTGATCTACATTTGTACCCGTTGGGGATGAAAGCGATCCCGGACACATCCCGCACTGAGAGAAAAAAAATATATGGAGGGGTCAAAGAAATTTTTTACCTATTTTGAACACTACTTTCTTTGTTTTGAGTAAATTTTCCTTAAAGCATGTTAAAAGGTTTATAAAATATTGTTGTTACATGCATTACCATGGTTTCATATACTTGTTTTGAAAAAATTCATACATTAAAATAATGAAAAATTCTTTAAGCGCCATTCCATTCCCAACTTTCCTTGTTTTGCAGACTTGATTTCTTTAGTTTTGAGAAATTAAATTCCCATACAAATCCCCATGGCAACGAATTTGTTTGAAAGTTTTTTTATGTTTTTTCCACATTTTTGAGAAAATTTACACAAAACAAAGAAAATTTTGTATTGGGACGCGTATTCAAAATAAGGAAAATTATGTCTTTGATCGAGAGAAATTTTTTTTTTTTGAGTGCGGATTATTCGCATTTTTTGAAGGGATGGTTTCATTTTGCTAAGTATTCAGTAGTAAGATCAACAATAGTTATCATGGAATCATTGTGTAACCGAAAAAACATATTTACAACAAAAAAAGCGAATTGTATTTTTCTAAAATATCGCATTAAATTCTTAAATTACGTGTTTTAAAATAATAAAAAAATCTTGTTCCGCAATGATTTTTTGGGTACGCTGTACGCTTGCCAATGGAAGTCATTAAAATTTGTGGTTATGCGTGGTTTGCTAAGAGACTTTAACAATTAATTAATTAAAGAATGGCTTTATGGTGCTCAGCAAGCCATTATATGCCACAAAACAAAAAGAACAACAACTGCGTAATGTGCGATGACAACTTGAACCGGAAGCTGATCGAGAGCGTGAGCAAACAGGCATGAAAAATGTAATGCAAAGAATATAAGAAAAGCTGCATTAGCAATACACAGTGTAAGACATAGACGTGTACATACATTACATATAGATATATAAATATACATATGTATGAAGGCAAATATTCATGCATAAAATAAGCCCTTATTTATTTATAATGCAATATGCAAAACTTTACAAGTACTTTCGTACAGACAAAGCACAATCCACTTGACCACTCCATACAAACACACACACACACATAAAAGCATAACAGGTCAGCAAATTCTTTACCACAAAGCCGCACAAATTCCATTGCAGAACGTTTTGTTTGTTGGTGACAAACTGTAAGCGCTGCTTATTGTTGCTATTGGCTTTAAAAT
This sequence comes from Urophora cardui, assembly GCA_960531455.1. Taxonomy (NCBI): domain Eukaryota; kingdom Metazoa; phylum Arthropoda; class Insecta; order Diptera; family Tephritidae; genus Urophora; species Urophora cardui. The sequence continues at coordinate 4,419,229 of OY482670.1, forward strand.
GGCCACATATTTATTTATATACATACATATGTACATATGTGTGTATTTATGTGCATAAGCATCGAACTTATTTCAATATGTACATTTATTAACAATACCGTTGCATTTACATGCATGAGCGTCATTTTCCATTGGATTTTGGATTTAGTTGCATGCATGAAGTGGCATGAATGCAATGCAAAATTTGAAATCAACACATATATGCATGTATATCTGCATGTATGTGTAAGTATTTACATTGGCTTAACATGCAATAAATGGTATTTATGTGTGCATTTTGGCAGGCAGCTCTGCGCTGAAAGCTTTGTTTGTACTTTGCACGATTAGCTTACTGTAAATGCATAATTGCTTTGGGCTAAAATTGGGGCCCCAAAAGCTAGACTGGCAGTGTCATTGGTTTTAAATACTTGAAAATATATACAAACATATGCATATGTAAGTATATGTATATGTATATTACCGCAGGAAATAACATCAAACATCACGCAATGAAATATGCAACAACTTTTATATGTGCATTCATTTATTCATTCATTATTTATTGCAAGTAGTAAGTATAAGTGTTCTGCTTTCTGTGGTCTTTTAGGTCCATTTTATGACGATTTTTGTCTGAGAAGACCTCTAATACAATTTTATGGTGAATAATTTTCTAGAATATTTTACCCTCTAGCGACCACACAAGGTAAAAATTTTAGTTTAATTTTAATACCATTTTGGTATTTATATATAACAATGCCAAAACGTATAAAACTAAAACGATTCTGGTTTAAAAAAAGAAGAGAATATGAGAGACAGAAATTATTCTTGGTGTCAAATTAATAATTGCTTGGAATTAAATCAAACCAAATTTTAATTATTTTTACAATATTTTTGGTATTAAAAATAGTTGAAATGGTATAAAATCTATCCGAAAATGGAATAAATACTACACTTTTTTGGTATTAAATCAAAACCAAAAATATCTAGAAATGCTCATTTTATTCCATATATACATATATAAATGTATGTAATATTACAACGATAAGAATTATCATATAGTCTTTGTTGTTTGTTAATAGGATGCGCTGCTCCCTTGTCAAATTGTACCACCGTCAGTAAAAAAAAAACTGCTACGGCTACTGGCCTTTGCCAGAGAAATTTTGGCACCGTCGCAGGGATATTGTTGCCTCAAGACTGAAAACAATAAAACAAAATTTACCCTCAAAATATTCACTCAATCTCCTGTATTACTTACTTGATACTATTGTTCCATCAGGCATGAAAAATTCGCTTTGCGGGAATTTGTTTTAATAACTTTAATTTCTCCATCGTACCTATTTCACCTTAAAAACATTTTGTATTTATTTACATATTTTGACAAATTTTTTCTAATATTTTATTGGTTTTGATTTCAAACCAAAAGTGAGAAAGAGAGAATTTTAATACTTTTCAAGGCATTATTTTTAAACCATTTTGGTTTAAATAAAATTTTAAAACTTTTCTTAGTTTCAAAATAAGAATTTTTGGCATTAAAATTCATATTTAATTCCAAAAATGATTAAATTAAGTACCAAATGATATTAGAAATAAACTATCATTTTTTACTGTGCAAGAACCGACCAAGTTAATATTTTTTCTATTCGAATACGCAATAAGTTCTCGCAAACACTTTTATTTGTTTCTTTTGTGAATATTCCTTTGTGTATAATTTTTTCACCATTGGCGCCCAAATATCCATCAATTCTCTCATAATATCGCTTTTGTGTGTTTATTTGCTTGTAACTACAAAAAAAACATCTTGTTTCTACGTGAAAAATTCGTTGATAATAACATTTAGTCAGCCAAAAACGTATATTTTTACATTTTACTAGCTGACCCGGCAAACTTCGGTCTGCCCAAAATAGATTTTTTTATTAATTTAATTTCAAAAATTGTTATTACACCGGTATTATTTTTACTAGAAAATTAACGATTTTTCACTACTTCATAGTGTATACAACTTCAAAAATATATACTTTTAGTATTCAGTTTAAGGCTGCACGATACACGACATTTTAAGTTTTCTATTCCGGATATTTATTTTCACTAAGTAAGAGGATTGATATAGTATACCTCCATAATGGTTTTCAGGCCCCTCCTCCAACCTTTTTAGATATATTCAGCCTCAAAGGTTTAGTACGTATGGGAGGTGCAATGCCCCATTTTTCGATAAAAATTTTTTTTTGGGTGAACATGGTATTGATATCGTATATCTGCATAGTGATTTCTATGTACATACATGCCATGAACGCTTTTAAGGATATTTAGCCTTAAAAATTAAGAACGCATGGGAGGTGCCACGCCCCCTTTTCCCAAAAATACTGTTTTTTTCATAAGCACGATATTGATATCGTTAATCTCATGATCAATTTTCAGGTCCCAACCTTAAACGCTTTTATAGATATTCAGCTTGAAAAATTAAGTTTGTATGGGAGGTGCCACTCCCCCTTTTCCGATAACCTACACTTTTATGCGCAAAAATTGTTTTGATATCATATAGCTCTGTACAAATTTCCAGGTCCCTGACTTAAATCCTTTTAAAGATATTCAGCTTAAAAAATTAAGTGTTGTTGGGAAGTGCCACGCCCCCTTTTCGTATAACTCCTATTATTTTGCGTTAATATGGAATTGTTATCGTTTATCTCCACACCAATTTCCAAGCCCCTAGCGTAGACAATTTTAGAGATATTCAGCATGAAAAATTAAGTTTGTATGGGTGGTGCCACGCCCCTTTTTCCGATAACCCCCACTTTTAAGCGTGGGAATGGTTTTGATATCATTTAGCTCTATACCAATTTCAGCTCCCTACCTTAAACTGTTTTAGAGATAATCAGCTTTAAAAATTAAGGTTGTATGGGAGGTGCCACGCCCCCTTTTCTGATAACCCCAACTTTTCTGAGTGAGAAGGGTTTTGATATCACCTACCTCTATACCAATTTTCAGCTCCCTACCTTGAACTGTTTTAGAGATAATCAGCTTTAAAAATTAAGGTTGTATGGGAGGTGCCACGCCCCTTTTTCTGATAACCCCAACTTTTCTGAGTGAGAAGGGTTTTGATATCACCTACCTCTATACCAATTTTCAGCTCCCTACCTTAAACTGTTTTAGAGATAATCAGCTTTAAAAATTAAGGTTGTGTGGGAGGTGCCACGCCCCCTTTTCTGACAACCCTCACTTTTCTGAGTGAGAAGAGTTTTGATATCACCTACCTCTATACCAATTTTCAGTTCACTACCTTGAACTGTTTTAGAAATAATCAGCTGTAAAAAATTAAGGTTGTATGGGAGGTGCCACGCCCCTTTTTCTGATAACCCCAACTTTTCTGAGTGAGAAGGGTTTTGATATCACCTACCTCTATACCAATTTTCAGCTCCCTACCTTGAACTGTTTTAGAGATAATCAGCTTTAAAAATTAAGGTTGTGTGGGAGGTGCCACGCCCCCTTTTCTGACAACCCTCACTTTTCTGAGTGAGAAGAGTTTTGATATCACCTACCTCTATACCAATTTTCAGTTCACTACCTTGAACTGTTTTAGAAATAATCAGCTGTAAAAAATTAAGGTTGTATGGGAGGTGCCACGCCCCTTTTTCTGATAACCCCAACTTTTCTGAGTGAGAAGGGTTTTGATATCACCTACCTCTATACCAATTTTCAGCTCCCTACCCTAAACTGTTTTAGAGATAATCAGCTTTAAAAATTAAGGTTGTATGGGAGGTGCCACGCCCCTTTTTCTGATAACCCCAACTTTTCTGAGTGAGAAGGGTTTTGATATCGCCTACCTCTATACCAATTTTCAGCTCCCTACCTTGAACTGTTTTAGAGATAATCAGCTTTAAAAATTAAGGTTGTGTGGGAGGTGCCACGCCCCCTTTTCTGACAACCCTCACTTTTCTGAGTGAGAAGAGTTTTGATATCACATAACTCTATACCAATTTTCAGTTCACTACCTTAAACTGTTTTAGAGATAATCAGCTTTAAAAATTAAGGTTGTGTGGGAGGTGCCACGCCCCCTTTTCTGACAACCCTCACTTTTCTGAGTGAGAAGAGTTTTGATATCACCTACCTCTATACCAATTTTCAGTTCACTACCTTGAACTGTTTTAGAGATAATCAGCTTTAAAAAATTAAGGTTGTATGGGAGGTGCCACGCCCCTTTTTCTGATAACCCCAACTTTTCTGAGTGAGAAGGGTTTTGATATTGCCTACCTCTATACCAATTTTCAGCTCCCTACCTTGAACTGTTTTAGAGATAATCAGCTTTAAAAATTAAGGTTGTATGGGAGGTGCCACGCCCCCCTAACATTTTTTAATTTTTTCTTCGACTAAACCTTCGCGGGGTAACAACAAACAAACCCCCCTAAGGAAGTATTTGATTTGGTTCAGCCGTTTTCAGTTAAATACCAAATCATTTTTATATATATAGATATACACATGTATATACAGACAATCATGCATGAATGTTCCTAGATTTAGATAATCGCTGTTTAGGCGGCTCGTTTAACGACAAATTCATGTAGGTACTTTGCTTTATATGTTTTCTTCATAAGTTTTAACATTCGTTTAATTGCATCATTTAACCAACAATTGCCGACAAGAAACCAACAAAAAACTTTTATGGCGCCAATCAATGAAAGAACAAGTACTACATGTGTTATTCTATTGTTTCAGTAAAGAAAAGGAAATCAGAAAGAATAAAGCAGTTTGTCTGGACAGGCTTTGTATTACTTGTAATCTACTTATTATCGTTTATCTTTTGCTTTGTGTTCGTCCATTTGTAGTTTAGCTGACAGCTGTCAGTTACCACTTGTACATACATACATGCATACATACATACATACATACATACATACATATATGTATACGAGCCAACCGACAAGCACTCAATTTGTTATAATAATTTTGTCTGTTTGTCCATTTTGGAGACTCAGCTAAAACCACTTTTGTACCAAACAAAAAAAAAAGCAGCCAAAAAGGGAAATTTTTATTAAATCAATTTAAATTGTTTCCCTCAACGTCTAAACGAGTCACAAAGGTGGAATTCATATAAAAATTGCGCCAAATTACAATTTCCCCAAAAAGGGAAATTTTTCTAAAATTAGTTAAAATCGTTTCTCTTAAATTTTATTGACTTTAAATGGTAAATTTCACACAATTCTTCTAATTTACAAAATTTCACAAAAAGGTAAATTTCACAAAATCATAGTAATTTCTCAAAATTGAAATTTAAAAAAAATTGTTTAAGGTGGTTTGCAAGCAGCTAAAAAGGAATTTTTTTCTAAAATCAACTAAAATTGTTTGCCTCAATGCATAAACGAGTCATAGTGGCAAAAATTAAATTAAAATTACGCCAAATTTAAATTTCCCAAAAAGGAATTCTTTTCTAAAATTAGCTCAAATAGTTTCTCTTAAAACTTAACTGAGTCAAGATGGTAAATTTCACAAAATTATAGTAATTTCCCAAATTTCCCAAAAACGGAAATTTTTTAAAAATGTAAAAAAGTGGTTTGCAAGCAGCCAGAAATGGAAATTTTTCTAAAATCAACTTAATCTTTTATTCCCCAAAATCCAAATGAGTCACAGTGGCAAAATTAAAAAAAAAAATACCCAAAATTAAAATTTCTCGAAAAGGGAACTTTTTCTAAAAGTAGATAAAGTCGTTTCTCTAAAACTTTACTGGGTTAAAATGGTAAATTTCACAAAATTCTAATATTTTTCAAAATTTCCCAAAAATTAAAATTTTTTTAAAATTTAATAAAGTGGTTTGAAAGGAGACAAAAAGCGAAATTTCTCTAAAGTCAACTAAAATTGTTTGCCCCAACGTCGAAACGAGTATAGTGGCAATATTGTAATAAAAATTGCGTCAAATAAAAATTTTCCAAACAGGAAAATTTTTCTAAAATTAGGTATAATCGTTTCTCTTTAACTTTACTAAGTCAAAATAGTAAATTTCACACAATTATACTAATTAAAAAAATTTCCGAAAAAGAGAAATTTAAAAAAAAATGCAATAAAATCGTTTGCCTTAAAATTTAGTGAGTTATAATGATTAGCTTAACGGAATTTTACTAATTCACAAAATTTCCCAAATGGAGAAATTTTTAAAAATTTAGTAAAAGTAAAAAAAAAAAAGGTTTTATGGATTAAATTATTTCCAAACTATTAATTTCTAAACTGCCACAGAGCTCCCCATATTCGAGACAGTTCAGAACGGCTTCTAGAGCACTGGAGAGGGGCGTCCCATTGCCACTTTATAGGACATCAACATGTTAAATAAGACAGTTGAAAGAAAGCATTGCGTTGTGATATGTGGACAGCCAATGCTATATATTTAAAAGCTAGTTTCGCGATAGCTTTGAACTAGCGCGATTTGCTAAATGATACCTATGTAAAACCAACAAAAAAGAAATACTCTTACCTCCTTTTCCTCATTTACCTCCTTTTCTTTATTTTCTTTGCCTCTTTCTTTGCGCACACTTAAAATTTCCTTCCTCTTCTTATATGTACATTCAAATTCTATTTCGCGCGTGCTGCGCACAAGTGATTGATTGCGGCAATAAATCCCACGTGCATTTGTTTTGACAAAAAACCCAACCCAACCAGTTTTAGGTGTCATTTTAACATATGCATGTATTCGTATAACTTTTGCATCCTTTCATTTTTAGCGTTTGTCAAAAAGCTTTCTTTACTTTTGCTGGTGTGAAAGTTTACAAGATTTTTAATTTTTCATGCCTTTTTATCGTGGATATTTAGTAAGCAAATTCTTTGTCATCTTTGCGAAAAACAGGATATCTAGTAACTCTAGACATTAACAAAAAGCTCTTTGCTTGCATTTTTGCAAAAGAGTTGTCTCTTTTTAAAGGTATTTGAAGATGAATCGAAGTAGGTGTCCTACGTTGACCTCTACAGTGTGCTTTGTGAATGTACTTACATACCTACTTATGTATTTTTATAAAAAATTATGCATTTGTACGAGTATATATGTAAGTGTAAACCAAATTCTAGATATTCGTTTACATATATAAAGCGACTTTTTTGACATTGCAGTACTTTTAAATTGTGTTAAAGAAAAAGTGAATTAATGAAGTGAACTCAGCTCAAACCAAAACTGTTAGCAACCAAAACTCATACGCTCCACTTCAACCGTTCTTCTCTTCTTCTTTTCTTTTCTTTTCTTTTCTTTTCTTTTCTTTTCTTTTCTTTTCTTTTCTTTTCTTTTCTTTTCTTTTCTTTTCTTTTCTTTTCTTTTCTTTTCTTTTCTATTTCATGTTTCTAAAAGTTTAGCGCAAAGCATCATATTTAATTTCCCATAAAACCATAAGCTTGTACTATGTACGTATGTTCGTTCATACGCCCAACCATTAATAAATTTTGCTTGAATTACTTTTTAAGTTTGAATTTCTGATAACCACCACAAGAACAATTCGTGGTTTTGGGCTTGTTTTCTTAAGCGCTGACCATTTGCTGTGCCTTTTGCTATTTTATATGAATTTACTAACTCTCGTTTTTTTCGTTGGTCTCTTACAAATAAACGCTTGTACTCTCATACTAAGCTTTTAGGTTTATCTTTTGGCCCAATAGAAATTGCTTTAAACGACTTTGAATTTTTAATTTGAAAACTTTGCGTTTCTAAACATAATTAAAAAAAACCTCTGCAGCAAGCACAAGTGAAAAAAGGGAATGATGGAAAAAATAAAGAATAATATTAATCAGAAATGAGCGGAGGAGAAGGTAAGAGATAATTATTATATTTTAGCCACGCGAAAAGCCTAAAAAATGAACACGTTTCTATTCTCTTGTGCTTTTTTATGCTTTTCAGTTGAGTTTGCAACAAAAAAAGACAAATGAAACAGAAAACCGCACAAAAAAATTTACTGTAATCTGATTGCAATTGTGGCAGCGTATGCACGCACGCATAACAAGCACTACGGGCAGCCAAAAACACACGCGTATTTTTCGCAAAAGAAATTAAACGAAACAGAAAATGGCCAAAAAGCAGAAAAAAACTTAAAATTGCAATTTCAAGTGGCGTGCAGCTCAATTTGGCTTTGATGCAATTTACAAGAGTTATCACAATGCGTGTACCTGTACTTTTGTTTGACATCTGTATGCAGCCACCATGGCGTATACGTAACCCTAACAACGGTCGCTGCGCATCAGCCAACCAAGCCGCCCTAACGACAGCCAAACTAGTATTGTTAATGAATTATTGAAAATTGCCAATGCAGAATGGCATTTACTGAAGCACAGCAAGCGAAAAAACAAGCGACAGTTGTGTGTGGCTGTAGAACAATAGAAAACTGCGGTGTATTTTTTAAAAGCGCATAACTCGAATTGTTACTTTTTTGTAAGAAGAGTGTAAAAAGTGCTTAAAAACAACAATAAAAAGCTGCAAGGATATTTAAAGCGACTTTGCTGAATCTAGAAGCAAGATATGTATAGGTCAATCGAGTGGAGAAAGAAACAATTAGTATGCAAAGGACCTTTAAGTATGAGGCTATATTTGAGCTTAGAAAGCAGCGCGGCAACAAGTTAACATATTAAAAATATAAACCGTTATAAAACGCGTTACTTATTTGCCATTAGTGAATTATCTTGCTGACGGCAGGCAGATATGCTCGTAAAATGTCTCACATGACCCACAACAAAAGATTATTACGACCCATATGGGTATGCTGTGATGTGGTAAAATTAAAGCGGACTTAGCGCCGCAGCAAATATAGTCACGCACTGGAGATTTTATAACCGGCTCAGAACTGGTTTTAAGGCGATGTAGAGCGACAGCATATGGCCTAAGCTAAAAATTTTTAATTGTTGTATAATTTCAGATACACGGGCTGTAGTGCTATTAGAAGAACGTCCCTTAAACTTTACTAACGTAAAATGGTAAATTTCACACAACTACATTAATTTAGAAAATTTCCCAAAACGATATTTTTTTTTAACTCAACTAAAATTGTTCCTAACCGTCGAAATGAGTCATAGTGAAAAAACATTACCTCAAATAAAAATTTCCCAAAAAGGGAAATTTTTTTAAATTAGGAAAAATCGTTTCTCTTAAACTTTGCTAACTCCAAATGTTAAATTTTAATCAATTATACTAATTTACAAAATTTCCCAAAAAGGGAAATTAAAAAAAAATTAATAAAATAATTTGCATTAAACTAATGTGAGTCATTATGATTAATTTAAAGCAATTGGACTAATTTCCTAAAATTCCCAATTATGGAAATTATATAAAATTGAATAAAAGTACATAAAAAAGATGTTAAGGTTTAAACTATCTCCCAACTATGAATTTTTAAATTACCACAGAACTCCCCATATTAAATGCAGTTCAGAACGGGTTCTACAGTTCTGCAGAAGGGAGCAATTTCCACTTCGTAGGACAGTTGAAAGCAATGTGTTGGGATGGAACGAAAATCACCCTTTTCCCGCTATGAGCTAGTTCTGTGTAATTTTCTGACGGGTGGTAGACATATTCAAATATACACATGAGGCAATTAGCCATCATATCTTAAGTGGACAATCACTACATGGTGAGACCTACAGAGTGAACATAATTGCATAAAAATTAAATGAGTTAACGAAAAGTATCCATAAAACTCACACATTAAGCATATATGTTGCTTAATACCACATCATCATATTATATTACAGCGCATTAAGTGTCCACATAACTATTAACGATTACTCAGCCATTTTTTGGTCATTAGTAGGTACGTACTGCAATCATCACTTTAAACAACGTCTCGTTGTGAAGCATTTGAATGCGAGAAAAAAGTGGTAATGTTGTAATAAAGAAATTTGCTTTGAATAAAGAAGAAAGAAAGAGAAAATTACTAAATATTTCGTAGCAAATAGTTCGCTGAATTGCTTATTAAGACAATATTCGTATTAGCAACTTGAGGGATATTTGAAGCAGAAGTGAGTGCATGATTATGATATAAGCAGATTTCTCATGCGTTAATTAAGTATTTAATATGTAATAATATTGCTTCCGGGCCACTTTTCTGGTTCTTGGAACAGCTGTTTCATGTAATAACCATGTGAGAAGAGCTTTTATTCCACAAGGGATTATTTTTCTTCGTCTGGGGACAGTTTTTTCGTCCACCAGTAGCAGCTTGTCTTCACATGAGAATAGTTTTTCTCCCCTAAGCTGGATGTTTGTATTTGTTGGTTAGTTGCGAAAATATAGCGTTCCCATCAGCACAAAAAGGGCACAATCTGTTTAGTCCATTATCTTGCGATTAAGTGCTTTAACCGAATTAAGAAATTTGAGCCTAATTCATGTGGCGCCTGCCAAAGCGCGCAATTGTTATTAAAATTACTTCTTAGAATAAAACTTTCCATAACAATTTTCCATAATAATTTCTGATAATAATTTTCCATATTGTAAGCCACAATTCTAATAAGTACTTTTACTGATTTCAAAATAAAAAAAAATTAGGAAATGCAATTGATACCTCCACTTATCTTCGTAATTAATGAAATTAAGAGATTTTGCTTTGATATTTGCCCAGCACGTGCTCTTAAGACAAAGGAAAAAACCATAAAAGTCATCAGCAATGAAAGAGAAAAGGAGATTTGTTTTGGTTAAATAATTTTCTTAGGTTCAATGAATCCATTTGGACATATGATTAACTAAAATTATCTTCAATCAAGGCATATGTTTGTTTGCACTTCTTTGTTGTTTTTTTACTGCTATACAAATAATCAAATTTACTTTTGACCTGACCTTCGATCCGCTAACGTTCTTGACATATGTGTATATGTATGTATGTTTGTACATTGACGCAAATTGCTTTTGACGTATGCATATAAAATAATATAAATATTCATCTTCGTATGTTTGTATGTATGTATATAACAGAACTACATTTATATCAGCACTGCTTTCCGGTACATTTCACCTTTAGCATCTATATACTTATTATTGCCAACATCAATCACTCATTCTTTGATTTTATTCATCCTTTGATTTTATTCATTTCATTCGTGCTAATTCAATGCTCGTAAATAATAGTTTAGGTTTTTTTGTTGCATACTTCAAGGCGACAAACTACACGCACATTTTTTTAATGAAATTTTTTGAGGAAATTTTTTTTTCAACTGAGAACAGTTTGTCTTTAGGAGCAGACGTTTTTTTTGTTTGTTCTCTTGTTTAAGAATATTTTTTTTTGCTTCTGAGGTACAGTTTTTTTATGTAGAAAAAATGTTCCTAATGTGCGAAAAATTTTTCTTCCACAAGGAACAATTTTTAATTCACTGGAAATATTTTTTTTTGCACACGGGAACAATTTTCCGTTCACATGGAACGGTTTGTCGATCGCTATGAACAGTTTTCCTCCTCACGAGAACAGATTTTCTTCAGTTAGAAATAGTTTATGTTTCACAGAGAATAGTTTTTGTTCAAAAAAAAAAATATTTTTCTACTGAGAGCAGTTTTAATCATTATTGAACCTCTTTTAGAGTAGTCTTTTACATCTAATAACAGTTTTATCTCGACTGGGAATAAGTTTTTCTTTATTTATTTTCTTCAGGCTCTCTAGAAAAGGAGTCGAACCTGCAGAGGTATGATTTTATTATTATGCCAAAAATTCTTCCATTTGTAGCCGCTGGTGTAGTGATTAATTTCGGACCCAGTGCAGCTAATTTTACTCATTCATTATTTTCTCCATTTCGTGGAAACCTTTATTGCGTGCGTAATAGCCGCAGCAGCATGCATTGACAGCTGAGTGGAATGTATGTATTTGCATGGAGATCGACACATCCAGCAGCACTAGGGCCATCTACCATAAAAAAGTTCCCAACTTTCAACTTTTGCTGCATGTAAGGCATAAGAAGAAGCATTTGACATTTGTTCAGGGCAATGGAGCAAAGATACAGGGCAAAGATACACATGACGCATTTGATCGGAGCAACGAATTATAGCCCCGTCACAATCAACTGCTGGATGTAGTTGCATTTTGCTGCATGTAGGTGCATCGCCACAATCATCTTGCGTTTCTTTGCTATCAGGGCATCGTAGCGAAAGTTTTTTTTTTTTGTTAGTTCCGCTCACAAAAATTTTTTTGTTGGCTCCGCTCTTAGCTCCCAATTTTTATTTTTTGCGGTGATCAGGGATGCTGTTTGTGGGAATTTCTTACCAAACTGGTATAGGAAGTAAGTTTATACTAAATGTATAAAAACTGTTAGTAGAGAAAATGTGGATGTGATACATATAAAGTGAAATTTTCATGTTGTAATGGAAATTCAAAAATATATATAGTATTTCGACCGATGGGCGATGATTTTTAAAATAAATGCGATAATAAAAAACTATTCGCTGTCATCTTACGAGATGTATCAATACATGACGAGTCCATATGAAATTTTTCCTCCTCTTACAATGTGCTAAATCGGTTAAAAGAAAAAACTTATTAAAATTAAATAAATAACACAAACAAAAATTAATAGGGATGCATGTCTACCAGACTTAGGCATTATTCGAATAAATTTTTATTTAAATAATTATTCGAATAAAAATATATTTTAAAATTTTTTATTTAGATAAATTAGTTACGAATAAATTATTCGGAACTTTATTTGCTATTTAAAATAATGGGTTATATTAATAAAAGCCAAGAATTTGCTTTTGCTTCAGATTTCAGACCTTTTACTTACATTTTTAAATTTGGTTCATACAAATTAATGTCAAATTTCCGAAATCTTGTGTAAAAGCATTTGCTATATTTTTTTAATACGAACCAAGAAATAAAAATTCTCGGTAGAAAAAAAGAGCATTTGAAGAACATATGGATACATATATATGTACATGGTTTCGATTTTATCACAAAAATGTATGTAAATAAAAAGTATTTATTATTCGAATAATTATTTTTGCAGTAAGCGAAATTATTTATTATTCAAATAAAGATTAAAAAAATTATTCATCTACTTATTATTCGTTATTCGAAAAAATTTTGCTCAACTCTGATACATATCCACAAATATGTATGTAAGTGATTTTAGCTCCAACTCCGCTATTTTCAATTATTTTAGCTCCTTGCTCTTCGCAGCGCTGCGCTCCATTGCCCCGAACAAATGTCAAATGCTTCTTCTTATGCCTTACATGCAGAAAAAGTTGAAAATTGGGAACTTTTTTATGGTAGATGGCGCTAGTGCTGCTGCATGTGTCGAACTCCATGCAAATACATACATTCCACTCAGCTGTCAATGCATGCTGCTCCGTCAAAATTTCATTGTGACGGGGCTATTAGCTCATATGAACCATACATACATATATCAAGTATGTATGTATCAGAGATGTTAAGTAATGCAGTACTTTGTGACTGTGCAGTCTTTTGATTGGGGTCAAAATGACTGCTATTCATTTTTTGCCAGTCATGACTGGGAATTAAAAAAAGAAGCCTTCATTCTGACTGGTAAATTTTAACTGTGCAGTCACCTGGCTGCAATCCACCCCGTTACTGCAATCATTTGATTGCAATCATGAAATGATTGCAGCTACAGTCTTTTGCCATTCTTCTCATAGGGGTTACTAGGTTTTTAAAGTTTCGATCCCTAAGTCTGATACACCAATCTCTTTGGCATGAGAGGAGGGTTCCTACTTTATAATTGTATGAACCCTACGTGCGCCATTGGGGTCACTTCCACCCAGTGCTGGGTTTATACCACCTTAATGTACCTTTTTTTACCGGCATGTTAAACGTCGTCGAAAAACATTAATCTTTTGCAAAAGTAGTATTTCGATCGCTTCAGTAGAACTGGAAATAAAACACATTTAACATTCAGAGGAATATAAGTTTCTCGCTTCCTGTGGTCTTTTATGTTCATTTTACAAAGATTTTTTCTGAGGTGACCCCTACTTAAATTTTACGGCGATTAATTTAATGGTTAAAATGTTCTAGAAAATTATTCGCCATAAAATTTCAGTAGGAGTCTCTTCAGAAAAAGACTATAAAATTAAGCTAAAAAACACAGGAAGAAAAAAACGCATATTCCTCTACTGAATCGATCGAAATCCCTCTTTTGAAAAAAATTAATGCTTATTGACGACGTTTAACATACAAGCAAAAAACAGTTGCATTAAGGTGGTATAACCTAAGTACTGGGTGGAAGTGACCCCAATGGCGCACATAGTGTTAATACAATTATAAAGTAGGAACCCTCCATAAAACCGAAGGTATGAAAAATTGAATTTTAGCGACATCTAGCGGCGTCAAAAAAAATGTTTTCGGAAATGTTTTCGAAAAAGAGATCATATGGGGGCGTACGGCGAACTTTTTTTTCTCGATACGCTCTAGTGTACATATCGCTAACTTAGAGTGCAAATTATGTAAGTCCCTTTTTTCAAAATTTGTAGGAGAGATAAAAAACAAAAAAATAAAAAAATTTCGAGATGAAAAAAAAATTTCTGCTCATGAAAATATTTGGGACTTACACAATTTTCTTCGATTTTTGGGCTTACACAATTTTCGTATCACTGAATAACAACGAGTAGAAATATGACAAGAGTCCCAGACTTGTTTAGCGCGGTGCCTATTTGATTTTTCTAGCGTTGTATATAAAAATACACTTTTTCATAAAAATGGATTTACACAGTATGCACTCCAAGCTAGCGATATGTATTTCAAAGATTTTATAAACTGACCATTTTAGGTATATGCAAAATAAATACTATTACAGCTAAAATACATAGAGCGCATATTTTTGGTACTAGTTTACTAAATGACTGCTTAAAAAATATCGCCAGTCATCAATGAATGAAAAAAAATGAATGGTCAGTCATACTTGCCAAAAATACTGGGGACTTCAAATTTTAAATCATCAGTCAAAAAAAGGACTGAAAGGCTGCATTCAAGACTTCAAGAAAAAGAATGGGACTTCAAGGGCTGAAAGTCACGATGATTGCAATACTTAACATCTCTGGTATGTATGTAATATTTATTGGTATTTGGTTGTTGATGCTTTTTTACTAAATTTTTCGCTTTTAGCTTTCCATGCTTCCCGTTTCTCATTTCATTTGTATCATTTGCCCTTTGGTCAAGTCATTATACCCAAATCAGCTACAATGAAGCTGAACAAAGCTTGTTTTTGATATTCGATAAAATAATTCATCCGTTAGTTGCATAGAAATAAAAAGCAAGCATAGCCAAAGTGTTGAGAAACAGAAAGAAGCAAGAAGTGACCGCTGGGGCGACGAAATATAGTGATGATGGTTGACGAGCATGCCAGTGTGGCATTGCCAATGTGCTTCAACAGCAAATAGGAATGCAATGGAATGAAAAGGAGTTGCCCCAAATAAACCACTGATTGAGGTTTTTGCTCAGTGCGGCGTATCAAACAAATTCGCGCTGTCAATCGCGTATAATCTACATGCAAACATGTACAGACATGCCCGTTTTCGAAAGTGTCTTCAACAAATTGCACAGTGAAACGTAACGAAATTGATTGGATCAGCGCAAAAGAAACACGTTGTAGCGATTTGGTTTTTACCATCAAGCTGCCTTCAGTTTTTTTTTTGCAAATTTCGCAATAAAATTGATGGGAGATAGTAAAAGTGGCGAGCGGATTTACGCATTACAAGAGAGAATCAAAGATTTTCAATCAAATGTGATTTGCAATAAAATGGTTGTAAAAATTGGAAAGTTAAATTAAAAAGCACGCACTTACATACATACATATCCATTGTTTGAGTCAAGATTATCTGCAAGTACCAAATCACCGCAACAATGATTCGCAGGGAATGTGGATTTGAGAAAATTGAAGCGCAACCGATTTTACAAATTGATACACGTGACATGATGGCGAGGTGAATATCACTTGAATTGAGATTTTATGGGGAATAAAGGTCCCCACAAACAGACGCGATACGATACAGTCCACATATGCAATTGTGCATGACGCGATACGATTTTTCATATGTGGGCTGTATCGTATCGCTTCTGTTTGAGTAGGGCTTTAAGAGTGCTGAAAACATATTATTAAACTAACTTTTGAGGATTTACACTATTTTGTAGAGTGGCACTTTTACATACATATATACATACGTGGCCGTTGTGGTAGAGCGCTCGTCCGCCATGCCAGAGGTCCCGGGTTCAAACCCCAGTCCGAGCAAACACCAAAAAAAAAAATTTCTAATTAGTAAAAATCCAATTATTGGTTTTTGATGTGTAAACATCTTTGCTGTAGCTACGAGTAATTTCGAAAAACAGGTAAAGTTTACGCGTAAACATGTAAATGCGTAAACGAGTAAACATGTAAATGCGTAAACATGTAAATGCGTAAACCGTAAATGACATTGGCATTGTCAGTGGTAGGTAGGTAGCTATGTACTTACAAATGCTTGCATGCATAGTCGTGCAAATGCAAATATCAGCAACAACAGCAACGAAGCGAAGCGAAGTTGTTGTTGTTGTTGTTTTCTGCAAAAATGCGACAAATAGGCAAAATAAAAAGGGCCAACCTGTTTGAACATGTATGCAAATGTATGGATATGCATACCTACATCTACCTATCTAATTTTCTGCGCAATAGTGGTATCAAATGAAAGGTTTTGAGCAGACTTCGATATGAAGCTCTTTTAATTGTGACCCCTAGGCCGGGTCTCCAGATATGAGTCAAAATGAGGACCCGGATGATCCTTGAATGTTTCTGAGCATAATTGGTATGAATTGAAAGGTTCTGAGCAGGGATTCTATACGGATCACTACTCTTTATGATTCCTATGCCGGGTCTCCAGATATGGGTCAAACGTGGACTCTGATGATCTTGCATGTTTCTGAGTAATACAAAACAAAAGAAAATAAAAAATCAAAATTTAAAAACCAAAAACCAAAACAAACAAAAACAACAAAATAGTAGCAGTCACAATGACAACAAAAAATTACAAAAACGATAGTCGCATTTTAATCCATAGAAAACCAGGAAAAAAAAACTATAAGGAAAAGGGAATAAATATCCGATTTCGAAACTGTTTACACATCAATGTTCATGAATACTCGTTATTCACGCTTTAATTTTTTTAAGAGCAGCGATCACCTCTCGGCAGTGAGCGGCATACTCTCCGAGTGTATTTCTGCCATAAAAAAGCTTCTCACAAAAAGTGCATTCGCCGTTCGGAGCCGGCGTAAAACTGTAGGTCCACCCAATTTAGTAGGATAAACCAAAGTTAACGATCACACCTCGATTTGGGAGAGAAGCCATAAAACTCGTCAGAGTTATAATTATTATTGTAGTAATACATAGTATACTCTTAGAAATTTTCGTGTAATTTTGCATACAAAAAGGTAGGTTACTTTTTTCCTACCTTATTATGCGCAAAATCGCACACTGAAAAATTCAACAGATAAGCTGTTTAAATTTAAACAATAAAAGTGTAAAGCCTACACAAACAAACTTTAAATCTAAACACCAATCGAGTAATAAATTGTAATTTCGCATATAAGTTAAACAAAATTACAAATTCACTATGTAATTTTACTCCACTCAATTGTAATTTCGCGCACGAGATTTGAAATTACAATTTCTGTATGAAATTTTAATCCAAAATGCGTGTAAAATCGCATGATATGCTCACTTTTGCTGAAAAGTGCGTAAAATTTCGTTTAGAACTGTAAATTACACAGTTGTAGTGTAAATCTACGAAAGAAATGTAATTTTCAACTAAAAATTACATATATTTTGGTAGCATATTTACACGCAGTTTTTAGAGTGTAGACCTTTAGGCGTTGTTTGAAGTGTTAACGTTTAACAGTGGGAAAAGAAATCGTTTAATAGTTATGTATGTATGCATGTCTTTTGCAGAAAACATATGTTCAAGTAGATAGTAAATTTATTTTATCAAAACTTTACCAAAAATAACAACAAATAAATAACTTATTTATTACCGCTCCCAATGCTCCCCTTTTCATTCAACACAATCACACCCACGCTTGCGAAATCAATTGCGTGTATTGAAGAAAAAGGTAAAGGAAGTGTTGTGATTTAAGCAAACTTTTCGCAAAATCTTCTCCATCCGCTGGCCGTCAACGGTAGTGGGTGTTGCACGGGTGATTGAGCAGCAGGAGGAGCACCACTAACTTTAAGTGCTAACTTAATTCCGTTTGACTTATCTACTAAATGATTGTTGCTTTAACAGATATTTGCTTTTTGCAGGATTTTTTTTGCTTTTTCGGTTGGTAGATGTTACTTACGGCAGTTTGTGTAGAGTTTGTTTATATATACATACATATATACCTATATAAACTCCGGCACAAACATATGTACATTAAAATGGTGATACGTACAAACAAGCGGCGTAAATCTGATGCTGCTTGCACCTTTTGCGTCTTTCTCTGCTTCTTGCTGCCAATTTGACGCGCTTTCTACTAACCTACATACTCATTCCCTTACTTGCGTACATATGCCATATGGCATATATTTTATGTCTTGTCTGTGTTAAATCAAAAAAAAAAAAAAAAACTTTTCTTTTACCAACTTTTAACTTTGCTATGACCTATTGTTCTATAACTTTTAATCTCTGTCTACTTCGGGGCTCTTCATATTTATCGTACTTTGGTGGCACGTTTTATGTATCTTTTTTAGTACTTACGTACATATTTAGCATCTAAGCGAGACAAGTATGTTGTATAACCTTGAATCTTTTGCGTAAAAGTAAAAGAAATGAACTCAAAGGCATTTAACTTAACACGCACAACTTCTTAATGTGATTTATAAGCTAAATAGGAGTAAATACAATAAATCAAAGCTGCTAAATGAAATTCGCACAAAGTAAACAAAATCAAAAATAAAAAAGCAGTGAGTGATGGTTGCACAATGAAATTGATTAATGAACGCATTTTAAACAAATTAAATGTATTATAAAGTTGCAAACGCTAAAAGGTGTTGATTTGATTTTATTAACTCATTGCTAAAAGCTAAACTTTAACAATATATTCGAAAGTTATCAGCATCAACAAACAGGCCCGACGAGAGGGGGGGGCTAAGGGGGTCAATTGCCCCGGGCCCGGCCTTTAGAGGGCCCGGGAATCTCAAAATGATATCCAAGCTTTTTGCTTACAGAAACTAAACAAACAACACCTTTAATCACCTTTCGTAGATATCAATCATTTTAAATTTCAACAAATTTTATAAATCTCTTAACGTGTCTGCGCTTAAATTTGAATTCATTTTCTGTTGCAAAAGAAAAATTCGGTATGATACAAATTCTTATCCAGCGATATATGTACGTGTATATATGTATGTAAACAGCGATACGCCGAAAACACACGAAGCTTGCGCAGCTAAAATTTGCGTTGGATTTTGACACTATAATAGATAATTTTGCAGCTGCTAAGGCCAAAAAGGCTCACTTGTGTTAATTAAAGTCTTTTTATATACCAAATTACTACCAACAAATATTTGTATTCCAATTTAAAGAAATTTATTTCATACAAATAAAGCAATATGTATTTAAACAAAGTTCATTCAGACCTATGGTCCCATGGACAATATTACTCAGTATGACCCATGGATTCAGAAACTGGATATGCCTTTTGAACAATACATTTGACCCACCCTGATATGTATAGGTATTTCTATGTAAACATATTTACTTGATCTGTATTAATGTATAGATAAATTAAAGTTCGTAACTATATATTCATTGAATTTTGATTTTGAGAATTTGTTCATTTAGTATGAGGGCCCGTAGTTTTTTTGACCACGGGCCCAGATTTTCTCTCGGCGGCCCTGTCAACAAATTGAGTTTGAATGTTAGTTCTTTAGCTTGTTTTTGATGGTATTGAGTTTCATATGTACATATGCCCAATAAACACAGACGCGAAGATGATATCGCGGCGAATTCGAGGCGAGTTCGCAAAAGCAGATTTTCGCGAATGTAATTTCTCGGACTCGCCTCGAGTTCGCGGCAAGTTCGAGAAAATCAATTTTCGCGATATAATTTTTTTCTATTTTTTTTAGGTTGTTTTGCATCATTATAGTACTGAAATTTTAGATTTATACGTGAACACGAATATCAAAGTTCCGCATATGTTATCGTGGCGAATACTAGGCGAGTTCGCGAAAGTAGATCAAATCGGTTTATAATCAAATAGATACGAGTATGTAGAAAAACCAATTCAAAATTGTTTAATAGGGGGACTTTATTTACTGCTAAAATTTTACCTTATAATCAAATAGATACGAGTATGTAGAAAAACCAATTCAAAATTGTTTAATAGGGGGACTTTATTTACTGCTAAAATTTTACCTTATAAAAATATCTTAAGTGCTTTGTATTATTTTATACGGAGTTAACCCATTGCCAGTAAACCAAACTCTGAACTTCTAATTTTTCGAAACGCCATTTATAAAAATCGCGAATCGCTAATGAACAAATTTTCGAATCGCCAACGATCCGAGAATGAACAAATTTTCGAATCGCTAATGATAAAAAATTCGAATCGCCAGCGATCCGAGAATGAAAGAGTTCTCGAATCGCTAGTGATATGTGACATGCCTACGAATTCGGATTCGCCGATCTATCGCCGCGAACTATTGCCGCGATAATATAATCAGAGATAGCGAATCCGACGCGAATTCGAGGCGAATCCGTTGTGTTTATTGGGTGTATGTCTATGTAGGTATGTATGTATGTATATATAGAAAACCATTAGAAACACTGTTGAGTTTCGTCAGTAGGCGGCACTCTAATGTATATATGTATGTATGTAAATCTGCCAAAACAGCGCATTTAATTGACTGTCCCCAAACCCAAGTTTTTTCCTTCTACCTCTGCTTATTTTTCTCTTCTTCTTGCAATTATTGTACAAGCACATGCACATATGTATGTACATATTTGTATATTTAATTATCAGCAATGCCATACTTTATTATAAATTCTAAAAACAGTTATTTACCTACATATGTATATGTTTGTCTGCATGTGTGTATATTTCATGTTTATATAACGCCGAAGCTGCATGTGATTTACATAATAAGTAAGTAATTAATATGAAATTATATATCATGTTTATTTGAGAACATATTCACACATGTTATAATTGCACAAATAAAATACTTACACACACATATATAAACACGTATTAATTAATAGCTACATACATCGTTTTAAGGGTTTTCATTACTTCGAAAATCGGTCTAATCAACAGCAACAAATGATTGATTGTGTGTTGCTAAAGTTGGATGCATTAAATGATGCGTATGGTTTTATTAATTAAATGCAATTAATGGGCTTTGCGTTCCATTTATGTTAATAAATACATACATACTTATATGAGAATAACCAGCAGAAAAGTTTGACAAGATAATTCGCTCTTTTTGTACAAAAATAAGTTAACGAAATCATTCAGATGTTAACTAAGGCAATCTAGATAGTAGAGAAGTGCGGATATCAGCGTTTCTTATGCCTTCCTTTTTCTCCACTGGGTATTTACATACTACAGACCTGCAATTATGTTTGTATGTGTACATAAATTTTCTACGAAATTGATTTATGTACATGCAAATTATGAAATTAATATTCAGTTAATTTCACTAAAGCTTACACAAACGAAAAGCAAAATAATTCACATGCTGCTTAATTATTAAGTAAGCAATACATACATATAAAACATGGAATTTTGTAATTTTCATATCATTTCCCGTAAATGCCACACTGACAATCAGTATTATTTTCAATATATGTAAATACGATGTTTTGTGGAGCGATGTTCCGTCTCTTTCGAACGAAAAAAACACTGAAGATGGCGCATATTAGCCGAAACCGGTTTGTCTCCAAACCAAAATTGACAAGGGATGACGGAAGATCGTTCCACAATACATCATATTCCTACCCTGTCGGAAAAACAAGCAACCAAAAAGTATTTATATGTAAATACGTATACATATATATTTATAAGACAATGACAGCCATTTGATATATCATTTTATCAATAACGTCCTATTTCAGATTTTGCTTCAAAAACGTCCTATCAGGGAAAATTCCATATATATTTCTCTGAAATAGGGAAATAGGGCGTTTTTGAGTAATTGTCTGAAATAGGACGTTATTGAAACAAATTCTGAAATATGGCGTTTTTGAAGCAAAATCTGAAATAGGACGTTATTCAAAAAATTTTGAAATAGGGCATTTTTGAAACAATTTTTGAAATAGGGCGATCTTATTCTCGGCCGTCGATTTGAGGTGCACGATTGATGGAAATTTCTTTCACACACTGCCTTCAAGTTTCCATCATTTTTATATGGCTGTGAAAAAACATGTGATGAGAACATGTGCCTCTTTCCATCAATCGTGTTGTTCAAATGATGTATCAAATAATTATCTCTGCTTATATGTATCTATTAGTGTTTGCTGAGAATGTGTTGGAGTTTTTATCATTCCTGCCTTATAGGGATGTATGTACTATTTAAACATTTCTTAAACAAAATAGCAAATTTGCCGTAAAATTGTTTCAGACAAACATTTAAGCTTCATGTTGAATGATAAAGTGCTTTGCGCTTGGCAGGTGTGCTTTCCATTGTTTTAAGCCGAAGGTGGGTGGGGAAGGAATCAAAAACTAATTTGCTCAAATGTCTGAAAAAGGCATACATACATAGGTGCCTACATGCATACAAATGTACATACTCGTACAATCGATAACAATTTTTTCCGCAATAATAAACACACATGTTTTATGTGAGCATTTCCCACCATTAAATTTATGTATGCATATTGTATGTGGAACTTAAGCCAATAGATAAACAACGCAAAGACTTTAACTTGCCAAGTTCAAGGTGTACAACGTAGATAAGCGCGGCAAAAACAACAAATACTAACGTAAAACATTAATGTCAACAACATAGCAAAGTATTGCGGCAGGCAGACATCACGATGAATACAGGAAAGGATCAAATTAGGCCAATAACCGAAGCGAAGCAAATTTTCAATGACTTGCAATAAAGCGGAGGAATTGCTGCTACATATGTATGTATGTATCTAAGTGAGGACACAAATACATATTTTTATAAATAACAACCCAACAGACCAGGAAGTAAGCGAAATGTAATAGTACTTGAGAACAAGCTTATAACAACTGTCCATTGTAAGCTTATTGCAATACAGTTTTTATAAGCTTAATTGTAAGCTTATTCACAAGCATGATTGTAATAATTGAGGAGCACAAGCTTGAAAACAATATTACAATAAGCTTACTTTACACTTGCAATGAAAGCTTAAAAAACTATTAATAATAAGATTGTTTTAAGCTTGCTGTAAAATTTTTTTAAATTTTGGTTTTACAATGATTCATATAATTCATTATTCCTGTTTCGGAAAAGGGAAGTATAAAAGCCTCAATAATATTCAATATAATGTTGAATGTCCTACTATATGATACCGTTCAGGTTGATGTCATGGTTCCAAACAGGAGGAGAATATAAAATAAAGAACATTGAAGTAAAGGTGAAGAAGGAAAGAAAATGAAAAGAAAAATGCAAATAAAAATGTATATTTTTCTTTTTTCTACTATTTATACATACAATTGTATTTATAAGCTTACAACAAGCTTTCACAAGTAATATTTTTCTACAATTACATTTGTAGGCTTATAAAAAGGGTGCCGTTTTGATTTTTCTACAATTATCCTTAAGTCTTTTTCAATACTTTACACAAGCATTCCTCAAGCTTAACGCTTATATTTGGAAGCTTGTTATAATATTATTCTCAAGCCTTTTGGTTTATTGGGAATACATGAACACAATTACATACACACATATTTGATAGGATAGCAACAAAAAAAATTTGTAAGAAAAAAAAAAACAAATTGCACTAACAACTAGAACATCGCTTACGAATTGATAAGAACGTTGATAAGCAACACATTGTAAATGAATTGAATAAATTTAATGCTAAAAGCGACAATGCAAATAGCATGGCTAAAGCTTAGTATAAAAAAGGAAGAAAAAAAAAAAACAAACAAAAAAAACAGTAGCAAAAACCAAAGATTTGTTCAATTTGGTCGAATTGACATAGCGCATGTGCGACAAAATTTTAGTACTAAAACAGGGGTAAAAGCGAAACAAAGTGTTATACAAAAGCAAACAGAGAAGAAGCATGCAAAAACATGCACAAAAAATGTTAGCGTTAAACGTGCTGTTAAGTTTTGGTACGTATGAACAATGTTTAGTGGCGTGCTAAAGAAAACTAATTTCAAAAAAAAAAAAAGACCAAAAACACAGTCGGATGTAAATTTGCTATTAAAAAATCATATATTGAAATAATAAAGTACTAATTTGAAAAAAAAAAAAAAAAATTCAAAAAACGGTCTACATACTTTGAAATGCATCTACGCTGCGTATACGTAATTTGTTTAAATACAAAAATACAGGTAAAAATAAAGTTTTGTAGATTTCTTCATACATGCGTGGACACTTAAATTGTCATAGCATACACTTAGGCGCTTTTCATTACTTTACTGTCACCCAATAAGCATTAAACTTGTTTAATACATAAATCGAAAACGATTGGAAAGCAAATCTACTTTTCAAGTATCACACAAATGAATGCGAAAATGGATTGATATTCGATTCGAGAATTAGTTAATTCGCCAGCAAAACGCAGCATTCATTATACGATATATTTTGCCTTCATTGTGCATACGAAATACAGCCTAAAGCGAAATTTGAATTTAATGTTACCACTACGACCTTGAAAATCATGAGAGCAAAATTAATGGTTTCATCTAAAGATCATCAAGCATTATAAGAATTTTTGTTTTGGTTTTTTTCTTGTTACATATTGCTGGCGAAATTGCTTGCTTTTTTCTAACGCCAAACATAAATTAAAGTATGTATGTACTTTGCGTTGCCCTTTTGTGCTAATTTTTGGTTCCATTCATACAAGTGCAGTGAATGTGAGCGGCGTATAAATGACAGTTAACTTAATTTTTATTCTTCTAACCATGTCTGTACATGCATGTATGTGCATGTATTTTCATTTACTTGCTCCAAAATCATTGTCATTCATGAAAAATTACAGTTTCCAAAAGGCGATGTAATCGTGGGTTGAATTTAACTGATATTTAAAGGGGGAGTAATGAACAAATTGCACAGGAGCTTTAAGTGGTAGTAATAAGGAGGTGAGACAACAAATGCGAGAAAGGTACACACATAAATGTACATATGCACATATTGAAATGTTAGCTCAGCCTTTTATCTACCCTGCAGGCAAAATTAAACTAGTATGAAAACAAGTAAGGAAGCCTAAGTTCGAGTGGAATCGAACATTAGATACTCAGCTATATGCTTTCATTGTTTGTTTGCGTTTGATGGAAACACGGCGTATTTTATATAAAGCGAGTGCTGCATAAAGTGGGCGTAGCCACGCCCATTTTCAACATTTTTACCAGTCATCCAACTAAGCATTTGAATATTATTCTTTGTGCAAAATTTCATTCCTTTATGACTTCTAGTTACAAAGATGTCACGTTACAAATTCCCAAAGGGTGTTCCAGAAATATCTTTGTTAAAAAGTAGGCGTGGCCGTCAACCGATTTCAATAAATTTTTGCGTGTCTATTAACACAAGTTATAGAAGTGTATAAACCAAGTTTCGTCATAATATCTCAATTATTTGTCGAGTTATAGGCTAAGAAATCTCGTATATTCCATCTTCTAAAAGGAGGCGGTGCCACGCCCATTTTCCAAAATTTTTGTGTTTTTTGTTTTATGTCCATAGTTGGACTCCTGCCATAAAATTTCAATGAATTATCTTTATATTTGACAGAGATATCGCTTAAAATGTTTTTACTGGGTCACTTTAGAATACCCATATATAAAAGTGGGCGTGCTCGTCAACCGATTTTGGTAATTTTTCGTCCACGTATTTGGCTAAGTAAATATATCACGCGTACCAAATTTCATCGATATATCTTCAACGGTTTCTGATTGATGACTCATAAAACTTTCAATGTTTGCCCCTTAATAAGTGGGCGTGGCACCGCCCGTTTTCCAAAATTTTTGTGTTTTTTTATTTATGTCCATAGTTGGACTCATGCGACAAAATTTCAATGATAGATCTTTATATTTGACAGAGATATCGCTTAAAATGTTTTTATTAGGTCACTTTATAATACAAATATATAAAAGTGGGCGTGGCCGTCAACCGTGATCCAGATACGGATAGAAATTGTGCAAGCAAATGCAACAACAATTTTGTAATCCTGATGTTTATCTGAATCAAACAAATCTATTACAATGCATACAGATCAGAAATTGATCCAGATAATTATCAGGTTCACAAAATTGTTGTTCCATTTGCATGCAAAATTTTTATGCGGATCTGGATCACTGCCACGGGAACTCGCCTATACAGTCTGTAGGTGAGTTCCCGTGGCAGTGATCTAGATCCGGATACGAATTTTGCAAGCAAATGCAACAACAATTTTGTGATCCTGATATTTTTCTGGACCAATTTCGGATCCGTATAGATTGAAATAGACATTTTTGATCCAGATAAATATCAGGACCACAAAATAGTTGCTGCATTTGCTTGCAAAATTCGTATCCGGATCTGGATCAATACCAAGCAAATGCTTTTACTCAAGATTTTAAAAATTTGACAATAATTTGTATGAACCAAATTTCAAAATTTGAGTAAAAGGTCTGAAATCTTAAGCAAAAGCAAATGCTTGGCTTTTATTATGACCCATTAACTAAAAATAAAAATGCCTCTGATTTGTAATTTATTTTGTCAGATTTTTACGTTATTTCAATTTTCTACCATTTAAATAATTTAACATATCTGTTATTATGCACATATTTTTTATTCGTACTGTACATGCACTCTCTGTGTGACATTTGACAGTTCTCTCTCTCAATTTGGCAATCAGCTGTTTTTGTCGTCGCCGTTTTGTGAATTTCATTTGTTTTTGTGCCAGAAAATTAATAAAATCCAAACAACATTTAAACAGTGAAAATATAATTTAATTATAAATAATCAACAATGACACAAGATATATTAATGGCCAATGATGAGCCCGTAACCACCAACGATGCATTGCGCACACAGCTAAAGCAATATTGTGCAACGGCGAAGAATGCAAAGGGAACACAGCTGTTGGAGGTGCTGCGGCAAATGTTGGAAGCGCCGACGATTTATGTGTTTGGCGAAGTGTTGGCACTACCCAATGTCCAAGAGGTTGGTAGCAACTTGCGCTTCGTCGTTTAATTATTTTGCGATTGTGAATATTATTGTTTGTTTGCTTTTGCAGTTGCAAGATGGTCCGCATAACAAATATGTGAACACTTTGATTCTCTTCGCTTACGGCACTTATAAACAATATCGCCAACAGCCTGAGGAATACATCGAACTAACAGCTACAATGCAGAAAAAATTACAACATTTAACTATTGTCTCATTGGCTATTAAAAATAAATGCATACCATATGAAACGTTGTTGGAAGAGTTAGAAATCGATAATGTACGCCATTTGGAGGATGTAATCATTGAGGCAATTTATGCGGGTAAGTTGAGATTTAGAAAAGGCGAATAAAGTTGAAATATTCAGTTATAAACGCTATTGTACAAAAAAGTTTTAAAAGATCATAAAAGTGCAATTGGTGTGTTATTAGGTAGCTGGTACTTGGGCCCGACTGTCGTAAGAAAAGCCACTAAGTACCTGCGGTCATTTTTTTCAATCGTGCATGATTGCTGATTAAATGAAGCACCTAGGGACAACTCTTATGTTTGCAATGTCCAAAGGAAACTTTAAGCATTATTGATATGGAACAAGGATTAGGACTCGTTCTATGCTCCGTACACCTTCTGGATAGTGCTTTTATCATAATAACAACAAAAACAACGCAAACAGAAGAGAAGCGCATCAATCTGGTTCGCAGGCCTGACCGTCGGAAGTTCACTAAGTTACACGTTTTATTTTTTTTTGCAAGTTTTACTGCCTCCTAACGATAAACGAAGTCTTTTCCATCCTCCTGATAGTAGGTACATTGTGCTATGTTTTGCTTTATGTTGTTGTTGTTGCACAAAGAACTTTTCTAATATCTATGCAGTCTTATTGGAAACTTTCTGTGTACAATTTCGTGCTGCCAACTCGCCACAATTTGATTAAATTTTAATCCGACACAACACGAAATTTCAATTCCTGCCATAGCCATCACCTTTACTACGCACAACTATAGTGCAATTCACTTAAAATTATTTGCTTTGACAGATTTATTATATCACTTCCACTCCAAGGCTGTCTGTCTGTCTGCCTGCCCTCTATCCTCGCCCCACCACCCATTTTTGAAGTCTTTATAAACTTCAGCCAGCTGTCGTTATCGATGTGCTTGTGGTGGGTACTTTGTGAATTTACATGACAACAGTGGTGACGAAGGGCGCCAAAGCAAAAAACGTACCTACACACAAAAAAAATCAAAAACAAAAAACTATTTTGCGAAAAAGGTGCTTTACCTACATAAATGTATATACTATTTGCCACCAAACTTTTGCAAGATTTAGTGCTTTAGAAATTTATTGCTGCAGAAACTGTGCTGCGCGTTATCGGGTTGATAGTTTTCACATCCAGAATGTATGTAGTTACTTTGCAATGAATTTCAAAACCATCTTCACAATAGTGTTTGCGGTGCACGATGGTGGTGCAATGGGAGCCCAACTTTTCTTCCTTGCTCTACGTGCTGTGCATACATTCCTCTGTTAAGCACTTGCTACATATGTACATACCACATGCTTGGCGCTTAGCGTGTGAGATAAGACACACATATGCTCATACATAAATGTTGCACTTTTCTATTATCCAACCACATGCGAAGTGCTACACAATCACGTAAAGCGTTTGGCAGGGCCTCAACTTTGTTTGGGGTGCATTCCACGCGCACTGCTGCGTTGAAAAGAGAATTTGATTCACACCATTTCAACCATATATGTACGTATGTATGTAGTACTACCCTTGAAATTCAATTCCACCATTTCATTTAGCGAGGTCATGCAATAAAAAAAAGCAAGTAAAACCAAAAAATTATTTGCGGAAATGCAACTTTTAAGCAATAACAACAACTCATTAAATTGTAATGGGAAACTTGTGTTGCTGCGTTTCTAAATTACTTTCATTACACACACAATACAATACTCAGCAGTGTTGATTACACTTCCCTGCAAAAAATGCGATTAATCCGGGACGTGTCCGGGATCAATCGCAAGGGAGCATGCGACTAATACAATTTTACATCCCTTTATATGGAGCGAATTGATCGCATTTGTTCGAGCATGTCCTATGAAGCAGAGCTGTGAAGTACTGAATATACTTGGTACTTGTACTTGGTCCAAGTACCATTACTTGATAATTAAAAAATTCAAGTATCAAGTACAATTACTTTATACTGGTAATTGGTAATTAAGTACAACTTTTTCAATTCTTTCACCAATTACTTTCAATTACCACCAATTACCACCAATTCTTTTCAATTACATGGAGTTTAATCAATGAATTTATTTTAACTATTGTATTTTCTTCTATCCTCTACATAAGATACATCGGATACTAAATATTACAACCACTAAAAGCAGGAAAATTCCCTTATAAGAACTCTTTATTAAATATACATACATACATACGTACATTAAGGTGGGTTTTTTTAATATGGTACTTTATTTTTTAATTTTAAAATTTTCTCCCATCGTACATATGTATGATTGTACATGTTATGTTGTATGTACGTGTTATGGGCCGCTGTGGTGCAGTGGGTAGAGTGCTCGCCTACGTTACTACGTTGGGGTTGTAACCCCAGTCCGGAGAAACACAAAAAAAATGTTTCTAATTAATTAAATTCCCAATTATTGGGTTTCTGTAAATAGCGGTCACCTCTCGGCAGTGGGCGGCATACCCTCCGAGTGTATTTCTGCTATGAAAAAATGCATTCGCCGTTCGGAGCCGGTATAAAAACTGTAGGTCCACGCAATTTGTAGGAAAAATGTTAAGGAGCACACATCGAATTGGAAGAGAATATATACGAGATCCTGAGATGTAATTACCAAGTTTAAAAAAATATCCCATAATCTTGGACGTGGAAATACGAACAAACACACCACTAGCTTCTTCAGCTTCAGTTGAGCGAAAAATTGTATGCACTCGTTTTAATATTTTCTTGTTATTAAACTGTTATCTTATATTTACAATGAAATAAAAAAAAAAATAAAGAATTGAAAAAACAACTGAAAAAGAATTGAAAGTAATTGAAAATCAACTGAAAAAGAATTGAAAGTAATTGAAAATCAACTGAAAAAGAATTGAAAGTAATTGGAAAAGAATTGCAAAAGAATTGAAAAATGTACGTACTGAGTATCAAGTACCAGTATAATATACTTATATTGGTAATTGGGCTTTTCAATTACTGAGTACTGGTAATGGTAATTGTACTGGTACTTGGTTTTTTCCAGCTCTGCTATGAAGAGACTAATTGTTCAATTTGTATACCCAAACGGGTACCAATGTAGATTAATCACTAACATACCGAACGGGTACAAATGTAGATCAATCGCTTTCATCCCTAACGGGTACAAATGTAGATCAATCGCTTTCTGCACGAACGGGTACAAATGTAGATTTTCCAAGTTGTTAGCCAAGGCAATTTTTAATATCAATCGTCAAAAAATTGTAAATGTTCATGCATATTTAAATAAAGAGTATATAATGTTTTACTTTTGTAAAAAAATTTCAATAAATAAATAAAAACAATTTTAAGTTTTGAGTATGCATTATATTAGCGTAATGTAAAGGATTTTTCATAGGATATTTTAGACAACATTTTGTTAAAATTACACTGCTCTACAGCCAAAAAATACTCTGAACGCGACCATCCTATTTATATGTAAAATCGGTCGCTGATTCCGAAAATCGGGCTCATTTTTAATTCTATGGGAAGGTTTTTGAGATATCGGCAATTTACCGTTATTTGGCCAATGGCTCCACTTAATCCTGTATACCTCTTTAACGCAGTGAGCTATCTTCCTTGGAGTGACACTCAACGAAAGAAAATTAAATTTCCTTTTCATCCCTGCTACAACATTTTTCTGTAACTCTTATAGTTTCTGAAATATTGACGATTCAATTTGAATTTTTTCGATTTTTTACGATTTTTTGAAGAAAAAATTGATTTTGTCAGGCAATATCTTTTAAACCAATGTCTTCACCTTCGGTTTTACTCCTTTACGTGAAGCTCCATTCTATTGGGAAAAAGATAAGCTATCAACGAAGAAAATCCATGGTAAAATAGAAAAGTTATAGGCGATCAAGTAAATACATCCAAGTCGCGCAATGCCTCTGCACGGGTATATTCTATGCATGTTATACCAATACCTACACATCTGCAGTAGCAGCACATTGGCAGCGCAGTAGATAAAAGCCCATTTACGGGATAGCTCACTGCGTTAAAAAGGTATACAGGATTAAGTGGAGCCAGTGGCCAAATAACGGTAAATTGCCGATATCTCAAAAACCTTCCCATAGAATTAAAAATGAGCCCGATTTTCGGAATCAGCGACCGATTTTACATATAGATAGGATGGTCACGTCCAAAGTACAGACAAAAAATTTCATTTTGTGATCCAGTGTTATTATTAATCATTGTTATTAAAAGAAACGGTGTTCAATTCGTTTTACCGTTTGTTCTACAATTTTTTAAATACATTGCATATATTGGTAAAATTTCTACAGCTAAGGAATCTAGATTTGTACCCGTTCGGAATGAAAGCGATTAATCTACATTTATACCCGTTCGGGATGAAAGCGATTAATCTACATTTATACCCGTTCGGGAACAATTGGTCTACAATTAGTCTACATTTATACCCGTTCGGGAACAATTGGTCTACAATTAGTCTACATTTATACCCGTACGGGAACAATCGGGGACTAATTGTGGACCGATTGTTCTCGAAAGAGATCAATCCGG
Source organism: Urophora cardui (assembly GCA_960531455.1). Lineage (NCBI taxonomy): Eukaryota > Metazoa > Arthropoda > Insecta > Diptera > Tephritidae > Urophora > Urophora cardui. The sequence goes on from OY482670.1 coordinate 4,451,199, forward strand.
GACAAATATCTTTCGGTATTAATCGCACATTTTTTTGCAGGGTTCTCACACATCTCATATCACACATTGTTGTTCTTTTTTTATTTTTTTGCTACTTCCTGCGTTGCAGCTCAATTTTAATTTTGACTTTGACTTCAATGCTGCGCTGGGCATTGCATTATTGCACTCTCGTTATGGCCACGGCCCTTCATTGGATAGTTTGGCGGTAATCTGAGAGTTTATTGTAAAAGTTGCAAAGCTGCATTGCGGAAAGCGTAATACAAAAACAAAAACAACAATTTGGCAATTTTTTTTTACACAATCATACGAATTTTTATTATTTTTTTGCGTGTGTACATATGTATGTAGGTATGTACATATGTACCGAAGAAAAAGTCAGCCATTAGCATGGCATTGGGTACGAGCAGGGCCGTAGCTAGACTTATGGCGTTTTCTTTTCTGACAAAAAATGTTGCCCTTTAATATCTCAATTATCGAATTACGTAACATGACTTTCTATAAAATGGCTGAATTTGTAGTTAATGATGCCCTCTTACTTAGTCAGAGGACAACATTCGTTGAAATCACCACACAAGCTTACAAAATGGCTAAGAAAATCAAACCGGGCAACATTTTTTCGAGAAAAGAAAACGGCATTAAATTTAAGGTAGGGCAGCGTTGGTTTAAGGTAGGGCGGAAGTAAATAATGTATCACAATTAATCTTACATCGAGGCATGGCTTCCAAAACCAATCAGCATATATATCACTTTTCTCTAGGTCAGTGACGTACATTCTCGCTCGGATTTCCATCTGTCTACCGAAAGGGACGGCTTTACATTAAGGAACCACGGTCCGAGAAAAATGACTTTCGAAGAAAAAAGGTGTTCTACACACATATATACATATGTGCATGTTTTTATAAGTGCCTTTCCTCGGTAATCGTAGGCAGTTTTGGGGGTTTGTTTGGTAAATTTTACAACTTACAAACATCTCCGGTCGACGGGACTTTTGGCTATAGAATCAGGAGGACTTCCTCTACAACCCCCAATGATTTTTTTTCAACGCGTGGTAGACTGTTGGAAAATTTTCCCCGTACATTTAATATCTATTTGCTGACACATAATTATTGTAACAGTACATAAGCAATACTCATTGAGAATAAGCCAACAAGATGGTTCAGCTTCCAGATTTAGATGTGGAGATGTGGAGATCCTTAAATTTGGTATGTGGGTCGCCTGTAGGTATGCACGCAAGTCAAGGTGAGAAAAAAACTCTCGAAAATGATTAAACGATAACACTGTGGAACAAATTCAAGTCGACAATGGTTAGGTCGGTTCTGAAAGTTAGGGGTGAAAATAGAGGCTAAATTAGAAGACCCGTATCGCGGCGTTTGGTTAGGTTAGTTCGAATTGGTTTTTAATCTACCTTTGAACTTTGCAGTCAAATGCCTATTTCCAGCATATTGTTTGTACGGTTTTTGGCTATAACTCGTCGACTAATTGATATTTTTTGGAGTGACACCAAACTTGAAAATTTGAAAATTTTCATTTTTTTACGAAAAATTGAAGAAAATTTGACTTTGCCAGGCAAGATCTTTAAAATAAACGTTTTTACCTTTAGTTTTACTGCTTTACGTGAAGCCCCATTCTACTGGAAAAAAGATAAGCCATCAACGAAGAAAATCCATGGTAAAATGGAAAAGTTATAGGCGATCATGTAAATACAGCCAAGTCGTGCAATGCCTATGCACGGGTACATTCTATGCATGTTATACCGGTAAAAGGGCTTGTATCTACTGCGCTGCTACTGCACTGATACTGCACATGTGTAGGTACCCCCAAAACTGCGTATCAATTAGTCGACGAGTTATAGCCAATAAACCATACAAACAATATGCTGAAAATCGGCATTTGACTGCAAAGTTCAAAGGTCGATTAAAAACAAATTCGAACTAACCTAAACAAACGCCCCGATACGGGTCTTCTAATTTAGCCTCTATTTTCACCCCTAACTTTCAGAACTGTGCTAACTTTTGTTGACCTGAATTTGTTCCACAGTGTAACCATAGAAAATTTAGACACCTAATTTTTCCATCGAGTAAAATGTTTTAGATTAGCACACAGCCTTAGTAGTCAATTCCGCGCTTTTGGTGTTGTTCGCTCACAGTGAGATTAGTTTTTGTCAGAAAAGTGCCGTAATGAACCATTCCATTAACCAAACTACAAAAATTCGATGGTCTAATTTAATTATATATGTGATACAGGGTGGATTCTCCATATCATACATTGCAACCGCAATAATTTTTTATCTCAAACTATGACAAAAAATTTAATTATAATAATTCATCTCACTTGTTGGCCTATTTAAGGTAGGGCATTCTAATTTTAAGGTAGGGCATTGCCCCACAAAGCCGTATCAGAAAGCCAGACCTGCCAAAATTCAGCCCTCAGAATAGCCACGGGTAATCTCCTGATGGCGCCGGAACTCCACCTACACCATGAGGCACAGGTACTACCAATAAGCGAACATAATAACATGCTAAACAAGCAGTTCCTGCTGGGAAGCCACCACGGGGACCATCCCAATATCCACCTGCTGCAACCAGAACATCCACTCCGGGACATCAGGAACCACCTTTTCTACCTCAACCCAGAGGTAGCTAAATATATTAAATAACCATTACACCCAACGGCTTACAGGCAGGCTCTAAAGGAGATCCACACCGACACCATCATCACAGTAGTTTCAGTCCGTCCGTCATATATACATAGTTAATACTAAAAGACCAAACACCGCCCATAGCACAAGAGGAATTGCAGCTGTCGAGGGAAACCCGACGAGGGAAACCCTTGCGCAACTACGGTCAGGCTACTGCAGCCGCCTCAATTCATATAGGGCCAGAATAGACCCCGAAATGCCTAATGTATGCCCGGCATGTGGCCTGACGACGATCTGTGAACCAAACGTACCGGCTAAGCAGGGATTTGTACTGATATAACAACAACAACACCTACAACGCCGGAAAATCAAATGACTTTGGAAGTCACCATTTGTATCTGGTAATATTTCATGTATGTACATGAGCGTTGTGCCTTCAACTGCGTGCTCTAAGTATATGTCCTTTGATGTTTTAATTTGGACACACTTTATTTTATTTATTTATTTCATGAAGCCAAACATCTTTATTTTGGCTAATTTATGTTTGTGTTTGCTATTTCTTATTATTTTTACTATGCATTATTATTATTATGTCGTTAAAATAATTAGATAGATGTTAATTTGAATGGTTGATTTTATTGGCAGAGAACAAATATTTGAAAAATGAATATTCCTTGCTTTCTTGCATTTATGTGTGTATGGGGTTATCTTCGACTGCATACTTATATTAGCATCGACTCAGGGGGTGAGGCTGAGAATATGCTATAGAATTTGTCAGCTTCCTTTTGGGGGTCACCCTAATGTACATATATTTCTCACTCTGTCAACATTTCTTTTATTTATTCACAAATCTATGCAAACGTTATCACATGGTTATCACGTCTGCTTCAATACCTAAAATACAAATTAATAACTTTCCATTAAATTAATTAATCTATCATTTTGTAGAAATTGTGTCTCGTAGCCATACCTACAGGTTTTTTTATATCAATCGCAACCTAACATCATCATGATAACAACAATTTAACGTGCATCTTACAGCAAAAATATGTCGTCGCTTTTGTTTAATTAATGAGCTGTCAAACAGTTTAAACAAATATTTCGTTTCGTTATTGACAACGCATAGGCTTTTGTTGCTTTTGTTGTAAAATACCTATCAAAAATTCATCACCCCCAGCCACCACCCAAATCGCCACGCCCTTCGCGCAAAATTACATCGCCTCAATTCAACTCACTCACCTCATCATCTCACTCCAAGTCATTTCACCTTCTTCGTGTGAGGGGGAGGGTTCTTCTTCTTCATCATCTTCTTCATCATCTTCTTCATCATTTTCTTCAGCTTCTTCTTCTCCCTCTTCTTCTTCTCCCTCTTCTTCTCCCTCTTCTTCTTCTTCCTCTCCCTCTTTTATTCTTCCTCTCCCTCCTCCTCAACTTCTAATTCTTCTTTCTTGTTCTTCTTCTTTTTTCTTTTTCTTCTTATTCTTCGGCTTTTTAATTGGCGCTTAATCCAAAGATTAATCGTCGCTGTCGTCATGCCCAATCAACGTCTCTTATATTAACTACTCACCTTACAACGCCTCATTTCACCCCACCTCATTTCAACTTCGCCACAGGTCGCGCCCATCTCACCTCCACATAAAAAACAGCTTATCACTTTTCACGTATCAACAACGCGCATCACAACGGCTTTGTGTATAACTTTTCAATAAACCAAATCAGTCAAATTTGTTTGTATGTAAATCTATGCAAATAAAAACGAAAAGCGTAATTTCAAATGAATAAACATTTCAATTAAATTTAATACGCAATTCATTAACCACCACTGACAGTTAAAAAAAAACAAACATTTAACGCTCATTATACTAATTTAACGCGCTGTTTTTCGCTGAACCCTCAAGTCACTGTATGCTTCTTACTATCATTTTCTAATACCTACAGTGCTGATGAAAAATATTGTAGCAAGCGATAAAGATAAATGTAATGTAGTGTGATGAAACCAGGGTTGGGCACAGTGCATTCAATTTTGATTGCATTCAGCCTTGCATTCTCCAATCACTGATGAGTGGTAGTGAAAATTTTATTTGCATGCTGCTTGCCATCGATTGCTGTGTCGACAATAAACGCTCACCACTCCTACTCGCACTAGGTACACACTACTGCCTTTCCAAGCCCACTCCCACTTTCCCTACCCAGTTCAGAGCTTGTTGCACACCTGAAATTATTGTTCACTCGCTCGGCTGCTTCACAATTCATTTGGCACGCGCACACTTTTCAACACAACCAAACATTAGCGGTTCTCTTGTGCTCCTGCCGTTTTGCTTGACTTTCTGGCGTAGACATTTACTTTGGTTGTATTCCTAATCTTCTTGACTTTATTTCTTTGCTTTTCGCTTAGGTTTATATGTATGTACATTAGAGCGTATCGCCAAAAAAAAGTTTAAAATGTTCCCCTCTGATTCGAATGTTTACTCCTTGGAGATTTCAAAAATGGAAAAAAAATTTTTTTCGGCACCCTGTAAAAACAGCGAAATTCGTTTTTGCTTATAACTTTTCTATTTGGTGTTTGATTTTAACGAGCAATATATTGTTGTAAAGGTTTTAACCGTGTCATATTTCGTCCATATAAGCCATTAACCTGCGACACCAACTGTAGCTTTTATTAAAATTTATTTAAAACCAACACCCTGTATTAAAAAAAATTTTTTTGAATAAAGTAAATTTAGCCTTGAATTTAATTTTGACATCATTATATGAGTAAAAAAGATTATTACTTATTAATATTAGCTCTGTTTAATGAACAAAAAAAGTTCGGAGCAGGTTAGAGCAGAGCAAAGTAGGGCAGCTGTCGAAATAGAGCAACATAGAGCAACTCAGAGCAGAAATGCCATGAAGAATTACATAGTACACTCAAATGATCGATTGGAGCTCATTTAGAATTACAGAGCCACCATGCTTGCAATTTTATTCTGATACGGACTTGCAGGAACTACAAAATTCTAATGATGTTATAAAAATACCTGATTAATATTTCCAAACAGCAGTGATTGATACTAATTATACTAATTATAACCTATTAATTTACTCAGATTTTCTATGCCATTCTCTAAATACTGAGCGATTTGAACAGGTAGTAAGTGATTCTTGTACAGAAGTTGCCGACGAGGAACGCCTAGGTTTTATACTCGCTAAAGTAAGTAGCCGAGAACGTTACAGAAAATTAGAGCCAAGAAAAGATTTAGCATAAATGCATTACATTTATTTCCTCATTATATGCAGGTAAATATTCTTTTTATACCATTCATGGGAATGAAATGGTATTATAACTTTGTACCGAAACACAAATGGTGAAAGTACCAGAACGAGGCGTTGCAGACCTACGAAAATATATACCAATATGATCAGGATCATGAGCTGAGTCGATTAAGCCATGTCCGTCTGTCTGTCTGTCTGTCTGTTTAATCGCAAACTAGTCCCTCAATTTTTCAGATATCTGCATGAAATTCGGAATGTGAGTGTATTTTTAGGAGAAGCTTATCATTTGTCGGAATCGGCCGAATCGGACCACTATATCATATAGCTGCCATACAACCGATTGTTCAGATATATATATATTTTAGGGTATAACTTCTCCATCTAAATAATGACACTTCTTTTTCTAAGGAATCTTTGTATAAATTACCCAGAGAATTGAAAGTATAAATTAAACAATATCAGACTATGCAGCTTTTCATTTCCCCATTCGTGAAAGGTATGCAGTCTTTGGTACGTCCGAAGTCAGCCGTGCTCTTACTTGTTTTTCTTAGTATTCAGGAAACAATTTTTTTTTCAAATACAGGGTGTTGGATTTAGTAAAAATAGAATAAAAGCTGAACTTGGCATGATGGGCTAAAAGTTTCTATGGATGAAATATTGCCTTGGTGAATACCTTTCTAAAAATGTATCACTTTTGAAAATCGAACGTAAAATATAGAAATTATAAAAAAAAACAAATTTCGCTGTTTTTACAGGGTGACAAAAAAATTAAAAAATTTTTTTTTGAAAACCTCATAAGGTAAGTGTTCAAACTGGGGGGGAACATTTTCAACTTTTTTTTCCTCCATACACCGTGATACGCTCTAATGTACATACATACATACATAGGCGGGTCTCTGCCCTGCAAAAAATGCGATTAATCCGGCACGTGTCCGGGTTCAATCGCAAGGGAGCATGCCACTAATACAATTTTACATCCCTTTATATGGAGTGAATTGATCGCATTTGTTCGAGCATGTCCTATGAAGAGACTAATTGTTCAACTTGTATACCCGAACGGGTACCAATGTAGATTAATCACTAACATACCGAACGGGTACAAATGTAGATCAATCGCTTTCATCCCGAACGGGTACAAATGTAGATCAATCGCTTTCATCCCGAACGGGCACAAATGTAGATCAATCGCTCACATCACGCACGGGTACAAATGTAGATTAATCGCTTTCATCCCCAACGGGTACAAATGTAGATCAATCGCTTTCATCCCGAACGGGTACAAATGTAGATCAATCGCTTTCATCCCGAACGGGCACAAATGTAGATCAATCGCTCACATCTCGCACGGGTACAAATGTAGATTAATCGCTTTCATCCCCAACGGGTACAAATGTAGATCAATCGCTTTCATCCCGAACGGGTACAAATGTAGATCAATCGCTTTCATCCCGAACGGGCACAAATGTAGATCAATCGCTCACATCACGCACGGGTACCAATGTAGATTAATCGCTTTCATCCCCAACGGGTACAAATGTAGATTTTTCCAAGTTGTTAGCCAAGGCAATTTTTAATAACAATCTTTAAAAAATTGGAAATGTTCATACATATTTAAATAAAGATTATATAAAGATTGTAAAAAAATTTCAATAAATAAATAAAAACAATTTTAAGTTTTGAGTATGCATTATATTAGCGTAATGTAAAGGATTTTTCATAGGATATTTTAGACAACATTTTGTTAAAATTATTATTAATCATTGTTATTAAAAGAAAGGGCTTTCAATTCGTTTTACCGGTTGTTCTACAATTTTTCAAATACATTGCATGTCTTTGTAAAATTTCTACATATAAGGAATCTAGATTTGTACCCGTTCGGAATGAAAGCGATTAATCTACATTTATACCCGTTCGGGATGAAAGCGATTAATCTACATTTATACCCTTTCGGGAACAATTGGTCTACAAATAGTCTACATTTATACCCGTACGGGAACAATCGGGTACTAATTGTGGTCCGATTGTTCTCGAAAGAGATCAATCCGGGACAAATCTCTTTCGGGATTAATCGCACATTTTTTTGCAGGGGGGTTTAACCTTTATTTATACGTTAGATTGCTGCTTACCTACACATTCCACGGCAAGTCAAGTTGATTTATTTGTCCAATGTGGCTTTTGGCTTTTACCTAACAACAACCACAGCAACAACAACAAAATTGTCGTTTTACCGCAACCTTTTTCTCACCAACAACGTAATATGATTTCCTCTTCGAAAAGAGGAGTAGGTACTCCATGAATGATCCGCGCCAGCAATCATCGTCGCATAATAAGCTAGTGTAAGTATATGGTCCACTATTGCATTACTAACGGAACAGTTAAAGTTACTCTCATACGAAATAATGACTTTTCGAAACTTTCAAATCACATTAAAAGTGCGTTGGCGCATTGCAGCCCTGCAAAAAGATTCATAAGCCTAAGCAGAAGCGTAAGCTGTCAAAATGTGGATGGAAAAATTGCCGCTTAGAAAAAATACATATTCAGTATATTTTCAACTAACATGCAAGCAAGTGGTTAGCTAAGTGAGCCGCCTATCTCATTCCGACTCCGTTTCAACCCTAGCAGAATATTTTACACGTTTTATTCAATAGGGATTTAACTAAAAATTTTTTTTTTTTTGGAAAACGAAAACAAAGTTTTATAATTTGTAAGAGTTTACTTCTCGGCTAACTACAAGATCACTTATATTTCCACCATTTTTATCTTTTGAGTATTTTATTATTATTAATATGCAGCTAAACAAAAAATGCCTTTTTACTATTCCTTATTATAAGGCATTGAATTACCGCAGAAGGCCTGGTTAGCAGGAATTATCTAAGCCTTTTTTCCCATGGCGAATAAGCCTTATTATAAGGTATATAGATACCACATAAGGCCTTGTTATCAGGATATAACTATTTCCATGGCGGATAAGCCTTTGGAATAAGGTTTCCTCTCAGAGAGAGAGAGAGAGAGAAGTCCTTACAGCCTGATGACATCAACACAGGCACACAATCAGCCTAATTTTAAGCCTTTGCTCATACAACTTTTGTTCATTTAAAATTTTCAGGCTTTATTTCGTTAGCCTCTATATATGTATCTTCTAGTATAAACCTGAAATAAGGCGTAGAATTTTTGATGGGTGCCTGCGTGTCTGTGCATGTTTGTATATACTAGGTACATTTAAGTGCGCGTAAGCCGTTTTATAATGCTTAAACGCACTCACTCACTCACTCGCTTGTTCATTCACTCACTCATTTATTTTTCGTTGCTGCGGTTGTCGGCTGTCTGCGTACAGATTTTCCAATCTTGAGGTGTTTTTTTAACACGCTTTTATTAGCTTCACCTGTATGTATGTATGTATGTATGTATGTATGTAACTTCATCCCATCCTAAAAGTTGCAAACGTTTAACTCAATTATTATTTTTTTGAAACATTCACTTTACTTTTATTGTGTTCTCTCCTCTATTATTTTAACACGCTTTTATTAGCTTCACCTGTATGTATGTATGTATGTATGTATGTATGTACAGCTCCGGTCAACTAATTAGCAACGCTTCGGCACTGATATTTCTTCCTTCAATAGTACCGAAATTCCATCGAAATTTGTTGCTCTTTTTTAGTACAGATATCGTTTTAAATGTAATTTAATAGATTCCACTTGCTTTTCTAGCATACCTCAAATACAGTCATGTGAAAAATAATAGGGACACTTGCTTTGAAATATTTCAAAGATCGATTCTGCTTCAATTTCTAAACAGTGGTCAAAACTTATACATTAATTTCTTGCTAAGATGTCGCCGAAGTAAGGAACAGTTATTTAATTGGCCATTTTTTGGGTCGTTTCATAATGGCTGATGATTTTGTGGAGTGAGTTCGTTTCAGCTTTGAAAAATAATAGGTAAAAAATAATATGATAAAAAAACCTAACTGAAGATAATAACGCATGAAATGAGAAAAATATTCTAACAAAAAAACCTAGCTCGAGATAAATTGTGGAAAAAAAAAAAAAAAATCACTTAAAATAACCTATTTCCACTTAGGCTATGAAAACAAAATTGACAAAAAAAATTATAATTCCTAACTGAAGTTAAGTTTTTTTTAATAAACTGAAAACGCAAATAAATACGTCCATGAAGTACCACATAACTCTAGTTAGGATGTTTTAATAAAACGATTTTTCATACAATACTAGACTTAAGAGATTTGCTAGAAGATAAGTTGTTTTAACTGGTGCAAAATGTTTCTATCTGAGTTAGGATAATTTTTATATCTTAATAACTTTTTAAATATTACTCCAATTTAAATGGGGATAAGACAGATCGATGGGTTTTCCTCCAAAGATTAACACTATAACAATAACTCAATTTCGCATTATCTCGAGTTAGGCTACTTTAATTTGCGGGCACAGATATGTACATATGTATGTATGTATTTACATATGCACGTACTACATAAAAGTTTGTATAAAACCAAAGAACTAATATTCGCTAGTCAGCATGAGCGATTTGTTCGATTTGCTTTTGCATAACTCAATAAAGAGCATAAATGCATATCGACTTTGAAACGATTTTACATATGTACCATATATACATAGGTAAATACATTCATATCTGTCTCGATTCGTGTCATATTAGCTTTAGGACCCGATTTGCTTACTTACATACTTCTGAGTAAAATTGCTTTTTTTCTCAAAGTTATCGGTAAGCCGTAGTGAGTAAAAAAAAACACAAATTACAGAAGTTCGCTATAATAAATAGGAACGGAGAGCTTTGCATTCCGCACTTAAAGAGTTGTTTGTGCCATTGCAAGGTAAACAAATATGAAGTATGAATTTTATTAAATCTGCTAATTTCTTCTGTTTGCTGTTGTTCATTTTAAAACACAACAAAAGACATTTCCCTAAACAATGTCTTCTAAATGCAAGTGATTTATGAAAAGGATTGAGCAATGTATTACATGGATTTGTAAAATCAAAGATTTGAGCATAATTAATTTAACGATATGCTTAAGCTCTGCTGGCCATGAATTGGTGAAGATTTTGAAAGGGATCTACCAACATGAATATCGCTCATTATTTGTCTAAACGCCTTTGCTTTGAAAATGACTGTCATATTTGCAATTAAGTAAAGAGCTCACTCAGAGATTGACATGCATGACACATACATACATTCATGAACATATACCAAACTTTGTACTCTTTGACACATTCCGACAGAGAAACCGTTTTTGAGATAATTTTAATAATACGTAAGTACTTTCCTCAAGTACTTGAGAAATGCCGCTGTTGTGTTGACTCATTTCGTATTATTTTGGTGCACAGTTTCAAACATTTGCTTTTGCATTTTGTCACATGTTCCTACTCTCCTGCAGCCTTAAGGCTACTTTGCCTTGCAGAAATCCGCAGCTGTCACGGCATTCACGCACATTCGTCTTGATGGTTTTTCACTCCAAACTCTTGACACGAAACTTTACTCTGATTTTGTCTGTGTTTGTTTGTTTGTTTGTTCCCTATGGACGCCGAAACTACCGGGCCGATCACATTCAAATTTTCACACAATGATCACCTGGTATTAGATTGAAATTATGACCACATTTAATTCTGGTATCTCAACCCATTCCCGAGATATAGGCCAAAATATGGACCCAGATTCCTCCGAAATATTTTTCTGCATTATTGGTATCAAATTAAAGATATCAATCAGAGCTTCAATAGAGAGTTCATTCCGTTCCAATTCTCCAGTCGGTTCTCCAGATAGAGACCAAAACGTGGACCCGGATGGCCCCAAATATTTTTTCGTAATATTAATATATAATAATATAATAATACAATGGCGCTATTATAACTCTGACGAGTTTTATGGCCGAGCTTCTCTCCCAATTCGAGGTGTGCTCCTTTTTGTTTTTCCTACTAATTGGGTGGACCTACAGTTTTATGCCGGCTCCGAACGGCGAATGCATTTTTTGTGAGAAGCTTTTTCATGGCAGAAATACTCTCGGAGGGTATGCCGCCCACTGCCGAGAGGTGACCGCTGCTCTTAAAAAACCCAATAATTGGATTTTTACTAATTAGAAAAATTTGTTTGGCTCGGACCGTGGTTTGAACCCGAGACCTCTGGCATAGCAGGCGAGCACTCTACCCACTGCACCACAGCGACCTCTCTCTCCCCGTCTCACGTTCCTTATCAACAACTTTCCATGGCCATCCGGTGCACATATCGGTGTACATCATGATTACTAATATATTTTGGATAACCCATGGATAGCCCATGTTTCGGCCTCAATCCCGAGAACCGATTGAGGTATCCGTATAGTGTAAAATATATATGGCTACCCTGATCAGCACCTTTAATTTGATACCAATATTGCGAAAAAAACATTTGGGGTCATCCGGGTCCACGTTTTGGTCTCTATCTAGAGAACCGACTGGAAAATTGGAATGGAATGAACTCCCTATTGAAGTTCTGATTGATACCTTTAATTTGATACCAATATTGCGAAAAAATATTTGGGGCCATCCGGGTCCACGTTTTGGTCTCTATTTGGAGCACCAACTGGAAAATTGGAATGGAATGAACTCCCTATTGAAGCTCTGATTGATGCCTTTAATTTGATACCAATAATGATCAAAAATATTTCGGGGGCTATTTAGGTCCATGTTTCGGCCTCAATCCCGGGAACCGATTGAGATATCCGTATAGTGTAAAATATATATGGATACCCTGATCAGCACCTTTAATTTGATACCAATATTACGAAAAAATATTTGGGGCCATCCGGGTCCACGTTTTGGTCTCTATCTGGAGAACCGACTGGAAAATTGGAACGGAATGAACTCTCTATTGAAGCTCTGATTGATATCTTTAATTTGATACCAATAATGCAGAAAAATATTTGGTAGGAACCTGGGTCCATATTTTGGCCTATATCTCGGGAAGGGGTTGAGATACCAGAATTAAATGTCATAATTTCAATCTAATACCAGGTGATCATTGTGTCAAAATTTGAATGTGATCGGCACGGTAGTTTGGGCGTCCATAGGGAACAAACATACAAACAAACAAACAAACTTTCATCCTTATATATATAGAATGCTTTGGCTTGGAGGCTTGGCCTCATCTCAAACAAGGCAGCAGCTGTCAACAGCTGAAGGGCAATATTTTCACTTTGGTTTTTGCTATGCCAAAAGAAGCGAGCGAAAAAAAGAAAGAAGTGAAAAAGATAAAACAACCCCCGGCGAATAGATAGACAAGCTGCAACATTTGCTTCTGTCTGGGAATATGTGGCGGCGTTACTGATTGCGTTTACACCTTTTTGTCGCTTCGCAGCCGAAAGCGTTTGTAACAAGAGAGCAAAAGCAACTGACAAAATTAAAGCTGTGCATTCTTTTGGGAAATAAAATTTTTGGGGAATATCATATGATTTTGACCAAATGTAGAGTGTCTCAAGCGCTTAACGCTTAAACGGCGCTGTTAGTGTTGTGCGTCTGTGCAGCAGTAAATGCAGCGGAAAGTTAAGCAGCTGTCTCTCTGGGGTTTCTTTGCTATTCCATTTTCTTTTTTTACAATTTCCGTACAACAAAACTGCCATAGGAGCAGCATCAATTTCAATAAAGCTTACAATTGTTTTGGGCATTTCAGATTGCGTAGTCTGAAATTTTCCAAGTTTCTGCTGTGTTGTGTGCGAAAAAGGACTAATCATGTCTCTGAATGCACTTTTTCTTTGCAATATTTGCTGTGCACAAAGTCATGTTCCACAACTGCTCGCTTTTTGTTTCAGCTGACCCCCCCCCCCCCCCCCCTCTGTCTCTCCCTTCTATCTATTTCTAAACCACAATTGTGCTTACTCCGTTTGTGGCAGTTGTTTAGCGTTTCCACTTGATTCTTCTTTGTTTTCTTTTATTGTTTTTTTTCTTCTTTTTTCTTTGCCAAACTTTCTCACTTGCATTCTGCAGTTAACGATTTTCGCTTTACAGTTGCCAATTTCCTGCATCGTCATGGCAACTTTAACGCCAGCTGACGCAAATCTTTTTCATATCAAATACGTGTGTAACGTGCCTCAACACGAATTCTTGCGAATATTATTCGAAGTCAGTCTGCGCGTTATTTGTGTATGATTTTCGTTAAAGAACAACCAAGCAAGAGAATGTGATTTTCAGCTCAATGCTTATATGGCGCTGTAGCTCAAGCTGGCAGACAGACAGAGAGCTCTCCTCACATTCTAATATTGGCATCACCGAGCTCCTTTGTATATAGAATTATTAAAGACACACAAATTGCTTTTTTGGTGTTTGCTCTTCCGATAGGGTAGGATTGCGATGTATTGTGGAAGGAATTTCCATCCGAATATCCGAAACCGGTTTATAACCAAATCAAACTTGACAAGGGATGACGGAAATTCGTTCCAAAATATCCAACATAGCATTTTATGAATTTTTTGATCATATTCCAGTCTTTTTCGATCTCTATGCACGTTTAAAATAATGGAAAATGCGCTCATTTTCTGATCATAAAAGAGCCTCTCGTCTGTAGAAAGTGGTACCCTACGTCCAACTCTTCTTGGGGAGTCATTTTCGAGTCTTATTTTAATCGTATTTTTATCATTTTCGAGCCCCTTTCGATTTTATTTTTTTCGATTTTAAATCTTATTTTGGTCATTTTTGAATCGTTTTCTGATCGTTTTTGAATCTTTTTGGGGTCATTTTTCTTCGTTTTTCTGATAATTTTCGGTTGGCTTTCCTATTTTTTTTGAGTCATTTTTCAATCGTTTTTCTGGTCATTTTCGAATCTCTTTTGGGTCGTTTTTCAGTAACTTTCTGATTAATTTCTAATCATTTTCTAATACTTTTCTACTCATTTTCCTATCATTTTTGGGTCAGTTTGCAACCGCTTTTCTTTCCCATCTTCTACATATTCTACCCTTAGCCTTACCTTTACCAATATCGCAAAAAGAACTTCCACGGTCACTCTCAGTCCACATTTTCGTTGGAACTTTTGAAACAGATTTTTAGCCTACAATAATATTAAGCAAATAAGGAGTTTAAGATCTAAAAATTTCAATCCATAAATGAATTCATATGAAAATGCATATGCGCATTTTGGCACTCTCACATGCGGCAACACGGAAGATATGCATCCATATGTTCCTGCTCTACAACATTCGGAACCATCAATACCGAAATCTAATATAAAATTCTCTGAAATTTTTTTTGAAAACTGATAGCTTAATGTACTAGGCTTGCTAAGGAATATTTCTTTTTTTTCTAAAAAAGCAAAGTAATCGATCACATTTCGATCTCTAGCATGATCAATTTATGATAAATTATTTTTTTAATCACTAAAGGGGATCGAAAAAGGCTCAGTTAGGAGATTTTTTTATGACAAAAAATAAAATCACTTCAATCGCTGCTCTGACTCATTTTCGAGTCTTATTCTAATCGCAGAGGTGATTAATCAGTTTTTGATCATCAAAGGGGATCGAAAAAGACTCGGTACAGTCAGTTTTCATAAAACAATCTTCCAAATGCTATGTGGGTAGAGAGAGTTGCCTTAAACTTTCTCGTACTCACAAATATTTCGCAAAAACTGCTCTAAGCACAGGCTTCTTCCATAGCTAAGTTTATTTAGGACTATCTAAGCACATTTTAATTAAACTACCAAAAAATCAACGGTGTTATTTTTCTTTATTCTTCTTCTACTACTACTACTACTTCTTCCTTTTCTTCTTCATTTTCTTCCTTTTCCTCTTCTTCTACTGCTTTACCTTAAGTTCTTCACTGATTTCATGTTACATCCTGTTACTCAAACTCACTGTTCATGTTAGCATTTTCATTTAAAATCAATTACCAACAGCACTCGAGTGTCAAATTAAATCAATTTCCGTTTTACACATAATCTACACAATCCAACTTTTTTTGTGTGTGTTTAATACCGTTAATTAATTCATAGCACACACAATGAATACACGATTGATTGGCTTAAGCAAGATAAACTTACTTTACAAACTTTTTGCTTTGTGTTACGCATAATTTGACTAAAGAATGTTTAATATTGATTTTGTAGCGTTTGAACTTGAGAACAAACCAAAGAATGTGCAGCAAACAAAATTCTATTTTAACACAAAAAGTTATAAAAAAAAATTATGGGCTGATTACGATTTTTCACTAGTCTTTTGTGCATAACTCGCATGGCTTTCGACTGTGTGGTACCGATAAATATGAATGACAGTAATTTGCAATTTGTCGTCATCACATATATAAATATGAACATATGTACATAAATATGTATGTAGGTATATGAAATAAACTAAAGGTACGTCCAGACGAAAGTGAGAAAATACTTTCATTGCGTCGTCTGGAAGTACCTTTATGAGCATGTGACTTGAAAACTCTTCTTAAATAGAGGAAAGTGATGTTTTTGTATGAAGAAAAACCTATCACAAGCACACCTCAGGAAAACAAATTTAGCTATTTCGGCTAAAAGCAAAATTTGTTGCATATTTCAAGGCGTTATATTTGGTTTTTATTTCTTGTGGCCTTCTACGCACTTTGTGTGTATAAAAAAAAATTAGGCTGAGGCCAACCGTAGTGAAATCTGCTAATGAAACATTTTCTAGCACATTTTAACCCTCTACCCGCCTACTAAATAAACTACTGAAGCGGTAGCAAAAAATAACTTTTCATGAAGCGGCTAATGGTTTGAAGTATTCTTATAAAATTAGCTATATTTTACTATTATCAACTAAAAATTATAAGTACCTTCTTTTTTCTTACAGAGCATGCCATGCCCTTATAAATTATTACTGCCTGTGTGTGTGTGTGTGTGTGTACATATATTTGTGCATGTTTGTTAGGGTGGGGCGATTTGTATGGAGTGAAATTAATCGATACCGCGCTATCGAAATTTGGATTCCTCTCATTTTTCTGAGTAGAAAACTCCTCCACGACATTTGTCTAAAATTAATTTTGATGTTCCGGAATTTGGTTTTTATAAACCAAGACGAATTTTTGAAAATAAAAATTGGGCAAAAATCGACAAAAATATATCCAGGCCAATATGCACATCGAATTGAAGCAGAATTTTATGCTGAATCCAGATATGAAATCGAAATTAAAATCGGATGATCCGTTTTTGAGATATAGCCTGATTTCCGGTTATGGAGGCTGGATGCCCAAAATCGCATATTTTCGCTATTATCTCTTGTTGCGTACAATACATCTTAAATTTTTTTGCAAACTTCTTTAAGATAAGTCAATTCAATATATGAACAGTATTTTAAAATATTAATTTATCTTGCGGTATAGGAAAACTAGAATGCACTCTTTTTTCCTTGGCCCAAAATCGCGGTATGGGTTCTCTATGTTATAGTCATTTGATACCGATGATTTTCGCCGTCAGCGCTTTGTGTACAATAAATGCTCTAAATACAAAACTTCAGAATTTTAGCTGCAAAAATTGAAGAGTTATAACCCAAAACGTAGACGTATGCTGTTTGGGACTTGTTTTTTTACTTTCCTCAACTCTAACAAAAACTCAAGGTTACTCATACGCCATAGCGTACTATTGGAAGCAAAAACAAATTTCAGAAGCATAAGTCTACGTTTTAGAGAATAACTCTTAAATTTTTGTAGCTAAAATTCCGAAATTTTGGATTTGAAGAATTTGTTGTACACAAAGCGCGATCGGCGAAAATAATCGGTATCAAATGACTATAACATAGAGGAAAAAAGAGTGCATTCTAGTTTTCCTATACCGGAAGATAAATTAATATTTTAAAGTACTGTTCATATATTGTATTGACTTATCTGTAAAAAGTTTGCAAAAAAAAATTAAGATGAATTGTACACAACAAGAGATAATAGCGAAAATATGCGATTTTGGGCATTCAGCCTCCATAACCGGAAATCAGGCTATATCTCGAAAACGGATCATCCGATTTTAATTCGGATTTCATATCTATATTCAGCACAAAATTCTGCTTCAATTCGATGTGCATATTGGCCTGGATATTTTTTTGGCGATTTTTGCCCAATTTTTATTTTCAAAAATTCGTCTTGGTTCATAAAAACCAAATTCCGGAACATCAAAATTAATTTTAGACAAATGTCGTGGAGGAGTTTTCTACTCAGAAAAATGAGAGGAATCCAAATTTCGATAGCGCGATATAGGTTAGTAAATCGCCCCACCCTAAACCACAACCACATGTTATGAAGACAAATAACAAACGAAAGAATGTTATACACAGATAAATGTGTGTTTTAAGAAGAAAATAAATAAAAGCGAGACATGCCAAAAAACAAATTTGCCTTTGTAAAAGTGTAAGGAGATATATTTTAATAGCAATTTTTTGTTGCTTCTTTCGCAATGTGTGAAAAAAGCAGCACAAGGACAAAATGTGCTTTGACAGCTTATTTGCTTCCAGCCAACAAAGTCATATGTGCATATGTGTGTGTGTATTTGTTATGTGTATGACCCTGTAGGGAAAATCTCTAGTTCCGAACTAGGTCGCTTCTAGTACATTTTTCGCCACTACTAGTGCGAGCTAAATCTCTTTTGCATGTTATCAACTGGCGAATTTAACACGGCGATGACCTAGGCGGTGTCAATGGTCCCCTCTGCACTACATTTTCGATAGTTCCGAACTAGTACTAAATTCTACAGTTTTCACTAGTTCGTTTATTGGCACAATTTCGATAGTTCTGAACTAGCTACAAGTACCTAAAAATTCTACAGTTTTACATCTGCCGCTTAAGTGCAGCCTTTGGCACACTTCATGCAAGTGGCGCGATGGCCGACTGGCTAACGCAGGTGCCTTTCAATCCGAGGAGCGCGGGTTCGAATCCTGTCGTTGTCAAGGTGGATGATAATTTTTTTTTTTAACTAATATTTTTTTATTTATTTATTTAATAAAAATTTACAATACTATTTAAAAAGTAATAAAATGAAAAAAAGTTAAAAATAAGCCTGAGGGATCGGAAAAGCATAATTAGAGAAACATTTCATTTCATGCAAGATGCAAATAGAAAACTCTCTCTATATAAAATGTTTCACTAAACGTCTGAGAATTGCAGAAATATACAAAGCCGACGGCAATTGAACTAACGAAAAATTTTCATAGAATTTTTGTCACTTCGAAATTGCATACAAATCAAAGTGTGTCTCATAATGGTCACTCAATTCACTCCTTCAGAACTGGTGAGGGTCTAACTACAATTGATCTAGTTCCCTTTTGACACCTTTTCGCTAGTTCGGAACTAGAAATTTTGCTCACTAGTTATTGATTTCCCTGCAGGGTGAACTAATATGGCGAATATGTATGTGTTAGAGTTCTAATGTAATGTTTGCATATCAAATTTATTTACAAAACCATTCATGTTTACTTATGCAAATAGAAACAAACAAACAAACACACACGTTCGTCCTTGCACAAAATCGAATAGGGCTAACCGATATTTGCGCGACAAAGCTTAATTCGCTTGTCAGTCATTGACGCGGCATCTATGTACATGCATAAATATTAGATAGACCTGCATGTGTCTTAGAGGGATTTATTTGTTCCAAGAACCATAATCAACGTGCTATTTACGCATCCAAGTGCTTAAGTTCCCGAAGTATGTGTGATGATGATGGAGAGAAGTGGCATTATTTCACACATAACACAAATTTATACATTCATTCATATGATGCTTACACACACCCAATAAACATTTTGGGCGCACGTTCTATAAAGGAACATCCTTATGTTACTATAGCAGCAAGAGTAAAATGAAGTCGCCTGAATGTTGACGAAATAAGAAACTAGAGCGCTTTATCCGACTCGGCCAAAATCGTCTAGACGGTTATGCTTCAATTAAGAAGCAACATATTATAATACTTCAAAAAAAATCGGGTTAAAACATGGATATTAATGGGTTAAGACGCTTAAATTTTACTTTTTTTATTATATGTAGATAAAGTGATCAATAAAATGATTTTAGGATTTTGAGCACCACGCCTAATATGTATGAGGCGACACCAATGTGTGCCTTGGCGTATGAGTAACTTTTTTCAGTTAGATACTTAAACGCGTATAAATAAAATCAGACTTGGGCTTTGAATTAATTCTTTATGGACAGTATACACCTTTAAAAACTAGTACATACACAATAATATTCTGCCAATTTCCTAATTTCCCTAATTTTCAAATATAAAATTTCACAAGAAAATCATAAAAATTTCCTTTTAGCGAAATTTGTTTTCTGAGCCTTAAAAATGGTAAATTTCCCTAATTTTGCCAAATATGACAAATAAAATTTCCCACACAAAACATAAAAATTTCGCTCAAGGGAAATTTGTTCAAAAAATTTTCAAAGTGTAAAAGATTGTCAATTTCCTTAATTTTGCCGAATAAGAGTCAAAAGTTAAAATTTCCCTTACAAATAGTAAAATTTTCCTTTAGGGAAATTTACTCAAAATATTTTTTTAAGCATGGAAAATATTCAATTTCACTAATTTTGTCAAATACATACATATGTATGTAGCGAAAAATAAAATTTCCAATACGAAATCTAAAAATTTGAATACTGGTACACAATCCATCAAAAACTCATAATCGAAAAAATTGCACATAACCATATTTGAAAGTGGGCTACTCAATTTACTTAGATTTTTTAATTAGCTGTTCCTTTTCTGCTTTTGCAAAACCACTTAATTAAGCGTTAGTTTCTTTTTATTTTTAGCTTCAATAGAAATTCTGGTCTGCCTTAATTTGCAAGTTTATTTTCCATTCCATTTCGGTCGCCATGTCGCGCTGTAACTGCCATTAAAAATCATTCAATCGTTTAGTTGGAACGTAGAATCAAGTGAAAAAATTAAGAAAAATAAAAAAAAGTTCCCATTTACTCTTAGCTCTCTCTTCTCTCTCTTTTCGTTGTTGGTGTTATGGAATGGCTCAAATTCGCATTCACTACAAACACATTTTCCTTTATATGTACTTAGTTAAATGAGCCATTTACACTCAACAAATAATCGTTTGTTGTGTTTTACATTTTCCTCCTTTTTTGCCTCATTTTTTTCCTGGCACATTTTCGCTTTATTTGTTGTTTTCTACCAATTTCTTTTTTTTTTTTGACTTCGCAAGCAAATAACACTTTTCAACAGTTTTCAAACCAAACATTTTCAGTTTTCACTTTAGTTTTCGATAAGTTTTCTAGTTTTATTTTCAATTTTTCTTTTTACTTTTCAATCGTCGCTTTTGCTATGCCACACCAGCCATTTGTTGTTAATGTTTTTTAAATGTTTGCAATAGTTTCCCCGATCTTGGTTGCTCCGCTTGGCTGTTCGGTGTTGCTTCGTCGTGATTTCTTTGGTTGGTTGCATGTGCCCAGCAAGTGTGCCAGTAATTTGGCAAATTGAATTCCCTTACGCTTATTTTTGGAGAAATTTCCTCTTTTTCTAAAAACAATCATTTTCGTTTTGGGCGCCGTGCTAAATGAAAAAGAGCGTTGAAGTTATTTTAGTTCATTTTAGTAAATGGCAAACACGAAATTTTTATGTGCCCACAATATCCACTAATGGCACTAGTTTTTTATGCAAAGTTTGCAAATTGTTTTATTTTTTCTTGCTGTGCAGACTGCCTTAAAATCGTTGGGCTGAAAAATAAAATAAATAAAAAACTATTAATTTGTACAACTAAAACAATTAACTGAAGATTTTTAAATATTTCTTTTATCATTATTGTGTCACACTACATAAATTTTTATTACTGCAGGTACTATTAGGGGTGTTCACACTCACTCTGTTGCTCTTTTTATAGCAAGTGTAAGTGAGTTGCAAGTGTCCCAAGTTGAACGTCTTACCTAAATCATTTACAGTTTTACATTTATTTGTCTATTTATATTTATTGCAAGATCAGCGCATAAAAAGTCCTTTACAAAACATAAAAATTTCCCTTTAGGGAAATTGGTTGCAATAATTTTATTAGCGTTGACAATTGCAATTTTCCCTAATTTAGCCAAATATGTGGCAATAAATAAAATTTCCCATACAAAGTCCCCTTAAGGGACATTTTTTTTTTAATATTTTTGTCGTTTTCGATTCGCCATCACACAAGCGAGGTCGGATCGAACAAAAATGTTTGAATCCATAATGAGTAGTAGCCATACTCGCTAACTGGTCGATAAAAATTTCCCTCTGCTCGCTATCATTCACATATAAACTTGACAGAAGGAAATTTATAACCAGCAGAGAAATTGTGAATCGAAAGCGGCTTTTATAACATTTAAAAATGGTCAATTTACCTAATTTTGCCAAATATGTGGCGACAAATAAAGTTTTCTTACAAAACATAAAAATTGCTCTTAAAGAAAATTTGCTCAAACTATTTTATAAGTGTTGAATATTGTAAATTTCACTAATTTTGCTAAACCAGAGTCAAAAGATAAACTAATTTCCTATACAAAGCATAAAAATTTCCCTTAGGGAAAATTTGTTCAAAATAATTTATATGCTAAAAATTTTAAATTTCACTAAGTTTAACCAATACATATGAGAAAAAAAATTCGCATAGAAAATTTAGAAATTTCCCTTAAGGGAAATTGGTTCAAATATTTTATATTTTATATATTTATTTCCCATACAAACCATAACAATTTTCCTCAATTGAAATTTTTAATGAGTCTCAACATTGGCAAACAAATCACTGTCTGTCATGTTACAGCCTGCATTTTCAAACAACATAAACAGCTTAATTAATTAAAATTGCTGGTTTTGACATCTCAAACAGAAAAAAAAAATCATACACGCGAATTTGCTTTGTTGTTGCAGCTTAAGCGACGAAGCCTTAACAATACTTTTTAAACAATTAATTATGACATGAATTGTTGTTATGGCTTCTTTCTTTATGCAAACCAGATGCGCGAATATGATTGCCTTGTTATTTAGATATATCTATATGCACATATATGTATGTAGATACACATACATACATACATATGTAGCTGTAAATTCATTTGCATTTCTGAACAGCAAAGCTCAGTAACTAGAATTCGTGTGCAAAACTTTTGCAACATAAAAGCCAATAATAACGCACAAAAGCAACTAAATGAAATTGCGCTAAGCTTAAAATAAGCCAAAAGAATGGTTTTCATGTAAGATTTCAAGTTCAACTTGGGCAAAACAGTAACCAAAACTATGCATATTAAAGAGCCCAAAACACAAAACTAAATGAAAAAGTTTAGCAAACGAAATAAAAGCTGGAAAACTTGTGTGTAGTAGCTAAGCAGCGTGGAATTGTAACTTTTGCGTTTAAAATTTTTGGCGTGCATAATTAATGGTTTTTGCTTGCACAAAGAAAAAAAAGAGAAAACAAAAAAAAAGGAAAAAGTAAAAATGTTAGTTGGCTGCTGTTGGGATTCCCAACAGCGCTTGCTGTTTTAAATGAATTTCCCTACCACTCTCTAAATCCGCTTTTGACTTGGCGCGAATGCTTAAGGAGTTGAATGAGAGACGACACTTGCTACTAAATATATACATAAGTGCTAAATTGCGGCCAACTTTGCTTTTGAAACTTTCGGCATGCAGTAATACCATGTCTCCACATAACGTGTTTCGCTCTTTTTTTCTGCACTCGCTCTCTCAGTCTTGTTTCGACCTCAAAACGAGTGCCGAAACTCGTCAATTTCCATACAAATTTCTGAGAGCGAGTGAAGATTGAAACACTTGTTTCATTCTCAATCCTCTTGCCAAACGCGATGATATCGATGCCTTCTCTAATTTTGTATCAAAAATCTATCGAAATCGCACACAGATCAAAACAAAAACGAAAAAATAAGCAAACATACAAACATTGAAGAAGAACAAGAAAGAGAAATGTTAAACTGAATCACGATCAGCCACGTGGAGACGGGTTATTTAGCGAGATGTTTCCCTAGATGTTTCTCTGGCGAATCAAGTTATGTGGAGACGGGCTTTAAGACTGGCGTTGGAAGGCGGGCGAGCGCCCTGACAGTGCAGGAGAGCTTTTTGAAGCGCGCAGCGTGGCCACAAAAAAGTAGAGGAAGAAGAATAAAGTAAAATAAAAAAAATAGAAAACATCGTGAAAAATTGTAAAACATCAGCGGAGATTACATTTGCAAATTTCTTGGCGTTTTTGCTTGCTTTTTTTTAGATTTTCTCTCTGCTGTCAGTTTACTCAGCACATCAGGCGGGCGTATCATTTCTTTTATTCCCTTTGTCTTCTGCTTCCTACTACTTGCTTTTAGTCTTGTGCAATTGCTGAATTTTGGTTTCATGTTTCTACTACTATTTTTTTTTTTTTTTTTTTTGTGTTTCCTTTGCTTGTTTCAGCTTAACTTAATCACTTTAGAACTTTCTTGTGTCATCCAACTAGCCGCATTGCTCCTCCTAGACACATCCTATTTGTTTGTTTGCTGCGCTGAGTTTGGCTGGTGATTAGTTAACTAAATATTAAACCAAATTAAACAAAATATTCTTCTTGCAGATTTCTCGCTTTGCAATTTCTAGCTTTACCCATTCCATTCCTGTTACTACAAGATTTACTTCCACTGCTAAAAGAGCAGGATATATATGTAGATATGTATAATCGGCGCTGAAATTTGCTAGTTACATACATATTACATAGTTACATTATCCTTAAAGCCTTTTCAGGCAATTTTCCTTTAAATGAAATAAAACATTTAATTCGCCCAGTTTAAAAATTCAGCAACACAATTGCAACATTTTCAAAACAAAAAAAAAAACAATTCTCAAAAATTTCCATTTATTTTCAATAAACTTTTAACCGCAACTTTTTACGCTCTTCACTCAAAGCTCAAGCTCACGCTCCAAAAAATTCTCCTATAACACAAAATAAATGTTTGTATTTTTAATTTATTTATACATAACGAACTTTATTATTGTTCGTTAAAAACGAATATAAGTAATTGAGTAGTTCATTTTCAAAGAGTGCTATGTGAATTTTTCAGATTAAGTCACAAATCAGAAAAAACTGAAGCTCTATTTTATTTGAATATTTTTTGTTATTACCTGAAGGCTGAGCCCATAAGGAAGTTAAGATATAACAAAATAAAACCGTACTATGACAGAGTTTTGCAAATTCAATGTTAAATATTTCACATATCTAGTTTTGAAACAGTACCTACTTTTTAGTTTAAAAATTGAGGTGCATAATTGCACCAATGTGTGCCTAGGCGTATGAGTAACTATTTTCAGATAGAAAATTATAAAAGTGTATACATAAATAAAATCATAGAGACTTTTGTATGTATATTCTATTGTAAGTGTATGCTATTTTTCAGAATTTGGAAGGATTTTGTAATAAATTCCTAATAGACATTATACACCTTTAAATACTGGTACACAATCCATCAAAAACTCAAATCAAGGATGCATCCTAACGTTAATATTATCGTTTACCGTAAAAAAGCAATTGTTTCCGTTAAAACTATTCAGGTTTTTACCTTTTACACAATTATCAAAATAATACCGTTTCGTTGATTAGCGAAAAGAAATTATCAAAATGATTTCATTTCGTTGATTAGCGTTATCATAACCAAATTTATAACGTTGAAATGCTTAGTGCACTCGCAATGCCGTCGCGAACAATCGGCCGAGTACTCGCATACATACATATATGAATATGCACACGAACTGCTACGATTTGAGTGCCAGCTGTGTATGTATGCGCCTCGTGCAGGCAATCTTTTTGTTGATTTACTTCGTTTCAACGTTACAGATTGCATTTTGATAATTTAGTTTTGTGAATTATCGAAACGAAATGGTTTTGATAATTAAGCTTTGCGAATTAACGAAACAAAACCATTTTGATAATTTAGCATTGTGAATTAACAAAACGAAATAGAATCCGTTCGTTCGTTAAGCATCTCTGACTCAAATCGAAAAAATTTCACTTAGCCCTATTTGAAAGTGGACTACTAAGTTGTATTAATATATGCAATAAACTGTGGCGGATATAATTGTAACAAAGCCGAGATTCTCTGACAATTTTAGGCAGTTATTGCGTGTCGCCATTATAACAATCAAAGCCAAAGTTTTGCATAAATTAGGTCTAACACATTTCCCAGTACAAATCATTTGTATGGTAAGCACAAAATTATGATCTTGTACACACTTGAGGCATTGAAATAAGCAAATCTTCTGCCTAATTACAATTGCATACATGTATGAACGTGCATAAATATAGGTAGGCACACAAGTTAAAGTGCTCTACAAACCTTTATTACTATCATGCATCTGCTTAAAATCTCTGCTTCTTCTTCCACTACCGGTTGCATGCCGCATCTGTCAGTTACTATTTTTCATATGAAACATGTGTTCGCCGTCGATCCTTTTGACTTTTGCATATTCGCTCGTATTCTGCTTCTTCTTCTTGCACGTTCATGCATGCTACACCTGTCCGTTGTTGCCTACTTTATATACATGTGTATGTACATACGTATTCTTCATACACTCAGAGAAAAAATGCATTGTAAAATCAAGTACGATCATACTTAATCTTACAATGCTAAATTTTTATTAAAACAATCTTGTTTTAACTATGAACAACTTTGAATTAAAATTGGTAATTTTGATTTAAAAACTCATTTTTAATTCAAGATTGTAGCCATCTTAAATTAAGGTTGAGCTATTTTGATTCAAAATTGCGCAATCTTAGATCAAGTAGAAAGTGTTGATTTAAAATTGCCATGCTTAAACGCGCTGTGTTTTGGATATTCTGTGCAATTTTCATTCACTAAAAAGGAAGCAAACCCTACGGAGTGAAATATTTTGATTATTTAATATTTTCATATCAAAATGGTAGAAATACAATTAGGGGATTCACAACCTGTCATATTGCGTCATATCGTCACAAGTCATAATATTTTGTTGTTGCATTCTAGGCTATATGTGTACTAAGTAAATACAACTCTGCACGATATGTTTTTGGGTCGTCGTATATGATCAGCTTTTTTTGTTTACTTCTTCACAGGGCTTCGGTAAAGTCTTTTATAACTATTTCCGTACAATATTTTAATATGACATATGACTTTATGACACTTTGTGAATCACCTAAATATATTGATGGTATTGTATACACAAATGAATTAGTGGAAATGGACCCCGAAATTTTGGTAGCTGAATTCCGTGAAAAATTGTTTACTTGGAGGAAAACGGAGGTGGGTATTGATGATGTGGATTATTAAGTATTACCCTAAAGATATTATTTTTTTCTCAGTAACTATGGAATTGACGATGAAACTATGTCTTTGTCCAGTAAGGTAACCGAGTGGCTCACGCATAATTAATCTTTTTCATAAAAGAAAAGTGTTATAAATGTGTGTACATATGTAAATATTTAAAAGTTTATCAAATAAACTCGCAAGTTCATATGCAAGTAATAATAGGGATTTTTTTGGGTAGGTTTCGTGGTGAAAAATAAATTGGTTGTGGGGAATATAAAAAATAAAATGGTTCAATGTAAAATTAAGAACATTCTACCTTAAATTAAGATTGGACGTTTTTATTTTAAGATTGCACGATTTTGTTTTAAGATTGAACGGTTTTATTTTAAGATTGCATACTTTTAAAATAAATACGAATCAATGTAAAATGAAGCATGAACCACGTTAAATTAAAAATGTTAAATGTTATAATTCCATTATAAAATCAACATTGTCCATACTTGGATTAAGAATTTTCCATCTTAACTGGAAATCATGACGGTTTATACTTGATTTAACATTGTTCATGCTTGATTTTAAAATGTTTTTCCCTGAGTGTAAGAAACATGAGTTTACCGAAGCTTTTGCCATATTCCATATTCGTTCACAAGTCAGCCAGTTATTACTGGCACGTTATTGCTTGCTTACTTGCACCGATAAATTAATATTCAATCGATTTGCTGCGTACAAAATGCAATATGAACCCGAAGCAAATGCCTACCAGCAACAAATAGCAATAAGTGCATGCCTATATAACAGTTTTCCTCCTGGCATATTGCCATAAACGAGACAGAGAGCGACGAGGCTGGCGGCGCGCACAGATTGAGCAGTTGCACAAATTAACATATCGAGATGTGAAAATATGGAATGGAAAATATGCAAGGAAAGTTTGCGAAAATTAAATGAAATGAAAAATTCGTGTCTGTTATGAAAACTGTGAAAAAACACTTGGCGCTGAGCCTCTGCAAATGCAACAATCGTCATGGCTATAAGTACTTTCATATCCTTCAAAATTTGCTTATATACACGTGGCACTTAAAGTCGCACAAAAGTTTTGAAGTTATTATAAATAGCAAATGAAATGGTGTCTTACATTTAATACCAGCAAAAAATATGTACTTATGTATTTCTTCTACAAAACTTTTTATGTTTAGCAAAAGATTGTTATTTCTTAATTTGATTTTCATCGCTCATTCTCTTTATCTCCCTCTCTCTTTGTTCCGCATATTTAGATATAATTCATGGCAAACTTTTTCAAAATAATCGTTTTCTCGAAATCGATTATGCTCAGGGTCGTGACATCCCACCAGGCTATACCACGAAAATCGCACAAACTTTGCAACAGTGGGTGGATTCATGCAATGACATTTCCAATTGTATTGATATACAAATAACACGCGCCAATATTGAGAAGGCCAAGAGCTTAAAGAATAAGGAGCATATTGAAACGGAGGTAAGTAAGTTTGAGGAGAGCAAAACAAAACTAAAGCAGACTTGTTTGACATGCAAAAAAAATTAAGCTTTAAGGCCCAGTTTCACCAACCGGTCTCAACTTAGTTAAGCCGATTTTTTTACGTTTTCAGTTTCACCATGCAACTGAGCTAAGTCAGCTTTTGTCTTGGCTAAAAATAAACTAAGAATTTGAGTCGCTTTAGCAAATTCAACAACCAAAAGAGCGAATATGACAAATACAGCAACCAAAACAACCAAAAAACCCAGTATTTGCTATAAAAGGTTGGTTGCAAAACTATTTTCTTAGACTATTTGGTGAAACCCAAAAGTAAGTTAGCCCCAAATCTGGGCTAACTTAAGTCAAAACTTAGTTTTAGCTTTAGTCACGTTGGTGAAACCGGGCCTAAGTCTTTTGTCTGTTGGCTAATTATCTCACACTTTACGTTTGTAAAAGTTTAACGCATAAGTGTAGGTATTAAGCACTCAAAAAAAAAAATTCTCTAGATCAAAGACATAATTTTCCTTATTTTGAACACGCGTTCCAATACAAAATTTTCTTTGTTTTGTGTAAATTTTCTCAAAAATATGGAAAAAACATAAAAAAAACATTCAAAGAAATTCGTTGCCATGGGGATTTGTATGGGAATTTAATTTCTCAAAATTAAAGAAATCAAGTCTTCAAAACAAGGAAAGTTGGGAATGGAATGGCGCTTAAAGAATTTTTCATTATTTTAATGTATGAATTTTTTCAAAACAAGTATATGAAACCATGGTAACGCATGTAACAACAATATTTTATAAACCTTTTAACATGTTTTAAGGAAAATTTACTCAAAACAAAGAAAGTAGTGTTCAAAATAGGAAAACAATTTCTTTGACCCCTCCATATATTTTTTTTCTCTCAGTGAGTATTATCCGCAAAAGTAATGCAAATTTCAATTACATAAATTGCAAAATTGCTAAAAACAAAACTTTTCAATAATGCCAATTTATTATAATCAAACTCTGAGCACATCAAACAGTTTATTTAAAACTTGCTTTTCTTTCTTTATCTTCCACACTCTCCCTCTCTCTCTCTATCTCTCTCTCTCTATCTCTCTCTCTCTTGCAGATAATAAACTTGAAAAAAGTCTTAAAAACTCAAATCACCGACACCGAGGAGTCCATGCAAATCGACACGCGCGAATCCTCAGCCATGGACATACGCCGCAAACCGTACAAAGCCAGAAGCTCACGTCTACATCATACCCCATTGGGTAAGTTGTCGTCTAGTTTGGTTGCCTCGTCCTCAACGGCAGCGGCAGATGCTGTTGGCGTGGTCAGCGCTGGCAGTGCAAGTGGCACAACAAACGTTACTATGGCAGCAGCAAATACCACCACATCATGGCTAAAATCATTTACGCAAAGTTTTGATAAGGAGTAGGCACGGGCAGTGTTAACAGTGCAATGTTAGAAACGACAGCATATTTTTTATTTGAATTGTTTTGTGTGGCGTGTTTTGCGTATTTTTTTTCCAGCAGTAGCACTGCCCAAAATTATTTTCTGCATTTTAATCACGTTGAACAGGCAGGAGATGTACGCGTTGGCTGGCATTACAGCAGCAGCAGCACTTCATACACTTTCACTTAATTGCATTGCATGCTTTACGAGCTGCATCAACATGCTTTCTCGTCACGACTAAATTGAACACAATTGTTTTCATTTCACAAAATGCTGCATTACTTTACTTTTGGCGCGCTTTTACTCAAAATATGACCACATTATAGCACAGATACGTTGGTGTAAAGCGTGTCAATTGAATTAAAAACCCCGTAGACAAGCCAAGCGCACCAACTGCATACAATCGCTTTTCCTATTTACATTTTCTCTAATTTCTAACTCATTTGTATATTCATTTATTACTTATTTTATTTATTTACTTTTCGGTTTTGCACAACACCACCTTTCACGCATAACACCAAACCAAAACAACTAAATTGCGCGCGCGATGCAGAAATGCCAGGCACGAGTCAACAGTCCAGACCAGTGAAGAAGCCAGATGGTCCATCTGGCAGCCTGAACTTTACCAATTAACGTGCACTTTTCAAAGAATGTTTTTTGTCCGAAAGCGCCAATTCATTAACTCATGAAAAGCACACAATTCAGCATCATTGATCATCTTCAAGTTGTGTAGCGAAGTAAGCGCGAAGCAGGAAAAACGGCAAACACTTTTTTTACCAACAACATCAACCTCAACGTTTTTGGTTGCATTTCCTTCTGCTGCTTTATTTCAAACGTTTTGTAGTTGTACAATTCATTATAATCATTATATGCTATTCCATAATAAACAAATTAAAATAAAACGAATAAAAATTAAAGTAAAATGTACTTACACTCACGGAAAAAAGTATTGGCACAGCAGACAAAATTGGTTTCGATCTCAAAGAACTCTTCCAAAGAAATACAATTTGTATTATTTCCTATTTTTGTTACATTAGTACAAGTATCAAGAATACGTTAAAGAAAAAAATACGTTAATTCATCGAATGGTTTAAGCACATTAATTCGTGGAATTAAAAAGTCCTATTTTTATGTGGAAAAAAGTATTGGCACACTTCACTTTCAGATTAAATAACAACTAAATTTTAAACGCTAGTATGTTGTGAGCGTACCGTTTCATTTTATAACATCACTAAGTGGGTTTGGCATAGAATATATCAACTTTTTGGCAGCTTCCTCCCCAATATTTGGCCATTCTTCCATTAAGGTTGCTTTTAGACTTTGCTTACCACTTTGTTAACCGCCGCTACAGCACATCCCACAGTTACTCGATCGGGTTGAGGTCTGGGGACTATGGGAGATGAGGGAGATCATGATCAGTGTTATATGCAAGCCGCATACGTACTTCGTGGGGTGGTATTTCGGTTCGTCGTCGTGGTGAAAGGTGTGTGATGTACCCAAGTTTAACTTTTCAGCGCTTTTTCTGGCGTACTCTTTGAAAATATTGGTATAAACTTGCTTGTCCATTATACCCTCAATAAAAACCAATTCGAACACACCTGCAGTGGACATGCAGCCTCACACTATAACGTTTCCCCCAATATGTTTTATAGTGTGAATAAGGTATTTTTGAATCTAATGCTGTATTAGCTATTCGCCATACCCTTACGCCTCCATATGATCGAAAAATATTAAAGTTACTTTCATCAGAAAATATTACTTGCTCCAAGTTGCTGCAAGGCTTGTCCTTGCAAGCCTATGGATAGTCCTTTCTACTCATTTGAATGAAAAGAAAAAAAACTTTGCTTTCACTGTTAAACATGGCGGTTGGAAGCATGATAGTGTGGGGCTGCATGAACACTGCCGGTGTGTTCGAATTGGTTTTTATTGAGGGTATAATGAACAAGCAAGTTTATGCCAATATTTTGAAAGAAGACGCCAGAAAAAGCGCTGAAAAGTTAAATTTGGGTACATCACACACGACAACGGCCCGAAATAACAGCCCACAACGTACGTATGCGACTTGCATATAATACTACTCATGTTCTTCCACATCCCCCACAGTCCCCAGACCACAACCCGATCGAGTACCGGAGGGATGAGCTGGAGCGGCGGTATAGAACGCGGTGCGTCACCAGCGAGCAAAGTCTAAAAGCAGCCTTAATGGAAGAATGGCCAAATATTGGGGAGGAAACTACCAAAAAGTTGGTATATTCTATGCCAATCCCACTTAATGATGTTGGAAAATGAAACGGTACGCCCACAATATACTAGCGTTTAAAATTTTGTTGTTATTTAATCTGAAAGTGAAGTGTGCCAATACTTTTTTCCACATAAAAATAGGGCTTTTTAATTCCACGAATTAACGTGCTTAAACCATTCGATGAATTAACGTAATTTTTTCTTTAACGTATTCTTGATACTTGTACTAATGTAACAAAAATAGGAAATAATACAAATTGTATTTCTTTGGAAGCGTTCTTTGAGGTCGAAACCAATTTTGTCTGCTGTGCCAATACTTTTTTCCGTGAGTGTATGTTCCATTAGTGTTTTAATAAAAGTGATTATAACAGGAGGCAATACGAAAGTAATAAGAAGAAAAAAACGCCCACAAGAACATTTTTTTGATTGAGAAATCCTAAATTATATGGGCGGTGAACACTTCCAAGTTCAAATCGGCCGGAATTGACGAGATCATTATCGCAGTGTTTCAGCTCACTGGGGATAAAACGGTGGTTGACATCGTTCCTACTTAGAACATTCGAGAGGTTGATTGACACGTTTATCACAAAGAAAATACATACGGGGGCAGCTGCCTGTATAGAACTCAACATGCATACAACAGAGATAGATCAGCAAATACTGTCTTGTGTGGGTTGGTAACACATACTGCAGAGAGTATCGAGTATGGAGATTTCGCCTTTGGTGTCTTTTTGGACATTACGGAGGCATTTAACAATGTCTCCAAACATGGCATATTATATTAGATGGTCCCCACTACATTGAGACGGAGCCCATGCTGTTTTTCTGTTCATTACATTAAAATGAATGAGGTAATGAAAGCTTACTCATCTGGAGCATTGAAATTTAAT
Source organism: Urophora cardui (assembly GCA_960531455.1). Classification (NCBI taxonomy): domain Eukaryota; kingdom Metazoa; phylum Arthropoda; class Insecta; order Diptera; family Tephritidae; genus Urophora; species Urophora cardui. Next base: position 4,484,366 of record OY482670.1, read on the forward strand.
TGCTGAAGATGCTTTGAACAGACAACTAAATAGGATTCCAGATTAAACCGGATCAGGGAATTATAGAGAGCCTTATTGGTGTAGAGAGCACAAAACCTTTATCACAACGCTGCAGAAAGGCAGATTTAGAGTAATATGTAACTTACATATCGCTCATTTGCTGCAAAACCGGCATAAGTAAAAAAAATCGATTGTCCAGAAAACGCTTTTAAAGTTTTCAACTGACTCCAATCTTACACAGAAAATAGGAAGTCCTACAAATTCAAAACAAACCAAGTCCGTATAATATATTTAACATATCCATAAAGGTAAATCAACACCAAGTATCCATTTATGGTGTTTTCCTGAATAAGAACCAACTCTCCTTTGCATAATGACGTTATTGTTGCAAAAATATATTCAATAGAGTGTCTTAAGTTATAATGTGTCATTATTGTTGAGAAAAAAAAAACAATAAGTTCGTATTAATTCATTTTATTTTCAGTCTTTTGAACTTCAAATATACATACTGTACACTTATGAATATTACAAAAAGAAACATAAATTAATTATAATTCATACACCGAGAGAAAAGATACTGGTAGATCAACGGGATTACGGGTTAAAACAACAGATTACACAGTCAAATCACATCCAAATTATATATCTGTTAAATTGACAGACGATATTTTGTTTCAACAGTTTTATTGTTGTACTACTCTGCAAACAAAAAACCGCTGTGAATCCAAAAACTTTTGCTGTTAAATCAAAAATTTTCCGCAGTTGAAATTTTGTCACTTAAAAATAAATCCCTTTGTGTTTTACATGACCATTTATTTCTAACAATCACTTTATAATGTGTATTTTTAGAGCTATTGGCAAGTTTTTTAAATCTTTTGTTTGCATTTTTCTCTTCATCCTCCCTCCATTCTGTTTCCAAGTACAAATATGTAGCTTCATCTCCGCTTGCTTTCCATTGCGGCACCTTCTTCGCCTTCACTGCTTGCTATATTGTGTTCTCTATTTTATATTCTCCTCCGATTTCAAACCATGACATCAACCTGAAATTCAATCCAACGGCATCATATGTATAGTGCGAAATTCAACATTCAACTTTATATTGAATATTGAACTTTAGTGGCTATTATACTTACCTTTGTTCGAAAAAGCATCCGTGAATTAAAACTCACTCACGCAAGCAAAGCAACAAGTAACAACGGAGAAAGCTGGCAAAATAAATACTTGTTCTTTTGATAGTCAACAGTAATGATTTGTTGAATCAACAAATAAATATAAAGGTTACAGCAACAGATATTAGGGTTAAGTTAACAGTGACTCAGTTATATCAACGAAAATTTCCTTTAATAATTGACGATCAGTCCTGTTGAACTAATAAATAGGTTTTAATAGATATATTTGTTAAAGTAAAAAATGTTTTCGTTTATATAACTCTAAATGTGTCTACTTAAACATATTTTTGTTAATTTAACGAATTTAGGGATTAACAAAAGAAAACTGTTGATACTACTGTGATTATTTTCTGAGTGTAGAAACAGTCTTTTAAACTTAAGAAATTAAGGAACTCTTCAACATCTTTTTATCTTAAGTTATAATTCATAAACGAAAAATGTTAATTTTTTACTTCAAGTAATTAAAAAATTAATGGATTACAAGTTTCGTCTTGCTATCCTCACTATCACTTTCTTGTTGCGGTGATTTTGGGCAGTATGTTGCATCAGCCACGGAGTCGTCAAAGTCTTCCGAAAAAGAGGATAATCGGGATAAACTCGAAGGTGATTTTCTGCTGTTGCAATTTGACATTTTAAAATAACCTAAAACAACAACTTTTATTATTGTAATCGTGCGTTTTATTCATACATAGCTATTTTTTTTTATCAGCAATAGCATCATATTTTGTGTTAGGGAGAGCAATTTATTGTTACTGTTAATAATGCTATATTCAACAACGACACATTTTGTTATAATGTAAAATGATGACTGTTTATTAGTCATTCTTTTATATGTAATAACGTCATATCACGAAATACTTAAGTTGGCGATAGTATTTTTATCAACTAGAACGTCATATTTTGTAATATACCATGTTTGAATTAAATCAAACTTTTCAACAAGATAGTCATAACTCAAATTAGCGCTGTCTACTTGAAAAAATCTAGATTAAAAATACCATTACCTTTTCACGAAGAACTCCACAACGCAAAATATGCCTCTGTTTGAGAAAGCCAAACGATCTTGACACGACGGCAGCAGTCGCACAACTGTGATATGACGTTCTCACGTATAAAAAAAGTTGAAACAGATGAAATGAAATAACGGCGTATTCTCTTCTCAAGCGGAGCATATAAGAGGCATTCATATGAATTTTTTACTCAACATGAAGTATGATATAACGAACAATTCTGCATCATTAACCTAAAATTCACGTTTTTTGATTTATGCCGGTCTTGCAGCAAATGAGCGATATGTATGTATGTATGTGATTAGTATATATATATCCCAAATCGAACAGATAATAAGTCGACTCACACTGGGGCCGAGCGTGCTCAAAATTCAGTTTTTAAATAATGAGGTTTTCAAAAAAATAAAAACGCAGTATTGTTCCCTATAAAATTCTACACTTCTGGCCCAATTTCCAGCTTTCTATCGTTTTTCAGTTGGGATTTTTCCATACACAAACATGGCAAATTTTCCAAAAAATTATTTTTTTTCAAAGTGAGAAATTTTAATGTGTATTTCAAATAGTTGGTGTAAGAGAAGGATATAAAATTTTATTATTCTGCTTTTTCCATAACATTAAGTGAAGCTTATATAATCGATGAGTGTTTTTTTTGGAACTAGACGTTTTAAAAAATTAATTTTTAGTATAAACCTAAACGTACCTCTTTTTTTTTTAAATATTTTTTTCAAAATGGATTTTTTTTAATTTGCGCAAAAACGTAGCAAATGTAAAAATGCAGCAGTAAAATATGGTCCCTTGTGACAAAGAATCCGAGTTCAGAACCAAAAGCAAAGTGCGCATTTTAAAAAAAAGTGAGTTTAAAAATTGCATTCCAATTTTAGTTAAAAAAAAAACACATATATCTGGTTGAATTTGATTCTTCTCTATCTTAAATTTAGTTGATCCATTATTTACTGGTTACTTTAATTACAAATTGTGGTTAAGGTTATTTGTCAAGCCAGTTTTCTTTAATTTAGACTTGTAAGTTGGATTATAATATGAGTTCTTTGAAGCACAAGTTGTGTTACTCCAATTTTGTTTTTTTTTTTATGTTAGGCATGAAAATGTGTGGGGAAATACGTGTTCTGCTTAAAACGCTAACGTTGAATCTCCTAATTCTCATATAAACATCCTTGTGACAACATAAAACTTTTAATATCTCGAAACAAAAAATTGGAGAAAACCATTTTTGTATACTTACATACATATGTACCTGCACCTACATATGTCATCAATGGGTTAATAAATAGCCGCTAATGGGTTAATATAATACAAATTGGCTATTTTTGTACAGACATACTAATATAATAATAATATAAAACAATGGCGCTATTATAACTCTGACGAGTTTTATGGCCGAGCTTCTGTCCCTATTCGAGGTATGCTCCTTTTGTTTTTTCGTACCAATTGAGTGGACCTACAGTTTTATGCCGGCTCCGAAGGGCGAATGCATTTTTTTTGAGAAGCTTTTTCATGGCAGAAATACTCTCGGAGGGTATGCCGCCCACTGCCGAGAGGTGACCGCTGCTCTTAAAAAACCCAATAATTGGATTTTTACTAATTAGAAAAATTTGTTTGGTGTTTGCTCGGACTGCGGTTTGAACCCGAGACCTCTGGTATAGTAGGCGAGCACTCTACCCACTGCACCACTGCGGCCACCACCACAGACATACCAATTGTGATTTAAATAATTTATTTACAGATCTTAAAAAACTGGTCACCAATAGGTTAATTCATGACCGTTAATGGGTTAAGATTCCAAATATTACTGGTTTTAGTGTAGATACAACTAATATGATTGAAATATATTGATCTAAGAATTAAGTGAAAAAATTTGATTAAAAATGGGTTAATGCGTGGTCGTTAAGGGGTTAAAATTCTTGGGATTTACTATTTTAGTATCGATATACCGATTCTGATTCAAGAAAATTAAACTCGAAACTGAATTAAAAAACATAGGTCACCAACGGGTTAACTCATGGCCGTCAATGGGTTAAGATGCTATAGATTAACAACTTTAGTGCAGATAAAGCGATTCTGATGTAAAAAAGTTGATTTCAGAATTTTGAGCGTCCTCATATATATAAGTGGCCCCAGTGTGCGACTTATGTGTGTTTATGCTTTGGAAGAGGGCCATAGCAATTTTCCGAGATTTGCTTACATTTGCTGACTCATGCTGAATTAAACAAAACAAAGTTTAACATTGCTTAGAAAGCGAAATCTGCTAAATTCATAAACTTGTTCGATTTTATTATTATTTATTGACCATGACAAAGCATTCGCTTTGGAATTATTTTTAGCTAAAGAGTTCAAAGACCTATCAAACACTTCATCGCTACCCTGCAAAAATCATTGGATTATATGCTCCATTTGTGGTAGGTTGGAGTACTTTCAAAGGGACTACTAACATAGCCCAAACGACCGATTCGGGTATCTGCATCGGTTCGTAGTTAGCCGAATATAACAAAAACCAAATGTTTATGGCGACGACGACGATATGTCTATACATACATAACTACATACATATGTTTGAATGTATACACGTCATTCGTCGTCGTCGCGATAAACATTTGGTTTGTTGTTATGTTCGGCTAACTGTTAGGTACTCCATCAATTAATACAATGTAGGTACTCCATGGATTAATTTGATTGTTATGCGGGGCTGGAGTATATACTCCATTACAATGACATGCAATGTTAAATGGACCATAAATTTTGTATGAAATGTGGCAAGTTATAGAGTAATCGGTTGGTCCATAGCGAGCACTCCATGGATTAGCGAATGGAGTACTCGGAATTCTTGTAGGGTAATCTGACGCTTGCATACTAAGGAAATTTTAATTTTCTATGACAGGCATTGCAATGTCAGGAGCATACGAAATCTAAATACAATGAAAAAATTTGGTGCAAAGAAACAATAAAAAAATTAAATGCTGCATAAGGAAAGATAAGCGATAAGCGGTTACAGTCGCGAGCAAAGAAATTTGCAACGATTGTAATGTGGAATAAATATATCAGCGCTTTAGAATTTCATCATTATTGTTTACATTAATCTTACATTCCTACATATGGACAAATGTATGTATGTACATATGTATGCATGTATGTTAACATTCACAGTCAATATTTTGCTAATTAAAGATTTTTAAATAAACACTCTTAATCAGCGTGTAAAACAAAAAATAATAAACAGAAATTGCTGCATTAATAATAAACTAGAGTGCTGCCTACCAAGGGCGTAGGCAGGTAGGGGCAGGGGGGGCAGCTGCCCCCCTGGCTAGGTACTGCTTAATATTATAATGGCATCAGAGATTAGTACAGAAATTTACATGTGAACATAAAACGGTGAGATCTGTTTCAATTCGTGTCTACAGTTCACTAAATATTTTAGCATTAGCATTGATAAGCAGAATCTAAGGCCCGGTTTCACCAGCGTGACTAAAGCTAATACTGATTTCACACAGGCGCACATAGGTAGATTTTACGAATTTATGCGGCCAAAATTGAAAATTTTAAAATTGGTGCAAATACAAAATCCAAAATCGCTCTACGTTTATAATAGACCGGGCGATAATAAACCGGTCTTCTCGGCTTTTATAGACAACCGGGGCGCCCCTGCCGCTAGTCGAAACTTATTATTCTCCCACTTTTTCGATTTTTTATTTTTTACGTATTTTAAGTAACCCATTTTTAAACGTCAATATTTTTAGTTTTAGGACAGTTATCAAAGTAAACAACATGGATTGGAGTGCTTCAGGTAAATATCATTATTTATTGAAGAACTCGTCAACCTAGCATAATAAAAGACCCACCATTTTGAAGCTTTTAAGCATATTGCGTTTTCTTGAAAAAATATTGTTCATTTTTTTATTCAAAAGCATTTTAGTTATATTATCGCCTCCGATCGTCTCAAAATTTTTATGCATTTTAATAGTGGGTAGTCTTTTCTTATGGTTCTGATGAACATCAGCTGCGGACAGGTGCGGCTGGGGTAAAAAAAGATACATTGAAAAAATGTCCAAACAATTTTTTTTTTCATTTTCATCGAAGATTCTCCTGCTTCATCTGGAAAAAAATTAGTTACCTGTCAATTTCTCTATGGAAAAACGCAAAGCCAGAAATTATCAACAATGGATGAAAAATTGGCCTATTTGGAAAATTACCTGTTTTCGTATTTTTAGTATTTCCAATTTTTCAAAGTCAAGGAAATACTTATCATAAAAAGGGGCTAAGAATCCTAAAGCTACATTTTTTAGAAGAGTTTTGAGCAGAGTTGTAATTATTATAAGAGAAAAAATAAAAATCAAAAAATAATTATTATTGAAAGAAACATATTTTAAAAGTCTTTCCCTAATAGTTATTTCTGAGATATTTTTTTTTAAGTCGTTTTGTAATTATTATAAATGAGAAATTTTGTTTTATATCTTCAAAGACTTTTATATTGAGACAAATTTGAAAAAAGTCTTTGAGTAATTATTATCAGTAACAAATTGTTTTTTAAATCTTCAAAGACTTTTTCATTGAGACGAATTTCAAAAATATCTTTAAGTAATTATTTTGAGTAACAAATTTATTTTTTATATCTTCGATAAAAATCTTTCATACAATTTCAAATTGGAAATTTGCTTGAATTTTGAAGTACTTACATATATGAAAGTTATTTTTATTTTATACTTATATGAAAGTCATTGAAAATTTTCTGAGACTTTTTTGAACTTTGTCTCAATGAAAAAGTCTTTGAAGATATAAAAAACAATTTGTTACTGATAATAATTACGCAAAGACTTTTTTTCAAATTTGTCTCAATATAAAAGTCTTTGAAGACTTAAAAAATATATATTTGAAATAACTATTCTGGAAAGATTTTTAAAATATAAGCTTCTGAATAATAATTATAGAAGATTTTTATCATTTTCATCATGAAAAAAATATTATCGAAAGACTTTTATTATTCTGAAGAAAATTTGTAAGACTTTTTTATAATTTCAAAATGAAATAATAATTATTCTACATCTCTGGTTTTGAGTATGCAATTTTGCAGCTCATTCAATTTTAGTATAATAATATGCAACATTCAACTTTTTGAAAGTTTTCATTGGCTTTTCGGAAATTTTAATTGGAACGGTCTCACGTACATATAAGGCAAACACCCTACAGAAAAAAAAACTTCTCAAATCGACGGAATTTTTCACAACATTGAGAATTTCACCTTTTACACTAAAATTGGTTGGCTACATAACAGTACACTTAGAAATCTGCTCAAAATCTTCTATAAATTGTGGCCTTGCTTTGAAATTTTTAATGCACTTTCAGAAATTTCTACGATTTTCCGGATTTTTTCCATAAGCTCAGAAATCCTGCTTAAAACGATTTTTATTGAAAAATTGTCTATATTTTTAAAATAAAATAAGAAAGTAAAATTTTCCTTTTGACTTTGCGCAACCCAGTTTGTTTGACAGTTGTTGTTGTCATTTTTATATTAGCAGTGTTGCTGTAGTCGCGCTCACAAATTAGTATTAGTTTTGACATTTAAGAGCGCAACAGCAACACTTGATGTTAGTCGCAAACAAATTGATGTTTGACTGCTTCAAATATTTGATGTGCTGGCCCCCCCCCTGGATAAAATCCTGGCTACGCCCTTGCTGCCTACTGTCGAAACGACAGTTTTTCTAGATGTTTTCTTATAACAGAGGTGCAACTATAGTTTTTATACTCAGCTGTACTAGTACATAGTTTTAATCACATACACTCAAAATAATATTTCGTAAATATTACGAAATCTTTCGTACATATTACGAAATTCTTTCGTAAAATTGAGCAACGAAATAGCTTTCGTACTATTTACGAAATACTTTTGTATATTTACGAAGGCTTTCGTACTATTTACGAAATACTTTCGTAGTATTTACGAAAGGTTTCGGCAATTTGCAAATGTTGGCGTCGTTCCGATCTACTTAAATAGATAACCCTGTGAAAAAGAAAGAAAAAAAAGAAAAAGAAAAAGAAAAAAAAAAAAGAAAAATAAAAATAAAAAATTAAGACTAAGATAAAGAAAAAAAAAATTTGACTAAGATAAAGATAGAGAAAGATAAAGATAAAGGGAAACTACTTAAAACCTTAAAATTCAAGCAGCTACACTCGGAGAAAAAAATAAAAAAATTTTATTTTTATAATGCACGTATTAAACCAGATCGTTTTTATTTTAAAAATGAAAATTTGTAAATTTAAAATGAAACTTTTGAAATAAAAATGTATTTTGGATTAAATAGAATCATTTTTAAATTAAAAATAAAAATGAAGGGAATAAAAGCGCAAGTTTTAAGTTAAAAATCGCATAGGGCTTGATTAAACATTTTTAAATTTAAATGTTTTTTACAATTTTACAATGAACCTTTTTAAAATAAAAATGGTCGTATCTACAATATACGAAATTATTCGTAAAGATAATTTTAAGAAAATTTACGAAAGTGTTTCGTAATATTTACGAAATATTTCGTAATATATACGAAAAAAATATTAGAAAATGGTTTACGAAAGCCCTTTCGTAATATTCACGAAAGATTCGTAAAATTAGATTTTGTTGAGAAAAATGCTTTCATAATATATACGAAACTTTCGTACATTTTACGAAACTCTAAACTACGAAAGTCTTTCGTAGTTTTTTTACGAAACTTTATTTTTAGTGTAACGGTGGATTGTAACAGAATGAAATAATCGAGATAGATATAGACTTATATATATCAAAATGATCAGGGTGAAAAGAGAAATCGATTGAGCCATGTCCGTCCGTCTGTCCGTCCGTCTGTCCGTCCGTCTGTAAACACTAACTCGCGCAAAAATTGAGATATTTTGATGAAATTTGAAATGCAAGTTGGTATCGACACTGGGACGGTTGGTATAGAAAATGGGCGAAATCGGACCATGACCACGCCCACCTCCCCTATATAGTAAAAATCGGAAATTTTGTATCTCAGTCACTAATAGAGCTAGAGTGATGAAATTTTACCCACGTGTTGAGCTCAGGCCCCTAAGAAGAAATTTGATGGAATTTTGGAAAATGGCCGGTGCCACGCCCACTTATTAAGGAGCAAACATTGAAAGCTTTATGAGTCATAACTAAGGAACTGTTGAAGATATATCGATGAAATTTGGTGCGCGTGATATCTATACTTACTTAGGCAAATGTTTGGACGAAAAATTGTCAAAATCGGTTGACGGCCACGCCCGCTTTTATATATGGGTATTATAAAGTGGCCTAATAAAAACATTTTAAGCGATATCTCTGTCAAATATAAAGATATATCATTGAAATTTTATGCCGGGATTCCACCTGCGGACATACAACGAAAAACACAAAAATTTTGGAAAATGGGCGTGGTACCGCCTCTTTTTAGAAGCTGGAATATACGAGATTTCTGAGCCCATAACTCGACAAATAATTGATATATAATGACGAAACTTGGTGTGTACACTTTTATTACTTGTGGTAATACATGTTGAAAATTTTAGCGAAATCGGTTGACGACCACGCCCACTTTTATATATGGGTATTACAAAGTGACCTAATAAATACATTTTAAGCGATATCTTTGTCAAATATAAAGATAATTCATTGAAATTTTGTGGCAAGAGTTCCACAATAGACCGGAAACAAAAAATAGACAAATTTTAGAAAATGGGCGTGGCACCGCCTCTTTTTAGACAAAGGAATATACGAGATTTCTTAGCCCATAACTCGACAAATACTTTTATAACTTGTGTTAATAGACACGCAAAAATTTATTGAAATCGGTTTATGACCACGCCTACTTTTTAACAAAGATATTTCTGGAACACCCTTTGGGAATTTGTAACGTGACATATTTGTAACTAGAAGTCATAAAGGAATGAAATTTTGCACAAAGAATAATATTCAAATGCGTAGTTGGATGACTGATAAAAATTTAGAAAATGGGCGTGGCTACGTCCACTTTATGCAGCACTTGCTTTATATAAAGTACCTACACCGTGTTTCCATCAAACGCAAACAAACAATGAAAGCATACAGCTGAGTGTCTAATGTTCGATTCCACTCGAACTTAGGCTTCCTTACTTGTTGTATAATTGTTTGTTGTTATTGCCACTGTTACTATTCCGTTGTTGTTCCTGTTGATGCTGCTCCTTTTGTTGCTACTGTCACTGCTACTATTTTGTTGTTGTTGTTGGTGTTATTGTCGTTACTCGTCTTCCAAATTCTCCTACCTACTTCTTTCTTTCTTTCTATTTCTGCTCTTTTCTTTCCTCAATTTCATTCCTACGTATTCTTTCTTATCCTTCTTATTTCCTGCCTTTATGTTTTTGTTGTAGTGCTTTTGCTACCTTTTTACGTTTCTACTTCTTTGAAACTACACACCACATCCAGCCAAACATGTTCAGAATTTCATGGTAAGTTTGGTGAAAACGCACAAAGTCAGCTACATATGCTTGCGCATTGAGACAGCTCTGTTGTGTGCAAAAGCATGCAACAACAACCACACGGAAATTTTCCAACGACGATTGTGGACGTATTTTCCAACCAATTTTCATGAAGATTGGCGCAGTTCTATTTGAGAGCAATATCTTTCTAATGGTGTGCTTAGTTTTAAAATCGGTTCAGTAGTTTCGACGGAGAAGATGGAACAAAATTTATGTTAGCGTATTAATAATATAGATATAGATTACGAACATAGTACATACGTATGTAAATACATATGTACGTAATATTCGCCATTAACCCGAATCAACCCACGAGCACCATATGGTAACGCTAAACATCCCCTTACATTTACAAGAAAATAACCAAAAGGAAAAGAAAACACACCAGGAAAATGCCAATTTTCAATGAAAAATTAATGTGGCTTTGCAAAAAGGTAAAGATCGTGTTATTCTGTGCTCAAATGTCGAAGCTATTGCGTGTGAAAATGAGGTGACAAAAATTAGTACTGAAAATTCCCGTTTTCAGATATGGCATGTCGGTAAATATAAGTATATTTTATAACTTTTAGAATAAATTGTTCAAATAATTACACTTTTTGAAAGCTAATGAAATTATGTATGTAATGTAAATTATTGGTGTACATACTTTTATGAAAATCTGAAACAAAAAAAGTTCTGGGAAAATCCGGGTTAAGGCAAACATTTTTGACAAGATAATGATATAAGCGGCGCTCGAGCGGGCAATTAATTATATTTTAAACATGTAGTAGTGATATTTGCATGTTTATGCGTGCATAAATACATACCTATGTATGTATGTACTGTAACGTCAAATGCGCTTTCGATTACACGGCGGTGTAAAAAAAAAATAAAAGTGAAGTTCTTCACATTTTCCGGAAAAGTGCCACAAGGTATTGGAAAACGGACTTCAATTTCATGCTCAGGAGGTCGAAATTTATTGGTGTACATACTTTTATGAAAATCTGAAACAAAAAAAGTTCTGGGAAAATCCGGGTTAAGGCAAACATTTTTGACAAGATAATGATATAAGCGGCGCTGGAGCGGGCAATTAATTATATTTTAAACATGTAGTAGTGATATTTGCATGTTTATGCGTGCATAAATACGTACCTATGTATGTATGTACTGTAACGTCAAATGCGCTTTCGATTACACGGCGGTGTAAAAAAAAAAATAAAAGTGAAGTTCCAACAACAATTAGATTAAACCTTTTATTAACGAGAATGTGCACGGCCTATCAGTTCTGCGTTGAACGCGACTGAAAACGGTTCTAGAGTGCGGAAGAAAGTTAAAAATAAAATAAAGTATTTAACTAATATTTTTTTTTTTTTTTGTTTAAGTTATTAGGATAACAATCGGCACAATAATAATAAAGTTGTTCAAAAATTTAAAAATTACAAAATATATAAACTTTGAAACACCTAAAATTTCGACAACAGGAAATCGAAAATAAATCCCATTTAAAAATGATATTTTTATTGCTATTGACTACACTTATTCTCGCTTGCTATGCTTATTGGTCGTACGTGCAATATAAAACGGGTTGGCATTTGCTGAAAAAATTGCCAGGACCATATGTTTATTGGATATTTGGAAATATACCACAGCTGGGCTTAGACCCTGAATGTAAGTAAATAGGTAGAAGGTAGAGAACATCACCATGCTAAGTGGTATTCAAGCAGCACTCCATAGCCTCATGTCAGATTAATTCCTTGCAAGTACTAGGATGTATAGATAATCTAGATAAATAATCTTTTATCTATAGCATTGATAGACGGCAGCGATAATCCGGAATATCTAGCTAAATCGGACTTAACTTGAGAATTAAGTGGAGGTAATCCGGAATACCTCTTGAGTTAGTCCTCAAAATTTTAGCGGATTAGAGCATTTTGTAATGACATCCCTGGTGAAAAATGTCTATTGTGAATGAAAGGGAAGAAAAAGAAGAACCCAAGGAAGATCTAGGAAGGTAGGCGCATAAGTGTATTCAGAAATTTCGAATGTAATTTGTTAATGTAATTGGTAGAGTGTAATGTCAAAATGATATTTCGCCTTGGTTAAAATCTGAATTCGTTTGGGACTCGCCCATTCCTATTGACCATGATGTGATTTCGTTTTGATTTTGACATTACCCTACCTTTGGAAATAAAACAAGAAGTTTTTGAATTCGCCGCTGCGCCTACCTTCCTTCAGCTGTTTTGTTAATCCGCAATACTTGCCGTCTGTCAGGGTAAAATTTTAATGGAATTAAGTGTTGCGGTAATCGGGATTATCGCTGCCGTCTGTCAATGCTATTAGCGCCAGCAGCTCCATCCTAATCCTTCTGGAATGTGTACCTGGGAATAGAGGAATAACAAGAAATGAAATAGCGGACGTTCTCGCCAATTGTACCTCAGCTTTTTTTTAATATGAGATCACATACAGCTCCGGATCCGGAGGAACATAGACTTAGTGAACAGCACTGGCAACAAACTGTTACTATGCGTCAAGCGAAGATTATTGCTTTGAGGAACAATTATAAATCAGCAATTAAAATCTCCCTGCTCAACACCTTTCATTTGATACCAATATCGTCCAGAAATATTGACAAATAAATAGGCTTGATTTTTATAGCTGACCAAAAAAAAAAAAAAAAATCTGAATAACGGTTATTCAGGCCCAAAACAGTTTTTTGGTTGCCATAACGGTTATTCAAGCCCAAAACACTTTTTTGGTTGCCATAACGGTTATTCAGGCCCAAAACGGTTTTTTGGTTTTTATAATGGTTATTAAGGACCAAAAGAAGATAAAGGTTATTTTTGCGTAACCTTTTCACCACACTAGAAAAAAATAACCGTTATTTTCGGTCCCTGGTTGAGTTTAAGGATAGAATATACCCTAGAATAGGATTGCAGAGCCAAAAATATCATCTAACTATCACAACACACCCAGTCAGCCTTAAGGCGATGAAATCAATATTAGCATACTATACTTGAGAAACATTGTGTAGGCTAAACAAAAGACACACCTGGGAGGCTGAACAATCGGTTCTATTTGCAGCTATATGTTATAGTGGTCTGATTCCGACAAATGATCAATTGTATATAATAATATACTCGTATATCGAGTTTCAATTTGATATCTCACAACCTGAGAAAATAGTTTGCATTCAAACCGACGAACTACACCTACAGACGGACAGAACTTCAAAGACAAATATCTCCTAAACGAGAGCTAACCTAGAAAAACGCATAGCACCATCGTGCTCAGCGTGCCCGAATTATCTTTACTACATATGTATGTCTCATCTCTGTTGATTTTTGGCTCGTGTACAGGTCGGCGAACATATTCAATAAAATTCCACAGTTAAATGCATTTTATATGCAAAAAAATACCGTTAAACTTTGTTTATGATCGCCAAAATTGTTGTCTTTTCAACGCACGTGTGATTCTAATCCATAAATGAACCCTTTTTGGCTTATACAGTTGTTTATTTACAAAACGCATTACCTTTCTAATTAATGTTTCTTTCCATTGATTTTGTTTTAATTTTTCTTATTTCTGCATTACAATTAACGGTAATAAAGCCATAAATGTGCATAGATACTTGCATACATATGTACAAACAATTCACAACAACAGCAAACAGTGTCATTTCCAAATTCAGCGCAATAAAAAACCGGCTCGGCGAATTTTTGTTTGTTTTGTTTTGTCAAGTTACGATCCAAGATCATTGCCATAACGATTAAAAAAAATTAAAACACAATTTTAATGTGCCGCTATGCATGTTTTTTTTTTTTTTTTTAATTTTGCAATTGAAACAATATAATCAGTCAGGCAATGAAAATAGAAAAAAAGTTGTTAAAACATTATTTATAAAAAAGCTGCTGCAGATAAAGGTGAACCGGTTCAACGAGGTTAAATTTTACTGTTTTTGTACAAATAAAATTAGCATGTCTCATATATGTATCTAAATATGATAACATATTTGTAAGGTGAAAACAATTTTGTATTAATTTTTATTAAAAAAATGTTCATATTCAGTAATTTTATACATATCGCTAGCTTAGAGTGCTAACTGTGTAAGTCCACTTTTATGGAAAAGTGTATTTTTATTTTACGCTAGAAAAATCAAATACGCACCGCGCTAAACAAGTCTGTGATACTTGTCATATTTCTACTCGTTTTTATTCAGTGATACGGAAATTGTGTAAGTCCAAAAAGCGAAGAAAATTGTGTAAAGCATAGTACTGAGTTCGAGTTTCACGTAAAACTGCTGTCAAAATCCATACAAATTGGTTGTGAAACATTTGTGAAATTTCACAGATATTTCACATCAAATTTGTACTGAGTTCCTTCCGTGAAAATGTTGCGCAACATGCTAGCAACATGAAGCCAGCAACATTTTTTCACGCCAAATTAAATATACAATGCCATTTATTTTCGAGTGAAAAGTGACATTTGTTGAAATTGAAATTTATATTTTATATAAAATAACCACCACTTTTATGCGGGAGAGTGGTTTTAATGTCATTTAGCTCTATAGCAATTTTCAGAATCCTGCCATTTATTCTTTCTGATATATTCAGCTTCCAACGCTAAGTTTGTATGGGAGGTGCCACGCCCCCTTTTGGTATAACTCCTATTATTTTGCGTTAATATGGAATTGTTATCGTTTATCTCCACACCAATTTCTAAGTCCCTCCCTTGAACTCTTTTAGAGATAATCAGCTTTAAAAATTAAGATTGTATGGGAGGTGCCACGCCCCCCTAATATTTTTTAATTTTCTCTTCGAATAAAACTTCGCGGGGTTACAACAAACAAACCCCAATAAGGAAGTATTTGATTTGGTTCAGCCGTTTTCAAGTTTTAGCGTTACAATTAAAAACCAAATCATTTTAATATACATTATACATATATATATAGATTTTTTATTGGCCAAAATTTGAAAGTTGGTTCTGAGGCGATGCTCCAAATTTTTTCTTTTTACATTTGCTCAGTTTTCGTTTTGGCATTTATTCTCATTTGACAAAAAAATTTTCTTGAAACATTTCACGGCAAAATAATTGCATGTTGCTGGCGAAATTTCACGGCGGTGAACTCAGTACTAGGCTCAAGTCCAAAATATTTATATGAACAGATTTTTTTTTCATTTCGAAATTTTTTTATTTTTTGTTTTTTGTCTCTCCTACAAACTTTTAAAAAAGGACTTACACAATTTGCACTCTAAGCCGATATGTATCTTTAGTCTAAGATACGACAGAACAAATATATCCCCTCATCTGTTATTTACCAATGGACAGTGGTAACTGACAGATCATAAGCATACTAACCAAGGCAGATATATATAGGTAATATAAACTCAGCAGCAGGCCCGACGAGAGGGGGGGGGCTGAGGGGGTCAATTGCCCCGGGCCCGGGCTTTAGAGGGCCCGGGAATCTCAAAATGATATCCAAGTTTTTGCTACAGAAAATAAACAAACAACACCTTTAATCACCTTTCGTAGATAGCAATCATTTTAAATTTCAACAAATTTTATAAATCTCTTAACGTGTCTGCATCCCACTTAAGGAATTGTTGGTTTTTGGCGTCGACTTTGCAGCATAAATTTGAATTCGTTTTCTGTTGCAACAGAAAAATTCGGTATGATGCAAATTCTTATACAGCGATATGGGTATTTCCTGGGCGTTTCGGACGGTATGTTCGCACGATTTTTTGAACTTTTGAGGCAGAAATATCGCGAAATATTGTATCGTTTTATGATAAAAGGAAAGATTTAGGTCACAGCTGATGATTAAAGTATGTTAGCGACAGAAATTTAGTTTAATGCCTCTGTGTAAGCCACTTAAACTGCGTTCCAGACGCTACAAAAACACGTCCATATTTTAAAAGTAGCTAAAACAGAGGCATTAAACTAAATTTCTATCGCTAACATACTTTAATCATTATCCGTGGCGTAAATCTTTCCCTTTATCATAAAACTATACAATATTTCGCGATATTTCTGCCTCAAAAGTTCAAAAAATCGTGCGAACATACCGTCCGAAACGCCCAGGAAATGCTTATATACATATGTACGTGTATGTATGTATGTAAACAGCGATACGCCGAAAACAAACAAAGCTTGCGAAGCTAAAATTTGCTTTGGTGCTTCGTACAGTTGAATTCGGTTGCTGTTTCACTAAAGCGTTCAGCAGAATCAGTCTTTTGATATACTAAATTATTACCAACAAATATTTGTATTCCAATTTAAAGAAATTTATTTCATACAAATAAAGCAATATGTATTTAAACAGAATTCATTCAGACCTATGGTCCCTTGGACAATATTACTCAGTATGACCCATGGATTCGGAAACTGGATGTGCCTTTTGACAATACATTTGACCCACCCTAATATGTATATTTCTATGTAAACATATTTACTTGATCTGTATTAATGTATAGATAAATTAAAGTTCGTAACTATATATTCATTGAATTTTGATTTTGAGAATTTGTTCATTTAGTATAGGGGCCCGTAGTTATTTTGACCCCGGGCCCGGATTTTCTCTCGGCGGCCCTGCTCAGCAGCTGATTCATTTTCATTTTGGCTAAATTGTCAAATCGTATTGATTATAGTTTGTTTACTTCCGTCTTGTTTACATTTTCATACGTGCTTTTTGACGTTTTAGACGAGAGATTTTCAACATGGCCGCCGTGCTATTACCTTCCTAGATCTGCCTTGATACTAACACATCGCACATGGGTTGCCAGTAGAGCTGCAAAACTATCGATGGCACTATCGATAGTATCGATAGTTTTTATTTCGTGTCACTATCGATATTTTTTTTCCACTATCGATGGTTATCCCTATTCATTATTATAGTTTTGTCCCAAGAGAAGAATACTGAATGTTAGGGAGGAGTTATATTCCTTTGTTAAACACTAAAACTCTTTCAAGTAAAAACAAAGGAATACGTTGGCTTTGTTCAGAAACTAGGTTTGAAGCGCAATCTGATTTTGTAGCAGAAGCAGAGCATTCATAAACGTAAATTTTGCATGAAAAAAAATAATTACTGCCGCTGTTGCGTTTCATGCTGCGTTTCTGAACATAGCCGTTTTTTGCTTTCTGTGGTCTTTTGGGTTATTTATACTAAAATTTTGGCTGAGGGGACCCCTAGTGAAATTTTATTGCGAATAATTTTCTAGAATATTTCAACCCTCTATCGACCTTCAAAATACTATTTTTTTGGACTTAAAAAAAAGGGGGGTCAAAACGACCCTTTCGTGGAGGTGTTATCGGGTTAAAGTATTCCACGAAATTAAAGATCGTGAAATTTTACTATACGTTTCCTAACAAAATATTTCTATACGACATGTATTTAACCGTTTTTTTCCTTTATTTAGAAATTACTCACGCACTTATCAAAGCTGGGAACCCTCCAGTTTGGCACAGATTTTGATAGGCAACCCATGTTTTTTGGACTCTCCTCATCGCCCTCTTTCGTCTGGTGTATCGTTTTTTTAAATAACAGAAAAGGGGAGATAACCTATTTTTTTGCACTTTTCAAAGGTGGCAACCCTCCAGATTGCCCCAGATTTCGATAGGCAACCCATGTTTTTTGGACTCTCCTAATTGCCCTCTATCGTCTGGTGTATCGTTTTTTTAAATAACAGAAAAGGGGAGATAACCTATTTTTTTGCACTTTTCAAAGGTGACAACCCTCCAGTTTGCCCCAGATTTCGATAGGCAACCCATGTTTTTTGTACTCTCCTAATTGCCCTCTATCGTCTGGTGTATCGTTTTTTTAAATAACAGAAAAGGGGAGATAACCTATTTTTTTGCACTTTTCAAAGGTGGCAACCCTCCAGTTTGCCCCAGATTTCGATAGGCAACCCATGTTTTTTGGACTCTCCTAATTGCCCTCTATCGTCTGGTGTATCGTTTTTTTAAATAACAGAAAAGGGGAGTATACTTAAAAATTTTAGTTTTTGTTTTAAATATTTAGTACCCTTCGTACGCGTTTCAGCCTGGAAACCCATGTGCGATGTGTTAGTATTATTATGATCTGTCAATTACCACTGTCCATTGGTAAATAACAGATGAGGGTATATATTTGTTCTGCCGTATCTCGGACTACTTGTTTTTTTTTTTTTGTTAAGTAAGAATGTTCTAATTATAGCATGTCTCCAATAGAAGTCGTTCGCTATTATTTATCGATATTAGCTCTTTCAATCGCAGTTCAACCTCGAATCCCGTGCGGAACCCCGCGAACTTCGGTACAATTTGCTTAGAGCAAACACTCAAAATTTACAAGGTTTTATTCTGAATAGCCTCGCCAAACCTAGCTAAAATTCATGAAATCTATCAGACTAACAAAAGAAACCCAAAAATAAGCAAAAATACTTACCCCCTTATTCATAAAAAATAAAATAGGTTTATAAAGCTGTTAAAATCGAAAAATTATATTAAAATGTCACTTTATATACTTAATTGTTTAAACCTATTTTATTTTTTACGAATACCGGTCTTATTCAATGAATTAATAAACTAAGTGGTATATAAAACTATGTACATCTTTATTTAACTTACACATTTTCTCCGTAGTAAATTTTCAGTTTTAATGTTTATCGTAATTTGTTTTTCGGAGTCACAAATGTATTTCCTGAAAGGGCTTATACTAGTGACGTGATATCACATCAGTTCAATTTATATTCAGTCATCTAATTATGACAGCAAATAGAGTCAATATTTTAATTGAGCACATTTGGTCGAGTTGAGAGTGTGAGAAACACGCACTACAATTTATATAAACTCTTAGTGTAATAATTTAGCCTCTTATTAACAACTCATTTGTCATAATTACAGAATTCAAGTTTGGAATATTCGTTTTCGATTTAGCAAACGAGAAAATGGCAATTTAAATAACTGTATCGTCGATAACATAACGTATTCTAAAAATTGACGTGTATAGGAAACTGTGACATAAATAGCTGCGTTGTTGTTCAGATTGACATTCACGCAAGCGAGACGGTAGTGAGTCAATTAATGAGATGTTAGCTGTAGTAAGCAGTAGCACCGATCGAGCATAGCATTGGGATTAAAATCTAGTTACTTTATAATTAATTATACATAATTCAATATTGAATTGGATTTCTCTTGGTTTTAAAGGGATTTATAAATCATTCTTCTCTATTCAAAAATTTCATTTCGGAAGCTTGCCGTTAATACAAAAGGTTCAATCAAGGCAATCAGCAAAACGGAAGGCCTTTAAATGGCGATGGAACGCAAGCTTCAAATATGTACGAGTACATATTTATATACATACATACATGCATATGTATGTACATACAAATTTCAGGAACTAAATATGTAGCTTTTTTTACAATCAACTTCAGAAAATTATCAGCTTTGTGTATGCTTTAATTGGATTGGCAGAAATCTGCTTGATTGAAAACAAAAGTGCTGCTGTGCTTTCTTAAATACTTTGAGTAATTAATTACAGATTCGCTAATTGAGTGATTAAGTAAAATTTTAATTGCATACATATCTGTTAATAAACAACAACCCTTCAGGAATTCGTGATAGTTCAAAGCTAGCTCTGAACTGGCTTATAAAGAGTCTGGGGTTGGTTCGCCATCTATCCCAACGCAATACTTCCAAATGTCTTTTTTAACATGTAGCAATTGAACGCCCCTCTGCAGAATTCTAGCACCCGTTCTGAACTGTCTCTAATGCGGTGATTTCTGTGGTAGGTGAAAAATCAATAGTTCGCCTTTCACCTTTTTCTTTCTATCTATTTATTTTTATTAAATTTCCCTTTTTTTTTTGAAATTTTGTTAATTAGTAAAACTTTATTAAATTAATTATAATCTTAGCTAATATGTATTCAATTTGCCACTATGGCTTGTTTAGATGTTTAGCAAGCAACTTCAGTTGATCTTAGAAAAATTTACCTCTTTGGGAAATTTTAGTTCAAGCCAATTTTTTATGCAATTTCGCCACTATGATTCGTTTGGATGTTAAGCATAGAATTTTAGTTGATTTTAGAAAAATTTAGTTTTTTAGGGTGAAATTTGCCATATTTGTACCAACTATCCCGCTGTATATACTTTTAGAACCAGCTCTGAGTCAGTTGTTAACTCTATCTAGTGGGAGACTATCGCTTTACATAACTGCCTCCTATATTTGCTGCAGGGTAATGTACACATACCTATACCTACATATGTACAAGGATGGGCATTTTTCAACTACCACTCATTTCAAACTACAACTCAAATTGAGTGGTAATTAAATCCTGATTTTAACTACCACTCAATTTGAGTGGTAGTTGAATTTTGAATCAACTACCACTCAAATTTGGTGCTCGAAACCTATTTAGGCAGTGGAATCATTGAGAAGTTAATCAACACATCAGCTTGTGGTGAAATGTATGTACATACATATGGGTGTGAGTATATGTGAGTCGTTAGTTTTGAAATTGGCATAAGTGAACTAGATTTGAACTAGAAATTGAAATAGGGGTGAACTAGAAAGTGAACTCAAATTGAGTGGTAGTTAAAATCATATATTTAACTACCACTCAGGTTTGAGTGGTAGTTGCAGGCTGAGTGCACTCAAAATTAGTTGAATCATGCCCAACCCTGCATATATACATGCATACATAGATACATAAATAGATACATGTGCATATTTTTGCTAGATTTATTTATTAGCATAAAATAAAATGGAGCCCCATTTAATGCCAATTTAGTGCATGAAATGCGCTAATTGAAATGAAAATCCTTCATTTACCAAATTGTTGGAATTGCTTATGTATATATTTATTTTCATATTTGCCTTCTCTAAAAATATTTTTCTATTGCAAATGAACAAAAGTGGAGAAAGGATTGCATTTGTAGGTAACATAAGAAGCCATTCAACACATTTGCCATACAAATTCGCATTTCAATTCAAATTCGCAATTCACCATCATAATCCGTAATCATCAGTCACATCAGTCAACACAGTATTATCAGCAATTAACTAGGTAGTTATTCATAAGAGCAGATCACATAGCACATTTTTCCATATTTAGGTACTTAGTTATTCTCCTTTGGTGGATGCGCCCTAATGTATTCCAATGATTTCAAAATAGCTTCAGGCACTGGCGGCGCAACGGGCAAAGAATCGCTTTGTGGCTGATAGCCGTTCTCATCGGCCACATATTTTACCGAAATCACTTCGCCTTTCGGAGACTGCCATGAGAATTCGCCTTCTATGTTGCCTTTGGCATCGCCATGACGCACCGAATGAATGGAATTTGTGGTATCGAGTGCCGTATCGAAGCCATCTCCACGAACATCGGAGGATTGTACTGTGGCTTTGGCATGGGCATCATCCGATGGGCTGGCGTCAATAGCGGCGGCAGAGGTGTAGGCGACAGCGAATGCAACGAAGATGAGCACCTAATGTGGGGAGGACGAAGAAGAAAGTAAGAAATTAAACTTTTAATTCGCTTTCACTTCAAAATCACTCTTTCTCTACACAAAAACTTACGTGTTTCAACATTTTTGCACAATTTGAGGTTTTTCAGGCTCTGTGTGTTATTTAGTCTAGAACACTTGTTTGCTTGTGATGCGTTTTGTAAATTTTGTTGACGCTTTTATAAGAATGATTGCCAAAAATATATGTGTACATATGTATGAATATTTACTGATTTACGTAAAACCGGGAATATGCTGTTTTTGTAATTTCAAGAAATTTAAATTGTTTAATATATATGTCGTTGCCTAATTGGCCTATTGATTTTTGGTCATTAAAATCTGGCTTAACTTGTTCTCCTATAAAATTATTGGTGCATTTAATTTACATATTTATCTGTTTTTAAAAAAGTTGCTTTACTAATTTTACTTAATTCGATACTACATACATACCTACCTACATGTGCTCACATTATACATTATATCTTAATCCCCTTATTCATAAAAAATAAAATATATTAATAAAGCTCTTAAAATAGCAAAATTTTAAGCAATTTAAATTTGTTGCCATTACAAAAACATCATATTCCCGGTTTTACGTAAATGAGATGCATCAGTAAATATTCATACATATGTACACATATATTTTTGGCAACCATTCTTATAAAAGCGTCAACAAAATTTAGTAAACACATCACAAACAAACAAGTGTTCTAGTCTAAATAACACACAGAGCCTGAAAAAGCTAAAATTGTGCAAAAATGTTGAAACACGTAAGTTTTTGTGTAGAGAAAGAGTGATTTTGAAGTGAAAGCGAATTAAAAATCTAATTTCATTCTTTCTTCTTCGTCCTCCCCACATTAGGTGCTCATCTTCGTTGCATTCGCTGTCGCCTACACCTCTGCCGCTGCTATTGACGCCAGCCCATCGGATGATGCCCATGCCAAAGCCACAGTACAATCCTCCGATGTTCGTGGAGATGGCTTCGATACGGCACTCGATACCACAAATTCCATTCATTCGGTGCGTCATGGCGATGCCAAAGGCAACATAGAAGGCGAATTCTCATGGCAGTCTCCGAAAGGCGAAGTGATTTCGGTAAAATATGTGGCCGATGAGAACGGCTATCAGCCACAAAGCGATTCTTTGCCCGTTGCGCCGCCAGTGCCTGAAGCTATTTTGAAATCATTGGAATACATTAGGGCGCATCCACCAAAGGAGAATAACTAAGTACCTAAATATGGAAAAATGTGCTATGTGATCTGCTCTTATGAATAACTACCTAGTTAATTGCTGATAATACTGTGTTGACTTATGTGACTGATGATTACGGATTATGATGGTGAATTGCGAATTTGAATTGAAATGCGAATTTGTATGGCAAATGTGTTGAATGGCTTCTTATGTTACCTACAAATGCAATCCTTTCTCCACTTTTGTTCATTTGCAATAGAAAAATATTTTTAGAGAAGGCAAATATGAAAATAAATATATACATAAGCAATTCCAACAATTTGGTAAATGAAGGATTTTCATTTCAATTAGCGCATTTCATGCACTAAATTGGCATTAAATGGGGCTCCATTTTATTTTATGTTAATAAATAAATGTAGCAAAAATATGCACATGTATCTATTGATGTATCTATGTATGCACGTACACATCCCACCAAAAAACTCGATGACCGTGGAATTAAGAGGGTAATCCAGAAAAACCCTGGCAATCGCTTCCACATTTGTTGACAGAATGCCTGACATTAACCTGGGCTTGTCATTGGAGGGAAGGACTTACCCCTTACATTACCCCGGAACGAATAAATCACGCAATACCGCAAGGATTCTAGTGAATCAAATAAAGAATACCTTGCAAGGAAGCAGAGAAAGAAGGCGAAGAATGCAAGGCATGATGGAAATTTCCACTGGTATTTATTCCAGTTCATTTTTCGCACTCCATTCTACTTTGCATTACGTGGAATGGGTAATGGAAGCTCATTCTACTCTGCATTACTGGCAATGCGTGAAAGGAGTGATGAACTCGCCAGATGTTCCATGACAAGGCCTTCTGTCATGCCTGAAAGGTAATAGCGATGACCAGATTTTTGCTGGGATGTAGGCATAGGTATGTGTACATTACCCTGCAGCAAATATAGGAGGCAGTTACGTAAAGCGATAGTCTCCCACTAGATAGAGTTAGCAACTGACTCAGAGCTGGTTATAAAAGTATATACTGCGGGATATAATAATATAATATAATAATACAATATCGCTATTATAACTCTGACGAGTTTTATGGCCGAGCTTCTCTCCCAATTCGAGGTGTGCTCCTTTTTGTTTTTCCTACTAATTGGGTGGACCTACAGTTTTATGCCGGCTCCGAACGGCGAAAGCATTTTTTGTGAGAAGCTTTTTCATGGCAGAAATACTCTCGGAGGGTATGCCGCCCACTGCCGAGAGGTGACCGCTGCTCTTAAAAAACCCAATAATTGGATTTTTACTAATTAGAAAAATTGTTTTGGTGTTTGGCTCGGACCGTGGTTTGAACCCGAGACCTCTGGCATAGCAGGCGAGCACTCTACCCACTGCACCACAGCGGCCATACTGCGGGATAGTTGGTACAAATATGGCAAATTTCACCCAATTCTGCTAGATAATTTAAAAAATTTCCTAAAAAAAAGAAATTTTTCTAAAATCAACTAAAATTCTATGCTTAACATCCAAACGAATCATAGTGGCGAAATTGCATAAAAAATTGGCTTGAACTAAAATTTCCCAGGGGTAAATTTTTCTAAGATCAACTGAAGTTGCTTGCTAAACACCTAAACAAGCCATAGTGGCAAATTGAATACAAATTAGCCCAAATTAAAATTTCCCAAGTAGGGAAATTTTTCTAAAAGTAACTAAACTTGTTTGCTAAACGTCTAAATGCGCCATAGTGGCGAAATTGAATAAATAAAATCAAATTAAAAGGAAATTTTTTACTAAAATCAACTAAAATCATCTCCGTTAAACTTCTCAAATATGTATTGATTTTTCAACTACCTACCACAGAACTCACTGCATTAGAGACAGTTCAGAGCGGGTGCTAGAATTCTGCAGAGGGGCGTCCAATTGCCACTTAGTAGGGTATCACCATGTTAAAAAAAGACATTTGGAAGTATTTCGTTGGTATAGATGGCGAACCAACCCCAGACTCTTTATGAGCTAGTTCTGTGCTAGATTTGAACTAGCGCGAATTCTATAAGGGTTGTTGTTTATTAACAGCTATGTATGCAATTACAATTTTACTTAATCACTCAATTAGTGAATTTGTAATTAATTACTCAAAGTATATAACAAAGCACAGCAACACTTTCAATCAAGCAGATTTCTGCCAATCCAATGAAAACATGCACAAACAAATATTTTTTTTGAGTTAAATCAATTTGGAATAAAACATGCGATATGTAGCTGCCGTTGTTCCGTTTGACATTTCCCATTCCTGTTCCTCTTCATCATAGTTGAATTAATTTATTGTAAACATTAAAAGTGAAAATTTACATTAAAAGTGAGAGTTTACAATTGAACTGAAAACTTTTTCAATTGAAATTAAACGTTTTTCAATATCATTTCAGTGGAGAAAGGTTTTATTACAATTAAAAAAGGTTTCAATTGAATTGAAAAAGGTTTCACTTGACTTGAAAAAAGCTTTACTTGACTTGAAACAAGTTTCATTTGACCTGAACATGCTGTACGATAGGTAAGCAATTCGGAAATATGTAACTATTTACTTAGGTTGGCATCCGATTCGAAAACTACACCTTTTCCGGATTGAAATCAGAAAACTCCCATTGTATTTCAGAAAACGTTAACTGAACCTATTATGTTTATTTTTTATCACAATCTTGTACTTAACATCCATTTTTTATTTTTATGTATATTAAAAGTGTTTAAATATTGATAGTTTTCGCCGTTTTCGTACATTTTGTTCTTCTCGAAGAAGGAACCAGCAAAAATGGCTCATCATTCAATGTCCCTGACATTCCAATGGCTTTGGTATCGCAATCCCATGTTTTTTTTTTATTTCTCCGTGAGAACGCTCACCGTTGTAAAAGTCATCACTTATATATGAAGCTTATGTTGAGAGGGTTTCGGGACAATTTTTCCTTGTTTTTATACCGCGAAATGCCGCGGAAATATTTTTTTTTTTGCTACTTTTTGATTTGACACCCGATTTGTAAAATTTATATGTCATTATTTTAGTCTGGTGGAGCTCTATATATCGCTCTAATGTCTTTTTGAAATATGAGGACCCAATCAAGTTTTTCGTCTATAAAATACCCTTTTCGTTTCACCTGAAAAAAATCGCTAAAAATAAAGTAATAATGGGATCTTGGTAACATTACGCTTAAAGTGTTTGCAATTTAATAGGCTAATTTTTAAAAATAAATCTTTTGCTGAGTTTCCCAACTTCTTATAAAAAAACTATTTTCAAAATCGAAATTAAAAAAAAAATTGCAAAAAATCCACAAATTTTTGACTTTGACCAGCTATCACTCAGTGAGTTTTTACTCAACCGCCACAAGTTGTATGCCATTAAAAGCGTATTTTAATTACCTTTTGAACGAGGTACTGTTAGCTGTTATCGCACATGTAACTTAAGCGAAAAATATTTTTGAATGAAGTGATAACCAAAAAACGCAAAATTACCGTTATCTCAAAAACCTAACCGTGCAAAAAATAACAAGTAAGGAAGCCTAATCGAACATTAGATACTCAGCTGTATGCTTCAATTGTTTGTTTGCGTTTGATGGAAACACGGTGTACTTTATATAAAGCGAGTGCTGCATAAAGTGGGCGTAGCCACGCCCATTTTCTAAATTTTTGTCAGTCATCCAACTAAGCTTATGAATATTATTCTTTGTGCAAAATTTCATCCCTTTATGAGTTACAAAGATGTCACGTTAGAAATTCCCAAAGGGTGTTCCAGAAATATCTTTGTCAAAAAGTAGGCGTGGTCATAAACCGATTTCAATAAATTTTTGCGTGTCTATTAACACAAGTTATAAAAGTGTATAAACCAAGTTTCGTCATAATATCTCAATTATTTGTCGAGTTATAGGCTCCGAAATCTCCTTGATTTCTTTGTCTTATGTCTATAGTTGGACACCTTCCATAAAATTTCAATGATATATCTTTATATTTGACAGAGATATCGCTTAAAATGTTTTTATTAGGTCAGTGTGGGCGTGGTCGTCAACCGATTTTGGCAATTTTTCGTCCAAACATTTGCCTAAGTAAGTATAGATATCACGCTTACCAAATTTCATCGATATATCTTCAACGGTTTCTGAGTTATGACTCATAAAACTTTCAATGTTTGCCCCTTAATAAGTGGGCGTGGCACCGCCCATTTTCCAAAATTTCACCATATTTCTTCATAAGGGCCTGAGCTCAATACGTGTGTGAAATTTTATCACTCTAGCTCTATTAGTGACTGAGATACAAAATTTCCGATTTTTACTATATAGGGGAGGTGGGCGTGGTCATGGTCCGATTTCGCCCATTTTCAATACCATCCGTTCCTGTCTTGATACCAACTTACATTTCAAATTTCATCAAAATATCTCAATTTTTGCGCGAGATATCGTGCTCAAAGACGGACAGACGGACAGACGAACAGACGGACGGACATGGCTCAATCGATTTCTCTTTTCACCCTGATCATTTTGATATATATAAGTCTATATCTATCTCGATTATTTCATTCTGTTACAATCCACCGTTAGGAAATCAAAACTATAATACTCTGTGTACTGGTACAGCTGAGTATAAAAATAAATGACAGAGTTTTTTTAGTGCTTAGCACGAAATTTTTATTTTAATTCAATTTTTAATTGTTGGGGTAAGTGGAAAAAAATTCAACAACTATTTGCAGCGAAGGTTGAGTGTATAGCTATTTCACGAAAAAACCATTTTCGATCATCAGCACTCTTTTCGGAAGTGGATGCACCGGGGATTGAACCCGAGTCCATTCCAACTTCAGCCGCAATGACCCAACGGATAAACACACTCGGCCATTGAGACTCTGTGCAAGCTGTTGGATTTTCCCCACTTTTGCCTTTTTCATTTTCAACATTAACGTTAGTGTGTATATGCCTTTGCATATATTCTACCCAAACGTGCTGAATTTTTGTTGGCAGTTCGCAATGAACATTTGTTGTTGGTATGTATTTTTTTATATACCAACAACGTTAACAATTTTACTTGAAACAGTTTTTTTAGTGCTTAGCACTCAAGTAAAATTGTTAACGTTGTTGGTATATAAAAAAATACATACCAACAACACTTTACCGTCACTTTACCGGCGATTTTAACTATTTTGGTTTTGTTGGAAAGGGTATTTCATCCTCTAAAAATAAAATTAAATGATGTAAAAATCGAGATGCTAATGGCGGATATATTGACTAATTAGTAATCCCACTTTTTTCTCTTATCTCAAAAACCGAAATTTCAAAATATCTCGAAAACTGTTCTACTTTTGAACCATCTGATTACATATTTGGAATCAGCAGAAAATTCTATATAGGAATCATGTATCAAATGTCGAGGATATTTTTTTTGTCGGGTAGTGTTATCAGATCTGAGATGAGGCTCGAGGTTTTTGCACTTCCGATCAGCATAGAATTTATTAACCTTTAAGTGACGAGGTGAAATTTTGTGACATAGTTTACGACGTGGTGGTAAATTTTTTTCTACGCATTTTACTTAAAACTCCCAATAAAAAATAAATTTTTTTATAATAATTTTTGCATTGGGAAGGGGCCAGTCCTTTTTCAAATGAAATTAATAAAAAAAGTTAATTAAATTTTTTAAATCAACAAAGTTTTTACTATAATTCACAAGGCCTTGTTCTTTAAAAATAGCGAAAACATCACATGAGAACCTTATAGATAAAAGGTGAAACAAAAACTTTCTTTAAACCTCAGAGACGGTTTTTCATAAAAAAATATATATTTTTAAATATATAATAGGAATTTTATTTAAAAAATTTTTTTTTAGAAAATGCTGGCCAGTCTTTTTGAAGTTTTTTTTCATAATAACGTGAGAGTATAAAATGAACCACGAAACGAATTTTTTAATTTTTCTTCCGATAATCATTTGAAGAAGTGGTAAAATTATTAATCCATGTTAATCAAATTGCCAGTGAGAGAAGTTTTAAATGGAAATAAATTATTTTTGAAGAAAAATTACGTTAATGTCGAGGTGTGGTAATTTTTACACCGATATCATAATTTATCCGTTATTTGAGACCTTCCACCATAGAAACTATACTGATCGATAATTATGATGACATGAGTAGATTCTAGAAGCATCAAAATGCTGCAGAGAAGCGAGAAGTAGTAAATTTCCAAAAATTGCATTCGAAGAAAAACTAACGTTACCCTAGACGTGGGGTAATTTTTACACCACCATCATAATTTCTCGTCAAATGTTACACCTTCCTCCATAAAAACAAAATGGGTCAAAAATTACAACGAGATGGGAAGATACTAAGAGAGTAAACTTGCTGGACGGTAAGTTAAAAGAGATATTTAAAGAAATTGCAAGTCGGTGTAAAAATTACCACGACATCGCAAGTTAAAGGTTAATACTTAGATGTGTTTCTTTCACTATTTCTCTGTTCGCTTATACTGGATTCTGCTGTCTTAGCTGACAGTGTTCATACAAAATGTTTGAGACCTTTAGATAGTATTCCAGCTACCCATTAAACTGGTCGTAACTGATTGTGCCAATTTTGTCTATTTTGACTAGGTAAAATGGTTTCAAAGTGTTTTAATTAAGTCGTGGATAATGTCAAAATGGAGAAGAGCAATGATATACACACACAGTTTTCCAAATCTCTTACTTCAACGAACGGACCTAAATATGGATATTCACTTTTTTACACTCAGCTGTACTATGTAGTACACAGAGTATTATAGTTTTAATCACATAACGGTGGATTGTAACAGAATGAAATAATCGAGATAGATATAGACTTATATATATCAAAATGATCAGGGTGAAAAGAGAAATCGATTGAGCCATGTCCGTCCGTCTGTCCGTCTGTCCGTCTGTCCGTCCGTCCGTCTGTAAACACTCTAACTCGCGCAAAATTGAGATATTTTGTTGAAATTTGAAATGCAAGTTGGTATCGAGACTGGGACGGTTGGTATTGAAAATGGGCGAAATCGGACCATGACCACGCCCACTTTTCCTATATAGAAAAAATCGGAAATTTAGTATCTCAGTCACTAATATAGCTGGAGCGATGAAATTTTACCCACGTGTTGAGCTCAGGCCCCTGTGAAGAAATTTGATGAAATTTTGGAAAATGGGCGGTGCCACGCCCACTTATTAAGGGGCAAACATTGAAAGTTTTATGAGTCATAACTCAGAAACCGTTGTAGATATATCGATGAAATTTGGTAGGCGTGATATCTATACTTACTTAGGCAAATGTTTGGACGAAAAATTTCCAAAAGCGGTTGACGACCACGCCCACTTTTATATATGGGTATTATTATATGGTATTATTTTAAGCGATATCTCTGTCAAATATAAAGATATATCATTGAAATTTTATGCCAGGATTCCACCTGCGGACATACAACGAAAAACACAAAAATATTGGAAAATGGGCATGGCACCGCCTCTTCTTAGAAGCTGGAATATACGAGATTTCTGAGCCCATAACTCCACAAATAATCGATATATTATGACGAAACTTGGTGTACACACTTTCACTACTTGTAGTAATACATGTTCAAAATTTTAGCGAAATCGGTTGACGACCACGCCCACTTTTATATATGGGTATTATAAAGTGGCCTAATAAAAACATTTTAAGCGATATCTTTCTCAAATATAAAGATAATTCATTGAAAGTTTGTAGAATGAGTTCCACAATAGACTGAAAAAAATAGAAAAATTTTGGAAAATGGGCGTGGCACCGCCTCTTTTTAGACAAAGGAATATACGAGATTTCTTAGCCCATAACTCGACAAATAATTGAGATATTATGACGAAACTTGGTTTATACACTTTTATAACTTGTGTTAATAGACACGCAGAAATTTATTGAAATCGGTTTATGACCACGCCTACTTTTTAACAAAGATATTTCTGGAACACCCTTTGGGAATTTGTAACGTGACATCTTTGTACCTAGAAGTCATAAAGGAATGAAATTTTGCACAAAGAATAATATTCATATGCTTAGTTTTCTTGTATGTTGCCGTTTCGCTCTTCTTCCATTAACTACTGCTCTACTTTAAATTTCTTAAAAAATACCTAGAAAAGAAGAATCAACGTTGGTCCTATGCAAAAAAAGGCCAATGTGTTGTTTGATTAATCTTTTGAGTGAAGCCAAGCCTCCACTAAGGCATTCAGTCTTTATTTAACGCTTTTGTTATTGATTAGTTTAATTAACAATTTAATTTGTAAGACACATATATTAAATCTAGTTTGACATTAATGCATATACATATAGCACTTTTTCATCTTCTCTTTGATTTCGCATTATTTTTTACTCGACCCAAAGTTTGATTGATCGCTTTGCTAATTCATTAAAACAATTAGCAGATTTGCTATAATTTAAGCATTGAAACGTTGTTCCAAATCTTTAACAGCTCAAGCCTGTTTATTAGATTATTGCTTTTGATACTTGTTTGAATTGAAATATGAAAAAAAAAATAATAATTTCGTGCTAGACACTAAAACCGAAATTAAATTAATTTTATTACGCTTTGGTTGTGCCAAATAAATATTAATGCGTGTATGTATGTATGTATGTTATATCTGATATTAGTGGGTGCAGTTGCTTATATGTCGAATTTATTGATTTGAGTGATGTATATACATATGTACACCACATACATAAATAACAGACCTACATGCATATTCAGATCAAGATGAACACCTAAATGCATTTATAAATTTACAAATTTTTTTTGAATGAACTGCTTTGAATTTGACTTTGAATGTCGTTTGATTTTTTTGGCTATTTCAACTCCAACCGTTAACGCATAAATCCGTCAATAAAGCCAAATAAAGCGGTGGTGGTTCTCTCATCAAGAGTAGGTATACCTTTTTCCTTTTTTTATGAGAAAACAAAGAAGTATAAATACTAACGAAATTGAGATTTTTAAATTATTCATTTGCCGCGCTTGGTGATCGAGTGACCTGACGAAGAAGAAGAATAAGCAGTCATTTAGCAGCAAAATGTTCAGATATGTAAGTTTTAAGGACGCTAACTTGAGTAAAGCACAAAAAGCTCAATTAACCAATTTATCCTTTTTCCCCAGCTCATCATCTTCTCAACCGCCATCATCGGCTACAGCTCGGCCGGCTTTGCACGTCATGGCGGTGGAGCGGCCAACAGCGGAGCTTACAATCATGCCAGCGGTGCTTACTACCAACCGGCTGCCGCCAACGCTTACTCCACTTACTCATCCCGCTCATCAGCTGCCAGCGCCAACGATGATGCGCATGCCCAAATAAAGGCGATGCACTCAAATGTTGGTCCACACGGGTTCGATTATGCGATGGAGACCACCAATGGCATACAATCGGCTCAGTCGGGTAATGCCGATGGTTCGGTTCAGGGTAATTTCCAATGGACATCACCCGAAGGTGAACATGTGCAATTTGTTTATGTGGCCGATGAGAATGGTTATCAACCGCAAAGTGATTTGTTGCCAACACCGCCACCAATTCCCGCCGCCATACTCAGGTCCTTGGAATACATACGCACTCACCCGCCAAAGGAGGAGGAGGGGCAATCAGTGCATCGAAAAGTGGCCAGTCCAGCCAAGTCTGTATACTCGTCTGCATTCCCGTCGACGTACAAGGCGTTGCCGAAGAGGTCGTCAGCTTTTGGTCGTAGAAATTATTAGTTGGTGGATGGTGGATGTGTGAGGATGGAATATTTTTCGTTATTTAATTAATTTTAAACATAATTTGAATGATCATGCTGTGTTGTTTGTTTTTCATTTATCATAATAAAGGATATTTATGTATGTATGTATATATTAAAATGCTTTTTTTATTATTATCATGAATGAACTGCCGGGTACACAAGACACTTTGAAAAAGCATTGGCTCAGATGAAGCCAGATCTGATCTATCATCTAGGAATCTTTTTGAACCAGTTTGAAAGCCTGCTGAAGTTCACCAGGCCCCTTATTTCGACGTCCGCGACCTTACATAGGCCACCCTGGAAGGGAGTCCCAAGAAATCGCCGTCTGGTGTCATTGACAGCTGTGCAATAGCAAATTAGGTGTTCGATGGTCTCCTCTTCCTCATTGCACACCAACCGGACGATGCTCTTAGGCGTAGGGTTGAGGTAGCTGCCAATTGAAAACCCGCTACATCTAATGGGAGGCTATTCAGAATAGCCTGCAGGGCTGCATAGCCGTTCGTGTTAAGATACATTCCCTGCTAATTATTTTATGCTTCTGTTCAACTTTTGCCTTCAGATCACGTGAGTCAAATTCGTCGTTGGGCACATGAATACCACTACACTTTGGTGCGCATGTATGGTGGCGCGCAGCCCTATTTGATGATCACAAATCCGCGTGCAATGGAGGTGAGTAGATACATATGTAAATTCATAAAAAAAAACAAAGCTAGCTTCAGTTTATTTTTTCATTTTATTTTCTATTTTCCCCAGCAAGTACTCTCCAGCACCGTACTCACTTACAAGTATGATCCATATAAATTCTTCTGGCCTTGGCTGGGTCAGGGTTTACTTACATCAAACGGCAAATATTGGGCAAGTCATCGCAAAATGATAACGCCTTCATTTCACTTTGCCATCTTACAAGATTTTCTGAAAATCATGAATGAGACGACAGATCGCTTTATGAATTTATTGGATACTTATGCGTTGAAGGGGGAAATGTTTGATTTTCAGGAGATTGTGACACGTTCAACTATCGATGTGATTTGTGGTGAGTTGAGTTAAGTTACAGTGACATAAGCATAAATATTTGCTGCACAGTGGGCTATGTGCAAGTTTTAATGGTTGCCTTTTTCATTTCATTTAGAATCCGCCATGGGTGTGCCAGTGAATGCCATACAAGGCGCCACCTCGCCTATTGTGCCTGCGATTGCTGAGTAAAAAATATTTTATTTCAACAAAAATCTAAAAAAAAAAACGTATTAATTTTTTTTTGTAATTTACTTTTCTCGCAGAATTTGCGATGTGATGCGTCAGCGCATATTTAGCGCCTTGAATCGTTTCGATTTCTTTTTCAAGTGGACAAGCGCCTATCGCAAACAGGAAAAAGCGCTGGCCGTGCTGCGCAAAGAGCTTTCCCAAGTAAGCTTGCAAAGCGCGACTTTTTTGCATTCCAAAATTAAAGAAAAAACTATCCTTTTTAAATTAAAATTATGTATGTACATATGTAGATTATTGAAACGCGACGCGCTTTGCTCTACGCACAAGAGCAGAGTAAGAAGCTACAAAGCGATGAAAATGGTAAACGCCCGAAAATGGCATTCCTCGATAATTTACTGACAGCAGAAGTGGATGGAAAGCCATTGACATTTCAAGAAATATTCGAAGAAGTCTCGACATTTGTATTTGAGGTTAGTAATTGTGTATGTATTTCATATTAGTCGATACTACATAAATTTAATTTTAATTTTAAATTTCTTGCAGGGCCACGATACCACAGCAAGCTCTATTGGCTTCACGATTTATTTGCTATCCCGGCATCCGCATATACAAGCACGCGCTTTCCAGGAACAATTCGCTTTATTTGGCAATGATTTGCAACGCAATCCCACTTATCAGGAATTGAGTGACATGAAGTATTTGGAATTGGTATTGAAAGAGTCGTTGCGTTTATATCCCAGTGTGCCATTCATTGTACGCACGCTATTAGAGCAGACAGAAATTGGTAAGTTCAAAAAATTGGGGAAATTTTTTTATTTTTTGATTAATGCTTCGCAAATTAAGCAAATTTACAGTTTTTAACACATTTAAGATATTTTAACAAATTTCCCTTAGGGGAAATTTTTACATTTTGTATGGAAAATTTTATTTTTTTCTTATATTTGACAAAATTAGTGAAATTCACAGTTTTTGAAACATTTGAGATATTTTTGAAAAATTTCCCATGAAGAAAATTTTTATGCTTTCTAGGGGAAATTTTATTTTTCGGCTAATATTTAAAAAACTTAAGAAAATTCACAGTTTTTGGAACAACTAAGGTATTTTTGACAAATTTCCCTTAAGGGAATTTTTTATATTTTGTATGCAAATTTTAATTTTTTATCTTATATTTGACCAAATTAGAATCATAAGTTTTCGGCACATTAAGATATTTTTAACAAATTTCCCTTATTGGAAATTTTTGTATTTTGTGTTGGAAATTAAATTTTTTGTTTTAAATTTTACCAAATTAGTTAAATCCACAGTTTTTAGAACATTTGAGATATTTTTAACGAATTTCCCTTAAGGGAAATTTTTATTTTTTTTATGGAGATTTTATTTTCTGTCTTATATTTGACCAAATTAGTTCAATCCACAGTTTTTGGCACATTGAAGACATTTCTAACAAATTTCTCTTAAGGGAAATTTATTTTTTCGAAAATATTTCTCAAAATCAGGGAAGCTGAGATTTTTTTACACTTATGAAACATTTTCGACACATTTCACTGAAGGGAAATTTTTTATTTACATGAAAAGAAAGAATAGTTAACTAACTTTTTTATTTTAGACGGCTACCAAATTCCGGCTGGCACATCGCTCGGCTGTTGCATTATTACGCTCGGCTCGGATCCACGCAACTTCCCCGAACCATTTTCATTCAAGCCTGAACGCTTCGAGAATCGTACAAGTACGAATCCCTACGATTTTGTGCCGTTTAGCGCTGGACCACGTAATTGCATAGGTATCAAATGGAAAAAGTGTAATATACGACGAATATTTAAAATTTCCCTTTTCTTAAAAAATTTGTTAGGTCAAAAATTTGCAATGATGGAGCTGAAAGTAACCATCTCAAGGATTATACGACACTTTGAAATCTTGCCCGCGGTGGATGGTCTGCCCACGGGCATACATGATCCAGCAGATCCCAAGGATAAAATCACAAATCCCTACGATGCGCGTTTGGGCATGTTTTTGACATTGAAGTCGCTGAATGGTTTGAATATACGACTGCGACGTCGGCAGTATTAGTGTTTGTTTTGTCGTTACTTTTTTTTTTACATATATAAGTACATATATATTTATATCAATAGATAGTAATTTTTTTGTGATTTGTAGAGGGATTTTGTAAAATATATTTTAAGGATTCTGTGTTTGAAACATTAGATTTACTAGAGTAGAAATTTTTATGCAATAAAAATAGAGGTTTTTGAAATGGGAACATCTGTAATGTGGCACATGAAACAATACTTTGAATTGACATATTTTGGAGAAATTTCCCTTAAGGAACATTTTTATGTTTTGTGGGGGAAATTTTGTTTTTTGACTCGTATTAAGTAAAACTAAGGAAACTCACATTTTTTGGAATATTTGAAACATTTTTACAAAACTTCCCTAAAGGCAAATTTTTATGTTGAGTAAAGAAATTTTATTTTTTGACTCATATTGGACACAATTACGGACATTGACAGTTTTTGGAATATTTCTTTTGTTGTTTTTTTTTTTGCGAGGGAGATTTTATATTTTGGCAAAATCAAAGAAATTCAGTTTTTAGAATATTTTAAATATATTTAAGAAATTTCCCTTAAAGTAAATTTTTAAATTTTGTATGGAAAACTTTATTTCTTGACGCATATTTACTAAAATTACAGAAATTGGCAGTTCTTACAAAATTTGAGATATTTTTAACAAATTCCAATTAGGGGTAATTTTTATGTTTTGCATGTAAGATTAGGGAAATTGGCGGTTTTTGGAAAACAAAATTTGAGAAATGTTTATCAATTAGGGAAGTTTTATGTTTTGCATGGAAAAATTATTTTTTGACTACTGTTTTGTAAAATTGTTGAAATTGGCAGTTTTTTCAGAATCTTTGAGATATTTTTAACAAATTTCCCTTAGAGGAAATTTTTATCTTTTGCAAAGAAAATTTCATTTCTTGCTTTATTTAGTAAAATTAGTGAAATTTACAATTCTTAACAATTGTAAAATATTTTCAAAAGATATCGCCAAAGGTTTAGTCAAATATAATTTAAAGATTGTGTGTTTGAAACGTTCTTATTATCTAGTAAATTTTATTAAATTTATATAAAGGAAATTTCTATGCAATAAAAATAATTAAGTTTTTAAAATGAGATTTTATCTAATGCTTTTTGGCATAGACAGTCACACAAGTGGCATGTTATTTCATTTCTTTTACATATATCTATTGATCTACTGCAGAACAATCAAATCACGTAAAAAAATGAATATTATCCTTACCCCACGCCACTCCAATTGTTATTAGGTGGATTTATGTACATATATTGCTTTAGTATTTATTTTATTATGCCAGCTAACTTGGGTGTCACGCTTTCAAAGTGAAGCGTCGCTTTGTCACACCTGCAATACTTACTAATGCAATAGTTAAACGCCTGAAGGAAGCTAAAAAATTTCAATTTGTTTGTTAGTGATGGCTTCTAGCTTTTATATTGCAAACTTTTGGGCGCATTGCAAGCACAAATATCAAAAACAGCAACGAAATTGAATACGAAGGTGAACGTTTGTTTTATTTATTCTCGCTGCGGCGTTAAATCAAAAAGTGTTTTAGTCCGAAACTACATACATACATACGTAGATATATTTCTCTGGGACACTCCAAATTCATAACGTTGCCGTCATTTATTTCAAATGAAAAATGGTGGATACCTATACATATGTAAGGTATAAATCGCCATAAAACAACAGTGATTGATAGGTATTTAATTTGCTTGTGCGCAAAGATTAGATACCAGAGCTGGGCGATAAGGATTACGATTACAAGATGATTACGATTACAGTAATCGTAATCTTAGAAATTTTGAAATTACGATTACTGTAATCGTAATCGTCGTTACAAAAATTACGATTACTGTAATCGTAATCGTAAAAAACTTGAAATTACAATTACTGTAATCGTAATCGTCGTTACGAAAATTACGATTACTGTAATCGTAATCGTAAGAAACTTGAAATTACGATTACTGTAATCGTAATCGTCGTTACAAAAATAAGAATTACTGTAATCGTAATCGTAAGAAACTTGAAATTACGATTACTGTTCTCGTTTTCTGGGATTACAATGTGTAAAAACAGTGATATACTTATCCAACATCGTTTTCCAAGAAATAATAATAATTTTTACATACATACATAGTATGTATTACATACATATGTGTTTATTTCTCACACATTAAGTAAACAATTAAAACTGGGATGTGTATTAAGAAGAGAGAAAATTAGCGGAAATAATAAAGATACAAAATTAAGACTGCTGTTTGGATAATTTACATTCAATAATATTCAATATTAGCCTTAAGCAGAACTAATTTTTCAAAAGAAACAACGTAAAGTGCATGGCGTCGAGGACTGTTTATAATGCCCGCCAACGAAAATAGCCTTTCCACAGGTGCTGACGATGTAAGCGGGGTGCTGAATCTTAAAGATGCTTTCTTTATCAGAGGATATCTTTTAAAACAGCCATGGCTACTATCAGCATCGTTCAAATATTTAAAAAATTCTTCTCCTATAATGTTTGAGCCACTACCAGGAAGCACTTCAGGTAAATCAGTGTTTTCTAAAGGTATATTGAGTTTTAAATAAAATATATATTAAGTTGTTATATAGATATGTAGTTAGGTATTTACCGCCGAAGTCAAAAAAATCTTCATCTAATATTGGCTTTTCATAGTTTTGGTCATTTACATCTTCAAAAGTTGCAGTGGAGTTTTATTACTTTTTAATTTTGTTATGAGATAAACCTAAGTAATTTGTTTAGTAAAATCTAGCAATTGTAATACATATTTTTTATACATGCAAAATCCAAATTTTACGAAGAAAATTAGTGTGAGCTACAGCTCGATTTTTATGCATGTGGCCATTGTCTCCAGGCCACTAAAAGCTGCTATCTCAACCGCAAATATTTCAAAATGTATATAATATGTGTGAAATTGCAAGCTTTACATAATTATTTGTAGTTTTTAGCACTTCTTTCAGAGCCAAGCATATTTTCCTCCCTACACCGTTTAGTATCAAAAAGCAATTTTAATAATTTTTTACATGTAATTCTTAAATTTTGTAATTTAAGATTACAGAAAATAAGGATTACTGTAATCGTAATCGTCAAAAACTTGAAATTACAATTACTGTAATCGTAATCGTCGTTACAAAAATTACGATTACTGTAATCGTAATCGTAAAAAACTTGAAATTACAATTACTGTAATCGTAATCGTCGTTACAAAAATTACGATTACTGTAATCGTAATCGTAAGAAACTTGAAATTACGATTACTGTAATCGTAATCGTCGTTACAAAAATTACGATTACTGTAATCGTAATCGTCAAAAACTTGAAATTACAATTACTGTAATCGTAATCGTCGTTACAAAAATTACGATTACTGTAATCGTAATCGTAAAAAACTTGAAATTACAATTACTGTAATCGTAATCGTCGTTACAAAAATTACGATTACTGTAATCGTAATCGTAAAAAACTTGAAATTACAATTACTGTAATCGTAATCGTCGTTACAAAAATAAGAATTACTGTAATCGTAATCGTCAAAAACTTGAAATTACAATTACTGTAATCGTAATCGTCGTTACAAAAATTACGATTACTGTAATCGTAATCGTAAAAAACTTGAAATTACAATTACTGTAATCGTAATCGTCGTTACAAAAATAAGAATTACTGTAATCGTAATCGTCAAAAACTTGAAATTACAATTACTGTAATCGTAATCGTCGTTACAAAAATTACGATTACTGTAATCGTAATCGTAAAAAACTTGAAATTACAATTACTGTAATCGTAATCGTCGTTACAAAAATAAGAATTACTGTAATCGTAATCGTAAAAAACTTGAAATTACGATTAATGTAATCGTAATCCTATGTGTAATCGATTGCACATGTAATCCTTATCGCCCAGCTCTGCTAGATACACACAGAAATGAAAAATGGAAAATGGTTCTTCTGCCATCGATTTATGGCCACCTTTAACGTGTTTACCAAATCTTCGAACGTTACTTGCCTCGTGTGTCTGGCGCGTGTGCAATTAATGATTTTGGTTGGTGATGACTTACAATGCAGAGCACACACACACATTCAAAGGTGGAAATGCTGGCCATATTGGAAATATGTATATATTGGCTAATTGAATAGCTGTTTACCTGGCACCGCCTTTGCCATTGGACAGATATTCCATTGAATCGCAATTTTTGTTCAAAGAAGAATATGTAAAGATAAATGCATACCAATTGTTTGCAATTAAAATGTGTGTGATTTTCCGTGGAAAAATGTTAAATTGCCATTATTGTTTGTATGTATAAGGATGTCACAGATAATGAATGTCATACTCAGCGTAGTGCCTCCTCTCCAAAACGTAGCTTCCCAATAGACATTCGGCTTCGAAAATGACTGGAATATAAAACTCTCCTTCGTCTCAGCTTCGGTAATGAATGCGGAAACCAGTTCATTGCTGTTGCAAGATGACACCTGCGGTATCCGATTTTTTTTTTGCATTTTTTATGAATCGAGGGGAAATATGCTATAACCGCTGGAAAACTGAGTTTAGTTATTAGTTCATTCTCATTTCGGCTTTGAATATTTCCGCGAATATTTGAGAACGGTCGCAAACATGTTTATTGGGTAGCTGTTCAAGCAATTGTTCTCAGATAATGGCCGCTGTGGTGCAGTGGGTAGAGTGCTCGCCTGCTATGCCAGAGGTCTCGGGTTCGAACCACGGTCCGAGCAAAACACCAAAACAATTTTTCTAATTAGTATAAATCCAATCATTGGATTTTTAAGAGCAGCGGTCACCTCTCGGCAGTGGGCGGCATACCCTCCGAGTGTATTTCTGCCATGAAAAAGCTTCTCACAAAAAAAAATGCATTCGCCGTTCGGAGCCGGCATAAAACTGTAGGTCCACCCAATTAGTAGGAAAAACAAAAAGGAGCACACCTCGAATTGGGAGAGAAGCTCGGCCATAAAACTCGTCAGAGTTATAATAGCGCCATTGTATTATATTATTATAATCAAAATATTCCTTACATACATACATTCTTCATTATTCCATTAAATGGGCTTACAACAGGTACATATGAAGGTATGTATGTGCATAAATACTCGTGCCTACATACATACATATGTATGTATTTATGTACATATGCAAATTACAAGTGCAATTACTTTTAAGCAGGGACCGTAACGATTATCATTTGTATAAAAAATACCATTTTTAATCGTTATAATTTGATTTTTATTTTTTCGATGAAATTTGATTGAAATTTGATTGATATTTTATGATTTTTATTTTTTCGATGAAAAATAATTTTTATTATTGGATTTAAATTTTTCCGATGAAACTTGATCGATATTTTATGATTTTTATTTTTTCGATCAAAAATAATTGTTATAATTGGATTTAAATTTTTCCGATCAACTTTTTTTTTTCTCCGATCATAATAAACTTTTCCAAATGTTAGTGAATCCTATATTTGATGGCCGAAGTTGACGATTGCCAACATTGTGCTTGGTAAGTTTAGAATACCTATGCGTGCACATTTCCATAGCTCTGTTCCGTTCTGCTCAAAAGCATACAACACCCGTACAGTTATTTTTTCAACGGCGATTATGGACGCATTTTCCAACCAATTTTAATGAAAATTGGCGCAGAGAACAAAATTTATGTTAGCGTATTAATAATATAGCGTATGGTACAAAAGAAACAATTTTTTAGAGTTTATTATGATCGGAAAAAGGAATAAATAAATATTTATTAAAGTTGATCGGAAAAATTGAAATCCAATAATAAAAATTATTTTTGGTCGAAAAAATAAAAATCATTAAATATCGATCAAATTTCATCGGAAAAATTTAAATCCAATAATAAAAATTATTTTTGATCGAAAAAATAAAAATCGTAAATAATGGTTATTTAAAAATTTAAAAAATAAAAATCTTCAGAATAAAGATGAGGTCACATTTGGATAGAATGTGCTAAAATCATTATATTGGCATACTTGCATTTTATTGTTAACGAAGTTTTCATAATGATTTTTTAATCCGAAGAAATGCAAATAACGATTGAAATCGGTCCCTGCATTTAAGTATATACATACGTGGTCATTGTATTGTTGCTCATACGCCACGTCGCTCCTTACAAAAAAAAAAATCATTTTGTTCCCGCATAATGAATTCCGTGGAGGATGTGCCTTGCATTCCCCGCACGGTAGGCAGGAAGCGACGATAGGTTGCATGAAAATGTCGAGAAAAAAGGAAAGTGGGGTTGTATTATGTGATGTTTATAGATGAAACATCCGTTGAAATTAAAATCCGAGCTGCTCCTTTTTCAAGGATATCCAAATTTTTTGTTTTTTTTGAAAGGATCAAATATTGAGGAAATCGAAAATTCGCCACCGTCCAAATTTTTCCGATTTCAATACATTATTTGGTCGCTATGGGATACAAAAAAAGGTATTAAAAAGAAAAAAGGACACCTGTAGTGGAAAGATCCAATGTGAACAGGACCTAAAGGATAACCACTGAAATATAAAATAACACAAAAAGTACCCACTTTAATTTGCGTATAATTCCTAAAATGTTAACTCTACGTGAAAATTCCTTATTATATGTTTCATTCAGAATAAATAAAGAAATATTTCTTTAATATACAATTTTGATGTACCTGCAGTGCTTAATGTACTTTTGTGCATCTAAAGTGAAAATTTCAAAAAAAGTACGTTTTTTTTATGGTGCTATTTTAAGTTCAAATATTTTTCTAGTTTATGTAAATATTTTAATCTAATGATCCAACTCTCATTCCTACATATCTATACGTTAATACTAAAAAAGAGTTAGATCTGAGATACGCGCTAGCTGTCCACGGTGGGCGGGAAGCAACAATAGGTTGCATGGGAATATCGTAAAAACGATGACCCAACGAATATGTGCCTAGCTGTGTGCTGGTACTAATTTTCGTTTAAAAAAAATGTTGGAGATTTTATTGACGCTTGCTGTGTGTTTATGAAGTATATTAGAATATCAGTTTACGTAAGTTTTTAGCCGGCGATCGTTTTTTCGATATTTTCATGCAACCTATTGTGGCTTACCGCCCACCGTGCACAGCTAGCGCGTATTTCAGCTCTAATTCTTTTTAATATTAACGTATAGATATGTAAGAATGAGAATTGGATCATTAGATTAAAATATTTACATAAACTAGAAAAATATTTGAACTTAAAATAGCACCATAAAAAAAGTACTTTTTTTTTTTGAAATTTTCACTTTAGATGGACCAAAGTGCATTAACCACTGCAGGTACATCAAAATTGTATATCAGAGAAATATTCCCTTATTTATTCTGAATGTAACATATAATAAGGAATTTTCACGTAGAGTTAACATTTTAGGAGTTATACGCAAATTAAAGTGGGTACTTTTTGTGTTATTTTATATTTCAGTGGTTATCCTTTAGGTCCTGTTCACATTGGATCTTTCCACTACAGGTGGCCTTTTTTCTTTTCAATACCTTTTTTTGTATCCCTTAGCGACCAAATAATGTATTG
The DNA here is from genome assembly GCA_960531455.1 of Urophora cardui. Taxonomy (NCBI): domain Eukaryota; kingdom Metazoa; phylum Arthropoda; class Insecta; order Diptera; family Tephritidae; genus Urophora; species Urophora cardui. Next base: position 4,528,252 of record OY482670.1, read on the forward strand.
AAATCGGAAAAATTTGGACGGTGGCGAATTTTCGATTTCCTCAATATTTGATCCTTTAAAAAAAAACAAAAAATGTGGATATCCTTGAAAAAGGAGCAGCTCGGATTTTAATTTCAACGGATGTTTCATCTATAAACATCACATAACACAACCCCACTTTCCTTTTTTCTCGACATTTTCATGCAACCTATCGTCGCTTCCTGCCTACCGTGCCCGGTGTTGTTATTGTTGTGGCTTTACACTGATGGCTGATCGATCCAACGGTCGATCTGTGGCAGATGTCAATGTCTTTTGGCTGACAATACTTATTTTTAATTAAAATACAAATAAGTAAAAAAAAATTTAAAAAAAGTGAAAGGCAATAAAAATAAAAAAAGTAAAATACTAATTTGCAACGCTGAAAATTATGAATGGAACTACTACTGTGCCCTTAATTAAAGTAAAATTGCTTACATATTGAATTTTTTTTTCACATCGCAGGTGCAAGAGGATGAGGACTGCATGTTTCTACATGTTTGTATGTACAGCTGCAAGAAATCGATTTGCTAACATGATTAAATTTCGTATGGCTTGTTGTTGTAGTTGTAATGCAGCGGACAGAAAGCTTATTAACACGAAAAAAAATACAAAGAAGTAGAAGAAGAAGATATAAAAGACGAACGAGTAAAGCGAGAAGTAGAAAATGATGATGTGGATGATGATGATGATGATGATTGTAATGATGATGACGATGTTATTGATGATGACGATGATTATGATGATGACGATAATAATGATGATGGTGATGATGATGATATTGATAATGAAGATGATGTTGATGATGTTGATGATAATTATGATGGTGATAATAAAGATAATGAAGTAGTAGATCAAAAGTAAAAGCTCATTTTAGCGCCATCTCTCGCTTAATTGCGCTTGTGGCTTATCTAACAATTAACCGGTTGGCGGTAGTCACGCGCACTTTAAGACTATCGAGTATTTTGTAAAATATTATTGCTTTCAAGTTTAAACAAAGGTGCCGTCAAACTCTATGTTAAAGCAGAGCAACTGCCACTTGGACTCGCTTATCCTTGAATGGGTAATTTACAATGCATTTTATTATAATTATGTGAATTAATTGTTTTATTACCATTTTCACTTTGCTTCAATACTCGTATATGTATCCATCATTAAAAAAGCACTCACTCATTACATACATGCATTTACTTATAAAAAATAACTTGGTATGACTCACTTGCATTGCCTTCTTTCGCAGCGTGTTGTTTTCATTAAAAAGACATTAATTGATTATAAAAAATTAAAGCGTGAATAACGGGTATTCATGAATATTGATGTGTAAACTGTTTCGAAATCGGATATTTATTCCTTTTTTCGCTTCGCTTCGTTGCTGTTGTTGCTGATATTTGCATTTGCACGACTATGCATGCAAGCATTTGTAAGTACATGCCTAGCTACCTAATACCACTGACAATGCCAAGGTCATTTACGGTTTACGCATTTACATGTTTACTCGTTTACACATTTCCATGTTTACTCGTTTACGCATTTACATGTTTACGCGTAAACTTTACCTGTTTTTCGAAATTACTCGTAGCTACAGCAAAGATGTTTACACATCAAAAAATCCATGGCTTGGCGCTTTACTTACTGGGCTGAAAGTTTGCTCCTGTGCATACGCGAGCTGCGAACGAATGGACAGAAATATGTATGTGTGTAAGTGAAAGCTTTTATCAAAATGGCCGAAAAGTTAATTGTATGCCAATTTGTTGCGTTTTTATGGGCATCCGTGTTTTTGTTATTTTTTTTTGGATGATGAAGAAACTTATTGGCAGTAAAATGAAATGCAAAAGGTATAAAATTAATAGTAAACATGAGTGGATAGGACCAATCCATTAATGTTTCCAAATCGATATCAAATACACGATAATAATTTAAATAATAATTTTAATAATAATAAATTATTAAATTTTGTAGTTCGTTTAATTGTAAAATAACGTATTTTCTATTACATATTCACAAAATTTTTGCCTATAAGAATCACGTGATCCTGTTTGCGTACTTGGAAAAGGGGAAATGAAATGAAAAAAACCCAAAAACTCAACAGCAAATTGAATTAATTAAAGAAACTTTTATATAATATGCACAACGTATGGTGGTATAAAGTGTACATACATACATAAACATACGTACGGTATCACTTTCACACTCCACTCACCATATTACTTGAATTACCGCCGGAACACTCGGCATGTCGTTTCAAGCAGCTAACAGAGCCAGACAATAGTTACACGAAAAGGAAGTCTGTAAGTTATATAACCGGTAATACAACAAAAACTTTGGTTGCCGAAAAAGTAGCAATAAAACCAAGAATAAAATGAAGAAAAGTAAAGGAAGTAAAGTACAAAAGAAGAAAAATAAAATGAACGTATGTCTTTTGGCTAAAAGTTTGTCGACAAGTGCCAAAAAGTATCATACTGATATCCTGCGGCGAGTATTAAATATGTGTTGTCTCTAGGTATACATACATATGGCAACGTAAATCATAAAGTGACACAACTCAAAATTTTCGAAATCGGGTTTATTTCATAAATCGACACAGAGAATATATCTCTAGCGACTGCCAAAACATCTTTTCCATCAGAATCTTTTTTAGCTGAAAAATAACTATTATACGTGGCCTTTTGCCATACCATTCCCTACAAAAAAAAGTTTCTTGGCTCTCCTGAAAATTTTGAATTTTGAGTTGTGTCATTTTATGATTTAGGATGCGCTATATAGACATATAAATATATACACTAAGCCAGGGCTGCTCAACGCTCTTGTATTGAAAGTACAAAACTCAATACATCTACAAATTTTGTATATGCACTGAAAATTTTTTTTGCTCATTTAAATTTTTTTATGAATTCCAATAAAATATTATTTTAGAATTTATTTTCAAATGGTAGTATCACATACATACAAATTTTTTTTATTTTTTATATGAAAATTTTTTGAATACTAATTTTTTACAGTGCTTTCATTTTTTGAATTTTTTTTTTTCATTACACATTTGTTATTGTAAATTTCGATTTCTTACGGCAGTGCTCGAGCTCCTATACCAGGGCTGCTCAACGCTCTCGTATTGAAAGTACAAAACTCAATACATCTACAAATTTTGTATATGCACTGAAAATTTTTTTTGCTCATTTAAATTTTTTTATGAATTCCAATAAAATATTTGGGTAATTCACAAGGTGTTGTAAAGTATTGTAATGTTGTATACTGGTAAAGGTTTACAATAGGTGTATCAGTAGGGTTGATTTTTCTCATACAAATTTCAATACAACCAATACAACTGGGCAGCCTATGTTTATTGAGTGTGCTATTTGATTTGTTTTTTATTCTGACAGTTTGTTAAAAAAAATTTAAACAAAAATATGGAAGCGGTGAGACGAAAAAAAAAACAAATTACTTGCATCGTGTGTATCATATATCAATTAGGACTTGAATCCGCCGCTAACAAATCTAATAACTGTTTTTCGCTTTCGCCTGGCATTTTTTTATTCAAATTTTTGTAAACAACAAACTGTAAACAATAACGAAATACAACAAAACACATACGAGAGTCTGTTCACAGGTACTGCGTTCTTATGTACATTTTCCTTTACAACATACAACTTTACAATAGCCAGTGAATTGCCCAATTATTTTAGAATTTATTTTCAAATGGTAGTATCACATACATACAAATTTTTTTTATTTTTTATATGAAAGTTTTTGAATACAAATTTTTTACAGTGCTTTCATTTTTTGAATTTTTTTTTCACTACACATTTGTTATTGTAAATTTGGATTTCTTACGGCAGTGCTCGAGCTCCTATACAAAGTGCCTTTGCTCTGCACATTCAATATGAATCATAGGCACATACATATAAAAATTTTTTCATATCTGAGTGCTTATGGGAGTGCGAAGAAAATTTTGTTTTCATATTTCAAGTGCAAATATGTATCTGTGCCTATGATTCGGAGCAAAACAAAAACAATTGTGCTTTGAGTGCCTATGAGGTGAGCAGCCCTGCACTAAACACATGTTTGGAAATTTAATAAGTGAATAAATATACAATATGTATGATTTCCTAAAATTTCAACATATTTGTAAGAGAAACGGAAATTGTAAGCAATAACGGCAAAAAGTTAATTAGTTGATTGGCCTTTTTTGTTAGCGAACAATCGCGCGGCGGTCGATAAATATATACATATATATATATTTTTTTTTTCGTAATTTTAAAGGCGACATTTTGAGCCAGTTTGACAGACACTGCTAACCAAGTGAGTTATAAAAGCCTTGTTGTCTAAAGCTACACGTACAGGAAATAACCAAAAATATAAGGCACTTGCTAATCAATTTTCTTATGGATATGCAGAAGTATTCAAATCAAATTGAAATTAGTAATGATGAATTTTTTGATGTATTGTGGAAAAGATGAATTTTTTATTTTTATTTTTTTTATTTATTTTTTTTATTTTTTTTTTTATTTAAATGGTTATTTTCAGAGATGTAGAATAATTATTATTTCATTTTGAAATTATAAAAAAGTCTTACAAATTTTCTTCAGAATCTTAAAAGTCTTTTGATAATATTTTTTTCCTGATAAAAATGATAAAAATCTTCTATAATTAATATTCAGAAACTTATATTTTAAAAATCTTTCCATAATAGTTATTTCAAATATATTTTTTTTAAGTCTTCAAAGACTTTTATATTGAGACAAATTTGAAAAAAGTCTTTGCGTAATTATTATCAGTAACAAATTGTTTTTTATATCTTCAAAGACTTTTTCATTGAGACAAAGTTCAAAAAAGTCTCAGAAAATTTTCAATAACTTTCATATAAGTATAAAATAAAAATAACTTTCATATAAGTACTTCAAAATTCAAGCAAATTTCCAATTTGAAATTGTATGAAAGATTTTTATCGAAGATATAAAGAATAAATTTGTTACTCAAAATAATTGCTCAAAGACTTTTTTCAAATTTGTCTCAATGAAAATGTCTTTGAAGACTTAAAAAACAATTTGTTACGGATAATAATTACTCAAAGACTTTTTTCAAATTTGTCTCAATATAAAAGTCTTTGAAGATATAAAACAAAATTACTCATTTATAATAATTACAAAAAGACTTAAAAAAATATCTCAGAAATAACTATTATGGAAAGACTTTTAAAATATGTTTCTTTCAATAATAAATATTTTTTTAATGTTTATTTTTTCTCTTATAATAATTACAACTCTGGTTATTTTAATTGTCTTATATTAATCGGGCAATTAAAAATCAATTAAATTAAAAAAAGTATGAAAACTATTTAAAAAACAAATGATAAGAAATAATCATATAATCAAATATTTTTTTTATTGTATGATTATTTTTATTTCCATTAAATTTAGCAATAATTAATTTTTTCTATTTTTGTATTTTAATGATTATATTAATTGTCTTAAATTAACTTGGAAAATTAATAATCAATTAAAATACAAAATTTGAACAAATAATCATGATTAGTAATCATTGAACAAATAATCGAAATACTAATCATATAAACAAATAATTTTTTTTTAAATGTACTATTATTTTTAATTGTGTGATTGGTTTTAATTGATTAATTATTTTAAATTTTTGGATTATTTTTAATTGCCTGATTATTTTCAATTATGAGATCATTTTCTTTTATGTATATGTTTATTTTTAATTATTTTTGAGAATATTCACAACCGAAAATGAGACATAGATGTAGAATTAATTAAACGCACTGGAATTTACTATTTTATAATTTATTTTCTTTTAAAACGAACAGTACATTTTGTAGGTAATATTATAATTTAGCGATTCGCTATTTGCGTCCGTTCTGCTTCGCGTTCAATATACAACTCTCCAAACTGTTACATTTTTTCCTCTCTTAAAGCTACTGATGGACGCTTCGATATTTTTCGGTCAGTTGTTGTTTTTGCCCTTTATCGAATGTTGCCATATCCTATCCTACATAGATTTGGGAAAAAACCAAAAACTTTAAAAAAATAATATTTAATTAATTAATCATGCAATTAAAAAAAAATCATATATAATTGAGAATAATCGACTAATTGTGTTAGTCGTGCATTTAAAAAAATCATCAATTACTATCATGCAGTTAAAATTAATTAATCGTATTTAATCATTAAATAGTTACAAACACAAAACATGCTTTAGTTAATAAACATTTACATTTGTAATCATTAAATAACAGGCCTGGTGGTATGCTTATTCCGCTGATCACTGTAAGAGGAAATAGCGTAAAAAAATTTTTTTCAGAATTTCAATATTTTTAGCCTTGCGCCAATCTTGACACACCCTTTTGGACACTTGTGTATTGCCCAACTGCAATTGCATATCTAACCGTTGCATACTTTTAATCGCATCAGTTAAAACGCTGCAATCTACTTGGCTTTATCAGTTAAATGCACTAAGTAAACAAACATACATATTTATCGCCAAGTACCCACATTGTATGCATATATTTTCGTAGTAGTCATGTGTATGCATTTAAAAAATCTAAATAAGCAACATTTAGTCAGTCAAGTCGCAGCATTTGGCTTTAAACGGCGTGTTTTTAATAAAAAGCTTATCGGTGTTTAACAAATGTTCACTTTTTTACCTCAAAAAATAAATTAACAAATAAAGTCTGTTTTAAAATGTGGTTAATATTGTTATTATTAACACCCATATTAGCGCCATTGCTTTTTGTAATTTATTTGGAAATTAAAAATTACAAAAATCTCAAGCAAATAAATAAATTGCCTGGACCGCCAGCAATACCAGTTTGGGGTAATGCGCATTTGGTTGGCAGAACACCAAAAGGTAAGCAGCACAAGTGGCGAAATTTTGTGTGCGGCTGCTTTTTTGACGAGTTGAATATAATCCTGGTTAGAAAAAAAAATAAGCAGAAGATATATGATGTTAAACAACAAAAACACCAACAACAAAATAGTAGTAGTTGCAACAAAAACAAAAATTAAATAAAAAAAAAACTATAACCAATGTGACAGTCATAAAAAAATCGCCTAGAAAAACTGTCGAGTTTCGATCGAATACGGCACACTAGTTTATTTTATTTAGCTCATTCGTCATCAGGCTTATTGAAATATTATTTTGCTTTTTTTCATGACAGTGATTAGCTGCCACAGTTGTTGTTTCATTACTTTTTTTCCAATAAAAAAAAATAATTTATTCTTAGCATGAAGATGCATTTTTATTTTACGAGGATTGTTCGATAAGTCCGCGACATTTTGAATAAGGAATAACTTTTTCGGCAAAAGTGCATTATATTTTTCAACATAATCTCCTTTTAGCTCGATATACTTAATCCAGCGTTTTTGCAATTTTTGTATTCCGTCCCAAAAATAGAATTTTTCAAGGCTCTCAATATAGGCATTTGCTTCTGTGATGGCCTCTTCATTTGACCCAAATCTCTTACCACCCAGCCATTTCTTCACGTTTGGAAACTAGAAATAAGCGGAAGGGGCTAATAATGGAGAATATGATGGGTGAGTAGCAATTCGTAACACAATTTATGAACTTTTGCCATGGTTTTAAGAGATAGTAGTTGACGTGGATAATGTTGAATTTAAAATTATTGGTCGCCAAGCTCAAAAAGTCACGGACCTATCAAACAATCATCGTAATTAGACATGACAAAACTGTTGATCTTTGACTCTGCTTGTGATTACATATTATATACATACATATACATATTTACATTTTATGAACAGCACAAGTGATACTCATTATTCTATATAACATTGTAAAATAAATAATATGTTTCAAATGTGTAGAAAATGTATCAACTATAAAACTACAAAGAAACCTTGTACCCAATAAACAATAGACTTGGTTAGATATTCGACATCCATTGGAAACTGCGACTGCCATATCAAGCCTCAGTTGAAATAATTAATTATAATTAATGTTAAAATAATAATACGTACACAGTAAAAAATGATAGTTTATTTCTAATATCATTTGGTACTTAGTTTAATCATTCTTGGAATTAAATTTGAATTTTAATACCAAAAAGTCTTATTTTTAAACTATGAGAAGTTTTACAATTTTATTTATTCGAAAATAGTTTCAAAATAAAGCCTTGAAAAGTATTAAAATTCTCTCTTAAGAAGTTTAATCATTTATGGTTTAAAAACAAATCCTGAAAAGTATAAAAAACTTTCTCTTTCTCAATGTATATTACTATCAAAGCTTTTTTGGTTTGAAATCAAAACCAAAAAAATATTAAGAACAAATTTTCAGAAAAAAGTCAAAATAAATAAACAAAATTTTTCTAAAAGTACATTGCGAAGGAGTAATTAAATGGCCGAATCGAATTTTTTACGCCTGATGAAATAATTGTATCAAGTACGTAATTCAGGAAATTAATGAAATAGCATGAGCGTAAATTTTGCTTTATTTTTACAGATATAAGGCAGTTGAAGGTCTCTCTTGTAGTATCACTGCAAGAACCGCGACGGTGCTGAAATTTTCCTGGACATCTCCAAAATATTGGTGTAAAAGTTGACAATATGTACTCGTATCTATATACATATATCGAGTCCTAACTTCCGTAAAAGTGTATCCAACAAAGTTATCGATTTCAGCTTTTTTACACTCAAAAAAAAAATTTCTCTCGATCATAGACATAATTTTACTTATTTTGAACACGCGTCCCAATACAAAATTTTCTTTGTTTTGTGTACATTTTCTCAAAAATGTGGAAAAAACATAAAAAAACATTCAAACAAATTCGTTGCCATGGGGATTTGTATGGGAATTTAATTTCTCAAAATTATAGAAATCAAGTCTTCAAAACAAGGAAAGTTGGGAATGGAATGGCGCTTAAAGAATTTTTCATTATTTTAATGTATGAATTTTTTCAAAACAAGTATATGAAACCATGGTAACGCATGTAACAACAATATTTTATAAACCTTTTAACATGTTTTAAGGAAAATTTACTCAAAACAAAGAAAGTAGTGTTCAAAATAGGTCAACAATTTCTTTGACCCCTCCATATATTTTTTTTCTCTCAGTGTATGGAAATCAACAATTTATTATAACATGCATAAACTCCCAGAAATTTCATAGCTGTGAAATATGCAGTTTCGAAGTAAGAGACTAAATATATAAGATTCAAGGCTACATACAAACTGTATGCAAAACAAATAAAAAAAAAAACTGAGTTCCGTAAAATTTAGTTTTTGTTGGATACACATTTATGGGGATTGGAGCTCGATATATGTATAAGGTACTTTAGTGTTTGCTGCTCATGGAAACTTAGGGGAAAATGTTTGTTTTGGATTTTTATGTACATAAATAAACAATGTTAACGTTATTCAATTTCTCATTAATCTTTGGGATAAAGGGTTATTTGCGGTATATCCACTGGAAATTTTATGGGGGTTTATTTTTAAATCCAAAAAAGTATACAATTTATTCCAATTTTCGGATTTATCTTATACCACGTCAACTATTTTTAATACCAAAAATATTCTAAAAATAATCAAAATTTGGTTTTGATTTAATTCCAAAAAAAATATTTATTTGTCTCTCAAATTCTCTTCCTTTTTTTAAACCAGAATGGTTTTAATTTTATACTTTATGGCATTGTTATATATAAATACCAAAATGATATTAAAATTAAACTAAAATTTTTACTGTGTACCTAACTATGCGTTTCCATATTTATATTAGATAGGTAATTGAATGCAAGTCATGAAAAAGCACAAACAAACGCTATTCTACAATAAAAACAATGGAAATATTCTTTTACAAATGGATCCATTCCAAGTCAAAAGTGCATTTAGCACAGCCTAATAAAAAATAGATAAGCGAAACTTTTACATAGGTACCTACCAACTAGGCCCATTTCTGAGGTGATGAGATTTTTTTTTATGCCAGGATACTTGCTTTTATTAGATAAGTATATCGCAGGCACTCCTAAAGTATGTTCAGCGGCAGGTACAAATTGAGCACAGATCATTTCTTTACTGACTAAAATAGGAGTTAAGAAGAGTAAACCGAATAAGAAAAATTTAGACGAATGTAGTACATAACAACGTTAGGTGATATGCAGCTGTATATTCAGCACTACAATACCGCTACCATTCATGCTGAATACCTAACAAGACTATAATAACGACGATATGAAAAAAGCATGCGGGTTGGAATGAAAGCCCGAAGCTTTCGTTTCACTGCTTTTTTTACTATACAAAGTCATTCATGCGAAGGCGGTCATCGCCGTGCGATAGTCATGGGGCGTAGTCATGGAAGTTGTTATCTTCCCTAAATGTAATTACACAGAGCCAAAAAGTTCACCTACAATCAAAGCGACTGCCACCTAAAAAAGCTATTTGGCCGAGGAGAGGGAGAGGGGACAAAATAGAAGAAATTTTCTATGGTTATGGCTAGAAATTCTTCTGGATTTTAGCTTGAATTTCTTCTTAAATTTATTTAAAAGGATATCGTCTGAAAACGAGGAGATAACTTCTTGTTTATTAATTTTTTATGTCATTTTGTAAAAAAAATTAAATTGTTAGAAGAAATCTGCTTGTTTTTAGGAGAAAATTTTTATAAAGCAAATCAATAAGGACATCCTCTAATTTTTACTTGAACCTTTTTGAACCTATTAAAAAGGAAAACTTTTTATTTTTAAAAGAGCCCTTATTAATTAAAATTTTGCTTTAAACGTCTTAACATACGTACATACATACATATGTACATATATACTCGTACATACTTGAAGTATGCATAACAGTTATTGCATCAGCCACGTTTTATGCGTGCAATTACATGTTCAAGAAATTAAAAGGGAGAACTTTTTATTTTTAAAAGAGCTCTTATGTATTTCCTCCGTTCGTCAATTTCACTACGGCTTTGCACATTTCTAAAATTCTCAAACGATTAATGAAGCACTTGGTATAAAGAGTTTATTATGTCCATCTGCACTTATATGAAATGAAATGTTGCCCTTGGTCTGAATAAGTCCTAGGAAAATACTAGTTGACTAATTATGTTTTCCGATGAAAATCAAGATTCTCTTCTTAATAATATTAAACAGGGTTTCTTCTTAATTTTACAGGTTATCTGCTAAATTTATGTGAAAAGGTTTCCATATTTATTCTAGGAGTCATCTTTTAAATTTTATTTAATAGGTTTTCATCTTAGTTTTATAGGTTATCTCTTAAATTTTACTGAAAATGATTTCATCTAAAATCCACGGGTCATCTTCTTAATTATATTGAAAAGGTTTTCATATTAGTTTTACAGATTATCTACTTAGTTTTATTAAAATGAAATATCCAGTAATAATAAGACGGGCATCTTATTGGAGAGAAAGCATAGAGAAATCCGCTAAACTTTGTTCTAATTTATAGGGCATTTTAGGTGGTATTTTGGCTCTGTGTAGGAAAGTATTGATGATTTGTAGATCTTTGGGTCCACTCAGTGATGCCAGATAATCTCCGCTAAAATTCCCTCAGAAATTGGAAAAAAATCCCTAATTTCCCACATTTTAAATAAAAAAAATCCCACAAAATTCCCACCGAATTTAAAGCATTTATTTCAGTAATATAAGAATATATAACAGGCAAATACAGCTTTTTTAATAGCTAAAAGTATCAGTTGTACAAAATATTTGCATTGTGCATGTGGATATGAATTTTGTTGATTTTAGAGCTGAAGCAATTGATATTTTTGGATTGAAAGGCAACTCTTACTTTAGTTTGTTTCGCTTTTTACATTTAACATCCGTAACAATTGAAAATATTCTTTCTGATTCAGCGTTTGAATGGGTTATCGTGGGTACAATTTCAACCAATTGCTTAAGATTGTGAAACAAAAAATTGTCAATATAGTTTTTAAAGTTTATTATTTTACTCCACATTACATCAACAGGTAATTTTTTTAAATCGTCTTTTTGTGTTTCGGTTAAAAACAAACAAATACTCTTGTATTCCGATTCTGTGAGATCAGGATTAAGATTTAATTTTTTAGTTAGAGCAAGAAGTGATACACGGTTGTTTTTAGAGAAATCAAAAACAATATCGGGATCTAAAAACTGCATTTCTTCGAAAAAACCGTCAAATGGAAATCGTGATATTATCTGTAGTTGGAAGTTCTAAAACTTTTAGCTGTAATTCCCACGGAATTGTATCAAAGTCGGGTTTTAAGCAATTTCTTGCAGTTTTCAACACAAGTGTCTTAGCTTCTTGCCCTAGTCGGTGTATACGTACATTTTGGCTTTGGAACCATGCGTTAAATTCGTTGAAAAAGTCAAGAACTTACTTCAAAGATCTAAAATAAGCCTTGTTTTGAATTCTTTCCGATTCTTCATAAATAGTTTCTGCTTTCTTATGATTATCTTCAAATGAGGCCAGGCGAAAATAGCTTTTAAGTGGCTCCCAATTCTCCAAAATTCTTTCAATTATTAACAATACAGTACGAAGGTGCTAAGAGCGTATATTAACACGCTTTTATTACTTTCACCTGTATGTATGTATTTATGTAAACAAATCACGTATACGCTGTATAGTTCACTGTATGTTTACTTGTACGCATGTATGTAACCGACTCCTTTTTGCAGTGCATAAGTTATCGCGAAAGCATGTGTATTCATACACTGAATGGGAGTTTTTCCGTGTGAGATGTGCTTATTTTAAGTTATACTATAAATTATACATACGTAGGTATGTAAACAGTTCTGCAACCAAAAAATCCCTTTTTTTATATGGACGACAACAAAATGTCCCTTTTTCCCCTCTTTAAAAATTTTGCAATGAAATATCCCTCAAAAAGGGAAATTTCCCTCAATCTGGCACCACTGGGCCCACTGGGTATGTATATAATTTTGAATGTATGTATATGTAATTGAATTAATATTACTAAAATCACTTCCCACGCACACAAGTTTCCACATTAAAATAAGTGAATATTTTAAAAATATAAATACACGCGCGCCATCTGTTGGAACATAGCGGTGGTTATAACCTAAGCAAGAAGTTACATACATACATACATACATACATACAGGTGAAACTAATAAAAGCGTGTTAACAAAAAAAATACAGCAAAATCAGAAAAAGTTGCATTCAATATTACAGGTTTTCAAACTAAACTACCAGTTAAATGCAATTAAAAAACAAACAAAAACAAAAAAAAAACAAGCAAAGCAATGCATGGCCAATAGATCAAGCACGGCAGCTTTGAAAATGGAGCTTTGATCGGCAAAGTTTAGCTTTTATTTTGATTTTGTGCATGAATTGCTAATTTTGCAAATTTCGCTGCTTACTTGGACGGCGTGCAATGATCAATGCAATGCAAAGTTGCAAAGTGATCGAGAAGTGGGGAGAGCAGAGAGATAGAGAGCGTGATAAAGAGCGATCGCAAGCTAGAGAGAGAAAGCGGTTATAGAGAAGTGAACAAATCATTACAAGGGTATCTTTTTAACTTTTTATTATGGGGAGAAATATTAAGTGGATTTTTGAATAGTAAGAAGCTCCTAATACACTTTTTATTTTTAAAGAATTGGCTCATTGGCATAGCATGTCATCCTTGACGAATCCCCATGTAATCCTTTGCTTAAAATTTCCATAGAACATTGTAACCCTCTAAGCGCATTTTTTAATGACCTTCTTGACCAAACGTTTTGGGAAATTGTTAAAGAAAAACCATTTACGTGGGCGTTAGAGGGTTAAAACAATGTTGCTCATTAAATTCTAACCCTCTAAGCGCATTTTTAATGACCTTCTTGGTCAAAAATTTTGAAAAGATTAAAAAAAAGTGGACGTTAAAGTGTACACGAAAAAAAAATCTTATAAAATCTTAATCTTCTATGTGCATATTTTAATCTCCTTCTTGGTCAAACGTTTTGAGAAAATTTGAGATCAAAAATTTCATTTGCATATTTCATATTTTCAAGGAAGTCATTGCACATCCGGGCATTGTACCTTTCTAAAATGGACAAAAGCTAGAAAAAAACTTACATTCCTCGTAGGCGTACGGCGGACTTTTTTTTCCGATACGGTCTATTGTATATCTATAAAGATATTGATGTATGTAAATATGGGCATCATGTAATTACATATGTACATACATGAGGTGTGAAATGCAGAATTTATTATGTTTGTGCCTTCTTTTAAATAAAATAAATCAATAAATTAAATATAGATATGTACTTAATAAAACAATTGGTTTTATAGCATTGCAAGTGAATGAATGACGTTAGTGCAGAAAACTAAAACCAAGCCCGTATTCACTTTCCAGCAAGAAAATGTTTAAGCCTTGAAATCTAAAAGAAAACGTTAATTGTATTTTTATTTCTACGTAAGAAATGTAACATTCGGCAATAAGGGTTAATAACTGCCAACGCATTATCAGCAGCTATTTGAAAATTTACTGCTTTTACATAAGTAAAAATCATAAAAATCCAATATGCAAATAAATTTGAGCCCCAGTTACTACTGATTTATGATCATATAAATATGTATAAATAAGTATTAGGCAGGGGCGATTTACTAACCCATGTATATCGTGTCATCGCAATTGGGATTTTTCTCATTTTTCTGAGTATAAAGCTCTTCCAAGATATTTGCGTAAAATTAGTTTTGATGCTTCGGAATTTGGTTTTTTTTTTGGAATTTTTGACAAAAACTTAACTTTAAAAATGTTGTTGAACATTATCTAGATCGGATGTCTTTAGCTGTTTAGGTGGCAAAATTATACTCTAAAATGTCTATATCTGAACAGTCGGTTGTATCGGAACTAGGTATATGCTATAGTGGTGCCATTCAGCCGAAACTGGCAAATGATGAGTTTCTCGTACAAATACACTCACCTGCCGAATTTCAAGCAGATATGTATATGTCTTAAAAACTGGGGGACTAGTTTGCAACAATAAAATATTCAACTCTATGAAAATTCAACGTTACTCATAGGCCATTGGGTACGACTGGAAGCAAAAAAAATCAAACGCCATAAGTCCACATTTTGGTTTATAACTTTTCAATTTTTGCAGTTAAAATTCTGAAATTTTGTATTCGGGGCATTCATTGTATACAAAATGCGAAAACATGCGATTTTAAGCATTCAGCCTCCAAAACCAGAAATCAGGCCATATGAGATGAGAAAGACTCATCCGATTTTAGTTTTGATTTCATATTTGGATTCAGCATAAAATTCTGATTGAATTCGATACGTATATTGTTCCGCTTAATTTTTGTCGATTTTTGTCCATTTTTAATTTAAAAAAAACCCGTCTTGGTCCATAAAAACCAAATCCCCCAATATCAAAATTAATTTTAGACAAATGTCGCATAAGAGTTTTCTACTCAGAAAACTGAGTGCAATCACAATTTCGATGGCGTGATATCGATTAATTTTCCCTCCACAAAAATTGCGCCGTCCTAATAAATATATATATAAAGTTTATAAAAAGCGCCAGCGCGTAATGCCTGCGCCCAGTTCTCATTTAGAATTTGTTAATTGCGCTTTGTTTTCGCTATGAATTAAAATACATAAATGAAAAGTAGTGAATAGTGCAATATGGAAATGCATATGTAGATATTAATAAAAAAAATTAAAAAAATACAAAATTATACAAGTGCTGGCATTATGGGAATTTTAATGCTTTTATTTGCTGCCATTTCTTTGGCGCCTTTTATTTTAATATTTTATCTGGAAGTTAAGAATTTTCGCAGTCGCGAGCAGTTGAATAAATTACCGGGGCCGCCAACATTGCCGATTTTGGGCAATGCACATCAGGTTGGCAAAAATCCAGAAGGTAAGCGTTGATGTTGTTGTGTTTAAAAAGCAGTTCGAAAGTGATTAGGTGCTTTTAAACGGTATTTTCCTATGGACTGTAAAAAAATTACTTAATTGAGAACAATTAACGAAAATAGCTGGCAGCCTTGGCATGGGTTAAAAAGTTCGATACCAATTCTATTTAATTCGGTTAAAGAGTTCGCTATTTTTTGGCCCTGGCGCTTCATTTTGTAGTTAAAAAATAAAAGGCCAGGTTTTTATTTTATTGCTGAACTTTTTTTTTAAAAAAGTCCTGCACCCTTGATCATAGAGATCCTGGGATAAAAGAATATTTGGTAGTTTTTTTTTTTTCAAAGACACTATCTCGTCTGGTGTTTGATATTATAGTAACAAAAAATAAATTGTATTTTCGGTCCCAGTTTTAATAGTAGCAGTTGTATTTTGCAACGAGTTTCCCGCATATCCGTATATATTTTGATGGATCTATGTATCACTTCTGCTTCTGGTGCTTTCAGCAATAGTGCTTTGGCACAAAGTTATAATAACCATTTCATGAAAGGTATACATATGTACAAATAAAATGAACAGACAGACAGAGCTGCGTCCGCACTAACTAGTTTTATCTAACAAAAGTTATTTTGACGTCTATCGCAGAAATCAACAAAAAATCACTTACGCAATCAATTGATTAGAGATGTGTATGTAAGTCGCAAAATAGTTTATAGTTCATCATATCAGTTAAGGAAGTTTGCACTTCTAGTTTTAAGTTATTAACGAACACCCATTATGCCGTTTTATATACATACATTTGTACAAACCCTGTAGGGAAAATCTCTAGTTCATAACAGGAGTGATTCTAGTGTATTTTTCACAACTACTAGTGCGAGCTAATTCTCTTTTGCATGACTTCGAAACAGACAGCTGCGGCTAGATTTCTGTTGCCGTCGACGAGTCTGATATTTTATTTTAATTTATTGAATAAAAATAAAAAAAAATGTAAAGTATTAAGAAGTAAGAAAAGTTAATGATAAGCCTGAGGAATCGGAAAAACATAATTAGTCGCTCAATTTACTCCTTCTAAACTCAATTGCATCGTTGGCACCTTTTCGCTAGTTCCGAACTCGAAATTTTGCTAACTAGTTATTATTTTCCTGTAGGGTATGTACATACATACATACATACATACATGCATACATGTGTGCACGTCAATTACACAATTATTACCTATAATTAATTTTATTTTATTTGCAATTGTACAATCGATGCGAAAATAACACTATGTAACAGTGAAAATATATTTTTTACCAGACATACCTCGAGTTGTAAGTCTAGTATAGAAGCGGCAAAGTGTTATCACTATATTCAACGATATCAAAATATCGTTTTGATAGTATAGACAGAGAAAAAGCTATGGTACAATACATGACTTAAACTATGAAAGGGAGGATTTTGGCCTCTAATTCCAGATTTCGAGAGTGTATTGGAAATTGTACGAGTATGCCTGGTAAGGCCATTGACACGTGTTAACCTCGAAAAAAGTGCTTTCAAATTATTTTTTTTAACACAGTGTAATTATGTAAATAAAGAAAATATTTATGCTAATTGCCTTGTTCGTTTATGGCTACTATAATTATTTCAGAGTTATCGCCCTTCCCTCTAATATAAACATTAAGTCAAAATGTTTATCTTCCAATTCGCATTTTTATACTCAGCTGTAGCAGCAAAAAATAATAGAGATACCTAGTTGTGTATAAAAAATATGTGCATAACAGAGATAGCTATATATGTGCATTAGGGTGGTTCAAAAGTGTATGAAGAAAATAAAGTTATCCGGAAATCCGAAGAACAACCCACATTTCATGCCTTATTATACTAAAGTTTAGAGATCATGCGAATGCCTTCAAATTACCTTCTGATTTTACCTTAGTAATGATACATAATTTTTTGGAAATCCTTTATTGAACAAGAAAGGTGTTTTTTATCATTAAAAAGTGAACACATATTTTTTTAGGAGTAATACGATAAAAATAGGCTTGTTCCGCAATAATTTGTGGGGTTTTAATTTTGTGGACCTCCTTTATGTAAATACATTTCGATACCCGCGTAAAAGATCACTTTATTTCAAAATTGCATTCAAAAACACCACATTTCAGAGAAAAGTTCATACATATTTTTCTGAAGTAGTGCGTTTTTGAATTCGTTCCAGAAATAGGATGTTATTGATGAAATTTCTGATAAAGGGCGCTTTTAAAACAAATTCTGAAAAATTGTGTTTTCGAAACAAGCCTTTTACTTGTACTTGTATATACATATCAATATGATCGGGATTAAAACAGAAATTAATTGAGCCATGTCCGTCCGTCCTTCAAAAAATATTGCCACAGCTAAGCATCTAATGTTCGATTCCATACGAAGTTAGGCCTGCTTAGTTGCTGGTTTAAAATTACTCTATACATATACATAAGTAGTATGTTTGTATATGTACATACATATCTGTGGACATTTGGAAAAGCAACCTAAGTCTAAATTCTTATTTTACAGGAGACCAAAAAACAGTTTTGCAAGTGCACAGAGACTTTCCATCATATATTTTCATAGAAGTAAGAGCGTGGCATGATAAAACAATCTTCTGTTGTTCATTTTAAATTGAATATTTATTTCTTGGCGTAACGGTTTTTATTTAAATGTATTTCAAATAAAATAAGTGCTTTTTCCAAATTGTTTTTTGAAAAAAACACCAACTTCTCCCAATTTAGGTTCTTTTTTCAAATTTATCTACATCAAAATTTTATAGAATTTTAGCCTCCTAATTGGAATTAAGTTCATTTGGCAAACTGAAATATGATAGAAAATCGACTTAAGTTGCTAATTAGGTTGGTTTTTCAAAAGCATATTGAAAAAAATATGCCACCTAAATTAAATTAGGTTCTTTTTTCAAGAGGAATTCTTGCAATTTTTCTTATCACTTCTAACTTTTCTTAAGTTAAGTTGCTTTGGTAAAAGCATTTGTGAAAAATATAGACTTAAGATGATTTTCGATTCATCATATCTCCTGAACCCGAAATAATATCGTAACACCGATTAGACAGAAAGAAGCATATTTTAAAATGTATATTTATGATAAAAAAAAGCTGAAAATGCACCTAGGTCGACATGGGTTGTTCTTTGAAAAGTCCACAGATATATACAAATGCGTCACATTTTTTTTATGCGAAGTTCAAGTCAATTAACAGCCGGCGTATCAATTGTTAACAAATGCAACTGTGCCGCTACACGTGCTATAGTGGTTTAAATTATAATCTCTTAATTACTAGGAGATAACCAGTATACTGATTAGACTCTAATCTCATTAGATAGTATAATACAAGTACTGTGGGGCATGAGGTCGATAAATGTGTATTAGGCTTGGCGTAAAATGCGAAAATGATTGGAAAATAAATCACTTTTTCAGGCTTCGCTTTAGATTCGACAGAACGAAATCATTCTCCAGCAAAAGACAATTTAATCCATGTATTTTCCATTCGTTTTGAAATAGAAATCCAGTCTATTCTTAAAAGGAGATTCATCTAATTAAATTCTACCTTTTTGTATACCACAGATGTGCTGAACCAACTTTTTCAATGGTGGAACGAAGCTGGTCGCACAAATTACCGCATTCTCATTGGACCATACCATAACATTATCATAACAGAAGCAAAAGATTTGGAGGTATGCAAAAAATATACATACATACATACATGTACCTACTGGAAACACAAATAAATACAAAAAAAAAAACAAATTTTGTTTACTTACTTACAGTTCATTTTCACCAACAAAACGCTGATTGACAAATCCGATGTTTACGATATGTTGCATCCATGGCTGGGCACAGGTTTGCTCACCAGCACCGGCAAGAAATGGGCGCAACACCGCAAAATGATAACGCCCTCATTTCATTTTAAAATTTTACAAATTTTCCATGAGACCATGAATCGAAATACAACGAAGTTTATGGATAAATTACGTGGTGCTGCGCATGGTGATTCGATATTCGATTTTCAAGCGTTGTCGCATTATTTAACAATGGATATAATAGCTGGTGAGTGTGAGCGTGATAATTTTTAAAAGAAAGAACTTTATGAAAATATGGTTTTTTGTTGTTGTTTATATTAAAATAGAAACTGCCATGGGCGTGTCTGTCAATGCTATGGATAATCCTGATGCGGCTGTAGTGCATGCGTTCAAAGAGTAAGTTAAGATGGTTTTACGCAGGGACCGAAAATAACGCTTATTTTTTTTGGGTGGTGAAAAGGTTACGGAAAAATAACCTTTATCTTCTTTTGGGAATTTTTAACCATTATCATGAGAAAAATTTTTTTTGGTCATTAATAACCATTATAACAACCAAAAAACGGGTTTGGGCTTGAATAACCGTTATTCAGATTTTTATTCTTTTTTTGGTCAGCTATAAAAATCAAGTCTATTTATTTGTCAATATTTCTGGACGATATTGGTATCAAATGAAAGGTGTTGAGCAGGGCTATTAAATAGAGGTGTATTTGTTAAGATTCGTAGGTCGGGTTCCCAGTTATGGGTGAAAAAGTGGACCCGGATGCCCTGGAATGTTTTAAGGAAATTGGTATCAAATGAAAAGAGGTAATCAGAGCTAGAATCCCTGCTCAATACCTTTCATTTGATACCAATATCTTCCAGAAATATTGACAAATAAATAGACTTGATTTTTATAGCTGACCAAAAAAAGAATAAAAATCTGAATAACGGTTATTTAGGCCCAAATCAGTTTTTTGGTTGTTATAATGGTTATTAAGGACCAAAAATTATTTTTTTCTCATGATAATGGTTAAATATGACTTTTACCCCATTTCTCTCATAACCGTTACGTCCCTGGTTTTACGATTTTAGTGTACGTACGCAGGCGTGTTAAGAATCAGCCTTTTCATGTTTGAAAATTAATCTTACGTTTCTTAGCTTTAATTCAGTTTAATTTCGGTTTCATCGCTTAATTAACTTTCATTTTGAAGTCTATGTATGTACTAGAGGTTACCCGCGGGTTTCACACCACGTGCTTTTAAAAATATTAGCATTTTGAGTTAGTCCAAAAAAGTTACATAGAAAAATATCATTCTTGACGTCAAAGATAGTTTTCTTATTTTTTTTTGTCCGTTGAGTACGTAATTATCTCATATGCCCAACACCAATTTTCAGTACCCTACTATAAATATTTCAAGAGATTTTCGCTGTAAAACTTTCAGTCTGTATGGGAGGTGCCCATCCCTCCTTTACCAAGACCTAGCGTTTTTACCCGTTTAATACATAGTTATCTCACATGCCCTCACACCAGTTTTCAGTACCCTACTACAAACATTTCCAGAGATATTCGCTGTGAAAAGTTCAGTTTGTATGCGAGGCGCCCATCCCTGCTTTACCAAGACCTAGTGTTTTTCCCGTTTAATATATAGTTATCTCACATGCCCTCACACCATTTTTCAGTACCCTACTACAAATATTTTCAGAGATATTCGCTGTGAAAGTTTCAGTTTGTATGGGAGGTGCCCATCCCTGCTTTACCAAGACCTAGCGTTTTTACCCGTTTAATACATAGTTATCTCACATGCCCTCACACCAGTTTTCCGAACCCTACTACAAATATTTCCAGAGATATTCGCTGTGAAAATTTCAGTTTGTATGCGAGGTGCCCATCTCTGCTTTACCAAGACCTAGTGTTTTTCCCGTTTAATATATAGTTATCTCACATGCCCTCACACCATTTTCCAGTACCCTACTACAAATATTTCCAGAGATATTCGATGTGAAAATTTCAGTTTGTATGGGAGGTGCCCATCCCTGCTTTACCAAGACCTAGCGTTTTTACCCGTTTAATACATAGTTATCTCACATGCCCTGACACCAGTTTTCAGTACCCTACTACAAATATTTCCAGAGATATTCGCTGTGAAAGTTTCAGTTTTTATAGGAGGTGCCCATCCCTGCTTTACCAAGACCTAGCGTTTTTACTCGTTTAATACATAGTTATCTCACATGCCCTCACACCAATTTTCAGTACCCTACTACAAATATTTCCAGAGATATTCGATGTGAAAATTTCAGGTTGTATGGGAGGTGCCCATCCCTGCTTTACCAAGACCTAGCAGTTTTACCCGTTTAATACATAGTTATCTCACATGCCCTCACACCAGTTTTCAGTACCCTACTACAAATATATCCAGAGATATTCGCTGTGAAAGTTTCAGTTTGTATGGGAGGTGCCCATCCCTGCTTTACCAAGACCTAGTGTTTTTCCCGTTTAATACATAGTTATCTCATATGCCCTCACACCAGTTTTCAGTACCCTACTACAAATATTTCCAGAGATATTCGATGTGAAAATTTCAGTTTATATGGGAGGAGAGTGCCCATCCCTACTTTACCAAGACCTAAATTGTTTATCCGTTGAGTATATATTTTTGTATTATTCCTTCACAAAAATTTTCATTATTCTAGTACAAATATTTCAAGAGATATTACGAAAAAAAGGAAAATTTTGTATGGGAGGTGCCCATCCCTGACTTTTAATCAGATTAAAAATATGCCTATAGCAATTACCGGGTGAAAATACCTAGGTGTGCAAAGTTTCGTGAGGATCCGTTCAGCGGTTTTCTCGCCAATTGAGTTTAAACACAATTTCCATTTCACATTTATAATATAAGATGTACGTTCTTCACAGCATTTGCAGCATGATCAATATGCGCGCTTATCATCCAATGAAAAGGAATAATTTCCTGTACAAATTTACGCCAGATTATCCCAAATTCTGTAAAGCATTGAAAATCTTAGAGGACTTCACCAATGAGGTAAAGTTGCATAAGTTCAAATCAGAGCTGTTATTTAATGTTAATGTTTGTTATTAAAGGATATTTGTAACTGTTTAAGGATTAAATGTAATTAATTTGACATTTTTAATTATTAACATTTAATTAAGTAGAATAACTAATGGATTAATTAATTTTAATTGCACGATTATTTTGATTTCTTAAAATTATTTTTCGGTCTTTTAATTTTATTATTTTCAGTTATTTTTGATTTTTTTTAACCGCAGAATTAATGCAATTATTTGATTTTAACTAATTAACTCATTTGATGATTAACTAATTATATTCAAATTGAGGTTTTATTTTAGCTTGTGAATAATAAATTGCAAACGATGAAAAATAATCATATAAAAATTTATAATTGCATAATTGAAAACAAGCAACTAATTTAAAATAACTAAGCAATTAAAAAAGTCATAAAATATAAAAAAAAACACTATTTGATTAATTTCGAGTATACGTTGTTTCTGCTTATTTCTTTAATAGCTTTTAATTCAAGTGAATTTAATTCCCGGATTAATGTTACACAAATTAAATAGGTGATCATTAAAATTAAAAAGAAAATCAAAAAAAAAAAATAATTTTACTTGAAAGAGTTTTTAGTGCTTAGCACGAAATTTTTATTTTTAATTCAATTTTTAATTGTTGGGGTAAGTGGAAAAAAATTCAACAACTATTTACAGCGAAGGTTGAGTGTATAGCTATTTCACGAAAAACCATTTTCGATCATCAGCACTCTTTTCGGAAGTGGATGCACCGGGGATTGAACCCGAGTCCATTCCAACTTCAGCCGCAATGACCCAACGGATAAACACACTCGGCCATTGAGACTCTGTGCAAGCTGTTGGATTTTCCCCACTTTTGCCTTTTTCATTTTCAACATTAACGTTAGTGTGTATATGCTTTTGCATATATTCTCCACAAACGTGCTGAATTTTTGTTGTAGGCAGTTCGCAATGAACATTGTTGTTGGTATTTATTTTATGTATATACCAAACAACGTTAACAATTTTACTTGAAAGAGTTTTTAGTGCTTAGCACGAAATTTTTATTTTTAATTCAATTTTTAATTGTTGGGGTAAGTGGAAAAAAATTCAACAACTATTTACAGCGAAGGTTGAGTGTATAGCTATTTCACGAAAAACCATTTTCGATCATCAGCACTCTTTTCGGAAGTGGATGCACCGGGGATTGAACCCGAGTCCATTCCAACTTCAGCCGCAATGACCCAACGGATAAACACACTCGGCCATTGAGACTCTGTGCAAGCTGTTGGATTTTCCCCACTTTTGCCTTTTTCATTTTCAACATTAACCCATTAGATCCCAACCATGTATAAAACAATTTTTTTTTAAATGTGTTTATAAATCCTTTATTTAAATAGTGTAATTAAGCTCCTTTCACAAAAAAAACCAAAAAAAAATTTCAAAAAATGTCTATTTTGAGCTGTACCCAAGCGAGTACAATGGGATAATGTATGTACATTGCGCTAATATGAAAATATGTACATGCATATGTAGTTTTAACTGAAAAGGCTTCTTTCACTAGTGGCCTGGTTAACAGTATGAAAGTTGTGTGTAGGGCTACATTGCATAACTCGCAAATCCATATTGTTGTTGTTGTAGTAGCCACCAAGACCCTTTCCGAAAGTTTTGGGAAGTAACAGTCCTTTGCCGGATAAGTCCAGTACGTTCGGGTACTAGTTCCTTCTGACACTAGCCCGACCGTCGTGCGACCGATTTTTTTGGTCATCAACCTTCTATGCCGGTGGATTTTAGTCGCCTCTTACGGCAGGCATTCCTAACCACGGGTATATTCTAAGCCCTCTAACCCACTAGAGGCCATGCAAATGAATCGCGCTTTTTGGTGACATCCCCCACCTCAGCTGATTGGGTATTCTTATAGCGGCTATTCATGCCGTTTTGTAGATATTGACGAATATTGTAATTTCGTAAATAGTCGCACAATTTCTCGTTGGCATTGTAACAAGTCGCATTGACTATTAGTTGCAATTTTGTAAAGTCTCCATGCGTTTACTACGCATGAGTTTATCATTGTGGTTAAAAGAGGTCACCGCAATTCCTTTCCCCAAAACTTTATGCGGTAAGTTTGTAAAGCTTGACCGTGGAGGTCAACTCCTCCATTCCTGAGTTATATCCTGCGATCAACTTTGGCTGATGGGCATTCACGTTGCGGCTTTCCCGCCTTGACCATTGTTTGACGGTATGTAAAGGTTATATTTTGTCAAAGTTTATAAGCTTGCAAGTGGAATATCATCATAATTGTCACTGTTAAAAAATAATTCCACTTTGCCCGGAACATCCGTTGGTACATCATCACAAAATATATTATCCTCGGTAATCTCTTTCTCGTCTGTGGTGTCTCAGTGGGTATTTGGTGGTTATCATAGCGAAATCGAAGTGACTACGGTCGCTTTATTCAACATAGTCGTTAGCCGCAGAAAGATTTTGAAACTCTTACCGTAAAATTTTCGAATATCCATTTTCAAATCTATATGGAATATACACACAAAATGTATATCAATATTCCCACTGTACTCATACGAGTACACTAGAATTCAAACCTATCCAAACGCACTTGTCCACACTTTTTTCCGTATTTCTGCTATAGAGTCTAAAAAATGTATGTATTGTAAATATTTTAAAACTAAAATTTGTCCGTGACAACATAATTCTTGCGTAATAGAGAACTTATTGCAAACTGAACTATGAAAACAAGAAAAATAGTAAAAGTGAGCGCAGAGTCAAGTGAATAGCGGAAAATGGGATTCCAAAAGGAACAAAAACAAAGTATATATTAATTTTCGACATCTCGCTGTATTATAAAGTAGCGCTTGTTTTAAGAAAAATATATGCGTTAGCTTTTTACAGCGCTTCAAAAAAGCTGTTTTTTCTGTACTCAAGCGAGTACAATGGGATCGAATGGGTTAACGTTAGTGTGTATATGCTTTTGCATATATTCTCCACAAACGTGCTGAATTTTTGTTGTAGGCAGTTCGCAATGAACATTGTTGTTGGTATTTATTTTATGTATATACCAAACAACGTTAACAATTTTACTTGAAAGAGTTTTTAGTGCTTAGCACGAAATTTTTATTTTTAATTCAATTTTTAATTGTTGGGGTAAGTGGAAAAAAATTCAACAACTATTTACAGCGAAGGTTGAGTGTATAGCTATTTCACGAAAAACCATTTTCGATCATCAGCACTCTTTTCGGAAGTGGATGCACCGGGGATTGAACCCGAGTCCATTCCAACTTCAGCCGCAATGACCCAACGGATAAACACACTCGGCCATTGAGACTCTGTGCAAGCTGTTGGATTTTCCCCACTTTTGCCTTTTTCATTTTCAACATTAACGTTAGTGTGTATATGCTTTTGCATATATTCTCCACAAACGTGCTGAATTTTTGTTGTAGGCAGTTCGCAATGAACATTGTTGTTGGTATTTATTTTATGTATATACCAAACAACGTTAACAATTTTACTTGAAAGAGTTTTTAGTGCTTAGCACGAAATTTTTATTTTTAATTCAATTTTTAATTGTTACTTACCCCAACAATTAAAAATTGAATTAAAAATAAAAATTTCGTGCTAAGCACTAAAAACTCTTTCAAGTAAAATTGTTAACGTTGTTTGGTATATACATAAAATAAATACCAACAACAATGTTCATTGCGAACTGCCTACAACAAAAATTCAGCACGTTTGTGGAGAATATATGCAAAAGCATATACACACTAACGTTAATGTTGAAAATGAAAAAGGCAAAAGTGGGGAAAATCCAACAGCTTGCACAGAGTCTCAATGGCCGAGTGTGTTTATCCGTTGGGTCATTGCGGCTGAAGTTGGAATGGACTCGGGTTCAATCCCCGGTGCATCCACTTCCGAAAAGAGTGCTGATGATCGAAAATGGTTTTTCGTGAAATAGCTATACACTCAACCTTCGCTGTAAATAGTTGTTGAATTTTTTTCCACTTACCCCAACAATTAAAAATTGAATTAAAAATAAAAATTTCGTGCTAAGCACTAAAAACTCTTTCAAGTAAAATTGTTAACGTTGTTTGGTATATACATAAAATAAATACCAACAACAATGTTCATTGCGAACTGCCTACAACAAAAATTCAGCACGTTTGTGGAGAATATATGCAAAAGCATATACACACTAACGTTAATGTTGAAAATGAAAAAGGCAAAAGTGGGGAAAATCCAACAGCTTGCACAGAGTCTCAATGGCCGAGTGTGTTTATCCGTTGGGTCATTGCGGCTGAAGTTGGAATGGACTCGGGTTCAATCCCCGGTGCATCCACTTCCGAAAAGAGTGCTGATGATCGAAAATGGTTTTTCGTGAAATAGCTATACACTCAACCTTCGCTGTAAATAGTTGTTGAATTTTTTTCCACTTACCCCAACAATTAAAAATTGAATTAAAAATAAAAATTTCGTGCTAAGCACTAAAAACTCTTTCAAGTAAAATTGTTAACGTTGTTTGGTATATACATAAAATAAATACCAACAACAATGTTCATTGCGAACTGCCTACAACAAAAATTCAGCACGTTTGTGGAGAATATATGCAAAAGCATATACACACTAACGTTAATGTTGAAAATGAAAAAGGCAAAAGTGGGGAAAATCCAACAGCTTGCACAGAGTCTCAATGGCCGAGTGTGTTTATCCGTTGGGTCATTGCGGCTGAAGTTGGAATGGACTCGGGTTCAATCCCCGGTGCATCCACTTCCGAAAAGAGTGCTGATGATCGAAAATGGTTTTTCGTGAAATAGCTATACACTCAACCTTCGCTGTAAATAGTTGTTGAATTTTTTTCCACTTACCCCAACAATTAAAAATTGAATTAAAAATAAAAATTTCGTGCTAAGCACTAAAAACTCTTTCAAGTAAAATTGTTAACGTTGTTTGGTATATACATAAAATAAATACCAACAACAATGTTCATTGCGAACTGCCTACAACAAAAATTCAGCACGTTTGTGGAGAATATATGCAAAAGCATATACACACTAACGTTAATGTTGAAAATGAAAAAGGCAAAAGTGGGGAAAATCCAACAGCTTGCACAGAGTCTCAATGGCCGAGTGTGTTTATCCGTTGGGTCATTGCGGCTGAAGTTGGAATGGACTCGGGTTCAATCCCCGGTGCATCCACTTCCGAAAAGAGTGCTGATGATCGAAAATGGTTTTTCGTGAAATAGCTATACACTCAACCTTCGCTGTAAATAGTTGTTGAATTTTTTTCCACTTACCCCAACAAAAAAAATAATTCATTATTAATTTTCATTGGAATTCAACACACCAGTTTTAAACATCTGTTTTCATGAACCTTTTTCTTACATCTTCACATTCCATTACGCCGTCCTTCAGGTCATTGAGAAACGCATCGAAAAGCGCAAATTGGAGGAAAGTCAAGAAGACACAGAAGGCGGCAGCACAGCGCAAGAAGAAGAGGAGCAGCAATTCATGTCGAAACGTAAACTCGCCTTTCTAGACACATTACTTTCGGCCACCGTTGATGGGCGGCCCTTGACACAACACGAAATATACGAAGAGGTCTCCACCTTCATGTTTGAGGGGCACGACACGTCGACATCGGGCATTTGCTTCGCAGTTTATTTGCTCTCCATAATGCCCGCAATACAGCAGAAAGTTTATGAGGAGCAAAAGAAAATATTAGCTGATAATATAAATGGCGAAGCGTCGTATCAAGAAATTTCCGATATGCAATATTTGGATATGTTTATAAAGGAGATGTTGCGGCTCTATCCGAGCGTGCCGCTTATTGGTAGAAGTGCAGACAAGGACTACGATATGAGTGAGTGTTCGCTAGATAGACAATTGAACAATTTAATTGAATTGATCTTTTTGGCTTTTTCTTCACGCGCTTTTTTCTTCTTTTACCCCCTTAGATGGCTTTAGGATACCCAAAGGCACCAGTTTGAATTTGTTATTGATGTCGCTTGGCTACAATGAAAAATATTTCCCCGATCCATATCTAGTCAATCCGGAACGTTGGGGTGCAGAGAAACGTGCACAAAATCCCTTTGAGTATACACCGTTTAGTGCGGGCCAGCGCAATTGCGTTGGTAAGTGTGGTTGTGGTGGTTTAGGGGCTGGTCTCATAACTCTAACACCTTCTTTTTCTCTTCTTTCGCAGGACAAAAATTTGCCTTGCTCGAAATAAAAACGTTGGTTTCGAAGTTGGTGCGCACATTTGAAATATTAGCACCGTCGGACGATTTGATCGCACATGATTGCCGCACCAACCATTTGATTGCTTTGCCGTTGGCGGAACAAAAGCGTTTATCACCCGATCCGCCGAGCAAGTATAAGCCGATTTTGTCAGCTGTGCTTACTTTGAAATCGGAAAATGGCGTTTGGGTGCGATTAAGGGAGCGTATGTGAGCGTGTTGCTTGTGTTTTTATTAATTTAACTTCAAAAAAAGTGATTTAAAGAATTTACTTACATATGTATGTATGTATATTTTATATCGAAATTTTGTAGTTCTATTAATAATAAAAAGTAACACAGCAAATTCTATAAGGATTGTTTAACAATTGTAATCGCTTTCGGAATAAGAAGTCACACTTTTGATAATGAATTTAGAAGAGCCTGTTATTTGATTCGATAACTAGGCGATCTTCCACAAAGAAGAAATGAAGAGATGTTGGAGATTTAAATTTGGAATTTCTTTAGAGATATACAGAGATTTTTCTTTGTTTTGGAGCTTTTTGATCGAAAATGTAAGTAAAGGCCGTTAGCTAGTCCTTTCCTACGACGTCTTTCTGCGACGTCTTGTGCTTCAAAATCTAGCTTGTCTTATAGGTGAAGTCCAAAATAAAATGTTACTAACGAGCAATGCTGCCATCTATAATTCTATCATATGCCAAAGCTTTATATCAAAGCATTGTCTTAGAAAAAAGATTTTCATATAAAACTTAATTACAAAGCATTTTTTATACCAAAGAAATTAATAACAAGTAGGTATCTATAATTTGTGCGTAATTATTATAATTAAAGTGCCACCAATACACAGCCGACATACGCTTCCGCGACAAATTTGGTTGGATCAATGATTTCGCTGTAAAAAAAGAAGCAAATAATTAATAACAACTAAGCAACAAAAGAGCGTAAAACAAAATCTAAATAATAACTAAAACGCACCCATCAATATACTGCGAATGCACAGAAGTCGTTATCACCTCAGCTTGACTGCCCAACGGATAGTGATCGTTGATGTTTAGCGGCTTATCAGCGCCACCCAAATTTAGCACGATCACATAGAGATCGCTATCAGGTTTTTGGCTATAAAGAGAAGAGTGGGCAGTAGTGTAAAGTAGAGATTTCGTGGAGAGCTTTTAAAATGCGTTAAGAGCTTTATTGGAGTTTGGATTTTAAAAGCGCGCAAATTGTTGCTTTGCCAATAAACGAGTTGTGCGCAGTGTTGCCAGAAAAAAAATATTTTTGGAGCTAAAAAGGAGCTAAAAATTAAAACTGCTAGAAAAATAGCTAAGCTCGAAAATAGAGCTAGATTTAGCTCCAAAATCATCAAAATGGCAACACTGGTTGTATGTGAGGTTCAGATAAGCTCCTCTCGCTATTTTTGCATGCTTAAAAGCGCGATTTGATTTGTCTACTTACCGTGAGTAAACAAGCAGATCATCACCGATAGCTTTGATTTGCAGTTCGCCATCTTGAAAAGACGGCTCTTTGCGTAGACGTATAAGCTTTTTGAATATTTGTAAGTGTGAGTGAGGCGCGCGTAGCTGAGCCAAAGCGTTATTCTCTTTGTAATCGGCGGACACCGGCAGCCAGGTGTGATCGCCAGATGTGAAGCCTAAAGGTAGAAAAAAAAATAAAATAAAAAGTAATAAAACTATGTACATATGTTTGTATGGTTTCGGACGAACGCGCTGTTATCTATGACATCCATTACAAGTAGGCTTTTGAATGAATCAATGCCAATTCTTGTTTGTTTTGTTTGTTTGTTTAATTGTGCGCGATAAGCAAATTGTATTATTGTGATTTATTTGAAGTACTTGCATAGTACACACATATTTTCTCAACCATTACTCACCCGCATTGCTTGATGCATCCCACTGATAAGGCGTACGCGCTGGATCACGCGAGTAACTGTAGTAAGTATCCGGGTTAGCGTTGCATGCTTGCGGATCAACAGAATCTTCCCAGCTAATGTACACATCAGTCATAGCGATCTCCTCGCCCTGAGAATAGACCAAAAACCAAAACAAAACAACAATTAGTATTTTTTTTTTAAATTAGTTGAATAATTCACACACTTTTGTATACATACATTATAAGTCACCGCATTGCCGGGCAGCGTTTGTAGCAAAATATTGAAAAGATCAGCACGTTGCACACCATAACGCGATGCCACACGTTTATTATCATGATTGCCCAACACCCAATTGGCATAGACATCCTCCGGCATGGTATGCAACCATTTCTCTATGTGCTCCACCAGCACCGGCGCCGTTGTGTCATTTTGACAATTTGAAAGAAAATCAAAATTGAATGGCACATGCGAACCATTTTGTACGCCATTGCCGTAGAAACGCATAATATTCTCGAAACTTGTATAAGCCTCTGTGAGCAGGATGCGCGTATCGCCGCCATGTTCGCGCTTGAATTCATCGGCCAGCGCGCGCCACTGATAGGCCATATCGAATGTCTCCGGCTGATCTTGCGTGTAAATGTGCAGCAAATGGCAGGCGTCATCTGGGTCGGGACACGAACCGCTTGCCGGCTCATCGGGATAATTATTATCACGATCCAGTTCCGTTTCGAACAGATAAGGCACCGCATCAATACGAAAACCGGCAACGCCTTTGCCCAACCAAAAACGCATAACATTTTTCATTTCATTCACCACGGCCGGGTTGCGATAATTCAAATCGGGCTGTTTGATGGCGAATTGATGTAGATAATACTGTTGGCGCACCTCATTCCATTCCCATGCCGAGTAACGGAAAGCGCTCAACCAATTGCTGGGCGGTTCACGTTCGCCTGTGGTCTCGTTGAGTTTGCCATCATGCCAAATGTAGAAATCGGCATAAGCCGGATCGCCATCCACCGATTTGCGAAACCATTCATTCTCATCGCTCGTGTGATTCGGCACAAAATCGAGTATAACACGTATACCCACTTCTTTGGCTTTTTTGAGCATATTTTCAAAATCTTCCATGCTGCCATATTCGGGATGAATTTGATAGAAATCGGAGATGTCATAGCCAAAATCGGCCATGGGCGATTTGAAAATGGGCGAGAGCCAGACGGCGGTAAAGCCGATATCCTTTAAATATTGCAGACGTTCGGTAACACCTGTTGCGTGTGTGAAAGGGAAGGGTAAAGTGGGAGTGTGAGTGAAAAAAAATTAATGACTCACCATTCAGATCGCCAATGCCGTCGCCATCGCTGTCGCGAAATGAACGCGGATAAATTTGATAATAATTGCCATTCTCCCACCAATCCTTGGCGCATGCGCTGGCGATGAGCACTGTCAGCAACCAACACAATAAAATTGGTTTAGCCATACTATTTTTTATTTCACTGTCTATAACAAAACACAAATTTTGCACACTTTATACTTAATTGACACCAAAAAAAAAAAAACGATTTTCCTTTTTAATTATTATTAAAATACTTTCAGTTCAGTGTACGTATCATCAGCCACAAATAATAGACACTATTCGCCGGTTTTGCACGCTGCACATTTTTTTATATGAAAATTTTGTACAGTAATTTTCACAATAAAACAACAAAAACAAACACACACAAAACACACAAAAAAAATTATAAAAAAATAGTTGATAATTATTAAGTGTTGCGTTTTTGTGATTTTGTGCGATTTTAATCACACATCAATTGCTTTGTACACATCAAGTGAATTAAATATCGCGCTGCCCCAACAACAAACAGCACACAGAATGCACAAAAAGTCACTCACTTCGAAGGGGGTTTTGGCAGGTGGAAGGAAGTATTTGGTTTGATGGAGTGCTCTTGTAATGCAAAAATTCCCATTGACACTTTTCATTGAACTTTCAAGTATTTTCGTGCAGTTTTTTCCCCTGCTGGCTATGCTTTGTTTTTGTTTTTGCCAGGGATGGAAAATAATAGTTATTTTTAAATTTTTAACTCAATAAGTCAATGGGAAAGGGTTGTTATTTTTATCATTTACCAATATGATGTAATATATTCGATGCAACAAAAAGCAACTAGTGAATGCAAAAAAACGATGAAACTGGCGAATTATCAATTATATTAGCAATTGGTGGAAGTTATTATAATTGGTGGAACCGTGGAATGCAACCAAACCGATGCAAACGGTGAATTAGCGCAATTGGTGGAAGTGCGTATAAATGGTGGAACCGGTGAATGCAACCAAATCGATAAAACTGGAGAATTATCACAATTGGTGAATTATCGCAATTGGTGAATTATCGCAATTGGTGAATTATCGCAATTGTTGAATTATCGCAATTGGTGAATTATAGCAATTGGTGAAAGTGCTTATAATTGGTGGAACCGGTAAATGCAAGAAAACCTATGAAACCGTTGAATTATCTCAATTGGTGAATGTATTCAAAAACGGTGGAGTCGGTGAGCACAACACAACTGTTGCATGCAGTGCCATTGTTGGATGTTCTGTGTATTGGTGGAGCCGTACTTCGACAATTCAGATGGATGAGAGGTGAATTGGTGGAATTGGTGAACCGACGAATTTAGCAAATTCTGAGAAACTCAGTGGCCCGCTAATTCGCAATTGGTTAATAATTTTCGTGTAATATAGACTTGTAGTTTTCAAGCAATATTTTTGATTTAAAAAATAATTCACAACTTTTACGATCCCTATTTGTTGTTGTTTGCAGCCTTTTTGCAACAATTTGCTTTAATTTGATTAAGTTAATATTTCTCGATTTGGGGTGTGCAATTTTATTTTATTTTTTTTAATTTTTTTTCCTGCTAAACTTTCTGGCGTCAACGTTCGTTTTTGTGATTTGAAAGCTACTTAAAGTGGATCTGATAACATTTTACTGGTGTTAAGTATGGAATTTTTTTGCACGTTGAAATGCATACACACATACATATCAAAATATCTTGTCGAAGTGTATTCAATTAATTTATGTGCTAATTTCTAAGTGAAATAAATGTTTTTTTTTTTAATAATGCAGTTTTAACAACTATTTAATCTCTTCTACTACGCCTGCTTTCATTGTAGTTACTCTTATCTTATACTATGCGATGGTTGCTTGCTTTTTCTTTCATTTGTTTCTACATTTTTTTGTTAATTTGGTTTTTTTTTTTAATCAATTAAATAGGGCACTAGTATAAGGTACCTAATTGTTAAAACAAGGATCATGATAACTAGCATTTGAATGGTGTACTCATTTTTATCGGATTATTTGTGTTGCGCTTGATTTTGTAGGCCTCAACTTTATCTTTCAAGTAGTTAAACGGTTTTACATTTGAATAAACTTTTTGATGTCATGTCGGGAGGTCTCATTATACTATCTACTTTCCTTTGCATAATGATCTTTCGCTCCACTTTACTAGATTAGATTCTTTCTGATTTAATACGAACAGTCAATGCATTGTCGCACTTGACAACGTTTGCTCATGCCTATTTATCGCGGGGGTTCCTCAGTATCAGTAACTTGTGACCATTAAATACGTCATTTGTAAAGCATACGCCATACAATCATTTTTCGGTGTAGGTAATAGTTATAATTTTTTTCTTACATAGGTACATATATTCTCAAATTATTACTATTATACTAGGTTAGTAGGCACGATCACTATGCTTACTTCATTTGGCTACCTTACCACGCGACTAATATCAATCGTAATGCACGAGTTCAAAAAATATTTATCAAGTTCGTGCTGCGTTCCTTGAATTATTCTGACCCAATTTCGATTTCAGTCGCTTTCTCTCAATGCTAGACTGGCATTTATCTATTGTAACTTTGTAGTTAAATTCCTGAAAGAGCCAATTGATTGTTCCGAAATTCTACAATCAATAAATTTCTGCATTCTACGTGCTATCGTCGCCCCGTTCCGCTGTTTTAAAAACAGCAGAATGGATAATCGGTGAAAGGTGGCGTGGACACCAAATTTTTGTCTGTGGTGACAACACTCAAGGCACAGAAAACTGCGCGAAACTCTTTAAAGATTGTTCACGAATGTATCTAAGTTGCAGATTAGCTTCGTAGCAAAATGGAACAAACTTCAACTTATGTGGATACCCAGACACTGCGCGCTTCAAGGTAACGAACTGGCCGATGAATAGGAACAACCAACTTGACCGCAGCCATTCATAAGACCAAATATAACGGACATTGTGAAATACATCAGGAACACCATGGGGGAAACTCACAGGAAACGCTGCAATTCTACAGATTCTTTTTAAATTACAAAGTCCTTTAAAAAAAAAAATCTAACACGGAAGTAGCAAACTTCCTCATGTAGCAGAGAAGGATGAAACTTCGGTGTCTTGTGGGATTGATTACAGGAGAGCTCATTATGCCTGTACTGTCTGGAGAAGGACGACGACGGCACAGATCATTTTCTATGCACCTATCCGGGTTTCCCTAGAATTAAATTGCGCCTTTTTGAGGCAGATGTACTGAGAATGGCGAATGCAAAATCTCTACCACTCGGCAATTTTCTAAGATTTATAAATTAATCTGGAAGTTTTCAGAGGAATTGTGATTGAGTCCAGTGTGCCAAACTACTGTTTAATGGATGTAACGCTTTGGTATTTTAATTGAGCTTAAACTTATGCCGGAAGTTGCGCTTCAATGCGAGCATGGGTGTATGGGTGTTCGCACGTGTTAATAACCTTTTAATTATTCGATTAAAGATTAACTTTTGTTGTTGCACATCAAGCAGTGAACAATGCTGTAATATAAATGTGAAGTAAAAAATACCATTTTTTTTTTTCAAAAATCTACTGCGGAATTTTCCCGTGTCAACGTAAAACGAACCAGCAAAAGTGACGTCACACTGTATATTAACATTAGCGCCCTACAACGTTGGTTTACGCAGCTGTTAAATGAAAAAAAAAAAAAAAAAAACACAGCAACAGTTGAACTAAAACAGCAACACATTAGATACACAAAAATGCACATATTTGCAAATTGTTTCTAACAATCAATTCTTCTTTCAAAATAGTCTCCCACAGGGCCGTAGCTAGACTTAAATTTAAGGTAGAACAGCGTTGGTTTAAGGTAGGGCGGATGTAAATAATGTATCACAATTAATCTTACATCGAGGCATGGCTTCCAAAATCAATCAGCATATATATCAGTTCTCTCTATGTCAGTGACGTACATTGGCTCAGATTTCTTTCTGTCTACCGAAAGGGACGGCTTTACATTAAGGAACCACGGTCCGAGAAAAATTATTTTCGAAGAAAAAAGGTTTCCTACACACATATATACATATGTGCATGTTTTTATAAGTGCCTTTCATTGGTAATCGTACGCAGTTTTGGGGGTTTGTTTGGTAAATTTTACAACTTACAAACATCTCCGATGGACGGGACTTTTGGATTAAGAATGAAGAGGACCTCCTCTACAACCCCAATGACTTATTCAACGCGTGGTAGACTGTTGGAAAATTTTCCCCGTACATTTAATACCTATTTGTTGACACATAATTATTGTAACAGTACATAAGCAATACTCATTGAGAATAAGCCAACCAGATGGCACAGCTTCCAGATTTAGATGTGCAGACGTGGAGATCTTTAAATTTGGTATGTGGGTCGCCTGTAGGTATGCACGCAAGTCAAGGTGAGAAAAAAACTCTCGAAAATGATTAAACGATAACCATAGAAAATTTAGACACCTAATTTTTCCATCGAGTAAAATGTTTTAGATTAGCACACAGCCTTAGTAATCAATTCCGCGCTTTTGGAGTTGTTCGCTCACAGTGAGATTAGTTTTTGTCAGAAAAGTGCCGGAATGAAATATTTCTTTTAACCAAATTACAAAAATTCGATGGTCTTATTTAATTATATATGGATTCTCCATATCATAAATACATTGCAACCGCAATAATTTTTTATCTCAAACTATGACAAGAAATTTAATTATAATAATTCATCTCACTTGTTGGCCTTTTTAAGGTAGGGCATTCTAATTTTAAGGTAGAGCATTGCCCCACAATGCCCCCTCCCCTAGTTACGGGCCTGGTCTCCCACCTGCGGATATTTGTTTGCACACGGTTGCATAAAAATGTGAAAAATCAACTTGCATACATTCATTCCACAAACAATTGCAATTAGTTTACAAAGCATTAATGCAATGGAAGGAATTGTAAGCGAGAAAATGCAAATATGCATTTTTTTAAAACGTATGTATGTACGGCTTAGTTTTAACTGACACAACTATAAATACTGACTTCCACGAAGTCTTCCAGCAAGAGTATTGCTGGCCCTATTAGCGAAAACATGGCTAAATTCATCGGCTTATTTCTAATGGCATTTGCGCTTTGCCAAAGCGTGCAGAGTAAGCGCGATTGGTGGGAGAGCGGCAATTTCTATCAAATTTATCCAAGATCCTTTAAGGATAGCAATGGCGATGGTGTTGGCGATTTGAATGGTAAGTGAACGGCTTAGAAGATAAGTACATCAAGTGTTTCTAGACAAAACCGCAAACTTTCCTTTGCTTGCTTGCTTTTCGCTTCCGCAGGCATTCTCGAAAAACTGGAATATGTCAAGGATATCGGCATGGAAGGCGTTTGGCTCTCGCCCATCTTTCAATCACCAATGTCCGATTTTGGCTATGACATATCCGACTATACAAAAGTGCATGCCGAATATGGCACCAATGAAGATTTGGTGGCTTTAATTGAGCGCGCGCATGAGCTCGGTTTGCATTTGATACTTGACTTTGTGCCCAATCACACGAGCGACGAACACGATTGGTTTAAACGTTCGGTGGCGAATGATCCCTATTATCGTGATTTCTACATTTGGCATGATGGTGTGCTGGATGCTGAGACTGGTGAACGTCGGCCACCCAGCAACTGGGTGTCGCAATTTCGTTACTCCGCCTGGGAATGGAACGAACAGCGTCAGCAATATTATCTACATCAATTTGGTGTTAAACAGCCCGATTTGAATTATCGTAATCCGGATGTGGTTGAGGAAATGAAGAATGTATTGAGATTTTGGTTGGAACGTGGCATTGATGGTTTTCGCATTGATGCAGTGCCTTTCCTTTTCGAGGCCGATGTGGATCCCGCAACAGGCACCTATCCAGATGAACCCGTTGTAGCAGATACCAGCGCCTGCCCAGATCCGAATGATTGGTGCCATTTGGAGCACATCTACACCAATTCGCTGCCTGAAATCTTTGAGATTTTGTATGAATGGCGTGAATTGGTCGATGCGTGGACACGCGACTATCAGACAGACACCAAAGTGTTGTTGACCGAGGCTTACACCAGCTTTGATAACCTGATGCTGATGTATGGCGATGGTGTGCGTAACGGTTCACATGTGCCCTTCAATTTTGAAATGTTGGGCAGCTTGAATAATCGCAGCACGGCCAGCGACTATGATTACTATGTACGCCATTGGCTGGATAATATGCCGGCGGGTGTTTATGCCAATTGGGTCTTGGGCAATCACGATAATCCGCGACTGGCATCACGTTTCGGTGTGCAACGCGCCGATCTAATGAATATCTTTTTGCAGACGCTGCCGGGCATTGCGGTTACTTACAATGTATGTACGTGGATTTTTAGTTTAACTTCCTAATTTGCTATGAATATTTGTTGTTTTTTTCATTAAAGGGCGAGGAATATGGCTTGGAGAATGGTTATGTTTCGTGGCAGGATAATGTCGATCCACAAGGCTGTAACGCTGATCCCAACACTTATCTCGCTTACACGCGTGACTTGGAACGTACGCCCTTCCTGTGGGACAACACCAAAAACGCCGGCTTTAGCAGCGCTGATCGCACTTGGCTGCCGGTGGGTCAGTCTTATGCAACGAATAACGTACAAGCACAATCGGCTGCGGAAAATAGTCATTTGAAAATTTTCAAACAACTCTCGGCATTGCGTAAGGCTGAGCCGGCATTTACGGATGGCGGTTATGAGTCGGTTGTGGTGGATGAAATTTTATTTTATAGGAGGTATATACTCGTACATATAGATAGATATATGTAGCAGCAACTCTTTAAGCTCATCAAATTCAACAAATTTTGTGTTTTTCTTAGAACCGCTGATGTTGGTGATAGCTTTATTATAATTCTGAATATTGGCGACAACGATGCCATAGTCAACTTCACTGATATGCTTGATGAATTGGACGATGAGCCTGCCGTTGTGATTAGTTCATTGCAATCCGGCATACCTAATGGGTAGGTGTTTATTTAATGGTAGCATTTATTATTTAACTTAAATTGTTTATTTAACTTACAATTTTTTATGCTATGACTAGCGCAATTGTGAATCCGAAGTCATTTGCCGTCAAAGCGTACAACGGTTACGTGCTGCGTTTACCAAAAATTGTGCCTTAAAGGCAGACCCTACTGGGCGCTTATCTGCAAATATATTTTATGTAATACAAGTACATGATTTGATTTCAATATATAAATATACATAAATAAATATATGTAACTTGGTATACCGTTAAATATATATAAAAATATACATATCTAAATATGAATGCAATAATTGGCAGAAAATGTTTTAAGATTTACTTATTTACCATGTCGCAACATATCACCAACTACAGAAAGAAGAAATGAGCAGAAAATTAATTCTCTGTGTAGTTTAGTCATAAAACTTTCCAGCATTTCTTTCCAGCAATAAGAGAAGTAAGGTTAATAAGTTTAAAGCGACCGATATAAGGTTGGTGTCTATAAGGAGAGTCCCCTTGTAGATGCTTTAAGATAAAAATTAAAAATAACTAGCTGACCCGCCAGACGTTGTTCTGCCTAAAATTTATTCCTATAAAGCCTAAAGGAATAGTCCTAGATTACCGTGTTGCCGTATCCCTATCCCTATCCCTATCCAAATCCCTATCCCTATCCCTATCCATATCCCTATCCCTATGCCTGTCCCTATGCCTATGCCTATCCCTATCCCTATCCCTATCCCTATCCCTATCCCTATCCCTATCCCTATCCCTATCCCTATCCGTATCCCTATCCCTATCCCTATCCGTATCCCTATCCCGATCCCTATTCCTATTCCTATTCCTATTCCTATCCCTATCCCTATCCCTATCCTTATCCTTATCCCTATCCCTAATCCCTAATCCCTAATCCCTATTCGCGAATCCCTAATCCATAATCGCTAATCCCTATCCCTATCCCTATCCCTATCCCTATCCCTATCCCTATCCCTATCCCTATCCCTATCCCTATCCCTATCCCTATCCCTATCCCTATGCCTATCCCTATCTCTAGCCCTATCCCTATGCCTATTCTATCCCTCCAGACTTTCTAGGGTCACCCTATCCCTATCCCTATCCCTATCCCTATGCCTATCCCTATCTCTAGCCCTATGCCTATTCTATCCCTCCAGACTTTCTAGCGTCACACCTGGTCCACATTTTGGTCGATATCTCGGAAAACGGGTCGCATACACCAACACCTTTTATTTGATACCCATTTTGTAGAAAACCCGTTTGGGGTCACACCTGGTTCATATTTCAGGAAATACCTCGAATACGGGGTGTTATATGGGACCAATAACTACACCATGTTCAAGCACTCGTCAACACCTTTCATTTGATACCCATATCGTACGTACCCGTTATAGGGTTACCCTGGTCCACATTTTGTGGAATATCTCCAAAACCTTCCCGGATTCTTATACTTTTTTTGTCCATGAACCATGTCGGGCTCAATCGAAAACTACGTGCAAAATTTCATTTAATTCAGTCCAGCCATTCTAGAGTTAAATCATCAGGGAGGAAAATGCGACTTATTATTAAACGGTTTTATTTAGCTCACCCCGTTTGTTTTATTATTTATTCTTTATTCTTGGGTCAAATTTAG
Organism: Urophora cardui; assembly: GCA_960531455.1. Taxonomy (NCBI): domain Eukaryota; kingdom Metazoa; phylum Arthropoda; class Insecta; order Diptera; family Tephritidae; genus Urophora; species Urophora cardui. Next base: position 4,569,025 of record OY482670.1, read on the forward strand.
TAATTCAAATTTCACCCTCTTCCTGTCAACCGATTAATCTGAAATTTTGCACGCATGTATAACCCCGATGACAATGCAAGATTATGAAAAAAAAAATTCCGATAGGTGGCGCGTGGGTCGCTATATTTACAAAAATCGCATTTATGGTCCGATTTGGCTGAAATTCGCAACATGTATTACTACCTTGAAAAGAAATATTTTCTTAAAAAAAAAATTCCGCTAGGTGGCGCGTGGGTCGCTATATTTACAAAAATCGCATTTATGGTCCGATTTGGCTGAAATTCGGAACATGTATTACTACCTTGAAAAGAAATATTTTCTTAAAAAAAAAATTCCGCTAGGTGGCGCGTGGGTCGCTATATTTACAAAAATCGCATTTATGGTCCGATTTGGCTGAAATTCGGAACATGTATTACTACCTTGAAAGGAAATATTTTCCTAAAAAAAACTTCCGATAGGTGGCGCGTGGGTCGCTATAGAGGCGTTGGACTGCAATAAACTAACGGGCAAGAAACCTTGCAATAATGAAGCACTAAATGAATTAAACAGAATGCGAAATAAAAACTAAAAACTAGAAAATAAAAATAGGTAAAAAAACTTTTTAAGTTAAACGGTTTTATTTTATACATACATTGCAATGTTTAAGATAAATGTACTAAAAACCAAAAAATAATAAAATAGATACAGTCGTGGGAATTATAAACATTTGCATAGACTAGACTAAAATAAAACCGGGGGGCACGTCAATTGTCTACAAATTATCGACTTAATGTGCGATAGAAGAATCGTTTAATTCGTCGTTAGGCAGTTGGCCCGCAGACGGTGAGGAAAATACTTACTATTTTCTTGCTCATGGAAATTCCAATAGTTATACACTCCATGTTAATAAAAGAGATGTTTCAACTAGTTTATCGTTGGACATTCACACGAGGAATCGTTTCACTGCTCGTAGTTTGTCTTTAATCGACAAAACATATGATAAAAGTACTACTCGCTCACCACTATGAAACCCTAAAACTCGCTTATAATCGAGCTTGCTAGCTTTTTTCCACATTCTAGCCCTACTTATCACACGTCCATCGTTGTCGGTTGAACAACTGCCTAATTATAGTGTAACATTACAAAACAAACATTTTAATCAACGATTGTAGACAATTGACGTGCCCCACGGTTTTATTTTAGTCTAGTCTATGCAAATGTTTATAATTCCCACGACTGTATCTATTTTATTATTTTTTGGTTTTTAGTACATTTATCTTAAACATTGCAATGTATGTATAAAATAAAACCGTTTAACTTAAAAAGTTTTTTTACCTATTTTTATTTTTATATAATAGATTTTTTAATCGATTCAATGCTGTCTGAGTAAACTTCATTATGAGGACCGCCAGCTATTGAGCCATATACAAGAATGGTTCTAATCAGAGTTCTAAAATGCATTTTGATTATTATATCATCATTTATGAAGAGCAAAAACAGACCGGCGCCGAAGTGACTGTCCTGAACTACTGAAGAGACATTAAAGATGAAGGAAAAAAAATTAAAAATTATACTATTTTGTGTGCCAGTTTAGTCTGAACCCATTTGTGACATGAGTTCTGAATTCAAGCAGCTTGATGATAACAGATTTTCCTTTATAGTACCCGTGTTGAACACATGAAATTGTAACGCAACATCCGACAATTTGCGCCTTAAAATCCACTAGGAAAATAGCGCGAATACTCCAACACCAACAACCAGCAGCATTTAGTTGACTGCCGAAAGTAAAACGAGCAGAGGAATTCTCGTTCGTTTTATTGGTGCTGCCACATAAAAAGACCGAAGCGGTAAATTTCGAGTCAGTCTCTTTCCAGCCGCGTGCAGCCATGTGGACGGGTGTGTGCAGCTTGAGAGCCAGTTACTAATTGGAGTCTCCGTGGCTTATACCCGCAGTTTATAGGAGTTACAGGAGCTGCCATACGCCTGCTACCGCTTCCCCCTCATCCACGTTAGTAGCTGCTGCTTTATATGACTTTTAAAGTTTTAGTTGATATAGAGCTTCATCAGAAGAGTTAATGGCATACAAATTGAGCAAGGATCTTTCAATTGATATGTATATTTCTTGGTACAAAATAATGCCTCGGACGTAATGGGACACGAAAAACTCGCTGAGAGAATAAATTCGCAATATCAAGGTTATCGCTGGGAATTTTCATTTATTATACCATCGTTTGCTGAACTAATAACAGCATTTCATTGCTCTAACAAAAATGTTGCAAAAATATTGCCACATGTTTATATACTACAAATAAAAATTGGCACATACAAAAATCGTAAAGTGATAAGATTTATTTAAAGGGTATCTCATTGGCGCAATGGTTACGTTACGCCTGCTTGCACAAATGTTGCAAAATTTAGGTTTTTCATAGTGTTTTGAACATAACAAAAGTTTGGCTGAGTAGACCACTAGTGAAATTTTATGGCAAATAATTATCTAAAATATTTTAAACCTCAAACGACCTTAAAAGTTATATTTTTAGGATTTTTTTCGGTTGTTTTGACCGCTTTTTGTGGGTGTTAGGGGGTCAAGGTGCTCTACGAAATGAATGCTCGTGTAGAACGTATTTCTATACGATATTTCATTTAACCATTTTATTGTTATTATTTTCCAAAGTTTAAGCCTTCACAAAACTCTTTTTACTGGGGTCTATTATGAAATTATAAGCTTTCAGAAAATTCTTTAGTATTTTCGACGCGGGCTCCTCTGTCTAATAGTAGAGCGAAGCATCAAAATCCGAAAATGCGAGACTTCACTAACTTAATGCCAAACCTAAGCTACACCCACCAGAGGCCACTCCTGCAGAACCACCACAAGTACATATTGCTTCATAGGAGGGGCGATATACATATAAAGGTCTGCTTTCAACGGCTAGGACTTGCGCTCAACTGATTTTGGTGGATCCAGCTTTAGGACACCATAGTACATAACATGCCACGAAAGAGGGAATTGGACGGATATTTATGGTACTCCGCTCGTAATCCAATAGCTCTTGGCTCCCTGATCGGAGTTGTAGACCAAAACTCTATCCTCAAAAGAACTTAATATTATATTTATCAGATCCTGGGGGGAGGTCTTGAAAGTGGCATAATGACTCAATAATGTTCCACCAACTCGCTGAATTGAAATCGTTTTTTATGTTCAGAGTGACCGGAGCGCAAAGTATTTGGCTGGTACCGACTTGTGGTGTATTTTATTCAATGAAGAGCATTTAAGTATTGCTATATTCAGCTGTTTTCGATTACGCTTCATTTGGCCGTTTTCTACTTGAAACACCCTATACATTCATCAAACTATTTACGACGCCTTTTTACGATTATATCCGATGAATGAATGTATAAATCGACCTCAGATATGCATGTTAACTAAATTAGCAGACGATCAATGTTCAAACCTTCCCATAATAAATTAATAAACACCTTCCTTAGACAATCAACAGCATTTAAGCTCAGCGTTTGCTGTCGTTTCTGCATAATCGCCTTTGAAATGTTGGCGCGTTTTTTGGTAATTGCATTCTACTTCTGCTGCAGCAGCAGCTTTGGCTTTTGTGGGGGCGCCAACGCTTCGCTGGATTGGTGGGAACACGCTAATTTTTATCAGATTTATCCGCGTTCCTTTTTGGATACGGATGGCGATGGTGTTGGCGATTTGAATGGTAAGTCCAATGTTATTAAGCGAAAGTGTTGTCCTTGCATATAGGTGTACATATCTACATCACACCTTAATCTTTCTTTTTTCGCTTTTATAGGCGTTCTACAAAAACTGGATTATGTCAGAGACATCGGCATGGATGGTGTGTGGCTCTCACCCATCTTCCAGTCACCAATGTATGATTTCGGCTATGATATATCCGATTATACCAAGATTAACCCCATTTATGGCACCATGGATGATTTTTTGGCTGTGATCCAACGCGCACATGAGCTCGGTTTGCATTTGATACTTGACTTTGTGCCCAATCACACGAGCGACGAACACGAGTGGTTTAAACGTTCCGTGGCGAGAGATCCCTATTATTGTGACTTCTACATTTGGCATGATGGTGTGCTGGATGCGCAAACTGGTGAACGTCGGCCGCCCAGCAATTGGCTATCGGAATTCCGTTACTCTGCTTGGGAGTGGAACGAACATCGTCAGCAATATTATCTACATCAATTTGGTGTTAAACAGCCCGATTTGAATTATCGCAATCCGAATGTTGTAGAGGCATTAAATGATATATTGAGATTTTGGTTAGCACTTGGCATTGATGGCTTTCGCATTGATGCGATGCCCTACTTTTATGAAGCCGAAATAGATCCCGCAACAGACACTTATCCAGATGAACCTGTCATAGCTAATGTTACGTCGTGTCCAGATGTGAATGATTACTGCCACTTGCAGCATATCTACACCAGCGAGCTACCCGAGACGCTTGATATCATCTATCAGTGGCGCGCTCTCGTAGATCAATGGACACGCGACTATCAGACAGATCAGAAAGTGCTGTTGGCCGAAGATTATGCCTCTTTTGATTTTGTAATGCGCGTCTATGGCGATGGTGTACGCAATGGGGCGCATGTGCCATTCAATTTCGAAATGTTCGGCTTGAATAATGGCAGCACTGCCAGCGACTATGATTACTATGTACGCCATTGGCTGGAAAATATGCCGGCGGGTGTGCAGGCCAATTGGGTAATGGGCAATCATGATAATCCGCGGCTGGCCTCACGTTTCGGTGTGCAACGTGTAGATCTATTGAATATCTATTTGCAAACGCTGCCAGGCATTGTGGTCACTTATATGGTGAGTTGGTTTGTTGTTTTTTCTTTTCTTTCTTTTTTTTTGTTATTAATGTATATTCCAGGGTGAGGAGTACGGCATGGAGAATGGTTATGTTTCGTGGGAAGATAACGTTGATCCACAAGGCTGTAGCGCCGATCCCAACACTTACGCCACGCACACGCGTGATTTCGAGCGCACGCCCATGCAATGGAATAATACGAAAAATGCCGGCTTCAGCAGCGCCAATCGCACTTGGCTGCCGGTGGGTCAAACTTATCAAACGGTTAATGTGCAAGCACAGTTGGATGCGCAGAATAGCCACTTGAGAATTTTCAAGCAGCTAACAGCGTTGCGCAAGTCTGAGCCGGCATTTATCAATGGAACTTATGAGTCCAAGATTGTGGGCGATGTTTTGTTGTATAAGAGGTATGTATGTGTATAAATATTCAAAATGGCGCTCTTTTTCAGCATAAGTTAAACAAACGAAATTTATTGTATTTTCATAGAACCGCTGATGTGGGCAAGAGCTTTTTGGTGGCACTGAATCTCGGTGATAAAGCTGTGACAATCAATGTCACTGATGCATTTGGCGATTCAGGCGATAAGGCTGAGTATGTGATTACTTCATTGCAATCGGGCATATCAAGCCGGTAAGTGTCATTCATGCATTTATTAAGCCTTAGAATTGTTTTACATTAAACTCCTCTTCATGTGCATAGCGCTTCCGTGAATCTCGAGGTGCTTGGAATTGGAGTTAATGTCGGTTACGTCTTGAGTTTGGAGGACTCATCTGCCGAGGTATTTGTTTAATTTGTGCCAATAACGATGTACATAACACAAACATACTTAGCTGGGTGTAGAAAAATAAAAATGCAACATTAAACAAATTTTGGCTATTTTATTTAAGGAATTTATGCGCTGAGTTATGTAGATCTGTCTCAGTTCAAAATAATAGCCTTGAACTCGTTTTTGGTTTAGGTCGCCAAGCACCTTCACAGCGTGTTTTCATTATCTTCTGTGGTCTCTTTCGTATTCTAACAGTGGCACTGGCTAAGCCGAAAAAACTAGCCAAACACTTGCTTTAGTAGAGCTATAATTTTCTTCATGCATAAGTAAGAAAATGTATTTAATAAATTTATTATTAGAGTTCTAACAAAAAGCATTGCATACATTTAGGCAAATTGCGAATGAGTTAATGTCTGGCATTAAGCAATAACCGCCTAAATCAATTTAGTAAATTAATGATTTAAATCCTCCCATTTGGTACCGGTCATTCCCCAATTGATCTTCCTGACGTAAGCGGTGATCAACCTCTTTCTCCAAGGCCAGCGTTGGGTTTCCATAGAAATTCTTTCCGAGCAACTTTATTTATTCTCATTCTGAGTTTCATCAAGGACCAAATCCCTCGGCACTGGTTCTCGGAGGCTAATACCAGTTGGAAGCGTTTGCGCAGGTTCGCGTATGTAAAAATCTGTGGCTTTCAACAATTAGATGCGATGCTCAGCAATTCTAAAGATGGACAAGAGGCACATTTCCTGCTTAACTTAGGTATTCACAAGACATTGGGCTATTGTTCTCTTTTTTGGGAATTGTTAAAAATTTTACTAATTAAAAAAAATTCCCAAAAAGGGAAATTTTATAAAGTTGAATAAAATTATTAAAAACGGCTTTCAGGTTTAAAATATGTATGTCCAACCTATCGTTTTTCAAACTATCATAGAACTCACCACATTAGAGACAGTCCAGAACGGGTTCTAGAGTTCTGCAGAGGGGAGCAATTACCCAATAGGCGTGTTGAAAGGACAGTCGTAGGGGTTGCACTGGGATAGACGGAGAAGCTACACTCTCTCTTTACGAGCCTGTTTTGTGCTAGCTTTGAATTAGCTGCTTTCGCAGAAGGTTTGTTATCAACAACAACCACGGTATTATACTTTTAATGTTAATATATTACACCCCACTTTATAACGACTAAAAGTTGCAGGTGGGACAGTATGTTTGATTTGTTTAATACAGAAAAAGGCTAATTTATTTTGGTTCTATTAGCATTTATTTTCGCCAGATTTCGTTAGCTAGAGGTTTTTCACAAAAAAAAAACAACAATAAATTTTTTTTTATATATTTTAAGTTATGTTATATTTATCAGTCGACAGCTAACTTATAATTTACAATAAAATACTAAAAATATATTTACATATATGAGCAGACATTATAAAAAAAGCTTAAGTTAAACGTAAGCACAAATTGGAGTTGTTAGATTGTGCTCAATACGACGGCTTCCTTGGGTAACAGCTCAATGGACGCCGACGAGACTTGGTCTCTGTAAAAAAAAAAAAAAAAAACAATTAAGTATTATTTTTTCTAAGAAAGCATTGCACAAATAAAACAAAAAACAACTTACCCCCTTTTTCTTATACTTCTATCCGTCGTAAGCACATATTCCAACTGGCCGCTAAGATCACCGTAAACATCCCTGGCATTGATGAACTCATAATCATCATTGATATTCATGAGCACAAGAAAAGTGCGCTCGCCGGGTAGAGAACTAAGTGAGTTACGGAGTGAAAATAAAGCAAAAATAAACATGAGAATTTAGGTACGTATGCATGTTAGCATGAAAAGTAGTCTGGCAACACTATCTCTCTTCCTGACAACTCACCGCTTAATGGCCAATACATTGTCGCTGAAAGCCTGCACATCCGCCTCGCCATACCGCAATGTGCGCTGTTGACGCAAATTTTGCAATTGTTTAAAAATATTCAAATGACTAAAGGCAATGCCACGTTCACGTTTCAAATTCAAATATTTATAATTAGCATAGAGCGGCAACCAAGTGTAGTTGCCGTCGGTGAAACCAGCCTGATGGCCATCATGCCATAGGAATGGTGAGCGCGGCGGATCACGCGACAAACGCAAATAATCTTCGGGATTTGATTGGCAACCCTGTGGATCAACGGTTTCTTCCCAGGAAATTGCAGGATCCACCATTCCAATCTCTTCACCCTGATAGGTTACGCTAACGCCAGGTAGTGTCTTCAACATGATATTGATCATGTCAATGCGATCGTAACCTAAACGTGTGCCAATGCGACTTGTATCGTGATTGCCCAGCTGGTTGGATGGATGGATGGATGGAGGAGAAGTTAGATGGGATTAAAATTATAATAAAAATGAGAAATTATTAAGTTTTCTCATAGGTTTAAGCGACTAAGCAAACATACCACCCAATTGGCGACGCGTCCCGCCGGCAATTTATCCAACCAATTGTGTATCAATTGCGCATAATCATGCGCATTCGACTCGCCTTTCAAATTGCTCAACAGCTCAAAGTTAAACGGTATGTGTGCACCATCCACGCTTCCATTTGCATTGCCATAATACAGCATTAGCGTATCGAGATCGGCATACGCTTCAGTCATCAATATATGCTGATCAACACCACCCAGCTCTGCATCTAGCTCTTCCATAACTTGCCGAAATTCATAGACCAACTCCAATGTGCCCGGCTGACTTTTCGTGTAAATGTGTTGCAAATATTCATAATCCTCTGGATCATCTACCGCCGGATTACGCGGTTCATCGGGCCAATTACCTTCAGCATCTGCGGCAACTTCATACACATGCGGCACAGCGTCCACACGAAAACCGGCAACGCCCTTACGCACCCAATAACGCAACACATCCTTCATGGCTTCGTGCACTTTCGGATTATGATAGTTTAGATCGGGTTGTTTATAATGGAATTGATGTAAATAGTAAGCCTGTCGCTCCTCACGCCACGTCCACACTGAGCCACGGAATGCGCTTATCCAATTGGTGGGCGGCATGCGTGTGCCATTTGCCGCCATTTTGCCCGGATGCCAAACATAAAAGTCCGCATAGTCGGTTTCGTTGCGCAGCGAGCGCTCAAACCATTCATGTTCATCACTCGTGTGATTTGGCACAAAATCTAAAATTATTTTCACACCCACTTCGTTCGCCTTCGCCAGCAATTCCTCGAAGTCAGCCATAGTGCCGAACATTGGATCGATTTCGGTGAAATTGGCGACATCGTAGCCGAAATCAGCCATGGGCGATGTGAAAATGGGCGACAACCAAGTGCCATCAATGCCGATCTCCTTCAAATAGGCCAATTGCTGCGTGATGCCACGCAAATCGCCAATGCCATCGCCGTTGCTGTCCTTAAATGAGCGCGGATAGATTTGATAGAAAGTGGCCGTCTCCCACCACTGTGTCTGCTTGTGGTTGTGGTTCAAAGCAGCTCCACTTGCATTTGCTGCGATTAGCGCGAGTATGGCGAATATTTTCAATAAATTCCACATGATTTTAGAGTTTTGATTAGATGCGTAATATGCACTCAAGGGCGTTCGAGAATTTCTTGTGTGGGCCAAGTCGCTGCTTTTGGTCTTTTATACTGCGAATTATCATCGTTATCGGCAAGTGCTTAGGTGCCATAAAAACTACTATTCGAAGTGTTATTAACTTTTATTACCAAAAAAAAAAAGAATTTTTGATCTTATCAATGATACTACCACGTATTGGAAATTTGTTTAAAGACCATAATTTCAAAGGGAAATCACTAAAAAATGCAAAGTAGACCTCCGGTTAGCGTTAACTCCAGGTTAAAAACCATTATCGACTATATCATTCCCTTACATTTAACACGTAGGCGATAATGCAGTCGATATTTCAACCGGCACTTAAACCTCCGGTTAGCGTTAACCGCATTCATAGTTGTAGATAAGACTTGAAAAGGCGGATATGTTTCCTATATTACCTATTTTTGTCACAATTTTAAAAATGTGGCAACAATGGCCTACGTGCACACTTTTATTGTTTAGCCAAATTTCTAGTTCATTATGTGTGGGGTAAGTTAGGTGTTTATATAGATAAATTTACGCTGTATAGATTAGCTTATCATACGTACTTATTTGTTGGCTTTAGAAGGTATTAAAACGATAGTAAATCAATACATTTTTTTGGCCCCCACAATAATGAGATAAGAAATAGGTGTTGATTTTATAGCTGCTGGGGTTTACTTATGGGTCATTATTTTACAAATCGTACGGATTTGTTGAAAAAAAAAATTTCACATTTTTAAAGGACACCAAATTTATTTCTTGGAATCCTTTCGCAATTTAAGTAAACACCTATATCAGGATTTTGGCAAGTTTTTTTTCTTTTCAGAGATCTGCATGTGTAAAAATTCGATGGTTAAGCAAACATGCCCACATTCAAAATTCCATATCTTTGGTTCGGCTCGTCTTATCTTGTTCATTTTCATGAACAAGATACGTGTTGGTTTCCCTTTACTTTGCTAAGCCTAATTCGATATTTATAATAACCCATAAACTTCCTTCCGTTAATAAATAGATTAGCCACTTAATACCTTAACTATGGTCACAGGTTTTAACTGCTATTAAATTATGAATGGTTGTCCAAATCCCTCGCACTCATTTTTAATTTGTAGTCAAAAGGCGTTTTTTAGATGAAAGTTCAGCGCATATTATGTATATTTTTTCGAAAATATTCGTTGACCCGATCAGTATGTAATAATGCTTTAAAAAATTTAGTTTGAATTCATTATTTTGATTTTGCAAAATTAAATATTTCTTTAACGCAGTTATAAAGTAAATATTATTACCTTCAAAATAAAAAAAAATGAACAAGATAAGACGAGCCGAACCAAAGATATGGAATTTTGAGTGTGGGCATGTTTGCTTAACCATCGAATTTTTACACATGCAGATCTCTGGAAAAAAAACAAAATTTGCCAAAATCCTGATATAGGTGTTTGCTAATTTCGTGCAAGTAATTTAAAAAAAAAGTTTGAGCCGAATCAGAAATATGAAATCCCAAAAGGTGCACGATTTGTAAAATAATGACCCTTATATGTGTTGCTAAGTGGCGAAATTATTTTTCCACTAAAGCCATTGGCCACATTATAAGTGGTAATCTGTTGTAGATCCCTATTACTATGGATTTTGAATATCGATGAAAAAGAAGATGAAGATGAAAATGATGAAGAAGAAGAAGAAGAAGAAGGTACATATGTACTCACATTAAGTGCTTTGGCGCACATTTTGCATTGCCAATATTACCTCTGCAACGCGAGTCCTTCGTGGAAGGAAGTTGTAGCTGGACGGAGAGCTAATTAAATATTAACTGTCACTATATATGCCGAAAGCATGCAGTTTTGGGCCTAATGGGTGATTTGTTAATAAACTTAAAGATTTAATATACCTGAAGTATCAACCATGTCACTGTTTGTTCAGTATCGTTTTAGGACAGAAATGTCCCATTTCGCTTAGGAAATTATATTGGTGTAATTTTAAATACCTTTCTCAGTGGCTTTACAATGGTGTTAAGAGCTTTTTCAGAAAGACGAGGCTTATTAAGGGTCGCTGATCGCCTTTTACAATTCAGTGAATTTATATCGTTACTTCGTTGGACGTAGATTTTTGTTGTAGAGCTCAAATTACTTTACTACTGGGAAAAAGGTGTGTTATTGGGCGCTTAGTTATCAGATTCGCATGCTTCTAGGTGCGACTCTTGCTTCCTTCACTATTTGCTGGGCGGGTAAGTGTGATAAGAAACAAATTGAGGTATTAATCAAGGAATCTTAACCCACATGGGTCATTTGTCTGCACTAAAGTCTCTAATTTTTACGCTGTATACAAAAAAAAACGGGCACGAGTTCACTATTTAGCACAGCAGCAGTAGAATTTATTTTATTTGTATGCCGAAAATTTAAAATTTGCTATGTACATATATGTACATACATACATACATATGTAAGCTAAATTTGCGTTCTGTTTTCTTACTTTACTACTTTCACCCACTGTGCCAATTACTCTTTCACCGCCATAAATAAATAATTACTCTTTCAATTAACATAAACTTTCTCTTATTATTTCTCTCTTTTTTCTCATCTGCATTTTATTTATAGATTTCTTTTTAATTTTGATTTTAATTCTGTTGCAAAATGCAAGAAAACACATTCATTATCGGCATTGAGCAAATTAAACGTACTAGTACGAACGAAGCCACAAGTACATTGAACTGCAGAAATTTGTTTAATTGCTTGTGTTGTTGTTGTTGTTGTTGTTGTTGTTGTTGGTGTTGTTGTTGTTGTTGTTGTTATTGTTTTTGTGGTGATCGATAAAGCCGGCCGCTTGGAATGCGTAACAGATCGGAGTGTGTATGAAACCTTACAAAATAAGCGATTGCTCACATTATCAGCAAGCGAAGCGATTGCATGTGACGACAAAAAAATAAGATTACATATCGACGGCTGAGAATAAGATCGCCCTATTTAAAAAATTGTTTCAAACACGCCCTATTTGAAAAATTGTTGCAATAACGTCCTATTTCAGATTTTGCTTCAAGAACGCCCTATTTCAGAATTTGTTTCAATAACGTCCTATTTCAGACAATTATTCAAAAACGCCCTATTTCAGAGAAAATTCCATATATATTTCGATTTTGAAGCAAAATCTGAAATAGGACGTTATAGAAACAATTTTTGAAATAGGGCGATCTTATTCTCAGCCGTCGATATGTAGGTATTTACTTTAATAGTGACATAACTCAAAAATAATATTTTATTCTGTTCTAAGTATATGGGAAAGTGCGCATAAAATTCTTCAGATTTGTCTGCTCTTCCTCTTCCTAAATCAAACTTCTTACTCTTACTCTACTATTTTTTTCTTGCGATGGTGTTAATAAAAGTTGTTGTTGTACTACCTATGTAATTTGTTTTGCTGTGTTCATGTTGTTGTTCTTAAGCCTAACAGGGAGGTAGCAAACTTCCTCCTCAAGCAGAGAAGGTGGGAGTTTCGGGCGCTTGTCGGGTTGATTGCAGGACACAATCCATGAGGACAGCACATAACCATAGGCATAATCGAGAGCTTATTATGTGTATCCTGTCTGGAAGAGGGCAACGACTCATAGATATGGCAAATAAAAAACTCCAAAATTTTTTGAGTTATGATCTTATTAAAGTAAATGTGCGCTGTTTATTAATATTTAAACAGAATGTAATGTGCTGTGGACAACGTAAATAAAAGACAAAAACTAAAAATAAATACAAAAACAAACAACGAGCGCGAAAACGTCAAAACAAGAACAAGCAGAAGCAGAAGCACAAGAACAACAAAACCCACACGGCGCAAAGCTGTTTGCCGAAGTGAGATCGCTCAAAGTATTTGCTCAATTCATTTAATGCGAATGTGATTCACTTGCGCTTCCTACAATTCAATTCAGTTGGATGAACATTTCAGTTTGCATTTGTAAATCGATGCGTTAGCATTTGTTGGCTGATCTTTGGAACTGCTCGGAACTTGGAAACGGCTTTAGTGGTGTGCAGGTGAGCGGAGAGAGTTTCAAACGAGCAACGATTGAAATAATAAATAAATTAATTGTTTACTATAAACAGATAAACCAATTGGAGAATAAAAAACTACAAAAACAAAATGAGGTCGCTGCGGCGTCTATTTTTGCCGCTGTTTGTGTGGCTGTGCATGGTGGACGCGCTGACGATCGTGTGTGCGGGCGGCTATCCCAATTATCATGCTCATTTCGATTTCATATCATGGGATAAGGAACATTCGGCAGCAAAATTGAATGCAACAACGCAAAAATGGTGGCAATCGGCGGCGTTTTATCAAATCTATCCAAGGTCATTTAAAGATAGCAACGGCGATGGTGTGGGTGATTTGAGGGGTGAGTTTTGGAACAAAGAGAGTGAGAGGTAGATATGCGTTGCGATTTTTATAAGCTGTTAAAAGATCGCAAGCTGTTAAGTAGTTTATTATGCGCCATTTTAAGTTATAATAAAATACTCTGCTTTACTCGTGCATTGTTGTTGTCTGCTGCTGCATGATAGCTGCCCGAATATTGGTATGAGTTATAACTACCCGCCACATTTTTTTCTTCCCCTCCTTTAGGCATCGCTGAGCAGCTGCCCTACCTAAAAGAGATCGGCATTGCTGCTACTTGGTTATCACCCATTTTCACATCGCCCATGGCCGATTTTGGTTATGATGTCGCCAACTTTACCGAAATCGATCCCATCTTCGGCACACTCGACGACTTCGACGCCCTGATCGCCAAATCGCGTGAGTTGGGTGTGCGTATCATTTTGGATTTCGTGCCAAATCATACGAGCGATGAGCATGAATGGTTTAAGCGTTCTGCTGCCGGCGATAAAGACTACAAAGACTTTTATGTGTGGCATCCCGGGCGTCTGGTGAACGGGCAACGTCAACCGCCCACCAATTGGCGTAGTGTTTTTCGCGGCTCGGCTTGGCAGTGGCATGACACGCGCAAGCAGTATTACTTGCATCAATTCCTAAGCAAACAACCCGATTTGAATTATCGCAATCCGCGAGTGCGCGCCACCATGCGTGATGTGCTGCTTTTTTGGCTGAAACGCGGCGTTTCGGGCTTCCGCGTGGATGCGGTGCCATTTGCTTTTGAGATAGCACGCGATGCGCAGGGCAATTGGCCGGATGAGCCACGAAATGATTGGGATGTAGATCCGGATGATTATAATTACGTGCAACACATTTACACAACCGATCAGCCGGAGACGCTGGATTTGGTTTATGAATGGCGGCGTGTGCTGGATGATTTCCAAAAGGCGAATGGCGGTGAGGAGCGCGTCATGCTAACCGAGGCGTATTCAAACATCGACGTGATAATGAAATACTATGGCAATGGCACGGCTGAGGGTGCGCAAATACCATTTAATTTTATGCTGATCAATTGGCTGTCGAACGACTCGGATGCCTATCGCTTTGCGGAGACCATTAATACGTGGCTGGGGAAAATGCCCGCGGGACGCACAGCCAATTGGGTGGTAAGTGAGCAAAAAAAATATTGCACCCCTTTTGTATTTTAACAACTCAATCCTTCACAGCTCGGTAATCATGATCAGAATCGCGTTGGTTCACGTTTGGGCGCCGATCGCATTGACATGTTGAATATGCTGACGAAAATATTGCCCGGTGTAAGTGTGTCGTATTATGGCGAAGAGATCGGTATGTTGGACAAGTGGATCTCCTGGAATGATACCGTCGATCCCTCAGCTTGTCACACCAATCCGGATATCTACGAAAAGTTCTCACGCGATCCCGAACGTACGCCATTCCAATGGAATGCTGGCAGAAATGCCGGCTTTAGCACGGCTAATAAAACTTGGCTGCCAGTGGGGGATAACTACAAAACGGCGAATGTTGAGCTGGAGCATGTTGATCCGCTTAGCCATTTGAATATTTTTAAGCAACTGCATATGTTGCGCGATGAGCCGGCTTTGCGTTTTGGTAGCGTGGAGGTGAAGGGTTTAAACCGCAATGTGTTGGCCGTGAAGCGGTGAGTTGATATTGGACAGTGTTGCTACTGCACGCATTGGCGGCATGTTTTAGTTATACCTGATAACTTATTTTTCAACACTTTCAGCTTATTGTTGGATGATTACACTTTTGTATTTGTAATGAATTTGTTTGACGGCACAGAAGTGGTGGATTTGAAGAAATCCTTTGAAAATATGCCTGATGAATTCGAGTATGAAATTGTAACGGTGAGGAGCACGGTAAAACGCGGGTAAGTTTGTGTGCTTTCGCTCTTTTACGAGAATGTATGCAAGACTGCCTACACCACAATCGATTCACAGCTTCACAGTTTTCAAATGACAACTGGGATATAAATTTTGCTTGGAAAGCATCTGGAGTGGGCTTGTAAAAAATTAAGCTTATTTTAATTGCTAGATACCAACCAACAACCTTTTTAGTATTTTCTTAACTTTTTAAAAATGTTCCTTTTTGTATACTTTTGTAAATTAGTAATTTGTAATAGTAATTGTATTAAATTAATGATTGTGACTCACTCAAATTTAAGGCAAACCATTTTATTACATTTTTAAAAATTTCCCTTTTTGGGAAATTTTTTTTTTTTAATTTGAAAGATTGCATTAAATTAATAATTATGAATAACTGTAGTCGAAGCAAACCATTTTATTACGTTTTAAAAAATTTCCCCTTTTGGGAAATTTTGGTAATTAATATAATTGTGTGATATTTACTGTTTTGACTATGTAAAGCTACAAAAAACTTTTTTATCTAATTTTAAAAAATTTCCCTTCCTGGGAAATTTCGTTAATTAGTAAAATTGCGTTAAATTAAGCATTTTAACTTACTGAAGTTTAAGGCAAACCATTTCATAACATTTTAAAAAATTTCCCTTTTTGGGAAATTTTGGCAATTAGTATAATTGTGTTAAATTTACCATTTTTACTCAGTTGAACTTTAGAAAAATGGTTTAATCTAACTAAAAAGAAATCCTTCTTAGGGAAATTTCTAATTGGGGTATTTTATTCTTCTAAAAATTTTAGTTGATTTTCGAAAAACTTCCCCTTTTTTGAAACAAGATTACCTCAATATAAAACGTGTTTATACGAAAAAGTTTATCATTAGACAGGTAATATGTAATGCCCAATGTTGCTCTTGAAAAAAAAATGTTCATTAATTTTGTTAACTGTGTGCTAATTATAAGGCCACCACTGTATCTACGAAATAATATATATATGTATGTATGTATATACATATGTATATACATATTTCTTGCATAACACTTAATTTTTATTTTTTGTTATATTTTTTTCAGTGATACCGTACCATCAACCAACATCAAACTTCTACCAAAAGAAGCCGTTATATTGCGTTCACCCACCAAACTCACCACTACAGTGGGCTATTATGCATATTATGTGGACAAAGATGAAAAGCCTGCAAAGGAAATTTAATTGTTAACAATAATGCTAAGATGTACTCGTATGATTTAGACTGATGCTCTTTTTTGTCTTATTTTTCTGTTAAAAAATAAAAAAAGCCTGAAAATAAAATTAACTCTTTCTGAAATTTGATAAGCCAAGTTTGTACTTGACAATGACAGATGTTTAGCTATATACATATCTAATAGCGAAAATCAATGTCTAAGATCTTGAGTGACGTCCAGTACTAACAAGAACCCAAAAAAAAAAAAAGAAAATGCACTTAATAAAGTGCGCTGAAAATAGCGCAAAGTGAAAGTACTCGAGACATCAAATTATAAATTTATGCAAGTATGTATGTACTATGTAGTTCTATATTATCAAACAGTCAAAAGTCCAACAAAAAAGCAGTTAAAAGGAAAAAAAACATCGGTTTAATAGATTACAACCACGATTAACGCAAACAATTAATAAATATCCAAGTAAGTACTCTAAAAAACTGCCAAATTATGTATAAACACTGCAAATAAATACTAGAGCTGGGTACGCCAATGTCCACAGTATTATTTTTAACGCCCACACACTGCAACGAACCACCGTTTCAATTAATATTAAAGGCAACTACGTCCCATCGTTCCTGATACTAAAGACGTCTTTTCGACGTTTTCCTCGACAAAAATGCACAAAATTTTAATTTTAACTTGCCTTGTGTTGGCAGCACTGCACTCCGCTTTGAGCTGTGGCGCGCCACGCAAAGCACAATCCCTGGAACCCAGGCGCGATTGGTGGCAAACGGCGCAGTTCTATCAAATCTATCCGCGCTCATTTAAGGACTCCGATGGTGATGGCATCGGCGATCTGGCGGGCATTGCATCGAAGCTAGATTATCTGAAAGAGTTGGGCGTTGCTGCAGTTTGGCTATCGCCCATCTATCCATCGCCTATGGTTGATTTTGGTTATGATATCTCCGATTTGTTCGATATACATCCAGACTATGGTACGCTAAAGGATTTCGATAAACTCATACAGGAAGCTAAGCGGAGTGGCTTGAAGATCATTTTGGATTTTGTGCCGAATCATACGAGCGATCAGAATGAGTGGTTTAAGAAGTCGGTGCGTCGTGAGCGTGGCTATGAGGATTATTATGTGTGGCATGATGGTTATGTGGATAAGCAGGGTAATCGTACGCCGCCAAGTAATTGGGTAAGTTTTTCAGTGTTGACGGGTGGACTAGAGTGGTTGGGGGGTGAGAATGTGTGTGAATGTCGCGAGTAGACAAGCGTTGAGGGCATGAGCATTATAGTGATGGATGAGTCTGAGGAATTTTATTCGATTGTCTCGACTGTTCAAATATAGCAAATTTTCTCGATGATTTTCATATATACTCGAAACCAGTCGCGTATAGCCGTCGATCGAAGTACAATCGATAAAACATCTCCAACTCGCCAAAGATTCCTCTCGCTTTCAGAGCAACCCTAAAACATTTTGGAATCGCCCATCAGTAATCGAAACAACCTCCGACTCGGAATAATCGAAAAAGACCCCTCGAATGTGTAGTCAAAGAGCGAATCAACCTTTGTTTCGATTGCAATTTTCTAGGTGTCCTAAATATCTAGAACTCGCCCATACTACATAGATTGTATGGTGAATAGGCTGCTTACAAAATTGCGTAGCTTTGTTGCCTACCCAGTAAGACAGCGAACGACTTTGCACGCTACGCGATCAATAGAAAAAACCTTACTTATTTATCAAATTCTTTCACCCTCTCGTCTTCATCCAAATTCAGCTCCAAAGTTTCTTTGGCTCCGCTTGGGAATGGAATGAGGAACGCCAACAATATTACCTCCATCAATTTGCTGTCCAACAACCCGATCTCAATTATCGTAATCCCGCTGTGGTGGCACAAATGAAACGTGTACTAACCTATTGGTTGGATCGTGGTGTAGCCGGTTTTCGTGTTGATGCCATCTCTTGGATGTTTGAAGCACCGCCCGATGCAACGGGTCGTTATCCCGATGAACCGCTCAGTGGAGGAACCAATGATACACAAAATCCAAATTACCTGCAACACATCTATACACAAGATCGTCCCGAAACTTTTGACATGGTCTATCAATGGCGTAAACTCTTGAATGACTATCAGCGCATACATGGCGGTGAGAAGCGTGTACTCTTAACTGAATCATGGTCATCGCTGGATAAGGTTATGCCATTTTATGGTAATCGTACAGTGGATGGTGCAGAGATACCATTCAATTTTCAATTCACTCTTGGCGGTAATCGTGATATGAATGATAATACCAAATTGCCGGCGAAGGGTTTTGTCAAGATTATAAACAGTTGGTTGGAGCGTATGCCAGCCGGGCGTACGGCGAATTGGGTGGTGAGTATCTACGTACATAAATAAGTGTGGTGAGATTATTGCGTACTTCTCTTTACGGACATACATATCTACATATTATTACACCCTTCACCTTAGATGGGCAATCACGATATGCGTCGTGTGGGTAGTCGCTATGGTGAACCGCGCATCGATTTAATGAATATGCTGCAGATGTTCCTACCGGGTGTTAGCATCACATATATGGTGAGTATTTGAAACAGATCTGTTATTCGAATCATTTAGAATTTTTAATAATTATTAATTTTGTTTGGATTTTGTAACTTTTTTCTCCTTTTTACTCTTTACACCCATCGCCATCGCTTTTTCGCGCTTAGGGCGAAGAGATCGGCATGCTGGATCTGGATTTGTCCTGGGAGGATAGTCGCGATCCCGCTGCATGCAATACAAATCCAGAAATTTATAAAAATTTTACACGTGACCCAGCACGTTCGCCCTTCCAATGGAGCGGCGCGCCAAATGCTGGCTTCTCAACCAGCAGCAAAACTTGGCTGCCCGTAAATCCGAATTATGTGGATGTGAATGTGGAAAAGGAAGCGGCAGCCACAAAAAGCCATTTAACCATTTACAAACAGCTGGCACAGTTGCGAAGGACGAAGACGCTGCGATTGGGGCGTGTGAGTTATGGCGCTGTGGGTGAAAATGTTTTGGCTATTAAGCGGTAAGTGCCTCCTTCCCACCACACACTGTGGGTGCACATTTCAAAAGCAGTTTTTGTAAAACACACATTTTTGTTATTGTTTTTTTGTTTTTTTACTTCATCTTTAGTTTCTGGAAAAATGAGAAGACCTATCTCTTGCTAGCGAATGTAATGAATAGCGAGGTAAGCGCAGATGTCAGCAAATTGTTGCATGTCCGCGGCCAATACAAGACATTCATAACGAATTTGCTTTCGACAAGGAATGAGGGGTAAGCAAATTATATTGTAAATTTTTTGTGTAGACAATGCAAAATAATTTTGTGCTTTTCTTTTGTCTTTCAGCGATCTGATGAGCGTTGATAATGTGCCCTTGAAAGCGTACGAAGCGATTATTGTGGAGTCCACAACATAGAAGCTGAAAACGAGATGTACGATCGATTTTATTGTTTATATTTTAATGTTATAACATTAATACAGCTTTTACAGAAAAATAATGTGTTCTAAATTCAATTTACATAATTTGATTGAGCTAAAAAATTTCAAATACTTAGGTGGCTGTTTTACAATGAGAGCTAGCACATTTCTTCGAAAAAATACACGAAATGCTGTAATACTTTGAATTTTAATATATTTATTCAGCTAAAAAATTTCAAACAGGTGGCAACTCCCAAACACATTTTTATTTTGCAATGAGAGTTCATATATTTCTTCAAAAAAAAAAGATATACCATATGTTATAAAACTTTTAGTTTATAAATTTATCTAATCTAAATTTTTTAAGAAGGTGGCAACTATATCAAAAATATTTCCAACGATCAGTTTTTTACACTTCTTTAATTTGATACCCATATTGTAATATTTAATTGAATTTTACAAATTTTGTTTAGCTAAAAAATTTCAAACAGGTGGCAACTCCCAAAAAAATTTTATTTTGC
The DNA here is from genome assembly GCA_960531455.1 of Urophora cardui. Lineage (NCBI taxonomy): Eukaryota > Metazoa > Arthropoda > Insecta > Diptera > Tephritidae > Urophora > Urophora cardui. The sequence continues at coordinate 4,589,569 of OY482670.1, forward strand.
AATGAGAGTTCGTACATATCTTCAAAAAAATAGATATACCATATGTTATAATACTTTTAGTTTATAAATTTAATCTAAAATTTTTAAGAAGGTGGCAACCCTAACATAAATATTCCCAGCGATCAGTTTTTTAGACTACTATAATTTAGTACCCATATTGTTATATTTTATTGAAATTTAAAAATTTTATTGAGCTAATCAAATGGGTGGCAACTCTCAAACAAAATTTTGTCTTGTAAGGTAGTTCATGCGTTTCTTCTAAAAACTACACCATATTTAAATGATCTAAATTTTTTAATAAGGTGGCAACCCCATTTATTATTTTTTTTTTTTTTGCCAAAAATTGTCATGAAAAACTATGCTAGGGTACAATATCACCCTGTGTTCGTTACTCACACTGGTTATCGAAGGTCATTTTCGAACATCCACAATTAATTTTTTACTGGGTATTCACTATCAAAAATAAGGTATGTACAAAATTAAATACACAGTAAGCTCACAAAAAAGGTAATTAAATGTTTTATTCATGTAGTTTGATTGTCACGTTTAAGCGCCAGCAATTTTCTAAAACTAATTACAAGCAACAAAAAATGAAAACAAAATAAATAAAATGTGTGCACTCTTTGTGGGCAAAATTATAACAATTTATAAAATTTATTATTTGTAAAATTTTTATTGCAAAAGTTCAACATAAATTCATTCATTTTACGTATTTGCCTTTAGGTCAGCCACTTGTTAATAGCTATCTATTACTATTTTGTCGGTCATTGAGCTAGTGTGTGGTGGCTGGGCTGTGGGAGAATGTACGTGCTTTGATAGATAAAATAAATAACAAATTGTCATACCAAAAGTTCAACGCATGCATTAAATTTGTTTGTATATAGATACAGATGTATATTTTAAATGGTTTAGGTTTTAGCAAATTCACAACAAGGAATCTTAAATCCTTAACAATTACCAAATGCTATCTTAGTCAACTCAAAGTTTTAAAAATGTTATGATCTTATGGATATACATATGTATGCATAAATTAGGCCGTCTCGCCTTGTATGGACAAAAAAAAGTTCACCGTACGAATCTCATATGGTGTCTTTTTGGAAAACATTTCCGCAAATTTTTTTACTGTTTTTTGGACGTCGCGAATTGTTGCTAAAAAAATTCTTTTCATATCGTCTGTATTTATAGTCCGATCTCTAAGTTTAATTAACCCAATGTCCTTGGTCTGAGAGTAGGATTTTGACTGTATAATCCCATTAACCATGCGTGGATATTTTAACCCTCTAACACCCCCAGGAAAGGGTTATTTTTTAAGGTTCTTATCATTACCTCGTTCACACGACACCTAAAATTATCTACTTAAAACTTTCGTACAACATTTTAACACTCTAAGGGCCGTTTACTCAACCTCCGGTTAAGCACTTAACCACAGATTTTTGTCCGGTTAAGCAATTTATTTGACAGGTCACCATACAATTTACGTCAAACTAACCAGCGATTAAATTAATCAGATGTTGAGTAAACGGCCCTAAGTGCATACTTTAATGATCAGCCTAATGTATTTCGCTGCAGAGTATATATTAGTTATAAAACGTATTGGTAAAAAACCTATTTACGTATGTATGTTTCGCCAAATATTTATACACAATCTTACGAATTGTTTTAAATGTACGTACATATATTATATGAAAAAAGACAGGCATGTGTAATTTGTAGTATTTGCAATAAATTGCTTCAATAAAAGCAATATCGTACGTGATAAATTAAGATTGAATTTTGATTTGCCTTTGATTTCTATTTTCAAACCGAATTACACGTGTCCACAAAAATTTAGTGACTAAATAGAATGAATTGATTTCTAGAGTAATTATTACAACTAAAAATAATAATGATAAAAATAAATTTCCAAAGCAACGAACATTTGGTATAGATTTAGTAAATGTCAGCAATCCTCATTTACGACAATTCAGTAGTAGGTAATTTATTAAGCACACCTAAGCTTTGTGCTGAACTCAGCAGAAAATGTCTACCACATTTTAGTGAAAAGATTGTCATAACACGGAACTTCTAAGAAACATGCAATTTGAACTTTGTTGCAACTTGCAATAAACAATCTAACAAAACTGCTAAAATGTGTTTAAAAAAATCGATCATCGAAATCATAAAGTGATACTACTCACAATTCAGAACTTTTCTGGAGAGCCCAAACATTTTTTTTTTACAAGCAATGACATGACAAAAGGCCCGTATAATGGTTGTTTTTCAGTAAAAAGAGACATTGATGGACAACATTTTTTAGCACTCGGTAGATATATATTGGTGTATGAAAGAAACCCGATTTCAAAAGATTTTGAGTTGTGACACTTTATGGTTCAGGGTGCCATGTACATACATACATACATATGTATCTGTTTATGAACATAGTTATTATGGACACGCTTACTTTTACTTGTAAAAATGGGAAAGATTTTTTGTGTACACATGCGGTGGCATATGGAAGAGCATATGGAGTACATGCCACATATTTTGATGAGAGAGATAAAAAAAGAAACCAAACAAATTAAACACATCATAATTACACGGTAAAGTGCGCTACAAATTTGGGAAATTAATATGACATGTGCAGAATATACTTGCGCGCAGTTTGCCGGTTTTGAAACAAAAACTTTTTGAAAGGTTGCGCGTGTTGAGGTTGAAATAAAGTAAATATGAATGAATGAAAAATGACAAACAAAAACAAACTAAAATTCTTGCACGCTATCAAATAATGTGTGGGATTTTAAACATGAAGAGCGTTGGACGTTGTTCTAGGGAGTGTTGTATATATATACATACATATGTATATATATACTGAGCAGGAAACAAAAACTTATAAACAACAAATGGTGCAATGGAATTTAAAGTGAGCTAAACGTTTACGGTAATTTTCCGCTACAACTAGCCATGGGTAATGGCGCAATTTTTTTGGCGCTGATACAATAACGCCAGCGCCAACCGTGGCGCCAACTCACGGTGCTGGCGCAATAACACCTTTAGCGCAATTGTTATCGAATAATCGATAAATAACATTTTTTCGCTTGTTACTGTTTACCATCCCCGTTTTATATCTTTTGGCGCAATTCTGCTTACATATGCGAGGCCACAATTAATTTTAATTTTCATAATCATTTGGAAAAATATTCCGTGTATATGTGAAAATATGCTGGAAATTAGAGTCACTTAGATCACTATCAAGCACAAATAATTGTGACGTTTGCATACGTATACATATACTATGATACTGTTATTGGCGTTGTGGTTGCGCCATTTTACACTAGCGCTATATTGGAGCTGGTGTTAGCGCACGAAATTGAGTCAGTGTTATATTGCAATAGCGCATCATTGAGTTGGCGCTACATTGAGTTGGCGCTATACTGAGTTGGCGCTACATTGAGTTGGCGCTACATTGAGTTGGCGCTACATTGAGTTGGCGCTATATTGAGTTGGCGCTATATTGAGTTGGCGCATTTCCCAAATCGGAGTTAGCGCAATAACACCAGGGTTGGTGTTAGCGCAATTGCGCCGCGCAGCGCAGTGTTACCCATGCCTAGCTACAACTTAACAGTCGCATTTAATTTTGTTTGACAGGTTGTCTTTTTTTTCACTTTTTATTGAGCAAATTAACAATCACGACAGGTGTTAAATAATTAAAAACATCACTCTGAATTAAAAGAAGTGAGTGTCAGCGTTTGAGCGCTCGTTTAAACTTTTGCTTATGTTTGTAAGACTTTGACAGCATCAGCTGATTTAGTGGCGTCACAGTAGAAACATGCCAGTTTAGTCGTAACTAATGCCCGAATCGCAATTTGGCGTTCGGTCGGTCGTGCTTCTGACAAGTGAGTAGAAATGTATGGAAATATATGGAGCAAATCGCATTGTGACCTCAAGCGTTTGATCGTAAAATTTTTGTTCATTGCAACCCTGTATGACGCTTGAGTTGAACATTTCTCTACTAACATTAAGTAAATTAAAATTGTTTTTTTTTTTTTCGATGAAAAATTATGAAATTTATGAAAAAATTCAACAAAATACATACATATATTAGTGGCAGTGAACATGTTTACAATCCAACATCTAATATCGAATGTCAGCGTGAAGCGGCTTTCAGGTACGATCAACGCGCGACGGACCTAACGCTAACTTGCGATTCCGGCATTATTCATTTCATTAACAAAAACATTGCTTTAGGAAAAAAGAAAATCTTAACCCTCTCTGAAATTTTTTAGTTTTAATAGAGCCACACATGACGGCAAAAAATGCACTTCACTTGGGCAGGGAGAAAACGCTCGGTTACAAAAGCCCTCGATTTCCTTGTATTTCGGCCAATGTGCACACATGAAGACGCGCGTTTTTAGCGCACAAGTGAAGCGCGTTTTATGCCGTTATGTGGGCCGTGTTCTTTTCTCAAAATAATGTTGCCCTCTTTGATTTTCTTGGCCATCTTGTACGTTTGTCTAGTCATTTCAGATAATATTGGCCCTAAATAAGTAAGAGGGCAGCATTATCTACAAATCCAACCATTTGATAAAAAGGCAGCTTACGTAATTCAATAATCGGAATATAGAAGCGCAATATTTCTTCTCAGAAAAGAAAACGCCATAAATTTCTCTTTGATAATGCTATATATTTTAAGCAAGATTTTAAATTCTCACATTCTCTATATTAAGCTGCTCTGCATTAACACTTTCTTCACTGCAGAAAAACATTTTTATGTATACATATATGTATTAAGTATAAATCCTACTGCTTGTTGAAAATTCTTTTCACATATGACTTGTCGTTGTCGTTGACATGACATCTGTCAGTCTCTTTCGTCATTCTACCCACTTTGTCTCGTTTTTCTCGTCTCGTGCATTCATATATGTATGTAAATTTTTGTATAAAATGAAAATTCTTCTCTTCTGCATGTGTAGACATTTCAATGCAATCCTTTAGATGTTACATTTTTCATTTTATTTTTCTCGTTTTACGGTCACTTGGCGAAACGTCCAAAATTATTGTCGCAAGCGTTTCATTCAATTTTGGTATTTTGGTTATGCCTGCTTAAAGCCCATATTTATTTAAGTAAATGGACATACATATGTACATTTAAATGTAAAGCTTTTGCTGGAATACTTATTAAATTTGGAATGCTTACAACATTAAAGATATTAAAACTTTTGTGTACAGTTCAGCTGCTGGCCAATCAGCTATGTGAGTATGGGAAATTGGTCACGTAACAGACCTACTTATTTATGGAAATTAAAATAACGAGCTATAGAGTTTCTTATGCTAACTATGCAAATTGCTTACCGGAAGAAATGTTTTTTTTTTTTTTTTCATTTTGATTTGCTTGTGTCCATACAAAGTTTTGCTACCTGCAAATGTTGAGGAACAGAGGTAGATAATGAGGTAAGGTCTTTGAAAGTGGATTAAGGCGTGGTTACAGATGCAATATATTCGTGTTTTTTTTTTTTTTTGATATCTACTCCAAATGTGCTTTTGACTGCGTATGCCTATTTAATGTTTTATTTTTAAAATGTATGCACATTAATGCGGTACCCAAAAGTATGGATACAAATTTTATATCATATTTTTCCAACTTCACCTCATATGTACATCAGTAACAGCACAGTCAAAGATATCACAAATAAGTTTCGGTTCCGATCGTAGACGGTTAAAGGTTGTTACACAGAGGTCAAAGTTCATATTACCATATGTGGCACTTGTGAGACAACTTTTAAGCATCTCCGCTCGGGGCCAAAATTTATATGTACGTGAGACCGAGACAGAAGAAAATCGACAATTTAATTACCACCCTTATGTACATACATATATACATATGTATGTATGTTCAGTTAACTTCTAAAAATCATTACAAAACTTTTCCTATCACTTTTAACTTCTTCCTATTGTTGCCTGTCATAGGCAGCCACAACCAACAACAGCAACAGTAACAAAAAAGAACAACAATAACAATAACAGTAACAACAACAATAATAACAATTAAAAAACAACAACAATAATAACAATGAAAAAAACAACAACAGTAACAACAATAATAAACAATAACAAACAACACCAATAACAACAACAACAACACATTAAAATTAATTTGAATTGTTAATAAGCTGCCACTACGTGTTTCCATCAAACAAAAAAAAATGGAAAAACGAAAAAGCGGAAAAGTTGCTTTGCACAAAAATTAATTCAAGCAAAACAACAACAACAAGCAAAAAAAACAACGTGTACCTAATGCATAAGACAAGAATACTTAAGCAAGTTTGGCAATTTTTTGGCAGAACATGAATGAACATGAATGAACATGAACGGGAAATGTTTCGCTGTTTGATGTGCATTTCAAATGCAGCGTTGTATTTTAAGTAGCAAGTGGAGGTGGAAAAAAATGGATTAGACTTTTAACTTTTTAATTTTCTATTGGATTAAATAAGTTTTCTTTGTTTCTTGTTTTTATTGTTTGTTTGTAGCTACTTTGACACTTCCTAAAATTAACTTAATTAGAATTTTTGTTGAAAAACTTGAAAAGAAGCAACAGTTGAGCGATGCAAAGCAAAAGAAATTAAAGTCTCCAAAGGAAATATGCTTTTATGCATGTAAATTCCAACAGCTTTAAGCACAAACAAAAACAAATAACAATTACCGTTAACGAGTGAAGCGTGTACACGCGTAACGCATCAAAGCAACCCAACACTTGTGTGTCTAGCACAACAATGCGGCTAAGCCAAGTGGCAACCACAATGCGTACGAACGAGCGCCAATTGCCAAGCAGCCAAACCAAGTGAATACGTTCTTCTAATACAAATCCATACATACCTACTCCTACATTTGTGTTTGTGTCAAGGCATGTGTACCGCTCTTTTTAGCCCTTATTTGCTACTTACATGCAGCTCCTGCAGCCTTCACGCAGCCATCGCCAACGCTTAAGCTTTCATCTATAGTTAACTGGCAATTGTAAGTCCACACACGCACATGAAGCTAATCACCAACGGAGCTTGTTTGTTGTGCCAGAATGCAGTATGGGGAGGGGGGGATGATGTAGCAGGCAGAGGAAAGCTTAACGATTTTAAACGTTAACGGAAATGGGGCACGAGGATTCAAACGCAAAAAAAAAGAACAAAAAAGAAATTCTAAGCATCAACAGTCAACGCACATTTGCCACCATTTCCTTTTGCTAAGGACGAAGCGCTGATAGCAAAGGGCTGGTGGCTGCAGAACTGAACTGAAGGTTGCAAAACTGAAGGGTTGCTGCCTGGGAACTAAATCAACGGAAAGCCAAAGCACTGGAGAACGAAAGCACTGCTGACTAAAGAGCTGAGCGTTCGCTTATGTTTTTCATGCCGTAATGATTTTTGTTGCATTGAAGAGTTGTTACGTTTACGTGATTGCTTTGAAGGTACAAAGATAATTGTTATCACAATTTTCTGTTGTTGTTGTTGTTGCTATCTACTTTTGCTACAGAGAGATAATTTGCACTTTTGTATGGTTGCATTTGTAGAGATTTGAATCTATGTATGTATTGTCTTACACAAAGATATGAATTTACAATGGGTAATTAACTAACTTACTTTATGCTATGTAATTGCTTTTTGCGGGAAAGCGAGGGAGAAGGAGAGGTGTTATAGGGAGACAGTTGAGTGACAATTACGGAAGTCATTTCATTTGACGCAGAGGAGAAAGAAAGTAGAGTGAGATAGAAGCGAGTATATAAAAGAAAAAATGGAATACAGAACAGGTTGGATAAAGGAAAAGAGCTAAAACTGTGGTAAGGTGTGTTTGAGGAAACCTTAAAAAAAATGCATAATTTAATAATTTAGTAATATTTGATTAAATTGGGAAAGTTTAAACATAAAGGTAAGCATTCGACGTTCAATGTTTACTGGGCAAGCGATGCAACGTGGCATAGCTAGAGCATAGCGTGCCGCTGTCAAACTTTGAAGTACAGCAAAGCGATAACTTTCACAATTGGCTATGTGAAATTTTTTCGATATTGATTTTGTGATGGACTGTGTGCCATTATTAAAGGGTGTATAATGTACATTAAGAATTTATTGCAAAATCCCTCCGTATTCTAAAAAAATAGCATTAAATACGAATTGGTACAATTTCAAAATTCGTTTTAAATTTTTTCTAATATGAAAAATTCACATAGCCACGTTTGAAAGTGTACTACTCACTTCTTCGCTCATTTTGTATAGAGCCAAAAAAGATGTAAATTTTTTAAGCAATTTCTTTAGGACAATTAAGTGTGTAGTAAAAAATAATGCCTTCAAATTATCTAATACAAAAAGTACTTATAACCTTTAAATTTTATGTTTACTGCAAATACAAAGATTATATCTTTAGTTAGTTATTGATTGACGACGCTTGCTGATAAGTGTTACAAGTTACATAGAACTGTTTTATGATAAAAAGTATTTGCATTAAAATTCTCTAAGTAATCTTTTTCTACTTTTTGTTTTCAACATATGTATTTGCTCTTGTACCTACATACATCTTCTTGCTTCCAAGGCAAGTAACTACCCAGCAAACTCATTAGAGAAGTACACTAGATTTCTATTCGAGAATTATAATTTTCTTGATTCGAGAATTATAATTTTCCTAATTCGAGAATTATAATTTTCCTGATTCGAGAATTATAATTTTCTCGGCTTTAGAACTATGCCCCATTTTGTCTGATATCGTTATGATTCCCGATAGTTTCTCGAATCGTATTCTAACGTTAGAAATTTGAGAAAAGGGCTAGTTCTCATTATTATTCTTAAATCGATATATAACATCAGTGTTTGTTGGGTAAGCCAAGGCAGGAATTTACTCTTCTTGGTAATGGCACCTCACCCCGTTCATGCAGACACGCAAATGATATTCCAATTTGGTGTGCGTAAATGCGCCTGTAGTAAAATTTCATTTGTATTGTGGAGCGCGAAGGACGTCCGAGTACATGTGCGACTAGCTGGCGTAGGAGCGTGGGTTGTGCATTTATTTGCATCCTTTTGTATTTTACATACATATTATAAATACATACATACATACATATATAAATATACATACATATCTATATTAAATCCTCAAGCGCTTCCATGCAAAAGCTCATATGTATGAGCGACTATCTTGGAACAAGCGTGTGGATTATGTTGTAAAAAGTTTTTTTCTCGCACAATTTTCTACTTTTTGCACTTTTTGCTGGCTTTTTTTTGTTGTTGTGGGACTAGAATCATAACTGCATCTACATGTGTACATAAGTTCATTTCAATGCCTCCGGGTCGATTTAGTATGGCACCATTCCCATTTGCCTCGCAAGTTTTTTGTGCTCAATTCGGAGCATTCCATGGTTTGTACGGGACAAATTGTACGAATCTTTACAGCTTTGGATTTGAATTAAAGGCACACCAAAATGTTAACCAACAAAATATCTGGTATATTATTACTGTTTGATAAAACTCTTATTAAAAGCAGAAACTTGCTTTTGAAATATTCGTGTAGGTGTGAAAAATCTTAAAAAAGTTTTGTGTTTGTACGGGACAGGGCTGGTCTACCATGATTATTGGTTTATGCGAACCAGGTGCAATTTAGGCAAATTAATTGTATAAGAAAAAAATAAAAAAGTAAATGTGGTAGCACTAATATCAAGGTTTATTCAAACAACAAAAATATTAGAAATAAGGTTATTCCAAAAGAATTAAAAATGCTGTAATGTAATTTTTTACATTGTTTGTACGGGACAAATGGTATAAATCTTTACACTTCACAGATAAACCAAAAGGTTATCAAACAAAGTTTCTAGTACAGCAATATTGTGTGGCTAATTTCTAAACAAAAACCAGAAGCTTGCATTTGAAAACCTAGTATATGTGTGAGAAATCAGAATGTTTGTACGGGACAAATTTACCATTTTCCATGGAATGCTCCATTCACTTTGCCCTTATATTGTTCTGGAACTTTTGCTGTTGCATTTCTGCATATTTTTATTTGCATATTTGCTTAGGAAATTTTCTTTTCTTTCTTTGCTCTTTACGTTTAAAATGTTTGCTATTTACTTGTTCAAGCTTAAATTTCAAAACAATAACTGCATATTTACGTTAAGGACAAAGATGCCTTCAGTGCGTTATTCAAATTGTTGCAATAAAGATTGCAGACAACATACATATGTATGTATGTATGTCTGTATAGTTTGGTACAAAAACTTCTTTAAAATAATAAAGTGAAGAGTTAAAATTATTCACCGGTTTCATAATGTGTTTTCTGCAGTCACCGGTTCCACCAATTGCAATATTTCACCGATTTGCTTGATTTTGTTGAATACACTGCCTCCACCGTTTTAGAGTACATCCACCAATTGCGACAATTCACCGGTTTCATCATTTTTGTTGCATTCACCGGCTCTATCGTTTTAGAATACATCCACCATTTGCGATAATTCACGCGTTTCATTGTTTTTGTTTCATTCACCGGTTCCACCATTATGAGCACTTCCACCAATTGCAATATTTCACCGATTTGCTTCAACAAAAATACACCGCCTCCACCGTTTCAGAGTACATCCACCAATTGCGACAATTCACCGGGTTCATCATTTTAGTTGCATTCACCGGTTTTACAGTTTTAGAATACATCTACCATTTGCGATAATTCACCGGTTTCATCGATTTTGTTGCATTCACCGGTTCCACCAATTATGAGCACATCCACCGATTGCTACATTTCACCAGTTTCATCATTTTTGTTGCATTCACCGGCTCTACCGTTTTAGAATACATCTACCAATTACAACAATTCACGCGTTTCATTGTTTTTGTTTCATTCACCGGTTCCACAAATTATGAGCACTTCCACCAATTGCGATAATTCACCGGTTTCATCATTTTTGTTACATTCACCGGCTCTACCGTTTTAGAATACATCTACCAATTGCGATAATTCACCGGTTTCATCGATTTTGTTGCATTCACCGGTTCCACCAATTATGAGCACTTCCACCGATTGCGACAATTCACCGGTTTCATCATTTTTGTTGCATTCACCGGCTCTACCGTTTTAGAATACATCTAACAATTACAACAATTCACGAGTTTCATTGTTTTTGTTTCATTCACCGGTTCCACCAATTATGAGCACTTCCACCAATTGCGATAATTCACCGGTTTCATCATTTTTGTTCCATTCACCGGCTCTACCGTTTTAGAATACATTCACCAATTGCGATAATTCACCAGTTTCATCGATTTTGTTGCCCTGACCGGTTCCACCAGTTACGTTAACTTCCATATATTGCGAGAATTCACCAGTTTCATCGTTTTTGTTGCATTTACCGGTTCCACCAATTACGTACACTTCCATATATTGCGAGAATTCACCGGTTTCATAAATTTGGTTGCATGCAGCGGTTCCACAAATTGCGATAGTTCACCGGTTTTATTGATTTGGTTGTTGTTGTTTTTTTTTTAGTGAATCAATTGGCGTTCTTACTCGATATTCGTATTAGCATTCGCTATTCGGTATTAATATTCGATATTCCGTATTAAGATTCGGTATTTGGTATTAATTAAGACCCTCTGGAATTCTACACAGTTCAGCAAAATTGTTCTGGGAGTCATCCCTTCTAAAATTTGTTCTTGTTGAGTAAATTTTTCTTAAATGGTTGAACGGTGTAGTTGGAAGAATTTTTAAGTTTTATTAAAAAGTATTAAAATACTTTTTTTTTTTAACACCAAAACAAACATTAGTAGTTGTTTTGAAGAACCTGAAGTGGAACAGTAATGCCGCTGTTGTTATTTGCCCATTCATACCCCCCAGTGAGCCTTAAGTAAATATTTATTTGATTAAAGAGAGTGATAATCATGTAAGTGCACTTGTGGAAAAGCAAAACATATGTATGTATGTACATATCGTGTTTTACAGCGACACTTGAGAGCTTTTGAAGCTTTTGAGGGCCACACACACTTTAGAAAAACATTAAAAATGCACTCGATTGCTATCAAAAGTATTTGTTTTGTTTCTTTTTTTTTGTATCGCATGTAATAACTATTGTTTATTACATGTTCAATTAAAGTTATAGTTAACAAAGTGCTGTTAAATAATGCCAAATGCTTGGGGTAATATTCCATATGATATGTATTTCTATACTAGCAAATACCCTTTGCTTCGCAATGAGGAATAATAGTTAACCAAAGTCAAGTCAAGTCAAGTCAAGTCAACTCAACTCAAATCAAGTCGTCAAATCAAGTCAACTCAAGTCAATTCAAGTCTATTCAAGTCAATTCAAGTCAATTCAAGTCAATTCAAGTCAAGTCAAGTCAAGTCAATTCAAGTCAATTCAAATCTATTCAAGTCAATTCAAGTCAATTCAAGTCAATTCAAGTCAAGTCAAGTCAAATCAAGTCAAGTCAAGTGAAGTCAAGTCAAGTCAAGTCAAGTCAAGTCAAGTCAAGTCAAGTCAAGTCAAGTCAAGTCAAGTCAAGTCAGGTCAAGTCAAGTCAAGTCAAGTCAAGTCAAGTCAAGTCAGGTCAAGTCAAGTCAAGTCAAGTCAAGTCAAGTCAAGTCAAGTCAAGTCAAGTCAAGCCAATTCAAGCCAAGTTAATTTAAGTTAAGTTAAGCTATTCCGGGGTTATCTGGGTCCACTTGATGACCTTGTCTAGCCATCACTACAGCTCTATGTTGAAGCCGTTCCCAACACTTTTCATTTGATACCAATATCGCTCAAAAACATCTGGGTCCGCATTTTGACCCATATTTGGGGACCCGGTCTAGGAATCATTATGAATAGAACTCCATATAAAAGCCTTGTTCAAAACCTTTTACTTCATACCCATATTGCTCCGAAACATTCCGGGTTAATCCGTGGTCACATTTTAACCCATATTTGGGGACCCGGCCCAGGCATCACAAATAACATAATTCTACGTCGAAGTCCTCATCAAGACCTTTCATTTGGTAGCAATATCGCTCAGAAATATTCGAGGGTCCACCTGTTGACCCTTATCTGGAGACCCGGCCTAGACATCACTATTAAAATAGCTCTATATTGAAGTCCAGATCAAGACCTTTCATTCGATACCAATATCGCTCAGACACATCTCGACGTCATCCAGATCCACCTTTTGACCCATATAAGGAAGACCCGGCATGGAAATCACAATGAAAATAGGTCTGTGTTAAAGTCCTGCTCAATACGTTTAATTTCATACCAATATCGTTCAAAAACATTCCGGAGTCATCTGGGTCAACATTCTTTCCCAGACTGGGGAGTATGTCTAGGCATCACAATGAAATTAATTCTATGTTGAAGTCCTGCTCAACACCTTTCATTTGATACCAATATCGCACGTGTAGGTGCAGGCGTTCTTGAGTTATAGCATAGTATGCATGTATAAACAGGTTTTTGATTGCCACCAAGACAAACCGTCGCCCGGATAAATTAATGTCGTATGTTGCATTTGAAGACTTTTGGGAAAACAGGTTTGAAGTTTGGAATTGTATTTCTCCAAAACTTCTGATTAGCTTTTCTCCAAAGTCTGGCAGAACACTACTAGGCCACAAAATTCTTAAATTATTTTAATTTTGTTATATATTGTTTATTATTTTTGAATTTATAAAGGATTTTCTTCAGTAAAATTTTGTCGTTTAGCAATATTTTTGCAGGAAATTTGTATGACGTACGACAAAATGTGTTCCCAATTTGAACTAAATTAAAGATTTTTAAAATTAGTTAAATATTGTGTCATATTAATAAAAGCCAAGCATTTGCTTTTGCTTAAGATTTCAGACCTTTTACTAAAATTTTGAAATTTGGTTCATACAAATTAATGTCAAATCTTCGAAATCTTGAGTAAAAGCATTTGCTTGGTTTTTATTAATACGGCCCATTGTATTTGATTTCTCATAAAAGTAAATAAATTAAATAATTGACAGCAATTAAAAGCACATTGGAAATTAGACGAAATCGCTTGCGACCTTGCACAAACGAAAAAATTCTGCTCAATATCTCTTAAACTAAAGGAGATAGCAAAAAACGGATAACGTCGTTCGAAAGATCTTGATTAGTTAAGTATAACTATTATTAACTCAATTCGGCCCAAAATTCACATACGACACTAATTTATCCGGGCGACGAAACAGCAAACTGTGCAAAAACAAATATGTGAGTCGCCTACGCTGCGCTGCCTGGCACGACTGCGACGCCTCCACTGAACACGGCAAATGACCAAACGAATCTGTCTATGCTTGCGCTTTTTTGAGTTTTTCGAAATTTAAAACCGGAAAAAGGTATTAAAGTCTTAGAAATGCGCAAAAAAAAGTACATGGTTCTCGAGAATTTACCATTTGTGACATTTAAAAAAAAGAATTATTAAAATCGGTTCAGTACTTTTTGAGTTATCGCGTTACATACATTTTCCATACAATCAATTTTATATAATTAGTATAGATGGAAGTATGTAACAAAAAAAAACATCACATTGAGGACTAACAAGCATGTATAAAAAGCCGCTACGCTCTATGGTATAATTCAAGATCACATTTTTTATTCGCCATGAAAACACCACGAACGCACTCAACTGCAGCACTTGCACTACTTCTCCTGCTCTCTAGCACTCTGCTAGCCTTAAGTGCTGCCTGCAAGCAATGTGTACAAAATACCAAACAACAACCAAAGGAATGGTGGCAAACGGCGCAATTCTATCAAATCTATCCACGTTCCTTTATGGACTCGGATGGCGATGGCATTGGCGATCTGAATGGCATTACTTCACGTTTGGAGTATTTGAAGGAGATTGGCGTAACGGCAGCTTGGCTCTCGCCCATTTTCAAATCACCCATGGTGGACTTTGGCTATGACATATCCGATTTCTATGCCATACAAGAGGAATATGGCACTATGGATGATTTTCGTGCATTAATTGCCAAAGCGAATTCGCTTGGTTTGAAGATCATATTGGATTTTGTGCCAAATCATTCGAGTAATGAGAGTATATGGTTTAAGAAGTCGTTGCAACGTGTACGCGGTTATGAGGACTATTATGTGTGGCATGATGGCAAACGGGATGCGCAGGGTAAACGCATACCGCCAAGTAATTGGGTGAGTTGGTTACCTTTTCATGGTACTGATGGTCGATTTCGAGATGTTTTATTCGGTTTTAATAATTTTTTAAACCACTCAAATGTACTCGATGATTTTCATTTGTATTGGAATCCAGTCGCGATTAGTCATCAATCGAATCAATAGCTAGAACATCTCGTTGTCGCCCATCACTACCTGCTGCCTAATTCAGTTTTATTACTTTCTTTTCACTACCCTTTTCTACTGCTACTATAACTACTTTTCCTACTTTTACTTCTCTCATACTTTTATTTCTCTTCTATCGCTCACATAAACACCCTCGCCCTCTCTCTCTATCTCACTAATTTTCTCTCTCTCTTTCTACCTCCATATAGCTGCAAGCTTTCCGTGGCTCTGCGTGGGAATGGCGCGAGGAGCGCCAGCAATATTATTTCCATCAATTCGCTGTACAGCAAGCCGACTTGAATTATCGCAATCCCGCCGTGGTGGAACAAATGAAACGCATACTCCGTTTTTGGCTTGAGCAGGGCGTGGCTGGCTTTCGTATTGATGCTGTGCCCAATCTCTTCGAAGTCGCGCCGGATGAGAATGGTCAATATCCGGATGCTGAAGTGAGTGGCAATACAGACGACAAAGAGGATCGCGCTTATTTGAAAAATGATTTAATCGAAAATCGTCCGGAGACCATCGATATGGTTTACCAGTGGCGTCAAGTGATGGACGGTCATCAGCGCATTTATGGTGGTGATGCGCGTGTGCTGCTAATCGAGACTTGGGCGCCAGTCCAGTACTCAATGCAAATGTATGGCAATCGTACGGTTGAGGGTGCACATTTGCCATTCAATTTCAATTTGATTACAATGCTGAAGGATGGTATTACAGCGCCGGCGGTGCAAAAGGCTGTCGATCTGTGGTTGAGGAATATGCCCGCCGGACGTACGGCTAATTGGGTGGTAAGTGTTTGTTTACTGCTCCAATATTTCTAGAAAACTCAGTAAGGCTTACTTACTAACCATAAAAGCTTTCGCTAGATCGGCAATCACGATCAGCGTCGCGCAGCCAGTCGTTATGGGCCACAACGCATGGATGCTATGAATATGTTGGTTATGATTTTGCCCGGCGCCAGTGTAACGTATCAAGGCGAGGAATTGGGCATGATAGATGGCGTGATCTCATGGCAGGATACGGTAGATCCGGCAGCATGCAACTCAAATCCAAATATCTATGAGCAATTTACGCGCGATCCATCGCGCACGCCATTCCATTGGAGCGGCGGCATGAGCGCGGGTGAGTTGAGATAAATTTTAAGGTCTCCCAAGTGCTCATAGGGTGTATTTATGTATATTCTCTCTTCTTATTTGTTTCCTTTTAAGGCTTTTCTACTTCACCAAACACATGGTTGCCACTTGCGCCAAATTACCAAACACTCAATGTGGAGTATGAGTTGTCAAGCGCAAAATCACATTTGAAAATTTATAAAGCTTTGGTTGCGTTGCGCAAAAGCAGCGAGACGCTGCAATATGGCGCGTACAAAAACAAAGCGCTCAATGATGAGGTGTTTGTGGTGAAGCGGTGAGTAAACGTTTAATATTTTTATTTATAATTTAACCTTACAAACTTTGACAATCTCTAGTTATAAGCACGGAAAACCAACTGTTATTTTTGCTGCTAACTTTGGCGAAAAGTCCAGCACAGTGGATCTGCAAGCGAATTTCGATAAGATGCTACCCAGTAGCATGACTGTAAAAATCAGCAGCTTGGATTCGACAAAGCGTGAGGGGTAAGTTTTTCGTGGTCTTCATTTACTCGCTGTTCGTTTATGTAGCTTAATTTTTTGCTTTGATTTTCTTAGCTCACAAGTCAATATCAGCAATCTATCGTTAGCGCCTGGTGAAGCTTTGGTGTTGTCTAGCCCCGAAAAAAGCCTATAAAACATTGCTTTTAAATTGAATTTGTGAAAATAAAATTTTTAATTTTTATGCACAAAGTAGAGAAAAAGAAAGTTCTTGTTCACAAAATTGTACTTTGAAGAAATAAAATTTATTGAAGCTTTCTGTAGATGGCACTCTAAAGGTTACGTATAACAAAACTTTCAATAAATTTAAAGATGGACGAAAATGGTGTCTACCATCGGAAAGAGCACCTTCGAAACTTGTAATTGAATTTTTAGAAATGTGCTACGGAACCCCAACACCACACACCTTACCATCTAACTTACATAGATCCGTCGTTATAGATGTGGAGAGTAACTGACGAATCCGTTTGACCATTGGACCAGAAATCTCTAACCGGAATGACGACATCGAAGTTCTTACCGAACATGCTTTTCTCAGTTTGGTATAATAGAAGCGCTGAAGAAGCGCGCACAAAATGTATGCCCTTGATGGGTCTTCCCGCGCTTACGCCAAAGAAATCTCCTTCCAAACTTACCTGGAATTTCATTTCAATTGCTCATTAAGACGTTGAAAAAAATTAAACAAATCACCTTTTTTTTTTAAATTAATTTATTCATAGTCGCCTGCCGCTTTAAATTTTTAATATTGATTTACATTTTTTTTTTTTCATTTATTATTTATTATTTGCTATTTCCTTGAATTTAATATTTATTAATATCATTTATTCTAACAAGTATTTTCGTAATTTATTTATGTAGACAAATTTAATTTCTTTACATATATACTTAGCTACTATTTATTAATTAATTTATTTTGCTAATTTTATTTCTTTTTATTTTTTAACACAATTGATTAGTTATTTAGGATTTAACATTAATTTAAGGTACTTTTGTTTTTTTCTGCTTTTTTATCTGTTGTGTGATTTTTTTTGTTTTTATTTTTTATTTTTTGTTTTTTTTTGTCATTTCCGTCTTTTTTGTCTCTTTGGTCTTTTTTTGTTCCTTTTTATCTTTTTTCATGCACACACAAATATGTTTTTATATTTTTTATATATAAAAAACAACATATCCAATAGTTATCAATTATTTACAAAAGTTACGTTAAAATATTTATGTACATAACAAACATGTAACAAGCAAACAGTGAGGAAGTTTTGTGTTTGTGTGTGTTTTTATTTTAATTTTTGCTTTTTGTTGCATTTTTTTAACATTTAGTTTTTCATGAGTTGTTGCACAACTAATTTGGCGTAACTGTTTTGCATATTTTTCACGTTTCCGTTAATGCGTTGCATTCGTTCTTTTTTTTTTTTTTTGTATGTTTTTTTCCTTAGCTAAAATTTATTGAAAATTTTAATTTATTATTTACAAGGTTTTATTTCCGATTTTTTGTGTTTTTTTCGTATGTACTTAGCAGCTTTAACTTATGCTTTTATGCGATATGGTCATTAAAAATAATTAAATACTATGTATGCGCTAATTGGCTTAGTTTTAATGCAATATTTACCTGCCTTTCTATTTATTTATTTTTTTTTTATTTTTTTTTTAATTACTTTTTGATTTTTTCTCTCAAAATTTTTTCTGCCTTAAACATTCAGCCATGCCAGCAAATTGTAGCTAATATATTACATCAATTTAAGCGCTAAATAGTTACATTTAATTCCACAAATTAACTTAAGCTCATACCTAAAGCTCTCTTAACGAGCTTTCACACATTAAAAACACATTTTTTTGTCTTTGCGCTGCTTCTAAAGTAATATGCACTTTGTGCGCAATTAACTGAATGTCAATTAAAAAAAAAGTTGCAAAAATTTAATAAAGATTTGATACAAACAAATTCATTATGTTGCTGGGCTCAATACAACATAATCAATTCATTTGCGCTCCATTGCATTGCACGCGTCCAAGCATTGAAGAAGTTTTGATTTGGTTGCAGAAGGGATAATTGTTTTTTTTTTTTTTTTTTTTTTTGTTTCTCATATATTCTTTCCGTTTATTTTTTTCTTTTTATATTAATATTTCTTTTCTCTTTTCTATTTCTTTTTCTGTTTTTTTTTTTGTTATTTTAGCGTTAAGATTTATAAAATCTAATTTAATAAATGTATAAATTTTCCTACATTTTTATGCATTCATCTTGCTATCCCTTTTGTAACAAAATCGCGCACCTTTTTGATTTAGTTTCAAATTTTCTTAAAAATTTTCAAATTACTTCACATAATGATTCAAACCAAAAAAAAACATTAACATTGTTTGCGTTACTCGAGTATTTTAGTGCATACCGACACCTGAGTGGAAGCTCACTCCATTTAGTTCAATAAATTTGCACCCAGTTCAAAATATGTTGCATACACAGTTCTCAGAACTGTAGCGTTTTGAAACCAATGGGTATGACTTGGACTAACTAAAGTGCATACTTAGTACCTACTCGCACATTAAAATCCATTGAAAGCTCTTATAAATAAAAATTTATGAAAGCTAAAAAATAAGGCCTTGAATCAGTAAGGGAAGATTTTGATTCTTAACCATTGAACTGAACTAACACTGAACTGTCGCCCATCTCTACAGCAAATGACCAAACAGACCTGTTTGCATCTGCTTTGGGTCCCGGGGGACAGCGATATTGATGGTAATTGTAGGGCAGATGAACAAGCAAGGCAGGTTAGAGAACGCATAGGTATGACATTTGCCAGATGCAAGGTAACATCCTGGTGAGAAATTCATCAGGTCGTCAAACTGCTTCAAAAAGGAGAACGAAATTTACCTATAATCGTAATTCCAAATAGGGATTATTGCGACAGACCTTATTCTGAGCACGCTGAAAGAATGAGTGCTCCCTATAATCAATACTGCAGGGCTTCTGAGGAGGAATTTGAGCCGAAAACAGTAAAATTCCTAGTGAGGAGATGACTCAAATACATGAGAGATTATCTACCATTTCAGGGATTTAAGACCTCTAAGAGATTCTAAGATTTTTGGGCTGGATCCGCGTGGTATGCCAAAGGGACTTTAGGGACCTAAGTGGGGCCCTAGTGGAAACTAGAAGTCATTGAAACCTAGCTTAACCTAAGCTGCAGCTTTTTATTTTTGAGGTAAAGTGACTGCAAATTTCATGCTGAAACCAGCTTAAGAAATCTAAGATTTCGTTTTGAAGGTAAAATCTATATTTTTTTTCAGTGCATTTGGTATCAAGAGTGAAGAAAAATCTATGACGTAGTTTCAAAACATGCGGACATAACTATAGCCGATTCACAATTTCTCTGCTGGCTATAAATTCCCCCCTACCAAATTTATATGTGAATTATAGCGAGCAGAGAGATATTTTTATCGACCAGTTAGCGAGTATGACTACTACTCATTATGGGTTCAAACATTTTTGTTCGATCCGACCTCGCTTGTCTGATGGCGAATCTAAAATGCCATATATAACATTAAAAATTATTAAAATAAAATATCAAAAAGCTTTTGGAAAGCATTAAATTTATAAATTCAGTTTATTATTCATTTTTACACTAACTACCATTCCAAATAATTATTATAATTATAATTATCTTAACTCGCTACAATACACACTAGTTAATTAAGTATTAAAATGTTTGAATATTAAATCATATAATATGCTCAGTTTTATGTTATCTGTACTGCCTGTCTTCTATTTATTAACACTTACTGCGGAATGTGTCTACACGCCTCTAACTATGCTACCTTAACTAAGCAACAGTCCTTTGTTTGTTATACCCAACAAACTTCTACTTAAATTATTAATTTTAAATCTACATACATATATAGTATGTATGTATGTCTAAATAAAAACTTGTAAAATATCAGCACAAAAACATCGAGAGCAACAAAAGCTTCCGTTTACTGCCCCCGCTCGCATCTCACATTTCACTTCATTTGTCAATCATTTTTGCCTTTCCACTCACACTCTCACACTGGTATGGCGCAACGTTTTTTGTTGCTGCTACTCCCACTGCTAGCATCATTATCATGTGCTAACATGTTGCTGCTATTGCTACTGTGACTGCTGTTTCGTCGATTTGTGTTTGCGACCGTGTTGTTGGCGGTCACGCCTGTCGATTGTATGCCACCACCACCACCACTATTACTATCACAATCGTTGTTATTTTGGGCTTCGTGCTTATCACTTTCACCACACTTAGCTGCGGGCACATCGCCAACGCCAACAACAACACAATTGCCACAACCCACCACCATAACTCTCGCAGCCGCCGCATTCGTATCGGTAGTCGCATGGCCTAGGCCACGCTTTTGAACTGTTGCCAATGTAGTTGGCTCACAGTGTTGTTGATGTTGCTGTTGCTGTTGTTGTGGTTGTTTTTGCGCAGATTTTGTTGTCTCTGTAACTTTGTTGACAATTTCATTTGTAGCATTTTTGTTTATTTGTGCGTTTGGCTATAAACTTGTTGTAGCGAATTGTGATTTACCAACAAACTGCGTGGGCGGCGCTGGCACTGGCGCTGCTTTGTTGCCATCGCGTGTATTATGTTGCGCAACATGTTGCTGCGGCTGCACGTGATTACTCACAGCGTGTGATGGATGGTTTGTCGTTGTTGCTATTGTTGTTGTACAGCTATTTGCAGCTGTTGTAATCGGTAATAACGTTTTTTCGTTTGCATTCGCTGTTGCTATTGCTGTTGTTGTTGCTAATGCATTGTTGCACAACGCCGCATGTGACGCACAAGAAGGATTGCCGTGTTGCAGTTGATTGATTTTATTGTTGTTGGCCACCAGCTCAGCTTCGTTGGTTATTGTTGTGCTGCTGGCAAGTGGATGCGTTAATGTTTGTTGTAGTTGTTGTTGTTGCTGTTGCTGTCGATTATTTGGCACATATTGATCGGCATAGGGAATCTGATTATATGTTATACTATCTAAATTAGTGAATACATTCGTTATTGCGATGGTTTGTGTTGCCATCTCGCAAAGTTTTTTCGATTTTGTGCTATTTTCTGTAAAGGAACGCCAAAAAAGCAAGAAACAAGAAAGTGTATATGTATAAACATATTCATTTTTATAGTGAAGAAATTTATTTTACTACTTTTATTTGTATATTTATAGTTTTTAAATTTAAGGGTTTAACATTTATTTACTTTTTCTTGCTTTACAATTATCCACTGTATGCTTTTTAAGTATATTTTGAATGCTAAAATTTCTAACTTACCTGTATTTGTTGGCGTGATATGCTTTTGTATTTTTTCCTCTTGCGCACACGTCGCTGCCGTCACCACAGCCGCCGCCATCATAGAAGACGGTCCCGTTCCGGCAGTACGATGCATGTTGCTATAGCGTGGCGGCATCATGCTTTGTCGCACATTGCGTTCGGGTCGTATGAGTATTATATAGAGCTGATAAGGGAGAAAAGGGCGATAACGGTAAGCATTTCTTTTTAAATAGGAATGCGTAAAATGTAGGCTTGTATTCGAAATATGTATGTATTTACGTAATTGCTATCCCAGTAGGCCCAAAGTAGATTTAGGGAAGATAACAACTTCCATTACTATGCCCCATGACTATCGCACGGCGATGGCCGCATTCGCATGAATTACTTTGTATAGTAAACAAGTAAGGAAGCCTAAGTTCGAGTGGAATCGAACATTAGATACTCAGCTGTATGCTTTCATTGTTTGTTTGCGTCTGATAGAATCACGGTGTATTTTATATAAAGCCAGTGCTGCATAAAGTGGGCGTAGCTACGCCCATTTTCAACATTTGGTGGTCATAACCGATTTCAATAAATTTTTGCGTGTCTATTGACACAAGTTATAAAAGTGTATAAACCAAGTTTCGTTATAATATCTCAATTATTTGTCGAGTTATAGGCTCAGAAATCTCGTATATTCCTGTTTTTTGCTTTCTGTCCATAGTTGGACTCCTGCCACAAAATTTCAATGAATTATCTTTATATTTGACAAAGATATCGCTTAAAATGTTTTTATTAGGCCCCTTTATAGTTCCCATTTATAAAAGTGGGCGTGGTCGTCAACCGATTTCGCTAAAATTTTGAACGTGTATAACTACAAGTAATGAAAGTGTATACACCAAGTTTCGTCATAATATATCAATTATTTGTCGAGTTATAGGCTAAGAAATCTCGTATATTCCTGCTTCTAAAAGGAGGCGGTGCCACGCCCATTTTCCAAAATTTTTGTGTTTTTTCTTTTATGTCCATAGTTGGCCTCCTGCCATAAAATTTCAATGATATATCTTTATATCTGACAGAGATATCGCTTAAAATGTTTTTATTAGGCCCCTTTACAGTTCCCATATATAAAAGTGGGCGTGGTCGTCAACCGATTTCGACAATTTTTCGTCCAAACATTTGCCTGAGTAAGTAAATCACGCGTACCAAATTTCATCGATATATCTGCTACGGTTTCTGAGTTATGGTTTATACAACTTTCAATGTTTGACCCTTAATAAGTGGGCGTGGCACCGCCCATTTTCCAAAACTTCACCATATTTCTTCCTAAGGGCCTGAGCTCAATACGTGTGTGAAATTTTATCACTCTAGCTCTATTAGTGACTGAGATACAAAATTTCCGATTTTTACTATATAGGGGAGGTGGGCGTGGTCATGGTCCGATTTCGCCCATTTTCAATACCATCCGTTCCTGTCTTGATACCAACTTGCATTCCAAATTTCATCAAAATATTTCAATTTTTGCGCGAGTTAGAGTATTTACAGACGGACGGACAGACGGACGGACGGACGGACATGGCTCAATCGATTTCTCTTTTCACCCTGATCATTTTGATATATATAAGTCTATATCTATCTCGATTATTTCGTTCTGTTACAATCCACCGTTAGGAAATGAAAACTATAATACTCTGTGTACTAGTACAGCTGAGTATAAAAAAGCAATGAAGCGAAAGCTTCGGGCTTTCATTAGAAAACCGCATGCTTTTTTCATATCGTCGCGACGGTATTATAATCTTGTTAGGTATTCAGCATGAATTGTAGCAGTATTGTTGTGCTGAATATACCGCTGCTTACCACCTAACTTTGTTATGTACTTCATGCGTATACATTTGTCTCTTTCGGCTTACTCTTCTTAACTCCCACTTTAGCCAGTGCAGCTCAACATACTTTATGAGTACTTGCTGTATGTACATATATCCAACAAAAGCAAGTATCTTGGCATGAAAAAAAAATCGTATCACCTCAGAAATGGGCCTAGTGGGATGTTGTGTACAAATGTAGGTATAAAAACTACAAAAACAAAATTGCTTTACATTTGAAAAATTATGCATGTTTTTTCAATAGAAAACATAAATTTACATGTTTTGTTTTTTCTTTTGTGATTTCTGGTATTTGTTTTAATTTTGGGTTTGCTAATTGGGCATGTAAGGCCATAAATAACACACAACTTGTGCTATTAAAATTGTTACATTTGATGTGATACACTGAGCTTTGCAAAGGCAAAAATTTGTAAAAGCAAATTTGAAAAAAAAAATAAAAATAAATAAATAAATAAATTGTGTAATGTTTTAGTAAAAAATTAAACAATGTCCATATTTTAAAAATTAAACTTTAAATCAATGCACTTGTTCAACTTAATGCATTACTTATGTCACTAAATATTTATACATATGTATATCTATTTTAGTTTACCTTCGGTGAGAATAGACACGCCACGGTGACACTCGCTGACAAGCTAATCGTCACAGACATGGAGGTTATACGCAGCGGCACATGATTGGCGGTGCCAAAGTAAAGCGGCACGAAGGCTAACCAAATGACACAAGTGGTGTACATGGTGAAGCCTTCAACGATTGATAGAGAAGTGATAATTGAAAGGAAGGAGAAGAAGAAGAAGAGAAAGGAAGAGGAAAAAGAAAAGAAGAAAGAGGAAGAAAAATAAAAAGAAGAAGAAGAAGAAAAAGTAAAATCAAAACGAAAACGAAAAGTAAAAGTAAAAGAAAAGTAAAAGTAAAAGTAAAAGTAAAAGTAAAAGTAAAAGTAAATGTAAAAGTAAAAGTAAAAGTAAAAGTAAAAGTAAAAGTAAAAGTAAAAGTAAAAGTAAAAGTAAAAGTAAAAGTAAAAGTAAAAGTAAAAGTAAAAGTAAAAGTAAAAGTAAAAGTAAAAGTAAAAGTAAAAGTAAAAGTAAAAGTAAAAGTAAAAGTAAAAGTAAAAGTAAAAGTAAAAGTAAAAGTAAAAGTAAAAGTAAAAGCAAAAGCAAAAGTAAAAGTAAAAGTAAAAGAAAAAGTAAAAGTAAAAGCAAAAGTAAAAGTAAAAGTAAAAGTAAAAGTAAAAGTAAAAGTAAAAGTAAAAGTAAAAGTAAAAGTAAAAGTAAAAGTAAAAGTAAAAGTAAAAGTAAAAGTAAAAGTAAACGTAAAGGTAAAAGTAAAAGTAAAAGTAAAAGTAAAAGTAAAAGTAAAAGTAAAAGTAAAAGTAAAAGTAAAAGTAAAAGTAAAAGTAAAAGTAAAAGTAAAAGTAAACGTAAAAGTAAAAGTAAAAGTAAAAGTAAAAGTAAAAGTAAAAGTAAAAGTAAAAGTAAAAGTAAAAGTAAAAGTAAAAGTAAAAGTAAAAGTAAAAGTAAAAGTAAAAGTAAAAGTAAAAGTAAAAGTAAAAGTAAAAGTAAAAGTAAAAGTAAAAGTAAAAGTAAAAGTAAAAGTAAAAGTAAAAGTAAAAGTAAAAGTAAAAGTAAAAGTAAAAGTAAAAGTAAAAGTAAAAGTAAAAGTAAAAGTAAAAGTAAAAGTAAAAGTAAAAGTAAAAGTAAAAGTAAAAGTAAAAGTAAAAGTAAAAGTAAAAGTAAAAGTAAAAGTAAAAGTAAAAGTAAAAGTAAAAGTAAAAGTAAAAGGAAAAGAAAAAGAAGAAGACAAATAAAAAGAGGAAGAACAAGAAGAAGAATAAGAATAAGAATAAGAATAAGAATAAGAATAAGAATAAGAATAAGAATAAGAATAAGAATAAGAATAAGAATAAGAATAAGAATAAGAATAAGAATAAGAATAAGAATAAGAATAAGAATAAGAATAAGAATAAGAATAAGAATAAGAATAAGAATAAGAATAAGAATAAGAATAAGAATAAGAATAAGAATAAGAATAAGAATAAGAATAAGAATAAGAATAAGAATAAGAATAAGAATAAGAATAAGAATAAGAATAAGAATAAGAATAAGAATAAGAATAAGAATAAGAATAAGAATAAGAATAAGAATATGAATAAGAAGATAAAGAAGGAAATGGAAAGTTAAAAATGAAAAGGAAACGGAAACGGAACCGTAACCGGAAAATCGGAAGAAAAAGATAAAATGAAGCACCCAAATAGTTGAAAACACGACAAGAAGATTAATTGAAATGAAGAATTACAAAAACACAAATAAAATCAGAAAAGGGAATGAAAAAAGGAATAAGGGAAAAGTAAGGTAAGATGATAAAAGCAAATATTTCAAAGCCAAAGTTCAAGTATCAAATTGCATTAATACAGAAGAATAATAGATGGTTTTATTAGCGCGATTTTCCATTTGCATTATTCAATTGCATTTCCATTATTTTTATTGTTTTTTAATTAGAATTATGCCACGCATTAATTCCATTCATTCATTTAGCCAAAGAACAAGCAATCCATTGTTCATGTTCGATTTTAACACAGAGCAGTACAAGTACCATTAGCAGCAGAAAGTGAAAAAATGGGAGAAAATGCAATAGTAGAAAAAAACATAAATACTTACATAGTTAATTGCGAAATCCACAAAATAATTAGTAAAATACATGAATATGCAAATAGTTTGGTATGTAGTTGAGTGTGTGTGTGCTCGTAATTAAGTTTGCAAAGTCTGATAAATGTTTAATGAGCACTTAATTCGCATTAAATAATTAAACACAACACATAATATGCAGCACTCGAGCACGGACACACGCAGGCACACACACACACATACAAAGAAGAGCCGTTTTAAAGGCAACATGCAGACACATGCGCCCAAATGCAACAAACATACATAGTGTGCGTTTTTTATTTGATTTTGTTTTTTTTTTATTGCAATGAATTTATAATAGCCGGTTAAGTTTTCTATTAATTCCCTCGAGTTGATTGGTTAAATGAATGGGTTTGTACGCCAAAGCATTGCACATTTTGTAGTGTGTATGTATGGACTTGAAGCAAAGATATTGCTTAAAGTGAAGGCTTACTTACATACTCCATATTTACTAAAAGCATTTTCTCCATTAAAAAAACTAAAAATTTATTATTGCGATAATTGCAGAAAGCTTTGTCTCTGGTAAGTATTCTTTCGGCAAACTTTTAAAGGGAGCCAGTAAGGACACAGTGCACAGTGGGATTAAGTTGTGCTTATGCACATATATATAACCTAATTTGCGCAGCCATCACCCTCTAAAAGAGCTAAAATAATATAAAACTATAACCTATGTACAAGAAAATATATATCTATAAAATTACTTGAAATTTATTGCATATTTTTTTTTTTTCATTTCTCTGAGCATACCCCTAAGAAATTTTGTGGCAAACAAATTTCTACACTGAAAAAACAACTTACTCAGATTATGGAAAAGTGGGAATGATTCGGCGCTAAAGACATATTTCCATATTTTGATGTACGATTTTCTTCAAATCAAGGAATAAAAACCACGTTTTAAAGAAAATTGTACATCAAAATATGGAAATATGTCTTTAGCGCCGAATCATTCCCATTTTTCCATAATCTGAGTAATTTTTTTTGTTGAGTGTAGTACATTTTAACCCTTAATCTCCAAAAGAGTGGTTACCTAAACTTTTCTCATACTGGAAAATGCATGGTTTTTGGTCATACGGAAATGAAAAACGATACTTTGTGTCTCCCTCTACTAAATTGTTAAACATCTTTTTATTTCACGTATTTTAAGATCAAGTAAATTTTGTTAAATTTAAAATTGTGGCAAGACTAACAAAAATACATCCAGCGATCAGCTTTCCTCCCTTTAATTTGAACCCATATTGTAAAATAAGTTTAGGGTTGCCACTTGTTTTTTTTTTGCAATGAGAGATCTAAGTTTTTTTTTCAAAAATACACAATTTGCTATATTTTTTATGTAATTGAACTACCAAACCGAATTGTTTTAAGAAGGTGGCAATCATAACAAAAATATTTCAGGCGCTCAGCCTTTTAAACTCCTTTAATTTGATATCCATATTGTAATATTTAATTAATTTTTAAAAATTTTATTACCCTAAAAATTCATACGGGTGGCAACCCTCAAACACATTTTTTTTGACAATAATAATTTCAAATTTTTTTGAAAAACACAAAATATACCTATGCTATTATGCTTTAATTTTATTAATCAAACTTTATAAAAAAGGTGGCAACCCTCGAAAAATAATTTATTTTGCAATGAGAGTTTCCACAATTATTTTTTTACAAATAAATGCGAAATGCTATACATAATACTTTTATTTTATTAATTTACCTAATCGAAATTTTGGAGAGGGTGGCAACCCCAATAAAAATATTTTCAGCGATCGGCTTTCTTAAACTCACATAACTGGATACCCACGTTGTAACATTTCATTTTTTTTTTTTTTTTCAAATATGGTTGTGCTAAAAAATTTGAAACAAGTGGCAACACTCGCATAAATTTATGTTCGGAAATAAGAATTTCAACATTTTTTTCGAGAAATACACGATAATGGCATACATTTATTTTTTAATTTAACTAATCGAAAATTTTGAAAAAGGCGACAACCCTAATGTTTTTAAGTTGCTTAATTCATAAAAGTTTTCATTTTTACCAGTTTCTTCTTGTGTTTCAAAAATGTATATGTTTTTTTTTTTAATTTGCTGCCACCATCTTTTTCCATTAAGCACTTATATCCTTAACATGCGAGCAGTGTAAAAAAGCATTTCCACCACTTCGCACACTTTCATATCCTTCAATACCATTTTTACATTATCACATGCACTCAACGCACACAAAAATCGAGAAAAACATATAACAAACAAAATCAAATCAACTCACCAATGTGCTTAGATTCATTGAATGCTTCTGGTATTTTTCGCGTGAGCACTGCATATACCGTGCAAATCACAATCATAACAATGGGATAAAAGAATGCAATCATATAAGAAGCATCAATATACGAATCACAGACAAGCAGATTATCCTCGCGAGTCGGATGGTGGTGCATCGCATGCGAAGGTGATATAATCATCCAAACGCCATTGATGAGTATCTGGAAAGGAAGAGAAAACAAAGAAACAGAGGGAAAATGGAGAGAATATTAATAAAAATAGTAAAAAATGTGCGCAAGTGTTTATGTGTGTGCGTAGCGCAAAATTATGGATAGTAAATAAAGCAAATATAGCAGACAGTCACTTAAAGCGATAGTCAACCGCTAGAACGTTCATAACTGGCTCAGAACTGGTTCTAAAGGAGTTTTGAGCGGTACTTGGTATAGATATGTTCAATTTTGCACAATTCTACTGATGTCCAGATTTTCCAAAAAGTGGAGTTTTTTAAAATTAGATAAAGTAGTTTCTTTTAATTTTTATCAGCTGAAAATGGTAAATTTCCAAAACTTCCCAAAAGGGAATTTTTTTTTTAAATTAGATAAATTGGTTTTTCTTAAACCTTATTAACTCAAAATGGTATGTTTTACGCATTTGTACTAATTTGCGAAATTTCCCAAAAAGGAAATTTTTAAAATCGGATAAAATGGTTTGCCTTAAAGTTCAGCGAGCCACTAAGACTAATTTAATGCATTGTTACTACTTACAACAAATTTCCCAAAAAGGGAAATTTTACGAAATTGAACAAAAGTACAAAAAAGTGTTTTTATGTTACGCAGGACATCAGCGTGCTGAGAAAGACAGTTGAAGGCATTGCTTCTGGATAGATGGAGAACCAGCACTGTCTCTTTGTCAGCTAGTTCTGGTTACGCTAGCTTTGAAATAGTGCGATTTGCTGAAGGGAAAATACAGCTAATGTAGTAAAAGTATTTATTTCTATAAGTAAAATATAATGCTTATAAGTGGAATATGTAATGCTTATGGCACCGTGAATTTCACTTAATGTCAAATATGCGCATTAAATAGTTATGGCTTCTCTTACAACTTTTGCTGTGTTGCATGTAATGGTAGCATTTTCGCAAAAGTTGTTGGCTTTTCTGTTTTTTTCATGCACAAGTAACCTTAAATTAGCAAAAACATTCTGGTTTTATTTACTTTGTTTTTACTTATTTTGCATATACATAAATAATGCAGATACATTCAATAACTTTTTACTTAATTTTACTTTCATTTTGCTTACTTACTTGTATGAATATCAGAAATGAGCATATAACCAATTGTGACTTGGGACTTATGAATGATGGACGCTTTGCTGACTGTTTGCCAGCTTTGAAGATGCGCGCGATGCGATTGGTTTTGGTTAGCAGCGCAGCGTAGACCACCGTGAAGCAAAAGCCAACGATGAAGCTGTGAAGGAAATACACAGAAAATACAAGAAAAGTGGATTTTTGTTAGAAAACTTAATAGAAAATAATGCACTTTAAAAAGCATAAGATTTTATATTTTTTGTGTGTTAATTTCACTCATTTCCACTTACCGCTGAAAAGCGCAAACAATATTCGAAGGCTTCAAGACCAAAGCAAATGTCACGGCATAACACATTAAGATACCAGCGAGTAGAATATAGCTGAGCTCGCGACCCGAAGCGCGTACAATTGGAGTATCATTGTGACTAAGAACAACAACAAAACAAAAAACCAACAACAAGAACAAACGGTATTAATAACAAAAAAGCGACATAATAGATGGATGAGAATGAGAAGGAAGTGCAAGATTGATGTTTTATGAATGAAAGAACAAAGAAATGAAAAAAAAACGAGAAAATTCCTCGCTGAAAATAAGACAAACTAAAAAAGCAAACAATAAAAAGAACAACGAAACGACAAATAAATACAAATAAATAAATAAAAATTTGTCATTTTTTCGGTGGTGTGGGTATTTATTTACAGAGTGGCTTAGCTATTTTAACGACAAACAACAAAGGTACAGCCGGGGAATTTGAAAATATTCGCAAACAAACAAATGTTACGCTGACGAAAGTTATTTGATGCTTAAATTCAAGTGGTGGGAGGTTGGCAGAGGGAGAGGGGAAATATGTATGTTGTCGTCAATGGCAATTCCAGAACAATGTAATGAGCATTTTTGTACATAAAAACGGCAATAAAGAAGCGTGACAAGTATAAAATACAACAAAAACAATAAGCAGTAAAAAGAACAAAGACATATAAAACGAAGAACGTGTGTTGGAGACCAACAAATGGACGCTAATATACCAAACGAGACTCATTAAAAATTAAATGAAACAAAAAGACCAAAAATTAGCGTTATGAGAGCTTAAAAGCAAACGAAACGGAGAACAAATATTTAAAACAAGGAAAGGAAAGGAAGAGAAGGGAAAGGAAAGGAAAGCAGTGAGAGCAATCAATCGTTAGCTAAACTTGCTAATTTGCCAAAAAAATTTAAATTGACTCATAAATAAATAATGAGAATGAATAAGATACTAAACAGCGCAAAGAGAAGTTACGATAAATGTTATTGTCTTTATTTATTGTTTTTACTTTTCTGCTGCCAGAGGTCTTACATGTCTAATTAAGGTATTAGCATTTGAGATTAATGAAATTTGGCAACTGCGCTCAATTGACTTTTGCAGAATTTAAACTGGGAACTTTTGTATTGCTCTAATTTTGTACTGTCTGAAGCTTAAATTGTAATCAATTTATATTTTAGTGGATGAAAATTGACGACTGTGTTAGACGCAAATCGGCAACAGCGCATAGCACAAGTACAGAGAAATTTCAAGTATTTTGTATTGGTTCTAATATTCCGCACTCAGAGTTTTAAACTATTGAATTTTTTCTTGTATATTTTATAACTTTTATTTTCTGGTGCCAGAAGTTTAAACTTCCTATTAGTGTATTCACATTTCAGATGAGTGAAAATTGGCAACAGGGCTGAAATAAGTTTTGTATGATTTCAAGTTTTTTCGATTGTTTTTTCCTTTTTCAATTTTTACATCTCAGTTGCTTGTATTGTCTTAAGAAGTTCAAATTGTAACTGAATGAAAACTGACAACAGAGCATAAGCATGTTTCATTATCAAAGGCTTTAACATCCACTTACCGCATAAAGACGCCAACAACAAAAAGCGTCACCAAAATGCCTGTACCACTAAATGCCATAGCGCCAATTGCCCAAGCCGATTCGGGACGCAAATAAACTTCCGGTATTATTTGGCAAACTTGCTTGGCGGCATCGGGTAAAGTGCCCAATTGGCAAGTTAAGCATTGCGTTTCATCAATGGGATGGCGTATCTGGAAAAAAACGAACAGCAAAAAAGGCTAAATAAGTAAATAAATAAAAAAAAATTGACGAGGAAGAAGGAGCAGAAAAAGCGGAAGGAAAGGACTGTTAAGCTAATAAAATGAACAAACAAAAAACATATGTATTTGTAGTACGCGTGTGTAGTGTACCTATATAAATATGTGTGTGTGTAGTGGTATGCAATTGAAAGGCATTTGACAGATGTTTTGTGGAAATTTATTATATTGCGCAGCGAGCAATTTATAGTTGCCACATGTTTAAATTGTGTGCAATCAAGAAAGCAAGTTTGAAGGTCTCAAAAGGTAACTTTAAATGCTCGTGCACATATTTGCAATTGGAACTGCGGCGACTATAAAAAAGAAAATTGGTTTAATATTATTAGTTGCAATTAAATGTTCAAGGCTTAAAATTTTAGAAAAAATGGGCATTATTGCGCACTTTGGCAAGCTTTTGTTTTTGAAAATAAAGGAAAAATTAGTTTAAATTAAACCGTAGCTAATTGTAGAACAGTTTAAAACATTAACACCCTCATGAATCTCACCTTATGGCCGCATTGTTCAAGAGCTAATATTAGCCAAATAATATACTTATATTTTAGTTAGATGCAAATTGGCAACAGTGTTAGTTAGCTGAAAATATTTATATATTTATACTAGCGCTCTAATTTTTCTGGTCTCACTTGTTGAAACCATCCCACTAATGCACGTATTCATATTTTAAATTTGTGAAAATTGGCAACAGCGCTCAAAATTATCACACAGGGTTTGAAGTAATTTTGTATTGCATTCATTTTGCACTGCCACAAGTTTAGATTAGCCGAATGTAGACTTATATTTTGGTTAATGAAAATTGGCAATAGTATTAGTTGAATGAAAATGGGCAACAGTGCTGAGCACAGATTTAAGAAAACTAATAGTATTTTTATTGCACTTGTTTTATACCATGTCTCCACATAACGTGTTTCGCTCTTTTTTTCTGCATTTTCTCTCTCAATCTTGTTTCGACACGGAAACCAGTGCCGAAACTCGCCAATTTCCATACAAATTTCTGAGAGCGAGTGAAGATTGAAACACTGTTTCATTCTGAATCATCTTGCCAACCTCGATGATATCGATGTCTTCTCTAATTTTGTATCGAAAATCTATCGAAATCTCACACAGACCAAAACAAAGACGCAAAAATAAGCAAACATACAAACATTTAAGAAGAACAAGAAGGAGAAATGTCAAACTGAATCACGATTAGCCACGTGGAGACGGGTTATTGAGCGAGTTGTTTTGCTACATGTTTCTCTGGTGAATCAAGTTATGTGGAGACGGGCTTTAAGTGTTCTCAGAAGTTTAAAGCATCCGATTAATTTGTTCGCATTTTATAGACGTGAAAATTGGCAACAGCGCCCAAATATATTATTCGTGTTTCATTATACCCCGCAATTTTTACTTGCTTTTTCGCTTATGAAGGTCAGTCTGCTGCATTTTGTTGAACATTTCGAAGAAAGATAATAAAAAGAAAAATTCAAAAAATGCGATTTAAATGGAAATTCATTCAATGCGCAAAATTGCAAAATGAATTCAATTTGCTGCAATAAAATTTCTAAACCGAAGTGCAATTTGCAACTTGTGCTTGCTTGGCTGGCGCCAAAACATACACATGCAAACAAATACCAACAAGAATGCGCACTGAGCGAAGCAGAGCGTAAAAACAAATGCGCTTTTAGTAAAATCATTACTCGATAAGTGTGTATAAAACAAGTAAACCAATTACGCTACAAGCTTTTCAATTTGTTTGCACAATTCAGTGGCAACACCACCACCTCCCAAACCCAGCCAAGACACTGTAGTGCTTTTAAAAACGCATACAGTATCCGGCACACCCGCACTTCACATTATCCACTTCAATATGGTTTTGTTGTTGGCTCAATCGGTTGGCGTTCTGACATTCTGTAGGGCTTTGAATGGCTGTTTGTGTGGACATGTATGCGCGTGTAAAACATGTACGTGCAAGTTCTCGCATGCAACAATTTATTTGATTCGCTTCACTGTCGTCCGTCGTCCCTACAACCAACCACTGCTCTGCTCCTCACAAACAACCAACCAGTGAGCTAGTGAATGAATGGGTGACAGCGGCATAATTTGACCCAAACTTACTTGATATGTGGTGCAATTGAAGCAATGCCAACAACAACTTTCACCCTCAACATATTTCTTCGCTTGGCCACGGTCGCAGGGCAAACTGCACACGGACTCAGGTGGTTTCGGATCCAACAGCTTGAATTGGACTTCTGCAAGGAAAGCGAAAAGAAGAAGGAAGAAGAAGAAAAATGAAATATTTAAGAATGCAAAATTTAAAATATATGTATGTACATATATACAAAGAAAATGTTAAGGAAAAGGGGAAAAGCAAGGACAGACAAACGGTATGCGTATTATTTGAGCAGAGATGATGGAGCCAAATCGGTGGATGGCTTGCATGGGAAATTGTGTTTCAATGTGTGAGTGTATGCGTGCAATATAAATGAATAAATTGGAGCATGAAAGCATGCACTGACATGAAAATTGCGTGTGTAATGCCTGGTTTTCACTAGGTCATATATGACGTCAAGTATTGTCAAACAAATGAAAACGGGTTGGCATATTGTGTCAAATGCGTTTGCAGACAGTTTTGACCACTCGCTGTCACATAAAATGACAGCCATATGAAAACACTCAAATTGTAGTTTGCCAACGCATTGGGCAACATTTGACACACAAAATTCATTTGCCAGCGTGTTGGCAAACTTGTTTCGTTTGTCAAGCTCACAGCTGATTCGCAGTGCCACGGAGCGTGTCAAGGAGCGAAGAGCTAAGGAGCTATGGCTTTTTCACGGAGCGGAGCTGGAGCTCATATTATAGGTAGAAGCTGGAAGTGGAGTTAAAAATCACTAGCTCTTTATATATCTATATCTGTGGCCACAAGCAATAACCGCTTAAGTCGACTTAAGAAGATTTTGAGTTACTACATATACCACATTATTCTCCTTTTAAAACTCTATATTTCTGTAAAAACCCCATTCTTATAACTTAATTCAATAAAAAGATATAAATAAAAACATGTAGGTATATTAGGTATATTAAACTTGCTATAACATCCAAGGTAGATGTATATACTTAATGAAATTTCTGCATGACATTTTGTTTTATTTACAAAATTTGATCGTAACATTGTAAATAGCTCACTGATTTTGCGTCCATGGTTTTTAATCGATTTTTTTTGATTTGTTAAGAAACGCCCTCGAATAAAAATATAAAAATAAGATTTTCTTTGCACTGCCATAAGCACTCAGATATAAAAAAATTTTATATGTACATATGTGCCTATGATTCATATTTTATGTGCAGAGCAAAGGCACTTTGTATTAGAGCTCTCGAGAACTGCCGTAAGAAATCGAAATATACAATAACAAAAGTGTAATGAAAAAAAAAATAATTCAAAATATGAAAGCACTGTAAAAAATTTGTATTCAAATAATTTTCATATAAAAAATAAAAAAAAATTGTATGTATGTGATACTACCATTTGAAAATAAATTCTAAAATAATAGTGGTCTTCATCTAAAGTGATAAGTAATAAATTTTTAAAGTTTATCAGTTTATCCGCATTTTTAAATGAAACCACCTTGGTAAATAATTGTTTAAACTCTTGTCAGTGTCAACTTGATTAATAAATAAAAAAAACCCAATAAAATAAACAAAAAAATGCCGAAGGAAACCACAATTTCTTCTTTTAAATTGAAAAAGTAAAACTGACAATGTGTCAGACTTGAGTTTTACCGAAATTTATAAATTTACGCAACAAAATCGTTCGGTAAAGTGATAAAGTTTGCTTAAATATATTTTCATACAAATTTTGACAGATAATTTATTACAATTAATATTTTATCACTTTACCGCATTTACCAGCAGTTTACCACTTTAGATGAAGACCCTTAATATTTTATTGGGATTCTTAAAAAAATCTAAATAAGCAAAAAATTTTTCAATGCATATAAAAATTTTGTAGATGTACTGAGCTTTGTACTTTCAATACGAGAGCGTTTAGCAGGCCTGCTATAGAGAATAAAGGTAGGTTTAAAACCGAAGATGGTTTTAAAGCGATCCTAGATTATGCCAAATAGTATCGAGTTTACCTTTATCTCAGGTAAGCGTTGAGCGTCTCTTTTCATCATTAAAATTTGTCGTATCTGATTTAAAACAGTCTTGTCGATTTGAAGCGGAGCCAATATATAAAAAATCGGAGCGAGAACGGAGCCCTATGCAAAAAAAGGACGGGAACTAATGCCTATATGACACTACGTTTTTTTCTTGTTTTTTTTTTTTTGGTGTGGAAAAACCACCGAAAGTCAAAATACAAAAACAATTCTTCTGTAGGTTGAAAAGAGACAAAAACTCCCTCAAAAACAATTTGATTGACATTAAACTTCAAAGTAAATGAAAATAATATTTATTTCAAGAATTAATTTTTTTGAATTTTGAATTTAAATTACTGAAATAAAAGTTATGAAACTCAGATGGCAGAGTAGCTGTGTATTCCATGTTATAAAGAGAAGCCAGTGCGCAGTATACTTTTTCTTCTGGACTTCTTCTTTCCCCTTACGGCCAAAGCAGAAGCTTACAAGAGGCCAATTTAAAATTTGTGTTTCCATATATTTTTTATTTTATATATAATTTATTTTATAGTTGTCAAATTGAAACAATTGTCAGAAAAACCTGCCGAATGCGAAAAAACCTACCGAAATACAAAGTGGCTCGTTGGTTTTTAACCGCCTAGATGGTATTTTGTTGGTATTTCGTTTGGTTTTTCAATATAGCCTGCTCGCTTGCACCAACGCAAAACTGTATTTGACCATCTCCTTCACTCAAAAAAACCTTGTAGAATACCGGGAAAAAAACGTAGTGTCATATGGGCATAAGAGCAGCAAAAAATTTTGGAAGCGGAGCAAACGAAAAAATCCATTGCACCGGGGCCCTGGTTTGTCGAGCGCACAGCTGATTGTGATTGTGCGAGTATTATAAATTTATTTATTTATTTTGTTAATAGTATTTTAATATCAGAAAATGGAAGAGTTATTAGTAAACGATTTCCAAGTTTTTGTGCAACCTAGAAAAAGCACCACCACAAGAAAACCACGGGTGAGAAAACTGACCTTGCTGTCCGGCTGTCAAAAGCTTTTACTTCACGTTTGACATCAGAGATGAAAACGGACTGTCAATCAACTGACACCAAAATTTGACGGCAATCTTTGACCCACACTGCTCTATCGACTTTATGTCAGTTTTTGAAACCTAATGAAAACACATTTGACTCAAAATGAAATATTGTCATCTAGGACAGTGATTTGACGTCAGTGAATTTGACCTAATGAAAACCAGGCTTAAGCATGAATAAGCACGACAGATAAGAAGGCCACTTAAACCAAAAGTGACTGCATACAAAGTGGATAAGCTTGAAAGCTGGTAGGTAAATGAACTAAACGAAACCTTGAAATAATTGTAAAATAAAAGTTGCAGTAATTTGCTGTAAGAGCTAATCAACTGATACAGAGAGAAGATAAAAGAGAAAAACACTAATAAGAAGTGGTTATTAAAGGGTTAAAGAAAGTCATGCTTTAAAAAAAGCGCATGAAGGGTTTAATGAACCGTGCATGTGAAAAAAGAGTGCATAAAAAGTTAACTAAAAAAGAAATAAAATGAGCAAAAAAGAATGTATAGCACATTTGAAAAAAAAGCAGCAATACTGAACAAAAGGTAATCAAAGGGTTAAAATGACTTGAGGAAGCATCTGTACACACATGACAGTAGAAAAAACTTTATATGAAGCTTTATACAGCTTTTTTCGCACAACCAACACTCTTTTACTCACCTGTCATATTCAAGCGCAGCTCGCCCTCATAATATTCACCAACTTTTACCCAGTGATACAGTCCCTCTGCCGATTGCTTGAAATGTATGATGTTATAACGCGCAGGGCCATCACCATTAGCATCGAAACGAAAATGATCACCGCTGAGGCCTGAAAAAAAATTATAAATTCAATATTGTAATAAAATTTGATTTAAATTTAAAAAGTAGGTATGCAGGAAAACTCAAAGGATTTTTAAAATTATAATAACCTTGTTACATTCTAGATGAAAATTTGCAAAAAAACACAAACAATTTCTCACAGAGTTTAAACTGCTTTTAGGTTTAGATTAGCCGAAAAATCGACCCATATTTTAGTTGCATGAAGTTTGGCAACAGTGTTAGTTTGATGAATATAGGCAACGGATCACTAAGATTTCCTGCAGTTTTAACTTTAGCTTTGCAATGTCGGTTCTTTAGATTAGCCGAATAAAAGATTTCTATATTAGTTGAGTGAAATTTGGCAACAACGTTAGTTAGAAGAAAATACGCAAAAGCGCACTGAAATTCCCTAGTTTTAACTTTAATTTCGCAATATCGGTGCTTTAGATTAGCCGAATAAAAGATTTATATATATTAGTTGAGTGAAATTTGGCAACAGTGTTAGATGAAAATTGGCAACAGAACACAAAAATGTTTCGTAGAATTTTAAAGGTGAGTGAAATTTGGTTACATTGTTAGTTAGATGAAAATAGGCGACAGTGCACAAAGAATTTTAGAGCACTTTTTTATTTTTTATCGCTCTTATTTTTCTGCCCTCGGAAGTTTAACCCATCGTATCAGTGTATATGCATTTTATATAAGTGAAAATCGGCAACAGCGCGCAAATGAGTTTTGCATAATTTCTACAACAATTTTTTCAATTGTTTTATTTTGCCATACCTACTCAGCGGATTTTATTGGCTTAATAAGAACTTCTTCCTTAATTGAATGAAAAGTGACAACAGAGCATAGACAAGTTTTTATTGTTTTTACTTTTCATTATCAAAAGCTTTAACATCGCCCTTTTCTCTTCAACAGGCTACGCGGCCCCTACTCCAATTTTTTCAATTAATTTTCCCTTTAACCCTTTTTTGTTTTGCGACACAAGCAATTTTCTTTATCAACAAAAAAGTGTGCGCATTCAAGAAACAATCAGCCAGCCAAGCAATCAGTTGAGCCCGCCGCCGGTCATCAGCCATAACAAACTTATGTAGAATAATACACAAACACAAAGAAAAAATAAATGAATAAAAAAATAAGCCAAACCCATGCAAATTTAATCACAATAAAATCTCGATTGCTCCAACCCCAACCCTAAGCCCGCAACCATACTCATCTGCCTACAGCTAAGTATATTTGCGTTTGATATGAATGCTCATTTTTTGGTTAGCTTTCGCGACTCATTTTCACTTTTCATTTTTACATTTATCATCAGATTGTTGTGCCGTAGTGTGTTGTTCACTTGTACATACATATGTACGTATTTTATTTCATTTTTATCGCAACGCTTGCAGCGCGCCTCGTTAACATTCGTTTTGGACCCTACTTTCCAACCGGCTGAGCAATCTTTTGCTCCCTTACACTTTTTCATTTAAACACTTTCCCTTTTCACACTCTGCCCGCAATGATTGTAAAATAATTTATAGAGTTTCATTTTCAATTTAATGCAAAAAGCAACAGTGTGTGCAAAACTGTCAAATCACTGGCAACGGGTTGTTCGGTTGGTTGTTTGTTTGCGTAGTTGCCAGATGTTGAAGAGTTGACTGCGATGAGTAGCAGCGGCGATACGCTATTCTATTGAGTGATGCTGAATTGCGCAGCCCAGGCGGCAATGAATCGACGTGTATGAGTGAGCGAGTGAAAGAGAGAGAGAGAGAGCAAGAGTTGTGTGGGCCTAAAGTGAAGCCAATTTTCCACTCGACTGCCATTTGATGTGTGACAATGATAATGTGAGCGTATGCCATATCCCTGCAAAAAAGCCGAGTACTCCATGCACGCGTGTATAGAGTACTCGCTGTGGACCAACCGAGTACTCCTCAACCTGTCACATTTCATATAAAAAATATGGTCCATTTAACATGGCGATGTCCTAGGCAGGGTTCACATACTCCGATCTCCGCATGACACCCGAGTAATCCAAGGAGTAACTACATGGGATTAATCCATGGAGTACCTACATGGGATTAATCCATGGAGTAGGTACTAAAATTAATGAAATTTAATAATCGCTGAACAGATTTGAACGACTGCCAATTCAATTTGATTATTAGGATTACATACATATATATGTAAGCTTTTCTTTAATAAAAATAAAATAATAAAATTTTTCTAGCGCAATCGCCAACATGTTGTGTTGCGTTCAATGTCTATTTATTACTAGATCGTGCACGTTCAAACGAGCATGCATACATATGTACATACATACATACATACAAATGTACGCACTTGCTTCGTCGTTATCGCGATATACATACATTCGGTTTTTGTAGCAATGTTCGGCTAACTACGAGCCGATGCAGATAAACGAGTCGCTTGCTTGGGTCTATGTTTATGATCACTTTGAAAGTACTCCTACCTACCACAAAATGTATCATATACTCCTATGATTTTTACAGGGATGGCAACGCCGTACACAACAGCAATAGCGCGTCAGCGCGGAGCAACCGAGCGTAGCAGAGCAACAGGTGTTTGTGTCAACTTGAAGGAAAAAACTTATAGTTCTTTGCTTATCAGCACTTGGTGTACAATTTTAGCCTTCAATTTCAACGAAAAGCTATCTACGGATAAACTAGGCATGGATTTGGTAGTCAAATGGTTTTAAACTTGTAAAGGAGGTATCTGTGCAAAGTGAACTGGTTGCTGGAGTATAAGATTTATAGAATGAAAGGTTGTGTTCATTGCTATAGGTTACGGATAATTGCTCTTAATTTCTTGTGGCAAATACAGAATGGCTGGACTATAGCTTAGTACTTGTAGTGAAATTTGACAACAGTGTCAGTTAAATGAAAATAGGCAACAACGCGTAGAGAAATTAAGGCGGTTGTTAATAATTCTTGTTGATCCTATTTTTCTGCTCTTAGAATTTTTAAATCATCATATTAATGTATAGGCATTTTAGTATAGTGAAAATTGGCAACAGCGCTTCAATGATTTTTGCATAATTTCCAAACTATTTTTGGGCATATGATGAAACACAAAATGACTGAAATATTTCTTAGTACTGGTAGTGAAATTTGACAACAATGTTAATTGGATGAAAATTGGCAACAGCGCACAAAGAGGTTAAGAGAAAAATTGTGTAGCTTCTAGTGCTCTTGTCTTTCCGCACTTAGAGGTTTTAAATATCCTATTAATTTACACGCAGTTTAATTGCAAGAAAATTTGCAACAGCGCCAATGGTTTGCATAATTTATACATCATCTTCTTCAAATGACCCACTTAAAATCACTACAAGGTTAAAGACATTAGCATATGTGTGAACTAAAGTTACATCTCCTTTCCAAAAGTTTTTATAATAATAGTATAGCATTCAGCGTTTTTTTTTTGTTACAAATAAACTTGCAAACATACCTTGAAATTGCACTTTTCGCAAATATTTCAACAAATCAGCGCCTTTGGTTGGTCGCATGGCTTCGCAAAGTGTCGGACGTCCACCGCAAAGGTCATGATGCATGTCGCTGTGAATGGCATTGGAAATTGGCAAGCAAGAGAAAATAGCAGGAGATAAAATTAGTTGTGATAAGCTAAGCTTCAAAAAACAAAAAAGTAAAAAAATAACAGAAACAGAAACTAGCAATATGTAGCATTTCTCAAGTTATCTATTGTACTTTTCGATCTTTTTTCTATTTGCTATTTCACTTGCTCCCCACTTCTTCTTTTTCTTTGCTTTATTTGCTGGACTTACCGCAGCGCATATGCAAATGCCATCACAGCATCGCTTACAAATTGCAATTGATCCTCAAAGTCAGTGTCCTTGGAGAGACGCTCTTTCGTTGTACATGTGCGATTGTAGTTGTTGTATGGCGTACTCAAGCTGCCCGGATAGCGACATTGGAAATGGTCCTCCCAGAATTCTGTGTATGTGTGTACAAAAGTGGCAAGGTTTAAAGGAAGAAATGAGGGAATAAATGTAAATTACGCGTGGGATTGATTTCAATAATAAAATGAGTTCAATATGCATTTGAGCTGTTAAATTTTGTGTGAGTGTGAACTTTTTAAATAGATTTTATTTTTGGTGTTGTTGTTGGTGTTACATCTGTTAGTATCTTGTATCTCTTTATTTGTTTTATTTAGATTAA
Organism: Urophora cardui; assembly: GCA_960531455.1. Taxonomy (NCBI): domain Eukaryota; kingdom Metazoa; phylum Arthropoda; class Insecta; order Diptera; family Tephritidae; genus Urophora; species Urophora cardui. The sequence goes on from OY482670.1 coordinate 4,632,116, forward strand.
CTCACCTACAAACCATGGATTGCGCTGATTATTCTCCACCGTCAGATTAAGAAAATATTCTTCAAAACCTTTCACCGGATTCGCTTGTGGCTGAACGGATAATGTGCCTTCGACCTGCAAAAGAGAGGAAGAAGAAGAAAATAGACATAGAAAAAAACACAAGAAATGTTAAAAATGATATTGATTAAGTTTATTCGAGCAATCCCTGAGTAGATCATTCGCTGCTGTGTTTTTTTTTTGTCTACCCGCAAGTCAGCTTCAAACTAAGTATCTTGCCATAAGCATTACGGTCAAGATTAAGTCATTCCTTATTGCAACTTTCAAGCCACTACGCATACTCGTAAAACAATTAAAATAGAAAATATATCCACTAGTAAGACTTTTTGGCAACTAAAACTCCAGTCCATAAATCAACCCAGCCACTCGTAATACCATTTAGCTAAATCATGATTATTTTCAGCCACCGCCTCTAGTCGTTAAATGGCAGCGACAGCAATTCATTAATCAATTTATGCTCACACGCAGCTTAGCGTATAACATTTTTTGTTGTTGTGCCACCCATTTTTGCCATATTTTACTACGACGCGACGCAAGAGCGGAGAATAAATGGAATGTGGGTGCTCAGCAAATGTGAGCAAATATCAAACCGTGTAGGAAAAATCTTTCAGTTTTAAATCACTTTTGCATACAAATAATAATAATAATAATAATAATAATAATACAATGGCGCTATTATAACTCTGACGAGTTTTATGGCCGAGCTTCTCTCCCAATTCGAGGTGTGCTCCTTTTTGTTTTTCCTACTAATTGGGTGGACCTACAGTTTTATGCCGGCTCCGAACGGCGAATGCATTTTTTGTGAGAAGCTTTTTCATAGCAGAAATACTCTCGGAGGGTATGCCGCCCACTGCCGAGAGGTGACCGCTGCTCTTAAAAAACCCAATAATTGGATTTTTACTAATTAGAAAAATTTGTTTGGCTCGGACCGTGGTTTGAACCCGAGACCTCTGGCATAGCAGGCGAGCACTCTACCCACTGCACCACAGCGGCATACAAATAGCTGAGCAAATTTAAGTGGATGTTGTGCTAGAAAGTATCAACTGCGTTCGGAACTAGTTCGAAATTTCACAGCTTACCTACATCCCGATTTCCTTTTGAATTTGCATATTTTTTGTAATTCTTAGAGTCCCTGTCGATTACTCAGCATGTAAATAATATATTTGCAGCTCTGCAGCCTCCATGGCTACGGCATATACAGGCTGTACTGTATATATATAAAAAAATCCTTAACATATTGAGAGTTGCAGGAATGTGTAAACAAACGAAAAGTTTGTATAGCGCAAGTCGCTTTTGAAATTCCACGAAAGATCAAAAACTCTCCCAATGGTTTTCTCTTGTACCCGCGAAGAAATAACTACCATTGAACTGCCCGAAAAAGACTTCTTCACTCAATCCGCACCAGAAATTCATTATTGGGGTCAATTATTGCGGTTTTTAAGGCAGCAGTCACCTCTCGGCAGTGGCCGGCATACACAGAGCCAAAAAGTTCACCTATAATCAAAGAGACTGCCATCTAAAAAAAGCTATTTGGCCAAGGAGAGCGAGAGGAGACAAAATTGAAGAAATTTTTGCTAGAAAATCTTCTAGATTTTAGCTTGAATTTCTTCTTAAATTTATTGAAAAGGATACCGTCTGAAAACGAGGAGATAACCTCTTATTTATTAATTTTTTATGTCATTTTGTCAAAAAAATTAAATTGTTAGAAGAAATCTGCTTGTTTTTATGAGAAAATTATTATAAAGCAAATCAATATGGACATCCTCTAATTTTTACTAGAACCTTTTTGAATTTATTAAAAAGGAAAACTTTTTATTTTTAAAAGAGCCCTTATTAATTAAAATTTTGCTATAAACGTCTTAACGTACGTACATGTATGGATATACTCGTACATACTAGAAATATGCATAACAGTTATTGCATCAGCCACTTTTTTTGTATGTGTGCAATAACATGTTCAAGAAATTAAAAGGGAGAACTTTTTATTTTTAAAAGAGCTCTTATGTGTTTCCTCCGTTCGTCAATTTCACTACGGCTTTGCACATTTCTACAATTCTCAAACGATTAGTGAAGCACTTGGTATAAAGAGTTTATTATGTTCATCTGCACTTATATGAAATGAAATGTTGCCCTTTGTCTGAATAAGTCCTAAGAAAATACTAGTTGACTAATTATGTTTTCCGATGAAAATCAAGATTCCATTCTTAATAATATTAAACAGGGTTTCTTCTTAATTTTACAGGTTATCTGCTAAATTTATGTGAAAAGGTTTCCATATTTATTCTAGGAGTCATCTTCTTAATTTTATATAAGAGGTTTTCATCTTAGTTTTATAGGTTATGCATTAAATTTTACTGAAAATGATTTCATCTAAAATCCACGGGTTATCTTCTTAATAATATTGGAAAGGTTTTCATATTAGTTTTACAGTATATCTACTTAGTTTTATTAAAGTGAGATATCCAGTCATAATAAGACGGGCATCTTATTGGAGAGAAAGCATAGAGAAATCCGCTAAACTTTGTTCTAATTTATATGGCATTTTAGGTGGTCTTTTGCCTCTACGTACCCTCCGAGACTATTTCTGCCATGAAAAAGCTTCTCACAAAAAATGCATTCGCCGTTCGGAGCCGGCATAAAACTGTAGGTCCACCCAATTAGTAGGAAAAACAAAAAGGAGCACACCTCGAATTGGGAGAGAAGCTCGGCCATAAAACTAGTCAGAGTTATAATAGCGCCATTGTATTATATTATACTAGCTGTACCCAGCCAAGCTTTGCTTTGGCCCACCTACTATTATAGGTACTTGAAGCGAAAAAACGGCACACTTCGAAATATGTTGGAAGTATCTAGTAATTGACATTACCTCGGGCTGCAGAGCTCAGCTCAATTCAGATAAGTTTAAAAAAAGTGAAGGAAAAAATTCATATTTTCAAAAGCTTGCCCTCTTCATGTTCTTATCCCATTTTTCTTCGTATTAGTCTCCAACTCCCTTTCCCTCTACTTTTCTCCTTCTCTTTTCCTTTCCATTTATCTTTCCTTTCATTTCCGTTTCCTTTTTCCTTTCCCGTCACATTTCCGCTTCTCTGTCTCTATCGCTCACTCTTACCTCTCCTTTTCTGTCTTTCTCCTTTTTATTCCTCTCTCTTAGTCCTTTTCTAATTCCCAGTCTTACTGGCTCTCGCCCCATCCTCTTCATTCCGTTTTTACTATATTCTCCCTCTCCTTTTCCGTCCCTTTGCCTTTTCCGTCCCTTTCCCTTTCCCAGTATCATTACTCTTCCCCTTTCCCTATGGAACTGGGTTTAGCATAAAATACCCTGCATTCCACTTCTCATTTCATACCATCATTGCTTAAAAACATTCCAAGGCGTCCGAATCGTCTCTTTTACCCATAATTGGGTATCGGGACTAAGAATCACTATGAAAATATCTCTGTATAGCAGACCCAGTCAACACCTTTCATTTTATATCAGTATTGCTCAGAAGCATCCCGGGCTCATCCGGGTCCACTTATTGACCCACATCTGGGAACTTGACCTAGGAACCATAATGGGTACGGTATCTGGAGACTTTACCAAGAAATCGTAATGGGTACGGATCTACATGAGAGTCCGCTCAACACCTTTCATTTGGTACCAATATCCCTGAGAAATATCCCGGTGTAATCCGGGTCCACATATTGACCCATATCTTGGGATCCCACATAGGAATCGTCATGCGCCGTGATTAAAAAACAATATCGCTGAGAAATTATCCGGGACCATCCGGATCCACATTTTGGCCCACATCTGGGGACCTGACCTAGGAATCATAATGAGTTCATCTCTGTGTAGAAGCCCTGCCTTTCAGTTGACACCAATTTCGTTGAGAAATTTTCCGGGGCAATCCGGGTCCACGTTCATTTGGTACCAATATCCCTGAGAAATATCTCGGTGTTATACGGGTCCGTGTGCTGACCCACACCTTGGGACCCGACCTAGGAATCGTAATGAGTTCATTTCTATCTAAAATCCCTGCTCAACACCCTTCATTTGATACCAATATCGCTGAGAAATTTTCCGAGGTCATCCGTGTCCACGTTTTGACCCATATCTGGAGACCCGACGTAGGAATCAAATGGGTAATATTCTATGTAAATTCTCTGCTCAACACCTTTCATTTGATACCCATATCGTCCCAAAATATTCATGGGAAAGCCAGATCCACGTTTTGACCTTTTGACCTATATCTCGGGAACCGACTTCCGGATTTGAAAAAAATATGCATATAAACCATCTAGGGCAAGGTACTAAGTTGGTATGTAAATTTGGTCAAAATCCCTCTATGCGTTTGGGCGAAAGCCGGCGACAAAGAAATGGGCTTGTTTTATATATATACATAGATTACATATTTACATATGTATGTATAAAAACAAATAGCACATAATAAGTGGGCACAACCGAAATCACACGCTAACTTGTATGTACATAAATATGTATGTACTTTGCGTTGTTGGAAAATTATGTAGTCCACTTTCAAACAGTGCTATGTGACATTTCTTCGAGTATGAGTTTTTGATGGATTGTGTACCAGTATTAAAAGTTCTATAATGTATATTAAGAATTTATTGCAAAGCCCTTGCGTATACTGAAAAAATAGCATTAAATACGATTGCACTTTCAAAAGTCTTTATGATTTTATTTATACACTTTCAAAAGTCTATATCTGAAAAAAGTTACTCATACGCCTGCGCATACGTTGGTGTAATTATTATGCTTTTCAATTTCAAAACTACAAAATACTATCTCAAAACTTTCTATGTGAAAAAATACTGTGACAAAACTAGCAAAAAACAAGTAAGGAAGCCTAAGTTCGAGTGGAATCGAACATTAGATACTCAGCTGTATGCTTTCATTGTTTGTTTGCGTTTGTTCGATATAGGGTGTATTTTATATGAAACGAGTGCTGCATAAACAGGGCGCAGCCACGCCCATTTTCAAAATTTGTATCAATCATCCAAATAAGCATACAAATATTATTGTTAGTGCAAAATTGCATCCCTCTATGACTTTTAGTTACAAAGACTTCACGTTACAAATTCCAAAAGGGTGTTCCAGAAATATCTTTGTTAAAAAGTAGGCGTGGTCATAAACCGATTTCAATACATTTTTGCGTGTCTATTAACACAAGTTATAAAAGTGCATAAACCAAGTTTCGTCATAATATCTCAGTTATTTGTCGAGTAATAGGCTCGTAGATTTCTTTGCATAAAAAGAGGCGGCGCCACGCCCATTTTATAAACTTTTTTTTATTTTTTGTTTCCGGTCTATTGTAGAACTCATATCACAAAATTTCAATGAATTATCTTTATATTTCACAGAGATATCGCTAAAAATGATTTCATTAGGTCACTTTATAATACCCATATATAAAAGTGGGCGTGGTCGTCAACCGATTTTGGTAATTTTTCGTCCACACATTTGGCTAAGTAAATATATTACGCGTACCAAATTTCATCGATATATCTTTAACGGTTTCTGAGTTATGACATATAAAACTTTCAATGTTTGACCCTTAATAAGTGGGCGTGGCACCGCCCATTTTCAAAAATTTTTGTATTTTTTGTTTTATGTCCGTAGTTGGACTCCTGCCACAAAATTTCAGTGATAGATCTTTATATTTGACAGAGATATCGCTTAAAATGTTTTTATTAGGCCCCTTTATAGTTCCCATATATAAAAGTGGGCGTGGCCGTCAACCGATTTTGATAATTTTTGCCCAAAACATTTGTCTAAGTAAGCAAATTACGCATACCAAATTTCATCGATATATCTTCAACGGTTTCTGAGTTATGACATATAAAACTTTCAATGTTTGCCCCTTAATAAGTGGGCGTGGCACCGCCCATTTTCCAAAATTTTTGTACTTTTTGTTTTACGTCCGTAGTTGGACTCCTGCCACAAAATTTCAGTGATAGATCTTCATATTTGACAGAGATATCGCTTAAAATGGTTTTATTAGGTCACTTTATAATGCCCATATATAAAAGTGGGCGTGGCCGTCAACCGATTTTGATAATTTTTCGTCAAAACATTTGCCTATGTAAGCATATTACGCATACCAAATTTCATCGATATATCTTCAACGGTTTCTGAGTTATGACATATAAAACTTTCAATGTTTGACCCTTAATAAGTGGGCGTGGCACCGCCCATTTTCCAAAACTTCATCAAATTTCTTCATAAGGGCCTGAGCTCAATACGTGCGTAAAATTTTATCACTCTAGCTATATTAGTGGCTGAGATACCAAATATCCGATTTTTTCTATATAGGAAAAGTGGGCGTGGTCATGGTCCGATTTCGCCCATTTTCAATACCAACCGTCCCAGTCTCGATACCAACTTGCATTTCAAATTTCATCAAAATATCTCAATTTTTACGCGAGTTATCGTGCGTACGGACGGACGGACGGACGGACGGACGGACGGACGGACGGACATGGCTCAATCGATTTCTCTTTTCACCCTGATCATTTTGATATATATAAGTCCATATCTATCTCGATTATTTCATTATGTTACAATCCACCGTTATGAAATCAAAATTATAATACTCTGTCTACTAGTACAGCTGAGTATAAAAATTAACACTGAATTTGCATATTTCGCACGTTTTATGCAATAGGGATTTAACTAAAAAAAAAAAATTTTTGGGGAAAACGCAAATAAAGTTTTATAATTTCAAATAGTTTCCTTCTACGGCTAACTACAAAATCACTTTTATTTCCGCCATTTTTATCTTTTTGAGTATTTTATAAGACTAGACTCAAAGGCACTACCCAGTTATTGAAATATATGGCAAAATCACAGAAATCGAAAATTTCGAGTTAAATCCCTATTGCATAAAACGGGCGATTTATGACTTAGTATGAAAAACTCACATAGCCCTATTTGAAAGTGGACCACACAATTATTTGCTTAAATTGTTGTATATGGTCAATTCCATTGTGACGGGTGTGGCCATGATACTCATAATTTTCGCTATAATTTTGAAATGGAAAGCTTGCATTTCAAAAAAAGGCCGTTATTCCCAGCAATGGGAAGGTTAAAAACGGTGGATAGCAGATATATACTTGAAGGACACCATTTCCGACCAGAGTGGCCATTAGAAAGCTGGGACGGGTGTGACCTTATATATTTGAGCTTTCAAAAAATCCCACTTTGCATATAAATTTTGTAAAACTTTTCACAGAACGCATATAAAAAATTTAGTCCAGCACGTTGTTCAAAGTCTTTTTGATTGTATAGCATACTTACTATTTTGAAATTCACGTTTTTCTTGCGAAAACCCTGTTTAAAAAATTGGACGGGTGTGACCTCTCTATGTGACGGGTGTGACCCAGTACCAAAATTCAAAATTTTTGATGAACTAAAAGTTTTTATTGACTTCATTTATAACTCGTAATATGAAAAAAAGTAACATAACATTGTTTGCTCGCTATCATAAAACTCACATTATTCCAGAGGTGTATGTTTTAGGAAAATTTGTTTAAATTCAGATAAATATGAATCGCAAGCATACACAGAGACCGCATCTGCTCTTTTAAAGTTGTGCATTTTTTGAATATTCTTCATTAATTTCACGTTTTCCCACCTTGCGTTCAAGAAATTACTGTCGCGCTCAACATCGTCTTTTGATGCGTAAAAAACGTCGATCTTATTAAGTTTCTTTGTTTCAACTAGATATTGGAAACAGTCAACGGGTGTTTTCATAAAATATTCTCTAGCCTTAATGCCCGTACTTAAGGTTCTTTTTGCAGCTGCAGCTATTCCATCTACAGCGCCTTTACCATGGCCTGTAGCGAAAAAATTCCAAGTCATTTCTAATCCAAAATCCTCAGGAGCATGGCAAATGTTAAAAATATTGTATCGATTTTTAAACTGAGATGCGCAGTTTTATCTGTTATCATTTTTTTAGCATCCCTCCTTCTTTTATCTCTTATTCTCTCCTTAGCTAGATGCAATTCATATTTTTCTTTGTTTTCTTTAAGCTTCTTCCTCTGTTCGCGCTTTCTGTTTTTCGAATCTATTAAAAATATATGTATACTTCGCGTTGGTGTGACGGGTGTGACCAAATATTTTTTAGAACTGAATACTAAATTACTGCGATAAATTTTAAGAAAATTTCACTAAGTATTTATCGCGACTAATTTGTTATTATTGGAGAGTGTCAGGTGGTTAAAATGTAAAGTACCAATATAATTAAACTTTTTAAATTTTTTCTGTGACGGGTGTGACCGAAAATTTAAGTATATTAAACACGCCATAAAATTGTTACTATAAAACGTATAATATCGAAACTTCACAGAAATGTAAAACAATGACCTAGTCTCTTCAGAGGTAACGGTTTTTATTAATATTGAGAATGGAAGAGTATAAAAATGTTAAATAAAGAGACACCTTGCAGAGAATGTGAACTGAATATTCAGTATAGACAAAGTTCAAAGTGTTGCCGAACTTATAAAAATTTACATGAATCGAATTTTTTTTATTCAGCCATAAGAATCATCCTCTTGTGCATATTAACAAATTTAATTTAATTAAAAATAAGTAATTTCTAATTTAGCTGGATAGGGCCGTTTTAGGTGGAATTGACCATATGTAAACAGAAAGATTTTGTTTGCTCTCATTATTCACTGGCCATAAAATTAACAATAGAAATACAATAAATTTCACCTACAAATGCAATTATTTACACTTACCTCCGGTTCGTTGCCATCGGATACCAAATTGCGCGCACTCCAACCATCCGAACCGATCCAGGAGAAGGCGCCGGTGGCATTATTGCGTCGCACAGCGCGCATAACCTCGCGTACCTCCTGATCGGAGCCGAAAATGATGGCACCTGAAAGGGAGAAATTGCAAAGCGAGGTAAGAAGAAGAAGAAGAAGAAGAAGAATTTTCTATTATGATAAAAATAACTGAATGCCAAAACTATAAGCGAAAGATACCATGAACTAGAATAATATTAAATTTCTCTTATAAGTAGTTCAGCTTTTTCTTGTTATATTAGGGAAATATTCATTATCAGAGCAGTCAGAAGTGTGATTGAATCTCATTCAAAGAGGAACGTAGGAAATGCTCAATTTCTTATACTTTTGATTACATTGCAATGACAATTTTACGAAACTTAATAAGTACCTACTTTGTTTTTGATTAAAAAGTTATAATTGACTAAGTCAAAGCGTCGAAAAATTCTATGAAAAATGAATGCTGTCTGTGGCAGCACCAAACACATACTCATATGTACACACATAGAAAAGAGTTGCATAAAGTAGTTAATTGCAAAATCGAAAACTTGCAATAAGATTGCAGATTCTTTCTTTCTTGCTTTCAGTCATGCACAATGTAAAGCAGTCACTTACATAAGCATAAAAGTAGAAAACGAATTTCCCAGAACAAAACTCAATTTTGTTGAGCGCTACTTGTTTAAATTCGCTAATCTAAGGTATGTACTACTTGCATACATACATACATACACGTTTTTTATATATATTTACACATATCAAATGCTCAAGCACATGTGGTGGAACTTAACGTTTAAAGCGAAAAAGTAAAAACAATTCGCTAGTGGAAACGAAGCGCTAGATTGTTTTCATACAGCAGAACTTCTTATGAAAAGCAAAAATAAAAACTTTAAATTTTTTTGTTTTGCTTGTTGCCTTCAACCTCATAAATTCAACGCAAAAATGTTCAAAAATGTTCATGTTTGGCATAAAAATAGTTGGAAAAATTGAAAAAAAAAAAACAAGCCGTTTACGTAAACGTACACCAGAGACTATTTCAGGCAAATAGAGTTGCTCTTTTTTTTTTTTTTTTGTTGGCTCACTTTGCAGCGAAGCCGCGTGTAGGCGGCTTGGCATGTGAGCGGAACTGAAAGGTAAGTAAATTATCAAAAAGGAAAAAAAAATTAAAAAAGAGAGAGAAAATTAAAAAAGGTATAAAACGTAAAAAGGAGGAAAAAAATAAAAAAGCATAAAAAAAACAAAAATGTAAAAAAAGATTAAAATAAAAAGGCGAAAATAACATCAAAAAAGACAAAAGAAAAAAAGAACTAGCGCCAAAAACTAAAAATATCTCTAACACACCAGCTTTCTTTGTTTGTAGTTAGGCTTTTGTATCCAAACATTTTCGTATCACATAGTTTCGCTCAGTGTGATAGCCTGTTGCTTTAGTAGATACGCGCTCAATATGCAGCGCACAAAAATAACGCGCACTCGCTTAAACTTTCTTTGTAAGTATGCCATTTCCGCTTAAGTGAAGGGTTACAAAAAATAAATAAAAAGAAAAAACAAAAACAAAAAAAATTAAAATAAAGTAAAATAAAAAGAGAAAATAAAAGAACGAGAATGTTGCCGAATACCGCCACAAAAATGCCACTTTTTTCTAATGCTTTTTTTCGAATATTTTCCAAGGCGCGAAAAAAAAAAAAACAGAAAAAAGGCTAAAATTGCCAGCAAATTTTATGCTTTTAGGCCATGCAAAGGCCAAACTTGCAAAAGCTTTATGCAGCGAAGTAAGTAAGTAAGTAAGTAGGCAAGTAAGCGAGTAAGCGAGTAGGCCAGTGAGCAGTATGTGGGTTAAATATGTTTGCTCATGTGCCACGAAAATGCTTTAAATATTTCGTCGAGTGCACTTAGCACGTATTTAATAAGTCGATATTTTACTGAGTGGTAACACGTGTGTGTATATAAATTTTTGTGTGTGTGTTAGAGCGGGTTTTGGCATGTTTTTGCCAGAATTTGCCGGAAGTGAGCGTTGATGTGCATGAAAATTATGTGACATAAGCTTGCCAGTTCGCTCGGCCCGATATTTATTGCATATGCCATTAAAGCTGGCCTACTTTGTTTTGAGGCGATACATATTTGAACGATTTAAAGTAAAAAAAAAAAAAATTGCAAGGCAATAATGCAGTGCAAGGAAGGAGAGAAAGCAGCGGAGTGCAAGGCAAAACAATTTACAACATAAAACATGAAGAAACATGTTTGTCTGTTACTTTTGAATTCCGCTAAAGAGCTTTTAAACTGTCTGCGCGCAAAAATTATGTACTTCCTGCGAATTGTTTTGTTTTTTTTTTGTGTTTTTTTTGATTCTGATAAATTCAGCTTTGAAAATTTGTTGAAAAATGTGTCTAATTGTTTTTGCTAATATTTTATTTAACTGCTTTTATTGATTTTTAGAATTTTTGCATTATATTTTAGGTTAAGACTTCTCATATTATTCAAAAGTGATACAATAAAAACTACATATATGTATGTATTTATGTGTATCGAATCGATATTATCCATAAAAAAAAGTTTATATTGCTCTGCTGCTTTTGAACATAATTTAATGTGTTAATGTCGTAAGAATTGGATTTTTCTTCAACACTCACCAATTGCATGGTACACCTTATATTTACATATGTATGTACAGAAATGGCGTAGAATATTAATCATACGCACTGCTGAACTTATTTACATTATTCATTGAACTATTGTACTTTTTTCTTTAGTTCCCTTTTGGCTTCTTTTTTGTCATTTTACAAGAAAGCGCTGAATTGAACGGATAAGTTCGTTGGAATCAATAAAGAAAAAATTAAAAGAATGATTTTCGTACATAAATCAACATGTGCGTGCGTGCGAGTAGCGTCATGAAAACGTAGGAAGCAACACAGCACCTCATCAGCTCAGCAGCACAGCAGAAAGAACAGCAAGCTGCGCCTTGACATGCCAAAGGCGGATAGTGGAAAGGCGGCCAAAGAGCTGCCTGTTAAATAAAATTTAAAATGCCTGTGGAAAATAATGCATTATGTTACAAATTATAACAAAAAAATAATTTCTCAACAGCGAGTAATGCTTCTTTTTCTGCCATCATTTTTTCTCACATCCATACATTTACGAGTATGTATGCATGTATGTATATATGTATTCTTTCCACTAAACCAATTATTGACAGCTTTCACTTTTCACTCAGCGAATGTTTGTTAGACTTCATGCTACATCGCCATGAATTTCAGGCACTTGTGATTTATTGCAAAGCCGTTTCTTTTTACTATGTATTGTGGCTTCTCCTTTCTATACCCACACAAAATGGCACTCAATTCATTGTGAATTCTTTTGAATTTCTTCACTTGGAATTTTTATTGAAGTTGAATGAACTCTTTAGCACTGCATTAAATAGTCATGTGATACATTTGACACATTTAAAATATAATAGAATTCAATACATAACGCGCAATAAGAGGAAGAAATAGAGAAGAAGAAAAGGAGAAGAAGAAGTAGAGGAAGAAGTACCTAAGGGGGAGAAGTAGTAGAATTAGAAGTAGAAGTAGCAGAAGCAGAAGAAGAACACGTATCTTGTCCCTGGAGCTTTACAAAATTCAAATATTAAATTTCACACAATTATACTAATTTCAAAAATTTTCCTTAAAAGGGAAATTTTTCTATTTTCTAAAATCAACGAAAGTTGTTTATCTAAATGTCTAAACGAGGTACTGTGGCGAAATTAAAAAAAAAACTACTTCAAATAAAAATTTCCCAAAAAGGAAGTTTTTTTAAATTAGATAAAATCGTTTCCCTTAAGCTTCATTGAGCCAAAGTGTTAGACTTCATAAAATAATATTGATTTCCAAAACTTCATAAAATAATATTGATTTCCAAAATTTCCCAAAAAAGAAATTTTTCTAAAAACAACTAAAATTTTGTACCTAAACTTCTAAACGAGTTTTAGTGGCTAAACTGAGAAAAAATTACCACAAATTAAAATATCCCAAAAAATGGGTTTTGTTAAATTAGATAAAATCTTTTCCTCTAAACTTTATTGAGTCAAAATGGTAAATTTCGCAAAATTATACTAATAACCAAAATTTCCCAAAAAGGGGAATTTTTTTAAAAATGTAATAAAATAGTTAGCCTTAAACTTCAGTAAATCATAATGCTTAATTTAATGCATTTTAACTAATTAGCAAAATTTCCCAAGAAGTGTATTTTCTATACAATTCTATAAAAGTACTAAAGAGGTGCTAAGGTTTAATCTATCTACGAACTTCACAGTTTTACGAAATTGTTCGCCGGCAAATTTCACAAGTGGTTTGCTTAGACAAAATTTTCTTATAAAAAACATTAGAGACCATAGTGGATGATATGTATGTCTATAACGCCTTGAAATATGCAACAAGTTTTATATGCCTTCTTATATGTGTTTTTTAATAAATATATTTGCGCTCCTTTCGCGTAGATGATGGTTAAGAGCAGCGAATTTCAGTGAATATTGCTTCTTCCTTTCCCTTTCATTTATTCTTCTTTTGCTTAGTTTCATTTCCTGTACCGTTCACTTTTTACTCAGCCTCTGCCTCTCATAATTTGCCTGCCACGCGACCGTTATTATAATGCAGTTCTGCCGTCGCTTTACAAGTGCATTTTTAATTTTTTATGCGCATTTTGGGTACTAAAAGCAAGCTCGTATTGTCGTTTAAAGGTTGAAGGATAATGGCGTATGTTTGTCATTTTTCAACATCTTCAACGTTGTTGCATTTTGTGTAATATAAGTGAGTTACTTTCGGTACTTTCAGTACTTTTGGCATTTGCGTACGTAAGAGTACTTACATACAAACGAGACCTTAGAGGGATCGGCGTGTGAGTGCGCAAGTAACAGCACGTGCACTTAACTAACACTGTTACACTCTTCAGCAAACGCATGAGATGGCCAGAGCTGTAATACAATGCAATCAAACTGCTGTGCGAACAAATAAAGTGCATATTGCTGTAATCAGCTTTGATTGTAAAACATATTGACCGTAAATTACAATACATAATTTGATTGCATTCTACTTTAATCGTTACAAGTGCAATAATTTGGAAAAAAAATGATTGCAATCAATTTTAATTGAAGAGTAGCTTGATTGCAAAAATTAAAATTGCAATAATTTGCAAACATTTTATTGCAATAGACTTTAATCGTAAATAATTTCGATTGTAAAAATGAAACTATGACAAATTTACAAAAATTTTTTACAATACACTTTAATCGTAAATAATTTTGATTATAAAAATAAAATCGCAATAATTTACGAAAAATGTGACCGCAATCAACTTGGATTGTCAATCAGTTTGATTGGGAAAATTGAAATTGCAATAATTTACAAAAATTGTATTGCAATCAATTTTAAACGTAAATAATTTTGATTTTAAAAATGATAATGAAAATAATTTACAATAAAGGTGATAGCAAACAACTTTAGTTGTAAATAGTTTTGATTATAAAAACTAAAAAAAAAATGAATAATTTAAAAAAAAAATTTATTGCAATCAAATTGGTAGAACTATCATTGATTGCCTGGAAAAATAATTGTAAACTTGTACAGCTCTGCTGATGACAAAGCAATTTTGAGCAGCAAATTTAATATACTTATGCTCAAGTGAAGTAAATTCATTTTGTCCTAGAGTGATTTTGTGATTTGTTTCTTATTTTATGAATTTTTCAGTTATTGAAACATCCCGCTGCCATAATATTTCATATTTTTTGCGTTTTTCTTTTAATTTTTGCCCCCCTCCTCTTTTACATAGTTGCCTTGCAGTGTAAGAAAACTTTGTTTAAATTCATAACTCATACGCCGCGTGGATCTTCTACAAAAGCAGGCAGCTTGCGCCACAAAAGGTGTGAAAATTTGCAAGTTTGTAAGTATATACTATCACTAACACACACACACGCGCAATAACTGTACGTGCTGCTGCTACTTTTTGCTTTTTCGACTTGTGCGCTGGTGTAATAAATCAGCGCGACCATAAAGAGACTTTCAGTAGCCGCAACCCGGTCTAGCGCTGAAAGCAAATAAGTAACTAAATAGATGGAGAGACAAAGTGGAGAAGAGGCTGAGTGTTTTACTGCTCAGGTAGTAAATTAATCAGTGGCTGCAGTGTTAGTATATTTTTTTTGTTAGAACATGTTTTTTTTTGTGATATGTGTGTTAGTGTTACACGTCGAGCTATAGTTTCATGAGCAGAGCAGAAAATGTGCGAATGTGTATGATTTATGTGCTTGAGTTGGTACTAGAGGATAGCGCTAATTGTGTGCAAATTTGATTTTTATGACTCACTTAGAATAAACAGCCTATACAGCCTGTTTTGTGTTTTGAATAATTGTGCGAAACTGCGGCACCAGCTGTCATATTTGTCGTGCCAAATTGAATTGAAATGCGGTCTAGCGCCAGTTTGATTAAATTAGCGTCAGATGTCTATTCATTTTATTCTTTTTTCCGTTTCCCGTTAACAGAATTTATCAACATAACGCTATTTAAAAATTTCCCGGAAGCTTAATTTATGTAATTTTATTAAGTTTCTTCTTCACTTTGGCATTCCGAAAGTGATTTTGTTTTCAATCTTTGTAGCTCAACTCTCTTAAGTCAATCAATTTGAAGGCTACTTTGTTTTTGCTTTTGTTTCCCTTTGATTCGTTAACTTTCTCCAACCTGTTTCACCTTTTTTAACTTTCCTTTACTCTCCTTCGTTTTTTTCTCTTGTTTACTTATCTTTGTTTCTAATAAAACTCTTTTGCTTGTTCACTCACAAATATTTCTCAGTTTGACGCTGAGTCTTACTCAAGTTGCTGTAATAGACCAATTGTTAGATGAATTACAGTAACTTTGTTTGCGCAAAAAAAGCAGCGCATGGGAGTGGCGGAAGGTGGTAGGGGTGTTTTCTATAAAATTTAAATTAATCTTTTTATCTTATTTGCAGATGTCAATAAGGCTGCTGTGACGTTTTTGTAGGAGTATGAATAACTCTTTGCCCTGCATCAAATATGGTGGACAGTTTGACAAAGCCATAGTCTCGCACGAGACAGTTCATAACTAGCTCAGAACTTGTTCAAAATTAATATAAATTAAAATTTCCCAAAAAGGAAAATTTAAAAATTAGATAAACTGGTTTTTCTCAAGCCTTGCTGAGTCATTTTTTTCACATAATTTATTAATTTCCAAAAATTTCCCAAAAAGGGAAATTTTTTAAAAATGTTATAAAATGGTATGCCTTAACTAAACCTCATTGAGTCATTTTGATTAGTTTATAGAAATATTACTAACAAAATTTCCCAAAAAGGGAAATTTTTTGAAAACTGTGCCGTAAATTTCAGTGAGTCATGATGACTAATTTAACGCAATTTTACTGATTAAAAAAATTTCCCATAGGGAAATAAAAAAAAATTGAATAAAGTGGGTTTCTTAACATCGGTGAGTCTTAATGATTAATTTATCAAAATTTTACTAACTAATAAAATTTCCAAAAAGGGAAATTTGTTAAAACTGTGATAAAATTGTTTGCCTAAAATTTCAGTGAGTCATATTGATAAATTCAATGCAATTTTACTAATTAAAAAAAACTCCCAGAAAGGGAAATTATATAAAATTGAATGAAAATACTTAAAAAATATTTTGAGTTATAGGGTTAATGTATAACTCCTAACTAACGTATAATGTATGATTCCTATATACACTTTATGTTGTTTTATTATTAAAGCGACGATATATGTAAATATGTACATTTGTATACAATTATGGTGCTGCTAAAAGCTCTCACAGATTTTAGCAACATTCAGAAGCATTGCTTTCGAGATTGGAGTGCTAATCAAATAAATCAAATGGCAAGTAGAGCAAACTCCTCTTACCTGACAAAATAACAAAAGCCAGCACAAGAAGTAGCCGCTTATAAAAGTAAAACAACTCTTACTTAGCAAGTGTACATGTTCGACTGGCAGCCCGATGTTATCAAATCGAAATGAAGTTTAATAAAGGAAATTACTCAGCAAAGTACTCAAAAGGAGTTAATGACAAGTTTAACGCGCTAGTATTGAATATTAGCTCTATAAAATTTGTTGTTGCCTTTGTTTTTGTTCGTTTTTTACTTTCGTTGCTTTTGTTGTTGTTTGTGTGTTTCCTTGTTGCCATTACGTGCTATAAATTTAATAGCAGTCATTTATGCAATTTAACAATTTGAAATTAAATTGCCAGCCAAACGTGAATGAACATCTTTCAAGGGCAGGCAGAAGACAGAAACCTGATGCCAAACTGTCTGACTGACTGTGCGCCATTTGTGGAGGATATTTGCCTGCCTTTGAAAAGTTAATTGGTAATGAAAGATAAGACGGCGAATAATTTTTGAATGGCAAAAAGTTTCGAAGTCATAAAATTGAACTATAAAAAGTAAAGTTAAGGCGCAAGTACTTAGAAGTGGCAGACATACTTTTTTCAGCTAATTTGAAATGTGAGAAATGCAACGACCAAAGGCTTAAGGCAAAAGGCTCGAAAGTTGAGCGCAAATATTTGCATAAAAAGTTTGGAAAATAAATTTTATGTAATCACTTTCGAAAAACAAATCTAAAAGTAATTGTAAATAATGGCAAAATGACTTCAATGGGTATTTTATACAAATAGCTGTTGAGCCAGCAAAGTTCGTCCCTTACAGCAAATAAAAGTATCATTACAAGTAAGCGATGTTTTTAACTGCGATTTGTTTTGCCTAAGTGTATGCGCAGAATGTTCTTGTTTATTGCTTTGCAAAGTCTGGCACATAGTTTATAAGCCTTTGAATTTTACATTTTCACTTAACACTCGCTAACAATAACAATTATAACAAGAGCTTTCACACTCTTGTTGCTTTCATCTCAATATATTACTTACCCCTTGCGCGCGGCTTTGTCAGCAGCTTTTGCACAATATTATCGTAAGCTATCTCCTCGGCAACACCGGAATCCTTGACGAGTTTCTCTTTGACGGCGATGCAAATGTTGTGACGCGCCAGCAAATCTTCCAATTCCTCGAATGCCTTTTTGAGATTGATAGATAAATACAAAATGTTGAAAGAATTCAAGTAAAAATGTTTGTGATTTGATGAAAATGAAATATGAAATGAAATATTCAAGCAATGCAGATAAGTCTTTGAGCGACAGCTGTGCACAAAATTTCTAACTAATTGCATTTTAAGCAACAAAATTTCGCTTAGTTGATTTTTGAATTTTTGTTCATGATTTTTGGAAAGGTCTGCAAATTATTAAAAATTTATTTTAGCAAGTTTTTAGGAGTAAAATTACATTTTAATTTGGTTAACCTTTAAGTGACGAGGTGAAATTTTGTGACATAGTTTACGACGTGGTGGTAAATTTTTTTCTACGCATTTTACTTAAACTCTCAATAAAAAATAATTTTTTTTTATAATAATTTTTGCATTGGAAAGAGGCCAGTCCTTTTTCAAATGAAATTAATAAAAAAAGTTAATTAAATTTTTTAAATCAACATAGTTTTTACTATAATTCACAAGGCCTTGTTCTTTCAAAATAGCGAAAACATCACATGAGAACCTTATAGATAAAAGGTAAAACAAAAACTTTCTTTAAACTTTAGAGACGGTTTTTCATAAAAAAATATATATTTTTAAATATATAATAGGAATTTTATTTAAAGAAATTTTTTTGTAGAAAATGCTGGCCAGTCTTTTTGAAGTTTTTTTCATAATAACGTGAGCGTATAAAATGAATCACGAAACGAATTTTTTAATTTTTCTTCCAATAATCATTTGAAGAAGTGGTAAAATTAATAATCCATGTTATTCAAATTGCCAGTGAGAGAAGTTTTAAATGGAAATAAATTATTTTTGAAGAAAAAGTTACGTTACCGTCGAGGTGTGGTAATTTTTACCCCGATATCATAATTTATCCGTTATTGGAGATCTTCCACAATAAAAACTATACTGATCGATAATTATGATGACATGAGTAGATTCTAAACGCATCAAAATGCTGCAGAGAAGCGAGAAGTGGTAAATTTCCAAAAATTGCATTCGAAGAAAAACTAACGTTACCCTAGAGGTGGGGTAATTTTTACCCCACCATCATCATTTCTCGTCAAATGTTACACCTTCCTCCATAAAAACAAAACGGGTCAATAATTATAACGAGATGGGAAGATACTAAGAGAGTAAACTTGCTGGATGGTAAGTTAAAAGAGATATTTAAAGAAGCTGTAAGTCGGTGTAAAAATTACCACCACGTCGTATGTTAAAGGTTAAAGCAGTTAGGACTTTAGTGGTAGGAGTTTGCAACTAAATTTATGCAATAAAGTTGCTCATACGCCATGGACTGTTCTTACATAAGTATGTTAATAATAGCCGCTTTCGATTCACAATTTCTCTGCTGGTTATAAATTTCCTTCTGTCAAATTTATATGTGAATGATAGCGAGCAGAGGGAAATTTTTATCGACCAGTTAGCGAGTATGGCTACTACTCATTATGGATTCAAACATTTTTGTTCGATCCGACCTCGCTTGTGTGATGGCGAATCGAAAACGACAATTATAACATGCCAGAAAAAAGAAATATTTTTTATTTGTCATTAATCTATTTTGCTTGCTAAGCTTTTTGGTCGTCACTCACCTTTATGCCATAATTGCTTTCCTCATAAATAATCGACACATAACTCCAGCCCATGCGTTTGACAATCTCCACAATCGCCTTGACTTGATAGTGATCTGAAGGTATGGTGCGTGAAAAATATTCAAAACGTTGTTTGTTACTCAACTCCGGGCTGGTGGAAAAGAAGGAGACCTAGAGGAGAAGGAGAAAAAGTGATAAAAATTTATATGTGATATATATAAGACACAATTGAAGAGTAAAAGGATAATATACAGCTGCAAAATTTTTTCGAAGCATGAGCCTTAAGAAGGGTTAATGAGCTTTAATAAAGCTCAATTTCAACTTATACTAAAAGAATTTATACAGTATAAAAGCCCTTAAACAGCCAAAATTGGCACTGCAGTGCTTAAAGATAGACGAAATTTAAAAATTTCCCTAAATTAAAATTTCCCAAAAAAATTTTTTTTTTAAATTAGATAGAATCGTTTCTCTTAAGCTTTATTGAACCAAAATGGAAAATTTCACATAACTTTACTAATTACTAAAATTTCCCAAAAGGGAAATTTTTATAAAACTGCATTAAAATGGCTTGCATTAAACTTTAACGAGTCACAATTGTCGATTTAATGCAATTTTGCTAATTAACAAAAATTTCCCAAAAAGGGAAATTCTATAAAAATGCATTGAAATGATTTGCCTTAAGCATTAGCGAGTCATAATTATTAATTAAATGCAATTTCTCTAATTAACAATAATTTCCCAAAAAGGGAAATTCTTAAAAATGTATTAAAATGGTTTGCCTTAAAATATAATGAATCATAGTTATTATTTTAACACAATTTTTCTAATTTGCAAAAAGCGAAATTTTTTTTTAGAAATGTGTTAAAATTGTTTCTTTTAAAATTTAGTTAGTCATTATAATAAATTTTATGCAATTTTAATAATTACCTACCAAAATTTCCCAGAAAGGGAAATTTTTTCAAAGCGTAATAAAATGTTTTGCTTTTAACTTTAGTGAGTCACAATTTTTAATTTGATGCAATTTTACAAGTTACCAAAATTTCGCAAACTTAAATTTCATACGAGAATTAATTTCATTTATCGCTAGCTTAGAGTGCAAATTGTGTAAGTCCATTTTTCAAACTTTGTAGGAGAGACAAAAAACAAAAAGTAAAAAAAATTCGAAACGAAAAAAAAAATGTTCTGTTCATGTAAATATTTTGGACTTACACAATTTTCTTCGCTTTTCGGACGTACACAATTTGCGTATCACTGAATAACAACGAGTAGAAATATGACAAGAGTCACAGACTTGTTTTGGGTGGTGCGTATTTGATTTTTCTAGCGTTCTACATAAAAATACACTTTTTCATGAAATTGGACTTACACAGTTAGCGTTATGTGTGTGCCTTTTGTTCTATGGAGACAAAAAAACGAATTCGTTTTTTCATTAACCTAATTTTTCTAGCATTTTCGTTGTATTTCATTGCCCTTGATAAATGCACTATAAAGTTCTGGTAATTATTCAACGGTCAACATTTATTTATTGTACATACAAGTGAAGTCCCTTAGTCCGGTAGCACAAATAGATATATAAACTATACATATATGTATGTATGCAGATCCGTCTGATGGAATGCGTATACCAATGTAATAAATATTCTATGTTTTATACGAAATATTTGGCTGCTTAATATACTGCTTTTTGTGGCACATATACTTTCATATTTCCTTTTTTTGGGTCTCTTAATATCTTAGCCATCGCTAACTCACTGCTTAGCGAAGCTCAATCCATAATTAAAGTTTATTCTTTATTGGCGAGACTTGAATGCATAATGAGTGATATTTGATGGAGTTGCACAAGTACACATATACATATATCTATTTATATTTACATATGTAGATTTATATAAATATCTATTTACTTATATAGATGTATGTACACATAACTAAATAACTTTTAATCCTTAAACTTAAATACCAAAGCACACAATTTTTAATGGCAAAAGTCATAAGCCATCATTTATCGGTTTCTGCTTTTTCTTCTGCTACATAATTAAACGTCTGCTGTTTTTGTTTTCATAGTTGTTATAGCAGAGTTGATAAAAAATTAGTATGCAGAAATTCATCTTAAGCGCAAATAGTTTACGTGTTTTCAGTCGAAATTATTAATACATATTTCTATGTATCCTCATTCAGTGGAAATGCAATTTTTTCATACGCCAGCAACACATTTCACATAATTCCATGAATACATATAAGCAAAGTTTAGGCGTAATTTTTTGCATATTAAAGCAAAAAAAAGAGGAAAGTTAAAAAAAGAACAAATAAGTACAAATTATGTAAAGTAAAAAAACCTAAATATTTCCATGAATTGCGTTTATACATATTTGCCTCAAAACAAAGTTTTTCGCTTCATTTTTCTTTCTTGCTAGTTTTTCAATTAAAAAAACTTAAAACTTGCGAAAAATGAGCAGCACAACGCGCTTATTTTATCCAATCGTTTTCCTTTTAAAGTGAAATAATTTTGAGAAAAAAAAAAAAGAATTGTATAGTAGAGTTTAAGCATTGCTTTATTGAATAAAGTTTATTCTAATCAAAATAAGTTTTTTTTTGTTGTTTGAAAAGAAATTATACTTTTCAGCTGCTTCATCATTTTCAGAGGGCTGCGTGTGGCACTTTTTTTGCTTGCCAAGGCCATACTCATTTTATTTGTTTGCGCGCAATTTTTACGATTTTTCGTGCCTGTAAAACTCAGGAAGGGGCCAGCAGGAGGCCACAGTTCACAAAGGTGGCAGCTATCACTCCCTTCTATGGCCTGAACTGTGACACGCTTTTATGTCTCTATTGACAACAATTGACTTCTACTGCTATTCAACTATTTCTACGCCCCTTCTTTGTACATTTTAGTTTCTTTTGCTTCTGATTTTATTTCTACTTCCTTTTCTTCTTCTACTACTACTTCTACTGCTTCATCTTCAATTTACGATCAATCATTGTAATAGTGTGTTGAAATGTCTCAAAGAAGTGTAATAGAAAAGTAATAAATGTGAAGAACTACAGCCAAAAAAAATATCTTTAATCTGAATGAAAGCTAACGACAAAAGATATATCGCTTTTTTTTTGCTTTTGCTAATTCTTTATTGAGCAGCATTTGTTTGCGAACTAAAATTTGATTGATGACCCTTAAGGTTCAAACAATAGCTGTTTGTTTAAGCTGTGGCGACAGCTGATGACTGCATGGCAGCCAATCTTGTATAGCCAGTTGTGAATTTTGTTGAAAGCATTTACATGGGAACATAAATTTAGCTACCGAAAAGGCGCTACCAAATTCTTTCTAAGCACACTAATTAACTGGCAGCACAAGTGATCCATCTTTTTTACATGCAACATGCAACACCAGGCAGGCAGAGAGTCAAATTTATTTATACACTACACAACTGGGTATGAAAACAATGGAAGAAAGGGCACAAATATGTTCAAAATAAAATTGAACTTCATTCGATGAATACAAATAAGTCAGCGCTTTGACGGCTATCATTGTTTGGGGCAGTAACAGCTTGGCGCTAGCAGCGTTGCTTTATTTTTTTTTTGGCATATTTTTACATGAACAGACACAGCCACAGCCACAAACAAAAACACAGACACGTGAGTCGCTTTTATTACATTTTTCCAGTTTTCCAACACAGCTTGAGTGTGATAAATATGAAAATTTTATTGTAGAAAAGCTTGTAGGGCAGATCTCTCAGCTATGGCTTTTAACACAAGCTAGGTAAGCTGAGCTAATATTTCAGGGACGTATGAGTGCGCGAAGGGCGTTTTTGAGGGGCGGTGTGAAAAGTATAGGAGTTGATAGATATGTATGTTATCGCATGACGTGACGTATGAGTGACCATCAATAAAAATTTACAAGCGTTTCGCGATGCATTCAAGTGTATGTATGTATGTATATATGTATGTACATATCTATGTATGTATTAGAAGGCTGCACGAATGGATTCGAAACGGCCAACAAAATATTCGCGGCCGTCCAATTACAGTACCTATTGTTTCTGTCGTTTTAGAATAAACGCAAGTAGAGCACAACCATAAACAGAACCAATACAATTACTTATTCGTAGCGACAATTACATGACCTTAAAAAGGTTCTGCAAATAGTGTATACTACTTGCGAATACTTCGAATATAATCGAAATATATGTATGTACATACATATTTTCATAACACACATCCAGACGTTGTGTTCAGCAAAATTACGCTGCTAGTGTGAGTGTGTGTATGTGCATATGCATACACACTAGGGCGGGTCGGTTGGTAGGGGCCGAAAAAAAAAAATTAACAGGGACACATCGCAATTATAAAAATTTGGGTAATTTCAAGCTTTTTTGCCTAAGAAACCATATGTCTAAAATAAATTTCGAACCAGAGCTTTTTACGATCTACATATTTCCAACTGTTCTATATATTTTAAAATAACTCGGTAACCAATACTTCGATTCTTTTGATTTTTTCGGCATTAGTTAGGAAACTTATTTGGCATATTAAGGTGGTTTTATGAAGGAAATAAAGTTCTCCCGAAATTCGCGGAACAACCCGATTTGGAATATAATACAGAAATCTATACCTAAAATTTTTCATTAATATATTAAAATTTAGAGGTCGAGCAAATGCCTCCAAATTTCTTTCTCCTTTTATATCAGTGATGATACATAATTTTTTTCAAAGTCCTTAATGAACAAGAAAAACATTTCTTATCATTAAAAAATGGAACATATCTGTGGTCACAAGCAATAACCGCTTAAGTCGACTTAGGAAGATTTCGAGTTATATATACCAAGTTATTCTCCATTTAAAACTCTATATTTGTGTAAAACCCCCATGCTTATAACTTAATTCAATAAAAAGATATAAATAAAAACATTTAGGCTTAACTTACAATAGAGGTATATTAAACTTGCTATAACAGCCAAAGTAGATGTATATACTTAATCAAATTTCTTCATGACATTTTGTTTTATTTACAAAATTTGATCGTAACATTGTGGATGGCTCACTGATTTCGCGTCCATAGTTTTTAATCGACTGTTATGATTTGTTAAGAAACGCCTTCGAATATAAAAATCAATTTATCTCGAAATCATATTTTTCGACTTAAGCGATTATTGCAAATTGCTACAGATATGTTTGTTGGGCTTTTATTTTTTGGTCCACCTTAATGCCATATGCACATTTAATAAACAAACAAACCAAAGAGGCAGCAAGATTTTGTGAATACTTCATAACATGGTTATTATTATGTTATATTCTATCGTGGCGAATAGTGTACACTAATCGCTCCAACAGAGCAAATAGAAATAGTATTTGTATTCCAAATGAAAAGTATGGGTTATATTCGTATCTGCATTGAAATTGTGATGTGACTAATTGTACAATGCATAGAGTATTCGAAAATATAGAAGAGGCAAATGGTATTGTGCAGAGGTCTAGTATGTATGCCCTGCAGCAAATATAGGGGACAGTCACACAAAGTACTAGTCTCGCACAAGAGACTTCGTTACTGTCTCAAAAGTGGTACCAAAGGGATAAGGATCGTATATTTGGCACAAATATTTATACGAACTACGTGCGATCTATGCTGTATATTTTTAAAATGTAATATAATTTAAGTTTTAACTAAGGCAAAATGTTAAATTTTTTTTTTTTCAAATATACTCCTATACATATTTTCCCAAAATGGGAAATTTTTCTAAAAGCAACTAGAATTGTTTACCAAAAAGGCTAAACGGGTCACAATGGCGAAATTTAAAAAAAAAAACAGCTTAAATAAAAATTTCCCATAAAGGGATTTTTTTTTAACTAGATAAAATCGCTTCCCTTAACCTCTAATGAGTCAAAATCGTAAATTTCACACAAATATACTAATTTAAAAATGTAATAGAATGGTTTGCCTTACAAATTAGTGACTCATAATAATTAATTTAACACATTTTACTAATTACCAAAAATTTCCCAAAATGGGAAATTTTTCTAAAAGCAATAAAATCAATTGCCTTAAACTGTAGAGAGTCATAGCTATTAATTTAACGAAATATTATAATTACCAAAATTTCCCAAGAAGGTAAATTTTATAAAAATGTATAAAAGTACAAAAATCACTTCGTAGGACAGCGCCGTGTTAAAAGAGAAAACTGCAAGCATTGTGTTGGGATAGATGGAGAACCAACCCTGTCTCCTTATGCGCTGCTTTTGCGCTAGCTTTGAACTAGCGCGATTTGCTGAAAGGTGTTGAGTTGGCACGATTGACCCACAGGGATGATTGGTGTTAAAATATTTATAAAGCAGGAGCGCTTTTTTCTTGTTATTGTTGAGAATGAAATATGCATGGGGTATGCTATACCCTCAATGTGGTTATTGAATTTTTTTTAAATGTATTTTTTTTTGTTGGTTTCAGAAAAGTAAAGCGTGACTTTATCAATCCATATTGGAAGTCATGTGGATATTGAAGCACAAGCAAAAACACAAAGAATTAAATTTATAAAAGCGTGTAGTGAAATCACACGCAGGGACCATTTAGGCAACAGTTTGGTATATTTACAGCTTAAAAGCGGCATTACAGCATTTAAAATTTATACTGCACTTGCGCTAGTAGTTTATCATACTCATAAATACTCATCATTACTGCTTTCAAGCTTAAAAAATATTAAAAAAAAAATGATTAGAACTCGTATTAATCAACTCACCTGCGGTATACGAAAAAGTCTCAGCAAATTGGCAACTTGTATCGATGTCACAGATGATGCTGCACCCACCACGCCCGATATCACTTTGCGCACTTGTGTCTTATTACAATGGTACTCAGCATCGTCAATATTGCTAATGGAACCTGCACAAGGAAAGCAGAAGAAAGCAAAAAAGGAAAAGAAAAGCGAAAAGCGGGTTAGTATTTTCATTAATATTACAGCATGTTCATATGTATGTAACTTATAATTCGATACAATATTAATTTTTGATACTGCAATTAACTTGAGCTTTAGCAAAATCGCAAAGGCAAAGTGAAAAGCTGAAAAAGAGCAATTGCGTGTTAGCAATTAGTTAAATGAAAGACAATTTATTTATTTTTATTAACCCTTCTGTTACATTTAGGTCATTTGATGACCTTTTTTTTGCTTAATTTTCTCATAAATGCTAATATGAAAAAAATTTTAGAATTTCCCTCAATGTATTTCTGTATTGAGGAAAATCCTTTCGCAAAAGCATAAAAAGAAGAATTTTGCATTATCAAACAAGTGGTAACATCAAGAGTTACGTGTGCACCAGGTGTTCAGGTCATTCAGTGACCGTCAGTGTTATTTTGTGCGCAAAAGCTGATTTTTATTAAATTCGTATAAAAATGAAAGAGTGAAAGCTTCGGTAAGTATTTTAACTCCAATATTTTATTATTTGTGATATATTTGCAGATTAATATATGTATGGTTTAGAGCCAAATCGCCTGACACAAAGCCAAATAGAGTATATCATTGATAATGATGTGGATGTTGATGAGTGTAGTGAAGTTGAGGGCTAAGACAATATGGTCGATTAGTTTGAGCCCGATGGTTCTTCTTACGAATATGCAGGAAGTGATAACGACGAATTAATTGACCTTGTATTGGAAAATGATGGTAGTACCCACTCCCGTGTTTTATTCCACAGATAGAAATATTGAGTGGTCAACGTAGCCGATTAGGCAGAATAGTGGTAGGACCACAATAGAAAATATAATTTACCGAAACAGCTTCTATAATTCTACAAAATCAGAAGTGCATACAACTGACCAACTTGTTGAAACATATGCATACAAATGACAAACCAATGTATGGACAAAATCGTACAGAGTTACCGTTTACACAATCTTTTGTCTTGAACATAAAAATTAAAAATATATTAAGTATATGCATTTAAATAAGTGTATAAACCGAAAAATAATCAATTGAACTAATACATTTTGAAAATTTCCATTGAAATTATACTTCCATATCGATAAATATGAAAAACACAGGTAAGGTCATTCCGTGACCTTAATGTCACATGCGTAAGTTTTTTTGAATGTAACAGAAGGGTTAAATACATGAAAATAACAGGAAAATAACTTGATTTATTTGTTTAATAACATTGTTTTGTTTTTATTTTGTTTGTTCAGGGACCCATAATAATCATTATTCGTTATATTTTCAGGGAAAAAAATCAAATACTTGCAAACATCGTAGAATAGTATTGAGTTGGTGTGTATGCATGTCTGAAAGAGCACTATCAGAATCCACTGTGATCGAAAAATTTTAAGCGATATCCATAAAAATCAAAAATAATCATTATTTTTTGAGTTTAATTTTTTTGATCAAAAATAAAACTTATTCCTTGAGTGATATATTTATCGCTAAGAAATAAAAATTATTCTTTGTGTTTTATTGTTTTGCTTAGGTCGAAAAACTCAAATCGTCTATGAAGTGCTCTGGAAGATAATTACTAAAAAATTCCCATCGATATAACTTCGTCAATAGTGATATTTTTGATCGAAAAAAATAAAACTCACACAATAATGATTACTAGTATCGCCGGTGGTCGAAATTCGACCATGCAATTTATTTTTTCAACTTTGTATTGGTACAAAAATTATTCCTTTTCGCGGAGATAAGCAACACTTTCCAAATTCCAGTTGTACCGCAACACTGATTTGTTCTTTTGATCACGGTCCGACGCGAAATCATGGTCAACATCAAGGCAGATCTAGGAAGGTAGGCCCGGTGGTGAGCGCTTTTAAATTAAAGCGACTCTTCAACTGTGTTTACGATATTTGTAAACACGTTTACGATATCTATTTATCTTAACTAAAAATTTTATTTATTAATTATAAAGAAATTAAATAATTTATAGAAAAAATTATATGCCTATGCACTGCTCCTGACTCATACGAACACATCCATATCAATTTTATGTGGATATGAGTATGTTATGTTGTGGTCGCTGTGGTGCAGTGGGTAGAGTGCTCGCCTGCTATGCCAGAGGTCTCGGGTTCAAACCACGGTCCAAGCCAAACAAAATTTTCTAATTAGTAAAAATCCAATTATTGGGTTTTTTAAGAGCAGCGGTCACCTCTCGGCAGTGGGCGGCATACCCTCCGAGAGTATTTCTGCCATGAAAAAGCTTCTCACAAAAAATGCATTCGCCGTTCGGAGCCGGCATAAAACTGTAGGTCCACCCAATTAGTAGGAAAAACAAAAAGGAGCACACCTCGAATTGGGAGAGAAGCTCGGCCATAAAACTCGTCAGAGTTATAATTGCGCCATTGTATTATATATTAATGAGTATGTTAAATGTGCTAAACAGCCTGGCAATTGTTTGTATGGGAAAAATGTTAGCCTATTAATATATAGATAGTGGGCACATTTGGCAACGAAGCAAAAACGAAGTAAATCAAAAATGGTACAAAACTAAAAACTTTATTTATTAATTATAAAGAAATTAAATAATTTATAGAAAAAATTATATGCCTATGCACTGCTCCTCACTCATATGAACACATCCATATCAATTTTATGTGGATATGAGTATGTTAAATGTGCAAAACAGCCTGGCAATTGTTTGTATGGGAAAAATGTTAGCCTATTAATATATAGATTTCTGAACGATAAACATATCACTCAAGGAATAAGTTTTCTTTTTTGATCAAAAAATAAAACTAAAAAAAAGATTATTTCTGAAAGATTAAATATCGCTCAAGGAATAAGTGTTATTTCTTATAAAAAGAATAAAACTCAAAAAATAATGATTATTTTTGATGAAATATAAAAAAACTCAACATATAATGATTAAATGGCGATTTTTATTATAAAACTCATAATGTTTACGGTCCCTGATTTTGTTTCATTTTTTGTATTTAGTTAATTTCCCAAGCGCTTAATAAACGTTCCAGCTGCTGATTGGCCTTTTTTCCTTACGCTGGGGAAAAAAATCTGCTAAATTAGCATACACACAAATGCATATATTTATGGTTATAGGTCTGTGTGTAACAAAAAATTCGTGCTGGTTTTTGACATTTCTGCTTTGTGTGACTATTATTATTGGTATTTAGATTGGTGACAATAACACACTTGTTTATTTTGAGTGTATTTGGCGTTTGTTTGTGTAGTCTCATTTACTCAGATTGCTCATAAGTATGTATGTCCATTACACTATTATTGTTATTGCTAAACCGCAAATGTAATTAGCACAAGCTCCCAATGCACCGGATTCAATTAGATTTGCCGCGGAGCATTGCGTTTAGCCGCTTTAAGTAAGAGAGCTATGGTAGTATGTGTATGTAAGATGATAATGCCAATTGGTATTGAAATGAAATGTGTGTATGCATGTACAGGAGCTGTAAAAAGGTTACAATCAAATTGCGTGGCAATCAGATAAAATTCATAGTATTGCAATCCGCTTTGATTGTAAATAATATTGATTATAAATTCTTTGATTGTAAAAATTACTATTGCAATAATTTACAAAAAATTTAATTGCAGTCAGCATTCATCGTAAATCATTTTGATTAGATTAGCGACATCACTGAACTGCCTCCAACCGGAAGCAAACTTTATGCATATATGACACCTTCGACTGTAGCATTGTCGATTTTGGGCAGTAGATTAAAAATATTGATTTCAATGATTGAAATGATTGCAATGATTTCAACAAATTTGTATCAATAAACGATGATTTCCAAATTGCTATGAATTTTTAGTAATAGCAATCAATTTGATTTTAACGCATGAAATGTAAATTATTGTTGATTCTAAATTTTTACAATTGAAAAATTGCAATAAATTCTACTGCAGTCAATTTTATTGTAAAATATGACGTTTAAATTATTGTTGATTGTAAATTTTTACAATGAAAAAATTTCCATAAACTTCATTGCAATAAATTTGAGTGAAATATATGGCACGTAAATTTTTGTTGATTGTAAAAAAATTAAAGGATTTCTATAAATTTAATTGCAACAAATCTGATTGTAACATTCGAAATTTAAATTATATAGGTGATTCACAAAGTGTCATAAAGTCATATGTCATATTAAAATATTTTACGGAAATAGTTATAAAAGACTTTTCCGAAGCCTTATGAAGAAGTAAACAAAAACAGCTGATCAAATACGACGACCCAAAAACATATCGTTCAGAGTTGTATTTATTTAGTACACATATAGCATAGAATGCAACAACAAAATATTATGACTTATGACGATATGACGCAATATGACAGATTGTGAATCCCCTAATTGTTTATTGTAAATATTTGCAAAAAAAAAATTGCAATTAATTTGATTTTAAATTATGGCACATACATAAGTAATTTTTAATTAGCCAAAAAGCTCTAAAAAATTTCATATATATTGAAAGTCATGGCCTATCACCGATACGAATCATAATTTTAATTGCAATCAATTGGATTGTAAGATATGGAATGTAAATTACTATTAATTGTAAAGTTTTACAAAAATCGTAATAATTCTACTGCAATCAATGTCATTGCAATCTGTTAAAAAATTTCAATAAATTTAATTGCAATCACTTTGACTACAAATGACTGAAGACTGAATTATTGTTAACGTAATTTTTTTGTAAATTATAAAATTGCTAAAAAAAAAAATGTATTGCAATGAAATTTATAGAATAATTATTATAATCATTGATTGCTATGGAGAAGGATCGTATATTTTATTTTTTGTTTTTTTTTTTGCTTTTTTCTGTTGTTTTTCCTTTTTTGTTTCCGTTCTCCCCTGCATTGCCACACATTGCTTACATTAGTTATTTGTTTGCTCCTTAATCATTTAACTTCTCACGCGCACATTACTCATACGCCACGTTGCACCATTTTTGCTGTAGATTATAGTATCTACATACGTATTTCCAATGAATTTTTTATTGCTTTCTTCTTCATTCACGGCGTTTTTTCAGCAAGGCACATAACCATTCATATAGATATTTTTCAACTTAAATGCTATGAATATGCACAGCGTGCGATAAAAGAAAGGCCATTTTAAATTGAAAAAAAAAAAAACAAAGCAAAAACGAAACCTTTTCGTAATTTTTTAAGCAAAAGCCACTGGCGATATTTGAGCAT
Source organism: Urophora cardui (assembly GCA_960531455.1). NCBI lineage: Eukaryota > Metazoa > Arthropoda > Insecta > Diptera > Tephritidae > Urophora > Urophora cardui. The sequence continues at coordinate 4,663,732 of OY482670.1, forward strand.
TTTTATAGCTGTTGATCTTGATAAAAGCTGCATGCATTGATGTTGTGCTTTCACAATAAGTTTATTTATTTATATTTTTTCACTTAAAGTCTATTCATGTATTTTTCTGCCTACAATTTTAAGCTTTAGTTATTTTAAATTCTACTTCAACTTTTGTCTTAGTTCTTACTCTCGATTTCAGTATTCATACAACTAGTCTGGCACCTTCTAACAGCCATTTAATATAGCAATATACATATATGATTACACACATGTATACATACATATGTATATTTATCCTTACAAGTCTTGTACTTTTAGTACTGCCTCGTGTTTTACTTTTGCTTTTATTTGTGCTTAATGCATCTAAGAGTGTATTTGCTTTTGCTTTTACATTTTGCATGCAAGAAAATCGTTTACAAAATTGCTGTTTGCAGATTTTATGTTTATTCAGCATAGATAGTAATTTTAAGTAATTTTTTTGTAACATAAAACCCACACAATTGCGCATTTGCTCAAAAGCAAGCACAATTGCTTGTGGTACAAACCAGCCCAGCGCTTGTCAGCTGGAAATGTTTTGTATTTGAAAATGCATAAAATGCATTCTAATGCCCGTGCTAAAAGGAAATTGAAGCAGAAGCAGTAGAAAAAGAGGCAGAAGAAAAAGAGGCAGTAGAAGAAGAGGCAGCAGATCACAGGGGACACTTATGCTGACACACAGGAAACTCTATGGCATTTCCTTTGTTAGCAACAATGTGTGTTTTGTGTGTAAGACTTTAATGGCATTTTATGTAAATGCAAACAAGCAAAATGGGAGATTGCATATTTACGGATTATTCCGGATATTAGGTGCTTTTATGAATATTTATTTTTTTTTTATTTAACTTTACTTTTAAACATTATAAATAAATTATTTTTTCGTATGTAAATATGAAGTGTGTCATTAGCTAAGGTTTGCTGCTTGAAAGAGCAACTGGGAAACGAAAAAAGGAGTAGAACACTTTTAGAAATTCAAATATTCAAATCATGTGTTTAAAAATGAGTTCTATAAGCTAATAAGCACACGACTGATTAATTAGAATCACAGCTATTATGTAATATTTATAATTGCTAATTTTTCTTGTAACTTTTTGTGACTAAATACGATTACTTTCACCTTATTAATGATATATAGTAAATTAAATTAAAAAGTACATTAATTAGTCGATTAAAAAATACAAATTAAACGATTAACTAATTAAAATTACATGATTAATTTCATTTTTTTTTCAATAATTTTTAGATTTATTTAATTGCATGATTGACACAATTATTAGATTATTTTTAAAAAATTTTGATAAATTTTTTTTTGCATAATTAATTAATTATTTAATTAATCGATTAATTATGTTTCGTTTTAGCTTTTATTTTCAAATAATTAAAAAAATTATTGCATAAGTAAAAATAATCAATCAATTAAAAAGAATCTCACAAATAAAATTAGAAGATGAGAATAATCACATAACTAAAAATAATCAAGCAATTAAAAAGAATCACACAAATAAAATTACAAGCTAAGAATAATCATAAAATTAAACCTAATTAAGCAATCAAAAGCAATCATAAAATAAAAAAAATTATTTCGTTGAATTTAATCAAATGAGTATTTCTGATTATTTTTTTAATGGCTATTATAATAACTGATTACTAATAACCAGGTTAATGTAAAACAAATACAATAATCTTTAAAATTACAAAATTCAAAAAAAAAAAGGAATTATAAATAATCATAAAATAAAAAAAATCTCTTGATTTAAATGATTATTGCTGATTATTTTTTAATGGCACGATTATTTTTATCATTTTTTTAATTTAATTGATTACAAATTCTCAGCTCAAAGTAAGACAATTAAAGTAATCATTACATTGAAAAATCCAAAGAGCCAACTGAGTTGCTGCTGTATGCTATCAATTCTTTGGAGAGGGGTTGAAATGTTTTGGTTAACAATATATCCAGCAGATTTTAAAAAGAGCAGAAACGCAATATTGATTGGTTTTCATTTAAGCAGCAAGAAGAGCAACAAACCATGTACTAACATTCCCTCTGCTTAGGAATGTGCTTTGCTTTCTTTAACCACTCTACCTTAACTTGATTGCCTGTTTTTCTGCATTTTGATTTATTTCCTTTAATTTATTCGCCTGCCCTTACAGGTCAGTGGTTTTGTGCGAAAGTCATCAGAGTAATTTAGTTTCACATTAAAATGCACAAGAACACAAAAAATTAGAAGAAGAAAAAAAGAAATAAAGTAGAAAGGAGCATAATAAAACAAGTAAATGGTTTGATTAGCAAAAAACGCGAAGAACGTAAAGCAAAAGAAGTAGAAGAAAACACACTAATGAAAAAAAAAACTTTAATAAATTAGGAAATACATAAAAAAATAATAAAAAGCAACCAAACGTCCATTACAAGTTTACCAGCAAATAAAATCTTAGGTGATGAGAAAACTTTGATAGACAAGTTTTAATTGAACAAGAAAGGAAGCCTAAGTTCGAGTGGAATCGAACATTAGATACTCAGCTGTATGCTTTCATTGTTTGTTTGCGTCTGATAGAATCACGGTGTATTTTATATAAAGCAAGTGCTGCATAAAGTGGGCGTAACCACGCCTATTTTCAACATTTTTATCAGTCATCCAACTAAGCATATGAATATTATTCTTTGTGCAAAATTTCATTCCTTTATGACTTCTAATTACAAAGATGTCACGTTACAAATTCCCAAAGGGTGTTCCAGAAATATCTTTGTTAAAAAGTAGGCGTGGTCATAAACCGATTTGAATAAATTTTTGCATGTCTATTAACACAAGTTATAAAAGTGTATAAACCAAGTTTCGTCATAATATCTCAATTATTTGTCGAGTTATGGGCTAAGAAATCTCGTATATTCCTTTGTCTAAAAAGAGGCGGTGCCACGCCCATTTTCCAAAATTTGTATATTTTTTGTTTCCGGTCTATTGTGGAACTCTTGCCACAAAATTTCAATGAATTATCTTTATATTTGACAAAGATATCGCTTAAAATGTTTTTATTAGGCCACTTTATAAAACCCATATATAAAAGTGGGCGTGGTCGTCAACCGATTTCGCTAAAATTTTGAACATGTATTACCACAAGTAATAAAAGTGTACGCACCAAGTTTCTTCATCATAATATATCGATTATTTGTCGAGTTATGGGCTCAGAAATCTCGTATATTCCTGCTTCTCAAAAGAGGCGGTGCCACGCCCATTTTCCAAAATTTTTGTGTTTTTCGTTTATGTTCATAGTTGGACTCCTGCCATAAAATTTCAATGATATATCTTTATATTTGACAGAGATATAGCTTAAAATGTTTTTATTAGATCACTTTATAATACACATATATAAAAGTGGGAGTGGTCGTCAACCGATTTTGGCAATTTTTAGTCCAAACATTTGCCTAAGTAAGTATATTACGCACACCAAATTTCATCGATATATCTTCAACGGTTTTTGAGTTATGACTCATAAAACTTTCAATGTTTGCCCCTTAATAAGTGGGCGTGGCACCGCCCATTTTTCAAAATATCACCAAATTTCTTCATAAGGGCCTGAGCTCAACACGTGGGTGAAATTTTATCACTCTAGCTCTATTAGTGACTGAGATACAAAATTTCCGATTTTTACTATATAGGGGAAGTGGGCGTGGTCATGGTCCGATTTCGCCCATTTTCAATACCATCCGTTCCAGTCTTGATACCAACTTGCATTCCAAATTTCATCAAAATATTTCAATTTTTGCGCGAGTTATCGTGCGTACAGACAGACAGACGGACGGACATGGCTCAATCGATTTCTTTTTTCACCCTGATCAATTTGATATATATAAGTCAATATCTATCTCGATTATTTTATGGTGTTACAATCCACCGTTATGTGATTAAAACTATAATACACTGTGTACTAGTACAGCTGAGTATAAAAAAGCATTAAAACTGGGTGGCAACAATTAGAGAAAGGCGGGCAGTTCTGCGACTACCAAATTAACTATCTAAACGCACAATGCCAATGAAGCTAAATATATCACAAACCTAGAAGATGAATTTTTAGTACCTACTTATTTGCACACATACACGCATACTTATAAGCGCATAACTTTTATTGCAAACATTTATTTATAGCGTTGAAAGCCGACTTGATTAACTCCCATTAAAATTAGTAATAATTTATTTTTTTTAGATTTTTTAATTTTCAATTATTATTTCAATTGTCTTACATTCAGCTGGCAATTAATAACACTGCTCTACAGCCAAAAAATACTCTGAACGCAACCATCCTTTCTATATGTAAAATCGGTCGCTGATTCCGAAAATCGGGTTCATTTTTAATTCTATGGGAAGGTTTTTGAGATATCGGCAATTTACCGTTATTTGGCCAATGTGTCCACTTAATCCTGTATATCTCTTTAACACAGTGAGCTATATTCCTTAGGGTGACACCAAACGAAATAAAATTAAATTTCCTTTTCACGGCTCCCATAACATTTTTCTCTAACTCTTATAGTTTCTGAAATATTGACGATTAAATTTTAATTTTTTCGATTTTTTACGATTTTTTGAAGAAAAAATTGACTTTGTCAGGCAATATCTTTAAAACCAATATTTTTACCTTCGGTTTTACTCCTTTTCATGAAGCTCCATTCTATTATCAAAAAAATAAGCTATCAACGATGAAAATCCATTGTAAAATGGAAAAGTTATAGGCGATCAAGTAAATACAGCCAGGTCGCGCAATGCCTCTGCACGCGTACATTCTATGCATATTGTACCAATACCTACACATCTGCAGTAGCAGCACATTGGCAGCGCGGTAGATACAAGCCCATTTACGGGTATAACATGCATAAAATATACCCGTGTAGAGGCATTGTGCGACTTGGCTGTATTTACTTGATCGCCTATAACTTTTCCATTTTACCATGGATTTTCTTCGTTGATAGCTTATTTTTTTGCTAATGGAATGGAGCTTCACGTAGAAGATTAAAACCGAAGGTGAAGACATTGGTTTTAAAGATATTGTCTGACAAAGTCAATTTTTTCTTCAAAAAATCGTAAAAAATCGAAAAAATTAAAATTTAATCGTCAATATTTCAGAAACTATAAGAGTTAGAGAAAAATGTTATAGGAGCCGCGAAAAAGAAATTTAATTTTCTTTCGTATGGTGTCACCCCAAAGAAGATAACTCACTGTGTTAAAGAGCTATACTGGATTAAGTGTACCCATTGGCCAAATAACGGTAAATTGCCGATATCTCAAAAACCTTCCCATAGAATTAAAAATGAACCCGATTTTCGGAATCAGCGACCGATTTTACATATAGATAGGATAGTCACGTCCAAAGTACAGACAAAAAACTTCATTTTGTGATCCAGTGTAATCAATTAAATTTAAAAAACACAAAAAATAAATATGATTAATAGCCATTAAAAAAGTGATCGGAAATAGTCATATAATCGAAATTAATCAGGTATTTTTTTTTAATTGCATGATAATTTTCAATTACTTTTTAGTTTTTTGATTATTTTTGATTGCTTGATTATTTTGACTACGCGATTTTTTTTCTTTTTATGTGATTATTTTTAATTATTTTTGAAAACAGAGGAGGGTTACAATGTATTATTCACAAGCTGAGTTACTTACATTTTTACAGAATTGTTATTTTTGTATGTAATTTTTTTTTGTTACTTACTGAGTACTATGAATAATGAATTAAAGCATGCATAACTCCCGCTCCCTTAAAGTGCCCAAAATTTTTTTTTTGCTAATAGTTACTAATTAAATGCCCAACAACATCATACAAAAGCGCCATCCGACCGTGGTCCAGAAGATAAAAATTGCGAATAATGTTTGCAAAAAAAATTATTTGCAAAAATAAGAAATGCAGTTTGGTAGAAGATACCATGTTTTATATATATGTGAAAATTTAGCAAAATCGGTTTGACCAATCGTGAGAAAATCGGCAAAAACTGAGGAACTTCGAAAAGTGTTGATAGCTATGACCAGGGTTGCCACTTTGAAATTTTTTTTCCGACCAAATTCGTCTCAAAAACCTACCAAAATAGCTTTCAGCCGACCAAAATTTTTTTTCGCAAAATGCGTCATTTAACCTGTACATATATAGGAATTTATACATACATACATATCACTCTTCAAGTATTTTCACAAGTCTTAGCTTAAAATAATAAGGTACGAATGCGTTTGTACATATGTATGTACATTAATTTGTGTATGTAATTTATGTTAACATTTTAAAATAGTTACGACTATGGTTTAACAGGTCTCCAAGTAGGTATACAAATGAGATCAGAACTTTAATTAAATATCAAAATTGAATCTAAGATCTTTTTTAGATGACCACACGTAGTGCGGGTCATTGTTTTTGTTTATCAGTTCGGTGCACATCATTATGTTGTTTATAGTGCATATTTCTAATTTGTTTCTGAGTTTGGTTTTTATTAAAGTGTAGAAAATTTGCGCTCCGCTGCAGATGAGCTGTGTGGAAGCGTAAGCAAATTAAAAATAAATTTTGTGAGCTCGCCAAAGGAATTTTCAGTAAGCGCATTTTTCATCAAATTAAAAAATGAAGAAAGGGTTTTCATGCGTATGCGTTCACCTTTTATCCACTTTGCACAAAACTCTGCCGAAGAGAAACCCAAAAAGTATTCAAGCAAACTGTTGCTGTGAGAAAGAGACATGAATTAGGCATGGGACTATTCGAATGAAAATTATTCGAATAAAAAATCCTTTTATTCGAAAGGCATTCGTAATTCGAATAATAGTTATTCGAATAATTTATTCGTATATTCGAATAATTATTCGAATACTACTATTCGAATAGTATTATTCGAATAGTATTATTCGAATAGCATTATTCGAATAGTATTATTCGAATAGTATTATTCGAATAGTGTGATACATATATATATGTGCACACGTGCTCGCTGTTTGTGCATAGACGTGTAGATACGTTTTTTTATGTTATTGTAAATATGTGGATACATACATACGTGTGAAGGGAAGTGGTAGTTTTTTGTTATTGTATGTATGTATGCATGCATTTACATATGTATGCTTTTGCTTTTGGAAGTATAAACATATGTATGTACGTACGCTGGCTCTACAAGTACCTACAAATTCTACAGTTTTACATCTGCCGCTTAAGTACAGCCTTTTATACACTTCATGCACGTGGCTCGATGGTCGACTGGCTAACGCATGTGCCTTTCAATCTGAGGGTCGCGGGTTCGAATCCTGTCGGTGTCAAGGGGGATGATAATTTTTTTTAACTAATATTTTTTATTTATTTATTTAATAAAAATTTACAATATTTAAAAAGCAATAAAATAAAAAAAATTAAAAATAAGCTCGAGGGATCGGAAAAGCATAATTAGGGGAACATTTCATTTCATACAAGATGCAAATAGAAAAATTTATATAAAATGCTTCACTAAAAATCTGAGAATTGCAGAAATGTACAAATGCGACGGCAATTGAACGAACGAAAAATTTTCATAGAATTTGTCACCTCGAAATTGCATACAAATCAAAGTGTGTCTTATAATGGTCACTCAATTCACTCCTTTTGAACTGGTGATTGTCTAACTACAATTGATCTAGTTCCCTTTTGACACCTTTTCGCTAGTTCGGAACTAGAAATTTGGCTCACTAGTTATTGAGTTCCCTGCAGGGTACTAACTAGGCACTACAAAAACCAAAAGCATTCATATGTACCTACATGCATATATACAAACAATAAAAAAAAAAACATCCACTTCCATTCGCGCTAACCAGAGTACGTACCTATATATGTACATATGTACTTACAAAAGCATATATATGTACATGCAATAACAAAAAACCATCCACCTCCTTTCACACGTACATATGTCTCCACATACATACATATGTATTTATAATAACATAAAAACACATGTACCTACATGTCTATGCACAAAAACGAGCACGTGTGCACATATATATATGTATAACACTATTCGAAAAATACTATTCGAATAATACTATTCGAATAACTACTATTCGAATAATACTATTCGAATAATATTTTCGAATAGTACTATTCGAATATTTTCCCACGAATAATATTATTCGTTTATTCGAATAATGTTTATTCGAATATTATTCGAAAAAAGTCCCACTACTAACATGAATACATGAACTTTCAAACGTTCTTTCAACAGTGTTGTGGCAAAATCTAGCAAATCAGTGATGTTACTTGAAGGAAGGTAAAAACCTACCAAAATTCAAATCGTCCGACTATCCGACCAACAGGAAAAAAACCGACCAGTTTTGGTAGGAAAAGCCCACGTATCACATCCCTGGCTATGACCTTGAAAATAATTCGAATTTCGAAAAACTGGGCCAAACGTATTTTTTTTTGTTGTTGTTGTGAACTATACAAAAAAGTTTCAGAAGGATAGTACAACTTCGAAAAAAAAGTGGCTCACTTCCAAAAATTCAACTCACAAAATAAATTTTCTTTGTTTTCAAAGCATGGCCATTATCCAAAATTTCCAGTCAATTTTTAGAGCTCTTGGCCAGTTTTTTAAGGAATATTCAAAATTCAATTTTTATTTTTTTTTTTTTTGAATTTTCCATTTGTTTGCTCTTCAAAATATGTACTTATTATGCAACTATTTATGCCATCGCGAACATCATATTATACTTATGTGTATGAACATCTCAGCTACATATGTATGTACATAGTTCTCAGTTTTCATCGCATTGTCGACGTCCAAACACGGAGACACGAAGTTGAGCAACCCGCTGCTTTTGTTCGTTTGTGGGTGAGAAGGCGACGAGGAAAGGAGGGGGGCACCAAGTCGTCGGTGCTCGGACAACACGCTTTGCGCAGCAATTCTTATCGCCAGTGACCAATCAGAGCGTTCGAAGAATGCCAGAACAAAACATAATGAACAAAAGTTGGCCAGCGACGAATTGATGTGTTTGGACAAATGGAAGACAGAACAGCGGCACAAAAGAGAATCGTTGGATAATTTCGCGGCAGAGTTGCTGTGTTTGGACACGGACATTGCAAATCACGTAACAAATAAAAAAACTTGTTGTTTACTACAACTGTGAGCGAGTTTATGATTTATGAAATTGTCGTCAATGTCAGAGCTGTTCATACATATTTATGCACTTGTATATACGTTGCACACATCAATAATATGCGACGAATTGGAAAATTACATTATGTATATTAAGTTTTTATTATGAAGATGTGTATGTGCAATATATACATATTTGTGTGACATGATATTGTGGTATAGTTATGTACTTGTACATACATATGCACATTTATGAGTTTGTTTTTCATGCGATGCATTGAGGGTGTTTTGATATTTTGTTATGTGATATTACTAGTTAGCGAAAATGGCAATGTGACGGCGCAAGCATAACTAATAAGATGAATAACAAATATCTTCAAAATAAATAAATAACACAGTGGGCAAAAATATGTGATTGGAATTTTGAAAAAAGATGTGATCTCTTAATATTTTAGTATAAAAGAAATACGATATCTAAAGGTGTACTGATCGTTTCAGACAACTACTGCTACCGAATTTGGCGACATGAGAAGTGGAAGATCACACCAATTTAGGAAAGTTTCCAAAACACCACCAGTTCTAAAATTTGTTTCCCGATCACAACACTTCAAAATTTGTATGAAATTTTCTCCGAACTGTAGCATTTACTTCTCTACATCACTTGCTATTTACCCACCATCTCTTCGCACAACCGAGTCAATGTCCTATCAGACTCAGTTGGTGTCAATGCCAACTTGACTTGATAAAAATTAAGTATGTATTTAATAGATAATGGTATTGTAATATTATAAAAATATCACAAAATGCATAGCAAGTCTCTCCCCATGACTTTGATCACAATAATAAACACAACCACAATAACAAAAACAAAGTTATTACGCATATGTGGCTTCAGCTTTGACAGAAATATCTGCGTGTAAGTGGACTATAAATTTAGTACTTGAGTAGCTTTTATTATGGAACTTATATAAATAAACAAGTGTATATTTTTTGAAAACGCTTTGATGTGAAGTTGTGTACGAAATTCTGTGAGTGTGCTTATGTTTTTCTCACATTTCATAGACACTTCTTTGGTGGCCTCTTATCATTTAGATGCCAAACGAGAAGATAATAAGCAGAGCAGTTCATAAATGTATGTACACATACAGCATACACAAGCGCATTAACAATAAAATTTAACACATACAAACACACATACGTAAGTCCATATGTACAAAAAAGAACAAAACAGATACATTTCTATTTATGAATATCTCTACAGCAAATAGCGCTAGTTCAAAGCTACAGCAAAAGTAGCTAATAAAGAGATAGGACTGGTTCCGAAACTACCCCACCGCAATGATTTGAACCTCTGTTTTAACATGGTGATGTCCTACGAATTTGCATTGATCCACTCTGCGGAACTCTAGAACCCATTTTGAACTACCTCTAATACGGAGAGCTCTGTGATAGTCTTAAAATTAAATAGTTTGAATATAGTTTAAATCTTAAAATATAAATCTATATTTGTATTAAAGTTTATAAAATTTCGCTTTTGGGGCAATTTTTTTTAAGTAGTAAAATTTCGTTAATCGTTATATCTCAAACCATTTTATGACATTTTTAAAAAAATATCCCTTTTTGGGAAATTTTGTTAATTGGTAAAATTTCGTTAAATTAATCATTGTGTCTCAGTAAAGTTTAAGACAAACCATTTTATGGCATTTAAAAAAAAAATCCCTTTTTGGGAAATTTTGGAAGATAGTAAAATTTTATAAAAAATCACAATTTTGATGCAGTAAGGCTTAGGAGAAACGTTTTTATCTAGTTTTATTATTATTTTTTTATTTATTTATTTTATTTTTTTATCTAATTTTTATTCCCTACTTGGGAAATTTTAGTTTCATGTAATTTTTTCCAATTTCCTAACACTAGATGTTTTGGCAAACATTTTTTGATGATTTCTGAAAATTTCCCTTTTGGTAGGTTTTGAAAATTAGTGTGAAATTCACCATTTTAACTTAATAAAGCTTAAGTGACAAGATCCATACGTGCTGCTAGCAGAATTATTAAAACTAGTTCGCCGGTGCTCGAAATTCGACCATGCAATTTATTTTTTCAACTTTATATTGGTACAAAAATTATTTCTTTCCGCGGAGATAAGCAACACTTTCCAAATTCCAGTTGTATCGCAACACTGATTTGCCTTTTTGATCACGGTCCGACGCGAAATCATGGCCAAAATCAAGGCAGATTTAGGAAGGTAGGCCCGGTGGCGAATTCAGAAATTTCCCATGTATTTTGTTATTGTAATTCGTAGAGCGTAATGTCAAAATGATATTCCGCCGTGGTTAAAATCTGAATTCGCTTGGGGCTCGTCCATTCCTATTGGCCACGATGTGAATTCACTTTGATTTTGACATTACACTCTACCTTTGTAAATAAAAAAAGAAGTTTTTCAATTCGCCGCCGAGCCTACCTGTTAGATATGCCTTGGTCAAAATTAAAATTACTCAGTGTGCTCTCCCGCACTCTCTCTCATCTTTCGCTTTAATGGAAAAGCAATAGGAGATATTTGGCCGCGTTGATTTTGATCTGAGCGTAAACTGGGCCAATGCATATAAAATAGAGAGAGTGCTTTGAAATTAAAGCAATTCTTACGATATTTGTAAACATTTTTACGATATCTATTTCTCTTAACTAAAAACTTTATTTATTAATTATAAAGAAATTAAATAATTTATAGAAAAAATTATATGTCTATGCACTGCTCCTCACTAATACGAACACATCCATATCAATTTTATGTGGATATGAGTATGTTAAATGTGCTAAACAGCCTGGCAATTGTTTTTATGGAAAAAATGTTAGCCTATTAATATATAGATACATACATTTGACAAATTTATTATTTGTTGGTGCAAATATTTGTCAGTTGGCGCACTTTATATCCATTCAGAACCAGTTCTGAGCCAGTTATGAACTCCCTAATGCAAGAATATAACTATATGCAACAATAATACTCATGTTTTTATGAAATTATCTGCCGATTGTAGATATGTATTTGACTATGGTTTAATTTTATACCCTTAACTTTCTTAGCCTCTTTAGTAATATGAGTACTCGGCTGCCAAATCTCGGCTCAGCTACTCATCTTTCAACTCATTCCACAACAATTCATTTCTGCTATTTCCGGCTCAGCTCAGCAGAGTTTCTTTCAACACAATATCTTCGCTCGTACGGGCATTAACACACTTTTTTTTAGCTTTTTTCATACTTCATTGGCTTCGTTTTACTTTTTTATCTGCTTTTCACGCATTTCAGGCCACATTCTGCTACATTCATACATATATGCATATATATATTTCTATGTACATATGTTTGCATATGTGTATATATCTATGCGGGTTTCTTTCATTTCATTCCATTGAAATGCGCTTGTCGTCATCATCATCTTTTGCCTTCATTCTGTCAAAGTCGTTGAACCGTAAGAGATTGGCTTTATTGGCTTTTATCTAAAACCGCACTTTTTTAAAAAATATTTATAGACATTTGTTGTGCGAAGCCGCTTCTTCGTCCTCGATGTATTGGCATGTGTGTACGTGTTTGTGTGTGTGTGTGTGTGTGTAAGTATCCTTAGTTTACTGTCATTTTAGATTCCATTTCGCGATATTTACACCAGCATGCACTCACATTCGAGTATGTATGTATATATTTTCCTTTTTCCATTTTACTTTTTTACTTTTTATGTAGCGAAGCATATGTTGATGTTTTGAACCTTCGTCAGAATAATTGGTACATAAGCGGAAATGATGTTGTCACAAATAAGTAGGAAAGCGCAGAAAATCAGAAGTTCATTAGCTGTCAATCAAATATTGCTTTCAACCAATAAATGTTTCTACATACATAATAAAACTCTATACCACCATTTCCGTCCCCTACCCCCCTAACTAATTAAATATACCCAACCCTACCAAACTCCCTTATAAACTCACTCACCTTTTATGAAATCCACCGCCATCTCCAAGCCATACGAATCCTTATCACAATCATCCAATATATGCGCACCCAATGTTATATTCGGCAGCAGGCGCGCCTCATTTATACGATCGATTGTATAGAGCATCGCTTCCAGCGCTTGAATACCGCCCTGCGGCATTATCGGACCACACATTATCGTTTCTTCGCGCGAATGCACCATCATCAGACCGCCCAATATGACATCACCCTCGACGATCGCCTCACGCTTGACGGGCCAATGACGCGGCGGCGATTGCGCTTGTGTGGCCAACATTAGGCGATGCAAATGTTGTTCGTAATTGAAATCTGCGGAATCGGGTAGGAAACGAAAGACTTTCCCGGCGACAGCACTGCCAGCATTCACGGTATTATATGGCATGAGGAGAGTGGTGGGCAATGTAACATGACGACTGCGATGACGTCCGGAACGTGCTGCAGCTTGATATTCAATATCGGCGGCGGCTGAAGCTGAGTTGGTGGGCCCTGCTTTGGAACTGCTGATGGTCCAGTGTGTGGCATCGAAGTTTTCATTTTCGTTGTGGTTGTTGTTGCTAATGTCATAAGTGTGCTTCATTGGCAGCTTATCAAATGGCATTGACGGCGGCCATTGTGCTTCGGCAGTATCGACATTATACGCAAATGGTTTTGCTGTAATTGTTGCTGTTGCCATTATCGGCGCACGAAAGGACACATTCACATGATTTTCTTTTTGACTGACACTTAGCATAGCCTGCGGTTTTTGCATTGCCCCACTTGCTGCTTCATTAGCAAAATACTCGCTCTGCCACTCGGGCCAACCGCCATCATCATGGTCATCATTATCATCATCTTCAACATCCTCATCAGCATTGTTATTCATTGCTGCTGCGTCAATTGCCTCAACTGTCATTCTTTCATTCTTCTTCTTATTTTCGACATCATTCGCATAGCCGTGCCGTTTGCCGCCGTTCTGTGGCCCATCAACCATATTGTGGTATTCATCATTTTGGTATTGCCAATCGTCATGCGCATCCGTCACAAACTGCTCGCGTTGAAAACCCAAAGGTTCGCTGCCGCCGCTGCCGCCGTCGCCGCCACCCACGTTCTCATGCGTTTTTCCATTTGATTTATTTTGCGTACTTGGCGTTTGTTTGTTTGGTTGTTGTTGTTGTTGTGCTTGTTGCAACAGCTGTTTTGTGTAATCTATTTGCGGCTTTTGTTTTCTATATACACCACCGTTTTCATGTTTATGTTGCAATTTGTTGTTGTTTTGTTGCTGCCTTGCGGCATTTGCGCTACTGTTTTGCCATATGTTGTGTGCCAAATTTTGTTTTTGTTTTTGTTGCTGTAAAAGCTGTTTGTGTTTGTGTTTATATTTGCGCTTTTGTTGTTGCTGCTTTTGTGCAAATATATTTTCTTCGCTTTTCTTTTGTTTTGCTTGTGGTTTTCGTGTTGGTTCATGTTCGCGCCGCCGTTTTTTGTGCCTGGCATATTTTTTGTGATGTCGGCGATGCGTGTGTGGTTGTTGTTGTTGTTGTTGGTGATGCTTACTTTGTTGTTGTTTTTGCTTTACTGTTGGTAGCTGCCGCTGTTGTTGTTTTCCATTTTGTTTTTGCTCTTTTTGTTGCCGCTCTTTCTGTTGTTGTTGTTGTTGTGCTTGTCTATTGTCTGCCTCTGGCTTGTACTCATATCTGCTTCTCTGCTCTAGCTGGCGACGCTCCCACTCACCATCATTTTCAACCAAAAATTGTTGCCCAACTCTTGTGCTGTGTGGCTTTCGGAGTTGCCATACATTCTCTTCCCTTTCTCTTTGCATTTTAATTGGTCTTTTCGCATGTTCTGGCAGCCACAAGCTATCAATTTCTTCCGCACTTTTATCTTCGAAACTTTCGTATACAAATCGCTTACTCATTTTTAATGGGTGCTTCTTCTCCTCACCATACTTTTTCTTTATCAACTCTTCTACTAACCTCTGTGGCAAAATGTCTGCTTCTTCTTCTCTTTGCTCTTCTTTTTCCTCTTCCTCTACCCTTTGCTCTTCTTTTTCCTCTTCCTCTACCCTTTGCTCTTCTTCTTCCTCTTTCTCTTTCTCTTTTTCTTTTTCTTTGTCTTCTTCCATTTTTTCTTGCATTACTTGTTTTTCTTCTTCTTTTTCTTTTTCTTCTTCTTCTTCTTTTTCATTTTCACCTTTCCCTTTTTTGCTTGCAATATCATTCCTTTTACTCTCTCTCACTTTGCACTTGCCGATTTGTTGAAAACAAATTTGGGTTTTAGCCTTCACCGTGATTCCTGCTTCTTCTTCTTTTTCTTCATCAACTGCCTCAGCTTCACCTCTTAACTGTTCACTGATATCGCCCACCACTTGCTCATTGGCTTCATTTGCAAAATTCACCTCCACCGCATAGTTCGCCACCATCAACTCACCAGCAGCGGCAGCGTCAATGTTTCCTGTTTGTTGTTGTCCACTTTGTTCATAACTTTGTTGCTTAATTGTTGTCGCTAATACTTTTGTGGTGTGACTATATGATGGCATAATAACAGCAACAAGAACAACGATAATAAAAACTGAAACTTTAATTGTTGTTGCATGTTTGCATTTTGGTGTCATTTTCATGGTAAAATTGCTTGCGGGCGAAGTGTTGAATTTTTGTTCTGGGGCTTGGTTTTTTTTGCTTTGTTATTGTTTTTGTTGTGCATACGTTGACTTGGTGCTGTTTTTAATAGCTCTTTTTCTGCGCTTGATTTATTTTTTAAGTACCTTTTTCTTTTTGTTTGTTTGTCTGTTGTTCATTTTCTTTATTCTTTGCTTTGATTTTTGTATTTTCAGCTTAACATGTTGTGGTGACTGGTGGTGAATATTGCAAATGCAGTTTTATTGTTTGCACTTAAACTTAATCAAGTGTTTTGTTGTTGTTGTTTCAGCATTTTAAAGTGCCTCACACACGCTAAAAAACAAAAGAGAAACATTTGTGTTTTATTTGATTTTTAATTATAGCAGCAGCAGTTCGGCAGACATTGTTTATATTGCGTTCTTTTCAGCAAACACTTTTAGTTTGCTTATTTTTTTCTGATTTTCACTGGAATTTATTTTTGTTTCTTATTTTTCGCATTTTTATTTCTTATTTTTCTCATCCACCATGAACTTGCTCACTTGTTGTTTGTTATTATAAATTTTTTGTTTGCAAGACTTTAAATACTTTTCTTTCGTTTAGCACAAGTTCTGCTTGTCAACATTTTGTCATCGTCTTTATTACTTCTCACCGCACATAAATCTTTGCTTTATTACTTGTCACACCACTTGCAATGTTTCCGCTTTAAAGCTGCTCTTGCTCTTGCTTTGTGCAAGTCACACCAAAATCTAACAACATACTTAAATAATCAAAAAGAAAATCCATCAACATCATTTTCTTAAAAGTTTGTTAACGCTTTATGGTTTTTTCGCTTTAAAAAGCTATGAAATTTATTATCTAGCAATTTTTTTCTTTTACCGACCGACCGGTCATAAATGGCACAACATAAGGATCTAACAATTTCACTTGTGTAGGTTGGATCAAATATGACAACAAAAATAACATTAAAAAAAAAAACAAAAACACAATAAAAAACAAAAAGAAAATGCAAAGAAAAGCAAGCTTTCTAAAGCTTTTGATTATAAATTTTGATTAATTTTTTGTTTTGTTGTGGCTGCCAAGCCAACAAACACACTTCCAACCTTTAACCTACCAACACGTTTCCAGGCAGCGAAATTTTCACTTAGAAACTTGAAAAAAAAAAAGTTTTTTTAAGGATGCTTAGTTTCGGATCATAACATATAACATTGTTTTTATAATAAGAAAAAAAAACAAGATCATTACAACATAATTATTCACTTCTCGCATGTGAAGTCTATGGTCTTTTATATTTACAATCTAATTTAAAATATTTATTAGCAAATTCAAACGTATCAATAACACGCTTATTTATAAATTCTCTTATGTATAAATTATCGCTTGTTTCAAATTTCTTTTACAAACAATTTTCAATTACCCATTCTTTAATAAATCAATCTTTATAGCAATAGTAATCCTCTTATGAATTTATTATCAAAAAGAACAAGTAAGGAAGCCTAAGTTCGAGTGCAATCGAACATTAGATACTCAGCTGTATGCTTTCATTGTTTGTTTGCGTTTGTTCGATATAGGGTGTATTTTATATGAAACGAGTGCTGCATAAACAGGGCGCAGCCACGCCCATTTTCAAAATTTATATCAATCATCCAAATAAGCATACAAATATTATTGTTAGTGCAAAATTTCATCCCTCTATGACTTTTAGTTACAAAGACTTCACGTTACAAATTCCAAAAGGGTGTTCCAGAAATATCTTTGTTAAAAAGTAGGCGTGGTCATAAACCGATTTCAATACATTTTTGCGTGTCTATTAACACATGTTATAAAAGTGTATAAACCAAGTTTCGTCATAATATCTCAATTATTTGTCGAGTTAAAGGCTAAGAAATCTCATATATCCCTTTGTCTAAAAAGAGGCGGTGCCACGCCCATTTTCCAAACTTTTTTATTTTTTGTTTCCGGTCTATTGTAAAACTCATGTCACAAAATTTCAATGAATTATCTTTATATTTCACATAGATATCGCTTAAAATGGTTTTATTAGGTCACTTTATAATACACATATATAAAAGTGGGCGCGGTCGTCAACCGATTTTGGTAATTTTTCGTCCACACATTTGGCTAAGTAAATATATCACGCGTACCAGATTTCATCGATATATCTTTAACGGTTTCTGAGTTATGGCTTATTAAACTTTCAATATTCGCTCCTTAATAAGTGGGCGTGGCACCGCCCATTTTCCAAAATTTTTGTAGTTTTTGTTTTATGTCCATAGTTGGACTCCTGCCACAAAATCTCAGTGATTGATCTTTATATTTGACAGAGATATCGCTTAAAATGTTTTTATTAGGCCCCCTTATATTTCCTATATATAAAAGTGGGCGTGGCCGTCAACCGATTTTGATAATTTTTCGCCAAAACATTTGACTAAGTAATTATATTACGCGTACCGAATTTCATCGATATATCTTCAACGGTTTCTGAGTTATGACTCATAAAACTTTCAATGTCTGCCCCTTAATAAGTGGGCGTGGCACCGCCCATATTCCAAAATTTTTGTGTTTTTTGTTTTATGTCCATAGTTGGACTCATGCGACAAAATTTCAATGATAGATCTTTATATTTGACAGAGATATCGCTTAAAATGGTTTTATTAGGTCACTTTATAATACACATATATAAAAGTGGGCGTGGCCGTAAACCGATTTTGATAATTTTTCGTCAAAACATTTGTCTATGTAAGCAAATTACGCGTACCAAATTTCATCGATATATCTTCAACGGTTTCTGAGTTATGACATATAAAACTTTCAATGTTTGACCCTTAATAAGTGGGCGTGGCACCGCCCATTTTCCAAAACTTCATCAAATTTCTTCATAAGGGCCCGAGCTCAATACGTGGGTAAAATTTTAAAACTCTAGCTATATTAGTGGCTGAGATACCAAATTTCCGATTTTTTCTATATAGGAAAAGTGGGCGTGGTCATGGTCCGATTTCGCCCATTTTCAATACCAACCGTCCCAGTCTCGATACCAACTTGCGTTCCAAATTTCATCAAAATATCTCAATTTTTGCGCGAGTTAGAGTGTTTACAGACGGACGGACGGACGGACGGACGGACATACGGACGGACGGACGGACGGACGGACGGACGGACGGACGGACGGACATGGCTCAATCGATTTCTCTTTTCACCCTGATCATTTTGATATATATAAGTCTATATCTATCTCGATTATTTCATTCTGTTACAATCCACCGTTATGTGATTAAAACTATAATACTCTGTGTACTAGTACAGCTGAGTATAAAAAAGTAAAAATAAAAACTGGAAACAAATAATGCTTGGCAACAAGGCCGTATTTAGGGAGGGGGGGGGGGTGGTGGGGGGTTTTGGGTGTTTGAACCCCCCACGAAATTCTGGTAGATAAATTTTACTTCTGTCATATTCAAAGCTATATGTTGAAAACACTAGTTTACAAATAATTAATTTGAGAAAATACCAAGAATTTCAGGCATAGGGGAGGACTGGCATGAACCTGCTGAGATCAAAGCCATTTTTTTATAGTTAGGGTTTTGATATAACGGTAATTTTGGGTTTTTTTTGGTTACAACTTGCATCCAAAATTCATTTGGCTGAAGTTACAAATACCCGCAAACCGTATTTACTCCGTTCGAAAGATAATTAAAGTACGCTTCTAACGACATACCACTTATAAATTAAATTATGTTACCACCCCGGAATAAGGCAGTCAATCATCGAACATTTTCTAAGATTTTAGCATATTTCCTTACAACTTCATAAAGTCATTGCATGGCTGAAAATTCACTACTTCATTATATTAGTGTCTGAATTATAAGATTTTGTGTGTTTTTCGAAAGATCCCATATATGGGATGTGTGAGTTGTTATAGTCCGATTTCAACTATTTTCAATACTAACTTTTCAAAGTCAACATTTTATTGATTTTTTGCGATTATTGAAAAAATTTAGTTTTTATTGGGGTTTTTGTAAGAAGTTTTAAAAATCAGGAAAGTTTTATTATTTTCAAAAATTATTCTGTTTTATTGCAAACATTTTAAGCGTAATATTAAAAAGATTCGATGAATATTTTATTTTTGGCGATTTTTTCCAAGGATGTTTTATGGTCGAAAAACTCGGCTAGGTGACCCAACTATATGAAAACGACTTCGCAGATCAAAGGACATTAGAGGGAAATATAAAGCTTCCCAAACACTGTTTGCCAGCTTAACACCAACGGTCTCAAAAAATAAGCTGTTGCTGTTCTGCGAAAGTTATCATAATTTTTTGAGAATTTTTGAATTTCAATTTCCTTTGAAAATATCTGTAGTCAAAGCACAGAACAGTCGAATATATTTGTTTGTTTATTTGTGCTGTTGCTTTACTGTGTAATTTCAAACAGATCAGTCGACAGCAAAGCACAGATGAACAGAATTTTAGTTTAAGTGCGGCTTTTTAAAATTGGTTTTTTTTTGTACATTACAATTTCGATTGTGTTCCCATAAATTAAAAAAAAAAAAAATAACATCAGTGCTGTAAAAACTCGAAATTATGTTTGCCCTTTTCTATGCTGTACAAATTTCAACAACACAGCAACAGTCGACTATAATTTTTTGAAACTTAAGGCTGCGCCAGTTGCAGTACAGTAGAACTTTTTTATTTTTTATACTTCTGCTGCGCTGTTTATTTTTTAATTTTCGAATGAAAATGAAATTCAATGGAAATGAAAAAAAAGTTGAAAATAATTTCAAACTCTGCTCAAAAGACTAAAATAATCACATATCTATCAATTTTAAAAATCGGATGTCAAATAACAAAGTTGCAAAAACAAAAAAACAATTTAGAGTCCAACATAAGCTAAAAATCTTGGGGCGACTTTTACAGCTGAAAACAGCTGGGTAATCTAACCAAGTTTTTCGTCCATAAAATATTATTTTTTTCACTTGGCTAAAATCACCAAAAATAAAGTATTCATCGTTTTTGCAATAGAAAAGTCTAATTTTTAAATGAATAAAAGTTTCCTGATTTTTAAAACTTCTTATAAAAACTCTAATTTGAAAATCAAAGGTTTTGTAAAAAATTTTTTTCTTCTAAATAGCACTTTAGAAACCAGAATTTTTTTTTATTATTTTTATTTAGTGCACGAAATATGTTATATATTTTTCTCAAAAAAAAAAAAAAAACAAAAAAAAAAAAAATAACAACGATAAAACCCCCCACGAAAAAAATTCCTGGCTACGGCCCTGCTTGGCAATACCCGAGAGATAATTACCTAACCGTAACTAAATATATACAATGGAGTCCATGGCAATTTTTCTTTTTCGGTTATCAATATAAAATATATGTATTGTGTTTGTATTAAAGTTACTTCTTTTATGATGCACAATTTAGCTGTGAGTATACCCAATAAATATTGCAGTGACGGTTCCAATATGATAGCCAAATATCCAATCGAAATGAGAACGAAGCTATATTAAACATTCGTATTAGTAAGTTGAAACAACCTTACGCGCTTCGCTTAATGCGTCCACATTTTTTATCCTTGACAACCTTCCTTAGAATTCTGTGCTTAAAATTATGGTTAAACATTTTAACCCTATAACTGCATTTTTTAATAACCTTGCTGGCTAACCGTTTTGAGAAAGGTTTAAACTTAAACATTTACGTCGGCATTAAAGGGTTAACAGAATTAAAGTCTACCAAGAAAAAATTGCTCATAAAATTCTGCTCAAGAAGTGCGAGGTTACAAGTGTCATTTGTAGTTATTTTAGATATAGATAGTAATTGCATCTACAGCCAAACCTCCGAAAAAAAAACTCAGATTATCTGTACAAGTGGAATGTTCTACAAAGTTGATCGGGTCTACTTGAACTTTCATAATTAATAGCTTTTTTGTTTTTGTTAAGAAAACGCTGTTGGACAGTCTTAATGAAGTTAAGTTTAGATTAGGTTAGACTGGCTGCCCATTAATGACCTCACATAGACCAGACTAAGCATGCAAGTCCGTGGTGTTAACAGAAAAGTTCTTGAACATGTGCACCTCTATATTAAATGCCTGAACTCAAACTAAAAAAACAAAGTAAAAAAATTTTTTTAAAAAAGCTTTTATTTAATATTAATATAACAATTTACTAAAAAGGAAAAAAATAATTTTTTTATATTTTTGAACAAGATTTATATTAGTCCTTAGTTCATTTGGATCTTAATTTCAATCTAAACATACATTTAACGTATTTCTTCAAAGCATTTCTGTATATGTATCAACATAAATAAAAGCGCGGGTGCTCTTTACGTAATGCATATCTTACGTAATTGGAATTTAAAGTTTTTATCGCTTCCTTCCATTTCGCCAATACGGTTTTATAACATGAATATGTAATGAGTACCCGCGCTTTTATTTATGTTGATACATATACAGAAATGCTTTGAAGAAATACGTTAAATGTATGTTTAGATTGAAATTAAGATCCAAATGAACTAAGGACTAATATAAATCTTTTTAAAAAATATAAAAAAATTATTTTTTTCCTTTTTAGTAAATTGTTATATTAATATTAAATAAAAGCTTTTTTAAAAAAATTTTTTTACTTTGTTTTATTTTTGCCTTTTTAGTTTTACAATGCATATTACATCTAATATCTGGTTTTACTATACTCTTTTGTGAATAGATTACTTCGTAATACGTGTTCAAAATAGGAACAAATCTGGTTCATAAATACTAATTTTCTAAATATCTTGACACTAGCGCCACCTAGCGGCGATTTATTTCCACGGATATATTTACTTTCTCATAGGCAATATATATACCGAATATGAACAAATTCGGTCGGTAAATACGAATTTTACAAATATCTTGACACCAGCGCCACCTAGCGGCGATTTTTTTCCTCGGATGTATTTACTTTCTCATAGGCAATATATATACCGAATATGAACAAATTCGGTCGGTAAATACGAATTTTACAAATATCTTGACACCAGCGCCACCTAGCGGCGATTTTTTTCCACAGATGTATTTACTTTCTCATAGGCAATATATATACCGAATATGAACAAATTCGGTCGGTAAATACGAATTTTACAAATATCTTGACACCAGCGCCACCTAGCGGCGATTTTTTTCCTCGGATGTATTTACTTTCTCATAGGCAATATATATACCGAATATGAACAAATTCGGTCGGTAAATACGAATTTTACAAATATCTCGACACCAGCGCCATCTATCGGATCTTTTTTTATTTCACATTGCATTGTCTTCGGGTCCTGAACTATGTTCCAAATTTCAAGTACCTAGCTCAACTAGAAGTATCTTAAATGTTCGTTGCAAAATTCCACGACATACATACAAAAAGTGAAGTTAAATAAAAGCTTGTAAAAACAACCACATCCCTTTGGCAAACACTAATATTTTATTTACACCGCTTAAACATAAATTCGTTTTCACGTGTTTATTGGGTATATAAATAGTATACGCATTTAAATGTTGAAAAAAAAAAAAAAAAACAAGTGGCAATAAAATTTAAACACAATTCCCAGCTAATTTTCGTTATCTTATTTATTGCTTTTTTGCTTTGTGTTGGCAGAGCAGTATGTAGAGGTTTTCTTTCTTATTTCAGCGAACAGCAATAGAGTTTCCTGATAACGGCATGACAGCCAAGAAAAGAAAAAACTAAAGAGGAAGGCAAATGAGCTTTAATCGCTGAAATTGTACTGCTCTTGAAGCACAATCTAAGAATTCATTAATCTAGCAGAAGATGAAAACGTACAGTCGGCGAATAATTTGTCACTGCTTGTGAAGTGAAGCACACTCTTTTTTTATAGAAACGATTTGTTATGCGGAAACATGTAGAAACATGCACATATCTAAATATGTGTATGCATGTATGTTAGGGTGGGGCGATTTACTAACCTATATCGCGCGATCGAAATTTGGATTCCTCTCATTTTTCTGAGTAGGAAACTCCCACGATATTTGTCTAAAATTAATTTTGATGTTCCGGAATTTGGTTTTTATGAACCAAGACGAATTTTTGAAAATAAAAATTGGGCAAAAATCGACAAAAAAATATCCAGGCCAATATGCACATCGAGTTGAAGCAGAATTTTATGCTGAATCCAGATATGAAATCGAAACTAAAATCGGATGATCCGTTTTCGAGATATAGCCTGGTTTCCGGTTATGGAGGCTGAATGCACAAAATCGCATATTTTCGCGATTATCTCTTGTTGTGTACAATACATCTTAATTTTTGTTGCATTTATTTTGAGCATTTATTGTACACAAAGCGCTGTCGCCGAAATTCATCGGTATCGGATAACTATAACATAGAGAACCCATACCGCGCTTTTGGGCCAAGGAAAAAACAGTGCATTCTAGTTTTCCCATACCGGAAGATAAATTAATATTTTAAAATACTGTTCATATATTGTATTGACTTATCTTTAAAAGGTTTGCAACAAAAATTAAGATGTATTGTACACAACAAGAGATAATGGCGAAAATATGCGATTTTGGGCATTCAGCCTCCATAACCGGAAATCACGCTATATCTCGAAAACGGATCATCCGATTTTAGTTTCGATTTCATATCTGGATTCAGCATAAAATTCTGCTTCAATTCGATGTGCATATTGGCCTCGATATTTTTTTGTCGATTTTTGCTCAATTTTTATTTTCAAAAATTCGTCTCGGTTCATAAAAACCAAATTCCGGAACATCAAAATTAATTTTAGACAAATGTCGTGGAGGAGTTTTCTATTCAGAAAAATTAGAGGAATCCGAATTTCGATAGCGCGGTATCGATTAATTTCCCTCCATACAAATCGCCCCACCCTAATGTATGTATGTATGTAAATCCACTTTGTATGATATTCGCTAATGAGACATGGAATTAAAAATAATGAACACAGATCAGCGGAAATGATTGATGTTGTGTATTGTTGGAGAGAGATTATGTTAACATACATACATTTATAAAATGGAAAGCAAAAAAAGTGAAAAAAGAAACAAAAAACAAAGAGAAAAAAAAAAACAAAAAAGGAAAAGCAAAACAAGAGAAAAAAAGGGGAAATATAAAAAAATGTAACACAAATAGGAAAGCATATTATATACACCCAAGCAAAGAAAGAAAAAAAAACCAAAATAAGGCAAAAAAAATCAAAAATTACATATTTGTTTATACACACGCAAATGACCAATGCAACTTAAGCAAAAGCTGAAAAAAAAGAAAAAAAAAACCCAAAAGGAAAAAAGAAAAAAAGTTTTAACTGAAGTTGCATTGAAAGCCAACATCACCACCACCAATGCTACCAAGCCCCACCCACCCTAATGCTGCATAATGACTTAGCTTGTATGGTTGTTTTTATTTAATGAGTTTTGGCGCGAATTAGTTAAAAAGATAAAGGGAAATAATTTAAGTAATTAGAAAGAGTGTAACAAAAACAAAAAAAGACCAAAAAAAAAAACGAAATAAAAGAAGGCGAGCAAAACGACCACTTCAAAAAAGTTAATTTTTTCTTGCTTAAAAGGCAGGAGGAAGCGGCTGCATGATAAAATGTACGCTGTTAATGTAGCGTTGATTAGTTTAACTTACGTGGTGCGAGCACGTAAAATGTATATATGAATGAGAAGAAAAAGAAATAAAAAGAAGGAAGAAAAACAAAAACAGTACGTAAAAAAAATTCTAAAGAAAGCGTAATATAAACCAACAACCGACAAAAACACAAAAACGCTAAGAAAGTAAGCCATGAAGCCAACACATACACACACAAATATGTATCTCTCGCGCACTACATATAATAATATAATACAATGGCGCTATTATAACTCTGACGAGTTTTATGGCCGAGCTTCTCTCCCAATTCGAGGTGTGCTCCTTTTTTGTTTTTCCTACTAATTGGGTGGACCTACAGTTTTATGCCGGCTCCGAACGGCGAATGCATTTTTTGTGAGAAGCTTTTTCATGGCAGAAATACTCTCGGAGGGTATGCCGCCCACTGCCGAGAGGTGACCGCTGCTCTTAAAAAACCCAATAATTGGATTTTTACTAATTAGAAAAATTTGTTTGGCTCGGACCGTGGTTTGAACCCGAGACCTCTGGCATAGCAGGCGAGCACTCTACCCACTGCACCACAGCGGCCACGCACTACAGCAAGACAGAAAGTGAACACAACTACCAAAACTAGAGCAATAAACAAATGTAACCCCGTTGGCATTTAATTTAAATTTAACGTTAGACAAACAGTTGAGAGCGAAAGTGTTAATTTGATAAAATTTTGCGAATTTAGAGTGAGAGAATTTAGGAGATTAAAAAAATACGAAATTCCTGGAAGAAGAAGAAAAAGGAAGCCAGACACTCTCTTTAAAATTTCACATTAGAAAATGGGCTGCATTTGATATATCTGCATAACGTAGCGAAAGTACAATGGATAAAAAATGCTTTTAGGTGATTTTCTAGCTATTTTGGGGATTTTGGGGGCGTTCATGATTAAATGGCTATAAGAGGTGTTAGGAATGAGATTTCTGTGCTTGAACAACTGCTAACATCAAGCTCAAGATGAGAGGCTAATTGCCACAAAAAGTGTTAGTATACAACAGATTTCAAGTTTCAGCTAATTCTCGTTAATTTTTAAGAAAATTTTGTTTGCGACTACTTCCCCAAGCCTTATCAGCATGTGTAAAGCTCTCATATTTTTTATGTGTAAACACCTTTATTTTAGCTACAAGTAATTTCGAATTTTCTACTAAAACGAATTCGAAAAAAGAAAAACTGACTGACTGAAAGTTCTTGGAAATGTTCTGAACTTATTTAAGCTGTAAGGAAAAAAAAATTTCCGTGAGAAATTTGTTAAAAATTAAAAATTATAATATAAGGCGCATTTCTGTCGTACCAAGTATGAAAAGAATACTCGCTTATTCATCAAATTACCTTCAAAGCAACAACACCAACTCGACTATTTTAAAAATATGCGAGTTGGTGTTGTTGCTTTGAAGGTAATTTGATGAATAAGCGAGTATTCTTTTCATACTTGGTACGACAGAAATGCGCCTATATTAGTTAAAAGTTCATTTTAGGCTAATTTCTCATAATTTAAGGCTGATTTATCTACTGAAATTCAAAAACACTATAGATATTAATACATATCCTGAAATGTACGTAAAATACCTTTAAAATAAACCCAATATGATGTTTTTCCTATAATTCTATCAGAAGCTATGAAGATTTTTTGGCCAAACCCTACATTCATATGGCAAAATATCTATTTTGCAAAAGTCGGGTGGTCAAAATCGGTTTTAGAGCTATGGTTTCTTGGGCAAATTTTCTTAGAATCATCTGTAGATTACGTTTTTGCTATACTCCTGATGCAAAAAATCCATCCATACAATTTGACCCGCTCTAGTACACATGTACTTACAAATGCCTTCACGCATAGACATGCAAATGCAAATATGTATCAACAACAACCACAACAAAACAAAAGCAAAAACAAAAACAAAAACCCAAAAAAAAAACAAAGAAAAAAAAAAAACAAAGCAAACCAAAAATAGAAAAAAAATAAAAAAACAAAAACAAAAAAATAAAAAAAAAAAAATAAAAAAATACAACAACAAAAAAGTAGCAGTGACATTGACAACAAAAAATTATAAAAAACTGTAGTCGCATCTTAACCCCAAGAAAATGAGAAAGGGAACCAAAATCCGATTTCGAACTGTCTACACATCAATGCTCATGTGTACTCGTTACTCATGCTTTAGTATTTATTAGAATGAGTACCAAATGCGCCTCAACCAACGCTGCGGCTATTTTGGTCACAGCTCGCCAATTCTCTTTTTCACTTCTCTGTTCTTTATTGGGCCGGAATCTATAACCTATAGTGGTGATTGCCCTGTTGGTGCCTGCTTGCATTCTGCCATATTTCTACATATGAAAGTACAATGCGATACTAACGTTTTGATGGTTGTCTGACTGTCGATGAAAAATCTAATGCGTTTTGTATTAAATTGTTCATAAAAAATCCTATACACATTTTTACTAACCATTCCAATCGAATGCCTAATCATATGTGTATTTCTGTTGCCAACATTTATTTATTAAAATAAATTTCACACGTCACAAACAAAAAAACCTCAAAATTTATCGATAATTCAGCACTTCAATAATTTCTAATCAGGCATCGCAGTAAATAAATTGCAGAGTGCAAGCTCTGGCCTGATTTCGGTTTAATTCTGCTTTATGTATTAAATATTTAATAAATTGTGTTTTACCTTTTTATGCGCATTTTTTTTATTGCAAATGCATGAAAATAGTTTTCTGTCACGCTGCTGTCACACAGCGATGGCGAGTTAACAAAATGCATGCCAAAGCTTTTTTCCCACTGCCTGACTTTCCTTTTTTTGGTTATCGAATTTTCGAATCGGTGTGTCGAGTTAAAATTGCATGACGTGTTTTTCTGCTCTCTGCATACTCACAGCGAGTTCGCTGTGCTGTGAAGGGAATGTGTCAAACTATCAAATTAAATATTAATTTATTGGCTGCAGAATGAAAGGATTTCTTTTTTTTCAATAGAAAAGGGCATTTTTTGTTTAATTTGCCATTAATTTGATTAAACGTAAAAAAGTTTCAAAAGTTTTTTTTTGTTTTATTTTTTTTTGTACTAAAAAGTAGAGTAACTGATGATATCAGGATACAGTTTGATAATAATAACCTAACACTTCTTTGCCTTCTGGATTTCTCCAAAGCCTTTAAACCATGACTTACTATGCAAAAAGCTAAAATATTTCTTTGGATTTTCGAATAGTTCAATTGAACTTATGGCAAATTATCTTGTAGGAAGGACGCATAAAGTTACTTGTTCAGCTGTAGCTTCTAAGTCTAGTGTTGTTGTCTCTGGTGTGCCGCAAGGTTCTGTTCTTGGTCCTCTTTTATTCAGTCTTTTTGTAAATGATGTATTCTCCGTATGTCAGTTTGTGAATGTTCATGCTTATGCTGATGACATTCAGTTGTATCTGTCAGATCGTATTGGTCTAGTTGAGGACTTGTGTTGTAAAGTTAACAGTGATTTAGCTGCAATCTCACAATGGGCCTGTGATAACTGTCTACGTATAAATGCTGCTAAGTTTTTCGTTTTGCCCATTAGTAATAGTGAAGTATATTTTGAAGACATACCGAAATTAACAATTGGTGAAAGTACGCTAACGCTTACTAACAAGATAAAAAATTTGGGGTTTGTGGTGAATTCTGCGTTAAATTGTACTGACCATGTTAATAAAGTTATAAGTAGCGTGTATGTTGTTTTACGTAGGTTAAAAATGTCTGCCTCATGGACGCCCCTAGAGATAAGGAAAAAGCTTGCTATTCAGCTTATTCTGCCTCACATAAGTTACTGTGAACTTGTATATAGCAAGCTAGACTCTGTTTCGTCTCACAAAATTGAAGTTGCGTTCAACAATGTTACACGTTATGTTTATAGGCTTAAAAAATATGACCACATTTCTGCATGGAAAACTGAAATTTTAGGATGTAGCATACTCAATTACCTCGCGGCAAGAAATTGCATATTCTTGTACCAACTTATTGTGTGTAAAAGTCCTGACTATTTATATGAAAAACTTCAGCTAGCGAGATCAAGTAGGCATCAATGTCTGATTCTTCCTAAATATTCGTATCTGTCCTCGTCAAGGCTGTTTTTCATTAATGCTGTGAGGCTTTGGAATTCCATTCCTGAGTCTATCAAGACGACTATAAGTGGAAGTAACTACAAAAAGGTAATCCATGACTATTTTAACACTAAAGACTAAATCTGATTGCAATTTAACGGCTCTATCTTTTATTTTATCTTTTATTCTATCCTGTTCTGTGTACTTCTTGTATTTAATCTGTATCTACCCTGTAACTACCAACCGTTTTATCTTTTTCTCTTCACATATATACGTAAGATTGTTCATTTTTCATTTTATTTTTTATTTTTTATTTTACTTTTAAGTAGTTGTATTTGTATGGATAATGTTTACATTGTTATCTTTTTATTTGTATAGCTTTAAGAAAATAATGTTAAATTTTATTTCCGCCTGTGATGTACTATTAAAGACTCAATGTCTTATATGTACAACGAATTCTTTGAATAAATTGAAATTGAAATTGAAAAACTCTTTTAAATTTGATTTTGTATCAAAGCCTTTTATTCGCAGCGACAGGTATAGTGGTCTTGACAAAAAAATTAATCCACATCGTATATCTATCTACTAATTTCTAGCATTAAAATAGCTATTAGATGTAATTTTGCGAATTAGCTCAATTTAGCCAATTTTTTTTTAACCAACTCAAGCATTAAGCCAATCATTAAACTTCAGTTGCTGCAGTCAATACTGAGTCATGACGACCTTCCGCTGCACCTGATTTAAAAGTCCCAGGGTAACTGAAAAAAGTAGCTTTTGTGCTTCGTTAAACTTGATTTTTACCCATATAAACTCATATGTGTACGTATGTACAAACGTGTACATACTAGACTGCTGCATGAGTACATTCATATGTCCAAACGAGTTATTCGTTTGGTTTTCTTGTAGTGAAGTACAACAACTCGCTTTATTATGAGTACTATGCTACTCGTACACGAACCACAATGAATAGTGTGCGTACACTATCCGTTCGTCATGAGACATTGCTGTACTGCTCGGAAGTACACGAAACACAGCAAATCAACACTTGTACACTTGTACAACAACAGCAGCAACAAGCGTGTGTGCACAAACAAAAGTGTACATATGTATGTAGGTATATGTGCGTATGTAGCTAAATGTGCGAAATGAAGTAAGTAAACGAGTAAACGAATAGAGAACTGTAGCAACAGCTATCAAACTTGTACTTGTACTACCACTTCTCATTTGAAATGAATACGAGTAGTACAGTAGTCAAAAGCAAAAACTACACGAATCTGCACTTGTACGAATGTCTCATTGCAGGGCTCTAGTACATACTCGTACATTGCAAAAATGTACAGAAAACTTGTATCGCTTATTAAGGTTACTCATACGCCGTGTTGCACACTCCCTACGGCACACAGCTGCTCGCATTATAATGTACTAGTTAAGTATTGTGGCGTGTAATGGCGATTACAATAACATTTCCATTAATTTTCGCCATTCGCAATTGAGTTACTTACATACATATGTATATATTTTGTTGCTGCTTTTGTTGTACTCATCACATATACATACATATTTACCGTATTTACTCCATATGCACTACAAATGAGCACCTGCTAACGCTTTGCCTTAAAAAACATTAATAAATTTTATTTAAAGCCTTTTTGTACAAAGATTTTGTCTGAGAGCACCTCTAGTGAAATTTTATGGCGAATAATTGTCTAGAACATTTTAACCCTCTAGTGATCTTCAAAATACTATTTTTAGGACCTTCTTAAAAAGGGGTCAAAACGTCCTCTTTGTGGATGCTTTAGAGGTTTAAAGTAATCTGCAAAATTAAAGCTCGTGCAATTTTACTACAATTTTGCCAACAACGTTTTTCTATACGAAATATATTTTAAACGTTTTTTATGTATTTAAAAATCACTCAGGGGTAGGGCTGCCAGGTCCCCCTGGGGCAAAACCGGGACACTTTGAAAATTCAAGAAAACCCCCCCCCCCCCCCCAAAAAAAAATTTACATATTTTTATTTACGCATATATTATGAGCAGGGCAACCTACGCCCTCAATGCTTTTCCCTGAAACTTTTTTTAATTTACAAAATATATTATTGGTATTATCAGCACCAAAAGCTACAAGGTTTTGTAATGGTATTTTGTGATGACTTAATGAGTCTACACAAAATGACGTTACAGAATCTGCAGTTTCATTAGGTAAATTTGTGAGTTTTAATAATTTTACTTGTAAACCTTCTTTTTCCGTGAAAAAGTGAACAAGCAATGGAAACATTTTTTCGGCTTTGTGGTTGCTGGCGTCCGTTGAAATTCCATAAAAAGGCACATTTTTTATTAAAATATCTACAAAGTTTGCTACTGAGGTAGACGCCTCGCATAATTTTGATTTGTGCTTGGAACTGCCGATATGATCAAGAATATCTGAGCGACCACCGTGACCAATGGCAATAAAACAATCGCAAACTGTGCACAACGACTCATGTCACTTCTCCCACGTTTCATAAAAGACCATTCCTCTGTGTATGAGAGAAGGAATTTACATTTCCTTTTTGGCATTTTCTAAAAATGGTTTAATGTATTATAAACATATCTATTTTATAAATTTTGTGAGAAAACTTACAATGAAATCAGAAACACTCAACTCGAAGAACCTAATACTTAGCGCAAAACAAAAACAGCTGTAGCTAATTAGGAAGAACACTTTACATCGATAATCGATATATGTATACTATGCAATGTGCAACTATCTAGCGATGCTAGAGTTTTACAATTGAAGTCGGTAGTTGGTACTTTTATTCAGACTAGTTGGAGCGGCGCATTTAATAATAATACCCAACGGTTTACCCTCCATATCCCGCCCGACCGACGCGAGGGGCGCCAATCCGCATGACGCACGGATATTTTTTTTTTTTTGTTTTTTTTTTTGTTTTTTTTTTTTTTTTTTTTTTTTTTTTTTTTTTTTTTTTTTTTTTTTTTTTTTTTTTTGCCGAGTCGTACAGGAAGGGGTTTGTTAGGTGTCGAGATCTAAAACTATTCAGCTACAGAACAAAATTCATCAGCTGATTGTATATCATTTATTAAGTGAGGCTAGAACTATTTTTTTTATAATAAAAAGCGAGTCTGAAGTGTCAAACGTGCTGGAGTGATTATTAAAGTCATGGCATAAGCGGCGGAATGGTTCATTTAATTCGAAATTTGTTTTGCAAGGTTTCACAAATAGTGGCTTGAAATGCCTCGATACTCTACATGGAACGTTAAAATATAACTCACTTAGAAGGCATGGGCTATTTATAAGTCCAGTGATTAATTTAACCATAAAAACTATACCAAGCATCTCTCTACGACTAGAAAGTGAAGGCAAATTAATGAGTTTTAAGCGAGAAGTGTAAGGTGGAAGAATGTAATCTGAGTCCCAACGAAAGTTCCGCAAAGCAAAAAGCAGGAACTGCTTTTGGACAGATTCTATTTTATCTGAAAAACACTGGTAGTGGGGATTCCAAATAATAGATGCGTATTCCAAGATAGGTCTAACTAAGCTTGTAAATAGAGCTTTTGTGACGTAAGGATCATTGAACTCCTTAGACCATCGCTTTATAAATGCAAAGACAGCTTTAGCTTTGTTGACAGTGGAGTTTATATGGAGGTTAAAGGTGAGTTTGGAGTCCATTGTGACGCCAAGATCGATAAAATTAGTTACCTGATCTAGATTACGCTGTGATATTTTATAAGAAGCTGGTTGTACTGTTCTACGAGAAAAGCACATAACTTTACATTTTTTTAAGTTTAGCGGCATGTAGTTTGCTTTACACCAATGAACAAGGTTGTTAAGATCTGCTTGTAAGAAAGATCTATCTTCTATAGAGGAAAATGATTTAAATAGTTTTACATCATCAGCATATAATAAGATCTTAGAATGTTTTATTACAGACGAAATATCATCAATGAATAGCAGGAACAGAATTGGCCCAAGGTGGCTTCCTTGGGGAACGCCCGAAGGAACGAAAATGACATCGGAAGAACAATTTTTGAAAATAACTTTTTGAGTTCTACCATGTAGGTATGAAGATATCCATCGAATAAAACTGGGTTGAAGACCTATTAGACCTAGTTTACGGATGAGCAATGAATGACATACTTTGTCAAAAGCTTTACTAAAATCCGTGTAAATTACATCTGTGTGAGCATTTTCTCTAAATCCATTTGAAACATAAGTTGTGAACTGCAATAAATTAGTTGTGGTAGATTTTCCAGTAGAAAACCCATGTTGAGATGGCGATATTGATGAGGAAATAGAGTACTTCAGATAATTAACAATGATTGCTTCAAATAATTTTGGAACCGCTGACAGCTTGGCTATGCCTCGATAATTTTCAATAGAAGACCTACTGCCATTTTTGTGTAGGGGTATTATAAAAGATTCCTTCCAAACTAATGGGAAAACACCTTTTTTTAGAGACAAGTTAAATAAGGATGTTAGGGGCTTGTAAATATTTACAGCACACTTTTTAAGAAAGCAAGCCGGAATGAAATCCGGTCCAGATCTAAATGAATCTTTTAAGGTTTTTAATGAATTTAAGACTACTTCCGGAGATATAACTGAGACATGAGTTAAATTGGATGGGGTAAGTCTAAACGGATAATCACTACTTTTAGGAGAGTCCATAGAATAATTCGAACTAAAAAATTTTGCGAACATGTTAGCAATAAGTTGGCTATCAGAAGACGCAGTGTTATTATAATTCATGGCGGACGGAAAACTATGAACTCTACGTTTTGAGTTGACGAAGTTATAGAATGATTTGGGATCGTGAACCAGTTTTTTCTTCATTTTGCATAAGTATGATTTGTAACATTTTTTGTTTAATGCCATGTATCTATGCCGCAAGACTGAGTACTTGACGTAATCTCTATGAAGACCAGATTTTTTGTATAGCTTAAAAAAGCGTGACTTTTTATTTTTTAATTTTTTAAGCTCTTTGGTGAACCATAACTGTGTTTGTTCTTCATTGACCCTGCGTTTAGGAACATACTTTAGAAATAGGTTATAGATGGTGTTATTGAAATGTTCAACACAAAGGTCAATATCATCTACATAGTTTGGCCAGGGAAAGCGCGACAACTCTTTATTTATTTTCTTGAAGTTCGCCTTTGCAAAAACAAATTGATCACTAGAACTGAAATAATTTTTAGTTCCATTTTCGTTAATAACTTCATAAGAGAACTCAATAGCAGGATGATAAACATCCTCCGGAAGAACTAGAGGGTCACACCGATTTAGGGAGAAGTTCGGAATATCATTAACGTATACTAGGTCTAATATCCTGCCAAATTTATTTGAATTCAAGTTTATTTGGTTGAGGCAGAGTTCAGCCATTTCTCCAAGGAAAAAAATGTGATTATCTTTAGAAGAAACAGGTACAATATCCGAGTCATTAACGTTCCAATATATGCTCGGGAGGTTAAAATCACCCAGTACTACCAGAGTATCAGAAAGTGTCATCCTAGAGTTTATAGATTTAAGTGTTAACAGAAGCTCATTGTAAATTGACGTGTTGGAATTTGGTGGGATATAGCAAAGGGTTAGATACATATATCCTTTACCAATCAACACACGTATGCATTTGAGCTCAAAGTAAGCATTGGATGAAACACTAACATCCTCAGATGGCAACGATGTGTGCACTGCAATTAGAACACCACCGCCAATTCTATTTACGCGGTCATTTCTGTAGATTTCATATTGATTCGGAAGAACTTCTGAGTTCAAGACGTGAGGTTTGAGCCATGTTTCAGTCAAACAAATAATTTTGTAATTACAGCAAAATCCATTTAAGTACAGATCAGTTAATTTGGTATTCAAACCTCTAACGTTTTGGTAGTAAAAGCTTACAGTTGATATAATTAGTTTTTTGAAACTGACTGAGAATTAGGTAATCTCACGACGTTCATGTTGTTTTTATTTGGTCTAAATTCAAATTCGCGAACAAACGCGCCATTCGGCCAAAATGATTTGTGAAGGATCGTTTCAAAATCGGTCGGATCTACATCGATTTTAAAGCTAGAAATGTCGCGATCATATTTAAAATTAAATTTACGAATAAATAAATGTTTTGGTTTGAACTTGGATGTAATATATAAATTAATGTCATCAGGAGAAGTGTCTTTCGCGAATCTAGACACAAAAATAGACTTTTTAGGAGGAATAACAACAAGTTTCTCAGAAGTTCTTTCGGAAGTGAGGGGTTCAGATCCATTTAAAGATTCCAGGATGTTTAAGGAAGTTAATGCGGTCTTTGAAGTTGATGGAGCAGTTTGATTATCAACATGGCATTATAAGCAAACCAAATAGTTGGTAGATTACATGGCTCCTTACAATCGATAAGATTTAAAAACCGGGACATTTTAGGGTTGGACCGGGACACCGGGACAAATGGCGGAAAACCGGGACGTCTGGCAGCCCTACTCAGGGGAAATTTCGCAAAAAATGTGACCTCAGAAAGCAAAACGGTTTGGGAGTTTTACTATATGGATAGTCTGTGGGAATTATGCCGCTCGCAGACAACAAGTCTCAGTTTGTGTCACAGTGTTATCGAACTGAAAACTTAAAAAAGCGATTCATCACAAAAATCATAGCAATTTGATTTATTTAAATTTTATCCAAAAAGAGCATTCCTCTCACTGCAATCATATCGTCCATCATATTTCTTATATCGATTTTCTTTTTTATTTGACTCAACGCAATGTCACATTTTCGCAATTTTGTTTTGTTTGCCTCCAATGGGATTTCGTTTAAGTTTCTTTTCATAAAAAACTTTCGAAAAAGTTATTTTTGCAATTTTTGTCATTTTGTTATTTTGACACTTCGCGAGTGAGTGAGTGCATTTGGTATAATTGTTTTTGTTGCATTGGTATTGAATTGCTGGCACTTACTTGGTATGCAAATTTCAGACGCGAATTGCAAGCAAACGCCACCCTCCCACTCTTTCGCGCTCTCTTCGCCAACCACTCTTTCGCACGGTTTGCTCTCGCACTTCGCTGATTGCCAATCTTATGCGAATTTTGTAACATTATTATTATGCAAAAATTTGAAAATGGCAAGCGGAAATTCTAGAAAAATAAAAATCAGTTGCATTCGAGTGATGACGCCAAGTTTTGAATTTACAATTTACGTCACGTTGCGCAGCTGTTGTCACTTTGAGTTAATACGAGCGTGACACGTGAGTAGCAGTGAGATGTTAGCTGCCTTTTTGTTGGGTGTGAAGGGAGTGAGAAGTGAGTGAGTAAAGTCAGCGGGTAGAGTGAGTTTGTGTATAAGCTTGAGATTTGATCTGACTTTTTTCTTGGTTACTTTTCGCATACGAAAATCAGCAAGGCGCATTTCCCTCTATCTTTAAAAGATTCAGCGCGCCGCAGCCGATTTGAATTTAGCAAGTGCTTAAAATTAAAAAAATTATTAAATTATAAAAATTCTTAGAGCGATTTATGTACATACATATGTATGTATACAAGCAAGGGGATTTCAAATACTTGATTAATTTAACAAACGAAATCTCGAGCAACATATATTTGGCGTGGCTTGAGCGTTTGGAAACAAAATGTAATAGAGAATAAGAAGATGAAAGAAATTGTTTAAGGGTAAGTCAATGTAAATTGACGAGTGTTTGCGCAGCGATGTTCACAAAATAGAAACGAAATGCCGCAATAAGTGAAGAAAAATTTAAATAAGACACTGAACTTTTTATACTTCCCCCATAAACATTCGGAAAAACAATTAAAGAACCCAATGCCTTTTCAAGCCTCACTTAAGAGACCAATGGATTTAGTACTCGATTAGAAAGAACTAGACAATTTTCAAGAGTATCCTTCATCTTATGTTCATTAGGATGGTCCTTAAAAATCAAATTCGCAATTTTATTCTCCCTCACCGCCTGCCTCCATCGGTTACAAAGCAGTCAAAGATCACATAATCAAACATAAATTTTGCTCTCGATCTGACACTTCCAATTAGAAAGGGGTTTACCACAGAGAACAAACTTCAGATTCCATATAACCACCGTGAAATAACCTTTAACGGTTGCCGATCTGGATAAAAATTTATATGTGGCATCGATCTAGCGGGTGCAGTTGAGGAAGTATGCTATAAAATTGATCTGCATACAATTGGGGACCACCCTAATGTACATGTATATGTATATATGCATGCTCATGCTCATATATTCATGCTTCTTATGCAAATTTAATTTCTGTAACATGCTTGTATGTGAAGTTCAAAGAAGTTTCGCAAATGCCAAACGCTGTTTCGTTGTCGTTCTTCATTTTCCGTAGTCGTACGTAGTGGGTATGGCTTAAGCAAAATTTCGCTTGTTAGATTAAAAATACAAAAACAACTATACATACATACTAATAAATATAGATTCTTAAACAAATCCAGCGAGCTATTAATGTTTATACATATGTACATATGTATGTGTGTATGTTTGTATGTTTGTAAGTAGGCGCATGCCTTACATGGCCTTTGCTGCTCCAAATTAATTGGGCATATACGCGCGAGGTTAAATTGGCTGAGATTTTGCCGCAAGAAAAAAAAAAATAATTATTTTACACATAAATTAAGGAAATTGAGATTTATGCACTTTTTTCTACAATTGAAAATTGTATTTGAGTTGAATTTTTTGAACTGAGCCACCTAAAATTTTTTCGACGGCCATGTATTTTAATGAAAGTGGCTAGTATGGCTCACAACGCTAAACAAAAATACGTATTTAACCATTTTTCGAAATTCGAACTATTTTCAAAATTATAGTTATCAACATTTTTTCGAAATTCTTAGTTTTTACCGATTTTCTCACGATTGGTCAAACCGATTTTGCTAAATTTTGATATATATATATATAAAAGACTAGCTGACCCACCAGACGTTGTTCTGCCTAAAATTTATTCCTATAAAGCCTAAAGGAATAGTCATAGATTACCGTGTTGCCGTATCCCTATCCCTATGCCTATCCCTATTCCTATCGCTAACCCTATCCCTATCCATATCCCTATTCCTATTCCTATCCCTTTCCCTATCCCTATCCCTATCCCTATCCCTATCCCTATCCCTATCCCTATCCCTATCCCTATCCCTATCCCTATCCCTATCCCTATCCCTATCCCTATCCCTATCCCTATCCCTATCCCTATCCCTATCCCTATCCCTATCCCTATCCCTATCCCTATCCCTATCCCTATCCCTATGCCTATCCCTTTCCCTATCCCTATCCCTATCCCTATCCCTATCCCTATCCCTATCCCTATCCCTATCCCTATCCCTATCCCTATCCCTATCCCTATCCCTATCCCTATCCCTATGCCTATCCCTATTCCTATCCCTATCCCTATCCCCATCCCTATCCCTATCCCTATCCCTATCCCTATCCTTATCCCTATCCCTATGCCTATTCTATCCCTCCAGACTTTCTAGGGTCACCCCTGGTCCACATTTTGGTCGATATCTCGGAAAACGAGTCGCATAGGGTCTTGTAAATCACCTCTTTTGTAAATACTCACCAACGCCTTTTATTTGATACCCATTTTGTAGAAAAGCCGTTTGGGGTCACACTTGGTTCATATTTCAGGAAATACCTCGAATACGGGGTCTTATATGGGACCAATAACTACACCATGTTCAAGCACTCGTCAGCACCTTTCATTTGATACCCATATCGTACGAACCCGTTGTAGGGTTACCCTGGTTCACATTTTGTGGAATATCTCCAAAACCTTCCCGGATTCTTATACTTTTTTTGGCCATAAACCATGTCGGGCTCAATCGAAAACTACATGCAAAATTTCATTTAATTCAGTCCAGCCGTTCTGGTGTTAAATCATCAGGGAGGAAAATGCGACTTATTTTAACACGCTTTTATTAGCTTCACCTGTATGTATGTATGCATGTATGTATGTATGTATTAGGGATTCCAATCCCGGGATCCCGCCCTTTTTGACATCCCGAAAATCCCGGGATCGCTAGAATTTTATCCCGGGATTTTCGGGATAAGATAAAGAGAGAATATTCCGCTATTATAGCAAAGAAAAGTTATATTTTATATAATTTTTATTGGTCTCAGATCTGTATACTAATAGCATTTCCTATTCTGAATGAAAATGTTGCATTATTACATTGCAGCATTATCAACATGTGTCATGTGCCCTATTAAAATGTTGAATTTTTCATGTGATTAATGAAACAAAAATAATGCAACCTTTTACTTGTGCTAAGAGCAGAAAATGTTGCCCGTAGTCGGGCCAGTTTTATATTTTGTCAATAGAACAAACATCCCCAAAAAAGTGTTGTGTCTGTGTAGAAGAGAAGAAAAAAATGTGACAGCCGGAAGAAAGTGCGACATTTTTGCTAGAATAAAAAAGTGCATTAGTTAAAGTAAGGATTAAAATTTTTGATTTTTTTTTAATAATTAAATTTTTTTGTATTGAAGTACGCGTTGTAAGGAAACGTACGTTAGGTATTTTTAAAGCTTTTAGCTTGTGGCAAAATTCATTCGATAATTTCTATTTCCTGATTTTTGGTCATTTATAGGGCATGGAAATTTATGCAAATACATGTTTTTCTTAGATTTAGGTAGAGCAAAATAAA
The DNA here is from genome assembly GCA_960531455.1 of Urophora cardui. Taxonomy (NCBI): domain Eukaryota; kingdom Metazoa; phylum Arthropoda; class Insecta; order Diptera; family Tephritidae; genus Urophora; species Urophora cardui. Next base: position 4,703,737 of record OY482670.1, read on the forward strand.
TAAAGAATCTTTGCGAATCGTGAAATTGTCTTAAAAATGGCATTCAAAAGTTTTTGCATATTTTGCATATTTTGGTCATATATGCATATTTTTACATATTTTGCGTTGTTTGCATTTTTTTATTACATATTTCGCATTATATTGCCTATTTTTGTAATTTGCTAGTTGACAGTTTTATACAAACGAAATTCATGCATAACAGTCATCTGACGACGAATAGAGTTTCGTGTGAACACGGCTATTATTAGTATATTCGATACGGTGCATACCTGTCGACAAAGAGCCGTTTTCAAACATGCTCCTATTACCTCTGTGGATTTAGAACGTTCGTTTTCTATGTTTAAGAGCTTTTTTCGACCGAATCGGCAAATTTTTCTTTTTGAGAATATGAAAAAAATATTTCATTGTGTACGCTAAGGAATCGTTAAATAAGGATTAACCTTTACAAATTATGAAATTTTCAAGACTGAATTTATGTACATATCTATAAAAACATACATACATATGTATAAACGTACAACGTAAGAGCAAAATTGAATTAAAAAATATTTGTACCTAATTTATTTAACTATTAGCCGCTTTCGATTCACAATTTCTCTGCTGGCTATAAATTTCCCTCTGCCAAATTTATATGTGAATGATAGCGAGCAGAGGGAAATTTTTATCGACCAGTTAGCGAGTATGGCTACTACTCATTATGAGTTCAAACATTTTTGTTCGATCCGACCTCGCTTGTCTGATGGCGAATCGAAAGCGCCAATTGTAACTTCAATAAACATGAATTAATGCATTTTTTTTTTATTTTTCATGCATATTTCTCAGTTTTTGTTGCATTTTTTATGCGCATATTTTTTATTTTTTAGTACATAAAATTCCATGCCCTAGTCATTTATTTCTCAAATGTTTTTTGGAATTTTCCCACATGGAAAGTAAATAATGGAAGAAAATGGAAACAAAATTTTAATTAGACTTGTTAGTCTTACAACACTGTACTAAAATTAAATACGCAGCTGCATACTCGGAATTCATATCAAAATTTTGCCTCCGATGTTTATCTATTCAGAAGTTGCATTAATTTTCTGAATTTTTCGGCAAGCTTGGAAATATCAATAATTTTTCTTTGCACTTTAAAGTTGTAGCGTTCCTCGAAATATATATTTCCTTTTTTCAACCCCAAATGTGGGAAAATAATACTGGTCGAAAAATTTTTGTAATAGAAATAAAATTCTACGTTTCAAAAGGATTTCGGTGTAGTTTTTGAGACATTCATGTCCAAAAAGGCGAAAAACGCAGTTTGTGGCCATATTCACTCCTCAATATTTTTAAAACTACTCACTTTCATTAAAAACTCATTACATCTATTGAAAGCACGATCATTACTTTTGAAGACAACGTAGATATCCGAATAAGATACCCGAAAAAGGAAAGCGCTGTTTTCAAGAGAAATGATCGTTCTTTCAATAGCTGCAATCATCTTTTAATGAAAGTAAATAATTTAACAGATTGAGCAGTGAATATAGCAAAAAATCGCATTTTTCATCTCTTTGGACACGAATATCTCAAAACCTACACGCATTACCGAAAATCCGACTTCAAATTCAGAATCAGCGCACCGAAATCCTTTAGAAAAGTAGAATTTTATTTGAGTTAGAAAATTTTTTGGAAATATTGTCGGCCTGTGTAATTAAAGTCCAAATCCCGGGATATCGGGATCGTAAAAATCGGAAAAATTGGAATCCCTAGTATGTATGTATGTAACTTCATCCCATCCTAAAAGTTGCAACATTTAACTAAATTATTATATCTTTCAAACATTCACTTTTTTGTGTTCTCTCTATTATTTCTATTCTCCTCCTGATTCGAAACATGACATCAACAGCCCAACGGCATCATATAGTAGGACATTCAACATTATATTTTATGCTTCATTGCGGCTTTTATGTTACCTTTCTTAAAAATAGCCTCTATGAATTTCAATTCACTCCCGTATACAAGCCAATCAGTAACAAGCTTTCAGGGTACGGAAAAACTCACTCACGAACGCTCAAAAATACATTCTTCTCAAATCACAAACAAATGTTCAAAGAAAAACGTATAACCACTCAAATAGCTAGCGAACTAACGCACAACAGCCAGCGACCGCTCATAGCGTTGGCGATAAACTCAATGCATAAATTCACTCAAAAATAAAGCTTGAAGCTTCTGTTTTGGGTTTGTTGTATTTGCAATGAAATCAACCGCATGTACAATGTACATACATACATACGTATGCAGAGCAAGAACTGGTTTTGTGTTTTGTGTAAGAAGCTTTGTTTTGTCGTTGTTGTGTTTGCAATAAAAACAATCGCATGTACATACATATGTATGCAAAGCAAGAACTGGTTTTGTTTCTAATTCATTTAATAGTAAGTGCTGAATCAACGAAAAGAAACCCTAATTACATTTTTATACAATGTTTTGTAAACGTGAGGTGAAAAAAATTTCTCTAAAAAAAAAAAAATAAAAAATAAAAATAGAAAAAAAAAAAATGCGCCACTCGGGACTCGAACCTGAGCACCTTGGTCCGTAGGCAGCATACCTCACCATTACGCTACAAACGTATTCGGAGCTTTGTTGTCTAAATTCGAATTTATTCAATCAGGTTTCTTTTTTTTTTTGTTCTTTTCAAATGCTTCACCTCAACTTCTCTTCACTTTCTGATTGTAAAATATAACAAAACGTTTGGGAAATTTTGTATTTCCAAACTAGTTTGGAAAACCTTGAATAAAAGGGTTTGGAAAATATTGCATAATAAGCTAGTTTACTTCACTGCATATTGGGATTTTTGGTAGAAGTTATAAATACATATGTATGTAGATCTACTTCGGAGAACACCACATCCCATCAGACTTCTTTTTACTTTTATTCTTGCGTCCGCATAAAACATCCTTTAATGAAAAATTTCACTAAAAAGTCAAAAATAAATAATAGCTTAAAAAACTAAAAAACACGCTTTAATCTTAAAAATCGTACTAAAAATTGAGAAATAATTTAATTAGAAACAAAATGATGAACGAAAATATAAGTATTTAAGGAAAAGCGTGGGGTGCTCAGTATGTCAAAAAATATTTAAAATCGGTGTTTTTTTACTAATAATTTTATTTTGACTTTTTGAGATTTCATATATCGTACTCTTTAATTTCGCACCTAGGTATATTTTTGTACTAGTTGTACGAATCGAATATTTTCATGTTCAAATATTATTGAGCACCCCCACGCTTTTCCTTAAATACTTATATTTTCGTTCATCATTTTGTTTCTAATTAAATTATTTCTCAATTTTTAGTACGATTTTTAAGATTAAAGCGTGTTTTTTAGTTTTTTAAGCTATTATTTATTTATATAATAGATGATATCTTCTAGCAAACTGCATTTCTTATCTTTGCAAATAATTTTTTTTTTTGCAAACATTATTCGCAATTTTTATGTTATGGACCGCGGTCAGATGGCACTTTTATATGATGTTGTTGGGCATTCCATTAGTAACTATTAGCAAAAAAAAAAAATTTGGGGCACTTTAAAGGCGCGGGTTACTTACATTTTTTACAGAATTGTTATTTTTGTATGAAATTTTTTTTTGTTACTTACTGAGTACTACGAATAATGAATTAAATCATGCATAACTCCCGCCCCCTTAAAGTGCCCCAAATTTTTTTTTTGCTAATAGTTGCTAATGGAGTGCCCAACAACATCATTCAAAAGCGTCATCCGATCGTGGTCCCGAACATTGCGAATAATGTTTGCAAAAAAAATTATTTCCAAAAATAAGAAATGCAGTTTGGTAGAAGATACCATCTTTTATATATATGTCCAAAATTAGCAAAATCGCTTTGACCAATCGTGAGAAAATCGGCAAAACCTGAGGAGCTTCGAAAAGTGTTGATAGCTATAACTTTGAAAATAATTCGAATTTCGAAAAACTGGGCCAAATGTATTTTTTTTTTGTTGTTGTGAACTATACAAAAAAGTTTCAGAAAGATAGTACAACTTCGAAAAAAGTGGCTCACTTCAAAAAATTCAACTCATTTCACACATTTTTTCGCCTACAACATAGCTCTATAAGCTAATTGCGTAGGCGGTTTATTAGTTACATAAGGAAGGCTCGCTTTCTCTTGAAATTCAGCGCAAAGCTAATTATTTCCTTAAATAACTTCATCAAAGCAAAAGCTAATGAATAAATTAGCTTTTTTGTTATGCAAACAAATTTTTAAAAAGTTAATTAATTTCTATTTTTGCCGAAAATTTGCTAGTTGAGTGAGCATTTATGACAGAAATGCGGCAAGGTAGACCTTGAGGAGGAAGTAAGATCAGCAGAAACCGCAGTGGAGTCACATGTGTATGTGTGTGTGTAGCTTTCATGTTTGACGCAGATTTTGCTGAAGGTGGTTATACTTATTACCTCCTCCACCTGGTATCAACACGCTCAAAAGATGTTTAAATTATATTTATAAAAATTTTTGTTATAGCATTTTCAGGTCAAAGGAAACCTTTTGCAAGTCAAGTGAAACATTTTTCAATTGAATTGAAAGCTTTTCAATTTTTCAATATAACTTCAATTCAGAAAGTTTAATTTAAATTGAAAAAGGCTAAATTTCATTGGAAGAAGGCTTCACCTGTGTTGAATATGGTTTCACTTGCCTTCATTTGACTTGAAAATGCTATATATGGAGAGGGCGTGTGAAGTCTGTAGCATATTTCTAGGCGCAATACGTGGTTTTTTGTTTGCTTTCTATGGTTTTTTATATTTGCATATAAATGTTTGGTTTGAGTGTTTTTACCGTTAGTGAAATTTTTCAGCGCATAATTTCCTAAAACTTAGCCCACCTTTACAAAAGAGAGGTTGCAAATGACCACTTCATAAAGGAGTTTAATGGTTTTATCGAAAAGATAGCAAACAGATTTTAATTTATTTCAACTGAGAAAGCAGAAGAAGAAAATAAAAGTTGTTTTTATGCAGTCAAAAAAATTCCACAATCTACTTTTCTTTACTAAATTTCAGTTCAAGCGTAGCAATGATTTAATAAGCAATACTTTAAGTATTTTCTTGCAACAGAAATACAAATACAAAAACAAAAACCAAAAACCAAAGCAAATACAAAAATAAAAACGCGCCAACAATTCCACACAAAACAACAATAAAATTGAACGATCATATATAACTAATTCATAAAAGGCTTTTGTGATCGTTAAGTGGCCAAAATGATGCTGGCTGAGATGGCATTTGAGGGCCACAAAACATTACTTAACTACTCGCAAAGGTACATGCAAACAAACATACATACGAGAAGATAAGTGTTTGCTTAGTACGTGCTTTGTGGCAAACCGCAAAAACAAAAACCCAAAAAACACTCAAATGTGTTTATTTTAATAAATAAGCAGCAAGAGTCAGCTGTTACGTAGATATACATACACATGTGCAAGGAAGCAGAGCTTGTTGTACGAAAAGTAAATTTCTGCAGCTTTTCTTCTATTGCTTTCTGGCTTTTTTGCTTTTCTTTTTTTTTCTTTTTTTTTTTGTGCAAAGTAGCACGTATTTTTGCAGACACCTGAAGCAAAACTAACGCATATGCTACAGCTTATGTTTATCCTCATGCTGATGCTCATGTCCGTGCCCAAAGCCATGTTGTGTTATTGGCTACTTACGCCCACTTGACCACTTAGGAGGTAGCGAATCGCCCACAAGGTTTCTGGCAAGCCAACGCACACGTTTTATGAAATATGTGTGTAAGTAATAGAATAAACACCCTGCAGCGAAAGTGCAAACTAGTCAGCCAACCTACCAGTTAACTGACTAGATAAATTACACTGTAGGTAAATTTTTAACTTTTGAAATATCACAGAGAAACGCCGAAACACGTCAATTTAATTTCTGGCTCTAGAATACGATGGCATTTACAGAAAGTCAAAGTTAGCTCGCGTTTTCGAGATATTTGGGAAAAAAGTTTCAGAGCTCTGAAGGTAATTTTTTTTCCGTCTAAAAACTTTACTCAGGCTTGGAACCCTTTTCCCGCATAAAAATTCTGACAGTTGTTCTTACTTAATTGGAACATTCTAAATTCGATGCCACCTTTAGTTTTCCAAAATTGGCTCCAGTTTTTGAGATAACGGTATTTAAAAATTACCATCAATTTGGACTTTTTTGTTAATAACTCAGTCAGTTTACGAGATAAATTGCCAAAACTTTGCACGTGACAATATTTTAGTATTACCTTCACTATTTCTGAAAATAATTGAAATCGGATCACTATAACATATAGTTGCCATACAACCGATTTTTCAGATATGGACATTTTGGGGTATAGCTTCGCTATTTAAACAGCTAAGGACATGCAACTTTGGAGAATTTGTACTCATATTGGCCTTAATCTATTCCCTGAAAATCGTCGAGATCGGGTCACTATAACATATAGCTGCCATACAGCTGATTGTTCAGATATGTGGTTTTGCACTTTTATTTTCTTATAACTCCGAAAATAGTCATTCTGCGTGAAAAGGCAACATAAACACTTTCATTCAAAATTAATAGGTGAACAATTTTCTCATATACGATTCCCACGTATCTGCATCAGTTATTGCAGTTTTATGCAACTAAGTTTGAAATTTCACCATAGCCATTTTTTTCAAGCCCGATAACACATATATCGTATTAAATTAATTAGATGATCTTTATATCGTCTTACAGAGAATTAAAAATACTTTTAAGCAGTTTTTAAATGAAGAAAATATATGCATTTTTGAGGATTTTATACGCTTTTGAATAATTTTTTTTGTTAATTTTTCATAAAATTTTTTTTCAAATAATGCCTAAAAGTATGCTTCAATAGTTTTCGACCAATATTTTTGTAGGAAAATTTTACTATAAATGCATATAAAATCCTCAAACATGCATTAATTTTCTTCATTTAAAAACTGCGTAAAAGTATTTTTAATTCTCTGTAAGACGATATAAAGATCATCCAATTAATTTAATACGATATATGTGTTATTGGGCTAGAAAAAAATGCCTATGGTGATATTTTAACCTTGGTTGCACAAAACTGCAATAACTGATGCAGATACGTGGAAATCGTATATGAGAAAATTGTTCACCTATTGATTTTGAATGAAAGTGTTTATGTTGCATTTTCACGCAGAATGACTATTTTCGGAGTTATAAAGAAATAAAAGTGCAAAAACATATATCTGAACCATCAGTTGTATGGGAGCTATATGTTATAGTGACCCGATCTTGACAATTTTCAGGGAATAGATTAAGGCCAATATGAGTACAAATTTTCCAAAGTTGCATGTCCTTAGCTGTTTAAATAGCGAAGCTATATCCCAAAATGTCCATATCTGAAAAATCGGTTGTATGGCAGCTATATGTTATAGTGATCCGATTTCAATTATTTTCAGAAATAGTTAAGGTAATACTAAAATATTGTCACGTGCAAAGTTTTGGCAATTTATCTCGTAAACTGACTGAGTTATTAACAAAAAAGTCCAAATTGATGGTAATTTTTAAATACCGTTATCTCGAAAACTCGAGCCAATTTTGGAAAACTAAAGGTGGCATTGAATTTAGAATATCCCAGTTACGTAAGAACAACTGTCAGAATTTTTATGCGGGAAAAGGGTTCCAAGCATGAGTAAAGTTTTTAGACGGAAAAAAAATTACCTTCAGAGCTCTGAAACTTTTTTCCTAAATATCTCGAAAACGCGAGCTAACTTTGACTTTCTGTAAATGCCATCGTATTCTACAGCCAAAAATTAAGTTGGGGTGTCTCGGCGTTTCGCTGTGATATTTTGACCTCCCTACAGTGTTATGGGAGGTGCTCAACGAGATTCATAGGGGACAAATTGAGATTAGTTATGAAACAAGAAGTTTTGCCAAAAAAAAGGTTTTAAATTAAAAACGAATGTATCCGGGGTTTCTGGAGGTTGCAATGAACACGTATGCAGTAAAAGTAAAGCAACTTCTTTATTGTTGTTGTAGTATTCGAACCCTGCGTAGTAGGCCCCTTGTACATTTAGCTGATTGCAAATTGTTAGATCATTAAATCAGGTGAATACCACAAATATAACATAGTTTGAGATGTTAATTTAGCTTTGTATATTAGATACTACTTCAGCCATAGAAAAAAATACATGATATGTTTGTATAAAGTCAGAAAATCATCAATATAAATGTCAAGCTTAGAATGGTCAACGTGTTACTTATTCACAATGTTAATGTAAATTTTCCTAAATATTTAATATGCAAGATAACAATCTAATGTGCCTGAATTCTTTAATTTAAATATCATATTCTAATAACTAAATAAATGTATTAGAAAATTTATTTTGCAGTTTTTATTTTCATTGGAGTAGCATGTAAAACTAGTCAGTCAACTGGTATAGTTCTGATATCTACACTGACTAGTCAGCAAATTGGTATGATGCTGGTGTGGATACTGACTAGTCAGTCAAGAGGTATGACTCTGGTGTGGATACTGACAATTGCCATTTCCTAGGTCATCACCGTGTTAAAAATACCAGTTGCTAATATGGAAAAAAGATAGATGACTGACTAGTTGAGCTGTATGGCCAACTAGTTGTCAATTAGTTTACAACTAGTTGATTTCGCTGCAGGGCAGTTACAATATACAAATATATGTATGCATGTATGTACATTTGTATGTACACTTGTATGTAGGGATACTTTCTAAAGCCAGTGCATAAGTTATTGTTATTATTAATTTTTGGACATCGTTGGACATGGTTTGGTTTTTTTTTTTTGGAATTTCTCCCCCGTTTTATTTATTGCTTTCGTTTTCGTTTTTCTCCATAAAAAAATAGTTTCAGATGAATTCCACTTCTGACATTGAATTGTACTTCTAATACATATATATATGTATAGTCGTATAGCACATAAATATGCATACCTAAGTAATAGAAAAAGTTGGGAAAAAAATAATACGAATTAATGGAAATTTTTTGCAATACTTGCTTTTAGATTTGTTTCTATGGACACAGAATACCATTCCCAAAATTTTGTGTGTTGTTGCTTCTGATACTGTATTTTTCTATTGGTTTTTTTTTTGTTGTTAACATTTTTCCTACATTTCTTGTTTATCTATGTTCCTTCTTTTATTCTCCTTGCATATCCTCTGTATCATTGTTTACACACAATGAACGTGTATTAAGCGTTGTTTTCCTGTTATTTGATTACCATTTATATCTGGGCAACTCTGCACTTGTATGTCGAGTATTTATTGTTTTTGTTTGTTTTATTTTTTTTATTTTGCTTTTCTGCTTGTGGTTTGCTGACCTTAGTATGTACTGTTATAATTGATTGCTGACTATATAAACTAGAAAGAGATTCTATGATGCTATGTATGAATGTGAATGTGAGCGTGTATGCCTTTCTCTCTATCTGTGTGTTCCTGTACGATTGTATCTTGTAAGCTGGTTTCTGGTTTTTTTTTTGTTTTTGCAACAGCTGCTTTTTGTATTGTTTCTAGTTATATTTGGTAAGACAGTTATTATGCCAGGACTACACTAGCTTCACCATTACGGTATTTTTTTATTGATTAATGCAATATTAGGGGGGCTCAAAAATGAACAAGGCCTTTCATATTTTTCCCCTTCGCAAAATTACAAAATTTTTACCTCCTTTTTCAATGATTTTTCACGCTTTCCTCCTTCGCAGCAAACTCTCAAATAAGCTCTCAAACAAGCTCTCAAACAAGCTCTCAAACAAGCTCTCAAACAAGCTATCAAAGAAGCTCTCGAACAAGCTATCAATGCAATATTAGGGGGGCTCAAAAATGAACAAGGCCTTTCATATTTTTCTCCTTCGCAAAATTACACAATTTTTACCTCCTTTTTCAATGATTTTTCACGCTTTCCTCCTTCGCAGCAAACTCTCAAATAAGCTCTCAAACAAGCTCTCAAACAAGCTCTCAAACAGGCTCTCAAACAAGCTCTCAAACAAGCTCTCAAACAAGCTCTCAAACAAGCTCTCAAACAAGCTATCAAAGAAGCTCTCGAACAAGCTATCAAACAAGCTATCAAACAAGCTATCAAACAAGCTCTCAAATAAGCTATCAAAGAAGTTCTCAAAAAATCTTCTTGCTATGAATTAATTCTTTCGGCGTTTATGTTTCATCTTTACAAAGCCGTTTTTGTAAATAGGATAAATCAAAGTTCACATTCAAACCCAATCATTGCTTGATAGCCAAGTGATAGCTTCTCTGTCGTCTTTCTCTGTCGTCTTTCTCTGTCACTTTTCTCTATCACTCAACTTTCTTTGTTACTCTTCACTTCTGTGTAATTTTTCAACCCCACCTTTCCACTAATTAAATTTTGTCAGATACACAAAAAATATCTGCCACCTAGAAAATAGACATGAGTAACAAAATACATATAAAATTGTACATGATTTGAAAGGAATAGCATCAAAAACAGAAATATGAACCACAAAAAAGGAACAAAAACAGCAACAAACAAAGCAACCATAACCAACCACAACTCAGAAGCAAATTAATTTGGTTGAGGGACAAAATGACAGCAGAAATATGAGACTTAATTGTGGTCTGGGCAACTTCATTTGCTTTAGTTGAGTATTTGAGCAAAAATTTGGCAAAGAGAAAATATGTAAAAAAAAATAAGTAACAACAAGAAAAATTTGCAGTTTCGGAATCGTGTGTACTTGATGTAATATCTATGTAACACTCATGCATATGTACATATATTCAGTTTAAAGTACAAAAAAGCGAGCAATATGTGCTGTGCTACAATGGCGCTAAAAATCTAGCAAATGAGTTGATTATTTTGTAGAATGAGTTTACTCCTGGAATTATGAAGAAATTGAATTTCATTCTTCAATCATTTCTTCTTTTTCTTACTATAATTTTTTAATTTTTGCTTGCCCAATAAGGGAGTGATGACCCACTGAATGGTAGCGTTAAGGAAAATAAGGAAATTTCAATCGAAAAATAAGGATATGCTTTAACAAAAGCTCGCAACAAATAAAAAAATAAAAGAGAAAAGGTCAAAATAAAAAAATTAAAAAATGTTAAAAGCAAAAATTGGCATCGAGTATGAGATAATAACCATCGCTTTGCTGCCGTTTTAGGCTTAGTGTTGAGCTTGTTAAATTTCTTGAATTTCCAGCGAGAGTTCCCAGTAAAATGGCAATGCAAATAGTTAACAATAAAAGTCGTTGTAAAACTTTGGCTTTTGCTTGAAGCAAAAACAACAACATCTTTTGCATTTGTGTGTGTTCGGCTGGGCATACAGTTATTTTTTTTATTTAATTGTGCAGCTTTATTGGGAATTTGCTCTTTGTTGCCAGAATTATGTAAAGCAATTGTTGTAATTGTTCTTGTTTATGTTATCTTTTGTCAGCTGCGGCAGGTCCAAAATCCAGGAATTGTTGTTGTTATTGTGTAAATAATAACAGCAAACAATATAAATACAATAAAAAACATCAACGATGGCACGCCTTTCATTAGAAAACGGAAATACTTTTACTTGTTTCCTGGAAAATTTTTTCCTTACTTTCAATTTCTGGGATTTTTCTGAAGAACACAAAATATATATGTATACATTTATATAAATTTGCATAATAGGTATATACACACATATAAATTTCCTTGCAAAATATATACATATGTATTTACATTATGGTGATCCTTAACATAAAATTAGCGAGTTTCTTCGGTCTCACCGCCTACATCGATTACCGCACAGTCAAAGATATCACATATATATTTTGGTCCCGATCGGAGATGGCTAATAGGTGTTGCACAGCGGTCGCATATAGAAATATAAACTTTGACGCCTGTGCGACACCCTTAATCAATGTTTATACATAAGGTTGTCTTGGTAGAAACAGCTGACTATTTTTGTCACTATTTAAATTGTCAAGCTTTATTTATTTGTTGTTTTTCTTGTATGTATGTGTTGCTTTTTGTTGCATGCGTGTGTTGCTTGGCCAATTGAAAATGGTCGTTTGGCAATTCCGATAGCAAAATGGGCAACAACAAAATATACAGCAGGGTTGTTCTTCCGCACTGCGAGAACCATACTGAATCAACTTTGGCCTTAAACTTTATATTTGATATCCTTGGGTGCAGGACTATCGATTTTGTGCATTAAATATAAAAATACATACCTAATTAATTTTAACCCTTGTGCGACAACCCTTCACCGTCTCAGATTGGGGCAAAAATTTACATGTGGTATCTTCGACTATCGATCTACGAGCTGAGATTAAAGAAATATGATAAATGATTTATCTCCATACATTTAGGGAGCACTAAGTACCTAAGTACATAGATACATAGATGTGCCATTAGTTGTGTACCTATGTGGTGAATATATACTGATTTGTTTTCCGTGTTTTGATGTTTATGTGGAGTTGACATTTGATATATGAATTTGCATATTTCGGAAATTAACTTTGCAAATTCATTATATTTTTATAGAAAATTAACAAAATACATACATAGTAATATAACCGAAAATGGTTGTATGTACATACGTATGTAGTTGCTGTTCGTTGCAAATTAGGCTGATATGTCAAATATCAGCAATGACAGCAGCTATTTGATTATTTTCCAATTTGTTAGTGTGACTCTTTTACATTCAAAAGTTTATTTAAGAGTTTCATAAAATCAAATTTAATGCTTTCGGCATATAATAAATTCTTTTTTTGAAATTTAATGAGTAATATGTTTGCAAAAAAGTCGCAACTCTATGCAGAATAATAGCAAAACCGATTGAAAGAATACATCGTTTAAAGTTGTCATCCCCTGACATTAAAAAAAGTTAACACAACTTATTTCTGGCTGTTGAAAAACCAATTAAGACATCTCTTTAATTCTAAAGCGAATTTGGGCAAAAAAAATTGTACAACTTTTTGAAATTATAAAAATTTTTTTCCATAGTTATTTTATATGGAAATGCATGTTAACTTTTAGTCATTATATTTCATGTGTTTATAAACAAAAACACAACAATGCACACAGGTGTATATGGAAGTGGTCTTTTTTAATATTTGTGAATATGCATTTATGTATGTATGTATCTCTCACATTTCCCAACCCGGTACACAATTTACAGTTGTAAGCAATTAATTTAAATTTTGATATTTTGCGCTAAAACTGCATGTAATGGCCTTTCACCCAGGCAAGTGCATACGTACCTACAGACGTGTTTTAGCGGGGAGTGGATTTGTAATTGCAGCAAAGTTACACTGCAAATGCATACAAAATTTCATGTTTTGCTATTTTTTATTAAAAGAATATGTGTGCATATGTACACACTCCCCACAAAAAAAAACTTGTGCTACTCTGCAAATTTCGTTTTCGCATTTAACTTGTTACAAGCTCAGCTGCAGCATACAAGTGAACTCTATCGCACTTGCCAAACTTAATACCACAAAATAAACATAAACGTTTTTCTACATTCATATATATGTATGTAAGTATGTACATTTTGTTAGTTTGTTTAAAGTTATATTTTATTATTCATATGCATATAGAGGTTTTCAAGCCAAAAAGTGGATAATAAATGCATATGTTTCCCTTTTATATTTTTTTATTGCTCATAATTGTAAATATTTGTAATTTATTTTATTAATCCTAGACAGCAAAAAGTTGGAGAAACAGTGAACAAATAACTTTTTATACAATCTGCTTGTGAAAAAAGCATATAAATGCATCTATGAAATATATGATACAAAGATATATATGCAGGTTATATACAGACCTGTTATTTAATGATTCAAAGTTGTAATGATTACACTACTCGACAACAAAAATCACCAAGAATAAAATAATACTTTTCTAAAGCGAAATTTTACGCTGATTCCGAATATCATCTCCATCTTTTGTGGCAGACCCAGTTTTGGAGATATTGGTAAAAATGTGGAAAAAGCCATATATGCAAGACAGTGTATCACATAAGTGCATCAAAAAGTTTTATTAGACATCGTGGCGATTTGACATTTAGGAACTGCTGGTAGAGGGAGCTCCAACAACCATTGTTTGCCTTCACACTCCAAAATTGGTCAAGTAGTTTGGTTACAATGGCAAAAATAATGAAAAAAAATTTGAAATAAATCGGACAAAAAGTTAGCCCCCCTTTCCTATAGAGAATTTAATTTTGAACATTTTAAGACTAATTGTGTGATAATCGGATGTACCGTTATTTATATTTATCTATTTTTATTGAAAGTCCTTAACCAAAAATTGCGTTTATTCGTAAAACTTTATTAAGGAGTAATACTCAAGATTATTTCATTCCATTTATTACGTATTTTGAAATGCACAATATCTCTCAAAATAGCGATTAATAGGAAAAAAATTAATTGAATAAAAAATATCTGCATTTCGCGATTTTAGAGAGAGGATAAATAATGAGCGATGTGACTAAGTACTTTTGTTATTCTTTGGTGATTTTCTGCATATGTTACACCTATGATTGTCCAAAAAATAGTCTCCCATCATATCCTCGTACCAAGACCCTTGATATCGCCATTCAAAAACTATTAAGTCCTGATGAAATCTCTAACCATGTTTCAGCACCTAAGTTTGTAGGGAATTATGAAGATGTGAAGGAATTTTAGGCGACATATTACAATCTTTTGCAATAAAGTATCTTTTTATTACCTAGAAATCCACAAACAATTTGTTAAAAACTGCTGCAAGCAGTAACAAAAAGCACAAGATCTACCATGGAATAGTTAGAACTTTTATTCTGTTTGTGGATTTCTAGTTAACAAAAAGCTGCTTTATTGCAAAACTTATAGCAAGAAAAGTAATATGCCGCCTAAAATTCATTTTTAGCATTCACATCTTGATAATTTCCCTACAATCTAAGGTGCTAAAAGTGATGAACATGGTGAGAGATTTCATCAGGACTTGAATGGCGATATCAAGGATCTTGGTACGAGGATATGATGGGAGACTATTTTTTGGACAATCATAGGTGTAACATATGCAGAAAATCACCAAAGAATAACAAAAGTACTTAGTCACATCCCTCATTATTTGTCCTCTCCTTAAAATCGCGAAAAACAGATATTCTTTAATTCATATTTCATATTTCATATTTATTTATTTATATAGATTAGCACAATAAGATCTTAAACGATATTTTATAGTGCAACAAATGACAGATAACAATGAATAACCAAAAATTTAAAATTAACAAACATATGCTTAAGCTTATAGAGACATAATACATATAGACGTAGTACATATCTTAGGATATATTATAACTAACATTAAAACTACAAATAAAGATGAAAAGTTGATAAATGAGCAAATATACATATGACTATGACAAAAAAAAAAACAACATTTGAGTAGTTTATTTAAGTAGATAGCGAAAACTCAGCATCTAATATATCATTTATTTATTTATTATTATTATTTTATTTTATATGTTCACGGAAAAACATATATATAACATTTTTGAAGTTGCTCTTATTCATGCTACTGCGGATGTACCCAGGTATAGAATTCCATATGCGGATAGCATTGACAAAAAATAGCCTTGCAGAGCTTAGATAATTATATTTAGGAACAATCAAATCATTAACACGTACAGATTTTGTAAATTTTAATTTAACATACAAGTAGGCAGGCACTCTTTCTACCATTATCCTATATAGAAGAATACAATTTCTTGCTTTAAAATAATCTTGAATGTCACAGCCTAAGAGACGCTTCCTCCACTCAGATATGTGATCGAACTTCGATTCAATTAATTTTTTTTCCTATTAGTCGCTGTTTCCAGAGATATTGTGCACTTCAAAACACGTAATAAATGGAATGAAATAATCTTAAGTATTACTCCTTAAAAAAAGTTTTATGAATAAACCCAATTTTGTTGTTGAAATTTTACTCTTCCGGAAAATTTTTGGTAAAGGACTTTCAATAAAAATAGGTAAATATAAAAAATGGTATATCTGATTATTGTATAATTAGTCTTAAAATGCTCAAAATTAAATTCTCTATAGGATAGGGGGGCTAACTTTTTGTCCCCGATACAATTTTTCCGAATTTAGGACAGTTGATTCTGAAATTTCTTTAAAAAAATTCGATTTTTTTCAAATTTTTTTCATTATTTTTGCCATTATGACCAAACTACTTGATCAATTTTGGAGTGTTAAGGCAAAAAATGTTTGTTGGAGCTCCCTCTACCAGAAATTCCTAGATGCCAAATCGCCACGATGTCTAATAAAACTTTCTGATGCACTTATATGATGCAATGTCTTGCATATATGGCGTTTTCCACATTTTTACCAATATCTCAAAAATGGGTCTGCCACAAAAAAATGGAGATGATATTCGGAATCAGCGTAAAATTTCGCTTTAGAAAAGTATTATTTCATTTTTGGTGGTTAAAGTTGATCAAAATTTGTCGAGTAGTGTTATTAATAAAAGCCTGTTTTATTTTTGTAAATCTGTAATGATCATGATCAAATACGATTACTTTCACATTTTTAATAATTAAATGTAAATTAAATTTAAAAAAAAATACCTTAAATAATCAATTAATTAATTTTAATTGCTTGACTGTGGATTATTTTCAATTATTTTATTATTTTAAATTATTTCCTTAAAAAAAAACGTTACTCATACGCCATGGCAGGCTTGTATTGATCTTCCTCTATCTTTCCAATTGTTCCTTGAGTTGTTTGTACATACAAATGCAAATACTTACATACATATCTACATATATATATATATGTACATATGTGCGCAAACGTGAATGTAGTTTATATGTTACAAAATGCACTTGGCAAACCACTTAAATGACTTGTCAACCGAATGAGTTAAATGGCATTTTCTGTTTCACATACGTACATACAAACATACATATATTTATATGCATATGTGTAAGTGATTTCGAAATTTTCCTCTACGCTTTTTTGCTTTGCTCAAACTTTCAACAAATATGTGGATACAATTTTGCAACAGTTTCCACTTGAGCACGTTAGTAAAGTGGCATGTATTAATATACATGTACACACATACATACATATGTACATGCCTATCAGCATATATGCATAAATAAGAAATGCGCTCATGCATGGGCAATCCGCACGTACAAGATTATGCACGTACAAACAAGCAAAAATGCATAACCTTTCATGTATGAATGTATGCATATAAATGCATATGTGTGTGTGTTTATGTAAATGGATTGCATATGCATAAGCTGCTTTGCGGCAGGATGCATTGTTGGTTAACCGCAAATATTTGGAAAATACGATATACTGCCCGAGAGCATAATTTTGGTGAAGATGTCAAGTGATATTGGTGAACTTCATACAGATATACATACACACATACACACATATATACAAATGGGGGAAATTTCTGTTTGTGTCAATGAAATTGTGTGGTGTGAATACCATATTTTGATTTATTCCACAATTTGATTTTCTTACCCTTCACTTGTTTGCCACACTTTAAATTACTTATACAGTGATGGTTAAAACTTTTAGAAACCGAAAAAAAGATTGTTAACTGAAAATTGCAAATTGTTGCGAAAAAGTGCTTAAATCAATAATCTTCTGAAGCTCCACATACAAAAACCGAAACAATCTCGAAAAAAATTTAAAAAAAAATTTTATTGGGTATAGATTTTCAATATTAAAGAGAAAGCTTCAAGAATGTTAGCGTTTTCTGTTCTCTTTTTCTTTTTTGAAGTTAAATCGATATTAAATATTTAACAGATTTTACAATTAGCCACCAGTGTATGCATCACCAACAATACAAATGCACATCTATTTATCTTATATGTATATGCATATGTAATATCTTCATATTGCACAAAGCCACAAATAAATTTTGCAAATCTTGGTTTTCAAACCATAAAAACACTTTTGTCGTAAAGTACAGCAACAACAACAACTTAACAGCATATAAATATTTAAACTGCCGTTGTGCATTTAAAAAAAAATTAATTTAAAAATCTTTTTTAATTGAAATTTTTATTATTTTGCAATTAATTTCTTTAAATTATTTCTTTTCAAATGTACGTCTTCCCTTAAAATAAATTGCCTTAAAAAGCTATCAAATAGGAGCTTAAATAAGAAGTAGAAGAGCTTAAAAATGCGATTGTTTAATACAGCAAAGAAAAAATGTGTGAAAAACGACGAAAGGAAACACGTACAAATGTACTGCTCCCTACGAGTACAGATATACGAGTACGCATATGCGCATATTTTTGCATATTCTGGTACTTTACATATTTATCTGCTTGTTTGTAAGCAGAAAATGCAAATCAAATTTCTCTAACCAAAATACCATTTTTATACCTTTCTTGAACATTAAATGTTATTATAACTCTGTACCAAAACAAGATTTTTATATTCCCAAGAGGAAAATTTAAAAAAATAATATTCCTTTAGGATAAATTTTTTTAAACTAATAAAAATGGCAGCTATGACCTTTAAAGTTTATTTTAGATATTTTTAATTGAAAATGACGCGTTTTATAAAAGATTCCAAAAGAGGAAATTTTTAAAAATAATATGACCTATTTAAAGTTCATTCAAGAACTTTTTACTTGAAAATAATGCCTATTATAAAACAGCTTAATCGGGGAAATATTTTAAACTAATATCCATTTTCTAAATTAATATAAATGGAAGCTATGTCCTACTCTAAGTTGATTCTTGGTATTTTTACTTGAAAATAATGCGTTTTATAAAAATTCCCAAAAGGGAAATTTTTAAAAATAATACCCCTTTAGGGGAAGCTTTTAATTCTAAATAGAATGTAAGCTATGACCTATTTTAGGTCAATTCTTGACATCTTACATGACATTAAGGCGTTTTGTAAAGATTCCCAAAAAGGAAATTTTTAAAACTAATATTCCTTAAGGGAAATTTTTTCAAACTAATACAAATGGAAGCTTGACCTCATTGCTTGCATTTTTACCAGGGTTTGAAATTACTTTCAACTTTTTTTTTTCATTTACTTTGAATTTAATTTTCATTTCAAAATTAAAAAATGAACAGCGCAACAAAAGTAAAAAAAAAAATTCTACTATACTGTAACTGTGCAGCCTTCAATTTCCAAAAATTACTGTCGACTGTTGCTGTACTGTGGAAATTTTTACAGCATAGTAAAACAAAAAAAAAATGATTCGAATGCTCTATGCTTCGAATGTAAATATTTTCAAATTCAAAATTCAAAAGTTCTAAAAAAATAATGACAATTTTCGCAGAACAGGAGCAGCTTATTTTTTGAGACTGTTGCTGTTTTGCTGGCAGTTTTTCAATCCCTGATTTTTACTTGAAAATAATGTGTCTTTTGAAAATTCCCAAACAGGGAAATTTTTAAAACTACCTAAATATTTTAAAACTCTTATTAATCTAGAGTTGATTTTTGGCCATTTGAATTAAAGAAAATTCCAGAAGAGAAATTTTAAAAAGTGTTCGGATATGTATGTACATATGTAGTTAAATATGTAGCTAAGACTTGAATCTTTTTTATCAAAGCTTATAAAAGGTCCATTCATTAAAGGTATGTAGCGTTGGGTGAGGCCGAGGACAGTCGCAGTCTTACTTGTCATACTCAGCTATTGTTGTTGTCACATATACAAATTTATGCTTCTTTCAAAAAAATTCTTTTACTCTATAATAGTTTCTCTTCCCCCTCCCTCCCCCCACTCATGCCTGTCATCCATCTCTGCACGCCACTCCTTTCTTTCTACATAAATAAAACAGTCCAAACCACATATCTACTCCGCGTTGGAACTGTAGGGCATACGGTGTAAGCGCGTGTAGTTCAGCCAAGAAGTATACTACCTGTTTTATTTATTCTTGTTTGCCCTTAGTTATGAACTAATTTTATGCTTAAATTTGAGTTATGCTAACAAGGACAATTTGCTGTTGTTGTCATTACATTTTTCATGCGAATTGGTTATATAAGTTAAGGCGCAGTGGCTTCCTTAACATATCTAAGTACTAAGTAGGTAAGTAAGCGCCTGTCATACGGCTGCCTAACTAACCAAATAGCCCCATCAAATGTACAAAACACAAAACTTTCACAACAAAATTTAGGCGCGTTAAATTGTTTAAGAAGTTTTACTTACCTACAAACTTTTTTGTTTAAGTAAGAAAAAAAAAATTATAATTTCTGTTGCGTGTGTTTTTGTGTGCGTTTGAGAAATTATGGCATACATACATCAAAATTAAGCTTATCTGAGTTTAATAATTTGTTTGCTACGCTTTCTTGTTTAGCATTTGGGGCAATTAATATCCATAGCCCATGGTAGAAATGGGTGTGTTTGTGATGACGAAGCAAAAAAAATTAATTTAATTTTTGTGGGGTAGAAAAGAGTTTGAAAAGCAAGAGAAAGAGTATTGCATACTTTTAGGCATACATAATTTGTGTTACAAGTTAGTTTTAGGCTCTCAAAGGCAAAACGGAATTCGCCAAAAGTAGCAGTGATTCAATTTTAAATCCTTTTTCAACACAATAACTTTTTTCCTTAACTTTTTTTATTCACTCTCTCATCATTCATACAATTTGGCACAAAAGCTCGAAACTTTGACAAGGCATTAACCCTTAATTGGAACGAATGAAAGTTTCTGTTTCGTTTTTCGTTTGTCTTACTAAGTGTGTCTGTTGCCCGTTGTTGAATTCGAAATATTGAAGCTGTGACATGGCAAATATTAAATCAGCACACTTTTGGAATTCGCCGTTTGCCATTTATCTCTTTCTATCTTTGTTTGAAACATTTCTTATACCATGAGTATGTGATGTGGAACAAGAGTTGTACAAAACAAAAAAAAAAATCCATGTGCTCAGTTCTTTGCAATTTTTCTCGCTTAAGCAATTTGGCAGCTTCAATGAGGGGAAGAGAAAAGGGCAAATTCACATACAATGACATTTTCTGACAATTTTCGAAACTGTTAGTGATGTTAGGGGTAAAGTGTATGCAATGCATGTATATTTATGTGTGTACATACAAACACACACTCCCACTTTCATTGTTTGGCAGCGCTTTGAAAAGTTTTTGCTGAAAGTTACTTTCGCTGTTTGGCGCTCGCGGCGCGGTCGGTATCATATTCTACAAAATAAAGGACTTGATAATTTATTTTCCAACCAAAAAAACATTCTTTGTAGATATTTTTATGTGAATATTTGTATTTGTATACATATATGCGAAGTTCAGTTTTTCTAGCAAAGTAATTGTGTGCGGTTAAAAAATAAGTTTATTCGAACGTGGTGGCACAGAAGGCATCGGATTTGTATTGCTCCAGCAACGAACGTTTTCATGAATTTTTAGAGAGTTCTTTAAAAAAGTTTCAACAAAGCAAATTAAAGTTAAAAAAATTATTTTCGTAAATTTTTTATGAATTAAAAAAAAAATATATTTTTGGAAAAAAATTTTCTAAATTTGTTTCTTATTAATACTTATAACAAAAGTTTTTGCATATTAAAGTTTGTGAAATTTTCAAAAATTTTATTGTGGATTATAAGAAGAAAAAAATGGAATATAAAAAAAGCACAAAATAAAATTTCTTAGGTTTTCTAGATTAAAATATTATATTCAAAACCTTACTACGAAAATTAAAATATTTTCTTAAAATTCTTGGATCTTTTTTTAGTAATAAAAATTTTCGATTTTTTGAAAACTTTTACTAGGTAACTTAATAAAAACAAGTAAGGAAGCCTAAGTTCGAGTGGAATCGAACATTAGATACTCAGCTGTATGCTTTCATTGTTTGTTTGCGTTTGATGGATTTTATATAAAGCGAGTGCCGCATAAAGTGGGCGTAGCGACGCCCATTTTCAACACTTTTATCAGTCATCCAACTAAGCATATGAATATTATTCTTTGTGCAAAATTTCATTCCTTTATGACTTCTAATTGCAAAGATGTCACGCTACAAATTCCCAAAGGGTGTTCCAGAAATATCTTTGTTAAAAAGTAGGCGTGGTCATAAACCGATTTGAATAAATTTTTGCGTGTCTATTAACACAAGTTATAAAAGTGTATAAACCAAGTTTCGTCATAATATCTCAATTATTTGTCGAGTTATGGGCTCCGAAATCTCGTTGATTCCTTTGTCTGAAAAGAGGCGGTGCCATGCCCATTTTCCGAAATTTTTCTATTTTTTGTTTCCGGTCTATTGTGGAACTCATGCCACAAAATTTCAATGAATTATCTTTATATTTGACAGAGATATCGCTTAAAATGTTTTTATTAGGTCACTTTATAATACCCATATATAAAAGTGGGCGTGGTCGTTAACCGATTTTGGCAATTTTTCGTCCAAACATTTGCCTAAGTAAGTATATTACGCCTACCAAATTTCATCGATATATCTTCAACGGTTTCTGAGTTATGACTCATAAAACTTTCAATGTTTGCCCCTTAATAAGTGGGCGTGGCACCGCCCATTTTCCAAAATTTCACCATATTTCTTCATAAGGGCCTGAGCTCAATACGTGTGTGAAATTTTATCACTCTAGCTCTATTAGTGACTGAGATACAAAATTTGCGATTTTTACTATATAGGGGAGGTGGGCGTGGTCATGGTCCGATTTCGCCCATTTTCAATACCATCCGTTCCTGTCTTGATACCAACTTACATTTCAAATTTCATCAAAATATCTCAATTTTTGCGCGAGTTATCGTGCTCACAGACGGACAGACGGACAGACGGACAGACGGACGGACATGGCTCAATCGATTTCTCTTTTCACCCTGATCATTTTGATATATATAAGTCTATATCTATCTCGATTATTTCATTCTGTTACAATCCACCGTTAGGAAATCAAAACTATAATACTCTGTGTACTAGTACAGCTGAGTATAAAAATACTTAAAGTTCTTAGAATAATTCAATTTCAAACTTTTACTAAGATAATTAAAATGAATTCTCAATTTTCAATTATTGTCTCCGAATTCTTAGAACAAGAGTTTTAGAAGATAAAATTTTTTCGAAAATTTCCAAGCTAAGAAATTTACTAAGAAAATAAAAAAAAAATCCGTTCAAAAAATTGTCTTCAAATTCTTAGAACAAAATTTTTAGAAAATTCAAATTTTTCGAAAATTTTAAAACATTTGCTAAGAAAATTTATAAAAAATCTCAAAATTCAAAATTTTCTTAAAATTTGTATAGTTTTCCAAAAATATCAAAACTCTTACTAAGAAAATAAAAAAAATTCAGATTAAAAAATGTTCTTCAAATGTGTGGAATGTTTTTTTAGATTGAAATTTTTCGAAAATTTCAAAACCTTTATTAAGAAAATAAAAAAATTCTAAAAATTTAAGAATTTCCAAACTTTTACGAAGAAAATTAAGAAACAAAATTTAAAAATTCAAAAACTGTCTTAGAACAAAAGCTTTACAAGTTTACAAGTTTTCCAAAAATCTCAAAACTTTAGGAAGTTTGGTAGCTCAATCTTCAATCTTCTAATCTTCTAATGATCTTTACCCTTTCGGTGCTTGTTTGCTGGGTTAGCTAGTATAATTTTCTGTCAAGCTTTTGTGCTTAATATTTAATTTCCATACGCCACGCTTTGCGCCAAAAATGCCATTACATGACATGCACGCTTCAGCTCACTGATCTAAGGAAATTTTATTCCTAGAAATTAGGTTAACATGTAATTTCCCTGTCAATCCCTTTTTCAACACAGAAAATCATTTAATATAAAATGGGTAGGAAGCCATTTCAGGCTTCTAAATTTTTTTTTGTTAAAGTAAAGTGTAGACATTGAAATTAAATAGAAAAGGCACAAAAAAATGAGAAAACGAATCCATGTCAACCTGCAAACAAATTCAATAACAACAATAAAGCCAAAATTTAATGAAATATTAATATACGCAACAAGCGAGCAACTGCGGTGGTGGTGGATGGGGAGCGTTTTTAATTTGGTGTTTTCCTTTTTGCAGAAAATTTTTTTTTGGTTTTGCTTTTAACGCTATTGAGCGGGAACTTATAAAAAGTTTGCAAAACTTTTGATGAAATAAATGTTTTTTTTTTTTACACATTTTGTTAAAATTGTGCTGCTGGTTTTTTTTTTTTTAAGAAACAATTGAAATTATTAATACCGGGGACAGACATCTGGTATTTGCATTTTAGTAAATTTATTGTGGTATTTTAAATACTACCATAATGACAGACAGTAACTTGTTATTTCATTTCTGAAAAAAGAAGTAAACAACATAAAAATGAAAAACATTTCCGAAGTAAATCGTTACTTTCTTCAATGATTTTTATAATTTTTATCTCATTTTCACGCAAATATTTTTCTGCCGTTTGGTTGTCTCTTTCGGCGAGCTCCAAACCTTTTTTTTTTTGCAGCTGTTGATATTGTTGGTATTTCTGCAGCTGATCTTGTTGATGTTGATCCAGCTGGGAACGTTGAAATTGTCATCGATGAACTTGGTGATGCTGCTGGGCCTGAAGCTCTTTGTCGGACAGCACAATATTGTGCCGCTTTTGCAGTTCTGCGCACATATTTTGATAGATATGGCCGTTCTTATGCACACCCCTCAGTTTTTGAATGTTCTCACGCCACATATCTTTTACTAAATGGGTTTCATCACTTTTATTTACATACGTACGTTTATTTTTGCCCATTTTAATATTTTTTTATAATTTGTAAATATTTTATTTGCTTTTTTAATTTTTAATTTTTTTTTTTTTTTTGATTTTTCGAATAAACGTTTTTGGTTTTTTGACTGACATTTGTCACATTTAGGCATGTTCAGTGGGAAATGCTAATTCACAATGAGAATACCACAAAATTACAACCTACGCATAGTTGGATTTTTTACTACAAAAATACTAAGATGCTCGTGTAGTATTTTGAAGAATATTATAATATTTGGAGACAGATATATGGTATTATGAAATTGCTACGAAAAAATAGTAGATGTCTGTCCCCGGTATAAATGAATACAAAATTTTTGAGAATTGTTCAAGTAAGCAAAATACAAACACTTACTGTTTTGCAGTTATTTTTTTGTTTTTTTAAGATTTTTTCTAAAGTTTGTCTAACAGCTTTTTTCTTAGCAATCAGTGATTGTTAAAATTAATAATAATAATAATAATAATATAATACAATGGCGCTATTATAACTCTGACGAGTTTTATGGCCGAGCTTCTCTCCCAATTCGGGTGTGCTCCTTTTTGTTTTTCCTACTAATTGGGTGGACCTACAGTTTTATGCCGGCTCCGATCGGCGAATGCATCTTTTTGTGAGAAGCTTTTTCATGACAGAAATACTCTCGGAGGGTATGCCGCCCAGTGCCGAGAGGTGACTGCTGCTCTTAAAAACCCAATAATTGGATTTTTACTAATTAGAAAAATTGTTTTGGTGTTTTGCTCGGACCGTGGTTTGAACCCGAGACCTCTGGCATAGCAAGCGAGCACCCTACCCACTGCACCACAGCGGCCACGTTAAAATGGCCACAGCGGCCATTGTTAAAATTACAATCTACAATAATTGACATTAAATTTTTTTGCAATTTTTTTATTTTAAAAATTAACAATCACCAATAATTTACGTTCCTTTTATTGCAATCAAAAAAATGTACAATCATTCTTTTTAGCAACCAATGATTGCTCTATCACTTTTATGGAAATTTTTTGTTTGTTAAAAACTACCGTCGACAATAATTTACATAACATATTTTGTAATCAAATTGATTGTAATAAAACTGATTGCTATTTTTTGATTTTAAAAATTAACAATCAATTTATTGTTCCTTTTATTGCAATCAATGATTGTTCTACAATTTTATTGTAATTAAAATTTATTAAAATTTTTTGATTGTAGAGGAACTAGAATCAAAAAGTAATGCATTAAAATTGATGGCAATTTTCTGATTTTTAAAAATTTGCAATCACCGATATTTTGCGTGACATTAATTGAAAAAAAAAATGTAATGCAATCTTTTTGATTTTAAAAAAATATAAATAATAATTTACGTTCCATTTGATTGCAATTTTTTTATTGTAAAATTTACAATCAGCAATATATCACGTTACATGCATTGCAATAAAAAGTTTCTAAGTTATTGCAAATATTATATTTACAATCAAAATGATTTACGAAGCTGATTGCAATCAATTTTTTATTGATTGTTCAAATTGTTATATGTATAATCAAAGCTATCACTTTATGTGATTGCAAAAAAATTTTACAGTTCTGCGAACTAATCTTTAACTTTTTTTTTGCCTTATTTTAATTTTTTAAATAATTTTTTTAAATCAAATATATCTAATATTTTCCACTTAAAAGTCATAGTTTATACTTACTTATCTCTTTTGAGACTTGTTTGCTGTTATTATCAAAACTGTTTAAATAAGCATAAGCTGCAGATATCTACAAAATTACAGTGTATTAGCATGTCTGCATTACATTAATTGTCAAATTATATTTTGAACAATTTAGCACGAACGCACGTGGTACGAACAACGCCACGACACACTAAACCATAGAGCTGCAGGCAATCGAGGCGGAGATAAAAGGAGCACAGCAAAAAAATAAATGGCTAGTCCATAAGTTACGTGGGCACTAGAATTTTGTTATTGATTGTTGTTGTTGTTGTTAGAAACAATGAACATGCCAACTAGTTCAAACGAATTAGCGTAAACATTAATTTATATCAAACGAGAGTTGATAAGACAAGACAGGAAAATTTCCAATGTTTGAATATGTACAAACAAGCAAGCAGAAGGTGAGAATAAACTGCTCTGTAATCATGAAGAAGAACGTAGAGGATGCACACGTGACCGCCTACGTAGCAAGGTATGCATATAGAAGCGCCGCCATGAGGACAGAGTAGGCGAAGGCAGCAAAGGTAGCTTGAGTTTAAGAGGGCAGATTGGCGTGGCACTAATTGCCCCAACCAACCAACAGTCAATTGTTGCACGCACCCACAGCATAGTGCAAATACATATGTACATACATTTACAGTTAGGTACGGTCGTCTACGCTCGTCTACCATCTACGGTTCTTTGCTTTATGGCCGGTAGCCACATTCAGCCAGGAAAGGCAAGCAAAAGCAGGAAATGTGCACAATTTTATGCCATCGTAAATATTTATATGCGCGTTAAGGAATGTGTTTCAATACAAGCTGCCCTACGAATACATACAACTACACGTATGCTTTGGCACATATTGAAATTTATGTATGCTTTGTGCTACACGCCATACGAAACGCCAACGGAAACATAGAAATTGGGTGTGAATTTACGGTGGTAAAATTAATTTCACTTTGGCATACAAAGTTGTGTAAGAAATTTAGTACTTGAAGCATATTGTTGAATCTCACCTACCTACACATACATACAGTTATGTGCAAAAAAAAAGCAGCGATGAGTAAAATTAAGCCCCAGCCTTATCTTATATATTTTGCAAGGATGCATCGTAACGTTAATATTATCGTTTACCGAAAAAAAGCAATCGTTTCCGTTGAAACTATTCAGGTTTTTACCGTTTACACAATTATCAAAATAATTTATAGTCGCAAAATAACGATAATGAAATTATCGAAATAATACCATTTCGTTGATTAGCGAAAAGAAATTATCAAAATGATTTCATTTCGTTGATTAGCGTTATCATAACCAAATTTATAACGTTGAAATGCTTAGTGCACTCGCAATGCCGTCGCGAACAATCGGCCGAGTACTCGCATACATACATATATGAATATGCACACGAACTGCTACGATTTGAGTGCCAGCTGTGTATGTATGCGCCTCGTGCAGGCAATCTTTTTGTTGATTTACTTCGTTTCAACGTTACCGACTGCATTATGATAATTTATTTTTGTGAATAATCGAAACGAAATGGTTTTGATAATTTAGCGTTGCGAATTAACGAAACAAAACCATTTTGATAATTTAGCATTGTGAATTAACAAAACGAAATAGAATCCGTTCGTTCGTTAAGCATCTCTGATATTTTGGCTAATTTTTAGAAAATCATTAAAATAGCTACAACAAAAGCAATTCAAATTAAACAAAAAATATTTCAAGTTTTAACTTAAGCTTTCTCTTTAAAAAAAAAAAATTTAAAATAATATGTGCTCGTTAAAAAAATAAATAATTAAAAAAAATATTATCGAAATTTTAAAACTTTTATTTTAAATGCTGAGAAAAATTATTAAAGAAAAGTATTTTCGAAAATTTCAAAATGTTTATTGGGAATTCAAAGAAACCCATTTTTAGAAAATTAAAAAAAATGTTTGCGAAAATTTCAAAACTTTTATTATGAATTCAAAGACAAATATTTTTGAAAATTATAAAAATATTTTCGAAAATTTTATTTTGAACTACAAGAAAAATATTATTGGAAAGTGGAAAAATATTTTTGAAATGTTCAAAATTTTTCTTGTGAATTTAACAAAAAGTGTTTTTGAAAATTAGCAAAAATATTTTCTCCTGTTGAGAATCCTAAGAAAACAAGTAAGGAAGCCTAAGTTCGAGTGGAATCGAACATTAGATACTCAGCTGTATGTTTTCATTGTTTGTTTGCATTTGATGGATTTTATATAAAACGAGTGCTGCATAAAGTGGGCGTAGCCACACCCATTTTCTAAATTTTTATCAGTCATCCAATTAAGCATATGAATATTATTCTTTGTGCAAAATTTCATTCCTTTATGACTTCCAGTTACAAAGATGTCACGTTACAAATTTCCAAAGCGTGTTCCAGAAATATCTTTGCTAAAAAGTAGGCGTGGTCATAAACCGATTTCAATAAATTTTTGCGTGTCTATTAATACAAGCTATAAAAGTGTATAAACCAAGTTTCGTCATAATATTTCAATTATTTGTCGAGTTATGGGCTCCGAAATCTCGTAGATTCCTTTGTCTAAAAGGAGGCGGTGCCATGCCCATTTTCCAAAATTTTTCTATTTTTTGTTTCCGGTCTATTGTAGAAATCATACCACAAAATTTCAATGAATTATCTTTACATTTGACAAAGATATCGCTTAAAATGTTTTTATTAGGTCACTTTATAATACCCATATATAAAAGTGGGCGTGGTTGTCAACCGATTTCTCTAAAATTTTAAACGTGTATTACCACAAGTAATAAAAGTGTACACACCAGGTTTCGTCATTATATCTATTATATAAAAATGAATGTGTGTGTGTGTGTGTGTGTGTGTGTGTGTGTGTGCGCGTGTGTGTGTGTGTGTGTGTGTGCGTGTGTGTGTGCGTGTGTGTGTCCTTTATGGACTCTCAAAGTAATCAACCGATC
The DNA here is from genome assembly GCA_960531455.1 of Urophora cardui. Taxonomy (NCBI): domain Eukaryota; kingdom Metazoa; phylum Arthropoda; class Insecta; order Diptera; family Tephritidae; genus Urophora; species Urophora cardui. The sequence continues at coordinate 4,733,014 of OY482670.1, forward strand.
TTTATGAAATTTTCACAGTAGATTCGTGTGGTACTAGCGCACATAATAGGGTATATAGAATTTCGAAAAAGTGGGAACTTCCCGGAATATAGGCCCAAATGTGGACCCAGAGTGACCCAGCAAGACTTTGAGCAATATGGGTATCAAATGAAAGGTGCTGAGCAGGCCTTCAACATAGAGTTATTTTCATTGCGATGCCTAGGCCGGGTCCCCAAATATGGGTCAAAACATGGACCCGGATAATCCTCGAAAGTTTCTAAGCGATTTTGGTATCAAATGCAAGGTGTGGATCAGGGATTCGACATACAGATATTTTCATTGTTAGTTTTTAGGTCGGTTTCCCAGAGATGGTTCAAGTAGTGGGCCCGGATGGTGATGGATGGTCCCGGTAAAGGTAAAGGTAAAGGTAAAGGTAAAGGTAAAGGTAAAGGTAAAGGTAAAGGTAAAGGTAAAGGTAAAGGTAAAGGTAAAGGTAAAGGTAAACGTAAAGGTAAAGCCAAAGGTAAACGTAAAGGTGAAGGGAAAGACCCATTATAACATAAAAGCTTTTTTCGTCGCTGCGAAGCGGGACGGGTATTTGCTAGTATAAATTATTTGTCGAGTTATAGGATAAGAAATCTCGTATATTCCTGCTTCTAAAAAGAGGCAGTGCCACGCTCATTTTCCAAAATTTTTACGGTTTTTGCCTTATGTTCTTAGTTAGACTCCTGCCATTTTAATGATATATCTTTATATTTGACAGAGATATCACTTAAAATGTTTTATTAGGCCACTTTATAATACACATATATAAAAGTGGGCGTGGTCGTCAACCGATTTTGGAAATTTTTCGTCCAAACATTTGCCTAAGTAAGTATATTACGCACACCAAATTTCATCGATATATCTTCAACGGTTTTTGAGTTATGACTCATAAAACTTTCAATGTTTGCCCCTTAATAAGTGGGCGTGGCACCGCCCATTTTCTAAAATTTCACCAAATTTCTTCATAGGGGCCTGAGCTCAACACGTGGGTAAAATTTCATCGCTCTAGTTATATTAGTTGCTAAGATACCAAATTTTCGATTTTTTCTATATAGAAAAGTGGGTGTGGTCATGGTCCGATTTCGCCCATTTTCAATACCAACCGTCCCAGTCTCGATACCAACTCACATTTCAAATTTCATCAAAATATATCAATTTTTGCGCGAGTTATGGTGTTTACAGACGGACGGACGGACAGACGGACGGACGGACGGACGGACATGGCTCAATCGATTTCTCTTTTCACCCTGATCATTTTGATATATATAAGTCTTTATCTATTTTGATTATTTCATTCTGTTACAATCCACCGTTATGTGATTACAACTATAATACTCTGTGTACTAGTACAGCTGAGTATAAAAATTCCTGGAAACCTTATACAAAGGTTTTCAAAAATTTAAAAATTTTAATTCTATACTAAGAAAATTTTAAATAGAAAATTGAAGAATATATTTTCAAAAATATCAAATTTTTATTGGGAATTGAAAAAAAAAAAATTTAAAAAATATCAAAACTCAAAACTTATATTGAGAGTTATAAGAAATATATCTTTATAAACCTAAAAAAAAATATTTTCGAGAATTAAAAATTTGTAAGAAAAATTTCGTAACTTTTATGAATTTTTGAAAATTTTTTGGAAGAATAAAATTTTTGCTTTACATTTATGAAAAGAGCTACTCAAATTCTTTTGAAACAAAATTTTATATAAATTTTTGCTGCTATTTATTTAAACACCACTGTACCTTCATATTCTCAGCAAAGCAGGCGTAGGTAAAAAATTCATGTTGCCGTGTGTGTCTGTTTGCATATGAGTATATGTATGTATGTATGTAATTTAAGTATATTTATTCAACCTGCATACAATGTGGAATGTGTTTGCGCATTGGTCAAGCGGAAGTTCAAATGGAAAAAGCAAACTTCGACCTGAGTGGGTCACTCGCTGGTCAAGCACAAAAAATGTGTGTTTAAATTAAAGCTTAAAGGAAACAAGAAAATTGCTGAAAGTTTTCAAGCACAAAAAAGTAAGCAAATAATTTACTTAAGTTGGAAATCGTAAATCGCCGAAATATGTATGTATGTTGTTTTGGCATGTGTGCTCAAGCGGCAACAACAACAACAATAACAAAAACAAAAAATTTCTAATTTTGTTATTAACTTGCTACACTCAAATATGAAAGGACATGTGTGATTTTGTAATAATTCATTTGAGAAGCTTTAAATTCAAGTACATAAACAAAATTGAACGGCACTAAACAATTGGAATCCCGTATACAAAAATTAAGCAACAATTTCAGGCAAACAAAATTAATAAAATGAAATTTCATTTCAATAACCAATAAGAAAAATTTTGCAAATTTCGGTTTGCTTTTTTCCTATTCTGGCTATTAAAAAGGCGTCGAAATATTTATGGCTATCGGTTTATTGGAGAGAACGTAGGTACTTATATGATGTAAACGACAAAAAGGCGCAGGACGGTTATGAACAGCTTTTAGCAGCGCAAATATTACTAGTTTATGTGACATAAACACCCAGGCCCCGCCACTAAATGACTTTATTACAAGTAATATATGTATATTTATATATGTTCATTCATTTTCTTTTTGCTTTTATTATTCTTGTTTGTTTTTATTATTATTTAATAACCAATATAAAGTACTTTTAGTAATGGAAATTACAATAAAACACACACACTAAGAATGATATTTAAAGCAAATTTTGTTGAATACTCAATTTAGCGACAGAAGATACAAATAATAAAAAATGTGTATTCGTTTGCATTTATGACCATTTCTATGCGCTTAAGTACGAGTAAATATGTTTATTTTTATATGTTATATGGTCATAAGTATATTTGGACACTGTTAGCGATTTCTCGCGTATGTGTAATTGGGTGCTTAGTGTTAACATTGAAATAAATATGTGCAGACCAGCGCGACCAGCGAGACCAGCGAGATGTGCTTATGTGTCGTTTTATGGTTATTGTGGAGCATGTAAAGGGAGTTGTAATAAAAGCAAGGCGCATGCAGAGCAGCGAGGTTAAGAGGCGGTCACAAAACAAATAAAGTCAAAGTAAATAAGTAAAAAGAGAAATACAAAAAAAAAATAAGCCCAATTTGTAAAATTAAAAAAAAATTTTTTTGAAAATTTTAAAATCGGCAATGTTAACCAAAAAAAAATTTTTTTTTCCAATTTTGAAGAGGTTTCGAATTGAAAAAAATATATATTTTCCAAAATAATTTCTTAAAAAAAAGTTAAGTGTTAAAAATTTTTAATCTTAAAAAAGGAAAAAAACACAAAATTTTGAATTTTAAAAAAAATTATAAAAAAATTTTAAAAATTTTTAAGTTTTAAAAAAATCTTTCAGATATCTTTCTTAGAGTTCACAATAAAAAATTTGAATTAAAAAAAAATATTTTCCAAAAAAAAATTAGATATCACAGTAAAAATTTTGAAATTTTGAACAATAAAAAATTTGAATTAAAAAAAAATATTTTCCAAAAAAAAATTAGAATTCACAGTAAAAATTTTGAAATTTTAAAAAACCAAAAAAATTTTTTTTACGGAAATCTAAATTTTGCTTTTAATTTGAATCAGCCAAAAAGCTTTTAAAAATATTTATGTATATTTCTTTTTTGATACCTTCTTCATTATGTGCGGAAATTATTCAGTATTTTTGTTCTTTGTTTAGAACATAGATGCTCATGCCTATGCCCTTGAATCACATTTGTTTTTGTTTTTCCCCCCAGACATAAGCACAGATACAAATTCGCCCTTTGAATATAAAAATAAAATTTTCTTCCCCTGCCATATGCCCTCAGGTATAAAAAATTTCAAATGAATGTGATTGAGTTTCATATGGGAAAAAGCTACGTTGGCGTCGCCCTTACCATATGAAATTGAAAATTACACTAACAAATTGAAAATAAAATTTTTTTGAAAAAATTGAATTCTTGAATTGAAAAGCGACGTAACTCAAATTCCAAATATATCGCCCGTTTTATGCAATAGGGATTTAACTCGAAATTTTCGATTTCTGGGATTTTGCCATATATTTCAATAACTGGGTCGTGCCTTTGAGTCTAGTCTTATAAAATACTCAAAAAGATAAAAATTGCGGAAAAAAAGGTGATTTTGTAGTTAGCCGTAGAAGGAAACTATTTGAAATTATAAAACTTTATTTACGTTTTCCCAAAAAAAATTTTTTTGAGTTAAATCCCTATTGCATAAAACGTGCGATATATAAAATAAATGGAAGAAATGCAAGAAAACCTTTTTCTTTACAAACGAAGCTTTGAAGTAACACCTTGGGTAAGGAAGAACACTTTTGCTGGGAGGAGGCTAACATTTAGCGGTCCCTGTATACGTTATTTATGGATTCAAAAAATTTTTAGTTGTGCAATTTTTTGATTTAGGGTGCGATTTGTAGGCAAACGAAAAAAACTGAACAAAATTTCTGGTTAATATTGATAAATGTGTGGCAAAAGTGTATTTCAAATTATTTGAAGAAAAATAAAAGTAGATTTTAATAAGAAAAATATGAATTAGAGCTTTTTTTGCTGAAATATTATTGCGAGTCGCAGTCTATGCTAATTAATTATAAGTACGTATATAAATTAATAATTAAGGTAAGTTACGTATATGACAAATATGAGAAGTATCCACTCATAAGTAATGAAATTTTAAGCACATATATTTGCGAAAAAGTCTTTTCTAGCCTTAGTTAGTCAAAACAAACCAAAGAAACCTTTTATCACAAAAGCATTTGGAAGCAATTCTGCAATTATCCACCTCTGATTCGACAATAAATATTGACAATTTATTAAACAGCCTTGAATAAACTTATCACTTATTGTTATTATGTGATATGTAGATACATTTTTTTATATACGTACGAGTTCATATCTTAATTTAATATAAAGAAAATATGTTGTAAATATTGTACATATGTATGTATTTATGTTGTATGTAAAATTTTCCAATCGTAAAAATTTACTTGTAGTTTGTAATTTTTTTTTTAAATCTAATACAAATTTTTTCTGAGTGCACTAATAACTTTTTGTAGATGTATTGGAGTTTCCCCATTCAATACGAGAGCGTTGAGCACCCTTGGTTTAGAATTTACAATAATTAGTTCACAATAAAAATATTGGAATTTAAATAAACACTGTTTTCCAATTGTTTTTTGATTTTCATTTTTCACTGTTTTCTTTTGCTTTGCATTTTCACATTCAATATGCATAAGCATAACCTTTTGCTATATAAAAATTATCTGCCTATTTTGCATTTAATTTACATAGCCGCATTTTTCGTTTCGCTGGCTTTTAATTTAATAAGCAAATTTACATATATGTACATATCGTAATTTATAACTATTTGTTATGCAAGTAAAAACACATTTGAATATGCCAACCTTTATACATATGAAAAACTAAAAACTATGAACAAACTAAACAAACAACCAACAAACACAACTTATATGCAAATTTGTTAAATACATATGTGTGCTTATCTTGCCGAAAGCTAAACCTGGCCCAACTCCAGCTGCTGCCTTTACATAGTTCAGAGAGTCCTTTGTTTGTATTTGTAATAAAGGCAGCCGCTGCCTTCCGTAATACTGCTAATGCTGAGAGCTTAACACAGGAAAGGTAAAATATGAATTTTGCTTTGGCTTTGTAACTCACTAACTTACTCACTTATTTACGCTCACACTTATGCATACGCAAGCACTATCCCCCGACACACACACAAACTCGCCTACACATTCACCCATTGCCTCACTCAGCTCACCATTGCTAACAGCTTGCTTTTGTGTTGCTCATACGCCCCGTGCTCGTTTGCTAATTAACATACTAAGTAAGTACATTTATTAATAAAATAGTAAAATGCAATACTTTTGGCTTTGAGGATCGAGGCAGCTTAAACTTTGTTGACATACCAATCCATTTGTGTAATTAACATTTGCTTTTTGACTAATTTGGAAATGTTCTAAATGCCTTTTTAATACACTTATAAACACTATAGAGTTATGTTTACTTCTAGTATGTGATTGGGCATAATTTTTGGAAACACTAATACTAGCACGTGAAGTGTACATTTAACTTTCAACTTTTAGCTTGCTATAGCTCATGTGTGTTTTTAGGGTGCAAAACAGTTTGTTTAAGCGCCGAGAAAAGTCTTGCTTGCCTTGTAGGTACAAGCTATTCAGTGAAGCAAAGTAGAGTATACTGATATTTATGACCAATGCAAATTGCAACTTTCTAAAATATGTTTTCGAAAACTTTTGTACATTTGGTTATTGTGATTTTTCTAAGAAAGACAATTTTGGAAAATTAAAAAAAAATTTTATAATTCTTATACAAGTTTTCGAAAATACATATACAATCTAGTTGGTTGTATTCTAGCGATATGTATTCCTTACATTTATATAAAGAGCCATTCTTCGATTTTGTTGCTGTTTTTGAAAAATAAATTTTGAATTAATGAATGAATGAATTAAAAAGCAATATTTTTAGTTTCAAACACGTTTTTTAGCCTTTTCATAATAAATAAAGAAAAATAAACAAAAAAAAAAATATGTAATTTTAGAAATTTTTTTTTCGTCGTTTTTGAATTCTTTCTTAAACGAAATTTTTAATATGTGCGTATGTATGTATATATATCTATATAAAAATAAATAAAAGTTTAAAACCGTATTAAAAATGAAAGGGCATTAACAAAAAACAATAATTTTTTTCTTAAGTTTCTAAAAAAATGTAAATCAGAAAATTTCTAAATTCTTTTTTGAATAATTTTTAAATTTCTGAATTTTTGGTGTGAATTCTAAGAAAAATATTTCAGAAAATTTCAAAATTTTTATTGTGAATTCTAGAAAAAATATCTGGAAAATTAAATAAACTTCGTTTTGGGCAGCTCTGTTTGAAAATTAAATTTTTAATACGATTTCGAAATTCTTTTGTTTTTTATATATTTTATAAAAATAAATAAATAAATGTAAAGAAAATAATAATAGCACATAAACCAAATATTTTGAGAAAATTATTTTTTTTTTAATTCCTAAAAACAAATTTTAGATCTCAAAATTTTTAAACAAAATTTACTTTTACTTTCAGGAAATAAAAAAAAAATATTTTTTAAAATTTCTAAATTTTGAACTAAGGAAAATATTTTCGAAAATTTAAAAATTTCTATTGTGAATTCTAGGAAAAATATCTAGAAAATTAAACCAACTACTTTCGAAAATTAAGAAATTATTTTATTATTATTATTTTTTTTACTGTTTTTGAGTTTTTTTTTTTTGAAAAAATACGATTTTAAAATTTTTTCAGTTTCGAAAAAAGTTTATTATCTTTTTTTTTATATACATATACACATATGTAGGTATATATAAAAAATAAATGAATACAAAATAAGGCAACGAAAGAACGGCCATAAATCCAGAGGACGTGTACTAATAGCCATGAATCCATCACTTCTCTATCGCTCATTATTTGCCTTTGCATGCAAATAACGCAGACTTCAGTTTCAAAAAAAGAGAGGAAACAAAGTTGGAGACACGCTGCTTCGCTTAAACCGAATTACTGAAAACCAAATGTGCATACCAGTGGCGGACCTAGCATAAATTGCCTGGGCAAGCCTATGTGTGAAGCATAACCATTAGCCATTTATGTAATTTCCTTTGCTGTATTTAAAAGTCTGATTGCGTTCCGTCATTGACTTAGATTTAGAGTTCTCGATTTCTTTTTAATATTTTCGAGTGGCCCGAATAAATGCTTTTCAATGCTCGAACGCTCGTTTGTTTGTTTATTAATCGTATGTTTGAACGGGCATTTGAACAATTCGGGTATTTGAAGATCGTTTTTTCTCGTTTATTTTTTTTTTTTGTTTTTTTCATATGTATTTTTTATTTTTGTTTTCCTGATACATCTTTTTTTTTTGTATACTCAGAGAAAAGGAATCAAAAATAAAATTTTTATTTTTATTATGCACGTTTTAAACCAAGTCATTTTTATTTTATAAATGCAAATTTTTAAATTAAAAATTAAATTTTTTTTAAATTAAAATGTATTTAGGATTTAAAAAGAAACATGTTTAAATTAAAAATTAAAATTAAGTGCTTAAAATAAAAATAAACATTTTTAAATTAAAATTGTTTTTTCTTGATTTTGCAATTTTACTCTGAACATTTTTAAAATAAAAAATTTCGTATTTACATAATTCTTAAACATAAAAACGTGCGCTAGGGAAATCTTACACGAATGCGCAGAGGTATTTTTAGTTTCCTTATACCGACGGAAATTTCAGCAGTAGCAAGTGTATTTGCTTATTGCCTAAAAAATTGGTGCTTTAGTGTTTGAAAACTGAGGTCCAATTTGATTTCCACCGCTTTTTAAAATTATCTTGATATTGTGCCCATAGTCGCCAAAAATCACAATCAACCCTTTTATAATCTGGTATTTGATATTTATGTTTGCATGCACATGCAGATGTAAGAAATTATGTGCATAAGTATGTACCTACATGCAAACGAAAATCAAATCAAATATGCATACGGCTGTGAATACTGCACTTTTGAATGCCGAAGCCAGCTTCACATTCGCATAGAAATTTGATGTGAAAAATAAAAAAGTGCTTTGCTAGTTGTTTTTTTCAATTTAAGTCTGAAAATAAGCAATTGGTTTCTCCTTAGCGAAAGCGAGAAAACAAGCTATGTTCTTCTGTTTTGAAAGCCACGTAAAAGCTAATGTGTGGAAACGTTGAAGATTGCTCACTGTGCTTGGCTGTAATTGGCTGTACAAACAAAATACACATTGTGAGGTGGATTGGTGGTGTATTTGCGCTATTTTCTTAGCAGGCTTTTAGGGGCATGTTACAGTGGGGGCTATATTATTGAGAACTTAAATAGTAAACACATTTAAAACGTAAAATAACCAGATTTTAAAGAATTTCGTATGAAATGAACGAAAATGTGTACGCAAGCCGGGCTTCTCGGCTTGTATGAAGCGACCGCCTCTGGTGCATACATACATACATATGTTTGTATGTATTTAAAGGGTTTTGGGAGATTAAAAAAGTACACATTGGTTTTTAATTTTTTTTTTCACATGTGTTAAATTACACAACAAAATCGGCTTTCCAAGCCATTAAAACATAAAAACACTGGCGTTTAAGAATGATTTGGGGAAAGAAGAGTAAGCAGAGCAGCAAGTAAGCAAGCAATGATAATTTAAACTTTACGCACAGATTTTCATTAGTCTTTTCAGTGCACAAAGCCATGCATAAACCAACAAAAACACCGACGCAAATATGCTTAAACATGCCTTGCCTCTGCTTGGTTGGTTGTTTGTCAGTTTAACAGCGCTGCGTGACTGGGTTGCTTAACTAAGCGTCATTTGGAGAACTGTGACGAGTGAAAAGGTCGCCAGACTGTGTAAAAAAGTGTAGGAAAAGTAAAAATAAAAAAAGTATTAAGTATTAAGCAAAGTTTCCACAGTGCAGAAGAACAAGATTTGTATTAGCAATACACACACTTTTGTTTACAACTTTTCCTTTTGGCTGGCTGTTGTTTGAATGAGAAGCTGTGGACGAAAGTAAATATTTGCTTAAGGGCATATGTTGCCGAGCGTCTGCTTGAATATTAATTTCGAGCTTAGACCACAAGCAACAAAACGCAAATACGGTACACGAGAAAGGAGAAGAAGATATAGCAAAGAAAAATTGAAAAAGTACAAATGAGAGGCAAAAAAACGACAGGGTTTTGTTTTTCGAAGTGGCTATCAGTTTTATATAAAAATTGCTCTAGGTAGCTTTCGCTTATTTTTTTGCTGCCAATAAACAAAAAGAAGAGCGAAAAAGATACCATGCACTGTTTTTTTTTGTTTTTTTTTTTTTCGTCTACGCACACTTATTACGTCTCATGCCACGACATTGCGTATACGTAACCATCCAAGGGCATAATGTGAAAATAATATCACCATTGACGACAACGGCGCATGACAAATAAGAAAATGTAAGAAAAAAACGTGAAACTAGTTGAAAATAAAATAGATTTTAGTATTCATATCTTGTTTCACATCAAGCAGCGACATGGAAACATACACAAATAGTAATTATGTGCTTGATGATACGCTACGATTACAGAGTAAATTGTAGTGTATTGGGCTGTTGATAATTTAAAACAAGTAAAAGCGCGGCTGTCTTCGGTCGTACCGAAGACTTCATACCTTTCATGAGTGGGGAAATGAAAAGTTACCTATGTATGTACATAGCCGGATTAAGTTTAATTTATAATTTTAATTCTGTGGGTTCATTTATGGAAAGATTTATTAGAAAAAATGGTGTCTTGGCTATTTAAATGGAGGAGTTATACACCAAAATGTCCATATCTGAACAATCGGTTGTATGGGAGCTATATGTATTTTCGGTAATCCCGTTTGGGCCCATATGTGTACAAATACTTCAAAATTTCACACCGTTAGCTGTTAAAATGGAGGAGTTATACACCAAAATGTCCATATCTGAACAATCGGTTGTATGGGAGCTATATGTTATAGTGGTCCGATCTTGACAATTTTCGGTAATCCCGTTTGGGCCCATATGGGTACAAATACTTCAAAATTTCACGCCGTTAGCTGTTAAAATGGAGGAGTTATACACCAAAATGTCCATATCTGAACAATCGGTTGTAGGGGAGCTATATGTTATAGTGGTCCGATCTTGACAATTTTCAGTAACCCTGTTTGGGCCCATATGGGTACAAATACTTCAAAATTTCACGCCGTTAGCTGCTAAAGTGGAGGAGTTATACACCAAAATGTGTATATCTGAACAATCGGTTGTAGGGGAGCTATAGGTTATAGTGGTCCGATCTTAACAATTTCGGCAATCTCGTTTGGGTCCATATGGGTACAAATACTTCAAAATTTCACGCCGTTAGCTGTTAAAATGGAGGAGTTATACACCAAAATGTCCATATCTGAACAATCGGTTGTAGGGGAGCTATATGTTATAGTGGTCCGATCTTGACAATTTTCAGTAACCCTGTTTGGGCCCATATGGGTACAAATACTTCAAAATTTCACGCCGTTAGCTGCTAAAGTGGAGGAGTTATACACCAAAATGTCCATATCTGAACAATCGGTTGTAGGGGAGCTATAGGTTATAGTGGTCCGATCTTAACAATTTTCGGCAACCTCGTTTGGGTCCATATGGGTACAAATACTTCAAAATTTCACGCCGTTAGCTGTTAAAATGGAGGAGTTATACACCAAAATGTCCATATCTGAACAATCGGTTGTATGGGAGCTATATGTTATAGTGGTCCGATCTTGACAATTTTCGGTAATCCCGTTTGGGCCCATATGGGTACAAATACTTCAAAATTTCACGCCGTTAGCTGTTCAAATGGAGGAGTTATGCACAAATTACATCAAAAAATTTCATGTATATCTGAATAATCGGTTGTTTTCTATATCTTATAGTGGTCCGATTCGGCCGGTTCCGACAAATGATCAGCTGCATATAACAACATATCTGTATTCCGAATTTCATTCAGATATCTCAAAAACTGAGGGACTAGTTTGCGTTCACACAGACGGACGGACGGACGGACATGGCTTAATCGACTCAGCTCGTGATTCTGACCATATCGGTATATATTTTGGTGGGTCCCCCACGCTTCCTTCTGGTACTTTCGACAAAAATTTTTTGGCACAAAGTTATAATACCATTTCATTCTCATGAAAGGTATAAAAATGTGCCATTTTACGCAAAAAAAGTATGTTAAAGTATCAGTATCGGTAAATAAAAACTGTTTTACATTTCACTCACACTTTGCTTAAATTTAAAATTTTTTTACAACTTTTTATTTGTTTATTTTTTTTTGTATCAACTGCACTCAGCTGCTCATGTGCTTATCTCTTAATAATATTAGTATCAAATAAAAAGTGCTCACGTTGGCATGTACAAAAAAGCAGATTTTCCAAATAACGTGCATGTAGGTACATGATTATATGTATGTGTGTTTGTATATGCTCAGAAAAATCGTAAGTTATGCAAATTTTGTAGCAGCTTGTTGCAACTCGCATAATTTTGGTTGTGCATGACAGGCAACGCAGTCACACATATTGGAGTTCTAGTTGTAGTTGTGAAAAGCTTTAAAACAGTATATATGTATGTATGTATGTATTTGACAGCAGCTGTCAATATGAAATGCGATACAAAAAGTGGTTAAATTACTAGATTTAGTTTGCTTTATCAAACAAAATAAGCGTTGTGATTGTGGTTGCGGTTCTAGTTGTAGTTGTAGTTATGGTTGTAGTTATAGTTGTAGTTGTTATTGTAGTTGTAGTTGTAGTTGTAGTTGTAGTTGTAGTTGTAGTTGTAGTTGTAGTTGTAGTTCTAGTTGTAGTTGTAGTTGTACTTATGGTTGTAGTTGTAGTTTGTTTTTGTTTTTGTAGTTATAGTTATAGTTGTAGTTGTTATTGTAGTTGTAGTTGTAGTTGCAGTGGTAGTTGTAGTTGTTTGTTTTTGTTTTTGTAGTTATAGTTATAGTTGTAGTTGTTATTGTAGTTGTATTTGCAGTTGTTTGTTTTTGTAGTTATAGCTATAGTTGTAATTGTAGTTGTTTGTTTTTGTTCTTATTCTTGTTCTTGCTCTTGTCCTTGTTCTTGTTTTTGTTCTTGTTCTTGTCAGTGCATTGATAAAGCTCAGTTAAGAGCCAAATATTTGCTATATTCACTTGTTAGGTTCTTCCTATTGCATTGCCTTTGCCTCAACCATGGCGTATGAGCGACATTTGCATGTTGGCACATTTGCGTAGCGTGCAATAACATATTGTGCAACAAAATTAATAATTTTATTAAGAAAAAAATAAAAAAAAATATATATAAGCATACATATGATGAAGTTCATATCAAAGGCTGAAAAAAACGAACATTTTGAACCCAACCCCCTCAGAAAAAAAAAAAAGGGGAAAATTTTTTTTAGGTGTAATATGTAATATAGAATTTTTACAGTGTACGTTTTCAAAAGGTGATTTTAATACCTTTCTAACGGTATAAAATTTTTTTAAATCGGTTGATTAGTTTACGCGTGATATCAAAATATAAGAAAGCCAAGAGATGCATTTACTTAAATAAATTAAAAAAAAATAAAGAAAAAGGCCATTTTAGTTTTCAGATATATTATATATATTAAATAGACCTTTCTAAACAAAATTTGTATTTTTCAAAATCGCTTGATCTTTGAAGTGTTTTTTCAGTTTCAAATTTTATTTTGGAAAACATTTTTTTTTCAGTGTACTAAAACAAAAAAATTTCTACAGTGTATTTTTTTGAAAGCTAATTTCAATACCTTTCTAATGGTGTAAAGATCTTTGAATCGGAAATCGGCCGTTCCCTAGTAATCACACTTTAAAAGTACCTATTATCGTCATTTTTCGATTATTTTCGCATATTTTTGAATATTTCGATACCTTGCCACGCCCACAATTTTTCGAAAATGCAATTTCTGAAAATGAGGTTGTGTTTGGGTAGGTAAGATGTACCTCTGTGCAAAATTTCATCAAATTCTGAGGGGGTCGGGTTCAACGCATATTGGGTTTGATATGAAATTCATCATATGCAATTCCGCCGCGACTGCTAAAGCACAAGATAAGCATATGTATATCAGTGCACAGGCAATTTGCATATGAACGACTCTTTTAGTTGAGCACGGGAATTTTTAATAAAAGTTTGCATGCATTCAATGCAGAGCGGGCAAGCGAGAGAGAGAGAGGTGGAAGACAGTGTTGAGTATAAGAAATGACATTTTAAGTTGGTTTATTAATAGAAAAAAAAATATTTAAAAATTCAAAAAATTTGCGCACACGAGAAGAGATTTCGTTGGGTGTTACTTTTAACAATTATGTATTTTATATATTTTATTTTCCTTTTTTTTAACTTATTTACCTTTTCATTTGTTTACAAAATTCAATTGTTTTATTTTTCCTTTATTTAAATTTTTTGTAGCTTTTCTTGCTTCTCTGTTTAAGTGGATTTATAATTGCATTAGCAAAGGCATTAAATTGCGCTTGGCAGGCGATTACCCAATGTAAATATTTGAGCAACCACTTTTGCTTTCAATTTTTCCACCTTTTCGCTTTTTTGGCGCACAACTGAAGCGCATTTGAGTTGAATTGAAGAGCAAAAAACGAGCAATAAAAGCAAACCAAAATAATACTCGTACCACTTAATTGTTTGTTGACTAGATACTTACGTACCTACATATATACTCACTAAGTAAGCAGTACTTACTTACTACCGAGTATCTGTCCCCTTCATTACCAAAACCACCTTCAAAAAAAAAAAAACATGCAAATCATTTTCCCCGCGCGCAAAGGTTTACTGCTTTTTTGCGTGGCAAGAGTTCGCGTATTCACCATTTTGATTGAGTGCGTGAGTTATAAGATAAATAAATAACAACAACCAATAAATTCTGCGAAGGAAAAATGGAAAAAAGTTATAACTGAAATTCCAGCAACAAAATTTGCGATATTGATTGGCTTAGCCGCGAGCAAACAAAACCGCATCACATAACATGAATGTAATTGAATGTACTGGAAAATGGCTGAGGTAGAGCGACTGATTGTAAAGTGAATTTGCATATGAGCAAATGGGAAAATTAAAATTTAATTCAAAGTAAACAACTCAAAAAAACAAGCATAAAAATGTATTTAAAAGGGCATGAGGAGATAATTAATGTAGGGATTATGATAAGTGAATTGATTTAGTAGCAAATTTTTATACATTAGCACCCTCACTAAGCAGTGCTTTAGACCAGGGTTAAAATGAGCTAGAAAATTGTTGGCCAGAAAATTTCATTAGGCGTGTATGCTCAAACCATTAGGAAGCACATAAGGACCACAAAAAATTAAAATAAGCGAATCAGACGCCTTGAAGCACGCAATATATTTTATATTTTTGAAGCCCTGAAATATGCAACAAATTTTAATATGTACGATGCTCTGAAATAGGCAACACATTTTTATCTGGCGCCTTGAAGTATGCAACCATTTTTTGTATACTTAAAATTTCAAGAAATTTCCTACTAACCTCATTCATTCATTCATTCACTGCCGCTTGGCTTCCAGCTTGCCATTCGCCATACTACTAGGGTACTCTACGCGTAATTGGATATACGCGTAACTGCATTTAAATTGATCTTTGGAAATTTTTTATTATTGACAGGCGATAAAAAATGGTGGCGGCAATGGGAGAAGTTTGGAGGTGGCATTCCAAACAAGGTTTGCCTCAGTGATACAAACATACACATGTATTAAACATGTTCATACATGTACATAGTACATGCGTATATGAAGCATCGATATATCTATTCAAATGCTACTCGCGCACAACTTTTGCGCTTTTCATTCGTTTCTGAATTTTTTTATTTTATTTTTTCTTTATTTGGCTGCTTGACTTTCGATTTTAACTTATGAGAAGCGTTTTATTATGCCAAAACCACCTGGCACATTTGGTGTTGAATATTTTATGAGTTCACAAAAAATGGAGACGTACAGCAACGATAACAACAAGAGCAACACCAAGCAATCAAGCAGCCGTACTGCCAACCTGCCAGCCAATATTGATGATGTAGAGTGTGCGTGTGAATGTGGAGAGTTGACAACACTTTCGATCGCGCATGAAAAATGTGTCGAAATATTGCTGCTGCAGCCAAAGAGATTACTCTTGCTCAGTTTTGTTTATTCGTGTTTTAACAAGCATCCGCAGGCAATAATCAATGATTAGCTGGCATAAGCAATTTAAGACAAAGCCACGAAGGCGAAAAAGGAAAATAAGAAAGACTTTTAGTATGTGTTAGCTTTGATTTAATGTATGTAAATAGAAGTATTATTAGCATGTATACAAGATATGTAAAGTACATATATGTGCGAAAAATATATATACATAAGTATAGGTAAATGAAGGCATCTAGGAAGTGTAACGCCAATCTGGCAGCTCCCACAGGTCGGTTAGTCAGCGCGGTTATTGGTTGCAAAGTGAATAGTATGGTGTTGTTGTTTTATTGGTTTACCTAAGCAATTATTAGGCGCCTTTTCTTGTATGTAATTTTGCTTATATTAATTCTTGTTTGCGTTTACACTTTCATGAACTCATAAATTTCTTATTTCCTTATTAAGTATTTTTAAATTTATTTATTAATTTTTTTGTTTGTTTTTTTGCCTTATTGTTTTCTTTGGTTGCTTATTGCTTTTATTCCATGCAGGCGTCGAGTTCTTTCACACACATATGTATGTGTATATATATGTATGTACATTTGGCATCTCATATCGTTGTCTGCGCATATAAAAGAAATTTTGATCAAGAGTGCAATAAACGGTTATAGAGGGGATTATATTTAAAGTATAATAAAAATTATAGCTGTCGTTTATGTGTATGTGTGATGGCATATGCTGATTGGCAACTGTAAGCGGTTAAGGAGAGTATAGGATAGGTACCTATATATGTGCATATATAGATACGTATTGATATATGTATTTATAAATAAAATATTATCGTATAATCATATTATCATATTTTCATATTATCATATTATCACATTATCATATTATCATATTATCATATTATCATATTATCATATTATCATATTATCATATTATCATATTATCATATTATCATATTATCATATTATCATATTATCATATTATCATATTATCATATTATCATATTAGCATATTATCATATTATCATATTATCATATTAGCATATTATCATATTATCATATTATCGTATTATCATATTATCATATTATCATATTATCATATTATCATATTATCATATTATCATATTATCATATTAGCATATTATCATATTATCATATTATGATATTATCATATTAGCATATTATCATATTATCATATTTTCTATTTTTCACATTTTCATGTTACCATATAATCATAATAACCTATTATCATATCATCACATCATATTAAATAATTTGATATATTCCATTTCCATATTTTAAATTCCAAATTTCATGTGTCACATGTCCTATTTCATATGTATTACATATTTCATATATCCAAATTCAAATTTTACATTTTCTCGAAAATTCCCAAAAACTTGGTATCTAACAATTTTTTTTAATCAAATATAACAAAGGTGAAATATGAAAACCTTGACAATGACAGCGGCAACTTTGACGTTGTCAGGAAAGTTGACGACGAAAATAACGAAAATATAACTACAACAACAAGAAAAACAAGTAAGGAAGCCTAAGTTCGATTGGAATCGAACATTAGATACTCAGCTGAATGCTTTCATTGTTTGTTTGCGTTTGATGGATTTTATATAAAGCGAGTGCCGCATAAAGTGGGCGTAGCCACGCCCATTTTCAACATTTTTATCAGTCATCCAACTAAGCATAGGAATATTATTCTTTGTGCAAAATTTCATTCATTTGTGACTTCTAGTTACAAAGATGTCACGCTACAAATTTCCAAAGGGTGTTCCAGAACTATCTTTATTAAAAAGTAGGCGTGGTCATAAACCGAATTCAACAATTTTTTGCGTGTCTACTAACACAATTTATAAAAGTGTATAAACCAAGTTTCTTCATAATATCTCAATTATTTGTCGAGTTATAGGCTAAGAAATCTCGTATACTCCTTTGTCTAAAAAGAGGCGGTGCCACGCCCATTTTCCGAAATTTTTCTATTTTTTGTTTCAGGTCTATTGTGCAACTTATGCCACAAAATTTCAATGAATAATCTATATGTTTGACAAAGATATCGTTTAAAATGTTGCTATTAGGCCACTTTATAATACCCATATATAAAAGTGGGCGTGGTTGTCAACCGATCTCGCTAAAATTTTCAACATGTATTACCACAAGTAATAAGAGTGTACACACCAAGTTTCGTCATTATGTATAAATTATTAGTCGGGTTATGGGCTCAGAAATCTCGTATATTCCTGCTTCTAAAAAGAGGCGGTGCCACGCCCATTTTCCAAAATTTTTATGATTTTCCTTTTATGTCCGCAGGTGGACTCCTGCCATAAAATTTCAATGATATATCTTTATATTTGACAGAGATCTCGCTTAAAATGTTTTTATTAGGCCACTTTATAATACCCATATGTAAAAGTGGGCGTGGCCGACAACCGGTTGTAACAATTTTCCATCCAAACGTTTGCTAAGTAAGCAAATGAAGCGTGCCAAATTTCATCGATATATCTTCAACGGTTTCTGAGTTATGACATATAAAACTTTCAATGTTTGACCCTTAATAAGTAGGCGTGGCACCGCCCATTTTCCAAAATTTCATCAAATTTCTTCTTAGGGGCCTGAGCTCAACACGTGTGTAAAATTTCATCACTCTATCTATATTAGTGACTGAGATACCAAATTTCTGATTTTTTCTATATAGGAAAAGTGGGCGTGGTCATGGTCCGATTTCGCCCATTTTCAATACCAACCGTCCCAGTGTCGATACCAACTTGCATTTCAAATTTCATCAAAATATCTCGATTATTGCGCGAGTTAGAGTGTTTACAGACGGACGGACAGACGGACGGACGGACATGGCTCAATCGATTTCTCTTTTCACCCTGATCATTTTGATATATATAAGTCTATATCTATCTCGATTATTTCATTCTGTTACAATCCACCGTTATGTGATTAAAACTATAATACTCTGTGTACTAGTACAGCTGAGTATAAAAAATGCGACAGCGATGCCACTCCAAGCGAAACTGCCAATAAAATGCAATATCATAATTTTATTTTATATAATAAATAAAGAAAACTGTTTATAATAACGAAAAACATACAATAATAAGAAGAAGAACAACAGCAACAATAAAAAGAAGAAGAATGAGACTAATGTAACAAACAAAAAGCCAAAAGACGAATTTTACCAGCTCCACATGGCGCTGGGCTTGGTAGATTGAGAAAATATTTCGAAAACGAGAAGTGGGTGAGAGGCAAACAGAGTTACCAAGAACACTAAGGTAAAAGTAGGTAAAGAATTCTTTTAAGAAAAAATGTGCTTTCATTTTCCACACTTACGTGTCAATGCCGGCGTGATAACGTCGTAGACAACACGAAAACAAATTTGAAAGATGCCTGAGGCAGCCGTACCACTCACCCAGAAAAAGAAAATATCAATTTAATATTTGTTACATATATTTTTTGATAAGCGCGGCAAACGGCAAAGGCGAAGGCTAAAAAGCAGCACAATTTTCGCATATATGTACATAGTACATTAATATTAGGTGATAAAAATTGTTTTATATGCCTTGCATATATGTTTCTGATACGATTTCTCAACACGTGTAGCTATTAAATAAAATTCCATTTTAATAAATTTTCCGTGTAATTTTTGTACAGCAAATTTTTGTGTTAGACATGTAATTATTTTTTTTATTTTATTAACGCTTGTTGGAGAATTACATATGAGCGCAATCTGCGTAGAAGACTGAAAATACTTAGGTACAAATGAGCTTGTGCCTGAAGGTATGTCGCAGCAAATTAGATATGTATTTCGCAAGCGATTACTTTAGATAATAAGCAAGTATTGCAAAATAACACATCAGTATCAACTCACAAGGTTGTTTGTTATAAGTTTATGCGATTATGATAGGCTAATTTTCTAATAGTTGATTGCTTTCGACTGTGAATTAAGTACAAAAATAGAAATTTGACAATTGGAATTGTAAATTCTGAAAAAGTTTTTGGAAAAAAAATTATTGAAAAATTCAAGTTTTTAGTGTCGGTAAAATTAAATTAAAATATCGCTAGCTTAGAGTGCAAATTGTGTAAGTCCTTTTTTCAAACTTTGTAGGAGAGACAAAAAAAACAAAAAATAAAAAAATTTCGAAATGAAAAAAAAATTTCTGTTCATGTAAAATTTTGGACTTACACAATTTTCTTCGCTTTTTGGACTTACACAATTTGTGTATCACTGAATAAAAACGAGTAGAAATGTGACAAGTATCACAGACTTGTTTAGCGTGGTGCGTATTTGATTTTTCTAGCGTTCTACA
This sequence comes from Urophora cardui, assembly GCA_960531455.1. Classification (NCBI taxonomy): domain Eukaryota; kingdom Metazoa; phylum Arthropoda; class Insecta; order Diptera; family Tephritidae; genus Urophora; species Urophora cardui. The sequence continues at coordinate 4,753,089 of OY482670.1, forward strand.
TAAAAATACCCTTTTTCATAAAAATGGACTTACATAGTTTGCACTCTAAGCTAGCGATATGTATTTTCCAAATTTTGATTTTTTTTTTGTGAATTCTAGGAAATTTTTTTTTTAATAAAAAAGATATCAAAATTTTCAAAGTTTTATTCCAAAAAGCTTTTTTTATAATAATAGCTTTGTTCAACAACTTTACTTGCAAGAAGAGCGTCAGTGACAAATTAAGAGTAAAAACGAGAAAAGGAGAAAATTATCAACCAAAGTTATTGAACACAAAATCGTAAACATTTGCAAGTAAACAGCTGATGGGCTGTTTTCACAATTTGATTTTTAGGTTAGGTTGTAATTGAAATCTTTGAAACTGCAAATAAATGTAAATAACTGAATTAGGAAAACGAAAATCTACTTTGGATATTCCACAACATCGTCAAGATTCCCTTTTGCGCTAATTTATTTAGTAAGCAATTAGAAATTTGCGATTAAAATGTTTGCATATTTCCAATTGAAATTTTTGTCATCATATGTTTTTGACGCTTCTATTTTTTTTAAAGCTTCAAGTAGTTGCAAGTGAAAATTTGACTTGCAACTATTTTCAACTCTCTCGAAGTCTTACTCTCCCAATTTGGATCTCTTTTGCAAATTTTTTGGGTTATTGAACATAAAATTCGCAACTATTTGTAAAAGCAATTAAAAATTTTGAGGTATTGAACAAAGCTAATAATACAATGGCGCTATTATAAATCTGACGAGTTTTATGGTCGAGCTTCTCTTCCAATTCGAGATGTGCTTCTTTTGTTTTTCCTACTAAATGTTTTTTACTAAATAAAAATATGTCTTCGAAATTCCAAAATGCTCTTTTCTAAGAAAACTAATTTTCGAAAATTAAATATGTACATATTTTGGAAAATTTGAAAATTTTTATTGTGAATTCTAGTATAAATTTTTAAAAAATTAATAAAATACATATTTTCAAAAATTTCAAGTTTTATTGTGTATTATTAGAAAAATATTTGTGGAAAATTAAAAAAAAAAAATATTTTCGGATATTTTTACTGTAAATAAAGAAGTTGAAAGAACAAATATTTTCGAAATTTCAAAAAAAAATTTTGTGAATTTTAAAAAACATTTTTTAAAAAAATAAAAAAAATGTTTTAAGAAATTTCAAAATATTTATTGAGAATTCTAGGAATAATGTATTTGGAAAGTTAAAAATTAAAAATATTCTCGAAAATTTCAAAATTTGTATTGCCAATTCTATTAAAAATATCTATTGTAAATTTATTGTTATATTAAAAAAAAATTTTCGAAAACTACAAAACAATTTATTCTGAATTCTAAATTTTCTTTTGGAAAATTAAGAAAAAAATTGGTTGGTCGAAAGAGGGTTAAACTGTTCAACGAAATTATTCAGTAGCAAATTTAATTCTGCGACTAAATTTTTTAATGCAGAGAATTTTAAAGAATATGGGCCGTAGTCATAGTCGATTTAAAACAGTGTTTAAAAACACTTAGAATGATGCTAGCATAAACGTCATTTTATCTCTGTCATAGTCGACTTAAAATCAGTTTTATCACTAAAACAGTGTTCTAACTTTAAAATGAGGTGAATGTCATTTTAAAATCCTAAAATATTGTTCTAAGCTGGGAATTCGTCATGAAAACTATAAAAATAGAAAGAGAGTACGTGAACACAATAAAAAAATAAATAAGTAAAGCATATAAAGAAGAAATTTTAATAAATATGTTTGGAAATAACAGCATTTTTCAAGATTTTGCCATTATAGACTATGCTATCCCGGAACGGAGAGCAAAGAAGTCGATGTGATCCTTTCCAAATGGAGGAAGAGGAATGTTATTCGAGATATTGCTTTGATAAGGCCTCAGTGGAATATCTTATAGATATTTTAGAGCCTGTGAGTAATAGGGGACTTTCAATCTCACCCGGATGCAAGTTCTGACTACATTACGATTTTTAGATCGAAATGCTCATCAGGTGGCACTCAATGCTTTCCAGCAGACAAGCTTTCTCTCCTGCGCTCCAGTTCGGCGCACGAGATCTTTTTGTTCCCTTAAATCACAAGTTCATTTTGATTTATATGAAGTGTGTAGTTTTATCTCAAAATTTAACTCACTTTTAGTTGTTTTTTAGCGTATTTTAAATATACGATTAAGATAAAATATGCAAATATAAAAATGTCGAATAAATAGATGCGCTTACTTTTTTCTTTTCAATTTAAAAGTTGACACAGGGTGAACTTTTAAAACACTCGAAATTTCTTAAAATTACAGAGCCATTCTTATTATTTTATATGGGTAACCCTGTTCCGTTTCATTTTAGCAAAACCGTTGTTCTAACTGGTCTAAAACACACCACTCTTTTAAAAGTCGTTTTAAATTTAATACCTATTTTAACTAAAACCGATTTTAGTGAACGACTATGACTACGGCCCTATATATTTTAAATTGATGATTCTAACAAAGGCTTATAGGTGCATAGGTCTCACAACCATTGATATTATCAACTTCTGCGGCAAACATGTTATCAAAAACGTGTCGCCTTTGCTGTTCCCCCTGTTTCCACTTCAATGTCTAACCACTAACATAAAAGTCTTCAGCACCAGCATTTTGCTACAAACGCTTCCTAAACCAGCAAATTTTCGCAAACAATAGTGGCTTGAGAACCAAACAAATTTTCTTTCTACATTTTCCAAGCAAAAGCCTAAAACTAAAACAATAATTGTGCGATAAATAAAAATTAACTGCTTAAAGTTTGCTAAGCGAAATTTGCTATGCATGCTAGGCGCACACATTCGTAGAAAACAGAAAACAAAAAAAAAAAAAACAATAAAACACTTTTGGTGGTTAGCCAAAAAGTATGTACGAATAAATTTACAAGTGCTTTATAGGCTTAAAGCAATTTTGTGCTGTAATTTATTACATTCACTCCTTTTTTCCACCAGCCAATTATGTAAGTCAGCTGGTGCGTGATGCGACAATACTCAAACGCATTGTGTGTATGTGCTTACTTGTGCATGTTTATACATGTATGTTTGCATGGAAAAGTTATGTTATTACAAAACAAATATCTACTGCCTAACCAAATTAGGTTTGTCGTATAAAACAGAAACCAGATTTAACGCCTAAAAGTATGCTAATATAATAAACTAGCGTTGGCTTATTCTATTATTATTAGAGCTCGGATAATAGGTGAAAATCAGACGCCTAAAATTATGCTACGTAATGTTTATGAGCACATCCAGTGGCAAGTTTAAGGTTGGGGTGCATACGGGTCTAAGCCCCCCGTGAATGCAATTGGATTTTTTGCTTACTAGGATGCCAGAAAAATAAATTATTAATTATTATTAATTAAATTATTTTCGTGAAATTGCTATACACTCAACCTTCGCTGTAAATAGTTGTTAAAGATTTTATCCACTTACCCCCAAAAATTGAATTAAATAAAAATTTCGTGTTAAGCACTAAAACTCTTTCAAGTATAAATTATTAAGTTTTTTTATGGATTGCACGTGAAAAATGGCAAAGAAAGCTACAATAAATAAATGTAATAATAAAGAATAATAATAAATAAAGAATAATAAATAAATATATAATTATAAAGAAAAAATTAAAAATTTGTAGTGACTCGCTTAAATTTTAGACAAAATCTTCGCACGTGAAGGAAAAACAATTACAGTTTCAAACCAAATATATTTTATGAAAATGAGGCAAGTGCATTTAGCAAATGAATTTTACTATAAAAAAATATTGATACCTCTTATTTGAGAATTTTTTTCTAGTTGTCCTCTGAATTTTTTTCATGCGAATTTACAAGTCGAAAAAAATTGGTACTAGAAAATAATATAAAATTTCTACTCAAAAAGTTAAAAATTTTGCTGAAATATTGGCGAATTTTCCAGAATTTTTCACAAACTTTTTAACTTTAATATATTTGGTTTCTGTTATAGGTGTTTTTACATAACGTTATAAAATTATTAAAAACACATAAATAAATAAATTTTACGAATAAAATCACTTTCTATTCTGGCTTTATTTCATCACACACCACTGTATGTTTATTTAAACTGCAAATTTGTGTAACATGATTAAGAACTTTTCTTATAAAATCTCCACCCACCATACCAATATGGCACCCCTTTATATTTAAATTGTAATCCCGCCACTGAAAACAAACAAAATTTAAATAAAGGAGCATATTTTGAGGCGCTTGATTTCACATATTTTTCCGAGCTCTAATTATTATACTATTCTATGCGAATACATGTATGTACATATGTATATTTTCTATGTAGTCATACGTTGGTATATGCAAAGGTATCACTGCGAAAAGCCAAATTTATGGCGCTCATTTCATATACAAAAGTTTATTTATATTGTCTCTTGTTACGACTGTTTTGGTTTTTGTTTTAGTTTTTTGTTTTTTGTTTTTTTTTTTGTTTTTGTTTTTTTCTTGCTTGCATATTCCAAATGGCATAAATGAATATGTGTCTACTGTGTGTGTTTTTTGCGTCACTCGATCGATACTAAACTAGTTATGCTAGAAGAGTTTTTGTAGGTTTTGGCGGCTGAATAAATATTTGCATAAATGGGTTAATGGGTTGGGCGGCAACGACGTAGAAAAGCTAGTCTAGACAAAAAACAAAATACAAGTAAGAAAACTAAAAAGGGTATAGCAAAGGCGTGAGACACTAAGTTGGAAAAAAAGAAAGCAGAGCAAAAAGAAAAAAATGCTTATTTTGCAATATGTTTGCTTGCTTAACACTATTTTTTACTGTTCTAAATATTCTTGTGTGCCTTATTGTCATCCAAGCAGTCTTTATATCCGGAAGTGTAAATTTAACAAAATTTGTAGTAAAAATCCGGCAAATGTGATAAAAACAAGTGCTAATTTCTACGAATTTCTTTCATTTCCACAGCGCAGCAGGAAAGTTTTTGTGCTTGAAAATGGGTAGCCGATTTTTTTTTTGTTTTTTTTTTTTTAATGTTACAAACTCATATACTAGCTTAGCATTGAATTGAAGGGATTTGAATTAGGCAAGATAAAAATTTAGCTAAAATGGAATTAAATGGAATGGAATCGAATTGTGGTAGGACGGGAAAACTATGTCTTTCCCAAGCAGTCAGGCATATTTTCTCATTTTACTTAAGACCTTTAGAAATAATTACGAGAAGGAAGGGAAAAGGTGGGATAAGGAATCACAATTCATCTGCAAACTTCACAGCTTTTTTTTATAAATCTGCGAAGTTTGTCTCGAGTGGTAAAGCATGTGCATCCGCCATTCTCAGTACATCTGATCCGAAAGTGCGCAATCTTAGTGTATCGAAGGAAGTAGAAGTGCAGAGAGAATGTTCTGTGCCGTCGTGGTCATCCTTCTCCAGGCAGGATAAGCATAATGTGCTCTAGATGATACCTATGATGGCCATTGCTGTCACCATGTACTGTGTCCTGTAATCAATCAGACAAGCGCCCGTAACTCACTCCTTCTCTGCTTGAAGAGGAAGTTTACTTTAGATTTCTTCAGAAAGCACTTTATAATTTTACAAAAACCTGTAGAATTCCGGCATCTCCCATAAGTGTTTTTTTCATGAAGTCCCTGATATACTTTACAGCGTCAGCTATACTTGGTCATATGAATGGCTGTAGTGCAGTTCAGTCTTCCGCCGATCCGAAATTTGCCAACATAGATTTCTTTTACTATCTAAATATTTTTGAGGTTTTCCTGCTTTCGTAGAACCAACATGATTTTGCGGTCGTTCTTATGTATTTAAAAAAAATATATTTACATGTTAAAACTTTAATAAATATTAGTGCATTAATTTTTAAGTAGAAAGCAATGTCTAACCAATGCAACAAATGGCGTCATTTGCTAATTATTTTCTGAATTATAAGCCACGCACGCACGTGATTTCTAGCAGCAAATGACTTACACGTAAATTTTCTGAGCGCTAATGACCACACGCCCAGCACTATTTAGTGGTTTAAAATATTAGACTAATTGAGGTACGTGAAATCGGATATCGCTGCCTACACATTACATACATATGTATATATGTATATACAAACATACATGCACAAATGCATTCATTAATTCAAATAGCCTTAATGTTACATATAGACCCTATAGATTGGGGATAATTAAGGCATTTTGCATTCGAGACACATTTAGATGCACGATTTAAAGAATTTCATCAATGCTCACACAAGCTTCTTACATTTACTTCCCTCACGGAAAAAAAAAGTTAGTTGCAAAAATAAATATATTAAAAAGTGATTTATATTCAACTAATTTTAAAGTAGCTTTAAACAAATGCAGCGCGGGACAGTTTCTTGTATATGTACATATTTATATGTAAACACATGTTTTCAGATCTAAGTATGCCAAGATTGTTTTTTCCTTTTTTTGGTTACCGTTTTTCAGCTTCACTTCCCATTATACACTGAAAACGAAATTCTCAAACGGAGAAAATATTTTTTCATATTTATCATTTGAAAATTAACATAAATTCAATTGTTTCTCAAATATTGTTTATCAACTTGAGAACAATTTGCGAAATTTGAGGAAAATTTGTTTCGCATTTTTACCATTTCTTGAATTTCGACATCAAATGCAGGATTAAGTTATTTATATTAAACTACAAGTAAAGTAGGTGAAAAGAAACTCAAGATAAAGTTATTTATTTTAAACTACTAGTAAAGTAGTTGAAAACAAATGCAGGATAGGGCAATTGACTGCTTGCTATGACATCGCCGTGTTAAAAAAGTCAGTTCAGTGCAAAGGAAAAAGTCACATTTTCAATTAGTTGTTATTGAAAATAAAGTAGTTTATAAAGTGATTTAAAATTAATTAAATTTCCTACAGGGTTACTTGCATGTGCCCGACACATACACACAGACAAGCATAATACCCTGCAGGAACTCAATATCTAGTGAGCAAAATTTCTAGTTCCGAAAAGTTGTCAAAATTAAACTAGCTCAATTTACCCGCACCAGTTCAGAAGAAGTAAATTGAGTGACCATTTTATTCGTATGTAATTTCGAAGTGACAAAAAATCTATGAAAATTTTTCGTTTTTTCAATTGCCTTTGGCTTTGCATATTTCGGCAATTCTCAGGTCATTAGTGAATTATTTTATATAAAGGGTTTAATAATTGCATCTTCACTTGTATGAAATGAAATGTTGCCTTAGCATAGTTGGAAATTCTAAATTTCAATTGCAATTTTCTGAACTTCAATTGGAAAAGTTGAAGTTTTTCCGATCCCCAGAAATATTTTTCTTATTTATTTATATTTTAAATATTTCTTATAATTTTACTTATTCAATAAAAAAAAGATAATAACAAAATTATTGACAGCGACAGGAATCCAACCGCGGTCGCTTGATTCTAAGTCAGATGCGTTAGGCACTGTGCTATCAAGCCGCTTGCATGAAGCTTGTCTCCAATGCTGGAGTTAAGTGGCAGACAAAAAAATTGTAGAATTTGTAGGAACTTGCAGCTTGTTCACAACTATCGAAATTGTGTCAATAAACGAACTAGAGAAAACTATAAAATTTAGTACTAGTTCGGAACTATCGAAAATGTAGTGCAGAGGTTGAAAATTGGCACCTTCTAGGACATCGCCGTGTTAAATTCGCCAGTTGATGACATGCAAAAGAGATTTAGCTCGCACTAGAAGTTGCGAAAAATGCACTAGAAGCGACCTTTGATTGTGGAACTGTAGATTTTCCCTACAGGGTATGTGCATTACCAATTGCATGTGTTTACTTGCACAAGCAGTTTGTTGTTGTTGTATTTGTATGTTTATGCATTAACCTATACTTTTTATACATTTCAATGCACGCAATTTATGACGGCAATGCCAGCAGTTGCTGGTGGTCATTTGTGCGGCCGACCGACATGCAGGCTCGCCTTGACATTGACTTATAGCGCCACCTATTTCCGTGAAGCGGATGGCCAGCAAATGAACGCCAGCTGTGTGCCTGATACATGCACACAAACAAACATGTACATACATATTATGTAAGTACATATATGTGTGTAAAGCATATCCTTTGAGTTTACATATAACAAATCATGCAACTTCGTGTCCTAATACTCGTATATCAAACTACAATATAAATATGCAAAACCAAAATTGGTGCGCTATGATGGCGCAGCAGTATTCCCAAGTGAGCCTCATGTAACCACAAATAGATGTATTTTATTCTACTTCGATTCATCTACAAACCATTTTGAAAACACTTTATTCAGTTAGCTCCACTTGAATGTTGTGCACTACTGCCTTGAGTTATTGAGACATCGTCACTTTGCTTTCAAGTGCAAACATTAGCCCTTGGCCATCGCCATCATTCGCTTGCTGGCTGAGTGTAAAGGTGTTGATTCGCACATGAATGAACGTGTGAATACATATGTATTTATTTCGTGTGGCCGCTGTGGTGCAGTGGGTAGAGTGCTCGCCTGCTATACCAGAGGTCTCGGGTTCAAACCACGGTCCGAGCAAAACACCAAAACAATTTTTCTAATTAGTAAAAAAATCCAATTATTGGGTTTTTTAAGAGCAGCGGTCACCTCTCGGCAGTGGACGGCATACCCTCCGAGAGTATTTCTGTCATGAAAAAGCTTCTCAGAAAAAAATGCATTCGAGTTCGGAGCCGGCATAAAACTGTAGGTCCACCCAATTAGTAGGAAAAAACAAAAAAGGAGCACACCTCGAATTGGGAGAGAAGCTCGGCCATAAAACTCGTCAGAGTTATAATAGCGCCATTGTATTATTATATTATTATTTATTTCGTGTGTGTTGCAGGCTTTTGGAATGTAGGTACATATCGCCGTTTACACTTCATAACCATCTAAGTGAGACTCTCATAACCGCCTAACCGAAATTTGTGCCAAAAATAAAATTAAATTCCTGACGGATGGATTAATAAGGCTTGGCGCCAAGAGTTCAAGTTTGGCAACTCACAACGCCAATTTGGCATAGGCGTTTATAAAATTGCACTTAGGCGTTTATGAGGTTTAACGACGTTATATTTATTTTCATATACATGTATGTGTGTTCACTGTATATTTTACAGGTTCAAAGCCACCTTTCGATTTGATTGCTTGACTATAAAAATTATAAGTTATATTAAGATTGTTAAGGTCACTGCCAGTGCTATTACAAGTTCATATTCGCTTATGCCGCACACGCTCTGACGTTGTGTGGACGACGCACAATGGGTGATTGCGGCCAAAAATAAATTCAAAATTAAAGTATGAGTAAAACCATTTTTTTAAACAGAGATCGACAGATACATCAAATTGTAATAAAAAAGCTTATATAAAAATTTTTGAGTATCTTTTCGTTTAGCCGTACAGGGTGCCCAAAGTTGAGCAAAAAATAGGTCCTTTTATTTCTCAATGAACACACCTCATACAAAACGCTCTTTCTCATTTAACTGTTAACCTACATACACGAATGATACATCGTTACATAGATAATGATTTTCTCTTTCAGAAAAAATAACTTAGTTGTAAATAGCGCTCACTGTTGAATTTATATGAATTTTCAAATATTCACAAAATATGACGATGATAAAAAAATTTTCCTCGACTTTGAATAAAAAAATAAAAAAAACAAAAAATATTACCTCCTCAATTTTTTTTTATGCTTTGAAATAATATATTCTTAATCAAACTGCATTTTCATTTTAAAAATCCACTTGCTCTATTTGCTTTTATAATTTTTTTCCCATCTGCCTAAAACTGTGTTTTTGTAAATGCATTAATTATGTTACCTTTGACATTATGAAAAACGTGTATATTTAGGCGACTAATCGAATATTTCTCTATCGTCTTTCATCAAATGGTCCATACTTTAAAATTATGAGGTAATTTTTTTTATCAGCGTTAATTATTATCTTTGGCAGCTTTTTTATTTTAGAATATAAAAAAAAAATTGTTAAAATTGTAAAATTTTAAAATGAAATTAAAAAAAAACAAAAAATATTACCTCCTCAATTTTTTAAAATTTGATGCTCCTGAATGTCTTTTAAAAACTGGCGAAGAAATTGTAAAAATTCGTTTGCTCCATTTTGTTTTATGAACATTTTTATGGAAGGTGTTTTTTGAGTTTTGGTACATTTTTCCCATACAAAATGGCCAGAAGTATGCTTCAAAAAGTTTAAATTTTTTTGTATGGGGAATATTTGTCAAAATGGTGAAACTTAAATATCGATATTTCCAATTCTAATTAAGATATTCGAAGAAACTAAACGCTGTTTTCAAGGGTAATGATTGTGCTTTCAACTGGTTAAATCGAATTTGAGTGGAAAGTAATTATATAAAAGATATTAAGCAGGGAATAGAGCCAAAAAACGTGTTTTTTTCCTATTTGGGCATGAATATCTCAGAAACTAGAAACAATTTGGAAAATCTGACTCCAGACTCAGGTTTATCACACTGAAATCCTTTAGAAAAGTGTAATTTCATTTCCGGTATAAAATTTTTTTGAAATGCGATTTTTTTGTATGAAAGTTTTATGATAAATGCTTATAACATACTTAAAAGTGCATATATTTTTAATTTAAAAACGGTGAAGTGCTTTACCCTTTTTCCAAAATGATTACCGCATTTGATTTATATTTCAAAAATGTATACACTAATCAAAATGGAGCATTTTAGCTATAATAGTTAGGAAAATGCTGAAATTTCAAAAATACCGTTATATGGGAGGTGGGCGTATTTGTGGGTGGATTTTGTTCAAATTTTCACAGTTTACTAACTTCAACCAAAAAAGCTTAAGTTCCGAGTTTCAAGATTCTAGCTTAATTATTACTATTTTTGGCCGCGTTTGTATGGAGGTGCCCCCACTGTGCGACGTCAACGTGGGAATATTTTCAATTAAATATCCCTTATGAATTAGGCACTGCCGGCAGCAAGCAATTTGTAGTCGTTTTGCAATTTACAACGCTTTGCAATTTAGCTAACTGTTAGGTAATTATTTTTATGTGTTTATTTTTTATTCTTTTTTTTGTATTTCTAATGCCGGATATTATTTTAAATTGAGTTGCCAAGGTTTTGGTGTGTGTGTTTGGCAATTAATTTTCTTAACATTTAATATGGTTATTTAAAAAGCATAAATAGCAGTCGATTTATATTAGAACTTACTCATAAATTATTACAATTTCGCAGGAAGGTTTATATTTTGTTACTCAGAGTTGAGTTCGACAAAAACGCAATGCCGCGCTCTTCAATTTCAAGTAAATATTGGTATTTGAGATCGTTTACAGTGCAGTTGTCAATACTAAGAGTTTTAAAGAGTTTGTACTCAACAATTTGAACTTAATTCGAAAATCTTTTACGCCAACTTTTGTTCGCATTTTGCTTTTCATTTCATATTTCATAGATTACTAAAGAATCGACTACTACTTTGGCGTTATGAATGCTTCATTTAAGTTAATACGAAGGATTTTTGGATGAGTCTTTGCCCGGAAAATCCCTTAATAACTGACTTTAAACTAAATGAAATTTTTTTTCTCTATTATCTTACATATTTCCCCCGTTAACAATCGCTATGTAAGTATGTAGTTTCGGCCATCACTCAATCTGACGATATAATACGGTCAATTGGAATGGTCGTGAGATGGAGGAGAGAGAAGGAGTATCTCAAAGAAACACATCATAAACATTATACTCTACACATAATTAAGTAAAGCTAATTTACAAAATTTTACACAAAATTTTACAGTGGACTCTAATAACAAAAAAGGTAAACGGGCACAGCACAGCACAGCAACAAGCCAATAAAAGCGACATTTAAAATTTTAAGCCCTCAAAATGTTTGCTTATCAAAAGCAAACACTCAACATGTGCTCATATACCTTTTTTTGTTTTGAAGGCTAATAAACTCGGCTCGTTACTCCTATAAGTTCACATGCAACATTACACACATATATGTATGAGCGTAATTAAAAATGCTCCTTGTGTGTTTGCTCATGTGTTTAAAACAGCTTAAAATTATTTAAAAATGTGGTGGTACATCAAATAAAAGTGCTTGCATTCAAAAACGAGCAACGTGAATGAGCTTAAATGAGTGCGTAAAATATATAAAAGCGTAAGCGTTTGTTAAATTTGGTTAATTTTGCACTTTAAAATTAGGGGTCGTTTTTTTTTCAAATCTTTCTGGTTGCGCTAATTAATTAAGTAAACCGAAATTAACATTTTTTCAGTCATTTGATTTAAACATTATTTTGCTCATAATTGATTTAGCTCTTTATTGCTTTTTTTTTTGAAATTTGTACTTTAAAAGGCGTCCAGATCCATGTCCGTGTCCGTGTCCCTGTCCTTTAAATGGCGTTCTCTGTTGCTCGTTCGCTTGTCACTATAATAATATAATATAATAATACAATGGCGCTATTATAACTCTGACGAGTTTTATGGCCGAGCTTCTCTCCCAATTCGAGGTGTGCTCCTTTTTGTTTTTCCTACTAATTGGGTGGACCTACAGTTTTATGCCGGCTCCGAACGGCGAATGCATTTTTTGTGAGAAGCTTTTTCATGGCAGAAATACTCTCGGAGGGTATGCCGCCCACTGCCGAGAGGTGACCGCTGCTCTTAAAAAACCCAATAATTGGATTTTTACTAATTAGAAAAATTTGTTTGGCTCGGACCGTGGTTTGAACCCGAGACCTCTGGCATAGCAGGCGAGCACTCTACCCACTGCACCACAGCGGCCACTAAGGTCCTTTAATTAAAATTTGTTTTTTTTTTGTCAGTTTATGCATTTCATTGCAAGTTAATTTATATGCTCTGGTAAGTTACTTAATTCAAATTGCGTTTCACTTTTTGTCAGTCATTTGATTATTTAATTTTTTTCGATTTCATTTGAATGACAAAATAAAAATATTACGCAAGTGGCATTTAATTAGGTAATTTTAACGAAGCGTGAAGTGTCAGAGCTGTAAAAAATGGCAATCAACTTTGATTGTAAATTATATTGATTTAAAATTTTTGATATGTAATCATCATTATTTTGATTAAAAATTTTGCAATTGCAATAATTGACAAACAATTTTTTGCAATCAACTTCCATCGTAAACCCTTTTGATTAGATTAGCGTATGCAGCAACACTCGGTACCAAAACTTATATGTGACATCTTCAACTAGAGAAAAATTGTTAAATAAAAAAAAATTGACTGCAAATGATTGCAACGATTGCAATAAATTTAATTGCAGAAAAGTAGTAAGTTCTCCTTAATCGTAAATTTTTTTTAAATAACAAAGTTGTAACTAATTCTACAGTAATCATTTTGATTGTAACATATGAAACGCAAGTTAATGTTGATTGTAATTTTTTCAAATTAAAAAATTGAAATTAATTTTAATTTAATCAATTTAATTGTAACAAATGGAACGTGATTTTTCTTGATTGCAAATTTTTGCCAAAAAAATTGCAACTAATTTTACTTTAACCAATTTGATTACAACAGCTGAAACGGTAATTATTGTAAAGTTTTTATTAATCAACTTACTTAATCGCCATAGATGAAATGTAAATTATTGTCGATTGTAAATCAATTTGATTGCAAGATATGAAATTATTACTCATTGTATTTTTTTTTTTTTAATTAAAAAACTGCAATTAATATTTCTGCAATAAGTTTGATTACAATAGATGGAAAGTAATTTTTTTGTTGATTGCCATATTTTTAATTCAATTTTTTTTTATATTGATTGCAATAGATGGAAAGTAATTTTTTCTTGATTGCAATTTTTTTAATTAAATTTTTTTATATTTAAAAACATTGAGATTATAAATTTTTTCTATTAAGAAAAAATTGCAATGAATTTTACTGTAAACAATCAGATTGCATTAGATCAACTGCTAATAACTGTTGATTGTAATTGTAATTTTTTGAAATAAAAAAGTTGCAACTAATTTTACTTCAATCAATTGAAACAAATGGAGCGTAAATTATTAATGATTGTAAATTTTTACAATCAAAAATTACAATAAATCTTAACAGGTAACAGGAATAATTGTAAGTTTTTACAGCTCTGGAAATTGTCCTGTTTTTCTTTATTTATTTTCTTTTTTTATGATTTGTTGAATCTGCAATTGCGACACTTAGTAATTAAGTGTGATGTGTTGAACGCTTTGCTTTTATAGCTAATATCCTCAAAAGCACACACACAGACATACAAACAAATAAAGAGTTTAATATTTAATTACATAAGCATGTGGCCAATGGAATTTCGCGTGGAAAATTTACTTGAAGCGGAAAGCTACTAAAGTTGCACTGTCAGCAAATTTGCACCTTCAACAAAAAAAAAAAAAAAAATTGATGTGGTAATTAATTCCCCAATCAGCGCACGGGAAACCAACGAGTAGGCGAGAAATTCTAAATAAGAAAAAAAAATAATAATTGAAACAAATAAAATGGAAACTTAATAGTAATTAAGGTAAATACTTGCTGAGACCGCCTAGTAAGGTTGATTGGCGCGGAAAAGACGCACAGAGGCACCAATAAAAAAAAAAACTCACCCGCTTTTCGCGCTGAAATAATACGCATTTGGGGTTGCCAGATTGTCGCTCGCTTTCTTTTTGCAGGTAAACGAGAATTTAACGTGCACTGCGATTTAATTAAAGTATTTTATTCATAAATTAATTATTCTTTCGCTCCTTGCATGAACGCAAACACCGGCAATGTTTTTTGCTTTGTCCATTCACTTTTTTTTTGACTACTGAAAAGCATAATTAGGCGTGATAATTAAAGGGTAACAATTTTGTTAACGAATTTGCATTTAAACTGAAAGCTGAAATTCTAATGAAAACAATTTTGAATAATTATTAAGCGCATTTAAATGGAAACAATAGACGAACAGACGACTGAACTTTCATGGCAAGCAAACAATTTAGTTGAATATTGCAAGCAAAATTATGAAATTAATCATGGCGGCTTAAAAAGTTAACATTTTCCCAGCAGTATTTATCAGCTGGAAAACAGCACATATTTCCTACTGAATATTCAGTAGAGATGTAGTTCTAATATCTGAACTTTCCCTTTCGTTTTTATATAGAGGTGGCGTCGAAAATCAACTACCTAAAAACTGCCGAACGAGAAGGGAGAGTTTCTGTAGGAAAAAAGGCCTGAATACGCAGGGAGAACTTCCATAGCATGTATTTCAGTACACTTGATGTCTTCACTGCGTGTTCAGTTATTTTTTCAGCAATGAATTTTGAACTTACTTTCAGGCTCTTTTTCATAATGAATATTCTATTGAATATGCATCTCCTTACCTCAAATACTGCTGGGTTGTTGCTAAAGTAAATAAATATGTATCTATGTATGCGTGTAAGTATGTATGTGTGTATGTAACTAGACTTGAATTAATGTAACTGACATTGAAATGCTTTAGGATTCATTTTCATTGTTTACTTTTCGCCTTGTGTTTAATATAAACGGCGCAAATTGCCAGTTGAAATTTGCTTTTCGGCAATTTTGTGTTTAATTGAAACATTAGCAAATGTCTGCTGACAGCGAAGTAAAGCCAAAACTAAACAACGGAACATAAGACAATTTCATAAAAAAGCGCCAAAAATGTCATTTGAAGTTATGTAAATATTTATCTAAGCGTTTCTGCCTTCGTAAAGCCTCGCAATATGTACACGAGAACATGTTGCTGGCATCATGTTGCTAGCAGGTTGCGCGGCGTTTACGTGTTGTTTACCTCTATGATACTTTACAAAAGTCTAAACAAAGTAAAAACCAACAATTACATAATTAAAAACTTTTGTTTAAATTAAATAATAAAACGTTTTGCATTTTTTTGCGCAAATAAAAATATGAAGCATAACAAAAAATATGAATTAATTGTCATTTCCGCAGCAGTTTATACGTTATGTTTGTTTTAAGTTATTTTTGTTTTAGTTTTTAATAAATTAAAACGATTAGCGCGTAAATGATTTAGACTGCTTAGAAAGCTTAAAATAGCAAGGCAGTCACATGTCTGGATATTCCTAAGTGGGTGGTTTATGAGAAAATCCCACTCAACATCGTTGCTCGACGAAGCGTGCCAAATATGCTTTGGAAAGGTACTACATTTTTTGTTTATAAGCTCTAGATTTTAAAGTTGAATGTGTATGACTTTACTAAATGTGCAGAACCTTAAGTTAATTTCTTTCTTTTTCTTTTACTTTTTCTTTTTCTTTTTCTTTTTCTTCTTCTTTTTATTTTTATTTTTCTTTTCCTTTTTCTTTTTCTTTTTCTTTTTCTTTCTCTTTTTCTTTTTATTTTTCTTTTTCTTTTTCCTTTTCTTTTTCCTTTTCTTTTTCCTTTTCTTTTTCTTTTTCTTTTTCTTTTTCTTTTCAACTTTTTTTTATTTTCATTTAATACCTATGTAATTAATTTTTTAAAAGCAACTTCCTCTACTTTCCCACTGATGATTTGAACTTGGCTTCAGAGCAAACGTGTACATATTTTTATAACTTTCGAAGCTGCGTAAAAGCGGAAGTTTCTCCAAGCAAAAAAATTTAAATTTACGGAAATTCTAAATAAATTTCTTAAATAAGCAAAATAACGCCGCAGAGCAACTTTTATATTTTTTTTTTTTTGCAACTGCAACTTGCTAGACTAAATGAGCCTTTAGCGTGTTGAATTTTTATACGTGTGTGTGTGCGTGTGTATGAGCGTGTTTGTTTGTGTGTTTATGCATATATCATCTACTGCTATGATTCGCTAATGATTTCCGTTGCGTTGACTTTGCTGCCCAATAGAAAAAATACACCTTTCCAAAAGCCCACATACAAAAGCTCTTTCACTTTTCCCTTTAATGCGCGCCACGCTTATTTAAGCTTATTTGTCTATGACTGTCATTTAATTTCCTTTTTTTTCTACATCTACTTCTACTGCTTTTTTCTGCATGACCCAGCTGTTACTTTAGTATACATTTTATGACTTGCCCCAAAGGTGTAGGTTGCTCTATTACAAACAACATTGTCTTAAATGGCGAATGGCGAATGGCGTACGGCAAACGGCGGGCGTTTGGCAAATGATGCTGCTGCTTTGCTTAGCTTTGCTTTTATTCATTTTTGGCTGCGTTGTTGCCAGCGCTTTCTTTCTTTCTTTCTGTGCGCTAAAATGTTGGCACCTTTTCATCATTTATCACAAATTTAATCAAATGAAGGAAACTGGCCGCTGCCTTAACTTGAAAGAGGCAGTATTTTGCTTTAAATAATCATTGACTTTTGTTTTGGCAACGCGCAGGTGGCGCTTTTTTTGTTGATACCAAAGCTGAACTCATGCTGATTTGGGCAAAAGATTGTGCCAAAAAAATAATAATAATAAAGGCAAAGTAATTGTTAAAGCGAAGTTAGCGATAAGAAGAACGAAACTTTGAAAAAAAAGTCGAAAGAAAAACTCACAACAAAGTGGAAAAGAGAAATGCGCTTAATTTAATTTTCGGACTATAAAAAAAATTCTTTGAACTTGTTTGATTATTGCTTTAACTGATGCACTGCGGTAACTGATGCACGCAGGCAAATACAAAACATAAATCATCGCCATGGTTGTGCGGTAAACCTTAGTACCCTTAATACCAATACCAAAATACTGCTGCCCCAATAAAGACACAAAGACGTATGCCACTGCCACTCGCACTGCTATCTCACCCCGAAAAAAATAGCTAATAAGCCAAGAGACCTTAGACAAAAGAAAACACAAAAAATAGGAGGTAATGGCAAGGGACTAAGAAAAAAAGGAAGAGGAAAAAGATAGAAAAATGTTGGCTGGGGCAAAGAAAAAAAGATAAAGAAGAAAGAGAAAAGCAAAAAGAAAACTGAAGAAAAATGCTGGCCAATAGACAATGAGTTTTTGATTACAAGACAATTTTAGACAAAAAAAAAACAAAAATAAGCTAATTTTATGACTTCGATCAGAAAAAAAGGAAAGCAAAGAAATCACAAGAAATAACTAAGTAACTAAGCCTCGATGAAATGCACGCAATAAAATTAGCAAAGAAAAAAAATGTGAAGAAATTCATAACAAAAAAAATATAAGAGAACGATTAAAGAAAGATAAGAAATCCGTTTTCAATTAAATTTGTAATTTTTTTCTTATATTTCTTTTCAACAGTAAAATCTTATGTAAACTTTTTTTTGCCGTTTTTTTTTAGCTTATTAGCATACAAAAGACCACCTGCAGCTGGCAAATAAAAGTATCCACTTTGTTCATAATAAGTAAATTGACCAGCTTTTGCTAGCAAACGACTGCTTTTAAAAAACAGAGCATATCGAATGTGCAATTTTGATATTTTTCATGTAACAAAATGCCCAATGATGGTAATTGAATTGTGATATCAATTTAAACTTGTATTTTTTCTCTAATTTTCTTTTCTTTTGCACTGCTTTCACTCAAATTTCCCAACAGACCAGGAAGTAAGCGAAATGTAATGGGACTTGAGAACAAGCTTATAACAATTGTCCATTGTAAGCTTATTGCAATACAGTTTTTATAAGCTTAATTGTAAGCTTATTCACAAGCATGATTGTAATAATTGAGCAACACAAGCTTGAAAACAATATTACGATAAGCTTACCTTACACTTGCAATGAAAGCTTAAAAAACTATTAATAATAAGATTGTTTTAAGCTTGCTGTAAAATTTTTTTAAATTTTGGTTTTACAATGATTCATATAATTCATTATTCCTCTTTCGGAAAAGGGAAGTATAAAAGCCTCAATAAAATTCAATATAATGTTGAATGTCCTACTATATGATACCGTTCAGGTTGATGTCATGGTTCGAAACAGGAGGAGAATATAAAATAAAGAACATTGCAGTAAAGGTGAAGAAGGAAAGAAAAATGCAAATAAAAATTTATTTTTTTCTTTTTTCTACTATTTATACATACAATTGTATTTATAAGCTTACAACAAGCTTTCACAAGTAATATTTTTCTACAATTACATTTGTAAGCTTATAAAAAGGGTGCCGTTTTGATTTTTCTACAATTATTCTTAAGTCTTTTTCAATACTTTACACAAGCATTCCTCAAGCTTAACGCTTATATTTGTAAGCTTGTTATAATATTATTCTCAAGCCTTTTGGTTTATTGGGTTTCTATGTCAATATCGCTTTGCCTCTTGGGGTTGTGTTTTTTTGCGCTCATTAGCTACAAAATTTGTTGTTTGTAAAGTATACGATATGCTTGAGTTATGTTAGTATCGGATTTCTTTTTGGATAATACAAAATTATAATTTTCATACCTAGTTTTGCATACCGTCGCCCGGATAAATTAGTGTCGTATGTGAATTTTGGGCCGAATTGAGTTAATAATACAGTTATACTAAACTAATCAAGATCTTTCGAATGACGTTATCCGTTTTTTGCTATCTCCTTTAGTTTAAGAGATATTGAGCAGAATTTTTTCGTTTGTGCAAGGTCGCAAGCGATTTCGTCTAATTTCCAATGTGCTTTTAATTGCTGTCAATTATTTAATTTATTTTCTTTTATGAGAAATCAAATACAATGGGTCATATTAATAAAAGCCAAGCATTTGCTTTTGCTTAAGATTTCTGACCTTTTACTCAAATTTTGAAATTTGGTTCATACAAATTAATGTCAAATTTCTGAAATTTTGAGTAAAAGCATTTGCTTGGATTTTATTAATATGGCCCAATATTTAACTAATTTTAAAAATGATGTATTGTGGAACGATCCTCCGTCATCCCTTGTCAAGTTTGGTTTGGAGACAAACCGGTTTCGGCTAATATGCGCCATCTTCAGTGTCTTTTTTCGTTCTGAAGATGGCGCATATTAGCCGAAACCGGTTTGTCTCCAAACCAAACTTGACAAGGGATGACGGAGGATCGTTCCACAATACATCATATTCCTACCCTGTCGGAAAAACAAGCAACCAAAAAGTATCTAATTTTAAAAATCTTTAATTTAGTTCAAATTGGGAACACATTTTGTCGTACGTCATACAAATTTCCTGCAAAAATGTTGCTAAAGGTAACATACGACAAAATTTTACTGAAGAAAATCCTTTATAAATTCAAAAATAATAAACAATATATAACAAAATTAAAATAATTTAAGAATTTTGTGGCCTAGTAGTGTTCTGCCAGAAACTTATTAAGGGTCAAACATTGAAAGTTTTATATGTCATAACTCAGAAACCATTGAAGATATATCGATGAAATTTGGTACGCGTGATTTAATTATTTAGGAAAACGTTTGGACGGAAAATAGTTAAAATCGGTTGACGGCCACGCCCACTTTTATATATGTGTATTATAAAGTGGCCTAATAAAAACATTGTAAGCGATATCTCTGTCAAATATAAAGATATTTCGTTGAAATTTTATGGCAAGAGTCCAACTGTGGACATAAAACGAAAAACGCAAAAATTTTGGAAAATGGGCGTGGCACCGCCTCTTTTTAGAAGAAGGAATATACGAGATTTCTGAGCCCATAACTCGACAAATAATTTATATGTAATGACGAAACTTGGTGTGCACACTTTTATTACTTGTGGTAATACATGTTAAAAATTTTAGCGAAATCGGTTGACGGCCACGCCCACTTTTATATATGGGTATTATAAAGTGGCCTAATAAAAACATTTTAAGCGATATCTTTGTCAAATATAAAGGTAATTCATTGAAATTTTGTGGCATGAGTTCCACAATAGACCGGAAACATAGAATAGAAAAATTTTGGAAAATGGGCGTTGCACCGCCTCTTTTTGGACAAAGGGATATACGAGATTTCTTAGCCCATAACTCGACAAATAACTGAGATATTATGACGAAACTTGGTTTATAAACTTTTATAACTTGTGTTAATAGACACGCAGAAATTTATTGAAATCGGTTTATGACCACGCCTACTTTTTAACAAAGATATTTCTGGAACACCCTTTGGGAATTTGTAAAGTGACATCTTTGTAACTAGAAGTCATAAAGGAATGAAGTTTTACACAAAGAATAATATTCCTATGCTTAGTTGGATGACTGATAAAAATGTTGAAAATGGGCATGGCTACGCCCACTTTATGCAGCACTCGCTTTATATAAAATCCATCAAACGCAAACAAACAATGAAAACATACAGCTGAGTATCTAATGTTTGATTCTACTCGAACTTAGGCTTCCTTACTTGTTTTATTTACAAATAACTCAGACGAAATTTTGCAAATTTAAAATGATTCTAGTCCCTTTTTCTTCGGTTACTGCGACAAATACATATGTAGCTACTATACATACACGTACATATGTACATATGTGTATAAAAAGTGGGAAAACTTTCTAAAGCAAATATTAAATTGAAGTAGTAGACTAAATATATAAACATTTACTTCTATATTTACATAATCGTAGTTGTCCCTTGAAAGTTTAACCTTTTCTTCATGGGATGTGTATAATCAGAGCGCTTGTTTGCTTATTCATATACATATATTAATATTAAGCATATGGTCCCTTTGACCAGCTACTTTTTATGTAAATATGTAATCCCTTTGCAACTTGTAAAACGGCCCTCTAAAAATGGTCTAAGAAATTTGTTAAAATAAGCCAATCATAAGGGTATAGGTCATTATCTCAAATTGCAAGAGAGGAAATTGAGTTTTATGAGCAAGCATGGACAAAGATTGTGCTTGCAAGCACAGACACATACCGATTATCACTACTACACACACAAATAAAGAGCGTAAAACGAACGCTTACGATGGAACTAGGCGATTGTCACATAGAAAAAAAAAACCAGTGCGCTTTCAACTAACATGCAATCAACCACGATAAACAGCGCATTTTTGTATCATACCGCTCTATAACCTCTTATAAAAAAAGCCTTCTTTCCTATGCTTAATAAGCCCTTATTATGAGGTGTTTATACTCCACATAAGTCCCTATTATAAGAAAAGAGAGTGAGTTTTGTTATTATGGCCTGATTACATCAAAACAGCAAAATCAGCCTGATTATAAGATATTTATACTTCACATAAGTCCTCATTATAAGGAGAGAGGGAATATTCTTTATAACCTTTTGACATCGACGCAGTAAAATCAGTCTTACTAAAAGGCTTTCTTCATACAATTGACGTTCCTTAGCGATTTCAGTCATTATTTCTTTAAGTCTTATGATCAACGTTAATAAGCCGTTAATAAGGCATAGATTTTTTGAAGGGTTTGTTTTCATTGTACTTGTGTGTGCTTTTGTGCCCTTTGTTTCTGTGTTTCTGTTTATTGTCTAAGTAATAATCTAATATCTATTATTTTAATGCTTTCAAATTAGTTGCAAATCACTTTTGTGCGAAACTTTTACAGACATTACACTCTGCATGGAAATATGTATGTATGTATGTATAAATACCCAGCAGTATTTGAGGTAAGGAGGTGCATATTCAATAGAATATTCATTATGAAAAATAGCCTGAAAGTAAGTTCAAAATTCATCGCTGAAAAAATAACTGAACACGCAGTGAAGACATCAGGTGTACTGAAATACATGCTATGGAAGTTCTCCCTTCGTATTCAGGCCTTTTTTCCTACAGAAACTCTCCCTTCTCGTTCGGCAGTTTTTAGATAGTTGATTTTCGACGCCACCTCTATATAAAAACGAAAGGGAAAGTTCAGATATTAGAACTACATCTCTACTGAATATTCAGTAGGAAATATGTGCTGTTTTCCAGCTGATAAATACTGCTGGGTAGTAGCCTGATTATACATATGTATTAAAAGCATGCTCATTTTTCACAATACAAATTTTTAACATATTACATATTATTAAACCAAGTATGATTGATTGAGTTGGGCAGACAATTTTGTTTCTTTTTTTTGCTAGTGTCTAGTTTTGTGTTTTGTTTTCGTGTTTAACCCTCGAAATTGGCAATGCACTTAATCAAACTCAAACTAACATTTGTAAATGTCAAGAGAGATATGGAGTGTGATATAAAGAGTGAGTTATAGAAATTGAAAAATGCAAACTTATGCACATATTGATTTGGAACTTTTCAAATGTGTTTTTCAGTTTTCATACAAAAAAGTTGTAATAGAGTTTTTTTTTAAGCAAAAGTTTTGCCTAAATTTTTTATTTTTTTTTTTCCAACAAGCATGAGCGTCATTCACGCAGCCAGACAATTTTTATTGCAAACGGCAATCATTTGGAAATTTGCTCAATAAAACCACCGGCAGCAATTGGCAATCAAGCAAATTTGTTGTAATTTTCTTTTTGTTCTCAAATCTTGGTTGGAAATCTTTCAAATTCAAGTGCAGCCGCTTTAAATGATTTGCTTTTTCGTGAAAGGGTTGTTAAATAAAAGGGACACATAAAATAAATTCAATGGCTTACAAGAAAAATGCTGGAGATTTTATAGTGATATTCGTAGCTTTCATGATAACATATTTTCCTCTGAGTTAACCTTTTCAAGGCTTCCATTTTTTAAGGGTTTTAATAGCTTACCTTTTTTTGCCTTTTTCTGGCCGCTCTAAGCCACTAAGCTATCAGCGGCTTAAGTGCACTTATTTCAAGTGTGTTTTTGTATAAAATCTGTTATCAAATATCACTAAATTACGTAGAGGAGGGTTCCAAAGGCAATTGCCAGTAAGCTGGGAGTATTTGTGTTGCAATTGTCAGCGTGAAAAACGTTAGGAAATATTTTGGAGACATGTTTAGTACCTTGCTTGGCAACTGCTGTATTTGGAAACACGTTTTGTTAGTCTGAAATAACAGCTTGATTGAGCTTAGTAATGAAAAATTACAAATTATAGGAGTTTTGCAAAGCATTTTAAAATTTTTGTGGCACCAAAAACTGTTCTAACTTAATTTTAGTAAGATGTAAGGAAATATTGTTCCTAGTACCGCACATCAACCTTATTATAGGTACTGTTATATCTTTATAAACAATCAGGGAATATTTATTCAAATTCTTATTTGGTAAGATTTGGAATCAAAGGAAAATATATACTACTTTTCGGTTGCTTGCTTTTCTGACAGGGTAGGAATATTATGTATTGTGGAACGATTTTCCGTCATCCCTTGTCAAATTTGGTTTAGATACAAACCGGTTTCGGCTAATATAAGTTGGAATATACACTTCGGAGATACATACTAATTTAGATATGAAGTGCTTAATTTTTCAACTGGTTGTCCTACTTCATCACTCATTTTCTATATTTTTTTTATTGTGTACTTAATTCATGCTTTTTTGCACAACAAGCAGTTTTTGTATTTGTACTCTTGATTAGATGCAAGACTTGAGGCATTCTTATGTTGGTGAAATAATTAAACCCTTTGCTGTATTTACTTGAAAGCCAAGTAATAAACAAGTAAATGTTAAAACAAATACAGGAAATGAAAGAAAAATAATCATACTTGAATGGAAAAAATACTCAAATACGTGTAATGCTTTACTTGAGACTTTCCGTGGCCATAAAAAGTATATAAATATATGTATGAACAAAAAAAGACAGAAGAAAGAAAGTAAATGAATAGGTAAGAGATCTGTGAAATAAACCAAAGCAATAAAAATACCTTTTATGATGATGGCACAGGTCGACCGGAAAGATTGGAAAAATAAGAACGGGAAAGAATTATTTACTGCTTTAAATTGTCTTTTATAATTAAAAATGTAAACACACAAATAATATTTTTTAAAGTTTAAAAAATATTTTTTGATATAAAACTCTAGATATCTATCTGTTTGGTACCTTCACAGTTTGAGGTTTTTAGTGTCAGATTGAGTTAAAATTGGCTAGTTGTGTTTGAGTTATCTTTAAATAGAAAAAGGTAAATTGTATTTAAAACGAAAGCGCATACAAATGCAATTGGCAAAAGCTATTACCCATGTAAGTATGTATATATCATCGTACCATACGAAAACTAATATCAGATTTTTTGTGGCTGACGAAAAGTAAAAAGTTCAAGTTTTGGCCGACGAAAAGTAATAAAATCGAGTTTTGGCTGACGAAAAGTAATAAAATCCACTTTTGGCTGACGAAAACTATCAATTTCGTTTAAACAACAACAATTTTAATGTAAAAACAGTATATAATTACTGATACTTTTCGTCAGCCAAAACTCGATTTTATTACTTTTCGTCAGCCAAAACTCGATTTTATTACTTTTCGTCGGCCAAAAGTCAAATGTTCTACTTTTCGTACAGAATTTTTTTATTGATGGCTTTCGCCAGAAATTTTAAATATGTTAGTTTTCGTATGGTACGACGATATGTACATATCGCTAGCTTAGAGTGCAAATTGACTGAGTCCACTTTTATGAAAAAGTGTATTTTTATGTAGAATGCTCGAAAATTAAATACGTACCACCAAAAACAAGTCTGTGATACTTGTCACATTTCTACTCGTTCTTATTAAGTGATATGCAAATTTGCTAAGTCCAAAAGGAGAAAAAAGTCCAAAATATTTACATGAACAGATTTTTTTTTCATTTCGACATTTTTATTTTTTTGTGTTTTCTCTGCTGTAAAGTTTGAAAAAAGGGACTTAGCCAATTTGTACTCTAAGTTAGGGATATCCATAAGATCTGTTTGTTAACAAACACAATAAAAGCACAAACTACCAGACGGCCTGGAACAAAAGAAGAAATGCGTGGAAATGCAATACCCTAAAATTCAACACTATGCAACAATTTCCATGAATGAAAGCACTTAAAAAATTTTTTTTGCTAGCAAAAATCATTTATGCGTTCTTTTCTACATTTGTGGAATGTATGTGGATTGTTTGTTAAACTTGGCTAAAATGTGAAATTTTGCTCTAATAGACTGTGTAGTGGCCGAAAATATATACTACGAAATGTTTACATTGTGGCACGTATGTTTGTGGATTGTGCTTGTCTAAAATATGAAATTTTGCTTTAGGAGATTATGTACTAGCCAAAAATATATACCCAAACCTTTTTTATTGTGGAACATATGTGTACTTTTGTGGAACGTCATTTTTTCTTTTGCATAATGACATACTAACAACACCAACACCACCGCCCATATATCTAGTAAGTTATTTAAATCCTTTTTGTATTCTCAGCTCGCACCATTTTCAATTTGAACTTTTTCGACTGTGCACTTTTTTAGAAAAGAAGCTCCAAAGTCAAATCTTAGCTAAACAAGATGTTCAGGTGATCTACTACTAATAGAATTATATGAAGCTTAATTTTGTAAACTCCCTAAGGATAACCTTTTCACTTTTGCTTCTACATGATTTGCGCACAAAAACCCCCTACGATTAGGTACATGCTATTGGGCCAACCAAACTAACTACAATTTTATGCTAATTATTTCCCAAAAAAAAGCTGGCGTGGTATTGTCATGGTAGACATAGATGTCTTACTTAATTATTTGCCTTCTTGTGGCAATCACGCAACGGAAATGGCATGTCACCAGCATTGAACAAACAGGCTTTTGAAATATTATGTCTATGTGCTGTCAGCGTATAAGCTTTTTGGGCGCCGTTACAGAGTTGTCACAAAAAAGAAAATGAAGAAAAGCAGCCACATTAATAATTTTTTTTTCTTGTTCTAAGATTTTTTTCTTTCTTTTAGGTTATGTCTAGCAGCCTGTCAACAATGCATACGTAACTATTGCGCCTAAACGTGTTGATTAGAAAAAGGGAAAGGGAAAACAAAAAAGTATAGTAATTGAGCCTACGAACACACGCATGCAAATTGCGCGCATTTAGGAGGCAACAATTCCAAGTATTTTTGTTTTTTTTTTTCTGACCTCAATCGGTTTCCAAAAGAGGGATAAAGAAATTGTTGTTATTTACAAGAGGTATGGGATTGTTTTGGAGTTCGTGTCTAGACGTTTGGTTTAGAGGTGTTCGTGTGCAAGAACTTTACTGCTAACACTACGGACTTGCATACTTATGGCGTTTTCGATTCTAGCCAAAATGTCACACTTATTCTGCACTTTTACCGGGCTGTCAAATTGTGTTGTTCTATTCCACATAGATTCCACACATTTTTTTAGGGTTGATTTTTCTATTGAAAAAAATGTCGCACTCTCCTCGACCACAGGGCAGCATTTTCTACCCTTAATATGACCAAGGGGTTGCATTATTTTTGTTTCATACATCACATGAAAAGTGCAACATTTTCTTAGGGCACAGGGCGCATGTAGATAATGTTGCCTTGTAATAATGCAGCATTTTGGTTCAGAATCGAAAACGCTATTAGTCTATGTGAGGCTGTCACTTCCCAGCCAGTCTTACCTAACCTAACTATCACTTCAATGCTAATATTTCTCTCTTCTAACCTTTAAATTGAACCTTAAATAATTGAAGAATTGATGCCAAAAAAGTGAAAAAAAAGGAAAACAAAAGAACTAAAACAAACAAAAACAAACAAATATTTATGAAAAGAACAATAAAAACTTAATCCCACCACCAAATTCTTCGTTTGGTCAAACCTCTTCTCAAACGTCGTTTTCATTATATGCATATAATTTTTATTGTTGTTATTGCATAAAATTCTATTTGCTCAGCATTTTTCAGTCTGCGCAATTTCCGTTTTATTTGCAAATATTTGCTTTAGGAGTCTTGTTGAACAATACAAATAAATTCCAGGGGTGGGTTTAAGTGGCTGCCATTGTTGAGGCACACTTAACACAGAGACAGTGGACCATACCATTGTGAAATCTATGTATAACTTAAACAAGATATTAATAGCGAAAATTTTGATTTGCAAATGCATATAACATTTGAGAAAATTTCGCACATTTAATATTCAAGAGTTTCCGTACCGAGAAATATTAAATCACACATTTGACTGCTAATAAAAAAATGCTTCAAGTGCACACTTACGTAAATATTTGTAATTTTTGCATATAAAGATGAGGATAGTTTTGCATGCAATCACACATATGCAAACTTACATATGTACATATTTGCACACATTTATTTAAATTAGGATGTTGCAGAGAAAAATCAAAGCAACCAAAAAGTATTTAAAAATCAAATGATTATTCTGTTCAGTCTCACCGCCTAAATCGACTAACATCCGGTCACATTATCTAACATTGGTACCACATATAAATTTTGATGCCGATCGGAGGCGTATAAGAGGTGTTGCCGAGGCGTCAATATTCAGCTAACCATATGGGACTCCTGTGCGACACCCCTTAACCGTCCTCGATCGGGGAAAAAGTTATCTTTAGCTAAATTAGCATCGACATATGCGGTGAGGTTGAGGAAATATACTATAAAATTTGTCTGTGTACATTTGTGGATCACCTTAAGGTACATACTACATTCATAGGTATGTATATTTATATATAAAATTATATTTAAATTACCTAAATACATATGTGCGCATGAAAAAGCAAGCAAATCGAAAAATTCAAACATAAGAAAATTAATATCTCTTCTGGGAAACTTTGAATAGTCGGTAGGAGTATCTTTGTACGATTAAACTACTAGTTGTCCATATTTATTCACTAACATCGAGCAAGCGATCCATCAGACCAACGACCATAAATTTTAATGGTTTTGAAAATGTATTTGCGAAAATTGAGCTCTCAGCCATGCCGACGAGGCAAGGGACTACACCTTTTCCACAAGTACTTCAGGAAGTGTAAAATTAACTTCAGAAACCGTAAAATGTACTTCAGAATAGTCAATTGTACTTCAGAAATCGTAAAATGAATTTCAGAATAGTCAATTGTACTTCAGAAACCGTAAAATGAATTTCAGAATAGTCAGTTGTACTTCAGAAGGCGTAAAATGTTCTTCAGTAACCGTAAATTGTACTTCAGAAATAGTAAATTGTACTTCAGAAAGAGTAAATTGTACTTCAGAAGCTGTAAAATGTACTTCAGAATAATAAATTGTACTTCAGAAACCTAAAGTTGCTCTTCAGAATCATAAAGAACAGTCCAGCCCACGAATTCCAAAATTTGGTAGGTAATTTCGATAAATTTGGAATACTTTGCACCACCTATCCCTATCCCTATCCCTATCCCTATCCGTACGTATAACGCTGAGAACTTTTAATTTCACACAAAATTTCATACAAAAACTCGATTTTCGATTTTTCCGATTTTTCCGAAGGGATTTTCCAAAATTTGATACCGCAAGAACCTTCTCCTCGATAATACGAACAACTGACAAAAATTTTACAGAAATCGACCCAGCCGTTCTCATTTTATGAAGTACTATACATTTTTTACACCATTTTTTTATATATAGATTCCTATTACTTCTGAATTACAATTTACGGTTTCTGAAGTACAATTGACTATTCTGAAGTACATTTTACGCTTTCTGAAGTACAATTGACTATTCTGAAGTACATTTTACGCTTTCTGAAGTACTTGTGGAAAAGGTGTAGAACTATTACTATTATTACTTATTCTTATTGTAGCTGCAAATATTTATTTGTTTACATATGATCATATTTCTATTTTTGCATTTTTAATTTAAATTCCGGCAAATTTTACTTGTTAAATAAAAGTCTTTTGATCCTTTTTCGTTTCTAAATTTGTTGACCATTTTTTGCTTCACTTTTCCTTCTTTCTAAAATTGTTTACTAACACTTTTTTGTTGTGGGTTGAAAAAATCTCAAAGAAAGCGCGCGTAAAGCTATCTTCTTCGTATTTTATGTTTAACAAAATGAGTTAATGACATAATATTATATTTTTTAAGGCAAACCCTTAATACCATCAACTAAATATTAGTTCAAATAAGGAAGGTACCTTTTTTATTTTATAATAAATTTCCCTTAAGACGTTGAACTAAATATTAATTAAAATTATTGAACCGGATATTTCTTGTTTGCCGCAGGGCATTAGAAATCTCAGTACGGTCATAAATTATTTTTTTTATAGAAAGTAATCTTATTTAAAAAAAGGTTATATGCAAATTATTGAATTTATTCCGCCTCGGTAATTTTTGTGTGCCTGCAAAAGTCTTATAATATATTTCTGCCCACCAATCATGCTCCATTTCTTCAACTCAAATTAATCTTTTGATGTTTTCTTTCACTTTAATTGGCGCTTCCTTTAATAAGCGAACTCTTTATTTACCTTCAACATTATTTCTTAGGGCATTTCAGTATAAAAGTCTATTAGCAAAAGCAAATCATATGCATGGGTGTCAAAAAAAGCTTAGCAACAACAAAGTTTCCACTTTCAGTCAATTTATTTACACCGCAAGCAAACTATTAAACATGTATTGTATGCTCCATAAGGCTCTTTCTATTGTACGAACATAATATTAAGACAAAACACTGTGTCAAATTATATGCGCAGGCATGACAAGTTATGTATCATGTAGATAGAAACAACTTTCAACGCTTAAAAATATAGATATGTACATATAATTAATAATTTACATAGTTATGTTATGCATGTACACAAGAGGTTATGCTAACATAAGTGTATGTAGACAAATAGATTTAAATGTTGGTTTGCCTTTTATGCAATCTACGGGCACTTAAAATTATATATGTACATATATGTATGAAGAAGTAAATTGAAAATTTTATTATAACATACATATGCACATAAACAGTAGATCATTTTGTGCATTACATGCTTTTAAAATTGTGTGCTTGCTTTTCCTCCATATACACGCGTATGGCTGCAAGCCTTCAGCAGCATGTTGTGCAACATTTGTAATGTTGCTAACGTAATTACTTGTGTATAGCTTACTAAAAAAGTGTTGAGAGTGCACCAAGTGATTGTCATATGAGTACTTAAGTGCACAGGTAACATTTTTGAAGTCAAATGGTGCTTACATATGTACATATGTGCTCACTTTTAAATTAGTTTAAATTTTATATGAAACTTTATGGCGAGGCACTGGCAGAGCTGCTGTTTGGGAATTGTGTTAGTAACACTGGCATAGGAGTCGAAAAATAGCAGCGATGATTTCTTAAGTCAGTTGTTGTTGGACTTGTTATGAAGAAAATCAATTTTAAAGATTTCTTGACACGAACTCGTGCTACAAAAAAGCTATACCAAATGCTATTGTAATCGAACTCACACCGTAAGGGCTCCAAAGGCACCACTTTTTGTGAGTGGGCTAGTGGATGAAAATATCGAAATTGCTGCTGCATTGGCCACACAAAATGTGCGCCAAATTTAAATGGTGGCTTAAAAAAAAGAGAAACTATTTCACACTGTCAACAATAAAAGCCACATCATTTAAGCCACATTATATGCGCTATAAATCAATCGCAAGTGTGGCAGTGACAGTGGCAAGCGAAACAAGAATATTAAATTGCAATTAATTGTGGTTGGTGTTTAACCTTCAGCCGGCCACATTTGTTTTCGAAAGAGTTAACTTGATTTTAATTTGTGGTTTTTTTTAACAAAAAAAAATGTATAACTAAATGCAGCATTTACATATACATACATATGTATATATACAAAGATATGCAATCATACCTGGCTATATATGCATTTGTTTTTTGTATATTTAGTGTTTTTGCGTTACACAAATAAATCACCAAAAATTGTGTGTGTATGCACAATTAAATAAATATATAAATAGAAGAACAGTTCAAATAACGTTTTCTGCGCAATTTAGCAAAATGAGTATTGCTTTGGCTGCGATTTATTGCATGAATGAATTGAATAAAAAATGTTCAATTGCGAGTGTAATTGCTTGATTGCGTGTAGCTAAATAAAAATTTAATTGAAATGTCAGAGACAAAGCAATTTGTGTGTATGAATTTCTAATTAAAAGCGTGTGATTTCAAACAAAAAATTGCATTGACAAAAAAACATTAAAAAAAAAAAATAAAAAAAAAACGTTTACAAATTAAAACTAAAACGGAAATTGGCGTAAGTGTATGCAAATATACTTTAAATGCTGCTTGCGCTAAGCCAAACAATAAAAAGCAAAAAAAAAAAAACAATTTCAATAACAAACAAGTAAGGAAGCCTAAGTTCGAGTGGAATCGAACATTAGATACTCAGCTGTATGCTTTCATTGTTTGTTTGCGTTTGTTCGATATAGGGTGTATTTTATATAAAGCGAGTGCCGCATAAAGTGGGCGTAGCCACGCCCATTTTCAACATTTTTATCAGTCATCCAACTAAGAATATGAATATTATTCTTTGTGCAAAATTTCATTCCTTTATGACTTCTAGTTACAAAGAAGTCTTGTTACAAATTCCCAAAGGGTGTTCCAGAAATATCTTTGTTAAAAAGTAGGCGTGGTCATAAACCGATTTCAATAAATTTTTGCGTGTCTATTAACACAAGTTATAAAAGTGGATAAACCAAGTTTCGTCACAATATCTCAATTATTTGTCGAGTTGTGGGCTCTGAAATCTCGTTGATTCCTTTGTCTGAAAAGAGGCGGTGCCACGCCCATTTTCCGAAATTTTTCTATTTTTTGTTTCCGATCTATTGTAGAACTCATGCCACAAAATTTCAATGAATTATCTTTATATTTGACAAAGATATCGCTTAAAATGTTTTTATTAGGCCACTTTATGATACCCATATATAAAAGTGGGCGTGGTCGTCAACCGATTTCGCTAAAATTTCGAACATGTATTACTACAAGTAGTGAAAGTGTATAGACCAAGTTTCGTCATAATATATCGATTATTTGTCGAGTTATGGGCTCAGAAATCTCGTATATTCCTGCTTCTAAAAGGAGGCGGTGCCACGCCCATTTTCCAAAATTTTTGTATTTTTTGTTTTATGTCCATAGTTGGACACCTTCCATAAAATTTCAATGATATATCTTTATATTTGACAGAGATATCGCTTAAAATGCTTTTATTAGGCCACTTTATAATACCCATATATAAAAGTGGGCGTGGTCGTCAACCGATTTTGGCAATTTTTCGTCCAAACATTTGCCTAAGTAAGTATATCACGCCTACCAAATTTCATCGATATATCTTCAACGGTTTCTGAGTTACGACTCATAAAACTTTCAATGTTTGCCCCTTAATAAGTGGGCGTGGCACCGCCCATTTTCCAAAATTTCACCATATTTCTTCATAAGGGCCTGAGCTCAATACGTGTGTGAAATTTTATCACTCTAGCTCTATTAGTGACCGAGATACAAAATTTCCGATTTTTACTATATAGGGGAGGTGGGCGTGGTCATGGTCCGATTTCGCCCATTTTCAATACCATCCGTTCCTGTCTTGATACCAACTTACATTTCAAATTTCATCAAAATATCTCAATTTTTGCGCGAGTTATCGTGCTCACAGACGGACAGACGGACAGACGGACAGACGGACAGACGGACAGACGGACAGACGGACAGACGGACGGACATGGCTCAATCGATTTCTCTTTTCACCCTGATCATTTTGATATATATAAGTCTATATCTATCTCGATTATTTTATTCTGTTACAATCCACCGTTAGGAAATCAAAACTATAATACTCTGTGTACTAGTACAGCTGAGTATAAAAAATCTCACACTCTCACTTTGTGCTTTGCCGAGATTGCTCATACGCCATGGCAGTCGCGCGGCTTTTATTTGCTTCCTTTTCAATTTTTACTATGGCCGCAGCGGTTATTCAAATTACATTTTTCATGCAATTTGTGGTTTGCTTTTATTTGATTTCTGTGTGTATGTGTGTGTGTGTGCAATTGGTTTTTGTTCGAAATATAGCAAAAGTGACAACAACAAATTCGTTTCATTTCGTTTTCAGCAAAAATAGAAACTAAAGCTGACAACGCGTACAACAAGCACAAAGAAGTGCAAACAAGCACTTGCTTGACAGACAATGGGCGTAGCAGGAAGGAAGGGAGCAAAGTTATGTTCACTTTTCTTGTTTATTCCTTTGCATACATACTCGTATTTTTGTAGTTATTGCCTTACAATTGCATTTTCTTTGCGCAGAACAGCTGAGGTAGCTGAAATTTATATGAGCGCATTTATCGAGTTTTTACGCTTTTACATAAAGTGGCTGAAGATGAAGATGAAGAACGAAATGAAGACGCAGAATGAATAAGAGAAGAGTGTGAGAGAGAGTAAGAGGAAGCATAATAAGAAGTCAATTTGGTAGCAGTTTCCTTGGTTTTACTATTATAACTATACGGTTACTGTTAACTTGTTTGGTGGCATGTTTTTTAAGTTCATAAATTTAAATTGGTATGTACGTTTATGATATATTTATGTGTGGGTGTGTATTTGTTTTCAACTTTGTGAGAGTACATCTGGGAATCTTTGGCGCTCATTTTACTTGATATTTTAGCCGCGATAACTTGCGCAAAGCAACAAAGCGAAAAAATCATCTACGGCAAGTGGTGCTGCCGCCAGTCAAAAATAATACCCCAGTTAGTCAAGAACGTGTGGTCCGCCCGCTGACGCAAACGCCCGTATGCAATTTTTAGGATTTTTTGAGCCCGTGGGGCAACGGAGCAATCAGCTGTTTTACTCACACATATTTACATATATATATAGTTTGTTTACATTTTGGCAGGGTTGCCATTTAGTCATTTTTGAACAAACAAGGTTTTTACTAATCTTCAAAGTGTTATGCGGATTACTCTTCAATGCACATCTGTGCATTATTTGCCAAATGACAAGAAAATACTAATTTAATCGTTTTTAAAGATTTCCTTGACGACTTTTTTTTTTATTAATTTAGTTACTTTTTTACGGCTTAGTTGGTAATTAAAACACATTTTTCTTGTAATTTTGTTGCTGCCCAATATATTTCCATCACACCTTGGTGATAGTTATCAAGGACTAAAACATAAAATGACAAAAAACACAGTCAGAACATTAAATTTACAATTGAAAATCCATAAAAAAATTATATTGGGAAACAACAAGATTCTCACAAAAATCTGTGTTTAACTCATAACTTTTCTAGTATAAATAGATGGTGACAAAGTGGATGGTATTAGTGTGACATCACTTTAATTGATTTTGTTACAGAAACTCAGATTTATTGTGGCAACTTATAACTTTTTAATGTAGAAAAATTGCAGAAGAAGACCACCAAGAGTTATCAATTAAGAAAATACAGCCACCATTGTGGATAAATACAATTTTTGCTTTAATTTTCAGTAATATCTTCATTTAAGCCAAAGTAGAATTTTGTTTTCCTAATTCAGTTATTAGGTCCGTTTATTATTAGTTAGTTATGAATAGAAAAATGAATAGTAAATGAATAGTAAAATTTTCCCTAGCTGAAATTATTTGCTGCCAAAGTAAGAAACAGCTGTTGAAAAAATAAACAAACGAATACTTTTGATTCTTTGATTCTATTACTTTAGAAATTTTCTGAATTTTTGAAATAGAAATAAATAAAATTAAATGTTTTTTTACAAAAAATAACCATTAAGAGTTAAAAATACCATTCAAATTACTAATCGCTAATTTTTACTATTATTCCGTTTCTTGATTTTCTGTTCGTCTCGCTCTTTATGAGCGCAATTCTTTCCGTTTTGCTCACTTGACAGCTAGCTGCTAGTTTAATAAGAAACAAACCTATTTCCATTCATTTCCAATTTCAAAAATTTCAATTACAACCTAACCTAAAAATCAAATTGTCAAAACAGCGTATCAGCTGTTTTCTTGCGAATGTTTACGATTTTGTGTTCAATTACTTTGGTTGATAATTTTCTCGTTTTTACATTGACGCTCTTTTTGCAGGTACTTGCAAGTAAAGTTGTTGAACAAAGCTATTATCTTGTTATTAATTTATATACATACATATATATTTACATTTTGTTTGGGATTTAAAAAAAATTTATAAACGTTTTCTTTCCTTTCTTTTTAAAAATTAAAGTAATAATAAATGGTTCGTTTAAGTAGACATACTATGTTTTCCATGTGAACACATATATGTATATTCGATAACATTTTACAATCTTGTTAGTTGTATAATGCTGTGAAAATTACTGTTTAAATATTTAATAACTAAAAATGTTCAACTGGCAACCCTTCTACCTTGCAACCATGCGAGCGATCAGCTGACACGTTTTTACGTAAAAAATCAAAATTATTTTGATTTCTGCGGTACGGGCTTCTGCGTCATACGTCGCACAATGGGTGATTGCGGCCAAAAATAAATTCAAAATTAAAGTTTGAGTAAAACAATTTTTTTAAATAGAGATCGACAGATACATCAAATTGTAATAAAAAAGC
Source organism: Urophora cardui (assembly GCA_960531455.1). Lineage (NCBI taxonomy): Eukaryota > Metazoa > Arthropoda > Insecta > Diptera > Tephritidae > Urophora > Urophora cardui. Next base: position 4,789,185 of record OY482670.1, read on the forward strand.
TTATATAAAAATTTTTGAGTCTCTTTTCGTTTAGCCGTACAGGGTGCCCAAAGTTGAGCAAAAAATAGGTTCTTTTTTTTCTCAATGAACACACCTCATATAAAATGCTCTATCTCATTTAATTTTTAACATACGAACTCGAGTGATACATCATTACATAGATAATGATTTTCTCTTTCAGAAATTATAACGTAGTTGTAAATACCGTTCACTATTGAATTTATCTGAATTTTCAAATATTGACAAAAAATGTCGATAAGAAAAAAATTTTGCTCGACTTTGAATAACAAAATTAAAAAAACAAAAAATATGACCTCCTCAAATTTTTTTTATGCTTTGAAATAATATATTCTTAATCAAACTGCATTTTCATTTTAAAAATCCACTTGCTCCATTTGCTTTTATAATTTTTTTCCCATTGGCCTAAAACTGCGTTTTTGTAAACGCATTAATTATGTTAGTTTTGACATTATGAAAAACGTTTATATTTAGGCGAATAATCGAATATTTCTTTATCGTCTTGCAGTAAATAGTGCATACTTTCAAATTATGAGGTAATCTTTTTTATCAGCGTTAATTCATATCTTTGACAGCTTTTTTCTTTTGGAATATAAAAAAAAAATGTGTAAAAATTGTAAAACTTTAAAATGAAATTAAAAAAAAACAAAAAATATGACCTCCTCAATTTTTTAATATTTCATAATCCTAAATGTCTTTTATAAACAGGAGAAAAAACCGTAAAAATTAGTTTGCTCCATTTTGTTTTATGAACATTTTTATGGAAGGTGTTTTTTGAGTTTTCTTACATTTTTCCCATACAAATGCCCAGAAGTATGCTTCAAAAAGTTTAAATTTTTTTGTATGGGGAATATTTGTCAGAATGGTGAAACTTAAATATCGATATTTCCAATTCTAATTAAGATATTCGAAGAAACTAAACGCTGTTTTCAAGGGTAATTATTGTGCTTTCAACTGGTTTAATCGAATTTGAGTGGAAAGTAACTACATAAAAGATATTAAGCAGGGAATAGAGCCAAAAAACGTGTTTTTTGCCTATTTGAGCATGAATATCTCAGAAACTAGAACCAATTTGGAAAATCTGACTCCAGATTCAGATATAGCACACTGAAGTCCTTTAGAAAAGTGTAATTTCATTTCTGGTATAAAATTTTTTTGAAATGCGATTTTTTTGTATGAAAGTTTTATGATAAATGCTTATAACATACTTAAAAGTGCATATATTTTTAATTTAAAAACGGTGAAGTGCTTTACCCCTTTTCCAAAATGATTACTGCATTTGATTTATATTTCACAAATGTATACACTAATCAAAATGGAGCATTTTAGCTATAATAGTTAGGAAAATGCTGAAATTTCAAAAATACCGTTATATGGGAGGTGGGCGTATTTGTGGGTGGATTTTGTTCAACTTTTCACAGTTTACTAATTTCAACCAAAGAAGCTTAAGTTCCGAGTTTCAAGATTCTAGCTTAATTATTACTATTTTTGGCCGCGTTTGTATTGAGGTGCCCCCACTGTGCGTCGGTGAATAATCGGTTACATACAAATCCCATTAAATAGGTTGGATCAGCTGACACGGTACACGGGTTCACGTTCTCGACTAACTGGGCTATAGATAAAATTGCAGCGCTTACAAAACAACAACGATATAAAATAAAATATAACACTGTGAAGTGCATATAAAATTTCACATCGAAATTACGCTCCACCACAAAAATGTGCGAATACAGTAGACGCTCACAAATTAGAACCACTTTGTTTTTAGGATGATTCTTCTGATGATAATTTCTGAAAAATTCTAATTCCCGGGGCCTATAACACAAACCTACAATTGTAACAAATCCACAAGTTAGTAGTAATTCACCTATACCTACAATTTCTCCAATTTCCCGTAACACAACAATTTTTCATACAATTGTTCCTACAAGTAAAATATTATACACTTGTAAATATCCATGAATGGAGATAATTTCAGTATGCCAAATGCATTTTATTACTACGCCGAGTCCGCTTATCAGATATTAAATGCGGTTTGCGCTGGGCTCGTGGGATCGTGATAGATTGGTGAAATTAACCATCACGTAAGAGATACGCTTAATCTCCAAGAATCACCGCGTTCATATGGTGTCGCCAATTATGTTCCATTCTACGAAAAAGAGCACTCGCGCATCGTGAAGACTGCCGGGCCAATCCGCACTTACATAATAAAACTTTAACCCTTCGTCTGACACTTGGTTCCAGCCAGACCGTTTTCATTTTCAAAATACGAAAAAGGGTACTATAAATTGAGCTAGATGCTTGAAATTTCAGGTAGCTTACTAAAGTTTGGTTTTCTACAGACCTGTAAAAAAAGTAGGTTGGTATCTCACATACTAAGCTAGTTATACCGATATGTTGACTAACACATCACGTTCGGTACACTTGGGTCTGGCTGGACCCCCATACAAATTATATTAAAATGAAAGTATGTGTGCGTGTTATGCTTAAGAACTTCCAAAGTATCCAGGAAACCCTGTAATGAAAACGCGATACTACGCCTTTTTTATTTTTTTTTTTATTTTCGATTCTAATTTCAGAGCGTGTAATGTATTCAAAAAGTTGATTCTAATTTCTGGAAATTCTAATTACTAAGAGTTCTAATTTGTGAGCGTCTACTGTATACGAAATGTGCCTGCAAGCCATGCACTTGGTGGTGGCCGACTCGGCGTTTTTTTAACACACGCGCGTGAAATTTTGATACATTTTTTACACTTTGTTTAAAATATTCTTTTTTTTTTAACAGAACATGCACTCCTGTCTCAGTATTTGGTTGACTTGAGTGCTCGCGGCATTTCAGCTATTACTACTGCCTTGAAAAAACAAAATATAATTAAAACTATTTTATGCGGCACATAACGTATCAAAATGGTTTGTATTATGACTTTTTTCACATACTTTGCACTTCTACTTATGCGCTTCGCATTTTGCACGCCTCTTTGGTTTTCGTTGCTTGACTCAGACTTGCTTTTTAATTATTTAATAATTTTTAAAGTTTTTTTATCATCTTTTACTCGCTGCTTTTATTTACTTAATAGTTATTGTAAACTTTAAAAAATTTTTTTAGCACCAAAAGTTGTTAATTTTTACTTTACCGAAAATTCTCATCAAACTGTTTAAAAGAAACGAAATAAAAGAATTTTTTTTTGAAGTGTCTGTTTAATGTGAAGTGCGACCAAAAGTAGTTCTCTATTTAGCTTTCAGTTATTTAAGTGAAGGTCACAAAGAAGAAAGTTTCAGCAACGTCATTCATATTTGCTTGCTCAAGCTAATCCTTAACAACGTGTTATAAAATCCCTACAGCCAATATTAACGACGGTCAGGAGAAGCCGTAGGCTTGCACTGGGGACCGCATAACTGGTACAGAACTGGTTCTAAAGGTATATAGAGCGGAACAGTTGGTAAAAGCATGGTAGATTTCACAAAATTGTACCAATTTATAAAATTTCCCAAAAACGGAAATTTTTCTAAAATCTACTGAAATTGTTTGCCTAAGCGTCTAAAAGAGTCATACTGGAGAACTTTAAAAAAAATAACCCAAATTAAAATTTCCCGAAAAGGGAATTTTTTAAAACTAGATAAAATCGTTTCCTAAAGGAAAATTTTTCTAAACTCAGCTATATTTGTTTGCCTAAACGCCTTAATGTGTAACATTGGCGAAATTGAAAAAAAATATCCCAAATTAAAATTTCCCAAAAAGGAAATTTTTTTAAAACTAAAAAAAATCGTTTTCCTTTCGCCCTAATTAGTCAAATCGGTAAATTTCGCACAAAATTTCCCAAAGAGGGAAATTTTCCTAAAAACTATATTTTTTGCCGTAACGTCTAAACAAGTAATAGTGGCGAAATTGAAAAAGAGAATTCCCAAATAAAAATTTCCCAAAGAGAGATTTTTTTTTAAATTAGATGGTTTCATTCAAGCTTTATTGAGTCAAAGTAGTAAATTTGACATTACTAAAATTTCCCGAAAGGGAAAACTAAAAAATATGTTAAAATAGTTTGCCTTAAAACTCAGTGAATCATAATGATTCATTTAGCGCAATCTTTCTAATTAGCAAAATTTCGCAAAAAAGGGAAATTTCATAAAATTGTATGTATGTACTAAACTATCTATATCGCTATTAAATTATCCATATCGCTATTAACTTTCAAACTATCCCAGAAGTCGCTATATTAGAGACAGTTCAGACCGGGTTCTAAAGTACTGCAGAAGAGCGTCCAGTTGCCACTTTGTACAACAGCATCATTTTAAAAAAGAACTAGCCCAATTTGCTGTAGGAATTCTACAAAAATGAAAGAAAAAGGGTAGAACAAAGTTTAAAAGGAAGATTTTTTAAGAATTTCGAAAGCCTTTTTCGGCCGCAACTTTCTAAATAGCCGAATACTCTAGTACGTGCTTCAGCCAAGTCATTGGTAAATATTGAAGTACTTTTCCATTTATAAAAGAAACAAAGGCATACATATATCCTCACTTTATATTTGTTTTCCACTGCAAGTCCATTTAATTTTAGATTCCATTAAAATATTTATTTATAACTCGTAATAACCGGCGGCGCACCCAATTCCAACGTATGAATTTCATTTTATTTCATTTTCCTCTTGCGCTTTTCACATTCATCAAATATGAAATGCATAAAAATGGCTTCCCTTGTAATTATGTAGCTATTTAATTAAAATTTACATAATTTTCTGAATTGGCATAAATTTACCGTGGCGCCTTTAATTGCGGGCACGTGAAGGTGAAAAATAGCCAAAAAGAAGGAAGTAATACTTCAATAGCAATAAATAAATTTGCATTAATATCTAAAAATTATAATGACAAAGCATGAAAAATGCGTCTCATACTTCTTAATCGCCCTAGTATGACTTTTATAAACGCTTAACCGACATTTGTGCCAAGCTCTAAGACCTCAAAGCTGAAAGGGATATTCTTGGAAGGAAATATCGAGCTGTCCGAGCTTTCCATAGACCAAATTCTTGGTATGTAGCGGTGGAGGTGGGCGCGAGGAGTAAAATTTTAGCAAATCTCAATTTTAGGAAATGCGGTTATGAAAGTTGCACTTAGGCGGTTCTGAAGTCTAAACGACGATGTGTATGCAGATATGAGAAGCTATTCAAAATGTTATACAAATATTTTTCTATCAACAACAAATACGTATGTACAAAATTTATTGTCAAATTGGCCTCTGATCACCGCGTTTTGACATTGAAAATTTCATCACTTTCGCTTTGTGTGCGAGTAACCCTTTTTTGTACAGTCAAAGTTGCAGACAGAAATACTTATGGGCCTTAGCAATTTAAGCAAAGCAATTATGCAAGAATTTTCTGTACAAAAAAGACAATGAACAGAAAATGTATTATTTGCTATAATTTCTTATTGAACGCATATAAAAATGTATCACATATCTGTACCCAGAAGTTTGCTGAATGGCTTAATGACATAACGACTTTCTTGGCACTTTAGCTCGCCTTTGTTAGCACGTGACTTGTGTTTTTAAGTCATAAAACATTTGCCGTTATAATAATATATATTAGTTTTTTTATGTGGAAACTAATACTTATTTAAGAACGTTTAAAGTCACATGACAATGTCTTTTTCGCAATTTTATTGGGGGTAGATTGTCAACTTGAGATATATGTACATATATCACCATTTAAACTTCATAACCGCCTAACCGACATTTGTACCAAAAATTGAAATTGATTTCCTGATACCCAACTCTACGACTACAAAGCTGAAAATTGATATTAGAAGGAAATATCAAGCTTTCCGACCTTCCCAAAAACCAAATTTATGGTATGCCTCGATAGAAGTGATCGCTAGAAGTTAAAGTTTGGCAAATCTCAATTTTAGTAAAGGCGCTTATGAAAGTTGCACTTAGGCGGTTATGAAGCTTAAACGACGATATCTACTTCAGTTCTTCATACATATCGTCGGCCTCCTGCCAGAAACACGACTGTGAAATTTTTTTTATGTACGATGTCTGCTCTTTATCGGGTATATATTGATATAACAACAATTAATATTTGTATATATACTTATGTACATACACGTACATATTATGTATGTATGTTTACACAATAATTTGTACAAATATTAATTGTTATTATACCAATATATACCCGATAAAGACATCGCACTTAAAATAATTTTCACATTCGTGTTTCTGGCAGAAGACCGACGATATGTACATACAAGGGTGACCATAATATCATAAAATTGTAACCCAATTTATCGACAAAACATAAAATCCCACCAAAGAACTTAAATCGGAAAGCCAGAAAGTCACACTGAATTTAAGTGATCCCCATGATATGCAAAACCACATTCTATCTAATGCTAATATTAGAGAGAACTGTGCCATTTGCTAAGTGAAATTTTCGAATGAGTGCCTGTGAACAATGCGCTGTTATACTATATGTATAAACAAACAAAAAAAAAAACAAATATTAATTAGCTGGTTTAGCCACCAAAACTAACTCGTTATGCATGCGAACCCACATGCAGTTAATTGAAAATTTATGCTGAAATTTTATAATGCAATTTCGTATTGGCCACAGCTTATATATATATACAAAGCGAATTGATTTGTTGCTGAGCGATAGATAAGCAAATTCTCATGGTCAGAAGAGAACAGATTTAGTTTTTTTGTTTTTGTTTTAGTTTCTGTTTTTGTTTTTGTTTTTCTTTTAGATTTTGTTTTAGTTTTTGTTACTAACAAATATTTAATACGCACAAATGCTGCTTTGCAACGCACACAAATTTATTTATGTACATATGTATGTAATTGAAAGTTGTTAGTGTCGAAACTTTATCCTTCGCAAAAAATTACTCTTCGCTCAGTAGGGAGAAATGCTGAAAAAAGGGGAAGGGATAAAGCAGAAAAAAATAATTGGTTAGTTAATAAAGTTTTGGCTTTACAACATTTTAAATAAATTAAAAAAAACAAAAACTATGTGACAAATTTGTAAACTTTAATTGATATATACTGCATATTATTAACTGACAGCTTTGGCTTTGGCTTTGACTTTCAAAAATCTAGCAGTTATGTGTTCGATTTAAGTGAAAGTTTAAACTATGCAATTGGAAGATGGAAAAGTATTTTTAGTGGAAAGTTCCGTTTTTTGGTGCTTGCAAAGCAGCGTTGATAACACTGGTCGACAAAACGGTTTCTTCAAGAGAAATGTCAGTGTTTTCAATAGCTTTAATCAATTTTTAAAATAAGTAAGTAATTTAAAAGATATTGAGGAGTGAATATAGCCAAAAAACGTGTTTTTCGCCTCTTTGGGCATAAATATCTAAAAAACTGTACGTATTATAGAAAATCTGACTTCAGATTCAGATTCAGCGCACCGAAATCCTTTAGAAAAGTAGAATTTTATTTCTGTAACAAAAATTTGTCGACCAGTGTAATTAGTATATACCTAAATGAGCTGCAATAGTACCATTTCTATGCAAAAGAAGTATATATAGCTGTTGAATTTAATTTCTCTTTGGAATACCAGCCCTAGAACAATCAAATGTCAGCTGAGTAGCGATTTTTAAGCTACATAAAGTTTTAGAAAGTCCAGCACGCAAAGTTATGCCCACGCATACGCTGTACATAACCAAATCTTCTAAGGTTTGTTCTTGCTTTACACATGTGTGCTAAAAGTTTCGTATAAAAACAGCTGCTATTTTTTTTTTGCTTTTGTTGTAAGATTGCGCTGCTAAACAACTCTTTTTTTCTTACCCAGAAATAGCGAAAAGTTTTTGATTTACTACAAGCGCAACTTTTATTAATTTTTCATTTAATTTTTTCCCAACTTAGTTGTTTTTCCGGTTTTGCTTTTGCATTCATTATTTGTTTGGGTTAACTTAAAGTTGTGCTTTTGTTATAATATTTTTATTTCATAATTTTTTTCACCCCCCGCTATTGTCTTTTACTTTTTCTAGTTAAAATGCATGCAAAGCCCTTCATAAAAAATGTATGTTTCTATGTAAGGATTGTTTTTTTTTTTTTTAAGAAGCTCCATCATTGTGACGTACATTAGAAAGTGTCCTTCGATATAGAGCTTAGTTGTTCAGTTTTCCCGCCTTCATTCATTGAAATTACAATGGAAATGGGTTCAAAACAAAGGACCAAGTTTTGCTGGAGAATGACTGAGTTTTAGAATGCAACAACAAACCGTTATTTATTCGTTCGGTTTCATATCATAAAATCATAAAATCAAAAAAATCATAAAATAATATAATCATAACATCATAAAATCATCATAGCATAAGATTATAATATCACAAAATCATAAAATCATAATAGCATAACATCACGAAATCATAAAGTCATAACATCATAAAATCAAAAAAAAAAAAGCATAAAATCATAAAATCATAAAATAATATAATCATAATAGCATAAAATAATAAAATCTTAATAGCATAACATTATAAAAAATAAAATCATAAAATCACAATCACATAAAATCGCAAAATCATAATAGCATAAGATCAGGAAATCATAAAATCATAACATCATAAAATCAAAAAAAGCATAAAATCATAAAATAATATAATCATAATAGGATAAAATCATAAAGTCATAATAGCATAACATCACGAAATCATAAAGTCATAACATCATAAAATCAAAAAAAAAGCATAAAATCATAAAATTATATAATCATAATAGCATAAAATAATAAATTCATAATAGCATAACATCATAAAAAAATAAAATCATAAAATCATAATATGACAAAATCGTAAAAACATAAAGTCATAAGATCATAAATTCATAAAATCAAAAAATTCTTAAATCATAAAATCATAATATATATAATAAAATCATAAAGTCATAATATCGTAAAGTCATAAAATCATAAAATCGTAAAATCATAAAATCGTAAATAATAATCCGTTTCTTTATTCATTATGGAAGTAGAAACTTAAAAAAGCAATCACTCTTCCCATCGTTTTCGATTTGCTAATCAAGCCTAATGTTTATTGCGTTATTTTTTCTTATATCTATCGCTGTCTCTGTCTTTGTTGTTGCTGCATGCTTCCCTTTCCTTAACGCAGATAAGTTTCTTAATAAGTTATTTAGTTTAATCCGCTAAGACGAGCCGTTTGTTTTTGAGAAAACTTTTTTACCCTATATTAGTATTTTTTTTCTTTGCGCACTCTCCTTGTGAGTCTTGCTATTCACTCACTCATTTATCTTCTGCTTCTTCTGTGCGCACATAAGCACATAAGCTTCAGTTAAAAAAACATAAACAAAAACTCTTAAACATTGATTGATTTTACACGCTCCGCTAAATTGAAGTTGATTTGATTTCTTTTGAATTTGTTTGTGAATGTTCTAATTGAATTAAGTCAAGAAGGGAAGGGGGAAAGAAGTGGAAGAAAGGTAATTAATTGCATTTGGCTTATAGCGTTGATGTGTGTTATTAATCAGCTGTAGGAAAGAGCTGCTAGTGAGAGAAAGCGGCTTAGAACTTTAATCAAAAAGAAAAAAAAAATAGCTGCATTTTGAATTGAATTTTTAAAAGATTTAATGATAATTTTTTTTTTTTTTTTTGAATTTTCGTATATTATATTTAATATTTGCATACTGCAGAAAATTTTTGGTATTAGAAGCCATTCTATATAATTTAATTAAAACACAATAAATATGTTCTCAAAAGCATCACATATCTCACATTTCCTTTTAACTAATTGCCGTTTCCACAAATTTTCTTTGTAATGCCACACAACTTAATTACTTTCTGAAAATTTACCACACAAAATAAGCTTATAAATAATTTTCCATATTATAATTGAATGCCACTCACAGAGTTTATTACATTACAAAAGTATATAAGCACTGCCGGTAAAATATTAATTAACTTCCTTAAAGCTTTATCTTTCCTATTAAATTGCGGCATTTCACTATTATTATTAGCAAGTTACCCACAATAGCGAGGTAATAATAGGCATTCCAATGCTGTCAAATGCAGACAAATATACGATTTTATGCGAATATTTGCAGACGATTAAATTTCATGCAGATTGCAATTTCAAATGTGTGTGAGATTGAGAAGCGGGACAGGTTTTAATTAAAAGTGCACTTGATTTGCAAGCGAATGTGCAAAAGCCTTAATAAAATTCGGCAAATACACATGCACATTACAGCCACTTCAAAATATGCATGCTGCTGCCTACATTGATTGTTCAGCTGTTGAGAAAAAGAAAAATGAAGAAAAAAAGAAAAACCAAAAATATGCCAAAATTAATTTCCTGACTAAATTAACTAATTAAAATGTTTAGCAAATTTTATGCGTATGCTAGAGAGCGAGCGAACGAGCGGGCGACTACTTAAGTAAGTATGCTTAAGCACATCAGCTGCAACAACCAGCAACTCCTGCTTACTTGTAATAAGTACTAGATACATATATGTATGTATGTACATACAGTGTCTCTCAGAAGTATTTTGCATAATTCATTTATTAAGAAAACGTTAGAAATTTTCCTTTTTTTCGAATTCTTTTGCAAATTTTTTTAATATGGTCTTATAGCTGAATCTTCATACTACAAAAACACATATATTAAAAAACCAAAATGCATTTAATCTTTTTTATAAAATTAAGGAAACGAAAAAAGTCATAAATTTTTGCTCACAAAAGTATTTTGCATATTGGTAATTTTGGTGAATAAATGCATCTACAACCTGTTTAATATTATTTATGATATCAGTTCTTTTTCGAAATGGCTTCCAAGAGTCTAGCGATGGGCTCTGCTAATTTTTGGCAAAATTCCGAAGGTATTTTGTCCCATTCCTCGGCCAAAGCCGCATTTGGATAATTCTTTTGGGGAAATCTTCGATTTTCTCACATGATCTTCAAGATGGGATCAAAATTTTTAAATGGTTTTTATATCGGAGCTTTGAACACCAACTTGGAAGTGTTTATTATTCGAAAGTTTTCACATTTTAACACCATTAGCGGTATTTTTCGGATTATCATCTTGTTGAATTAAAAACCCATTGTATATCATACCCATTTTTTCTGCACTAGAATGTAGATTTTCCCTGAACATTGAAATTCGGGAATGCTCGTCCATCGTACTATCCACTAAAATAAGCTTAACTACTCAGTGCGGTGATATACGAACTCCCTGAGCCTCGATTGATCATAAAATCCTACAGTGCTTATAATGTTTTTGATTTTCACCTCTTAATTGGGCTTCCACCATAAAATACGACTCAAAAATATTATATTTGCTTTCCGCACTTAAAACTAAGATTTTAGAAATGTCAAATTTTTTTTATATTGTGTTTGTTGCGGAAAATAAGACACTTTCTTTGAGGTAGAAAGTTCGTTGCGCAGTGCTTGGCGGTGAATGTGGTTTTTCTCGGCACCCTGTGCACTGTCTCGTCCGATACTTGATTATTGAGTATTGGTTTTAGTTTTCTGTTTATTGTAGGAGCTTAAGTGTGCGGGTTTAGTTGATTTTCTCTCAATATTTCACGTTCTTCTAGCGACGTTCTTCTTTGTACTAGTAACTTTTTTCCGAAAAATATCACTTATGATGTTAAAATGTGAAAACTTTCGAATAAAAAAAACTTCCAAGTTTGTGTTCAAAGCTCCGATATAAGAACCATTCAAAAATTTTGATCCCATCTTGAAGATCATGTGAGAAAATCGAAGATTTCCCCAAAAGAATTATCCAAATGTGGTTTTGGCCGAGGAATGGGACAAAATACCTTCGGAATTTTTGCCAAAAATTAGCAGAGCCCATCCCTAGACTCTTGGAAGCCATTTCGAAAAAGAACTGATATCATAAATAATATTAAACAGGTTGTAGATGCATTTATTCGCCAAAATTACCAATATGCAAAATACTTTTGTGAGCAAAAATGTATGCCTTTTTTCGTTTCCTTAATTTTATAAAAAAGATGAAATGCATTTTGGTTTTTTAATGAATGTGCTTTTGTAGTATGAAGATTCAGCTATAAGACCATATTAAAAAAATTTGCAAAAGAATTCAAAAAAAGGAAAATTTCTAACGTTTTCTTAATAAATGAATTATGCAAAATACTTCTGAGAGCCACTGTATGTATGTAGAAGCAGTACAGTGTTGCTTGGCTTGGCGATGTCACGTGTGTGCGGGGCGTATACGTAACATGCGCTTTGCGCGAGGCACAAGTGTCGAGTTCGAAAGAAAAACAAAACAAAATAAATAAAATAAGATACCAGTTTCAGATAAACAAAAAGTTGTTAAATGCAGAAGACAATAACAATGAGTGTAAAAATATGCAATTAGAAGAAGAAGCTGTATAAAACGCAGTGGCAGAGTACGTAGTAGATTTAACACGGATAGGTATGTATGTTGATAGGTAAGCAATAACAGCTATATGAATGAACATAAGTTTGCAGACGCACTAAAAGGCATATACATGCATTTGCTCATATGTATGTATATATGTATGTATGGATGTTTGTAAATAAGTACATACATATGCATGCTTATCAAACAAAAACTTATAGAAAAGCTTTTTACTAAGCAGTGCAGATATTCGCTCGTGCACCCTACCCAGCCCGAGTACACTCATATTTCTTTACAAAAAACGACGAAACAAAGTTTTACTTTAGTACAAAGTGTATTGTTTTTATTTGCAATACACACTCAAGCAACAGCACAAGCGCCTAGCAAAGAATCTACGCTTTATTTCTGGTTTATTCCAGAAGATATAAAGGCTTATGAAATAATGCCTGAAAATTCTAAGCGAACAAATATTGTATGGGCAAAGGCTTAAAATGAAGCTGATTTTCCTGTGTTGATGTCAGCAGGCTGTAAGGACTACTCTCTCCCTCTCTCTCTCTCTCTCTCTCTCTGTGAAGAAATCTTATTTCCAAGGCCTATCCGCCATGAGAATAAGGACTGAAAATTTCCTGATAATAAGGCCTTACGCGGTGTCTATATTTCTTATAATAAGGCTTATTTGCAATGAAAAATATATATCGGAATGAGATAAGCGTGCGCACTTAACCAAACACTTGATTGCATGCTAGTTGAAAATAAACTGAATATATATTTTTTGTAAGCGACAATCTTTATTCCGACAATACACAATTTTTGACGCTCACCACACATTATTTGTGCTCTCTTTGTCCATATTTGCTCATAAAACTCAATTCGCTCTGTCTTTCTGTTTGAGATACATATGAGCGCATAACTGAAAATTAAATATTAAAACGTTCACAGCAGAGAGAATGAGTGCATAACAGCCAGCAACGTTGCCAGCGTATTCCATTTAACCACTTGGGCTTCAGCTATAAGCCTAACCTTTTTGCTGGGTTCATGCAGAAATGCAAGCAGCGCCCAATGCTTAATAACTATCTTCTCTCTTCACAAAAAACTAACAACAAGTACCTTTCTGCATGTTCATGCATGAAATCTGAGCAAAAAACAAAAACTAAAAACAATAAGGACAATAAGAACAACAACTTCAACAACTTGGGTGATTAGTAAAGTTTTCGAGTTGATATGTTTATTGTGAGAAAGCGAGACAACGATGACATTCAGCAATAGCAAGCAACAACGCAACAGAGCAACAGAGCTACAGAGCTACAGAGCAAAATTACATAAAAGTGAAATGAACTAAATAAGTTGGTATTAAAGAAAAAGTAGAAGAGAAAGTAGAAAAGGAAAAGGAAAAGGAACTTTCATAAACAAGGAATTTATGAGTAAATTAATATGGAAAATTTAATCTTATAATATCTAATAATAATAATACAATGGCACTATTATAACTCTGGCGAGTTTTATGGCCGAGCTTCTCTCCCAATTCGAGGTGTGCTCCTTTTTGTTTTTCCTACTAATTGGGTGGACCTACAGTTTTATGCCGGCTCCGAACGGCGAATGCATTTTTTTTGTGAGAAGCTTTTTCATGGCAGAAATACCCTCGGAGGGTATGCCGCCCACTGCCGAGAGGTGACCGCTGCTCTTAAAAAACCCAATAATTGGATTTTTACTAATTAGAAAAATTTTTTGGTGTTTTGCTCGGACCATGGTTTGAACCCGAGACCTCTGGCATAGCAGGCGAGCACTCTACCCACTGCACCAAAGCGGTACGTCATTCGCTGCGAATTCTATTCTTTCTACTTGTGGTAATGCTTATTGGGATGTGTTAGGAACAAAGGTAAGAAAATTAATAGAATATCTAGTAGATATATAATGCAAAGTACTAAAAAAAAATATAATCTAATCTCTCTAATCTTTATAATAAAAAGATCACATTGTGATAATAAAAAATGCAGGAATATTTGCATAAGAACGCTCCCAGAGATGGCGAACTTTCAAAAAAGATTATGGTATAAAATATTTCTTCATACATTTAGGCATCAACCTAATGTACATATGGGCGTACGTTTCAGTGTGCGTGCAATATAAAAAGCTTACAAATACCATATACTAATATACATATGTATGAAGTAACTACCACTCAAAACATAGTAGCATAAGTATACATACTCATACAAAAGTGTAAATAAATGATATGGAGTATGAGCAATAGATCACAGACCTCATAACTGACTTGTACTTACTGAACAGACTAGTATGCGTATGTAACGTGAACCTTTTCACAGAAGCTTCAATGTACAAATCTTAAGATTTTGAGCTCAGTCAATTGACTCATTATAGTCTAAATCTTCTTATTTATATAAATATCATTATGAAACTACCTTAACAGCAACTACATTGAATTACACTGGCAATTTCTTAAATGCTTCTTAAAACTAAAGAACGCAATGTACATACATATGCAAGCATCTACATACATAATACATAGCAGATATGTATGTATGTAGATAAGTCAAAGAAACGACCGACCGTGCGAACGTTTTGTATTGCGCTGCAATTTATGAGCTGCCAAAGTTCAAAAGTTTTAGTGTGAATTTATGAAAACTTCGCAGACTGACTCTAAGCACCTGCTGCCACAATTTGTAACTTTGTTTAAATAAAGATGACGACAAGTGGATTTCTCGCTCTCTCTGTCTCTTTATAAATAAAGTTTATTATTTTTATTTATTGCTAAACAGAACCCTGAAAATATATCACATTGCTGGTAAATGAATTTGAATGCAGATAATAGTAAAAAGACGACATATTCTTCTTTGTATACCAATTTAGCGACTGCATACATTTTTTTAAATTTTCTAAAACATTCTAACTAGAGCTGCAAAACCATCGATAGTCGGACCACTCAATAGTTTCGATAGTCGAAAAAAAAACTATCGATACTATCGATAGTTTTTTATGAATATTTCACTACAATAAAAAGAGGGATGGTTTTGTTTACATTTTTCTTTTCAAAAAGTCTTTAATTTTTTTTTTTACGCAAAATAATAATTAAATAAAAGATCAAATAAGAATTAAATACTTCACTTATGTATATAGCATTTTCAGGTTAAATTAAACCTTAAAAAGAGGATTGTTTTGTAGGAACATTTTACGATAAATGCTTATAATATCCTTAAACGTGCATATAATTTTTGTGTTTAAAAACTGTATAAAACAGGCAAGAAAGCCTAAGTTCGAGTGGAATCGAACATTAGATACTCAGCTGTATGCTTTCATTGTTTGTTTGCGTTTGATGGATTTTATATAAAGCGAGTGCTTCATAAAGTGGGCGTAGCCACGCCCATTTTCAAAAATTTTTTATCAGTCATCCAACTAAGCATATGAATATTATTCTTTGTGCAAAATTTCATTCCTTTATGACTTCCAGTTACAAAGATGTCACATTACACATTTCCAAAGCGTGTTCCAGAATATCTTTGCTAAAAAGTAGGCGTGGTCATAAACCGATTTCAATAAATTTTTGCGTGTCTATTAATACAAGTTATAAAAGTGTATAAACCAAGTTTGGTCATAATATATGAATTATTTGTCGAGTTATGTGCTCCGAAATCTCGTAGATTCCTTTGTCTAAAAAGAGGCGGTGCCACGCCCATTTTCCAAAATTTTTCTATTTTTTTGTTTCCGGTCTATTGTGGAACTCATGCCACAAAATTTCAATGAATTATCTTAATATTTGACAAAGATATCACTTAAAATGTTTTTATTAGGCCCTTTTATAGTTCCCATATAAAAAAGTGGGCGTGGCCGTCAACCGATTTTGACAATTTTCCCTTCAAACGCTTGCCTAAGTAAGTAAATCACGCATACCAAATTTCACCGATATATTGGAGCTGGTGTTAGCGCACGAAATTGAGTCAGTGTTATATTGCAATAGCGCATCATTGAGTTGGCGCTATACTGAATTAGCGCTATACTGAGTTGGCGCTACATTGAGTTGGCGCTATATTGAGTTGGCGCATTTTCCGAATCGGAGTTAGCGCAATAACACCAGGGTTGGCGCCAGCGCAATTGCGCGGCGCAGCACAGTGTTACCCATGCCTATTGTCGTGTGTGGCTGGCTTAACCCATTGATACAACTATGCCGGTAGTGGCCTACCAGCAACTGATTTTACTTTTTTCATTTGTAATTTCTCCCAATTGTCAAACTTTGTTTACCTTTCGTTTTGTTTACTTCCGGGTTGCTTATGTTTACACGTGCTTAGTTAGTTAGTTAAAAAATAATAGTTTAAAAAAACTAAAAAACACGCCTTAATCTTGAAAATCGTACTAAGAATTGAGATATAATTTAATTAGAAACAAAATGATGAACGAAAATATAAGTATTTAAGGAAAAGCGTCGGGTGCTCAGTATGTTAAAAAATATTTAAAATCGCTGTTTTTTGACTACTTAATATTTTTATTTTGACTTTTTTGAGATTTCATATATCGTACTCTTTAATT
This sequence comes from Urophora cardui, assembly GCA_960531455.1. Classification (NCBI taxonomy): domain Eukaryota; kingdom Metazoa; phylum Arthropoda; class Insecta; order Diptera; family Tephritidae; genus Urophora; species Urophora cardui. Next base: position 4,806,063 of record OY482670.1, read on the forward strand.
TCGCAACTAGGTATATTTTTGTACTAGTTGTACGAATCGAATATTTTCATGTTCAAATATTATTGAGCACCCCCACGTTTTTCCTTATATACTTATATCTTCGTTCATCATTTTGTTTCTAATTAAATTATTTCTCAATTTTTAGTACGATTTTTAAGAATAAAGCGTGTTTTTTAGTTTCTTGTAGGCTATTATTTATTTTTAAGTTACCTTAAAATGGGGGATGATTTTGTTTACATTTACATTACATTTACATTAACAAAAGAACAACAAATAGTATTCATTATTCTTCTCTTGGCACAAAACTACAATAGGGATAACCATCGATAGTGGAAAAACTATCGATAGTGACACAAAAAAAAAAACTATCAATACTATCGATAGTGCCATCGATAGTTTTGCAGCTCTAATTCTAACGCTCTAGTGACGACATAAATGCTTTTTTATTTGTACTTCGCCTCCAAAAAAAAATTAGAAATAACCTCAATATTATTCTAAAAATCAATCATAGTGTAATTTTACTATTATCACTTAAAATCAGGTGCGGTAATCATTACAAGCGAAATAATTTAAATAGGCACATAATCAATTTATTTTTTTTTTCTGATTCAAAATAATTACATACTATTTTCCATCCTTGCTTCAAACAACTTTTTTTATAAAGGCACTCACTCAAATTTTGTTTTAAATTCATTTGAAAAGTGGCTATCCCCAAGTACCTCTATAAATAACACTTCATATTAGGCAGCGTCATTCACAATTTTCCAAAATCACATGCTGCCTAATGACTTTAGACATTAATAATATTAACATCACGAACTTACGCGCTAAAGTACCCGCATTCTGCTCTCAAAATCGCTGCTGTGCTTCTGGCATGTACCTTTTTCCTTTGTATTAAGCACGCAACTAAATTCAGCATGAATGCTCGTTATTTTTAGCTTTAAATAAATATTTCTTTCAGCGTCGCTAAGTGGGGAAAGCGTAAGCATTTGATAAACAGTATTCATAATTACAACGCATGTGCGCCCTAAGTATGAATCCAGCCAGCACAGTCAAGTGGAATAACGCATTTACATTATTATTATTATTTGTATTTTTATAACAAGTAAAAAGGATATCTTACAGATATCGCCCGTTTTATGCAATAGGGATTTAACTCGAAATTTTCGATTTCTGTGATTTTGCCATATATTTCAATAACTGGGTAGTGCCTTTGAGTCTAGTCTTATAAAAAACTCAAAAAGATAAAAATGGCGGAAATAAAAGTGATTTTGTAGTTAGCCGTAGAAGGAAACTATAAGAAATTATAAAACTTTATTTGCGTTTTCCAAAAAAAAAATTTTTTGAGTTAAATCCCTATTGCATAAAACGTGCGATATGTAGATATATGGTAAATTTCTAAAGCCCATTGGGCAAAAACTGTGAAAAGGAATGCATACATACAAATCAATCTTAATAAAGCAACAAAAGAAGAAACATACAGATATTAGAAAACAAAAACACTGCAAAACAATAATTGTGGGCGTATTAGCATAAGCATATAAAACTATATATGTACATACAGACATTAATATAAATACACTACATACATACATACGTTTAATGATATGCTTAGAAGACGACCAGAAGGAAATAACAAAAGCAGAAAATATGAAAAATGAGCGAAGTATAATAAAGATGCTGCCTACGTTAAAATTAGAGCAAAGTTTTTCCAGCTAGAAGGTATGTACTAGCGTATGCATGTATGTATATGCCCTTAACAAGCTTAGCTGATGCCCAGGCACTTATTAATGCCATAGCGACAGCAATGGGTTCAAATAAAAAGTTACCGAAAATCGATGCTAAAATGTGTTTGCTCAGACCCAGCTGTAGGCGACGAATCAGTAGTCTCATATACATATATATGTACAAATATATGTACATGTGTAAACATGTACAAATACATATTTACATTTCGCTGTTTGCGCTTTTTGTATAGCGGCGCTGCATCCCGGCGCTGCGACAAAACAATTAACCTCACGACACTCCAAAATAAAGGCGCTTAGACACAAATGAGAGCACAAGAACACCGCTGATAAAAATGGTGGCTGGGGAGCGCATAGTTTAGCAAATTATGGAACAACAAGGAGCATATCTGCGTGCGTGTGTTGATGTGTATGCTTAAAAAGCGACTGACTTGTTGCTCCTCTGGCGGGCATTCACTTTATTCCCTAACTTAGCAACTAAGCTTGTATATACGAGCATTACCCTGCAAAAAAATGTGCGATTAATACCGAAAGATATTTGTCCCGGATTGATCTCTTTCGAGAACAATCGGTCCACAGTTAGTCCCCGATTGTTCCCGTACGGTTATAAATGTAGACTAATTGTAGACCAATTGTTCCCGAACGGGTATAAATGTAGACTAATTGTAGACCAATTGTTCCCGAACGGGTATAAATGTAGATTAATCGCTTTCATTCCGAACGGGTACAAATCCAGATTCCTTAAATGTAAAAATTTTACAAAAATATGCAATGTATTTAAAAAATTTTAGAACAACCGGTAAAACGAATTTAACACCCTTTCTTTTAATAACAACGATGAATAATAATTTTAACAAAATGTTGCCTAAAATATGCTATGAAAAAATCCTTTACATTACGCTCATATAATGAATACTCAAAACTTACAATTTTTTTTATTTATTTATTGAGATTTTTTTCAAAAGTAAAACATTATATAATCTTTATTTATATATGCATGAACTTTTACAATTTTTTAAAGATTGTTATTAAAAATTGCCTTGGCGAACAACTTGGAAAAATCTACATTTATACCCGTTCGTGCTGGAAGCGATTGATCTACATTTGTACCCGTTGGGGATGAAAGCGATTAATCTACATTTGTACCCGTTCGGGTTTACAAGTTGAACAATTAGTCTCTTCATAGGACATGCTCGAACAAATGCGATCAATTCACTCCATATAAAGGGATGTAAAATTGTATTAGTCGCATGCTCCCTTGCGATTGATCCCGGACACGTCCCGGATTAATCGCATTTTTTGCAGGGTTAGTTACGTGTATCTATGCTTGTATGAGTGGTGCATGTGCGTGCGCTTATTTATGAAATTTTCATTACATGGATTTATTTTTGTTTTGTAAACAAAAAGGCGCCTAAATGTAGGCTATTAGACACAAGTGGCGTACTCAAGTGCTTGTTTTCGGTTCTAAATATATTTTGTACTTACATTGGCTTCTGCATGCGGACGTAAATAAGCTACACGTGTACACAAATATACCTACATATATATATTTATATACTCTTCACCAAATCTCGCTAATTCAAAGCTGACACAGAACTAGCGCATGAGGAGGCAGTCCTGGTTACCTCTATATGTATCGCAATGCAATGCTTTCAAATTTCCTGTCCTACTACTTAAGTGGTAATTGCTTCCCTCTGCAGAAATCTAGACCCGTTCGAAACTATTTTTAATATGGGGTGTTTTGTGGTAGTTTGTGAATTAATAGTTCGCCGTTAGTTTAAACCTGAAACACTTTTATTTTGTACTTTTATTCAATTTTATAAAAATTTTCCTTTTTTGTGAAGTTTTTTCATTATTAAAATTACGTTAAATTATTCATTTTGACTATTGAAGTTTAAAACAAACGATTGTATTACATTTTTAAAAAAAATTCTCTTTTTGGGCAATTTTGTTAATTAGCGAAATTGTTCGAAGTTTACCATTTTTAATTTTTAAAACAATTCCCTTTTGGGAAATTTTAGTTAGAATTAATGTTTCTTCAGTTCCACCACTATAACACGTTTATAAATTTAAAAATTTTAGTGGATTTTAGAAAAAATTTCCTTCATAGAAAATTATAAATAGTTTTGTTTGTTTATGGAAAAATTTCCCTTTTTGGGAAATTTTTAAAATTAGTGTAATTGTGTGATTTTCATTTTTTTACCATCTGATGCGCTCTATATCTATTTAGGACCAGTTCGAATTATGTTATCAATTATCTAGTACACTAACTATCGCCTTGCCTGACTGTCTCATATACATATTTGCCGTAGGGTACTACTATATACCCTGCAGCGAAAGTCCAAAATAGTCAGCCAACTTACCAGTTAACTGACTTGATAAATTATGGGAGTTGCCCAACTAGATTCATAGGGGACAAATTGAGATTAGTTATGAAACAAGAAGTTTTGCCAAAAAAAAAAAGGGATTTAAGGGCAGTAAAAGTAAAGCAACTTCTTTATTGTTGTTGTAGTATTCGAACCCTGCGTAGTAGGCCCCTTGTAGATTTAGTTGGTTGCAAATTGTTAGATCATTAAATCAGGTGAATACCACAAATATAACATAGTTTGAGATGTTAATATAGCCCAGTATATTAGATACTACTTCAGCCATAGAAAAAAGTACATGATATGTTTGTATAAAGTCAGAAAATCATCAATATAAATGTCAAGCTTAGAATGGTCAACGTGTTACTTATTCACAATGTTAATGTTAATTTTCCTAAATATTTAATATGCAAGATCACAATCTAATGTGCCTGAATTCTTTAATTTAAATATCATACTCTAATAACTAAATAAATGTATTAGAAACTTTATTTTGCAAATTAACTTTTGTTTTGCTGCCATTAATCATTATCTACCAATGTGAGCTTTTTGCAAGTTTCAACATGTATGCATATTAACTTTTATATACATACATATATACAACTTTTTGGGTAAAAAAAATTATTTTTGAAAATAAATATATAGCAAAACTTCAGATTCAAGCAGAATAGTACCTATTTACCTAATGATTAAAAATGTTAATGATTAATATGTATGTTAGTGTCTAGCACGAAATTATTATTATTATTTTTAATTTTAGGTTTTATACTTTATCCTAATATTATCAAACTCTACGAATATGATAATCGCAGAACGCTGCCAACATAGGAACTACTTGAGTCCGCGAACTTTTCCAGTGTCCTCCGTAGTACAATGCAGACCTCTAATTTAAATTAATTAATTTAGAAAATTTAATAATTATTAATTAAAGCAGGTTCCGTTTTTGTCCCACTTTAATGATTTACTATGCTTACTTTTACATTTTTAATGATTAAAAGTTATTAAATTAATATGTTAATTAATTAATCGATAAATTTATTTTAACTTCAAGATTATTTTGATTTTTTTTTTTATTTTTTTAAATCTTTTTACTTGAATCATTAGTACAATAATTTGATTTTTTCAATTATTTCTGATTTTTTTAAACGCACAGTTAGTTAATTTATCGACTAATTTTTTTCACTTCATTTTTTAACTGCATTATAAATATAATATTTAGATTTTTTAATTGTATGATTACTACAATTGATTGATTATTTTCAGTTATTTTTGATTTTTTCAATTGCACGATTAATTAGTTAGTCGACTAATTATTTTTAAATTTTTTTAATTGCATGATTATTTGATTATTTTCAATTGTTTTCTGATTTTCATAAACGCATGATTTACACAATTATTTCGTTTTTTTCCATTATTCCTTTTTTTTAATTTCATGGCCAATTAATCAATCGATTAATTATTTTATATTTTTTTATTGCATGATTGATAAAATTATTTAATAATTTTCAATTATTTCTGATTTTTTTTTTTTAATTGCGCGTTTAATTAATTAATCGAGCGAGTTTGATTCTTGCCTTGTTTTTAAATTTATGTTTAATTTCAGCTTCTGAATAATAGATTACAACGCTTCACCTGAAAAATCATATAAAAAATAAACGCATAGTCTAAAATAATCAAGCAATCAAAATCAATATAAATTTGCCGGTAATTTTACAATTAAAAATAATCAAAAAATTAAAAATATAAAAGCAACAAAAAGTAATGATACAATTAAAAAAATTTTGATTAATTTTGATTATATGATTATATTAATTTTTAATAATCAAGAATTTAGTTTATAATATTTATCCAGTTGATTATTAATTGCCAAGTTAATGTAAGACAATTAAAATAATCACTAAAATTATAAAATGCGGAAAACATTAATCACAACTTTTGGTTTTTTGGTCGTTTTTATTTTGATAACTACTTTATTATTGAGCTCTCAGGACCATTTTTTTTTTTTTTTTTTTTTAAGGAAAAATTGGTATGAAAGATTAATACTTGTTTTTGGTAGAAGTTATAGATCCATTTCGGAGACCACCACATCTCTTCATCAGACTTCTTTTTAACATTTTTATTCATTGGCGTCCGCCGAGATCGAACCTCGGATTTTCCGGTTGGAAGTCTAATGGCATCATCATTAGGCTACCGCCGCCTTGCATTTTGCTTGTATTAATTTTTCTTTTCATTTTTTCCTTTTTACAACCTACCATCCAGCAAGAGTGACCTTGCCGACGTTATCGGTATTTGTCACTTGTATGTTGGTGTGGTTGTGTGTTTGTTTGGTTTGTACAAATTCTATTTTAAGCACAAGCAATGCTTTGCACTAATTAGTAGAGTTTGTTTGTCGGCTGGCTCATCCGATTAAATTTTACTTTTGGTTTTTTGGTCGTTTTTATTTTGATAACTACTTTATTATTGAGCTCTCAGAACCTTTTTTTTTTTTTTTTTTTTTTTTTTTTTTTTTTTTTTTAAGGAAAAATTGGTATGAAAGATTAATACTTGTTTTTGGTAGAAGTTATAGATCCATTTCGGAGACCACCACATCTCTTCATCAGACTTCTTTTTAACATTTTTATTCATTGGCGTCCGCCGAGATCGAACCTCGGATTTTCCGGTTGGAAGTCTAATGGCATCATCATTAGGCTACCGCCGCCTTGCATTTTGCTTGTATTAATTTTTCTTTTCATTTTTTCCTTTTTACAACCTACCATCCAGCAAGAGTGACCTTGCCGACGTTATCGGTATTTGTCACTTGTATGTTGGTGTGGTTGTGTGTTTGTTTGGTTTGTACAAATTCTATTTTAAGCACAAGCAATGCTTTGCACTAATTAGTAGAGTTTGTTTGTCGGCTGGCTCATCCGATTAAATTTTACTTTTGGTTTTTTGGTCGTTTTTATTTTAATAACTACTTTATTATTGAGCTCTCAGGACCATTTCAGGACCAAAAAAAAAAAAAAAAAAAAAAAAAAAAAAAAAAAAAAAAAAAAAATGGTCCTGAGAGCTCAATAATAAAGTAGTTATCAAAATAAAAACGACCAAAAAACCAAAAGTAAAATTTAATCGGATGAGCCAGCCGACAAACAAACTCTACTAATTAGTGCAAAGCATTGCTTGTGCTTAAAATAGAATTTGTACAAACCAAACAAACACACAACCACACCAACATACAAGTGACAAATACCGATAACGTCGGCAAGGTCACTCTTGCTGGATGGTAGGTTGTAAAAAGGAAAAAATGAAAAGAAAAATTAATACAAGCAAAATGCAAGGCGGCGGTAGCCTAATGATGATGCCATTAGACTTCCAACCGGAAAATCCGAGGTTCGATCTCGGCGGACGCCAATGAATAAAAATGTTAAAAAGAAGTCTGATGAAGAGATGTGGTGGTCTCCGAAATGGATCTATAACTTCTACCAAAAACAAGTATTAATCTTTCATACCAATTTTTCCTTAAAAAAAAAAAAAAAAAAAAAAAAAAAAAAAAAAAAAAAAAAAAAAAAAAAAAAAAATGGTCCTGAGAGCTCAATAATAAAGTAGTTATTAATCACAACTATTTTAATGAGAATTTAACACATTCAGCATTCAACTGTCACATTTCTTGAAAAATTATAGATTTTTCGATTAACGTTGACAACAACAACAACACTATACACCAATTCTGGTCTATGTGAAAATCTTAGTATTAACTTTTCTTTACCCTTGTTTTCATAATTTAGCTGCCATTTTAAAGCGCATTGCACCCTCAGGCAAATGACGCTTATGCAGTGTATGCACATGCCACCATTTCCATTTTTTATTTGTTTTTTCAGGAAATATAACTTTTGTTTTGAACCTCTTTTTTTGCACTCACGTAAATTCGTTATTCGCGTGTGAAATTTTCTATGACATTTTTTCTTTTTTTTGTAATTAGTCGTGTTCAGCAACGTAAAATATAAACAGATAAATAAATTAAAATTTTGGTTTCTGTAGGTGTTTGCGTGCCATGCTATAGGTACTCTACAACAACAGCTACAAAAAGTGGAATAAAGTTTTGTGGTGAAAGAAAATTGTTTGAAAAACAAATTTGCCATTTCTACGAAAATCAAGTTGTTTCTATTTGTATTTTTGGTGATACGAAGTTTTCATAATAAGGAAATATTCCCGATTCATGCGAAATTTTCGAGTGTAACCACCACAGCTTTCAGTACATATATTACAGCGATTTTTGCGAAATGCGGTCGAATTTTACAATATATACAATAGCGCTTTCGTTGCTTTACTTGCGCTTTACCCTCAGACCTTAATTGAACTTTATTGCTTGTTGTTATCGAGCCTGATATAATATATACATATGTACCTTCATATACCTTTTTAGCCCGCAATCATACAAAAATAAAGACTTAATGACATCTTTTTTTGCTAAACACACCCACCCCTGCCGTTTTTTAATTCAATTGCTCGCAAAAAAATAAATCAGCTTTACGAGCAGCGCTCACATTTGATATTTGTCATTTGGCATTTCCTTGCTCGCACTTCACCCAACAAAGCATGAAATTAATTTGCATAAAAGAAAAAAAATAAAAAAAAATCTAAGTTTCTCGCTTGTGTGCCCCATGCGCTTTTATTTTTGTATATACATATAAGAAGCAGCGCTTGTAGCAGGTGCACGTTTCCTCTCTGCTCCCTAATGTATGCTTCATTATTCTGTGATCTTATTTACACTTGTACTTTTAAATGAAGGTGACAGCGCGAGTTTCTACTCGTAAACTTGATTACGTGTCTTATTATGCGAACATCTACTTGCGAACAAGCGAAGAAGCCAATATACATACATGCATGCGTGCACATACATGCATAAACATGTATCAACATAATTATATTTGCTTATTTGAAATACTTATATAAGTACGTGTGCACTAAACAAAAGCTTAAATGAAGTGAATATGCTTAGCGTGTACGTTTTTATCTTGACAGAACATGCATATGTAGCAATACCTGTCGGCATGTTTGAGCATATAAATACACACCCGCATATACCTGAATATAGTAAATTAGTCCAGCATACAAATTTGGGGGTTCAAAGCATAGTAGGTAGTTGAAAGAAATACAATTAAAGTACAGCGTTTGACATAATATAATAATATATAATACAATGGCGCTATTATAACTCTGACGAGTTTTATGGCCGAGCTTCTCTCCCAATTCGAGGTGTGCTCCTTTTTGTTTTTCCTACTAATTGGGTGGACCTACAGTTTTATGCCGGCTCCGAACGGCGAATGCATTTTTTGTGAGAAGCTTTTTCATGGCAGAAATACTCTCGGAGGGTATGCCGCCCACTGCCGAAAGGTGACCGCTGCTCTTAAAAAACCCAATAATTGGATTTTTACTAATTAGAAAAATTTGTTTGGCTCGGACCGTGGTTTGAACCCGAGACCTCTGGCATAGCAGGCGAGCACTCTACCCACTGCACCACAGCGGCCACACAGCCACAGCCACAGCGTTTGACATGCACAATGTAAATGGCTAGTTGGCGTAGCTGCAGCGCCTTTGATTCGCATTTTGTCGATCGCGGTTCGAGTCTTGCTTGTGGCTTGTATTTATTTTTTTGTTTTTTTTTTTTTTTATTTATTTAAAAATTAAAAACAATTGGGCAATTCACAAGCTGTTGTAAAATATTGTAATGTTGTATACTGGTAAAGGTTTACAATAGGTGTATCAGTAGGGTTGATTTTTTCTCATACAAATTTCAATACAACCAATACAACTGGGCAGCCTATGTTTATTGAGTGTGCTATTTGATTTCTTTTTTATTCTGACAGTTTGTTAAAAAAAATTTAAACAAAAATATGGAAGCGGTGAGACGAAAAAAAAAACAAATTACTTGCATCGTGTGTATCATATATCAATTAGGACTTGAATCCGCCGCTAACAAATCTAATAACTGTTTTTCGCTTTCGCCTAGCATTTTTTTTATTCAAATTTTTGTAAAAAACAAACTGTAAACAATAACGAAATACAACAAAACACATACGAGAGTCTGTTCACAGGTACTGCGTTATTATGCACATTTTCCTTTACAACATACAACTTTACAATAGCCAGTGAATTGCCCAAATATTTAAAAATGAATAAAACAAGTAAGGAAGCCTAAGTTCGAGTGGAATCGAACATTAGATACTCAGCTGTATGCTTTCATTGTTTGTTTGCGTTTGATGGAAACACGGTGTAGGTACTTTCTATAAAGCAAGTGCTGCATAAAGTGGGCGTAGCCACGTCCATTTTCAACATTTTTATCAGTCATCCAACTAAGCATATGAATATTATTCTTTGTGCAAAATTTCACTCCTTTATGACTCTAGTTACAAAGATGTCACGTTACAAATTCCCAAAGGGTGTTCCAGAAATATCTTTGTTAAAAAGTAGGCGTGGTCATAAACCGATTTCAATAAATTTTTTCGTGTCTATTAACACAAGATATAAAAGTGTATAAACCAAGTTTCGTCATAATATCTCAATTATTTGTCGAGTTATAGGCTAAGAAATCTCGTATATTCCTGTTTCTAAAAAGAGGCGGTGCCACGCCCATTTTCCAAAATTTTTGTGGTTTTCGTTTTATGTCCGCAGTTGGACTCCTGCTATAAAATTTCAATGATATATCTTTATATTTGACAGAGATATCGCTTAAAATGTTTTTATTAGGTCACTTTATAATACCCATATATAAAAGTGGGCGTGGTCGTCAACCGATTTTGGAAATTTTTCGTCCAAACATTTGCCTAAGTACATATATCACGCGTACTAAATTTCATTGATATATCTTCAATGGTTTCTGAGTTATGACTCATAAAACTTTCAATATTTGCCCCTTAATAAGTGGGCGTGGCACCGCCCATTTTCCTAAATTTTTGTGCTTTTTGTTTTATGTACATAGCTGGACTCATGCCACAAAATTTCAGTGATAGATCTTTATATTTGACAGAGATATCGCTTAAAATGTTTTTATTAGGCCCCTTTATAGTTCCCATATATAAAAGTGGGCGTGGCCGTCAACCGATTTTGGCAATTTTCCGTCAAAACATTTGTTTAAGTAAGTAAATCACGCATACCAAATTTCATCGATATATCTTCAACAGTTTTTGAGTTATGACTCATAAAGCTTTCAATGTTTGCTCCTTAATAAGTGGGCGTGGCACCGCCCATTTTCCAAAATTCCATCAAATTTCTTCTTAGGGGCCTGAGCTCAACACGTGGGTAAAATTTCATCACTCTAGCTATATTAGTGGCTGAGATACCAGATTTCCGATTTTTTCTATATAGGAAAAGTGGGCGTGGTCATGGTCCGATTTCGCCCATTTTCAATACCAACCGTCCCAGTGTCGATACCAACTTGCATTTCAAATTTCATCAAAATATCTCAATTTTTGCGCGAGTTAGAGTGTTTACAGACGGACGGACGGACAGACGGACAGACGGACAGACGGACGGACGGACATGGCTCAATCGATTTCTCTTTTCACCCTGATCATTTTGATATATATAAGTCTATATCTATCTCGATTATTTCATTCTGTTACAATCCACCGTTATGTGATTAAAACTATAATACTCTGTGTACTAGTACAGCTGAGTATAAAAATATGTATGTATATATTTTATTCATGTATACTGGGCACACCACATAACATCCAAAATATGTACCTACATGCGAAAAAAGTTCATGTAGGTACCTTTGGACGCACGTGCATAAAATCAAATTTGTCAAATGCTATTCGCAAATTGCCAAATCGCAAATTTATTTTCTTTTCTTTCTTATCTCTATTTTCATCAGGATTGTACAGAATTAATTTGGTCAGAAATGTCTGAATCGTTGGAGAAATTGCCTTTTTCAGAGTTATTTCGCAATTCTTGTTTAACCTTTTTGTAACATAGTTTACGACGTGGTGGTAAATTTTTTCTACGCATTTTACTTAAAACTCTCAATAAAAAATAAATTTTTGATGTGTAAACATCTTTGCTGTAGCTACGAGTGATTTCGAAAAACAGGTAAAGTTTACGCGTAAACGTAAATGACCTTTGTGTTAGTGCACTGCTGCGTCCGTGTAAATCGCTTGGCATTGTCAGTGGTAGGTAGGTAGATGGACATGTACTTACAAATGCTTGCATGCATAGCCGTGCAAATGCAAATATCAACAACAACAGCAACGAAGCGAAGTGAAGTGCAATTTTGGTATCAAATGTGCAATTTTAGTATCAAATGAAAGGTTTTGAGCAGGACTTCGATATGAAGCTCTTTTCATTGTGACCCCTAGGCCGGGTCTCAAGATATGGGTCAAAAGGAGGACCCGGATGATCCTTGAATGTTTCTGAGCAATATTGGTATCAAATGAAAGGTTTTGAGCAGGATTTCGATATGAAGCTCTTTTCATTGTGACCCCTAGGCCGGGTCTCCAGATATGCAAAACGAGGACCCGGATGATCCTTGAATGTTTCTGAGCAAAATTGGTATCAAATGAAATGTTTTGAGCAAGGCTTCTACAGGGAGCTCTATTCTTCATGGTTCCTAGGTCGGGTCCGGAGATATGGATTAATACGAGGACCCGGATGATCTTGCATGTTTCTGAGCAATATTGGTATCAAATGAAAAGTTCTGAGCGGGGATTCTACACGGAGCTCTACTCTTTATGATTCCCATGTCGGGTCCCCAGATATGGGGCTATACGAGGACCTGGATGTCCTTGAATGTTTCTGAGGAATATTGATATCAAACGAAAGGCTTTGAGCATGGATTCTACAGGGAGCCCTATTCTTTATGATTCCTAGGTCGGGTCCCGAGATATGGGTCAAAACGAGGACCCGGATGATCCTTGAATGTTTCTGAGCAATATTGGTATCAAAGGTGTTCAACAGGGCTATACAGGACAATAAAAAATTACAAAAACGATAGTCGCCTTTTAATCCATAGAAAACCAGGAAAAAAAGGAATAAGGAAAAGGGAATAAATATCCGATTTCGAAACTGTTTACACATCAATGTTCATGAATACCCGTTATTCACGCTTTAATTTTTTTTATAATAATTTTTGCATTGGAAAGAGGCTAGTCCTTTTTCAAATGAAACTGATAAAAAAAAGTTAATTAAATTTTTTAAATCAACAAAGTTTTTACTATAATTCACAAGGCCTTGTTCTTTCAAAATAGCGAAAACATCACATGAGAACCTTATAGATAAAACGTAAAACAAAAACTTTCTTTAAACTTCAGAGACGGTTTTTCATTATATATTTTTAAATATATAATAGGAATTTTATTTAAAAAAAATTTTTTTTAGAAAATGCAGGCCAGTCTTTTTGAAGTTTTTTCATAAAAACGTGAGCGTATAAAATGAACCGCGAAACGAATTTTTTAAATTTCTTCCAATAATCATTTGAAGAAGTGGTTAAATTAATAATCCATATTAGTCAAATTGCCAGTGAGAGAAGTTTTAAATGGAAATAAATTATTTTTGAAGAAAAAGTTACGTTAACGTCGAGGTGTGGTAATTTTTACCCCGATATCATAATTTATCCGTTATTGGAGACCTTCCACCATAGAAACTATACTGATCGATAATTATGATGACATGAGTAGATTCTAAACGCATCAAAATGCTGCAGAGAAGCGCGAAGTGGTAAATTTCCAAAAATTGTATTTTTTACACCACCATCATCATTTCTCGTCAAATGTTACACCTTCCTCCATAAAAACAAAACGGGTCAATAATTACAACGAGATGGGAAGATACTAAGAGAGTAAACTTGCTGGACGGTAAGTTAAAAGAGATATTAACGGCCTTATTCCGGTGTGGTAACATAATTTACTTTACTGGTGAAATAAAGAATCTGGTACTTTAAACACTCTTTTCGTATTCTGGCAGCAGAAAATTAAGTTACCTCCTCAATACGTGGTAACATTTTGTTACCATTTTCAGCACGATTCCATTCCGTTCGTATGGAAATGCTTTGACAGCGTTACCATTTGTGCCAGAATGCCAATTGAAAAGATGGTAACAATTTTCAGCAAGATAAATTACCAGTAAAGTAATTTTGCGGTAACGCTCAGAATAGGACTGTTAAAGAAACTATAAGTCGGTGTAAAAATTACCACCACGTCGCAAGTTAAAATATAAATATAACCAAAAAGTACTACATACATACATATATTCTAATTTATTTTGGCTTCAAATGCAAGGGTTAGTGAAACTGATGATCAATTTACAACCAATACCATACGATACTCATTCGCACGTACCAATGCAAAAATATACATACATACGTTATACATGTTATTTCGAACTTCAATTGAAATCTCCTGCACTTTATGTGATGACATACATATTGTTAATTTGAAGGGTTTTGAGTTTGGTGTTTTTAAGGTGCGGGAAATGGCGCAACTAGTATATAGAATAATAATAGTAGGTGGTATTAGTCCATATTTTCACCAGCGTCTGCCCTTAAAAACATCTTCCAAAAAAGAAATTTTCAAAACCCCCCTTGCCGAAATCCTGGATCCGCGCCTGGTTGTGGTATATACAAATAACCAACAGCAAGCCTAAGCGATGAGCTGTCGCTGTTGGAGACACCAACGCCACGATTATGTATTTTAGCCACGATTACATACTAGACAAATCAACGTCAACGTTTTGATGGTGTTGATGACGCGTGTTGTTGATACAACAAAACCAACTTACTGAACAAATAACGGTAGCATACATAGAGGCGCTTATAACACAATTTTAAGTCTTTTCTGGGGTAGATTAAATGGTTAAATTTTCAAAGATCTACATCTAAATAACAAAACCTCTAAACCTTTTTCCCAGATTTATCTTAGACCAAATTTTCATACAAAGAACCCAAAAGAACACAGCTGAGTAAGAAATACCAAAATGACGCCTTGAAATATGCAACAAATCCTAAATGCTATTTTAAGTGCCCAGCTAAACAATTTACTCGAAGAACTGTTATATATCTATCAGTTTCGTCGCAAAAAGCACAGAAATCAATAAGATTTCTGTACGACTTCTCCCAGAGAAATGTATGGAGACGTTGACAGGAATTCTTACAGACATATCCTGGGAGTGTGTGTTTTTTACCGACGATTCGGACAGATATCTAGCAGAATTCTGCTGGAACAATGAAAATATTTTGAAAGAAATATTTGGGCATGTCAGCACGAAACCGTGCAGATATCTATAAGATTTTTTCGGATGGGAAAGAAATAATATTACCCAAATATTTCTGATAGAAATCTGTATAAATGAATTACCGGCAATCACCGCTATCACCAGCAGCTGTGACACAAATGATACTCAAATGTGACACAAATGTGCCTGCTGCTTTTAATGCTGCCCTTCCGTGTCTTCAATAGCAGCAACTTCTTGAGTGCTCCATTACTCTAACAGCAAGAATTATTAAGCTAATAAATAACAAAAATTTCCACTTTAAGCAAGATGAAAAATTATTTCCCTCCACCCGCTCAATTTGCTAATTCACTTTGAAAAAATTACGTACACATATAAACAAAAATAAAAAAATCATCATTGCCAGTGGCTTTCGTTACGAACACACGCTTCATTTTTCAAATTCTGCTTCAACTATAAACTTCACTCGCTGTTTGGCTTTTTTCTTTGTTTCCTTCTTTCTTTCTAGATTATTTAATTCATTCTACTTTTCTTTTTTGCTACTGTGCACATTCTTTTGTTGCCAAAGCTTCATGTACTTGAAAGGAATTCAACTGAGTGAAAGTTAGTCGTTGGTGAAATTCGCTTGTGTGGAGTACCAAAGTGAAGTCAAGTTTACTTGGAAGTTTGGTGGCATTTGGTTAGCATTACTTACAAGGACAATGGCACTTATCTAGTTAACAAATGCCAAATGGCTAGCTTAATGTAAAAGCAAAACGAAATCATAAACAAGGAAGAAAGCAAGAAAAGAGAATTTCAAGCGCAATAAGTTTAGTGGTAACATAACTTGCATGCGCAGCGGTTTGTGAAGAATGACAGCGATTTTTGTGGTAAAAGTTTTTCTGAGGGTTGTGCTCTGTGTGATAGCAACAGAGTTTGTGTGCTTAATAAGTAAATGTATGTAGCTGTTTGACTTCTATTTTATAGCGAGTTTGAGAGAATTTTAAGTTGGCATATTCACTTTGTAACATATTTTGTAGGGTTTGCGTGGGAAATTTTGTGTTCGAAAAATATTTGCTTGAAGGAGTTAAAACAAATTTTTTTAATTAAAGAAAAACCTTTTAATTTTTTTTTGTTTATAGTCAAAGGCTTTGACTTACTTTCGTAGTTAATTATGTATCTGTATATAATATTTGCAATATTTATGGTCCACCATATAGAAAAAAAAAACGAAAGGAATAAATGCTCCTTTAATGCACTTTAAAATGCAAATTTCTCGGAGCATTACCCTCAGAGCAGTAAGCTCTTTGTTGAACCCAAAATAAGCAAGAAATCGTTCTCCGCAAGCACCCTGAAAGGAGTCCAGCAGCACCCGGATTCTAGAAATCACCATCGCTAATAGAGATCGCCAAAAATCGCTAAATTTATATCAGATGCGCCTAACAATATGCAATATCTGATAAAATGTCTGACATAAAAAACTGGCAGCATTGATCTGTCAGCACGCTGTAGCTTGAGAGGATAGAAATAAATAAAAGAGTTACATACAGGTAGGCGGAGTTGGCATGAATTTCGGAAAAAATTTAGCAATAGCGATTTCTGGAATACGGATGCAGCAGTAAAAGAAGCCATAATGGCTTCGATTCCGCATCACAAATCACAATCACAAATAAGTAAATTTTTTGAGTTTTACAAAGCAATACTGCAAAAAGCACATTTTAGGATCTATATTCGGATCCTTTCTCAAAACAAAAAAAAAACAATTTCCTTAATTAAACAACTGGCTAATAGCTCATATAAAATTCACAAAAAAAACCTAATTTTCGATACTCATTTTTTGCTGTTTTCTGAGTGCCGCGAACTTGGTCAGCGAACAAGTAGACATTCCAACATATGTATGTAATTAAAAATCTTCTTATATAAATAAAGTAGCCTGTAAGTATGCTATGCATATCGTATTTAGTGCATTCTTTGGCATAAAAATAAAAATATTTTATAATCATTGGTATATATTTTCTGTTTTATCCATTAAGATTTTGTTTCCTTTTAAATATTCTTGCATTTCTGTTTAAACACTTTTTCATTTCGATTTAAACGCCTTGAAGTATGTTAAGTATTTTTTTTTTATTTGACGCTCTGAAGTATGTTAAGTATTTTTTATATTGAACTCAAGTAATATGTTAATTATTATTTTTTTTATTTTAGTACGTAAGTTATTCGATACATAGGTATACACATAGTATAAATTTATGTTACAATTTTAACTGACATTCTATGTAACGTGGTTTTAAAATAGATGCATATATATTTATTTTTTATTTGTTTGGTAGTATATATTACACACTTATTGAGCTTTAATTAACCACCATTTTGTTATTTTCAAAACAATTCCTTCATTTGTCTTCTGTCATATTACCATTCCATATCAGGATTCTTATGCTAAAATTTAAGCATAAAAATATACAACACGTTGGCTTTCAATAACTTTTAATCGCTATATGTGGGTTTGTTATCATTTTCTCGTAACACCCCTTAACATTTTTCAACATCTCTTTAGACAAACTTTTCAACTAGGTAATTAACTCATAAAATATTTTTTTTCTATTTTATTTTTCCATATTTCTTACTTCACAAGTTTAAAATAAAATATGCAATATACACAAGTATGTATGTATGTTTAACTGAAACTTTATTATATACCACAAAAAATTTTTCACTCAAACAATCAATCAATCTCTTATTTAGATATTAACGCAAGTTCACTTGTTACCGCAACATTTTTCGAAAGCGACTGCTGTCGCACAAGACCGGCGTGTAACTGAAATATCTTATCTACAATAATTGGCACAGTAACAAAATTCAGCAAACAACAAAAGAAAAACAAAAGCAAAAAACTGTAAAAGCATAAAACTGGTCGAAACGCAAGAAGAGCAAGCACGCACAGGACTTGCCACGTAATTTTAGTACACATCTTTACGCTGTATTTGGCCGTGTTAACATGCATTCACAACGTTAACATTTCCCCTCGTCAGAATGCTGTTAACTGTTATACAACAGCTGTTCTGTTAGATATAATAGTGCTAAAGCATTTACCGTTACTACGTTTTGTATGCGTGTTAGTTGTTGTTGCTGTTAATGCGATTTTATGAATGAAACAAACACTTGTTAGCACAACTAACACGTGTCGACGAGCAATGCGAACCGGTGATGGTGATGATGATGAGGATGATAATCATGTTACAGTAAGCGTTATAATGTTAAAGGGATGTGTGTTTAACAGCGTGAAACAAGTTAAGAATGTTTTCTACGTACATATTTTAATAGCAGTTTTTTGGTGTACAAGTGGAAATGCAAAGGATTGTTTGAATTAAATATCAACTCTTGGTGTTCTTTATACATACTTTTGATGCACAAGAAATGACATTATAACTTTGTATGATTTTTGAAGAGCACAGAAGGAAAAATATACATAAGTACATACTTACATATACCGATATGGTCAGAACCTTGACGCGATCATACTAATTTACAAAATTTCCAAAAAAAAAGAAATTTTTCTAAAATGAACCAAAAGTGTTTGCTTAAACATCTAACTAAACGAGGCTTAGTGGCAAAATTGAAAAAATATCACTTCAAATCAAAATTTGCCAAAAAGGGAATTTCTTCACATTAGTTGAATTCGCTTCTCTTAAACTTTAGCAACTCCAAATGTTAAATTCCACACAATTTTACTAATTTCCAAAATTTCCCAAAAAGGAAATTTTCTAAAATGAAACAAAATGGTTTGCCTAAACATCTAAATGAGACATAGTGACAAGTTGAAAAAACTACCAATATGTAACAATAAGATAAAGTCGAAAGTTAAATTTCACAAAATTTTACCCATTTACAAAATTCCCAAAAAGGAAATTTTCTAAAATGAAACAAAATGGTTTGCCTAAACATCTAAACGAGTCATGGTGGCAAGTTGAACAATGTATCACCTGAAATCAAAATTTCCCGAAAAGGGATTTTTCTTCAAATGTAATAAAACTATTTTTCTTAAAGCTCAGTGAGTCATTATGATCAATATAATGCAATTTCAGTAACTAGAAAAATTCCCCAAAAGGTAAATTCTATAAAATATAATAGAAGAGCAAAAAAAAAAGGTTTTGAGGTTTAAACTATCTTCGAACTCTTAATTTTTAAACTATCAAACAACTCGCGCGTGGTTTTCTTAAACGAAATTGCTCAATCCAAGTACCTTATTCACATTTACCAAAAATACAAGCAACATTAAATGCCGATGTGCACATACAGCTAGACACAGGTATGTGTGTTTGTCCATATGCTTATGCATTTAGAACATAAAATAAAATTTCACCAGACAAAAAAACATAAACAAATAAACAACAAATAAAAGGTACAGCAAACAATACAATAATGCTTTTTTCTCTCTCCCAAATCAACAAACAAGCACTTGTATTGCCATCATCAACATCAGCGCCACCGCCATCACCGCAAATCAGCAGCACAAAATACGAGACAATGAGAGTAAAACAAAAATAACAATGTCACACAATGACAACCGACCAATTTTGATAATGGCAAATACAGGATATACTTTGTACATAGTAGTACATATATCCAACAACAGCAACAACCGACAATATTGCCATTGATTGGCGTTGTTGTTGTGTAAAAGTTAAATAAAAAGCGCAATAAAAATATGCGCACACCTCCCGGCGGAAATAAAAATGACACCGCACCACAGAGTACATACATTGGGCGACAATTTATATTTGTTACATGAGATTAGTAGCGGCGGCAGCAATAAAACTCGTAAAGATTTTATTTAATAGCAACAACAACACTTTTTCTTTTCATCTTCTGCTTTGTTTGAGTTGATCGTCGCCGCGCTGCACTTTTCTTCATTTTGCCTTGTGCTTCAGCCAAGTTTTATTTACATTACTCATACGCCCAAGTGGCTGCAGTGTAATTTGCTTGTGGTTTCTTTTTCTTTTGTTGCTTTCTTTGTTTTTTTTTTCATGTGGTTTTTTGTTTTAATATCTATGGGCTTTTCTTTGAAATCTCACTTGAGACATTGTTTTTTCGTCTAAGCCATATTTCATGCTGCTGCTGCTGCTATAAAGTTTGTAGAAAAAACCTTTAAGCGTTTGTATTTATGTCAAAAATTTTTCGCATGCATAATTTAATGGGAAATTGACAGATATTACATCGTAAAGCTTTTAGGCTTAGATATACTTTTTTTTTGAAATATGATGTGTGAATTATATTTTAGAAATGTCTCTTCAAAGAGAATATAAAATTTTTGATATGAGAAAGCAAGAATATTCTTCAAAAAAGTTATTTATAATGGAGCCGTAAAGTAGGATTTTAGCTAGACTGCTCCGAGCAAAAACAGGCAAAAACATGTATTCATTTTCGACACATTTATAACTTCTACTTTCCATTTCAGTACACTTGTACCAGAACGCTTAGCAAAAACCTCAAACAGGCAAACAATTAGCAACTATTTCCCATATACTATAGCTAAGTAAGTGCTAAATAAAATAACTAATTAGCAGATGCAAAATTTATGGCACACAAATATGTTCTTACACTCGAAATGATGCATGTTATCAAATAAACAGTTACCCTTCAGCAAGTCCGCGAGTTCAAAGCAAGCGCAGTACTAGCTCATAACTCTGAAAAAAATACCCGTAGTTAAACCAACAACTTTCGGCTGTTGAATCTCCGTCTTTGATTCAACCACAAAAGTATTTATTTTTACAGCAAAGTTTTTGATCCAACAATTTATTCAAAGACGGGCGTTGTTGATTCAAAAACTTGCTTGCCTTTAAAAAAATGTTTGTGAGAAAACCAACAAAAAAATAATGATGGAGAGAAGATGAAGAGAAAAATCCAAACAAAAGTTTATTTTTAGCAACAATTTTCTCCCCGTTGTTGATTTAAAGGCAAAAGTATTTGACCCAACAGTTGTTTTTTTTGCACCTTAATTCAAATTTATAAAATTTCCCTTTTTTGGGAATTTTTTTTAACTAGTAAAATTGCTTTAAATGATCTAATCATTACAACTTTTCGAAACTTACAGCTAACCATTTTATTAAATTAAAAAAAAATAATAATTGTGTGAAATACGGCCACACCCGTGAGTTCAGTGTGATTTTAAAATGTTTAAGCTGAGCAAATAAATAAAATCTTCGAATATTTTAAATATACGATTTTAGTACTTACAGCTCAAATTTCTTCTGGATAAAAGCAACTCACCTGCAAATAAAGAGGAAATAATGAAAATGGTTATAAGTAAGTACATTTAAAGAAAAAAATAATTTCTAATAAAGGAACTAGTTTTTATGCTGCTCTTTAGGATTGTAAGTAGCGATAAGTAGACTTGTCCAAGTCCAGGTATACATGTCCTCTTATATCTAACACGAGTATACGCACAGCAGTGAATCAAAGAAATTGTAATCGGCGATGCAGGAGCCTCATTAATATAGACAAAACCTGTTCAATCAGTATAAAAATTATATGAAAACTAATTTGAAGGAATTACTAAGCATTTACTTCTGTAATTTTTCTACATTATATCCCAGCAACACTCCAAACTATACTACATTGAATATATAATTCCTGTCCTATAAAATTTTACACATATTTTATCAGAATCTATTTCGCAGGATATCATTTTGTCCCAAAAGCTATAAAGCTTTTTATATGATAATAACAGAGCACTGAAAGCTCAGGATGTAAGGAAGCAAAGAAAGATTTTTAGATTAACAGCAATTTGGTGTAACAGCAGCTAAAATTAACATATGTTCACAGCTAGCCATGTTAATATTTAACAGTGGTTGTCTTTTAATGGACAGGCCTTTTACCATTATATCCGCTTTTAGTGCTGAAATTAATATAAAGCTTTAAAATGCTGGGCAAAGACGGACTACCAGAGAATGTTAAAAGTTAATGTTAATAAAATAAGCATGAAAATAGATGTTGCTAGCATATCGAGGTATGGTTTGTCGTGCGAAATGTCGTGTGAAATGTCATATATACCACAAAGCCATGTTATTTATTCTATGGATAGTACCTAAATTATACTTACTTACATATATACTATAAAAGGCTTAAATTTGCTTGTTTCTAGTAAACAGAAAGATTATTTTCATTATAGAGTAATTTCGTTAAATTTTTATGACTTCCCTTAAATTCTTTTCAAAGATAATTTAAATTGTTACTAATATTTACCCGTTCGTAAATATAATTCACTGAAATGCTCTAATTATTCTGTGAATGGCTTCCCATAAGTGATCAATTACATAAAATAATAATAAAATGGTTAGTCTCATAAAAGAAAATGTTGAAGAAAGAAATGCGATAATGACTTCAATTGCAACATAATAAAGAACACACAAAAAACGAAAAATTAATAATAAAATTCTTAGTAAGTACTTACCACTTGTATTACTAGTGAACATTTATTATTCTTTGTTTATTGCTTTAGCAAAAAAATACACAAAAGAGTGGAATGAAGCAAATTAATTCTGCGCGTCTTTGTTGTAGTAAGCTGCTAATATTACCCTTCAGGAAATTTAGGGGACAGTCACACAAAGCCACAGTCTCACTCTATAGAGTTCATAACTGCCTCAGAACTGGTTCTAAAGTGATATAGAGCGGGACATTTGGACAGCGTGCTATGTAAATTATAAATTTTTTAAATGTAGTATGATTACTCGAACCGTAGTTCCATTACCAAGACAAAAGGATAAATTTCACACACTATTCTACTATTTCAAACTTCCATAGAGGGAAGTTTTTCTAAAATCGCCTAAACATCTAAATGAGCCATAGTGGCGAAATTGAAAAAAAACTAACTCAACTAAAATTTTCCGAAAAAGGGATTTTTTTTTTAATTTGATAAAATCGTTTCTCTTAAACTTTACTGAGTCAAAATGGTAAATTTTACACAATTATACTAATTTCAAAAATTTCCCAAAAAAGGGATATTTTCTAAAATCAACTAAAATTGTTTGCCTAAACATCTAAATAAGATATAGTGGAGAAATTGAAAAAAATTACAACAAATTAAAATTTCCCAAAAAGGGTTTTTTTTTTAATGTAATATAATGGCTTGCCTTAAACTTCCGTGCGTCATTGTAATTAATGAATGAATGAAAGTACAGAAAACTATTAATTTTTAATTAATTTTTAATTAGAGACAGTTCAGAAAGGGGTTTGGAATTATACAGAGAGGAGCAATTGCAATAGACAGTTGAAAGCATTGCGTTGTGACAATTGGAGAACCAACCGTCTCTTTGTGAATTAGTTCTGCGCTAGCTTGGAATAAGCGCGATTTGTTGAAGACAACTACACACACATACGTACGTACATATGTACCTCGATTCTTCAATTTCGAGTGGACAATGTAACAAAGAGCACTCATCTCATTCTCATTCACAGTCATTTCCGCTGGAAATTTGAATTCTGAATTGTATATTCTCATTATCTTATACGAGTAAGATTGCCTTTGTTGCTTTTATGCTTCTTTTCATTTTATGTCCTACTTCAAATTAGATACATTTTGTTGAATGATTGCTGGCTTTTGTATGCTTTTATTATAAGCACTAAAGCAATATATTGCCAAAGAAAAACAATTAATTTGTGTATGTGGTTGAGTTAAAAGAAACAATATGAGGATGATATATGGAAAAGGAAAAGAAAATAATAATTGGAAAGTTGCAAGAGAGCTAAAATTGTTTGCTCGAAAATTTCGCTGGCAGTATACCTACTCAGCCAAAAATTTTATTTTAGAAACAAAAACAATTATAACGCCTTGAAATATGCAACAAATTTAATACGCTTACTTTCTGTACGATCCATTTTTGGGAGAGAGACAGTGCTCATACTGACTTCAGCGCCAAATTTAGAGCAAATCGCAACAAACTTTTAAGGAAGCAAATTAAAATTTTTCTAAGCTTAAACTAAAAGTTAATTTACATAATTTCTGTTGAATTGCCTACGAACTGCTTAAACTAACTAATGCTAGTATAATCTTGTATGTAAATCCATTCATAATGAAACTTAGCTACGCTTGTAGTTCTCAAACTCTTAGCCACAAAAGACAAGTTAATTTAAACTTTTGCCATTCCAATGTCTGAAAGCAAGACAAGACATGCTGCAACATGAAAATACTACATGTTAAATGAAAGATAAACTCAGCGGCATATACTTGTAGCTGCTTATATAAACATGGTTGTACATGAATGAATGTGCATGTATGTATGTATATTTATAAAATGTGTTGAAATTTTCATAAGAGCATTTGTATAGTATACCTTTTCTTTTCCTCTTCCCCTTCTTCGCGGCTGTTTAGGTTAATGCAAAAATTGGATCTCACTGTGCTTTCTCTTTGTGCTTCTTCCCGCCTTACGCTTTTCTTCTTTTTATTTGGATATATGTATCTCTCAAAAACACTTTTGAATTATGCTTTTCATATAATCTGTTCCCTTTTCCATTCGAAGAAGTAAGCTTTGGCATGACAAAAGAAAGCGCTGAATAAATTTTTTGCGTATCCAAAGTATAAATTCATATTTAAAATTATTTAATGCTTATTCTTGGAATTATCTTTCGTTTTTGACAAATGGCCAGGCCAATTTTTGCATTTCATTTTAAAGTGAAATTGGTTTTTGCAGGAAGATGATGATTTCTCCAAATCGGTTTCTTTTATTTTATTTTCATGAGCAACACTCGCCGTATATACCCTTTAGCAAATCGCGCTTGTCCAAAGCTAGCACAGAACTAGCTCATAAAGGGACCGGTTCGGTTCTAGAACTCGTCCTGAGCTGTCCCAAATGTGGGGAGTTCTTCGGTTGTTTAAAAATTAATGGTTCTGAGATAGTTTAAAATTCCTAAAAACCTTTTTTTTGCACTTTTATTATATTTTATAAAATTTCCCGTTTTGGGAAATTTTTGTAATGACTAAATTTGTGTTAAATTAATCATTATCACTAACTTAAATTTAAGGAAAACCATTTTATTGGATTTACACAAAATTTCCCTATTTTGGAAATTTTGTAAATTTTGTAAATTGGTATAATTGCGGGAAATTTACCATCTTTACCCAGTATAGCTTAATGAAAACGCTTTTGTCTAATTTAAAAAAAATCCCTTTTTGGGAAATTTTAATTTGAGGTGATTTTTTTCTCAATTTCGCCACCATGACTCGTGTAGGTGTTTATGCAGATAATTTTAGTTGATTAAAAAAAATTCCTTTTTGCGAAATGTGTTAATGTAGAATAATTGTATAAAATTTATCATATTTGCAGCAATTTTTCCATCCTATATCACCTCAAAACCAGATCTGAATTAGTTATTAACTCTCTATTACGAGATTACATACATACATACATACATTAGGTCTCTTGTCTTCGGCTGGTATCTTTTTTCTACCCCCGCAACCTCGGATAATTTCACATTCAAAGTATGCAGCAATAATATTATTTGTTGTTTAATTCTCATTTAATTTTCAAATCGTTACCGTCGCAAAAGAAGTTTTTCGCCTCACAATGTGACACCCTAATATACCTAAATATGTTTAGCATATCAAATACTTGCATT
This sequence comes from Urophora cardui, assembly GCA_960531455.1. NCBI lineage: Eukaryota > Metazoa > Arthropoda > Insecta > Diptera > Tephritidae > Urophora > Urophora cardui. The sequence continues at coordinate 4,831,966 of OY482670.1, forward strand.
CATTTGCATAGGCTCACTTAACTCAGCGTATTTCTTGGTAAGCCAACATTTATTGTATGTATAATTTTCAAATAAGGACATCAGTACATACACATATATCTATATATAAGCACAAAGCAAAGCAACAACAAAATGGCCGTTGCATGGCACTGGGAAACGTTAAAACCAGCCAATAAAGATTTTGTAATAAATGTAAAATATATGCAAAAAATATGAATAAGAATTAGAATTGAGAGTTAAAATCAATTTTTATTCAATTTACGGAGGCGATTTGAATTGATATTGGATTTTTGGCAAAGCTGTTGCTGCGCTTCTAAGCATGATTAATGGCAAGGCATAAAAATTCAGAAGATTTCAATATTAGCTGTGGAAGAAAAAAAAACTGAAAATGGAGGCAAAATTACTAATACGACGGGCACAGCTAAAGTTCGCGGAATATGTGAAGCAAAACACAAATTACGTTGTAAATGCGAAGGCACCATTCTAATAGCCCTGCAGCAAGTATAGGGACAGTCACAAAGCGATAGTCTCGCACTAGAGAGTTCAAACTTAATTGGCTCAGAACTGGTTCTAAAGGGATATGGAGCAGGATAGTTGTTACAAATATGGAAAACTTCACATAATTATACTAAAATAATTGTTTTCCCATTCGTCTAAGCGAGTTATTGTGGCGAAATGAAAACAAAATTAGCTCAAATAAAAATTTCCCAAAAAGAAATTTTTTTCAAATAACATAAAATCGTTTCTCTTAAACTTTGTTGAGTCAAAATGGTAAATTTAACACAATTATACTAATTTCCAAAATTTCCCTAAAAAGGGAAATTTTTAAAATATTTAATAAAATAAACTTCAGAGAGCCACTGTGATTAATTTAATGAAATTTTACTAAGTACCAAGATTTCCCAAAAAGGGAAATTTTTTAAAATTGCCTTAAATTTTATTAATTTGTAATTGCTAATTTAATGCAATTTTACTAATTTAAACAATTTTTCAAAGAGGGAAATTTTATAAAAGTACAAAAAAGGATTTAAAGTTTCAAATATCTATTGATTTTTAACTACCACAAAACCTCCCATACCAAAGAATATTCAGAACTCGTTCTAGAGTGTTACTTAGTAGCACATCACAGTGAAAGTATTGCGTTGAGAGAGATGAAAAACGATTTTCTGCAGGAGCCTATACGTAGCTAGCTGACTGATTACCTTTGCCATAGGGATTTCCTATAGAGTTCTCAATTACCAGACTTCAACTAGAATACACCAGTTCCACGTTATTTAACTAGCTTCAACCGAGATTATTATAAAAACTAAATAATATTTCTTATCGAGCAAACAAGAACTGTTGCATATTTTTAGGCGCTTCAACTTCAGCGTTCAATATCTTAGCATAATACTTATGCACAAGCTAACAAAGTTTAATATCAGACAGGAAACTATAGTTGAATGACTTTTCCGACTAGTTTGCTGTTGCTTTGTGGGCATGTGATTGCTCATTCTGCTCGTATGCCATGAGTTAATTTGTAGGAATAATTTCACTATGACTGCTTTGCTATATTCACATATCGCTCTTTTAATGCTTCATTTCATCGCAAAAACTCAGCACATACATATTGGTGCACACATACTTGCGTTCTCTTAGAAGGCGCTCTTGTCTATTTCCTAAACTCAATTTCAACCTCAAAGTCATGCCATTTTACATCATATTGCCACTTGCTGTTAACAAGAGAAAATATTTATAGTTCAATGTGAACGGTGTACATATATTTGCAAGCCATACTTTTCCTTCATCTTCATAGACATAAAAGCTGGCAACTCTATTCTGTACAATTTTCCCTTTCAAATCATTTATACTTCAAACTCTGACCTCATTACCTTTTCCGCTTGACTAGCTTAAATTTTAATTTCCACTTAAGCCTTTTTGATCTCCTTTTGAAACAATGTTTTTCCACTCACACACATACACACATGCATAAATATGTACATATATGTATATGTGTGTATCACTGACCACTTACCTTTTATAAAATCCACAGCCATCTCCAGTCCATACGTATCCTTATCGCAATCATCCAAAATGTGCGCGCCCAATGTTATGTTCGGCAACAATTGCTGCTTATTCACTTGATCGAGCGTATAGAGCATCGCTTCCAGCGCTTGTATGCCGCCCTGTGGCATTATCGGCCCACAAGTGATGCTATCCTCACGCGAATGCACCATCATCAGACCGCCGAGTATAACATCGCCTTCCATTACGGAAGCATGTTTAACGGGCCAAGCATTGCTGGCAGTGGCGGCAGAGGCACCAATAGTAGAGGCTGTAGTTGTGTCAAATTCTGTAGCTGTCGCCGTGTTGGCTGCTAGGCCGCTCTTAGTGGTGAAGGTGAGTGTTGTGGTGAGCGGCGTGTTGTAGTTGGCTGCTGCTATTGCTTTTGCTATTGTTGCTGTTGTGCTGGGGATTGTGCTTGTAGGCGCAAACATCAAAGCATTTGCTGTTGAATATTGAATTGGTTTGTGTGTTGTTGTTGTTGTGCTTGTTAGTCCCACAAAATTTGGCATCATGTAAAATGTGCTCTTCTTCCTTTCTTCATTTGTTTGTATCGTCGTCGCATTTGTTGGCCACCAATTCGCTCTTGCAGTTGCCACCGCCTCCGCCTCCAAAAGCGTTGAATTTGCGTTTATCGCACTTGTTTTGTTGGTATTCACTTTGGCGGCGGGTGGTAGTGACTTCGCTGTGGCTTTTACCTCCTCGCTCTGCTTTGCTGCTCCCATTTGCTGCTCTTCGTTGTACCTGATAGCATTGGTGGTCACCGTCGCCGTCGCCTCCTCCGCCATTGTGTCTGCTGTGTTCATTTCGCCTTTGTAATTACTGCCTGAAGCTGCCGCCGCAGCGTTCTTTTGTGTATTATCGCTCGTTGTCTTTGTTTCTGTTTCTGTTTCTGTTTCAGTTTCCATTTCCATTTCCATTTTACTTTTTGTTGTTGTTTTTTCCGTGATGTGTGGTTTTAGCGTAACAAGCTCGCTTAATGTTGATTGTCTCTCGTTGAGTGTCGTTTCTTCTGTTGTTAAATCAAATTTGGTTGTTTTAATGTTTTGCGCCATTGTTGTATTTGTTTTTGTTGTTGTTTTGAAACTCTTTTCAACACTTGTTGCTTGTAATTTAATTTTTTCTTCTTCTTCCTTTCCTTTTCCTTTTTCTTTTTCTTCTTCTTTTTCCTCTTCTTCTTCTTCTTCTCCTTCTTTCTTCATCAAAACTACACGCTCGTACCCATAGCTTTGCTTGTTGTTTTCTTCATCTTCATCTTCAGCTTTCATATTTCTTTCATGCCCACTTAATTTTATTACATTCTCTCTTCCTTTTTCCTTATTTAACTGCCTTTGTGCGTCATTAATTTTAGTTGCCAAATGATCTGTACCAGCTTTTGTTGTATTTCCAGCGAAGTAATTTGTTGCCAAAATCTCTCTTACTTTCACTTGTTCAGTTGCTTCACGTGCTGCCGTCGCTTCTGATCGCATCAGCTTATCTTTTTCTCCATCCTCTTCTTTTTCTTCTCCTTCCTCGTGCTCTTCCTCTTCAACATTTTTCTCCTCAACATCGCTCAACAGCGGTTTCAACGCTTCACCCGTTCTCATATCCGGTCGTCGTACATTAAACGCCGCTAGTTGTTGTTCTTGCTGCCAATCAGCAATAGTTTCGCTTTCTGCGCGTTCAGCGTTGGACAGCGGTTGCCCAGCTAAATTTGCTTGTGTCCAATCATATTCTGCTTTCCCAACGCTATCTCGTTGTTTCCCTTGCTGTTCATCATTTTTTCCACTTTCATGTTCCATTGCGTCTTTTTTGTCAGTGTTCATGGTTTCACCACCATCATCCGCCTTGATTCTCTCATCTGCCAATATTTTTGCAATCAATTTCCTTTTATTAAGTGACCATTCTTCTGTGGCATTCCGTGTCGTTGTCGGTATCTCTGTCGGTGTCGGTGTCCATGCCGAGGCCGTGGCCATTTTGGCTTCCTGCTCGACCTCCTTCCTGCTCGCTGGCCCCATTAATTTCCCACTTGCCTGGTTGGTGGGTGTCAACATAAATTTTTCATTTTCATTTAGATTTTTTTCTGCTGCTTTTTTATCATCTCTTCGGTTTGCCTTTTCTGCTTGTTCTTCTTCTTCTCCTTGTACTTCTTCTTCTTCTTTGTCTACTATTTTTTCTTTACCCACGACAAGCATATTTTCCAAGCGTTTTACGTTTTTAGCAGCCGCTGCCACATTTTTTTGCCTCTTAAGTGCTCGTGTTTCCTGCTTCCGCTGTTGGCCACTGTGCTCTGCCGTTGTTGCCGGCTTGTTTAACTCAAGCGTTTTAGTGTTCTTGTGCTTGTTCTTGAGATTTTCATAGTTATTGTTACTTTCATTGCTTTTGTTATCTTCATTGTTTCTTTTTTTATTATTATCACTTTCAACGCTTAACATTTGTACAAGTGTCGTGCTCATGCTTTGCAATTCCATTGATTTATCATCAGCACTTTGTCTCTGGCTCTCAACACTCCCACTCGCACTCCCACTCTCACTGCCACTACCGCTCCATTCATTACCCTGCACATTAATAATACCAATTTCTTGCTGCCTTGTCTCACTTTCCTCATGCTTTGCCATTTCCAAGTCAAGTTGTTCTTCTTGCCAGATTGTGACTGCTTTTTTGTCTCCTCCTCTGCTTGTATTTGCATACTTTAAGGCGCTCAGTGGCTTTGCCGCTTTGACTTGTTCTCGTTTGTGCTTTGTAGTTGTGCGTTCTTCTTTTCTAATTTGTTTATTTAAATCATTTGTCTCTGTTGGCTTCACGCTTTCGCTTTTTGCCGCTTTGTGCCTTGAATTTGCTGCAAGCGCTGATTTTTCACTGCTGCCCTGAGGTGGCATGTGTGTTATTACTTTTGCATTTGTCGTCGTCGTCCTCATTTTGCAACTGCTATTTGTCTTGGCGTTATCAATCATGCCATTAGCGTTTTCGATTTGCATTTTCGTATCGCTTTTTTGTTCATTTTCTGCTGATTTTGGTTTTCGGTTCGGTGGCGCATGGGGATTTGCTGTTGGTTGTAATTCTTTTTTATTGCTAAAACTTTTTTCAGCTTCTTCTTCTTCTTCACCTTCGTTGCCTGCGCTGCTCTGCCGCCAACTTGCTCCACTTTCCAATTTACCATTCACCTTTGTTGCATTTTGATTTTTTTCTTTGTCCATCAATATTTGATTCTCGCTTTCCTGCCCCTCCTCCTCCTTTTCCCTTTCCACACCACCCTCCACCTTTGCCACATCAACATCCATTGCCTTTAGAAATATTTCCTGTCCACCATTTGGCAATTTGGTCGTATTGGCATTCAACAAAACTTTCGCTTTCGTTTGTGCCTCTTCAATGTACAAACTTTTTGTGGCTGCGCCGTTGTTGCTTGTTTTGTGTTTTTCCTGCTGCGGTATTGCGGGCTGTTGAAGCTGCTGCTGCTTTTTTGGATGCTTTGCCTGTCGTGGTTGATCCGTGATTTGCTCCCTTGACTTCTTTGGCTTCTTTGATTCTTTTTGCTTTGTTAGCGTCAGCGTTTCTTCAAATTCCAAATTCCCATTTGACTGCTGACTCAGTTTGTTGCTTTTTGCAAACAATTCTTGCTTTGTTTGTTGTTCTTGTTTGGTTTGTTGTTCTTGTTCACTTGCCGCATTTCTTTGCGAATCTTTTTTCACTTGCCTTTTGCCCTGCTCTTGTGGCTTGTTTGCGGTCGGCGGCTTTTCCATCCCAACCCCCCAATCACCTTCATCATTTACCTCAGCCGCCTTTGTTTGCTTTGTCTTCTCTGGCCTTTCGTTGTCATTCTGCGCTTCAGCCTCCTCATCCCTGCTTTCAAATTCATTTGCCTCCCTTGTCCTTTGTCCAACTTTTATTTTTGTTTGATCTTCCGCTGCTGAGCTCGCCAGTTCATTGATGGCATCCTGCGGTTTTTGTGGCTTTTGGCTTGTTTCATTGGTTTTATTCCTGTTGCTCGAAATTTGCAAAATGTTTAGCAGCACTTTTTCTTTTGCCATTTTTTTGCTTGACATTTGTCTGCTTTGCATTTTTCCCTCGTTTTCCATTTGTTGTCGCAAGTCTTCAATCCTTCCTTCAATCTTCGCCACATGCAAATTTTTAGCATTTTTCGTCTTTGGTTCATGCTTTGCTTGAGTTTCAGCATTTCCTTTTGCTCCAGTTGCATTGGCTACCGACTGTTTTATATTTGCTTTTTTACTTTCTTCACGCCCATCCGTTTTCGCACTCTCTTTCTGCTTGCCAACCGTAGCTGTAGCTGTTGCATTTGCAACTTTTTCACATTTTTCTTTTGCCTCAGCATTTGCTTCCTCTTGTATTGATGCATCGACTCGGTCTCTCTCTGCTTTGCTTTCTTCTATTTTATTCATGTTGGCACTTGTTGTTGTTGTTGTTGTTGCTTTGAAAGTTTGCCACATTTTTTCAACACTTCCATTAGTAGTCTCCGTATTTAAACCACCATAGCCAACACCATTAGCTTCAACGCCAGCAAGTCTTTCAAGCGCATATCCGTTGGTTGGTGCTGGAGCATCCGCTTGCGTATTTCCTTTGTCGCTGCCAAATAGCTGGTTTACTTCCGTTGCTTGAGTTGTTGGTGTTGTTGATTTTGTGGCTGGTGTTGTTGTTGTTTTTTTGTTTGTTTTTATAACTCTAGACAATGTGCTCGACTCGTTTTTGCTGTTTTGCGACGACATTCTCACCTGCGTGCCTTCCTTGGCCTCGGTAGCAATCACTTTCTGCCCGTATAAAGTTTCTTGCCTTTGTTGCTCTTGTTGTTGCCCGTGTTGTTTTTGTTCTTCCGGCTCTTGTTCTAGTTTCCTTGCTCTTCGCTTTGCTATTACTTCCTGCTTCAGTAGTTCAAATTTTGCAAGTTCGACACTTGTTTGCGCTTGTAAGTCGATATTTGGCGTGTATATTTTATTGCTGTGGTTGTTATTGTTATTGTTGTTAGTGTTCTCGTTATTGTTGTTATTGTTGTTATTATTGGTGTTCTCGTTATTGTTGTTGTTATTGTTATTGTTGTTGCCTTCCTCTACCACATAATTACTTCTTGTAATCTGCTTGTTATCTTTATTTGCGCTATTTGGCTGCAAATCGGCTGCTCTTTCAACTTGTTTAAAATCAGCTTGTTGCGCTTTGTCAAACTGTGCCGCTAATGCGGTTTTAATGAGTTTGTGTTGCTGTTGCTTTTGCTGCTCTTCTTCCACTGCCTTATATGATTTCAAAGACGGCTGCCTTTCACTCGTTCCGCCTTTCATTTCAACTTTGCTCGCGTGTCTTAAACTTTCATGCACAGCCACAGCCAGAGCCTTCCCTTCCTTACCATCAAGCCGACTCTTGATAGTTTTTATTGTTGTTGTATTTGCTGTTGTTGTTGTTGTGCTTCTTGTTATTGGCATGTCATCGTCATCGTCGTCACTTTGCTGCTTGTTGCTAATTACTATTGATTTATCGAAAACGTAAACATTGGAATTCGCTTGCAACAAGTTTTCGACGTGTAAGCCACGGAAGCCATGAAGGCTACTTCTTCCGCCACCTCCACCGCTCTCAGCAACACCATCTCCCCTCCCACCACTTCGCCAAGCACCTCCACCACCATCAGCAATAGCAACAATTTCGCCTACAGTGCCATCATCTTTAACATCACCTCCTTTTTGCTGCTTCTTTTGCTGTTGCTTTTGTTGTGCTCCGTTTTCTTGCTTATCGTCGTTGGCATCAATCACTGCCACAAATAACAACAATAACAATGCAACAATATAAGCAGCATTAGCAATTGTTTTATGCCAGCAGCAACGACGTCGTGTTTTTGCCAATTTGTTGTTGTTGTTGCTACGCCAACTCATTGTGTGGCAATGTGTAGCGCTCTTCTGGCGCAACCTTCAAACAAAAACAACAAATGCCGCGCTGGTATGCCGTTTTGCTTGTTGCTGTTTTTTTCGGGGCAGGTTATTTCTATTAGATTTCAATGCTTTCTCACTTCTGCTTTCTTTCTCCTTCTCCTCTTCCGCTTCTTTTGCTTTTCTGGGTTTTGTTTCTCTGAACTTTTGTTTGCTTTTGTTTACTCTTTGTATTTTTTGTTTTTTTGGTTTTTTTCTGTGTTTTATTATTTTTCTTTGCTTGGTGTTACACGGCGTATGAGTGATTTATTACTTTTAATATATTTTTTCGCCCAAATTTCGCTTGAAGTTTGACTGGCGCGAATTCAGAGCGAATTTCACGCGATTTTGTAGATTTTGATAGATTTTTTATTTTTCGGTGTGAAGCAATGTTGTTGCAGAAAATATTTGTTATTGCAGAATTAATGAACCGAGAGCTGGAAAGAATAAAAAAATTTTAAAAAATTGTGTTATAAAAAAAAAGACATTTATAAGGAAAAAATAATTTGAGCTTTCATATAAAATATGTTCAAGAATGCAAGTTTTGTCAGCGGCACTTTACAATTTAAGTTTTCTAAGACAAAAAGCGCAGCTTTGGCGAACTTAAAAGTATCTCAGAAAGGGTTAAGATAAAGCGGCCTCGTACATTATCACTACATTGTTTATTGAAACCCAAATGGTAACACTGTAACACTTATTGAGTGCTCTTGTCTGCAGGGGCGGAATAATTTCCATACAGAACGAGATACCGCTATTCTTATAACAAAAGCTCCAAGCCCTTTTGCTTCATTGAGGAACGTTTTTTTTTATTGCCATTTTAAATTTGTGAAATTTCATCTGAGTAATTTTGAAATAAATGCCAAAAAATAGTTAAAATACACATCGTATAGAAATAAGTTGTTAGGAAACATATAGTGAAATTGCACGAGCTTTAATTTCGTAGAAAACCTTAACCCTCTAACATTCTTATGAAGTGGTAACTTTAACCCCTATTTTAGAGACCGAAAATAATAGTATTTCAATGATCCATAGAGGCTTAAGATGTTCTAGAAAATTATTCACCATAAAGTTTCACTCCTCAGACAAAATCTTCGTTCAGAGAGCCTTAATAAACCAAAGAAAGCAAAAAACTTAAATCCCTTAGAATGCACAAAAAAATCAATTGCTTTAGCTGTCAGCCAAACACTTTCAAGCAAAATAAAATCCCAAAGCAAGTATGAAATATTATCAGATCTTTCATTCAATTGAAATGGATTACACCGATTATCTCGCTTTTGTCTCTGTAAATGAAATATTTTACTAGCGCAATATTTTTATAATTTCTCAAATGATTCCATCAAAAATTTATACAATGACATAATGGACTTTGCTAAAACCAAGCTGGGAATTATCTAAGAAAAATTGGTCACTTAAGTGACTAAGAATTATAAATTATAATTTAATAATTTAGTGTAAAAAAAAACTTTTAAAGTAATTGACAATTTAAAACATAAATTTTTTTAATATTTTTGTGCTGCAGCTGACATTGCACAAAACAATTTATATGACACGTACCATTTGCTTTATTTGTATAGTAGACGGAAAGTGTCGGTCGCAAAATAAAATATTGCTGTTTTCAATTGTTTATACATTTAATTACACACCACGCGAACTTTGAATGCCAACAGCCAACAAATGGCGTTTTACTTTAAATAAAGCAAATTACCCAGTAGAAAGAGGTGCGATTAAGAAGCTCTTCTACAGTGTCTACATACCGAGTCTTACCCACTTGGCTGCTTTCATTAACTATTTTTATATGAAAAGCGGCAAATGGCAGGGTCTTACATTTAACTTTTGAAAGTAAAGGAGAATTTAACAGGAAGATAACATACATAGATCTTGTCGGTTTGATTTTACTCTCAGAGAGAGAGAGAGATAGACAGAGCAATGCTTATGGCCTGATGACATTAAAACAGGAAAATAAGCCTTAATATAAGGCTTTGTTCAACCAACTTATATCACTTAGATATTTCAGGCATTATTTTATAAGCCATAGCATCATCTGAAATGAGACTTAAATAAGCCATAGCTTTTTGGAGGGTACATATATCTAGGTAGAAGTAATAATCATAACACTACCCGACAAAAAAATATTCTCGACATTTGATACATGGTTCCTATGTAGAATTTTCTGCAGATTCCAAATATGTAGTCAGATGGTTCAAAAGTAGAACAGTTTTCGAGATATTTTGAAATTGCTGTTTTTGAGATAAGAAAAAAAAGTAGGATTACTTATTAGTCAATATCTCCGCCATTACCGTCTCGATTTTTACGTTATTTAATTTTGTTTTGAGAGGATGAAATACCCTTTCCAACAAAGCAAAAGTAATTAAAATCGCCGTTAAAGTGACGGAGTTATGGCGAACAAAAGATGTTTTTTATGAAAATTTTCAGGTTTTTTCGAAATTCATCTTTTTTTTGTAATGTTTTTTTTTACGAAATATTAAATATCCTCCTGGTTTCGCATTTTGAGTCAATAGCCTATTTCTTAGTGAACATTTTGCCACTTTCCAGATTATAATCTGTGGAAAAATGGCAAAGTTATAAGAGATTAAGTGAAGAAACCTATATTTATATTTTCATTGAACTTCCAAATCTGGCAAATGTAAACCACTATAACCAGGGCTGCTCAACGCTCTCGTATTGAAAGTACAAAACTCAATACATCTACAAATTTTGTATATGCACTGAAAATTGTTTTTTGCTCATTTAAATTTTTTTATGAATTCCAATAAAATATTATTTTAGAATTTATTTTCAAATGGTAGTATCACATACATACAAATTTTTTTTTATTTTTTATATGAAAGTTTTTAAATACAAATTTTTTACAGTGCTTTCATTTTGTGATTTTTTTTTCATTACACATTTGTTATTGTAAATTTCGATTTCTTACGGCAGTGCTCGAGCTCCTATACCCCTGCAGTAAATTTGTTTCACTGATGAATGATCATTGATGATTCTTTGTTGAATATTCATCACTGTCGTCATAACTGAGTACAATTTTTATTGTTTTTGTTTTTTTTTCTGAGGAAAGCAAACCATTTATATGAAAAATTCATCAGTCTTTATATGAAAGTATTCATTGATTCCTCCTCAGTCGTAGGTGAATTTCATCAGTGATTCATAAAGGATTCATTTCGGATTTTTACTGCAGGGACAAAGTGCTGTTGCTCTGCACATTCAGTATGAATTATAGGCACATACATATAAATTTTTTTTGATATCTGAGTGCTTATGGGAGTGCACAGAAAATTTTATTTTCATATTTCAAGTGCAAATATGTATCTGTGCCTATGATTCGGAACAAAACAAAAACAATTGTGCTTTGAGTGCCTATGAGGTGAGCAGCCCTGACTATAACAATTACACTAGTTTACAGCAAAAAATACCAAGAAATCGGGGTCTAAGGGAAAATTCGCATGGGCCCCCTGAGCTCAAAACTATTTAGTTTTATTTTTTGCACGGTTAGGTTTTTGAGATAACGGTAATTTTGCGTTTTTTGGTTATCACTTCATTCATAAATATTTGTCGCTAAAGTTACATATGCGATAACCGCTAACAGTACCTCGTTCTGAACGTAATTAAAGTACGCTTTTAACGACATACAACTTGTGGTGGTTGAGTAAAAACTCACTGAGCCATAGCTGGTCAAATCAAAATTTTGTGGATTTTTTTGCAATTTTTTTTAATATTGATTTTGAAAATAGGTTTTTTATAAGAAGTTGGGAAAATCAGCAAAAGATTTATTTTTAAAAATTAGCCTATTAAATTGCAAAGACTTTAAGCGTAATGTTACCAAGATCCCATTAGTACTTTATTTTTAGCGATTTTTTCAAGTGAAATGAAAAGGATATTTTATAGACGAAAAACTTGGTTAGGTGACCCAACTATGTGAAAACGACTTCATAGCTCAAAAGGACATTAGAGCGATATATAGAACTCCACCAGACTAAAATAATGACATATCAATTTTACAAATCGGGTGTCAAATAAAAAAGTTGCAAAAAAATAAAAAAATTTTCGCGGTATTTCGCGGTGTAAAAAGAAAGAAAATTGTCCCGAAACCCTCTCAACATAATCTTCATATATAAGTGATGACTTTTACAACGGTGAGCGTTCTCACGGAGAAATAAAAAAAAAAAACATGGGATTGCGATACCAAAGCCATTGGAATGTCAGGGACATTGAATGGTGAGCCTTTTTTGCTGGTTCCTTCTTCGAGAAGAACAAAATGTACCAAAACGGCGAAAACTATCGAAATTTTAACAATTTTAATATACATAAATATAAAAAAAAAATGGAGGTTAAGTACAAGATTGTGATAAAAAATAAACATAGGTTTGTTCATTAAATCTCTTATAGTATTGTAATTTTTCTACGGATTATAATCCGGAAAGTACCAAAATGTTCACTAAGAAATAGGCTGTTGACTCATAGTGTGAAACCAGGAGGATATTTAATATTTCTTTAAAATAAATACAAAAAAGTATATGAATGTCGGGAAAAAAACTGAAAATTTTCATTAAAAAAAATCTTTTGATCGCCATAACTCCACCAATTTAACGTCGATTTTAATTATTTTGGCTTTGTTGGAAAGGGTATTTCATTCTCTCAAAACAAGATTAAATAACGTAAAAATCGAGACGGTAATGGCGGAGATATTGACTAATAAGTAATCCTACTTCTTATCTCAAAAACTGAAATTTCAAAATATCTCGAAAACTGTTCTACTTTTGAACCATCTGATTACATATTTGGAATCAGCAGAAAATTCTACATAGGAATCATGTATCAAATGTCGAGGATATGAAAATTTTTGAAATTTTTTCGGGTAGTGTAATTTATATAGATTATGAATAATCATAATTTATATAAGCCGCTTAAATTTCTTGGGTGGATAAATGCATTTTAATGGCTGGACTTGCAATTTAAAAATTTAACAACAGGAAGAAATCTGTCATAAAATAAAATTAAAATGAAACAAATAAGGAAGCCTAAGTTCGAGTGGAATCGAACATTAGATACTCAGCTGTATACTTTCATTGTTTATTTGCGTTTGTTCGATATAGGGTGTATTTTATATGAAACGAGTGCTGCATAAACAGGGCGCAGCCACGCCCATTTTCAAAATTTATATCAATCATCCAAATAAGCATATAAATATTATTGTTAGTGCAAAATTTCATCCCTCTATGACTTTTAGTTACAAAGACTTCACGTTACAAATTCCCAAAGGGTGTTCCAGAAATATCTTTGTTAAAAAGTAGGCGTGGTCATAAACCGATTTCAATACATTTTTGCGTGTCTATTAACACATGTTATAAAAGTGTATAAACCAAGTTTCGTCATAATATCTCAATTATTTGTCGAGTTATAGGCTAAGAAATCTCGTATATCCCTTTGTGTAAAAAGAGGCGGTGCCACGCCCATTTTCCAAAATTTTTCTATTTGTTGTTTCCGGTCTATTGTGGAAGTCATGCCACAAAATTTCAATGAATTATATTTATATTTGACAAAGATATCGCTTAAAATGTTTTTATTAGGCCCCTTTATAGTTCCCATATATAAAAGTGGGCGTGGCCGTCAACCGATTTAGATAATTTTTCGTCAAAACATTTGTCTAAGTAAGCAAATTACGCATACCAAATTTCATCGATATATCTTCAACGGTTTCTGCGTTATGACATATAAAATTTTCAATGTTTGGCCCTTAATAAGTGGGCGTGGCACCGCCCATTTTTCAAAATCTCACCAAATTTCTTCATAAGGGCCTGAGCTACGTGGGTGAAATTTTATCACTCTAGCTATATTAGTGGCTGAGATACAAAATTTCCGATTTTTTCTATATAGGCGTGGTCATGGTCCGATTTCGCCCATTTTTAATACCAACCGTTCCAGTCTCGATACCAACTTGCATTTCAAATTTCATCGAAATATCTCAATTTTTACGCGAGTTATCGTGCGTACGGACGGAGGGACAGACGGACGGACGGACGGACGGACGGACGGACGGACATGGCTCAATCGATTTCTCTTTTCACCCTGATCATTTTGATATATATAAGTCTTTATCTATCTCGATTATTTCATTATGTTACAATCCACCGTTATGAAATCAAAATTATAATACTCTGTGTACTAGTACAGCTGAGTATAAAAATAAAAATTAAAGCACACACATTCTGCTTATGGGAAATATATACTATTTACATATGTACATATGTAATATGTATCTATGTACATATGTGTTTATGCGTTTATGTCCTGCAGAAAATATGTATGGGGAACAGGCACGTAAAGCGATAGCCACGCACTAGAGTTTACATAACTGGCTCTGAACTGGTTTTCAAGGGATATAGAGTGGTACAGTTGTTACAAATATGGTAAATTTCACACAATTATGCTAATTCACAAAATTTACCAAAAAGGGAAATGTTTCTAAAATCAGTTAAAATTGTTTACTTACCGTCTAAACGAGTCTTAGTGGCGAAATTGCAAAAAAATAACCTCAAATTAAAATTTCCGAAAAAGGGATTTTTTTAAAATTTGATAAAAGCATTTCTCTTAAACTTAACTAACCCAAAATGGTAAATTTCACACAATTTTACTAACTTGCAAAATTTCCGAAAAAGGGACATTTCTTAAAAATGTAATAAAATGGTTTGCCTTAAACTTCAGTGAGTCGTTATAATTAACTTAACAAAATTTTACTAATTTGCAAATTTTCCCCAAAAGAACATTTTTTAAAATTTTGTAAAAGAACAAAAAAGTTTGTAAGGTGTAAACTATGTATGTCCGTAGTAATTTCTTTTAAACTTCCACAGAATTTCCCACTTCAGAGACAGTCCAGAACGGGTTCTAGAGCTCTGTAGAGGCGAGAAAGTTTCACTTAATGGGACCTATATAAATATATTAAAAAAGACAGTTGAAAGTATTGAAAGTGTAGATGGCCAACCAACCCTGTCTCTTTAGGAGCTAGTTCTACGCTAGCGTTGAATTAGCGCGATTTTCTGAAGGGTGTGTTTTTATAATGTTTTAAATTCATAACACATATAAAAGCAAATAAACACGGGTGTTATGTGTGCGCAAGCAATTAAAGCACGTTATTTATATATGTACATGGGTAGGGATGTGTGTTTTTATAAAACGCTTTAAATGTTGAACACATTTAGTTTATTATAGCTTTTAAATGGGGAAATTAATAACGTTGCGCGCCAGAACGAACGGACAATGGCAATGTTTGCTGTTGATGTTGTTGTTTTCTTGTAATTATCTTGTTTGAATATTTTTATATGCCATCATTTACCTTAACAAATGTAAGAATTTCCGATCAAAAACAAAAATCATACAATATATCACATTTACGCTTACTCTTTAACTTGTATTTTTCGACTCACGTGAAACATTAAATAAAATAGAATAGAATAAAATGAAATAAAATAAAATAAAATAAAATAAAATAAAATAAAATAAAATAAAATAAATCCAAATCATATATATTATTTCTAATTGGTGTTTTATAAATATCCCTTTTTCTGCTCACATGATTTACCAAAATTAATAAGTAAGGCATCGTTTTAAAGGTATTAATTAGCTATGCATGCGACACGGTGTTTTATTGGGCGTGGTACTTTATATGAAAAGTAAGGGGGGTAAAAGAGGGGTTTACCCCCGCAGCGGGGAGTGTTATGGAACCCACATAAAATGTATATCAAACTAAAGGGATTCAAAATACCTATCGAATGGTATAAAATATTTGAAATCGGTTCAGTAGTTTTTAAGTAATTGCAATTTAAAAAATGCATAATATAAACTTTGACCTTTAATAACTTTGGTTGTTGTTGTTTCCAAAAAAAAATTCACTTTTATACTCAACTTAGCCTGTTTATCAATCCTCATACTTGGTTTTTTTTATTTCATAATTGTAGAAATTTCACATTTGTACCAGATCGTGCTATTTTTTCAACGTTGTGGGGCTGAGGGCACCTCTAAACATGCGAGTAGGTCAATAAAATTTTAAAGGCTTATTACTGGGCTAGAAAGGTGCCGTTCTGGCTTTGGAACAAATTGAATTTCCAAAAAAAAATTTTCACTCCACCTTAATATATAAGAGTATATCAAAACGATCAGGATGAAAAAAATGATTGAACCATGTCCGTCCGTCCGGTCGTATACACTCTAACTTGCGCAAAAATAGAAATATTTTAATGAAATTTGGTACATAGATTCTAATGGGAACAGAGAAAATTGGGGTTGAAAATAAGGCATATGTGTGTATTTCGAAAAGCACGTAAAACATGATAATTCAATCACTAATAAAGCCCGAGTGATGAAATTCGTTATGCAGTTATGAGGAAACGTGCTGAAATTTTGAAAAATGGGCCAAGAGGAGCAAATTTTCAAAGATTTATAAGTCAAAACTCAGGAACTGTAGCAGATAAATCGATTAAGCCAAGGCAAACGTGTGGAAAAAAATTACCCAAGTCGGCAAGAACCACATACGCACATAAAAATATATATAAAATATATAAAAATATATTGCACATACCTATATAGGAATAATAACAACATTTTATGCGATATCTTTGTCAAACATATATCTAGGTAATTCATTGAAAGTTCCATAAAGTCCACCAAACCAAATAAATAATAAGTTTTTTTAAAATGGGCGTGACAGCACAAACCATACCGACTGGCGCCACGTATGGTTTGTTATTTTTTGCGCAAGATGCGCACGGGTCCGGCTAGTAAAATAATATAAAATTAAATAAAATTAAATGAAATGGATTGAAATAAAATTAAAAAAGAAGAAAATAAACTAAAGGAAGTTAAGAAAAGTTAAATTAAGGAAGAGAAAATTAAAAATACATCCCAGGGCAACTGCAATCACCGCACTTCCTTCCAAATGAATATCACACCAACAAAACAACAGTAAAAATAACAACTAAAATCAGGCAACAAGGGAGCGCACACGAACAAGTGTGAGATATGTATGTCTGAGTTTGGGTAATGACACGTACACTTGGCGGATATGAGCAATGTGACAACAACAACAATAAAGGACAATATTTCTGCTGTTTGCTAACGAAGGTGAGGAAGCTAAATGTGCAAAAGAGGGGAAAAAGTTCAAATTAACAAATGAATGTATGTGTCAGTGCAATTAAATGTTTTTGAGTGTGTGTGTATGTGTGCATGCATGAGTGTGCAAAGTGTTGAATTATAAATGTGTGTTAAATATGTGGTGACACCTTAATTTCAAAACATAAAAACACACACATATTTAGCACTTGATTACGGGTAACACCTCACATAAGTTGCAACAAGTGACGGCGGCGGCGGAGATTAAGGGGAAAGAGGAGACACGACAAGGAGGAGGAGGTGAAGGCGTTTGGCAACAACCAGCTCAGCTCTTAGGAGTTTTCACATGAAATGTAAACACACATACAAACTCACACGCCAAACTTGGCGTGTTTAGAACCCCGAGCGGCAAATTTGGAAAATGTGGAAAAATTTCTAATGAATGGCAAGTTTTTCTGCCATTCCTTTTTTTTTTTCTTTTCTTTGGTATGAAGATCTATGTGTGTGTGTGTGTTTTTGCTTGTGCTTGCTTTTGTTAGCTTCTGCCTATTTCTTGCATGGTTTCTTTCGCCGAAAATCTATCCGCGTAATTTAGTCACGTGTCAGCGGAGGAAATGAGTATGTTTTTGGCGCCGTAATGGAATTGTCAAATTCTTATTATATTAAAACAAGTAAGGAAGCCTAAGTTCGAGTGGAATCGAACATTAGATACTCAGCTGTATGGTTTCATTTTTTGTTTGCGTTTGATTAAAACACGGTGTATTTTATATAAAGCGAGTGCTGCATAAAGTAGGCGTAGCCACGCCCATTTTCAACATTTTTATCAGTCATCCAACTAAGCATATGAATATTATTCTTTGTGCAAAATTTCATTCCTTTATGACTTCTAATTACAAAGATGTCACGTTACAAATTCCCAAAGGGTGTTCCAGAAATATCTTTGTTAAAAGGTAGGCGTGGTCATAAGCCGATTTGAATAAATTTTTGCGTGTCTATTAGCACAAGTTATAAAAGTGTATAAACGAAGTTTCGTCTTAATGTCTCAATTATTTGTCGAGTTATGGGCTCCGAAATCTCGTTGATTCCTTTGTCTAAAAAGAGGCGGTGCCACGACCATTTTCCAAATTTTTATATTTTTTGTTTCCGGTCTATTGTGGAACTCATGCCACAAAATTTGAATGAATTATCTTCATATTTGACAAAGATATCGCTTAAAATATTTTTATTAGGCCCCTTTATAGTTCCCATATATAAAAGTGGGCGTGGTCGCCAACCGATTTCGCTAAAATTTTGAACATGTATTACCACAAACAATAAAAGTGTGCACACCAAGTTTCGTCATTATATATAAATTATTTGTCGAGTTATAGGCTAAGAAATCTCGTATATTCCTGCCTCTAAAAAGAGGCGGTGCCACGCCCATTTTTCTAAATTTTTACGGGTTTTGTCTTATGTTCGTAGTTAGACTCCTGCTATAAAATTTCAATGATATATCTTTATATTTGACAGAGATATCGCTTAAAATGTTTTTATTAGGTCACTTTATAATACCCATATATAAAAGTGGGCGTGGTCATTAACCGATTTAGGCAATTTTTCGTCCAAACATTTGCCTAAGTAAGTATATCACGCCTACAAAATTTCATCGATATATATTCAACGGTTTCTGAGATATGACATATAAAACAATGCAATGTTTGGCCCTTAATAAGTGGGCGTGGCACTGCCCATTTTTCAAAATCTCACCAAATTTCCTCATAAGGGCCTGAGCTCCACACGTGGGTGAAATTTTATCACTCTAGCTCTATTAGTGACTGAGATACAAAATTTCCGATTTTTCTATATAGGGGAAGTGGGCGTGGTCATGGTCCGATTTCGCCCATTTTCAATACCATCCGTTCCAGTCTTTATACCAACTTGCATTCCAAATTTCATCAAAATATTTCAATTTTTGCGCGAGTTATCGTGCGTACAGACAGACAGACGGACAGACGGACAGACGGACGGACATGGCTCAATCGATTTCTCTTTTCACCCTGATCAATTTGATATATATAAGTCAATATCTATCTCGATTATTTTATGGTGTTACAATCCACCGTTATGTGATTAAAACTATAATACTCTGTGTACTAGTACAGCTGAGTATAGACACATTTGATGTGTAATTAATCAATATCGAATGAGAAATGGGTGTGAGAATAGTGAAACGCATGACTGCTCTACAACACCCACGTGGCAACAATGCGATTTCAACAATATCGATTAGGCTTTCGAGAATTAAAAATTTGTTTTGAAGCTGTTATTGGTTAGCTGAAGCAAGCACTAAACCCAGCCATTGAATTATTGAATTTAAAAGTGAGCGAATAAAAAAAAACATTGCCAAAGGGCATTTCTATAACGCTTAACATGCAACAACACTGAAATGAAGGCTTTGTTTAAATTTAAAATTAAATTTAAAATTAAATTGGTTTTTCAATATTTTTTTTTTTTTCATAACCAAAAATCTATTGTCGCTTTCATAGTGCGATCTCAATCAACAAAACAATTTCCGTTGCTGTTTAGACAGGCGGCACAAAGGAAGTGCTGCTGCTGCTGCTTGTGATGTTTTTTTAGGTGCCAAATGGCCTAATTAAAATTTCCATCAATATAAAATTTAATTTTTTTTGTATATTTCTCTTCGTCTTTTGTTTTTTTTTGAATTTGTAATTTTTAAAGTTCACTCTACGCTCATCATGGGCGGGTGAGCGAGCATACAATGTAACAGCGTAATCATAATAATAAGCAAAAACAATAACAAGGTCTAAAACAACAAGAATGACATTGTTCATCCAGCAGCAGCAGCAGTCAGCTCCCGGAAGCCCGAAACTGCCAACAACCAACAGTCAAGCGCCAGGAGTCATTGTTATTCATCAGTAAATTCCTTAAGTGTTTGCTTGTGCTACAAGCAAATTGCTCAGTTCAATTAAATTGCGGCAGTGTGGCAGGGAGGCGGCAAATTACGCCAGCTTCCTCTGCTTCGCTTTCTTTGTTTGCTTGGTTTCTTTTTTTTTAGGTGTGCCGTATATTTAGACAACAGGCGACAGGGCGTATGCGTGATGCGTGATGCGGGAATGGGTATGTTTATTTTGTGATGTTTAAGAAATTGGAATTAAAGTGAAATAATAATAAAGAGGTATTATATTTAGAATCAATATTTGTATTATATGTATGTCTTAAGGAACTATTTTAAAATTTTAAATTGCACAAAATTTTTTTTTTAATAAAAATGTATCAAAACCTATTTTAATTACTATATTTGTAGTTGCGAAATTAAGCAAAATTTCAGAACAAATGCACCCAAAATTTTCAACTGTTAATAGAAACAAAAACGCACAAGATAATACGTTTTTTCTCCTGCATCATAAAAATTCCAAATATAGCACTTTTTTCTGCTGCCGCTTAAATATATGCACTAGGGTGGTCCCAAAATGTATGGAGACAAATTTTATAGCATATTTCTTCCACCTCATCCCCTAGATCGATGCTAATATAGTCGAAGATACCACATATAAATTCTTGTCCTGATCAGAGACGGTTAAATTGCGTCGCACAGGGGTCAAGGTACGCATTATCATATATGACTCCTGCGCGAAACCCTTAACCATCCCCAGTCGGGACCAAAATTTATATGTGGTATCTCTGATTATGTCGTTACCGATGTAGAGGGTGAGACGAAAAAATGAATGAGAACGAAACCAGATACTGAAGATGGCACATAGCCGAAACCGGTTTATAACCAAATCAAACTTGACAAGGGATGACGGAAATTCGTTCCACAATACATCGCAATCCTACCATGTCGGAAAAGCAAACAATAAAAAAGACACGAATAAAATCATTAATTTAATTTTTAAGGACCACCCTAATATGTATGAATGTATGTACATGTGTATGTACTACAACGCCTAACACAGCTTAATCCATAACCGTTCTAAGCAACAAAAAGCAACAACAACAAAAATCGCTAAACAAGAAATTACAATTAAATGAGCAACGACAAATCGCACAAAGTCTGCACAAAAGAGGAAAAACAGTAGGGGAAAATTGAGGGCACATTGTTAATTGGAAAAAAAGAACATTGCATAGGTAACGCGGCCTAAATAAAGAACGAAAAATGCAATTTCTATAACCAGATGCGAAGATGAATAATATATTCGTTCCCACGGCAATCGCCTCTACGTATCGGAACGATTAGATTGCGGAAAAAATTTACTGATTGGCCAGTGATGACTTTACACAGACTAGGCATGTCCGTAGTGTTACCATACAAGCGTTCCTTGTAGCCTGCTACACTCTTGGATCAGGTGCTATTTATGTGACAGTATGGCCTTATGGCCGCCTGACTATCAACCCACATATGTACATATTTTGGAAATACATGGGCCAAAATTTTGGTAACTTGATTTTCCACTCATATCTCCACATAACCTCAGCATTTGATTGTAAAAATTTAAGAGTAAAAATAATGATTTGTCAATTGATCCGTCAATAATCTGTGAAATATGAGTTCTGTGAAATATTATACTTTTAAGTTTTAACAAAGTATTTAACCTCCAGCCGGGACTAATGAAATATGATGCTTTGTAGATTAAGCTAAAGAATGTAGAAATGAAAAAAAGGAAAAATGACAAACGGAAAAATGAAAAATGAAAATTGGAAAAAATAAACAATTATATGTGCACACATACATATATATTCAAGGCACAACAAAAGACAAATGGCAGCATGAGAAATGCGCGCGACAATTCTATGAAAATAAGGATGACCTTTGACGACCCAAAAGGCTTTGAAATGCTTCAATGAAACAAAATAATGCGTGTAATAAAATGGAAATGAGTGAGTGAATGCAAAAGTGAATGAGTTATGAACGGGTGACTGAATGGGTGAGTGAATCGGCGACTGAAAGGGTGAATGAATGCTTGAAATGACTTAATAGGTGAAATGAACGAAATGCCTTAAAATGGGTTAAAAAGTAAATGCACGAACAAAAGAATAAAAGCAAAATAAGACACAATAGCTAAAAATTTCACCTCAGGCAAATTATTTCATTATTTCACATTGCCTTTTGTGTTCACGCTTCAACTGAAATATGACCTTTGGCAAGCATTTGTTTTTGTTTCTGTTTTTCTTTCTCGTTTTTTAGTTTTTTTCCTGTTTTTTGTTTGTTTTATTTGTTGTCATCACGATGCTGCTGATGAATGGTGTGTAAAGGAAGAAAAAGGAAAAAGTGGCATAGGCAGCACAGGTAAGCTGAGCGTAGGCGCCGCTGCTTATTATTTTACCTTTTTGGCACGGTTAATTATTTGCGTTTTTCGTTTTCAATTTAATTTTTGTAATTTTTATTTTTTATCTTACGCGCAATTTTCTATTTAAATTTTGTGCTGTTTTTCCTCCACCTCCAAGCAATAGACATGTCCTCTGCGCCGCCATTTAAACCGTCCGCCACTCACCAGGCACTGCCTGACTGAATTCTTGTTGAACTGAAACTTAAGCAATTTCCATTTAATTTCCCTTTTGGCGAGGAGACGCCTAAATTGCCACAGCGGAACTTGCTTCATTTCTCGTTTTTTATTTTAATTTTCTTCTTCTTATCTAAGTACTAATTTTTTTCTTTTCTCTCAGATGATTCGGCGAAGCAGCTTTTGTGTGCTTAATGGAAATGAACTATCACTCAGTGGCGTAGCTAGAGAATTTTTCGGGGGGGGTCACAGCCAATGTAAAAAATTTACCAAAATTAAAATTACCAAAAAAAAACTACAATTTTTTTTACAAATGATAAAAATCGCTAGCTTAGAATGCAAATTGTGTAAGTCCTTTTTTAAAACTTTGTAGGAGAGACAAAAAACAAAAAAGAAAAAAAATTCGAAATGAAAAAAAATTTCTGTTCATATAAATATTTTGGACTTACACAATTTTTTTCGCTTTTTGGACTTACACAATTTGCGTATCACTGAATAACAACGAGTAGAAATATTACAAGTATCTCAGACTTGTTTAGCGCGGTGCGTATTTGATTTTTCTAGCGTTCTACATAAAAATACACTTTTTCATAAAAGTGGACTTACACAGTTTGCACTCTAAGCTAGCAAAATGTAATTTTTTTAGACTATAATTTAACATTTTAGTACACAAATATCGCTTATAATACATATATCAAACTCTTAAGGCCCTTGGCCACTTAAAATCTGGAATGTTAAGAAGTGTATACATATGTGTGAGTGTCGGGTGATTGACGCAAATATCTAAAAGATTTGATTCTCATCAACGCGAGCCCGAACAAGAACGTGTAGCACGACGACTGCCGATTGCACTAACACACAAAAAAACTCACACATACACACTGCTTGACATGCCAGATTGTCAGTTGCCAAGGGCCTTTAACTATACTTCAAAAGTAAGTCTTATATTCTCTTCTGGAAATCTACGCGCATAGGTAGATTTTCAAGTTTTATACGCCCAAAATTGAAGTTTGTAAAATTGTTACAATTACAGAAAAAAAACATACCCACATATTGGAAATAGAATGGGGAACAATAATTCATCGCTTTTTTCCCGACCCCATACTCTGCACTTGCCCCAGATGGTCGTAACTTAGCATATCTGAAGTTAATTTTTTTGTTTTTTTTCTTACATATTTTTAAGTGCTAGTTTTAGCGTGAATATTTATTATTTAAAGCATTTCATTTAAGTAATCGTGATGAATCCTAAAGGTTCAAGTAATTATTAACACTTTTCAATAATATCCTTGGTTTCCAATAATTCTAAGTTTATAGTTTTAAGCTTTTAAAGTTGGGATATTTAAAAAAAAAATTATCACTCTTTTTCATGTTAAAAATTGGTTTTGTTATGTTGCTCTGTCAGACTCAGTCAAATTAACCCTCGGACATGATATCTAGTACAATTAGTAGTTAGCCGACAAAAAATTACGTCGCACAAAGCCGCACTTCACTACTAGATACAGGGTTTTTCATATGTACCTACAATAATTTTCTTTTTGTGCTTTATATTTAATTTTAATGTTTATATTTCTAACGCATATCTTGGTTAATGTAGGTGATGCTCGAAAGTAACCCAGATATTTAGCAGCGATTATTGTTAACTTTTTAGGTAGTATTTTTTTCCAATTTTTCAAAGTTAAGGAAGTACTTATCATAAAAAGGGGCTAAGAATTATAAAGCTACATTTTTTAGAAGATTTTTGAGTATGCAATTTTGCGTCTCATTCAATTGTGATATAATAATATGCAACATTCAACTTTTTGAAAAATTTCATTGGAACGGTCTCACGTACATATAACGCAAACACCCTACAGAAAAAAATTACTAAAATCGACGGAAATTTTTACAGCATTGAGAATAGCACTTTTTACACTAAAATTGGTTGGCTACATAACAGTAAACTTAGAAATCTCCTCAATATCTTCTATAAATTCTGGCCGCGCTTTGAAATTTTTAATCCACTTTTAGAAATTTCTACGATTTTTCGGATTTTTCCATAAGCTTAGAAATCCTGCTTAAGGCGATTTTTATTGAAAAATTGTTTACATTTTTAAACGAAAATAAGAGAGTCAAATTTTCGACAGAACTGTTTGAAATAAATTTAAAAACTCTGGCGTATGATTTTTTTTGAGTCACTGTATATATTTTTCAATAAAATCGACTTTTAACTAGAGCCCTAGATACCCGGGTATCGAGCAATTCGATCTGATCGTTTTTGTTTGAAGCCCGTTTGTTGTTCAAATGCCCGTACAAACATTCGAGCATTCGAGCTTACAAACAAAAAAAAATGTGTATCGGAAAAACAAAAATAAAAAAAAACTACATACCTATAAAAAAAAAAAAATAATAATAAACAAAAGGAAAAAACAAACTTCAAAATACCCGAATTGTTCAAATGCCCGTACAAACATACGGGTAATAAACAAACAAACAACTCTTCGAGCATTTGAACAACAACTGTTCGGGCTACTCGAAAATGTTCAAAAAAAATCGAGAACTCTACTTTTAACACAAATTATTAAAATTTTGCATTAAACAAGCAATTTGGAATAGATGTACACAATAAAATATTTTTGGCCGCATAAAACTTGAAAATCTACCTATGTGCTACGGTTATAAATAATAATTTTCTTATATAATTTAGTTTTTTAATATTCCATTTTGACAGACATTAAGTAAAATCTCAAGTTCAGATACTCTTATACATTGCATATTTATTCCCATTGTAGTTTATACTAATATTATTTGATTAAGATGATAAGTAATTGAAAGAAAACTTGAAATTTTAATAATTGGCGTTACTTTTCTGTTATTAGCATGTTAATAACAGCAATACCGTATAATAATTGTAGCGTTTGTTGAGCCGTAGGGAAGTGCAGGAACCGTAGGAATTTTACCACAAAAGAGCGAATATACATAAGTACAAAGAATGTAAATTGTGGTAAAATTCCTGCGGTTCTTGCACACTCCTACGTCTCAACAAACGCTAGAATTATAAGTAATACTTCGTGAAAAAGCGCTAAATTTCGAATTACCAATTTCGAAGAATTACTATTCTCATTGATTTTTTCCTGAAAAAGAAATGTATGCTAATAAGTCAAAGATGGTTTTATGGTCAAAACGAATCTTTCGGGGGGGGTTTTGTCCCCAAAACCCCCCCCGTTACTACGCCAATGCTATCACTTTCTTCAATGCACAAAAAAACATTAAGCAGAAATCTTAAAAAATAGCGGCCAAAAGTGTGCTTTAAGAAATGTTGGCAAATTCTCAGGAAACGGAAAATTAGAGAGAATGGTAATTATAGGTGCGCTGCCGCAAGCAAAAGCAGTAAACGTTTCATATTACCATACAGAAATGGAATGAAGAAGAGCGCTTGGCAATTTTACAAAGTCATTTAGATGATAATTAGTCAAGCGCGCAATGCAAATCAAACGTTGAAGCGAAGGGGTTCGTAGAGAATGGCAAAGAGTTGGGCGTTCATCTGTTTATTTAATAAAAAATTTTCTTACGCCTACGTAGAGAAGGAAATTATATTTACATTTTCGCCCTGCCAACTAAGGCGGTAGTAATCATTAGCAGCAAAAAGCGTTTGTGTATATGTATGTGTGTTAATGGTTTTAAGCACTTTCGAAGAAACGTGAATGTTGAATGGTATTACAACTTTGGTTTAAAATAAACGATTATTGAAATTAATCGGAGAAGTGGCGATAGATGCACGAAAATCAGAGGCGGTCGCTTCATACAAGACGAGAAGCCCGGCTTGCGTACACATTTACGTTCATTTCATACGAAATTCTTTAAAATCTTGTTATTTTACGTTTTAAATGTGTTTACTATTTAAGTTCTCAATAATATAGCCCCCACTGTAACATGCCCCTTAAAGCCTGCTAAGAAAATAGCGCAAATACACCACCAATCCACCTCACAATGTGTATTTTGTTTGTACAGCCAATCACAGCACAGTGAGCATGCTTCAACGTTTCCACACATTAGCTTTTACCTGGCTTTCAAAACAGAATAACATAGCTTGTTTTCTCGCTTTCGCTAAGGAGAAACCAATTGCTTATTTTCAGACTTAAATTGCAAAAAAAAAAAGTAGCAAAGCAGTTTTTTTTATTTTTTCACATCAAATTTGTATGCGAATATGAAGCTGGCTTCGGCATTCAAAAGTTCAGTATTCACAGCCATATGCATATTTGATTTGATTTTCGTTTGCATGTAGGTACATACTTATGCACATAATTTCTTACATCTGCATGTGCATGCAAACATGAATATCAAATACCAGATTATAAAAGGGTTGATTGTTATTTTTGGCGACTATTGGCACAATATCAAGATAATTTAAAAAAGCGGTGGAAATCAAAGTGGACCTCAGTTTTTCAAACACTAAAGCACCAATTTTTTAGGCAATAAGCAAATACACTTGTTACTGCTGAAATTTCCGTCGGTATAAGGAAACTAAAAATACCTCTGCGCATTCGTGTAAGATTTCCCTAGCGCACGTTTTTATATTTAAGAATTATGTAAATACGAAATTTTTTATTTTAAAAATGTTCAGAGAAAAATTGCAAAATCAAAAAAAAACAATTTTAATTTAAAAATGTTTATTTTTATTTTAAGCACTATGCGATTTTGAAGGAACAACGTTCGTTTTTATTCCATTAATTTTAATTTTTAATGTAAACATGTTTCTTTTTAAATCCTAAATACATTTTAATTTAAAAAATTTAATTTTTAATTTAAAAAAATTAATTTTTAATTTAAAAAATTTAATTTTTAATTTAAAAATTTTCATTTGTAAAATAAATATGACTTGGTTCAAAACGTGCATGATAAAAATAAAAATTTTATTTTTGATTCCTTTTCTCTGAGTATACAAACAAAAAAATGTGTATCAGGAAAAAAAAATAAAAAATTAATATGATAAAAAAAAAATAAACGAGAAAAAACGATCATCAAATACCCGAATTGTTCAAATGTTCGTACAAACATACGCGTAATAAACAAACAAATGCATTGAAAAGCATTTATTCGGGCCACTCGAAAATGTTAAAAAGAAATCGAGAACTCTAAATCAAAGTCAATGACGGAACGCAATCAGACTTTTAAATAATACAACAAAGGAAATTACATAAATGGCTAATGGTTATGCTTGCCCAGGCAATTTATGCTAGGTCCGCCACTGACGAAAATATATACAAATGTGATCAGAAGATGTGCATCTGTTTGTGCGTCCGTCTGTTCGAGGCAACTGCTACACTTTCACGTAAAATTGTTCATATGTCACAGGGTTTTGCAATCCGAAGTTTTCGCCATATAGGAGGCCTGTCAGGCTGTACCTGCAATGGAAAGTTTCGGTGCCGGAAAGAGGATAGGAATTTTCTCGGATAGGCAGGCGGCTGTGAGGGCTCTGGGATCTGCAACGGTGCCATCAAGCCTGGTCAGGCAGTGCGGAGAGTGGGTCATGGGGTTGGCAAGTCGATGTAGCCAGGACACCGCGATATCCATGGATGAAGAGCTGGCCAGGCAGGGCTCGGCTCTTGATTTCTCAGAGACGGTCTTCAGACAACCATATGCGATTTTCAGCCATTTTAAAAATGGCCAGAGGAGACATTTCCCGCTTAACTGTGTTATTCACAGGCCATTGGACCATTGATACCCACGTGGCTGGATTGGAATTGGACCATAGCAACTTGTCACGCGGCTGGAGTTTTCCTGGGATGAAGGAGACGGCACAACAGCTACTATGCGAGTATCCTTCGCACTCTCAAGGCAGAATGAAGTACCTAACCTTTCTTCGACAGTCTATCGGAACTCAACGAAGTCAGACCTGTGGTACTGCTTAGATATTTAAACTCAACAAGATGAATATAGGGTGCGAGATCTGTCCTGGTCTCCCAACTGCTCATTCTCCTTTACTTTTTCTTTTCGCTGTTATAGTCACGAGTCGTGGGGTGACAGGTAACAAGGTCAACGGAAATAATGTCAATTGACCTTATTTCCCACCCGGTTGGGAAATAAGGTCAATTGACATTATTGCGTTTTTGGAAAACGCAATAAGGTCAACGAAAATTTGGAAATAAAATAATCGATCTTATTTCCCAATCCAAATGGAAATAATGTCAACTATGCTTAAAACTTGTTCATTCATGAAAATATTTGCCGAGTTCTTCTGCAAACCCGTTATTACTGACGAAAATCTTATTGCGGATTGTGATGCAGGTATGTCAGACGCAAGCGGGGAGGAAGACAATAACGAAGTCATCCATTTCAGCCAGACAAATGCCATTTTAAATTGTATCCTCTGTACCGAAACCCCTCGCGATACGATATTATTTCCATGCAGATATTTTAAGCTTTATGCCGAATGCTATTCAAAAATTGCGCAAAATGCCGCTCGTTTGAAGTGCCCTGTTCTCTGCCCCTACTGCAGACAAGTTGTTGCCAACACAGCACAAATATTTCAATAAATTATATAATAATGTAAAGTATGTTAAATATCTAGTTATACAAAAATTTAAATAAAAATGTATATAAAAACTATGTCTACTTGCCTTATCCTGCGGCATGGCAAAAAAGTAGGAAAATGAAAATTTGGAATTAAAAATCGCGCGATTTTTTATTCCAAATTTTCGCCTGCGGCGCTTAACTTTTCTAATAACAGCAGCGACGCGAACCGACACGGACCGATGCGAAGCTAAATGCTCGAAAACGCAATAATGTCAATTGACCTTATTTCCATTGACCTTGTTACCTGTCACCAGTCGTGGTGTCAAAACAGCTCGGTTCGGATTCTCGAAAATATTCGGTTCGAATTCGGGAAAACACCAAGTTAGAAGTTTTTTAATTATGAATAAAAATTTATTCTAATTTTTTCGTTATTGAAATATTAAATTTTTAAATAATGCCTATGCCTGAATTGTCGTAATAGCGGAATCGACCTTATTTGCACACTCTAAGATTTAGGTATATACCTACATACATGCATACATATCTACCTACATACATATATAGGTGCTACACAGAGGATTATAAATATTTTGTACTAGATATGTTTTTTTCAGTTTAAACCATTAGCTTTGAAACCGAAACAATTTTCCAAACCATTTATACTTCTTTCGTTTTTCTAATGCATTTGAACATTTCGCTATACATATTACCCAATACTAGTAAACTTTGAAAAATGGCCGCCCGTTGAACTTGGGACACAAGCAATCTTTACTATTGCCAAACCAAAGCACATCAATTTAAAATTGAAATTTTTCAATTGTGCACGCTTTTGGCAAAAAAATAAATCAAATTCGCCGAAGATAAATTACCAAAGCGATTAGTTTTACTGCAAGGCATGTGTTGTTGGTTGGTTGGTTAAAGGGGATTCGTGTCATCGAAAATCAGTGAAGCTAACAGAAGCCAGAATTTTTTTATTACAGCAGGGTAATCATGTTAACATATTTTTTTTTTGTTGTATTTTGTTTTTAATTGCTTTAGTCTATAGGTAAGAGTGGTTTACTGTGCGATTAAGCCATCCATATTTTACGCAATCACGTTAATTGTAATTAATTTTTAATTAACCCGGATTTTCCCAGAACTTTTTTTGTTTCAGATTTTCATAAAAGTATGTACACCAATAAATTTCCACCTCCTGAGCATGAAAATGAAGTCCGTTTTCCAATATTTTGTCGCACTTTTCCGGAAAATGTGAAAAACTAGCGTTACCATATGGTAGCCGTGGGTCGCCTAGGGTACAGGTTTTTGTTTAAAGGGTAAATGATATTTGGAAACATTTTTTTTTAGTTTCACATTAAAAATGATTCACTTTATTGAGATTTAAGTAGGTTTTTAGTAAAGTTATGCAAATAATATATTTTTTTTTTTAAATACTTCCACATGTAGGGTTGGCCTATTCTGGCCAATAGCATATATTGCACTTTCTTCGCAAATATGCTTGATAAATAATAACAATAATTAAAAAACTTCTCGAATTGAACATGACGTAGTATATTACGACAATTTTCGTATTCGCCAGTGGAAAAATTGGAAGAGGAAATGGTGGAATATTCTTCAGCCACACTCAGAAAAAAAATCATCAACACGATTCATGTAAAATTAACACGATCGATCTTTACACATAGAACAGCAACAATTTTTTTCAAATTACACGATGTTTGAAACATGATTTTGGCTTTGTAACTGTCATCTGAAAATTTGGTAAAT
Organism: Urophora cardui; assembly: GCA_960531455.1. Lineage (NCBI taxonomy): Eukaryota > Metazoa > Arthropoda > Insecta > Diptera > Tephritidae > Urophora > Urophora cardui. The sequence goes on from OY482670.1 coordinate 4,862,768, forward strand.
TCAACCAAATTTTATTGTTGATACAACATGAAGAAATTTTAAAATATACAAGATGATTCAAATATAAAATTTTATTCCTAAATGTCATTTGGAATTTGGTTTATTTAACATGATGATAGTGTCAATATAAACTAAAAAAAATGTTAGAAAAATGACGTCCCAATTTTAGTGTTAATACAACATGAAAACAAATGTGAAAACAACAAGAACCACAATTAACAATAAAATTTGGTTGATATAACACGAAATAATGTTCAAACATAAACGTCATTTGTAATTTTGGTTTATTCAACACGATCATAGTGTCAATGTAATCTAAAAAAAAGTGTTAAAAAAGAACGTCAAAACTATTTTGAAACAGACATAATTTTTTTGATCATTTGAAGTCTGATTTTCGTGCAAAATGCAAATTATAATTTAGAAAAAAAAAGGAAAATTCTGTGCCGTGGCAGTGATGCGAGTTTAGCATCATTGTCAGTTCGCGATAGTGGGTTTTCGATTTATATTTTCAGTTTGCAGGTGAGTTAAAAGAGGATTACATTTTTGTTTCTAAAAGTATTTAATGTTCAATATTTTATTTTTCCTCTTCAAAGGTTGCAATATCACGAGGAGGTTTTTTTTAGCGAATGGGGGTTTGCGTGCAGCATGCGGTTGTTGCATTAGCGGCCAAACATTACTCGGTGCAAGTGATAGTACTATCGCCCATGTATAAACTATCGCCGGTACATTCGTGTTCGTATGAGAAGGACGCCTTCAATTTGGTCAGTTGTGCGGGTGATGTACGAATGTGCTTAATTGAAGTGATGATTATATATTTTATGTTTTATATGTTTTTTTATTTAAAAAAAATAAATTGTAAAATCAACAAGACTTTCTAGTTAATTTAACAATAAGTTTAATGTAAAATCAAAAAGATGTTATTGTTAATTCAACAGGACCATTTCGTGTTAATTTAACCAGCTTTTATTGTAACATTAACTAGTTAAAATTGTAAAATCAACAGGAAGATTTAATACTTTTTAGTGTTAATTCTACAGTTGTCATCCTGTTAAACTAACACTTGACAGTAGTGTTAAATTTACACGATTACATGATGGCATACATTAAGCATCGTGTTGAAAAAAATTAACCACAAAATTTGTTGATTTTTGGTTGATTTCACACTATTTTTTTTCTGGGTGCATTCATCTTCTTGGACAAAATGGGGTAATGTCGAGCTACCAGCTATTACAACTTCTTAGTCGCCTTTTAGTTAGGTCGGGCAAACATTATCTGGTTTACCCGCACATTCCTCTTCAGTATTATCTTCTCCAAAAATGTTGTAATATTGATGAGGCTCCATGTATGTACCTAAATGACAGTTGATATGTCAATTAGTCCACCTTCGTCGAATGCCTTATCTTGATCTTGAATGAAATCAAGCATTTGTTGTAACGTTAAACCTCTACAAGCAGAAAATTTATAAAATTCCAACAAATTAATAATATTACATTAGTTAAATTTACACAACGGCAGAGAAAATCACACGAAGCCCAATAAAAAAAACCTGTACCCTAGACGACCCACGGCTACCATATGGTAACGCCTTTAGAAAAATGTAAAAAAAATTTGAAAAGAAGAATTTTTTCTTTAAAAACTAATTTACATTACATAGATAATTTCATTAGCTTTCAAAAGGTGTAATTATTTGAACAATTTATTCCAAAAGTTATACAATATACTTATATTTACCGACATGCCATATCTGAAAACGGGAATTTTCAGTACTAATTTTTGTCACCTCATTTTCACACGCAATAGCTTCGACATTTGAGTACAGAATAACACGATCTTTACCTTTTTGTAAAGCTACATTAATTTTTCATTGTAAATCGGCTTTTTCCTGGTGTTTTTTCTTTTCGTTTTGTTTATTTTCTTGAAAATGTAAAGGGATGTTTTGCGTTACCATATGGTGCTCGTGGGTTGATTCGGGTTAACATGTGGCTTATTTGGCTTATGAACGTTAACTACACAAAAGGCGCTGAACAGGAAGCGCGAATAAATGTTTTTTTTTTTTTTAAATAGGGGAAAAGGTGAGATGTGTAATCAGAATTCCTCTGCAAACTTTCCAGCTTCTTTTATAAATCTGAGAAATTTCTTGAAGTAGTAACTAATATGCAACCGCTACTCTCTGTACATCTGACCCGAAAATGCGCATTCTTAGTCTAGCGAAACAGGTGCAGAGAAAATGCTCTGTGCCATCGTTGTACTCCTCCAGACATGATAGACATAATGAGCGTTTGATGATGCCTATGGTGGCCATTGTTGTCCACATGGATTGTGTCCTATATTTTATCACCCTCACAAGGTTCTGAAGCCCCCTCCAACTTTGCTTGATGAGAAAGTTTGCTACCTCCCTCAGCTTCCTGGTGCCTGCTTGATCCATTAATATAATCTGTTTTTGATATTTCTGTATAGATTTACATAGATAATTTTGTCGGTTTTCCCACTAGAGTTTCTGGATCTCTCTACTGATCTCTTTTGAGAAAATTGACATTGTAACGTCTACCAAAGGATACTCGGGGTAGCTATTCGTGCCTCGACCTTGAAAAAAAAACGTGAATTATAAAAAGAAAATGTTGGTGAATTTGTATTTTCGGCAACTGCATTGTTTTCACTTCTAAGCTCCACATAAATAATAGCTTTCGCATTTGTTTTACAATCTTGCTGCCAAATTGATAACCAACACAAACAAACTAGAAAAAGAAAAATTGCAAAAAAATAAATAAAAGAAAAGAAAAAGAAACAATTGACCTTGGAAAGTTATTTTGTTTTATTTTTATGCTTACATTTTGGGCATCTAGTTGCAGACAAAAAAATAATTTTTCTTTAGATGGACGATGGATTTATGGCCGCTGTTTTGCTTTCACTGTAGTAAACATATACATACTCGTACACCACACACTGGTCCGCACAAGCATATAAAAGCTTATTGATTTCCTCTGCTAATTAAAGTTAAGAAAAGCTTTATTGACAATTGAACTTGACTGGCCAGTTTTTTATCGGCATTTTTTTATGATTTCTCTCACCATTTTTCTGCCTTTCGTCTTCTTTTTTTATCTCTTTGCGTGTTTTTCGGCAATCTCTTCTACTATTTGTTTGTTGCCATTAGCCTCCATCAAAATTCATCAGCTTACCAGCAAATACTTTGACAAGTCTATATTGCCTTAATCAGCTTATGAACCATGAACATGTTAACTTAAGCCGAAAAAGCAGAAAGTCAACACTGCTGCTGTGGAGCTGTGCTGTGATCGAAAAAAACATGATAAATCGTTTGATATATTATTATTTTCTTTATTGTGTTTTATTAGTGGAAGCAAATTTGTATAAAAAACATGCAGGGGGGCAGCTAGAGAAATGTCAAAGAATTTATTGGCGAAAAGTAGCAGACATAGTTGGTGCTATCAAATAGGCAAGTTAGTTAATTTTTTTTAAAGAACAATCAAGTGATGCAAAAATATTTGGGGGTGGTTATTGTTGTTGTTGTGGCAGTACTAATCCCTACCCAGACGTCCTGTTTTGCTCGCACTCACATATTGTCATCAGGCTCACTTAGTTGGAAGCAGACAGAGGTTCTCGGTGAGCAGGCTTTGAGGGGTACGTGAAGGCATGCCGCGTGTCATACGGCGTCTATCCGCATGATGGACATTCATTACATTTGTTGGGATTTATCCTGGTCCTATAGGAATAAAGTCTCTGGTTGAGTGAGGTTGTAGTTTGAACGATATCCCGGAAGGAACTGTTTGTTTAGCATAGTGTTGTGTTCCTTAGCTGGGAGCACTTTTATCTCAAGTTGTAGATGGTGCTCCGGCGACATTAGGAGAAAATATATTGTGGTCATTAAGGCAGCTTGTTGGTAGGCTTAGAGCTTTCTCAATTTCGTCCAGCAAGTCCCCGGCGATCACACTGGCGTAGTGCAACGGGCTCGGCCGATTGCTTTGTGGGTAGAAATAAATGTTGCCTGGTCTTTTCCGCAGTTGCTGCCAGCTAGCAATACCATATCAGCCGGTTATAGTCATGGGAATGACTTGGGTTCCCCCCCCCCCCTACAAACAAGGGCTGTTATTTCAGTCTAGCCGTTTTTAGAGTATTCTGCAAAGATTTCAAGGTTTTATTATGTGGTTGTAGATCTTTCGTTTTCAGTTGAAGTCATTTTTTAGAGCTCAGGGAAATGTTCATGCAATTTTCATGTAGTATTACTAAAAAAGCTTTAGCTTGGGTAATCTCCACACATACATATATTCATTCATCAACTAAGCTTCGGCTTTGTACTCTCGTGCAGTAAATAAACTAAACTCCCCCAAACACGCGCCGTAACTTCATCAGATATTCTGTGTGTTAACTAATTACATCCGCAAGCCAATCCAAGCTTTACTTTTACATAAAATTGAATTAATAAAATACGCTCTATACGAATAATAAATAACAGAAAAGACCCTATTTTAGTCGTTAGTTAAGCCAACATGTAAAGGGAAGTGATGTGGTACGAGGTAATAAAGAAAATTTAGTGCTGGTTTAACGCGTGTAGAGGGCAAAAGAAAAAGTAAGCGCAGTTGAAAATTACTTTTGCTCTTAGTTACGATTTAATTAAACCATAAAATGTAGCTAATAAGATTGCGTGTGCGCCGTATGGGTATAACTTTTATGGATTTAAGATAACAAACAAAAATTTTCTACTTTAATTCTATAAAAAGAAGAAAAAAAGGCCTATAAAAACCACTTTGTCAGTTAAAAAGCGCAATAAACATTGTCTTCTTTCATTTCAATTGTTTCCTTTCCTTCAGCAATTTAGCTTGTATATCCGCTTATAAATTAGCTTTTTATCTTAATTTTATTTGTATCAAATGTATTGAGGCAGCTTTTTCAATTTTCCAATAACGTTTTTTTTTTAACCAACTACAACTCACAAAAATGCCGCTTTTTTGTTTTGGCGCCAGACTTTGCCCATTAAAAAGAAAAAGAAGTCAGTCAAACCCCAAAAAAGCTTATGGAAAAACATACATACATACATATGTATATTATGCGTATAACTTATGTATATGTATGTACATTAAATATACAAAATTCAAGGGAAGGACATGTGCATTACAATAGTATTTGTAGATGTTCAAGTTCATCTACTAGTTCGTTCTAGTTAAATTTCAAGTTCACTTCCTAGTTCACCCCTATTTCAATTTCTAGTTCAACTCTAGTTCACTTCTAGCTCCCCTCTAGTTCACTTCTAGTTCACCTCTAGTTGACTTATAGTTCACCTCTGGTTTAATTTCTAGTTCATTTTCTAGTTCACCTCGAGTACACTTCAAGTTCAATATTTTTGAATCAGTAAAAACGCAAACCCTTCAATATCGCGACACACCCAAAGTTGGACTTATGCCAATTTCAAAACTAACGTCTCACATATACTCACATACATATGTATGTATGTACATTTCACCACAAGCTTATGAGTTGATTAACTTCTCAATGATTTCACTGCCTAAATAGTTTCAAGATTTAACTACCACTCAAATTTAGTGGTAGTTAAATTCGAGATTTAACTACCACTCAATTTGAGTGGTAGTTCAAAATGAGTGGTAGTTGAAAAATGCCCATCCTAGGTTTTACGACAAGTTTAAATTTTCCAACATTTCATTAGACAATCAATAACTTTGGCTGTTTGGTTGCGACTGTTGGAGTGTACTTAAAAGTAAGCAACCACAATTTGTTACAATAAATATACTTTTCAAACAAAGCGTATCAAAATGTTCAAGTCAGACGTGTCAAATTTTCATTAAAATTATTAATGATTACTTTTTCGGATTTTCAATTTTAATGATTATTTTAATTGTCTTACATTAACCTAGCTATTCATACTCAATTAAATTGAAAAATTATAAAAAATAATCATGATTAATAGTCAATAAAAAATAAACAGAAATAGTCATATAATCAAATATTTTTTTGTATGATTATTTTTAATTGCTAAATTATATTAAACTGTTTCATTGTTTTTAATCCATTATTTTTAATTGATTTATAAAAATAATTACCTTTAATTGATTGGTTACTTTTAATTGAATAATTGTTTTTAATTGTTTGATTGCTTTTAATTGTGATTATTTTTAATTGATTAATGAAAATAATTATTTTGATTTCTTTGTAACTATTTGATTGTTTTGAACTGTATGATTATTTTTACTTGTGTGATTGTTTTTAATTTTACGATTATTTAATTGATTAATGAGAATATCTATTTTTAGTCCGTTGATTATTTTTAATTGATTCAATTATGCGATTATTTTTCTATTTGATTGTTTTTCATTTTTGGCCACAATTGCAGCGCTTATACTTAAGCTGAAATAAAACATAAATTAAAAAAAAAAACAAACAAAATTAATGAGTCGATAAACTAAGAAATCGCTCAACTAACAAAATCGGATATATTTAGAAATAATGAAATGATTGTATTAATTATGCAGTTAAAAGAAAAATAAAAAATAATTGAAAAAAATCAAATAATTTTATTAATCATGCAATTAAGAAAAATCCAAAATAATAATCGAATGATTGTCTTAATCATGCAGTTGAAAGAAAAATCAAAAGTAATTGAAAGAAATAAAATAATTTTAGTTAAGAAAATTTCAAAATAATAGAAAATAATCCAAATAAGCAACAATTAATTCTGCACTTTTTTAATTTAATTAAGATTTAGTCAATAGATCTATTAGAGTAATCGTATCTAATCATTAAAGTGTCACAAACACAAAATTGCTTTAATTACACTGCTCTACAGCCAAAAAATACTCTGAACGCGACCATCCTTTCTATATGTAAAATCGGTCGCTGATTCCGAAAATCGGGTTCATTTTTAATTCTATGGGAAGGTTTTTGAAATATCGGCAATTTACCGTTATTTGGCCAATGCGTCCACTTAATCCTGTATATCTCTTTAACACAGTGAGTTATCTACCTTAGGGTCACACCAAACGAAAGAAAATTAAATTTCCTTTTCACGGCTCCTATAACATTTTTCTCTAGTTCTTATAGTTTCTGAAATATTGACGATTAAATTTGAATTTTTTCGATTTTTTACGATTTTTTGAAGAAAAAATTTACTTTGTCAGGCAATATCTTTAAAACCAATGATTTCACCTTCGGTTTTACTCCTTTGCGTGAAGCTCCATTCCATTTCCAAAAAAATAAGCTATCAACGAAGAAAATCCATGGTAAACTGGAAAAGTTATAGGCGATCAAGTAAATACAACCAAGTCGCGCAATGCCTCTGCACGGGTACATTCTATGCATATTGTACCAATACCTACACATCTGCAGTAGCAGCACATTGGCAGCGCAGTAGATACAAGCGCGTTTACGGGTATAACATGCATAGAATATACCCGTGCAGAGGCACTGCGCGACTTGGCTGTATTTACTTGATCGCCTATAACTTTTCCATTTTACCATGGATTTTCTTCGTTGATAGCTTATATTTTTCCCAATAGAATGGAGCTTCACGTAAAAGAGTAAAACCGAAGGTGAAGACATTGGTTTTAAAGATATAGTCTGACAAAGTCAATTTTTTCTTCAAAAAATCGTAAAAAATCGAAAAAATTCAAATTTAATCGTCAATATTTCAGAAACTATACGAGTTAGAGAAAAATGTTATAGGAACCGTAAAAAGGAAATTTAATTTTCTTTCGTTTGGTGTCACCCTAAGGAAGATAACTCACTGTGTTAAAGAGATATACTGGATTAAGTGGACCCATTGGCCAAATAACGGTAAATTGCCGATATCTCAAAAACCTTCCCATAGAATTAAAAATGAACCCGATTTTCGGAATCAGAGACCGATTTTACATATAGATAGGATAGTCACGTCCAAAGTACAGACAAAAAATTTCATTTTGTGATCCAGTGTTATTAATCATACAAATTTTTAAGCACTGAATAACAGATCTGCTTCAAGTCAACGACTAAAGTATAGACAAACAGACTTACACCAACAATAACACACACAAACGCATAACAAAACAAAGACATACCACAAAAGGCACGACTAGCTTGCTTGCTTGCATTTCAACAACTTACAAAAAAAAAATTCCACAAAAAATTCCATCCTGTCATGGCGAGCGAGTATTTGCTGAGAGTGTTTTCTTTATCAATTTTGTTACCCAGACAAAAACACCCATACACACACATATATACCCTATTACAAGCATTTTTTCCCATAAATTACAACTTATTTATTGTATTTTCTTTTTTATTACGGCTCACAGTGGGGGCACCTCCATACAAACGCGGCCAAAAATAGTAATAATTAAGCTAGAATCTTGAAACTCGGAACTTAAGCTTTTTTGGTTGAAGTTAGTAAACTGTGAAAATTTGAACAAAATCCACCCACAAATACGCCCACCTCCCATATAACGGTATTTTTGAAATTTCAGCATTTTCCTAACTATTATAGCTAAAATGCTCCATTTTGATTAGTGTATACATTTTTGAAATATAAATCAAATGCGGTAATCATTTTGGAAAAAGGGTAAAGCACTTCACCGTTTTTAAATTAAAAATATATGCACTTTTAAGTATGTTATAAGCATTTATCATAAAACTTTCATACAAAAAAATCGCATTTCAAAAAAATTTTATACCGGAAATGAAATTACACTTTTCTAAAGGATTTCAGTGTGATAAACCTGAGTCTGGAGTCAGATTTTCCAAATTGTTTCTAGTTTCTGAGATATTCATGCCCAAATAGGAAAAAAACACGTTTTTTGGCTCTATTCCCTGCTTAATATCTTTTATATAATTACTTTCCACTCAAGTTCGATTTAACCAGTCGAAAGCACAATCATTACCCTTGAAAACAGCGTTTAGTTTCTTCGAATATCTTAATTAGAATTGGAAATATCGATATTTAAGTTTCACCATTTTGACAAATATTCCCCATACAAAAAAATTTAAACTTTTTGAAGCATACTTCTGGGCATTTTGTATGGGAAAAATGTACCAAAACTCAAAAAACACCTTCCATAAAAATGTTCATAAAACAAAATGGAGCAAACGAATTTTTACAATTTTTTCGCCAGTTTTTAAAAGACATTTAGGAGCATCAAATATTAAAAAATTGAGGAGGTAATATTTTTTGTTTTTTTTTAATTTCATTTTAAAATTTTACAATTTTAAAAATTTTTTTTTTTATATTCTAAAATAAAAAAGCTGCCAAAGATAACAATTAACGCTGATAAAAAAAATTACCTCATAATTTTAAAGTATGGACCATTTGCTGAAAGACGATAGAGAAATATTCGATTAGTCGCCTAAATATACACGTTTTTCATAATGTCAAAAGTAACATAATTAATGCATTTACAAAAACACAGTTTTAGGCAGATGGGAAAAAAATTATAAAAGCAAATGGAGCAAGTGGATTTTTAAAGTGAAAATGCAGTTTGATTAAGAATATATTATTTCAAAGCATAAAAAAAAATTGAGGAGGTAATATTTTTTGTTTTTTTTATTTTTTTATTCAAAGTCGAGGAAAATTTTTTTATCATCGACATTTTTTGTGAATATTTGAAAATTCATATAAATTCAACAGTGAGCGCTATTTACAACTAAGTTATTTTTTCTGAAAGAGAAAATCATTATCTATGTAACGATGTATCATTCGTGTATGTAGGTTAACAGTTAAATGAGAAAGAGCGTTTTGTATGAGGTGTGTTCATTGAGAAATAAAAGGACCTATTTTTTGCTCAACTTTGGGCACCCTGTACGGCTAAACGAAAAGATACTCAAAAATTTTTATATAAGCTTTTTTATTACAATTTGATGTATCTGTCGATCTCTGTTTAAAAAAATGGTTTTACTCATACTTTAATTTTGAATTTATTTTTGGCCGCAATCACCCATTGTGCGGCTGCACTTAATATTGCCAAATGTATCTTTTGTTTCAAGTGGCAAAGCAAAATTGAAATTGACAGCAGATTTCAGTTCGAACGAAAGCCGCTTAAATTTTGGGTAAACTTTTTGTCACGGTAGGCAGGAAGCGACGATAGGTTGCATGAAAATGTCGAGAAAAAAGGAAAGTGGGGTTGTGTTATGTGATGTTTATAGATGAAACATCCGTTGAAATTAAAATCCGAGCTGCTCCTTTTTCAAGGATATCCACATTTTTTGTTTTTTTTGAAAGGATCAAATATTGAGGAAATCGAATATTCGCCACCGTCCAAATTTTTCCGATTTCAATACATTATTTGGTCGCTAAGGGATACAAAAAAAGGTATTAAAAAGAAAACAGGACACCTGTAGTGGAAAAATCCAATGTGAACAGGACCTAAAGGATAACCACTGAAATATTAAATAACACAAAAAGTACCCACTTTAATTTGCGTATAACTCCTAAAATGTTAACTCTACGTGAAAATTTCTTATTATATGTTTCATTCAGAATAAATAAAGAAATATTTCTTTAATATACAATTTTGATGTACCTGCAGTGCTTAATGTACTTTTGTGCATCTAAAGTGAAAATTTCAAAAAAAGTACGTTTTTTTTATGGTGCTATTTTAAGTTCAAATATTTTTCTAGTTTATGTAAATATTTTAATCTAATGATCCAACTCTCATTCCTACACATCTCTACGTTAATACTAAAAAAGAGTTAGAGCTGAGATACGCGCTAGCTGTGCACGGTGGGCGGGAAGCAACAATAGGTTGCATGGGAATATCGTAAAAACGATGGCCCAACGAATATGTGCCTAGCTGTGTGCTGGTACTAATTTTCGTTTAAAAAAAATGTTGGAGATTTTATTCACGCTTGCTGTGTGTTTATGAAGTATATTAGAATATCAGTTTACGTAAGTGTTTAGCCGGCGATCGTTTTTTCGATATTTTCATGCAACCTATTGTTGCTTACCGCCCACCGTGCACAGCTAGCGCGTATTTCAGCTCCAATTCTTTTTAATATTAACGTATAGATATGTAAGAATGAGAATTGGATCATTAGATTAAAATATTTACATAAACTAGAAAAATATTTGAACTTAAAATAGCACCATAAAAAAAACGTACTTTTTTTGAAATTTTCACTTTAGATGGACCAAAGTGCATTAACCACTGCAGGTACATCAAAATTGTATATCAAAGAAATATTCCTTTATTTATTCTGAATGAAACATATTATAAGGAATTTTCACGTAGAGTTAACATGTTAGGGGTTATACGCAAATTAAAGTGGGTACTTTTTGTGTTATTTTATATTTCAGTGGTTATCCTTTAGGTCCTGTTCACATTGGATTTTTCCACTACAGGTGTCCATTTTTCTTTTTAATACCTTTTTTTGTATCCCTTAGCGACCAAATAATGTATTGAAATCGGAAAAATTTGGACGGTGGCGAATTTTCGATTTTCTCAATATTTGATCCTTTCAAAAAAAACAAAAAATGTGGATATCCTTGAAAAAGGAGCAGCTCGGATTTTAATTTCAACGGATGTTCCATCTATAAACATCACATAACACAACCCCACTTTCCTTTTTTCTCGACATTTTCATGCAACCTATCGTCGCTTCCTGCCTACCGTGTTGTGCCTTTAGACATATTTAACCTCTGTTCACAGTAAGTATGTCTGTATGCATTAAAGTCGAGTCTTAATAATGCCAAAAGCTTATTGTGAATTCTTGATTACTCAGGGGGACAAACTTAATCACTTTTTATGTCTTTACGTATGAATTTATGTGGAACAACAGGGCGTATACGCAACATGTCTGCTTTTCTATTATATAAACACAGTCATGATACTAAAATGTATATTAAGCATAAAGCTATACATATATAACTTTCACTCATTCTCCTTTACAAAAATAAATCACGCATTTCTGTGCTGTGTGCTGTGCTAAGTTAATCAAATTGACCAATAAATTGTGTGCTAAAATTTAATTAATTCATTTAAGCGGCGTGTGTGTCTGCATCGACGTGTAGTAAATATGTACAAACAAAAAAGAAATTATTATATTAGATTTACTTAAGAATGCATTAAAATATATTGCTCCAATATGGCATAGATTATGTGACGAGATCTTCGATGAAATGTTTAGCGAGCTCGATGGACTTTTTTTTTGCTTATTTACATTGCAAACTTCGCTTCCGATTTGCCTCTAACTAAAAGCTGCTATTTTCGGCTACACACACACAAATTGGCGGCCTCTTAATTATTTACTTTTCCTATTTGTTACGTGCATGATTTGCGCATTTTGTTTGCTTAATTTGTATGCTCAATGTCATGTCAAAATATTTGTAATACAAAACAACTTCCTGCTGCTGCTGCTGAAGGGCATTTAATGGCAAACGTCGCTATTCAAAAGGAATTTAATAAACATCAGCGGAATATGCGCATACGTGCACGTAACGGCACTGACGACTTGCCTGGAGATACATATGTACATACATACACTTATTTAATGACATTTTTTGGCTCAATTAAATTTTGGGAATGAACTCACAACTTTTTCGTGTGAGCATCTAAGGAATGCTGTGAAAATATTTGGCATGCAATAAAAGAGCGATGATGAGGAAAGAGCATTAAATACTTACAAGACAAAATCTATATTCTGTTAATCTCATGTCATCATAGAATTTATTAAGGATTAAATTGCAGTTCTGCCAGTAGAGCAGCTCTTAAAGAAATAGCAAAAACACCAAGTAAGTGTCTGCTCGACATATGCTTTGTGCTACACACATCTATATATTAATAGGCTAACATTTTTTCCATACAAACAATTGCCAGGCTGTTTAGCACATCTAACATACTCATATCCACATAAAATTGATATAGATGTGTTCGTATGAGTCAGGAGCAGTGCATAGGCATATAATTTTTTCTATAAATTATTTAATTTGTTTATAATTAATAAAAAAAATTTTTAGTTAAGAGAAATATATATCGTAAATGCGTTTACAAATATCGTAAACACAGTTGAAGATTCGCTTTAATTTAAAAGCGCTCTCTCTATTTTATATGCATTGGCCCAGTTTACGCTCAGATCAAAATCAACGCGGCCAAATATGTCCTATTGCTTTTCCATTATAGCGAAAAATAAGAGAGAGGGCGGGAGAGCACACTGAGTAATTTTAATTTTGACCAAGGCATATCTAACCGGTAGGCTCGGCGGCGAATTGTAAAACTTCTTTTTTTATTTACAAAGGTAGAGTGTAATGTCAAAATCAAAGCGAATTCACATCATGGCCAATAGAAATGGACGAGCCCCAAGCGAATTCAGATTTTAACCACGGCGAAATATAATTTTGACATTACACTCTACCAATTACAATAACAAAATACATGGGAAATTTCTGAATTCGCCACCGGGCCTATCTTCCTAGATCTGCCTTGATTTTGACCATGATTTCGCGTCGGACCGTGATCAGAAGGGCAAATAAGTGTTGCGGTACAACTGGAATTTGGAAAGTGTTGCTTATCTCCGCGAAAGGGATTAATTTTTGTACCAATACAAAGTTGAAAAAATAAATTGCATGGTCGAATTTCGAGCACCGGCGATACTAGTATTAATTAATTTACTTGCTTATACTCGCCCTTGGCCAAATCTCTAGTTAAAAAGACACACGTTTTCTATTTCAATAACAAAAAGAACCAAAAAACAATGTGAAATACACAATAAATTGTACCTTCAGTCCCAAAACAATGTCAATTTTTTTGCAAGCAATTCCAGTCGGATATTTGATGGACATTTTCCGTGCACAAATAAATTGGCATAGGAAAAGGAATTGCTGCTGCTCTCGATGGTGCTTTCTTCGATTATTATGCACCTTATGTATAGATATACCTACATATGCATATATATATATACATATATACTACTAGCACTAAACTTTGTGCGCGCTATAATTCCAATACATAATGAAAGTACCCAAAAAGGCCGCTGGAATGCTCAAAGGTGCTAGAAAATTATTCACCACAAAATTTAATATCTGAATAGACCCCTTAGACAAAATCTTTGTACAAAGAACCTGAGAGACCACAGGATATAAATAATAACATGTACAAATATGTATAAAGAAAGCATTAGATTCTTTTGATTGCTTTTGGCTTTCCTTGTTTCTGTTTTCATATTGCTGAGCTATCATTTCTCTTGAGCGAGTAGGTATACATAGAGCACACGAAATGCGTTGAATATTCAAAATTAAATTTTATTGTTATTATTTGCGTGCAATACAAAAAAAATTTGAATTTAAAAGCAACAAAATGTCTACTTATTAAAACATTATTGCTAACCATTTAAGCTAATTAATTTTGTGCTATATTAGTTATGTAATCACTTAAATTTGGCATGATATTTGCATTTGATGATGTGCATTTTATATAATGCATAACTAAGTAGTTTAAGGTAAAAGTTTATTATTTTCAAATGTCTATTTCTTAATGTATTGCGTGTGTTTATTTTTTATGTATGTATATAAAATTAATTTTATAATCGCATTAAACGGTTTATTTTCATTTTAATACGCATACGCGTGTTTGCAACTTAATCCTTTTATTTAGTTAATATTTGAAAGTGTACGTAATTCTACTGTCTTGCAAAATAATAAGAGCCTGTAATTATGCAATGAGAAATTAACGTAATAGGCTTGTGCTTAGATTTACGAAATGCTTAAAATGAGATTGCTACACATAAGCCTATAAATGCATAACAAAGACTAAAGACATTTCTGATGTAATTCAAACGCTAAAATTTGCTGTTCATTAGCACAATTTGATTAGGCTCTAGAAGGTGATATATAATACTTAGGCGCAGGAGATATGCGAACAGCATTCTGGTATCGGCAAGGCAAACAATAATTTATTGAAATAACTTATGTATATTCGATTAACTATAGAAGGCCGTACTTCTTTCTTTCATTTTCTATTCGAGGACACATACAAAGAAGGTTGCCCTTTATAGACGTCAGAGACTAGTAGAAATTGTGTCACGTGAAAACTTTATGCCCTATACATATACATATATCTATAAGTTATTGATATACAACGACCGTAATAAATATAACAACAGTAGATTTATGTTACCCTTTTTTATGTAACAATTCAAATAATAAATTTGTATAAGATAAATAGTAAGCAAAATGGAAAAATATTATTTTTGTATAGATTTCAAGTAAAACAATTCTAAAAGGAACACCTGCAACCGTATTTCTGTGACCCGGCAAATACTGAGCAATTTCGAATTAAGCCGCAGACATGGCACAGACATGCAAATCATATGCTTTAGTTGCCACAAAGTTAAAAAAAAAAATACGCAAATTTCAATATATTCCAAATCTTCGAAATTGCATTCCAAATCAATACCCTACAACTCAAACCAAATCACCGTTTGCTGAACATTTTTTTTGCGTAAGCCGAGCCATATTTACATACATATAAATAATTTAATTTGTTTTTCTGCTTTCTGTCACACAAACACATTTTTCCACTTTATAGATATTCAATTTATTTTATGTAAAATAAGCATAAATATTTATATACACTCGCTGCTGCTTATGCTCTGCGAAAATCGTTAGATTTTATTGTCAATTCGTGGTAGGTTGGAGTACTTACAAAGTGATCATTAACATAGTCCCAAAGAACCAACTTATGTATCTACATCGGCTCATAGTTAGCCGAGTATGTGTAGCATGAGGTGTGGTAGATCAGGAAGTACTCGACTGATCCACAGCAAGTAATCCATAGATGAGTGAATGGAGTACTGGTAATTTTTTGCAGGGTGATGTCTTTTAAATACAAAAATGCTATATAAATTAACTCACACACACACGACGGTTCTAAATTGAGTTTACAGTACAAACAACAAATTTTGAAAAAAATTTAACAGACAAATAAATTTGTATGTACAAAATTAATTTAATATGTATTTGCATATGTGAAAAAATGGTACGCCTTGAAATAAAAATAAAAATGCCAGGATAGATGAAAATGGTGAAAAGGTAGAAATGGTATGCGAAAAAAAAGGCGAGGATGTGGTAAATTAAATTAAATTGGCATAACATTGCCAACTCAGTCAGTGACGCAGCGTGTCACGTCCGTAACTGCGTATAATACTGGTATCTCAGTCTATGTTATTATTGAATTTAAATTTAGAAATTTCGCAGAAAAAAATTAAATAAGTGCATGAGAAATGAATGTGCTTTGTGTTATGTTGAGCTAATGATGTTTATTAAACAAATGGACGACAATGACATAAGCAAGCAGTATTAAATTGGCTTTAAAAGAAAAAAAATTAATAAAAAATTATTATAAAAAATTAAAACAAAATAAAAGAAAATAAAAAATCTTAAAAGAAAATACAAAAATTAAGAAAAGAAAAATATTAAAAAAATGTAAAATCAATTAAAAAAAAATTAAAAATGAAAGAAATTAAAAAAAAATTTAAAGAAAATGAAAAATTTTTTTTAAAAAAAAGTAAAAGAAAAGACAAAAAATTTAATTTAAATTGGCTTTAAAAAAAAAAATTAATAAAAAAATTATTAAAAAAAATTAAAAACAAAATAAAAGAAAACTAAAAAACTTAAAATAAAATAAAAAAAATTAAAAAAAGAAAAAAATAAAAAAAATGTAAAATCAATTTAAAAAAAAAATAAAAAATGAAAGAAATTAAAAAAAAATTAAAAGAAAATGAAAAAAATTTTATTTAAAAAAAAGTAAAACAAAATACAAAAAAAATTTAAGAAAATATCCAAAAAAGTTAAAAACAAATTTAAAAAAATTAAAGAAAAAATTAGGAAAAATAAAAAAAAAATTAAAGCGTGAATAACGGGTGTTCATGAACATTGATGTGTAAACAGTTTCGAAATCGGATATTTATTCCCTTTTCCTTAAAACTTTTTTCCTGGTTTTCTATGGATTAAAAGGCGACTATCGTTTTTGTAATTTTTTGTTGTCACTGTGACTGCTACTACTTTGTTGTTTTTGTTTGTTTTGGTTTTTGGTTTTTGATTTTTTATGTTGTTTTGTTTTGTATTGCTCAGAAACATGCAAGATCATCCGAGTCCACGTGTCACCTACCCTTTTACACAAACAACAAAACACCACGGCTTAGTACAAAAAAGGGCAAAACAACAACACTTGGTGACGAAATATAAATGCACCGACTCTCTCAGTGGAGACGGGGTGGGTACGTACAATAAATCAAACACAGAAACTAAAATCAACCAAAAATAGAACACCAACAAATTTTTCCAAAATACCCAAAACTAAGACAAACAAATGTTTTATGGGTGCACCCGAGGTGAGGTCCAACCGGAAGGTTACGAACCCACTCGCACAGTTCCTGAGCTGCCAGGAACAACTTTAACCCGCCGCCAAATGACTGGGCTCTGGGTGCAGGACGCCAAAAGGATTGGAAAGGGATACAGGGGGCGAAACAAACAAGCGACAAATGGCACAACTACAACATCAAACGAGATACTTAACCAAGCCGGAGTGTGTTCCGGCTTCAGATCCTCTACAGTGTCCACCAGCCACTTGCCAAGATCCACCTTCCTTTCTTTGTACACTCCTACTCCTCGAATAATTTCTTTCCTCCTAAAAACTTTTCACCTTTTTTTTCCCTCAAAACTTTATTTAATTTCAATACTATAATTTCCACTTTTCCACCACTCTTCCTTTCACTAAACTTTTCTTTTTTTTTTCAACTAAAATTTTTCTCAAAAGCCGATCGCACAAAAAGAGTTGTTACCGCACTCGCATACAAGAGTATTCTGACGCGCACCCGCGAGCCAAGCCGAAGGCTGCGCGCCAGCATATACTTTTTTGTATATACCATCAGGCTGTATGTGTGGGTAATCACCCGGTCGCACCGAACCGCTAACCTGTGCCGTCATCACCGATGCCCCGACCAATGATATACAACCACACACACATAAACTGCCTTCATCTAGCGGATGCCTTAATGCACCGCAAAAGGGACGAAAGCGATGACACCCCTTTCTGCGCCTTCCGCGCTCATTCCTTTTCCTTATTTACATCCTACATATTTACATATATGTATAACAATTTGGTGGGGGACTCCGCTAAAAGGCAAAAGCTCGCAACACACTCCGCCAGTACTGCCCATCATGGCAATATCAATTAACTTCATTTGTCGCCGCCAGGGTGCGCTCCCCGTTGGGAACAAAGGATAAAAGGTAAAAAGGTAAATAAACAAAACAAATGAAAATTTGCTCTGCCAGTGCATACATACATAGTGGGAGTAACAAAAGGAAAAATATTTTGTCGCGATCAGACGGCGACAACTCCACCCTTTCCTCGTGAAAGAAGGAAGCTTCCTTCTTTGGCCCTAATGCTACCTATCCCGATACGGCCTTAAATCCCTCACATTCCAGGTTCCTTTCTCCCTATCATTCTCATCTACTAACACATATGTCCAAGGAGATACCCTCTTCTTAATCACAAAAGGACCTACATACTTCGGCGCTAACTTCGCTGCAAAATAATTAGCCGCATCGGACAACGCAAAATTCTTCCTCCACACTAACTCTCCTGGCATATATTGTACATC
Source organism: Urophora cardui (assembly GCA_960531455.1). Lineage (NCBI taxonomy): Eukaryota > Metazoa > Arthropoda > Insecta > Diptera > Tephritidae > Urophora > Urophora cardui. The sequence continues at coordinate 4,881,353 of OY482670.1, forward strand.
TCTTCTCCTGAGGTTATACTGCTTAGCTAACTTAGCTCCCGCCTGTTCCAACTTCAGTCTTATGTCTGCTCTAATCTCCACTAACTTCCTAGCTCTCTCCTCGCAGTTCAATTGTTCCTGCTCTCCTAAGGACCTTATATAACCCTGACTACCTTCAAGCACCATGTCCCGACCAAAGTTAACAAAGTATGGTGTAACTCCTAACACCTCATGCTGTGATGACCTAATGCAACACGCTACCTTCGCTAATTGCTGATCCCATGACCTCTGGTTCTCCGAAACATAAGCCCTAAGCGTAGTCTTAATAATTTGATTAATCCGTTCCGCTGGATTAGCCTGCGGGTGGTAATGCGCAGTATATCGCAACTGGACGCCGTAGACACCGCAGAGACCCTGAAGCTCACGACTCTTGAACTGGGGTCCATTATCACACACAACGGAATTCGGAACGCCAAACAATAGAAAAACATCATTTTCAAGAAATTTACAGACACTCTTCGCAGTCGCTGTGCGCAAAGGAAACAACAATGGAAACTTCGAAAAATAATCCACAACCGTAAGAATATATTGGTAACCTTGAGTCGACTTTACCAAAGGACCAACCAAATCAACACAGATCATCTCCCACGGTTCAACTTCCTTAGACCTCTCTATCATTCCCCCAGCTGGCTGTTTATTATCAGGCTTTACCTGCTGACATGTCTTACAAGTTCGAACATACTTAGCAACATCGGATTTCATTCGCGGCCAATAAAACTTCTGAGAAACTCTAGCGAACGTTTTCCTCACACCCATGTGTCCTGCTAACGGACTATCATGGCAACTCTTCAAAACATTTTCTCTCTGAGAATTTTCGATAACCATTTTCCATTCGGGCCCCTCCCCGTAAATGGATGGGTATGGAGGTTTAACATATTTGTAAAGGACACCATCTTCTACTCTCCACGCAGGGTACGACAAAGGATTCTTTGACACCGATTCAATCATTTTCGTTATCCAAGGGTCCGACGTAGAAATTTCAAAAATAACAGGAACATTTCTCGACAACAAATCTGGAACAACATGTTCTTTCCCTTTCCTATGGATAATCTCGAAATCATATTGCTGAAGCTTCAATGCCCAACGAGCCAGTCTACCACAAGGATCTTTCAACCTATTCAACCAAATCAGGGAATAATGATCAGTGATAACTTTAAACTTTGTCCCTTCGATGTATGGTCGCAACTTCTCGACCGCCCACAGGACCGCCAAACATTCCTTTTCTGTGGTGGAATAATTTTTCTCACCTTTATTCAGGGACCTACTCAGATATGCTATCACCTTCTCACCGTCTTCAAAGTCTTGGGTCAACACAGCTCCTATACCAAAGTCTGACGCATCCGTTTGTATAATAAAGGGCCTATCAAAATCTGGGCAACTTAAAACGGGCGCCGTAACTAAACGTTCCTTAGCTTCTCTAAAACTCCTATCACATTCTTCGCTCCAAATGAACTTCTTATTCTTCTTAGTTAACTCGGTGAGAGGTCTAACTAACTCTGAAAAATCTTTGATGAATCTACGGTACCAGGACACTGTACCTACAAAAGATCTCACTTGCTTAACATTTCTCGGGACTTCTATCCTAACCATTGCCTCTACCTTTTCAGGATCAACATGTAGGCCGTTTCTATCTACGACATAACCTAAGTACTTTAACTCAGGCCTACAGAAACTACATTTTTCTCTATTAAGCTTAAGTCCTGCTTTAGCTATCCTATCTAAAACCTCCGTTAGAATTTTTAAGTGCTTCTCAAATGTCTTGGTTACGATGAGTATATCATCTAAATAAACAAACACATGGGGCTCTAACTCTGGTCCTATGACCGAGTCTATAAATCTCTGCCACGTTGCAGGCGCGTTATGTAAACCAAATGGCATTCTTTTAAATTGAAACAGGCCTCTACCTGGCACCGTGAATGCTGTATAGGGCCTAGACCTTTTCTCTACTGGTATTTGCCAGTAAGCAGACTTTATGTCTAAACTTGATAAAAATTTTGCATCTCTCAGCTTATCCAAGGTCGCCGACACATAAGGAAGGGGGTAACTATCCTTCTCGGTACATTTATTAAGAACTCTATAGTCTACACAAAACCTATATGTACCGTCTTTCTTCCTTATCATGACCACAGGGGAAGCCCATGGACTATGAGACGTCTCAATGACACCCTTGCTGAGCATATCCTTCAACTCCTCGTCCATACGCGACTGTATGGTAGGCGATACCGGGTAGTACCGCTGCTTCACAGGCTCAACTCCTGCCTTTATCCTTATCCTATGCTCAACAAGATGGGTTCGACCTAACCCGTCTGCCATAGTCTCAAAAGCATTCCCAACTAATCTACCTAAAGCTTCAGATTGCCTAGTATCTAATTCACTGTGGCCCATAATCGCTACCGACGCCTCCTGTTCCGGTCGAGAAAACGACCATACCCTGCCCCTCAGATCCGGGATTATACCCGCCTTGGTCCAGAAATCTACACCAAGAATAAGAGCACGAGGTATACCAGGAACAATAAGACAATCTACGAGGACCGACTTGCCCTCCACCAGAATTGGTAACGAAATAGAACCTAACGCTGATACTCGACCACCATCCGCCAAAGTAATTTGAGGGATATTTACCGATGAAGAAATTCTGATGCCATACGCTTGTAACATACTCCAACCAATTCGACCAATCACCGTACGTGAAGCCCCAGAATCCAACAATGCTCGAAACGAAAAACCAAAAACCGACACATCGATATGTGGACGCTGATCATGGCCGCTCGCCACCAATGAATAACCCATATAAGAAACAACTCGACGATCCCCTATTATAGCCAGCTGGGAGTTAGCAGGATTACTAACTCCTGTTAGACCACCTGACCTGCCGTCCCAGGTGTCTAATTCGCGTTTCCCGAACTGTTTGTTGCGACATTGGAATTATTATTCCTGTTAGAATCAGACCTGAAGGGGTTTGAAGACCGCCTTCCCTCTAGACCAGAACTACCACCACTTTGGTTACCACTCGGCTTTGCTGTACACACTGGACAGTCCCGCTTCATGGCACCAATCCTACCGCATCCAAAGCACTTGATTGTTTTCCTACAATCCGCCGAAACATGACCAAATCGCTTGCAATTGAAACACCTAGTATTCGGCCCATACCTATTCCTCGGACTGGTTGCCGACTGGTTCGCTGACGCAGCCTCACCACCAACAGACATGTATGCCAAGTCTGGCTCCAATAAACCTCTAGCCTTATGGTTTGGAGGGGGAACAAAAGCATCAACCGACGACCTAACCGCTTCCAATTTCCTTCCCAAAGCAACTAACTCTGAAATCGAGCCAGGTGTAACTAGTCCCAATTGGGTCTGATAGAATGGAAGAAGATTCGCCCTAATTATACCCAACATCCTACTCTCAGAAATTGGTTCTTGTAATCTTCCAAACATAATCCTCATCGCAGCCACATATACTCCAATTGACTCATTTGCTCCCTGAGTCCTTCTTCGAATTTCCGACATTAAAAGGTCATCATAATTAGGGGGAAGAAATTCCAATTTTAATTCACGCACTAATTCTTCCCATGTAGCTATCGAACGCCTAATCGACCTAAACCACAACAAAACTTTTCCCGAAAATAAATCAACCGCACCTCTAAGTAACTGAGACTTAGCAACGCCGCGTGCCTCGCTAAGCTCATCAACACGCTCCAAAAATGCATATAACGACAATCCGGATCTTTCCCCGTCGAATTTTAAGTTCCATTTAGCCAGATTCGGTGGCTCCTGCGAAATCCTACTAAGTAGTTCTACTTCCTCGGAAGACCTTACTGGCACTGGTCTCACATCTGGTCCCGGTGAGACCACTTGCCCTGGTGATGCGCCACTGGGTTGCTCACCCGTTTCAGACTCCTGTTTGTCATCATTGATCTCCTCCAAATAACCCAGCATCAAAATTATCCTGTTCCTTATATCCGCCTGTGACGCCATATCGTCATCATTTTCGGGTTTAGCCCTACCGATCCTATTCAAACACCACTCCAGTTTTGTGGTCGCCTTAATACCATCTGATGATTTACCTCCGTCATTAAGACCCGAAACTAACTTCCCTATCTCTACTATTTTTGCCTCTACCGCGACTTTATCTTCCTCAAACGTAAAAGGATAATCCTTAAATAAGTCTACAGACCCACGACGTTCAACAGCCCGCGATGCCCTTAATGATTTCCGCATTGATTCCACCGATGCTACTGCTAATCCGCGTGCCTCCATTTCATACGCTAATTCTTCCTGTGACAAACGATTTATCTCCATTTTGTTTCCAGGTAGAAAAAAAAAACAATTTCCAACGCAAAAAAAAAATTCAATATAAAATTTCCAACTCAGAGAAGAGAATTTATCGCCGCCAAACCAAATCGTAAATATTACAAAAAATTTACAAGATTTAAAAATTAATTTAAATGACCAACACAAAAATCTAAGTAAAACCCTCTAGAATTATGTACCACAACCAGTTTTTTTTTTTTTTGCCAAACCAAAAATTAAATTAAACTCTAAACGCAATTCCAAGCAAAAATTTTTTCTTTAATTACTACGCCTGTAATTTCCGTAAAAATTAAAAAAAATCAATCCTAGAGAATTTTTTTTTGTATATATATTAACTCAATTTAAAATAATAAATATTTCGCAATAATAAAAATTTAACCAAAAAACCCCAATTCCCAAATCTAAACTTGACACCCTAGTATTTTCCAATACTCTAAAATTTTTGAACCACCCTAGCACTGGTGCAGCAAATTTGGGAGCTATAACAAAAAACAATAGAGCCTATTACAAATGTAACAACACTAATAACACTACCTACTGGGACAACACCAACAATAGCTTACGTACCTTTTGTCTTGTGTGTATGTATGTATACCCGAGCCGCTCTCGCTGTCTAACTTGACCGCAGGTAAATGTATGTAAATATGTATGTACGAATATACGTGTAAAAGAAATGTGCAAAATGCAAATTGAAAACTTAACAATAGGGTGGCCAGTAAAAAAAATTTTGCAATAAAACTAAAGTAAAACACAGAACAAAAAAAAATAGTATTTTATTTATTTATTTATAACTCTTCAACACTGTATCAACCAAAGTATCTCTCCTTTGACTCCTTTCTATGTATATGTGTATGTATGGACTCCCTTCACTTCCCTGGATCCTTCTTCTTCCACCACAATATGTTCCAGATATTTGATGTTCGCTCGCTAAATTTTATTTTTTTTGTTATGTATATATGCCTGTTGATTTAGTTATGTATCGCAAAAAAAAATTGTCACTCGGGAAAATTTTCCTTGAAAACTTGGCTCACCCTAATGAGAGATTACCAGAAACGACTTTTGCGTGTTGCTGTACGCAATGCAGAAAATTTTTCTTTGTTTATTACCGCGACCTAACACAATTTATATACGTAAATATGTATTTATATATTTATACGTTTATTATTTATTTTTATTTATTATTTTATTTTTATTTATTATTTATTATTATTATTATTATTATTATTATTATTATTATTAAGTATGTTTCCCAGAGAAAAAAAGCTCTTCGTTTGCGACAAACTCCGATTCGACCAACTTACACTTGTGAGTACCAACAAAAAATTCTCAATTCTCCGACTCTCCTAGATCGAGAAAAAAAAAATAAAAGAAAGAAAAATGGGCAGCAGAATTATTCTTGTAAATTAGGTAAAGATCACAAAAACCGACAAGCACAGAAAACTTTACCAACAACACTGTACCTATATGTATACACTTACCAAAAACAACACTTCACAGAATCTTTCTTTTCTCACAAAAAGACAATTTACCAACTCTTTATTTTTTTGTTGCCCCACGTTGGGCGCCAATTTGTCACCTACCCTTTTACACAAACAACAAAACACCACGGCTTAGTACAAAAAAGGGCAAAACAACAACACTTGGTGACGAAATATAAATGCACCGACTCTCTCAGTGGAGACGGGGTGGGTACGTACAATAAATCAAACACAGAAACTAAAATCAACCAAAAATAGAACACCAACAAATTTTTCCAAAATACCCAAAACTAAGACAAACAAATGTTTTATGGGTGCACCCGAGGTGAGGTCCAACCGGAAGGTTACGAACCCACTCGCACAGTTCCTGAGCTGCCAGGAACAACTTTAACCCGCCGCCAAATGACTGGGCTCTGGGTGCAGGACGCTAAAAGGATTGGAAAGGGATACAGGGGGCGAAACAAACAAGCGACAAATGGCACAACTACAACATCAAACGAGATACTTAACCAAGCCGGAGTGTGTTCCGGCTTCAGATCCTCTACAGTGTCCACCAGCCACTTGCCAAGATCCACCTTCCTTTCTTTGTACACTCCTACTCCTCGAATAATTTCTTTCCTCCTAAAAACTTTTCACCTTTTTTTTCCCTCAAAACTTTATTTAATTTCAATACTATAATTTCCACTTTTCCACCACTCTTCCTTTCACTAAACTTTTCTTTTTTTTTTCAACTAAAATTTTTCTCAAAAGCCGATCGCACAAAAAGAGTTGTTACCGCACTCGCATACAAGAGTATTCTGACGCGCACCCGCGAGCCAAGCCGAAGGCTGCGCGCCAGCATATACTTTTTTGTATATACCATCAGGCTGTATGTGTGGGTAATCACCCGGTCGCACCGAACCGCTAACCTGTGCCGTCATCACCGATGCCCCGACCAATGATATACAACCACACACACATAAACTGCCTTCATCTAGCGGATGCCTTAATGCACCGCAAAAGGGACGAAAGCGATGACACCCCTTTCTGCGCCTTCCGCGCTCATTCCTTTTCCTTATTTACATCCTACATATTTACATATATGTATAACAATTTGGTGGGGGACTCCGCTAAAAGGCAAAAGCTCGCAACACACTCCGCCAGTACTGCCCATCATGGCAATATCAATTAACTTCATTTGTCGCCGCCAGGGTGCGCTCCCCGTTGGGAACAAAGGATAAAAGGTAAAAAGGTAAATAAACAAAACAAATGAAAATTTGCTCTGCCAGTGCATACATACATAGTGGGAGTAACAAAAGGAAAAATATTTTGTCGCGATCAGACGGCGACACACGTTTGACCCATATCTGGAGACCCGGCCTAGGAATCATAAAGAGTAAAGCTCCGTGTAGAAGGGCTGCTCAACACCTTTCATTTGATACCAATATTGCTCAGAAACATTCCTGGTTAATCCGGGGTCACATTTTGACCCATATTTGGGGACCCGACCTAGGACTCATAATGAATAGGGCTCTATGTGAAAGCCCTGCTCAACGCCTTTCATTTGATACCAATATTGCTCAGAAACATTCAAGGAACATCCAGTCCTCATTTTGGCCCATATCTCGGGACCCGACCTAGAAATCATAAAGAATAGAGCTCTATGTAGAAGCCCTGTTGGACACCTTTGATACCAATATTGCTCAGAAACATTCAAGGACATCCAGGTCCTCGTATTGCCCCATATCTCGGGACCCGATATAGGAACCATAAAGAGTAGAGCTCCGTGTAGAATCCCCGCTCAGAACCTTTCATTTGATACCAATATTGCTCAGAAACATGCAAGATCATCCGGGTCCCCCTATTGACCCATATCTCCGGACCCGACCTAGGAACCATGAAGAATAGAACTCCCTGAAGAAGGCCTGCTCAATATCTTTCATTCGATACCAATTTTGCTCAGAAACATTCAAGGATCATCCGGGTCCTCGTTTTGACTCATATCTGTAGACCTGGCCTATGGGTCACAATGAAAAGAGCTTCATATCGAAATCCTGCTCAAAACCTTTCATTTGATACCAATATTGCTCAGAAACATTCAAGGATCAGCCGGGTCCTCCTTTTGACCCATATCTTGAGACCCGGCCTAGGGGTCACAATGAAAAGAGCTTCATATCGAAGGCCTGCTCAAGATCTTTCATTCGATACCAATATTGCTCAGAAACATTCAAGGATCATCCGGGTCCTCCTTTTGACCCATATCTTGAGACCCGGCCTAGGGGTCACAATGAAAAGAGCTTCATATCGAAGGCCTGCTCAAAATTAGATATGTAGGTAGATGTAGGTATGCATATCCATACATTAGCATACATGTTCAAACAGGTTGGTCCTTTTTATTTTGCCTATTTGTCGCATTGTTGCAGAAAACAACAACAACAACAACTTCGCTTCGTTGCTGTTGTTGTTGTTGATATTTGCATTTGCACGGCTATGCATGCAAGCATTTGTAAGTACATGTCCATCTACCTACCTACCACTGACAATGCCAAGCGATTCACACGGACGCAGCAGTGCACTAACACAAAGGTCATTTACGTTTACGCGTAAACTTTACCTGTTTTTCGAAATCACTCGTAGCGTTGAAAATGAAAAAAATTAATTTAAGCAAAAACTTAAGAAAAGTTAAAAAAGCGGGAAACGGTATTAAAAAAATTAATAAACAAAAAAGGAAACAAAAAAACCAAATATATACATATCGTCGCTCCCAACGAAGACTAGCACGGTTCAGTTAGCGTGGAAGACTAGCATGCTTCAGTTCTCTGCGTGGAAGAATAGCATACTTCGTTGTTCGTGTGGAAGACTAGCATGCTTCAGTTCTCTGCGTGGAAGACTAACATGCTTCACTTGTTTGGGTGGAAACTAACATACTTCTGTTTGTTAGAAATAAGCTTAGGGGTTAAAAACCGGAGGAGGATGGTCCGAAGAGTGAAAGATATTTGATAAGTAAGTGCAAGAACAATAATTAATACTGCAATAAAACTTTAAACAGGAAGCTTCAGCCAAACTATATGAAAAGTATATGAGTTTCAAATATTCCTAGACTTGTACTAGGCCTACTTTTAAGTATGTGCATAGGTTGTGTAAATAAAACCTGGCTTTTGCATCAAATAAAACACCGAGTTAGTTATTACTCGGAACTCTATATTTATATATGTATATGTAGATATGACCCAATAAACACAGACGCGAGGATGATATCGCGGCGAATTCGAGGCGAGTTCGCGAAAACAGATTTTCGCGAACGTAATTTCTCGGACTCGCCTCGAGTTCGCGGCAAGTTCGAGAAAATCAATTTTCGCGATATTAATTTTTTCAATTTTTTTAAAGTTGTTTTGCACTAAAAAATGATTATAGTTCTGAAATTTTACATTTATACCTGAACTTGAAAATCTTTTGTTATTCATGTGCTTTGTATTATTTTATACGGATTTAACCCATTGCCAGTAAACCAAACGCTGAACTTTTAATTTTTCGAAACGCCATTTATAAAAAAATCTGAACAAATTTTCGAATCGCCAACGATCAGAGAAATTAAAAATTCTCGAATCGCTAATGATAAAAAATTCGAATCGCCAGCGATCCGAGAATGAACAAATTCTCGAATCGCTAGTGATAGGTGACATGCCTACGAATTCGGATTCGCCGATCTATCGCCGCGAACTATTGCCGCGATAATATAATCAGAGAAAGCGAATCCGACGCGAATTCGAGGCGAATCCGTTGTGTTTATTGGGGACTAGTGCTGAGGTACTACACAAAAAGTGTGCACAGTGTGTATCTTTGTATTTCTAAAATGATTTAAAAAAAATAGAACCGTGATAGTCTTCGCTGGGAGCGACGATATATAAATATAGAGTTCCGAGTAACAACTAACTCGGAATTTTTTTTTTATTTACACAACCTATGCACATACTTAAAAGTAGGCCTAGTACAAGTCTAGGAATTTTTGAAAATCATACACTTTTCATATAGTTTGGCTGAAACTTCCTGTTTAAAGTTTTATTGCAGTATGAATTATTGTTCTTGCACTTACTTATCAAATATCTTTCACTCCTCGGACCATCCTCCTCCGGTTTTTAACCCCTAAGCTTATTTCTAACAAACAGAAGTATGTTAGTTTCCACCCAAACAAGTGAAGCATGTTAGTCTTCCACGCAGAGAACTGAAGCATGCTAGTCTTCCACGCGAAAAACGAAGTATGCTATTCTTCCACGCAGAGAACTGAAGCATGCTAGTCTTCCACGCGAACAACGAAGTGTGCTAGTCTTCCACGCGAACAACGAAGTGTGTTAGTCTTCCGTGCGAACAACGAACCGTGTTAGTCTTCGTTGGGAGCGACGATATATTAAAAAACCAAAAAAAAAATGTTGAAAAAATGTATGAAAAATGTTAAAGTAAAATTAAAAAAATGTGAAGCAATTAAAAAAAAAAATAAAGATAAAACAAAAAAAAAAAAAATAAAAATATAAAAAAAATATTAAAAAATTAAATTTTATTAATTAAAAAAATAAAGAAAATTTGGAAAAAATTAAAAGAATTTTTAAAAAATTTAAGAAAAATTAAAAAAAAAATGTGAAACAAAAGTAAATAAATTAAAAAAAAAATTTTTTAGAAAAATTAAAAAACGTAAAACAAAAGTAAAAAAATTGCAAAATTATGTAGCAATATTTTCAAAAATTAAAATAAGAAAATTAAAGAAAAAATCATCAGACTTCAGGGGATGTGATGGTCTCCGAAATGGATCCATAACTTCTACCAAAAAAAAAAAATTTTTTTTCAATTTTTCTTAATTATAAACTGGCCAATAGCTCATATAAAATTCACATTAAATAATTATTAGAATTAAAACGGCCATGTAAAAACAAATGTAAATATTTTTTTTTTTTTTTATTTAATGAAAAATAAATGCCAATTTCAGCTGCTTTTGGCGGCTGAATATTGTTCCTTTCTTTTCCTTCTTTTCTTTCTCTCGTTTCTCTTGCTTTTATTTTAGGTACATATATTTACGTTTGTACCTTTCTGCGCAGTCTATGTGTGTAAGATTCTCATTTTATCTGTATTTTTCGGGTTTTCTTTTCTTACATTTTATTTTTTGTTTTGCCTCGTTTTTGTCTGCGCCCTGTGGTTTCTGCTTGCATCTTTATCCCTTTTAATTCAGCTTTTAGCAACTTTTAATTGTTACTTTGTTGCAATCTGGGTGCCTTTTCTTTGGGCATTTTTGCCTTTTCCCTCGGCTTTCCCGCCTATTTACTGTCTTCAACTTAACAATTGCCAGTTTTTTTCTGGCTAAATGTTTGCCTTTAGCCAGCGTTGTTGAAGTATAAGCACTTTAATAGGCGTTTGATTCACCTCTCTGTTTTCATTTATTTCTCTCATTCGCTGTATGTAGATTGGATTTATAACTTTCTGTTGGATTTTTTGTTTTTGTACTGCTTTTGTCTGGCTGAAATTTAAAAAAGATATTGGGACATATTTGAGCAGCGATCAGGCAAAAAAAAATCACTTTCGTATGTTTAAACAAGTATACTTTTACAGGGCATTGACATTCTATTTAAGCCCAAAAAGGTCAAATGGGTTCATAATTGAAATCGTGCTTGCCAAAAAATGCTTCAAAGCTCAAGTTCCTTTACTATTAAGTAAATATTTGCGAGTAATATCATATTTTCATTATACCTAAGTGCGCTACACATTTTCTTTGTATATTTGTATTTGTGTGTAAGTATTCTGAGATATCCTGATAGTAACTGCTGGTAGTTTGAGCATAAAATATGTAAACAGATACCCAGATACCATAACAAAATGTGAGGTAAAATAAGTTTAGATATCACATTGCCAAAAAAAAATCAGAAAGAAAAAAGGCAAAAGGAAAAAAGCATACAAAATAAAATATAAAAAAAAAAATTACGGAAAATACTACTTCCTCAGTGCGTATACAACAAAGCATTGGTTTAAACATTAAAAAATATTTTGCGCCATTGAAGAAATTGCGCGCAGAAAAGGGAGGAGCAGCCTCCATACGAAAACTAGCACTTTCAAAATTTTTTACAAGAAATTTCTTTGTAAGGAATTTTGAAAGTGCTAGTTTTACAAGAAATTTCTTTGTAAGGAATTTTGAAAGTGCTAGTGTTCGTATGGTACGACGGTATGTGATTTTTTTTTTAATTTCTCTAAAATTCTTTAAATTTATATGTTTTTTTATATGTTCAGGAAATATTTAGTGCTTGCACGCACGTGCCGAAAATTGATAGTTTTATTTGCTTTTCATGATTTTAAATTTTGACATCTTTATATATATTACACTAAGCGATTTTTTTAAGCCCCATAACTTTTACACCGTTATACCGATTTTCGAAAATGTGGTGTCAGATGAAAGGGCTTCACCTGTAGATGTGCAGGAAGGTTTAATTTTTTTGAAAAGGGTTGCCAGATGTTTGAAAATTTAATTTTACTGTATAGTTTGTTTGATTTTAAAATTTTTGGTACCATATGAAGGGGCTTGACCTGATATTGAGCAATTTAATACAAATTTTTCAAAAAGGGTTGCCACCTGTTCAAAAATTCAGTTATACGCTATAGTTTGTTTGATTTTTAAATTTGAGGTGTCATATGAAAGGACTTGGCATGGAAATGAGTAATTTATTAAATTTTTTACAAAAAGCGTGCCACCGTTCAATAATCCATTTTTACGCTACAGTTTATCTCAGTTTTAAATTTGAAGTGTCATGCAAGGCCTAGCACTGAAGATGGGTAATAAAAGAAAAGGGAAGAGGAAAATGAAAGGGACGGATATGGCGAAGGACAGGAAGCGAAAGAGGAAATATGAAAAATAAAATGGATAAAGGGAAAATAAAGCGCAAATAAAGGGGAAGAGAAAGAGAACTAGAAAGAAAAGGAGGAGCGCGCCAAATGGCCTTTTGTAGGTCACTTTAAGGTTACCATAGTCTACAAAAATATTCGGCATAAAACTTCACTATGGGGCTCCTTGGTCAAAATCTATGTATAAAAAAAATCTAGGTCCAGAGAAAATAAAAATAACCAGTAGCTATGAAGGTATATCAAAAAATTTTCAAATGTGGCAATAAGTGGTCTTCCACCCTCAAATTGTCGCACAGTGTAATTGAAAGCCACAGCATCGCGTGGCCGGGTTTACTAGGTCATTTTATTGTGTGTGTGTTTATTTTTTGTCTGTTTACTTTTCATTATACGCGCACGTGTACCTACTTCTTTTCTTTATTATGTATGTTTGTATATTCATTATAAGTTTCACATTGTTGTTGGTCTGTTTAAAAACATTTAAAATTTTCTCTACCTTTTCTTCGACTTTTCTATCCCTTTCTACAATATTTTCTGCTTCTTTAAACACCTTTTTCTAACCTTTCAACGTCTTTTCTACTACGTTTTAATTTTGTCCATTTTACTGTAGCACTGAAACTAGGTTTTCTAATTTTTTTACTGCTCTTCTTACTACCAATTTTCTATTACTGTTTCTGCGCCATTTAAACTCATTTTAACTAATTTTTTTATACTTTTTCCTGCTACCTTTTTGATACTAAATCTACTACAATTTAAAATAAATCTACTACCTTTCAATTATCTGTTCGATTACCTTTTCTACTACCTTTTCTGCTACCTTTTTAAAAACTTTTTTTTTTAATCTCTTTCCTACTCTTTTTTCCATCTTTTCAAGTAGCGTTTCTGTTTCTTTTCTTATACTTTTTATACTACCTTTTCTACTACTTTATTTATTTTTAGCATCAATCTGCTATTTCAGTATAACGGTAACACAGTGGAGCACATAAATACATATAGTCAGCCTCCTGCCAGAAACACGAATGTGAAAAACTTTTTAAGTGCGATTTCTGCTCTTTATGGGGTATATATTGATGTAATAATAATTAATATTTGTATAAATGCTTGTGTAAACATACATACATAATACCAAACCAAATTTCCACATTCATTAGCGAAGCTGAGCCTTGAATAAGGCACTCCTTATTTAATTGCTTACGATTTCATAACTGAATAAATCAAATGTTTACTACTGTCTTTTTCACATTAATAACTTTAAAATAGTTGCATTTGGTGGCCAAAATAATGAATGATATTTACATATATACATAAGTATGTAAGTTTTCATTTTGATACACCCCTATCGAAATAACTTAGTTTTATGGCTTGCTCAGCTTTCAACCTTCATTAACCCTCCGCACACAAAATTTCCATGTATAAATCATTTGCAACATATAATGAATGTGTATTTAATATTTTCTTCTTATTAATTGAATATGCATTTACTTATAATAAAATAAATCATTTTCAGCAACAAAATAAAATAAATGCACAGCTTATACGTAGAGAAGTTATTCATAGTAGTGGGTGTGTATTTGTAATTGATATATTATTTTAACATTTCGAATAGCTAGCATATACGTATGTATGTATATAACTAAGTATGTACATTAGACCTGGCGTTAATTTTTTTTTTCGGAATTTCAAATTCGGGTAGCGATCAAAATATGCGATTTGATGCCAAAAATGATGTAGCAAATTTTCAGGCTGATTGGACTGTGCCAACCCGTGCCATAATGAGGTCAAAGGTCAAAATTTTTGAAAAAGACCCAAATATATTTTTTCAATTAATTTTTTTATTTAATTAGATATACTATACGTAGTGGTCGCTGTGGTGCAGTGGGTAGAGTTTTCGCCTGCTATGCCAGAGGTCTCGGGTTCAAACCCCAGTCCGAGCAAACACCAAGAAACATTTTTTAATTAGTAAAAATCCAATTATTGGGTTTTTTAAGAGCAGCGGTCATCTCTCGGCAGTGGGCGGCATACCCTCCGAGTGTATTTCTGCCATGAAAAGCTTCTCACAAAAAAATGTATTCGCCGTTCGGAGCCGGCATAAAACTGTAGGCCCACCCAATTAGTAGGAAAAACAAAAAACCTCAAATTGGGAGAGAAGCTTGGCCATAAAACACGTCAGAGTTATAATAGCGCCATTGTATTATTATAATATTATACGTAGTGCTGCTACTTTTTGCATGAATCTGATTTATTCTCTATTTTTCTTAACATTAGCTGTAATACTTCACTTTTCTGACAATTTCTAGTAAAACTGTTGCCTGAAATGAGCGTCACTGTTCCTACAGGGAAGTAAATTGCCAAACAGCTAATCGTTTGACAGTTTTACCAGAAGTAGTCAGCAGATGTAGTCTTTTGATTAAAACTTGCAACTCTCTGACTGGAGAGATTAATTTTCAAACTTGAATAATGGCTCAGAAGACAAATTTATCGTTGAAACCGCTGCGGTCTGCTGACACAAATGTATACTTATTTGGTAAATGTGAACCCAAAATTTGGTGTAAAATTACCATCAAAACAGCAAGTACTTTAAATGAAAGCTCAAGATTGGTGTTGGATGAAGTATTGCCTTTTTGGGAAAAAAGCTAGAGTCATCGCGTATTAATAATATAGATCCTATCGGTGATGATATTTCCCCTTTTAAAAAAGTGTGTATAAGTGTTGATGAATTACAATTATTCACATCCAAAGATTTAAGTTCTTTTGTAACTACCAACACAAAAAGTTTTTTTCCCGTTTGGAAATTTCAATAGATTTCTTACGCTTAGATCCATCAAATTCGCCAAAAAATGAAGCATTTTGTAAACGGGAACAGATCATCAAATGCAGTATTATTTGATTTTTTATCAAAGGGTAAGAGTTCTTGATTTTCTTTATATGTATTATTTATTGCGTACGTATATATACATATTTGGTTTCAATATTTTATACAAGAATATTTCAACATTTAAAAAGCATATTTATTAACAAATTTATTAACAGGTTTGTATATAAGAATGTAAATTTAATTTCAATTTTTATTTTGCAGTTTTCTTTAGATTTTCGTGCGTTACTAATTTTATATTCTTTAATTTTATTATTAATTTTATTATTTAAATACCTAATTCTGAAATAGGTTCTTTGCAGAAAAAAACGTTTTAGTATCTTTTCATATAAATTTAAATTTGTATTTACTAATAAATTTTGCATGTAACCGCACTTGTTTTTTCAGTTGCAAGTTCATAAGTCGTGCCAATATTCATAATTTCTAAACCACTGAAAATTTTTCAATGAAATTTCCAGGAGGTGTAATGGGAGTGTCTATTAACACATATATTTACTATTTTTTTATGAAAATGTTAATGGCTTTTCCTTTACGTGTTAATAAAAATTCCTCTCCTTCTGTATTTCTCCCACGGCTTTTAATTAAAAACACTGAATCTGATATTATGAAGAATATAACACGTAAATGTGCGTATTTTTATTTACATATATTAATATTAAAATTGAAAAAATTCGTTCTGTTACAATCGAAACCATGGTTACCATGCAAATAAAAAATAGCATAAATGGAGGATTTTTAGCATTGAGTATGGCAGCACGAAATGTCATAATCCATATAATTGTCAGGTGACTACTATGGCGACAAAACTTTTACGCTTACACTACTATCTTTTTTGTATAATGAGTATATCTAATTAAATAAAGAAATTAATTGAAAAAATGTTTTGGGTGTTTTTCAAAAATTTTGACCTTTGACCTCTTTATGGCACGGGTTGGCACCATCCGATCAGCCTGAAAATTTGCTACATCATTTTTGGCATCAAATCGCATATTTTGATCGCTACCCGAATTTGAAATTCAAAAAAAAAAAAATCCCCATATAACCAACGCCAGGTCTAATGTACATATGTATATACATATACATGAACAAAATAAAATTTCTTACACTATGCTTCTTCTTCTTGCTCTTTATCTATATTTTGTCTCCGCTGATGTCTGTTTTAAATTTAATTTGTGTATACAAAATATTTCTGCAAACAAATGCTTAAGCCACAAAGCTCCCACAAGCGATTGGCAAATTTTAGAAATTCTATACCAGAAAAACCTAGAGAATTTTGTAGAAATGTATGCTTATATCTAATGATATGCCTGTGTACAAAAATACAAAATTTATATCTGTTTTTATGTGTTTAAATATGTTTGTAAGGCAGCTTATCTCCTTAGAGCTGCACTAAAATAGCTGAAATTAAAAGAACATTCTTATACCACAATGTATATACAAATTCCTGCTTGTATATGTAGAGCCAAATCTAGTTTTAAATGAAAATATTTAATATTTTCTAACAAAGTTATTTTTGCGTAGAAAGTTATTTTTATGTGGAACAGAAACGTTTTGGTTGTTTTGGTTACGGCAGTGAAAATTTCCATTTTTTTATTTGCTACCCACACAGCAACCAAAAATTTGCAACTATTTTATGTACTAGGAATATTTAATTGGCATTTATGTATGTGAGTTTTTCAACAACTTTTTCGTGGACTTTTAAAGACTAAAAGATAAATTAGTGAATGGAAATTGGCTTTAAAGCTGCGCGCTTTTTGATTAAATGCGCAACGTGTTTTTTTTTTTTTTGTATTTCCCAGCCGCTTCGAAAAAAGTTTAGCAGAGCCTTAATTGTAAAACGTAAATCTCTTGTTTTTGGACGCAAAATTCCTATCAATTAGTTGACTTGTGTGCTTAAAAGTTAAGCTTAAATGAATTAACTTATAACTCAAGCATTACATTAAATATTCACCGCAATGTCTGCTATAAATAGCCAGTGCTTTAATGTAGCTTGCAATGCAATGCTTTTAATCAGGGTTTGAATTTGCTTGCTGCAAAACAGCAATAGCCGATGTTTTTTGCTTATTGCTGAATTCAGCCGAGCCAAAAACGAAAACACGAATCATTCGCTTCAGTTTTCAGCTGAGTCGGGTTTTGCTTGTGTAGTTAAGCCAAGCAACTCAATTTGAGAGGGTTGCTTTTACTTCCAGCAATTAGTTGAGTGGTAAATTTTTGCTTACAGTTGCTTATTTCGCTGAAACTAGTTTTTAAGCAGAATTCAACATAAAAAGATGCTTACAAATGGACATACATATTATGTGTACATACATACATACATATATACATACATACACTCATATGTATATGTATTTATTTATCTATTTCTTTCAAATATGTACATATACATATGTATGTGTACATTTAAATTTACATACATATGTACATACTTACATATTTTCTGGATATTATGAATATTATATACATACATACATAAAAAATCGAAATATGCGTAAACAAATCGTTTCAGCAAACTAAGCAAAAGCAAAAAAAATGCAAACACGCAACTAATTGCTGGAAGTAAAATGAAATCCCCCAAATCGCGTTGCTTTGCTTAAGGCACTCTGCACACGGAGCGTACTGCTTTAGACGCGTATTAGATACTACAGACGAAAGCTGTACGCTTTGATATCGCGCACGTATATTTCAATTGAGGGCTGCACACGAGTCGTCAGCTTCATGCATTCGTCAAAGTATGCTAGCTACATGTCGCTTGGCGTAAAGCAGTGCTGGTAGCTAGGCGTACTACGCTTAGAAAACAGGAAGAAGAAGATATTTGTTTACATTTTTCCACTTGGTGGAATTTATGAAAGCAGTAAAATTTGTGTAAAAAATCGGAAAAAAGAGTGTATAATGAAAGAAAATTGAAGATTCCGTAAAATTTTTCATCTTTTCTATTTAAAGCTTCGAAATTTAAAGCAAATGCCGTATTATTAATTTGTTTGTTTGTTTTGTGCAGCGAAGTTTCATGTCGCTTCGTGTGCAGATATTGAGGCGTGGGGAAATCGACGCTACATAAAATGTCTCGTACGCGTCTATGACGATACGCCTCGTGTGCAGAGTGCCTAACTATACAAACAAACACAGCTCAGCGGAAAACTGAAGCGAATGAATCGTGTTCTCGTTTTTTACTCGGCTGGCCGAGTTTGCTAATTTACTTTTCGTTAGCAAAAGCAAAGCAAAAGCAAATGCAGCAAAAGTAGCTAAGAAATTTCAAACCCTGCTTTTAATACTCACTGTCTTTTTCCATCACCAATATCTTGGCAAATATTTCCAAAACAAGTTTTGTTAGTATTTTCGCACGCTACACAAAAAAGCTGCTTCGAAAAATATCTCAGCCAACAAATTTTCAACTCAATCAATTTTCGTCGTGCTATGCTGGCCTTGATTTTACGAAATATTTTTAGCTAATTCACATAACTTCGAAAAGTATTTCAATCGCTTAAATTAGCAAGAAATATTTTTATTTGCTTTTACTTACACTGTGCTAAAAAGATGCTGTGTAGTTTTCAAATGAGTTAATCCTGAGATTCAAATAACACTGTGTGACGCAATCAGTTTTTTGTTGGCTGGCGGGCGGCATAATTTATAATCAAAATAAAAGTGCAGCCGTATACATGTAGATTTTTATATTTCAATTCAATATATTTTGTAATTATGTATGTATTTATTGAAAATTGAAAATTATCTGAACTCATATTTCATTTGAACAAGTTTATATATCATTATTTTTTCAGAAAAATACCTACTTATATTTAATTATAAAATTCAAACATACTTATTTTTAATTATAAAGTGCTTTTACATTTCATAGTGATTTTACATACAAAGTAATTTCAGTCCAATTACTAGAATGTACGTCCACTTCGTGTTGTCATTCCTACATTCGTAAAATTTCTTTTATCAAAAGCACATCCTTTTTGGTTTTGGTTCTTAAATAATCTGTACAATTCTATCGCAAAATTTATTCGTTTAAATTTTCTTTTAAAAAAAAATGATCACGGACGAGCCCCCATTTTGTAGATTTTTATATTTCAATTCAATATATTTTGTAATTATGTATGTATTTATTGAAAATTGAAAATTATCTGAACTCATATTTCATTTGAACAAGTTTATATATCATTATTTTTTCAGAAAAATACCTACTTATATTTAATTATAAAATTCAAACATACTTATTTTTATACTCAGCTGTACTAGTACACAGAGTATTATAATTTTGATTTCATAACGGTGGATTGTAACATAATGAAATAATCGAGATAGATATGGACTTATATATATCAAAATGATCAGGGTGAAAAGAGAAATCGATTGAGCCATGTCCGTCCGTCCGTCCGTCCGTCCGTCCGTCCGTCCGTCCGTCCGTCCGTCCGTCCGTCCGTCCGTCCGTACGCAGGATAACTCGCGTAAAAATTGAGATATTTTGATGAAATTTGAAATGCAAGTTGGTATCGAGACTGGGACGGTTGGTATTGAAAATGGGCGAAATCGGACCATGACCACGCCCACTTTTCCTATATAGAAAAAATCGGAAATTTGGTATCTCAGCCACTAATATAGCTAGAGTGATAAAATTTTACCCACGTATTGAGCTCAGGCCCTTATGAAGAAATTTGTTGAAGTTTTGGAAAATGGGCGGTGCCACGCCCACTTATTAAGGGTCAAACATTGAAAGTTTTATATGTCATAACTCAGAAACCGTTGAAGATATATCGATGAAATTTGGTATGCGTAATTTGCTTACCTAGACAAATGTTTTGGCGAAAAATTATCAAAATCGGTTGACGGCCACGCCCACTTTTATATATGGGAACTATAAAGGGGCCTAATAAAAACATTTTAAGCGATATCTCTGTCAAATATAAAGATCTATCACTGAAATTTTGTGGCAGGAGACCAACTAGGGAAATAAAACAAAAATTATAAAAATTTTGGAAAATGGGCGGTGCCACGCCCACTTATTAAGGGGCAAATATTGAAAGTTTTATAAGCCATAACTCAGAAACCGTTAAAGATATATCGATGAAATTTGGTACGCGTGATATATTTACTTAGCCAAATGTGTGGACGAAAGATTACCAAAATCGGTTGACGACCACGCCCACTTTTATATATGGGTATTATAAAGTGACCTAATAAAAACATTTTAAGCGATATCTCTGTCAAATATAAAGATCTATCACTGAAATTTTGTGACATGAGTTCTACAATAGACCGGAAACAAAAAATAAAAAAGTTTGGAAAATGGGCGTGGCACCGCCTCTTTTTATACAAAGGAATCTACGTGCCTATTACTCGACAAATAACTGAGATATTATGACGAAACTTGGTTTATACACTTTTATAACATGTGTTAGTTGGCCGCTGTGGTGCAGTGGGTAGAGTGCTCGCCTGCTATGCCAGAGGTCTCGGGTTCAAACCACGGTCCGAGCCAAACAAATTTTTCTAATTAGTAAAAATCCAATTATTGGGTTTTTTAAGAGCAGCGGTCACCTCTCGGCAGTGGGCGGCATACCCTCCGAGAGTATTTCTGCCATGAAAAAGCTTCTCACAAAAAATGCATTCGCCGTTCGGAGCCGGCATAAAACTGTAGGTCCACCCAATTAGTAGGAAAAAACAAAAAGGAGCACACCTCGAATTGGGAGAGAAGCTCGGGTAACTAAAAGTCATAGAGGGATGCAATTTTGCACTAACAATAATATTTATATGCTTATTTGGATGATTGATACAAATTTTGAAAATGGGCGTGGCTGCGCCCTGTTTATGCAGCACTCGTGTCATATAAAATACACCCTATATCGAACAAACGCAAACAAACAATGAAAGCATACAGCTGAGTATCTAATGTTCGATTCTACTCGAACTTAGGCTTCCTTACTTGTTAATTATAAAGTGCTTTTACATTTCATAGTGATTTTACATACAAAGTAATTTCAGTCCAATTACTAGAATGTACGTCCACTTCGTGTTGTCATTCCTACATACATATAAATATTCTTTGTACAAAAATTTCGTCTGGGGAGATCACTAGTGAAATTTTATGGCGAACAATTTTCTAGAACATTTTAACCCTCTAACAACCTTCGAAATACTATTTTTTCGGACTATATAAAAAGGGGTCAAAACGAGCTTTGCGCGGGTGGGTGTTAGAGGGCTAAAGTATTCTACAAAATATAGTACGTGAAATTTTACTGTATGCTTCCTTACAACGTATTTCTATACGTTAAGTATTTTAACACTTTTTTCGTTTATTCAAGAATTACTCAAGTCAACCGGTTTGAAGGTTTTTTTAAGTTATCGCAACGCCAAAGTTGCTGCTGATCAGTTTAGTTCTACCATTGTTTCTTTCTACGAACTAATTAACATTAAAGACAAATATGTGATTGTCTTGTTTATGTCGAAATTGTTGTTAAGGCCTGCTAGTAATTCAATATTTCCACTTTAAATACTTATATTAGGTAAGTATGTACATATGTAAGCTTTAATTATACCAGCCAAAAGCGGTTGAGTGGTTGCGATAAGCCAAAGCCGGTGCATACATAATAATTTACAGAGCAGAGCTAAGATTTAATCAAAGTAAATTATGTATAGCTGCCATAATGTACATGCGATCAGTGCGGGCGAAGTCTACTTGAAAATCCGCAGAGCATTGCGTATACGTAATTTTATTTACTGCGAGCATTGATTGCTCAACGGAAAATGCTTTGCAATCGACTGTTTGTATGTGTGTTTTCTTTATTATTTGCCTTACGCTGCTTTTCCACTTAAATGCACATGCACACATGTATGCAATAAATATTATATATTTAATTCAGCAAATAATTTCTTTATTAAATTAATCACTTTCCACGCCAAGCAGTGTTGCTGCAACAGATTGCAAGTGCTACCACGTGTTTAAAAAAAAATCACACTTAATTATTACAAGTTTAAACAACAGTCGTGTAGTAAAAAAATAAAATATAAAATGCATTTCGCTTTAATTGCCGTGCTATAATAGCACTTTTTTCATGCTTTAATTTATTTGTCATGTTAATTTTTTATTTATTTATTTTATTTTTTTTTTTTTTCAATTTAATTGTACCGTATAATTGTTGCTGCGTTTGCCTTGTTTGTTATTCATTACCATTTAAGGCGTGTGGCAGTTAGTTCGACCGAAATTAATTGAAAAAGTTTATTGTTTGTTATTTATGTTTATCATAATATGGTAATGAAGGAGGCCAATAAACATTATGTTGTTTCATAACATTTTAAAACAATTCGAAATTTTGGCAAAGAGAACATTGCTGTGTTTTTGGCATGAAGTTCTACGCAGTTTCAAAAAACATACGAGTTTTTTGCTGGAAAAACTATAAAACCTTTGTCTTATTTGTTTTTCTTTTGCTTGGTATGCTTGAGGCTCAGAAAAATTTGTTTTAATTACGTTTTTGCTTGGTTAGCGTTAGCAAAAGGGCGAATTAAATATTTTTCTAAAGGTAATATGAGTAATATTCCGCATTTTATTATGTGTGTATAATTTAATTTGCACCTTACACAAATATATTTGGTCAGTAAGTGAAGCCGCTGGTATTTTATTATTACATTAAATGGAAATGTTTTGGCTTTGAGAGCAGCAAAAACACATAAACGCAATCAACAAAAAAAATGTAAACAAAACCTTAATCGTTCGTGCTTAGCTCCAAAAAGTGCTGATAAAGCTTTCCAAAATGTAATAAATGAAACATTAAACACAGCCAAATGCATCAAGGCAAATAAGAGCAGCGCAAGCGAGATGTGCAGCTATGCAACTAAAGTGCATAAGCGGGCACGCAACACAATACCGGTACTTACAAATATTAGAAAGAACATATGTAAGTATTAAGTGAACAGTAAAAGAAACACATATAAAAAATATATATAAAAGGCAAGCATTGCAAAAAATAAACGCAAAATAAGTTTATATGGACGTCAGTTAAACAAAGGAGAAAACGTGCCTTGAAAACGATACCTTCTGAATAGTTTTTTTTTTTCATCTACATACATACTACTCTGAAAAAAAAACGTTGTAAATCTAAAGATTTTCAACTACTTTCCGCAGTTGAAATGTGCCCAACAACGCTCCGTTGTTGTTTCAAAGGTGCGAGCGTTGTTGATTTAAGTCAACAACGGAGACTGTTGGAAAAAATTTTCACCTAAAAATAAATTTTTGTTTGCATTTTACTCTTCATCTTCTCTCCACCCGGGTCCCAACTGCAAATATGTAGCCTCCGCTTGCTCTCCTCTTCTTCTCTCCTTCTTATCATTCACTGGTTGCTATCTTTATTTCTTATTCTGCTTATTCTGCTTTTTCTTCTTTATTTTATATTCTCCTCCGGATTCGAACCATGACATCAACCTGAAATTCTATCCAATCATCACATAGTGGAACATTCAACATTATATTGAATTGTAGTAACCTATTTATACTTCCATTTCGTAAGAAGGAATCCATAAATTAGTTGAATCATTGTAAAAACAAAATTTAAAAAAATTTGTTCTCATTAGTTTTGTTTACAACGGAAACTGTTGGGTCAAATACTTTTGCCTTTAGATCAGGGCTGCTCACCTCATAGGCACTCAAAGCACAATTGTTTTTGTTTTGTACCGAATCATAGGCACAGATAAATATTTTCACTTCAAATAAGAAAATAAAATTTTCTTTGCACTGCCATAAGCACTGAGATATAAAAAATTTTTATATGTATGTGCCTATGATTCATATTGAATGTGCAGAGCAAAGGCACTTTGTATAGGAGCTCGAGCACTGCCGTAAGAAATCGAAATTTACAATAACAAATGTGTAATGAAAAAAAATTCAAAAAATTAAAGCACTGTAAAAAATTTGTATTCAAAAAATTTTCATATAAAAATATAAAAAATTTGTATGTATGTGATACTACCATTTGAAAATAAATTCTAAAATAATATTTTATTGGAATTCATAAAAAATTTAAATGAGCAAAAAAATTTTTCAGTGCATATACAAAATTTGTAGATGTATTGAGCTTTGTACTTTCAATACAAGAGCGTTGAGCAGCCCTGCTTTAAATCAACAACGGGGAGAAAATTGTTGCTAAAAATAAACTTTTGTTTGGATTTTTCTCTTCTTCTTCTCTCTATCATTATTTTTTTGTTGTTGGTTTTCTCACAAAAAAATATTTTCTCACAAAAAATTTTTTAAAGGCAAGCAAGTTTTTGAATCAACAACGCCCGTTTTTGAATAAATTGTTGGATCAAAAACTTTGCTGTAAAAACAAATACTTTTGCTGTTGAATCAAAGACGGAGATTCAACAGCCGAAAGTTGTTGGTTTAACTACGGGTATTTTTTTCAGAGTATGTATGCATGTGTATATCGAAGATGATTTAACTATGAGCTGCACGAGCTTTACGCAGATACATAGTTCAGCAAATAAAAATTCAGCGTCTACGCTGGCTTGGCCATGTTATGCGCAGGGGAACCGATGCTCCGGCCCAGAAAGTATTCCTATCGATACCCCACGGTGGCAGCAGAGATTGAAGGAGGCTTTCACTGCGTTGGAAAGACCAAGTGGAGAGGGATCTTGATACCCTTGGTGTTACCAATTGGCGCCAACTATCGCAAAGCATATCCATATCCATATCCATATCCATATCCATATCCATATCCATATCCATATCCATATCCATATCCATATCCATATCCATATCCATATCCATATCCATATCCATATACATATCCATATCCATATCCATATCCATATCCATATCCATATCCATATCCATATCCATATCCATATCCATATCCATATCCATATCCATATCCATAACCATATTGAACCATATTGATATTTTCCAGCAAACATTTTTACCCTATAGCACGTGTTAACCCTCTAATGACCTCCTGAATTCTATTTAAATATTAAATATATTCGAATCACCCGAAGATTGCCCTTCTAGAGTCATGTAAATCCTATGAAATGAGCTTTCGTATTCTTTTACTTTTGAAATTTAAACCTGAAAGCACTTAGTTAAGAACAATAAAATAGCTTTAAAAAATTGCTCATCCTCAATCCTTATATTTATTAGATACTATTCCGAATTCCTTTAGCTTAAGCCATGTGCTTGCATTGCCCACAGAAAGGCAGCGAGTATAAACCTATGTGCACAATTTAGCATGTATCAAGCACGTCGGAAAAATATAAACATTGCGCGTTTTTAAGGGCACAAGTAAGCGCTGTATAAGGGCGAAATAATTTCGATGCGCGATTCTTTTTTTTTTTTGCTGACATTCACTTTGCACTTGTATTGCTTACTAAGCAGTTGCTGCGTTAGATAAATATATCCATCCATACACATGTGTTTTCTACAGTAAAAACAATATTAAAGAGACATGAGTTCCACTTTCAAAAGTGGCTATGTGAAACTTTTTCGATATTGCGCTTTTGAGGGATTGTGTATCAGTATTTAAAGGTGTATAACTTCCATTAAGCTCTTATTGCAAAATTCTTACGTATTCTGAAAAAAATAGCATTGAATAACGCTTTCAAAATTATATATGAATTTATTTCTGTTTTATTTAATTTGTGGCTTAACATGAATAATTCACATAACCATTTTTAAAAGTGGACTATTCACATGGCTTTTTTTTTTCAAAGTTTATTTTCCTCTGCACGTTCTAACACCTTGCCAAGCGGCATTGCCTTACTAAGTATGCCTGCCATTTCTGCATTTTACTCTATATTTTCGCTGCTCGTTTCCGCATGCGGCGTATTATTTTCTATTTTTTGTGACAGCTGACATTTATTGTTTGTTTTCTTGTTGTTTGCCACAGAAATATTGCGCTTCCGCTTGCCTCCTTTCATGCCAAGTAGAAGCAATCAAAAACCTATTCGCTTACATTCGTATGCTTATGTGGATATAGATATACATATATGTATGTACATCCGGCACGTTTTGTGTTTGCGCTGAAGCGACTTGAAAAATTATTGGCACGTTTTCGGTTTCATTTGCACATTTGCTTTAAAAACTTTATACTTGCAAAAAAAGAGCATAAAGTTAAAAGTTCTCTTGACATTTGCCTTTCACATGAACCCGCCCTTCTTATACTTTACTTGCCAAACTTTTATTTTCATTATTTTATGAGTACTTTATGAGCATTTTTTGGCATAAATTTAGTACTTTATTTATGCCAAAAAAGCAAAAATAAAGTGCTTCAGCATATTTATTGGTTTTTTGGTTTTTTCTTGTTTTTTTTTTTGGGTGCCAAGTTAAGTTTGCTCGTAAAACGTGAGAGCGGATTATGAGCATGTGCTAAGTTCATGCGTTGGTATGTAAAATCAGGTTTCTGGTTACAGGTGTAACGAGATGAAGAGTTTAGTATGTAGATTTATATCCCTTGAAGAGTATCTTTTTTTTGGCGTATGAAGTATAATTCATAAGAAATTATGAGATAAAAGTGCTGCTCGGATTATGAATGCATATTCCTACTAGTAAAGCAGCGGATTATGAATATAAGTATTTAATGCAAATATTCATTGAGTGCTTGAAGTTCATTGCAACTGCGCTAAATTTTAAACTCCCTTAAATCATTGAGCGTTAATAAAAAGGAAATTGATATCCTTTTAGGAAGTCATTAAAAACCCCCTTCATTTCCGTTTTTGCATGCAAATTCATAATTCTCTTTAAACTGCCCTTACAGCTTTTGCTCTTACATACAAATGTACCAGAAATGGCATAGCAAAAGTGCAGAAAATGTAATGAAATGCAGATAACAATGAATAATTAGGACAATAGTCAATTAAAACGAAAAAAAAAAAAACAAAGAGGTAATGGAAGTGAAGATAATTTATTAGCAGCATGAGGTGAATGTAATGCTCGTAATTTTAAAAAAGCGAGCAGACAATAGACCATTTTATCACATTGCGTTTAGACTATACTCAAAAAAAAATTTCTCTCGATCAAAGACATAATTTTCCTTATTTTGAACACGCGTCCCAATACAAAATTTTCTTTGTTTTGTGTAAATTTTCTCAAAAATGTGGAAAAAACATAAAAAAACATTCAAACAAATTCGTTGCCATGGGGATTTGTATGGAAATTTAATTTCTCAAAATTAAAGAAATTAAGTCTTCAAAACAAGGAAAGTTGGGAATGGAATGGCGCTTAAAGAATTTTTCATTATTTTAATGTATGAATTTTTTCAAAACAAGTATATGAAACCATGGTAACGCATGTAACAACAATATTTTATAAACCTTTTAACATGTTTTAAGGAAAATTTACTCAAAACAAAGAAAGTAGTGTTCAAAATAGGTAAACAATTTCTTTGACCCCTCCACATATTTTTTTTCTCTCAGTGTAGATTCTTAAAATTAAATTATATGCTTATTGCCATGCACACAAAATAGCAGATAATTATAGTTAGATAGTAATAATAATAATAATATGATAAGTTTTTGGTTGCTTGTTTTTCCGACAGGGTAGGAATTTGATGTATTGTGGAACGATTTTCCGTCATCCCTTGTCAAGTTTGGTTTGGAGACAAACCGGTTTCGGCTAATATGCGCCATCTTCAGTGTCTTCTTTCGTTCTGCAAACCAAACTTGACAAGGGATGGTTTGTCTCCAAACCAAACTTGACAAGGGATGACGGAAAATCGTTCCACAATACATCAATAATATGATACTTAATATGCGTAATAATTATGTTAACTGGCTCCCACGCACACAAAAAAGCAGAAAAGCGCAAATTTATTGGGTCACTCAACAAATTGCAATTAAGTAATTTAATTGTGCTTATTATATATGTAAGCGAGCCTATCAAAATAATAATAACGCTCATTATCGAGCAATGTTAAATATTGGCACATAAATTTGGCTAATATGCGAGCAAATACTATTAACTTTGTGTGCTCTTTCGCCTCTTTCTAAAGCAGCTCTAAAGCCTAAATAAATAGCTGTGAACTGGAAATCTGAGCGCTTGTCTGTTCATTAGTTATTAATTTCCTATGCGTAAGTCAAATTTATTATGAAGGCAAAGCAAATTAAAATTGTTTATTATAGCTTTGCTTTTATTATTAATATTGATGTTAGAGATAGACCATTTTGTGTACACTTGACTTTGCGCATTTGCAAGTGATGAGATAAATTATTGATCGCAAGAAAAGTGTAATTGTACTTGCAATAATTCTTGCGACGTCGCATATATACCTTGCAACAAACAGAGGACAGTCAGGCAAAGTGATAGTCTCGCACTAGGATGCAGATAACGGCCTTAAAACTGGTTCTAAAGTTATATATGCGTAACAGTCAGTGCAAATATGCTAAATTTCACACAATTATACTAATTCACAAAATTTCCCAAAAAAGGGAAATTTTTCTAAAATCAAATAAAATAGTTTGCTTAAGCGAACAAACGAGTCATAGTGGAAAAACTAAAAAAAAATTACCGCAAATTAAAATTTCCCAAATTGAATTTTTTTTAAATTAGTTAAAATTGTTTATCTTAAACTTTACTAATCCCAAATGTTAAATTTCACACAACTTTGCTAATTTTCGAAATTTCCCAAAAAGGAAATTTTTTTAGAATAACATAAAATCGTTAATGTAAAACTAAAATTGTTGTTGAGTTACTATGGCGAAATTGCCTAAAATTAAAATTTCCCAAAAGGGAATTTTTTATAAATCTAGATGAAATCATTTCTCTTAAACTCCACTTCTCCACTCTTAAAATGCTAAATTTCACACAATTTAAAAAATCTCCCAAAAAAGGAACTTTTTCTAAAACCAACTAAAATTGTTTGCCTAAACGTCCAAATGAGTCTTAATGGCGAAATGGAAGAAATAATATGTAATATAAATTAAATATTCCCAAAAAGGGAAATTTTTAAAATTATATAAAATCGTTATTTTAATCTTTACTGAGTAAAAATTATAAATTTCACACAATTTTGCTAATTTACGAAATTTCCCAAAAAAAGAAATTTTTCTAAAATTTATCAAAATTAGTTGCCTTACACTTCAATGAATTAGTATGATCAATTTCACACAATTTTACTAATTTCCAAAATTTCCCATTAAGGGAAATTTTATAAAATTTAATTAAAGTACAAAAAAAAAGATTTAAAGTTTTAAACTCTCTACGATTTATTAGTTTTTAAAGTACCACAATACTGCACTCAAAAAAAAAATTTCTCTCGATCAAAGACATAATTTTCCTTTCCTTTCCTTTGTGTAAATTTTCTCAAAAATGTGGAAAAAACATAAAAAAACATTCAAACAAATTCGTTGCCATGGTGATTTGTATGGAAATTTAATTTCTCAAAATTAAAGAAATCAAGTCTTCAAAACAAGGAAAGTTGGGAATGGAATGGCGCTTAAAGAATTTTTCATTATTTTAATGTATGAATTTTTTCAAAACAAGTATATGAAACCATGGTAACGCATGTAACAACAATATTTTATAAACCTTTTAACATGTTTTAAGGAAAATTTACTCAAAACAAAGAAAGTAGTGTTCAAAATAGGTAAACAATTTCTTTGACCCCTCCATATATTTTTTTTCTCTCAGTGTGCCCACATTAGATCCAGTTCAAAACGCGTTCTATAGTTCTGCAGAGAGGATCAATTTCTATTCACATCACTTTTTCTTTTCCTTAATTAAACTTTATTTACAGCGCTTTGTCATATCTATTCATGCAATTATTGACCCCAACGCCACCATAAACGCATATTTCTTATGTATATCAACAAAAAATATTTAAGCATTTCCTTAACTTGTAACATTTTCAGCTGAGCAAAGTCATGCTTAGTTCACCAACACACAAAAATGTTACACGCAAACGTAAAAAAAAACACAACTTAAATGAAAACTTTGCGTTAATTCAAGCGCA
Organism: Urophora cardui; assembly: GCA_960531455.1. NCBI lineage: Eukaryota > Metazoa > Arthropoda > Insecta > Diptera > Tephritidae > Urophora > Urophora cardui. Next base: position 4,911,834 of record OY482670.1, read on the forward strand.
ACAGCATCACCGCCACGTCGCTACGTATACGTGACATTAATTGCCATATTTTCGCTTTAATAATTCATATAATAAATCATGGTTTACTCAACGTCCGCTGCCACAACACTAAACCACTAAACGTTGAGAATGTCTGTTTGTGAGTAGAAAAGTAAGTGCGGAAAGTAGAAAATGTTGAAAAAGAAGGCAGGGCAAAGAAAATGAGAAGTTGTGTAGGCAGTTAAAGGACTGTGTGAGCAGGACTTTTAAAGCACAAATTTTCTAACATTATATGTTAAAAATAAAATTTGTTGCATATTTCAAGGCGCCAGATTTAATTTTATACCAATTTGCCACTGAGTGAAGTCGAGTTCGAATCGAGGTCGATTCAACGTCGTTTTGGAGAACTCGCCGGGGTGAACTCGAATCGAAGTCTTTATTTTAAAAAAAATTGAAAGTCGGAACGACTTAGATTTATAACATCGGATCAATTTCGCCACGATGTTGGTTTGTCGAATTCGTGGCGTGTATTTTCTAACAAAGCGGGAATGAATTCATATGTACATCTCAACTTATTTTATACCCCGCACCTCTTAGTAACAATTTAGGCTACTAACTGCACGATGAGCTTGAAGAACTGTCGCCGAAGTGGAAACAGAGTGTGACCCACTGTGCGGCGCAGCGTTAGAAAGGCCTACTTAATTTAATTTGTATACATATATGTATACATATTCACTTCAAACACTTGCAAAAAAAAGTAACGTTGATGTACACGGCATGAAGTTCATTACCTACTTTCAAGAAAAATTTAAAGAAAACTAAGCAACATTTGACTTAGAAAATATATTGAACAAAAATATTTCATTTGTTTACAGATAATGAAAAAAATATTATGAAAAGATTACGCATTGTGAGCAACGATTTGGCGATTCAGGCGATGTGCATACACTGAGAGAAAAAAAATATATGGAGGGGTCAAAGAAATTGTTTACCTATTTTGAACACTACTTTCTTTGTTTTGAGTAAATTTTCCTTAAAACATGTTAAAAGGTTTATAAAATATTGTTGTTACATGCGTTACCATGGTTTTATATACTTGTTTTGAAAAAATTCATACATTAAAATAATGAAAAATTCTTTAAGCGCCATTCCATTTCCAACTTTCCTTGTTTTGAAGACTTGATTTCTTTAATTTTGAGAAATTAAATTTCCATACAAATCCCCATGGCAACGAATTTGTTTGAATGTTTTTTTATGTTTTTTCCACATTTTTGAGAAAATTTACACAAAACAAAGAAAATTTTGTATTGGGACGCGTGTTCAAAATAAGGAAAATTATGTCTTTGATCGAGAGAAATTTTTTTTTTGAGTGTATGTGCTTCATCAGTCAGTAAGTAATAGAGCTCTAGATACCCGGGTATCGAACAGTTCGAATTGATCGTTTTTGTTTGAACCCGGTTGTTGTTCAAACGCCCGTACAAACATTCGGGCATTCGAGCTTACAAACAATAAAAATGTGTATTGAAAAAACAAAAATAAAAACAACTACATATGAAGAAGAAAAAAAAAAAATAAACAAAAGAAAAAAACAAACTTCAAAATGCTCGAATTGTTCAAATGCCCGTACAAACATGCGGGTAATAAACAAACAAACGACTGTTCGAGCATTTGAACAACATTTGTTCGGGCTACTCGAAAATGTTCAAAAAAAATCTGGAGCTCTAGTAAGTAAACATAATTCAAATATCCTGGCTTTAATTACGTCTATCTCCTGCTTTCTATAGAAATAATATATTATTCTTTACAGAAAGAAGTGCAGATCAAACGCTAGATGTTGTTTTGGAAAAACTGTAAACCATTCAAGAAACCCAAAAGAAGATGGTGAATTGTATTTATGGCTTTAAAATAAACCTGCCTTCGTCCAATGAAACCATTGCCGTAAGAGTACCACGTTCTTTTTAACTAAATTTCTTGTATTGAAGAAGTGTTTTCTATGCTCACTGCATTAGCGACTCCCCGACGTTCCAATAGTCCAAGCATTCGTTATGAAGCTTTATCAATTCGTATTGTACGTCGTCAAAGAGTCGGTTTTCCACGTCGCTATCTTGTTATTTTTGCACGTCGTCAACGAGTCGTTTTTGAACGTCGCTATCTAGTCGTAATTGTACGTCGTATACGAGTCGTTTTGGCAGGTCGTCAATGACTCGTTTATGTGGCTCGTTAGTTAACTGTTCTTTACATCCACTTACGACTTCGCCGACAGGTCGCACGCGATAGTCGCTGGCGAACGAATCTTTCACTAGACCGAGCCGGAATCGAATTCGATTCGAAGTCGTTTGGCAAATTGGGATGTATTTCTTATGATCATTTACGTTCCTTTTATATAAAAAATTGTTCTGAGCATAAACCAAGATTGAAAAAAGACTTTCAGGCTTTATTATAAGATTATACGTATTCATTCTAATTTCAAGTCATTCAGCACCCAGACAATGGCACTGAAATTGCCTCTTTATACATATGTACATATATTGTGGAAGTAATTTTTTTTATCAAAATCTGCTTGCTCACATACCCTCCCACCTGTTTCCTTTCTAAACTCTTATGTTTTTATACTCAGCTGTACTAGTACACAGAGTATTATAGTTTTGATTTCCTAACGGTGGATTGTAACAGAATGAAATAATCGAGATAGATATAGACTTATATATATCAAAATGATCAGGGTGAAAAGAGAAATCGATTGAGCCATGTCCGTCCGTCTGTCCGTCTGTCCGTCTGTCCGTCTGTCCGTCTGTCCGTCTGTGAGCACGATAACTCGCGCAAAAATTGAGATATTTTGATGAAATTTGAAATGTAAGTTGGTATCAAGACAGGAACGGATGGTATTGAAAATGGGCGAAATCGGACCATGACCACGCCCACCTCCCCTATATAGTAAAAATCGGAAATTTTGTATCTCGGTCACTAATAGAGCTAGAGTGATAAAATTTCACACACGTATTGAGCTCAGGCCCTTATGAAGAAATATGGTGAAATTTTGGAAAATGGGCGGTGCCACGCCCACTTATTAAGGGGCAAACATTGAAAGTTTTATGAGTCATAACTCAGAAACCGTTGAAGATATATCGATGAAATTTGGTAGGCGTGATATACTTACTTAGGCAAATGTTTGGACGAAAAATTTCCAAAATCGGTTGACGACCACGCCCACTTTTATATATGGGTATTATAATGTGACCTAATAAAAGCATTTTAAGCGATATCTCTGTCAAATATAAAGATATATCATTGGAATTTTATGGAAGGTGTCCAACTATGGACGTAAAACAAAAAATACAAAAATTTTGGAAAATGGGCGTGGCACCGCCTCCTTTTAGAAGCAGGAATATACGAGATTTCTGAGCCCATAACTCGACAAATAATCGATATATTATGACGAAACTTGGTCTATACACTTTCACTACTTGTAGTAATACATGTTCGAAATTTTAGCGAAATCGGTTGACGACCACGCCCACTTTTATATATGGGTATCATAAAGTGGCCTAATAAAAACATTTTAAGCGATATCTTTGTCAAATATAAAGATAATTCATTGAAATTTTGTGGCATGAGTTCTACAATAGATCGAAAACATAAAATAGAAAAATTTCGGAAAATGGGCGTGGCACCGCCTCTTTTCAGACAAAGGAATCAACGAGATTTCAGAGCCCACAACTCGACAAATAATTGAGATATTATGACGAAACTTGGTTAATACACTTTTATAACTTGTGTTAATAGACACGCAAAAATTTATTGAAATCGGTTTATGACCACGCCTACTTTTTAACAAAGATATTTCTGGAACACCCTTTGGGAATTTGTAACAAGACTTCTTTGTAACTAGAAGTCATAAAGGAATGAAATTTTGCACAAAGAATAATATTCATATGCTTAGTTGGATGACTGGTAAAAATGTTGAAAATGGGCGTGGCTACGCCCACTTTATGCGGCACTCGCTTTATATAAAATACACCCTATATCGAACAAACGCAAACAAACAATGAAAGCATACAGATGAGTATCTAATGTTCGATTCCACTCGAACTTAGGCTTCCTTACTTGTTCTATTTAAATTAGTTGACACTTTTGTACGTTAATTCTTACTCATGTCATTCTCATGCGCTTTAAATGCGTGTCTCTTTCCTACTCACACACAACAATAATAACTTGCTTTGGCAAAATTTATTCCATTTCCATTTCTGTACCCACGTTTTTATGTAATTTAAAAAACGAAATTTAACAAACAGTTTTCATATGCAAATATCATAAAGAATTCACACTTAAAAAATCATTATATATACGTACGTAAGAATGTTTATGTGTGTGTGCTGAAGAGATGTTTACTACGCGCAACGCTTATACTTTCAGTGCGTATCATAAATTTAGCATTTTTATGTTTTTTATTTTCTCGCAGTGTTGGCAGATAATGGTGGTGGTTATTTGTGTGTCAGAAATGAGTTTGAACAAGCCAGAGTTGTTATGATGTCTCGAATGGCGATATTTTACCGTGTTCAAAATGCGAATGGAATGAGTCAAATATGTATATTTGCTGTGTTTGAATAGATATCATTACATGAATACATTTCGTCGTTTAAACTTCATAACAACCTAAGTCAAACTTTCACATCTGCCTATGCCAAAATTACGATTTGCCAAACATTAACTACTGTCGTTCAGCGCTATCGATCCATATCATAAATTTAGTTTTTGGTAAGCTCGGGACGCTCTATATTTGCTTCTAATGTACGTTTTAGCTCTAAAGTCGTAGAGTTGTGCAATACGGACGGAATTTTAATTTTAGGCACAAATGTCGGTTAGGCGGTTATGAAGTTTAAAAGGGCGATTTGTATATTCGCAGATAAAATATGGAATAAAAGTCTTTATTATGCATTAGCTAATCTCATTTTTGAAGTTAACTTCTTAGGCGGCGATATAGAGTTTTTATGGAGAGTGAAATTTTAAAAAGGAAATAGCAGGTACACCTCCGTTGCACGGAAATAGAAAACAGGAAACAGGAAACAGCAAAAGATAAAAACGTTTACCCGGCTTTCCCCTGAATGTTTTGGACAATATTGGTATCAAACAAAAGGTATTGAACATGGCTTTTACATGGAGAATTACTAGTTATGATTCCCAGGTCGGCTCCCCAGATATGGGTCAAAACGTGGACCCGGATGACCCCGGAATATTTCTGAGCAATATTGGTATCAAATGAAAGGTGCTGAGCACAGCTTTCATATAGAGATGTACTGATTATGAGTTCTAGGTCGGGTCCCCAAATATGGGTCATAATATGGACCCGGATAACCCCGTAATGTGATGTCATGACGTGATGCGATGATATGATGTCATGATGTGATGTGATATCATGAAGTGATGTCACGATGTGATGTCATGATGCGATGTCATGATGTGATGCTATGATATGATGTCATGACGTGATGTCATGATGTGATGTCATGATGTGATGACATGATGTGATGTCATGATGTGATGGCATGATGTGATGTCATGATGTGAAGTCATGATGTGATATCATGAAGTGATGTCACGATGTGATGTCATGAAGTGATGTCACGATGTGATGTCATGATGTGATGCCATGATATGATGTCATGACGTGATGCAATGATATGATGTGATGTCATGATGTAATGCCATGATGTGATGTCATGATGTGATGTCATGTCATGTAATGTTATAAATAAATAAAGGAAGTAGGTACACACTTTTAGGCGCGTCTGATATAAATTTAGAGATTTTTGGCGATTTCATTTAGCGATAGCGATTTTTAGAATCGGGTCCTGTATGTATTTACGTATTTAATTTCATCATAGCCTAAAATTATGCAACATATTAACTAATTGATATTTAAAGGAGTGGAAATTAAGTCTAATTGTGTTTTTATATTTCTAATATATCCACTTATTACTAAGGTATACTCTCTTATGCAATTTTTTTGAAACCATAAGCTTTATATTTGTATAGCATACGCCACTTCAACTTGAATTATTTAAACATGGCTTAAATAATTTCATAAAAATAACACAAAGTAACAAGCTTTGCATCATTTCAGATGTTTTCTTTATAATGCTTACTGTAAGAAGTTAACTTCTATCACGTGTACTGTGCTACACGCGGCTTTTTTTTATTGTTGTTTTCACAGAAGTCATTTGCAAAGAATTATTGCCTCTTTAAGTGACATACTTAATCGTTTAATTTCAGCAAGCGAGATTTTCTCAAAATTTGCTTTATATCAAGTTATTTGCTGCCATTATGTGTATTTGTGGTTGCTGTTATTGTTGTTGTTATTGTTATTGTTGTTGCTGTAAATACGCAGCTAATCTTACAAGCATTAGGTGAAGTATTCACTAACAAACTTGTACTTTAAGAGCTTTTCCAAAGTGCTAAGCAGTAAACTGTTATATTTCATGTAGTCGTACATACATACTACATATGTACAATAGGCCATCTCGCTTTAAAATCACCAAAAAAAAAATCCCACGTACGCCCCTCATATGACGCCAATTTGGAAAGCTAGATGCCGCCCAAATACTCTTTTTCCACACTTTCTAAAAAAGGGGCCAAAATAACTTTTTCGTGGCGCTGTTAGAGAGTTAAAGTGTTGCAGAAAATTATTAGTCATAAAATTTCACTGGGGGCCTCCTCAGCAAAAATCTTTGTAAAAATAACTTAAAAGTCCTTAGAAAGTAAAAAATATGTTTATGCATATTCCTCGAAATTATTTCCGGTTGTGCTAAAGTGATCGAAATACTTATTTCGCAGATGATTAATGATTTTTGACGCCATTTAACGTGCTGGCATAAAAAAAGAAAAAAAAAATCCGGAAATGTTTTCAAAGAAGACAACATATCGACGCCTGAGTAAAAGATCACCTTATTTCAAAACTTGTTTCAAAAACGCACTATTTCAGAATTATTTTCAATAACACTCTATTTCAGAACTTATTTCAATGACGCCCTATGTCAAAATCGTATTCAAAAACACCTCAAAATTTCATACATATGTTTCTGAAATAGAGCATTTTTAAAACAAGTTTTGAAATAGGATGATCTTTTACTCAGGCATTGATATGTGGGCACACGGCGAACTGTTTTTTGCGATACGGTCTAATGTATGTACATACATTGCAGATATTTAAATACGAAAAACGTCACCTATGGATGTATGTATGTGCGCGTTTATGTTGCTCATACGCCATGGCGTACTCAAGTTTTGATTTGAGTTAAAGTTTGGCCATTAAATGCTTAGGTCTTGTATAAAACTTTGGTTATACTATGTGCATAGGTACATATATACATATGTATGTGCGTACAACTGATTACACCTTTACAGAGCAAGCGTAGGCATTTATGCGCTTGCACATGTGAGAGTGTGTGTGTGTGTGTTTATGGCGATAACAACTTTGAGAAATTAAGATTTAAGCAATGCCATTTAAACAAATAAATAACAAATACTCAAAGTTGTAGACAAAAGACACACAAGAAAAGCGTAAATTTTTTGTTTGTTTGTTTGTTTGTATGCATGTAAATATGAAATGATATTCTGTGAAAATGTATGCATATACTGTATATTAGATGCATGTCTTTATGCTAACTGAGTTTTTTTGCAAGTTTTAGCAAATGGCAAAAGTTTTCACTTGTTCGCAAAGGTGCCTCTTGAGGAATTGACTGGCTGTCGCGACAGCTCGTAAGTGTATGAAATTACTTGCAAATTAAGCATTTAGCACACAAGTTTTGGCGGCTGTGTGTTTAAAGCTGTAAACAAGTTAAACATATCTATTTGTCTGCCTAAAATATTTTGATTGCACGAGCATTAATTTCGTAGAAAAATTTAACCCTCTAAAACACCAATAAGAGGTGGTTTTGGCCCCTTTTCTAGATAGTCCGAAAAAAAGTATTTCGAAAGTCGCTAGAGTGTTAAAATGTTCTACGAAATTATTATAAAATTTCACTAGAGGTCTCTTCGTTGCACAGAAAATTTAAAATTAACGTTTTCCGTCATAGAAAAATAATATGCTCTGCCACTTTTAGTTTTTGTTTTTAGGTCTTTATTAATTTTTTACGGTATTCACTTTAATGTCATTAAACAAAACAAAATGTATTCTGAGCACACGAGTACGTAGTAAATTAATACCATACGCAGTTAAAATGTAATACATACGACAACGCCGTTGTGGCCGCTGTGGTGCAGTCGGTAGAGTGCTCGCCTGCTATGCCAGAGGTCTCGGGTTCAAACCACGGTCCGATCAAAACACCAAAACAATTTTTCTAATTAGTAAAAATCCAATTATTGGGTTTTTTAAGAGCAGCGGTCACCTCTTGGCAGTGGGCGGCATACCCTCCGAGAGTATTTCTGCCATGAAAAAGCTTCTCACAAAAAATGAATTCGCCGTTCGGAGCCGGCATAAAACTGTAGGTCCACCCAATTAGTAGGAAAAACAAAAAGGAGCACACCTCGAATTGAGAGAGAAGCTCGGCCATAAAACTCGTCAGAGTTATAATAGCGCCATTGTATTATATTATTATACATACGACAATGCACTTCTCAGCTCAACTAAGTATAACACAACACAATTTTTCCACAAAATAATCATATCAAATTATTATAAAAATATATAAGTATATATCGCCCGTTTTATGCAATAGGGATTTAACTCGAAATTTTCGATTTCTGAGATTTTGCCATATATTTCAATAACTGGGTAGTGCCTTTGAGTCTAGTCTTATAAAATACTCAAAAAGATAAAAATGGCGGAAATAAAAGTGATTTTGTAGTTAGCCGTAGAAGGAAACTATTTGAAAATACAAAACTTTATTTGCGTTTTCCCAAAAAAAAATTTTTTTGAGTTAAATCCCTATTGCATAAAACGTGCGATATGTAGGTAAACACACACTTGCATGCACATATCGCCGTTTAAACTTCATAACTGCCTAAACGCCATTTGTGCCTAAACTTAAAATTGAATACCTGACACTACGAGTTCTCAGCAGAAAAAGATATGAGAAGGAAATATAGAGCTTTCCGAGCTCCTCAATGACCAAGTTTATGGGGTACCCTGACATAATCATAAGGGGCATAATCCCAAATTTTTTATTTGGGATTATGTCATTTTCAAGACCAAAAAAACATTTCAGATTTTTTCTTAGATTTTTTTACATTAAGCAAAAAAATTAAAGCTGACAATAAAGTTAATGTTGTTATACAATAATACATTGAGTATATGTATAAGATGAAATATGTATGTACTTAAATACACATGTTCTCAAAAAATTACTTTAAAACTAAAAAAATTACATTAAAATTAAATATATTTACATATATACAGACTTTTTTCAATAAAACGATAGGTATATAAATATTTGTGTACATTGTATATATGTCTATAAAAAGATTAAAATGTGGAAGAAAAAATCGCGCGATTAATAGATCGATAGGTGTATACATATGTATGTACATATGTCTATAAAAAGATGAAAATATATATAAATATGTACATATGTCTATAAAAAATAAAAATTTGGAAGCAAAAATCGCGATTTTGCTTCGCACTAGTACCTACTCAAGTGATTTGGTATTCTGGCTCCCTTTTATTTGGGATTATGTCACTCCCACATAAGTGACATAATCCCAAGTAAAAAAATTGGGATTATGTCACACCATGGTGGTAAAATTGGGGTTATGCCACTTGGGATTAAATCATGGCACCGTTTATGGTATGGATGAATAGAGCTGTGCGTCAAGGGTTAAAATTTGGCAAATCTCAATTTCGGCATAGGCGCATATGAAGTTTCACTTAGGCGGTTATGAATTTTAAACTACGATATGTACTTATATTCGTATGAAATTCAATATATTCTACTGCTCACATTCGATGTAACAACAAACCTGCGGTATAAATAACGAAAAAGAACAAATTTATGATGAACTCATTTAACTTACGCAGACAAAATAATTTCAAGGATTTTCATAGCAAAATGTACTTGTAATCGCACAAAACTCTCTGCGATTTCTTTGGAAAAATATTGTAATAATAACGAGCGTAAAAGCTGCCGAAACACATACATACTTAGAAGCATATTTACATCCCAACTAGCACAAATAGTCGTTGAAACGTAGCTACGACCAATGTTTTTACTTTAAAGTGTTGTGGCACTAGCCATAGGCACGTAATAGGAACGTTCTTATTACGTGTTTACGCCCAAAATGGGGAATGATTTTCGGTAACCACAACGTTCCAGAGTCGTCGCCGCAACGTGTCCCGCAACGTTCCATTGTCGTTTTAGATACGTAGTGGCGACGTGACTGCATGGTTAGTACCACTTTCAGGGAACTTAGCATATATTCTTCCCTTTTTAACTTATGGTTTGCTGCATCTTTCAACTTATTTGCTTATTTTATATTTGTTTCATTTTATATTCAGATACATGTATGTCAAACTTGTCCATTCTGTAATTTGGAGACTAAAATGGCAACATAATAAATTCGTATTAATAATAATGATAATGAAAGGAATGGTTTTGCGACAATTTGCATGAAAAAACTACCACTAGCCACGCCCATTTTCAACATTTGGTAGTCATAAACCGATTTGAATAAATTTTTGCATGTCTATTAACACAAGTTATAAAAGTGTATAAACCAAGCTTCGTTATAATATCTCAATTATTTGCCGAGTAATAGGCTAAGAAATCTCGTATATTCCTTTTTCTAAAAAGAGGCGGTGCCACGCCCATTTTCCAAAATTTGTATACTTTTTGTTTCCGATCTATTGTGGAACTCATGCCACAAAATTTCAATGAATTACCTTTATATTTGACAAAGATATCGCTTCAAATGTTTTTATTAGGCCACTTTATAATACCCATATATAAAAGTGGGCGTGGTCGTCAACCGATTTCACTAAAATTTTGAACATGTATTACCACAAGTAATAAAAGTGTACGCACCAAATTTCGTCATTATATATCAATTGTTTGTCGAGCTATGGGCTCAGAAATCTAGTATATTCCTGCTTCTAAAAAGAGGCGGTGCCACGCCCATTTTCCAAAATTTTTGTGTTTTTCGTTTTATGTCCATAGTTGGACTCCTGCCATAAAATTTCAATTATATATATCTTTATATTTGACAGAGATATCGCTTAAAATTTTTCTATTGGGCCACTTTATAATACACATATATAAAAGTGGGCGTGGTCGTCAACCGATTTTGGCAATTTTTAGTCCAAACATTTGACTAAGTAAGTATATTACGCACACCAAATTTCATCCATATATCTTCAAAGGTTTCTGAGTTATGACTCATAAAACTTTCAATGTTTGCCCCTTAATAAGTGGGCGTGGCAACGCCCATTTTCCAAAATTTCATCAAATTTCTTCATAGGGGCCTGATCTCAATACGTGGGTAAAATTTCATCGCTCCAGCTATATTAGTGACTGAGATACCAAATTTCCGATTTTTTCTATATAGGAAAAGTGGGCGTGGTCATGGTCCGATTTCGCCTATTTTTAATACCAACCGTCCCAGTCTCGATACCAACTTGCATTTCAAATTTCATCAAAATATCTCAATTTTTGCGCGAGTTAGAGTGTTTACAGACGGACGGACAGACGGACGGAGGGACGGACGGACATACGGACGGACGGACGGACATGGCTCAATCGATTTCTCTTTTCACCCTGATCATTTTGATATATATAAGTCTATATCTATCTCGATTATTTCATTCTGTTACAATCCACCGTTATGTGATTAAAACTATAATACTCTAGTACACAGAGTATAAAGAGTACAGCTGAGTATAAAAAACCAGGGATTGCAAATAATCGTTATTTTTTTAATTTTGACTAAAAAAATCATACTGAAGGAGAAACGCTAAACGCAAAAGAGGTACACAGATGTAATCACCGTAACGCATTAACTTTTATTTTTTCGATTTTGCATTAACTTTTATTTTTTCGATTTTATAAAAAAATTGATTTTTAATCGTTATTTTCTGAGTTTTATTTTTCCCTCAGCAAATAAAAGTAATTTATTGATTTTTATATTTCGCTCAGAAAATAAAAGTTATTTTTTGAGTTTTATTTTTCCCTCAGAAAATAAAAGTTTTTTTCTGAGTTTTATTTTTCGATCAGAAAATAAAAGTTATTTTTTGAGTTTTATTTTTCCCTCAGAATATAAAAGTTATTTTTTGAGTTTTATTTCTCGATCAGAATATAAAAGTTATTTTTTGAGTTTTATTTTTCCTTCAGAAAATAAAAGTTATTTTTTGAGTTTTATTTTTCGATCAGAAAATAAAAGTTATTTCTTGAGTTTTATTTTTTTGCTCAGATAATAAAAGTTATTTTTTGAGTTTTATTATTTTGCTCAGATAATAAAAGTTTATTTATAAATTTTACGTATTTATGTGACGCGAGCACATACATACTATTAAAAATGTAATTTTATGTATGTATGTGAGTAGGTACATAAATATGTAGCATTTAGAAACTCTGTAGAACAGAAATAAAGTTATTGTATGTGAAGCATTTACTTAAATCTAATAACTTTAAACGTGTATGTATATATACATATATACATATATATATATATATATATATATATATATATATACAAGAATTGCTCGTTTAAAGTTATTAGATTTAAGTAAATGCTTCACATACAACAACTTTATTTCTGTTCTACAGAGTTTCTAAATGCTACATATTTATGTACCTACTCACACACATACATAAAATTACATTTTTAATAGTATATATGTGCTCGCGTCACATAAATACGTAAAATTTATAAATAAACTTTTATTATCTGAGCAAAAAAATAAAACTCAAAAAATAACTTTTATTATCTGAGCAAAAAAATAAAACTCAAAAAATAACTTTTATTTTCTGATCGAAAAATAAAACTCAAAAAATAACTTTTATTTTCTGAAGGAAAAATAACTCAAAAAATAATTTTTATTTTTTATTTTTTAGAAACTAGAAAAAAACTTTTTAAGCATGGATGTAACTACAGCTGTTTCACCTTAGATCCCTCTAAGACTCATCAGGTTACTTTTGCTTCTGCCAAGACTCGAACTTGCGCACCTTGCAGTACAATAACTACAGTTCTAACCGCTGAGCTATTGCCTGCCTTCGACATCTGATAGAAAATTTGTTGCTAGTTTCTTTCCTACTATAATTCGTTTCTAACTTATGCACATACATATGTACATATTTACATATTATTGTATGATTAAACATAAGTAGCGAATAAAGTGTAGGGATGTTCAAATGAAATTAATAATTAATAATTTTTATATTCTGATCGAAAAATAAAACTCAAAAAATAACTAATTTTCTGAAGGAAAAATAAAACTCAAAAAATAACTTTTATTTTCTGATCGAAAAATAAAACTCAGAAAAAACTTTTATTTTCTGAGGGAAAAATAAAACTCAAAAAATAACTTTTATTTTCTGAGCGAAATATAAAAATCAAAAAATAACTTTTATTTGCTGAGGGAAAAATAAAACTCAAGAAAAAACTTTTATTTTCTGAGCAAAAAATAAAACTCAGAAAATAATCGTTAAAAATCAACTTTTTGGATATCACTTATAACCGTTACGGTCCCTGAAAAAAACTTTGCTCCGATGCACTTTTATTGATAGAAAACAGCTGTAGTGTGAAAATTTGAAGGGACAATAATATGCAATATGTATCGACATTCTCTTACATACGCATACGCTACACTGTCAATATGAATCGCGATATTTGGATGGCTATTCATATTGATGGTCTGATGAATCGCAGACTAGTTTTACACGTTTGCTACGCGTTCAATATAAATATTGCATTATTTTTCCCACTCTGAGGTTTAAAATATTTTACTTCCGTCCTTTTCACACTTTCACTTTCAATTCGTTTATTGCCAATATTGTGATCCGGATCGCGGATTTAAAAATTTCTAAATATTTTGCGATCCAGAATCGCGATTCATCAATACTCGATGCTACACGGTCAATATTAATCGTTTTCCAATGCAAGAGCCTTTTCTCGGAAAACCGCCAAAAATTCGCACAGGAAAATGTAGTAAATCATACGATAGTTCAATGCAACCCTGCGTAATATTAATGGAATGGTTTCGTTTGCTTTGTAAAAAGGTCTCATGTATTTACATAAATACAAATCTAAAATTAAGTAAGTATTTTATAGTATTTAAAAACAATTTTTTTAAATGAAGAAAATGTGAATTGTACGTTTCAGTTCTTATGTTATTATTATTTTGCAAAATTCGTTAAATAAAAATGTAAGCTTGAAATGAAATACATATATTTTTTGAGCATATTTCAGGTATTTTTCGGGCATATATGCATATAATGAGATTTTTTCGTGCATATTTACGAGCATTTTTCAGTTATTTTTCGGGCATACTAGCATGCATATTTTGAAATTTTTCGTGCATATTTTTAGCTTCCCTACTAATAACACATGACATGCATTTGTCATGGAAATTTTGTAGACCGAAACCACTTGTCGTTGATTGTGTGTAGGTGATTTTTTCCTAACAAAAATGCTTGAATTGTGTATTTATGTGCATACAAATGTATATTATAAGTATGAGTACGCACTTTGTGCAGATTATTATATTAAGAACTAGCAAGTACATTTGTAGATATGTTTGTAAGTGAGCATGTAAAGTCATTTGAATAGCAAAATACAAAAGCATTCACTTTTCTATGGTAGTCTCATGGATCTAATCAAAATCAAAAGGATCTGTTGATGAATTGGAAAAGCTAGAACATCCATTGTAACGTATTCTTACAAATAAATCTCACACTCCATATACCTAAAGTATTAAATTGAAATAGGTTTGTATAAAAATATGTTGGTACTTATGTGTAAGGAACAGCCCTGGAAAAAAGTTTTGCTTATTGTTGACAAATCAGATCTAAACAAGTAAGGAAGCCTAAGATCGAGTGGAATCGAACATTAGATACTCAGCTGTATGCTTTCATTGTTTGTTTGCGTTTGTTCGATATAGGGTGTATTTTATATGAAAAGAGTGCTGCATAAACAGGGCGCAGCCACGCCCATTTTCAAAATTTGTATCAATCATCCAAATAAGCATATAAATATTATTCTTTGTGCGAAATTTCATTCCTCTATGACTTTTAGTTACAAAGATGTCACGTTACAAATTCCCAAAGGGTGTTCCAGAAATATCTTTGTTAGCAAGTAGGCGTGGTCATAAACCGATTTCAATACATTTTTGCGTGTCTATTAACACATGTTATAAAAGTGTATAAACCAAGTTTCGTCATAAATCTCAGTTATTTGTCGAGTAATAGGCTCGTAGATTCCTTTGTATAAAAAGAGGCGGTGCCACGCCCATTTTCCAAACTTTTTTTTATTTTTTGTTTCCGGTCTATTTTCGAACTCATGTCACAAAATTTCAATGAATTGTCTTTAAATTTCACAGAGATATCGCTTAAAATGTTTTTATTAGGCCCCTTTATAGTTCCCATATATAAAAGTGGGCGTGGCCGTCAACCGATTTTGATAATTTTTCGTCAAAACATTTGTCTAAGTAAGCACATTACGCATACCAAATTTCATCGATATATCTTCAACGGTTTCTGAGTTATGACATATAAAACTTTTAATATTTGCCCCTTAATAAGTGGGCGTGGCACCGCCCATTTTCCAACACTTCATCAAATTTCCTTGAAAGAGTTTTTAGTGCTTAGCACGAAAAATTTTTTTTTTTTTTTTTTCAAATTTCTTCATAAGGGCCTGAGCTCAATACGTGGGTAAAATTTTATCACTCTAGCTATATTAGTGGCTGAGATACCAAATTTCCGATTTTTTCTATATAGGAAAAGTGGGCATGGTCATGGTCCGATTTCTCCCATTTTCAATACCAACCGTCCCAGTCTCGATACCAACTTGCATTCCAAATTTCATCAAAATATCTCAATTTTTGCGCGAGTTATCGTGCGTACAGACGGACAGACGGACAGACGGACGGACGGACAGACGGACGGACGGACGGACATGGCTCAATCGATTTCTCTTTTCACCCTGATCATTTTGATATATATAAGTCCATATCTATCTCGATTATTTCATTATGTTACAATCCACCGTTATGAAATCAAAACTATTATACTCTGTGTACTAGTACAGCTGAGTATAAAAAGGAGTACGCTGGCAGCTTTACTTCTGTTATGCACTCACTCTGTCTGCTACTAACTCTCTAATACTGATCTAGGCCTTAGTTCGCATGGCGGATAAGCCTTTGGAATAAGCTGTGCTCTCAGAGAGAAAGAGAGAGAGGGAGTCCACTCCTTATGGCCTGATAATATCAACACAGGAAAATAAGCCTTATTTTAAGCCTTACGCCATACAAATTTGCTACCCTTATAATTTTCAGGTCTTTTTTCGTAAGCCGTTAAATCTGCTGCGTTAATTCTTAAATAAGGCTTAGATTTTTTGATGGGAGGGCAATGCGATTAAATACGTATATATGCACATACATTGCCCTGCTGATATGCTGTACATCTGTACATACCTATCTGCTTTAACCACTGTAAACAAATAAATCACTTAAGATTATAAGTATTTAACTTTAAACTTTTGAGCGGTACTTACTTTGTGGGTTTTCGCTTGCTGACTTGGAATTTATATGAGATTTGATTGTGTATTGGTTTGCGAATTGACTGACTTTTGTTAAGATTAAAAGCAAATAAATATGCCTTCTTGAAGAAGATATTCGTATAGATACATGTAGGTATGCATGTCTGTTTAAAATCGACACTTTAATGTAAAAAGTGAGTTATTGAGCCGTATTAATAAAACCCAAGCAAATGCTTTTACTCAAGATTTTTAAAATTTGACAATAATTTGTATGAACCAAATTTCAAAATTTGAGTAAAAGGTCTGAAATTTTAAGCAAAAGCAAATGCTTGGCTTTTATTAATATGACCCATTGTCTTTTAAAAAGTATAAACTACGACATTTATTAAGTGAATATTTATATTAAGTGTTTGTTTTACTAACATCTATTCGAATGTATGTAAAAGTTAAAAATACTCACTTATTCAAAGAGAGACATTTTCGTATCGCTTAAATCCAACTCCTTAGATATTTATATTGAGTACATTATTTGTTTATTTTTTTAAATTATATTACCAATATCAAAAGACTGCGAAACAATGTCGAAAGAAATTAATGTTGCTTTTGTTCAAAAAACAATTCAATTACTTTATCAAAGAAAGTGAGAACATATGTACATATCTTGCTATAAATATTTATCTTCCCTTTTCTGTTAAATTGGTATATCGATAAATCAATTTTTTTCTTCGTCTGCCATTTTTACAACTCGTTACACACAAATAAATAACTTACAGCTCAGATTTTCTTTTGTTTTGTGAAAATCACATATGTATGCAGTATGTATATGTTTGTTTTTTTTTTGTTGTTGCAATTTTTGCTTCACTTACTCAATATCATTGCATACTCGTATAGTAACTGGCGCTTAAGTAGTGTCAGAAATCGCCCAACAGTAAAACAGTAAAACAACTACAAAGTGTGAAATGTACAGCAAGGAAAAACAAGTAAGGAAGCCTAAGTTCGAGTGGAATCGAACATTAGATACTCAGCTGTATGCTTTCATTGTTTGTTTGCGTTTGATGAAAACACGGTGTATTTTATATAAAGCGAGTGCTGCATAAAGTGGGCGTAGCCACGCCCATTTTCAACATTTTTATCAGTCATCCAACTAAGCATATGAATATTATTCTTTGTACAAAATTTCATTCCTTTATGACTTCTAATTACAAAGATGTAACGTTACAAATTCCCAAAGGGTGTTCCAGAATTATCTTTATTAAAAAGTAGGCGTGGTCATAAACCGATTTCAATAAATTTTTGCGTGGCTATTAACACAAGTTATAAAAGTGTATAAACCAAGTTTCGTCATAATATCTCAATTATTTCTCGAGTTATAGGCTAAGAAATCTCGTATATCCCTTTGTGTAAAAAGAGGCGGTGCCACGCCCATTTTCCAAAATTTTTCTATTTGTTGTTTCCGGTCTATTGTGAAACTCATGCCACAAAATTTCTATGAATTATCTCTATATTTGACAAAGATATCGCTTAACCCTAATCACCGAATTTTAAAAAGTTACGTAAAACCGAAAGTGAGACTCTCAGGCTCACCTATGGGGAAATTATAATGACATTATTTTGGTATTTGTTTTTTACTTTTATTTACGCAGTATTGAGTTCAGAAGCATTTTTATACATTCTTATAATGGTTTACGACAATTTTTTTTAGTATATAAAGATAAAAAGGTAATTTCGAAAAATAGGGGATATTAATGAACTGCAATTTTCTCACATTTTTGTAGTCGTTTGAATGTTCATTACAAATAGTTTTATTACATCTGTTATAAATTTGTTTTTGTGCACACAATGAGAAAAGCTATGAATCAAATGAATATGAATAAATTTTTCATATGATCGCCCCTAATATATATTTTCCGCAACCAAATTCCAAGTTTTTAAAACGCGACGTTCGTGGTGAAATTTCTTACGCATAAAAGCAGCTGATCGTTCGTTTCTCTACCTGAACGCATCTTTTCCGTAATTTAGAATCTCAGTAAACAGAAAAATGATAAAATGTTAATTGTTTTGAAATTGTTGACTTTGCTGGTCTCGTTAATTTTATGACATCCTATTATATAAAGATCTATGGTGAAATACGACGAATTCACCAAAATCCAGGGAAAGTATGGTGGGTTCATAATGTAAAAACCTCAAGGGGTAAACCTTGTAAACAACGGATTCAAAATTTAGTTGAATTCTAGAAATTTAAGCTTATTACGATAAAGATACCTTAGGTGAGTCTTTGAGGCTCACTTTCGGTTTTTCGTTACAATTTTATACGATTGCAAAAAAAATGGTTAAAATAAATAAATAGCCCAGAGGTCATAATTATTTCATAATTTGTGAACACAAATGGAGGAATACCCAAAATTTCAGACAAAAATCTTTTTGGTTTAGGAATAATTCGCTTTTAAACTTTAAAGTGAGACTGAGAGGCTCACTTTAGAGGTCTAGGGTTAAAATATTTTTATTAGGCCCCTTTATAGTTCCCATATATAAAAGTGTGCGTGGTCGCCAACCGATTTCGCTAAAATTTTGAACATGTATTACCACAACTAATAAAAGTGTACACTGCAAGTTTCGTCATTATATTTAAATTATTTGTCGAGTTATGGGCTCAGAAATCTCGTATATTCCTACTTCTAAAAAGAGGCGGTGCCACGCCCATTTTCCTAAATTTTTGTGCTTTTCGTTTTATATCCGCAGTTGGACTTCTTCCATAAAATTTCAATGATATACCTTTATATTTGACAGAGATATCGCTTAAAATGTTTTATTAGGCCACTTTATAATACCCATATATAAAAGTGGGCGTGGTCGTTAACCGATTTTGGCAATTTTTCGTCCAAACATTTGCCTAAGTAAGTCTATCACGCCTACCAAATTTCATCGATATATCTTCAACGGTTTCTGAGTTCTGACATATAAAACTTTCAATGTTTGGCCCTTAATAAGTGGGCGTGGCACCGCCCATTTTTCAAAATCTCACCAAATTTCTTCATAAGGGCCTGAGCTCCACACTTGAATGAAATTTTATCACTCTAGCTCTATTAGTGACTGAGATACAAAATTTCCGATTTTTACTATATAGGGGAAGTGGGCGTGGTCATGGTCCGATTTCGCCCATTTTCAATACCATCCGTTCCAGTCTTGATACCAACTTGCATTCCAAATTTCATCAAAATATTTCAATTTTTGCGCGAGTTATCGTGCGTACAGACAGACAGACGGACGGACAGACGGACAGACGGACGGACATGGCTCAATCGATTTCTTTTTTCACCCTGATCAATTTGATATATATAAGTCAATATCTATCTCGATTATTTTATGGTGTTACAATCCACCGTTATGTGATTAAAACTATAATACTCTGTGTACTAGTACAGCTGAGTATAACAAGTGTTTTTACAATCATACAAATGAATATGTATATGAATTGATATGTAGATTTGTATGTGCGTTTGTTTACTGTGCTTTCGATATTTTGACAAGAAAATCTGCTACTATTTTGACAATTTCCGTTTACAACATAAATCAACAACAAAACAAAGCCTACCTATGTGTTAAAGTGAGCATTCATTCTTTCAGCAATATGGTCATTATATCGTAAGCAAGTATATATACATTAGGGTGTATCACTCTCTCTCTTATTTTGGTTGCATATCGTTTGCCCAACAAAGTTAGTATACTACGGATATCAATGGTTTCAATTTGCCATAGAACTAACTGCTGCTTGAATCGAATAATAACATATATATATATAATATAATACAATGGCGCTATTATAACTCTGACGTGTTTTTTGGCCGAGCTTCTCTCCCAATTCGAGGTGTGCTCCTTTTTGTTTTTCCTACTAATTGGGTGGACCTACCGTTTTATGCCGGCTCCGAACGGCGAATGCATTTTTTGTGAGAAGCTTTTTCATGGCAGAAATACACTCGGAGGGTATGCCGGCCACTGCCGAGAGGCGACCGCTGCTCTTAAAAACCCAATAATTGAATTTTTACTACATAATTTGACAATTTTTTTTGGTATTTGCTCGGACTGCGGTTTGAACCCGAGACCTCTGGCATAGCAGACGAGCACTCTATCCACTGCACCACAGCGGTCAGAATAATAACATAACAGCTCAATATTTCTTGGCGAAAGTGAGACTTAAGGAAGGGATACGTTTTCCAAAGGTTTTCCAATGGTTAATCAACTAATTCTTTTTGGATGAACAAAATCAGACCAAGGTTTCCTTTTTTTTTAATGAGAAACATTACCTTTTTATGGGCAGAGCGCATAAGATTTTCATTTAGTAGAACATAGTTAAAAGTTATAACCCCATTAACTGAAACACCCTATTGTGCATATGATCATTTAAGCATGCGTTAACCATATCGTAAAAATGCAAAAGTGTGTAAAATGAACGAACACACACAACAACAAACAAGTAAGGAAGCCTAAGTTCGAGTGCAATCGAACATTAGATACTCAGCTGTATGCTTTCATTGTTTGTTTGCGTTTGTTCGATATAGGGTGTATTTTATATGAAACGAGTGCTGCATAAACAGGGCGCAGCCACGCCCATTTTCAAAATTTATATCAATCATCCAAATAAGCATACAAATATTATTGTTAGTGCAAAATTTCATCCCTCTATGACTTTTAGTTACAAAGACTTCACGTTACAAATTCCAAAAGGGTGTTCCAGAAATATCTTTGTTAAAAAGTAGGCGTGGTCATAAACCGATTTCAATACATTTTTGCGTGTCTATTAACACATGTTATAAAAGTGTATAAACCAAGTTTCGTCATAATATCTCAATTATTTGTCGAGTTAAAGGCTAAGAAATCTCATATATCCCTTTGTCTAAAAAGAGGCGGTGCCACGCCCATTTTCCAAACTTTTTTATTTTTTGTTTCCGGTCTATTGTAAAACTCATGTCACAAAATTTCAATGAATTATCTTTATATTTCACATAGATATCGCTTAAAATGGTTTTATTAGGTCACTTTATAATACACATATATAAAAGTGGGCGCGGTCGTCAACCGATTTTGGTAATTTTTCGTCCACACATTTGGCTAAGTAAATATATCACGCGTACCAGATTTCATCGATATATCTTTAACGGTTTCTGAGTTATGGCTTATTAAACTTTCAATATTCGCTCCTTAATAAGTGGGCGTGGCACCGCCCATTTTCCAAAATTTTTGTAGTTTTTGTTTTATGTCCATAGTTGGACTCCTGCCACAAAATCTCAGTGATTGATCTTTATATTTGACAGAGATATCGCTTAAAATGTTTTTATTAGGCCCCCTTATATTTCCTATATATAAAAGTGGGCGTGGCCGTCAACCGATTTTGATAATTTTTCGCCAAAACATTTGACTAAGTAATTATATTACGCGTACCGAATTTCATCGATATATCTTCAACGGTTTCTGAGTTATGACTCATAAAACTTTCAATGTCTGCCCCTTAATAAGTGGGCGTGGCACCGCCCATATTCCAAAATTTTTGTGTTTTTTGTTTTATGTCCATAGTTGGACTCATGCGACAAAATTTCAATGATAGATCTTTATATTTGACAGAGATATCGCTTAAAATGGTTTTATTAGGTCACTTTATAATACACATATATAAAAGTGGGCGTGGCCGTAAACCGATTTTGATAATTTTTCGTCAAAACATTTGTCTATGTAAGCAAATTACGCGTACCAAATTTCATCGATATATCTTCAACGGTTTCTGAGTTATGACATATAAAACTTTCAATGTTTGACCCTTAATAAGTGGGCGTGGCACCGCCCATTTTCCAAAACTTCATCAAATTTCTTCATAAGGGCCCGAGCTCAATACGTGGGTAAAATTTTAAAACTCTAGCTATATTAGTGGCTGAGATACCAAATTTCCGATTTTTTCTATATAGGAAAAGTGGGCGTGGTCATGGTCCGATTTCGCCCATTTTCAATACCAACCGTCCCAGTCTCGATACCAACTTGCGTTCCAAATTTCATCAAAATATCTCAATTTTTGCGCGAGTTAGAGTGTTTACAGACGGACGGACGGACGGACGGACGGACAGACGGACGGACGGACGGACGGACGGACGGACGGACGGACGGACGGACGGACGGACGGACATGGCTCAATCGATTTCTCTTTTCACCCTGATCATTTTGATATATATAAGTCTATATCTATCTCGATTATTTCATTCTGTTACAATCCACCGTTATGTGATTAAAACTATAATACTCTGTGTACTAGTACAGCTGAGTATAAAAAGGCATTGACCAAATTGTGTTGCAATTTCCATTAAACTTTATGCACAATGTGTTTATATACTCGTACATATGTATGTATTTTACGTATTTACATAAAAAGTTGAAGCAGACACATAAAAGCGCAGCAAACATTTAAAGTTATTAGCTGAATGGAACATAAAAGAGTCATAGATATTAAACACTTACTCAACAGTACAACAATTTTACAAAAATTTTACTCATCAAACGCTAAGTACATAATAATGAAAGAGGCTGCCGCCAAGACAAACTTTGCTAAACAGAGTAGACGTGCAGAGAGTTTGAGATTTTTTTGGCCGCAGGTGCAATATCTGTATCAAAAATATCTTGTATGAAAGCACTACATATGAAAGTTTTAATCTTGAAATATGCAGCAAAATTTAACAAACAATTTTTACATGGTATGCTTTAACCCTCTAATGCCCACGTAAGTGAGTATTTCTAAACTTTACTAAAAACTGTTGGCCACGAAACATTATTAAAAAGAACCACTTAGAGGGTTAAAATGTTCTAAAAAAAATCGTAGGTCTTCGAACTAGAAAAACTTGTAGAGGTTAAGACAACCGTATAAGAGTGTCACGCAAATGGGTATTTTTAATACTTTCTCAAAAAGAAAATTCATTAAAAAATGCACTTACACCGTTAAAATTCTCTAAGAAAATTTCATGCAGTGAATTCTAGGAGAGGTTGATCTCATAGTATTCACTTTTTTAATAATATAATTATTGCATTTATAAGACACTTAAATGACTTTTGGCACCTTCAGATGATACTCACCTAGACGCTTCCGTACTTTTTATGACACATATTTTAATTTTCTGCTACGTTTGATCCAACGAAAAGCTCGTAAGATACCCTTAAAATTTTGAAACCCCATTGTGCTTTTAAGTCACTTAAAAGAGCTTATTTAGTTGCAATTTATACACACCTAGAGTGCATTTATGCTTTTGATGTGTCACATATCATCTCAACTCCTTTAAATGCTCCATTATAAGGCTCATACACATGATGCTTAAAATTTAAAACGCACGAAAAAGGGCTTACTGTGCATATTCATTTAATTCAGGTAAGTATTCATTTGTTTGCAAACATATATATGAATTTACATACATTCATACACACTCTGTTGTCAATTACATTAAACTCTATTGTTGTGGCTTTGTTGCGGCTAAAAAAAACACACACAAGCAAAGAAAAGGACCAAATATATACCAATCGCTGCCCAATTCATTTAAAAATGTGGCCAACAACAATTTAAGCGCTGTAAACACAGCGAAATATGCTGAAAAATCTTTTGCAATATTGTTATGGTTCGGTTAAAATGGGATGAAAAAATCTTATAAAAAATGGTTAAAAGTGTATTGATTTAGTGAGGCGTTCAAAGCCCGCCCGCCTGCCCGCCTGCTACACCCACGCTTTTGCAGTATCCTTTTCCTATTTTCACTTTTATTTCATCACACAAAAAAACCGTAAATTTTTTAATATAAATTTTCTTTCAATAACCTTTTAGCTTTTACATTTCTTTATTCCTCACATTTTCCTTTTTTGAGGCCTCTTGGGGCCTCATTTTCACAAATCTAATCCGCCCAAAATCATTCTCTCAGTGCCTGCGTCGGTCGTCAACACAGTTGAGCGCGTTATTTGTGTGTGTGTGTTTATGTGGCTGTGTTTGTGCCCTTCAGCAAATCGCGCTGTTTTAAAGCTAGCACAGAAATTGCTCCTAAAGAGATAGGATTGGTTATCCATCTACCCCAACGCAATGGGTTCAACTTTCTTTTTTAACACGGTGATATCCTACTAAGTGCCAATTTCTCCCCTCAGAACCCGTTGTTAACTGTCTCTAATGTGGGAAGTATTGTGGTAATTTAAAACCTAATTGTTCGGAGAGGACTTCAACTATAAAACCTTTTATTTTAGACTTACTTAGAAATTTTATAAAATTTTCCTTTCTGTGAAATTTTTGTAATGAATAAAATTGCATTCAATTCATTATTATTACTCACTGAGTTTAATGCCAGCCCTTTTATATTTAAAAAAAATTTCCCTTGTTGGCAAATTTTTTAAATTAGTGCAATTCTGTTAAATCTACCATTTTGGGTCGATAATGTTCAAAAGAAACGATTTTATCTAATTTGAGAAAGTTCCCCTTTGGGAAATTTTGGAAATTAGTACAATTTTGTGAAATTTACCATTGTGGGTTAGTAAAGTTTAAGATAAACCATTTTACAAAGTTTTTAAAAAATTTCCCTTTTTGGGAAATTTTGCAAATTATTGCTATTATGTGAAATTTACCATTTTGGATTAGTAAAGTTCAAGAGAAATAAATTTTTGGGAAATTTTGCAAATTATTGCAATTGTGTGAAATTTTGCATTTTGGATTAGTAAAGTTCAAGAGAAATAATATAACAACGGTCTAGCTCTATATCTCTTGAGACCAATTCTGTGCCAGTTATGAACTCTCTAGTGTGGGACTTATGCTCTACGTGACTGTCCGAACATCTTCCTTAGATATGTTTTTAGTTGCATCTTCTGTCTTTGTATCTATGCAAGTGTGCATATATTTTCTTGAATGAGCCATTTTGTAAGGATTTAATACACGCGTACAACAACATATTCGCGTATATGTTATCGCCTTCGGCCAGTGCCAAGTTTACTCAGCGGCAACAAACTTTCAATTTATTTGTCCACTTAACCGCCTTCGCCTTCGCCCGGATGGCTTTTGCCTTACACACATGTTAGGTAATAACATTTTTTTTTATCTGCTTTGCTGTTTTTAAGTGTTTTTTTCATGGTATGTATGTATATAAATACATACGTATATATATTTGCTACATTTCGTTTGAAAGATTTATTGCACATCTCCTCGTTTCCACCTCTCAACCGCGCGCTGTTTTTTTATATTTTTAATGTTTCATTTCGTCATTCCGTTGGCTTAAACTTGTTCACGCCTCGCTGACTCGGACAGCGCGCCAGCCAACGTGGATGGCTTTTTGTCTGCGAATAACATGAGTTAGCAATTGACTAAGTAGATTATATACAGACATACGGGTACATACATATGTACGTATGTACCAGAGGCGGTCGCTTCATACAAGCCGAGAAGCCCGGCTTGCGTACACATTTTCGTTCATTTCATACGAAATTCTTTAAAATCTGGTTATTTTACGTTTTAAATGTGTTTACTATTTAGGTTCTCAATAATATAGCCCCCACTGTAACATGCCCCTAAAAGTCTGCTAAGAAAATAGCGCAAATACACCACCAATCCACCTCACAATGTGTATTTTGTTTGTACAGCCAATCACAGCACAGTGAGCATGCTTCAACGTTTCCACACATTAGCTTTTACCTGGCTTTCAAAACAGAATAATATCGCTTGTTTTCTCGCTTTCGCTAAAGAGAAACCAATTGCTTATTTTCAGACTTAAATTGAAAAAAAACTAGCAAAGCACTTTTTTTATTTTTCACATAAAATTTGTATGCGAATATGAAGCTGGCTTCGGCATTCAAAAGTTCAGTATTCACAGCCATATGCATATTTGATTTGATTTTCGTTTGCATGTAGGTACGTACTTATGCACATAATTTCTTACATCTGCATGTGCATGCAAACATAAATATCAAATACCAGATTATAAAAGGGTTGATTGTGATTTTTGGCGACTATTGGCACAATATCAAGATAATTTTAAAAAGCGGTGGAAATCAAATTGGACGTCAGTTTTTCAAACACTAAAGCACCCATTTTTTAGGCAATAAGCAAATACACTTGCTACTGCTGAAATTTCCGTCGGTTTATACCTTATGGAAACTAAAAATACCTCTGCGCTTTCGTGTAAGATTTCCCTAGCTCACGTTTTTATATTTAAGAATTATGTAAATACGAAATTTTTTATTTTAAAAATGTTCAGAGTAAAATTGCAAAATCAAGAAAATACAATTTTAATTTAAAAATGTTTATTTTTATTTTAAGCACTATGAGATTTTGAAGGAAAAACTTTCGTTTTTATTCGATTAATTTTATTTTTTAATTTAAACACGTTTCTTTTTAAATCCTAAATACATTTTAATTTAAAAAATTTAATTTTGAATTTAAAAATTTTCATTTATCAAATAAAAATGACTTGGTTTAAAACGTGCATTATAAAAATAAAAATTTTATTTTTGATTCCTTTTCTCTGAGTATACAAAAAAAAAAATGTGTATCACGAAAACAAAAATAAAAAATACATATGAAAAAAACAAAAAAAAAATAAAACAAAAAAACGATCTTCAAATACCCGAATTGTTCAAATGCCCGTACAAACATACGCGTAATAAACAAACAAACGAGCGTTCGAGCATTGAAAAGCATTTATTCGGGCCACTCGCAAATGTTAAAAAGAAATCGAGAACTCTAAATCAAAGTCAATGACGGAACGCAATCAGACTTTTAAATAATACAGCAAAGGAAATTACATAAATGGCTAATGGTTATGCTTCACACATAGGCTTGCCCAGGCAATTTATGCTAGGTCCGCCACTGGTATGTACGTATGTACGTATGTTATGCGTTTGGCCAAAAACATGTTGCCTAAGAAATGTTGGCGGCATTTCAAAGAAAATTGCTTCGAAGCATGAAATATGAAATTTCTTTGAAATATTATAACAAAGGATGCGGAAAATTATATCATGCGACAGCCATTTGTATTATATTTAAGCTAATATTAGCTTTGTTAAAAAAGCGCTTCTCTCGACATAAAAAATAATGCATTAAAAATAGTTAAAAAGCGCTCTCAGGCCTGAATGATGCCCGGGCTGAAAAACCTAGAAACCAGTACATGATAAAATTTCCAAACATTTTCGTATTATTAGCTTTAAGCACCCGTCCAATTTTGACCGCCCTTCGTTGACTTGAGAGACCTCCTCTATCCCCCTGAAAAATTCACTTTTCGGGTTCAGGTCCACTTTGGTAAAATCTTGCCATTGCCATTCTAAATTCGCTAATATCTTGCTGAACGCTTTTTGGAAAAGGTAAACAGAAGGGTTAAAATTCAAATGGTATCTAAATGTGATGTTCGGCTGCTAAAAGTAAAATTATATGAGTATTAACTTTGTGGCTTAATTTAAATCGTTAGCACATGTCCTTTTGATCGTTTTCTGTTAGGCGGTAAAACTAGAATTTTGGAAGTCGTTGGTTAAAATATGCTAAAAAATTGCTCGCCGGAAAATTTAAGTCCAAACCTTCGTACTGAGAACGTTAAAGAACAAAAGTATAAAAAAAAACTACATGACGCCTTGAAATATGCAACAAATTTCGCATTTAAGCGCCTTTCGCGGTTGATGGCTCAAGCGGGATTGCTTACAAATATTTAGTCGTAATTTTTCTTCAGCAATAACTTCACTTGCGTTTCATTTTTGCAAAAATGTTTACTCTACTTACTATTTGGTGCGCTGACATTCATTCAGCTCACTCAAAAATTGAGCCTGAAATTGCAGTGTAATACTCATGCGAGTAAACTTATTTGCTATAACCTGCCACGTGCTCGTACGTATATAACACTTGAAAATTTTATACATACTTTCTAAAATAATAAGGCAGTAAATTTACTTACACATATAAAGTTTTTATTTCACAGACTTTCCTGCTTGAAAGACAACACACAGAAAGCACCACGAGTACTTGTATCATAAACCAGCACGATAAGTAAAAGGACATTCTCGCAAATAACTTTGAAAGTATATAATCAAACACAGACAACTACCGTTTTTGTACTCAAGAAATATTTCACATAAAATTCATGTGCATAACAAAGTAACGGTGATACAGTTATCGGCAACAAGCACGCAAACACAACAACAAAAACAAAAAACAACAACAACACAGCAACAGCGTCGAACCGAAGGTCAAATATTTGGCACATTCAACCGCCGGCAGCCAAATGATGCACTTTCTTGCACAGCCCAGTTGGAAAAGATAATGTATGCTCGTCTATAAAAGAATATATTGGCAGTAGGATCTATACATTCCAGAATGCATGCTTTTTTTCATTGTGATGTCATAGGGAAGTCATGTATCCGCTTTGCGCTGCCAAGTTAAGGCAAAAAATAATATTTGGATGAGAGTCGCTCTCGGCCGTGATCTCAGTTTCGTTTATTTTGCAACCATAATTGCTCTCTCTCTCTCTCTCTCTCTCTCATTCATCTTATGCCTCCTATTGTGACTTAAAAAAATTAATAATTTCGGTTTTTTTTTCATTTTCTCTTCATCCTCTCTCCATCCGGTTTCCAGCTACAAACATGTAGCTTCACTCCCGATAATTATCCACTTCTTCCCTCATTGTGACACCTTCTTCCATTTCACTGCTTGCTGTTTACCTAGTGTTATCCCTTTTATATGCTCCTCCGGATTCCAACCATGGCATCAAGCTGAAATGCAATCCAACGCCATCATATAGTGGGACATTCAACATTATAATGGACTTTAGTGATACTGCCTCCATTTATGCGTCCGTTTTATCGAAAAAGTATCTGTGAATTGTTGTCATCATTTCCAAAATAAAAGTGATGAAAAATTGTTCCTCGTAACTGATTTTGTTCTTAGATTCAATGTTATAGCTGAGAGCCGATACCAGAACTCTTCGCTTACCTTGGGTTGCATTCTAGAGTGTATCCGATTTTCTATAAGATGGCAGCCACACAACGGAGAGTTTAGGTGAAATGATAGTTTTTCTTTTCGGAATACATACTTTAATACAAATTTTTCGTACATCTTTTCATGCGTCCGCAAGTTCGAGCATGGCCACCTTTCCAACTGGGAAGTAATTTTCTGCAGTTTAATACATGCACAGGTTTGTATGTAATTTACCCTCTTGAACCCACCAATAGCAACAAATAATACAAACTGAGTTGCAGTACAAGTTTATTTGTTGTTGGTCGAAAACAAAGTTTCCATCGAAGTTGTTCAGAAGAAGTACATAGAAGAAGGAAGAAGATAGTAAGGCAGTAGTAGAGACATACATATAATTGAAAGGAAAGCCAGCACATAATGAAAGAAATATTAACTATTTTATTACTAACCAGGTAAAATAAAAAAATACCAATTTTCACGGGAAAAACTTTGTTTTGCTCTTGTTGTGCACTTTTGGCTCTCGTGGTGCACTGCTGTCTGCTGCTGGAATGTGCATATGTATATCAGTGATGTACAGCGGCGACTGCGCTACCCATGCACGTGCAACACATTTGGCTTAGAGGGCGTATACGGGCATATCATTCATTGCTCGCTAGCAGTGCACATACGACTCGTAAGTGCAGGCGAGTAGCCCCAGGGAGCTCTTGTGTGCATGACCGACATACATATTTGCTTGTCTGCATAAAAATATTTGCACGTAGTATCGATGTAAGAAAGTATGCAACAAAGCTTGAACTAGAAGCGTAGATACACTTTGTTGCTTTACTAGACCTTTTTTCTTAAGTCAAGTTACCGCCAAAGCTGATAAAGTGAAATGAACTCAAATTGTAAATTTTCATTTATTTAATAATGTCCTAAATTAGATCATTTACTCTGGTGTTAATTGGGTTTAAGGGTTAAAGTTTTGTTTGCAGCATATTCGGCACTTGATGAATATAATATGAAGAAAAGAAAAATTAGGGTTGCCTTCTTTAAAAAAATTGGATTAGGTAAATTAATAAAACACAAGTACTTAAGCAAACATTTTGTTTATCGAAGAAAATTTTTTTGAGGTTTGCCACATTTTTGAAGTACTTTAAAATTAAAAAAAAATATGGGCATAAAATTAAAGTAGTTTAAGAAATCTGATCGGTGGAAACATTTTTGTTTGGGTTGTTTCTTTATAAAAAAAATTTCGATTAGAGAAATTAATAAAATAAAAATACTGTAGCATATAATGTATTATATCGAAGCAATTTAGGAAGTCTCATTGCAAATCAAAAATTTTGTTGAGTGTTGCCACCTGTCTGAATTTTTTTTTTGGAAAATAAAATATGTAAATATCAGTAAAATAAGTATTAAAATATGGTTGTTAAAAAAGCTGATTGCTGGAAATATTTTTCTTGTGGTTGCCACTTCTTTAAAATTTTTTAATTTAATTTTATCA
This sequence comes from Urophora cardui, assembly GCA_960531455.1. NCBI lineage: Eukaryota > Metazoa > Arthropoda > Insecta > Diptera > Tephritidae > Urophora > Urophora cardui. The sequence goes on from OY482670.1 coordinate 4,942,919, forward strand.
TTTTTCAATTATATGTAATACGTATACTTAACAGATATACAAATTTTAATTGTTGGGGTAAGTGGAAAAAAAATTCAACAACTATTTACAGCGAAGGTTGAGTGTATAGCTATTTCACGTAAAACCATTTTCGATCATCAGCACTCTTTTCGGAAGTGGATGCACCGGGGATTGAACCCGAGTCCATTGTGTGTGTTTATGCGTTGGGTCATTGCGGCTGAAGATGGAATGGACTCGGGTTCAATCCCCGGTGCATCCACTTCCGAAAAGAGTGCTGATGATCGAAAATGGTTTTTCGTGAAATAGCTATACACTCAACCTTCGCTGTAAATAGTTGCTGAATTTTTTTCCACTTACCCCAACAATTAAAAATTGAATTAAAATAAAAAATTTCGTGCTAAGCACTAAAATCTCTTTCATACAAATTTTAATTTACACACAATTTTCCTTAATTCCTTTTTTATTTTTTTCTAATTAATTCGCCACACTTGCTTTACAAATATTAAAAAAAAAAAACAGTTTTAGAAACATATTGCAACAAAACGTTTACGCTTTTAAATTTGCTTATTTTCTTTTTCCATGCCACTTACCTAAAATAACTTTCCTCTCCTTTGTGCTAAGCAAAAATCCACAAAGTCCTAGAAAGTAAAAGAGCAGAAAAGAAAATAAATATCAGCAAAGTTTTTGTTAAAAATTAACTCTTTTGTTTACATTTCATTATTGCAAACAATAAAAGTTGTTTAAGTAGATTTAAGCATGCTCAAGTAGATACTTATGCTTAGTAGTTATAGATTTAGCTTTGTATGTTCATGCCGCTGTGCCGGTGGTTTGCGGTCTGGGTGGGTTTTATTTGTGGTAGCAAAAGTTTTAGTTGAGTTATTTTCTTTGATTTTTGTTTTGTTTTTTTTTATGTCTTTGGTTTCTTTTTTGTTTTGGGATAAAAGTACAACAAATACTATAATTTACTAACCAAATAACAAATATAAAGAAATACAATAATTTTCCTTTTTTAAAGTAAAAATACGCTCTACTCCGCGAGCCAATATAAAAATAAGTTCATCGAAATCCATCGAAAGCACAAGTAGCCCGAATACTTTACAAACAGTTGGAAGTACAATGTAAAAGATTTCAAGGCCAAATGTGCTGAGAACTGGAAAGCCATTTTGCTAGAGGCAAGATTGTGCAAAATTTGCATGATAAGATAAAAAAAAAGGGCTCTTTGCTTTATGTGCCATATTTTGACACTATTAGCCGTGTTTCACATACGGTGATCCTAACCCAGATAAAAATTTTTGCATGTAAATGCAACAACAAAGATTTCAGCTCGATTAAACCAGATAAATTGCTGGTTCAATTTCTGATCCGCCCTGTTCGATTTGTTTTTTCCGTGCTGATTTGGCAGCACAGTGCTTTTTTGATTTGGCAGAACTGAAAAGTGACATTTGTGTATGTATACATATATATACATATACCCTGCAGTAAATTTGTTTCACTGCTAAATCATCATTGATCATTCTTTGTGCAAGCTATATTGAAAAAACCAAATGAAATATCATCTAGGCGGTTATAAACCCACGAGGCAGCTTGTATTTCGGTAGGTTTTTTGACATTCGGCAGCTTTTCTGACAAATTTTTCAATTTGACAACTATAAAACAAATTATATTTAAAATAAAAAATATATGGAAATACAAATTTCAAATTTGCCTCTTGTAAGCTTTTACTTTGGCCGTAAGGGGAAAGAAGAAGTCCGGAAGAAAAATTATAGTGCGCACTAGCTTCTCCTTATAACATGGAATACATAGCTATCCCGCCATTTGAGTTTCATAATTTATTTCAGTAATTTTAAATACAAATTTCCAAAAAAATAATTTTTGAAATAGTTATTTTCATTTAGTTTGAAGTTTAAAGTCAATCAAATTGTTTTTGGGGGAGTATTTGTCACTTTTCAACGTACAGAAGAATTGCTTTTGCGCTATTATAACTCTGACGAGTTTTATGGCCGAGCTTCTCTCCCAATTCGAGGTGTTTTTTCCTACCATTGGACAGTTTTATGCCGGCTCCGAACGGAGTCATATAGGCATGAGGAAAGCAAACCATTTATTTGAAAAAATTCAGCAGCCTTTATATGAAAGCATTCACTGATGCCTCCTCATGATGAATTTCATCAGTGATTCATAAAGGATTCATTTCAGATTTTTACTGCTGGGTATATGTTGTATATGTTTCTTCTTCTTTTTAGTTCTTTTCAAGTGCAGCCAATTTTCATTATGAGCCGGATTGTTTCAATAAAAATTTATCTTAACCCAGACCCAGATGTAATAACTGAAATGCCCCTATTATCTATGAAACTAGAAGAAAATTTATATAAAAACTAAGCCTTTGTTGCGTCTCCCTTTCCCGATACCTGTTTCTGTCTTTATATCTGTCTCTGTCTCTACTTCTGTATTTGCCTCTGTCCCCGTCTGTGTGTCTGTCTCTGTCTCTGTCCCTGCTTCTGTCCCTGTCTCTGTCTCCTTATATATCCCTGTCTCTCTCTTTCTCTCTGTGTCCATCTATCTCAGTCTATCTCTCTCTGCACTTTTTCATCCGCACTTGGAGAGCTTGATGATGTGCACATCAAAAATATATTTAATGTCTCCTAAAGAGCTGACACTTTAAAAAAATTTCACGCATTAATCGTATCAACGCCAACATAAGGCATTTATTATGCATTTTTAGTGCAGACAACACACTTCCCCCTCAGCTTTGTCTGCCGCTAAGGATTTCAGCCAAAAGCATGACGTAAAAATACACGCATTTAAGATGTGTTGGCTTTAGGCAAGCGCGCAGAATTTATTGATAACGGTTTTCGATATTACTTGCACATAACATTTCAAATAAACTCACAAAATTCCTCTCAGACGAAAATTTTATGCATGCTTTAGTCAGCAAAATATTAACACCTTAACGCCCACGACATTTTTTTACAGCTGCTGCTGATGAACTTTCGCTATTGGCACGCAACAAACAGCCAAACTTTGCTCTAAAGCTGCAATTTTGTTGTAGAGATACATCTTTCAATAACAACAGCAAAAACAACCACAAAAACAACAACAACAATGATAGTACCTAATAAAAAAACAAAAAGTAATATATTTAATGGGTTTTTATATGTGTGTATATTGTACATACACACTTACATACATATATATGTATATGCGTGTTATTTATGTGTAACACGCACACGAATACCATTAAATATCCCTTACAGATAAGGTACGGGTAAAATCTATGTGATACACATATTGAAATTGGTACAATGCTGTGTGTGATAGACAACGCCAACAATTTTCCTTTCGCTTTTCGAAAGTTGATCAGCTGTTATGTTATGAGCGTGTAATAAAAAATTTATAAGCGAACTTTTAAAACTGCGCTGATAATGATGTACATTTGTACAAGTGAGTGACGCGAGGAGTTTTATCAACGCATGCACTCACGAAAAAAATACTTATGTCGCATACATATGTACATATGCACATATATTTTATGTGACACAAACAACTACGACTTAATTACAATTATTTGGAATTAGCTTCTTGTATACGTGTCTCCCTCCGTAAGAACTTCCCTCGTTAGCCAATTAAAGTCACAAAAAGCTTCCATGTGCTTTAATAATTCGCGAGTAAAAGTTAGCAGAGTTTAATTTTTCTTTCGCTCTTTCACTAATTTCGTTTAATTTTGCCTTTTTAAATGATTTAACAAATGTCTGAATATGCTTATATATGTATATATATGCATATGTGCCTAACAAGTCTGGTACCTATGTATGTATGTATACACATTTAAAGTATTAGCGTTTTTCTCTGAGTGCCTTTTATGCACATACTCATATATATGCATACATATGTATGTAGATATGTGTACAATGTAATGATAAAAGCAATTGGTTATAAAAAAAGCGGTAAGAAAAGTCATTCAGTAAAACTTTTGCGTTTGCCTTTATCTTATTTGCGTGTATTAAACAAGCAGATAAGTATGTATGTAAGTACATACCGACGCTTCCAAACGGGAGTGCCACATAATCCCCAAAAAACAAAATCCCCAACGCACAAAATCCCCAAAAAAAAAAATCCCCAAAATCAAAATCCCCAAAATCAAAATCCTTAAAATCAAAATCCCCAAACACGAAATCCCCACATTTTTTCGGGGATAGCGTCACAAAATCCCCAAAAGATGACTAAATAAACAACATTGAAGATCATATTTAAAAACCGCATGCTGAGTCTTATCTGAGCTCTGAAACGTAATAACATACATATGTATACATACATATAAAATACATATATATCCCTGCAAAAATTCGGAGTACTCCATTCGCTAATCCATGGAGTGCTCGCTATGGACCAACCGAGTACTTATTATACCGAATACATTTTTGACCGAATTAAAAAATGTCGAAATGAGGAAAATTACCGAAAAAGGCCGAAATTTGTATACCTACATTTTTATCGCCGCCGCTGAAGGATGTACTACGCAGAAGGACATCACCGTGGCCGTAGCCACGGTTAGGGCACACGTCCGGACGGATGGCGTAGCCCAGGGTTATATTTTATAAGCGCGGCCGAAGGCCGCCAACGCAGAAAACTGTTCTCCGCAAAAGCACTGTGGACCGGGCCATAGATATTACTCAGGGAATAGAATTCTGCCGGCTGAGAGTTATTTTTTTTATTTTTTATTATTGATGTGTAAAATTCGAGCTTCCATAAGTTGTGCTTTTTTTTATTTAATGATATATTAGAAATTTTTCCAAATTTTTACATGATTAAAATTCGGTATTTTTTGCTTCGACATTTTATCATTCGACATTTTTTTGGGTCTTTTTTTATTCGGCATATTTAGATTTGACATTAAAATTTTCGACATATCGTACCAGACCCCATATAATGCAATGATTTTTGCAGGGATGTACATACATACGTATTTACGTATATAAGAATGTATGAACATTAGGCCAGGTTAATTAATCACAAAAATATATCCTGCAATCAAATTATATTTTTGAATAATAACTCTTCCATTTATGCAGCTAAATTTCTATGAAAACGGCTCGATTTTAATTTTAATTCCACATTTGGATTCAGTATAAAATTTTGATTTTGTCTGCACCTGGGCATATGTATGTAAATTTCTTGAGCGTAATAACCGTAATTTAATTTCCCATTGCTTACTTGATAATCAACGAAGTTTGTATTTATTTATGTTATGTATGTATGCAAATATGTAATCATAAGTTATTGAGATGAATTTATTAATAAACATTTGTGAAATCATCACGTATACCTTATATATATCTTATGAGTTTCAGTTTGAGAAATAATGTCCAATGTAGAATTCTCATATTCTGTGTGAAATAAATTAAAATTAGGTTAAAAATCGCCAAAATCAAAATCCCCAAACACAAAATCCCCATATTCTTTGTGAAATAAATTAAAATTAGGATAAAAATCGCCGCGATTTCTAATCTAATTTTAATTTATTTCACACAGAATATGGGGATTTTGTGTTTGGGGATTTTGATTTTAAGGATTTTGATTTTGGGGATTTTGATTTTGGGGATTTTGATTTGCGGATTTTGATTTGGGGATTTTGATTTTGGGGATAACGTGGTAAACCCTTCCAAACAATACTGTACTAAGTCAACTTAGTAAATTTTCCCGTTTTTGGCATTTTCAAGTATTACGTGTCTTAAGTGGCCGCTGTGGTGCAGTGGGTAGGGTGCTCGCCTGCTATGCCAGAGGTCTCGGGTTCAAACCACGGTCCGAGCCAAACACCAAAACAATTTTTCTAATTAGTAAAAATCCTATTATTGGGTTTTTTAAGAGCAGCGGCCACCTCTCGGCAGTGGGCGGCATACCCTCCGAGAGTATTTCTGTCATGAAAAAGCTTCTCAGAAAAAAATGCATTCGCCGTTCGGAGCCGGCATAAAACTGTAGGTCCACCCAATTAGTAGGAAAAACAAGAAGGAGCACACCTCGAATTGGGAGAGAAGCTCGGCCATAAAACTCGTCAGAGTTATAATAGCGCCATTGTATTATATTATATTACGTGTCTTAATTTAGATGCTGTCTAATTTTGGTATCAATCGAACGATCCAATCAAAAGTTATAAGCAAAAGTTTACATATAACACAACTCGAGATTTTTACAGAATAAATTTTTAGAGCTTGCTATGAAAAACAACGTAGCAAATTTTTATTTTTATACTCAGCTGTACTAGTACACAGAGTATTATAGTTTTAATCACATAACGGTGGATTGTAACAGAATGAAATAATCGAGATAGATATAGACTTATATATATCAAAATGATCAGGGTGAAAAGAGAAATCGATTGAGCCATGTCCGTCCGTCCGTCCGTCCGTCCGTCTGTCCGTCCGTCCGTCCGTCCGTCTGTCCGTCCGTCTGTAAACACTCTAACTCGCGCAAAAATTGATATATTTTGATGAAATTTGAAATGCAAGTTGGTATCGAGACTGGGACGGTTGGTATTGAAAATGGGCGAAATCGGACCATGACCACGCCCACTTTTCCTATATAGAAAAAATCGGAAATTTGGTATCTCAGCCACTAATATAGCTAGAGCGATGAACTTTTACCCACGTGTTGAGCTCAGGCCCCTATGAAGAAATTTGGTGAAATTTTAGAAAATGGGCGGTGCCACGCCCACTTATTAAGGGTCAAACATTGAGGGTTTTATAAGCCATAACTCAGAAACCATTGAAGATATATCGATGAAATTTGGTACGCGTGATATACTTACTTAGGTAAATGTTTGGACGAAAAATTGTTAAAATCGGTTGACGGCCACGCCCACTTTTATATATGGGTCTTATAAAGTGACCTAATAAAAACATTTTAAGCGATATCTCTGTAAAATATAAAGATCTATCACTGAAATTTTGTGGCATGAGTCCAACTATGGACATAAAACAAAAAACAAAGGGGCAAATATTGAAAGCTTTATGAGTCATAACTCAGAAACCATTGAAGATATATCAATGAAATTTAGTACGCGTGATATACTTACTTAGGCAAATGTTTGAACGAAAAATTTCCAAAATCGGTTGACGACCACGCCCACTTTTATATATGGGTCTTATAAAGTGACCTAATAAAAACATTTTAAGCGATATCTCTGTCAAATATAAAGATATATCATTAAACTTTTATGGCAGGAGTCTAACTATGAACATAAGACAAAAACCGTAAAAATTTTGGAAAATGGGCGTGGCACCGCCTTCTTTTAGAAGCAGGAATATACGAGATTTCTTAGCCTATAACTCCAAAAATAATTGAGATATTATGACGAAACTTTGTTTATACGTTTTAAAACTTGTGGTAATATACACGCAAAAATTTATTGAAATCGGTTTATGACCACGCCTACTTTTTAACAAAGATATTTCTGGAACACCCTTTTGGAATTTGTAACGTGAAGTCTTTGTAACTAGAAGTCAAAAAGGAATGAAATTTTGCACAAAGAATAATATTCATATGCTTAGTTGATCGACTGATAAAAATGTTGAAAATGGGCGTGGCTACGCCCACTTTATGCAGCACTCGCTTTATATAAAATACACCGTGTTTCCATCAAACGCAAACAAACAATGAAAGCATACAGCTGAGTATCTAATGTTCGATTCCACTCGAACTTAGGCTTCCTTACTTGTTTTCTCACGGTTTTATATAAAGCGTACCCCAACTTTAATATTGTCGAGTTTTGGTGTTGATCGTCCAATCCGAACAGAAGTTACAAGTGAAAATATACTTAGCATACAACTGAAGTTTCATATCGAGTTTAAACTTTGAGAGCTTCTCCTACAAAGCACAGTTTTCAGACTTAGTACAGTTTTGTTTGGAAGCGTCGATACACATCAGGATGGTAGACGAGTAAATAAATATACATATATGTACGTACGTAAATATGTACATTCAGACTTAAGGACATACTTGTTTGTATACGTATTCTGCATATAATAATATAATAATAATGTATAATATGTATGTAAGTACATATAGTCGTTTAAAATTTGTAGCCGCCTAAGTGAAACTCTCGAAGCCTGTCCCAAAATTGAGATTTGCGAAACTTTAACTACTGCCGCCCAGCTCTATCGAACCATATCATAAATTTGGTCTTTGGGGAGCTTGGGAATCTCTATATTTCCGTCTAATGTTCTTTTCAGCTTTGAAGTCGTGGAGGTTGGGCGTCGGAATTCCATTTGCAATTTTGGCATACATGTTGTTTAGGCGGTTATGAAGTTTAAACGTATAACTTATGCTCAGTTCGATTAAAAAATAAGTGATATACATATGTATGTACTTACACACATATGTACATATATGAAGGGACCAAAGGGTGAAAACCGGTTTTTTTGGGGGCATGGGATCGGTCTCATTCGATGCTCAGATGTTGTTCACATAAAAAAAAAAAATTATTTTTTATCTTAGGTCCTTTTCCCTATGCGCTCACATATTTTTAAAGAAATACTTTTGCTCATATATATGTATGTACATATGTATATGTATGCACGAGAAAATTCCCACCAAAAAATCTAAGCCTTATTTAAGAATTAAAAAAGCAGATATGTATAAAAGCTTACGAAAAAGGCCTGAAAATTATAAGGGTAGCAAATTTGTATGGCGTAAGGCTTAAAATAAGGCTTATTTTCCTGTGTTGATGTCGTCAGGCCATAAGGAGTACACTGTCTCTCTCTCTCTCTCTGAGAGCACACCTTATTCCAAAGGCTTATCCGCCATGCGAAATAAGGCCTAGATAAGTATTATGGAGTTGGGAGCAGACAGAGTGAGTGCATAACAGAAGCAGAGCTGACAGCGTACTCCTCTTTTAGACCAGATTTGTCAACAATAACCAAAACTTTTTTGCCGGGTTTGTATTCACAGCCACATACATACATACATATGCATGCACGTATTTTTTGCAAATCCAGATACTATCTACTTACGTACCAGCATCGCTTTAACTTAACGACACTAAAGCGTTAATGCGCTGTCGTATAAAGTTTACTTAAACGTACGTCGGCAATTAAAATTTACATGCAAGCACGCACAAACGGAAGCGAGACATCCATATGCACATACATACTTATATAAGTAAGTTTCATACATATATGCATATATGTGCTTATGTACCTACAAACATACATATGTTATGCTTAAAATGCAATTCAATCTACTTTTAGCAGCATTAAAAGTATACATAACTTCTGCTTTTGCTTAACCTTATACTCACGTTAATATTTCCACACGGCAAGACAAAGTGAAATAAGAAGAAGAAGATGAATACAATTGATGTGAATGTATTTCACTGCGTTATCTTAAGACATAAGGAGGAGCGCAGAGCTCAACTCTCTCAAGGTATTAAAAAAAAAAACAAAAAGAACGAAAAGTATCTACGGAAAAAGCAAAATCTTTTACAATATTTCGTGAATAATATAATAATTCACTTGCACGTTTATAACTCTGACGAGTTTTATGGCCGAGCTTATCTCCCAATTCGAGGTGTGCTCCTTTTGTTTTTCCTACTAATTGGGTGGACCTACAGTTTTATGCCGGCTCGAACGGCGAATGCATTTTTTGTGAGAAGCTTTTTCATGGCAGAAATATACTCGGAGGGTATGACGCCCACTGCCGAGAGGTGACCGCTGCTCTTAAAATATAATAATTGGATTTTTACTAATTAGAAAATTTTTTTGTGCTTGCTCGGACTGGGGTTTGAACCTGCGACCTCTGGCATAGCAGGCGAGCACTCTACCGACTGCACCACATGCTAGTGCTGAATGTTAAACGAACACTAAAAATGGAAATGGAATAAGGCTTGACTAAATAAAGAAGTGTTCACTTATGTTCTTGTTGTTTTTTTTTTTTTGGTGTTTTGTTTTTTTTTTGTTTTGTTGTTGTTGTTCTTGTAGTTGTTCTTGTTTTTATTTGTAATTTGTTTTTTGTTGTAATTTTTGTTTTTGTTTTTGATTTTGTTGTTGTCTTTGTTGTTATTTTTGTTGTCGTTGCTGTTGTTTTTTACTTCTTCCTCCACCTTTTATTCCTTTTTTCCTCATCCTCCTCTTCTTTTCCGCTTCTTATCCATTTTTCATGTTTATATTATTATCATTATCCTTATTATCTCCTACTCCCTCTTCCCCTTGCTCTTCACTAACTTTTACTTCATTAACCTTTACTTCCTCTTGTTCCTTAACACCTTGCCGTCCTTATATCCTTATAATTCTTCTAGTATTTCTTTTTCTGTCTGCTGATCTAATATCACCACCACCATGCTCATGCTCTCCCTCCTTTTCATACACGTTCTCGCCTTTTTATCATTCTTAATTTTTTCCTTTTTCTTGTTTACACCTACTTTCCATTTATTCTTCAAATTATTACTCTACTTGTATTGCTCTTTTTATTCCGGCTGTTCGAGACAACAATTCACCAGTAAAAAGGTCATGCGGAACCAGGGCCGCGGTTTACACAACAGAAAATAAGTTTAAGTAAATGAGAGACGAACAAAAACATTTATGGAGTCCATGCGTTTAAAGCTAAATTCTAAAAATAAAAAAAACAACAAAATTTTTTTCTTTATTCGCGAATAGAATAAAAATGCAATACAAAAAACAGAACATACCAGACCAAGTGAATGAACACACAATACCTACAACACAGATCACGTAAGCAAAAATCATAATAAAGTCATAACCAGAGTAAAAGAAGAAGACAAGAATGTAGAAGACAAAAAAGCCCCATAAACATTTTTCTTAATTCTCAATTTGAGATGAATTTGAGAACTAACCTTATTCTCAAGTCTCAAACGTTTGTTGTCTAATGCACCTCAAATTTCCCTTGATAGCGTTCTCAAACAAAACGGCACATTTTTCTCAAACGTTTGTGAAATTTTTTGGAAAACCTTTATTAGCAAATTGAGAATTAAGTTTTTCTCAAACGTTTGAGATTTTCTGGCCAGGTGTTTATTGGGAGTGTATATTTCGACTGTAGTACGAATTCTTTGCGATTTACTTTTTAGCGCCTTTTCCAAACTTCTTTAAGCTGTGTGTTTTTCTTTTCTGGCTCTTTTTTCTTCTTAGTCCTTTTATCGACATCTTCTTTTGCTTACATTATATTACTCGCTTTCCTACATAATTTGTTGCTGTTTTTGTACAGGAAAATAACCGCGATTTGAAAGCGCAATTGAGGGTCAAAAGATTTTCTTTTATTTTTTGTTTCCTTTAAATTCTGCTTTTCAAAACTTTTGTCAATTTCCTTTCAGCTCAATTGCCGATGAAAGTAATTGTTGTTGTGTTGCTGCCTGCCTTGCTGGCAATCTTTCACCACAATGTAGGTAAGTACCCGCCTCTCACCGTCACACCAACAACACTCAACATATTTAAGCACTGCTTCTCTAAGTTATTTGGTACAATATTTTCTTTTTTGCTTCAGAGCAAGCGGAAATTTTTATTAAGTGCAGGAAGTTTAAGATAAATCACTGGAACGCTGTTGAACAAGAGAAAAAAAAATGAATTTATTTTGTTTGCTTTGCTTTCACTTAACTTACTTAGAAGAGGACTTATTTATACAAACTCGTACTTGCCACAATTTGTTCTTTTCTTCATTCTTTCAGCATTTCATTCTGCGGCATGTCAATACTTTTGTACGTAAGTAATTTAAAATTTATTTTATTTATATTTTATTCAAAGACTTAAGCCATCAGCAGCTTTTGTTATTATCTGCGGCATACTTACATAATTAATGCATGTCCATGACCCACATTTTCTGAACCAAAAAACTTAATATGTTTCAGAGAAAGCGTAAGCTGACTTTTTCTTTCACAATTTAAGTTGCAAAATCTTCACTGCGAACATGCTTTAATATAAACTTTAAATTACATATTATAAATTTATATTATAAAGTAATGACATGTGCAAGTATGTAATGAAAATATTTTAAAGCAATTTTAATCTATTTGCTTTTGCAGCGTATTAGGGTGGAGTGAATTAGGGCTGTTTTTTGAAATCATTATTGCTTTACCTTATTTTTTTTTTCTTGAAATTTTGGAAATTTCCTCGAATTTTCAGAATTTTTTTATAAGCTTGGAGACACTGATTTAAACATATTTCATCGGAAAATTTCGTATATATTTAAAAGAAATTAGCAAACTAATTTTATCTAGCAAATGAATTTTATGCATCTGGAGCATTTTGTCCATTCTTTAATGGAATTGGGGCACCTCCAAATAAAGGACTAGGCCAATAATATTTTGCAGTCTTACTTCTGTACTAGAAAGGCAACTTTTTACAGGTAGAGCAATTATTCACTCCACCCTAATATGTATTTATCCTCAGGAATATACATATGTACCTATGCATGGCTGCGTGTAGAAACCCTTCAAAAAATTATAAAGGCTTAAGTTATATTTAAGGAATAAGCATAAGAATGCTATGTGCTTATATATAAATAAGCTGCAACGTTTAAGTTGCTACAAAAATGTGAATTATGGAGTTAAACACAAAACTCCTTTTTATGCTCAATTATATAAGCCTTATTATAAGGTTTTAATTTACATATAATTCCTTATTACAAGGAACGAGATTAGCCTTATTTTCTATGGAGAGTAAGCCTTAGAAATAAGGTTTCTCCTAAGATTGAGATATATATATATATATATATATATATATATATATATAGAGAGAGAGAGAGAGAGAGAGAGAGAGAGAGACGGCGGGAGAGTATACCTTATAGCCTGATGACCTCAAAACATGAAAATAAGCCTTATTATAAACACTTTTTAATACAATTTATGCCCTTTAGATATTTCAGGCATTATTTTATAACAGCCTTATCATCATCCGAAATAAGCCTTAAATAAATATTCGACTTTTGGAAGGGTACACATGCTGCTTATATTACGAAATGCGGTTAAAACACACCGCAAAATTATAAAACGCTTTCCTTCAATCAAAGCAAGTGCTTTCCACTGTGCTACGTTGTTTGTGTGGAATTTTCATGGAACTTTGATACTCAATATACTTATCTATATACTGAAATAAATTTTGGTATAAATTTTAAACTTTTTCGGTCGATATATAGGACACGACCGCAAAATTCTTAAAATTTAAACTTTGAAAAGTTTAAAAGATTTTTAAACTTTTACGGTTTAGATTTTATTCCAATTTAAGATTTATTTTAAAACTTTCAAAAGTCTAAAATTTGGACCTTTTTGTGCGTCAAGGTTTCGTAGAACACGATTTCGTAGAAACGAAAGCATCAGAATAAATTTACTAAAGTGATCAATGAACCAAATTTTACGTTAGTCCTGCCGTTTTCAAGCAAAATTTATCAATAACTCACCTTGGTAATGGAATTTCCATACTAAATATCACCGTTTAAACTTCATATCCAGCTAAGTGAGACTTCCATAAGCGCCTAACCGAAATTTGCGCCTAACCTTAAAATTTAACTGCTGGCGCCTAACACTACGGCTTCAGAGCTGAAAATTAAATTAAAAGGAAATACGTAGCTCGCCGAGCTTCACAAAAGCCAAATGGAACGATAGAGCTGGCCGCCAATGTTTAAAGTTTGGCAAATCTTAATTTTGGCATAGGCGGCTACGAAAGTTTCACTTAGAAGGATATGCAGTTTAAACGAGGATATGTACTTGCCATATATTTTACTTCGAAAGGCAAGGAGTTTGGTTATAAATGATCACTTATGCCATACTGGGTATAACTCAGTTACTTTGCTTCTCTGTCTTTGCTTTTGTAACATTTTAATTGATTTATTTATTATTGTTATCGCATACTCCAATTAATTCAGTGCACTTGCAAATAACGAGGAATTTTATAAAATAATCAACGAATGGAATTTGTAGAAATAATTCATATACATAGTTAAGTGTTTAGTAATTAATAAATTCTGTGAATACGAGCTCGATCGCATTAGAGTGCTCTTAAAATTCTTTAATGTGCTGGAAAATTCCATATAAACAAGAGGGAAATGGTAACGTAGTACATCAAAATAATTATTTTGAATAAAAAATGAAATAATAACTGACTCAAGATAAATTTATTTATATTTGTGTGAAAAGAAAATGGAAAGCAATTCGAGGAAAACTTTAAGTTAACGTAATCACTTTAAATACATATATTTTGTGAAGGATATGATGTAAATATAATTTGGCAGTAGGTATACAAATATGTACATATATATATATATATTTATATTCCAAAATTATTATTACAATTTATTCAAAAATTCACACAACATATTTTGCGTATATACACCCAATTTAAGTGCAAATCAAAATTTCATCGATAAAATAATGTGTATACATACATATGTATGTATAACCCTCATAAAAAACACTCAACTTGAATTCAAATGAAAATTAACCTATTTACATATTTGTATATGTGTCCAGCATGTAAATAAACTAGTTAGTTCCAGGCTTCACATTTGCATCGTATAATTTGACTCAGTTCAGCTCCCTTAATATACTAGTAAATTAACTACTTATTAACCATTTCTTACCCAAATTATTAACTATGCTATCGGTCTACTAGTTTATATATTAACTGCAACGCACATATTAAATAATCATATATATTATTTCTAATTGGTGTTTTATAAATATCCCTTTTTCTGCTCACATAATTTACCAAAATGAATAAGTAAGGCATCGTTTTAAAGGTATTAATTAGCTATGCATGCGAAACGGTGTTTTATTGGGCGTGGTACTTTATATGAAAAGTAAGGGGGTAAAAGGGGGGTTTACCCCCGCAGCGGGTAGTGTTATGGAAGCCACATAAAATGTATATCAAATTAAAGGGATTCAAAATACCTATCGAATGGTATAAAAATATTTGAAATCGGTTCAGTAGTTTTTAAGTAATTGCACTTTAAAAAATGCATAATATAAACTTTGACCTTTAATAACTTTGGTTGTTGTTGTTTCCAAAAAAAAACAAAAATCACTTTTATACTCAACGTAGCCTGTTTATCAATCCTCATACTTGGTTTTTTTATTTCATAATTGTAGAAATTGCACATTTGTACCAGATCGTGCTATTTTTTAAACTTTG
Organism: Urophora cardui; assembly: GCA_960531455.1. Taxonomy (NCBI): domain Eukaryota; kingdom Metazoa; phylum Arthropoda; class Insecta; order Diptera; family Tephritidae; genus Urophora; species Urophora cardui. The sequence goes on from OY482670.1 coordinate 4,958,041, forward strand.
TGGGGCTGGGGGCACCTCTAAACATGCGAGTAGGTCAATAAAATTTTAAAGGCTTATTACTGGGCTAGAAAGGTGCCGTTCTGGCTTTGGAACAAATAGAATTTCCAAAAATTTTCCACCTTTATATATACGAGTATATCAAAACGATCAGGATGAAAAAAATGATTGAACCATGTCCGTCCGTCCGGCCGTATACACTCTAACTTGCGCAAAAATAGAAATATTTTAATGAAATTTGGTACACAGATTCTAATGGGAACAGAGAAAGTTGGGGTTGAAAATAAGGCATATGTATGTATTTCGAAAAACACGTAAAACATGATAATTCAGTCACTAATAAAGCCCGAGTGATGAAATGACGTTATGCAGTTATGAGGAAACGTGCTGAAATTTTGAAAAATGTGCCAAGGGGAGCAAATTTTCAAATATTTATAAGTCAAAACTCAGGAACTGTAGCAGATAAATCGATTAAGCCAAGGCAAACGTGTGGAAAAAATTACCCAAGTCGGCAAGAACCACATAAATATATATATATATAAAATATATAAAAATATATTGCACATACCTGTATAGGAATAATAAAAACATTTTATGCGATATCTTTGTCAAACATATATCTAGGTAATTCATTGAAAGTTCCATAAGGTCCACCAAACCAAATAAATAATAAGTTTTTTAAAATGGGCGTGACAGCACAAACCATACCGACTGGCGCCACGTATGTTTTGTTATTTTTTGCGCAAGATGCGCACGGGTCCGGCTAGTGTTCTTATATTTACACATCTAACACATGTATGAGTCAATAAAAAGTCTACTTGGCTTTTGTGGCAATTCATACAAAGAAATTTAGTAATAATATAAACATATTATCTATATATGCATCTATGTACATATATATTTTTCTTTACTCAAGCTGATTAAAATTTCATTGAATAGTGCAATTGTGCTACTTATACATAGCAGACCCTTTTCAAAACTTGAATTTATAAATTTGTTTTGCAAATATGTACCTTAAACTAAACAGATAAAGTGCTTTTGTTTGCTCAAGATTCTAAGAACAAGCGCTTTATGAGATTTTTAAGTTAATATTAAGGTAATGTTTTGTAGGGCAACAGTAACTTTTTCGTTGGTATCGCATCACTGTCATCAGAATGATTCAAGGTGTGGAGAGCGATGACGCAAAAGAAAATTGGGCTGGTGAGCAGAAAACACGATACATACATTCATATATGTAAATCGCAAGGAATAGTGCGATTTTTATACTCAGCTGTACTAGTACACAGAGTATTATAGTTTTGATTTCCTAACGGTGGATTGTAACAGAATGAAATAATCGAGATAGATATAGACTTATATATATCAAAATGATCAGGGTGAAAAGAGAAATCGATTGAGCCATGTCCGTCCGTCTGTCCGTCTGTCCGTCTGTCCGTCTGTGAGCACGATAACTCGCGCAAAAATTGAGATATTTTGATGAAATTTGAAATGTAAGTTGGTATCAAGACAGGAACGGATGGTATTGAAAATGGGCGAAATCGGACCATGACCACGCCCACCTCCCCTATATAGTAAAAATCGGAAATTTTGTATCTCAGTCACTAATAGAGCTAGAGTGATAAAATTTCACACACGTATTGAGCTCAGGCCCTTATGAAGAAATATGGTGAAATTTTGGAAAATGGGCGGTGCCACGCCCACTTATTAAGGGGCAAACATTGAAAGTTTTATAAGTCATAACTCAGAAACCGTTGAAGATATATAGATGAATTTTGGTAGGCGTGATATACTTACTTAGGCAAATGTTTTGACGAAAAATTGCCAAAATCGGTTGACGACCACGCCCACTTTTATATATGGGTCTTATAAAGTGACCTAATAAAACATTTTAAGCGATATCTCTGTCAAATATAAAGATATATCATTGAAGTTTTATGGAAGGTGTCCAACTATGGACATATAACAAAAAATACAAAAATTTTGGAAAATGGGCGTGGCACCGCCTCCTTTTAGAAGCAGGAATATACGAGATTTCTGAGCCCATAACTCGACAAATAATCGATATATTATGACGAAACTTGGTGTATACACTTTCACTACTTGTAGTAATACATGTTCAAAATTTTAGCGAAATCGGTTGACGACCACGCCCACTTTTATATATGGGAACTATAAAGGGGCCTAATAAAAACATTTTAAGCGATATCTTTGTCAAATATAAAGATAATTCATTGAAATTTTGTGGCATGAGTTCTACAATAGATCGGAAATAAAAAATAGAAAAATTTCGGAAAATGGGCGTGGCACCGCCTCTTTTCAGACAAAGGAATCAACGAGATTTCGGAGCCCATAACTCGACAAATAATTGAGATATTATGACGAAACTTGGTTTATACACTTTTATAACTTGTGTTAATAGACACGCAAAAATTTATTGAAATCGGTTTATGACCACGCCTACTTTTTAACAAAGATATTTCTGGAACACCCTTTGGGAATTTGTAACGTGACATCTTTGTAACTGGAAGTCATAAAGGAATGAAATTTTGCACAAAGAATAATATTCATATGCTTAGTTGGATGACTGATAAAAATTTTGAAAATGGGCGTGGCTACGCCTACTTTATGCAGCACTCGCTTTATATAAAATACACCGTGTTTTCATCAAACGCAAACAAACAATGAAACCATACAGCTGAGTATCTAATGTTCGATTCCACTCGAACTTAGGCTTCCTTACTTGTTATTTTTGTGATTATGCAAACGAGCCTTTACTAAGCTTATGGCGTTTTCTTTTCTCGAAATAATGTTGCCCTGTTTGACTTTCTTAGCCGTTTTGTATGACTGTCTAGTAATTTCACCGAATATTTACTTCTAACTAAGTAAGAGATTAACATTATCTACAAAATCAGCCATTTTAGAGAAAGTCACGTTACGTAATTCGATAATTAGGATATAGGAGGGCAACATTTTTTTGTAGAAAAGAAAACGCCATTAGACTGCTGAAAGTGCTACAATTGCTCTGTTGCTCTATCTGTCTATCCCTCTCTCTTTGTATTTTCAATTTAAAAAAAAACGCTACAAACTCTTTTTTATTACAAATCACTTTTCACCTTAATTTTGATTATTCCACAACCGTCGCCTTAAACGCAACCGCCACTCTCCTTCATCCTTCAACGAATGCAAAATTTTCACTTATTGACCGACGAAAGGACAAACAAGAAACCGACCACAACTCAAACGCAAATTGTGCCCAGCAAAGCGAAGAAATGAATATTCAAATGTTGAGTAACAATCAAATGAAAATCGCAGCAGATGAATTGATTGATATTCGAAATGAAATGAAATGAATGTTATATTTTGCATAACAAAAACAAGAACAAACATGCCTCACTGCTGCACTGCCTTGCTCGCTTAGCTACCTTTGAACAGCGGGGCAAAGAGGGTTGAATGTGTTATGAATACATGCATTTGACTGTCAAGCTGACGTGGATTGCATTTTTTTTTTGTGCAAATTCCTTCAATAAGTCACATGCATACATATATACATATGTACATACACAAGTCGAAAAGGTTATTTACTGTGTACACAGATTTGGACGGCAGGTAGATGTCATGTTTGCGCTGAAAGCTCGTTATTTTTGGAGGATCAACAATAACCCAAAAGGGACCCAAAGCAGTGCTGATAAAAAATAAAACAAGCGCGAGAGTAAGGTGAGGCTGTGGAAATTAATTTTGCGTTGTAGTAAGAAATTTTAAATTAAAGACATTAAAGTGAAGCAGTGGAGTCATATTTGGTTACAATGGAAATAAAAAATAAAAATAAAAAATTAAGATAAAAAAAAATAAAAAATACATAAATATAAAAAATAAATATAAAAATAGTTTCAAAAATCAAAAATTACCTGGCCTGTTTTCTTTAAATAAATATATAAAATAATATATTCAAGAAATGAAAAAAATGAAATAAAAAATAAAAAAAAAATTAAAAATAAATACTTAAAAATTATAAAAATAAATTAAAAACATCAACAAAATAAAACTAGTAAAAAAAATAAATGTAAGAAATAAAAATAATAAAAAACTAAGATAAAAATAATTAAAATAAAACTAAAAAATAAAAAATAAAATAACTAAAAATAAACGTTAAAAAATAAAAAATAAAAATAAACTATATTTATTTATTTATGAGCTCAAGGCCACGATTAAAAATTTAAAACACAAATCAAAATAAAAATAAAAGTTAAAAAAATTTATTAAAATAAAAATAAAAGTAAATAAAACTAAAAAAAAATAAAGTATGAGTAATAAAAAAATAAAAAAAAAATTAAAATTAAAATAAAAATAAAAAAGTTAAAATTAAAATAAAACAAAACCCATTATTTGCATCAGCACACATGCAAGCCATTAATTTTTATATGTTCTAGTTGTTATTTTTCTGTATAATATTCCCATTACAATCTCCTGTCACATGTCGTTCAATCGATCAAACGCTCAATAGTTCACTGGCAAAGAGCTCAAGTCAGATTTATCGAAAAGGGAATGATAAAAATTTTCAATAGTAAGCTGCAGCTATAACGAAAGCAACAACAAAATAAAAATAAATAACAATTCAACACAAAGAACTGCAATGCAATGTAAGGATGCTCTGCAATATATGAGCAGCGAGTAGTTCCAAAAGCCGCGCACGAAGCGAATGTCGGATTATTTATCTAAATTGAAATAAATATGTTCATATATATGTACCTACATATATTTGTACTTGCAGTTTTGTGCACACACATACATATGTATGTATATGCAACAACTAATGTAAATAGTAGATACACATACCCTGCAGTAAAGCGATAGTCGCACACTAGAGAATTCATAACACTTTCAGAACTGTTTCTATAGGAATATAGTGCGAAATGATTAGACAAATATGGTAAATTTTTCCCAATAACGTTAACTTGCAAAATTTCCCAAAAAGGGAGATTTTTCTAAAATCAACACTAAAATTGTTCGCCTAAGCGTATAAACGAGTCCTATTAGAGAAATTAAAAAAAAAGTTACCTCAAATTAAAATTTCCCAAAGGGGAAAATTTTTTAAAATTATGTAAAATCATTTCCTTAAACTTTACGAACTAGAAATGAAAACTTTACACATTTATATTAATTTAAAAAATTTGCCAAAAAGGATATATTCTGTAGAGCAAATAAAACTGTAAAATTTTCACAAAATAAAATTTCCTAAACAGGGAATTCTTTAGGATTGGATGAAATCGTTTCCCTTAAGCTTCATCGAGTCAAAATGGTAAACCTTACTCATATATACGAATTTCCAAAATATCCCGAAAAGGAAATTTTCAAAAACCATAATAAAATGGTTTGTCCTAAACTTCAATGAGTCATAATGATTAATTTATTATTTACTAAAATTTTGCAAAAGGTAAAATTTTTTTAAACTATATTAAAATGGTTTGCCTTAAATTTCAGTGGATTGCGATGATTAATTTAACAAAATTCTTTTGATTACTACAATTTCGCAAAAAGGAAAATTTTTTAAAAACATAATAAAATGGTTTTCCTTAAACTTCAGTGAGCCATGGTGATTATTTTAACGCAATTTTACTAATTACCAAAATTTCTAAAATGGAAAATTTTACAAAATTGAATAAAAGTACAAAAAAAGTTTAAAGTGAACAATTAATTTGTATAGTATCTACCACAAAACTCCCCATAAGATAGACAGTTCGGAACTGGTTCTAGGGTTCTGCCGAAGAGAACAATTGCTTTTAACTAGCGCGATTTGCTGAAGGGTATGCACAACTAAAGTAAGTACATACTTTGTAAATATGTAAATATAGACGCATGCAACCGGATATGTGCGACAGCAGCATTTTGACGTTGTCATTCTTTCCATCATTTCTCTAATCTTTTACTTTATTTGTCTTCATTCTCTAGCTTTAGTGTGTGGGATTGCAGCGCAAAATGTTTATATTTATGTGTGTGTTTTATTCTTCATTGCAATTTATCTAAAAGGTAGCGCTTGGAAAGCGCTATTAAATTTGTTGGTGTAAAGTAAATAAAAGAGCAATGAAAGAGGAAAAGCTAAATGGAAAAACATGTAAGCTACATCCATACATATATTTCTGATTAAGGTAATTCCTAAATCCCTTGTCAAGTTTGGTTTGGAACGAAAAAAGACACTGAAGATGGCGCATATTAGCCGAAACCGGTTTGTCTCCAAACCAAACTTGACAAGGGATGACGGAGGATCGTTCCACAATACATCATATTCCTACCCTGTCGAAAAAACAAGCAACCAAAAAGTATTTAATTCCTAAATTTAAAGCAAAATTTCCAAAAGAAATGCCAACTTAGATGGTGAAGAAATATAAAACAATCTTCAAAATGCCACATATTTCTAGGAACCGCTACCTACTTGATATTTTTTTTTTTTCTGTTTTGCGCAACAATTTTCCGTCATCCCTATTCAAATTTAACCGGTTTCGGCGTTGTGTCGCCATTTTGACTACCTTTTTTTTACCTCTAAATTGATTTACAGCGAAATTCCTTAATCAAGGCAGATTACCAACCCAAATGTTGCAACTTCTATTGTGTTAGCTGTGTGCTAAGTAGGTACTAGATAAACGACAACAAAATATCAAGTCATTTTTTTAATTCTCTTCATACTTTTATTTGCATGTTATGCTTTTTTAAAAGTATTTACTTTCATCTACATTTTCTACAAGAAAATAAAAAAAGAAAAAGTGCTAAGCAGAAAAGTCAATAAATATAAAAATGCTTTCCAATCCCATGTCATAAAATGTCCTGAAAACTTCAAGCTTTTATGCACACACATACACAAACACATGTTCATAATTTTACAAAACTGTCACTACTTTGGCTACTTTGAAATGAATTTGTTGTCACTTGAATTGGGTGATTGTTGGGTGGGTGTGCGTGCGGTCGCGTCATTTATTTTTCTTCTTCCAATTTTTTCTTTTTTTGTTGTTGTCGTCAACAATGTTTTTGTTTGTTTTCATTGTCCTTGCGAACTCGCAGCGGTTGCACGCAGAAATTTACTCAAATATTCCCATGGAAACCAGCGTATAAATGGAGCTCTTACAATTTATGTACTTTAGTTTTTTTGCTCTACATCCCAAGGGACGCATCACAGTAGTTAAGTGAACGTAAGAATTTGTGTGTGTACCCATTTGCAAATGCAGCTAGTTCAAAGTTAGCGCAGAATTAGCTCATAAAGTGACAAGGTTGGTTCTCCATATATCCCAGCGCAATGCTTTCAACTGTCTTCTTTTAACAAGTTGATGTCCTAATAAGTAGTATTGCTCCCTCTGCAGTACCCTAGAACGCCTTCCGAACTGTCTATAATATTGAGTATACTGTGGTAATTTTAAAACTAATAGTTCTGCGATGAGTTAAAACCTTTTTTTTTGTACTATAATGCAATTTTGTAAAATCCCTTTTTGAAATTTTAGTTTGAGGTTATTTTTTTTTTACCACCATGACTCATTTAGACGTTTAGGCAAACAATTTAAGTTGATTTTAAAAAAAATTCCCTTTTAAGGAAATTTTGTAAATTAGTATAATTGTGTGAAATTTACCACATTTGCACCAACTGTTCCGCTCTGTGTCCCCTTATAACCAGTTTGGTACCAGTTATCAACTCTCTAATGCGAGACTATCGCTTTAGGTGACTGTTCCCTATATTTGCTGCAGGGTGTGGATAGAAAATTGTTTTTATGTACATATGTGCAATATCGCTTTGATTCTGATGATTTTATCCGCAACAACATATGTATTTATGTGGGTGTATAAAAAACCAGCAAATCTTCTTATTCAGCTCTGCCATTTTTATTACATTTCTGTTCCATTGTGCCATTGTGTCATTACTGACAGCGGTGAGCGGTAACACCTGCGTTGAATTGTTGCATTTTGTATTGTATTTTTCAAAAAGGTTTTATGTATAATGCAGCTAAGATATATACAAATACATTTATACATTCACCTATGCGCAAGCCAAAGTAAAAAGCGTTGCGTGTGGCAAGAAATCACTTAAAAAATGTGTGTTTACATCAGTCGTGTTATTAAATTATTTATTTATTAGCACATTTTTTTATTATTTTCAACTATTTCTGATTTTTTAATTAATTAATCAATTAATTAGTTAACAGATTAATTATTTGTATTTCTTATTTTAGTTATTGCCTAAAAATGTTACTCATACGCCATGGCGTACAGTTGTTTTGTACAGAATAATCAAACAAAAAGAAATAATCGATCAAATAATCAAACGATAAAAAACAATTACTCAGTTCAAAATAATCATACAAAAAAACAAAAGTATTTGATTAATTCTGATTTTATAATTATTTCTGCATGTAATGGCTATTAATCATGATTATTTTGACTACTTTTTTTTTAATTTGATTGAAAATAATCAAGCAATTAAAATCATTCAAGCAACTGAAAACAACCAAACTATTAGAAATAATCAAATAATTAAAAATAATCATTAAATTAAAATATGATTAATTTTGCTCAAATGATTATATTCGACCATTGTTTTAATGGCTATTAATCATGGTTATAATTTTTTTTATTCTTTAATTTAATTGATTATTTATTTCTAGGTTAATGTAAGACCACTACAAAAAAATAGTTGATTAATTTTGATTAAATAAACATAAATTATTTCTGCTTGTTTTTCAGACTGTTAGTCATGATTACCTATTTATAAATTTTTAATTGAATTGATTATTAATTTCCAGGTTAATGTGAAATAATTACATAATTAAAATTAATTTTAAATTAATTTTGTTTAATTGGTTATTTCTGCATGTTCTTGATAACTGTTAGTCATGATTATTTATTTATAAAATTTTAATTGAATTGATTATTTATTTCTAGGTTAATGTAAGACAATTAAAAAAAATAGTTAATTAATTTTTATTAAATAAACATAAGTTATTTCTGCATGTTTTTAAGACTGTTAGTTATGATTATCTATTTATTAATTTACTTTATTATTGATTATTAACCTGGATAATGTGAGACAATTAAAATAAATTTTTTATAAATTTTGATTAATTGATTATTTCTGCATATTCTTAATGACTGTTAGTCATGATTATTTATTCATAAAATTTTTATTGAAATGCCTATTAATTTCTAGGTTAATGTAAGACAATTAAAATAATCATTAAAACTAAAAAATCCAAAAAAATATTATTAGTTTTACTGGGAATTTAAAACGACTAACTTATGTACATAAACATACATATGTACATATATATTAATTTTAGGCATAAAGCAAATTCTTAAAGTAAGTAGTTATGGCTGCTAGAGCGACCCTAATGACAAACAGCAAAATGCTAAACTTAATGTACAAAAGCGCAAATCGAATGGAAAACGGCAATTCATTTAATTTAATGATGTGCAAAATGCTGAGTTTGTATGATCAAAATAAATACAGCCAACGCATATAAGCACAGCGGCTTAGCAAGCACAGAATATAATCGAAATAAGTTAGGTCTTTCGTAAGACGAGACTAAAATCCACTGTCCCAAAAGGTTCATAATGTGGAATAAAATTGAGTTCGCATGACTGCCGTTCGTCTAGTGTCAGGAGGGACTAGTGCCTGAACATACGGGATTTACCCGACAAAGGACTGCCACTTTCTTTATACACTCTCCAAAACCTTCGGAGAATGCCAGCTAGCGGTTTACAGCCTATGGTATGGTACCTAATATACATTAAAAAATTTGGTTAAAATCCGTTAATTTGTTTGTTTGTTTTTGTTTTGAGCCAAGTGGTGACAAAAAAGACAGCTTGCTAGATTTCCCAACTTAGTTTCATCGATCTACCATCGCCATCAGGCAGCCAGCATAGGTTAATAATTCGGTTTTCTATATCATTCCATTACCTTTTTTCTCTGGGGAACCTTCTGTTTCTCTCCTCACTGACTGTTAGTTTTTTTCTCTGACGGTTTTCTTTACTTTAAAATTTTTCACATAGTTTTCTCACTTTCCCACAATACCAGATCTAAGTACTCTCTTCCCTTCATCTCGCTTTAAAACTCCTACACAAGTTTCCTCCCTCTGCTCTTTTAATGCATTTTCATCAATCAAAATTAATAAAATTCCTTTTTGTTGTAACGCCATCATTAATCTTATCTCTGCAAAAGCAAATAATGTGTAAAATAGCTTCGTAGCTGTGAAACTAACATAACCACTAATCATTCTCACACCAGCTATTCGCTCATTGAAAAACACATGCAAATATCTATTTACATACATTCATACATACACACTTATATGTTTAAGCAAGCACTTTTTTCTAGTCTCGCCATTTTACCCCAACTTTCTCGCCCTGCACATGTAGTCGTCATTTCCTATTATGATTTAGCGGCGTCTGTTTTCAGCGAAATACCTCTATGCGGCGTAGGTGTAATAGCCCAGTTAGTCGAGAACGTAAACCCGTGTACCGTGTCAGCTGATCCAACCTATTTAATGGGATTTGTATGTAACCGATTATTCAACGACGTACGACGCAGAAGCCCGTACCGCAGAAATCAAAATCATTTTGATTTTTTACGTAAAAACGTGGCAGCTGATAGCTCGCATGGTTGCAAGGTAGAAGGGTTGCCAGTTGAACATTTTTAGTTATTAAATATTTAAACAGTAATTTTCACAGCATTATACAACTAACTCAACAAGATTGTAAAATGTTATCGAATATACATATATGTGTTCACATGGAAAAAATAGTATGTCTGATACGCTGTTTTGACAATTTGATTTTTAGGTTAGGTTGTAATTGAAATTTTTGAAATTGGAAATGAATGGAAATAACTGAATTAGGAAAACAAAATTCTACTTTGGCTATTCCACAACATCATCAAGATTCGTTTTTGCGCTAACTTATTTAGTACACAATTAGAAATTTGCGTTTAAAATGTTTGTATATTTCCAATTGAAATTTTTGTGATCATATATTTTTGACACTTCTATTTTTTTTAAAGCTGCTAGTAGTTGCAAGTGAAAGTTTTACTTGCAGCGTTTATCAACTCTCTCGAGGTCTTACTCTGTAAATTTGGCTCCCTTTTGCGAATTTTTTGGGTTATTGAACATAAATTCGTAACTATTCGTAAAAATATGTAAAAATTTTGAGATATTGAACACTCCTAATAAATGAAGATATTACTGAAAATTAAAGCAAAATTGTATTTATCCACAATGGTGGCGGTATTTTCTTAATTGATAACTCTTGGTGGTCTTCTTCTGCAATTTTTCTACATTAAAAAGTTATAAATTGCCACAATAAATCTGAGTTTCTGTAACAAAATCAATTAAAGTGATGTCACACTAATACGATCCACACTTTGTCACCACCTATTTATACTAGAAAAGATATGAGTTACAGAAACTCAGTACAGATTTCTTAATTAAACACAGATTTTTGTGAGAATCTTGTTGCTTCCCAATATAATTTTTTTTATGGATTTTCAATTGTAAATTTAATGTTCTGACTGTGTTTTTTGTTATTTTATGTTTTAGCCCTTGATAACTATCACCAAGGTGTGATGGAAATATATTGGGCAGCAACAAAATTACAAGAAAAATGTGTTTTAATTACCAACTAAGCAGTAAAAAAGTAACTAAATTAATAAAAAAAGTCGTCAACGACAACTTTAAAAACGATTAAATTAGTATTTTCTTGTCATTTGGCAAATAATGCACAGTTGTGTATTGAAGAGTAATCCGCATAACACTGAATATTAGTAAAAATCTTGTTTGCTCAAAAATGACTAAATGGCAACCCTGCCAAAATGTAAACAAACTTTATATATATGTAAATATGTGTGAGTAAAACAGCTGATTGCTACGGGCTCAAAAAATCCTAAAAATTGCATACGGGCGTTCTCGACTAACTGGGCTATAAGGCACAAGCCCATATAAGTTTTATTAGCATACTTTTAGGCGACGCCAAACAAACTAAATAACCAACACAGTTTAACAGTTTTATATACCTTTTGTGTGTCATTTGCTATGGCGACGGCGCGCCGCGGCGGCTGCGCTTAGTCTCGCCCTCCGAGTTCCTCAGCCTATAGCAAAAGCAAACAAGTGTTGGCATGAGCACTTCATGGTCTACGGCGTCAATACAAAGAAAAGTTTTGAAAGTTGTAAAAATAATGCGTCTCACATGTTTGTGTGCGGGAGGGAGCATGCTCGTGAGCATATATAGGGGACAGTTACGCAAAGCGATAATATCGCCCTAGAGAGTGCAAAACTAGCTCAAAACGGATTCTAAAGGGATACAATGCGGAACAGTTGGTAAAAATTTGGTAAATTTCACACATTACACTAATTTAACAAGTAAGGAAGCCTAAGTTCGAGTGCAATCGAACATTAGATACTCAGCTGTATGCTTTCATTGTTTGTTTGCGTTTGTTCGATATAGGGTGTATTTTATATGAAACGAGTGCTGCATAAACAGGGCGCAGCCACGCCCATTTTCAAAATTTATATCAATCATCCAAATAAGCATACAAATATTATTGTTAGTGCAAAATTTCATCCCTCTATGACTTTTAGTTACAAAGACTTCACGTTACAAATTCCAAAAGGGTGTTCCAGAAATATCTTTGTTAAAAAGTAGGCGTGGTCATAAACCGATTTCAATACATTTTTGCGTGTCTATTAACACATGTTATAAAAGTGTATAAACCAAGTTTCGTCATAATATCTCAATTATTTGTCGAGTTAAAGGCTAAGAAATCTCATATATCCCTTTGTCTAAAAAGAGGCGGTGCCACGCCCATTTTCCAAACTTTTTTATTTTTTGTTTCCGGTCTATTGTAAAACTCATGTCACAAAATTTCAATGAATTATCTTTATATTTCACATAGATATCGCTTAAAATGGTTTTATTAGGTCACTTTATAATACACATATATAAAAGTGGGCGCGGTCGTCAACCGATTTTGGTAATTTTTCGTCCACACATTTGGCTAAGTAAATATATCACGCGTACCAGATTTCATCGATATATCTTTAACGGTTTCTGAGTTATGGCTTATTAAACTTTCAATATTCGCTCCTTAATAAGTGGGCGTGGCACCGCCCATTTTCCAAAATTTTTGTAGTTTTTGTTTTATGTCCATAGTTGGACTCCTGCCACAAAATCTCAGTGATTGATCTTTATATTTGACAGAGATATCGCTTAAAATGTTTTTATTAGGCCCCCTTATATTTCCTATATATAAAAGTGGGCGTGGCCGTCAACCGATTTTGATAATTTTTCGCCAAAACATTTGACTAAGTAATTATATTACGCGTACCGAATTTCATCGATATATCTTCAACGGTTTCTGAGTTATGACTCATAAAACTTTCAATGTCTGCCCCTTAATAAGTGGGCGTGGCACCGCCCATATTCCAAAATTTTTGTGTTTTTTGTTTTATGTCCATAGTTGGACTCATGCGACAAAATTTCAATGATAGATCTTTATATTTGACAGAGATATCGCTTAAAATGGTTTTATTAGGTCACTTTATAATACACATATATAAAAGTGGGCGTGGCCGTAAACCGATTTTGATAATTTTTCGTCAAAACATTTGTCTATGTAAGCAAATTACGCGTACCAAATTTCATCGATATATCTTCAACGGTTTCTGAGTTATGACATATAAAACTTTCAATGTTTGACCCTTAATAAGTGGGCGTGGCACCGCCCATTTTCCAAAACTTCATCAAATTTCTTCATAAGGGCCCGAGCTCAATACGTGGGTAAAATTTTAAAACTCTAGCTATATTAGTGGCTGAGATACCAAATTTCCGATTTTTTCTATATAGGAAAAGTGGGCGTGGTCATGGTCCGATTTCGCCCATTTTCAATACCAACCGTCCCAGTCTCGATACCAACTTGCGTTCCAAATTTCATCAAAATATCTCAATTTTTGCGCGAGTTAGAGTGTTTACAGACGGACGGACGGACGGACGGACGGACAGACGGACGGACGGACGGACGGACGGACGGACGGACGGACGGACGGACATGGCTCAATCGATTTCTCTTTTCACCCTGATCATTTTGATATATATAAGTCTATATCTATCTCGATTATTTCATTCTGTTACAATCCACCGTTATGTGATTAAAACTATAATACTCTGTGTACTAGTACAGCTGAGTATAAAAAAATTCCAATATCTAAATGAAATTGGAAAATTTTTCGAAAATCAATCAGAATTGTTTGCCACACGTCTATACGAGTCATAGTGTCGAAATTCGAAAATAACATTTCCTCAAAATAAAATTTCTCAAAAAGGGAATTTTTGGAAATTAGATAAAATTGTTTCTTTTAAGCCTTGCTAAGTCAAAATGGTAAATTTAAACACTTTTATACTAATTTCCAAAATTTCCCAAAAAGGGAAATTTTTAAAAAAATGTAATCAAATGGTTTGCCTTAAACTTTGATAAGTGCTAATGATTAATTTAAGGTATTTTATCAAATTATCAAAATTTCCCAAAAAGGGAAATTTTATAAAATTGTATAAAAAAGTTACAAAAAATATGTTTTATGGTTTAAGGTATCTCCGAACTATTAATTTTTAAAATACCAAAGCACTTCCAGTATTAGAGATATTTCAGAACGTGTTCTAAAGTTATGCAGAGTAGAACAATTGCCACTTCGTAGGACATCAACGTGTTAAAAAAGAAAGTTTAACGCATTACATTGTGATAGATGGATATCCAACCCTATAACCCTGTATGTGCCAGTGCTGCGCTAGCTTTGAACTAACGCGATGTGCTGAAGGGCAACTACATGACTACTAATTTTATTGTAGTTGTTTTTATTTATATTATTACGATTTTTATTTATTTATTTACTGCGGCCATTGCACTTACATTGCTAAAATGTCTTACAATAACAAAAATACTAAGAGCCGCTGAGCTTATGGCTAGACGAATGCATGAACGCTGTTGTAATAATTTTTTGATGTGTTAGTTATTTAGTTATTATGCTATGTATGTATGTGAAAGTGTTTTGTATTTCTTGAGTAATTTATACAGTTACTTTAAGCCAGTTAAGTTCGTAATATTAATCTCATATCTTCGTTACTAGTTTGTTACTGTTTCTTTTGGCTTTTCTATTTAGTTCATGCCCCCCTCCTCTAGACAAATATGTTTTTACATATCTTTGCGTGCTGTCATACATATATATATACGTCATATGAATTTGATTTTTTGATGTTGACAGAGCATGATTTGCTTTGATTTATGAGGTCAAGGCAGACTATTTGGTTATTATTTATTTTTTTTTTTTCTTTTTTTTTTTGCTTTGGTATAAAAAAGTGTTCAAGTACAATATGTCATACGAGCATAAGCACATGTGCCAAATCCATATTTTTTTTCCGTTTTACTGCCACAATAGTATCTAGCTATAGAGCTGTGTTATTTTGTATTATTATTATTTGAAATAAATTATGGTCGGTAGATGATTTGGGTATACATTGAAATAGCGTTTTCTTGTTGACTGAATGATTGCTATTCATCATCAAAGACATTCGCCTATTAAATACAATCTAAATAAGTATATTCTCAGGCAACTCAGAAGGGATGACGGAAAATCGTTCTACAATACATCATATTCCTAACCTGTCTTAGAACAAGCAACTAAAATGTTGTTAACTCACAAAAACTTGACGCAGCTAAAGCTCACAATATCAAACTCAATCAGCTAAGCTTGCCAAATTTATTCTCGTTGTAATCGTTCACTACTTTTTTCTAAAATGTATAGCTTTCTACTGTCTTCTGTTTTCTTTAATCTGCACTTTATTATGTACCAACTTATTGATATCCTTAATATCCTTCCGTCAATGCCTTTCAATTGCACTTTACTACCTTGCACTGCTCTTGCTGTTGAACTCATTGTAACCGCGTCGTCATGCTTCGTGGTCACGTTAGGTAATTTTCTTAGGAAATGGTATTTTAAGAATTTATTTTCGAATCCCAAAGACTATTGCTACATATGGAGGAGCAGAGAGAGAGAGCGACTCAATAGCGAATACCTGAAATTAGAGAGCAAACTGTTCGGCTGTCCGCTGCTGTTTGTGTCAGTGTAATAAACCTTGCAAACTCGCACAGCTTATAGCGTTTTCTTTTCTGCAAAAAAATGCTGCCCTTCTATATCCCAATTATCGAATTGCGTAACCTAACTTTCTATAAAATGGCTAAATTTGTAGATAATGGTGCCCTCTTGCTTACTTAGAGGTCAATATTCGGTAAAATTACCATACAAGCCTACAAAATAGCTAAGAAAATCAAAAAGGGCAACATTTTTTCGAGAAAAGAAAACGGCATTAGTTTCATTAAAAAAAGAAGAAGATAGATAATTTTCTAGAAAAAAATGTTGAATCACATTCACCCATAATGCAGTTGCAATTGCTGTCAACGACCTAGGAGCCAGCTTGTCTGCTACCTCTCTGCTATTTATATGTACTTTCTCTCTTTCTTTCCCTCTTTATGTATTTTTTGCATTTTTAATTATTTTCTTTGTTCGATTTTACTTTCATCACACTTGAAAAAGATTGTGCACGCACCGCCGTCTGTCGCTTGAATTTTCACTTCGCATTCAATTCCATTCAATTCAACTGTGGAACGGCTTATCGCGTTCACAATGTTGCCAAGTTGTAATGAGCAGAACAAGAAGCAGAAGAAGAATGCACAAATCTATATATTAATAGGCTAACATTTTTTCCATACAAACAATTGCCAGGCTATTTAGCACTTTTAACATACTCATATCCACATAAAATTGATATGGATGTGTTCGTATGAGTGAGGAGCAGTGCATAGGCATATAATTTGTTCTATAAATTATTTAATTTCTTTATAATTAATAAATAAAGTTTTTAGTTTTGTACCATTTTTGATTTACTTCGTTTTTGCTTCGTTGGCAAATGTGCCATAATTTTTTCTATAAATTATTTAATTTCTTTATAATTAATAAATAAAATTTTTGGTTAAGATAAATAGATATCGTAAACGTGTTTACAAATATCGTAAACACAGTTGAAGAGTCGCTTTAATTTAGAAGCGCTCACCACCGGGCCTACCTTCCTAGATCTGCCTTGATTTTGACCATGATTTCGCGTCGGACCGTGATCAAAAGGGCAAATCAGTGTTGCGGTTCAACTGGAATTTGGAAAGTGTTGCTTATCTCCGCGAAAAGGAATAATTTTTGTACCAATACAAAGTTGAAAAAATAAATTGCATGGTCGAATTTCGACCACCGGCGATACTAGTATACATGAATGACAATGCAAGCAATTGGTTGTAGTTGTTTTTGCTGTTGCTGCTCTGATGTTTTAAGTGGGCAAACAGATTTGCCCTCTTAATGATTTCCCAAGTTACTTTATTCCACAACTTGAATAAGAAAAAAACTTGAATTAAAAGAAAGGAATATTAATGACAACAAATGAACAAAAGTGAACAAAAGTTATATATACATATATAAAAAAGGTAATGAGTAAATAACAAGAGAAGGAGAAGAAGAAGCAGCGGAAAATATGTAAATAGGACTATTAAAATGAAATAATTAAGCTGGAGAAGAGATTACTTACAGCAGCGCAGGGAAAGGTATGTAAAACCAAAAAAAAGGATGAAAAAGGAACAAGAACAAGAGTGAAACATGTTCAAATAAGTGATATTTGCATAGCTAATTAAAAGTTCAAGTAAGTTCAACAGCTAAAGCCTATTATTGATCAAAGCAGTTTTGTTTAATGGGCCAAAGTGAAAAAAGTGCTTGAAGAAGAAGAAGACAAACCAATTTTCAAAGGATTAATTGTTATGCAAATAGAAGATCAAAAAGTGTTTGAAAAGTTATGCAGTTTAACTTTATTGACTTAATCACCTTTTTAGTGCGTTTTTACAACAACAATGCTTAACTAACGATGCAAGTGGTCAATGGCACACAAAAAATCACACAAACACATACGCAAAAGGAGCAGTCAAAGGCCCCAGATAACCGTACTAGGAGCGTATTGGGACTGCCAAAACAATCACTCGACGGAGAGCTCCAAATACGGAGTGAAAAATGAGTCCGAAAAAGCTCCTCAAAGGAGTGTTTGAGTCCGCACGGAGCGATGATTGATTTGAGGATTATCTGAAGGAGCGTTTTAGGACTCCGAAAACACTCATTTAAGGAGTCCTAAAGGTGCACTGTTTGCATATATTTCCAAAGGCACTTTTATCCGTCGGATAGACCTCATTGGGAGGGCTAAAGCAGCACCGTGCGGACTCCTCTGGTTTACTACTTATAAATTCGTGAAAACCAAAATACCTTCAGGTAAACACTTTTTAATTTAATTCTCGTCACTGCTCATATGTTTTTATTGGCACTTACTTTTAGAAAAAAAACAAAATTAAGAAGAAATTATACTGGATTAAGCGTGTTAGCTAGTTCAGAAACCTCTACATCAGCCATAGGCACGGCACAAGACAATTATGTGCCCGATATAGCGCACTGGCTTTGCGTTCTCCGCCACAATCTGTGTGATAAATTTTCTCTACATACTCCTCGTTCAACATTTTTCTCTTTTATTGGTTCTGTTATGCTCTTTTTGTTCTTTTTTTAATTAGCTTCTCTTTCATCTATTACTTAATCATTAGCATTAGGCTTTTTTTGGCTTCATATGCTTTTATTTCTACATTTCACTGTTTGTTTAACCCAACCCCTCATTTCTTGTTTCAATCATCATTAGCTTTAATCGCTAAATACCAGTATTTCTTTTTTTTCTTTTTTTTTTTTTTCAAATTACGGCTGTTTCTTTTATGCCTGATCCTCGGTAGTAATAGTCCAACTCAACACAGCGAGCCTTGTAGTCGCATTCATTTCAAAAGCTTAACATTCAAATGGCTTTTAATTGCGGCAGTTGCTTGTAAATTATTTTACATACAGACAAAATACACTGCAAGCAAGACACTGAAAAAGGGCAAGCTCGGTCATCAGTGCCCAGAAGAGCACACAAGAGCCCATAAGCGCCCGCAAATGCCTATGACCCTTTCTAATCCGCTGCTAGAGCAACAAGAATGAATGGAAACGAAAATATTGTTGTATTTGCTTAGTAAAATAAAAAAAAAATTAAACTCCTTTACTTTCATTTACCAATTGATTTGAAATGCAGGCAAAGGCACTTCTACGCACTTTAAATTTTTCAAAGTGTATTTTTGCACATTCAAACGATGATGAAACACAAATTCTTTAACTAAAAGCAAGATTTTTTCCAACAAACAAAACGCTTAATTTAGCTTTTATTGTTTGGCGAGCAATGCCAGAAGAAGATGAACACAGAAACTGAGATGCTTTGCATAAATTCTAAAACAACAATTTAAATAATTAAACTTTAGGGACATTGAGCTGAAAGCGTAAGTAATTCAAAATCTCTCGCACAAAAATCACATAAATTGCTGAAGTGCAAGAAAGAGTTTTTTATTTATTATTTATTTGTAAAAAGAACGTAAAAAAAAACCCCAAAGGAATTTGTCGAATCGCTTTTATATGCACGTGCATTTTTATATGCTTGTTAATGCTTGTTTCATAAATATATTCTATACAAACGATATATTTTTGCAGCGCTTTAATTATGCGTTCGATTCCCAAAAGAATTGCTGCTTCAAATGCAATCAGCGAAAAAAACCTCGGAGAGTTAAAATGTAGTTTTCAGTCATAAAATGAAATGCAAGCACTGGTAGTTGCAAAGCTTGTTTATCAACATTTGCTTATAAACATTTGCTGATAAACATTTGTTGAAAACATTAGTTGATGAGCGTTGCTATGTTATTGAGCGTGTTTGCTTGGTCCGTTCAATTTAGGTTTCATATTTTTTATTATTTCCACATCTATTAACGAAAGTGTTACTTGAAAACTTTACTCATTTTCAAATAATTTTCGTTTTTTTTTAACAAGTCTAATGTTATTTAATTTAATGATTAAAAATTTTAATGATTAGTTAAATCATGTTTGACTTTTGTAACTCTATAAAGATTAAATACGATTAATTTCAGCTTTTTAATGATTAGAAGTTATTAAATTAAAAAAGTACATTAAATAGTCGAATAATTAATCTTAATTGCATCATTATTTGGATTATTTTCAATTATTTTTCGAATTTTTGCTTTAATTTGATTATTAATAAAATTTTTTTAATTATTTTAAATTATTTCTGATTTTTTTTTAATTACATGATTAATTAAATCTTATTGGATGAATATTTGGATTATTTTCAATTATTTTTCAATTTTTTTATTTGCATGATTAATACAATTAGTTGATTATTTTCAATTATTGCTGAATTTTTAATTACATGATTATTAATCGATTAATTATTTTTATTCTTGCGTGAAAAATTTTGCTCATATTCCATGGTGTAAAGTTGTTTCATACAAAAAAATTTAAAATAATCACAAAAAAATATAATAATTTTCAATTAAAAACAATCAAACAATTAAAAACAATTAGGCAATTAAAAATAATCATTAAATTAAATATAATCATACAATTAAAAGAATTGTTTTTAATAGTTATTGTTCATGATTATTTTTTGTAATTTTTCAATTTAATTGAGTATTAAGTTCCAGGCTAATGTAAGACAACTGAAGTAATCATTAAAATTGTAAAATCCAAAAAAATGATCATTATTAATTTTAGTGGGAGTTTAAACCATCAAACAATTATACAAATAAAAATAATCATACAATTAAAAAAGTTATTTGATTATATGATTATTTTTGATTATTTTTAATAGCCGCCAATCATGTTTATTTTTAACAATTTTCATTTTCGGATTAATGTAAGACAAATAAAATAATCACTAAAATTTTAAAAATTCAAAAAAGTAATCAATATTAACTTTAGTTTGGTTTAGTTGACACCTTTGGCCTAATGTTTATTAGTTACTTGACTTTCGCTTTCTCACTAAAGACATCAAAATAGATTTTCGTATGAATGCAATTAACATTCGCATTTCTACATTAACATATATATATATATATATATATATATAAACGACAATTCAAACAATTTTCAAAATAATTAATCAATGACAAGCAATTTCAGTTCCAATTAACATAACAAAGCCGCTTTGCGCTTATTTGAACTGAACTGAAATGCAGGTTTCCTCGAACATTACTTTGCTCATTACGCTCAATGTTTTTCAGTTGAATAGCTTGATAACACTGCTCTACAGCCAAAAAATACTCTGAACGCGACCATCCTATTTATATGTAAAATCGGTCGCTGATTCCGAAAATCGGGCTCATTTTTAATTCTATGGGAAGGTTTTTGAGATATCGGCAATTTACCGTTATTTGGCCAATGGCTCCACTTAATCCTGTATACCTCTTTAACGCAGTGAGCTATCTTCCTTGGAGTGACACTCAACGAAAGAAAATTAAATTTCCTTTTCATCGCTGCTACAACATTTTTCTGTAACTCTTATAGTTTCTGAAATATTGACGATTCAATTTGAATTTTTTCGATTTTTTACGATTTTTTGAAGAAAAAATTGACTTTGTCAGGCAATATCTTTTAAACCAATGCCTTCACCTTCGGTTTTACTCCTTTACGTGAAGCTCCATTCTATTGGGAAAAAGATAAGCTATCAACGAAGAAAATCCATGGTAAAATAGAAAAGTTATAGGCGATCAAGTAAATACATCCAAGTCGCGCAATGCCTCTGCACGGGTATATTCTATGCATGTTATACCCGTAAATGGGCTTTTATCTACTGCGCTGCCAATGTGCTGCTACTGCAGATTGGTATAACATGCATAGAATATACCCGTGCAGAGGCATTGCGCGACTTGGATGTATTTACTTGATCGCCTATAACTTTTCCATTTTACCATGGATTTTCTTCGTTGATAGCTTATATTTTTCCCAATAGAATGGAGCTTCATGTAAAGGAGTAAAACCGAAGGTGAAGACATTGGTTTAAAAGATATTGCCTGACAAATTCAATTTTTTCTTCAAAAAATCGTAAAAAATCGAAAAAATTCAAATTGAATCGTCAATATTTCAGAAACTATAAGAGTTACAGAAAAATATTATAGCAGCGATGAAAAGGAAATTTAATTTTCTTTCGTTGAGTGTCACTCCAAGGAAGATAGCTCACTGCGTTAAAAAGGTATACAGGATTAAGTGGAGCCAGTGGCCAAATAACGGTAAATTGCCGATATCTCAAAAACCTTCCCATAGAATTAAAAATGAGCCCGATTTTCGGAATCAGCGACCGATTTTACATATAGATAGGATGGTCACGTCCAAAGTACAGACAAAAAATTTCATTTTGTGATCCAGTGTAATTTCTAAACAGATTCTGTTTAAATGCCAAAAAAATATGTGTATTTCACAAAAAAGTTTTATTTTTATTTTTCATGCTTTCGCACTTGTTTACTATTTCCATACCCAGGAATACACACATTTCATATTCAAATTATTCATTCGCCCTCTTTTTCCTATGACATTAAGCAAGTTTTCTTCCCAACACAAGCGCTCCACTCACAACTGCCCTGCTCCTCCTATCATTCGTTGCAATAAAACCAAAAGAAAATCTGAACGGAATAAACTAAAAAGTTATTGCATATTTTCGAGTAATTTATTGGTATAAACGTCTAACTATATTTCTCAAAACAACGTTGGAATGCAGTAGAAATACATACATATATTTATATATTCTCGTCATTTCCAGCAAAGGAAAAAAGTAGAAGAATCAGAAGTAGAAGAAGAAAAGTTGTAGCACAAAATTGAGCGAGCAAAATAATTCGTAGCATTTCTGCCGCCTTGACCAATTCGGCAATTTCGCTAACAAGTGGAAAACTAAGTTTTCTTGCCGCACAGAAGTTGGTCGGAAAATTTTTGTTCGAGTGGTTTTTTAAACGATTTTAATTAAAGTAATGCGGTTGTGTGGTGAGCAGTTTTAATCTTTTATTAACAAATCAATTAGATTTTTTGGCAGCGTAAGCGGAATAATGCGCATAAAATTGGCAGCTGTGGGAATTGAGCTCATTTCCTTATTGCTTCTCTTCTTACTTATTTGCTTTTGGTGATCAAGTTGCTTGTGACAGCTGTGCGCTAAATATCATATCATATCGCGACACTCGAATGTCCTCTTCGTTCTTCCTTCATGTCTTCAAAAATGTTTGACAAAATTTTGTATACAAAAAAAAACGGTTCACGTTGGCATTGAACCTATGTATGTATTTGAATAATATATTAGTCGTGGGGCGCTTCCTGTTGTACCTTTAGAGCGCTTTCACATTACTCGGTGCGGTATCGGATCGACATTTTTTGTTTTTACCGAAAGTATACAGAAAGCTTACCGACCACATGTATTTCAATTGGCACTTTCACACTAGTGTTGCATACATGAAATCGGACCGGATTAATTTCGGTATACCGAAACGCGGTAAGACCGGTCAGTAAAATTTGAGGAATACTGCATACATTTTTGCGGCGTAATAAAAGAAGAAGAATAAAGTCAGTGAAAATCTCGTTTCGGCTATAAATTTTGCAAGCTATAATGCCTTCGTGTTCACTGAAAGACATTGTTATTATTGAGTGATTTGTTGAATTTTAAAATTTTATATTTTTAATTTCCATATTTGTTTTCCAATTTTCTGCCGAAAGTATTCCCACAAGTGTGAAAAAAACTGCAACGCGAACTCGTTTCGGTAAAATGAAAATACTGCGGGTATAACCTACGGCGAAACTAGAGAAATACTGGCACTCATGCTGGGCACCACACCTTCCATGATTTACACGCTACCTAGTAGGTTGTTGGTGGTGTATTTGCACTATTTCCGTAGTGGGTTTTTAGGCGCAGGTTGTCGGATTTTGCAATTGGGGTAGCAAGTGTTTTATTTCTTTTGATTTTAAAAGTGCGAACACAAAGTGGTGACACTAGAATTTCTGCTGAAATTACTTTTTGACCTCGGAAGAACTAAAAAGCGCTCACATACATTTTTTTTGTCTTTAGCACTTTAACAGCGAAAAATTTACTTGTAAAAAAAAATATGCTTTTCCAGCAGCGGGCAACATCACGACACTTGTCATTCCAAATGAAATTAAAAATATCTACATGGAGCAAACTTTTTTTTTACACACACACACAACTACATACGCCCTGCATAAAAGCTTGGCTTATTGTTGACAAATCAGGTCTAAAAAAGGAGTACGCTGGCAGCGCTGCTTCTGTTATGCACTCATTCTGTCTGCTCCTAACTCTCTCTAATACTTATCTAGGCCTTATTTCGCATGGCGATTAAGCCTTTGGAATAAGGTGTGCTCCCAGAGAGAGAGAGAGAGAGAGTGTATTCCTTATGGCCTGATGGCATCAACAGAGCAAAATCAGCCTTATTTTAAGCCTTACGCCATACAAATTTGCTATCTTTATAAGGCTTAGATTTTTTGGTGGGCGCGTGCGGAAGTACATACACAGATACGTGTTGATAGCAACCGTAGAAAGTTTTAACGGTGATTTAGTGCACTACATGCATCCATATGTATGTATATATGTACATTAAGGCGGTCCAAAAATAAAAAAACTAAAACCAATAAAATCATTGCGAAGCTAGACTACTTTTATTCTATTATTCATAAAACACTATGTGTGTTTCCTTTATTAATGATAAAAAACATTTTTCTTGTTCATTAAGGACTTTCAAAAAAATTATGTATTATCACTGATGTAAAAGTAGAAGGAAATTTGCAGGCGTTTCCGCGACTTTCAAACTCTTATATATCAAGGCAAAATTTTCGGTATAGATTTATGTAGTACAGCAGCAGAAATGCGAATTGTTCAGCGAATTTCGGGAGAACTTGTTTTTTTTCGTACAATTTTGTAGCACTCTAATGTTCATACATTCATGTGGCGACATGTAGTACCCAAAAAAAAAGGCACTTCTAGCGGCACCAAACCACTTGCTTGCCACTATCACTCTCGCTGCCACTATCCACTCCGACTATCACTCTCGCTGTCACAGCACCAGCAGGAGCGGCACACCTGCTGTCACTTATTATGATATTACCATCAACCAACCAGTCAACTCATGTGCATCAAGCGTTTTTGCAATTGCTTTTGCCATTTGCCATTTGCCTTTTGCGCTTTAAACTTTGCATCTTGTTAAGCGTTGCATCTTGTCACTGAATTTAGAAAATTTGCACATAACGAAGGGAAACATCAACAACAACATCAAAAACGGCGAAAAAGTGTACACCAAAAAAATTAACTGCCGCTGACAGCAGATTATTAAAATTTCTACACTTCATGGTCGCGGTGCAGGGAAATGTTTTTTCGGTGTTTTTTTTTTTTTGCATGTTTGTGAGTGTATTTTACGTGCTGGAAATTACGTTAGGTTAGCGTATGTGTTACATGTATCTATGTAAAACCAAATGTGCAAAATTTCATGACCTGCCTCTTCCTTTTCTGCTGCTGCACTTGGTGTGTGTGTGTGTGTGTATATACTTACGCCGCAAAGTGTCAGAGGAACTTTGAAAAATGTTTATGTTTTTTCGACGATAAATCACGCGGCATTTTTGTAAAATTGCATGTAAATATTTTTGTGCAAAAGCATGGCAACGAGAAAAGCGAAAAAATTGCATGTACGTATTTAAACAATTTATGGGATTTTAGGAATTTTAAAAGAGAAAACAAGTTTGTTATAAAGTTGTCCTAATGACATTCCCTCGTTGCACAGCTGATGTTGGGAAACATTGCGATTGTGGACTTCTCGCGAAGAAAAGGAGTTTATATTATTAATATGTTAATATAATATGTATTTAATATATATATATATTGTAATATCGTTCACAGTCAACTGCTATAACTGCTTCTTTATTCGGTTATTCTCTTCTACATCATATTCTATTTTTCAATTGCATAGAGATGCCATATGACTACAATTTATAAGCAAGTACACTTTTCTACAGGGTTACACATATGATTTCACAATATTTTACAAAAGATAATGTTTCGATGCCACAATATATATTATATTACTTAGAATATACAATGTACATACATATAAAACTAGTTGCATATTCTATGGCGTGATATTTGAATATTATTTCCTCTGGTCTTTTACGTTCTTTGTACAAAGATTTTGGCTGAGGGGGCCCCTGGTGAAATTTTATGGCGAAAAATTTTCTAGAACAGTTTAACTCTCTAGCGACCTTCAAACTACTATTTTTTAGGACTCGCTAAAAAAAGAGTAAAAAACCTCTTGGTGGAGGAGCTAAAGGGTTAAGATATTCTACTAAAATAATGCTCGTACAATTTTACTATAGGTTTGCTAATTCCATTTATTCCTTTTTCCATTTATTTAAAAATCACTCAAACAAAATTTCGCAAATTTAAGATTTCAATAAATAATATTTACCAAATGAAGCAAAACGATTTGGGGTTTCTACTCGTACTACATTCTGTGCGCGAATTATTGCTCCCCCAGAAATGCTGTTGCACAGTGTAATAAAACCAAATCATGAATTCCCCTCAAGCTTTCTCATGTTACTCTGCATGCAAATGATATATCCTTTAGAAGAATTAAAAATATATAAAATTAGGAAAAAAAAGAAAGAAAAAAGTTAACAGCGCAAAAAATTTGAAATGGTTCAATGCATTTGCGCATATTATTAAATTAATTGTGCCACAAAAGTGAATATGAAATACACGTAAGAAAAATAAAAAGTATAAAAAATTAAAAAAAAATTAAAATGAAAAAAATTCACTTTAAATGATTTGACGTGATTAACTGATTTAAGCGCAGCAAGCAAATTTTATGCGAAATTGATACACACAAAAAAATAGGTAAAAAAACTTTTTAAGTTAAACGGTTTTATGTTATACATACATTGCAATGTTTAAGATAAGTGTACTAAAAACCAAAAAATAATAAAATAGATACACTCGTGGGAATTATAAACATTTGCATAGACTAGACTAAAATAAAACCGTGGGGCTCGTCAATTGTCTACAATCGTTGATTAAAATGTTTGTTTTGTAATGTTACACTATAATTAGGCAGTTGTTCAACCGACAACGATGGACGTGTGATAAGTAGGGCTAGAATGTGGAAAAAAGCTAGCAAGCTCGATTATAAGCGAGTTTTAGGGTTTCATAGTGGTGAGCGAGTAGTACTTTTATCATATGTTTTGTCGATTAAAGACAAACTACGAGCAGTGAAACGATTCCTCGTGTGAATGTCCAACGATAAACTAGTTGCAACATCTCTTTTATTAACATGGAGTGTATAACTATTGGAATTTCCATGAGCAAGAAAATAGTAAGTATTTTCCTCACCGTCTGCGGGCCAACTGCCTAACGACGAATTAAACGATTCTTCTATCGCACATTAAGTCGATAATTTGTAGACAATTGACGTGCCCCCCGGTTTTATTTTAGTCTAGTCTATGCAAATGTTTATAATTCCCACGACTGTATCTATTTTATTATTTTTTGGTTTTTAGTACACTTATCTTAAACATTGCAATGTATGTATAACATAAAACCGTTTAACTTAAAAAGTTTTTTTACCTATTTTTATTTTCTAGTTTTTAGTTTTTATTTCGCATTCTGTTTAATTCATTTAGTGCTTCATTATTGCAAGGTTTCTTGCCCGTTAGTTTATTGCAGTCCAACGCCTCTATAGCGACCCACGCGCCACCTATCGGAAGTTTTTTTTAGGAAAATATTTCCTTTCAAGGTAGTAATACATGTTCCGAATTTCAGCCAAATCGGACCATAAATGCGATTTTTGTAAATATAGCGACCCACGCGCCACCTAGCGGAATTTTTTTTTTAAGAAAATATTTCTTTTCAAGGTAGTAATACATGTTCCGAATTTCAGCCAAATCGGACCATAAATGCGATTTTTGTAAATATAGCGACCCACGCGCCACCTAGCGGAATTTTTTTTAAAGAAAATATTTCTTTTCAAGGTAGTAATACATGTTCCGAATTTCAGCCAAATCGGACCATAAATGCGATTTTTGTAAATATAGCGACCCACGCGCCACCTAGCGGAATTTTTTTTTTAAGAAAATATTTCTTTTCAAGGTAGTAATACATGTTCCGAATTTCAGCCAAATAGGACCATAAATGCGATTTTTGTAAATATAGCGACCCACGCGCCACCTATCGGAATTTTTTTTTCATAATATTGCATTGTCATCGGGGTTATACATGCGTGCAAAATTTCAGATTAATCGGTTGACAGGAAGGGGGTGAAATTTGAATTACTAAATTTGACCCAAGAATAAAGAATAAATAATAAAACAAACGGGGTGAGCTAAATAAAACCGTTTAAAAAAGAGCAAATTTAGCGTTATGAAATAGAGCACTGCAATAAGTTACTTACCTTTTCAACCTACATGCATTTTTTTTTGTTTTTTCAGGCTTGCTACATACTAAAAAAAACTTAGTTTTCGAAAGTGATTGAAAAACGGTGCCCATTTTCTAGTCATTCATTGTACATTCGTAAGGAGAGATGATCTAACTTGTGCAGTACACTGATGTGCGTATGTACATATATAACTTTTTTAATTTAATTTGCTACTGATACAATTTTAGTAATTAGCACTATTATTGACACGTTTTTATGAAATATATTTTGTTTTTAAGTTTTTTTTTTTTTTTGATTTTATGCATAAGTGCGCACGTGCTTCTAATGTGTTTGATGATATTAATTGCCATAATTTCGTTTTATAAAAATGTTTGCAACATAATGCCAATAATAAATAATGCTTTAGGAGTAAAAATAAAAAAAGAAAGTATTAAAAAGCAACTGAAAACATTAAATAAAAAATTAAGTACTAACAAGCAAAATAGGCAACAATTTTCTTTTTTTACTTTATTCATTTACGCATGATTTATTTTATTATTAAAAGGAAAGAGCAAAAAATAGACATAAATTATTAAAAATAGACATTATTATTAATGATCCTTTTATGGCACATTACTTTAAATGTTTGCGCTAAAAAACCAAATGAATTCGATTTATAAGTAAGAGCGTGTGGGCGTTCTAAAGACGATGGTTAATGTGCTAAATGGTTCGATGAGGATTGTTGTTAATGCTTATAAGCGCATTCAAATATTTTAGATAAAGATATAAAACATGAATGAAAATGCGTAGGCGGCGTGTTAAAAATTTGTCAGGCAAATTTCTTGACGACCTTAACACACATTGCCAGCAGAATAGTGGATTTCTATGCTCCAACCTCTGTCTGCTGTTCTGCTTCAAACTGTTTTACAAACATTTTCGCTTACTTCAATAGAAACGCGACAAAAGCAGCATAATTCAAAGAAATTCCTGCTTTTAAACATTATGGCTGTATGTACTTTTATTTCTTCACAAAATCTTTTCCAAAATCATTTACGTAATTGAAAATACAAAAACAGAGTGGCGTACTGTAGCGTTCAGGCCAGTGGCGGACGCTTCATACAACCCGAAAGCCTGGCTTACCGAAATATTTTCGTTCATTTCATTTAATGAATTTCTTTGAAATCTGGTTATTTTACGCTTGAAATGTGTTTATTATTTGCGCTCGCTTGGTGCATTAGCCCTCCAACAACATTCACGTTGCAACGTAGCGTTACAATAATACAGCCCCCACTGCAACATCCGACAACTTGCACCTAAAAGCCCGCTAGCATATTGGGCGCATAAACATCAGCAACCCACCTCATAACATGTACATACATATTTTGTTTGCACAGCTAATCACAGCACAACGTGGGTTAGTGAGCATGCTTTAAAAGATCCACACATTTGGCTTTTATGACGCTTTCAAAACAGCTTGTTTTCTCGCTTTCTCTAAGGAGAAGTCAATTGCTCATTTGCAGAGTTAAATTGAAAAAAATAGCAAATCAATTTTTTTTATTTTTCACATCAAATTTGTGCCGGATTTGGCACTCAACAGTTCTGTTCACAATTGATTCATTCATTTCATTTCATTTTCTCGATTTATTCCAATACATTCAGTTTCAATCGGTATAAATATAAACAGCAAACCAAATACGCAAAACGAATTTAATCAAAGTCAGTGACGGAACACAAGCAGACTTATAGCTAATACAGCAAAGAGAATGCCATTATTGGCTAATGGCTATGCTGCACGCCTAGGCTTGCCCAGCCAATGTATGCTAGGGCCACCACTGCTATACGCGTATACTTCGTTCAATATGCATACCGAAAGGTAGCGGCAATAAAATTTAAGAAAGTTTTTATATTCAGTTTGCAAAAATAAAACCGGAAACAGCAAAGAAAAAATAAAAATTTGGTGCCTGTTTATTTAAAACATACCAAAACGGCAAAGCGCACCAAAAAAGAGAAATATGCGCAAATTTCTTTGGAATAAAATATTGCATAAAAATATTTATAATTGAATTTAAATGCGCTACAGAGAGGGGGGGGGGGTTTAGCGAGTAAAAATCTTGCATGCATTAAGTATTTTTGGCAAAGAAAGAAGAAGCGTTTAAGGAAAAGACCTGGAGGAATGTGAGTTTGTTGTAAAAGATGCAGCAGAGGCATATGAATAGCAGATGCAGATTGACTAAAAAGCAGTGTATAAATTGGGCGGAGAGAGAATGGAGGTTTAGAGAAGGGAAGGAAAGGAATTTGGAGAGAGTAGGAGGCCAAAAACTAAACTTAATTTACCCCTGCAACTGTCAGCACGAATGACACACAAAAAACACAAATAAAAAACATTCACCATTGATATTTTTCACTTGTTTTGAATTTAAAATGAGAACGCATAATATTTTGCTATGCACCACTTCAAAAAAATGACAAAATGCAAATGTTTTTGCACGTCGAGTGTATGGCCAATGCAGCGAAGCAATGCAAGAAGAGGAATAGGAAGAAGAGGAGGGAAAAATAAGACAGAGAAAGCAGAAGAAAATAAAGAAAATTATGAGCAAAATTGCAGAATGCAAGATTATTTTCTTAAGAGCTTCCACCTAAGCAGCTTTTGTTCTGCTTCTTTTTCTGCTTCTTTTTCTTCTCTACTTCTTATTCTATTCATGATGAGTATATATATATATATATATATATATATATATATATATACACACATATTCTTGAAGTACACTTGCGCTCAACAGCAAGCCTTTCTCATTTCTGCACTGTCATACGCACACACACACGGAATTGCTGAAATTGGTTGC